>JAHFWI010000003.1:20000000-25000000 GCA_028554975.1 Himalopsyche kuldschensis
TTTGTTGTTTTACCCAATGTACAATTTCACCATGGTTTTCCTGTTCAACTATTGTTTTTAGCAATGTATGAAATCTATTACTAATTTTCCTTTGCCAAAATCTACAATCAACTATCCCTATAGTTGGTAAATGTAATTCACACAATTATGTTTATTGTCTGCTTCTTTAGTATATATTTTTCAGCTCTATGAATCTTCTTTCTTCCGAAATTTTACCCCACGGTTAGACTTTGCAAGTAATTTGATTTATTATTCTGGATGCGGTCCCCGGACTACCTAAGGTTGGCCAACACTGAGGTAAATAATAAAATTTCATAATTCGACCCAAATGCAGCGAGCTCTTGTTTACTTCCGCAAAATATTCCGAGCGCATTGCATCTCCATTCTACACTATTCAATAGAAAAAAATACTACGGCTGCTTGCTTATGTATGAAATATCTGGACACAGGCCGCATTTCAAATCATATATTTAATAATCGCACCAGAAATGATAAAGTAATAGCATTAATAAAATTTATAATTGATTAAAAACATATATCGTTCAATAACCCTATTATCAGCAATATTAGAAATCAAAAGTGCAGAAGAGCTGATGAAATTTAATATTTTTACGTCAAGAACTTTTAACCTTTAAACACACGAGCATTTTTTGACCCGTTGCGTTTAGAGATATAATTATATCTCTAAAACAAGTCAGCCTATGTAATTAAAATAAAAAGAATTAGCAAATTAAAGATTGCTTATAATTTACGAACAAGACCAGCACCGCAACTTGTACGCTTCTAATTCTCTAGACAACAAATTAACAATCCATTTTAGCAAGATAGCTTCTTGAAAAAATTATTGGTCAACCCAATGGATAAATATCTAAGTATGGAAAAAAAATCTGTATCCGCATTGAAATATATTGTATGGTGTGAATAAAGCTGATTTATTACGATCCACTGGATATAACACAACGCATAACCCAAAATTTTTATATTCCTCATTATGACAAAAATATTTAACGAAACCGCAAATAAAATTATGGATCGGTATATCAAGACATTCTTTATAAAAACTCATATTCATATGTTGAAAACTATTATCATACATAAATCAGTGTAATCTGATAGCGAAGTGCACCATAATCACTGGTCTCATAAGGGACCGCTGGGATTTTATAAGGTTAATAGAAAACACTGTAAACAAAATACAAGAAGTGAAAAGGTCGCTTGACTGTTGCAAGGTTTTATAAATGTATGTTGAGCATTGAAGTGTTAATTGAGTAAGTTTTTTACCAGTTACATAATATGTAGCAATGTAGTCATCGTATCAATTTATTATGGGTAATTTATGATGATGGCAGTCGACAAGCGACCTTATATTATACATATAACACGTGTGATGTTACATAAAATGCAATATGTATTAACTTGACATCGAATTCCGGACGATTAAAACTGTGATAGTAAACTCTGGTATATCCTAACTATGTACTTCAAGTTGATTCACAATTAACTGTTAAAACAAGCCTCTTTCTCTTATACGCGAGCGTCACGGATAGACAGTGGAAAAGCCTCCCTCTCATCCATTTTCCAGGATGAGAGAGTTTTTGTGCTCACAACAGGGTCTCAAAGATACTCGTGGCTATATCAATTTTCTAATGCAACCTTTGCCCTTTCCTTCCAGGTATTCCGTGCCACAGCGAGACAGACTGATTGATCTATCAAGGGTTGCCAAAAAGAAAACGCATGACCTTGACTATTAGAGTTACGTGCGCGGAATCCAAATTCAATATAGGGACTTTTCACAGCTTTATAACGATCAATTTCTGACAAGAAATTACCTTTTCCTTGTTTATCAAAGACAATTACTAGTAATTTTTCTTGGATGTTTTCTCCACACAAAGCGTTCAATTTACAGAATCTTAAGTTAACATTTTTTTTTGCTAGACTACGCGGGTACCCACCCTAGCAATTTTATGTGCCCTACAATTAAAATGTAATAAGCTTTTCAGTATGTAATTGAAACTAGGATTAGTTTTGATTTTTAGTGATTTCTATCTCAAATTTAGGGCACATATTTATGTAGCCAGGATTCTTCCAAGGGGACGAGGTTCAGAAGAAAATAGCTTAAAGCTCGATACGTGCTCTAAATTCAATGACTTAAAAAAATCATAAACTTTATCTTCGCATCTTTATTGCCAACATATTACGTTTTCCCGTCGCACATGCAAGGGTTCGGACTTGATCCCCCATTCGCTTTGTTCATAAGTTTGTGTAGGGATTCAATATACAAATTAAAGTAAATATTAAATTATTATTCGTAATTTTCACTTGATGGTTTCGTAAAGAACTACGCTTAAAATATGATAATAGTAAGAACTAAGAACTGATGTATTATTTTTAATGCCTATATTTTATGTTATGCTAAGTATGAACAGTGCAATATTCATACAAATATAAGTCACGTACTCGCGCAACATTCAGCACAAACGCTTCAAAAAATAATAACTCCAATATAATTATCGGCACTTCTCAAGCAGGTATTGTCATTGAGACGGTATTATTTGCAAAAGATTAAATAAGTACTCGAAGTACTTTAAAGGTTGAATTTACATACTTATGTACGTGAAAGGCCATCACTTCAAATTGGCATCGGATGATTTCTTGAAATGATAAAGTGCAAATGAAACTTCGGTTGAAGGTTGTTTATCAGCAATATTTACAGTAATTACAGTCATCTCCTTGTAAGAGAAAGCTTTTTGTAAATACAGTTTAATGTTTTAAGCTATAGTGTAATTGCGCACTGCAATTTATTGTCTCCTCATAAAACCTTGTATAAACAATTCGGTATCACTATTTATATTTTTCTTGCTTTATCTACATATGTGTATAAAAGGAATTCTAGATGCATAAAATATAACAATGCATATGCAGAAAACCAATGTAAATATGATTTAGGATATTGACTGAAGTCAGTTCAGTTCAGTCCGGTTGAGTTCAAGTTCATCGTGCATCGTTCATCAGTTCATGTTCATTCGTGCACTTGAAATGCATGAAGATGCCGAAAGGCGAAACACGGGGCGTAGCGAAAAAGCTCATGAAAAAGTACAAAATTAAAATTTATTGTAAATATGTTTTTTATAAAAAAAAATTGCATTATTTTTAACAACTTTCCTTTTTAACTTCCAAGACAATTAAACACATATAAAAGTCAAGGTAAAACATATAAAGATTTTCACAATTATAATGGTAAATCTATAATTATATTAAATAATAAAATCTTAAAATTATTTTTATTTTCATAATTTACTTTACAGAACTAAGCCACATACGATAATTTTGACAGGTGGCACTTCACTGGCACCTAGTAATTTCTATTGTGTATACATATATTACCTGTAATAGACTCATTTCATCTAACGAGTGGTAACGCATGAATAAGTACGTTGTGGTAAAAAAATACTCTCATATTGCCCCCGTTCTGTAAAATAAAAGACGAAAAATAGGACTGTACGCCTCAAGTGTGGTCGTATATCAAAGAGACATTTTGATTTTCAATATTATATTTAATTTCTAAAGTGTTAAACTTCCAGCAACTTTTTACTTTGCGTTGAGTAATTGCTTCTTTTAGAAACATCTCTTTCAACTCTTCAAGGGCTAATTAATTTTATACTCACTAAATTCACTATCATGCCATCACTTTAATCTCTCGGAATTCCGCCTTTGTCTCCAACATTCCGTATCGGAAAACAAATACAGTTCTGCACAATGAATCTACTGTCCATTTTATTGATACGGTAAAAGTCAACGAAACTAATTTTTCTTCTGCATTTTTTTACATAAAATTATTTGAAAAATGTCATCCCATCATCACTGTTTGGCTAAATTATTTAATTCTCTCTGTATCGTATATCGATGCATATTATTTACTGTCCGAACTTATATGTAGAAAGCTCACACAAGGTTGGATAAAAAAGGATAGCATGGGATTTTGAACAACATGACACATGACGTACATTTGACTTTGGACAGAGATAAGTGGAGATAGTTGACGACAGCAGTGCAGCATTGTATGATCCAGCCCAATGGTTTTGCGCTCCTGATTATGATGATACTACATGATATAAACAGCTTTCTTTTATCTACGATGAAATATTCATAATTTATAACATACTAGCTGTACCCTGCGCGCGTTGCGACGCCAGCAATTGTAGGGGGGATTGGTGGGGGGCAGGGGAAGGGGTGTACGCCAGAAAGTTTCGCGGAAGTGTAGTAGAAATTTGTAAAAATTCGATATCAATTTTTGGAGGAGAGGGGGGTTGTTTGGCGGGGTGGGGTTTGGGGGGCGTATGGGGCGGGTATGCCAAAAACCTTCGAAGGGGTGAACTCGAAAAATTCGTAAAGTTAAAAAAAAAAATGGGGGGTGGAGGTTGGGAGGTGGTTGGGGGGAGAGGTTGGTAGGCCAGAAACCATTGCGGGAGTGTACTCAATAAATTTGTAAAGTTTCACATCGATTGGTCGAGCGGTTTAGTAGTCCATAGCGGACATACATACGGACATTCATTTTTATATATATAGATATTATTTATCATCTACATATAAAAGATATATTGACCAAGAGGGTAGTTTAAGTAAATCAGTTTATGATAAATAAGCTTTCAAGTGGCTTGATGTACTGAAAAATAAACGAAACTCCGGAAATGGCTGAAATAGGACATATCGCAGCGGCACAGCTTAAGATAGAAAAGCTTTTTTAATAATATAATCTTTAATGTTACGATTGAGGATGAAAAATAAAATCCTGAACTAAAAATGTCCGTATTATTCAACTTTGAAGGTAAGTTAGTAGTATTTAGGTAAATACCCATTTGTACAGTCTATAAACTAAGATTTTTGACTTATTTCCTTACGGTAGTCTCTCATGGGACCTGATTCTTCCTTTCACTTATCGCTTTGCTATGAACCTTTTCTTAGGAATTATTCACTGAGCTTGGATTAAAATAACATACTTAAATAGCAGGATGAAGTGGAATTTCCGGAAAATAAGTGTGTATTGGTGCGCATTTTAAAAATGTTTATATCTTTCAAAAATCTATGTAAGTATATATTATATAAGGATTTTATCGCGAAAACTAGACATACATATAATATATACTTGATACCTTGTTCGATACGATATTTAATTGGTTGGCTCTCCATCTAAGTCTTTATCAAAGATTTTTCTACAACAGTCGTCAATCGTAAAATTATTCCTTGTTGCATCTTTATATTCCTGATAATTATATGATGAATCGTGAATAATAATCGTTCCTTTTACTAAAGTATAGGGCCAACGTGTCAAAGGTGATTGCACGGAGATTTCGCGTGAACATCTTTTTCACAGCAAGCTTATCTGCAAATTTAAAATGTCATTTTATATAATTGAATTGAAATTATATTGAAAATAATGAGTAAGCCATCTAGTTTTCAATAGTAGTGATAAAGCTAAAATATTACCAATACATTATATTATCTTTTGAACAGTAGAATCAACAATTTTCATATAAAAAGTCAAGAGAGCAGAGCGTCTCTTATGATTCCACAGGTATTTGTCGAAGTTTCACCATTTTCTATATATAAAAATACCAATACTGTATAACCTCATAAGTGACATTTTAAAATCTAATATTATTGATTTCTTCCCTCTTCGTCGAGAGCATATTATTCCTGTCATCTTTGTTGGATATTAATTCAATAGTCGACCTCCAAGTACTTATTATATTCAATCCTGAGACCTGAACATATGAAAAACTCACTTCGACAATATTCGTGAAAGGTTTCCTTTCAAAACTGTGTAAGCTCTTTTTGGGCTTTTTTTGCTAACAATAAATAAAATATCGGACAAAAGCGTCGGGGTACATAAAAATATTTTCGTTGAGCGTCAGATTTTCGTAATCCGCCCCTTCGCAAAAAAAGACCGGATCAAGGGATCCTTTTTTTTCTTTGAGGAGTTTCGCATTTCGAAAAATCGACTTAAGCCAGCCTTATGGACCCTCTTTTTCCTCGAAGATATTTTTCTTATTCTTAGTCCGCTTCCTAAACTGTGTGGCAGGATTGAGTCCACAAAGGCCAAAGTATATTTTTATATCAAACATGGAGCGTCTTATATTCAAGGTTGATCCAGTATAGCAGCCGCAACAGAGACTAGCAACACTCAACTTTCTAAGTATAGCTTTCGACAGCAGAAAATGATGAAAGGAGTTAAAAAGGGAAAGCAATAACCAACAATCACAAATATACTTAAAATATTAGGAAATGCAATACTTAAAGTCATGTGTATATTTATTTCACAGAGATTATACTCCCTCGATCTGTTTTTCCTCGATCACACAAAGTAAATTCTGCCAATAAATATGGACAGTAAGTCTAAAAAAAATCGTTTTCAATTCACTAATATAAATACTATACATACATACATTGAGGAAAAGCGACCAAATGAATCAACCTCACTGAAATAGTAAATTTAATACTTTCGATGGATTCGGCGGTAACTTTCTGGAAGTTCATTTTAATATATGTAAAATCAAAAATAACTTTGATTATTCCACGGATTGATCAGTGATTATTGATATTAGTCAATTTAACGTTGAAAGGCAACGTTTGCTAGAATTTTCTCAAAAGCTCTCTTCCGAAAAGACTAAAATTTACGCTTTCTTCTTTTCAGACACACACTTTTATCCCCTTACCTCTGTAATACAGTTTGAAGAAAAAAACATTGCGTACTGAATATTCGTACATTGTGAATCAATACGGATACGCAATGACATATATGTAGATAGTCATAATATTTGATTAGCCATTACTCTCTTACAGTTTAACAATCTTTGTTATTTTCCTTTTCATACGTACAAACAATAGCACTTTATGAAAATGTGTGAATGTGAACCACCTGTAAAATAATCGTTTATATATAGATTGACAATAAATGTATTGAAATCGAAATGAACGGACTCAGATACTTCATTTTAAATATCAAACAACGATTGAATAAAAGAAAAATAATAAAATAGTCAAAGATGATTCAAGCAAACCGCTCGTGGGTTGGTCATTGTTAATTTATGAAAAATGGTTTTTTGGTTTTTCGTTAAAACTTTTGACACGAAAAGTATTGAAAACCTACAAAACTAAGTATTCGTGGTCGAATAGTCATATTTGTCGTCGAGAATTTTATCATGATCACGAGAATTTCTGTTGGTCTAAAATGCAGGTCTGTGGAGTCGGTAAAAAAAGTTTGACTCCGACTCCGACTCCAACTCCAACATTTACCAAAAATACGACTCCGACTCCGACTAAAAATAGCTAAATATCGTCACTTTTTTTTTTCCTAATTTTCCTAATTTTCCTATTTATGTGTATTAAATTAAATATCAACTCTACCAATACGGGCAATAGCCAAATTTGACAGAAAAAATAAAAAGTTCAAACTTTTCAAAATTTACGACTCCGACCAAAACGCCGCGACGACTCCACACCTCTGCTAAAATGACCTCCAACCCTTCGAATACCGAAAAAACGGGGAGTAGCGCGAGCGATTGGCTAACAAGACGTCATCTTGTAGCTTTATCCTACCATTCCTACTCCCTTCCAAAAAAGAAAATTGAGTAACTTGATAAAAAACAGTTTTCGTAGAAAAACGTCTGTTGAGTGATATTTCATTAGAAGTTTATATGATCCACATTGGTTATCAGTATTTTGGTAAAATAACATACAATTATATATGGCACTTTGACTGAAATATGTATTTATTTATCTGTTACCAAGCCAATGTGAAAAAAGTTTATAAATAGTTATTTTGAGCATTTATAATTTCGTTACGTATGAGGAAAAATATGAGCACATATTTTTTAAGCTCTCTACAGTAGATCCAATATTACCATGAAACTAAATTAACTTTTTTGTAGTCGTTTCGCTACCGTTGGTGCACGATATAAAATTTAAAGCCTATGTCGCACGTTGATTGATTTTGTAATTTATTTTTACAATTCGCCATATCATTATTCTATACGACTATAAAACACAATTATATTCATTGATAATTTAGTGAATAGCTTTTTAGAAAGATAAAATAAACTTACCGCATAAATGAAATTAAAAAGGTTATATAACAATATAAATGTTACGTGATTAATTTTGATGCATTATATTGTTAAAATATCCGAATTTATGTTCTTCGAATAACTTGCATTTTGCCTTATTTGTGATGTGAGTCAATTGAAAAAATAAAATCAATTCAGTTTGAAAATGAAAGAACTTCTTTATTGTCACATTTTTTCTAATGGAAACGCTTGGTAATTTAATGTGCTTATGAGGGATTTTTTCTCTGTGAGCATAGGTACTTACACATCTTTGTATTAAATTAGTATTTTAATATTCTATAATATGTCTTTAAATCCAATTATTATTGTCCCTACTATATAAATATATGTTACAGTGAAACTGTATTCTCAGTGAAAATATATTCTTCTCCAAACTATCATTGAAATCAAATCTATCCGCCCTATCTTCAGCCCTATATTTGTCTGTGTTTTTCTTTGGTTCTCTTTCTATGAAAGGGACTAGTTGTTGATTTTGTTTCATAGAAGGAAAGTAAAATTTTAGGCCGGCAAATCAACGACTTGGGCCAATAATTTCCCTGATCGTGACCAGTGAAATCATGTTGTCATAAAAATCTATTACTTGATACATTTTCACTGAGAATACAGTTTAACTGTAACATATACTTAAATTGCAACTAAAATGATTAAAATAATTATTGGGATTTAAATAATGAGATTATTATAAAATACAAAATATCTGAGAATCTCCGACGGAGAATATCTTAATACAGATGCAAATTAATATGTGCAGCTATGTACGTGCTTCCCGCTCAAAATTATACGCCAAGAAAATATCAAATCAAAATATTAATTCCGAGCGACAGCGGGTAGGAAAGCTTGTTTAAAATAAATCACGCGATATACAATATATTATAGTTTCGTACGTAATAAATATGTTTTCGAATTGAAGAGGATATTGCGAAAAGATTATTGTTGTGACGTAAGATTTTGAGTGATTAAAAAAATATTACGTCTCGCTTTTTTTCGCCAGCCATGTCGACGACTTGACAGAAAACAAATTATGTTTTTCCTAGAATGTGTCTTCTTTTTCAACAAATAAATTAAGTCCGAGCGCTACTGAGGAGATCATAGCTCGATTTAAATTGAAATATGTCATTTGTTAGCTGTTTTTCAAGGTTGAGTAATAAATATAATTAGTCATTATGTCATGAAAAAAAATCTAACCCCTAGAAAGCGAGATTTATTTTGAATATTGTATAGTTACTTTCACGCAGTATAATTTAAATATTTACTACCATTAAATATTGAAAGTATACTTACATTATTTAATCGTAATTTATGTTATTTGAGTGATGTTCAAATCGTCTTAAAACTGATTCTCAATCCATAAAAACGATTAAATCTGCCGATTGTTATTTGCATTCACAAAAAACATTGATTCAATTTTATAACATTGTTATTCCACAAAAAGTGACACTTGTTTCACCTCATTGAGAAGCATCATCTGAAAATCATAAATGTCGTTACATATTAAAATATTCAGTCTAAATTTAGGTAAATCTATGATAATATTGATGACATCATTTCATAAAATTCTTCAATTTACTGTCAAAATATTACATAAACATTATTTGTTACAGAAATATAAAACTGTGTATTTCACTTTAAATGTATATTTTTTGCCAAACGATGCAGCTTTGGAATTTACATTTTTATTATAAACTAGCTGTACCCTACGCGCGTTGCTACGCCAGCAATTGAAGGGTTGATTGGGGGGGTGGGGTAGGGCAGGGGGTGTACGCCAGAAAATTTCGCGAAAGTGTAGTAGAAATTTGTAAAAATTCGAAATCAATTTTTGGGGGGGAGGGGGTTGTTTGGCGTGGTGGGGTTTTTAGGGGTCGTATGGGGCGGGTATGCCAAAAACCTTCAAAGGTGTGAACTCGAAAAATTCATGAAGTTTAAAAAAAAAAATTGGGGGTTGCAGGTTGAAGGGTGGTTGGGGGGAGGGGTTGGTAGGCCAGAAACCATCGCGGGGGTGCACTCAATAAATTTGTCAAGTTTCACATCGATCGGTCGAGCGGTTTAGTAGTCCATAGCGGACATACATACAGACATTCATTTTTATATGTATATGTATAGATAGATAGATAGAAGATAGATAGATAACTCAATAATAATTTTATGTAATACTAGGATGATAATTTTATTCACCAACCGTATTTATGATACTTACTCTAAAAATGTAAATACATTTTTCATTAAATTTAAATCATATAATCTACTAATAAAGAAAGCATACAAATAAACTGATATTGTATAGCATGGGGGAGGTAATATTATTGTCTATTTCATCTCGACAAAACGTGAGCAAGAAATAACTCGCTTAAACTAGTATATCTATCGATGATATATATTAGACAATACTCATGGAACTAAATAAATTATTATTTGTACCGAATTAGACTTTACTTTTATGTAAATGATCATTGTTATCAGCGAGGTTGCGGGTGCCGAATATCTTTCAGCATATTATTAGACTTTGTTATTCTATTTGCTGCGTAACTAAATGCGGCACGTGTTTCTCTTCTTTGAGAAACCCTCGACGTACTAACATTTTATAAATGTTATTTTGATATCGCTGAAATTAAAAAGCAGTAGAAAAATATTCGGATCTGAGCTAGAGTTTCACCGTCGGTACCTTCAGTTGCGGAGCGGACTGGTTCAAGTCCCAGCCACGTCAGTTTCATTTTTCAATAGAATTATTTAATACGGTAAGAAAAATAACAATGTATTTTAGTTCTACATAAATTTTATATGTTTGTTACTATATATAGTTCTGACGAAGGCGTAAGCCGAAATAGCTATCAACAAATATATAAAATTTATGTAGAACTAAAATACATTGTTATTTTTCTTACCGTATTATAATGGAGTTCTACCAAGTAAATGCCTACTCAATCAATATAAAGAATTATTGAAACTTTTTCAGAAACATGGATGTTTGTGTTTTCTCAAATACCCTCCGACACCTATACGATTCTAAAAATGGGATTTAACAATAGGAATTAGACATTTCTATCTCCACTTACTTCGAAAGATGCATGCAGTTCACGTATTAAATTTCTGTTGAGATAAATCTTTTGGGAATCCATATGCTCATATTTCTTCTATGGACGGACAAGTAAATTTGAAAAATCAAAACAATTTTAAGCACGGTAAAATATACCTAATTTTTTCAAAATGCACAAAGCAAAAATATATTTGGAAAGTCTATGTTAAAAGTAGAGTGTTTCAGTTTAAGCAACTTTAAGTTACGTAAATCACTGTGTTTTATTTAGTTGGAAATTGTAGATGTTGGATTTCGACTGAAGGTGTTTGATGGAAAAGATGCTGAAAGGCAAAACACGGGTCATTAGATACAAAACTCTTGAAAAAGTACAAAATTCAAACGAATCAAATTAGTTTCAAATATTTGCATATATTGCCCGCTTTCTGATTCGAAATTTAAATATAATAAAAAATACTTTTAACGGAAAGCGTTCGAATTTTAGAGTGTAGTGAGAAATGGGCACCCCTCATTTTATGACAAATTACAACACGATTGATTAAGCTAACAAAGTTAACATAATCGCTGTTTACCCTTTCGCTGCACGCTTCTATTTCTTCGAATAAATAATTCAGAATCGCATTACAGAATCGGAATAATTAGAGTACACACCACGTGTAACTAAAATTAAGAAAGAGCGTGTTGAAAATTGGCAGCCCTAACAAATGCTGCCAGAGCCAATCTGTCTGTCGTACGAAATAATTCTTAGAAATCGCATTATCTCTACATACATCTAACAGCGCTTTACACGACCAGTATTGCGCAATATTCTCACATGAAAAATGCCCTCGTCAATTTTATCGAAGCTGTCCGGTTCAGGACGAGGCGGCTCGCAATGGCAAACATGTGATCGATAGAGCCTAACTTATCGTTGTTTATGTTTTTCGAAAATAATAAAAATATATATGCCCATTAAACTGTAGATCTTCGTTTTTATAAAAACGTGTTTGCTGAAGAAGTGGGCTCGATCAATTTCAGTCAGTGAACGTTGTTTGTTTGACGTGCCAAGGACACTACCGATCAAACTTTCCAAACAAAAAAAAATTACTGGCAATTCTTAGTTTTATTGTGCGATTTAAGATTTATACAGTTTTATTACAACTACTATAACAGTTATTATTTTGAAATATTTTCAATCCAGTCAGTATCAAAAATAACTGCAGAGTTAATTTACGCTATCGACAACACTATACATATTTTTCAAAATTAACGTATTGTTAATATCGTCCCTACCAAAACAAAAATGCGTTAGTAACATATTAGAAATGCTAAATATGAGGTTAGGTTAAAGAAAAAAATACTTACATGAATTGAAGTAGTAAAGATACGAAGTTGTTCTAATTGACACAATATTTTTTTAATTTTTTGCTCTCCTGAAAAGTAGCGATTTGTCACTTACGCCCTTTCGGCTTGAAGGGTCGATATATATTTCATGGCTATGAGTTTCTTGAAAACAGTACCAGTATGTTTCTTATTTTGATGTAGAAATATCACCCCATGAATTTCAGCAGCCCCCCAAATGCCAAAAATATCCCCCCAACCCCCCAAATTGATAAACTTTATTTCATCACAGCTGTGACACTTGAGATCCTTTTTCTTACTATAATATCTTCATGAAATTGAGTTATCAAAATTTATTTATATGTGCGTAATTGCTACAAGGCACAATGATGATTAAACCCGTATAAAACATTAATAGTGGTCACGGAAAAATATATTGTAATCCATGGTCACAAGTTGTGACTCACAACACGTCCCTTTTTGTAAATATAATTTCTGTACGTTATTAGTAATTCCACATTAAGATAAATAAATTTATCTCAATAAAATGAGGATATTTAGCATCGATACCAATTTCAACCATTATTAATTGAATAGCAATTAGTATCAAAGATTCCGTGAATAAGAAATAAATGATTTACATTTGAAAAAAATAGTGGATGCGTTTTATTTATAGCCGGTAACCGGCAAGCGTTGCAATGCCACTGTAAGAAAGCAAGAATTTTAATTGTGATTATTGAAGTGCTTTTGGATAAACAATATTTTTTCTGTTTGGTGCGTATGCGAATAAATCCATCGCTCCAATAGGATCACATACGGGATTTTTTTTTTTTTTTATATTTCTATAGATAATTAAAAAAAATTTGGGCGCTCACACAACAAATCACCAAAGCTTTATCGCAATCTGATGAACAATTTGGGAACGCAAGAGCCTTCTCGGGATTCTACACAACAAATCACAAAAGTTTCATCGCAATCGGATGAACCGTATGGCAACGTAAAGTACGAAAAAACAAACAAGCAGACAAAAATTGATTTTTATTTATAAGATTCAATTCAAATCGGTTCACCTTGATCAATAACACAACGGATAACTATAAGAATACAAAATTAGAACAGTAAAAAAAATATATCGTAAACATATATATTATTATCCAATCCAATTTTCCTTTCAACTGAAAAATGAGAAGTAAAAAAAAGCAGCAAATCTTTGGCAGTGTACCGAATTTATGTGGAGTGCCAAACTAAACGTCCACGTACACGTAGCCATTCGAACGGCAAATTAATCTCAGGGCAGTGTGCGTGCGAATAAGTTACGTCACAAGAGAAAAATATATCTTTCGCGTATCTCCGAACTCAACTACTAACACACACACAGCTCTACATACATATTTATATGCAATAATTATTAGGAATACGTTTTTTCTCAAACACACAAATTTATGAATGCTGTATTCTTCCATTGTGTTCGCATAAAGAAAGAAAATTAAAAATATACAATACAATCTTTTGCGAGATGTACAATAAACACAAATTTTAGATACGGTCGACTATTTCGTCTGGTATTATAATAAAATAGTTAATTATGATTTATTGGTCGACAAGGGTCATTGTTAAGAAAAGATTTGCTTCATCTACAGCAGCAAAGTCCAACCAACGGCTCAATTGAAAATTTTCTGCGGCCCTATTGTTGTTCAATATATTTAAATGTTTGTTTTTAAAAAAATACACCAATGTACTTTATCTGGGCGAATTTATATAATATATTGTAAATAATAATCAAATTAGGGCACAACAGTAATAAAGCATTCGAAGAAAGATTTTCATATAATATACATAATATTCAGTATTTACAATGTTCTAAGCCAGTGTTTTCAACCTTTTAACCTGCGGACCGGAAAAGAAAAAAAATCGCAATCGAATCGATCACTAATACTACTAATACTAATACTGAAATAAAAATAGTTTTCGTGGGTTTTATCCGACCTAATATTAATTAATTTACGTATTTCAAGTGTTTGAGTTTATAATAAACTAGTATTGCTACCTGGCGTCGCTCGGACTAAGCGACCAATAATTATTTAATGTTATATCATTCGACATAATTATATCACAAAATCTAACATCCAAAATAGAGTTAAAATAAAATCACAAACTTTATTTAATTTGATGACAGCCCCATTCTCGCCCATTAAAATTTCCAAATTCAAGGAAAAAAATCTAATTTGCTGTCAAAGAAATGTCAAATAATACCTTCACGTAAATAATAAACATTATTATATTGCAACTTGCATCAATAATGCAAAAGGGAATTACAGACCCACATACAGACATACGCCGTTTCGGTTTTATATATGAGATTATTGAAATTAGGCATACTGTTTGCGGCCCGGCGGAGAGTCACTGGAGCATTATGCGCCGTGGTGGGGGTAGAATCAGCGTCATTACAAATGGAGGTGAAATCAAACATCGGACAAAAATTAATTTTCGAAAGAAATAATAAGCGTTAGTTAGTTTTATCAGAAAATTATCCTCAAAGATACATTTAAATTAATGATACTTGAACTCTACATTGCAGCTTACTTGATAAGAATTCAAATTAATAATTCAACATTGTTTAATTTTATATAAGCCTCTGCGTGTACAAAAATGAAATATTGTATTGTTGTATAAATTTTGTCACGTGATACGAACTTCGAAATGTGTCGCCGAACTTTAAATTCATAAGTAAAATAATATCGCATGAATTTAGGCTGTTGCGATTCCGCCCGCTCTTCGGATCGTCTCCCTCAAGTTGCGGAGTCAAACTATGCGGACGTGCTGGTTGAAACTTGGTGCTTTCTGAACCCACTCACGTCCACAGACCGCGAATTATATTTGCTAGATTTGATGTTTATGTCACACCAGTGGACTGACTGCCACTAATTTATAGTCAAAATTACTTGAAGTGAGCTGGGTTTTTTGAGTTCTTATTATGAACTAAACATTATTTATATTTTTTGTTACCATTTCTGCTCCCTATATGAAGCATATGGACATCTAGTGGTGCCTATCTAATCTAAAAAAAGAGAACTTGTTGGTAATGTAGCGATAGGGCTTGTATAGGAGGGGCTAGTGGTTAGCTAATCGCTCTCACGACGATAGTATAAGAAATGTTGGAAATCATAGACATCCATTCGTCAAACACAAATCCATAAATCAATTTATAAAATTGTACTCGGATTCGAACTCGTGAATCACTCAATCAGCATAATTGACGACACAATATAAAATGAATTTAAATACCGGAATGACATCAGATATTTCGATTTTTTTTTAACCATGTCCGCTCCCAACTTGGATGATATGCACTGCTCACGGAGTTTATCTCAACATGTATTTCTACGAGAACCACTTGTTACTCAGTTGCTCAACTTCTTCGAAGAGAGTAGGGATGGAAACGATACGAGGACTAGGGACAGGACTAGTGATTAGCTAATCGCAGTCATGTGTCGCTCTTTGGGATCGGAATGGTGAGAAAGGGATTTTTAACAACACAAACACCCATTGCCTCTGAGCAGAATCGATTTACTCGTACCGGGAATCGAACCCGGGTGGTCCAACGCGGTGGCCAATGACGTTAACCACTGCGTCACTGACCTTACTTACTTTCGTTTAATCGAAAAAAAATCACAAGCACAAAATATCTCAAAAGGACTTAAATATAGACCCATATGATCTCGTCTCAATAGGACTATATTATCAGACACGATTAGTCACTTTTTGATCTAATTGAATAATGTACCGCAGAGCAAAATTTCCGCGTATGAAATTATTAATATTCAAAATTTCCGTACATACGGGAAAAGTGAATGAGCCGAAAAAGTTAAACAGATATTCCAAAACTTTCGAGGATATGGATCAAAAGTGATATTTAACTTTGAGTTTAAAAACTTCCATTAACGCTTTATTAAATTATTCGTTCAACTTGAATATGAAGCGTCGATGTAATTAAATGAAAAGTTTTTATTGACTTTTCACCGCCCCGAATAATTATTCGAATACGTTCGGTACTTCATCCATTTTGTGTGGGGTATGAAGACTACAATTTCAGGATTCCGGGATTTCTATAAATCAGTAATGCACAATCTTTTTGGGAAAGGGGCCATTAAATCAATTCTCAGATAGTTTGAAGGCCGCACGGGTGAAAGTAATTATCAATATTTTAGTGTATATACTATATGGAATATTTTTTATTATTATTTTTTATTGTTGTTCCATCGCTTCGTAAGAATTTCTGAAGAAAAAAAGTAATTGATATTTGTCATATTGGGCTCCATGAAATGTTACTGCGTGCCGCAGGTTGTGCATCACTGCTATAAATGATGACTTCAAGTAAATTATTAAATTATTTTTAATCACAAAAATGCAAGCAATTTTATTCCCAACCAATATTAACTATGCTTTTAATAACACTAGCGATAAGCTTATTCAATAAGCTTCCAGGTAAAAAGTAAATAAATTTTAGTATCTAATAAAATAATAAAAAAAAATATTCCGGAAAATTCATAAAAGCTATAATAATGTAGTAAGGGTAAATGCATCGTGTCGATCTATGATAAATTGCAACTTTTTATAACAGGTGAAAACTAATGAACTGAGAAAAGGATCTTTTTTTGAATTATCTATAATATATTCAAAAGAAAAGACAGTAAATTATGGATAATGGCCACGGGACAGAATCCCAATCCTCTCGTGCTAAGCTCAAATAATTTATACATACTGACATTCTATGTTTTGACTTTACTCTTTGAGTTCTTGTGGATTATTATAAAATGTGGAATCAAAATAATTAATTCTGGAGAATATTACTGATTATCGTATGAGTTCTGAAAGAAGAATTTATTTTTTAATATAGCCCCTATAATAAAATTATTCTTTTTATTTTGAAAAAATAATAAACTTATGTGACTGTCTCTATCTGTATAATATTATTATTTGTGTAGTTTGTGGTGGCATTTTTGCTCCTGTTAATTAAAACAGCTCGATTTCATACTTATTGAAAAGTTTTCTTTATGATCTTCTTTTATAATAAATTTAAAAATTAAAGACGAAACATTTCAAAAAAAATCGTAAGCCTTACATTCATTTCATTTAATGTATCTTTACAAAAATTCCGTCCCGTGACCATATATCCATAATTTAACCGAAAAGACCACGTTGTAAGAAATTTTCCATGAACAGCAGAGATTTTTGTTTATTATTCACAGTTGCTCATTATGGATTACTGATTCAAAAATTATTTCAACAAGAATCTGATACTGAAAATAATTTTAGTGACTGAAGCTATAACAAGACAGGATAAACAAGATACAATAAAAATATTCCTTCAAAAATAAAAAATCACAGGGTAAAAAACTTCCACAATATTGTTTGTGTGTTACATGCTTTTATTGCAAGTATTTTATTTCAGAAGAAGATTTACCTAGATTCCTTTTTTCTTACGTACATTTCACATAAATAAAAAAACGTCCCATTTCGAATCTGTATTCATAACATACTTTTCCTTCAGGAACAATCTACAAGAAAGATATACCTACCTCCTTTTTTTTAAAATAAAAGCCTCAAGAACTTTTTATGACGTGCGATTCCAAGCCAGGTGCCGGAAAACGAATTATTGCCTTCCTAGGGTGAAATCCAAATAAAGTGAAACATGACAGAAATTAGCGATTGTAAATAAAATACATTAGCACGATGAACCCACATAAAATTAATTCAAAAATATCACAGGCTTACTTTGAATTTATTTCCGCTTGGATACATTCTGTACGTGCTTTATATTTTTTTCTATAACCCTTAGATTGTGAGCACATTCCGTTTTTTCTAAAGAGGTAAAGGGTTGAAAGTTTTTGAAGATAGTAACTAGTAAGCGGCTGTTGTGAATATATATATAAATATTTATTTTTAAAGTATGACAGCTCTTCAGGTAGTAATGCTGCTATGTTTACATTAATTTATATAAAGCAGTGATACACAACCTTTTTGGGAGAAGACCCAGATAATCAATTCTCATATATTTCGAGGGCAGCGTGGGTAAAACTGATAAAATTATCGATATTTTTAATGTATATAAAATTGAACATTTCTTTGTTTTATCTTGTTCTTCCAACGTCCCGTAAAAGTTCTGAAGAAAAAGATGATTGATATTAATTAATCAATGCAGGTCACATGAAATCTCATTTAAGGCCGCATTCGACCTGCGGGCTGCAGTTTTTGCAGTGTTAAAAGCTGTAAAATATATTTAAACAGAAACATCTTTAAAATTTTAGATTAAACTATTTAAACTGTAAAATTGAAGATCGAACTGTCTTTTCATGGTGGAAATGCATTATTTTAAATTAATAAATCACATCAACTCGATAAGTTAAGCCGGCAGTAATATATTATGTAGTACAACAAAATGTGTTTGATATATTAAAATTATTGTATAGTTGTTCTACGAGAACTTATAGTAGTGCATTGCTTTTTATTCATTTTCCGGATAGAAGTATTCGTATTGGAGATGAGAAGACTGGAAAGTGACCCGAGACATTTCATGCATATCAAAATATAAAACAATGTTACACGCAATTATTATTTATAAGAAGCAGTATGTATTTGTGATTAAATTCATAATAACTATTAAACATTTGCTTATTTAAACGGAATAATAAATTTATCAAAAAACGGAAAAAAACAGTACAATTAAATAGTTCTGGCCAATGCGACAATTAAAGTATTTAATTAGCTGTTTTCATTTTAATTTTCAAAAATCTTTGAACGCTGCCAATCCAAACAAATTTGGTATTTTTAGTAGTGGTTTAAACATCGATAGGTAGGCTGACTGGTTCACCCAAAAAAACAAATGGCGTCATTCCTATCCACAGTTAGAGAAATGAAAAAGATTCATAATACTGAGGTGGCGGTGTGTCGGATCGCATTTCGTGAGATGATACCAGCACTCGTGCCAAACTCTTTCGTTTGCAAAACGTGCCGTGAAGAATATCAGGGCTGACACAAAATATATTAAGAACGAAGTAAGCGGCAGGCTTTTATTAAAATTAATAACAAAATTTTATGACACTTCTAATATTATTAAGGCATTTCATACATATTCCAAATAAAATATTCAGCATTGTAAAGTGTATATTTTAATGCGATTTTCATTTTTGCATAGTTCACTATTTTAAAGGTAAATATTTTTGATGGAAAGTGAATGTAAATTGCTAGCTTGAAGTCTTATATAAGGATTATGCAGATAGTACATATTGAAAATGAATAAATTAATCTGATGAGATAAATATGGTAAGAACATTTCTATTTAGGTAATTCTAACATTTTAAAGCACCACGACTTATGTATGGTTAAAATCTATGACCATGAGTGGGACGCACGTTTATAATTGTATGTATACATTTTTATTCGGACACTTTTTACTATAAAAATATCACACACTTAACAACGAATAGAGAATAAAAAAATAAGAAATTGGCTTGAAAATGTTAACACTAAAATATTCAAAATTACAGCCCTATATGCGAATAAAATTTTGAGAGCACTGCGTAAAATTTTGAGCACGGCTGTGAAGATATAAAACATTGGAAATCTAAGACTGAATAACAAACCCTGGAATCGATTTTTTAAACTCATAATCTATTTTTGCATACTGTATGTTTCAGGTATGGCCGTGAACAGTGTAATTTGCATAGAAACCGTAGCGATGTAGTGAGCTGCAAGTTAGTTTGAAAAAAATGCGCGGGTGTTTTGAGGCGACGCCGTGTCTGCCATTTTCGCTACAGCCAAATAATTATTATTATTCGCATAGGTACACGAAAATAATTTAGAGTTCTGCACAGATATTAATAAAAAAATAATATTCCAATAATATCAATGTTTTGAAACTTAATAATAGACACAGTTACGGATGAACAATTCTTTTAAACCACAATAATTGAAACAATCATTGAAACATAATTTGTGTTAATAATATTTTGACTTTTTACAACTATTTTCGATACATGTATCGATTATATCACAACACGTAAATAGTGGTTCAACTTTCATCACGTATTCCGTGTATACTAATAAAATTTGATATCTCTATAATTGAAAAAAAAACAATTGAAATTGACTCTGATGCCGTTTTTCATTAAGTCAGTCAAAATCAACTCGAGCCAAAACGACATTTCAAAATACTAGACTATGTATTGTTTATATTGAAATATTGGAATTTTGTAAAACTATTTTGATATTTAATTGAGATTTTTAATACTGAAATTTATTATATTGTAAAAGATTATGTTGAGAACACAATACAAACTAATAATTTCAAATATTCCATTCCATTTTGAATATTAAAATCTGCTGCCAGAATTGAATCCCATCAAGTCTGATAAGTTAGGTCTACTTGATAAATCGCGTAACTATCCTGATAATGCGATCAAAACTGGTTACATTTGATAATCAAATAATATAATCAAACGGTGACGTAATGTAAAATATTTGCATATCAACACATTGTTCAATAAAATTGGGAAACAAAATGATATTACATGAATTTAATCGGTCGCATCATTAAAAAATGTAAAATTGTTTGTTATATTTTATAACGCTACCTTGCACAGCTCTATTACGCATACTTGTTTATGAAATCCACGTAAACGTAGATGTGACATACACATACGTTGCGTACAGAACCGCAACACATGCAAAAATATTTGCGGATAATTCGCCAAATCGGATATGGCCCCGATCCTCGTTTTTCTGCGGCTGACACTGCAAATTATGAAATAGACGATGTGGGCCATTATGTATTATGTCAGAAAGAGGCATTGAGAATCCAAAATAGCAAACTACATGTGGATTTCGCACACAGTTTCTTGCTCTTTATTCAGAATTACTCAATTTTGTTACGCCTGCCGACAGCGGCGCATGGAGAAATAATTGCTCGGTTTTGTACACATGAAATTTACAAATAAAAGATAATTTATTTTCAAATATACACACCGCATTGCAATAATGTTTTATATCCAAACCTATTTACACTAAAGGTACTTATGGTTTATTTCGAAACGTTAATGCTTAACTACGCGTTCATTAAACGTGTTGATTTATTTCTTACGATCTACGTTTCTTTACTGTTCCGTACAAGAACCTTTGGAGATCGTGTAATTGCACTTTCCTCTAAAACTACGATGTATTCACTTATTAATTAAAATGTTTACAAATATTCACGTGTCAACCTTAATGAAAAAAAGTGTTTTTTATTTATTTTAATACTTCAATGTGTTTTTCCTATCCTACAAAAAGTCCCCTATATTTCCATATTTATAATATAAATCGTTTTATTATTCAAATACTGTATTATACAATATTGGTTATTGTCAGCCGTGAAAAATGTCAATAAAGTTGACAATAATATGTTTTTTAGTCAAGTCACATTATAAACTTAAAAAAGTGTTATTTACATTTGAGAAATTTCAATGATTGGAATGTGTGTAAATTTATCTATAAGAAACTTATAATATTCTCCCATATCTTTGCAAACTAATTCCAACTAGTCTCATCGCAGCTTATCAGCGTATTGTGTATTTATTATTTATAACACGTGTCTAGTTAACCCTTTGGTGGACAATTATAATAATGTTGAACATAATTTTTTTTCACCATTATAAATTAAAAAAATTTCTTACCTTTTTTTTGCGTAGTAATTAAAGAATCTAAAGGGCTGTGGAAATTATTCTTTGGAGGCGGAAAAAAGTTTCAAAACGCATGCTCTTTCTTACCTGTATGCATTGTCTGTTAGCGTAGTAATTAAAGAATCTATTTTTATCAGGGCTGTGGAGTCGGGGATTATTGGTCGGAGTCGGAGTCGTCGGAGGCGGAAGTCGGAAATTTTTATTTTTGCATATTCATAATATGTAATATTTGGCTATTGGCCGGATTGGTTGGTTGATATATAATTGAAAACACATAAATAGAAAAAGTAGGAAGAAAACGTGTAGCAATTAAACTTTTTTTAGTCTGTGTCGGAGTCGGAGTCGTGTTTTTGCTCAATGCTGGAGTCGGAGTCGTAATTTTTTGAGACGACTCCACAGCCCTGCCCCATTTTTATTCATACATTTAACACTAAACTTAATTTCATCGATACATAAAATAAATAGATATGTATGTAAGCAGTTTATCTTTTAAAAATAGTCTCTTCCGTCATTAAACGATAGTAATTATATTTTTTAGTAAATATGTATCTTTTTGAACGCTATTGATATAAATAAATGTAATATACTAGCTGTATTGGTTTATTATTTTTAAAACTTTCATACAAAGGGTTTAATAAGCATGATGATATAATAAGCATAAGGAAATGGGTCAGCT
The DNA here is from genome assembly GCA_028554975.1 of Himalopsyche kuldschensis. Lineage (NCBI taxonomy): Eukaryota > Metazoa > Arthropoda > Insecta > Trichoptera > Rhyacophilidae > Himalopsyche > Himalopsyche kuldschensis. The sequence continues at coordinate 20,022,864 of JAHFWI010000003.1, forward strand.
GTTTATTATAAATCGATTATATAGCTAATTAATGTGATTACATTTAAATCGTGTTACATAAGTGGTGTAAATAAATAAAATATACACATTCGACAAGATCGCTACTAATTTTAACGCATGTATTTCGTAATTATATGTACCTACTGGTGTACTGAATGAGTATAGTCAAAAATATATTATTAAAAATGTAGCATGAAATATATTTTTAATGTCTTAACTCAAAATAATACGCGGAAAATTGAATGGCAAGTAACACTCATTGCACAATTTAGAGAAAACGGAGACTTAGAGGATAACTACATTTGAAAAAATCATTTTTAATATCTAATGTAGATATCGATGATAAAATTGTAATTTTCAATTTGTTGAATTTCATTGTGTAACGCATGTTTATTTTCTTTTGAGAAATATCCTTAAATCTTCATGGATCCCGTTAATAGTTAATTCACTATATTATTGAAAAAGTGTTTTTGTAAACTATTTTGGGAATGAACCACTGCAACAGTTCTGGTAAAGAAACTCGTGCTTTTCCATTGAAAAAAATCTGGTGCGTGCATATAAATTATGTGCACCTACTCTTAAAATAACCTAGTGGCCAAATAACAGTTATTACCGGGATTAAGTTAGTTAAATTAGTTAAAAATTTCGATTCTTGCTGTCGGAAAAATATTTGATTAGGTGGCAACTATAGTTTGCCACATTTCCTGCCAGAGTTTTACATTCTGGACAAAAACCGATTGTTTTTGTTATACAACAAAGATTGACAACATAGCAATAAAGGTCGTCAGGATGCAAATCCATGCATTTTTTATTGTAAAATTTTGTAAAATATGTGTAAACATACATGAATTGTATTTATTAATTTATTGACGTCACATAGATCATTTCTTGTGCCATATTGATATAAATGTATTTAAATTACTTGTTGTTCCTGCCAAATTAATTTGGCAGAGACGCTCGAGTAAGGGGGAAACGCGTCAAATTGTGACAACAAACCAAATCGATTTAATAGTTGGTACAAATTTAAAATCCCTGCTTTCATTGACTTCAACTTCAGTGTGGGAAGTCTTGCGTCAATGGGTCAACCGAACGGACGTGCTTAATATTTTTGGCAGAAGATCGGAAGCCGGACTTGATGGTAGCATTCCGGTTGACATATTTAATCAAATTGCTTTCAATTAATTATATCTTTCAACGTCTTTGAATCGTTTGATATATGAGAAACACTTGTAAAGAGAGGGCCACCTGTAATGCACCTGAGCTAAGAGCTTACTTAACTTTTTTTTTAAATCTGAAATTGGATCTAGCATCAGTATATCTATTTGAACTATCTCTGCCTTATTTAATAAAATGAAACATTGGCAATACTGACACATTTTCACCATACACGACACGGTTATTAAAAATCCAAAACGTTGTGTATCGCAAAAGCATAACAGATAAATGATGGTAATCCAATAATGATCGTGACGATTTTCCATGCTCGTTATGAATTTCAAAAATGGCTAAGGTTTTTGCGAATGTTAAAAAGTTAGATTCACAAGCGAAAAAGGGTTCACCATCGTTCATAATAATATGAGGATATACAATTACTGTCATTAGTAAATATATAGCTAGATGAACTGCAGTATTTATTTTAGTTTTTTGTTTGAACTCAATCAAGTTGAAAACACTCATGCTGAATAAAAAAAACAACATTTTTTCAGTTATTTTAGCACTATTGTTTCTTGCTCTATCGACTGACCTTGGATTTATTGGACCTGCAATTTGAATGTTTTTTGATATCGTTATTATTTGACGAACAACAACAAAAAGCAGCTCACAAAAAGATCAAATAACATCTAGCATCAATATAAAATAAAATTTACTAAAAATAGAAATTACTAAGTCAGCCATTTTTGCATCTTACAACGGTATACCTACCACAAAATGACTATAATTATTATGTCGATTTAAAGTACTGTCTGCTGTTTTTAAGAACACCTGCTGTATTTTTAATTACACCTACATTTATTGATAGTTTTGATATATAATTGTTAGATCTTTCGATCAATTTATCTGATCTATAAATCAATTTAAGATTCTCAAATAAAACTCGGAGGATTGATAAAAGTTCAAAGATCATAACTCCTACAATCACTTCCACTATCACCATGCTCATTAAAATTCTGTTCTAGAGGAGTTTATTTTACATATTCCTGATAATAAAATGATTCTAATATAATATATAAAATCAGAAATTTTAATGTAGAATTCATCAAAACTAATGTAGACGTAAAAAATAGGTTTGGTGACAGTACAATTTTATACACATGGTGATGGGGAGGAGGTTAAATACTGCTCAGATAAAAAACAGTAGGACTATTTTCATTAAAAAATATATTTCAGGAAGTCAGTGGGACTATAATTGTGTGTTTATTTGAAGTGCGCACGAAAACTATGATGTTCATTAAAACACAGTTCTGTTTGTCTCTCACTGAAGTGGACTATGGATATATAACAGACATATTTATAAAACGATAACGTTAATATTTATGGGTATTTAAATTTACACTTAAGATTCCAGTAGTTCTATGAAACAATGTTTCAGAATGTTAATATAGATTGGTCTAATTATGTTGCAATATTCTGTATTAAGCTTGTCTAGCATTTTGTCAGACGGTTGATCATTCGATTATAATAACGAGTTACAATCATAAAGAGATAGTAGAAACGTTATTTATATACGTTTTGAGGTAATTTCAAGCACCATAATCACTTCATACGAGTTCGCCATGTTTTTTTAATGGCTGTATATAATTGGTTGGGCGTCGAATTTTCTATAATTTTATCACTAAGAAGTAAGTATGCTTTCAATGACCAATTATCTAGTTTGTCAAAATCTCAATATGTCAGCTTTTGGAGTTTCAGGTATTTTTTAAATTCAATTTGAGTTATAGTTACAATAGCTTATTGTTGTATAAGCAATGATAGTAAAAAAGATAATTATTTAGAATGTTTGACGATTGCCATTGATGTATGATGTGTTTTTTTACGAATTGGCATTAATTATATCTTTTAATTGTTTTAGGTTCAAAAGAATTTTATAACATCAACAAGCACAGTTATTACGAAAACAACAAAATGTTCTTTTCAGCAATTTATCATAATGACGTAGCTGATTTATATTTTTTTTCGAAATTAGAAAAATAAATTTGGCATAACAGCTATCAATAAATAGCCAATGTGGAAATATGATGAATTTTTTAAGCACATGAAATAGAAGTCACTCGAATGAACTCAATGAGAAAAAAGATATCGCAAACACATACATACCTAGGTCAAATTTTTATCGTTTACATTTTGTACTTTTCCATGAGTTTTATCACAAAAGATCCAGGGTTCGCCTTTCGGCATGTTCCGGCATTTCAAGTTCATGGATTAACATGTATTCACTGACAGTCAGTTCAACTCAACTGAACTGAACTGTCAGTTGAAGTTTATCTGCTTCAAGATACGAAACCCTAAAAACGGGCCGCTAGTGACAAAACTCATAAAAAAATATAAAATTTAATTGATTAAAATTTGAAATTTAATTAATTTATTTATTTATTTAAGAAAAAAGCAAATCATGGCATTACAGCTGACGCCAATGCGCCATGGATTTGACAAATATAAATACATGCATTTATATATATACATACATACATACATGTAAATATATAATAAAAATCACAAATTAATTAAAAATTAAAAATAAGATGAAAATTGAAATTCCATCAAACACCGAATCAGCTTCGGTTCTGTAATGTATGTGTAAGATTTTAAATTTCAATTGCAAACATCTACATTTTACATTGACCCTTGCCGGGACATGAGTCAAGTTTGATGTGATCGCTACGGTGCCTCCACTACCACCAGACAATCTAAGCATTCTAAGCTGTATTTCGTGTTACAAGAAATCGTAAGCTGACTGGTAATACAACATTTTTTATTAATCAACTGTTGTATGTAATTGACTCTTTTTTTATTTGTACTATATTCGTAATGTGGAATATTTTTATTTTGCATAAAAAATACGATGACGTACTTCCATTACAAAAATGTCAACACTATTGCTCTAATATTTTTTTATTTTTCAGTTGCAAAAAAATAATGGTACCATTCACCGGCCGTCGAGTTTGTTCAGTAACTCGCTCCGAGTCGTGTTGTCTAGATTTTCATCAGAGATTTGCGCTCGTTTAATACGTACTAATGGCGTCATTCTAATGCGACTAGAGGAATGAATTCATAGTCTGTTTTAGCTACACGTGTCTCTTACTATCTCGAGTATGCAAATCTATGATATAACGAATGCAATTACAATTATCATTCAAAGCCAATATATATTTGAATGATGACAAACACACACACGTGTTCAAATAGAAGATAATTGAATATTTTAAGATTCACTACTAAAGGGATCACCACTATTTTATTGATTTACACTAAACACGTTTAAGGTGTTCACTGTTACATTACTTGCTGTAATGGAATTATAATAAAAATAATAAAACTTTTTACACATCAAATTTATTGGATCAGGACCGGTTTCGCTCATGGCGAGCATTGTCAACTGATAATAAATACAAAAAAACAGTGATATTCATACAAAATTTAAGTAATAATTACAAGGTATGAACACTTCTAAACAGGAGAGTTATTGTTGTATTACATAGACGTGGTTGTAAGTGGGTAACGTAACGATGTTTGCAGTTTGGCACCAGGCCAAGCACGGGTAGGAATTTGTTTTTTTATATTTGTTTCGATTGCTTTCGGAAAACGACGCATTGATTTCCAAGAAAATATTTACACAGGGCGTTATGTGCGATTAATATATTGCCGGGATTGACACCGTGTTGCGGAGACAAGTGCTCGAATCCTTGTATGGACAGCTTCATGGGATGTTTGTGATATCTGATTCTAAACGAGACGTATAGAAAGCGATTAACTTAGTCCTATCCTTGGCATGTTTTAAAAACATAACTATTTGAACCATCAGTTTTTTATATCATGCGTAGTAAATAAAGCATGTCAAATAAATGAAAAAATACAGATATTTGGAATAAATCTTACATTTTACACACAAACGCAAAACAGTATTACACTATTCTGCTATATCATATAAATATGTATGTTTGAACAAACAAACGTGTCAGATCAGAATACTTACGACTATAATAAAAAAAATGGAGCTAGTTTTGCAAAACTAATAAACATCTGTAATAAGTACGTGCGATTGATTCGACGCTAGCTTTGTGGCAATCCATTACTTGTATAATTAAGTTTAATAACTGTGTTATTTCACGTATTTTGTTACAAAGTTATGAAATTTTATTTTATTGAGCTCCTTGTATCGATCGATCAATCAATCAAGAAAAAGTTCTAAAACACGACAGAATTGGAATTCTCCGTAGCTTAACAATTTTTTTTAACCATGTCCACAACTGGAGGCCAAATCTCCAGGTTAGAATGAAACTGGCTTTAAGTGAGTCACTCTTTTCGTCTTCAGGGATATAACGTTAGAAGAATGAAGTATGAATGTTTTTAGCAAGGGGCTTAGACCTAGAAAGAGCGATTTATACTGAGGACTCATCTCCAAAAATCAATGCATGAATGCTTCTTTTCGTGGATTTTGAGCTGTCGTCTTTTTGTACACAGTAGAAGTTTTTATATAAATATGTAAATTATTAATGCAGTCTTTACATTTTTCGTTGTATTTATTGTCAAGTGAACAATCACTATTACTCGCAATATATATTTCATTGTCTCGTGTACCCTCGCCGACACTGAGATTACGTCGAATAAAACCATTCGGTTTAAATAAATTTAGTTACGCGTGTTTCCGATAGGGACACCTCGGCTAATGTAATCAATAATCGTTAAATTCAATGCAGCGAATAAATTCAATAGCGATTTTCCATCGTGGTAAGCCGACGACTCGATTCGATTACTTAAGCGTGGCTTTTCCGTTTCGCTTTCCAGCTCGCGGCTCTTCAACGGCTTCCGGTCGGACATGCCCTGCTCGGCCCACCCCTAGAAGCTCTACATCTGTGTGGATTAACTACTATGTGACCGGCGAAAATACTTCCATTGCGCGAATTTAAGATAGTAGTTAACTCAAGGGCTCACAATTATAAGCAAATTACTTTTCAGTATTTTTATTACATAACGAATACGTTATATCTCACATGGATAAAGTCAAAACTCAAATCTAGCAAATTTTTAATTTCGTAAAGATTTAATATCGAGGTAACCGTTGGACAATATTTGGACAGTACGCAGCCTCTGATATCAATACGTGTGACAAAATATGAGTACTATTAAGAATGAAAATATCACAAATATTTGTCCATAAAACCAATAAAAACCACCACTTTTACTTTAAGGTCACAGTAAGGTTGTACAACGAATCTTAATTCAGTCGACAAGTTGGTATATAAAGCAGGGAATGTTTGCTCGATTAACTATTATCTTACTAATTAGAAATGATAATGTGTACTTACAGTTGAATGGCCTCGTGACTCATTGGGTAGAGATCTCTAGCAATTTGATGATATAATATTCAATTAAACGATTGTAGATGGGCAAACCATTAAATAACCTGTATTGGGTATGGGGAAAGAATGGCATAATAATTTACAATATACCAGTAATATCCGTTTTCTGGTTAAAAGATAAAAGTAAATATTTAAGAAGAAGACAATGAATTCTGATAACACTGTTTTTAAAATCATTTTTTTACACCCCTTTTTGCCCACTGAAACTTTTAAAAGCCTGCTCAGCGGTCTCTTAATTTTCTAAATATACTAATCACGTTTGAGAGTCTTCATATCCTATTTCTGCATATAAAATAATGTATAACCCATTGGGAATACTAACTTTGGGAGTTACCTAATGTGCCCAAAACTACAAAAAAGGCAGGATTTTATTTATTGCACAGCGAAATTAAGATGGTAAAATATAGTATCAACCGAGTTATTAAAGACATCTATCTATGTATGTATATGTCACAGTGCTCTTTCGATAGGAGTCATTTACGTATGTACTCGTTCAATATTATCAATGGAAATAGAGAAAGCAATTTGTGATCTGTTCAAATTATTAAAGTTTGAAGCTTGATATGTGAGATGCGAACCCGTGAACTATGCAACCGAATAGTTTGTTCAGTTGCAAAGCAATACCGGCAATATTTATGCATTGTATTGTAGCAGTATAATTATTAAGATTAAATATCCTCTTATTTTTCCCCCGAGCAACATAATATAATTGTATGCCCAAAGGAAAAAATTAGCACCAAAGGGGTGGGGTCAGTAGACGAAAAAGCTTGAGAAATACCGAATTATGCCACCGAATTTTATACAGTATCATTAATTTCAAACTAACTCGTATTTTTGAAAAATCGTTATTTTTATGTCGATAATAAAAATAATATTAAATTAAAATCACCCATTTGCATAGGCACAGACATCATTAAAATTTCAAATAATTACCTATATTAATACTTCAACGCCATTTTTGGTCATAATATTTACGATGCGTTTTTACAGCATCATTAAAACGTGGATGTTGTACATTTTTACTGATTTATGTACTTATTTAAACAATCGCTAGTATTATTTTGAAAGAAAAGTCGTTAAAAACTAAATTTTCTCTGTATCAATTTTAGTACCTACACTAGTGGTCTGCACGGGCTCGGGTTTGGATTTGGGCCCGGGCCGGGCTCGGACGCAACCATACAACAAAATATAATAAAAATCGGGCGATTGAATCGGGCCGAATGAGCTCACCATTATGATAAATATAAACTTAATATTATAATAAGCTTCACGTACTCGTATTAGTCATCTTTTCGACCCATTCGAAAGAACAAGATGCATAGTTCTTAATGTAATGACATATTTTAATGACGCCATTATTTTAGTATTTTTTTAATTTCTGCTGCATACGAGTTTGTACAATACGCATAATGAATTTCATAATAAGATCATGACTTCAGTATGTTTTATATGGTTATTTATATCGGTCGCAATTCGATTTGTTAGGTTGATTTTTATTTAATTTTCCGGCAAGAAATGGGCTTCGAAAACATTAAGACAAAACTAAAGAGTGGAGAATATATTTCTTCAGTAAAAACCCATGGGAAAAATGAAGTGTGGAAATCATTTAGTGACATCATAGAGGTGGCTACAAACAAAAAAGTTGGATACGTTGAGTGTATAAAAATGTAAATGTATTTTCAGCTTTTCTAGTTCAAAAACAGGAACTACTCACTTGAATCGTCATTCCTGTAAAATAAAAAAAATTAATCCTAATTAGGAAGAAATGGATTTCGCACAACTGCACAGACTCGATAATTGGTGAGTCAATTTTTAATTTTTATTAGAAAAAAAAAATCGGAGTTTTTTTGCAAAATATATATTTGGGTGAACTAGTTGGTTCTCCCACCACCCTTCCGTTATGTGTGTGCAGCCGTTTTTCACAGCCGCCTTCCATAACGCTATAAGATCAAGAAAAGAAACGAATTTACTCTTCACTTACTTGGCCCGAGACAGAGCTGCACGGGACTGATCTTTTAACCATGCACTAAGGTGCTTTAAAGAGAAGAAAAATAGAAAGAAAATGTCAGGCTCGGGTCGGGTTCGGGTAAGACTTTTGGAAATGAGCCTCGGGCCCGGGCCGGGTTGGAGGTCGTCGGGCTCGGGCCGGGTGAAATTTTAAAATTTTGGCCCGTGCAGACCTCTAACCTACACTTATGAACCGTTCAAATGTTTATTTATTGCTCAAATTGTATGCAATTCAAAAATAAAATAAAACAAATATTCATTTAAGACTTTTTTCACTTTTAAGATGTTCACTGTCACTGAATACTGGTTGGAATGCAATAAAATATAAATAATAAAACATTTTTAGTACTTATACCACAAAAAAAAATATTGGATCAGGACCGGTTTCTCTCATGGCGAGAATTATCAACCTCGACTTAAAATTATATTAAAAAGACTTTTATCAAAATACCAATATAATTATAGTGCGATATATAACTTTTTTGTAAATTCACAATTTTATAAAACAATCATGACCGGTTACAAATCGAGCTTTTTCAGGTCATTTAAAAAAAATACTTTTATTTTTAAACTTTTCGTCTTTCCGCTAAGAATTATTAACATTAAAAATTTCTATCCTGCATCTCATACTTACAAAAAAACGACGGTGGGCTTGATTCGGAAATGTTCTGTAAATTATCCAGGGGAGCCTATATCCTGCATTCCACATCTACCAACCGAATGGACTCCTTCTGGGTGTACTTGGTGGAGGAGCTACGGGACCCTGGAATGACCTGTGAGGCAGCGAGTAAGTCCTGGTGGAGGGCAGAATCTTGTGGGTAACTTTTGCTGGTCATATGCTCCGAGTGGATATCAGGAGGTAATTTTCAAAACTGGTGAATTCCAAAATATTTTTTTTGAACTGCCAATTTTAGATTAACAATTTGAAACATTTTTTATTCACGAGGAAAAGCTTGCATTTTTACACATCATCTATATAATTCTTTAATTTAAAACATATTTTACAAAAATTGCTAGTAAACACAAACTTATCTCACTTCCTCAGTTTGTCAAAAAATGGATTTGAACATGTTTGAAAACTACCTCCTGATATATGGTTAAAATGTCACTAGTAAGATCATTATTTTATATGGTTACTTAAAATAATGTGTTAATGGTTCTCGTTAAAATTGTGAGTTTAGTGGTTTGAGAATTGAGAAAGGTTGGCGACTGCTGGTTTAAAGAATTGTAAATAGTATTTCGAAGATACGGCGTTCTAGTCCGAATTATTAACGAGGAAAATTAACTATTTTAATTTTATTTAAAAAAAAAAAATTATATGCTTTGCCGCCCGCTAAAATCTACCGCCCTTAGGCGCTACCAAGCTCGATTCCCACGGCTTTCCGTATATTTTCCTTATTCACAATAAATCTTATGGATAAGGCATGGCTTTATGATTCAATAACGAATATATAAGTATCTTATTTTTCATCTATACTTTACAACATTTCCTGAAATTTAAGTAGTACCTATGGAGTAGATGTAGTATGTTGTAAAAAGTATGTTTTGGAATCTACATGTCACATTAACAGGTGTTGATTGTATAGAAAGTTATTCAACACGTCGACACTATGTTGACAAGTTTAGCCACACCTTTGTTTTTTCTCCGTTAAATTCACACGTGTAACCATATTATATTTGGATACACGTAATGGGACGAAAAGGTTTAGAAATACGATATAAATTGAGAGAAACGGGTCGATGAACCAATAGCTACTGTTTATATTAAAAGCAAAACTTATCACATTTCATCACTGTACAAATTTTGATAATAAATTATGCACGTATCATTGAGATATCAAATTTTCTCAATATTCAAAAACACTCGCTGTAAACTGGATGTGTTTGTAAATTTGAGTAAGATAGATATAACATTTATTCGTATTATCATTATTCAAACATCGTATATATATATGTATTGATTTACCTCAGATAAGAATACTTGCATATTTGTCTGGTCATAGTATACTCTCATGACTTAGAATAATATAGATACATAGATTTTTATAAAATAATATTCTTGAAGCACAGTTATTTTACGGTTACTTCCAGGGACGGCTATTGCAATGGTGCAGTGGTGCACTGATCCCCCATTTAAATATATTCAAGCAATATCAAAATTAACATAAACCAATATACACATTTAAATTTCTTCTGTGGTCCCATAAACATGTATGCTAAACGAACGGCACCAAAATTAAAATAACACTTTTGTCAAAATCATCCAAGTCAACCGATGACGCAAGGGGTGCATTTTCTAAAATATACCAAACTAAGTTAAAATAGTATGTAGAAAAACATATTTTGTGACGCCACGCCATACGCAAAATTTTTATAGACATGTGTTTTTCATTAGTGCTGATATCTCCCTACAAATGTTTGCAGAATTATGACGAGCGTTGGGTGCATCTTTCAACGTTTATTTACTTGTCACATATAATCATATTGTCACGTATATTTTGGGCTTATTTTCACAAACGCAGCTCTTAAGCAGATGGAGGATCTACTTTCATAGAGTAAAGTTTTGAAATCCCAAAATCAAAGAATCAAAAAAGAAAAGTTCTTTATTCTTTGTGTATCGTTTTTTTTCAGTAGTCAATAGTTGCAATATAATGATTATTTGGTTGCAACTATCTAGGATCACAACGTGCATCACCAATTAGATATAAAATAGATTGTACCTCGGATAAAAAGGCATTGACACAATTTATCATACAAACAAAAGGTTTATAATTCACGTTCTAAATTCGAGATCATTACAGGCACAATATTTTTCAATAATGGGTTGCATTGTAATGTATTTTCAAGAGTCGGACCTACTCAACATTTAATAAATTGTGTGTTACGTCAGATACGGCGAACGCAATAATAACATCAGTTTAAGGTTAATGCACTCGGCAATTTATTTTATATCGCAACACGCCACGCTCACATTGATTGTCAAGAGTTTGCAAACCTTCATTGTGAGTTTTAATGACGTTACTAGTATATTACTATCGTATGGATTTTATTTACTCATAAAATATATCCTCTCTTTGCCGACAGAAAATTTTTATTGAAATCAAGAGATTTTTTTAGTGCTGTAATGCTAATGACATCAATTTATGAGACCATTGTGCTACTGGTGTGCCATTTGGCAAGCATTAAATTGTAATATTCCATAACGTAAAATAAATACGTATCGTCGATATAAAGTGAATTTGTTGATTCAGTTTTTATTTACAACAAAGCTACACTCGATTCTGTTTTAACACGGGCATGTGGCAATATACTTACATATGTATACATATATGATGCAAGAAGTACCAACGCGAAGCTTAAATTTAAAATATTTCGTTACAAATTATGATTGATTATTTCTTAATATGAATGAATTAAAAAAAAATCACCTCTTTACCTCAAATGTATAATGAATTAGTATTTCGTATTTTTCTGAATCCCTACTCTTGCGTAAATCCGAGTCTGTTGCCTGTTTCCATGTATCGCCATGCCAAAGAACGTGGAAAATTAGACAGAAATAAACATATAATTTATAAATTCCAATTATATTAATTTCAATTAAACATTAGCTATGTATATATTTGAGACGTTTGAATTTTGTACTTTTATATCGATATTGAAATTCCAAAAGCATCTTATATTATAAACTATTCAATTTACATGATAAAATTACAAATATACCGTGACGCTGTCTGGAAATAAATTAATGAGATATGATATTTTTTTACAAGCGTGAGAAAAAAATCAATCTGCTTAAAAAAATAGCTCCATTCGTTTCCTCAAGCTGTGTCATTTCAAACCCGCGTAAAAAGAATCCGTGTAAAAAAAGAATCAGGTGTGCATACATTTAGTTAGCCGGCGATCTGAGAAAGCTGTGATAAAATTAGGATCAAAGACCATGTGTGTAAAGTGTTAAAGAAAAAAAGAAAACAAAAATACTATGCATTAATATTTTCGATTTTTTTTAGAGGCTTCTTACTGATAATCCTTTTACATAGAAAATTGTATAATTGGTTAGATTGAAAACAACACACGTATGTTTCATTGGAAATTGTGCTCAAACAAAATATTTTCAAAAAAACCATTCGATATTGATTACCAGCCTCAAACAATAAATTAACTCGGGGATGCATCTGACTTGTAGAAATTATCGAGTTAATTTGCCAACATTTTGATAACATCGTTAGTGATTTATTTAACGCAATTATATTTAAAATCTAACATTATGATTCAGCTTTATTCGGAATATTTTTTTTTTTTTGCATGAATTATCAACTTCACAAATCACTTTTTCGGTGCTAACTTTCATTTCTTGGTGGAACGGTATTATATACAAATACCTAAATAAAACACTTTTTTTATCCGACGTGCTTTTTAATGATCACGAACGGTTTCGCTGATAGCGAGAAAAAAAGAATTTAATCAATCCTTTAATTTCAGTTTTGACATCATTACAGATTCGACGAGGAAACATAACATATGTATATGGTTTATATTTTATTCGAAAAGCTTTCATTTAGAATTTCCACATAGTAATATAAGGATAAGGAAACAAATATATTTAAAATATTATTCAATATTATATCAATACATTTCACCGAGTATAAAAAGCTGAAAAAAGCTCTGGATTTTCATTCAGATTTTCACATAAAATACGTTCATAACAAACAGTCTTGCGATCTATTAAATGTATTGAAATATTTCGTTTTATTCTATGTAAGCCATTTTTTACAATGTATCGAATTTATCGCAAGAAAAACGAGCATATCTCTATAAAAAATCAATGAGTCAGCGATCAAAATTCAAATTAAATCTAATCAAGTACGTAACTTGAATGCTTTTTTTACCTCTGTCAGAAAAATATGGAACGAGGTCATTTACGCGTATCGCTTGAGTTTTTTCTTTATTTTTGCTCACAAATAACCATTTAATTTTGATTCTGTATCTATTTTTATAACAGATAGATTCTCGAGAAAATTTCGTTTGCTTTGTATCGAGAACATAATGATTTGATGAAACTAAGAGTCGATTTCTATAAAAAAAATATAACCGTGGACTATTTTCTCTCAACAATTAAACATACTTTCTGTTTTAGATGTTTAAAATTTATTAAAACAGTTTGTTGTTTCTATAGTTGAGAACAAGTAAACTTGTTAAAATTAGCTATAAGTTAAAACAGCTATTTATTTTCCATCTCAAAAACTGTATGTTTTCCGATAGTTTTATAGCTAAATGAACCATTTCTCGTATAAATCTTATATATAAAACCAAAACGGCGTATGTGTGTCTGTGGGTCTGTAATTCCCTTTTGCATTGTTGGTCATTAAGTTGCCATAAAAACGAATATGAATGAAAATATGTTTAAATTTTTATCGGCGAAGACATTTAGTCAAAATGTAATAAATTAGTCTTCTACTGAACTTTTCCCGGCTTTTATTAATATAATAAATTATTTACGTGAAGGTATTATTTGACATTTCTTTGGCAGCAAATTAGATTTTTTCCTTGAATTTGGACATTTTAATGGGCGAGAATGGGGCTGTTATCAAATTAAATAAAGATTGTGATTTTATTTTAACTCTATTTTGGATGTTAGATTTTGTGATATAATTATGTCGAATGATATAACATTAAATAATTATTGATCGCTTAGTCCGAGCGACGCCGGGTAGCAATACTAGTAATTATATAAATCGGGATATGTCTAGTTTTTTTCGTTAATTTTGACGTAGTCAAGTCACACAGTTCATCAGAAAGAGCTGATGTCATAATGTTAACGGTCTCCCAGTTTTTCGGAAGACTTATTTCTCGTGCTAGTAAATAAAAGATAACATACAATATTCTTTTTTTTTCATTGCCATACAAGTGAAACAGTAATCAAATTAAATTAATGAAAAAACTGAAAATATTAATAAAAATAGTTGAAAGCTACTTATAGAAAATAATTAATAAATGATGGGAAGTGGAACCATAACAAAGTATATTTATTTTGCAAGACAGAAAAAAACATGAAATTATTTACACTTAAATCTTTTCTAAAATTTTACAGCACGTCCACTGTCAATGTTTAGCATAACGACTAATTCAATTTTTTTTTAACGAGTCTGCGAATTTGTGCGTTCAAATCGGCGTAGGATACGAATAAGTATACAAATCTTAACTAAAATGTCTTTAGAAACATATTCATAAATCGAATAAAAATCAACAATTCTGTGATTCGAGTTCGCTAACCCACACACAACCAGATAGGACGAATGCCCGACTGAGGCCTATACTATTCAACATTTATCGGATGATATTGACAAAATTACAAATTTTCAAATCAAAATTTATAATATCTGTTTTAATTATTGTCATCGTATTAGCTTTAATACTACAATATTTTTTTGATGTTTAGTAATCCATAAAAATATAAAGGTTAGCGTTGAAATCGGATCTATTACAATTCAAATTATAAACAAGTTGATTGATTTCATGTAGACAAAATTTTGCTGTAACCTTACTAAGCAAAACATCTATACAGCAAGATAAATAAAATATACGGTTATCATAATATATTATGATAATTATATTATGTAATATTCGATATGTTTTCAGAATTTTGTCATATTTATGTACCTACCTAGTTGATTAAAGAAAATTATGTCGTATTTTGATTTTTTAAGTATTTACTTTCCAGGCATCGATAGGTAACTTCAATTCTTAAATTTGGATCGTTATATGTACTTCGGTTGGCGCAGTACCCACTAAACGGATCTTTCTGAGACCCGCTGATCAAATTTTAACAGATCACCTATAATAATAATATTCAATCATGTCGTTAAGACCAATAAGAAGATTTTGAATTTTCTTATGTTTGCAATAAGTCCCTTATCTCGTTAAAAGTTTTCAATGCCTATCAGAGTATAATATGTTCCTTGCATGCTAGATGAAAGGCTCATTGAGGTTTCACAATACATTGTATACACCAAACTGCTCAAACCCTTCTAAAAGAGAATGCCAAACCTTCCGGTTAGGACTTTAGAACGCTTGGTGCTGGTCGATATAATTATTTCCATTAAAAATTGTGAAATTTTTACACTGCAATCTCTAGCAATGATTTATCTATCCAGATTAAACTTTACAGAGCTATTGGTTATTGCCAACATCAGTATTATAAAATAACGTTGGTAGCACATGTTGTGAAATATGATGGATGTTTTTTTTTCTCAAAATGTATTCTGAATACAGCTCTCTTAAACAAATACTTTTTTAGGTCATATATAAACTAGATTTATTATCAACTAGCATTGTTACCCGGCTTCGCTCGGACTAAGCGACCAATAATTATTTAATGTTATGTCATTCCCAAAGAATTACAGACCCACAGCATACATACATACATACATACGCCGTTTCGGTATTTCTAGTATTGTTACCCGGCTCCGCTCGGACTAAACGACCCATAATTATTTAATGTTATATCATTCCCAAAGAATTACAGACCCACAGACATACACCGTTTCGGTTTTATATATAAGATAACGCATTGCTATGGAGAAAATCTGTGTTATCGAATAAAATATTTATAGGCAAAGCCATATATAATATTTGAAAAAAAAGCGCCAAGTTTTTTTTTATTTACCTCAGGGTATGCATAGCTTTGCGTAACACGACAGCATTAAATAAATCAATTTGTATTGTTTCTAGAACTTATGATTGCTTCTTTTCGAGAAGTAACATTCTTCCTTACGACAAGTAGGAAGTATTTGTGTATTGAAAAAAAACGAAGCCCTTGAAAATAGTAATAGATATTTCGTTCAGCTTAAAAATTCCTATACAAAAACAATGCCTGTACTTGATAACGATGAAAAATACAAACAATAAATTGATTGAGATTTGATATTCTGATATTTTCAACAATTTTATATGAGAAATAAGTTCACTTATATTATGATTATTTTTATAGAAATTCCAATGATAAAAGACCAATGATAAAAATTTGAGTTTTGTCGTTAACAAACCGGATTTATGCCTTTCGGCATCTTCACGCATTTCATGGAAAATAAAAAACGATTCAAATTTGATATTGAAATTCCATCGAGCAACTTTTTAAGCTAATGATATTCTCAAAATTTTAAGTTAATGATATTGTTTGATTAATTAAAACTTTACAAGTTTATGTAACAACAGCTTAAATAAAATTTATCAAAATAATAATATAGTGTTTCCAACGCTTAATTATTATATATTTTAAAATCTGACTTAATCACATTTTACTGTGTAGTAAAATAACAATCTTAAATAATGCACGCAGTCATATTATGATAATATGGGTATTAAAAAAACCACTCATTGTAGAAGAATAATGACCATTGTTTTTTACATATTATTTAAAAAAAATCAGATTAAATCTTTTAATTAAAAAATATAAAAAAAACACATTGTTGAATTGAGGTAGGCGCGTATTTAGGCTATAATTTTATTCACACTCAAGTACTTTTACAAGGTCAGTAAACAATTTATAAATCACTCACCATTTCGGTATTAAATCAATTTATTTTACATTATCATAAAATAATAACTTTTTTATTATGTATTTGGAGTAAATAAATTCTAAACAAAACGTTAAATGCATTGAGTATATTTGTACCGTAAAAGGCAGCGAAATTTAAAGTTTGATAGCTTCTGTTTATGGCAACTTTGTCGCTCCCGTGAATCAATGTTAACTATTTTATAGAGATTTTTTTGATATCCCGTATCATCTTTTCATCTTTTGATATATGAAGATCAAGTCAAATTACCAGGGCTGTGGAGTCGGTGAAAAAAAGTTCGACTCCGACTCCAGCATTTACCAAAACCACGACCCCAACTCCGACTCCAACATTGACCAAAAACACGACTCCGACTAAAAAAGTTTAATATCGTCACTTTTTTTTTGCCTAATTTTCATAATTATGTGTATTCAATTAAATATTAACCCTACCAATCCGGCCAATAGCCAAATTTGACATATAATATGCAAAAATAAAAAGTTCAAAATTTCCGACTCCGAGTACGACACCGGCCAAATCGCCGCGACGACTACGACTCCACAGCCCTGCAAATTACACATGTTCGTAGATTTTACAATTATCAAATTGTAAATCCGTGATTTTAAATCGAAAACGAGTGATATGACTATATAAAAAATGATTTCGATGATTTATATTGTGTAGCTTTACTCAAGCGATCAGATGGATAAAAGTTTCAAAATAATTGGTGTATTGGCAGTTATTAATATTAGCTTTCATGAAAAATATCTATATATATGTTTATAGAAGAAATATGATGAGAATTGAATTAAATAAATCATTAACAATTGATCGTCAATGATGTACAAACCAGCAACAATTAGCACCACGGATCAGTGGCGACAGAGTATTAGGGAGTACAAAAAAAGATTCAACTATTTTCCGTACTATGGACAGCCAAAAATTCATGAGACTGGCACTCCGTTGGTATTGCGAACATCTGAATTGAAAGTCCATGTTATAGAAGTGTTTTAAAATCCAATGAATAGGAAAGAACTCTTGCAAAAATAGTTGAATCTTTTTTTGTACTCCCTAATACTCTGTCACCAGCCGCCACTGCCACGGATGGAGTAAGCGGACTTTCAAATTAATTCATAAAGAAAAGAACTAGCAATGTTTTCATAAAAATTTGAATTACTTATTGCTATAAATAGTTGTTCTACTAATATAATGAATTTACCCTTAAATAAAATATATAAAAAAAACAAAATGTTACACTAAATATGACCGACGGAATAACTGAATAAAAATAAACCGTTAAAGAGATATTTCTCACAAAACTGATATCCTTTTGATAAGTACATATTAACAAAAACGATCCTACGTACTTATTTGGAAAACTTTGCTTTTCTCATCGAAAATCATTAATGGATATTAAGGTACTGCGTGTTTTAAGTAAAAAAACTTCACCGTTTACTAGATTTAACCTGCTGGATGTTTATGTTAATAAATTGAAAATGATTTATACCAGAGGAATAGTTTCATCCATTTTAAGTAGCAAGAAAAAATGTTAAACCTTTTTATGGTCATTCGATATGCACGCTGTGACCATGTACGTGCATGGTGACATATTTTACAATACACTTTACATAATAAATGCATCGATTAAAAACAATCAGCGGTTTTCAAACCAGTGATGCCGATCACACGCAGAAGGAAAAAAAAAAGACAAATTTATTGGAAAAACGTTTTGTTTTGCATTTAACTTACTGATTTGTTCTTGAATTTAGTTTATAATTCGTTCCTGAAATACTTAATTATAGTATTCAATATTTACAAAATATGTATTTTGTAAATATTGAATATCACACTTGTTTCCATACTTACTCGAGGTAAATGATCTGAATAGGTCATATTATCAAAAGCCGAAACTATCCTAGTTTTAATACGGTTGTATAAAACTAGGATGGTGGAACAGAAAAAAAGATTTATTGTGTACCCTATCTACAAGTGTATATAGGATAAGTAAACATGCCTGCTTAAACATACATAGGTCTGACGATGTCGTCATAGCTATCAACAAACATACAAAATAATTTCTGTAGATTTAAAATATATTGTTACTTTTTTTTCACATTATTATAAATGGAGTCTACCAAGTAAATGCCAATTCCATCAATATATCCTATTATTAGCTGCCAATGGTTTTCCAATTTCTTCCGTATTGTTCTCATTGATATTGTATTTTAATCTTGCAATTAAGTCGTCATTTAAACAACAGTTCGAAAATCTATCTTTTGAAATTTGTTCAAAAGTAGAAAGTAAAGAAAGCCGAGGAATTAGCCATACCTACATATGTTACCCGCCACAAAATAGAAGTCTTTTATGGTTATCGCTAAGTGAAAAGTCAACCCGTCATTTATGATAAAGCTTATTCCGCTAAATTGAGTGATAAATAATAAAAGCTATTACAATCTCATGCGCTAAATTTTAGATTGAATAAATTTTGGCGGAGCTTGCCTTAAGGGGTTATATACAGTTAGAATTTTCAAAAAATCGATTTTTTTTTAATTTTATTTTCTTAATGTACATATATTTAAGAATACACACAGAAAATTTCATATCGTTCCGGTGAATATTGTCAAAGTTACAAGCAAATTTGAAAAGGCGTTTCAGAGTTTTTTTATCCCATGTAAAATGCATTCCAAACTTTAAACGCGTTTTTCTCAAAATGGTGTTTTCAAAGTCGGTGACCAACATTACTCAAAAACGGCTAAACCGATTAGTCTCAAATTTTAACACGACCTTCTTAAATATATTTTTTAGTAATTAATCGAAGATTTTTTCTCTCCGATGAATATTTTTTTTTTTATAAACAATTTAAGGCCGAAATTTCGGTGAAGAATCGATTTTTTTTTTAAAAACCGCCATTTTGCCAAAAAAATATTTTGCTTATTCCTTCGATTAATTACTAGATTTAACATTATTTTAACGAAATCTGTTTGGTTTTTAATTTCAGATGATTCAGTTTTAAGATATAGTGGTCACCGCAAAACGTCTTTTTTGAGAGGAGCTCCTGGAGATCAGCTGTAGCTCTTTTTCAAATAAATATTTTTACTAGTACTAAGTCTTAAAATACAGTTAAAAGATACCATAATATGTGTATAAATTTTTGGATCAATAAATTTAAAAGTTTTCTCAGAAAAAATTCTAGAAAATTCACTTTTTTTCGGCCGTCTAACTGTATATAACCCCTTAAGGGTTTAGCCAAGCTCCGCAAAATAAAGCAAAATTGAAATATAAATTGTATCAAAGTGTATCGATGTGAATGATTAAGATTTCGTGGTCCAGCCCGAAAACCATTTTTCATAATATATTTATTCTAGACAGAAAAAATCGGGATGAAAAAGAAAAATGAGGTAAAAAGGCTTTTAAAAATCATCAATTTTACTGTAACTGTTATGGAAGCATGTGATATCTTGTGTTTTATGAACAGATAAAACATTAAAAATATATATAAAGCCAATAATCAAAAAATCATGGCTTTAATCAAATTTATTCATAACTTAACTAGCTACTTATATAATCTGTTATGCATATAATATATTATGAGCCAACAGTGGAAAATTATTTGAATACTCAAAAGTCAAACCTATACTACCGTTGTACGTGAAAACACAGCTAGAACACTCCCTGCTGTAGAACGAGTTTCTATAGCACGCCGCGCAGCTGTCCCGTCCCTCCTATAATAGTGTTCCCCTCTAGAGCAAATTTTTTGTTTTATCACTAATTTTATATACATACAACACACTTATAAAGGGTCTTTTTATAAGGATGCTTAGTTTTGAAATGTAAATAAAACAAGTTGTTTGTGAGATTTCGACTAAATTTTAATTTCATTTGTAAGTATATTTTACGGCATTAAATATGGAATATAGCATCAAATGTCTGCCAATATCCATTCATTATAAAATGGGCCATGTCGCTAAAGTTGACCTTTTTGACAAATTTGGATAAACTTCCAACTGCTCCAGAACCCAATCAGGCGTTGTCTGTGGTCGTTTACCTGAAGTTCCTTGGTTAGTTGGATTTTATACGGGTGCAGACATAAAGCCCGATTCAAAATTCGCCAAGTTGAAGTCGCAGAAGAGCCAAGTTCTTGTGAACAACGAGAAATAAGCTGCCTTGGGTTTTCCTGTACACTTTCACACACAGCAGCAATGTTTTCACCAGATATTGTATTTTGATGAGGTACAGGTAGGTGTTGGCCGATTATTTACCAAACTGGTTGACTCAAATTTGGCCACTAAACAATGAATAATCTACTCAGCAGGACAAAGTAACATATTTTGAGCGTCCCTATTGAAATACCCTTTATAAAGATACACGTCAAGATGATATTTTATTCTAAGCAAAGTGTGTGATTTAAAAAAATGTATGCACCTAAAATAAGAAACAAATACAATACATATTAAAGATTGATTTCAAATTAAGCTTTGTATAGGTACCTAGTCTCTAATAGTGCGATGCCTATCTTGACGCCATAGGATGTTTTACTGTAGTTTAAAACGAAGAGTAATCAGCTAATTTTTCATTGCTTAGCATATTATTTTTCTGTCAGCTGTATTTCACCACGGTGAAAATGTAATTCTTACGCGCCATGTTATTGACCGAATTACATTCTAGTTTAATATGAAATCACCAAGAAACAATACAATACAAAATCCTATTCAAACTAAAATTGTAACATCCCACATTGGAAGAGAACATGTTACTAAATCATTGATTTTCGAATGGCATTACTGTAAATACTGTTTATAGCCATACTGCTTGTAACATTGCTTTTAATGTCGCGATATTTCTGACCACCTTGTACATGTAATCTAGCTTTTTAAATAAAGAACACACGACTGTTTAAAACGATATACGTATAGATTTTCAATATCTACAGTGGATTTAGTACCAGCAAAGTATAAAATACTAATGCACAAATCGTCGACAGGCGATCGGCGAACCTTTGATTGATTACGTGAGCGCCTGCATAAGAGAACGTGAACGTGCTCGCCCTACCTATGTTCATCGAAACTATTCACGATTGCGTACATATGACTTCAGTAAAATTGATTTTAAAACTGTTCGGACTAAATGATCGACTGGTCGGTCACTAACCTCACAATCGCACTTTTGATTGCTTGCAACTATACTTCAAAAACAAAGGGAGAGTGATTAGTAATTATTATTTATCCTATTTTTTCGATGGTTTCGGCGGTAACTTTGTGGAAGTTCATTTTAATATAAAATTTAAAATAACTTTGATTATTCCACGTATTGTGTAACTAACTGTGACACGTGTTTCGCCTCTTTCAGAGGCATCTTCAGACTTACTATCGCAAAGTTTGCTTAAGTAATCGCAAAGTTTACTTAAGCAAACTTTGCGATAGTAAGTCTGAAGATGCCTCTGAAAGAGGCGAAACACGTGTCACAGTTAGTTACACAATACGTGGAATAATCAAAGTTATTTTAAATTTTATATTATTTATCCTATATATCTTCAAGTTTTAACGACATTCAATATAAACTGAACTAAATAAACGCTCTGTTAATTTAGTGTTTTGACTTAATTATTACATAAAAAGCAATCATTTGCTGAAACATATTATTTTGATCTATGAAATTTTTTTATCAACAAATAATAAGTTTTCAATAATTACAACATTCTAACACTACACAGAAGAAAGAAAAGGGTCTCTCTACACAAAGTGATAACCTCTGCTTGAAAATGTTTACATCGGTGAAATAGTCAACAATCAGTCCTCGTATGTGTCTTTTTCCTGGTCTCATAAATTGAAGCTGTTATTTGTGGGTAAAAAAGTGTATTTATGGAGTTCAAATTCCGCTTTGTGTTCAAATTATTCAGTTTTCTCCATGTCCTGAATTTTTGCCAATGTGGATATTTTACATATTCAGCAGTCGATAGCTGTCATGTGTTGAAAATTGATGTACACCTGCGGCACACATCTATCCTCTAGGCCAGCTATGGCCAGTGTGGACATGCCAATTATGGCACGTTAAACCATTCCTTGTAGCATAGAACAAAATCTTGTTTTAGAAATTACTAGAATCTTATAGAAAGTACATTTTTTTAACATTTATAATGCTTTTCTCTAAGATATCGTGTTGAAAATTGCAATGCAAGGCATAATCTGCAAAACATACTGAAGATACTACTTGCAGTACCATTTCAATCATTTATAACTCCGTTTCGAAACCCCTTGTATTTGATAAAGGTCAACGCTAATAAACAATCTGTATCTATTAACCTGCATGGCATTTTACGATTTTTTGTTCGGAATTATGTCATTATTTTTTGTATGCCATATTCAATACACCAATTGTAATTATTTCTATTCATGTATTTTTTATACCTCTACTGAACACTCACTTGTTGCGAAAAAAGTTGTTTACAACTTACCTATACTGCATAATTAAAGAATTTGGAATTTTATTTGGATTCATAGCGTTTTGGTAAACTTAGGTTCTCATTTTGATATGCTACTCTTCTTAATGTTATTTATTGAATATCGATTAGGTTATGGATTGATCTATTATGATGGATATTATTTTTAAAAACATTTATCGGCCAAACCATTTTTTATTTCATTTAAACGCATTTAAAAGCTGTCGTGTTAATTGGTTTTATATGAAACGTTCATATGTTTGATTTATTAATTAATCATTATGCAAGCATAAATATCTGCGATATTCCCATTCGTTGTCATCCACTCCCAATCCAAACCAGAAAGCAGGTTATTAATCTATTTAATAGTCCATGTATGAAAAACCTGCGGCCGTATAGTAGTTTTGACTAAAATCGATGTAGGTACACATTAGGGACTCCAATTACTCGACATCTCAACTACTCGAGTATCGAGTAGTAAAATTATAAAATACTCGAGTATACTGGAGTAGTTTCAGATGTATATTTTATTAATTCAAATTTGTGTCTATAAATAGATGATACATAAATTAATAAGCTTATTTTTTTCTATTATAACATTTATTTTAATTTATGAAACATATTTCAAAAATAATAGAGAATTAAACGTCTCAAATTTTAATTTGGTTTGAAATTTATTTTTTTTATTCCAGAAGAGGAAAAAACTGTTGCTGTGGCCTCGGCTTAAAGTTAACAATAAATTAAATTGTGCTCTTGAGTTTTTCTGTCCGCTGCTTAAAACAAAATAAAATTTGTATTTGTAATTAAGTATTACTCGAGTATTTTTTAAATTACTCGAGTATCGAGTACTTGAAAAAGGGACGAGTATACTAGAGTATCGAGTACTCGATACTCGAATTGGAGTCTCTAGTACACATACATTGAGTTTATCTAATTATAGTTGATTGAATGCGGTCGATATTCGATTTCAGATAAATTAACACAGTTTTTAGTTTGCAACGGCTTACCGCCTTGGTACTAGTTATTTCCGTACTCTAATTTTCTCAACCTTCCCGTAAGAATTTGACTGTGTGACTGAATTACGAAATATACTCCATAAACTCCCCATAGCTGTGAAAATATCCACAATTGACATTGAAAAAATAGATCAAATATCTGCTCTTACAAAAACGGTACAGAATTATTTATTGGAAAAACAAGACTTCACACAGTCATTTATCACGGATTGGAAAGCTAAACATATAAATATAAAATACATAAAAAACAGAAAAAAAATATGTTCACATAAAAGTACAATAACATTTTTTTTTAATTAAAAAAAGAAAAAAATGTCATGGCTGAATATGTTCAACTTAACTAGGCAATGAATAAATCAGCTTGATCGGGGGTTATCAAAACCAACAAATTAAGTTCGAACACAAAAAAAAAATTTTTTTAGTTATTTTCATCGAATCGAATAATTAGTTGGCGTTAATAAAGTAAATTCTTAATTAAAATAATGTAAAAAAGGAAGCTGGTAAGTCCAATCCAGCCACTGACATTCTTCTAAATTTTTTTTTGATTTTACAACATCAATGTACACAATTTTGAATACACGTAAACTATATTACTTGAGTACTTGGGTGACAACCATTATCTACTCTCCACTTATCGTTGAAAAAGAAGTCTACCTGCACAATCATTTTCGTTCTTAAAAACAGTTTCAAAAATTTTGATCGGCTCGTGGTGAAATAACCCAATCCGATTTTTTATCCGAGTATCTGCAGTTATAAGAAACAGAAAAAATAAATAGTCAACCTACGCAATCTTTAAAGACTAAAACCATCCATTAAAATTAATATAACTGAAAATGATACAGCTTTTCTATTATAAGAAGTACTTTTTTACAGTAGAAACGTGTATAATGTACCATAAAAAATGAAATGTGTTCAGGGCCTAAGAGGCAAAAATGATTTCACCAGTGTATCGTTTATGTTTAAAATTGAAACACATAATTCACCTAGTAATAAAGTGTATGATTTACTGTAATATTGTAATACTATTGAATAGAGAAAGATAGCTTAACAGTAAAATTTTATGTGACTATGTGTAAAAAATGCAATAGTTTGTTAAACCGCATTATCGCAAATCATTATACACGCGTATGTTGCCGCAATAAAATATAAATGCTAGTTATTGAAATAATCGATCATAAAATTAATGTAGGCTGAGAGAAGCCATTAATTTTGGCGCATTATTTAAACACTGCTTACAGTTTATAATGGCGGGCCCAATGTGAAAACAGTTTTGGTCTCATTGTCTCAGATATTATAAATATTATAAATGCGGTCATCGTTACGTGTTTTTTAGTTTTTCTTTTGTCCCGGGTACCCGGCCGCCATTCTCTTAATTACTGTGTGAGCTGACTATATTTATTTTTATTAAATATTGCTTTATCGCAGGGCAGTCCAAGTCGATAGATAGCGGATTATTTTGTATGTCCAATCGTTGTCATACATACATGGAAATATTCTGCTGTGTAAAAATATTTCAAGGAACAATTGAATGATTTTTTTTTCAGATCATAATTTTCATTGTTTACACAAATATTAGTAATTAGGGATTTCGACTGAGGGTGCTTGATGGAATTTCAATATCAAATTTGAATGGTTTGAATTTTGTACTTTTCCATGAGTTTTGTCGCTAACGACCCGGGTTTTGCCTTTCGGCATCTTCAGGCATTTCAAATGCACGAATGTACTTGGACTGACATCCAAGTTCAAGTACATACTTGAAATGCCTGAAGATGCCGAAAGGCGAAACCCGGGTCGTTAGCGACAAAACTCATGGAAAAGTACAAAATTCAAACAATTAAAAAAAACAAATATTAGTACATACTTATAATACAAAATAATTTAAATTACAGTAAATAAATGACAATAACAAATAATATTCTATGAAAATCTATATATTGAAAAAACTGATTTTGTAAAAATCACTGTTGCATAATTCACATTATTTTAAAAACTACGTTCTTTATGTATATTTCATACTGTATTGTAAAATAGGGTAAAAGAGGCTTTGATAGGAAGGTAATATCTTGACGACGAAATATACGATCTAAAACGACTGGCTCTGGATAAAATGACGTACTGCAATTTGGTCACATTCCTTTTTAAAGACGAGCGAAATAACATTTAAGAAAGAAAAAAAAATCCACTTTTACGAAAAATAATATTATAAAGGCCTTAACATAGAATATGTATCATCTTAAATAGCCAGCAAACTGAAAGTCCGCATCGCAGGCTCGATAAAGTTTCAGAAAGAAAAAATGGTTCTTATAAAAAAAAATGCGACATTATTTTCAAGATGAGATTTCAAAAAACTTATTGAATGGAAATGTTGATCAGTCCTGCTATGTCGCAATAGTCGAGAAGATAAAAAGGGCTTTGTTTCTTTTGCTATATGGAACCAAACAAAAATTAAAAAAACGTTTTTCTAGTTATTATGCAAACAACCTAATTAACGTCGATGTTTTAAAAAATATTTTTGGTCTAAATAAATCCAAGTTCGTTATTTGCTAGATATTTAAAATTGGCAATGCAAAAGGAAAACTTTTAAAAAGTTATTTCAAAAATATGTATTTATCATTTATGTTGTTTTATTGCAAGAAAGCTGTATAAATAAATGTATTTTCAATGAAATTGAAAACTATGACAATGTCATTTATATGTAAAAAAAACATTATTATGCATATGCACAAAAATACTATTATTTTTTGAAAATATATTTAAATTTTCTAAAAAGCGGTCGCCAACCTTATGGACGTCAGAGACCACTTAACTCATAAATTTGGATCCCGCAGACCACTATCGTTTGTTAAAATCGGGTCAAATATACATAAAATAATGATTTTATATTATGTCGTGATAACGCTTGATTAATCATGAGAAATTAATAAATGTAATATCTTTTCCTGCAAGCATGAAATATTTTTACTACAACAACTCCGCATACCACCAAAAATTTCTAACGGACCACTGTTTGGTAGCCGCTGGCTTAAAGTTATAGAAGCTATCTCTCAATTTACTTTACGTACTTTATCCATTCTTCGTTTTTGCATAACAATTGCAAATAGAATTTCATCAGTATTGACTCTTGCTAGTATCGTAGTGATATGGGAAATTCACATTCATTTATTGGAAACCTAGGGTTGGGGATCTATGTGGGTACTTATATGTAGACCGAATGAGCCCCGCGCTATTGTGCGTTAAAATATAATATATTCAGCCATGAGAGTGTGTCCAGAATTATAATTCGAAGAAAAATCTTCGTGTCTGCCATTCGATAATATTGTGCAATCATTTTTCAATGATTGTATGCGTAACAACGTGATGATTTTGATATTTCAATCCAATGATAAATAATATATAATTGAATTGGCTAGATTTTCCGCAACTGATTTATTCATTTAGTACAACTCATAACATTCCGAAATAATAAATCTGTTGGTTCGTCCAGTGTGATTAGTTGAGTGCAGACGATCATTTTCACCATAGCATAAAATATTTTTAAAATAATCTCTTTTACTGCCATATGGTTAGATTGTCGGTCCCTGTGGTCTAGTGGCAAGAGCTTTGTCCTAGCGATTTGGAAACCCGGGTTCAATTCCCGGCAAGGTCAGATTTTTTCAATTGAAAAAAAGAGATCTTGGGCTGGGTGTATGTTATTTATCGTTGATTTTGTGCACAACTGATCTATTACTTATCACCGAGTTAATCTCGTATGACTTTCACAATTAAGAATATTTGGCGCATTGGCGTAAGCTGTAATGCCAAATATTTTTTTCTTCTTAAAATTTTTTTTAAAATTTAAACATACCATAACACTATTTGTTATTGAGTATCATCGTATATAGATATTTAATGTTTAAAATACATACGATTATGAATAAGCAACTATGGTCCTGTTGTATGTAGTTGACTGCATAAAATCTCTTTATATGCCACTACAAATTAGGGTACATTTCTTTACGACTTTATATCGAAGAAAAACATGCATTCGGCCAGAAACTTTACGCTTGAACGTCATCATTCTCATACAATCCTGTTTTCACAGCTTTTTTATACACCCTATTTCTCCCGAAGCACTTTTTTTAGTTGCTTCACCACAATTTTTCTGGTCCAGGCTATCAATCACCAAGCACAATTTAGCAACCACTTCCATTGACAACACTCAATGACAAGGTATGAGCGTAGCTTTGTTGCACTATTGTACAATTCAGCACAACTTCAATTGACCGCTAGAATAATTAGTGGTATACTTAAACTATTTTACAGAATTACTGTATTCGTATTGAATGATATTTTTATATATCTACTGAAGGCAAATTATATTAGCTCACGGCCAATTAACGTCGCAAGAAATTGTTCTCGCGATAAACTATTCGCACGGAAAATTGTCCATGCGATCAATTCTTTAACAACTATTTCCACTAAAGTAGCATGTACATATAATATACAGGTCCTGTATCCAAGCTGACTACGCTCATATATGTCCGTCATAGTCGATTGTCGTCGCCATAATGTTGAAAATTAGAAGCGGACTTGGTTTTGGAAAAGATGTTAACCATTTATGTTATTATAAAGCATGCAAGTTTTTAAATGTTTTAAATACTTATTAAAAAAAATATGTTTCTAAATTTTATCCGTCTTTGTAAAGTTCGAGCAACAATATCCGCTGGTGTGTGTCTCGCATTGCATTTTTACTGCTGAATTTTTATGTGAGGCGTTCGTTCACCTGATGGCCGATTTCGCAAAGAAACTGAGAAAATTGATAGCGAGATCACCTGAACGCGTTTTTGTGCCATTAACTACACGTGTACGATATATTTCAGGTTAGCACTGTCCACCACCAGCTCTCAAACCTCAATAATAAATCGTCGAAACTCAACATCGCGACAGATATCAGTGATAATAAATATGATGCTGTCTTTCATAATGCGAAATATTTGACGTTAATAAAATAACCAGAATCTAACATTAATTCATATATGACTATTTTCTAGTAGGATTTAAGTTTACCATTTTATGTTTATAAAACATGCAATCACGAAATATTTACTATGCGATTTTATATAACGACAATACAATTTTGAGTGGGATTTTCCTTTGTGATTTATTACGTCTATGCTATTAACCAGACAATAAATTAATCTGAAGAATTATGAAATAGTTTGTAATATCTGAACAGTGAGCTAGCCCTAACTCTATAAACCACAACTATACAGGAAAATCAGACTTCAGTGAATATTTCACTATTTTCCAAATAGCATTTCATAATTGCAAATTTATAATCAAAGTCGTTAATATTAAAATGGTGTTTTATTCGATTTTTGATTCTGAGTTTTTCAGAACGATTAAAATAAATAAGTATCGAAAGGCGTTGCACAAGTTTTCCCTAGAATATTTCATTCTACGTTTTAGAAACTCTGTTAAAAATTGTAACGTCACACCGGCTGTCTTTCAGTTTGTTACGAGTGTTTTTTTAAGTTATATTTATGTAATGATAAGCCTACTATACAGTAGACAAAATTATAATAATATAAATATTTATTATTTGATTTTCATAAACAATTACCAAACACCATTGACAGTTATCTATAGTATAAAAAAATATGTATTCAACATAATTGAGACATTGAATATATAACAACATTAAGGTGCGGGACAGCTTTTATTATTATTATTATTACATAAAACTTTGGTGTAATAATTTCACTTGTAAGAAAGATTATACTGGTTACACTGTAAGCAATGTGCCAAACAAAGTCGAGTGAATCCCGAGCTTTTTCCATTGAAACTTTATATGGCACTTCTTGTTTTATTAACCATTAATACATTAAACATCCCGTATCCATTATATTCGATATAACTCGAGGTTAATAGTTAAATGTTAGAAACATGTTCTGCAAATAACATCGACTCATTATAATCGAATGATTTTTTTCATTTATTTAAATGGTGTTTCGATTCTAAGCTTAAATATGTGAGTTCAGCTTATTCGACAGATCGGATGCTGATAAGCTTACTAAAAAATTGTTAATAGATAAATGAATAATTATGATCACTCAAAAACGTATTAGCTATAAAATTTAGCTGTATACAAAGGCCTTTTTTTAAATCCAGATTATCTTTGGACAAATACTAAAAGTCAGTTGTACCATAGAACTACGGAATAGTCTGGAGACAATAAGAGAAGAATATCTTTTATCTCGGAAGAAGTAGGATACATTATATTTTATAATCTTGAGGACAATAAACACGAGAGCTCGGGAATCAAGAAAAGGAGAAAAAGTTATGAAAAATGTAGATTAAATCAGCAATCTTGTATTTTATAACATCGTATAAAGCAAAAAGAATCTGATAAAATCCGTTACTTATAAATTTCCACAACACAGAAATAATATATCGTATGACTTCTATAAAAAGGATACGAAAAGGAAAAATCTTTTTTTCTTATAATTCTATACATTTTTATCATTCCCTGGAAGATCATTCAACTCGCAAAGCCTTATTTATATTTTCGCTTTTTGGGGTAGTTTTTAAACCTTTTACGCCTCGAGGAAAATCTAATATAAAATTAGAATATACGGGAAATCCCTTTGAAGTTTCAGATAAACCAATTTTAAAAAGAAGGTGAAATTGCTACAGCGTTGTTTCGAATTTTGTCAACTTTTAAATCTCCACAATTACATATTTGACATTTTATTACTCTGCTTTACATAAAAGCTGTGATTAATCAAAAATATATATTCTGTGGGGTAAGAGTTATTTTCAAAAAGATTTTCAGATCCAAAAAGCGAGCACCAAAATTGAAAATTTATATTTGTATAATAGTTACGACAAAAAACGTCGGAAAAATAGAATAAAAAAAATTACATATATAATTATTGAATATTTAAACTATTGTTTATAATGTATTATTCAAATAGTTAGACCATATTAAGCAATAACAGATGCGGACTTCACTCTTGATACCAAAAAATGGTTGAGGTATACAATAAATTATCTTCATCATTGTCTTCAGGTCACACCCGATAGTGACTCCACAGATTTTATTGATAGTAAATTGGTATAATAGAATTAATTCTTGGAGACTCACAAATCTTTTTTTCACTCATGGTGTGATATTTTAAAAGTAACCCGATACTCAAATTGTTTCTCAAACAAAATTTATAGTCATTTTAATTTCAGAAGACTTGGTTTCACAATTTTAATCTGGTGGAATAATAATTGTATTGCAAAAATTATCACCGCCGTTTGATTGTAAAACTTTCTACTATTGTCGTAACGAGACTATATCTCTAAACAATTTAGTATAATTGAACATTTCAAAACCTAATTGATACACGCAATTTCAACAAGACAATTTCTCGGCAAGCGATATCAATTAGATCAGTATGCGAAAAACGTTGTCAATTTTCTTTTTGACTTTCTATTTAAGAGATTCATGACACGCCATTCATGTAAAAGCTAATTATTTTTATAGATTTTATGAAAATTGTATGCTAAATTAAGTTAATTAATAAAATCAATGCTATAGTATGAATGTAGCAAAAAAAGTATGTTTCAATGTTTCTAATAATATTTACGCCTATTTTTGCTGGTAGACTGTCAATTCGTGGGTGTAGGGACATACGGGCGAAACTACAAAAACAACGAACTGAGATAAATGGCAAAACAGTTTTCAATGTTCAACTTTGTTCTTAAGGATTTGCAAGAAAGCCGAGCAATATCTGGTAAACCGCTCTTCGTACAAGTTTCATATTTTCATATCTTATAGAACTGCATTTGAGCATGAGAATGACATATTTAACTCAAAACAACCATTTTTTTTTAGTTTCGCCCGTATGTATGAAATGAAATGTATGTATATATATGAAAAAGAATGTTTTTTTGTTGATATTTTAAGTTACTTCAAACCAATTGAATGTAACAATCATTTATTCAATTTCACTAAAAATCTGGAGTGAATAAATCTATATTTACAGCGAAATATTTCAAATTCAACGAACTTACAAAGTTACAGCCAGTTGCCCGACTTTCCCTTAAGGCGTGAGCAAGATTGTAGGGGTGAAAGCCTTTTTAAGCCATTTCTTCAAATTTTCAGTATCTAAAATTCTGAGAATATATTAAACCTTGACGCTGGGATAATAAAATGAAGGAATTAAGAAAAGCCACAAAATTTCCATGGTATACGAATCAAAATCGCGTTTATATTTGTGCGTCAGTCTACCGGATTTCTTCTGCATTAAAAAGATTTATGTTTACCATTTTGATTGGTTTCACTGTTAAATGACTTTAATGAGGCTAAAAACACTATTTTAGACTCTCCACATAATCTGCATAATGTGTTTTATGTTGAAAATAATAAAAGTTTCCTTTTTGGTTTCAAATAATATCCGATGTCAAATTCAATATATTGACCCCGACCAGGTGAGATTTTGCAATTTATTAGTTCCATTTTTTTCATCGACTCACCATCAATTGAGTTTCTTTGCGAATGGCAATTTGATATCTTTATAATTCAAACACAACCACTTTTATTTGTGCATATTAAAAACCTGTTCTACGAGCCAAAATATAGACTTGATAATTAAACTGACATTAAACATAGAATAACTTGTAGTCATAAATTTGATCTGGAATATAATTTGGCATACACTTTGATACGGAACTTATCGCGATTAAGAATCAATATATATCTATTAATGAAACTACCATAATTTTCAATTCGATTAATTGAAATACGATTGGAGTCAGCTTTTTAATAATTCGTTACTTCCTTTTGCTGGTCAATCACTATTAAATATACTCGATATTTTTCATGCTGCTTTCATCATTTGAGAGAGTTATAGTCATGCTTACACTAATCCCATGATTTTCATTATCTTTAATATCATAGTTTCAATTAAAAAAATATATAAAAATACAAAATCACTATATTTGTGTATTTTATAAATGCAAATAACCTGAGACCTGAACTATGAAAGAGAAGCGAGAAAGGGTTTCTAAGTAAACTATTACAAACAATATTTCCGATAGAATAGTAGAATTGACTGGTCAAAACTATCAAAGGTAATACAAGCATTCACATCAAGCGCTATTTAACTATTTATATATAATATGTGAATCTTCGATTTTTTCATCGTGTCAAAAGTATGTAACCCCAAGTTTTAACATTTTTTTTTAATTTGTTTGAATTTAAAAAACAATAAAAAGAGTCGGGACTAATTTTTCACCTTGAAATAATTATCATGGATAATGAAAGTATTTGTTTCTTTTTTATACAAACTTACATATTATTTTACGCTGACCAAAGTCTAGCTCTAAAATTTAATATATTTTGTCACTGTTGAAATGATAATAAATACGTTTACTGGTCAACTGACTTAAATAAATATAAAATATAGTATAAATCAAATGTCTTGTTGAGAATATGCGGATGATTCTCTAACATTGATTTTTAAGAGATTTTAACGGAGAACTGAAAAAATATCGACTAAATTTAATTTGATAATATTATATTGGATACTGTGCTTATAAATGCTCTTAAATTAAACAGTCAAAAATAATTATTTGCTTGATTGAAAAATCTTGATAATGATTAAATACAATGTTTTCTATTTACAAACATTTTTTTAAAATGCTACCAATCGACTGCATGTGAACAGTTTTTAACTAAGCAACTAAGCTTTTTGGTGAAGAAAAAGTTGAAATCGGTTTTTATTGAAAAACTAAAAATAAAATCAAACTCTCTGTTACGCATTACACTTTTAAGTACGGCAAAATAAACTTTTTTTTGTCTAACAGAATTCGTTAAGCTAAGTGAAAAAAAAATAACAAAGAGCATTTGACCCACGTTGTTATAAAACAGGATGAATTTAATGTTTTTTTACGAAGCACTAACGGCTAGGCGGTTCAAGCACATTACACTTTGACTACCTTTTTTAGTAAATTATTTAAGTGGCATTAAAAGAAATAATCTGCTACCGGTTTTTTGTTGCTTATCAAGATAGTAAAAATAGATTTAGATTCAGGGCAGATATACCGTTTCTTATTGTGTTAAATTATATATTCACGACTATTTTTATTAACAAACTTCGTCATTTGTTTAATTTAAAGCCAGGTTTTTTACAAATCAGCATGGTATTTAGTAAAAATTGTACATTTTTTGAATATATAAATGCTGACTATTTTTGTTTACCGCAATGTAATTTCATGCGATTTTTTTACACACCGTGTCATTCATTTTTTATACTGGTCAAGAAAAAGATCGTATGGCTAAAAACGCAACTATTAAAATTAGTATAATTAGTAAAAACTGCATTTGTTGATACAGTAAAGAAAGCTTGTGTGATTTTTTTACCCTCTCTTTGGGATAACCATAGTAATTTAAAAGTTGGTAATCCTTCAAGTACAATCAATTTTTTGCGTTCGACACAATTCAATATGGCTGCCAAAAGTGTTCTTTATTAATTAATTGCTGATGTATATTTCTTGTCAATGTTTGGTTTGTTTTTAATTTAATTTGGTGTTAAAAAAAACCTAAGCAAACCAAACCTAACCTAAGCTAAACAACAAACCAAACTTAGCCTTACCCGAACCTGACCAAAAATAAAATTAAAAATAACTTAATATATAATCTAGTTATTCCACACATCAGCAATTAATTAATAGGGAACACTGTCGGCAGCCATCTTGAATTATGTGTCAAATGCAAAAAAAAATGATTGAACCCCTCACCTGAAGGATAACCTTTAAGTTTACCAGTACGGGCAGTTCCATGTATTGATTTTCAATCGAAGTATTGGCTTCTGTTCGAAGGCATGGATGACTGTGATGTCTTTACTCCCTGCCACAATTGAAATGAGTATCATATTTTACCTGATGAAAGTTTAATGACACAACTTTGACCAAACAATAAAGTACATCTGGCAAACTCAGACATCGGAAACTTTCAATACTGAAGTTTTTTTATAATCCAAATATAGATAATTATTTAATTATAATAATGTGCGGCTGTTGCTGTGCCCGAAACAAATTACTTGTACTTCATTGGCACTCTACTCCCCCAAGTTATTAACGGTGGCTTAGTACTCACTAGTGTATTAAAGAGGCTGGTATCACTGGACCACTTTAAGTAACAATATTACTCACTTGACGAGTTGCTGCCTAGTGTACATGACATGGTTAAATTTTTAGCCAGGTATATTAATGGACTCTTGAAAACGTGTTCCATTTTCAAATAATTAAAACAATAGAGCTCACAATGAAATCAACCAATAATAGTTTGATTGTTCATATTTACTTATGATTTATTATATGTTCAAAAAATACCACCACTAAAATTAATTAAATATATCGTCAGTCAGGGCCGGTAATGGAATAAAATTTAATTGTAAAATTTACATAATCTATAATATTATTTTATTTACTGGTCATATTCATATCATCATACTATTGATATGGAATTTATCAAGCATTGTTTTTTTGTGCAAATCTACACTTTCTTAATTTGAAATGATCTTTTTAACCCGTCAAAAAGTAATGTCAAAATTCACTGACACAATTTGTTCCGCTACTTTCCTACACATACAAAAGTTTTAAATTATATTTAAAATAGTGATTTTTCTTGGGAAAATTGTGACGAAAACTATTTATTTCACGATTTGGCTTGTAATTCGTTGCATTATAAATTATTGGGGTGAAAATTAATTAATAATTAAAAGTGAATTAAGCTTCACAGTTTTGTGCCTTTCCGATCTCGATGGCTATTCACTATTCACAGATTATTTGTAAATCATATTCATTTTTATTTGCCAGTTATAACAGGGTCTGATTTTGTATGCTTTTAACTTAGTATGCACCAAATTTTATGAATCTTTGTATTCGCACCATTAAGAATAAAATTTTCTTCATCCTTCGTGAACATTTTTCGAACAAAATAAAAGTTTAGTTTTGTCTAAATGTTCTTTAAAACAACTTTCAAAAGTGATAATACCGAATATGTATTAGTATATTGCATGCATATATCAAAATATTTTTAATTATATCAATTAATACTTAATAATAAACATCAATCGAATAACAAAGCGTAGCACAGCTCAGAGTGATACGTCATTATGGAGTGGAGTCAGTAAAGTTGGTTGGCAACAAGAACAAGTACAGTTTGTTTTGCAAACTGTGCTATAAGGTCGTCGAACGCGATTGCAGTGCTGTGTAGTAAGTAGTGAAAAGGTGGGCTGAATTAATATTAATAATAGGCCTCGGGCGCTGGCACATCGAAAGATTGGGAAACACATCCTTTAAGCAGCACTAGATTATAGCAGTCGTTCTGAAAAGTGAGCGTGGAACTTTAATTTAAAATTATATACAGTAATGTATCCAATCAACACATAATATTATATATAGCAATTTAGTTTACCATTGAGTACTATTTTCAAAGGTTTCTAAAGTCGCATCTTAGTGGAAAGTAGTTGTTTTAAAAAAATAAAAGATTTTTTGTAATACTTCCACGTTTAATTGTATAACGATCCGGGCCAGTTTCGTTCATCACTAGCATTTTTAATTGATGTTATCAATTGAAAATGATCACGCTGAATGAAACCAGTCTTAATCTTTATAAACTTTTTTTGTTAATGGTTCAAATACATACTACTTTTAATAAAGTATTTATCTACATTTAATATCAGATGGATATAAAAACATCAGGACCTGGACCATAATTAATATGTATTGTGAAAAAGAAACTTCTGTAATTACATATATTGCAGAGAAAATACAAATAGAATTGAGAAAAAAATATCAGTATCATCTATTAATCGCTGAATAAGTCTCATTTTCAGTGCAATATATTAATAGCCCAGGTTGTACAGCACTCAGAGGTGGTAGAAATATCAACTTTTTCTGAAATAATTCCGGTACACATGCTGTATTTTTTTGGGTGTAGGTTACACTGGTCGATAGCTTTCCCTGAAATTCCGGGATGGTCCGACATTTTTTGAAACTCAAACCGGGCCTACGACACTTTATCTGAGACAATCCGGGACGGTTGGCAACCCTATTCACAGGTAGCGTCTCTTTGTGTTCGTAGTGAAGATCTTAATAATACGCAAGTTCAAGTTTGCCCGAGCTTGTCTTTTCTTGTCCGAGCTTGATGCATGATTCGGAATACATAATAACTTGTTAGTCATGGGATTTTGGTGTCATTATTACAGGTTACGAAAATTGGATTGAAGAATATAATTCATTAATATATTGATTAAGTATCAGTCGGAATATAGGTTTGACAAAATTGACTCAAAATTGTGTAGAATTATTTAGGAATACAGCTTATGCAGGTTCATAGCATGTTTAGTATTTATGAGTTAAAAACATTTCAAATTCGTATTTCCATCATTTAAGGGTGATTAATCGTTATTTTTCAGAAGAAAAAGCAGTTTTTATACATATAGATGTAGCTCAATGTATGGAGACCAGAATATAAAATGTAAATTTTCTTTAGCAATCTTATACAGTGTAGTAAAAAAAACATTTAAACATCATACTGCAATAATATATCAGTGTGTGTATAGGATATGTATCTATTTATTATACTTTGCATAGCAATATTAACTGTCAGTGTGTGTGATTTATTGATCGATTGTTACCCGTAAAATAATGAAAACAATATTTGGCCAGGTATCATTTACAATCATTACAAATTTGAATTGGACACATGATTTGTCTGATATATATAGAAAAAATCTAGCGAAATGACTGACAGCAAAGTAACGGGTAGAAATAATAAACTCCTCATAATACCATCGCCAAGGCCTAGCTTTTTATAAAAAAATATGAGAGAGAATATTTTATGCATATAATTCTGATACAACATTTTGACTATATACATAGATAGCCTGATTTATTTAAGTTCTGTCCTATTTTATTTTTGTTTATTATGAAAAGATACTCGATTCTCTTTTTAGATACGTCATATAAAAACAACATATGTACATATAAATGAAAAAATCGTAACGTAAGACCGCGCTTTTTCGACGTTCCATGAATTCAAGTGTAATAAAATTTTATTCAAAATTGCTAAGATTGTCTCTATTTCTTGAAGGGTCTCCATAAATGACGTCATAGGTAAAATTTATTTTTTGAGTGAGTTTTCTTTAATGAAGTTTATAGCTATGCGTCACCGTTGGAAGTATACTTTGGGGGTTTTTTACCTTATATATAATATATATAGACTTAAAAAGAAAAATATGATATAATATCCAGGGCTGTGGAGTCGGTCTAAAAAATTCCGATTCCGACTCCGACATTGACCAAAAATACGACTCCGACTGAAAAAAGGTTAATATCGTCACTTTTTTTCACTAATTTTCCTATTTATGTGTATTCAATGAAATATCAACCCTATCAATGCGGGCAAAAGTCAAATTTGACATATTAAATGCAAAAATAAAAAGTTCAAACTTTTCAAAATTTCCGACTCCGAGTACGACTCCGGCCAAAGCCGCGACGACTCCGACTCCGACTCCGGCTCCGGACAAAAAGCTCCGACTCCACGACTCCGACTCCACAGCCCTGATAATATCAGTTGAGATACATATATTCTTTCCGATTAACCTGATCTCTGCCTAAAGCGTATATTTACGCGCTACAAGTCCGTGTTCAAGGGGCCGTCCATACAAAATGCGCGTAAATTTACGCTCTCCTTTGTACTTAATTTACAAGTCACCAGTTCCTATTTAAAATAATTGAATTTAACTTGCATATAGTGACATCTTTTCAGAGCGTGTTGTACTACTTGAACTCAAAGAATATTGAATTTTAATGTGTAATACATCGATAATTATATTAGATTTATTTTTTGAAAGAAAATCGTGGACTCCCGTGTACGGCCATATTGATTTTTACCGGCATAGAATCGGTTAAGCATCGATTAAATAACGTCTCTTGTAATTAACTAATATAAAATTGTTGTTAACTAATATATAATAAAAAAAACAACTTTGATTATTCTACGTTTTGTGTTACTAATTGTCACACGTGTTTCGCCTCATTACTCAACTCCTATGTCGACTCTAGCTCGACATCGTATAGGTAATGCGCTACTCATATATCGAGTTCAGCTCTACACTGTACAAATTGGTAGAAAAAATATTTTTTATTTAATTTAAAATTATCTTTTTTCAAAAACCGTATATATTGGAATGTTTACCTTAGTTAATGTTTGTAATAATATGTCATAATATGGTATATTTTTCGGTATTTTGTTTCACGCAGCATTGACCAAAAACACGACTGGAGTAAAAAAAAAAAAATTTCCACGTGTTTTTCTAACCTCTAATTATGTGTATTCAATTGAATATCAACATTCAACATCAACCAACCAATTCGGCCGATAGCAAAATTTTACATGTTATATGCATAAATACAAAGTTCAGAAGTTTTGCACGACTCCGGCCGAGAAACCGCAACTCCACGATTCCGACTGCAGAGCCCTGATCGAAAGTATTATTTGTTAGTTTTGTTACTATTTACTGTATTTTTAATTATGCTTTTTTAATCGATAAAGTTTTTATTTCATAAATCGTTATCACCGAATCGTAATTATCATGATGCGTGGAATGAATTTTGAGTGTACGAGAATATTTGCTAAACGTTTTATAATATATTATATTTCCACGTAACTTATTACGCAAACGTGTGCACGTAAATAACCGATTATAAAGAAACAATCACGTCTTGAATTAGATTAATGTAAGCATACATTAATATTATTATGTAGCGGTGGGGGGGGGGAGAATGAAGAAATCAAATTTAAAAGCAATTTATTCAGTATTATTCACAATTTGATCGATAAACTAAAAAAAACAGCTGATACCTCACATCCACTAAGTATTTGTTAAACAGTTCTGAATTATATTCAAATCAAAATTTATTCAGGTAAACAACAAAAAAATACATTTATTACGAAATGTTACTAGTGACTTAGTAATGAGCGTGCAATATCAGATATGCTAAACACTTAAATTTATAATACGGAAAGAAAAATAACAATGTATTTTAATTCTACATAAATTATTTTATATATTTGTTGATAGTTATTTCGGCTTACGCCTTTGTCAGAACTGAGTTCTGAGTTCTGACGAAGGCGTAAGCCGAAATAGCTATCAACAAATATATAAAATAATTTATGTAGAATTAAAATACATTGTTATTTTTCTTTCCGTAGTATAATGGAGTTCTACCAAGTAAATGCCTACTCAATCAATAAACTTAAATTTATGTATGAAATAAATATGGCGTTAGAGTTTTTTATAAAACCACTGAGTCTTATTTACTCCGACTCAAATTTTGACCAAGTTTTCTTTTTACAGATCTGCTTTCCGATTCATTTTCTTGCTATCAAGTACAGATTTATTACACTTTGACTAGAATATTATTAATATGTATCTATTAAAAGCATTTAAAAATTTTAATTATTGATAAAAAAAAGTAGTACAAGCCTATCCGACTACTACTCCCAAAAAATAGGTGTAATAGAATTGTTCTGATTTTTTTTTACCATTTCCGCTAATCCCAATATGGATCATAGGGACGGGACTCCTCGCGGAGTTTATCTTAACTGACTAGAACCATCTTACTGTTTCGAAGAGAGTAGGGATTGAAAGGATACGAGGACAGGACGAATGGTTAGCTTATCGCTCTGGCTACGCGCCACTGATTGGGATAGGAAAGGTGAGGAGAGATTTTTAACAAAACAAACTCCCATTTCCTTCGAACAGAATCGATTTATCGACTGAAAAAATCTGAGACTCGGACCAGGGCGGTCCGCCAAGGAAGCCAACGCCGTTGACCACTGCACCATGTCTGATAAATTACTGAATACAAATAATCGTTAGCGTAATTAGGTTGATGATTCTATTCTGATAAATACAATGTTTAAGTTAGAAGTGATCACCTAAAGTTTCTGAAAAAGTGCTTGGTCGAGTATAATTAAGTCGTGAAAATTAAATATGAAATCGTTGTATAAAAGCAATTTGTAAAAAAATGTAAAGGTATTGGATTATCACCGTCAACAGTGTTAACAATTTCACAGATAGGTACTAAAATGGAAAAAAATGTGTATTTTGTAACGCTTCAATTACACGCCTTACAAAATAATTTGATAATCGTAATGTATATGTCGAGGGAAAACTGCTTGAAAGTCCCTGCACGAAGCCTGTTCACTATGAATAATGGATCAGCAATACTTACGATGGTTATCGTCGAGGAGTATGGTATGAGCTGTCATAATATAACCGAAGTATTGACATGGAATATCGAATTTGGTAAGAGGCAACCAACTACTCACTATATCTTCCATGTGTATTGAACATTATATTAAATTATGAACATAGTCTCTGTTCATGTCAGAAATATTCATGTTGCGGAATAAAATATGTTATATGAATAAATATTATTATAATAATTATAACTGGGTAACAAATAATCTTCAAAAAACGTGATCATTAATGATAATGTCCTCTTATATTATTACGCTAAGTCATTAAACCACCATAGGGTTCGGTATATCGAATTATAAAATTGTTAATTATCTCTGGTTTTGTTCAAATCAAGAAAAAAAATCGAATTCGACTAATTGAAAGATTTTGCTCGAATAAGCCAAGTATGTGAAAAAATATTTAAGATTATTTATTGATTGATTGAAATTTACTTAGTAACACCATTATAACACGGTGAAAAAAATATCGATTTATTTTAGTCATACAGAAATTACAGTATATATGGTTGATAGCTATATCGGCTTACGCCATCGTCAGAACTATTTGCTATTTACTAACAGAGTTCTGACAATGGCGTAAGCCGAAATAGCTATCAACCATATATAATTTCTGTAGGACTACAATACATTGATATTTTATTCACCGTGCTTAAGATAACGCTTCATTGATAACAGATAAACTGTGTAAGAAAGTTTTACGAATATCAATTACAAAATAAGCACTTTTTGAAATATAAAACAGTACCAAAGATTTCATTAAATGGTCACTTATTTATTATTTCTTACTGTACTCAACATAATACCCACAACAGCGTCACACCTTCATACAAAGTGTATTCCACAGCGAAGCAACGATATTCGTGTTACAATCTTTTACCAGGAATATGTGAAATAAAAACTTACTAATCCTTGATTGCATGCACTGTATTTAGTATACAAAAAGTTAAATAAATATAAAAGTTTATGAAATTGCTTCCGCTTTCATAAGACGTCGTGAGCATTTTTTCCCACCCATCGTCCATTTCTGGACTTTTTGAACAGATTTGATCAGCATCCTAAATCATATTGCCGCATTTATATGTTGGACTATCTCTAAACCTGCCAAACTTCGTTGTAGTCTAGTGTGGCCCTTTAGCTCAAAAGTTTGTTAACCCAGGCCTGTAGATAGAACACACAAATAATCAACAATGATTTACATAATACAAGTATTACCAACCTAACATATTTTACCAGAAAAAAGACGATATCTATTATACAGATATGCAATCATGTATACATAATGGGAAACCGTTTTAGTCTATGGTTTTATTATGTACTAGCTCTACCCTGCGCGCGTTGCTACGCCAGCAATTGTAGGGGGGATTGGGGGGGGGGTGTACGCCAGAAAGTTTCGCGGAAGAGTAGTCGAGAAATTTGTAAAAATTCGATATCAATTTTTGGGGGGGAGTGGTGTTGTTTGGCGGGGGGGGTTTGGGGGCGTATGGAGGGGGTATGCCAGAAACCTTCGAAGGAGTGAACTCGAAAAATTCATAAAGCTTAAAAAAAAAATGGTGGGTGGAGGTTGGGGGGTGGTTGGGGGGAAGGGTTGGTAGACCAGAAACCATTGCGGGAGTGCACTCAATAAATTTGTAAAGTTTCACATCGATCGGTCGAGCGGTTTAGTAGTCCATAGCGGACATACATACAGACATTCATTTTTATATATAT
The DNA here is from genome assembly GCA_028554975.1 of Himalopsyche kuldschensis. Lineage (NCBI taxonomy): Eukaryota > Metazoa > Arthropoda > Insecta > Trichoptera > Rhyacophilidae > Himalopsyche > Himalopsyche kuldschensis. Next base: position 20,066,468 of record JAHFWI010000003.1, read on the forward strand.
AGATAGATAGAAGATAGATAGATTACAATTACTCACAATCAATTTGTTTTGACGAAGCTTAAACATTTTCAATTTTTGCCCATGGCTATTCGTTTTTTATCTCTTAATACATGTGGTATACTAACTAACACATATATCGTTGCGAAGGACAGATTGTTATTTGATTGTATGTAATGGGGTCGATTCCTTTGTCTTATTTAAATTTAAATTTGAATGCCATTGATGTTCATTCAGTGGCCAGTATAGAATCTCGCCGATCGAAATCGCCTTGTTTTGACGTCGATTATATGGAGATATCAAGTATTAAAAAATACACGTTACGTGAATTGAATGGTTAATTCTACTCGGTGTTCGTTGCATTGTTATTTTTAGCGGCACATTGAATTTTTTTAAACCTTAAACCAAATACACAAACGGAATTGCTTTCTTATCACTCGTACAATAAGCTCAGCACAGATCATACGGATTTTATCACTGACCAATTCTTTTATTTCAAGAAAATTCGAAATTCAAATAAATATGCCTCTTACTAAAATATAAATCGCAGTACCAACCAAATTAATTATGGCTCACTTTTCTTTACATTTCTCAATCACAGTCGTTTTGCAAAACTTGTTAATTAATTGGAAAAAAATATATGTTTTATGTGCATCTAATATTCATTATTTAGGCCTGGACTGGTTTCGCTGAACATTTTTTCATATGATATCTGATAATCAAAATGAACGAAAGTATTACATTGTATTAATTAATACAATACAAATTAGCAAATTTCTTTTTTAGTGAAAAATCATCATAAGATGACAATACAAAGGTAACTCTATTAATTTATATATTTTCAAGCAAAATATGTTTGAGAATGGTCTTTACCTTAAAAAGGTTGAATTAACTGTAAAAGAATCTTGGTTCGTCTATTGTGTCGTTCATACATCATTTATGTGATATAGATATATAAAAGGAATCTTCCGTTAACAAATAACTAAAATAAACATGAACTTCGTTGAAATGATCCGTTTTCAGGGATTTCTTCAAGATGATTCTAAACGAAACCCTAAGGTCACATTATAATATGTTACATGGAAAATCTAACCAATAGTCGAATGAGTTCTAGGGAAAAATGGTAATAACAAATCTCCTTTAGGCGATTACCATAATAGCATGTTAGGCGAACGTATCTATCTATGTTACCTTACAATATGTTCAAAGTATTAACTTATGTTATTTTACTTATTAGAGATTATTAAGAAGTTATTTCTGGAATAAGAACTTCGAACAATACGTGAATGATTTAGTATATTTTTTTATTACTAATAAAGCTTTTTGAAAAATATATTCATTATAGTTGAAAAAACAATACTTCAAAATGTATTACAATTATTGTTTTATACTGAATAAATACTCTCCGATGCCACTTGTGTGTACTGTTGAATTACATTAGCTTATTTGAGATCTGTAACCATGTAAGCCCGATTAGTACTAAATTATATGAACATTTCCACTCTTCATCGTACTAAAACTTACTGTATAATAAAGTATAATTTGAGTTTTCTGTGTACATTCTTTATTGTTATAATAAATACAGCATTATCAGAACAAATGGATATAAACTAAATACCCAATGTCAATGTGTTGAATATGGTTTTCTATCATTTCTACTCCAAGCATGTAGCAAATTAACTCTTATTGCAGCTGTTTTAATGATAATTAATTGTTCATCATTTAGAGAGGATTTTATGGTATTATATCACACCGTATATAGACACTATTTTACTAGGATTCAGTAAATTAAATTGGGTTGAACATTTTTCATATTCATACCTTTGGATACCCACACCTGGAAAGTCAAAAATCTAGTAAACAATCATTGTGTAAAACTCCCTTCGAGGATTTGGATTATCTTTAACTATTCGATGCAGTTATAAAAAAAAATATACTTTGCCGTATTAAAAATAAAATATCAGATGCACTCGATATTCGGTGGGTAATAATCAGAGAGCCGGCAAGCAAAGATTGCGAAGAAGTATTCATTCGATGATTGTGAAAAAGAGCAGTGTGGCGGCAGTAGCCACTATCTCTTATCTGCATCTGCAGATCGCAAATAGAAGTCTAATAGGAAATCGTGAACAACTACTACTGGCAGGGCGAGTTGTCGACGGGAAATCTCACAATGCTGCTTCTCAAATCGCCAGTGGAACAGTGGCAGAAATTAAGTGAAACGCCACTTAAAAATAATGTCCCCGGAAATTAAGTTTAGCGGGTCTAATTCTATTATATATCACGATTCTGCTTTATATGTAGTTTGACTGCTAAATTCACTTGTTTATGAGATATTTAACAAGATACCGGTTCAAATATTTATGTACCAAACATACAGGCCACAATTTCGATTAGGTTTTAAATCTTAAAAACCTCCTGAATTTGAAAAAAAAAAAAATTTTTCAATGTTAAAAATGCTTAGTCGCAAAAAATCTTAATCTCCTTGTAAAGACATAACTTGTGATTACTTTTATTTATTCAATCTTCAAAAATTTGTAACTCATTAACTGTGCGAAATTTTTATTATCAGTAGTCTTATCGCGTGGTGCAGTGTCAACGTTGTTGGTTTGCGTACCGGACCGCCCGGGTTCGATTCCCGGTACGAACGTATTTTTTCAGTCGATAAATCTGCTCAAACGCATGGGTGTTTGGTTGTTGAAAATCCCTTCCCACCTTTCCGATCCCAAAGAGCGACGTATAGTGACAGCGATTAACTAATCACTTGTCCTGTCCTAGTCCTCGTATCCTTTCCATCCCTACTCTCTTCGAAAAAGAGAAGTTGAGCAACTGATTAACAAGCAGTTCTCGTAGAAAAACACATGTTGAAATAAACTCCGTGAGGAGTCCATATTCTCTATGTTCGGTTGACATCTTTAAAATTTCTAATGTGATTTTATAAATTTTTTCTCTATGTTCTCATGGCTACAATTTGTAATTTTTATTATGCGTATACAAGTATGTATGTATATGTAAATAAATTTGTCAAATGCATGGCGTATTGGCGTAAGCTGTAATGCCATGATTTGTATTTTTTATGAATAAATAAATAAATAAATAAAGTGTTGGGAGCGGACATGGTTAAAAAAAATAAAAGTCTTATCTAGATGTATTGCAGTGTGTTCTTGTTTGACATATCGAAAAAACAATTAGCTTACCCTAGTTCAATCATTGTTTGTTGCAATAAGCTCCATTAGGATATTCTACAAATTGGATGAAACTAATATGATTATTAAAAACATGTATGTACAATTAAATAGTAGGTATATGAGTGTGTGGATTATCTACATATTCAGTACTGATGTTAATATTTAGTAATATTATGCGAATAAAGGACATTGAGAAACAGTTATTTAATATTTTCGAAAATAATCAATATTATTAGAATGGCGTAACGATACGCACGTTGAGATTTGGTATCGTTCGGCTTACAGTGGCATACGATTGATAGAGCCTGAGGGGCTTTGAGATTGTCGAGCTAATGGTCGGGATGTAAATGATACCGGGGCCGGGTACCGGCTGAGGAAAGCAGGCCCTTGCGGTAACGGAAACGTAAGAACGTTTCGACACAGCGGCAACGCTCGACGATAAAAGCTGGAATAAAGGATTTGACTCTTCAACTTTCGACATCGGGGTCAATTTCTTTTAGTGATAAGATTGTCAATAATGGTAAGTATTATTATCTAAACTTTATTCGAGATTAAGAAGAAACAATCAAGAATGTAAAGTAAGTACCATAACTCTTGTAAAATTCGTTTTAATATGGACATTTGAGATAGCATAATATTAAACCTTCTTAATTATAGCTGAGTGATAAATATTTAATTTCAAAATGACTTAGTTTTCGATCCATTATAGATAGCATTCTGATAGTTTCATCCAATTTATCGCAATTATAAGGTTTTCTTTTAATTTAAATTAATAAATTCAAATATTAGTTCGAGAGTCAATAGTTGAAGTGGGGCAAGGTTCCAATCATTTTTTTTTAAATTACTGCCACATTGAATGTTTATTTTAATGTATTATTCTTCCTCTTTAATCAATAGGTTTTCTTTAAATCATTCTTAGATATAAGAATTCTGATCTTGTGTAATCTGGCATAAGTATGCGCGGTAGATTAATTTAAGAAGATTAAAATTGTTTTAGATATGTGTAGCGTCACACCAAAAAGGTATTTTTGTAAAGATATGTACATATCTTGTGTATGTTAAAATATTCCCAAGGCAAATCCACTCTCGGAAAAATCTTTAGGGGCGGTCTTAAAATTAAGCCGTAACCAAAAAGCGGCAACATCTTCCCATTTACCAAGAAGCCTTTATATGCGAGTGAAATTTTTAACAATGCAGCCCCGGGGATGGATACATTTATATCGGATTTCAACGGGAAATATCGCTTTCTATGCAGATTCTCCATATCGGGTTTGCATTCAATATTATGGGTTTACCTTATTTTTTCAGGGTTTAAATTTGTCCAAACTACTTTTAATATCCCTTTCAAATAAATACTTTAAATATAAATATTTATAAAGAATATTTTAAAGATGTGTCTTCCTCCTCTTCCTATTTGTGATATATTTTTAAATATATAGTCTTAGTGTCTTAGCGACCCAACCTCACTTATCGCATTATCATCTCCGAGTTAATTAGTTAAGAGTAAAGATTTCTTCGGTTGCTTAAAAAGACCGATTTTATAGTTTACCCTTCAAAAATAATCATATTCGTATGTATAGTCGAATTGGCATTAACTAAACAGAGCTCCATTAAAAACTTAAAAAAATATTTTATTTCTACAAATAATAAATAGTATATAGCCATTTCAACTTCAGTCAGAATTATAGTTCTGACAATTTTTTAGCACCGTGATATTTGTATTTGTTTATTTCTATCTTAATTTGGAATAGTCTGTCAAATACTTAAAAAAATTTACATCGGCAATGTATTTTAAATTATGATTGTGTTGGATCAAATCTCATACAATGCTTAAAATTAATACTTTTGAAAATTTGAATATTTATAGAAATACAATACAGCTAGTCCTTGACTTACGACAGTTCGACTTACGACCATTCGCACTTACGACCAAAAAAATAGAAAATGATTTGGAAGATCTTACAAATGAAGAACTATTATGCATCGAAAATCAAAGGGTTGAAGAAAAGACCAAAAAAAATGGTATTGGAATCTCCAAAAAAATTGTATTGAAAGAAATGGAAGCAGCGTTCCTTCAAATTGACCAAGTAATGCAAAAATTTGCAAAAATGGATTTGGATAACGAAAGATTTTTGAGTATAAACCGCCGCATTCAGGAAGATCTTGTTTGCGACAGCGAAATATACAGGGGAAAAAAACAACAAACAACTCAACTAAAATTGGATATGTTTTTTAAAAAAACTCCTACTGCTTCTTCTTCCACTACTGATGATGAGCCAATGGATTGTACTGATGACGAAAGATTTTAAATATTAATTAATGAAGAAAATATTTTATTTTGTATTAATAAAAAAGTATAAATTTAACAATAAAAAAATAAGCAAAAGTTTTATTATAATATGTTAGTATGTTTATAAATTCTTAATTTTAACATCGAAAAATTTTCGCTAATTTAGGTCAATTCTTAAGACTTAAGAGAAACTGCGTTGCAATCAATAAGAGGGAACATTTTAATCTCGGCATTTTTAATTAACAACATATTTCAAAAAAAGCTATTATACAGTATGGTTGGCTTAACCTGATAACCGGTTAACTTGGACAGCATTTTCAGCCAATTTTACAACAAAATTTATCCGACCCCTAAGAATTGATCAATTCCAAACGTATACTTATTTAAACTTCAATATACTAATATTTTATACACCCGATCCTCTTTTTCTACGGGTGATTTAACTATAAAGTTTTGCCATAAGTTTCCCCACATATTTTTTCCATATTGCCAAATTTCTACGCGATCAGCTGTTAACCGTGTTGTAAATTTTCCGTGGCGATTTTCATCAGATGTGTTTTTCTTAAACTGTAAATAAAGACTCGATTTTTATTTTATTGCCTTGTTCATAAAACTTGTTAAAAAATAATTATTAATCCCGTAGAGGTTCCCACAAACCGAAACCGGTATTTTAGTTCGTTCTTTTTTCTTTAGTATTATCTAGTTTATTATTTTCATATCTCTTTAGATACCCTGACATTCTTAAAAAAGTATTTCTTAGCAAAGAAGAGAATTGGAGCAATTGAATTTCGTTGAACTGAAATCAGCAACCTGTAGCTATCTCTCTATGTATCTATGAACTACGATACAATATTGGTAGACAGAGTTTGTATTATGTATTAAATAACTAGTACATACATACATATTTTGTATGAAATTCGACTAACGACCAGTTCAACATACGACCAAAGTCCAGGAACGTATCTCGGTCGTAAGTCGAGGACAACCTGTATTTTATATAATGAAATTATTATCATTGTTTTTTTTTATTTTTATGAAATCTTAAGGTCTTTTTTGTGTAATAGATATAATTTTTTTAACCGTCACGTATTTTTTATTGACGACATTTCTTTAAGATCATAAGTATCAATGGCGCGGCGCGTATTCTGCGGTTATCGTTTTCTATGTATATCGATTAGTACATTATTGGCAATAAAAATATCACTCTTTTCATCTGTCGCAGTATTACTATTGTCCAATCAATCATATTTCCCGTACTGCGGTGCATTTGCGAACATGACACAGTGAAATATAATGTTATAAGGTGGGGCAGCATGTGCTGGATAACGGTCCGTGGCGAGATGAATGGCTTCCACAAACGGGTTGGTCGGTCGGTGGCTGTCGACCGCTTCCATCATTCTCCATGTTTCTTCGCTGTTCAAACCAAAACAACCACACTGCTGCAGAACTATTATCATATTCCATTTATCAAGCAGGGGTGACAATAGAATGTGGCCATACTGAGAAAATGCCAAGCGTTTGATTCAAGCCAAGATTTGTTTTTTTGTGATATTATAATCAATTCTTTTCACTGCATTGAGTTACTTTAAATCTTTGTAGATGAATGACAGGCTGTTGCTTGATTGGTTACTTATTGATTTAAATTGAAAAATTCTAAAGAACTCTTTTTTGACATTTCACCTGAGACCTAACAACTGAGTTACAACAATACACTTTAAAAATAATCAATAAATACTACTTAAACCACATTTCGAAATGAGGTGTTCGTTGTAATTATATTCAATGTAAAAATAACGATGTACTTCTTAACAATATTAACAATTTATCAATAATGTTGAGCACAAATTAATTTTTTAAAAAAGACAAGCGGTTAGTAGATATTTTGCCACTTACGCAGCATCTGACTTGAAACCAAATTTGAACCTTTAATACTTGATAAACGGCCATAATTTGGCCCGATACCATGTGGCAACCCTATTGTACTGCATCACTCTGTTAGCAGATATATAGGTGCTTTCCGCGCAGTTTCATCTCCCATTTTCACCGGTACTGAGGTACTGAGGTACTGAGCTATTTTCACGGTACTGAGGTAACTTGAAATATGGCTTTCATTATTTTGTGTTCGTTTTGGTGCAGCAACCTTCAAACTTTTCCGACGCTACACACGAAAATGAATGGCTTTTGAAAATAAATTTGCGACGTGACTCAACCGCGACGCTGTACATATGGTACCCGAACCATATTAATCTTTACGAAAATAAATACAAGCCATGAATTGTTTCAAAAGCGCTAAACAAAGAACATAAATATATTCCATTCAGAAAATTGTCAAAACTTTTTGAAACTTCTCACTGTTCCAACAGCTATGTTCGTATTAAATTGTCATTTTTTTCTATGGTTTGCATTGACTATAGTAGTAGAAATCGGGTCTATCTTTATTGCATTCGTTGTTTTTAGGGGCACTTAAATAACGATTAATAGGGGTTTCCCTGCAGCTACAAATGCTTTCAATTTGTTTTTATTCATAAAACTAAAGAATTTTCGTGGTATTTTATTAGACTGAGAGTCCTTATTTACCTATAATTCTGGATGGATTCTAATAATAATTATGTTATCTGAATAATTTTATGTATTTTAGATGCGTGGAAAATTATCAAGTGAGCGTTTAAAACCATATATTAAATTCATGCCACCATCGTTTTAAGCTTGCCTCTGAAAAAACAATTAAAGGATTATGATAATCGACAAAACAATGCTAATAAAAACAGATTTCAATAATTTAATTTGAATGATTATTTTGGTTTTATTTTTGTTTTCATTATCAAACCAAAACTATAAGTTGGTGGCTTGCGAGATTAAAGATTTAAAAAAATTTTAAAAACTAAAAATTTTTGTTCTATACATTTAATTGGTCGTCGGCTACCTGGCATGTATAATATTTGCAGCCTGGCATTTCAAATAGAATTTTCACAAAAAAGAATTGAATGAATCATGGCGGGAATCAAGTCTCAAAAACCTAAAATATTGGTAGACAGAGTTTGTATTATGTATTAAATAACTAGTACATACATACATATTTTGGATGAAATTCGTCTAACGACCAATTCAACATACGACCAAAGTCCAGGAACGTATCTCGGTCGTAAGTCGAGGACAACCTGTATTATATATAATGAAATTATCATCATTGTTTTTTTATTTTTATGAAATCTTAAGGTCTTTTTTGTGTAATAGATATAATTTTTTTAACCGTCACGTATTTTTTATTGACGACATTTCTTTAAGATTATAAGTATCAATGGCGCGTATTCTGCGGTTATCGTTTTCTATGTATATCGATTAGTACATTATTGGCAATAAAAATATCACACTTTTCATCTGTCGCAGTATTACTATTGTCCAATCAATCATATTTCCCGTACTTCGGTGCGGGAATCAAGTCTCAAAAACCTTTCCGACGATCAATATAGATCTTTTTTGTGAAAGTAAGGTATCGCACCAAATATCTTGGGAGGGAAAGAAAATTTAATCCGACAATGATTTGGCGTTGTCTTATGATGATCACTTTAAGAAATTGTGACAAAAACTCAGTTTGCATTCAGTATTTATTCCAGCATGATTTATATGTTAACGTGAATTGTTTTAAGTCGAATATTAAAACGTATAATCTCAATCAGTTTTGTCCACCATTGAATTGTTTTTTTTCACCGATAAAAACATATTTTGATTAGTAATTTGACTTAATATAAAGCCAATGTGGGCGGGATCTCGTTTAAAATAAGAAGCAAACGTCAAATAGAAGAGTGCACTTTCATGAAACGGCTATCGCATATAAAATGCATTCACAGTGGAGCGGAGGTGCATTTACACAAAGCGATGCAGAATCGCATACAAATGAAGAGGGGCGTATAAATGCAACGAAATGTACCAGCTAAGCCATTGTTTTTCAAACTGTATATTTATAAAAAAAAATCCCTATTCAAGTGATGATATGTTTAAAGTTATATCCTTTTTTACGTGTGTTTATTTAAATAAAATGAAACAATAATATGGTTTTCGAAAAAAGCATTTATATAAACTCACTATGTTGAATATCGTTTACTACAAACGAAAAATCGATATTGGTGATGTATCTTTTTTAAAGAATATCTGTAACAGACTTTATTTTTTTATATACATATTACATAACACACTTTCTTTATTATCTGTATGGTGTTACATTTTCATTGATTTCAAAATCACTGATAAAATCAAGTGATTTTTTTAAATGAACTTAAAAAATATATCAAAAATCATAATGCTATTAAGTGATAAAAAAAATTGGGCTATGGGTGAAAAACCTTCGAAGTGTTTTTTCAATATCACTTCTGTCTGGTATTGAAAATTTTGAGCATTGCACTCTATCTGAACGATATTATTAAGGATTTCGACTGAGGGTGCTTGATGGAATTTCGATATCAAATTTGAATTGTGAACGATAATATCAATTTTATATTTACACTTGTATTTGATGCATTTTGTGATTGAATTATTTGATAAAATATTGGTAAGTGATTAACACTAATACAGTGTAGGTTTATATTTCAACGCTGAAGACAAAGGTGCTAAATTTGGGAAATGCCGTGCGAGCATGAAGGTACATAAAGAAAATCCTCACTTTTTCATTCATATACATGACCGTGTAAAGTAACTACTTACTTTGAACGCACGCATTCAATAAAGAGAATAAAGACACGCATATTAACTCGTTCACGCCCAGATTTTCTATCCACACACCACACCTACACCAACAGATTTTTCTTGCTGGCAAAAATGTTACATATATTTTTATTAAAAAATCTTGTATTCCGATCACATATTTTTTAAATATACATATTTTGTGGTTAATTTGAGTTTACTTGGTTTCAACATAAAATAATCTGGTTCAGTCATCTGGTTCAATGGCTTCAGCATAATCTTACGACAAAATAATGTCGTACGAGGTATCTATGGAAAAACTAATTATCTATGCCACGTGATTATTTGATGTAGGTAATAATTAACTAATCATTATTGGCTTATTATTACTTTAAGAATTTTAAGATATATGTATGTTGCTTAAAGAGAAGGATGTTGTTAAATGTAGAAAAAACATACAATTTGAAGTAACACAATTTTCCGATACGAAAATGACTGATTTCGTTAACAGCGAGCTTTTTTACTGAATGAAGTTAGATTCAGTCGAAAATACTTACCTGCTTAGTGAAACGAATCCGTATTTTAAATGAGTAACATAATAGGTGTTTTTCTTTCATACAATTAGATCTTTCATTGTATAATATAATGTAAGACGTGCATATTTACCTGTTCACGCCCAAATTAACGCTGTATGCCTATCATCATATCCAACCAACCAGTATGACAGAGGTCTAATCCGATAAAAGATTCTCTGTAGTTTAATTACAGTCTGAATATTTATAAAAAAATGTAGGTTCGTTGTAGCAAACTGGTCTTGGTTTATGATTTTGTTTAAAAATGCGCATATAACGTTTATACTTTATCATCAGATCAAGATATTTGATTGAACGTTCGTTAAGTGAAAATCTTTGACAAACACTAGAGATTACACGATTTCATTTTGCATGTCCTATGAAAAACATTGTCATGTAGAATATGTAGATTATATGTATTAACGTGTGAATTTGGTTTGGTAAGGTTCACAATAATTTTGACTGAAAATTGCCGTAAAATTTTACTACATAGAAGAAAGTATTCTTACTTACATCTCCGTTTGTTTTGAAAAGTTTGACCCATCTCTTAATCAGATTTTTCATAATTTTAAAATAAAATTTACTACGTATAGTAAGTTACAGTATACTTCTATTTTTATCATATATCTGGAGTAAAACGAGACCTTCAAACAATATATGTATTTATAAAAAAATAATGCGTTATATCGATCAACAACTATGTATTTTATTAAAAAATACCTATTTTTTTAATAATGATACATGTATAGGACTTATTCCACATTGAATTTATTTAGATCAGGATCGGTTTCGCTCATTGCGAGCATTATAAACTGAAATATATTTTGGAATTGTTTTACTTCCGTTTATATCTTTAATCTTTAGTGAAATATGAAAAGACTTTTAATACGAGCATTATTAAACAATTTTCATTTCCAGAAATTAACATACGAACCATTAAAGCAAAGCAACCTTACCTAACACACGTTCGCCAACCCTTCCGCATAACATCATTCGCATCAGTGCTCGCGAATACCGTTGCATTTAGTAAAATGTCATAGCTTGTGGGGTTGAGGGTTGGGAGATTGAATGCAAGTGAGGGCCATGAACCCGGCCCCGGGGTGCTGTTCTTTCGTGCACTACTTACTATTATACTTGCCAGTTGCCACTCGGCACAGATACTGGCAATTGTGCAAAAGCAGCTCTGTACTCAGGGCATGCTCTAGTTATGTATGTTCACAATGTGGGTATTAACATTTCTACATACATTAATTTTCACGCTGGAACTTTAACAAAGGTGTAGATGTCAATGTCTTCCTGAAACTTGTTAATCGTATAAAAAAGCGAAATACTGAACGTATAATTTTACCAAAATGACGGTTTATTTAGATATATGTAAATAATCAACGAATTTATTCTTGCAAGATAAAAATTTCTTTTTATATTATAAAAAAGGTAATCTTTTTAAATTAATTAACTTTTACAATCATTTTGAAAGTTGATAGAAATAATTAAATCAGCAATTATTTCAAATACATACCATATGAAAACAAAACTTTTTGTATCAAAACAAGGCATTTTCATTTGGCTTAATATTGGACTTTATTTTGGTATAAATAATAAGCATTACCTTTGCAGATTATCTTTAATACACTAATATATACATATATATATGTTTAATATTACGTCATTTCGTCAAGTATTAGCAACAAACATATGAGAAAACTACTCTTTTATAAAATTGTTGTTTCTTAATATGTCAAGATATAAAGCCTTCAATATGAAATATAGAGTTTTTAAAATAGCTATTTGCTTGATTTTTAAATTATTTGTTAATTATATTTCTGCTATCCAAGTAGTCATGTTAAAAATACTGTATAATTTTACTTACATACATAGCAGTACGAGAAAATAATATTAATTTTTAATATGTTTTATTATCTTGCGGTGTTATACGCTACTGCTGCAAACACTTCGCTCTTGATAATAAATAATTAACAACATGTGAAACTTTACCTCGTTTTTCTATTTCTTTTAATTGTTACCTTACTTTTTTCAACAATTCACATAGCTACGAATCGTATGATATGAATACCAAACACAAAAGAATAATTTCAGCGTGTGTCGGTTTTCAATCTGCAACGCATTTTATTGAAAAATTATTTTGCATTGTCTTAGCGCGTTGATTTATAAGTATGAATACTATACCGGAAAAAATGGCATTTTATACATAAAAATAGTGCTATTCTGTGTCGTAATTATCATAAATATTTCAATAGCATCAAAGAACAGATACTAGTTTAAATACTTGGAATAACTGTAAAATGCAAATAACTACTCTTTGGACGAAGATTGTATGTAACAAGCCAATAATATCGAACATTACTGTATTATTATTCTCCGTCTTATAATAATGAATACAATCACTGCTGAAATTAGCTCTTCCAATTTCTTCGAATCTTAGTATAACTCACAACCTGCATCACCATCTTTTTTTCTATATTTGAATACTAATCTTGCCATCAGTAATGTCATTTTGTCAGACCAGCGTTAGCCGACTCTCGGAAAATAGAGGGACAAAAGACAAATTTAATGGAGACAACATTAATTAATAAAAACCTACTTTCATAATCAACTGTTTCAATTTTTATTGCATACAAATTGATGGGTAAAAGTTAAAAAAATAATCAATCATGTCTTTCCTATTTCTTTGTGCTTGTGACAGCTTTGAATAATGAAATATTCCATAGCTTCACAGTTATTAAAAATGTTAAATATTTACTATTATACTTCATATCCGTATTTAAAGCTATAGCGAGAAATCTATCGTAACTACAATTTTTTTGAAACAAAGCTATAATTTTTCGATAAGTGGTGTTATAAATTGAAGATAACGATCAGTTCAAAATGTTCATAATGAGCGAAACCGGTTCTGACCGCTTAAAAATTATATGTGGAATTAGTACACAAAACGGCTTTTTTTGATAGATGGTAATATAAACTAGAAAGTTTGTATTTACTATCAAGCTAAAATCATAATAAATTTGATGGCCTTGTACATTCTACGACATAATAACATAATTATGTAAAATACTCATAATAATATCATTTTGATCGCAAACTCCCCTGTAATTTTTGGGGAAATGATCAATATTAGTTATGCCTAAAATTACAAGCACACAAGGGTCATATACATTAAGAAAAAATAGCTTTGTAAAAAACGTGATAAACATGCTTTAATTTCACCACGTTTCTGTGATAAATACAAATTTACACGAAACGAGGAAAGAGCGATTCACGTATATTAAAAATATACGCTCTAATTTTTGTTTTCCGCAATATTATAACGTAGCATATCCCTTAATAGCGGTTCATTAAAATTGAACGTGAAAACAAGAAAATAGGGTGGGCACTCGCTACACGCATCATCTCTACTTGGAGCACTCGTAACGTGGGCCGGGCCGTAGGCACATCAAAATAATGTGTAGCCATTACAGTGGTCGACAAGGGGTTAAAATTTAAAAAACCAACACACGAATTTAAATGTCTCTCACTTGCGTAATACAATCTGAGTTGTGGGTTCGAAGGCCCAAGGGTTAGTGAATTCCATTATTTTTTATGCTTATAAATCATCTTTTTATCCAGAATACGCAGCAATATTGTGAGTTTAAAAATCTTACAGTTACGCTATTTTTCGTAGTATTCACACAAATTGACGCATAATAGTCCTCGCATCATATAAGATAATTGAACTAAAAAAATGAATGACTCTTATGGTTTTAATTTTTACTTCTTGATGACAAGAAATATTATTTATAAAAGAGCACATCACAGTGTGATTAAGAGTTATTAAACGCAGTTAAAAGGTTGTTTCAATTAATCATTTGTTTTAATATTCGTCACTTCTTCGTAGAATAGCATTTTTTAAGCAATATACAAAATCAGTTGATAATGCTCTATGGAAATAATGTCTGTCTTTTTAGTAATCTAAAACCTTGATTTAATACTCTTCATCAAAAGGCTTGTGCCTGATCAAATATAAATATTCTTTCACTGAACGAATTTTGTCCCGATGAAACAATAAGACTGTGCTATAATTTCTATGTTTTTTTTTTAAATAAAAATACGACAACGAATCCTTGAACAAAAATTATCATTTATTTGCTTAAATCTAGTAGTTCTTTGTAGTAACTCGTCACATGTCAAAAAAAGATTTGAATAATATTTCTAAGTATCGAATAGTGACTGTTTTCAATCACATCTCATATCCAAATATTTTCGCGTTCGCGCTCTCACTTCTGTTCGTCACCTTTAAATAACTCCGTCATCCTACAGTGGTCGAAAAACATCTTACAATGCTATTGCAAATACTTCACAACTAAGATTGACGATACCTGTAGTACGATATAACCTGTGCCACTAGTGATTTACGTGTCCTGGGGTTTTGGGCGTTAGCTTGTGTCACGTGTTCTATCCGAAGGGCAGGCGTAGTTATCGGGGCAGGGGTAATAAACTCTGGTCCTTGGTATTGATCAAACTATACGTCCGTCGGAGATAGTTTTATCCGGAAAACTCGTTTAAAATTATTATTTAATGCAATATCAAAGCAGCCGTCCACTTGAGTCACTAAAAGTTATTTCATTGTTTTAGTGGATTGAGGTTTCTCGTATAATTGATATGCAGCCCGTGCACTGAATTTATTTTCTATATCTGAAATATGAATCGTTTTTTTATTTGCAGAGCTTTAATTTTGACGTATTTTAAGACATTCGAAAGCAATTAATCGTGTGGTTATTACTAACACTTTTTCGTGTATTTCAAATTTCTTCAAATACATTCATTAACTCATAAAAATTAACTGATAGATTTAGGATAAAAAAAAATATTTCATTAATAATGTATATGACATTATTAATGAATACCAATGAATATTTTTTCATTTCCCAAATCTGTGGTGAATATTTTAATACTATATTTTAATACTGAATATTTTAAAACTAAACGAAACTGAATTAAGCATTTAACTAATAAAAAAACACATTATTTTAAGTGTTATTAAAGTTTTATGATTTATTTTCCACATTCATCTATAATAGCGAAATGCGAAATTCTTTAGGATACGTTCCTTGTTTTTGTAAGAGTGTATATAAATAATACTTTTTAATTATTCAATTAATAATTTTCCAATCGACCTATTTTAGTGGGTAAATTGCGAATGAATGTGGCTTTCAATACTTATGGTAACATACAATGTAACGGTGGGGAACCTGCAGCTATCTCGGTAGCTGAAATGTGGCCTTATTACTGAAATATTTTTTCTTAATTTTTATTGTTTTCATTTTTTTACAAAATAGTATACATAGTTACCCAACATTACTAAATTAAGTCGGTATATCTTATTAAAGTTTGTTGGATTCGACTATTTAATTTTATAGATTCTTCATAAAATGACATGACTCTCCGCCCTTAAATTATAACATAATAATGATTGATTTGATGAATGAAAGTCTACAGCAATTATGACACAAATAAAAAAAAAATAACAACGCAAGTAATGCTATGTACACATGGCTAAAATGGATGGACCAACGCAGCAATTGTACTGTACGCACACTAAATCAGATAAAAAATTATAGGTTTCATTTTTTTTAGTTAGATTTCAACTGGTTTTTGTGCGTATTATTTTGTATTATACTTCCTTGTGAAGTCATAAAAAAGAACGACGCCAAATTGTTTTTCCATCCCTGGGTTATATAATCGCTGAAAGAATCCTGACAGGTAATATATCGCTGAAAATAACGGACCTCAATAAGATGAAGTTAAAACTTATAATAGAATGAGAGCTTCCAGGTCAAAATATGGCGTAGTTTGCACACAACTACGAGTCGGGCGGTCGGCAGGTGAACGACCGTGCGCCACTCGGCCCCCACCTCCCGCTGGGACGTCGAACCTTCGCGGCACGACGACCTGACGAGAGAAGTGGTAAGGGCGAATTGCCTTACAATCCCGCCCTGCGCCGCCTACTCGCTAAGCCAGTCGGGTGTACTCGTGTACTGGAAAATTAGTGACACACTCACCACCAAAGTACAGCGGGCACGTCGTTTGTGAGCATTTCATTCGCATGAATGAAAACATTAAAGCTATACAGCTTAAATAATACAATACTATTGCGTGAACTAGACAGCTGTTCTATAACACATACATTTTTGTTCGAGTACAAATAGTGTAAAAAAATCTTGTTCCCGCATCTCATTTTATGCTAAAAAATATTCATGGTCTGCCATAAAAAAACCTCGCCTTTACGTATCAATAACAGAATATCAATTTTGGGCTTAACTGTTCGTGAATTATGTGAAACTGTACATTATGCATTATGCCTTTGGCTTCGCTGTGGGGTTAGGGTAGGCCTACCTACCTTCTCTGACCAATCCTCAAAACATAATGTATAGAAAATGATAAGTTATCTAATGATTTTTCCCAACCCCATAGTGTTTTACATATCCTTTCTAAAATTATAACGAGCGACTGACTTATAATTCTCGCTATAAGACTTGTTAGAAATAGGTAATCAAATGTAAAACTTTGGGAGCGGACATAACTGAAAAATCAGTTTTTTCATAATTTCATTCATTTACACATATGCACATATATCATATACACAGTGATCGCCAAACAGTCGCTCGCGAGCTACTGGTAGCTCGCGGTGGCATTTTCGGTAGCTCGCGAAGGAAAAGTTTGGAAAATCCATGCTTCTTACATGGATAGCTGCACGTGGCCTACTCACGCGTTGGAAAACCTTCTGATTTATTCGTATACGCACCAGACAGAAAAAAAACAGAATAAAAACATAAACACTTTCTTTTTTGAGTTGCATTGCATCGCATGCTGTGTACTCGCTAGTTTAGTTTGTTTATAAATACGTAATTAAAGTACTCATTTTATGTTTTATTGGAAGTCCGAATTTATTCAAGTAATATATGTAATACAAATATGTATGGTAAAATAAATGACAAACATAAAACAATATACAAAAGTAGCTCACCAGACAATTTCAATTTCTGAAAGTAGCTCGCATCCTCATTGAGTATGGAGACCACTGATTTACACAAATGTTGCGGTAGTCGTCGAAAGCCTATTGAAATTGCAAAATATGTTTTAGAAATACCCTTAAATTCTTAGCTTAAATTTTCGCCATACATGATCAAATACAATAAGTGTTAAACAGCACTGATATTTGTTCGATATTATCCATCTTTCTATAGCCCAACTAAGCATAGATTTGTATCATTACTATTTATCGTTCGATTGCCAAATGTTAGGAATAATTGAAAGGCCTTCTTAAGTAAAAACAAAGAAACATAATATAAAGTAATGCCAGAACCACGTATCCTTTCTTATTTCCTGTTGATTTCACTCCTACGCTTAAATCTCTTGACCTGTCTTTCTTAAGTTCAACCCGAAGAGGACTTAAGTATCTGATCTCTTTCACCCTCTCTTATTAGTAAGCTAGCTAGTGTTACATCGAGAAAGAAGCCTACTTACCTTGCAGAATGAAGAACGTTGATCTCAAGTATTCTAACTTTGGCAATGGTTAATCAACCGTGTATGCTTTATACTTCAAAGAATCAAGAATGCGAGAATCTTTTCAAACTTCGTAATATAAAGGTTAATAATTTTCTTTTTTTCAAATGTGAGCTTCTTCCTACCTCTGAATCGAACATCGGCAGCATGGAGAGTGAAGCTCCAATCTCAACATACTTACTGAGCCCGAAAGCGTCAAAACGCAATTACTTTACGCAACGAAGTTCATTATAAAAATCTATGAACATATTTTCGTGTAATAAACAAACAATATTATCAAAATTGTTCTTTATCAATAATTAATAATACCATAATATTTTTATAAAATTAAAACATTGTTGGTACATACGAGTAGCATCGAATTTTAAATTCAGTTCTTGTAACTAATTACTAATCACTTTTAAGATGTTCACTGTCAATACGTACGTGGTGGAAAAGCATTTTGTAAAGAAAATACAAAACATAATTTTTACTTACTCTGCAATTAATTTATTACGATCAAGACCGATTTCACTCATCGTAAACATTTTCAAAATCATTTTGAAAATTAAACCTACGTTACGTCATTAGTCTACATAAAATATATTACAGAATGAAAACCGACTTAATGTATTTAGGGAAAGACTTTCTTTCCTTCTAGATTAGTCAGTTGTATGGTTTGTTTTTGTAGTATGCAAATTAATGTCTCAAAAAATTAGGTCCCTTGATGATTATTCAATCAACAGTTAAAGTTTTATATAAAAATTATAATTGAAAAAATATTCTGAATTTCACCGTATACTGAAACTTATTATATTGAAATTTAGTATAAATACTAGTGTTAATTTAAGTTAAATAACTACATCTTATTTATGTTCTAGAAGCCGTTATTGCTTTTTCTACCTGTAAAAAGAAAATTCCGTTTATTAAAAGTTTCATTTATTCTACCAGAAAAGGAAAATTCTTAATTATGTTTGTGAACAGTAATATATTATATTTTGTAAATGTGAGATAATTGTAATGAGAGCTTTATTTAACAGTAAAAATATTACGGAAATTTTATATTTACAAAAAAGGAAGTATTTATCCACATTTCATTTTTTATTATTATTTTTCACTGGCTAAGGAAGTTGATTACGTCAAAATACTAAAAAACAAAGCATTTTTCTCCGATTTTATACAGTCAACAACACTGATGTGTATTTCGCACGTCAAATCACCATTTTCAATTGGATTTTCTTAAATGTCCCGAAACACGGAAGCTACATTTTCCGGGGAAAAATTCCAAGGTTTACTTATTATGATGGTTTCGGAAAACTGTATACCTTAATGCTTGCTATATGTTTTTTCAGAATTTATAAATTAGTTAAAATGTAATAATTATGCTAGAAAGCTATCGTATTGGTGGAATGTAAACTAATATATTTTTTAAAAAAAATCGATAATAGGTACTTATTTATCCTCCTAAATAATCTTATCACTTATCCTTGTTTCCCTTGTTACTTATAATCAAGGAGAAGTGATAAATCATTATAATGATATAAATTGGCAGGGAAATATTTATTTAAAAAAAATACAAAAGCCGTTTTGTAAAAATGCTGGATGTTATATTATACTAGCAATCTACAATACCATACAACTGTATCAATCCATTGGAAAACATATTTTAAAATTGGTGCATAAGGAAACAATTTTAGGAAGCTACCCCGCGCGATGACGGAGTTTTATATATGTATATAAAATGTAGGTTTATTTCAACTAATTCTCGAAAGACTTTTTATTTGATCAAACTTTATCGCATAATAAACTGTACCTTCATAATGAAACAAAGTATTTGTTTTTCGAAAATGGTTTATAAAGCATTT
This sequence comes from Himalopsyche kuldschensis, assembly GCA_028554975.1. Lineage (NCBI taxonomy): Eukaryota > Metazoa > Arthropoda > Insecta > Trichoptera > Rhyacophilidae > Himalopsyche > Himalopsyche kuldschensis. Next base: position 20,086,593 of record JAHFWI010000003.1, read on the forward strand.
TCTTTCTTTTCTGGGAATAAGGGAACAATCCTTAGTGTTTTTCTGTGTTGATTAAAACCTTCGCCCGCCTAACAAAAGCATACAAAAACCGCTTTTCCGAAAAACAGTTGTGTTTTCTTTTTGCCGTTTTTAATTTAAGAAACATTTTCAGCCACACACAAAAAACCTACTGCGGTGAATAATAGTGCTATTCAATTTTCAACCAATACAAGGTATTTATGAAGAATAATAACTTTTTATATAATATATTCTGAAATGAATAACGGATATTATTTATAAATATATTTTTAGCTAGGTCAAAACATATTTTTTTTAAGCGAGGACTTTTTGTAACTGAGACGCTCAATCTCTCTAATTGGGAGGGATAAGGACACAATTAAGAGAGGACGATAGAAGGAAGAATATTAACAAGCTTATCGATCTCCCTAGGCCTCATTATCAAAATTGGGTAAGTAACGTTTGTGAGGGTATGAAGCAACACATAATCCTATGCATTTAGCTGCAATTCTATGCATCGATTAAAAATCAATGTACTATCGGTATTACTAATAGTTTACATTTAAATTCATCATTCACTCAAAATTAATCAAGAAATGAAAATATTATGTCAAATAATATGCATGTCAAAATATTGTCGGCTCCGTGGTCGAGCGTCATTAGCTTCGGCTACAGAGTGTACGGGGTCGAATCCCAGTACGTGCACTGTTATTTTTCAATCGAAATATTGATTTCTGTTTGGACACAAAGATATGTATGTGGTGCCTACAATGCCCACACCATAATGAGAACGATTAGCTTACCACTAGTTCTGTCCTATTCCCCTATTCGTATCTTTTCTATCTTTACTATCTTTGAAAGAGAAAGGTTGGGCAATTGCGTACTAAGCAGCTCTTGTAGAAAGCTTCTGCTGAGATAAACTATAATAGGAATCCATATGATGTACATGTGGTGTGGACGTTGTATGTATGCATTATATAAATATATGTTACAGTGAAACTGTATTCTCATTGAAAATATATTCTTCTCCAAACTGTCATTGAAATCAAATTTGACCGCCTTATCTTCAGCCCTATGTTTGTCTGTGTTTTGTCTTTGGTTCTCTTTTTATGCAAGGGACTACTTGCTGATTTTGTTTCATTGAAGCAAACCAAAATTTTAAGCCGGAAAATCAGCGATTTGAGCCAATAATTTCAATGATCGTGACCAGTGAAATCATGTTGTCATACAAATCTTTTAATTGATAATTGATTTCACTGAGAATACAGTTTCACTGTAACATATATAGAACACATTATTTTTCCTTTGTATTATTTCAACATATATATAAAGGATTTTTTGTAAGTCAACAAGTTTCATGAATGTAAAAAATATGTTCTAGATAATAATAAATTGCTATATTGTAATTGATTAATGCGGGCGCGTTCATCTCTGCTTTTATCTCACGTTTGTTTTTCATCACTCGGTGGTATCATTCTATGATCACGGTGTATGTATTCGGAAAGAAAACGCCTGGTAACAGATGCCTGGTTTTTACGCGAAACAGTCTCCCGCGTATTCCGCGAAATTTTCTTTTTTCCCAGAATTTTAATAAGCACCCGCACGTGGCGATTCGGCCGACTTAATATTTATTTTCAGTCTCATATCACTCGCCAAAATATCAAAATCGTAAACATCTAAAGTAATTAAACGGCGAATAAAATTCGTGCGTACTTAATTACTAATGTATAAAATCTACCTGTTTGAGAGAATTCACGCGACTGTTTCATTCTGAAGTCATTTTTATAACTAGACATTTCGTTCACCGAGATAATTACCAAAGTACAAATTATAACAACATCTTATTGATATAAAAAATATTCATAATTATTAGCTGCATTTATTTTAATAAAAAAAAAACATTTTTGCTACTTATTCCACATAAAATTTATTGGATCAGGACCGGTTTCGCTCATGGCAAGCATTTTCAACTGATATTTTTTTCAGAGAGATTAGGGGTATAAAGGATAGAACTATGACAGTACTAGTGGCTAACTCATTGCTCTCCCTGCGTCCCGTTTTAAGGATCTTAGTCTCCGGACAGAAATCAATAATTCGATCGAAAAATTAAGCTGACCGGACTGGGATTCGAGTCCGTGTGCTGCGCAACCGGAGCCCACGACGTTGACACTGGACTACTGACCCGAAAATAATGAACATATTATTACGTATACATAAAAACAGAAAAGCTATTTATAGCAAATGTAATAAGTTGTGTAGAAACGGTCTCTATATCCCATTTGTCAACGTTCACTTTATATTTTTTAAGCGCTCTTTTTTTTGCTACCACCTTGCGAAATGATTAATGATAATCCCCTGAAAAAAAAATATTTGGCAAAATACTTTGTTCAGCGAATTTGAACATTTTGGGATTTTTTTTTGATATAGGTATATCTACAATTAAATTTGAAAGCTGCGTTCTAAGCACTGGCTTTGTAAATAAATAAAACATTTTTTTCTCATATTTAAAAATTATTTTAAAAACAAAGAAACTTTGTAACAGTAACAACTAAAGTAACAATTTTAATTCCATATACAAAATAATCTTTCTAACGTACGGGGTTGACAATTTTTATGAAGTAGTTAGAAATAGTATCAAAATTTAAAATAAAAAAGCTTTGTGATCTTTCAGCAGTCAATTATTAATCAATTAGTTGTAATGCATCATACATACAATTTAAAATAAAATAAGCGCTACCCGTAGGAACAGAGAGCGTATGACGTCAATGGTTGACTGAAAATAATTGCGGGTATTTCCATTTCCGCCCAGCGTCCTCGTTAAAAAATATTTCAACGAAAATGCTCTTCAACTTGACCGACGGTTGATGGAAGTCACCCGTACGAAATGTAAGCCATATCACAGATGTGCTTAATTAAAATAATGAAAAAATCCCCGCCACAGGGTGTTTAGTTCAAATTGAATATAAAAATTTTGTAAAGTTACAAGCGAGAAAAACGACATGTATTGTATGCTACTCGGATCATGTAACCACCCCACATTGCTTACAGAATTTTCAGTCACCCGACAGCTTTTTTGCCCCCTCACTAGTCATTCCAATGCTCCGTAGCTCCGTGCAGTACATCCATGGATAGTCGACAGCAAACTCGTCCAAGTAGACGGAACCCACCCAACTTTAAAAAGAAGGTTCAGGACTCTTATTTTTTTCTCCATGGTTTTTTTACTGGCAATAAAATAGTAATGGTAATATATTTCAAATATTTTTATATGATTTTTCATGTTATTTATATGACATATACATTGTTATTTATATGACATATAGAACATTTTTGTGTTTTTATGACATTCTCCATTTATTATTTGGTTGTATACTTATTACTTTTAAGGTGTTCACTGTCAATACTTGTCAGTACTTATTCCACATACAATTTATTGGATCAGCACCGGTTTTGCTCATAGAGAGCATTGTCAACTTTTAGCCTATAAATAGTACACAGCGTTCATTCAAACGCTGGATATTAAAGTAAACATTTAAATTAACCTTAATTGAACATAGGGCTGACTTAAAAAAGAAATATTACATTATATATATTATATAGTAAGTATATTAAATCAATGACTTAAAATCGTCTTGGAAAAAACATTTATTATTTTTATCAGGATAAAGCAATAAAACTTTAATTGAACACCTTCAAATTAGAATAACAGCTCGATTTCTGTTGAGGAAAATAACATCAATTTATGCTATCCTTATTTATTCTGAAACCCCCTGTAAACATGTCGTACCACATTTTTTTTTCAAATCGCGCTACCTACTGAGTTTTTTTGGCATGATAATATTAAAGACATATCTATCGTTTTTGGCAAACATTCAGCATTTAACAAAGAAGAAATAGCTTGTAACTGCAGATCGATTCTTGTAGCTAGACATCCAGGTACAAACAAAGTTATCTTTGAAATATTGTAAAAGCAGTCTTAATTTTCAGCATACACATTTACTTAAATATATATATAACACTATTATTTAATATGTATCGTTTATTTATTTATTTAATAAAAAGTTGCTCCCAATATGACGTTTGTATTTTTATATCCACACCCTACTCACGGCAATTATAGATTTTTTGTTCATCATCATTACAGTCAATCGTTATCCAAGCAAATAATCAATTTAATATCGTACTGATATAAAAAAGAAAGACATTTTTTGATTTAGATCATTATTAAATGATATTTTTTTGGATAAGAGATATTATTCGCTGAAAACTAGAAGATAAAAGCGTATTTCAATAGTATTAATTGATTAAGTGAAAATCTTTGATGTTTTCCAAAAGTGTACACCACCGATGGTGTACACTTTCCACTGGTGCATTTTAAATCAATATAAAATTAAATTCGTAAGTCAAATATGTATTATGGTATATCCTTTTATTATAATTCAATGTAAATTGGTTGATCTCGGCATTTCTATATTAATTATTTAGTCATTAAAATAAAAGAATGTCTTGAATCCTTGAACTTTGTTATCCATTTGCAAAGGTTTTCATGTCTTTGAAGTAATTCTAGAATTATAAAAAAAAATTGTAAAATAGATACCTCTACAAATTATTACTAATTAATACTTACCAATATCGTTTAAAACAGAAGATAACTAAATTTGCAATTGTCTTTGAACAAATTTCTTTCCTAAATTACAATTATATCAAAACAAATTTTTCGATTTTTACTAACAATACATTTTTATAAAATTCACCTCCGCATCTGAACTGGCAATGGAGCTTCTCAACATAAGTGTTTTACTAGTGTCGATTTTGCGTCATAAATATAAATTTGTCGTTTCCTATAAAGTAATTTAAAAAAAAAAAAGAATCTTTCACGTGTTAACGGAAGATTTCACCGACACGATAGTGAGAAAGAATGCCCTTCCATTTGTTAAACATCCAATATCTCGAAGACTATCAAAAATGCGAAACGCGTTTTGTAATAAAAATATCTCTAGCTTTTATAAAAATCACTTAAAAACTCAATTTCCCTTTTGGCGATGGCTAATTTCCTTACGTCATGCAATAGAACGGCTGCCCCTCGGAAGGCTTCTGCCAAGGGTGGAATCGATTTTATTATGCCTCATTTCTATCACTCCCTCTTGACAACGGGGCTTTATAAGTTTATATCAATATTTCTTTTTGTACGCACCGTCGTTTCCATACGCAGGTTGTGTATATCTATTTCATTTGTTATAACCATATCGCTGCCAATGTTGAGCATATGAGCTTTTAATGAGGCTTATATTAACAGAAGTTGTTTTGCATTTACAGTCGCAAATCGATAGGAAATCAATGTAAAATTGAGTAAAGTGTAAATTGTACAGTAATTCATTAAACCAGCTCATCATAATTTTTGAAAACTTCTCAGTTGATTCAGAGTTTTCTGACAATACTAAACCAATAAACATCTTATTTAATGGGCCTTTGTTCAATTAAATATTTTTTATCAACTAAAACGCTATAGTTCAAAGCGCTATAGTTTAGTAAGATTTAAAGTTATTTTGCTAAAAATTCCAAAGAATGCACACCATAAAAAAGTTCATTGATCACTATAAATTGATCATATAACATTTTATCCATCATTGAAATGTAATATTTATTTCAGAACTTTTACGTTACAATAATGAAGAAAACCAATCGTAATAGCCGATATGATCGATATTATATATTTTTACTGAATCTAAAGTATTCTCTTAAATAGAAAGGAGTGTTAATAAGATATAAAATATTGAAAGCATTTTATCTTAATCTTATAACCTTGTATATTCAATGAGTATGTTATTGTATTGTAGACATCAAGTCATACTGATTAATTATTTTACACGCATATGTGTTGTGGTAAATCATGTTAAAGTAAGGGTTTTTGTAAGATATTTTTTCAAGATTTTATGTGAATACTGTATAAAATGTATGCATCTACCTATTTATATCCACGTAACATCGCAAGTGTATCGGAAAACAATGACGTCAGAGATTTATTTTCAGTTTGAGAAAACGAAATCTATTTCAACTCTTTGAAAAAGTGTTTTTTTTTTGTTGGGTTTGAAAATAACGCACTAAAAGTCAATTCTCGTGAGCATCGCATTCAAATTATTATTTGGTTTATTTCTGTCATAGAAAATACCAGTTACAAAATACGCGCTCCAGCTTAACATTGACATAAATAAAGCGTAAAGTTTTATGATCGCCTTGCGTGGATAGCCACCAAAAATCCAAGTTACCGTTAGGATTTGGAATTATTTAGTTTCCGTAAAAATTTGAATAAAAATGTCACAAAATGCGAGCTGCTAAATCACAGAGCATTAAATAAGACTTACGGCCCACGAAGTGTGTTGCAGTATTTTTAGTGTAAAATGTACAATCTCACTTTTTGTAAAAATAAAAATGCACGCGACGGCAAAGCGATATTCAAAGCATTCACTAAAGTGCTTTTAAAAATATTATATTTGCATATTTTCCATACATAAATGAACGCCCGCCTTTCCCTCTGTACAATGTCCTCACAAAAGTGGACGGATGTACGCAAGCAGTGATTTTGGGTCACGAGTGATAAAAGTAATGAAATATAAATATCAAAAATGAAATGTAATTGTTGTGCTAGTTATCACCGCCTTCAAACCACATTTTAACAAACGACGCCAATTACAATATAATATGCGACTGCTTCTCAAATTTCCATTTGTGAAATATGTCATCGTTGGCATTTATATTAAGGGCACATTAATCGCTCGTATCTGCATGTGTCATATTTTCACAATGATATTGTATCACCATGACCAATGTTCTGAACCTATTTCCTAGTATTTCACAAGTATTTATTCAATAACTGCGAATTCGTGACCTCTGCAAGAAAGATATACGAATACAAATATACGCTCTATATTATTAATCAATCCAATCTTGCATTTCTTCAAGCCACGACATTCCGTTTCAAGCTTTAAGAACATACAAATATACATTTAAATCCATACTCATTTTTGCAAGATAACACAAAGCTTTCATTTTATGTAATCATTAACATCGATTTTACTTACGTGGTGTTTGCTAAATATATATCTTTTTATATTATACAAAGCTATTTCATCATATCTAACATTGATAAAATTGCTCTACGAAATAACCAATTAATTTACGCTGTAAAGTAGTGTAAATGATACTTTACTAGTATATGTCTCTTGTACAGTATTATAGTTGTGGTTTATGTGTAAAATGATTGTTAAAATGTTCATTAAAGGACAAAGTTTATGGAATCTTGTTAAATATAATCGCATTCGACTAACCCTTCCTTTGAAATACATAACTACCAGTATATTATATGAAAAGCCATTACTTTGGTGATAGAAGCTTTTTCGCGTCGCGTAAAATGAAGCTTTGTAAAAGTTTTTCAAAGACGCTTTATGCCAGACACGGCCAATATTTGGCCCTCTTTATCCTCACGATAGCTTTATGTCGATCCAATTTCCCGTCATAATTTGCTTAAAAAATTTAAAAGGGGAATGACAATATTTAGTATCGTTAAAAAAATGTCCACGCCATATATTTGCTATATAATTTTACTAAATAATACAAAACAAAAACTCCTTTTTATGAACATCATCACATAAATTAAGCCATGCAACTTGAAATATAAATAATAATGATGAAAAGATATTTAATTTCACTAAATCTTCTACTAAACTGAAACGGAAAATCGTTATAAAAAATTTAAAAAAGCTCGAATAGGCATTCATTGCTTATTTAATCGAACTTATTTCATCCCATTAATCTATGGCGGCTCGTTTTCAACGGTTTGACTGATTTGATATGATATATTTCTACTATCGTATCTTTTAAGCTTTGGAATCTTGCTAATTCATTGGAATTTTAATGCTAAAAGTCTAAAACCGTCTTTCTTGATTGGTGACCGCTGCATTATTGCGTATAAAAGCGTGAAGCAAGGCAAAGGTGTCGCGGCAGGCGAGATGTAATTTACGCCAACCCGAATAAGGCTGTTGAATGTGCTTTTTATGCGAAAGTAATAAACTTTCTATCCCAGTAGCTGCCTGTCTAGGATGGCAACAAAATAAGCTTCTCTGGTAAAATATTAAACAATTTGTGCTTTCATCAAAATTCAAATTTCGTCTTGTTAGTTCGTGTTGTTTTGAAGAAAGCTCCGTACACCCGAGCGCTTCGTTTTATTTTAAAATGATAATTTTTAATGAAGTGCGTTCACCCTAATGAGTTTTTTGCAAGCGCAAAACTGGGCCAAAAAACTTTAAATTCAAAATCATCCCATAATAGGTATTACATTATACTCATCTGAAAAGAAAATCTTTTTATTCTTGTCATTAAAAAAAGATTATGTTCTTTCAAAAACGTTTAACTTTGAATGAAATTTTATTTAGTCTCAGTTCATTAAAAAAAGCTCATTCTTGAATAACAACTTTTGTTGAATACCGTTTTTTTAAGCCGATTATCATAGCATAGTTACAGCATGTAAAATTTTCATTTAACAAAGAAAGTGCATTCAATAACCGATTAGAGCATAATATTGATTTTTTACTTGTACAGACTTTTAAAAAAAAGTTCTATGAATATGCATCGTGAACTATTTTGGCATCAAATTAAAAAATATATTATTTAGCTCCAAGGTTTTATCATTGAGATAAGAGATCAATAACTTCTCACAATATTCTCACATTTTTAATCATTGATGTCCGGAGAACGAGAATCAACTTCAGCCAATTAGTCAACTACGAACATATCGTTAAGGAAAGTATACGATAAAGGGGATAAAAAAACCATCAGCTCTATTTTAATATCCTTTTTTTCGTGGTGAATTAATGAAAGGAAACTATTGAGATACGTTTATTTTTAAAAATCTGTTATACATTGTTGCCAAATAATAAAAAATATATTTAAAAGCATCTATAAAAACAATATTAAAATATTAGCCAAATATTTTTTTATCATAATTTTATAGAACAAATATTTTATGAGATCGTTATTAAATAAATTTTCGGCAACTGTTTCCTTTGAGTAATTTTGTAAATAAAGTACATACTTGAAAATAAATAGATTTATTTATCGGTGTATAGAACAAGTTGCACATGCGTTGGGCTATGACGTCACACAGTTTTTAATGGAGCATGGTAAGTGGACATAAATCAAAAGATTTCTGCGCGTGTTGGCAAGCGCTCACTATTCCACGACCTCTCAAACTGCTGCCGCGATTAACAAACTATATTTTACGGGAATAAATAGAAATGAAAGAATAGATTATAAATAAAGGCATATATATTCAATTCAAATGTTTCATACATAATAAAAAAATATTTATAATGTGTACACATACTGATATTTTGCTGTCGTCAAGATACGATAATTTTATGCCATTCCTACTGATTTTTTCATGATAACATGTAAATTAACGTTTATAAATATTGGAGAAAATTGAACAAATATTTTTTTATTTCAGGAAAATTTAAAACGAATTCTTTCATAATACAATCATTCAACATACAGAAAGTATTTTTCAAAACCGTCCATTTCAATAAGAGAATACAATTCGAAGTTATTGTTATCCATTACAACAAGACAGTACGGTAGAAATTTATAAGCCGAACTTTGTTGCAGTATTCAAAACTACATCACTATTTTCGCTAGGGGTTTCATTCCTCATTATAATGGTTTTTTACCAAGTTAAAGCCAAAACGAAAGATAAAACTTTTACTCGCAATAATACAGTTTATATTTGATAGAGATATGCACGTTTGTATTGATTCGAATAAAAAACATTCTATGGTCATAAATTATTATTCTCCTGTTACAACCATTCTAGTTTCTTTATATGAATATTATTCGTGAGGAACCTTTGAGAAACTTTCATCTTTTTGTTGAGGAACATATCAATCTATTTCCGTTGCACCTGCGGTCAGTAGCATTTTCCCACTACTGATACAAAATCTTCGTCCCGATAGAACGTGCAGCGTGCGCGGTGGTCAATTGGCCATCAAATTTAATGCCAAACGTTACGATTTAATTTTTCATTTTCCTAGAAATGTATAGGTAATTGACTGTTAATATTTTCTTGAAAATAGTTCTTGTTTACCTTTAAATTTTCACGTTGTTTTATGTCATTATTGGCAACTTTTTCTCCTGTAAAATAGATAAATGTATCATTTATTTTATTACCGCCTCACACTCGGCTTATACAAGATGTTTAACCCACCACCATCACGTATGGTTCACGGCAGTCTTCCACAACATCACACGATCAATAAAATAAAATTATGTACTCATTATGTTCTTGGCCAGATATGAAGCTACCCAGTTTGTATGTATTATTTAAAGTAAAGATGTCATATTGTACTCTCTACTTATAATGGTATATTGATTCAAAATTCTATAACTACATTCAATTTTGACTAAACAAATCATATTACATAACCGAAAAGTATAAAGAATTTCTGATGTAAACGATTTTTCAACTTGTCTTTTTATTTGTACCAAGAGAACACAATTTCATTGTTCAAATATTAATTGTTCCCAAGCTATCAAAAACAGTCCGGTTCAAAAAGATATTGTATGCGAAAATGTTTACTTAACAATATTTGCTTGTGTGTGAAGCCTTAATGTTCGCGCTTACATCTGATGAAAAATACTATTATTCTCTATAGGGCAGTCGTTTCTGAATGAAAAGAAAACTCAGTCACGTAAACACTTCCGTAATGAAAAAAGACATCGCGAACAGTTACTGCTTGTGAAAGTTACTCTATAAAGCTGTCCGTGATGTTATTGTGTCAGGCACTGAAAGAAATATTATTATATTTGAATAGTATGCTACAAACTCACCTTTATACTGCTTTTGTTTTGGTACACAAACTCTTTGCCCATTATTATTAATTATAAAATTAGAAACATTCACAGTACAGTATATTAAGTACTTGAATTAACGACGTTTTTAATTTTTGCCATACATAATTTCAAGCAGAAACTATTCTTTTAATGTAATTATTTTCCGACTAGAATTGACAGTACACCTTTTAAAAGAATGCACTTTTTCATTTTCCATAAACCGTCCAATATAATCAAATATTGACAGTAAAATTACGTTCTTTTCGATATATGTTATTCTGATAATTATGAACGTTCTGAATTTTGAAGGATTATTTTTGATAAAAGTTCCGTGCGCCAAACACAGATTTCTAGGACAACTAATCATCCAATTGATTTTATCAGTTCATGATACTAGGATCTTCCAGAACTCTTTAATAGTCGATCATAACCAATATATCAAGGATTAAATACCCCTTATTGTGAAGCATTTGTCTTTATCGTCTTGGATAAAATGACTAAATAATCCGATCAAATGATTCACGATCTGAAGATGTATTGTGGTTTCAAAAATATGCTTAAGTTCTAAAGAATCTAAAGCATCGTTTGTTATTTTGGCATAAGATACATTAGTATCCCCAGTATTTTTTTAAATGTAGCTTTCACAACAAAAACTAAGAATTGTATCGATTAAAGTTTGAGATTAAATTTTCACTAAGGAAGCTCTGTTGAATGTATCAATTTACAATACAACTTGATAATATTTTTTATTACACTGAAGTGAAGTGACGAATCCACCCAGCATCAATTTATGAATATAATATTTATGTATTTTTTTAAATTATGAACTATAAAAATGTGACGTAGTCGGTGTAAAGTTTAGCTATCTTTACTCTTATCGAATTTTAAATATTTATCAATTGATATTAATTCACTAAACCTTTCATGTATTTCATTTCACTATCTCTGAAAACATGAACAAATTTTGTTCTATCCCATAATCAAACGCGTAGCGAATACTTTTTCTCCTCTAATTCTTCGAAACTAGATTATCATGCTTAAATGTATTTCCTTGTGTGCGGCGTGTAATGCTGGCTTAAGCGGAATCGTGAATATTGACATTTTGGCACTGATTCAACTTTCTTCGACCTCACGAAGTTAAAGGTTTGTTTTGCCGAACTGAAATGTGAGACAATAAACTGGAGATGAGTGGTCTATTAATTGGATATAAATAAACTTCACATTATGGAATTCTTAGTCAAAAAATCATTTATATAGCGAGAAGATAAAACAACAAACATTCTTTCCGCGACGTTTTAAACACCAGAACGCTAGATTCTCAGTTTAGTGATTACTGAAATAAATAAAGGGAATTCATTCTTCAAAATAAAAGTACATAATGAATCTCGAAATTTTAAATATCAACAAAAAAAACAAATTACCATGAAATTCGTATGTATCAAAAGGAAACAATAAATTTAAATCTTTCTTTTAAGACCGTATGCTGCGTTTATTAAATTATAAGACTGTTTGAAGACAATGAAAATCTTAAATAGTAAGTAAGTACCAATACCAATACGTTACATTATCAAGACAAGCAACAACTTCTTACCGAGAGAAATTTGAAATGTTTATTAATATTTCAGTATGTATTTTTTTCAAATGTGTGATTAAACTGAGCTTTCTTTATTAAATATGGAAATAATTCAAGCGTGTAAATCACCAATCCAATTGATCAACAAGTGGCTGTACGTGTCTATATTTAATTATAAAATTCTATTGAGACAAGAGAAACAACCAAGCTTGCGTTACTCCTATTTATAGTAATATATAATATATATTTATTTCTGAATCCAATGTTCTTCTCTCGTAAATCTCTTACGATCGTTATGTTGTTGTGGACCATCGGATTAGGTTAAAAGCGACCGAGCATTTAAGATAATGTGAGTAAGCAAAATGCTTATGCACATACATTTTCTGCGAGCAAACATTTTCGTGTCTTTTACTTTCTAGAATCTAGACAGCCGTTATTTTTTGCCAAATTTGGAATCAAGCTCTTTGTCTGTTTTTTTTATTTACTTTTACGAAAAAAACTCCAGTCTCAATCACTACAATGTAACTATTTTTTAATTTTAACATCCAATATACTTTGATGAACATTTAAACAAAAACAATACAATATCGAAACGTAATAAGATTCTTTTTTCTTGTCACTTGTAACGAGACATTTTCTACGATATCGATGAACAATTCTATCTTGGTGAGTATCAAACGTTTGTTTGGTATTATAACGACGCCTGTTGTTTAGTCCTTACCTCAATAGACCCTATCCAAAGAAATGATGTAAACGCTGTGGATGACGAAGGGTCGAAGAAATCAGTATGCAGACAATATATTCTATAGCGTCACTCCCTCGCAGCTGAGAGTCGTGATCCCCAAGTGAATTCACCCAGCTCGTGATCGTCCTGTCACTTTGGCACGTATAATTATAACTTTATTATTTTAGCATATCTAATGCCTCTGATAATCATACAAGTTGCGCAGAAGCGTTAGTTGCAGCAATATGATTATTTAATTAACAAGTGTATCAAGAAATTAATATAAGAAGAAGAAATTAATTTTATGATGTCCGGTGATTTCATCTTCCTCGATATATATCTCGAATCGGGGAAAACGTGTGATTCCTATTTTATATTTTTGATACATATAAACTTGAAAATGGCGTATTGTTGAATATGAATCTGTTGAGTGTCTTTTTCTAAAAATATTTATTTCCTTGTTTTTAATACTAATTGGCTGAAAATATGTCACACGTAGCAATATTCAACATTCGAGGCATTCCTAACACGTTATATAACTTGACATGAGTAAAATAGTGGTGATCAAATATGGAGATATTCATTCAAAAGTGACATGCAATTAATCATCGTTATTATAATATAGGGCACGCATAATGAGCTTTTCTGTTTGAATGCTAGGAATTATAATTTTTGCTCTTCCGGTTCGTCAAAAGTCTCATTTATAATCCAAATTTAAAACACATAAAAAGTGTGTCAACCTTCTGTTCTATTTTTCAGTGGAATGAATAAGCTTACTACAATATTGAATTTCAACACTTTTTTTTTGAAGCGGTGAATAAAAATGTGTCGATGGGTTAATATTCAAACAAATTAAATTTGACGGGCATTTAAATGACTAAAATTTTATTTTATATACCTACTAAATGCTTTTAATTGTTCCGTTGTCCAGCTTCTTTCTTTGTGAAGCATTTATAAGTTCAAATATTATATACCATTTTTAGTGTGTATGGAATAAAACTTCTTTTTTCTGGTGATTGATAAAAAATTTTCACCAATTTGTTTGACTTTCCTAAATGCTGCAGACAAACAAGCAATATGAACCGTTAATATAATTAAATTCGATATCTTAGTTCTTCCACTGATTGCGTAAAAAAGTGACAAGTGTTTCACCTGTTTGAAAAACAACTTTTTGACATTCAATTTCTTTAATTTCATGCTAAAAAAAAAATTTTATATAAAAAATGAATTTCCACAAAGCTACCACTGGCTGTATCTAAAGTATTCATCCATTATAATCTTGGCTCGATTTGGTGTATTTCTATCACTTTTCCTAAAATATTTATTTTGCCCATAGTAAGTTTACGAAAATAAAAACTCTAATTCTAAATTAACAATGTTATCATTTGCGGCTCTCTATAAGTAAACAGTAGTTTGTCCTTTTGTGGGTATAATTACACTAATTATGTCATCTGACACACATAAGTGCATTAGCATAGCAATTATGGCCGGGATTTTCGTATAGCCATCAAGTAAACTACGAAGGATCGGGTCGGTAGTTCAGCCAATTTGCATCCGTAATTTTGGGTCAGACCTGCCTCCAGCCTTTACTGGTGGACATTGGCCAGTCTTGAGGCTTAACTAGGGTCTACGCAATATTGTTGTATATCTATAAAGCATGCAGTATGAATTATAATGTCGCATAAACCAGGTTGTTCGTTAAATTGTAGAGTTAGCAATTCAAACATTGCGATCATAACATTCCAAATAGCTGAAAAAAATACTTTTTACTGGCAGCTTTTGTAGTTTATTAGTTACTAGTATTGTGACCCGGCTTCGCTCGGACTAAGCGACCAATAATTATGTAATGTTATATCATTCCCAAAGAATTACAGACCCACAGCATACATACATACATACGCCGTTTCGGTATTTCTAGTATTGTTACCTGGCTCCGCTCGGACTAAGCGACCAATAATTATTTAATGTTATATCATTTCCAAAGAATTACATACCTACAGACTTACACCGTTTCGGTTTTATATATAAGATATTAAGAACTCGCACGTCAAAAGTTCTTTTTCCGTTGATTTGGAATATGTAAGTAAAGAATGCTGGCTTCACGCAATACTATCGTGGCGAGGCGGTCGATGTCGGAGATTCCATCCGTCGCGATAGCCCGGCCCCGGCTCGAATCTCGGACGCAGAGTTGATCTTTTTATTTTATAACGATAATGCTTCGCTCGGATTAAGCGACCAATAATTATTTAATGTTATACCAACGAATTACAGACAGACATACATACATACATACATACATACATACATACATACATACATACATACACCGTTTCGGTTTTATATATAAGATTTACCAAATTATCAGTGATCTTATTACTAGAAATATCACGCTATATGGTAATTAAATATCATAGTATGCAGTACAAGGGTTGTTTTAAGAAAATTCAATAAATTAAGTTCATTAGAAAATAAAACCGATAAAAACTGGTTTGTCAATATTGGAGAGCATCCAAAATTTGCTCGGTTTTTTATTTATATGCATTATGCGTATACACATAATTCAGTCTTACTTATCTCAGCTTATATCATGAAAACGGGAGTGTTATTCAAAATATTGTGCTACGTATTTTATACCTCCACTACTAGTAATTTTGAAACATCAATATTGAAAAAATACATTTTGTAATATTTATCGTGTGTATAATATAATATATGGCTCCAAGAAGTAACAGAAAATTTGCCCTGACTTACAGATTTTTTCAGTCCGCTACTGATTAGAGCAGGGATTCTGAACCGCGTGCCCTCGGGGTCATTTTCGTGCGCCCGGCAAAGAATTAAAAAATATTTTTTGAATTTGCACAAATATAAGCTTATCTACGTTATTTTAAGAGGTGATAATATTTTTAATGTCTTATATTCCTCGAAAGAAATTAGCATGCCTTCATAAAAGGTATCAGCAATAATTACTGAAAATGCTCCAGCAATGGTCGGTTGAGATCTCATTTCGATTTTTCCATCTCTCAAGCAAGTAAGATGAATCCTTCACGTACTTTATGAATTAGCACTACATTATTCTTTAAGAAGCATTATGTGCCAAAATATTTTCCTCTGAACAAAACAATCAACAATATTTGAACAAATCCTTTATCTCACAGAATATTAAAAGACCTTGTAGAAAAAATGATATACCTAACATTTTGTCAGTAAAAAATGCTTTTCGTGAAATGCTATGTCAAAGATTACAAGAAATGTGCTTTTTTATTTCTAGAATTTTTTGTAATTGTAAATAAATGCATAATCTATAAACAATAATAAAATTAATACATACATAAATATGTACTACTTAAATTTCGTTTTTATTAAATCCGGCCTGCGCCCGTGACTTACCTCAAAATCTCAAATGCGCCCGTTAGCGCAATTAGGTTAAGAACCCCTGGATTAGAGCAAGCACGCCTTGCTACGATAAGCGCGTGCATTGTCGTTGCAATCATTTCGAATAAAGTCGATCAAACCTAGTTGGGACGAGTCGATTTTGCGATTGCATGCATACCTGCCTGCATTTTGCTCCAGATATTTGAGCTTTCATTGCTATGTTTACCGCCACTACTCGGGAGTGTCCTGGCATCCGTCCACAGAATTTGGGTGTGGCGCGATGTCTCTTGGCACGTCGCTCAACGCTTCCACAAAGAACTGGTGTCAATGTGCAGCATGCAGCACGATGGAATCGTCATATCTTCAACATACCAACTCGATCGACTCGTCCTTGGAAATTTAAAAAAAAATTCTACACTTATTTTCATATCTATCATTGTGAATTTTATAATTAGAGAAAAACATACGTATGTTATTACATAAAAATCCAATTTTTTTCAATGGCTGTTTTTGATGAATATCTATCTATCGTGGCTTACGCTGTTTACAGTAAGATTCATACAAATTTTACAATTTGCTAAGCTACTTTTATTTGGAGCAATATACTATTTTTCCATAATTATTAGATGGAAAAAATACCGGTTTTGCATACCGAGGGAGCATTTTCATCTAATTTTTATTTTTTAAGCCCAATAGATAATAAAAATTATAAATAATTTTGTGTTATACAAAGTGACATGTGCTTTGCCTTTTTAACAAGCATCTTCAGGTCTTACTTTCGCAAAGTTACTTTAGTTATAATTATTGAAGGAATTTTCCGTTAGAATGTTTCATTAAGAGGCGAAACACTTTTCACTATTTGTTTCACAATACGTGGAATAAACAAAGCTTTTTTTAATTTGATATTAAAAGTTACCGCCAAATCCATCGAAAGAATTCCCAACAGTTGGTCAAGCCCGGAATGTTTTTTTTGACGTGACAACGTCTTATAAATCGATGAACGCCCGCTGCACACACGAAAAAACATGACTCTTGTCCCGTTTGTCGCGTTACGCCGAAGGCAAGCGTGCGAGCGAGAGCGCGGATAAGCGATAGAGAGGCACGATCGGCCTACCGTTCGGATTGTGCCGCATCTATCTCTCTTCCACTCGATTGGTCGATGCGTCTGAGTAGAAAAGAGACAGCGGCAGCACACAACTTATACACCTACAGTACCTACACGTGATCTGTTTACAACTGTTTATAAAGTGAAGTGAAATGTTAATGTGGTTTTCATTGTTTATATTACAACAACAATTGCGGCAATAAAGGTAATTAATCCTTGAATTAATGAGTGCGAATAAAATATATCAATAAAAAATTGTAGATTTCATTTCACTCCTTCTTCGTATCCATACAAAAAAATGATAATTCAATAATAATGATTCCATTTTATTCATAAAAGTATGCAATTATTTCATCAATGTTTTCTTATGACGTTGTCACGTTAAACTATCGTCCGTAAACCGACTTTACAGACAACCATTTTTATATATTTATTGATTATCGAACATTTTTTTTCCATGAAAACTTCATCTGAAATTTGTTATATCCTTTAAAAATTCAAAGAAAAATCGTCTCTTTGAGAATGTATATTTTCAATTTATTAATACATGAATTTCGTTTTGATGCGTTGGTTTTGGGTCACTCCTAATTATTATTACAAATTTTTCCTGTTACCTCGTTTGATTAATTTTGACATTAATCAGAAATTACTATCACAGGAAGGCTCGTGAATAAGTTTTCACTTCCTGTTGAATTTAGCTTTTTTTAACATGCAAGCCATTATTTGATAAAAATAGACAAAACAGTGAGTAAATTGTAGTAATTATATTAAATTAACTATTAATCTTAATCATATCACCGATGAATTCGACCACACGCTGTGTCACTTCCAAAGCCACATGCAACGCTACTTTGTTTACAATATTTTCTATGCTAGATTACTTTTCAGGAGTGGCTTCTATAGCGTAGCCAAAATGGACTTATTCTGCTTTTATAAAATAACGTCAGAGCGTCGTACATTGATCGTCAACCGAGAAAACTATTTTTAGTTGTTCGATAGCAAACTAGTAATCCAAAAATATTTATTAACAATGTCTTTGTCAATTAACAAAAACTTTGTTTGTATTTCATTGAGTGCATTTTGTTCCAAAAGGATATTTAAATACTATAAAAAAATACCGAAAAAAATGAAAGTAAACAAAGTCGGCATCTGTGATCTACTGGCAACATCTTTGCCTTGACGACCGTGTGGGTTCGGTTTCAAGTACCAGTAATTTTAAAATCAGATTTAAATTTTTCCAATGGCAGTTAATACTTCAAATTTCTAATCGAATTTATCTCGTATGTTTTTCTCTAATTCCACTACATATAAAATCTCACTCGAATAAACTGAAATACTCAACGGACATCATAAAAGAAAAAATGTCTTCATTCGCTTTATTTTAGCATGAGAGAAATATTTGTCAAAAGTCAAAAGCTTTCCAAATAGAATGGACGCAAATATTGTTTTTACGCAAACAAACTTTACAAAAACATTTTTTTACTAATTTGATTATTAGCGGTCACACAAGACGACCATCTTCGTACTTAAATTTGTATGTATGTAAAGCTCACATTTAAAACATTTTATGATAAGCTGTTATAGCATAGTTGCGTACTGATTTTACACTACTGAAAACTACTGAGGCAAATGTAACGATAAGGTTGACGACCCCGGTCACAGAGCAAACCACACACGCGCTTGTCACTGCGTGTAATGTGTCTTCATAAATCAACTTCTAATTTTCTATTATTTTTTCGTGAATTTGGAATCCGGCCAAAAGTTCTACCGTCACTGGTAATTATTATCGTCCGAACTGGAAAACGCGTCACTAACCCTTTTCTATTCTGACGATCCAAACGAATATAAATTTTAATTTGATAAAACATTGAAATCACTATAGAGTTATTGTTATTATATTTATGGCACGAATTTTTTTCAAACATGTTTTGTACAAATTTAAAAAATCGTATATTTGATATCCGCAATTTTAAAATTTATGTGATGTTTAATTTAAATCATGAAAAATTACATGTTATTATAGTACTTGTGAACATCTTCAGTTTTCTGATTTCTTACCTATGACTTATGATTTATAATCAAAATTTTACACACAACAACCGACAACGATTTCCATAGTGTAATTGACATATTTTTGTATGAACCTTATTGTATCATCGCTTCCCGCACACTACCATATCATATGATATAGTAGTGTGCTCGGGTGTGTATGGGTGTATACATACGGAGATAAACAAAACTGTTTAAAAAATTCGCGACGTAACTTTTTATGTTTTTACTTATTTTCAAAGAAATGTGGAATTTATATCAAATTTCCATTGAAACTGACTTTTTATTGTATTTTGCACGTGGGCGTATTGTGCGTCCTGTTAGCTAGATAGATAAAGCCACACAGGATAGTTTTGTGTTCTTATTACAAATAATAGGCAATAGATACATACATATATACATAGATATCCGATACAAGTCCATTTTATTAACTATATTCACAATACTTCAATGAAAACATTATTTAAAGGCAATCGTGGGGGAGGGGGTGGGGAAAACGTGTTCGATAAATTTTGCCAAAATTCATTCATTGGTGAAAAAAATATTAAAAAATAGATGTTGTTAAAAAGTTTTTTAAACTTGTAAAACAACGGTAGTGGGTGGAAAGGAAATTTAGAGGACGTTGGAGTTTCTTGCCTTTTCCCCATCTGACTAATTTTCTTATTGTGTGATATTTTTCTTTTTACAACAGAGAAAAAAAATATGTTTCTGAAATTCAGCGTAAGTGATATTTTTATAACTGAATGTTATTTATATAGAATATGTAAGATTTTAATAACTTTTTTAGTAGAATTTATTGTGTTTTTAAATTTTTATGATTGGAGACTTGAATGAAAACCTTTTTATGTTTCGATGTTGTACTCATATCAGCCCGGATGACTTATTCTTCATACTATCACATACAATTTATTAATATTCGATTAATATATAATATTTATTTTTTCCTTTACTTTTCTGTTTACTTTAGATCTTTCATGAACACGGTAAATAGCCTAGGTTTGTCTTATTTTTTTATTTTCATAACCATTTCCGCTCTCAACTTGGAGCATATGGACTCCTATATATCTCAACATCTATTTTTCTAGCAGAACTGCTTGTTTTGCTCAGTTGCTCAAACCCTCTCCTACGAAGAGAGTAGGGATGGAAAGGTTACGAGGACTAGTGGCTAGATAGTCGCTGACACTAGCAGCCCAATCCATGGTGCAGTGGCCAATATCGTTGGCTACCGTGTCGGACCGCCCGGATTCAATTTCCGATACGAGCAGATATTCAGACCATAAATCGATTCCGCTCAGAGGCTATGGATGATTGTATTATAAAAATCCCTTCCCACCTTTCCGATCCCAAAACGCCACGCATAGTTTTATTTGATAGCTGTGATTTATTTGCAAAAAATACTACAAGGATTGTTTCCTCCGCCCTTAAATTTTAATGTAAAAGCAAATATTGTATGATATGACGTAAGGGCGTGTATTGATGTCGTAAATATGTAGTTATCTTCACTGCAGCTATATTCAAATCATTGTTTTCCCTTGGGTACTTTGTAATATCAAAATATTTAATTCAAAAAGTTTTTCGCTGTTATAAAATATTCCGTGAATTATTATTTTTGATTGTATTAAACATCCCCCACGTGTCACGGGCATTTAATGAGACGAAGGTAACTTAACAGTTGTGGGAAGTTAATTCAATCACCTTTATGAAAGGAATACTGGCAAAAACAGAAAAGATACAAATTTGGTGGCTGAATTAAAAATGATGTCGTAGTGCGATGCTCATAATTAATACCATTTTATTTCATATGTCATATATACATTGTTTTATTACAGTGAGTAGTCAATCAACATTTTTTCCATAGGTTCCCAACCTATTTCGGGTGTCGACCCCTTTTATAAAAAGCTATTTGACCCACGACCTCCAAGGCAAAAAAGCATTTTTCATAAGTTAGTAAAAAAACAACAAAAATGCATTATATTGAATATTTTTTTTAGTTGACTGTAAACGTTAGCGACCCATGGGTTAGAAACCCATGAATTAGTTGGTATTCGCATAATGATGATTCTATGTCCAACTAAGAAAGCAAAATAATATTATGTTAGTTATTTCAACTTATTACTCAATAACCATCACTTGGGCAAAATATAAACATAAATCAACTGACTGAATAATATCAATATTAAAAAATCAGAATAAATATGTGTTCACATAGCGTAGGCTTAATATTATGTTTCTTATTTGCGATTGGTGTAAGGGTATTCTAAACTACAATAGAATATTATATATATTTAGTCGTTGAGGAAATAAAAAAGGTTTCATAGACTATTTAAGTTATTGGTGAAGAATTCATAAAACTTACACACAAGTATCTTAAATTAACTCGATATGCTTTGACCCGTTGACTATGCGTTGCGAGAATTTCTTTTGTTACTTTTGCTTTGGGTCCTACAAGTCTATGATGACAAGATACAAAATAAAATATTGGATAATAATCTTTTGAATTACCGACTAATGGATGCAGTTTTGGCATAATTGATTAAATTTGCTTACACTTATTTAAATACACAAATTTGAATTAACAATATGTATTTTGGTACACATCTGAAACTACTCTTGTAAAATCGAGTACTCGAGTATTTAAAAAATTTACGACTCGATACTCGAGTAAATGGAGTCATCATGAAGAGAAGATAATAAGTTAATTGTAGGTATATGATATTCAAATAAATGAATTTTCATAAAGCTACCTCCGAATCCTTTAATTCTAGAGCAAGCTGTTTAGCTACCGTTGCTTACTTTTATTTTCACGCCATAGTTAAAACTATAATACATAGATTGAGAAATATTCTTTTCATAAAATAAAATGGAAATAAGGTCAGCACTGCGCTTTTGAAGTTCCCAAAGCGAATCTGACTTACCCCTATTTTCTAGCGTAACTTAATTTTGGCCTCCTCCTACGTAGGCGGCGTAAAAGGGCGTTTTTCATTCGCAACGTATAACATTTATATGAATTTTCATGTGGATAATTTCCATTAACAGTATTCTGCAGTGGAAGGTTTTAGTTTAAGGGCGGAAAGGTATCCGAGAGAGCTTTAACGATCAATAAAAGTGCCGCGCATTGTTTTCCTAGGGACACATAAAACATTTTAATTGCATATAGGAAACACTTAAGTTTATAATATTTTCCGTGTGCTTTACGGATTACGGAATAATG
Organism: Himalopsyche kuldschensis; assembly: GCA_028554975.1. NCBI lineage: Eukaryota > Metazoa > Arthropoda > Insecta > Trichoptera > Rhyacophilidae > Himalopsyche > Himalopsyche kuldschensis. The sequence continues at coordinate 20,109,502 of JAHFWI010000003.1, forward strand.
AAAGGTTCAAGTAATATATACTCCGTTTATATTTAATATATTTAATGTGATTCTCCGCTTACTGATCGAGTAACTAAATCCGGTAGCCTTATGTAGGGAGCGAATTTCATTTCGCTCTAGTTTATTATATTAACCTTTCTGAATATTGAGTTGATTTAAATACATCGATACTAGCGGGGATAAATAAAAACAATGTTTTTCTTAAAAACTTCTAAAAATCCCCTAGCCATAATTCATATTATATTATCTTGAACATCAATTGTAAGGTGTTCACTTTCAATACTTGGTGAAAGGCATGATATGAAAAATTAATAACATATTTTTTATACTCATTCTGGCTTCGCTAATCGCGAGCATTTTCAACTGACTTGCAACTCGGTCCTGATCCACATACATTTATTATGCAATAAATACAAAAACGTCTTGTTATTTTTTTTTAATAATCATGAGAAACCTTTGAACAAGAATACTGTCCAAAATGCGTCCGAATTTCATTCTTATATGGACTTTTAATTCATGTAAATACGCTATGATTTTTTAATTGACTCCGCATTATTCCGGAATATTGCATTCAACAATGAATAGTTTTAAAGTTAAGCGATATTTATTAACTTAACCTTGCCAAGCTATATTTATTTGGAAATATTTTGGCGCTGAGTAAGGTTCTCACCACTTTGCTACGAAGGCAGCGTAATAATTACTCTTATACTATAAGAACACCAAGGATTATTAATCAGCAATATAACATCATATACACTGTGTTGAAATACAAAATAAAACATCCATATCTGATGCGTACTTCCGTCGTGTTCATAATAAAAATATATTATCGACATTATCGTTGAAATATTATTCCTTCCACTCCACGATATGTATTATTTTCTACGTGTTATTTATTTCAGCATTTTGTTTTGATGTTTGTTTGCGTGCAGTAAACTAGCGATTAAATTACTTATAAAACAATTTACGACACTCACTGAATATTAATTTAGTAACAACACGATAAATCATTATATTATTGAAATAATTCATTGCCTGTGAAGTTATATTGTGTAAATTAATCTCTTATTCCAATGGAATATAAATTAAATAATACTAGTTATAAAAATCTATTACGTAGCAATAAAAGAAAAATCAATCTCAATCCATTAAAATTTGGTATGAAATACTTTATTCAATAATATATAAATAAAACTTTGATGGTTTTTGATCTGTTGAAAAATTAATGATCGAGAATTACTTGATAAAGTTTTTCGAACATATTCTTAAAAAAGTTAAAGTAAATCTATCTTTTACAGGTGAAAGTTAGATGGGGTCGCATTTTATACTCAATTCACATTCAAAGAAGAACGTAATATGTAAGGCTGTTGGGTGTAATACATATTATTTTTACGTAAACATAATAAAATTATTATTTTCTTAAAGGTCAATTTCTGAAGAAAAGGCATAAAAACGTGGTATGACTCAGAAATATAATTTCGTAGCTAAATCGAGCGTACTACAACAACTTAAAATTCTCTTTTATAGAGTGAATTTTCTTCGAAGCATCGACTTTTATTAACCATTGCGAGTGTTTTAAATATACGCAACAGGTTATAATATTTAAAAAAATATTCTTACTGAAAGACGCTAAATAAATGCAGGTAAATAACGTATCCTTTTAGTACGACTTCCTTATGGAAAAACACGAAACCTTTAATACTACAAGCGTGTTGTATATATGTATTACGTTATGTATGTTCATATAGTATTAGAAATCATACGATACTGAACACATGATCGGTAGTGGTAAGTAAATGTCTACGTGCACATTTACAGCGATGCATCTAATCCTTATTTGCTGCAACTTGAACGATGCAATTGGGACTCATGCACTTCTTCGGTGCAACTGTGCCGATAACGATCGCATTCGGTGACTAGATATTTATTTCTCAAACTATACTACAAAAAAACCGAAAAAAGTAATATAATATAATATGTAGCACATAAAGTAATATAACATAATAAATAAAGTAAAAGTAATATAATATAATATGTAACACATTGAATGAATCCAAAAAAAATTTAGAATACTATCGAGATTAGATTTACGAATAAATACATATTAAAGACTTTCATCGATAACCTTTCAAATTTACGATCAGCATTAATTCAGAAAATGAGTTATCCACGGAGTCAATCGTATAGTCGTGGTATCACTTGGGACGATGTAAGGATATTGCTAGGAAGTTAGAAAATTTTATTGTAGGCAAAAGTGTGGTGGCAATATGTTCTGTATATGGAAATATGGAAATTACGTTGCTGGGGAAGAAGAAGGCGAGTTGTAATAATGTATTAAATAAGGTCCGGTAGAAGAGTGGCTAAAGCTGTAGGGTTGCGTTGTTCTAGTCCCGGATCAAATACATGTATCAAAAGTGCATAAATAGATAATGCCTGCGATAGTTTCATACTTCCCTATTTATCAATTCCTAATTGCTGACCATATGCTCTACATAAAGGGTAGTCATAATAAAAAACGAGTTTTTACTGATAAGCTGGTTTACACTGTTTTACAATCTCATATTCCCACACCTGCATAATTATATGTACGTTCTCAGTTAATGTTTGGCCTCGTGGAGTTCGATGCACTTCTAACTCTATGAAGGAGATTCGACGTGCGAAAACGGCTATATGTGCACGTACCTATAATAGTTGGATAATGTGCAGTCGACACACATTCGCCTGCGTATCGTGTATGAGAGAACAGACGCTGTATGCATCGCTGCAAATTATACCTTGCCATATTCATAAAAAAATAGCGAATATCTTTTTTTACTAATATAACACAAATGCAATAATCACATTATTTTTGTATAAATTACAAGGATTATAAATTGTATATGAATATCAATGTTGGCAAAGAAGTAAAATCTTGCGTTTTTGTTTTTTGGCTATTGCCAATATTGATTGGTGTTCTTTGATATTATCTATATCGTATTGTATTTCCAATAGAGACCAGTATTCTTAATAGTCAGTATCAGGGCTGTGGAGTCGGTGAAAAAAAGTCCGACTCCGACTCCAGCATTTACCAAAACCACGACTCCGACTTTTTTCCCCTTATTTTCCTACATATGTATGTGTATTCAATGAAAAATCAACCCTATCAATGCGGCCAGAAGCAAAATTTGACAAATTGAATGCAAAAATAAAAAGTTCAAACTTTTCAAAATTTCCGACTCCGGCCAAAGCGCCGCGCCGACTCCGACTCCGGCCAGAAAGCTCCGACTCCACGACTCCGACTCCGACTCCACAGCCCTGGTCAGTATACAGTTAATTGTACTAAATATGAACGAAATAAAATGAGACATATCAGCATTTCAAGTTATCGGATGCTGCAAGTGATTAAGAGCTTAATTGTGTGGAATGGCGTATAGAATATATATGTACATATTTTTGATTAATTTTAACAAAAATAGGATTCATCGATCTTAGCTTTTAGTTTAAGATAACTCATATAAATACATATATTTAATAGTAGCATACTATATATGAAATTACATTATGCATAATTTACCTTCGTGTGATTTAAAATGGCGCATTGGCATCAACTGTAATTAACTCCAAGTATTTTATAGCCCTATTTTGTTTTTCAATAAACAAAACAGTAAAATTTATTATTACAAATACATAAATGGGATATGAAAAGTAATTTATAATCTTATCTCAAAATTAATATAACCCCAACCGATTCATTTATAGATATTTACGTTTTAAATGAAAATGCTTTACCTTGAAAGCCAGTTTATAAAAACGTAAAAAAAATCGTAAAATACGTTCAAAGTAAACAATATCGATAGCAGATTCAAGCGTTAAATAAATACACGGTGTTCATTATATGGATGACACAATTCCTACAAAATACTCATCGGTAACTTGTTGATTGTCATGCTTTTAATGATTTTCGCGTGAGATTCGGTTCTTCCGATATGCGCAATTTTGACTGTATGATTTCATGAAAGGCATATCAAAATTCTGGACACTATCGAAAAATATATTTTTGCTTTTCAAAACACTTTAGAACACCTTCTTTGTTCTACATTATACAAAATGTGATTCTTTGAACATATTTTGAAAGGCATATTATTACAAGTGGAAGTGAGTGAGTTCGATTTTTTTTCCTAGTCTAGTCCTAGTGAAAAGAATAATTTAAAAAATACATTACAGAAATATTTTTTTGAATTGAAAGTAATTTCTACTAAAAATTAAATCTGACATACTATCATGGGCTCTCATTTATTGGTATGTGGTACGAAAGATTAATAATATTATTAATCTTTCGTCATGTTTAATTTGATTAATAATTAACAACAAATATTACTATAATTAATGCACTTGTAGCTTGGTTAACAGACAAATGCAAACACACACGTGCACATTAGACAAATTAAGATTATTATATTTAAAAAATTGGTCCACGTTTGTTTTTGTGCGATTATGTTTATACGAGAAATTTTCACTTCACATTTATGTACGCTATCGACAATTTGCGCAATTGTCATGGAATATTAAAGTCGAAAACGACCATCGTTTGATGTTGACACAATAATCTTAACTCTTGTAAGAATATTGCGTTGATTTTAAGGACACCTAGTATAATGTTTGTTTAACGACCATTTGTCTTGTAAACATGTACTTCAATGGAGTCTTCGATTTTCTTTTGTAAGTTTACTTTTGTCATCGGCTTAAGACAAACACCATTAATGTGTGTATTTGTTGAAACGAATGCATATTACATTGTCAAATAATTTTGAACTTAGCCCTATTAACAGAATAGTACCACAAAATTATTTGTTTATTTGATTTCTATCTACACATAGTATTATTTACACGGACGTTATTTAATTCTTTATACACAATGATTTTCTCAATAAATATTAAATATTTTTTCATATTGAATATAACACAAAATAGTTTGGTGTTTGGTACTTTTGTTTAATTTTAGTCGGCGTCATTGAAATTCCCTAACAAACTGTCATATTTTTTCTAAACTCTGTCTTACCGTTTTATAAAACAATTATTGAGTTCGGAAGAGACTCATAGTTAGCTTATCATTCTTTCTACACGCCGTGATCATGGTATGAAATCGCATAAATCTATGTTATTGGATATAAAGTCAAAAATTGAGCCTGTGACCCACTCAACAAGGCATGATACCATTGAACATTCGGTGACAAGACTGACATATATTTTTTTTTAGATAAAGAAAAATAGTTTAAAGTATCGTTAAAGTATCGTAATCGGTGTTATGTAAACCAACTGTTGGTAAAAAGTTTAATCACTCGCCCACTAAGCGAAACCGTTTCTTATCATTGAAAATAGTGGTGTACTATGAACAATATTTTGTGTTTTATTTGTGTAAATAAAATATTGAAAGCGTTACATAATTCACTTTTTTAAAAAGTATCAATTATATTATTCTATGTTACTGGACCACTGTGACACAATACTCTCTTCTGTGTTACGAAACGTATTCAAACATAATGATTTAAATTTAATACTCAGTAATCATACATACATAGTCAGTCCCTGTGGTCTATTGGCAAGAGCTTTGTCCCAGCGATCAGGTGGCCCGGGTTCAATTCCCGGAAAGTTCAGATTTTTTCAATTGAAATAAAGAGATCTTGGGCTGGGTGTATGTATGTTATTTATCGTTGATTTTTGTGCACAACTGATTCATTACTTAGCATCGAGTTAATCTCGTATGACTTTCACAACTAAGAATATTTGGCGCATTGGCGTAAGCTGTAATGCCAAATATTTTTTTTTTAATTTAAATAAAAAAAAAAAAATACTGTAGTATCAAATCTATAATTGGAATCTACCATTATTGATGGAAAACTGATAATACATTATTATACTGATATATAATTGTAGTATTATCAAGACATCCAGGTATGAGAGTGGCAGAGTGCTTCTTAACTATGCATCTCCTATCAATAACAGTAATAATGAAGTCAATAATCGAATGCATCACAAGATCTACAGCCTGATATTTACATAAAAAATCAATAGCTTCTTCTTCTACTGTTTTTAGAATAGTCAATATTTATTCAATAACTTGAAATATAGTAAAGCAGTTGCTCGGGTTCGAAGCGGCCACTGAAAGACTAGCTCAATTGACACGAAGACGATAATGCCATTCATTATTTTTCCCCATTTTCTCTCCAATGTGTAAGTAAATACTTATCAAATTAATGTTAAACATTACAGGTTTTTGAACAAACAATTATGACTTAAAACCGATAGAGATGTAGCTAATGACAGCAAGTTTTGCTAATTTATTTAATAAACAAAACATAGCCTCGTGTAACTAATCAAAGTATTTTGGTAAAAATTTTCGGAGCTATTTTTAGTTTTCTTTGTAAATATATTCACTGGTTAAAATATTTTAACATGCGTGGGACAACTAAGGAATTATTAAAATTCACAACATGAGAGCTGTTTTTTTTACGTTTTTTAAAAGAATAATAAAGTCTAAAATTCAGAATGACTACAACTGAAATCAAAACATGTAAACATCATTTTTTTATAGACAGGAATTCCATCTTTTTTCAACAAACGGAGACTGTTAAACACGGCGTGTCTAAAAAAGTGTAATAAAAGATGTAAAAACAGAATTATTAATCGGAGTGTTTTGAATGAAAATATATTTCTTGAAGTAAACAAAAACTCGGTGAAAAGATTGGGATGCCACAATTTTATACTTTTAAGATTATTTTGAATATTTTCTTATTTTTGTTCTGTCTTATATAAAGATATACACTAAAATTACAACTTAAGGAGAGCATAAAAAAATAATTAGTAATATATGTAGTATGAAATCCACATAATTTCTCTCGGTTTTGGTAATAAAAATAGCTGCTTTTCTGCGTCAAAAAGAAAGTAACTTTATTAGGATGTTGATTTTGAAGATATGTATTATAAATATTATTAAAGTTTTATTTTTTGGAGGGATAAAAAGAAAAAAAGACCTTTTATCCACTATTTTTATTTTCGGAGTCACGAAATTTTCAGTCTAGGCTGACGATAAGATTGTGATTAGAATATATTATAAGAATCGTATAAATGTGTTTTTAATGGAAAATTTTAAGCATTTTTTTTCATATAATTCTCGTTTTCAATTGCTGATTTCCATGAATGGCACGTAAGCTAGAATTATTTGCTTACATCGGTATATTGGTTTTTTTACGTTCATTATTTCTGTGAAATCTTTATGTGCTTTAAAAATAAATAGTAGCCGAAAATCAAATAAATTCAGGAGCGTTATGTTATTATAATATATTGTACAAAGAAACCAATAATATCATAAAATAATGGTACTAGTATCAAAAAAAAGTATATTTACATATTTGACACAATTATTGTTTCCGACCCTTGTAAACATTTTCTATTCTAACACAGAACGATAATATTGTGCATAAACTTTTTACAAAATCCCGACTGACAAAAACGTGTGTGCTTCCATAGTCCCAAATATCATTTGAGGATTTTGAGCTTTTTTCTAAATGGCTCAAAACGTGTAAAATTTTGGTAGCTTCTTTGTGAAATAGAGAGATAAATAATTTATTTTCGTATGCCGCGATTGAATCCACTAATTGTTCATTTGGGTATGAGAGAGTGAAAAGGTAAGATTTCAATAATTATATTTTTCAGTATGTACTAAATATAATATATGGATTAATACAGAAATAGAAAAACTTTAACTCGAAAACACAAAGCAACATCTTCATTACTGTGATACAGTTCATTGGCATGTGGACCATGTGGTGATACATAATAACGTTTGCTATTAGTAATAATATTATTACTTACATTCAAAACCCTGTAATTGATATAATAAAAAAAATGGTATTAAAACATTGAAGTCCATTAGTTGTTGTTTACGTTGTGTGCAAATACACACATAAGGTTAATTTTAAATAGAAGAAACATTGCTTCAATATAATGTATTAAAAAGTACTTGGTTCTACGTGCATTGTGATTTGTGATGTATCGTGAATTCTATTTCAGCTTCATTCTATCATTTCCCTAATTCTTGTTTAACTAAATACTATAAATTATCCTTTCTGCTATATTACTAAGTTCTTCATCTTCTGCTTTAGCACTACAGTCCTGGGTGAACCATCGTCCCCTCAATCAAGCTCCCGCACTCAGTGGACCACCATCCTACGTTAATCGGTAAAGCACAACACTCAAAGGTCTTGTGAAACCGATACTATCAGGAGTAGACAAATTGAGGCGTTTTGGAGAATCACTTAGTTAAAGGTAAAAATTAAAAAAAGCTATTTACATATCATCACAGCTCTAAAAACCTAAAGCTACAGATATTTTGAGTCACTTGAGATTTACTTGAAGCGAAAATACATCAAAAGCACTCATGGCCAATATATGAAATTATCCATGCCGGGACTTGAACCCAGACCCATTTCATCGCGAGGATAATGTTCTTACAACTAGACCGCGTAGACCAAACCACTAAAGGTTATTAAGCTCGAGGTTGTGACGACCCCGCCAAATGGCACACTTACAAACAAGGACGAAAATGCAATAAAAATTGAAACACTTATCGATTTCAAAAAATCTAATACCAATTCCCACTTAAACTTCTTCTCAGCTCTTCAAAAAACCGATAATCAAATATTTTGTATGCATGTATTAAAGATACAATTTCTCGAATCCTATTCTCACCATTAAAATGCAAGCAGGAAGAATTCGAGCAGGATGGGAATATCCTGTCTTTTTTAAGGTAAGAGAAAAAACTTTTAATAAATCGCATGTATTAATTTTTAATGGAGGTAATTGACTTTGAAATGAGGACGCTCATCTCGAATAAAAATTGGTGTGGAATTCACAAAACATTTGTGTAAATAACAAAGGTGCGGAAGCCTTGAGATGCATTTATATGCGCTGAACACTTTAATTCCACCTGATTATACATTCATTTTGATGACTACAAAAAACATGGTGATATCCAAATATTCAACCTTTTTTCGACTATCCGTTTTTAGTATCAAAATGTTGGCTTATTAAGTTTCAATCGAATTGATGATCGATTCAATTTATTTCTAATTACAAACTTTGTTACAAATGGATCTCTGGCAGAATTGTATACGAAAATATATAATTGATTATTCATCTGAATTATCACAGTGTACGAATTATATTTCTGCGACATTTTGAAGATACCAGCCGTGACTATATGACGATTTATTCACAGTAACTACTTCTTGTAGCCTAGCTTTTATCACTCGCTCTAGAACTTTGCTCATTGCACTCAGCAGAATTATAGTCTGAATTATTTACTGGAAACGTGTAATCCTTCCCAGGTTTTGGAATGAGGACACTATCAGCTTCCTAGCACCGTGATATAAACTACTAGAAGCTCAAGCATGCATTAATTATTAATCAACTAACAAATATTACCTTTTTTCGAAAGCTGTTTGAAAGCCTAATTGGCTATTTTGTTTTCAAACATATTCATGTCTAGAGAGTCTTTGATTAGTATTTCCACCTCAGCAACTGAGAGGAGCGTGATATCATCGATAAATTAGGCGGTTCGGTCTTAGAATTCACACAACTGTAAGATGATGGTGGTTGATATTTGTTTTTTTACCTGCTTTTGGGTAAAGAAAGGCCTGAGGTGTAAGCAAACTTTCCGATGCATATTATCTTTAAACTCTTCCGTGTCATCTTATATTGGCGAAGGGCTTCGAATAACGATTTGATTCTCATGTGTGCCTCATAACCTGGATGTCCATTTTCAAATTTTTGCGAGGGTAAAAGCATAACATATAAGTATATTTTAAAATTTCAGCCCAGGAATAAGATTCAAAATGAAACAAGCTTCAACGGAATATTCAGTATAGTTTTGAATAGGCTATTGCAGTTTTAATCAAATTTTGTTCCTTCTAAGCTGTGATATATTGCATAAAGCAAAATAAAACAAAACGTCTGTATTTATGTGCTTATCATTATATCATTTATTTGTAACATCCTAATTTTCCTATAAACTATTTTTTTAGACTAACAAGGCTTGCTATAATAAATTTCAGTCTTGAAGATTAGATATAGTTATGATCCTCTTTTATCAAATGTGAAAATTGGGTATGCATAAAGAAAATATTACAAACTCCACTGAGAAAACTGCGGCAGTAAGTTTTGATATCACTGTTGTTACTCATCGGATTAAAAAGCTTTATAATTCAGCATTTTGCAAAGCTCGGGGACTATAAATATCGTGTTTTAAAACCATCCTGAATATTTTTCACGAAGCTTTATTGTGACGGCAACAAATTTTGCCTTGATGGAAAATTTATATCTTTGTTCTACTACATGTAAAAAACTTTCACATAAAACCATAATATCATAAACTTTTTTTTGAGCCTCATCACGAGATAGGCTTATGTCAACTTAACATTAATTCAAATATACAATGACAGTTCAGACTTTTTTAGAAGAATGAACGATGTCACAGTAGATTTCATCTAATATAGTAGATTTCATGTACAATGAACTTTTTTACCAATTAATTATCATTATACTTTACTTAACAACGTGTTTATCCCGAAACAAATCTTATTCAGTCATCGTGCGATACTAAGCTTGGAATTTATTTTTCTAATAGAGATTTTTTTGAGTCATATTTAAACTTTCAATCGAAAGTTAGTCCGGTGTTAGCTGGCATCACCAATACTTTCACAGAAACTATATGAATGTTGTTTTTACTAAAGAACACCATCAAAATTATTTAGTGTTTTAATATCACTGTAAATTCTTATTGGAAATAAAAATACGTTTCTAAAAATATCTGCGCCGGTTTTGCTCATCTTGAGCATTATCAACAAAGAGAAGCCGGTACTGATCGTTACAAAATCTTGGCATATTGAAAAATGATTATAAATGTGTCATAGTTTTTTAACCATTTTTTCCGTACAAAAGTTTTAAAATAAGAATTCTTACTTTTTGCGACACGTTCGACATATTCTAACCATATTATTTATATACGGTTAACACTTTGAGAACGTCTGCTCGATGTGGTACGGTGGCAGTATAATTAATGATGTGGGTGGTGTAATATTGTAACACTGTAAGTTAACGCTATTTTTGCACGTTTCGCGTTAATTAAACGTCAATCAGTGATTCGTGAAACGAAAACTCCGAGGAAAAGTTACAGTATCTCAAAGATTCCATCAAGATTGGATGCATCATAACTTTTTATCAAGTCTACTTTTATAACTAGATCGTTAATTTTAGAATATGCCACAAACATGTAGACTCTACATTGTAGAGCTAAGCAACTCAAATATAATATAATTATTTTTAAAAATTATGATATTATGATCGTATCATATTATTCTCATTTACAGTTTTATATATATATGCATTTAATTTAAATAAGGAGAGGTGTTCGGTAACCTTGAATACACCAATCAAACATAAATCCGCCCCAACATCGAGCATGTGTATTTTTTACGAGAACTTTATGCTAAACAGTTACTCAACCTCTCTTTTTTCAAGACAGTAGGGATTTAAGGTATACAAGACGAAGATAGGACTAGTGATTATCTAATCGCTCACGTTACGGGCCGTTTTTGGGATAGAGATAGTGGGTAAGATTTTTTTAAACAATACTCAACAAACACCCATACCTTTGAACAGCATCGATAAATCTGCTCGTACAAGGACTCGAAGCCGTGAGGTCCGTCATGGAAGCCACCGACGTTGACCACTGCACCACGGACTCATCGAAAATGTAAGGTTACAAAATATAATATTACATTCAGTTTCAGCTGTCTTAAAACGTTAAGACTACTGAAACTAACTTTCCTAAATACCTGAACCAGTAATGAAAACCCTCTGATTGCGCATCCGTATAAATGCTTAGTTTAGCTCTACACAGTGTTCATTACCCGCATCACTAACGTGACGAGGGCACTAAAAATCAAGAGAAAACGTAGAAGACGATGCCAGATTGACGAGTGCATCGAGATAAAAAGTAATATCTCGGGATCAACAAAACAATAGTGCAGTTGGTCATTGATCCGGATGTTATATAGCATGTTCTGAATAGTAAATAAAGACGATGGGCAGATTTATATTTCAACTGAAATAATTTAACTAAAACCCTATTTGAGGGAAACTTAAGATGCTTACCTCATTATTCAAAGATTTGATATCCTTATTTTGTTACTGTGTAAAGCAATTTAATTATAGTTCAATTCATGGTTACTATATTGTGCAAACAGTGGGACAGTTAATGCAGACACGACCCTATAATAAAGCGACTAATGAAAGCTAAATAAGAAAAACTGACTCATATGACTCACTTAAATTGGTAAATAACAGCTTTTGGCATATTTTCGATCTAAATTATTGAAAACTGGTCACATAAAATCAATTACTTTAAAGGTGTTAATTTTCAACAATTCTTCGTGGAAAGGCATTAAAGGATCTACTTACACATGTATTATGTAAAGATGATCAGTTGAAAATGATGGAGATAAGTGAAATGGATTCCGATTTTTACATTATTCTTACATGAAAATTATACAAAAAGATATGTTGTATTTATTCGATTGAAATGTCGTTCCGCCAAGAAATGACAGTTAATACCTTTAAAGTGATTAATATTCGATCGCTTTTAATAAATCTATATGAGTGATAACTCTACCGCCCATCCCCGGAACACCGCGAATAGCTTTTAAAATAAACGAGCCCCTCGGGTATTGGCTGCACACTGCTGGCCGCGGATCTTCCTCCGGTCTGCCCGGTGGATCGGGCTTAGGCCTGTAGCGATGGTTAAATTACTATCAGTTTTGGCTAATACGATGAAAATATTCATACTAAATTGGTATTATCAAATCGATCAATTTTACCTCCGCTATCAAAGTGGTTAGGTACATATGAATGGATTTGAAATTATCTCATGCTCAGCTATAATTTAAATTAAAGCAATATCGTGCTCAATGAATTGGTAATATTCTGTCATTTCTTACCAATGATTATATATAAGCGGTAGATATTTTATCGTAAGTTATACAATTAATAATCGAGCTTCATTCGGGATATGGTAACGACTTGGATGATAAGCCATTGGCCCAAGCCGGGTTGGGCCTGAAAGGGTAATCAAACAATAAAATTTCGCCCCCTGTAGACCTTTAACCCAAGCGCAACAGATGGCGTTAAATACATATTCGCCAAAAAATACTATATGAATATTATATAATACAAATATAGATAATATATTATAGTTTTTATGATTCAATCATAATTTTGAGTTACTAGATTTTTTTTACATTTAAGTTTTTTATTATCATTCAACGCTAATGATTGCTATATTCAGGACTTTTTCCATTAAACGCGGTGGAACGGCGTTCCGGCACCTTTTTTCAGAGATTTCAAAATCAATTAGACGAAATTTTAATTAAATAATATTTGAATATAATTTTATATTGTTAAAAGCTTGGCATGAAGTGAGTTCTGGCACCTTCGTTTTTTAAAAAAAGCCCTGGCTATATGTATATTATTATAAATGAAACACATTCACATTTGAAGTCGCAATGAATTTACAATATAATAGATACGTATACGATTATGTTTATAAGTTAATATTGAATAAATTATTATGATCGGTTGTGAAAAGATTATACTGCCGTATTAAATCGACCATTAATTCCTGATTCCACTAAGACATTATTAATGGTTCATTATGAATATGAATCAAGTAATTACACGAATAATATAATTAACACATATGAAATCAATACTACTGACAATAAATATAATAACTGTAATATGTGTTAGTTTTAATAAATAAATTTGATGTAAAATGATCATAATATATTATTTAGACTACAAACAGATTCATAGCAAATATCATTAATATGTAGGTACAATAACTACAATTAACACTTGATAAAATGATATCGTATTTGAACCGTGAAAAGTATGCACTAACTGTATATAAATAGCATGTCAATTAACATGGACAGATGGAGATTAAAAACTTTTTCGAAAGCAAAGTTTGTATAATTCAATGAGGTTATTAATCACATGTACATATCCTTTATTTCAAGATTGTGACGTCGGTAGGATGAATTATAATACACTTTTTGGTTACGGACGATTTTGATTCACAATGTATTTAATAAAGTGTGCATTATAAAATAATGCCTTTTAATTAATATAGAGTTCGTTTTCCATAGCAAAGCAATAAAGAGATAAAGAGTGTATATCAGTGGTTCTCACGTGAAAATGTCTGGTGGCCGCACCAAATTTTTGTCCGAGTCTGTTGTGCTTGAGTTTTGTCAAATAGGCCTAAGAATGTTTGACGATTTACTATTGCTATTAATTGCATTTGAGTATGAGTATTTGTTGATAAATTATCTGGTAAATCCACTTTTTTTTAATTATCAATATTTACTATGAAGCTGCTGGTGGCCGCACATGAGAACCACTGGTGTATATCGATAAAATTTTAATGAATTTTCATTAAAATTTATTTAAATTGTAACTCGTTTTTAATATAACTGGTGAAAATGAAAATTCTCCGCGAATTTTGTCCTGATCTTTACAAAGTATATGTAAAAGTATTATCAAAAAATGTGTTTATTTTACTTTAAACGTGTTTAATTTAATAAAAATAATAAAACATTTTTTAGTACTTTTTCCACATCTGATTTATTACATCAGAATGTAATAAATCTGATGAAAAATACTGATGTAATAAATCAGATGTGGAAAAAGTACTAAAAAATGTTTTATTATTTTTATTATAATGCCTTTCCACCAAGTATTGACAGTGAACACCTTAAAAGTGTTTAATTTACTTAAATACTTTTGCTTTTTATCTTGTTGTTCTCTTTTTCGTATTTTCTGTAAAGTCTTCAGATCAGCCTTGCTTTACTTTCAATGTTTGGCATATTAATACAAGTCTTTCAGTCTTTCACAGTCATACGCTTCCACGCCTGAACCGGCACAATACATTATACAAGACACATGGGAAAATTCGCATGCGACGATTAAAAAATGACTGCGCGGATAAAAAAAAATCACAATTAGAAATAATGAGCCTGAACTCCCAAGAATTCTATAAAACAATGTTAAAGGAATGCCAGATTGTATGGTAATTAGATAAACCAAAAGCGTATCACCTAATGCAGTTATAATTTACCATCGCGGCCGACAATGGAGCCACACCGCATAGTAAATATTGATGCTACATGACGCATGAACCGAGAACAATTATTATCATATGAAAAAGATCAATAAATTAGACTATCATTACATATTGTTATTGGCTAGTGGAATAAAACCGGGGGTATGCGATCGAGTGTCAGCTTCGTCGGCTTCGGCTCGAATCCGAGTACGGACAATTTCATTACTTGATTTTGCAGTCGATTCTGTTTGAGTGCATGGATGTATGTCTCCAATTCCCTCTCATCCTTACAATCGGTATTTCGGTACTCTATTTTAAAAAGCGCGGCTGAGTAACAAGCAGAGACACTACTGTTTAGATAAGATCCATTTAGAGTCCAAATTCTCCACAGGGGAGTTGGACATGGTTAAGAAATTAGAATACAACCAAATTGATTCCACTTCTACTACAAATAAATTTACACATTTTCAACTATACTCTATTGCTTTAATATTTGCAATTTAGAAACAATCTTTCATGTGGCATTAGATTAATGCCTGTCTCGAAGCAATGTACTCAAAGTTCTTGTGTTTTTCATTCACTGTGTTTCCAAATCGAAATATAGTTTGTATCGAAAAGACATGCATGTTTGCGATGTTTTTATTCATCCCCTTCCCTTTCCTATCGGATAAGAGAAAAGCGGGAATGAATGAAAAAGAAAGATAAATCTATGTATTTTTTGTCGTCATTAAGAATTACTTTCTTTAGATCCCTTTTAAGCTATTTTTACAAGAGAGAAATTGACGGCTAATCGCCTTTTCTATCATACTATCTAATCACTCAATGATAGCTTAATTAATTTTCTAATGAGTAGAGTATATGATTGTTTAGCTAAACCCGGTTTGCTTAGTGTTTATCCATCAAGAACAGACAATCTATGCCGACGATAAAGCTTTTACTTTAATCATAATCCAATTTGAAATATTCGTGAACAAAAGTAAATAATATGCTTTGTCAGTTTATGTTTTGTACCGACTTACATTATTAAAATAATAATTTTATTGTTATTAACTGCAAAAACTTTTATTATGATATTAAAACGAAAATCTCACACAGCCATTCACAACTTTAAAATCAGAAAATTTCCAGTGAAAGAAAACTGGCAGGCATCTGCGCCGTAGAAAGTTTCTTAATTTTGAACTTCATTCAATTATCCCTTTGTTCTGTTATAAACTTTGTTAAGTCTTCCCAAAACTTCTTACGTTTCCGCGTTTATCGGACTGTAAATAATATTAATACACAATAATCTCTTAAGAGTTTGCGAGGTCGGTAGGTACTTTGGTAAAGCTTTATTTTACGCAAGAATTAACGCTACGTTGACATGACACTGCATACATGGAAATTCATGTGAATTATGCTTACATCAAAAATCATATGGATTATATTTAACAACGGATATTGATGTCGTTTGCGAGAATATTGCTATAATTAACGATTCCTTTATTTTCAAACACTACAGTTCTAAATTTCTAAAAAGTTTACGGGACACATAATACGATCAAGGCAATTCTAGAACACAGTGAAAAAACGTCGTCTAAGCATTTGCATTCGGTTTTTCTTATAATGAATGAATCAATGATTAACCCGAAAAATGGAACTTGACGATAAAAATGTGCCTTTTTTAAAATTTATATAGCTTTCTTACTCATAAGCATTTTCAAACCCTGTTTTGGTACTATGGTAAAACATCACTAAATTAAATCTTGCATGCCACTTCAATGTCAGGTTTCAAGGATTAGGCTCGTGTTTGTTTGACAGTTTAAAGAACAATATTTTTGATTTCGTTTACAAATTATTTAACTTGCAACCGAACTCTTCTTTACATAGTGAAATTATTGTTTTGCGTATGTTATATTAAAAAAAAAATACTTAATATATTTAGAAATTAAATTTGATTGAAATGAATGCGCCCAGCAAACTTTTCAAACCACCCTCGAAAACTTTTCAAACAACCCTCGAAGTCATAAAAATTAAGTTGACTGCGCAACATAAAAATTCCTTCCAAATAACTATGAAATGTGCCAAACATACCCTTTTTACAGTATTGACATGCAATATCGTGGAAATGACCTGCCGCCTCTTACGAGGGATAATTATGGGTTGTAAAAATAATATGATATGTGATTTTAAATAGCGAACTTTCCATTATTAAAGAATGCGTCTCTTTATGTTAAGGAATTCGAAGACACACTTTTTCAATATAAATTTACATATTACATAAACTAGTACGATACTTAATACGGAAGATAGGTTCTGCTAGACCACGTAAAGCGAGCTTTAATAATATATGCAAATGTTGAGCATACGTTCATTCCCAGAAATATTACAGGAATACATATTATAAGTATATTACAAAACATTCATAAAAATGTGTATTATCACTTTTCACTAGAAAACAATGAAACAGTTTTTTTTCCTTTCATTTCACTAGCCGTGATCATCAGTACTGTTTTTAATATCATTTTAGTAATATTCGTCCAGCCGCATCTATAAATCGATGCTTAAATATTTTTTAAATAATTCTTGTCTTGTCAAGACTCTTCGTAATTATTTTTCGTTGCAGTTGAAAACTACAATTCATATCTTTGTCATTTTTAATAAAAATGCATTTTCATATTTTTTCCATGTCCCTAATCGTCGTTATTAGATCGGAGCATTCGGTATCGCTTTCGATGTAACTTGGAACTAAGGTAGTCAGATCGAAAAGTCGACTACCGAATTTAAATGCAGATATTTACATCGTTCAATTATTTATAATACTAAATATCAATAAGCTTGCTATACGTTTTTTTTGTTTTAACTGTTTGCAGGCTCTTGTTTGTGTTAGCGTTGTCCATTTATCCCTAGTCGTCAGATGGCAATATGTACTTAATTTAAAATGGTATGCGTAACGGCAAGCACATGCACACCATTGCAAATATTTCAGAATAAACTTTACTGTTATACCTATAACTCACGTTTTCCTTCATGTGATGGGAGTAATGATCGAAATCGGTTTCGCTCGTTTCGAGCATTTTTAACTGAACTGAAATCGGTCCTGATCTTTATATAATATACGCGGAAATAGTAAAAAAAAATATGTTTTATTTATTTAAATATAATACCTTTCCACTAAGAAAAGACTTAAAAGTGATTAAGCAAGCACAGTCGTTAAATGCTTACCTAATTAGTCACATTAAGATTCCATACATATACTATCGTGACAATGTATCGTCATAGTTTGCATTAATAATATATGAAAATATTAGAAGACTTAAAAAAATGAACAACAGGTTCAGTGATTCATTGCATACTACGTTAAAATATCCTTTTTCGAAAACGATCGCCGAAACAATTCAAACATTCAAGAACTTCCAAGTCCTCACTCAAATCACCATAGACTAATGCTTTTATAAGCTCTTTTAAATTTTATTGTCTTGACCTAGGACAATATTATAATTCTCTAATTATAATATTAATGACGGCTTGGCTTAATACGCTACTTTCTACATTGTCCTGAGTAGAATTTACTATCTTACTTTTGGTTCAGTGTTCAGTTTTTACACTTGGAACGCGTGAACGTAAAGTGGTCTGCACATTAACGTCCATTTTATAAGGAAGCAATTATATTTATTACAAATCATTTCCATACCCAACATTATTTATATAACACAATCCGAATTTATTAAAATCGTTTCACAAGTCTCATCTAAATTTGCTTTCTTTAGCTTCATCGGTGTATTGAACCTACATACTTATCGTCCACTTTTTTGTACCTTGGTTGACTCCATCCGATATTCACCTGTTCAGACCTTTCATTATTACCTCTCAAATTGACTGTTTTCTTTTAAAGTATTTATTACATAAGCCAAACTGGAGTATGTTTCAGGAAATTCAGTAGTCAGGGCCCATTGGGCGCTTCAAAATATGTTTTTTTGTATTGTAGAGTTTAGTGATAGGTCAGGATTTTGAGGATGGGAAGGTTTTGTTTGAATTAAAGAGTTATTTCATTTTGAACAATATTCATATATTTTCATATATCTTGTCAATAATATCTTTTTGCGGTGCCGAATTCGCCCGAACAATCCGGTGCAAAACGACACCCAACTTTGTTTTTTTTTTATATTAATTTTTTTGACATTTTAATTGATTTTAAATATTTTTTATCGATTTTTCACATTGTATTTTTTTACATATACATTTTAATACGGCCTGTTAGATAAATTAATTTCATTCATATATTTTATAATGACAAAGTACAAAAAGCTGAGATATTCCACATCAGCGAAAGGCGGTTCCCGAGGAGATATCACCCTCCTCGGTGGCCCCCTTCCGCCCCCCTCACACTTACACATGTATAATAAGGTAAAATGTATTTTGTACGTCTTCAATCATCTCATTACTAAATAATTAAAACACGTACTATCACACAGGGCTTTTTATATTCTTTATAACTTTACATAAAAATACTAATATTTATAGTAGTCGCGAACTAAAGCTAATTATTATGTCCCCCGCGAAATGCGGAGGGCCCGACTTACGTCACACCGACGACTATTTTAAAATACAAAAACAAAATATAAACTTAAAACTTTATACTTTATTTGTTTTCAAAGGACAGTCATTTCATAGTTTATTATATGTATATCTAAGAATATAATCTTTTTTGTTTGTGATGATATTTTTCTAATACGTATATTATTCATTATATATGAAGATATATGTATATGTAGCATATAAACACTCGACAGATTCGAGTCAGCTGCGATTACGGACACCCATATATTTATATACATGTATGTATTAATATTGAAAAAAGAGTTGATTATGTGACGTATTGTGCGTTACACTGGACCCTACCAACACTTAGATTCATGAAACATTATACAGATTAAAAGTTTACATTTATATATAATTTTCGTGATGTACAAGTATTAGATATATTAATATATAGTGTCTAACATTACCGATACCACAGTGTCAGCGGATGAGCGACAAATGCTCGTCAGAAATGAAAACAAAAAAAACATAGAAAATGACTCGCCTTTTGATATACTAAAATTAATTTGTATTTTGTTAATTGAGATCGTTGGAAAGAGGTCTTTCGGAGACCTCTTCTTTGGATATACAATGTGCCACGCAGAAAATCGGTGGCAACAAAATATTGTGTGTGGACGAAGCGATCGGGAAAAAAACTCGTTTTTTACAAAAAACGACCATACTTTATTGCATAAACTTTAAATAGATTTTTTTCAATATATAATTTTATAACTCAATCTCCTGCTTACTCGCATTTGTTAAATTTATTTTTTTTTCATATAAAAGTAGTATCACAAAAAATGTACAAACTAGTAAAATACGAACAAATAATGATTTTTATCGATTCTTATTCTTAACGACTAAATAAGAAGCCACCGTTTCGTTTTAAAACGATCCGGCGCGCCAACCTGCGACCGATCGCCGATCGACCGGTCAACCGGCTTTCTCTCGCCTCGCACTCACGTCTCTCTCACAACTGCCAATCGACTCTTCGCATTATCATCACTTCGCGACCGGCGTCGCGAGCCTCTCATACTTATCCATACTAAATGAATCGACGAGCTTTCACAATATACACACACATATATATATTTTCACATTTAACACTTAATACGAAACAGAATAAAAATCATAAGGAAACAATATCCTACAGACTACTCATAACAGTTACAATATATATATGTATATATATATTTATTAGATATAGGCTCTCGATAAATTCGCACATTTACATAAGTAGGCAATAAAACATCTTTCAACTCCTCAAATACTCTACAATTTGAAAGTTACGTTACGTTACGTTACTTTATAATACAAATATAACACAAATATTTTGACGATTCAAAGAACAATAATTGTGACAAAAAACTAACGAAGGAAGATTTATACATGTACCGTGAGTACTCTCCTCCGAATGACTACAGACGCTAAGAATTGATGAGATCAAAATACAAAACTTGTATTGATAAAATGGAAAAAAAAAACTAGCAAGATGACCGCGAACGAGGGATCCCAAAGATTAAAATGTCAATTTGAAAGCTAAGTATTAAAAAATATATCGCGAATTACTAAATATCACCGTAACCTTTGGGACGTCCCTGCGTCGAGGGCGTAGGATTTAATGTTAATCAAAAAAATCGGCAAAGAATTCTGTTACCGAATAAGCTATCACTGCTGGTTCTATCACTTTCCATTTTGTATTTATACAATATTAAGAGCTAATAATAATAAACAGATATATTAATTTCAACATGTGCCCCCTTCCGATCGCGTAACATTTCGCCTATAGTTAGTTACTTGGCGACTTTTTGCTCTAGAAAGAAATAGAACATGCGATGGTTGGTGCAACCGGAGAGAGCCACATTTACATAAATATATATAATAAAAATCCTGAAATGTTCAGGATTTGTATTTTGTAAAGCTAGTCGGCGGAAGTGCACCGCGAAAGCGTCGACCGGGAAGCGAGCTCTCTCCCTCGAGAGAGCGCGATCCCGACGGAGAGATCGCGGGGCGCTCCGCCCTTACATGACTAATTTTATTAACATTACATATCACGCTGTGCTTTCTTAATATATAAAATATATATATGACATACTAAAATAAAAAAATTACATTTCATCATCCACACATTTCTTCGAATTTGTTCACTCGCGTTTCGTTCAGTCGTGGTCGAAAAAATCGGTCGAGACAGGATCTGAACGAAAGCCGCCTCGAGAAAACTGTCGGCCGCGACGTCGAAACACGGGGACGCCGCGGCGAGAAGAGAAATTTAACAGGGGCGGGTCGCGGGACACGGCGCCCGCGACGGAAGAAACGCGCTCTTTGAGAGAAAATCGACTTTCACTCCGGAGACATATTAACGTCTATCACAGGGCGAGTTTATAGTTTGAATTTATAAACCGCCAGTTAAATATAAAAGTATCAATAGAAATGTATTTATCAATATTTTGTATGACGGCGAAGGCGAAAAGGGGGACGGGAGTCTCGCCAGACCTCGCCTGGCGGACTCCGGGAAAGGAAGGACTGGGAAAAATAGGACCGAAACCTCGCACTTCGAATGAAAGATATTCGACATCTCTTTACTGCTTTGTTTCATTGTTTGGTGGGTCAGTATTTGTATGAGATATTTAAACGTGCGACGCTTCGGCCCGGGTGGATGGATGAAATGGTTCGGTGACGGTGAGGACGAGATGCGTTTGAAGAAATTAAAGAAGAATCCTCGCGATTGAATTATGAACGAGATCAGAGCGGTGGGTCCTGCTCTGGGCGTAGAGTCCTACCTCGAGCGCGCGGCTCGAGGTGGATCGTTTTCACAAGTGAACGACTAATTCAACATTAAAATTACAATTAATAATCATACAAGAGTTGAAATGGCGAGATGTACTTCTCATCGGATGGCCTTTTGCTTCTTCAATGATAACAGTAAAAAATAATATTCATAATGTTCGCGCTCGGAAACCCGCCGCGAAGTAAACGAGAGAAACACTCTTGGGATACTTCACCGGGCGTCGTCTGCCGAATGGCTGATGAGATGTTGAAATGCTGCCGTGCGAAGATGGTGGTGAGTGATTATCACGATGGTCGCCTGACTATTGAGGACGGCCGGTTTCACTCCTGCTGATACGAACGGTACAGCTTCTTTTTGGTCAGCGTGAACTGAGGACTGATTACTATTGTTCCACCGCCCCTCGCCAAATTTCTGTTGGACAAAAAAAAGAAATAGACATTAGTAAAGTATATTAATTAACTCATTTAAATGTCATACAATTTTATTTAATTGAAAAAAAAATCAAAAACACAAAAATACTGTTAGAAAAAAAATACTCACTTGAGGAACTGCGGCAGCAGATTGGACCAACTTCCAGGGGCATGCTTCAGGGTGAGATGAAGCTCAAAGGTGGAGACGGTTGAATCGTCCAATTTGACAGTAGCTATGCGCCTGCACTCCTGTGAGCCTTCCAGCTGGATGAATAGGGTGCAGCCTCTGGCCCCGCAAGGTTCACAGTCTGCTAGGGTAAGGGCTTCACTGGCGACCCTGGGTAGGAGAGTGGCCGGCAAGAGAACTTCAGCGCAAGCCAAATCACTCTTCACGGCTCTCAACTCCATTTCTAAGCGCCTCGAGAGCTGGGCCACGTCTGATGATGATGGACAACTTGTTAAGTTCCATGGGTTTGCTGTTGGTAAAAGAAAAAAAAACGTTAACACTATCTTTAAAAATGTTGATAAATATTATTAACATGGCCACATTATGTGAGTTACTATAATAATAATCGAAAATAAAACATTAAAAGATTTAAAATAAAAGACCCAAAAAAAGCATTAAGTTATTACAATTATTTGTTTTTGAATACTATATTTCGTAAATAGTTCAATTCATCCAGTATCACTTTATAAATTGAAGTAAGTAAAAGAATATTCATATCGAGAAACTTCGAAAAAGTTGTGTTCGAGTTTGAGTTCGGCCAGTAGGCCAGCTACTCGAATCAGCTGTCGGGCAAGAACAAACACGTCCGAAGATTGACAGCCGAGCACTTGACGCTTCGGAGCGTGATAATTTAAGAGAAACTTGGAATTTCTAAATGAACCGAGGAAATAAAATAGTTTAGATAATACGGAAATGCAATATATTTCCGTAAAATGTGCGTAATGAACAAAGAAGGTAGTAGGGCGCTTGCGCGTCGAACAACCGGCCGGCAAATGTGCGCCTAGTAACAAGCTTACCAAAGGCCTTGATAATCTTAATGATGTTCAGATAACATAATTTTACCTGTTCACCGACACGTTGAATTAAAAAAACATATCTCACTTATAACAGATCCTAAAACAAAAAAATAGCACCCCGGAAGAAGTGGGAAATACATAGAACTAAAACCGTTGACGTTTCCCTTATCGAACAGCTGATACCTATAACGAATATGTCAACGAGTAAGGAAAGTTAAGATTCTTACCTTTGTCATTCCCGAAGGCGACGTTGAATTGATTCGGAACCGGTAACACCTCCATTTTATCAAGGTCCTTTACGTTAAACACTTTTAAAATTTATATCCCACAAGGGGTTCTAATTGAAGATTAAAATATCACAAGTCTTTTTTGTACTATAATCACGCACTGACTCTACTCGCAAAAGAACGTCTTGGATTCTTCAGAGCAATCAATGATTGTGATGCAACCCCGTGAGACCAAACCGGTAAGCCAAATCTTTCAACATTAAAAAAAAAGCCGGTTAACACATCGACGGCTATCTGACAGGCCTTTGTCTCGAACACTGCATCAAGCAACTGATCGAGCTAACCTCCTAACTTCGACTTTCGGTCTGACGGACTGATGCAATATTTCGGGCGCGTCGCTTTAAATAGATTCATCCCCACTCTTGCTGTTTTTGACTACGTGCATTTGCTTTCGAATCTTTCCGTAACTCTTCGGTTGAGTTCGGTAAAGACGCGTCCATCAATGGTGGGGGGCGCGCAGCGCGCTGTTGCCTCTGGTTGCCGTTTCATTCTTTGTTCTACGGTTGGTGAGGGGCAGGGCGATGTTGCAATCGTTATTTTTAACAAAGAATCTTACTTAAAAAGCCCAATTTATATTGTTAATTTTTCCATAAAGTTATTGTTTCAAATCAGTGAATGATGTGCTATGATAGTTTTATAATATGTGCGGCATAACTTCGGTGAACGTAATATTTCAGTGCGTTTTCTGTTCCAAAAAGAGTTTTGTGTTTCAATAATCTGGACGTTATTCGTTTTCTTCCTGTACAGTTTAGTTCCTATATTGTATAAGCTTGTTTTTTTGTCACACTGGTGAAATTATGTCACCTTTGAATTCAATAGGACTTTTTATTTTGCAATCAACAAATAATCTTCGTAGGTTAGAACGGTGAGTATAAGTAATTTACAAAATTATTGCGTTAATTTTATTCTAGTATGTATGTATTAAAAATTCTAGATTCTATTGGTTTTCGCATTTTTTTTGAAATAGTTTAAATGTCTTATTAAAATTATTCGAGGTCCTATGTCTAATAAATCAATTATAATTATAACCGTTATGTGAACATATGATTGTTAAATTGTATTGATTACTTACATTCAGTCGCTGGTTAATTGAATTAATTTAATTAGTATTCAATTTAAATTGTTCCTTTGATGCTTCTTTGTTAATTAGGATTGTTTTCGTAATAAATTTGTTTCTTGTGTGTTGTTTATTCAATTGTTACCGGCCTTTTCTAATATTGTCAAACCTTTCATGTATTGTGGATATTATTTTGTTAATGCCTTATTTGTACAACACCCTTAATAACTATTTTCAATAAATGATAATTTCATAAAAAAACTGTATTGTTATTAATTTTTTACCCACAGTTCATAATTAATTCTTATGTTCATCAATCATTCATATCCACACCCAACAACTCAAAGATCTCGAGTAAACATGAAAGATCTTCGAGAGGCTACATTTATTTACATATAACCTATCTTACACACGAAATCTAATCATTCCCGATTGACGATGGGTTATAATGAAAACAAATTCATGTTTTTTCTAAAGATATCAAGTGAGCATCAACCTACAGTGACACATTGAAATCATCCAAAATTCTACGAAGATAAATCAATCAAATTAACTGAGATCTACATGCACCAATTTCATCGTAATTGTATGTGATTTCATTAATTGATAGTATTTTTATTTCTTACTACCTATTTACAGCGAAAATCATTAATTTTATGAAAACAGCTGATATCCGTCAATACTGTCGAAAGATTATTCAAAAGAAGAATAAGCTATTCATACTAGTAAAAATAATTACTTTTAAAAAATAGACATCAGAAAATACTAGGTTTATTTCAAACAATTTAAGTGAAAATGTATAAGCTTGGTAGCATTGGGCGAATCTGATAATTATTCAAGAGATACAGAACAGTATTTTATTTTGGGTTTTCTTACTTGACTCGATACTTTTATTTTATTATAGCATATTTTGGCAGGAATTAAATAAGCTTATATTTGAGAATTTTGCTACGATTTTCCACTCATTTGGAAATTAATTTTACGAAGGTCTTATTTATTATAGTTTGTGAAAAGAAATACAATTCACTCACACCTACATGAATTTGAAGTAACCGCTTAATTCATTTTTAATGAACCGTTGTCTTTGATAAGAAGTGTACTATTTAAAATTGTATTACATTAGATAATCCTGGAGTTTATAAGCAGCTTTTACGTGAATAACATGAATACGTCTTTCCAATAATTACTACTTTGTTACACATTAACTTACTTCCGTCAGTACCATCCTAAAAGATTTATCTTTTGCGTGTATAGAACAATATTTTTCAATTGATTATTTTTATTTTGCATTTTTAAACTAAGTGAATTCATAGATTAATAAACTGAATCTATAGAAAATTTGTTCAGTGTAATAAATGCCTGTCTCTCATTAGACAATTTAATCACTTAGATTTTTTCATATACTTTGTCACAAATTCACAAATTGAATAGATAGCTGAATCTCAAGTCAGCTAAGAATGGTTAACTTTCCAGGTTCAGTACTTTTCGAAAGTATGGCTGGATAAACTTTGAATAAAAGTTTTTATTATTTCGACATAACGGAAAATTCTACGTTTTTTTCGATTTAAAAACACAAGTTAGACAAAAAGAACTATTACTGTCCACATATTTTGATAGTTTCAAAGTAAATGCTAATATTTTCTAAAGATGATTTAAAAGACAATAAAGTTCAAATTGGTAGTCAGGCTTAACCTTAGCAAATATATTTCAATTGTAATATAATTATTTATACAGTCACTATGTCGACCTCAACAGCATCGTCACAGTTTTACAAAGATATTAAAAAGTTAACATTTGAATTCATAGTTAAGAGAATTTCTACGTCCATGAGATTACTCCGTTTTTCTACTTATTAGATCATTATTTTTTTTTATACATATTTAAAAATAAAGTACACAGCAAATAATAATGCATACTTTATACATAATTCAGTTACCTTTTTTTAATGTGGCATTTGAAAATTGCTTTAATATCTTTAAATAAACACGCTTAATTTTTATAATAAATGGATCGAACTTTAATATAAATATAGACATCTGGAAAACCTGTTGTATTAACAAGAATGTGTACTTCAGCCCAATTGCATATTTACTGTGTAAAATGTAGTTTTTTGCATAAATAAAAACTTATTATTTAAAGGGTTCAATATTATCAAAATACACATTTTATTCCCACATTAATTTGACTGTCGGTTAATTTTACATAAATATACATTAATAAACGAGGGGAGAGTCAATAACATATACTTTAATAAATTATCTACCAAAAGTTTTTTTGTTCTTTTTATTCATATTTTTATAAACCCATAGTTGAAAAAAGGTAATATAAGTTTGCAAGACTTACATAACAAATTGCCACAATATTGAAATATATACTAAATGACAATTATTTTCTCAAGGACTGTATATTTTTGTTTTAAAATACTGAAAGCAGAAAAACCTTTTTATCACCAACTCCTGCTAATTGATATAGTTGGACTACAATGGGAAAGAGAAGATAGGTTATATTCAATGGCTATAATATACTTGTGATACGACTCGTAAATATATATGTACGTGATGTGACATGATCTTTTCGACACAGGTAAGAAATTTATGATTTTTATAAATATATTCAGTGTATGCATTGAATTAATATTCTTTTACGTGTGTATTGAACTTAAATACGGTACAATTTACAAACCTATCAGAACGCGATATTGGCAGCGATTTTTGGTTGTTGAATTTAATAATTAATTTTCAAAACAAATATAGATTATTTTACCAAAATTCTTGGCATTAAAATTTGTTTCTCAATTTATTGATTTTGTTCTTGGTCCAACATCATGATGCAACCGGCTCTTGGATTTTCTCAATTCATATTATCTTGACTGATCTATCGTACAGCTTCCTCAATTAGAAATGTATCATATATGCATTTTAATCTTGACCATCCATCAAAGTAGGCGAGCTAGTACCAAACTACCAACACATCTCAACAGCGGTGATGTGTTGGAACTTGGAACAAGTGTCCGATAATTTTCGTTTGGCACCAAGATAATAATACAGCAGCTTAAATCAATCTCTGTAGATGTGAACTCGGTGTTTATATTGCCACTAAATATCACCCTTAATGTTTGGGGCTATTTGTAATTAAAAACTCTTCCTTTAAATGGTTAACACTGATTCAGTTTTACACTATCATAATATTGTAGTTGTTAATTATCAATGTTATGATATTCGTGGAAACTTTGGATATTTTATTCTTGACGCTATTGTTATAAAATTCAATGTAAAATAATCGGATGGCGTTTTTATCACAGTTTATCCAAAAACTCTCGGTTTAACACGGTTTATTAATTTGTATATATTGTAATAATTTCCATGATTTCAGTTTATCTTTGGACAGTAAAACAAAGGTTATATAATGACTTTATTTTATATTTTTGTTCATTATTGATGATGAGTAAAATTAATTAAGAATTAGGTCAATCCTTGTTAAACAAATGAAGTCAATTTTAGGAATGTGGTACCGGAATCCCGATAGTACGGTTTTTTAATGCTTTTTCTGCAGTCCGACCCAGTATAGATTGAACGATTCCAGTATTGATGGACTATAGCCTTTTTCGGTCATATTTTTACTAAAAATATTAATACAAGTAATGTCCCGACGAAAGTAAGCTTTATGATATTTTTTTGTTACTGGTATATAAAATGTTTAAATAAAAATATCGATTCATTCATCCGTTATGTTGATCTCTATTAGCCGAAATTATTATAATGATAATAACACATAATAATTTACAGCCTTATCCAGCCCTGAATCCCGACCTACTGAACACCGGTGGCAATCATAAAATTAAAATAATATACGTGGCCGGCTCACGCGATTCACTTTTGTGCATGTGCATGTACCAACATCACATATACGTGAGTGCAATTTCAACTTGAAATGAAGCGACTGATGCAATCGCTGCAATAGTTTCAAAAGAGACAAATCGCTGCAATATGAGTAAAGAATTATTTGTTGCAGAACAGCGTCTGAAACTTTTCAATATAATATCTATAGTTGATATAGGGTAAAAGCTACTATTGTGAGTCAGCTAGAATTATTGGCTACTTACATATAAAATCTAGTTTTTTTATAAACCAAAACAATATTTCCAACTTTTGGTTTATTAATATAGTTCCCTTATCATTCCTCTATTGTTTAAACATAAAATTGTCGTTTTATTTCCAAACAACTCCAAAAACGCATTTTTATCAGACAGCTGGAGTGTAACCGTGAATCAACTGAGATCTCTTGTTTAATCATAAGGATTGGACATCAGTCTAAAAGCACCATACACGTTTGTAAGTTAATTAATTTAAATTCTAATTGAACAGAATTGTTCGTCTTTAGTGAAGTTATAAATTAATTATTTTTATGCATTGAAAATATTATTGTAAAAGGTTATTATGATGGTGGCCAATAACTGATTCCAAAAACACATACAATTTCTATTACTGGCCGGCCAAACTAATGCTATAAATTCTTATAAAAAAATCATAAATTCTATTTTTTTATTGCATGAATAATGTTTTAATAATATTACTAATCACCTATGTATTTATTACATTTCTCCGATATTTCTAGGAAAATGTTGACTTTTTGGCCAATAACTGCAGCTTAACAAATGATGTTGGAATCCAATAAAGCACTTGATTTTACACTCAATAATGATTTGGGGTCATCTAGTTTCCGTTTTAAAAAAAATATTATTTATTTAAATTTTTGGGGTGGCCAATAATTGAATCTTTTGCTGGCCAACAATTGTAGCTTTATACCATTTAAAAAAAAATGTATAAAACATGTATAATTTTTTTTTTTTACATGTTAAAATGGATTATTATAAACAAATCAACAATCTAGCACATTTATTTTGCCTCTTGTATGATAAGTGTCCACAAAAAAATACTAGTTGAAAAAATCCTTAAGTGGCCGACAATTGTAGGTTATGATTTGAATTATTACTTTTGCAGGTTATAAGTTAAATGTAAATATACAAACCTGAAAATTTTATATCAATTACATTACTTACACAACAGTACATTAAATGCTTATTTTATTATAACCTTATTTGAACAATGTCTTTCAACTATACAAACAATGCCAGATTTTTTTAAAGCACTAACCTAAATTCAGTTTATATCAGGGCTGTGGAGTCGGTGAAAAAAAGTCCGACTCCGACTCCAGCATTTACCAAAACCACGACTCCGACTCCAACATTGACCAAAAACACGACTCCAAATCCGACTAAAAAAAGGTTAATATCGTCACTTGTTTCTCCTAAATTTCATATTTATGTGAACACAATTAAATATCAACCCTATCAATGCGGCCAAAAGCCAAATTTGACATATTAAACGCAAAAATAAAAAGTTCAAACTTTTCAAAAATTCCGACACCGAGTACGACTCCGGCCAAAACGCCGCGACGACTCCGACTCCATAGCCCTGGTTTATATTATTGTAAATCTATGACTTCTGTGTGTGTGTGTGTGTGTAGTATAATTGCCTGTCTTTAAAATAAAACGAGGAAAAATTCAAAATTGATAAACAATAAAAAATAAAGCTAGCAGAATTCTAATTTGAATAATATGTCTTGTTGCTTAGCAATCGATATGACAAAAATAGCATATTTTCCTCAGACGACAGAGAAATCTCCAGCTGATAGTTTACACAGATTTAGCGATGGAAAATATATTTTCAGCCACTGCTTAAAATGTTACTTTTCGTAAGTTTGTTGTCATTTTAAATGTTGCTATGGTTTAAATAATAAGTAAGCAATTAATTTATATTTAGAACTAAACAAAGATCAGTATCAGTGTTTAGCAGGAACGCCGAGTTTACAATGTATATGTACAGTATTTCAACTCAATACATCGATATTAATAACTCTTATTTAGAAATGGAACATCGTTCTCACAGTGGATCTATTATCCGCTCCGTACCAGTAAACTTATTTTTGAGAAGCGCTTAGAGATTGAAAGAGTAGTTAACATATTTAAATGTTTCGAATTGTACTCGTCGACCGATTCGTATTATAAAATACAATTGTGGACATTTGGTGGAATTGTCGCTTTCCACACAGAATAATTGACAGCTTAGGACTTTGTGATTTATATACAAACCACTTTTTGTCAGAAGTAGTAATATATTCTTGTTTGAATATTTATAGAGGATTGAATTATAAGATTATGAATTTAAAAGCTATTTACATAAATTAAAAGTCATCATTCAGGAAGATTTTTTTAAATAAGGACCAAAAACTATCTTTATAAGTAAAAGCCATATTTTTGTAATAAAATCTAAATTGATGTGAATACATTATACAAAGTTTGAAAAGCTTTTTGTCTTTTAAAATTCTAATAATTCGTATGCCTTAATATTGTGCTGTATTTTAATAAGAATGTATATATTTTTAACATAATCAACACATCTTTTTATACTAGCGTGGGTATAATATATACGTATTATAGATAAATCATCAAACATAGCTAAAATTTAGACGTGTTAGTGTCCACATTACACATACACAAAACTAATACTTCTACAAGGATCAAACCGGTTTTGCCTCGCGCTAGACACACCTCTATTCTTCTGGCAATCGCAAATACACCAATACATATAAGAAACCCTTTGGAATGATGTAACTAAACTTAGTAAGTCGGTAATGTCTTCGCTGATGTCATTTTTTGTGGTTATTTTCGCTATAATCATTTTAGAATTAGGTATGTAAGTATATTTTGTGAAATAAATTGTATTGAGAACTCCTTCACGTCGGATAAATGCACATTTTTAGTAGCTATAGATAAATTTCATTAGTTTCAGGACTAAAGGTTGGTAAAAACATGCCATGTTTCGGAAATATTGGCAAATTTCCAAAATTTCGCGATACGGCTTTTGCCAATGCTTACGATAGTATTATTATTTTAATATTAGAAACGTTTTTATTTAATTTTTGGCAGTGGAATGAGTTGATTCTTGGAAATATTTCAAATTACCTTTTTGGCTACTAAAAAAAATATAGCATACTGCAGAGGTAATAACGAATTTGTAGAAATTAAGTTTTGCATTGAAATAAAGTCGTTTCTAATAATCTGAGTGAAAAATGGAAAAGGACAATATTGATGCTCGTGTAAATCATTATAGGGTAGGGTGTGCGCTGTGCGCCGTGTATGTGAGAAATCTAAAGACTAGGCCAGAGCACCGCCTCTATAATATTGGACGAATATTATCTAAGCCGGTAATATTGAAGTGGCATCCCCATTTAGGGTGTCCCCTCCCCCAACCTTATAATCTAGCTACCGCCTTTTTCGAATTTCGTAACCTTATGCGTCAGTTGATAATAATTGATAATCAACTGGCTTCTTAGTTTATTTAAGTTGGCACTAAATTCGTATATTTGCTATAAGCAGGGCTGTAGAGTCGGTGAAAAAAAGTTCGACTCCGACTCCAGCATTTACCAAAACCACGACTCCGACTCCAATATTGACCAAAAACACGACTCCGACTAAAATAGTTTTCGCAAATCGCCGCGACGACTCCGACTCCGACGCCACAGCCCTGGCTATAAGCCATACACAAATATATATAATAAATAATAGCAATTATACCACTATACCATAGAATACATATAATAAAAATTGAGAAAATATTTAATAAACTACATGATTGTGCCGTAACTTTATTGTTATCTTATTAAAATTGTTATCTTATAATATTGTTATCTTTATTAAAATCGAGGACATTTTTAACTGAACTAAACCAGCCCTAATCATATATACAGTCAGTTCTTGACTTACGACGGGGTTCCGTTCCACAACCTAAGACGTAAGTCGAAATGGTCGTAAGTCGAATTAAATACAAAAAAATAATGAAATGATAGACATAAAAAGTGCGTAGTATTTTAGTGGTATTTATTTCAGAATATTTACTATAAGTAATATATATATAATATATTGAAAATTGCAAAAGCAAATTGTACAATGATATTCGTTACCTTGATTACGTCTCCTACTTCATGTTCTCTATTAAAATTCATATTATTATTACGTTTTATTAGTTTGTTACATATGCTATTCATACATTTGACCATCCATTATTATAAGATATTATTTTTAATTGCTTGAAAGGTGTTATACTTTTTCCAAAATTCTCTCAATGTCAGGTCTTTTTCTATTACTTTGATTGCCTGAACAAAATTATTTCTTAAATAATGCAATTTACAGTTAGCACTACCCCTTGATCCATCGGATGTAAAATTCTTGTAGTGTTGGGGGGTAAATAAATAACTTTTATGTTTGGATGGGATTCGACTAAGTGTGGAGAATGACCCGAAGCGATGTCAATCAGCCATTATTTTTCAATTTTTATTTTATATTTAAATTTTTAAATTTTTGTCTCTGTCGTTAGCCTGAATGGTCGTAAGTCGAGAACTGACTGTATGTAAAAATGACAATCTACAGCTGAATGTGAAAAGTGAAAATAACATTGTTATTATATAGGCGTTACAAAATTTTATTCACAGTTTGTCAAAGTTACCAGCTTTTGAAATATAGATACATTTTTGCGACACTCGGTCAATTTCATATAATACGTACATTATCAAATTTATAATATATATATAATCATAATTAAACGGTACTTTATAGCAATTTTTACGCTACTTTACGCTAAAAATGTATGCATATAAGCTTTCTTTATCGGCAAAACATGTAACGTGTATCGAACAATGACTTAACGAACGCTAAGAAAATTCTATCCAAGCTTTTGAATAATTTTCACATCGATATTGGTTCAAAAATATGTATTTTGAAAATTTCATATAATATTATGACTAAGTCGATTTTTTCCTTATCGGTGTATCACAGCCATTGGTTCTAATGAGAGAAAGACGATTGGCAGATAACAGCGATTGGCGAGCTCTTAAATTTATATATTCTTCTGTAATAATGTTAACAAATCAAAATTACTACAAAACTAAAGAGGGAAATTGTGCCGCTCAGAAATGAACTATCAAAATTAAACAAAAATATGATGCAAGTCAATGAAAGTTTTGCATTCGATTTATCAGCAAATTCGATGACGTACAACATTGTTTTTTTTTTTGCAAGATAGGAATTGCATTAATAGTTTTAAATATTGTTTACGAGAGTTTATAATAAGTTGTCATAATGTGAAATCATACTGAGTGCTATAATGTGTAATTTGCACATTTTTTTGTCGATGCTTAGTTAATTTGTGGTCACTTTATATCATACTATCCTACTGATTACACATTTGATACTATAACCTTATTCGAGTTGTTATTAATTTTATCGCAAAACAAAATAATTATACTGGTTTTCTTTCATATTATAGAATTAGACGACGCCAAAAGATCAGTAAAAGTCATTCGTATACTTGTGAGAGATTTTTCCTTTTCAAATAAAACACTTTAATAAATATAATTCTTTCTCCTACGTATGGTCTTATAATGAGTATTTCAGCAGTATAAATAAAACGATGACTTGTTGACAGTCGCTCAACCTTCATTTTCAGCGGGAATAATAGGAGTCACTCTCGAATACATAAGGTTCCGAATATGAATCTTAGCAATTTAAATAAATGATATTAGGTTTTTTAATTACAGGTTTCAAATCTGTTATGAATGTTTGTGACGTATTTAATCCTCGGGGGTCTAAGGAATCCCCATCTTCCCTGGGTAACGCTGTACCCGCTACCACCCACTACCAACATCATCGCAACTACCACATCATACAACAGAGCATCGCAAGACCCATTGAAAGGATTGTCAGGAGTGTCTTAGCTGCACTGATATGAAATTAAAAAATAGATTTAAATTATCGAGGAAGTATGTAGATTTTTTCAAATATCTAACGCTTTGGTAAATTTGTTAATAACTCTTTTCAGGATTCAAAAATTACACACATAAGCATATTAATACTGATTGATCATCATATTATTTTTTTCCAACTTTGGCAATAGGAGCTAATCCATGATGCATTACGAAAGTGTGAGTGTAAAATAAATAGAATTTGAAATAAATTAACAATATTAATATTTCTTCTTGAGTTTAAAGTATACCAATAATATATATATAATTAGTATTTCATCGACTTCAAGGCTTATTTATTTTAAAATATCAACTTTAAAAACATTTTTTGTTTTAAAGTAAATTAAGAAGACGTTTATGTAATGAAAATATAAGTATTTAATTAAATAAAGTATTTGAAACAGGTATCTACTTTATGACCGTCAGTCTGTAACTTCATAGGATTCAATGAACTGACAATCAGCAGCTTTAAACTGTCAATTTACTTTGTTTTGTTTAATAATAAAGCCATACTAAAAACGGCGTTTTCAATCATATGCGCATTAATAAATATATATTACGCAAAACCGCAACGAACTAAAAGGTGAAGTTTTATTTATTTATCGAGATTAGCGTAATTATTAATTTGAAATGCACTCTTGTTATTCATTACGCCTGCAAGTGCAATTTTTCCAAGGTGGCATCATGAACGAAAACAAAACAGAGATGTAAATATTTATCTCAATGGAAATGGCAATAATAATGTAACAATATAATTACAAGACACCTTTTCATACGTCTTGTATGACGTGTATTATTTCTGTCACGAAAGTCAACATTGACTTAAAACTAAAATAAAAAAAAACGATTCAATCGATATTTTTGTAATTGATGACAGTAACTGTCGAAAAATTAAAAGTAGAAAGGCATTACATTTAAATGATAAAAACCCGTTGTTGTAATACCATATATTTATTAATACAAAATATTTTATATTAATCTTGACCGTTTAAGCTTATAGCGAGCATTATCAACTGACAAAATGACTGGGATAGACATATGTATATAATTTTTGTGTGTATAATTATCTACATACTATCATATCTACAACTCGTTGTAATCGCTGTAAAACCTACATATGTTGTACTATGATGTTTTTTACACATAAATTGAAATGCCATTTTTAAAAATCTTTCATTAATACGAAGAGTATATACTTATGTACTTACTTAGTAAGTCTTCAAGACAAGGTTTGATAAATACAAACGTGTCATATAACTCATTATGATAAAAAGAAAAAGAAAAAGATAAAGAGATGCACTAGTATTCAACCTTTTAAAAAGATTTTGACACACAGTATTTCTTATACGTCTCGTTTACTTTGCTACACATATTTCCATGACAAAATAGCATTTGATATCACAAATTGGCTTGTTTTTTTTAATTGCTCTGTATTTCTAAATATTTTCCCAAACCAATAATGATGTACGGAAGTCAATAATAGCATGTACTAATCAAGACTCTTGCAATAAAGAATTTTCATGTTTTTTTTATGCTGCAGCTCTTTTTCGTTGTCACTTGCGCACACGGCCATGTCGAAAATAACATGGCGCCATGTCAAATTTAGATCTCTGCGTTCGCGAATCTTCGGAAAGCACGCGGTTCGACCAAGGCTTTCCGCCTTATTTCCAAGTATACGACGGCGACCATATTATGGGTGATTAATAATGTAATATAATTATTGCACGTTATCAAAGTGTTCCTGCTTACGGATTGTTGATTGAAACCACGTAAGCATTATTCCAAACCTTTGTCACTAAGTCAAATGTATTGTTGTTTCCATAAGATTGTATAACAGACCTGTTTCAATGCCGGTTTATCTGTAATCTATATGTTGATGATCCACACAGATAATTTTTTGTTCTATTTTGAGTCATATTATTAAATTTAAGACGACAAATATACTATTCAATTTAACCCTGTACTTTTTTCTTTCATCACGGAAGCCGCTCAAGTAAAAACGAGGAAAATTTTGATTTCTTAAATTTGTCTGTTTGATACACGCAACACAATAAGAGAATTTTTTAGCGAATTTTGACAATTTGTTATTTCAATTGGTGTACATTAGTAGTTATTCACATTATAATATATCGATAGCTAAAACTAAGAAAGTTCATAATACGTTATACATATTATATGGATTGCCAGGGACGTTGAAACAAGTAATACATTTTAATGTCGTACATTTTGAATGTTAAACATGATAAATTTACTTCCCATCTTTTTATGTAATAAACAGTCGGAAGACACATACACGAGTTGCGACATAAATAAATTGTACATAGATACATATCTTTACTGTCGGCAATTTCCAAGAAGATTTTTGTTTTAGAGTTTATATCATTTTATAATTATCGCATACTCGTTGAAATTATTATAGTCTCTCGAAAATATAAATATGATAAATCACGGATACTTTTCTGTTCTCATATTTGCTTTGTAGATACTTACTTACATACATACCACGTCGGACTAAATACATATTTTCTTTCAATATTCCTTTTTTTTAACCTCTCCGCTCACAACTTGAAGCATATGGACTCCATACGGAGTTTATCTCATCATAAAGTTTTCTACAAGAACTGTTAGTTAATCAGTTGCTCAACCTCTTTTTTTCGGTGAGAGTAGGGATTGAAAGGATACGAGGACGAGGACGAAGACAGAACTACTGGCAAGCTAATCGCTCTCCCTATGCGTCGCTATTTAGGACTTAAAAATAGTGAAACCATAATATCCATGTTAACTCTGTAATATTACAGAAAATGCACCTCTGATTTACAAACTTCTAATAATTTTTTATAATTTTAGCGCCATCCGTCAATCATTTTTACATGGAAACATGCAAGGAAATTTAAATTAGTTATCTGGTATATTTACTTCAATATTGATTATTGCACAAATACAAAAGTCGTCCCTGCATTTAGCTAACCCCGCGTTTTTTCATAATCGTATCGACCTCAATGACTATTATTGACTTAAAAAGTTATAATACGATTATTATATATATGCCACTTTAGCCTGTGATGACATGCGTTCAGTCACGTCAATCGAAAAAAAATATATCGAGTTTTATCTAAATAAACTCAGAAATAGATATACATAGGTGAGGTCTGTCCGTCCTACGTTGGGCACCAAGGACCACTCGCTCGTGTATAGCGATCTTGAACATTGATAAGCAACTTGAAGTTTCCTGATTTCAGTGCGAGTCGTAAACGCGTGGACTACGTGCCATAATGAACATATCTCAACGCCACACTAATAATGGCAAACACGCATTCATAATGCGAAGAAATTAAATGGCACCGGTTTATTCAAGCAAATTAAAAGTATGGGCACGCATTTTGCAACCACAAACTAATTTGCTAATACAGGTAGTCCTCGACTTACGACGGTTCGACTTACGACCAAAAAAAATAGCATTTTTTTTTTAATTGTATTACGGTATCAACCCTGATTCATGCGTAAACAAAGATGACGCAATAATTATAAAAAATATAAATAAATAGACATGTTTTATATTAATATGTAAGTATGTATATAATTGAATGTCCCTGATAACTTTTTGAGGAATCATGAACATGATTTGTTGTTCTTCCAAGAAGTAGAACCAATCTGCTAATAGGGATGCCACTGGGAGAGCTTTAGTGATTTTTAACAAAATTGCTTCGGGTGTCGACATATTTCACATGGACGTGAGTGAGTTCAGACGAGTACTGTTTTTTTTTATGTAGTATTATAGTTATTAATATTTCCTCTCTGTTTTTATGACTACTATGTTTTCATCTTGTTTTTAATTAATTTGTGATTTTTATTATGTATTTACTGGTATGTATGTATATATATATAAATAATTGTATTTAAATTTGTTAAATGCATGGCGCATTGGCGTCAGCTGTAATGCCAGAATTTGTATTTTTATAAATAAATAAATACTTAAAATAGCTTAAAATAAATGCTTAATTTTAACATCGACAAATTTTCACTGATTTAGGTCAATTCTTAAGTGCAAAATAATGCATTCCGATCAATAAAAGGGAACATTTTATTCTCGGCATTTTTTAATAACAAAATGACGTGCATTTCTAAGCATTTTCTACAAGTTTGTTATGCGGGAGGTATAGAATGTGTTGTAATTAAGGGATTTTAGGAGTATCATCGTGTCAATGGGTCAAGATTATTTAGTTTAATGACATCCATGTCAGAATTTAAAAGATTGGAGCGTAGATCTATTCACAATAATACTTGATAACATTTCCGATTATTGAATCTTTAGATAGTAAAAAGAATAATTTAAATCCTGATTATATTTCGATGTTTGCAAGTGCATAATATTTTCAAAGAATGCTTCAAGATTTATCAATATGACCGCGGATTCTGATGTGTCCAAGTCTCGATAATTCCGGAAACCCAAGTACTGGGCTCTTAATATTTTGTTAGATAAACGTGTGTATTAATTACGTGTTTGAAATATTATTATTTTCTTAAAGCAAATGGACACTCTATTGAACATGGGTCTCAAAACCAACACATATATTTAAAAAAATACAAAACTATAATAAGCCAAATATACGAAATAAAGAAACGTTTCTTTAAATAACCTTAAGTAAATTCATTCTTGAGCAATATGGAAAATAATCAGAAAAGTTTTTATTCGTCAGATAATTTATTATACATTGATATTATCTTCTTTATGTAAAACAACTTGACAATTCTTTTTTTTGGATTTTTATCGAAGAGTGTTGGGTCAACCATAATTTCCAAGTGCCTTACCAAACAGCGGGTGCATTGAGGTTATTCATTTTTGTACATTTAATTTTTCTCCTTATCTCTGGCCTGATTTTTTTACCATATCATCATGGTTTTGACTAATTAATTAATAAAAATGATCAAAACGTTAAATAAATAAAAAATAACCTTTTGAAATTGTACAATTGTCCTCGTTTTATAAGTGTCTCTGCAATTCTGAATTAAATCTCCAAACTTCAATGTATATTTCATTTTTCTACTTTTATCCTCATGACCTGGCGGTGAGATAGCAAAATTAGCTGTAAGTTTGTAGGACACCGATCATACCACCACCGATCATGCCACCGATGAGTAGTACATGCATTCAGGAAAAAAATAGAAATCACGCCATTTCCGGCAACCATTTTGAAATTCAAAATCACACACTTAATTAATATCTTGCGTATTACAGTGTATTTAGATATATCAATACAATATTCATATACATATTCACATGCTGTCAAACTATTATTTAGATGGTGTACCTAGATAGGGTTTATTCAACTCACGATATATGTACTTTATATTGCATATTCTAGGTGACGTCACTCAATAGATTTAATCATATAAGTGATTGCTTAAAACAGTTATTCAGCTGGGATTTTAGTGCGAACGATTCAAGATACATAGTTCAAATTTGAATACAATAAAATTTTATTTGCTTTTTTATTTTTATTAAACATATATTTTCGTCGAATCAGAACAGAAACACTAAATTAATAAATATTAGTTAAGCACGTCACCAAAACGATGAGTGCTAAATTGTAAAATACAGTAGGTAAGTCAACGGATGTTAATTTAGATAATTTTCTTTGCATACTGGCGTACACATCTTTCTGGCTATCAATTCATGAAAAATAAGACGAAGCCCGATGTCAGTTGTCGAATAAAAAACATCTTTATAGCATGACTCCATCCAAATGGCAACACACGACTGTTGAATAAACATACTTGCGGCCAGGCCGAAAAAACAGAACAATAAATTTTACTAAGCCACACGAGCGCATGATTGTACTCGTAAGTAAGTATCACATTACATAATACCACTTTAACTATTTTGAATCTGGAGAAATGCGCAGAACTACCAATATGCCAGATATTTACGTCCGAGAAATTTACCAGATTCCCACCTTAGGAAGTAAAAAATTATCCCCGCTTTGTGCACTCTAGTTCCGCTAAGATAGTAAAGGCAGGCAAATTTATCAGCGCAAAAGTTTCATGATGATATTCTACCCAGTTTTGGATGCTGGCATAATATTTATATATAGTCGCTTCCAATGCAAAACCACTTATAAGGAAGAAATGCGATGTTGAGTATTGAATGTCACTCCATGCAAATTAATATTCTTCACCGGCAGGCAAAACTCTGGAGACGAGGGACCACTAGGAACGCCTCGATTTGAATTTTTAAAAACACTTTCTCTCTAATTTGCGAAGCTATTTATATTATATGTGATGTGATTGTTATGAGCTTCTTCTGAACAATGGCAAATATTCTGAAGTGGTATTGCATTGGTAGCGATGATATGTAAATTAAATATTTAGTCCAACCGAGTGAAATATTTCATATGAAGTATTTTCTAAATTATCAAAAACTATACCAAAAACTTTGGTTTCTGAATTGGTTTATTTAATTTTTCTCATAAACAACGGTACGCATGTTTACATTCTTTAAAATTTACGTAAATGTTTACTGCATTAAATCAGTCAACAGAATTGCTTACGCGTATCAATCAATGGTCGTATATTTATTTTCTGAGCGGCTATTTAGGTTCAAGTATGGAAAATAGAATGGGATCCAGATACAAATAATACATACTACGGACGTGTCGAATAGCATGTAGTGAAGTTTTAAGTTAACTTTAATAATGTAATAATTCAAGTGAAAGTTTACCTCTTCAAAATACTCCAAGGCAATTTCTATAGAATTATTGATGATCGATTCATGGAAACCTGGTATCACCGCAATATTTTTAACCTTGCACAAGATAACTATTCGCAGATATTATTGAAACATGTTCACTCAGCGATAGTCACGTAACGTTGTCTTTAATCGAAAGGTGAATACATAAATTAAAATCATTTTTTAAGTGGCTGATTTTTGGATCTTGGACTCTTTCCTTTTTGGACCATATCTACTGGGATTTGTGTAGCGTCTTTAAACACATTTTCTCGACATCAATTTAAAATATTTGACTTGAAATCTACGACAGTCAAAATTTCAATAATTGACCAAAGATATGAAGTGTACATTTCAAATCGGACCAGGACCAGCTTCGTGCTTCGTTGATTAAATCTATAGTTAACATTTTTTTTTTTTTAACTATCGAAATTAATCTTTTCTGCGATAGAGACACAACAATAAATATCACCGACAGTGCCTTTCAACCGAAGACATCTGCAATTAAGTGGTATCCTTAATTTTATCCCGTACAGATCACTCAACTTTCGAACCCGGACATGAAATTAAACTCCACAAAAATTATACACCATTTTTGTATTTTTAATTCGCCATTTAACAACCAGAATAATATTGAAAGCGTTTTTCAAATGTAACACCAATATTCTTGAAGAAAATAATCACCACCAAGTCATCTCAAGTATGTATATTATTTATTTAATTAGTAGTGAGTAAATATAATATATGATAAAGTTATAGCCACTTGCCACAATCTCTTATAAAAAAGTCATAACGTTACATAAAACTTATCGTTCCCGCTGACTTAATAATGCCTTGAAGTTTTATCTTCCGATGTGGAATATATTATTTTTAAAAGAGGCTAAATAAAAAAAAACCTCTATCTCGCTGAGTGGGATTATAAAAAGAGATAATAAAATTTCGTCCCGTACACGTCTCCCCAACTGGTGTGGCGTTCGTATGACGAGGCCTCCATACTAATAATCGCATCCACTCGAACAGATAAGAGCACCGAAACGAAGGCGGCCGAGACACGGTGCTAGACATTAAATCGCCTATAAACCGTCACATTGTCTGCCTGCTGTTGTACCGCACACTTTACTGCCGCGACGTTTATTAACTAATAAAATTAATTGGAAATTACATTTTCGAAATTTTGGACCGGGCGGAATAAACAACAAACTAGCAATGTCGTCGAAATGATGCTATGTAGTAAATAACCAATGCACCATTTCAATTGCAATTATTGCGTAGTGTGCAAATTGCTTAATTGGTTTTTGTTCAACGTATTGACTTGTTTAGGGAAAAGCGATCAATATACTACCGTTCCAAGCAAGAGGGCAGTAAAATTTCTGAAATTGAATAATGGATTCCATTTGCTAAATATTTTTTAAAACCGTATATATTTGGTGCTCTCTTTTTTTACTAATACCAGTTTCGCTCACTAGATAAATGTCCCTTTGAACTTTTTAAAGTAAATTTTTTAGCAAAAAATATATGAACTAAAAAATGGGGCAAATTTATAATACTTGGCGAAAAAAGCTTACATTTATAAAAGCATAAAACGTATTGTATTATATTGCATGAAATGATCAAGGCTTATTTTGTCCAATAGTGATCATGTTCAACTGGTCATACATAAAATTAATATTCTTCTTTAGTCGCACATCAGTTTATCGAAAAAAAGATTACGTAAACATACTGATGTGGAAGAAGTTTATTCAAATACCTATATTGTTGCTTTTAAAAAGAACGTCATACCCTTTAAAAATGCTCAATAAAGGGTTGTAAATTACACAGGTGCTGTAAAAGCTTGTGACCCCTATATCGCATAAAAACAATAATATAGCGGTGGCTGTAGGGGCAAACGAGTAATGTGGGGAAGATATTTCAAAAGAATCCATTATTAGGCTTTGTTATTTTTGATTCGTTAGAACTTTTTATAATGGCTTATAATCTCAATATTACTGTTATAAAACATGTTGATTACTTTCTTAGTATTTTCCGAGTATTAAGTTCTTATAGGTTTTGAAGGTATGTATGTCAATATAATTTGACTCCCAAACCGCAAAACCGAACACAGTCCAGATCCTAGGATCGCTAACCCTTGTGGGGGACCAATGACATATTATACAATAACAAACGTGGCGAAGTAAGTTAACATGTGTTTCTGAACATCTTTCAAATAGTTTTACACTCACAACTTAGTTTAAATATTTAAAAAAATCTCGAAGCTTTACGCTGCCAAAAAAATAGTGGGTCATATGCACTAACAGTTTCATTTATTTAGAATTAAGAGCAGTGACGCACAACCAATGATATTTCATGCGGCCTAATATGACAAATATAAATCACCTTTTTTTCTTCAGAATGTTTTACTGACGTTTTAAGAACAATATAAAATTTTCAAGTTTATATAAAGTAAAAATATCGATAATTTAATCACTTTTACCCATGCGACCCTCGAACTATCTGACAATTAGGTTGTGCATCAAAGATTTAGGGCAACCATCATCATTTTTTTTTATTTAGAAATCGAGAGAACAATATTGTATCAACTCATTTCAATCAAAAATAAAGTTTAATAGTTACTCATTTTATTACAATAAGCCGGTCCCACACAGGAAAAAAGATAGAATATTTTTTTTTTAAACAACGAAATAAAAAAGATTTAAATATCCTTTACGTGATTTGAATATTGATAAGGTAATAATTTATTCAATAAAAATGATCAAACAATAATTGTGAATAAAATCGCCATTATATATACATATAAAGAACAATAACCTTAAAATTTAATATATTACTGAATAAATTGTGTGACTCGACACATGTCACAGTCTTTGTCTATCAGA
Organism: Himalopsyche kuldschensis; assembly: GCA_028554975.1. Classification (NCBI taxonomy): domain Eukaryota; kingdom Metazoa; phylum Arthropoda; class Insecta; order Trichoptera; family Rhyacophilidae; genus Himalopsyche; species Himalopsyche kuldschensis. The sequence goes on from JAHFWI010000003.1 coordinate 20,154,275, forward strand.
GAAAACAAGTTATTTTTAAACAGTTAGACGTGTAAACAAAAACACTCAAGTGATTCATTTTTATATTACTGGCATACGTGCTTCCCAGCACAATTAACGGCTCGTATGAATAATGGGTGATCTGCTAGTATCTGGGTATGCTAACATATCATCTAGGAAATAATTATATATCATATTATTTCGTGGGTATTTTATTGAAAATTTTAAGAAATAACTACTAAAAATATGGGACATATCACGTAGGTAAAAGTCTTCAATAATTGTATCTCAGTATTGTAATGCCGGAAAAAATGATTACGGGTCCTTGAAAATATAAATACATTGTTGTTTTAACCTAGGTAACGGAATCGGCGTCGTGTTTACAAACCGCCAGTGGCGTTTGGCACTGGGCTGCGGCGGTTTGTTGTCATTATGTGTTTATGAATTAAATTTTATATTTATTTATAAACAGCTAAATTCGTTGCAATCATTGTACAAACTGCCAATTTTTGCGATAAACAATTCGTCTTACAAATAAAACCAAGTACTTTCTACGTATTTCACATTTATTAAATATACCTTAGACTAAATTTGAATCTATTGAATTGTGTACGTTTCTATGAGATTTGTCGCTAACGTTCGGGTTTTACTCCGTAAGTGCACGAATGAACTTAAGACGAGTAAAACCTGAAATGCCGAAGGGCGAAACATAGGATGTTAGCGGAAAATCTCATGGAAAATTACTAATTTCAAACGATTCAAATTTGAATTTTAAATACTATCTAGCACCTTCAGTCGAAATCCTCGATTATAACATAGACTCAAGTCGGTTAGCGAACCCGGTGCTAATATTTTTTGCGGAGTGTGTTCTAGTTAATTTATTGAAATCCAGTGATTGTAAAACCATAATTTGGGAATGCACTTTGTAAACTTTTCAGTCGGCGCGACCCATATTCATATACATACATATGTAAGTAATTTCAATCATTTCTCCACACACGAATATATAGATTTTTAGTATTCTCCATACTACTCAACGCTATACCCACCACCACCAGTTTCGACTTTACACTCTTCTCAAAATGGTGTATTCCGTAGACCTACCAAGCACGTGCCATTAATATTAATGAATATAAGAAAATTTTCTCTGAAGGCTATTTTTATTCTAGAAAAACCACTCCAACTCAACGCCATATCACAATAATGCTAAGGTATTATTATATGCAAAACAAATATGCGCCTCGAAGTTCAATTTTAGATTTTGACAGCGAAAAATATTTACAATATTGAAAAACACGTTCATGGCCAAAAGCAAGTAAGAGATGTTTTGAGAACTACTTTTTGGCTATTTATCAATCGTTATTAGCATAAAGTATGTATAATATATAACGAGTTCGTACTTATTTTATTAGTCAGTAAAAACTTAAACATTTTAAATGTAACATATTGGTGTACGTGATCGGTCAAACGTAAAATATACGTACATACAAATCCTTATCAAAAATAACAAAAAAATTAGCGGCTTATGTTATTTAAGAGGTAAAAATAATCTAAAACATTACTTTTTTGGTTTATATGTGACCATAACGTACTAAGAAAAATTGGAAACCCCGCATCATTTTGAATCCTAACCTACATGACTCAGTTGGTAACATTTGGCGATTCGTAATACGACGTTGCTTAATTTTATGAATAACTAGTATTGCTACCCGGCGTCGCTCGGACTAAGCGACCAATAATTATTTAATGTTATATCATTCGACATAATTATATCACAAAATCTAACATCCAAAATAGAGTTAAACTAAAATCACAAACTTTATTTTATTTGATGACAGCCCCATTCTCGCCCATTAAAATGTCCAAATTCAAGGAAAAAATCTAATTTGCTGTCAAAGAAATGTCAAATAATACCTTCACGAAAATAATAAACATTATTATTAATAATAAAAGCCGGGAAAAGTTCTGTAGAAGACTAATTTATTACATTTTGACTAAATGTCTTCGCCGATAAAAATTCAAACATATTTTCTTTCATATTCGTTTTTATGGCAACTTAATGACCAACAATGCAAAAGGGAATTACAGACCCACAGATATACATACGCCGTTTCGGTTTTATATATTTTATGAATAACTAGTATTCGAACCCGGCTTCGCTCGGACAAGTTTGGGGTTATGTTCACCTCGGCGCGTAAATTCAGACGGGCCAAGTTGAAACAACTGGCAACTTAATGACCAACAATGCAAATGGGAATTACAGACCCACAGACATACATACGCCGTTTCGGTTTTATATATAAGATATTTTGGTTCATATGAAACTACTCGAGTACTCGAGTATTTTGTAAAATGTACTACTCGATACTCGAGTAATTGGAGTCTCTACACACACATTGATAACGAAACAAATTTACCGTCGAAACTTTCGCGAGCGAAATCAATTCGTTTGTTTGAACTTGCAAAACAATGCAAAAGGGAATTACAGTCCCACATACATACATACGCCGTTTCGGTTTTATATATAAGAATATATAATTCGTATTTTGTCATGAGCGACAGTGGTTATCAATAATACTGAAGGCAAGTAGGCAAGTAACTTTGGTACCTCAGCTATTTTATGACGTTTTTCTTCCTGATATATCGATATTGATAATAATTCAGCTTTTTCGAGTCTTTCCTGAGTCGATAATAATAATATGTATATTAATTGAATAGCTAGAAATGCGTCGATAATAATAAATATCTTGACTGTATATAAATATTTTTGAACGTTTCTTTTATCGACATTCGATACAATTTTTTTGTTGAAAGCTTCTTTAATGCCATATAAAGTTATTTCTAAACAAAAAGCGTTGTACTGCATACTAATAATTTAATAAATATACTTCATAAGAAGGATGCAAATTTAGACAAAATCATTATAATTTCTGTGTGCATCCATATTGCATAAACTTTTCTTACTTAACCTCATAATGATTGCTGGTCTGACTGGATATTTTTTGCATTCTCGTTTAATTAAATTAATATACATTCATCAAGGATATCGAATGCAAATTAGTATGTGGTAATAATATGCAACATCCTTTTATATTATTATCGATTCGTGGTTTCTATAAATATTCAGTACGATCTATGGCAGGGTTTCCCAAATAAGTTTATTTAGTTGCAGAACCCTTTCATGTTTGGTAAATAAGTTGGAACCACTTAAATATTGTTAATGTATTCTGGCGCCATCGATGCACATATCATCACATATTATCCCAATTGATTTAAACATCCAGCTTATGTTCTCAACGATGGTATAAAGTATGTTCCATGCCTTCATCAAAACTTTATCTGTCACGCCTCGAGATGTGACGACACCTAAATATATATTTTTTCACTTTTAGGGTGTTCATTGTCAATACTTGGTGGAAAGGCATTATAATAAAAATAGTAATACATTTTTAGTACTTTTTCCACATAAAATTTATTTGATCAGGACCGGTTTCGCTCATGGCGAGCATTGACAATGCTTGACAATGCATTGACAATGCTTGCCATGAGCGAAACCGGTCCTGATCAAATAAATTTTATGTGGAAAAAGTACTAAAAATGTATTATTATTTTTATATATTTTTTCATATTCTTCGTGGATGCCATTGCCGTAACGCTGATCTATGAAAATCTTTAGACACGTCTTGGTAAAATTTCAAACAGTGATATGTCAAATAGAGTGAAATTTATTCCTCAATTTGTGTTAAATTTGTTTATCTTGTTTGGAACTGTCAGAAGAAAAGGAAATAGCTGTTTTGAAACAATTAAGATTACAGTATCGCTCGTACTGTAGTAGTTTTACATTTGAAAAAACAACGAGATCAAATAAATTTACGTTAGTTTTTAGTGTTTTTACAAATAACTCCTACTACACTTTTTTTATTCAAGATGATAGTTCTACATTTCACTGTTCTGTCATTTGTGTATGTTTAATTTATAAGTTGCATATATCATCCAATGTTTTGTGAATTGAAATATGGTTTATAGAAACATTAAACTGCAATTTTATCATCTCGTAAGCGGTGCAGAGAGTACAAATTGTATAAATTTGAATCTGTATGAAGATATTGTAGAAATGTAAACATCTTAAAGCTGAGACATGCCATCGTCATCGAATCAACATTGATTTATTACGTAAGATTTTCGGGAACATAAAAATTTTAATATTTGAATGGTAATTTACTGATATGTTTTACCAGCGATTTTTACATTTCAACTTTTCAAACTTTTCAAGAGTGGGCAAAAGTTGCCAGCTGTCTTTTTCGCAATGGATATATAAGTATATATTTCATAAAATTCAGGGGGGGGGGACGTCCCTGTGCTTTGATATCCGGGAGAGTCCGCCTCTATCACAGCAGCATCGTCTAAGCCTAGACACCTAAAAGCGCCAAATTAACGAATTGAAAAACAGAATTCTATGCTTGCGTCAGGAAGCTCGTCAAGGCTATGCTTAGGTTTTATGTTCCCACTCACCATATATTCCGAGAATTATTATAGGAACGGAACTAATCTAGATTACAAATTGATTTCAGTTTATTATATTTTAGATACATTACACCGATTTCGTTAATTAAATATCTGCCCAATGCGTTAGTTGGTAAGTGTACGGAATTCTTACTAGGGCTGTGAAGTCTGTAAAAAAACCACGACTCCGCCTTCGGCTCCAGCATTGACCAAAAACACGACTCCGACTAAAAGAAGTTTAATATCGTCACTTTTGTTTCCTAATTTTCCTATTTAATGTGTATTCAATGAAACATCAAACAAGCAATTCGACCAATAGCCAAATCTTACATATTATATGCAAAAATAAAAAGTTCAAACTTTTCCAAATTTCCGACTCAAGCCTAAATGCCGCGACGACTCCGACTCCGATTCCGGCCAAAAAACCGTGACTCCACGACTCCGGCTCCGACTTCAGAGCCCTGATTCTTACAATCAACATGACAGTACCTACCATGATTAATATATTGTTTGTAACCTTTTTCCGTACGTCTCAATTAGTATTTACAATACTAAAAATCCTGTTTAGGTAATTTTTTAATTTGTGAATGTAGGAAAGGGCCTTGTATTTAAATGAATTATGCATGCCTTTTTTCGTACTAAAAAATACGGGGATTCCGTGTTACGTATAATTTTACTGAATACACTCATTGCATGGGGAATACACTACAGGAACTGCTGTGTAAAAAATACATTGAACGTATAAAAATGAAAAAAGTTGTCATATTCAACACACAGTTTCAATTTCATACGTAATAAGCAAAATAAAAAAATGTATTCCATTGACGATATTTCAGGACGCCGCAATCACACTGCATAGAAAAGGGGGCCTGCCTGCAGGGTAAAAATTATCTCAAGGCTCAATACATTATCCGTAGCATGAACTCCAGTATAGACTATCATCACAGAAGCAGATAATAGCAGCGAATATAGCAAAATGCAATAATGTAAATATGATTTTGATTACTTTGCGTTACAGTTTCATACTCCTGAATTAGTAGTTAGAATCCATGTGTGGTCTGCGGCCATCAGTTTAGTTTATCCGCTCTATAATAATAAATTATTAAAGTTATCTTACAAAACATGTATTACACAAATATTATTAATTATTCTTCATATAATAATATAACGGTCGATAAAACAGTTCGCAATTTCCGGTGGCATTTGGATAGTTTTAGTTGCAATAAATTATTATAATGCTATTTTTATTGTGGTCGGTAGCTTACTTATCTTCCAGCTGAGGCAGAATATAAAATTATTAATTACTATATTCAGTTGGTATTTCTTGTATTTTTTTATTGAAGTAAACGATTATATTTTATACTTGAGAGTAAATAATACAGAATAGTATTTGTCAACATTTATTAGCCAATTTCGTGTATATGAATAAATTTTCATTTTGAAAAATAGAAATTTAATAATTGTATTTAATTAGCAGTTATTATTATAAATGCAGCGGTTAATTTTAAAGGTGATATGACATGTTTTATTTTGTAAAATTCGCGGTCTCGACGATTTAAAACTAAACATAAAAAGATTTTCCATTTTTTATTCCTGTATTCGATTGCTTTTTCTGTTTGATAATTTTCAATGTCAATTTATTTCTTTCAACTTCCATCAATTTTTAAGAACATATGGTATTAGTAATTATTGTACACACAGATATAAAATTAATAATGGTCGTAATCAATGATCAATTTATTTTTTTAGAATATATTGATTCTTCTTAAGTCGAAATTTATTCATGAAATATTTATCTTACATCTTAATCTATTGTATATATAGTCAATAATATTTGAAAAAATCTTCTCAATATTTTTCGTTTGTAAGGAAACTACCGTTTTTGTCCTAATATACAACTCACCTACAAATCAGTTAGTGCAACAATGTGAAACACTTCAGCTAAATAAAATATGTTAATTATATGAGCCAGTAGCTAGGCCCTTTGTTGTTCATACATTGCTGTATTAGAAAACAAATAATCTTAGGACAGAAACTAACTTATATAATATAATGCCAACCGCAAGCATTATCCGATGCAATTTATTTGAAAAAATAGCTGAATTGTGCAAGACATTCGGTGAGCTGTGTGCATTAGATTGATCGATGTAAAAACCAGTGTCAGAACAAAGAGATTGTCCTTGCGGCCGAATTTTGGGCAGTGCGCATGCGCTGATCACTTCACCCCCTTCGGGATGCACCAGCGCCACCCTTCAAAGCTCTTATCATCCCCTAACTACCTCCCCCCACCCCACATTGCTACAAATATTCCCTCCGATTCGGGACTTTAATATGCCTACCTATACAAGCAAAAACTTGTACAAGTAGTTAACGCTATATCATCCTCTTTGTCAATAAGAAATGAAAAAGTATGAGTACAGAAATAATGATTATTCAACACGAAGGTGGATATTTCAACAAATATTCTGTACACTAAGCTCGCATCATGGAATGTGTTTTTATAAAATCTTATACACCAGAAATAAAAAGTCAGAAGGTTTTTTCAACACTTATAGTTACTTGATTTATTGATTGAGTAGGCATTTACTTGGTAGAACTCTTGGTAGAAATAAGGTAAGACAAGTAACAATGTATTTTAATTCTACATAAATTATTTTATATATTTGTTGATGGCTATTTCGGCTTACGCCCTCGTCAGAACTATATTTCGGACGAGGGCGTAAGCCAAAATAGCTATCAACAAATATATAAAATAATTTATGTAGAATTAAAATACATTGTTATTTTTCTTACCGTACTTATAATTACAATTAAAAAAACACACCTTCTGATAAAGTGGAGTTATAAATAATGTGGAAAATTACAAAGGCTACACAATATAGATCCCACTAATAACAAGAATGTCTTTATTGCTGGAGATATCAACTCGATATATAAAATGTAATATTATGTTTCTAGAATTAAATCTTGTTGACTAACGTAGCGTTATAAGAAAGATATATAAAAAATACGAATAGAAAAGTAAAAAGCAAAAAATACTAAAATTCGAGAAAATAAATATACATATTTATTTGTTGTATGTTTGGTAAACGGAGTATAATTATTTATGTCGACTTAAAGTAAAAAATATTTTGGAAGGTAGGCCAACTATGCCACAGAACTTCTATAAATATTTTTTTTTGAATAATCAAGCAGTGCTTTCTTTAGCCTCCTTCGCCATTGTTCACAAAAAAAAAAAAAAATATATGATTAATCTTTGTCCATTATTCGATACAAAAATCGCTCGTAATACTTTTTTCCACCTCTCGCTACCTCCCACTATTGGAAAACTTCTTTGTGAGGAATGACGTGGGGATTTTTTTATCCCCCCCACAGCACTGACAGGGGTGGAAATTTCTGTTGCTATGCAAATCTAAAACCGACCAGTTCGCTTGGCAACAGTGAATGAAAATGCCCCACACAGATACATAGACGACTGAAACACACTTACACTGATGCTACTACTAACACATATAAAATGCATTACACAACTGCACAAACTCAAACATTTCAATAAACCAGACCAAACCACACACGGGGAAATATATTGAGGGGACAGTAATATTAAAACGACATCTAACCGCTAACGGCAAGATGAAGAATTGATAAGGTTTATAATGCCATGCTTATCATACTAATCATCATATAAAATATGTTGAAGTAGTACTAAGAATTTTGTATAATTTTTTTGATGAATAATTTTTGAATCCGAGTCAGTCTACTGGTTAAAATATGAAGATTTCACAGAAAATTCACTATGAATTCGAATCTTAGGTCTTTAGAGTATTCATAGGTTTATTTCCATACTTTTTCACTACAATGCATTCAGAATTGACTTTAAATGAAGTATGCATCCTTGATATATTAAGATGCTGTACACGTTCATATATTATAAAAATACAATTAATATTTTTAAAGTATATAAATATAAGGAATCAGAATAAAATGAGTAATATTCCAGATTTAATAAATATCGATATCGTTATACGTACATATGTATATGGTAATATGGATTCCTTTGTGATATTTTGAATATTTTGTGTGGAGTGATCATTATTTATCATGGAAAACTAATTGAAATTTGATTATGTGATAATTTTCAATTCGTAAGATATCAAATCTGAATTAAGTACACATGATATGAAGGAATGCTTAATATGTATTGATACAATTAATAAAATTTAACACTTAAAATGGAGAAAGAAATTTGATAATCGTTTCACCAAAAATCATCATATTTAGACCTTGTAACCAGGGCTGTGAAGTCGATAAAAAAAAGTCCGACTCCGACTCCAGCATTTACCAAAACCACAACTCCGACATTGACCAAAAACACGACTCCGATTATGACTAAAAAAAAGTTAATATCGTCACTTATTTTCCCTAAATTTCCTATTTATGTGTATTCAATTAAATATCAACCCTGTCAATGGGACCAAAAGCCAAATTTTAAATGCAAAAATAAAAAGTTCAAACTTTTCAAAATTTCCGACTCCAAGTACGATTCCGGCAAAAACGCTGCGACGACTCCGACTCCGATTCCACAGCCCTGCTTGTAACTCTCCCCTGTACATTGTGACGTCATTTACGGAGGGCCAGTGAGATTTTGCCATGATCCCATACAATTTCAAGGATGGGGGTTTTGTTACTTCATGGCCATTGTAGATTTACCTTTAAAGAGTTTAGTAACATTGATTTAAAAAAAATACCTTATATGTTATAATAGCGATTCGTTTGAAATGCATTTACAAGGACCTATTCTTAAAAATATTCATAACTCTATGTCTTTTCTTTCTTTCATAAGGCAGCTTTAGTGTGTCGGGCACGTATACATACATACATTGATAAAATGCAATGTTTGTGGGCGTATCTCGCTTCATTTCAATAGTGCTCTAATCCCAATATAATAAATTAAGCTTTTCTTTCAATAAATTGTGTAAATATTGGATATAAATGTGTAGAGTTCTGTGTTGCATTTATTATATTTTCAGTAAATTAAATCATATCGATTGAAAAAAAATAACGCTACATAAAAGCAACAGTGGGATAAAACCAATATATTATATGGAAAATAATTGTTACTTTCAGACTTGTTTGATACTTTTAAACAGTTTATTAAGTTTGTTTTGCAGTTTATGGATAACAGATAGATATTTTTGAAAACTATTATTTGTATATAAAAAGAACTCCCAAATAGTATTACATACTTATAACTACAGAGTAATATCAATAGAAGTGATGTTTGTCTTTAAAGTGGGGCATTTGTTTATATCTCAGTCTTTCATTGCGTAGTTTTAGTTTTTAGCATTTGACTGACATTATTACCTCAAAATGTATTGTTTGCTTTATCTCACTGTTGCTTTCAAGCTTCTAGAAAAAGTTCAGACAATAATATTTCAATGTTACTGCTTAAATGAGAACCATCAATATTATCTTACATTAGAAAATACTCCATTTTATTTTTAGTTATGCAGATGTTTAGGTGGAAGAAAAAAGTATGATATAATTTTATTTAAATGACTATTGGAAGAATATATAAATCAAATATTGAATAACCTTTTTTAATATCAAGCTAATTATTTAACGTAAATATTTAACAACTTCCAATGTGTACACTTTGTAGCTTCTTACTTTATTGCTGATTTCTTTTAAATTTTCAATAATATACATATGATAATATTTACTTTTTAACATATAATATACACACCTTCTTATCTCATTATTACACCAACAACTATATTTTATCATTTGAGAAATTACAACGGAGCTTTACTAAGTAAACATTCATATATATTACCAACACATATGTCCTCGATCTCAAATGTCAATTTATCAAAATAACGCATGAAATTATATATTCCTTGTCCAAACCTTCTGTTTTTCTTATTGCTGGGACGTTGGCTAAATGATGTAATCGTAAAAAAATAAACAACTAGTGTAAAACGAACAGTAATTCGCTAAAAATAGTTATGTTGTTATGGAATCCATGTGGTGTTACAGTTAAAAGTTAGATGAGTAAAAAGTAACCTTGGTTAACCTTGAAAAACAACCCGGCGCTGAAATACATCAATCATTTGGAACATACCTTGTGTGGACCGTCGGTGACATTTCATTCCGAGCGCCTAGCAACAGTATTCAATGTTTAATCCACCCTCTCCCGCGCGTATAAATGGATGTATGTACCGATGTGTTTATAAATTACACCATATACGAGTCAACTCGGTGTGGTTGTGTGGTGCATAGAACATTATGCGCATGCGTCAAACAACTAGCCCAGTGATACTTAACTTTATAACTGCAAATTAAATTCAATATGTACGTTATAATGATAGACGAGAGATATCGCCTTTTGTAGCTCCTGCCTAACCTTCGTAGCTTCGATTACTTTCAGAAGGGTGGATACAATTTTGTGTTAAAATACAGTTTGTGTATTAATTATCGTGGCGCAACCAAATTATCATCAACAAAAGAGATTTATTTAAATATAGAAATCCCCGCTCATATCCATGGTTATCATTTTTTTACGTTTGCGAAAACGATTTAAAATATTTTCGTTAGACGTCAAACATGTATCACACTCACAATTTGATATTAACTTTTACGTATATGTGATCCTGGAAGAGCATAGACAACGTAAATAAATTTAATATATTAAATAATGTATACAACTACTCCCAGGTACCGGATCCATAGCCGAGTGTTGGTTTCTCTCACGAAGCTCACGAAGTCGAGTCCTAGTACGGCCAGTAAAGACAGCAATTGTATGTTGATATTCGCTCTATAAGAAGTCCATATGCTCCACATTGGAAGCGAACGATGTAAAAAGAAAAAAATACTACTGATTATTTTATAATAACTATGTTTATACAATTGAGTAAACAATATAAATGGAGTAGTCTTGATTAGAAGCTCATAATATATAGACATGTATACAATGTAAACATGGAATAGACACGTAATATGTGAATTAATTTACCTTCATTAATCATGTGTATATCTATCTGTTTATACATACAATTACAATTTACGAATTCATAAAAATAAAGATATCTCTTATTCAACCAAGTCTAGCATATATGTAAATATGTTTTCTCGCTCGCAGAATGGTGACGTTGTATCGGAATACGCAGATTTAAAAAAACATGTCGTACTGAAAATATTATATATATAATACATACAAGATGACACTAGTTTGGTTTAGCGTCACTGCATCATCGGATAAAATACATCGGCGATAGCGTGTTTATATTCCGAACACACAATGGCTTTTGATAAATACATGCCTAACCCAGTAATATTATTATTTGCAGAGGGGTACTATTACTGCCATTGAATTGATTCCGTATAAAAACGCATACGCCGCGACGCAAATCGGCACACTCGATTGACACTACGTCAAATGGGGTGTGCCAAATAGATCATAAACAATGGGGACCGTGTAAAATGATGCTGCGTGACGCAATTAAAGACCAATCAAAGTTTCAGAACAACACGTACGAAATTGTTAAATTAAATAAGCAACTGTCGTAAGCAGAACGTGATTATCCTGAAATAAAATATCAAGCACATGATAAATATTATAGATAGGACATGTTTATTTAATTTGTCTTTAATCTTAAATTAAGTAATATACACTTCGCAATAACGTGTGATTGTAATGTTTATTTCAGATGAAACAGTCGTACTATTTATGATATTTAAATAAACATCATGAACAAAATGTATCTCAAATACTCCTCGAAGACAAAGAAATTGATGTCAAGGGTTAAAGAAATATATTATATGTGGAATATTTTTTTGTAAAATGTATTCAAATTACAACAAAATGAACTTTCATAATTTGAAAAAATACAATAGAAACAGTTTCGCTGAAAATTTTCGACTGATACTAAGTGAACAAAAGATGTATTATGCGTTAATGTTTTTAATTACATTTTATAACTTCACTAATATTGGAACCCGGCTTCGCTCGGACCAGTTTGGGGTTATGTTCAGCTCAGCGCGTAAATTCAGACGGGCTAAGTTGAAACAACTTTTTTCAAAATTCAAAAGTCTAGGTCAATTAAAATGGAATTAAAATGAACATTTCAGACTGGCATTGACATTTCACAGCCCCTTTCATATATTGACAGCCCCATTTTCACCCATTAAAATGTCCAAATTCAAGGAAAAAATCTAATTTGCTGTCAAAGAAATGTCAAATAATACCTTCACGTAAATAAAAACATTATTATATTAATAAAAGCCGGGAAAAGTTCAGTAGAAGACTAATTTATTACATTTTGACTAAATGTCTTCGCCGATAAAAAAATCAAACATATTTTCTTTCATATTCGTTTTTATGGCAACTTAATGACCAACAATGCAAAAGGGAATTACAGACCCACATACATACATACGCCGTTTCGGTTTTATATATGTACTACTCGATACTCGAGTAATTGGAGTCTCTACACACACATTGATAACGAAACAAATTTACCGTCGAAACTTTCGCGAGCGAAATCAATTCGTTTCTTTGAACTTGCAACAACAATGCAAAAGGGAATTACAGACATACATCCCCCGTTTCGGTTTTATATATATAACTTCATTCACAAAAAAGTTCAAAATGAATGATCTTTATTAGATCATTTCGCCAGCGGTATTAATTTAGTGCACAGTTCAACCGTAATAAAGATTACTATTGTCCAAAACCTTCCGCATTCCATTCAAACTCTTTGGGCGTCTAATCAAACAACCGTGTAAAACTTTGATTATGATCCTCCTTACAAATTACGTTTCCATAATATTTCATCGAGCGCTGTGGGAAGGGTTAGGGGGGCTAAGAGTTTTCAGGGGCCAACTCACCCATCGGTATAATATTATATTCTACCATTTGGCTGAAAGTGCACTTCGGTAAACTAACTTTAAGCCTATAATCTCTGAACTGAAAAGGGTATGCAGACTTACTTCGGCGGGTTGATTAGTTCGCAACGCTTAAGTACTTACTCAAAGTGTATAAAATTACCAGATAATTATCTACTATACAGTTTAGAGAGTTGCTATTGTTTCAGCTTGTTTCCTAAAGGCAACTATAATAATCATTTTGCCAGTAACTTAAGGCATTTACGGTCAATAAAAACCAATCTTTATCAGTATTTCAGTTAGGTTATGTTAGGACTAATAAATTTAGATATTGATCGTTTTGTATAAATTGCTAAACACTTGATTTTGTAACTCTTCATTTCTATTACACATAGACTAGCTATGGTAAATCTCAACAGTAGTTTCATAGAAGTGATTGTTATTCAAAATTACAGAAAAGTGGTTGGATAATCGCTCTCGGTACGCCGCCCCGTACAAAACAAATTCGGTTCTTCTCATGGCATAGGCAGTCTTTAATAAATATCTTATTATATTGGTTTGGAATACGTTCGCCAAACGTGTTAATTAAGGTTTCCTGTAATATATTTTATGGGAGATACACAGGGAATTTAAAATGAGCAAAATGGTGAATCACCTATTATGTTTGGATATCGCTTACTACCTGATTATGTAAATGAGAGCTCATTGCACGTTTTATTGCATTACCATTATATGACCACCATATAAAATATAAAACTATTTTATTATTTTAACTACTTACCATTTTGTTAAAACTGAAGACAGTTTATGTTAATTGTTAATCACATAAATATCGTTCAGTGGATACTGAGCAATGATAATACTTACGCCACTGTCTATAAAAATAATAAACACACAATTGCCAAATAAATACGGATCGTTTCTAAATGTCACCTAATCCTATTTCAAATGTTGTCTATATTCACTTCTACTCCCCTCGCCGAGTGTTGCAAAGGAATATAAGATTCAATTATTGGGCTACTGCATAATTTGGTGCATCAATCTCTGTCAAATTCACTAAAAAAGACCGCTTACTCGGAGTATAAATATTTAAATCTTTTCTATCACAGAATGTATTGTTAGTGATGTGCTTCTTTTACATATGGGAATTTTTCCGTTTATCTCTATTAAATAAAAATTACAACGACGAAAAATTTTCTCTCAAAACAAGGCGACGCTGGTCAAACTATTTGGCTAATGCCTCGACCAAGCGTAAAGAAAACTATTTACATATTTCATTTACTAACCAATTCTAAAACACGGGCAAAAAAAGCAGTCATAAGCAAGTAAACTGCATTCCTTACCAATTATTATAATATATCCAAATATATTTTACACAATAAAAACTGACTAAAGTACAAACGATTGTTAATTAAAATTATAATTCAAATTACGAGACTTCCACCTGTTGTAAGTTCGCAGTCAATATTCGTAAGGGGGTTACGTAATTTTTACTCAACGCAAATCCTTCAGTCAGCTGAATAATTATTTCGACGGTAGGTACAAAGAATATTTGTGGGCAAACAATATACATACCATAGCCATAAATCGTCCAGGAAGTAAACATTCAGTCGCCCGTTTTCAAATAACGGTTGCCAGGATTGGCTTAGGAGCAATTTCCAAAGGTTGCTTTCATATTTACTAAAGTATGTTGATATAAATTTGACCTGACCTGAAAGACTTCTTGGTGAAGAAAATACTGTTTGTATTGATAATTTTCTTAAAAATACCCACAATAAAAACTTGTAATATTTGACCGATTTGCTTTCAAAGGTTTTTATAAATTTTACTTTCTTCGTCTTAAATACGAGCAAATGATTTTCTTCATTACGAGGCCTATTTACGAAAATGGCAGAGGAGTTTAATATTGGTATGGGCACATAGCCACACCAAACGCAGAGAACAAAGGACTTTTTTACTTTTTTATTCTGGTACATACATGCACAAAGCACACACACACACATTGACGGTGCACAATGGCGGCCATCATGGATGCATGGCAGTAATAATAAATAAAATAATGCAGCCTGTCAAATGTTGCTGCCATGCGTGAGGTGACATAATCATTTACGAATAATATTATCTGCCAACATACAGCAACGTTGCAAGCTTGTAAGTTCATAACTGCGGCGTAAACATAGTATTTTTAAATGTTATACTGATAAAAATATATTGAAAATGTTCAGTTGTATATCTGATACTTAATTACTAACAAATTTACCATCAAAAGTGAGTGTTGCAGGCTTATTGTTCAATAGTATAATATGAATTAGAAATGACATCTTATAACTGAGCTCAGTACAGTCAAAAATGAGGGAGGCATACTTTCGTGAAATGTTTCCGTCGAGCAACTTTTAATTACATATTCATAAAGTTTCAAAATTTTCTTTTTCAACACTCATGAAATTGTTCTGATACATATTTATTTAAAATTGACAGATAAAGTTTATTATTAAATTATTATAAACCGCCACTAATTCGTATATCTGGCAAACATCGTCAACATTAGATTATGAATTAATCAATCATGAATAATGCACACTAAATAACAGGCAGAATATAATAATTTGTGTGTTAGTTAACACTTAATTTAAGGACCCTTTCAATTACTTTGGTAATAAGCATATTATTTCGCACTTGATGACCAATTTATAATACAAATGTGTGCACTCTGTAGGCACAATTTTTATTTTAATCGAATTGTCTACCCAGTCCATGTGAACACGTGAAATTGTGTTTTTTTCTGAGAAGCAAAATTTTATTGGATTTGTGTGTGATGATCGCTTAAAAGTCGAAATATTGTGACGTCTATTATTTATGTTAAATAGTATATTATGTCAGGCTTAATACAAGTCAACAATTGTAATACGTTTTAATTTTGTAAATTTCCACGAGTTTTGTCGCTAACCACCCAGGTTTCGCCTTTCGGCATCTTCAGACATTTCAAGTGCACGGGTGTACTTGAACTGACGCGCAGTAAATCGTTTATATACAAAAATATGATGTAGATCACTAAGTTGAATTGCTATTAAAATTTAAATTAGCGAAATTTTTTTGTACACGAGTTTAAATGAATTAAGTGGGCTTGTTATTACTATCGGGAATTTCGAATGTAGTATCGCAAATGTTAATGACCCGATAATAACATATGAATTTCTAAAATAAATTTAGAGTTGTGAAATGCCCAGAGATGCCGAAAGGCGAATCCCGGGTCGTTAGCGAAAAAGCTCATAGAAAAGTACAAAATTCAAACAATTCAAATTTGATATTGAAATTCCATCAAGCTCCCTCAGTCGAAATCCTTAATTATAATATGTATGAAAACGACAAGCTGTTGACTATGCATTATACGTCATTGATTTCTTTGTATAGCTTATACCTAGGAAATCATTTTTGATTATTTCGTTCTATAGTTGGTAGACAATGCGTGAATTTTTCTTTTGTTGTTCTGTGACCACAGTATACTCTCTTTTCACCATCCCTGCGGTTAGTCGGTCAGTCATTGTTTTTTTTTTTGTAATAAATTAAAGAGATAAAATTTCTCATGAATAATTATGTAAACATAAAAATTAAACGATGCATAACGAACGGTCAGGCGAGTCGAGTCTTTGTTGCTTATTTTAGGCACTACAATCCTGAATCCAGTTTATTATGCGCTTAATGAAATGAATTATATGGTGAACTATTTATATTTGCTGACGAAATTAAAATGAAATCTACGTTGTGGGGAACCTGCGGCCATTTTATTGATATATTATCTCATGAAACTGATTCTCAGAAGTGGAAAGGTTCCCCACTCCTAATATTTTTTGGTAAAATTCAAAACATATTTTTTTGTACATAATTTTTTATGGAGTATGAAAAAAAATATTACACCAACACAATTGGTTACAATCTCTATTTTGTAAAAACCCAAATCAGCAGATTCAATTTTACAATTAGTTTTTGTCAGTATTTTGGGTAGCAATTTTCTTTTATTGGTAACAAATCCCCGACCCCCATCTGTTAAGAGCATTCTGCCGCTTATTTTTACGGTCACTTTCCATAACGAAATCAACCAATATTGAATTCAAAACCAACCCTCTTTGAAAATATACAAAATGATACGAAATGAAAAGTTTTGTGATAATCTTTATTATCTTAATTTTTTAATACGTCAATGATGTTGGTTAGTATGAATAAAAAATTAAATGCGTAATGGCTTTTTGTAGTTTTTGTAGTGGAGTTTTGTAATCAATGCGCTCTTTTTGCCATGTTTTTGGTCGTTAATATAAAATTTTAAATAAACAGTTTTATTGCAAATAAATATTTACGTATATAGATGTCATAATCAAACCGATTTTCAAAAAAATGGTACACCCACTCATAGACTGACTCTCGAGATTATCTCTTGATATTTACAGTGGACTCTTCACGATAAATAATATTTATTTTGCACTCGATCACCTATATAGTGTGATAAACTTAGAATTCTAATGCATCTTTTTATAAGGTTGTAAAATATGTTTATTGTACGAAAATATTATCATTTTGTTCCCAATATAGAAATACATAAGTAGGGCGAGATAAATATTACAAAAATTATACTTATTTTGAAACGATAAACTAGATATTGAGCATAAAAAAATATTATATCAGTAAGATAGGTCCATCGCTCAAATAATAATAATGGAAAAAATCTTTTATTTTCGATATAAGCGTATATCATATTTTATTTTGTATACATTTATTTTAAGCTATATTTTTGTTTGTATCATTTTATGTCACAACGTTTACGGAAATTATCCACCTAGGATAATTTTTCTTTCATTTAAAGAGTACCGACTAAAATTGTCACATTTAGAGACACTGTAATTTAATTACTAATTTTATGACAGAACGAGAAACCGAGGTTCGATGATATAAATTTATGACATCCTAGTTGTAACCATCAATGGCCGATCGCGGTACTAAATGCGATAAGCAAAAAAATAAAATAAGTATTAGTAATATCCTAGAATTCCAGTGAAAAACTGGTCACTGAACATAATAATGATCCTAAGATGGAACAGTTATTTGTGTTCCATTACGCCAGTCTCCATCTTTTTTAACAACACAACACTAAATACGTCATAAAATATTAATGTCTTAATGTCAGCGAAAAATAAAATACGATTTCTGTACACTTAAACCCAGCCATGTTGTAAAACATTAAGAGAGCTTACCATGCGTATTCATTCTTTGAAATAATTGTAATAATTATCTATTTGATAGTATTTAGCATGATTTATGGCATAACCCTGGATTGAGATATTGCCTTCAAGTATAAAAAAACAAAACCAGATATATTCGGTACAAACTGACATATATTAGGATTGATAAAATAATTATCTAAATTCTGAATTTCACACACCACATTTATAAATTTATCGAATATATATATTTATGATAAAATATGACTAAGTTTGTATAACCCGAACAGCGAAATATACAATATTGACGTTTAAAATGACTAATTAATATTAATACAAACGTTTCATTAATTACTTGTAATCCGAAATGAGACGACAGAAAATATACAAACATAAATGATCAAATGAAAGCTCATTTTATTTTAATAATGTTTCAATTATTATTTTTTATTTTTTTTTTAAAAAGAAAAAAAAAATATGTAGCATTACAGCTTGCGCCAATGCGCCAAATATTCTTAATTGTGAAAGTCATACGAGATTAACTCGATGATAAATAATGAATCAGTTGTTCACAAAATCAACGATAAATAACATATACACCCAGCCCAAGATCTCTTTTTTCAATTGAATAATTCTAACCTTGCCGAGAATTGAACTCGGGTCCCCCGATCGCTAGGACAAAGCTCTTGCCGCTAGACCACAAGGACCGATTAATCGAATATTGAATAATAATGCAATAATGTCATAAAGTTAAAAGGGACACAATCTTCCATCTTTTAATTTATCTTCAGACACTTTTGTTGAGAAACTCGTTTCTTACTGAACGATATTCTAGCATTTTAAGATAAATCGAATAACTGTGGGACAGTAAATAATTATTAACTTCGAAACAATTTATCATAATGTCAAAATAATTATTTATCGAATACAACATAACTGCAGTCGATGTTAATCGAATATCTTCACTTAAAATTATCTATTTTATATTTTTATTTTAGACACTTTTTATTGCTTCCGTGTCAATAATAAATCTGGATTCAATTTATAATCGATAAATTCGTAATTAGTACAACTTAACATAATATGGAGGGGAGGTTGCACAAATAGTGATGTCCAGTAACTAACACAATATTATATTGATTAAATGAAATTTGAGAATAAAAAAAATATATCCGGGAAATATATTCAGGAATCTGATTTAATTAATCGATGTTGCGAGGGTGAAGGTTGGGGGGGCGTCAAACAAATCAAATATTCAAAAATGTCGTGTGTCAGCATTTATAGACGACCCTTCAAAAATCGTGTATATACGGATATCAATTTAAACGCCTGCAAACAAATTTCTTTAACGTTTTAGATATAGTGTTTCTTAATTTGTAGCATATTGGCAAAGGAAACATTATATGAATATGTATAGCGTAAGTTTATGTTTGTATTTCACAAAATAGAAAAACTCTTAAAGTATAAGATAGTGTCAGGCGTCGTTAAGCTGTCAGATATGATTCTATTGTTGTGTTTCTTTTCATTTCCATTTCTGTATTATCTCTTGTATAAATGCACCATAAATTGCATTTTTATGGTGTCGTTTTACTGACCGTTTTCTATGCTCTTACTGATCTACCCGAGCAGGGATGGACTGGGAGATTAATCAATGTTTGTTATTTTATTGATTTACGAAAAAAAGTATTTTTACGAGCATACAATTGAAGTGCTTTTATGAGAAATCTGCTTAAACACAAATAAAAAATAATCACAAATCTAGAGTTTATTTCAATGTGATCGGGATTATTTATTACATTACTTTATGAGTCGTAATTAATTTTATTGAGATACAACTTTTTTTTTCAATATCGGTACTTATTTTGTAAGTATCGGTTAATTAATTATGGTTTTATGTTAATTATTAGCAGTCCGTGAGACATTATCAAACCTGAAAAATTTATGTTACACTTAAATTATTAATCATCATATAAGTTCCCATTTGGGCTTCTATATAATACAATTTCCAACCGCGCAATCCTTATAATATATGCAATTAAAAATACATATTCCATTCATGTATTATCATTTATATCTTATAATCCTACTGTATCAAGCTTTTTTACTATTATGAGTAAACAATATGTAACAAAATACATCTTTCTTAGTGTTGACATGGCCCATTGTAAATGTTTTGTCATATTTCCAATCCGACTCTGCTTCCTATCGTCCCTAGCTCAATAAATAGACGCGAAGAGATTTCTTTATCTATTCCCGAATGGTAAAACAAGACATGTCCAGAAGTTTTATTTATTCCTTGCCCTCCCAGTGAAGTATAAAACGAAACTGGTTTCCCATATTACGTAAGCTGCCTGTTTTACATTGTATGCCCTAGCCCTGATATAAGACCCATATTATTAAATACTGGAACAAAGGCTACACAAAGGATTAATTCAACTAGCAAAAATGTTAATATAATAAAATACATACTAACCCAAAGAGTTGTTGATGACGAGAATTTCTTTTATACAAACACAACTATCGTTTTTATTATTCGAGTATTATAATTTTGAACCTTTCTGTGCACTCTCAATACAGTTACTCTTTTTGAACTAATTATTTTGGTATGTGTTTTATAATGGTCTTTTAGGGTGGCTGAGAATTGTTGTAATTTTTATAACAGTCCCAGTAAAATAATTGTAAAGAAACACGCTTGAGTATGAAAGCATTGGTTAGCATATATTTTTTTAAATGTATTTCATTAACACATCCAGCATGTAGTACCATTTTCTATAAGTATAGAGTTTTTCTTTACTCT
The DNA here is from genome assembly GCA_028554975.1 of Himalopsyche kuldschensis. Classification (NCBI taxonomy): domain Eukaryota; kingdom Metazoa; phylum Arthropoda; class Insecta; order Trichoptera; family Rhyacophilidae; genus Himalopsyche; species Himalopsyche kuldschensis. The sequence continues at coordinate 20,175,650 of JAHFWI010000003.1, forward strand.
TGCAGAATTCAGTTCATTCACAGCAAACATTGTTTTTTTCATTAAATAATAACCTGCTCTTATTTTAAACAATTAAAACCTTCAAAATTAGATTGAATTTCGTTGCTCTTACTCAGCATTTGAAGACAGTCAAGTATCCTGGAAAATAAATAAGTAATCAAACTCAAACAGTAAATACAATTGATGATAATATATTTATTCATTAAAGGTAAGTAAATATTCAAAGCCGAATGCGGAATGTGAAATGAGTGACGTCCATATTATTAGAGCAATAATTATTGTTCTCACAAACAGAATGAGTTGAATGGGATAATATGCTAACTCTATAACAAGTTAGATCCTATAATCGAGAATTCTCGTGAAAATTAGAAGTTTTGACATTAACCTGTCACGAGAAATTGTTCATTAGTTTCGAGATTATAAGAACTTCAGACAGTAAAGTTCGTGAATATTACATTTTCAGACAGTAGTACAATATACATATATAAATTACGAAAAACTAATGTAGATTTATTTTCTAATATAAGTGGACAGCACACGAAGCGACTTGGATTCTTGTTGAATGTCAAGTTATTCTGTTTGTAGTGCTGCTATTCATGGCAATTTATTTTGAGTATTTTAGCCAGTTATTATATAAGACACATTTAATAATACATATAAGAGAATCAATGTTTAATAGTAGTAAATTAAGTACGACTTTTAAACATATTTAGGGACTCAATTCTTAGTTAAGTCTCTCTATATGATTTGTCAAATTAAGAATCATTAAATTTGTGCCAGTTTCGATGTAACTTAGTACCAGTGGCGGCTGGTGACAGAGTATTAGGGAGTACAAAAAAAGATTCAACTATTTTTGCAAGAGTTCTTTCCTATTCATTGGATTTTAAAACACTTCTATAACATGGACTTTCAATTCAGATGTTCGCAATACCAACGGAGTGCCAGTCTTTTGAATGTTTGGCTTTCCGTAGTACGGAAAAATAGTTGAATCTTTTTTTGTACTCCCTAATACTCAGTCGCCACTCGCCACTGCTTAGTACATATGTGTAATATGAGTGCCTGAGCATTAAACTTATAGATAACATTGAGTGATAAAGAATATTGTAATATGACGTCTTGGCCCGCTCGTGTTTTAATCCGCCATTAAATTTAGCTTCTAGTGTTACTTAGCTCCTTGATTAAACTTCATAAATATAATAATTATATCAGTACACCTCAGTTGCGAGTTGAGTAAATAAAATAATGTTAAATTAAATCTCAATTACCGCTCTCTTTTGTAAACTAGATCTTGAAATTGGCTTTTTTCGAGTCGCCATTAAGACGGGGTAGCAAAACAATAGAGGGAACTTGTGTACGATAAGAAACCAATAAATACAACATGGCGGCTAAGGGGTATGCTATACAATATTATCGGGCGGCCTATAATTATTACTATCGAAAAGAAGGGGGTGTGATAAGTAGGTATATGTGCTAAGTAAGTTTTCTTCTTATGTGTCCATGATAGTATAGTTTATAATATATTGCAAATAACTTGATATCAGGGATGCTTGTGTCGAAAAAGGCAAGCAAGGACTTGTATGAGTATTATGCTTGAGTTTATTGGGATTTCGTTTATGTGTCATGTCATTAAAAAATCATTTTCGCGATTCAACATTGAAAATATGATGAACAAGGTTGTTGATTTTGAAATATATCTGGTATATTTTAATACCACGAGAGCACAATACTATAAGATTTAACTCCTTATCAGATATGCCTTGCAAAAGAGCATCATTTTCTTATGAAATACAGAAAGACCTCGACTTTCGCACCTAATTCGTTCCTGAACTTTGTGCGAAAGCTAAAATGTTCGAAAGCCAAGGTAAGTAAAAAAAACACCAAAAATTGTACTTAAAATTTTTTATTTATTAAAAATTACTAACTATGTACACACTAAATAAAAATTATATTCTCTTAATGAACTTGTCAAGAGTTAGTTGTATTTTACTACTTTTTTTTTTCTTTGTAGAGAGTTCTGTAACATGCCGTACTATTATGGATCGCCCTACGCACTTGAGATATGCGTTCTCCATTAGGATCACATTCTTCCATAATATTCAAAACTGTCTCGAGATGCGTAAAAGCGTCTTTCATGGTTTCTATTGTTAAGGTCTTGATGATTTCTTCTGGTTCTTCCTCCTCACTTTCAATATGTAAACTATTTTCGTTCTGTTGTCGGTCCATTAGAAATTCATTAGTCAAGGGTTCCGAATGTGATTCAATCATCTCGTTAATATCTTCACTGTTAAGATCTAGGTTTAGTTCGTTCATTAGGTGAACTATTTCAAGTGTGATGGTTTCTGGAGTTTCATCAAAATTTATGAAATCCCTCATCATTTGTGGACATAGTTGCTTCCATGAACCTTTCATTGTTGACTCTTTTATTTCAGCCCATGCGTCTCCAATATTGTTTATTGCGTTCCATATGTTATAATTCTTCCAGAAATCTTTTAATGTCGGCCCACCTTCTATGTCAGTTGCCTTGATAGGCTGATTTATTATCGACCGCATATAATATCCTTTAAACGTGGCTATTACCGTTTGGTCCATGGGTTGTATGAGACACGTAGTATTGGGGGGAAGAAACACAATTTTGATTTCTGGGAATAAATTTTGTACAAATTTTGGGTTTCCTGGAGCATTATCTAAGATTAATAATATTTTAAATGGTAAATTATTAATTACACAATATTTTTTTACTGCTCGTATGTAAATGCATATGAACGAACAGGACGTAACACTTTTCACAGTACGGACTTGGCTCATATGCGTTTCATTGTACGACAGGGAAATAACTGCACGGAGACAAAACATTTTTGCATTTAAAAAAAAAAAAGTATTTTCCAGAATGTGCGAAATAGCAAATTGTGCGAAAGTCAAATGTGCGAAAGATGAGTTCCGCCTGTATATGTTTCTGTCTGTCAAGCATTTATAAACCTCAAATAGAATCACACTTTATGGACTGATTCAGTTGACAATGCTCGCCATGAGCGAAACCGGTCCTGATCAAATAAATTTTATGTGGAAAAAGTACTAAAAATGTATTATTATTTTTATTATAATGCCTTTCCACCAAGTATTGACAGTGAACACCTTAAAAGTGACAAATATTTGATTTTCGATTGTTTTTACTCTCAAATATTAGGCCTCTCTTTCTGTCATAACTATGTACGTTGAATTATGTGGCGTCTCATAAGAGATATTATCAGGTTGTAAATACTAAAAAATGCTTAACATATTAAGTGCGATAAAAAACAGTACACATATTATAACGCAAAATATTTCAAGGTATTTTGAAATGTATTGTTCCAAAACTACGTAGCGTCTGTGTTAATTACATTTCCAGTTCCTATTGAAACTCCATTACTCTTATTGCTCTTTCGAGAATGATCTAAAAATTGATAGCATTGGCTCGCCATTTTTAACCCTTTGGATAAATTCACAATAATAAAAATACTCTTTCTCTATTTTTTTTTAGTCAATAATCCGAACCCGTTTACAATGGGGGTTGGGAGCATATACGTATGCTCCTTTTCGTAGCTGCGCAATTGAAATCAGCGGCTCATGAACGATTCTCCCAAAATTTTGCATTCTATTATTCATTTTTATTTAAATCACTAAACATCTTGGATTAGAAATTTCGATAACTATCTGGTCCAGTGTGACAACATGGCTTCTACTGTAAGAAATGATACATTTGTCAAAAATAATTGTTGAAAGCCACAGATAAAAAATAGATTTTTAAAAATCATGAACTCTTGCAACAGTATTAGTAAAGTGCGTTTGTTAATTGTTTTCCCCATGAAAATTCTTTATTTGACATAGTTTTTACTATGAGAGCATAGAGATACATTAACTTTCTATGTTCCCATGCAAATACTCAATATAGACGAGACTAGACGTTTCACACATAGTCTCGAATTGTTTCTGAACAATTGGCCGATTAAAAGTCCTCGTCGAAATGTTTCCATGATTTTGATTCCTGATGATATCGTGAACCGAAACAATTATTGAAATATTAAACTGCATCTTTCAAATCATAAATCTTTGGAAGAACCCCGTCAATTATAATCGACTAGTTGGGTTGTTCGTGATTTATATGGTCGACCATCTTAATTTTAACACATCGTCTATGATAATGGATTCTCTGACGAATTGTGAGTATTCCATGATTAACAGTGTAAGGTCTCACATTCCATAGGCGGGCAACGCATCCCGACGATTGGGGGCTTTTAATGAGTGCCCCATTCACCCTACCGCGGGGCGTAAAATAAATTGGGTGACCATCGCACGAGATTATTCCGATATAGTATCAGATAACGCGAGGTGCTCCCGTATTCATAGTCGTTATGCCCTAAAAGGAACAGGTTTTAAAAACATTAATTATTGTGTAGTTAGATACAAAGTGTTCAGAGTCACGCTTAATACTCGTAATACTGATATTAATCAGTGCTTTAGGAATTTAGAGACGTTAATGTGAGCCATATTATTTCTTTATGTTGCGTGAAAAAGAAAAAAACAATATTTTTTTACAAATTGCAAATGTGTTTTTTTTTTAAAATATTTTTATCGCGATGTAATTATGTATATTTAATTTGATCACTTTATTTATTATTCAAATAGCGAAGAACTTACAGTTTTGACCAAAGCTTGATAAAAAATAATACATTTAAGAAATTAGCCATCAAAAGTTTATAAACTAACGCTATCGGAATTGATTCTGTATATTTTATATAACTAGATTAAAACAATACAAAAATACATACTAAGATGTAGAGTTAATAAAATAACTATGGCCTCGAATATTTTTTACTCGAGATCAACTCGACGAGGAAAGACATCAAAAAAACACGTCATACGTGCCCAAGATTTCAAATATTACATCGATTTTTTATTTGAAATTGACCTAGCCGAGACGAAACCCCAGTTCCATCTTCTTACTAGCATGCAGCTTTTACCAATTTTACCACGAGACCTCTGATACCGAATGAAGTCAAACCATAAATTAATAGTATTAACATTATAATACTATCAAATTTAAAAACTCATTTTTGATATCGACTGTTGTTGGAAACTTTGGCATATGGAGAAGAACAAATGGAAAGCTGTCAGAAAACTACGGATGAGACTCATATTATGTGTGTGTTGTAGTATTGGTAGAAGTGTGTTGGATGGTATTTGGTAAAAAAGTACACACAGCATTTCCTCAATCTGTTATTGAATTTTGAGGTGACATACAGTGAGTATTTTAATGCGTGCTGCGAGTGCTGCTTTACGGTTTCGAGTCATGGCACATCACAATAATAGGGTCACCGTATACTGCGCTTTAAAAACGGATGCTTGCAAAGGGTACGGTGGTTTGATTTTGTTTGGAGGCTAGACATTAACGTCTCAAAGAAACAGGCGGCGATGTATCCTGGCTTTGAAATCCTTTACCAACTTTAAGGATTTCATCTCCCAGCAAGTCCACTGATGACCATCTATTGAATAGACTCGACGGAGCCACAGAACGCTGGGATAACCAATAATGAAGCAAAGAGCATTGCAGAGTCAGATAATCTTTGAGGTACAATGTATGCATAAGGAGCAGATATGGATTAATAGCATCACTATTTTCGATTCAAGACTTGGTGTTCTAACGACCATTGTAGAAAAATAAATTTTCTACTTTCAACGATAACTAATTATGGCAACATATTTTGATATTCCTGTTATGTAGATTATGTTTTATAATGAACAATGATAAACCTTTATAGGCTTTAAGAACGATTATTACGTCAAAAATTTGTCTATTTTCGCAAGGGTGTTTGATAAACTGTTTTAATATTTGTCGAAATGTTATTGTTTGAGCTCAGCAGGCAGCTTGGCTGAATGGATCAAGTTTCCCTCCTTTATTCAGTAAATGTCACATCGCTCATAAACAAATCAGGCTGAAATTCGCACATTGCATTTTACGACCTAGAAATCGCTATGCCGAACTGGTTTCGCCCAATAAAATTTCTTCTTTTTCATCTGAAGCCCTGTAGGTTTCTCGATTTAGCATCCCATAAAGCTACGCCCAGTAATAATGGAATCCTAACTAAGGTGAGGGTAGCAATTTGAACCCCCTCTCGGACCGCTGTGGAGTTATCGGTCCTTTTAGTCCATTGTTCGGACCAAAAGTGGTTTCCACACACACCCAAATAATGCATCAGCGTAGAGAGGCTCTCATGAGAGGGTAGCAAATATCAGGGCTCGGCCAGTAAAAGCTTCAACCGAAATAACGTTTTTTTGATATTAAACACTATTATCAAAGTGTACATACGTTAAAATCAATTGATGGAACTATACATCCGTAACCGAAATCTATACATATATTTTGTGTGTAAACCTGTATGGTTTACTCAGTGAATGTAACGTTAAAACAAAAACGTTTTAAAATTGCAGCTTTTAAATCACATGCGACCAAAACAACAAATATATCCAGGGCTTTGGAGTCGGAGTCGTTGCGCCGTTTTGGCGGGGAGTCCTCGGAGTAGGAAATTTTGAAAAGTTTCAACTTTTTATTTTTGCATATAATATGTCAAATTTGGCTGTTGGCTGGATTGGTAAGGTTCATATTTAATTGAATACACATAAATAGGAAAATTAGGGAAAAAAATTAACGATACTAAAAAAAAATAGTTGGAGTCGGAGTCGTGTTTTTGGTCAATGTTGGAGTTGGAGTCGTGGTTTTGGTAAATGCTGGAGTCGGAGTCGGATTTTTTTTTACCGACTCCACAGCCCTGAATAAATCATTTGTAAAAAAATATGTTTCAAATGAATTTTGTAGTATTATAATTAATTTAATGATTATTGGACAATTTCAATTTATAATAATTGATAAAAATTTGTTCGCAAATTAAAATATGAAATATTATTTCACACAAAATTACGTATGCACGTAACTATAGCAAATTTAATACATTTGTTTTAGTTATAAAACAATTCTAGTTGCACTATAAGAAGATCTTATGACATCTTAGAACAAAGAAACTTATTCACTGTAAGAATAATCCTTTACCATTGGAAGCCGTTATAATTTTCTCACCCTACTGATAAAATAGTTCTACGACACTGTGAAAAGAATTGTGTTAGTAAAAAAGCAGTGGTTCATCATCCCTGTGGGGCTTAATTCAGCTGGGCATGTCAATTTTGGATTGCAGTCGCCACTCCCCGTTTTTTTTAAATTACAAAATGTATAAAAACAGCTAAATGGCGTTTGCTGGATCATTTAATACGATAAATGACCGAGTGAAAGAAACCCATACGACTAATATAAAGAATATTTATGAAGGTACTTTGTTTGTTACTACAATTTATTTATAGAAGGGTTTGCCTTGAGATTTATAATATTATTTAAAAAGAATATTTGAATTTCGAATTTTAAATGGGTACTTAAATTATAGTATTCAAAATGTAAATTCATCGCTTCTAAATATTTTTGGCGAAACTCATAATTTTATTGTAAACATATGCTTGTACCCATCTTGAGTTATTGTTATGGTTTTAAAATTTAAAAAGATATTTTATTGATATAAAACGGGACAACGAATAACATGCTCTGTTCATCCATTAGTTTAATATTAATTTACGTTGAAATAATAAAATTCAAATTTCATGTCTGTCGTTGCTTAAAAATATAAATGTATTATTTGTAAAAATAAAGCAACATTGTTCATCACTTTTTATTTGAAAATTTTATTACGACCAGAATCAGTTGCGAACAGTGAAAAAACATTTTCAGCTCATTGAATTAAATGGGGTTCAGTTAAAAGTGTCTTCGATATTATCAATCCATGTTAATTTTCAGAAAACACTGATTTGTGTAAGGATTTCCAATTATTCATTAGTAATTTCTAACAGAGTTTCTCAATTATATTTATCAACGGACCCCATTATATATTGTACACCAAGTGACCAAGACGAATCCACTAATTATCACTTCACCTTTTATCTGGCATATAGCCACCGAATATCAGAATACAAGCGTTCTGGTTTGACGCCATCACTGACTGCGCCTTCGTTACCGATCACCACATTTGTACTTAATTAATGAAAGAATTTTACAATTGATGTATTCGGCATTGTTTTGGGCTTAGAAACTCTGTCAAAATTATATGTAACTTGCCTATACATAATATAACAGAACGTGAGAAAACAGGTAGATTGGCGGGTGAGAGAGAATCTTGGCGGCACTGTGTGGTCGCCATGTGACCTGGATAGGGAGCGGATATGAAAACAAAATGTTTTTTACGGCACCCAATTTGGGAAGCGTTGACTTTATCCATATATCAGATTAAATTATTAATGTCCCCAATTCCAATTTCGATAATAATACGATTAATATTCGACAGTAGGTATCAATCAAAATCGTAAATTGGAGGTCTGGAAACCCCAACAGTACATAACTTTAACTTGATCAATTTTGAGTGATGCCTGATCACATCGCCATTGTTTAACCTTCTACCCTCATCATCCGGCTGCTTACATAAACCCGATTCCCGGTCAAGAACATATTCCTTCGTGCTGTGCATAGCGAATTCAATTCACCATGAACAACCGGTCCTACAATACTTACATAAAGGACTGAAGATGATAATCCTTAAAATATATTTAAAATATTGAATATCGTTGTTTTACCAAGTTTGTACAACGAAGACTGCAACAGATAGAACATACACATTTCGTATGGAAGCCTTTTAGCATGTCCGGTTTTTATGACACAGATGTACATTTGCACATTTACCTTTAGTTTTTCCGAATAATACTTATGGTGAAAACAAACAAATTTGAGCTTATATATCAGTCCACTTTATTGTTTATTTTATTGCATCTTTTTTTTACATTTATAATTTCGATATTTTAAGAAGTGACAATGATTTCTTTGTTTCTTCCATCTTAGGTCATGAAATGTATACTTACTTTGCTTTACCATTAAATTATTCGACAGTAATAAATTTGAAAGCCGACGAAGAGAAGCTGCTAGGATTATTATTAGTATGAAGTTCTGTTGATTTAAGTGTGCAAAAATATAAATCTAAAGAACATAATATATGATGGTAGGTACTAAAAAAATAATGGCATAACGTATATAGCAATATTTTACACGGTGTTGTCAAAGAATATTGGTCCCTTAATATAAACAGATGATAGATATAAAATAAATATAAAAAAACTTTGTTGCGTGAAGAGTAATAAAAATTTCTTCTCAGACGGGTATAAGCCACCCAAATTTTATTTTTAAAATGTGTTAAAATATCGACGTCGTAAAACGCTCTTTACTTTTTGAAATCGCCCCTAAGAGGAGGACATTAAGGATATGCCTATAATAAAAATTCAGACATTTGAAAAGATTCGAGGGGTGAAAAAATCCTGCTTGGTTTGTCGCACAATAATAACTTCGGGAATTATGCATTCGGCAACATGCTCTCAAAAAAGATTATTTCGGTAAGAAATGAAATCCCTACCCACATGAACCGTTCACCGTCTCAGCGCTTTGGAAACCACCTGCGCCTCAATGTTTACGGTTAGAATAGAAGATAATGTCTTTTAGTGTGACGTTTTACATGCAAACGACTTGAAGGGCTTACTAAAATGGCTGGAGGTAATTTAGTACTTGTTTGGCGTCTTGCATTAATCGCAGTTTCAGTGCTGTAATGTGTTCGGGATAATCCACAATATTACGGTAATAATGACATTGCTTCACATGGATAGTGTAAATAAGAACTAAATATGAAGAACTTGCAACACTAGTTCACATCACAACAGATACATGAAATGGTTTCCATGTCAAAAATGCTTTCTGTGACTGTAAGAAAAACGAAGATGAATATGGTTGAAATAAAAGGGTACTTAATGATAATGGGTAGAAGAAAGGAAATAAAAGTTAGCAGACAAAGAGAAGATACAATGTATGGGAAGGACAGAATGATCACTTTATTTTCAGACGATAATAAATTATAATCTTAAATGTTATGCATCGAATTAAAATTTATTCTGCTCGATGAATTTAATATTTTTTATATCATCATAATGGTCAAAAAATCGATAATAATGATACTGCTTCCTCATTTATAATTTTATAAGGTTTGTTGCAGGACTTCATTTAATAATATCGTTAAAGGTAATTGAATCAGCTAGATAAACATGTATTCGTGCGAATCAAATGAGCATCTTTTTAATACACAGGTGGTTTTATCCTCCATGAAAATCACTTTACATTTATCTGAAAAAATATAATTAAGTTAGATATAATCGAGTGAATTCTGAAATTGAACATTGCTCTTTTATCCAACACCACATGGTGTCTAAAGTCGAATCGTTGATAGAATTTAACAATGAATCTAATTAAAGATATGCCAAGTGTATAAATAACTGTACTATAATCTTGATTCAAAATAAAATGAAAACACGATATAAATATATATGTATATTTCATTGATAACAAATACACACATATATCATGAAACTAAAAAAACTATATTTCGTTAACAATTTTGGAATCACTTCTGTGAATTAGTTTTCGGGGTCTCTGTCCAACTTCATCGGACGCTGTTGCAATTGTTTATTTGATGGGGCACAGGCAAAAGGGTTAATCTTCAGTTGCGCTTGTTGAAGTTTTATTATTATTGTTCTTGTCTCTATTGCAATGCGTTCTTGATAATAATGAATTGGTTTTTTTCCAAATACTTAGCTTCGTTTTATTTTTGGGTCAGATTTGAACTGATGACCAAACCCGTGAATTCAATCTTTAAAATACACAGTCAGAATGATTCGCTAAATCGGTTATACCATAACTCGGAAGAGCATCTTGTTGGATCCATATCATCACATACATTTTCAATCGAAATATTTTTAGGTTTAATTTTTTTTTTCATTTTGGTTACAAATAATGTTTGATTTGTCTTTCAACAACTACTGAAACTTAGAATTTTCTGGAATAACTGTTTTAAATTTAATCAAAGATCGCATTAAGAGATTAAGTTCAGGCATTTGAATTGATTGCAATGATGTCCAGTATCTATATCTCGTAAATAAATTATTATGAAACGGTTTATGGTGTAGGAATTTTAGTAAAATTTCATTATTCGTTGATAAGTAAAATAATTAAAATGATAAGATTTATTTCTCAATCGCAAGACAGATAATTAGTCGAACGCCGAGATGTCTAGTCGGTTGAAAGGAAATGTCAGATTGCTAGGATTTCAAGGTCACTAGGTTGTCTTCGACGTCACGCCTAATGCGTGGATTTTGGGCACAGGTTGCTGGGTTTCGACCAGAACCTTCCACAAGGGATTAAACGAATTTTCTCATAGAGTTGAGTGCTACATTAATATTATACAATACAAATTAGATGAGGGAAGTAATAAATCATATTGGATTGACGATTTAGATTATTTTAGTTTAGTGACATTTTCTTTAAACGATACGGTTAGTCATTAAATAAGGAAGAATAATTAAAAACCAATTCACGTTATCGAAATTTATGTATGCCTTATTGAATAGTTAGTTATACCTACATATGAAAACGGCCGGGCTTTGATTTGAGCCCGGTTTCGATAGTTTTAGAAAAAGTTAACATACCACTACTTGTAACTTCTCGTACCTAGTCCAGTGCTTCCCAAACTGGGACCCCCACAAAACATGTTTTTTGCTCAGGGGAGGCCGCGGATTATTTTTTTTTGAATAAGGGGGTGTTGCATGAAAAAGTTTAAAAAGCACTGGCAGCCGAACCAAATTTTTCTATTGTATGCTTGTCGTAAACTAACCCTTATATTTTTGTCAATATAAATGATATCATAAATTTTAATACAATGAAGAATTGTTCCAAAAATTTTTTTCACACATATCAGAGATTTTTTCAGACAAAGAGGATTACATATTTACACATACCACAAATGCTACCAATAACACACAATATCCAAAAATGTGCATATGAAAGTGGCTTAATTACTTACCACTGTATCCATCGTATGTGAAAAATACTTGTTTGTCAGGCTAAACTAAACTAAACTACTCCCAACCACCACCCGCCACGGCCTTACATTCGGTATCAGCGATCGTGTCCCGTGGCGTAACAACGTTAAGCGTATCTGTTCTGTTTGCGAGTATGGAGTTGTCTCGGGAGCATTTGCCCAGGACTTGGAGGCCAAGGCACTCAAGTGTGCATTACTGACTCTAAATAATTAGCAAACCCTATACGTTACTGATTCTAGAAATGCTATTTAATGCTGTCGTTCGACCACAATAAGTTCGTCTGTGAGATATTGTTTTCTTGTATAATTGATAGAGCTAGCGCTCGGTCTTGACAAAATGTCCCATAGGAAAGGTCTTTTACTGTTAATAAAAGCGATAACGAATTCAGGTGGATTTTTCGCCCAATAAAAGGACGAGGGGGAGCAGGGAGGGAATAAGGGAAGAATAAAGATGAATATCTCGGGGAAAAGATTCAAAGGTCGATGAAGGAACACAAATTGACATTTTGAGCCCGGCACAAAGGATTGGCCCTTTTTTCGTGAATTGAATATAAATACATTTAAGAATATTTATGCAGGTACCGGTTTTTTTATTTGTATGCTTTGCGGGTAAATACGTATATTTAATTCTGGACGAATCAATTATGAGCGCTACCGTATTTATAATAGATTATTTTTTTTTGAATACCCAGTTGGCTGATTACAGTCCTCTTTTTGTTCTTGATTACAGAATATTTCAATAGAAAACACTAGAGAATCACAGCAATGCAAACTTGATAAAATACTGATTTTTGGTTTGGTAACTGGAATCGACACTGATGAGGAACAAATTCAAACCGAGCTTTGACGCGTTGTGATAGGATCATAAAACATTTTATTGTTTTATTCCACCATTAATGGGACACCGAGAATGCCGCGTAGAAACAAAAATGTAACCATCACACGTAATTTTGCAGCTGAAGTATAATTTAGAAATAATACAAATTTAATAATTACATAACTTTGTCTTTCCGAAAAGAATAATTCTTCGTCAGTCACTTATTGACTGTTAACACCTTACAAATGTGCTTAAGAATAGTTAGGTAAGATGACCAACAGAAATGAAAAGCTAAATAATATTAGTTACGTGACGTTACCGTTGGATATTTGTGCAGACAAAATGCTAGAAAATATATACATTAAGCATCCTTCATGTTAAATTTTTAAGCCAGGACACCAGACGGAGGACGTCAAATGCAAAATGTCAAGTCTTACGTCATAATAGGTGACAGTTTGTGAGAATGATTTGATCTTTTCAATTTGAGTCTCCTGGTACTTAAAAGAAATCAGTTTCATACAAGATATTATAATATTATCAATATAGCGTTCACATATTTAGAACTCTTAAAAAAGATACTCCTGTATGGGCGTTGCGAAATTTTATTTATAAACACGAAAAATATCTAAATAGTTAGATTGACGTGTGCAAGATTTTATACTTATTGAAGGATAACAAACCGAAGTAGTTTTTTTAAACAATATTTTGATTTCATCAAACATATGATTCTATTGGAACGTAGAATTCTATGTTTGTACATCAACTATTATCATTCTGGTGGCCGTTTTCATATTTTTCGGCTTCTTCTATCCACTGCATTTATACACTTATTTACTCTCTTATTCATTGACTCTGATAACTTAGAAATAATCATGTCATCTTTTAAGATATTTATAATATTGTTGAATGACTCGGTGTATCCAACGATTGTGTGACAAACGGGAGATATACTCTTTCTCCTTTCGCCTGAAAAACGACTTTATTTTTGATATCCAGAAAAGAACATCTTTATTACCAGGAGACTAGTATTAGAGGATAGACTGAAGGTTTTTTTCCTTTTACAATTTTTTTCCATTGCCTATCCCGTATTCCCAGTTTCTAGTTCAGGAGTCCCGACATACGAAACATACCGTCAAATCGGTCTACCAATAGGGTCTTCCCCATCTCTTTTCTACGTCAGGGGTCGTCAACCTTATTATGCCTACTGCCCACTGTTGCTTATTTTTCATGGTAAAATTTCCTTACAGCCCACTAAAATCGTTATATTTCGGTAAATTTGAGGTAAAAGCAAAAATTACCCACCACGGAAGCCTTTACCGCCCCACAAATGGGAGGTACGGACCAGTTTGATGACCTGTGTACTACACCCTTACAGATTGCTGAATATATTGTTGATCTGTTTCGTGCTTAGCCCAGCCAATGTATGTTTACAATCTTGATTCATGTCTCCTATACTATCGAGGTGCAATCCTTCTTCAAGACATTTCTGCATTGCATTTTTCCGAGTGATTTTCCGAGATGACATTCTAATAGGTAAATTATAACAGATAAATTCGTATGACGAGAATATTTCCAATAAATAAAAAGTCAGGATACACAAGTCAAGTTGATTGATCGCTTACTATTGATTCCGCAAGGTAGGCACAGCAACAAGCAACCAATTCTAAATTTACAATGCTGTGCCAGGAGTCACGTAGTCTTTTAAAATTTCTACGGCTATTGTTATTTGTGTAATTTGCACCTTTTAATAATATCCTAAGAGATTAGTGTTAGGCCACAAAACAAAAATATATGAGCCAGCAAAGTAAAATAGATGAGGGTTTGTTTACCTGCTTAACGAGATTATTGTGTTCGAGTAAAAATAAACGAAATGCCATTTAAACCTCTCTTAAGTGGTCACGTATATCGTATATCCCCTTTACCGGGTAAGATATTATATATATCATTAAGTATTTAATATAGCCGAAATGTGGTTGGCTATTTTATGGCTTATATAATAGTTACAAAGGGGTTTGTAGTAACCAAAACCAATGATAACGACTATTTTATGAGGAATCATTTTGTTTTATATTTAAATATCATAACTGGAAATTAATTAATTATTTCATCAGATACCTGTATAAAATATTGTGGTCAAAATATTTATAACACCATTACAATTTTATAACGAAATAATATAAGTAAAATAAACAGTCCGAATAGTTGAACACATCAGATTCTGCGACAATATTTTCGTCTTTTCAAAGTGACCTGTAATGTTTATTATATTGGTTTAACATGCCGGTGGTCCTGAACTTTATTGAATACAATTTGGACACCGTCAGAATTTTTACACTCGCTTATTCGCCCAATGAAAAAATAACGCATTTGATAAACCAATGAACAATTAATTCCTAGGAGGTTGAGCAATATGTAGCCACCATGATACGTATACTCGTATATGCTCGGTTCTCGATTTAAATTAAATTATTATTAATATGGTCCAATGAAAATTGCAGTACATATTTTAAACCAACCAAAAGGTTTACACAAAAGATTGTCTCAATTCAAACGGCATTGAATAACAGGATGTTGTTCTTTCCATATCGAAGAAAATATATAAATACTTTGAAAGAGATAACATCGGACTTAGAAGCGAGCACAACAACAATTAACTATATTTATGAGAACTCTGGTTTATCATCGTCATTTCACCCTTCACCTCCTATTAAAACAAATTCACATTATACCTAAATACAGTCATTGTTTCACTGATAAACTAGGAAATCAATAATACACAGAGCATATTCCTCTACGTACAAATGAAGATTTTCCAAAAATATTAGGTGTAAACTAAGTCGTTATTGGTATTTGGATATTTTCCTCCATGGATTGGGTTGTCAAATGTTTGAATAAAAAAAATCATATATTAATTGACTTGGCAAAACTCCATTATAATATGGTGAAAAAAATGCTAAATATTTTAGTTCTATAGGTAATATTATATATATGTATAAATGAAGCGCTTTTCATTGAAAAAAAAGGTGCCGGGACGCACTTTTTTCGAGCATTTTCTAAGAAGGTTTATTATTTATTGTACATTCGAATATCATTTTGATAGAATTAAAGGCAGCTTTTCATATAATGCATTGAAAATAAAACAAAATATACATATTTTTATATTTATTTTAGAAATTTCAAATGAAAATTAAACAAAGAAAATTACATACATTATGTTACATAACATTAAAAAAATATGTAATTTATTAAAAACGCTATCCAAAATTACATTCGAATTACAATGATTTCCACTGTTTTTGCCAATTTTCGTCAGGTAAATGGTCCCAATTTCTTTTTTTTGTGTTGGTGTCTGTGGCATGTCTTCCGCTTAGTAACCATTGATCAACGTATTTTGAAGGATCAAAAAGTATCAAAGGTGGTCCGACGAGTTTAATAAACAAAAGTGACGAAACTGTTTTGGTCAACAACGAAGCTCTCATTGGGCTGATAATTAAATTCAAGTTTTAAAATAGAATAAATAAAATTTTACGAACATTTATTTAAATTTCGAGAAAAAAGGTGCCGGAACGCCGTTCCGCCGCGTTACAGGGTAAAAAAAGCCCTGTATAAATATAGCTGAAAGCTACTTCTGCGTATGCCCTCGTACGAACTACACTCAGAAAAATATGTACATTGCTTTAGAAATCGATTACATAATGGATTTGTTTGTACCAAATATGATGTTTAAGACCCCCCTCGTCCACTTCCTATCCAATTCTGAAAATGGGGTGCCAAAAAGGCGATTAATTAACTTATAATTCTTTCCCAATCCTATCCTTCTTTACCCTCTCCCAAGTAAAGAGTTGAGCGGCCATTTCTCATTACATAACTTATTTATACAATAAAAACATCTAAGCATCAAGTTTTGAAAGAATTATGTAATGTTGTTTTAGAAAATACAATTCGGGCGTGTTCGATCATGCTCGTATCGAATAAATTTGAAACCAAAATGATCCCCCTGACAGCGCTTAGAAATATGATCCGCCGAAATCTCGGATCGGCGATCGACTGTTCCAGCGGTCGTTCCGTTCCGGAGGGAGCCGCCGACAATCCTGCGCACTCGGCCGAGTGGTCTTCGGGGACAGTGGGAGACCGATGTGTTACCCCCGGGGAAGCTTTGACGACGGTCCACCGATGGCCGATACGCGATGACCATTTTCGGGTTCAGCGGGCAGACGAATATTTACTAACGCGATCGTTTCCTTTCGGCCATTAGCGACGGTCCTGTGTTGTCTATACAACTACATCGTAAATGTCCCTTGTACAGATCAATCTGTAAAGAATATTGTTTTTGATGATAAGAATATGTTGACACGTTGACAGTACACAAAACAGTTTTATATTAGCTAGTCAAAAGCAGTTTATAGCACAATGGTTCTTTCCGTAAAAAAAATGTTTTTCATCGATTGTGAAAACAGTCCACTCATTTTTAGGTTTGCAATTTTTAGGAAACAAAACTTTGCCATAAATTATTAGCCACTAAGCCGTGGCTATAAATTCAGCGTTAAATTAATTGGGGAGCGGTTTGATATGAAGCGTAATGGTAGTGATAGATTAATTATTACCTTGAATAAATAAAAGAAAGTAATAGGCATTCCATTTACTAATATTGAATATAAACACATTGATGTATAAAGTATGCACAAAAACGATACCGGCGCCGTGCTGTTGGCATGTACCGGTTCCAATGGAGGCTTAAAATATATATTTCTCTATCAGCATTGCATAGTAATCGCTATTAATCAATTTAGTATCTTATTTCAAGTTTTTTTTTCAGGGTTGTGGAGTCAGAGTCGGAGTCGTGTTTTTGGTAAATGATTTTTTTCAACGACTCCACTGCCCTGTTGTTTTCAGGGCTGTGGAGTCGGTGAAAAAAGTCCGACTCCAACTCCGACTAAAAAAAGGTTAATATCGTCACTTTTTTCCCCTAATTTTCCTATTTATGTGAATTCAATTAAATATCAACCCTATCAATGCGGCCAAAAGCCAAATTTGACATATTAAATGCAAAAATAAAAAGTTCAAACTTTTCAAAATTTCCGACTCCGAGTACGACTCCGGCCAAAAAGCTCCGACTCCACGACTCCGACTTCGACTTCGACTCCGACTCCACAGCCCTGGCTTTTTTACATACTACAGATAATAATATTCGAACAAATCTATTGAATCTCATAGAGCCCAACAACTTGAAATCGAGAATTCTTTTTTTTAATGTACCTATGTACATACTGCAAAAACACGTAATCTCCGCCGATTTAAATTTTCAATGAAATATGCTTTACATAAATATTATAAATATGAAATTCTTTAATTTTTATTTAACAAAGTTTTATAAACACTGTTCCAATGGTTAGTAAATATTACGATACTTAAAAACACACAGAAGTCTAACTCTAGACTTAGAATAAATCAACAATACGTTTTAAGTCAGTCTTGGCATTCATATTCCATAGTTCATATATTATGCATGTAAGTACCGTGTCATAATACTCGATTCAATAACAATCTATTATAGTAGTGTTATTAACTGAAACTTGACCCAGAATATGATGAATAACTTACCTTCAAGCTATTACATTTTTGACAGTATTTTTCATGATGAATCATGCCTACGCTATGAATCATGAATTTAGAGACTACAATTACTCGACATCTCAACTACTCGAGTATCGAGTAGTAAAATTTTAAAGTAGTAAGTAGAGTAGTTACAGATATAACAAAATAAATATAATAATTCAAATTTGTGTATATAAATAGATAAGCTTATTTAATTTCATGATACATTTATTTCAATTTATAAAACATATTTAAAAAATAATAGAGAATTAATTAAAAATTAAAATCCAGGCGTAAGACTCGGTTTAACAATACTTTTTTTTAGCATGTCCGCTCCCAACATGGAGCATATGAACTCCTCGCGGAGTTTATCTCAACATATATTTTTCTGAACTGCTTGTTACTCAGTTGCTCAGCCTCTCTTTTTCGAAATGAGTAGGGATAGAACGGATACGAGGACTAGGACAGGACTAGTGTTTAGCTAATCGCTGTCACTATGCGTCGCGCTTTGTGATCGGCAAGGTGGGAAGGGATACATTTATAAATATATTAAGTATTACTCGAGTATTTATCAAAATGCTCGAATATCGAGTACTTGAAAAATGGACGATTATTCTCGAGTATCGATTACTCGATACTCGAATTGGAGTCTCTATTCACAATGCATTGTAGGTATGGTAGAAAACGAACGCATGGTATAATAATATATACACCTGTGTATTGTTTTTGCGGCCTTTGGTTTGTCATCGGAAGTGCTTGCCTTGCACTTTTCCTATCGAAACGGCCATGAACAAAAAATATTTATGAATCTGATGTTAATCGCTTGAAAATAACTTTGTCGTTGTATTTTGCCGTATAGAAAAAGTGCTTGTGTCTTCGCAAAATCTTTAGTGCTGTTAACTAGACATGCGCCGTTCGCCGACCAAATAGTCCAAACAACCTAACATTTGTAGTGAACCGAGTCACCTCTGTGTAAATATAAGATTTGTCGCGAATCGCATTCTTTCTCATTCCAAAACTGATGTTCAATGGTAGGTCGAGTGAGAAGAAAAATGATTAACTGAGAATCATAATTGAACCGCATTTTTTTCCCCGAACACAAGAATACGACTCGAAATGGAAAAATCAAATCCTAGGGTTCGTCTTCTTCTTATCTCTTATGCCAATCATACACACGTAAGGCCTCTCATGGGGTGAAATATCAGAATCATTCAAATTAAAATGGTAAGGTTATGCTGGTATGTCGCCCTTTGATACTTCTCATATGCACAATGTTCGGATATCTGGAACTTCTTGAAATAAAAAGGTTAAAATAAATTTAAGATCTATATTAAAAAAAAACCCCAACAATTATTATTGCGTTTCATTTTCTGAATATGGATTTAAAACATGGAATATATAAACGATACATCATCCTGGATGGTCTTCGCAACTCGGATATCTTCAAAGCTTTTTTCAGGTTTGTGATTGTTGATAGATTATCTGTAAATTCTTATATTTTTTACTGACTCACTCACTCACTTACTTACTTTCTTCTATCGGTTGAAAATGCTCGCGATGAGCGAAACCAGTCCTGATATCGATATGTAGAAATAATTTAAAAAAAATTACACATTTTTTAATATAATGCCATTCCACCAAATATTGACTGTGAACACCTTAAACTGAACTTTTGACTGTGAACACCGTGAAACAAAGAAAACCATTCACTCCAACGAATACTAATATTATTGAAATTTGAAAGTGTCCATTTTGACTAAAGGCGAATCACTTAATTAATGTTACAATATACTAAGGACACATTTAGTGAAAGCAGTGAAGAATCTAAAAAAACAGAAGAAATTTCTAAATAATGATATTTTTAATAATTTATTTCATTTGTATTGAATGTCTTTTTTATAAGTAATACCAAATAAAATTGTTTTATCTATTTCAATTTCAATGATACACTAACATAATTGATTTACTTTTTTACAAAACTAACGTTTTTTTTTATTTGAGATGAGAGACGTGGTCTCAATACCCCAGGGCTTAGAAATAAATAAATAAAAACTTTTAGTTATGATAGCATCACGCTAGGGTTATATAACGCTATATGAACATTTAAGTTAATCTACACAACACAGAGGATTTATACAAAGAACCGCAAAACGTTTTATTTCCGATATTTTCCATCCCCAAAGGGAGTTGTCAAGCGTATCCCGGTCCCCAAAGAATAAGAACCGACCCCCGTTCTTATTTCTTTTGCGGAGGAAAATGTTGAAAAACGCTGTCACGGAGTTATAAATTTATTAAAAGCCCTGAGTGCTTCGTTTACGAATTAGATAAGTGAAAGATATTTATACTTTTCTTAGTATTTGTGTAGATTGTCAATGAAATTTTATTAAAATTTTCGCATATTTTATATATTATAAAAAATAGTACCTACAGATTTTTTGGCGAGATGTATGTAATATATCTTTACATGTACATATTCACATTTAAAGTCGATTTTATTAAAATATGTATTTTTTACAATTTTATATAATTTAGTTCTACTTATAGTTTGAATAAATTATAATTATATTGAAACAAATAATTATGTATCGTTAATATTTTGAATATCATTTTCTTGTTATAAAAATATCCATTCGTTTTTCTTGCCATTGTCATTAATATGTATATTGTACTTACTTCTTCTGAAGCATATCAAAAATGCGTTGCTCTTTTAAGATAACATATTATTGAATTACACAGTCTCTTTTTCGAGCGGTTAATGGCTAAAAGGATAAGTTTAGGAAATCTATATTAGTTCTATACTCTACTACACTTGCTCACACTCGGGCTCACTGGGCCCCGTTAAGGATCGGATGGTTGAGTTCAGCCAAAATATTTCGAGATTTAAACATATTAGATATTTTGTAGACGGGAATTTTTGGTGACGGGAAAATACTGTTTTTCCACTTGATGCATATTTCGTTATTGTGTGTGTGCTTAGTTTTTCTCTTTTCGGGAATTTCGTATGTTTAGTTTACGCAAATTCTTATGGTTGAATAATCAGGCTAATCAATTAGGCAAACTATTTGCTGATCCTGTATCCGGCAAGAGACTTCCGGGCTTATGGATCAGTGGGTTTAGTTTAATCGCTTGGAAGGGAGAGTTGCCGATACACTCCCTGCATGTTTAATGTAACAAGATATTTTTCAACATACAACGAAAAAGACATCATAAACAAGGCGAAATGCCACAAAGCCAAATTGCCAAAATAAAGTTTTTGCGTAAATAAAATAGTACACATTTTGCAGACGCGAAAATTTCCAAATATTGGAAATAATAATTATAAGGGTGTCGAAATATATTTAAAGATATATTTTCAAAAAATATGTATAAGTATCTTATAAATAACTTATTTGAATTTTTAGATTACTTGGCTACATAAGTTTAATTTTGTCACGTTTTTTTTCTAATTTTCCTATTTATGTGTATTCAATGAAACATCAAGCAAGCAATCCGACCAATAGCCAAATTTTACAAATTACATATATGCAAAAATTAAAAGTTCCAAAAATTGAAAATTGCCGACTCCGGCCTAAGTGCCGCGACGACTCCGACTTCGGCCAAAAAACCCCGACTCCACGACTCCGACTCCACAGCCCTGCTAAATGTCTTCAAAATACTAAAATCTCCAAATAAAACGTCGGTCAATACTCATTACAGGTTTTCCGAAAATACTATGTAACCATGGGGCTTATCATATTTATTGATTGAATTGGCATTTACTTGGTAGAACTCCATTATAATACGGTGAAAGAAATAACTTTAAAAAAAAAAAAAAAATCCACCGTCATATTTCTTTGTTATTTAGTCTGATGGTTTTGAATTAAAATCAATATGAAATTGTAAAAATTTCAATTGTCAATAGCTTTAATATTCATCGGAACATTTTATCCAAACTAATATTAATCTTTTATTATAACTACATTCTGAAATAATATTCATTGAGTAAAAATTATGTATATATGTCATTCCCACACTCTTAAGGACTGAATTGTTTTCTTTATGTGAATACTTGTTCTTACCTTTTATATTTGATTTCAACTTCTGCAAGAAAGGACTCATCAGCGAGTGAAAATCTTAGAGAAAATAAAAGTGTCTCTTACGACGCAGTGATATACCAATGACCATAGAAATCTTGGGGGGTCTTTTACTTACAATATCTTGATATAGCTAAGAGAAATTATCTTGAAAACACAAAAGAGCATGTTGCATTATCGCTTACTGTGTACGTAATTTTGTTATATTTCAACATATATTTTATTCATTTAGAATTTTGACTGAAGGTGCTTGATGGAATTTCAATATCAAATTTGAATCGTTTGAATTTCGTACTTTTCTATCTTTTTTGTTGCTGACGACCAGGGCTCCTTTCTCCTTTCGGAATCTTCAGGCATTAAAGTGCACGAATGTAGATGGAAAAGAGAAGAGTAGTTTTTTGATCGATCTCGTTGGCAATGATTCAATAATATATAAATTAAAAATAGTTTTAAAATATATTTGTCCGTGAAAATTAATACTATCAATTTATATGAATTGTAATTTTTCGCATGCTTTATCAATTAATTAACTACTAATTAAAGAAAGTTTACAACACCTTTTTCAGTATTTTCTTAATAATTTTTGTATCTCATGGCGTTTTTTATTAAACTTTGTACAGTTGTTTCCCAACATGTCAGCTCATAATATTTCATGGCCAACTCTTTACAGACACCATTACTCAAGTTTTATCCTGTAATATTTTCATTTTTAGACCCTCTACTAGCAAATCCCAGGCACGGCACCGAAAACCTTAGAGAGAAATAATAAAAAGGAAAAGATGACGTAAGCAATGACGCACTGCGAATACAAAATGAACAAAGGGATGTCATAAAAGGAGTCCCTTTCCTGGAAGATTCCGAAAATCATGTCCTTGGACCGACCCATGTAGGGATTTATGCCCGCGACAGTTATATTACATCAAGGCCGTCACTGCAAAGGGGTTTCCTAGAGAACTGGGAATATCTATTCATAAAGATGAAGACGATTGCCCAGTGCGCTACTACCTGAAAATAGCATTGTTATTTGCTACAATGAATATTATAAATCGCTTAAGAAAGAAATGAAAAAGCCTTTTCGTTCAAATTATTATTAAAAAGTCAATAATAATTTTATTTATGTTTTATTTCGTTTTCATTTTAATTTTCTCGGAAATTGAACTATTTTTCATTTTCAATCATCGGTGCAACGGCGTATATAAAAGATAAAATGAATTTCACCTTAATATAAATAGATATATATATTTATTAAAATTGATAATTGTTTGTTTAAATAAAAAGAAATAATGTGTTCTAAATTCTTCTTTTTATTTTATATAAAACAAAAAATAGATACCACTGTTGCCTTGTATTTATTATTTTTTCTCAAATGGATTATAGATTGACACTATCGACAGGCTAAGTAAAAACTGTGAATAGGTACCGAATAATACGGAATACATTGAGAAGAAATAAGAAAACATATTCCATAACTACTCAATATATATTTTGAATGTTTCTGAACAAACCGAATAAAAGCTATTTTACATTTTTATCATGTTTTATATTCAATATGCTGTTTAAATATAATCTGCAAGTATGCCGACGGTAAAATCGTGTACCGTATTATAAGACCAGCTACGAATTTGAATCAAAGCCTTAAACATCAGAAACAACTATGTCTCGGGTATAGATGACGTTAAAAGTGATGACATATTGTTTAATTAAGATATCAACATAAGTTACATAAGGGTGCTCGGTGGAACTGCAAAAAACACATGAATAAATTTCGTACATACAAAGTATTAAATAATATATCTCTCGATTTGATATAAATTTCACGCTTATTAATATGAATGTATGTATTATTGACGAGCTTTTACGTCAGTCGATTAAGTGTAATTTTGACTATCTCGTCAACCAATGTCACAGTTCTTCACACATTTTTTAAAAACTCAGCTTGGAATCTGGATCATGTCAAGGGATTAGAATATGGGAACTCTGTAATAAAACTAATTTATAAATTCTCAAAAATTCTATGTTTAATTTATTTTGTGCCGATAAATTTATAATTAGCGTTCGTTATTAAAAACCACCCTCTTAAAGCAGTATGTCATTTATCGATAACCCCTCTCTTGAACGATAGATAGTTTAGGATTTTCAATAACTATTCATTTTTCTGACACTAAGTTTCTTTGTTTTATTTTACAACCGTCTGAGAAATCGAGTTTTCAATGGCCTATATATTACTGCAATCAACATTCCTTTGTTATCCGAAAACGGTATACTTTACTTCAAACCTGTTATCCTTTCAATCCTTTTTTTGGTAATCCCGTTTCAATTAGATGTATAAAAATATGTTTTCAATAAAGGGGATTCCTCAAAAGAAAAATCAAACATTACATTCACTTGTTTTCATTCAGTAGATTCATTGAAGCTTTATATCCGAAAATAACTTCACGAATCTATTCTATGGCACAATGAAGTAGAAAATATGTAAGTATAAGCAGCGTGCAGTAAGTTGTCTGAATGTGTGGTACTCGCGTATTCTAACCACTACAAACAAAGGCTGTATACTCCCGGAGACTTCAGCTCAGCTGTTTGTGTAAAAGGAGAAATCGAAAACCATCAGTTGTCAGCACTAGGCGTTTAATACAAAACAAAAACCAAGAAGCTTTGTATTTCAAAAAATATCTCACTGTAAATTTATTTTTATTCCATTACATATTATATTGAATCGAATGTTGTCAGTTTCAAAAATTATCTCGCCTATAAATGACGTAACAAATTTAGCTATCGTTGATCCCACATTCCCTTGTCGTTTTATTTCAACAAAAAACAATATTCATTACCATAATTTGTCCACAACACAGTTGTGCCTACAATATTCTCCAAACCCTGATAGTGTCTTTGCCTTCTTCCAGGTTATCAGTCACAGCGTAAAATAATTTACAATATGAATAACTCACGTGGCATATCCTGTCATGTGAGTTAAATTAAAAAAAAATGGTCTGCATCTATTTCACATCTGTATCTACTAAAAGATTCCAGATTTTTAACACTCAAGTCACCGGTCCCGCGTTCGCGCGGAAATTATCGCAATCGGTTAACAACCGGTCCCGCGTTCGCGCGGATTTACGCCCCGCGCATTGTCTTTGCATCTGTTGGCACATTACATGACACTTTTGGATTTTTTTTTTTTATTTTACGACCCATTACTGTCTGGTCAATAGCTCCCCGTGTTTTTTTATTCAATTTCTCACAAGCTTATAGCTCAAAAACGTCCTTGAAATAAAATATATTTGTTGAGTCAAAAAGTTTCCTATAATGAAATATAACGACTGAAACGAACTAAGTATTTTTGTTTATTATCTCGGCAAAATATGTTTATTGTCTACTCTGCGTCTAAATATTTGAATTAGGACAATAAAAGTAATTTCGGTAAAAATATGAATGGATTTCTCAATGTCATGTTGGGGATGAATGGGGCACATTGCATAATGTTTTTTGAAAGATTTATACTG
The DNA here is from genome assembly GCA_028554975.1 of Himalopsyche kuldschensis. Lineage (NCBI taxonomy): Eukaryota > Metazoa > Arthropoda > Insecta > Trichoptera > Rhyacophilidae > Himalopsyche > Himalopsyche kuldschensis. Next base: position 20,201,670 of record JAHFWI010000003.1, read on the forward strand.
AACCCTATTTTCAAAAATACACGAATCATAAAAATAAAATTACCGGGAATGTTTGAGGTATTGATTTCCATTGTATTTTTAAACATTTAGCGAAGTCTTTACACAGTCCATATGATGTGACCATTCCCATGTTATATACATAAGAATTATATTATAGTTTGAAAATATCGGTCGAAATGAGTACAACCTATGTGATATCTCCGCGAATGCATTTGTAATTATTTCGTATTTCTACGTAAAATCATTTTACATACGTGCTATTATAGTAATGGTAAAATTTGTGGAAAAGGAGTTTAAATTTACGTGTTTTGTGAAGTAATAGATATTACAATCAAAATAAAACAAAATACAAAGAAGTTGAAAAGACCCGAAAATGGATCGACAGCGAAGGAAATAAAAAAAAAATTTGCTCTAACAATAATACTATTATTACCAGGTGAAATATATGCTAAAAATGTGCTACATTTTTTCAAACGATATCATCGCTTCTGAATCATTGTCGAGGTTTATGGCATCAAATATACATACATGGACAACTTTTACAATAGTTATATAATGGAGTATAGTTAGTAGTGATAAATAATATGTGTGTAATTTTTTCTTGCAATGTTTTTATCTTTTTTCACATTTCAGATGCAATAAATATAAATATCAGTTTATTTTTTTACTAACTCACTTATTTACATTACCTAATAAAATAATAATAATATTTAAGTTTTTATGAAAACTAATAACAATAAATGAACTCTTTTTGGCTCGTAAAAGTAATAGTTATAATGTTTTTGTGCCATTGTGATGACACGTAAATGTTCCTAATTTTACGACTGATGGTATGTACCCTAATTCTCGGAAGTCTCTCAATAAATATTATATTTTTGGTTGATTATTATAAACCAACAATATTGTGTAAAAAGATCGCAAAAACATTTCAAAGGAATGAGACTTTGCTTTATGTGTTTATGTAATAAAATGAGTAAAAGAAATATTTCTTTTGCTTTCCTTTCAAAAATATGAATAAATCATGTGTTTGCAGCTTAAATATTTTATTTTTTCGGACTTATTGTTTTAAATACATATATTATACTATGCTCAATACACTTTATTTTATCCGATTTACTCAACTGATTAAAAAGTTATAAGCATAATTCAAAATGTCGCGCGAAATAATAAAATCGCGAAAAAATGTGCGGTGTTGGGTAAAAGTTTCCTATAAATAAACATGGACTATATTCTGACTGAAACGAACTAATTATTTTTTTTGTTTATTAGCTCGTCAAAATATGTTTCATTGTCTACTCGAGTCTAAATATTTGAAATAGGACAATAAAACTAATTACGGTAAAAAAGATGAATGGATTTCTCAATCGCATGTTTTAGGTGAATGGGGCATACTGCGTTAAGTTTTAAAAAGATTTATTACTGAACCCTATTTCAAATATACCCGAATCATAAAACTCAAATTACCGGGAATGTTTGAGGTATTGATGACAGCCTGCTTTCTAGAAATTTCAATTGTATATTTAAACATTTAGCGAAGTCGAAATTTCTGTAAAAAGATGAATGGATTTCTCAATCGCATGTTTGAGATGAATGGTGCACATTGCATAATGTTTTTGACAGATTTATTGCTAAACCCTATTTTAAAAAATACGCGTATCATAAAATCAAATTACCGGGCATGTGTGAGGTATGTATGGCATTTTGCTTTCTAGCAATTACCATTGTATTTTTTAAACAATTAGCGAAGTCTTTACACATTTTGATGTTGACCATCCCATTTTATATACATACATACATATATATAAGAATTGTAGTTTAGAATTAGTTTGAAAATATCGGTCGAATAGAATACATCCTATGTAAAATTGCATTTATAATTATTGCGTATTTCTATGTGAAATCGTTTGACATACGTGCTATAGTAATGGTATATAATCTTATAATTTGTGGAAAAAGAGTTTAAATTTACGTGTTTTGTGAAATAAATATATTATAAACTAAATCGTAGAACCAAAAATAAAACCCAATTGTTTTTTAGATTATAACAAAAATATGAAAGGCGTTGATGTGCCGATCAAAACTTATCATATTACTCAATATATCGGAAGACGAGAAAATGGACAAAAAAAGTTATTTTCTTTTTGTTCAATTGCGCAATGTTCAATTCAGCAATGATACCACAATCATCACCATCAACATCAATTGGATTAAAAACTACACCAGGACACTCGATTGTTGATTCACCATGAAGACTTTCGGGCAATTTGAAAAGATCCATCATTCGGAAAATAATAAGTGATAAAACTAAAAGCTTTGTACGAAGAGCATGTTGAGTTTGTACCGCTAATAAAAGACGAGGGGACACAATTTACATGCGTTTATTTTGTAATGTTCCATTACACACGGGAAAATGTTTTGAAGATTACCACACAAAAAATAATATTGATAAAATTTTAGTGATTATTGTAGACGTATGGTATAGTATAGTTAGTAGTGATAAGTAATATGTGTGTAATTTTTTCTTCTAATGTTTTCATTAAAAAAATAATATTTGAGTGTTTATAAAAACTAATAACAATAAATGAACCCCTTTTGGCTGGTAAAAGTAATAGTTATAATGTTATTGTGGCATTGTGATGACAAGTAAATTTCCCTAATTTATACGACTGATGGATGTATGGTAAGTCTAGCGGCTCTCAATAAATACTCTATTTTTTTCAAATATTTTTATACAATATTGTGTAAAATGATCGGAGACCACATTTCAAAAGAATTTGACTTTGCTTTATGTGTTTTTGAATGGAAAGAAATATTTGTTTCGCTTTTCTTTCAAAAATATAAATAAATCATGTGTTTACAGCTTTAATAATTTTTTTTTTAAACTATTTGTTTTTAAATAGATATATTATACTATACAATACACAATACACTTTATTTTATCCAATTTACTCAACTGATTAAAAAGATATAAGCATAATTCTAAATGTCGCCCGAAAAACCAAAATCTTGAAAAATGTGCGGTATTACGTGTAACTTTGGCTCGATATATGCGGTTGCTAGAGTGTTAATATTGCCTCTGCCATCCAAATGGATATCGAAAGTAAAAATATGGTCAGGCAATAAATTATAAAGACTCTTTTCAAATGTATCCTTCAATCAAACATGAGGTTTTTTTTCAATAATAAATTAGGGTTTCTTTTGTATGTTATCTATCTCTGGTTTCTATGCGGTGGTTTGCGTGTGTTGGTATCCCTTCAAATACAGCTGATGGTGCATATAGGCTCGTTCGTAGATGGCCATAGGTTTTTGTATTAGGGGATGTAAACGCGCTTGGTGTAAAGTGATACTACGGTCGAAGCGCGCACATCAAAACTATTGGGGTAGGGGTACACTCTTGTTGCAAACTGGGTATCTAAAAAGAATTTTAATGAACATAATAATTTTACTATCTGTAATTCTAATAGGCATTCGCCTAAATGACTCTTTTGTTTCTGCATTTAGCCCATGCTAATTGGTTAAATAGGTACGTATTATATATTTTAGAAGGTGTCTGACACAGTCAGATGAACAGTCAGGTCTCTCAAGTCTGAAGATTTTTTTGTTAGTTCTATCGGACAATCACGTTTTTAATTCATCCAATAGTTGTTACAGCGATTGTATATCCAAAATATATTCAAATAGTTAATTACCTACACATCACTTTCAAAATTAAACCTTTCATAAGTCATAATCTTGTAGCCAAAATGATATAATATTATTGGCTCAATTAAATTTTACTTTCTTCTCGTACCAAAAAAAGAGTACCCAAGTTAAACAGATTTCACATTATTATCAAAATAATGAACAAAGTAAGGCAATGCGTGGTCGTAACCAAGACAAATCAATTTTCTCTGTCAAAACTGGTTTGTCACGTAGGTATTTTGAATCTCCAGTCGCAAGGGCTGTTCGGCTGATGAATACACTGTCTGTTGATGTGGACATCTTCGGCAGTAAACTTGATGCTTTGTTTATATTTTTTTTCTTCACATGTAAATAATATGTTTCTGTTCTGTTTCATATATATTTAAAAAAAAATGTGTAATATGTTATGTAATTTTTATTTAATTTGACAAATGCATGGCCTGCTGCAATGCCATGTATTTTATATTATTTTTTGTCAATAAATAATTATATTTTAAAGGATTTTAATTCTGTTGTTAAATTATTTATCCTTGAATATATTTATAATAAACACAACAAGTAGCACTTAAATTATATGTATGTCTACTATTTATTTTCCTTAAAATTACATATGAAAATTAAATAAAAATGTGTTGGTTCACTTCGGTAGATAAGATAAGATTGTCTGGATATAAATTATTAAAAAATATTACCGATAAGTACAATCTTATAATACTATCAATAGGTAACATTGCATTGTCCTTTTTGTTATTAACATTGCATGAGACGAACAAAGGTAGGGCATAATTACTAGTTCAAAGCGGATTTTGGCACCAGAGACACCCGTCTATATATTAAGTAACAAGCTTACGTCAAGTTTCTTCTAACAAAGGATTAAATATCTTTGTATGCATGTAATGGAAATAACAGAATACAGACACACTTTTAATATATTTTTTATTTCAGCTTTTTGCTCGCATAGATTTTAGTACAATCGAACATTCGTTTAAATATTTTGCACTTGGAACAAATCCAACATCCAACAATATTTCTTATTCTAAAGCGTATTGTCCAAATAATTGTAATGGTATTTGCACGAAGCTTTCTTGTTACCACCGAAACAAATTTAGTTGCTAAATGATGTTTCTTAATACCCGGTATCTAAAAAATCTATTCCACCCTGCTCTACCCTACCTGCTGTGCTGATTCCACTTTTTAGGGCCCATGCCAAGGGGCGCGACCGAGAGACAACTATACAAAACACTGCGCTAGTAAGAGAAATAGCAACAGCGGACGAGCAATGACAGTGGAAAGTTTTATAAGGGAATTGTATAATCAAAAACTGCAAGCTGCATAAGAACTTTATATAACGTTTGTTTCCTTTGATTCTGTAAGCTGTATACCCTTGCGAACGCTGGGAAGGACGATCGGAGAGAAATACGACTATAATATAGAAAAACCCACAGCGCATGAACGCTACGTCATGAAAGAAAGTCAAATAATATATATTTTTATTTAACCAAAAATCAATACCAAACATATTAAAGTTACGTCTTTCAAATAGATATTGTATTATTTCCAATTACTATTTACATACAAACAATACAAACGAACCTCTTTTAATTTTTCAATTTTGTAGCGATCTTAGTACAGAAAAAGACATTTCTGATGATTTATGTTTCACTCACTTATATTCAATAACTAGTAGGTATGGCAATTTCAATTTATTTATAGTTTTTGTTAAAAAATCTAAATAAGTAAAGTTACTAGTTAAATTGAATAAAAATTGAACTTTATGCCTTACATTAGTAAATATTTGATGTACAAAAAAATCCCGACGTGCATATATTCTTTGATAAAATTGCTTGGTACCATAAATAATTGTGTGCCAAATTTGAATTTCATTAAACCATCAGAATCGGTGGCGCTTATGCAATATCAGTTTTTTAAGCAAAATACTGATATTGCAAAGACTAAACAAAGATTAAATACTTTGTAAATACTCGATTTTGTTCTTTTTTGAGTTTTGTCACTGACAACCCGGGATTCGCCTTTCGGCATCTTCAGGCATTTAAAGTGCACGGATGGACTAGAACTGATGGTCAGTTGGAATTTTAAGCCCCACATAACACAATGCCATATTTGGATGAAAAGTTCGTGCTGGGATTTGAGCACGTAGACACTATAACCGAAGTCAACGACTAGGGCATTCGGCCTACATCCCGGCATATTTACATTATATAGTATACGAATTACATAACCGTGTACAGATCCAGGTATCGTAAGTTTTTTAAAGCCACTCAAATGTATACAAAGTGGATGTGTTCGCTGCGATAACCACTAATATTTTTATGGACACACGCGTAAAACATTTTTTCTTTGTTGGATTTACGAACACCCGCTGCTTTGAACCGCCCATAAAATTTTACCGATTTTTATATTATCGTGTAGCAGTGGCAAATAATATTTGTAAACAATTTAAAGCTGACAATGCAAATGAGAAGAAAATTATCGTCTTGATTTAAAAAAACTTTATATATTTTTTTAAATAGCATTGGAAGAAAATCACGAATGATTTTAATTTTTTTTTATAGTTTGTTTATTTTGCGAATTGAAATTGTTTTCACTAATTAACACTGTGTAGTGAGAAAAGAATTTAAAAAAAATACTTATGGAATCATAACATATTCTCGGCTTAATCAGTCAACAAGGAATGAGTATCTTTATACACCGTGGCAGAACATATTTTTCCATAATTCAATTAATCACATAATGATTATTTTTATGTAATGAAGCTGCTTGTGATATATAATTTTTTGAAGAGTATTCTTTGTGCTGATTGATTTGGTTTGCATCAAAGATTTCTTTTCGGGATCAGAATATGTCTTCATATTCACCGATTTTTCGAGTTTCAGGTTAAATGCATTTTAAAAATAATTGTATTACATTGTGTTTTAGGCAGGGCTGTGGAGACACGAAACCGGCTAAAAAAAGCTTAATATTGACACTTATTTCCTTATCTTCCTATTTATGTGTATTCAATTAAATATCAGTCCAAAAAATCCAGCCAATAGCCAAATTTGACATATTATATGCAAAAATAAAAAGTTAAAACTTTTCAAAATTTCCGACTCCGGGTATGACTCTGGCCAAAACGCCGCGACGACTCCGACTCCGACTCCACAGCCCTGGTTTTAGGTATGACGTCTTGTAAGCTTGAGTACGCTTTTATTGTAAGACAGTCGATGACTTCCTTTTACAAAAGGATAGGAGGAATATCTACGAGGATTAGAGCGCTGTCTAATTTCAATCAACACGTTTGCTAGGTGTGGTACAAAGCTTTGAAACTTTGTAGACATCAATATATAATATTAATATCAGTCAGGTAGAAGTCAATTTATATTGCATGCACACCGTTTTCTTTTAGAAAGTTAATTAGATACTTCAGCCTTGAATTGCAAGTATCTACTTTGAAAAGTTGATGGGAATAATCTTGAAATAATATATTATTTATCATTATGAAAATCTGAAACGGTTTACGTTGTTTAATATTTAAAATTAACCGTAATAGGCTGTTTTAACAAATTATTGTTCCGTTTTCTGACAAGATTTGTTAGGACTTTGTTCCCGTGAATGGGTACACTTTCCAATTCCTGTTTTCCAGCATCGGTCTGAAAGCAATTCCCATGTTAATTTCGCTTTTTCAGAGTCTTAAATTCCTGCCATCCACGCAAAGCACAAAATTTTCATTTTAAAACGTCACGAGTTGCTGTTATTTGAACACCCTTTCAAGACTTTTCGGCGCTAAACCAATGTCGTTATAATATTGAAAATTATATTAATTTATTGATTGAGTAGGCATTTACTTGGTAGAACTCCATTATAATACGGAAAGAAAAATAACAATGTATTTTAATTCTACATAAATTATTTTTAAATATTTGTTGATAGCTATTTCGGCTTACGCTTATAGTTCTGACGAAGGCGTAAGCCGAAATAGCTATCAACAAATATTTAAAAATAATTTATGTAGAATTAAAATACATTGTTATTTTTCTTTCCGTATTATATTAATTACTTTTGTTTGGGCATAAATATTTGAATAAATAATTAAAGAATCTTTTTATATAAACTCACGCGTGATTGATTAAAGTTGCTTAAAATATATATAATATTACCTAGTGAGTAGTGGAATTCCTGTGCAAAATATTTAAAACATTCTATAGGTATTCACTTTTAATGTGGTAATTGTCACTTATTAGTGGAAGGGTAAATTTATCAATTTCAAATATTTATTGTGGCTCTAATCTTACATACAATCGATTTATGTTAAAAAAAACTTTCTTCATAAATCCACTACGAAATCCGAGTATAAATATTATTTTAATCTAACTTGCTATCCAGTGACGGCCGGTGAATATTAGGGAGTGCAAAAAAACTATTATTGCAAGAAATCCATCCTATTATTCTTGGGATTTGAAATCACTTGAATAACACGACAATTTTAGTCAAATAGCAGAACCAGCTGTTTCTCTACAACCCTATTTTTTTTTTACTTAGAATTTCTATTGAAGGTGCTTGATGTAATTTCAATATCAGATATGAATCGCTTGAACTTTTTACTTTACCAGTGTGTATCGTCTATATCAGTGGTTCTCACGTAAAATTGTCCTGTGGCCGCATCTTACACATAAGTAGTCCATGAACGTAAACATGTGTGATAATTCACTATTGGTATTAATTGCATGCGAAATATTTAATTTCAGAGTATTTGTTGACAAATTAGCCTGTAAAGCCACTTTTTTTTAAATATCAATATTTACTATGAAGCTGTTGATGGCCGCAGACAAATCATCTGGTGGCCGCACATGAGAACCAATGGTCTATATAAAAAAATAAAAGTAGAGCAATAATTTTTATTGTTATTAACGTAATCTATGTACACGATTTTGAGTTTCAATGAATTATGTGGGAAGATATAACTATCGAGAATTTGGAATGTCGTCTCGCAAATACTAATTCCCCGATAATAAAATAGAAATATCGATAGTCGTTATTCCAACGACGAGAGCTAGTAGCTAATACTCGATGCAATGATTATACAAAAAATCTAGAGGTTTCTCCAATTTAATAACTTAACGGCTTTTGCTCTTCATATACCATACGTGAAAATGCAGTTCTCCCTCTCAACGCTGAAACCCGTTAGCATTTTCCTTTTGTTGTTGTTTATTTATCACATGTAATGGCTATCAATGATTCATAAGCTTTCCACCGAGCGAGAACTGAGAGCGTAAGCTCACCGTATTTGTCTACAAAGCTCCGTTGTTAAATAAAATTAACGATTTGCTCTGCAAATGCAGCCTTTGAAATCATTCTTCTCTTGGATTATATATTCAGCCGGATAGAGTATTATATTGTGGATTATCCTTTCACAACTCTTCTTTTTTATACGTTTGGATATTTAAGATTATAATATAGCTTTTAATACAATGAGGTTAATATCTTCATGTAGTGTTTAGGTCCAAATATAAACTAGGCGAAGATAACGTTTTCATTCTATTTATGTCGTATTTCTGTTTTATTCACTATTGAAAATTAAAAGCCCTACGTAATGTCCCTGTGGTCTAGTGGCAAGAGCTTTGTACTAGCAATCGGGTGGTCCGGGTTCGATCCCCGGCAAGGTCAGATTTTTTCAATTGAAAAAATAAAAAAGATCTTGGGCTTGGGTGTATGTTATTTATCGTTGATTTTGTGCACAACTGATACATTATTTACCATCGAGTTAATCTCGTATGACTTTCACAACTCAGAATATTTGGCGCATTGGCGTAAGCTGTAATGCCAAATATTTTTAAAAATTAAAAAAAAAAAAAAAATATATTCAAAACGATGATGTTTTGGATTGATAATTGGTTTTCTTCTATTAGGTTGGTGAAACAGCTGCTATTTTTAGACCAATTCTTATTATGATTGTAGTATAGAAGTGTATTTCAGCATTGGTACATTTTTTTGTCATTAACTTCATTAGATTATACAATAAGTTAATAACTTTTTAATCTTGTGTGAAATAATAATCATTCGCATGATTTCATTCGATCGTTTTATGTGGCCAATTTTTGTTAATTACATACAATTGAAAATGAACATAATTATCATAAATAACTGTAAATATGTTTCCTATATGATAATTAATACCCCCACATGCAAGAGTTAGATCGAATATGTAACCTGCGCTTGTAGCGCACATACAAATTAGTCAAACAAGTGGTAATAACTGACACATTACATGTATTTTAAAATCATAACATATACAAACATGTAGCATTCGTTTTATTATCAATACTCCCAAGCATGTCCAGGAGTCCAGTGTGAAACGTGTTTTTTTTCTGGACAGGCATCACCTTTTTTGAAAATGCGTGCCGGGAATAAAAATTCGCTGCATTACCTTTGATGGGCTTCCTCGCGGTGATGGATTACCTTCACATTTATATGCACTGTTTTGTGATTGTATATATACGTGATAGTTTTTTTGAAAACAGCTATGAACTTACCATACGAACTGCGAATACGTTCTGAGCCATACACTACGTTACATAAATAAGGCGGAAAACGACTCACAATAAATTATGGTTGGCAACAATGGCAACTCTATTCGAAGCATTATGGGATATGTACAAAATAAAAAGACATATGCTTCGATTAATGATACTTACTGATACATAATGATTTACAAGTGGCTCATTTCATTATTTTTAAATTTAAGAAATACACCTAATTCCATAACAAGATAAAGCAACATTCAATTCACTTTCAAACAACACATTTAGAATTCTTTATATTTATTATATTTTCTTTGTAAATGTACAAACGATAAAAAGAAGTATTCTCATATTTTGATGTGTCCCGGCCAATTTAGAATGGTTCGCAACCAGTGACGGCTGGTGACGGGGTGCTGGGGGGTACAAAAGGAAGATTCAACTATTTTTCCGTACTACGGAAGAGAAACAGTTGCTATTGCGAACATCTGAATTGAAGGTCCATGCTATAGAAGTGTTTTAAAATCCAATGAATAGGAAAGAACTCTTGCAAAAATGGTTGAATCTTCCTTTGCACCCCCTTGCACCCCATCACCAGCCGTCACTGTTTGCAACCCTGCCGGAATAAGACTCAAAATAAAATACAGATCTAATAATCATACATAAACAAAACAATCGGCTACTCTATATCTTATTCCAGATCGGACTCCGATTTAAACTATTTAAAATCATCGAATTCTTTATAAATATTTTTCGATACCTATTTCACGTTATATCTATACACTATACAGGATACGAAAATTCAGATGTTTTATAAATATAATATTAATTATATTCATCATTATATGAAACATATATGCTTATTTAAATAACTTTAACAGATGATTCAATTAAATTAATGGAATAAGCCATCATTCAAGAAATAATAAATATGTCAACCTTAGGTGTATTATTACCGAAAGGTTACAAATTATTCCAATCAATTTAATATTCCCTCGAGGCCGTCCCCCATTTTGAAGACATAACATTTCTTAAAAGATTGTTTATCAATTTGCTGATTGAATGTGCCTTTCAATACGAATACTGGAGGAAAAGAGAAATTTCGTAAAACCTGAGCTCTTTATTCGATAAAATTAGAATAGATACTTGAAAAAAATGCCATGGGTAAAGTCTCAAGCGTGAAGTTTAGCTGTGACAACTGACAACCGCTATTGGAATACAAAATATTCCACAGCGGAAAATTTTTGAATTCTTTTGAATCCAAGCGGATTAGAGAATATGATATATATGGTGTCATTTTGAAGATGCTCCACAAAGAGGCAAAACACGTGTTACCCATATTTACACTATCATAGTTGAGAAGCAAATATGTAAATTGAAAACATACATTTTACTTCAATGTCCCAATCCGGGTAACATTCGATGGATTTATTTATTTCTGTTCGAAGATTTGGATATCTGTGTCGTCTAAAATTCCTTGCCACACCCATTCGATCCTATAAACGGAATGAAGCGTAAGCCAAAACATTCCTAATCCTACGCTATCAATACATTCTCTCGTCGAAAAAAAGAGGTTAGCAACTAAATAAAAATCAGTCCTCGTAGAAAAACTAATCTTAAGATAAACGCCACTATGAGTCTATATGCACCACACCGGGCATATAATTAAATATATATATCTGTGGTTTCAAAAGAAGAGATACACTGGAGATAAAATTCATTAAAATTTTGGGAGGGGCTAATTGCAACGATTTATGATTATTAATCAAATCTCGTAACTACTTGCAGTGTTGAAGGATATGAAGCGATAAACGAAACTATTTACCCAATATATATAATAGTGTAAACAATATTTAATTAAGTACCTATATGGAAATGATCGTATATTATATATTATTGAATATTAGTTACATACAGTAGCAACATTATTCTGTAAATAGGAATATGAATACATTATTGTATGTAATCGTTTCAGTATTTTCCTATAAAAATGCGTAATCAGTCATTGTACATATATTCTAGAATAATTCTCGGTGTTGTATCTTCATTATAAAAACATTCAAAATACCTATCGCAATTGTTTTTTTTTATGAATTTTGAATAAGTAATCCAGTATCAATATCGATTTCAATGACCGCCAAAACCCCACTGAATAAATTATTAAAAACATGTATCGTTTCGTGGTACAGATAAATGATATTCGCATTCGACATGTTTTATCAAAAATATCGACGTGTTCTATAAATACTAACCTGAGCAAGCCTGAAGCGGTAATATGGCAGTGATTTAAGACGGTAAAACATACGTTTGAAATATTTTATAAAATTTACTCAAAGCACTCAATTTTCTAAAATCGTCAAACCCATTCATTGTATTTTGATGAAAACATTGATTTTCACCGAACGATTCCGAAGTTGTTCATTTTCCCATTCAAGCGGGGCTTATTCTACACGAATATTTTATCATTTGATTACCTACGTAAATTTTATTTCCCTCAAGAGCCGAATATGTTTCTTTCAGTCGCGGATTCAGGTGTAAGTAATTGAACGAAAATGAGAAAGAACATAGGCTCGCGGATAATATGTTAAGTCACGTGATATTCCCATAGGGAATTAATAAATTGAATTGAATTAAAAAGCTCCTTTAGATAAATTCGTATTTTTTTTATATTTATGACAGAAATTCATAAAATATAAGAAAAAAAACAACGCCAATCTCTCATTTTTTATAAATCCTAACGCCAAATGAAATCATCATATTCAACAGAATTTATTTTACGAGAACTGATTTTTACTCAAACGCCAAATGATCATTCTTAGAGAGTATACATTTTCTGGTCCGTGTTCAAGTGTCAACATAGTTGGCTATGATTGCAGAGCTCACGGACATGCGGCAGTTTCATTTTAATTCTACCGAATTTTCGATTTCTGTTCGCAGATATGGATGTCCGTGTTGTCTTAAATTCTCTCCCATATCCATCCAAACTTTAAAACGGCACGCAGTGACAGTGATTAACTAACTACTAGCCCTGCCCTAGTCATACCTTTTCAATCAACATTCTCTTCGAAAAAAACAGATTGAGACGTTCTGAGCAATGCTCGCAGAACGATTCTGTTGAGATAAACTCTATTAGGAGTCCATGTAATCCACATTGAGAGTGGACATGGTTGTGTGTAAAAAATAACAATTTAACTTCTTAAAAACACGTAAAATAAAGTGGCAATTAACCAGTGGATAGATATTTTGGCATAAAAGTTTTTTTACCGATGAACAAGTTTTTTCAATATTATTATTATTATTTAGAAAAACCCTAATATTTTTGTGATGACGTCAATGCCTTGTGTTGTAAAAGTAAGTTTAATGTCGGTGTGCAAATGTACATCTTTGTTAAAAAAAACTCTTTCAACATGGCAATAATTCGGAACAAGTCATAACTATGATTTATTGTGAGCAGTAAGATCTTGTGCATCTGTAAAGGTAATCTTAATGGCTTATGCCAAGCTGATTACTGATTACTAGCCTGGCAGTGGAAAAATTCGGACAAAACTACCCTCGGCGTCCTTTCGCTTGCAGTAAGTCTTTGTTCGACAGCTTCGGCAATTTTCGTCAATCTCCGTTTAATTCCGGATGAGTTGCTCGTATTCGGGAGTCATCTGTTGACGTCATTGCAATCTTTCTGTGCAAATACATTTATTATTTGTTAATTAAATTTTACACAAATCATTTTTTAATATAGATGAAACTTGTTGTCTCATTAAAATGCAGAGTTTTTATATGTTAAAATCCTTTAACATTATGAATCTTTTCAGATGTATGCTTGACATTTTACGCCATTGTTAAATTTGTTATATGTATATTAATGTTTTAGAGTCATCATAAATTCTATTAATATTTTTCCAATCTTAGACTGTATTGGTGTGATCATAACACTTCCCTTGCGTTTATCGGGGGTAGTTCACTGTTACCAAGCGGGAGAAATATAACAAAACATCACGAAGCACGGATTTTATACTCCTTTCAGTAAAGCTGATTTTATATCTCTATCTCAGCGGTATACTTGAAATGAAAGAGAAAGCGAAATAACATTAAGTGTCTGCTTGAAATTGTATTGAGAACAATATTCGCAATTTGAATCCGTGAGTACTTTGTAGGGCCTACGTGACTCAAATCACCTTCAATGTCTCGTTCCAAAACTGTGTAAGTGCCGGCCCTATAAATAAATGATGATGTGCCAACATAACCCTTAAATTTGGAATACGGGTTTCAGTATCAGAATAACCAAGGTCAGGACAGCTAATGGGACTTAAATGTGCGGGAAAGAGAGGGTTATATCAGATGAGCTTTGTTTACTGAAATGCATTGGCACTGAGACAATAATAAATAATTATTGGGCCGACGACTATTTATTTAAAAACAGAACAAGTGTATATTTTTTGTTTTAGTTTGAAACAAAATAATTCCACGCTCATCATTTGTTTCTATGATTATTTCTTATGTTTGTTGTTAATAAGATTCAAGTGACGAGTGATATGTCAATTATTTGTAAAATAAAAAAAGTAATCGACTTCTTTTCCGTTTTACTCATTTATATCGTCGAGATAAGTTCATTGCATTTTTAAGTAATTGAAGAAATCTATCTGTCATTATCAACACAGACAATAGTAGGTACATTGTTCACATTTTTTTGAAAGAAGCATGTACAGATAATTTTGGATTCAGAGATTTACCCATAACGGTTTGATTTTTAGGTCTTTTGTAACAATCGTTTTTTGAACGTAAGTGGCTTTTTTGGTGAAACACGTATTGTGGAAGAAGGAAGTTAAAACAGATTCATATGTCTGCAGACATGTGACGTGGAATATCAGACATTCATACATGCATTGTTTATGTGTATGTCGACAAGTCGACATGCATAAAGTGATCGAGATCAGATCTACCGAAGACAGACTGGACTAGTCAGTGAATTTGCATTGTAAAAAGTTCGTAGCCTAGCGGTAAGGGTAACGCATGAAAAACAGATCACGTGTGTCCTGACAAATATTAAATATTGATATATTTTTTCCTTTTGATTTGATTTCATTGGGAGGATAAATGAATCTATGAGTTTTAGCCATGCCCTCTTCCAATGTGGATCACATGTACCCCCTATTGGGTTTATTTCCACGAAAGTCTAAACGCATGCTTGTTCCTCAGTTGCTCCACTTCTCTTTTTCAAAGATAGTCGAGATAAGAAAGGTAAGACTAGGACATGACTAGTGGTTAACTAATCACTTTCGTTACATCTCGGTTTGAAGATCGGGTGGGTGTGGGAGAACTACAAAGAAAACCATGTCCATAAAACTGCCCGGCCTGGTACTCGAGCCCGTAAGCATTGTAATCGAAGACGACGTCGTCGACACTCAACCATGGACCTAGACGTTGGTTAGATTATAGTGCTAAGCAAGTTACATACTATAATATCACGCGCACACCTCACAAAATCCAATAAAACCGATTGCCATGAGCAATTTAATTTATGATTTCTGCTCCTAATATACCATACAGTGATTATTAATAACTATGAGTATATCTCAAATTTGATTACTATATTTTAAATTCAAAGCTTGAAATGCTATATTGATTAAGCTCTGATGCAGCGGAATATTACCAGAATTTCATCCCCTATTTACGCGATGAGAGAAACAGAGAGGGATTGAAGGGTAGAGAGGGGGCAGATCGTCAAACATGACATAAGCTGGCACCTCGTCAAACCCTTAGGTAAAACGTCATACATAATATGAAAACTCTTCTCCTTTCGCCCTCTCGAATTACTGTTTGGTACATAAGGGTGATGTCATTTGTATTAAAAACTGCATGCTATAATCTCAGCCACATCATACAACTGGGTGACATTTGAATCACTGATTTATTCCGAACTCGTTTTCAAAATCAACAAAATAGAAAATGTTTTTTTATACTTATTTCGTAAAAGGAATAAGAATAAATTTTGCATAAATTTATCTACATCATCAATAGTAACTTTGCGGGAAATATTGAATCAAAATTCTACTCGTTTTCAGTATGGTATCATCCTAGTTTTTGACAGTCACATTTTTTATAATTAAAAATATAAATGTAGGAATTTAATCTATACTGAAATAAATATAAGCTTCCAATCATGAGTTTTATCACAAAATCTAACATCATCCAAAATAGAGTTAAAATAAAATCACAAACATTATTTAATTTGATGACAGCCCCATTCTCGCCCATTAAAATTTTCAAATTCAAGGAAAAAATCTAATTTGCTGTCGAAGAAATGTCAAATAATACCTTCACGTAAATAATACACATTATTATATTAATAAAAGCCGGGAAAATGTTGGTAGAAGACTAATTTATTACATTTTGACTAAATGTCTTCGCCGATAAAAATTCAAACATATTTTCTTTCATATTCGTTTTTTTGGCAACTTGCAACAACAATGCAAAAGGGAATTACAGACCCACATACATACATACGCCGTTTCGGTTTTATATATAAGATTACAGCCATACAAAGAACTGTTACCTTTGGAAATGGACTTGGGGATCACTGTCAGACGACTGCAGGCTGATTCATTTATGAAAAACGACGAGGTCTGTTATAAGAATCATCACATTAAAGGTGCTAACAGTCACTTCTCGGTGGAAAGGGATTATTTAAAACAATCAGCACTACTTCCAAATATATTCTGATTCTGGTTTCGCTCATCGCAAGCATTGCCTACTGATCTTGTCAATGCTCGCAATATACGAAACCGATTCTGATCTTTATCATAATTCATGTGGAAGCAGTCCTATAGAATGTGTTTTATTTAATAAAAAGGTGTATCGACCCTTTGTTGGAGGATGAACTATATTATGTGTTTAATTTATTTTAAAACGTTATGTCACTAACAGCCCGAGATTTTCCTTTCAGTATATTCAGGCATTCAAATATATGAGACTTTTGTGATCAAGTGCTTGGAAGAGTACACATTTAAATGTGCGCACATTTAAATTCCGCCAAACACCCTCATTCGATGTCATAAATTGGAAACAATTGACTGCATAAACATGGTGGTTTCTGATATCAGTTAATACTTCAAAGCGACGCATCCCAATTATGATTTTCATGCGGATTAATAGAGCCCCCTAATTGCTCTCAAAATGGGAGAGCTTTTAATTAAATCCCCCTCTGCCCGAAAGGCGAATAAATAGTAAATAACTCCCGCTGGTCGAGGCCGGCAGTATGGACTGTGGCATAACAGGGTAAGCGTGTTACTACGCCATCCAGAATACACCTGAACAAAAAAATACCCGTGGCTATATCTCCCTTTTAAATTAATTGTAATTTGGTTTTGTCAGTCAGCGAGGTGAATAAAAGATGCATGATATGAGGTTCGGTGTGTTTTTTTTTTATTAGAGCCATTATTTTTGTTACAGGTATACATGTTATAATGTAACAAATATTTGTCATTTAGTTTTTAACCATCTCCAACTATTTGCTTAGTATATTATATTACACATGAAGTACGGTCGATCTGTCTTGTAGAATTTGTTTGCCTTAATATTACATTAATTGAAGCAAATTACAAGGAAAATAGACTTTAAATAAAACAACATTTTATTCATAGTCTTCAACATTTGCTTAGTTGTTTTACCAATTGTTTGTCATATCTTGTTTTTCATACTTAATTTTTGTATAAATATCACTGTTTTATTTTATTTCTTATCAGTTGACAATGCTCGCCATGAGCGAAACAGGTCCTGATCAAATAAATTTTATGTGGAA
The DNA here is from genome assembly GCA_028554975.1 of Himalopsyche kuldschensis. Classification (NCBI taxonomy): domain Eukaryota; kingdom Metazoa; phylum Arthropoda; class Insecta; order Trichoptera; family Rhyacophilidae; genus Himalopsyche; species Himalopsyche kuldschensis. The sequence goes on from JAHFWI010000003.1 coordinate 20,219,661, forward strand.
AAAGTACTAAAAATGTATTATTATTTTTATTATAATGCCTTTCCACCAAGTATTGACAGTGAACACCTTAAAAGTGATAATAAATCGAATCGGTAGAAGTATTTTAAATTTCTTAAGAGGAAAAATCAGACGCGTACACCATTTTGTTAGATGAAAGATGAGAGGTGCTATGATTTCCACACAAAGTTAATAATGGAACTAGGCACGTGTTCCTGTACTTTATAAAATATGATTGAAGTGCTATTATGAATAATATTAATGTAGCGCCTGCCAAACATTGTCCTTGACAAAATAGCGGAAGTGTTATGCGAAGTTTTAGACATCACATGCCCTTTAATCAAGAAGTACTGAGAAAGCGATAAAACACCTCAATGGCTATAAATTTATTGGATTACTTATGTATATGGTGGTGATTATTTTATACAAAATATAAGTTAATAATTAATGCTGCTATTAGCCAAATGTAATTACAAATATCTGCTTACAATATTGACAATTTATTGTTTTTGTTTCGCGCTGTAAATCGACCTCGAGAATGTTTTTGCACTTTATATTGTATTGTTTTGTTTATTACGATTTATATTATCATATCAACCGAAGTGCTAATTAATAATTCATTTGACGTGACGCACAAAAAATGACCAGAACATTTAACAAACAAAAATAAACAGGATAAAGGCCGTTTTATCTATTCACAATTTACTTATATTATGTATTTATTATGATAATAATGTTATTCGCATGTAATCAAATATACTTCTGTTAGAATTTTTCGTCCGATCCTATAGAGTAGGTCGGGGGTTACCAACCCCGTGCCCGCGGGCCTATTTGTGTACGCCCACTCCCATTCGACCGCGACAAGAATTATTCATTTCAATTTTCATATATTTTATTATATTTGAAAAAGTTTCTAAAATAATTAAATAAAATATTTTCAAAAATAATTAAATAATTACGTAATTCGAACTCATTTGTCTGCATAAACCGATATAGATCACTGCTAGAGTAACCCAGTAGTAGAGCTCTAGAATCCTTTTACTTGCCAAATGAATATAATGGAAATAGCTGCATATATTGCAGATCTTGTTCATTAAAGGCAGAAGAACTGGAGTTAGAGATTTTGGACCTTCAGAGTAATATTATGTTAAAATCAGAGCTGTGGAGACGGAGTCGTGGAGTCGGAGCTTTTTGGCCGGAGTCGGAGTCGGAGTCGGCGCGGCGTTTTGGCCGGAGTCGTACTCGGAGTCGGAAATTTTGAAAAGTTTGAACTTTTTATTTTTGCATTTAATATGTCAAATTTGGCTTTTGGCCGCATTGATAGGGTTGATATTTAATTGAATACACATAAATAGTAAAATTAGGGGGGAAAAGTGACGATATTAACCTTTTTTAGTCGGAGTCGGAGTCGTGTTTTTGGTCAATGTCGGAGTCGGAGTCGAGATCTATATTTTGATTTTATTAAATTCATTGTTGAAAGTAATGATTCACAAAGGTATTTGGAACCAAAAAATGATTTAATCTTATATGCCGCTTTTTTAAAAATAGAAACTTTTTTTACGTCCACTGTATTCCAGATTACTTAAAAGTAGTACAAAAAAAATGTTTTAGTTATTTAAAACTACAAGATATAGATTTTATGAAGCAGAATTCAAGCATATTCTATTCAAAGCAAAATTGTGTCATTCTGCGACATATTCTGGCTATATTATGTGTGTCTTTAAACTTTCCCGTTCCCTATTATTATACAGAACCGAGTTTACGAAAGCGATTATATCTCCTGAATAATTAAACATTCGCCATCAATGTCCTCCTCGCTTCCATATTATAACCCCGAGTTCACCATTCCCTACTGGATATGAATGACACTGAGTATCAAAACTTCCTCAGATATATGTACATACATACATACGCCTATGGTATAATATGAATAAGAAATATTAGTAAATTATAATATAAGTTACTTTTGAATTATTATTATGGACAGTTTAATTAAGATTTAAAATCGTATCAACATAACGAGTTGATGATCAATATTAATACATTTTAATACAATTATTGGGAAAACATAGTATGCATGTATTAGTGAAGTGCTGTGTACATACATGCATAATATCTTGTGCTTAGTGGATGTGAGTGTGCGTGTGACATATTTAAATATTCTTCTGTGAGTATAACTCTGCCACTAAAACAACAGGTAGTGAATTTGTCTCGATAAATCGGATGCTTCAAATGAAACCTTGAAATAAAAACAATATTCGTTAATTACTTTTGAATATAGTACAATGATTTCAATATTTTAAAAGATCACTGCAACTTTATGTTACCGAGCTTACGCTACATTGTTGATGTCGTAGAAAAACTATTTTCTTCATTTGATCAATCTTTTGTAGATTTCCTCCCTTATTTGATTAATCTCATTTTTATGAGAAATATTTCCTACATATGGCAAAGAGAGAGTATTTACATAAAAATATGTGGGAGAAAGTTTCTTCGGTATAAATTATTTCATAAAAACCGTGAAATATTTTTATTTCCAAGTTCAAAGAAAATATAAAAAAAGGATTTTCATGACTGAATAATTCATTGTTTTTTTGATGGAATTTTTCATTCCAAAAATATTATGTAAGTATAAATAATGCAGAAACATTCTTTTCTGTCGTAATTTCTTCATTTTTTTTTTGTATCGGAGGCAAAAATTGTATCAACAAGATATCTATTTAACATGGCGAGGTGGAATATTTACCCCCACTTCCCGAAGGCTTTTGTATACGAATACATAACAAAAATTTACATTTTAACTTCTCCCGAAACGTAGCATGAAAACTTCCGACTTTTCATCATTTCGTACCTCATCAACGCTTTATGTCAGGGAAAAGTGCTTTCCCAATTCAAATGTTTGTCATTCACGCGTGTTTGTTCAAAAACTCATATTTTTCCATATTTTAAATTAGACATTTTGTATGTACGCTTTTCGACTTCGTAACTCGCTTCAGCTCGTAAAAGAATACGTGGAAAAGTTGCGAAGAATGACAACGGGATAGGATCAATGAACGTTCGATCAACTATGGCCCAATGTGCCATATACAACTTCGTATTTATCGCTAAAAATTCGCAGTGGCATCATGCAGACTTAGAAATAAAGGTTATTACATTAATTTATTGACATGTTTTTTGTTATGTTTTTGTTTATGTATACATATGTAATATGTTTTGAATATCGTCAATTTCATCTTGCAAAATTTTAATGTAAAAATAATAATTACGCAACGAAATAGTTTTAAATTTGAATTTTGTACTTTTATATGAGTTTTGTCGCTAACGACCCGGGTTTCGCCTTTCGGCATCTTCAGGCATTTCAAGTGTACGGATGTACTTGAACTAACGCGTAGTAAACAGTTAGTATCGTTTATATACAAAAATATAAGTAGATCACTAAGCTAAATGGCTATTAAAATGTAAATTAGCGAAAATTGAATGTATACAAGTTTCAATGAATTAAGTTGGTTTGTTATAATTATGGGGATTTTTAAAAATATTAATGACCAGATAATAACATAGGAATATCTAAAATAAATCTAGGGTTTTATCCCACCTATTATTAATGAGTTGATTGATTTTAAGTCTTTGAATTAATATTTAATGACAGCAAGTGCTTTAATTATTAATAAATGACAATTATTTAAAAGGGTGCAACAATGGTGAACTTGGTAAATAAAGTTGCTCGCTTAAAATTGGCAAACTGTTAAGCTGAGCTCGATTAATTTCCAAGATTTATTGGTAAAATAATTTAAATTCGCTCCTGTTAGTATGTAACAAATCAATGCCTGAGTCAAAATTAAACGTGTGGTTTTCAAGAATGCGTAAATGTTTCACGTAAATGCGATGCTAATCTAGAATTTGGGAAATACACATATTCATTGAAACTAAAATTCTCTTTAAATTCATATATACCGATATGCAAAAAATGCATTAATGTATGTACACTTTAAACAATACACTTTGAGATGAAAATGCATGAATTTGCATGAATTCATTGATCCGCAAATATCATTCATAAAATTATTTTTGCCATTCATTATTTGATTAAATTAAGTTTTTTTGACTGAAATACAACAACCTGACGATTATTATAAATCACTTATAATGATTTATTGATTGAGTAGGCATTTACTTGGTAGAACTCCATTATAATACGGAAAGAGAAATAACAATGTATTTTAGTTCTACATAAATTATTTTATATATTTGTTGATAGCTATTTCTGACGAAGGCGTAAGCCGAAATAGCTACATATCAACAAATATATAAAATAATTTATGTAGAACTAAAATACATTGTTATTTTTCATTCCGTATTATAATGATTTCATTTTCAATTATTGATGGAGAGCTTTATTTTATAATAAATTGAACTCATTTTTGTACAATTTAATTCTAAATCATTTAAAAATTTTAGCATTGGGCTTTATGCAGTCTGTGGAATTAGTACAAAAAATGCTTATAAAAAAATGGCTTGAAATACGTTGAATGGACTAAGTGGCGAACCGTTTTTTGAATTATTATTATACCCTATGATAGTATGAAAACGACAACCTAGGCTTACTTTATATGATATATTCCCATTTTTATCCATATAAATTTTCGTAAAACATATTTTTTGTTCTAAGTTGATTTGATGAGCTCAAAGAGCCACGCCATTTTGTGTGTAATTGACGTCGTGGAAGAGGGAATCGGAGTAATAATGCCACTCACGCATTCACGACTGTATAATTTACTCGTGCAATAGCACGTAACACTGAAATAACTTACCTTAAATATGTACATATATATGTATGTTAAGACATTAAATACGTTCAAATTAAGACGCTTCAAATACTGTGTGGAATAGTACTGCACTTTATAAGTAATGAAATCCCTAATTTTACTAAAGTATGATTAAAAATATCAACTACAAGAAAATACTGTCATGCTTTGAAGTCAGAAATTATTATCAATTCATTCGATTTCTCATTTGACTATTTTGCAGCTGACTTTGTAAATTGATTTTGAAGACTGCAGTCTTTTTAAATGAAACATTTGAATTTTTGCCATGACTAAATAAAATCATCGATGTAAATTACATATTTAATCTGTAAGTGGTGCATCAATTTCAAGCCGTGGTTTGATCAAATCAAGGGGACGTGTCTAAACGTGTTATCGTTGATTTATCATACAGCGTATGTATACACGGTTTCTGTGGTTAACACGCGGAGTGGGAAAATAAATGTATGAACTTTGAGTTGGGATGTGGCAAACACACCTATTTGTATGATACGTGGTATTTGCTCGCGCATTTTCGCCACTTATTACGAGATGCATAATGAAATCACACGCATCAAAATGGAGGGCACATCCGGCGGCCATTACGGAAATTAATACGCGAGGGAAGGGTTTTTATTATATATTTTGTTTTTTTTTAAATATTGGGGACTAAATTTTCCGTTAATCCTCGCAGCAAAAAAGTATTTTGAGAAATAAAAATATTTAACTCGATTTGTACCAACTACACATTGGGATAATTTTTAAATAATACAACTATGTATGATTAAACTAAAAAAGGTTTTAGCTTAGTAAAGATCGCGATATTCTATATTCAGGTGGAATTATATAATATACATATTTACGTCATGCAATTTAGCAAAATATGTGTTCTTCCCAGAAAACTATTTTTTCATGTTTTGACAAAGTTTAATAAACAGCCTTCACATTATTTCGACTAAATACATGAAATACATCGTCTATGATTCGGTTATGACTTATGACGTGTGGCGCGAATTCAGAATTTGAAACTATTGAGCCAATTTCAAAACTAAATAATATATTGATCGAGCCAGAAAATTGCCACATTTATATTTTATACTTTTTTCACTGTCACTACATGTGTATTTATGAAACTGAGACGTTTACTATTTAAAATGTATTATTTCTACTGACGTCACAGTTACACAATTTTTCGTTCAAATATTTTAGATACAAATAAAGATTTTCTACATTATCTATTGAACAAGAAATTGTTTTGATTAAAAATTAAAATAAATTTATTTATGTGAAGTCAACTAATCTTATCAAAAAAGTACATTTGATACACAAAAATTAATCGATTACGTTCAGTTGCCATGCAATATGTTAATTTTGTTCTATTTTAAGTATGACCATTCAAAAATAGATTCTTTCAACCTAGTTTTTATTATAATCAATCAATTAAAAAATAAATAAGAATCTAAATTATTAGAGAACGTATAATGGACATAACGGATATAGGAACTGACAATAATTCTTGAAAGATGTCTTACACTTCATTTTCAACGAGTATATATTGGATAGGTAAATAACGGTTTCTAAATATAATTATAATGAAATAGTCAGGTATGTATTGATAAATAATCCAGTTAGAGGTGTGCATACTAGTTTGAAAATAATGAATACATGAAGTATCGATTATATTAAACAATTATCAATTATTTAAGCAATAAGAATGGCTTTGTTGAAAACCAAAAACTTTGTTCACATAAATCAATGTTACTATGCCAGGTTAAAAATATACAAGTCTTTCGTTTATCTTGTTCCAAATATAAACATTACCTTGGAGATATGTAGTTCCTATATTTGGATTGGTCGTATTCATTTTTTTCTCATGATTATTCATAGAATCACTACTAAAACAACGTTAAGAATGCTCAAGATATATGTATATAATTTAAGAATTAATTATTTTAAATCTGAGCCAACATATTCATATTTTTGTTGAATTTGCTGCAAGCTGATAAATCACATGGTGTAAAAAAATGGTCATAAAAATATGATAAGCTTTCTTTACTCCAAAATGCAGTCTTTTGTAGAAGTGTTTTCATTTTGAAATAACTGCGCGATCTAACGATCTTTTTGCGGAAAAAATACATAGTCTCACGAAATGGCAAGATATCATTGCGTCAGTATGGAATTGATTTATAATAATTATTTATGTTGTTATTCTCAGTTAATATGTGATATTACAGTATCATTTCCGTATATCACAAACAAAATAATTTATTTCGATAGTAAATTATGGTCAAATTATTGTTTAAAATTTTTCTACAATTAGTTTATCAACAAAATTACATCGATGTGGCGATAAGAAAATATCAATATCGATTTTTCTCACGAAGGAATCTAAATATTTTTCATATGTCATCAAGCACGGTGTGATGATTCGCCAAAATATAATTAATAGGATACAAGACTTATCGCTTGGGTTAGGATTAAAATTCAGACGAAGTATTGTATGATATACTATTTTAGTAATTGAATGTAATAAACATTTAATTTATTTGATAATATAAAAATTGAATAATTAAATTTATTCAATTTTTTCTTCGCCCAATGTGGGCAAGTACAATTGTATTTAGTCATTAGTCCCTGAAATAGCAGTCCATTTTTTCCCAACACAAGATGAAGAATACTTCAATCTAAATATATTTTTAGATTTTTTCATTAAGCCACTTACAAAAATGAACGTAATCTGCGAAGCTACGAGAGAAAATACTTGATTTATATTTAGAGAAAGGAAATAAGATTTGTTATTTTTGTAACAAAATCGACCTTTGACGCACAATTTTGGCATATTTTTTTTCATTTACGTTTACACTTTTTATGAGATGGCTTTTGACATTATTATTTTTAAGCGAAGCGTGTGCTGCATTGAAATTGAAGATTAATAATTAAAAAAATGTTGTTATTCAAAATTACCAAATGATAATATATTACTTATCGGTAATAATTATTAGATTATAACATGATGCAATATAAACATCCATTGTAGTAAAGAAGACGTTACGATGACATACTTAAATAATTTTAAGATAATGTCTACTTTTTATATTTTGTGGCTAATTATAAAATAATTGACCGATAGTAATTAGGTGATGTTGACTCGAAAACTAAATACAAAAATATATATTTTCTTGAATTACACGACACTCAATTTTAACAAGTTTTGTATCACGGTCAAATAAATGCATTCTATTCGTCGATTTTTTCTACATTTAAAAAACAGGCTCTTTAACTTAATTACATTTTTTTTTATCTAAATATTTCTTAATATTATATAATAAATCCGATTTTATATAACATGTATGTAAAAATTTGGAGCAGAATAAATCTTCTGCAATTTACTTAATTACCGCGTAAATTAAAGCGGTGTACAATTATGTCGGGATTAAAAAACAATCGTTTTTATTTCAAGTAGACTGATGGTTAAATTGATGTGCCAAGGAGAAGGATGCTCTGTATTTTTATTTATGAACATTTTAATTGACTTATTAAAAGCCGTGTTCGAAACTCCCCTCGGCGCATGGAAGCACGTCATGTCAAAAATTCAAATATCTAATTACAAGAAAAATAATCCACCCCATAGAAAATATGGAGATGGAAGAAAACAATGCAGGAAAAAACAAAACCGAGCCGTTAAAGATTAAATTGCTTCGCTGCTAATTTGAGTAAATAAATCCGAAAGGCTGATGAAGAGCGGGAGATAAACAAAACGCTTTAAATAATCAAGTGCTTTGATTTTTCGAGAACGAGCTCTTTTAAGCAGCTAGAAAATTTTAAAAAATATTGTTTAACTCTTTGACTGCCCGGCATTTTTTCGATAAATTTATACGAAGCTGTTAAAATAAGGCATGTGGCAAACTCACATATGTTGTAAAAATCATGTTCGCCCATTTGTCATCATGGTGTTCATTGTTTTTTTTTTCAAAGAGCAATCAACGGCGCCAAGCCAAAAACGCAACGATCACAAACAATTTATATCGATCACAAAAAAATTATCTCTATCACAAAAATCCATAAATATCAGTTATACATATATGTATACAATTTATACCTATTTCTATAATAAATATAGAACAATATTCAGTTAAAATATATTATTTTTGAAATTATATAAAAACTATTGTTCATGGAATAACTTGAACGATGGTTTCAAACACTGGCCTAGATAACTAACAAATTGTGGACATACTTTCTAATATTTTTAGTCATTTAAAATAATTTACACTTCCTTCTTTTTGTTTTTAAATTTTCATTTGGACAAAGATCAGGCCAGTGCACGGATAACATTTTGAGCTGGAAAAGTAAGCTCTGGATGGCATCAAGTCTATGTATTATTTTAAAATTTACGTAGCACAATAGATTTCATTATATCTCTAAGTATGTAACCTATAATTTAATATTATTAACGGTTAAGACACTAGAAACATAAAAATTATTTATATCGACAATAATCGAAGACGATTGGATTGATACAATCAATATATCGCATTTCTTTTGGTTATACAATACATATAAGTTTTTTTGTATATTAGAAAATATTTAAGTCGATGTCCGAAGATTGGCGATTTCTGTATTAGTAGTTTATACGAGGCGATAAAACATTTTTTTAGTATTGTTACGTCTATTGATGGCGTTTTCGAGAATGTTTAAGCAAAGGACCATAAATTTAACTGTTAATGTCACGTAGCGATAAGAAACCTCGTGTGTCATTTTACCAATTGTCGTAAGAAGTACTCCGGCTCAAAAGAGAGTGCCAACAAGAGAAACGACTGAGATGGGTGAAATAGGTATGCCACGCCACACGCGTTTGGGGCACGGAACGTGTTAACCCCTTGACTACCGCGCAAATAAATGATTGGTGTGCCACAGATAGCGCGTGTTTTTGAAGGCCTAAAAAAATACCGTTTCATTAAAAGGTACCGTTTAATGATTTTCTAGTTTTTCATTGAAAGTTGCAACATTTCATATGAAATTTTAGGGTTGTCACAGCACACAAATATATATTTTTTCATTTCATTATAAATATCGTTTATGTATGGAATACAATTTAAAAAAAAACTATATTTACTCAATATAGATGAGGATACACCTACATCAAAATATTTCTTACATTCCATTGGCATTCTTTGAAACTTCTTGGATACCGGTGTCCACTTTGGATTGGCGTCGACCATATGTTCAATAGAAAAAACGAAACTATCTGTATGTTAAGAAAAAGGACATTACGATCCCATATTTGTCTTTTCAAATATGAAAAATGAGCTCCGTCAAACATCCTAAAAATCTTCATTTCACATTAGCCAAAAATACATTAAATTTGATGAAATGTTAACTATTATGTATTTATATGTTAACAATTGGTAGCAATAAAAGTTTCTATAATTTCTTATAAAGAATTATTTTGATTCCATGAATGTATTCACCAGGCCTAGGCGAAACTTACTGTCCATTGTAGGTAATATTAAATAATATGTTAATGTCAGAAGGGCGGGTTATCACTGGCTTATGAATTTATCAAATAACTAGTGAATTTTTTTCCAGGAGATTATTTGTGATATTATTCTTCTTCCCTTCTCGTCCAAACTTTCGTTCAACGCAAACGAATGGTATAGTCTATATTTAAGTTGACAATGAAAACGACGTGGAATTTCCGTCGAGAATATTAGATCGCATAGAAATTTAACAACACGCACATATTTATTAAGCCTAGGCAAATAATAATTATCGTCGCTTTTATGTGAAGGTGATATTTATGGTTTTATCAATATGGAAATCGAAGGACATGTCATCGAATAAATAAAACAAAACATGTTTCATACTAATACAATATTATTTATTATTCAACTTGCAGAATTTAGCGAATAATTATTCCAACCGCACCCATATAAAGAGACCACGGGCGCTAAGGATGACCCAATTAATTCTGAAACCGGTCAAGCATCTAATTTCATGTGAACTGCAGTAAGATTTAACTTATCTTAATAGCAAATTTAGTACCCACTCTGATGCAAAGGCGAACCTATTCAGTAATTATTGTGAATAATTATATATATAAATATTAATATTTGATATATTTTTTTTAACCATGTCCGCTCCCAACTTGGAGTATATGGACTCCTGACGGAGTTTTATTTCAACATTTGTTTTTTCTACGAAAACTACTTGTTACTCAGTTGCTCAACCTCTAGTAGGGAATTAGGGATGGAAAGGATACGAGGAATAGGACAGGACTAGTGATTAGTTAATCGCTGTCACAATGCGTCGCTCTTTGGTATCGGAAAGGTAGGATGGGATTTTCAACAACACAAAAACCCATGCCTTTGAACAGATTTATCGACTGAAAAAATCCACTCGTACCGGGAATCGAACCCGTGCGATCCAGCACGCAAGCCAACGCCGTTGACACTGCGCCACGGACCGGACCTATAGTTTATCAAATTGAATTCAACAAAATTAGTATACTCTAAAATGGTTGCATTATTAAAAAAATACTTATTTCGACTTCAAAAGATGGACATGTTTAAAGATTGATTTAGATTTTTGTTTAATATTCGGACTTTTCTTGGTTGTTACTGCGTTGCAAAATTGGCTGCCACGTACATGATAGGCGTGGCGTAACAGGATCGATTCGATTTGCAATATCGAGCAAAGTAATCCACTTGGCTTAAGACCGTATGTAAATGGTCCATTGAATTTTTAAGGTTTTAATATCATAGTGACTTTTATTGCGTTTAATTGCGTTTAATTGCGTTTCATTGCGTTTCAAAACTGGCCCCTCCGTGATAGGCATTGGAAGGTCAACTCTGTCCACAATATCGAGCACAGAATTTGTTTTGACTCTGTGACTTATTGAACAGTGCCTATCAGGTAATGCAAACATAAAATACAAAGTACAATATTTGTTTATTTATCGAACAGTGAACCTCCTTGATATTTCTCAATCTAATTTATTGTACAGACCAATGCTTTTTAAGATTGTAAATACTGCACCTATATTTATAAACAAGTCTGCTGAGTACCACCTTGCCGTTTATACTAAATAAATAATCGATAGGCCCTATAAGTGATTTATATTCTATAATATATTCGTTTAGTTAAGATTACTCAGGAGGTTATCTCATATTTTGTTATATATTCCAAATACATACATACTGAATTTATTTGATTATTTAAGGTCATATCTCTATGCATATTTAACGTAACACCTTTTTGAAATTAAAAATACAACAGTGCATAAAGAAGTACACGTACACATTCGAAATAAATTATTAAAGCTAGTTTATTTAAATATAAATTTCAATGGCTATTAATGTGTACGATGAATATTGTCTATGCCGACCACAAAACCAATGGACACACAAATCTGATATGGATCTTCAAACGCGGTAAATCTGCATACTTTGGTCACATTTTTCGCAATGAGAAAAACCAATGACTTTAAAAAAAATAGAGACAGGAATCAGAAAGAGATTTTATATTGTCATGAGTTACGTCAATCGTTAAAACAGCTTTTTGAGATCATTTTCTCTTCTAATCTTGCAGCTATATTCCCTGGTTTTTGGATCTCGCCACTCTTATGTCAGACGGCAGCTTCCATAAACTCGAAAGATCTAGTGACGTTGAAGAAGTCTTCGAGAGAAAATTGACAAATTTCTGGCAGGCGATTTCAAAAACGTTATAAAGTGAAGCGGAGTCAAAGTTATAGTACGACTAGTACGGCAACAAAATAAAGGTTCACATTATACACATACATACTTTTCTGTGCAAATATAGAAATAAACAATTATAATCTTATATATAAAACCGAAACGGCGTATGTATGTATGTGGGTCTGTAATTACCTTTTGCATTATTATTGCAAGTTGCCATAAAAACGAATATAAAAGAAAATATGTTTGAATTTTTATCGGCGAAGACATTTAGTCAAAATGTAATAAATTAGTCTTCTACAGAACTTTTTTCGGCTTTTATTATTTATAATAATGTTTATTATTTACGTGAAGGTATAATTTGACATTTCTTTGACAGCAAATTAGATTTTTTCCTTGAATTTGGACATTTTAATGGGCGAGAATGGGGCTGTCATCAAATTAAATAAAGTTTGTGATTTTAGTTTAACTCTATTTTGGATAATTGAGTATTTCGACTGAGGGTGCTTGATGGAATTTCAATATCAAATTTTAATTTTTGATGTACATCCGTGCACTTGGAATGCCTGAAGATGCCGAAAGGCGAAACCCGAGTCGTTAGCGACAAAACTCATGGAAAAGTACAAAATTCAAAAAATTCAAATCTATTTTGGATGTTAGATTTTGTGATATAATTATGTCGAATGATATAACATTAAATAATTATTGGTCGCTTAGTCCGAGCGCCGCCGGGTAGCAATACTAGTAATCTTATAAATCACATAAAGGCATCTCATGAAATTATGCGAACTAAGTGCAACTATTTAAATTTAAATATGCTTTAGGACAGTGTTAACGTGTTTATGAAAATAGTTCATAATTCCTGTTTTAAATTTACTTATAAGTGTTGTTCCAAATTGATAACAGTGATAAATTTTCATCCATATTGACGTGAGTGAGTTCAGGCGAATACTATATTTTATGAATAAAAGTTGATTTTGTCAGAACTCACTCGGTTGACATCTTTGAAAATTTCTAATATGATTTTATAAATTTTTTTCTCTCTGTTTTTATGACTACAATGTTTTCATCTTGTTCTTGGCATCAGCTGTAATGCCATGATTTGCTTTTTCTTAAATAAATAAATAAATAAATAAAATCCAATGATAATTATTATTATATTATCGTGATCATTAATAAGACACATTTTGATGTCAACGATTATTGGAGGAAAGGCACTGGGTTGACGATCAAACATTTGTACATTTTTAGTTTTTGAGTTACAAAAAAAAGCTCGAGCTTTATAGGTTAAGAAGGAAGTAATTGAACCACTTTCGTAATCTTTATAGCCAATTTCTACTTAGCTTCTGCTGTCCTCAATTTAACTTTGCAATATCTGAAGTTGTATGATAAAAAGATCTAGCCATTAAGATGCGACGGGCTTTCATTTTTTTTCGCACACGAATGGGAGCTGGAGATGACTCCATGATTTTATTGGAGAATGATATGTTCCTAATTGTGGTGTGTTCTTTATAAATAATTTACATACACAACAATTTATAAATATGATAATTTCTTTATCATTTCAAAGTGATGAATTTGTTTCATATTTTTACAGAAAAAAATAATGCGCACATTTTTATAAAGATATCTCATATAAGCCAATGAATTAAAAATATTAAAATTTGCTTAATATCTATTAAAATGTATTATCATTTTGTAGACCTTCGTGACTTTCTATTAAAATTAATGAGCTCACATCATGACGTCAATGTCTGCTAAACAGCTATTAAAAACGTTTTGAGCGCTAATTTATGATAAAATTTCTTTATAAAGGAACAAATTTGAAAGTCATCAAAAATCTTTCAATTTACCGCCTTATTGAATCTCATAAACAAATTAGAATTTATTTTTAACTCCTCTAAATAAAAATTATTTGCGAAAGAAGTACAGATTACTGATAAATATAAACATAAAAAAAGAAAAGATGAATACTAAATAAATGTTCGCTTTAAGTCGGGAGAATAGCTGCGTGGTAAATTCAAATGCTGAGTAGGTCAATGCAGCAAATGCGCGGCACAATTTCAATTATCGAGCAACTTCTATTGAAAGGTTTCATTTTCAGATCATATGCTCCACAAAAATAAATGATATAACTTGACATATTTTACTAATTTATGATTAAATCTTTTAGATATTTTAAGACATACTTATATCAAGTCGTTAAATTCATCAACTATTAGAGTGCGCGCCAACTTGAACAAGTGCGCGGGGTTTTTAATCAGTTGCGCGGCCGCGCGCATACGCAGCTTAGAGGAAATTCTGACTATAATAGATAAGTCTATTATTCAAAGTTTTATTCATATTTAAGATGATAAATATATTATTTTTCATAAACCAAGATTAATAATTGGGATGTCGGTAGGTCTTCATTCAATATTTCAATATTGGAGATTAAAATTTTCTATAATAATTAACATTTGATACTTAATTTGGTTCCATGTTGTACAGCTACACTGCCATAAAATGAAGTAATTTGTCGCTTTACAAAATAAAAACAAATACAAATGATTATCATAAATTGCGCATTCAATTATGTGGTTAGCAGATTAAATGGTAAGTGCGCTGACCGAACTGGCAATAATTAATAAATTAATGTACTCTTGGGTACTTTGTGAAAAGTCACCAAGTAACAATATTAAATGTTTCTCAAACGGTTTATTGTTACTCACAATGAAAGTGAAAGTTTTTCTTTATTGAAGAGTTTTGTAAATTTTTCAATGTTCCACCATGAGATTTATTCAATATATTTGCTACCTTCTTTTCACTATGCAATGCGCTAGACATTCTGCTTCATTCGGCCCAGTTTCAGTTTTATTACCAACTAGTATTGCTACCCGGCGTCGCTCGTACTAAGCGACCAATAATTATTTAATGTTATATCATTCGACATAATTATATCACAAAATCTAACATCCAAAATAGAGTTAAAATAAAATCACAAACTTTATTTAATTTGATGACAGCCCCGCCCCATTCTCGCCCATTAAAATGTCCAAATTCAAGGAAAAAAACTAATTTGCTGTCAAAGAAATGTCAAATAATACCTTCACGTAAATAATAAACATTATTATTAACAATAAAAGCCGGGAAAAGTTCTGTAGAAGACTAATTTATTACATTTTGACTAAATGTCTTCGCCGATAAAAATTCAAACATATTTTCTTTTATATTCGTTTATATGGCAACTTGCAACAATAATGCAAAATGGAATTACAGACCCACATACATACATACGCCGTTTCGGTTTTATATATAAGATAAACTTCCCGTTTTCTCCTCAGGTGCGACTTCAGCTCTCCTGCACTGGCTTGGTCACCTAGACGAAATAAAAAATTGAAACTTGAATTTCCCACCCCTTTGCAAAACGTTGAAATGTTCATGAACCTCACTCTACTCGCCATTCTAACGCAGCCGTTACCTTTTAACTGGGCTCCATATCCTTGATTGGATGTAAAAACATGACTATAGAGACCAAGTACCGATTTTTTTTTCTTTGAATCCAACAAACGTAAAATGGAGGTTAATTTCTTTCGAAACCTGCCGTCTACACATTTCGTTACAAATTTCATCATGTTCATTGCAATTACGCGTTGATGTTTATTATTTGAAATTCGTTCAAGATTGGAATTGTTTTGCAGGGCTTAGGAATCGCCGTTGAATTTATATTCGCAACTGTCCAGAGCTAAAAATGAAAGTCAAGATCAAAAATGTTTTCTATTTTTTTATGTCGAGTAATTGTTCGGCATACCCAGTTGCCGTGTCCACAGACTCAAATCCTTTTATCGTAAATGTCAAATTAATTTTGTAAATCGTTTCAAAAAAATATTGAGATTCCAAAACTGCCCTTAATTGCAGCTATTTTGAAAATTCACTTTTCTTTATACTTTTTTCTGTGATAAAAAAACACAGTTTGCCATTGATTCTCAGCCAAAAATCATACTGTGTTTTTCCTTATGAATCTCACTATACTTTTTTATTGATCGGAATTACGTTAGTTTTCGCGATAACTTAAAAAAGAGTATTTTAATTTTTATATTTAAATATACGTATGTATAAGAATAAGATCTTCATGCTATTTCAATTTGTGATTTTTGACAAATAACTGCCTATTTGCTTATGGGGGTAGAATATATACTCATCTGAGCGTTGGAAACATATTATATAAATAAGAATATGTATTCAGCGTTGGATTAGATAATTTGAGAAGCGGTGCTTAGTCTTGTTAAATGTGTAGCGAAATTGAGAAACATCGTATCTCGTAATAACAATAATTATAAATGACCGCAACCACCAGTGATAGTGTGTAATGTGTATACGTCACTATGGATGTGTTTGACACACACAACTTCATTCTTGCACTGCAAGTATTAAAATATTAATTGCCTACATTATCGCGTGGCCACACTCATTTTTATCTATGTGTCTACTTTAAAGTAACTGGTTGAAAGCAGTTTGGAAATGAAAAATACGTTTGTTTTCGATGTCCACTATTTCCTAAATGTTTCTGAGGGAGATAACGCGAGTCTAGCTTTAGGACATTATAACATGTTTACGTAA
Source organism: Himalopsyche kuldschensis (assembly GCA_028554975.1). Taxonomy (NCBI): domain Eukaryota; kingdom Metazoa; phylum Arthropoda; class Insecta; order Trichoptera; family Rhyacophilidae; genus Himalopsyche; species Himalopsyche kuldschensis. Next base: position 20,236,756 of record JAHFWI010000003.1, read on the forward strand.
TGTGATTATAATTATTAAGTTTCATCCACATTAATGCATTATTTATAGATAAATGACAAGCTATTTCTACGGTTACTAATAATAATTATTGTCCTCAACTTTTAAGTGAACAATGAACAATATTAAAATCAAGATTTTTTTGAGAAATTCGAATAAAAAGTTTAGAGATTATCCGCTTAAAAATTTTCGCAAATTACAATGCTACTAAAATTATTATCGTAAAAATCAGGAAAACCTGTATCCATCTACTCAAAAAGGCAGAATAATTCGAATTCATTTGATATAATAATATATCAACAATACAATTATAACTATAAAGCGTGTACTATTTGAATAATGTCGACTCGAGATATTTTTAAAAGATTGGTCTATTTGTTTTTCGTGAATTATTTATTCCCAACAAAGGTGATTCAGCCATCATTATCGTTTATGTTCTAGAACACCATTTGGCATAAAAGAACTTGCGACTTTTTTTATCAAGAAAATAATATATATTATGTTGAATAAAAAATAAGAGTAAAAAAATAAAATATTTCTGTTGATTCAGCTGCGGCTTTATCAATATGTGTCAGTTGCCCTTTACAGCAATTTGATTGGTCGATCTAGTTTGTTATGATTGGAGTTATTTTAGCATATCTTGAGCTATACATACATATATGTACATATATTATACATTCATTATTGTACGTTCCTTTTCCATCATTTGTCATCATTTGATGGCAGGATCACAACAAAAGAAAAGAATAGATTTTACCTTAAACAATCATGATCATATGCAAATAATGTAAGAATTTGTATGATCTACATATTTATGTTAAAAAACGGACTGATTCATTATAATTTCGCGAGTTACCAAGCATTGCGCAAGGCTTGGTTACAAAGCTTACTTATTTTTTAGATTTAGAAAATGTTGTCTTATTTTAGCCTGATTATTTATTATCTTAGGAAAAAGAAAGCATTTTATGGCTAGGAATAAAAGATATAAAGCTTTGAAATGAGGTGGACACATGGATAAGTGACATTGCTTCGAAAAGAATAATGCATGTGTTCGTTATTAAGTATTTCATGTAAGCAAGTATAACGTCTTGTGAAGATTGTAATTTGAGTTGATTGCAATATATATTCACATCTTTTTTTGTTTGTCTTTCTATATTATTGAATGCATTGTTATATGACGAGGTATGACTAACTACACTTACTGTCTTACAACTGTAGCTTATTTATGCAGTTCATTGTTCATCGTATTGTACAGGAAAATTGCATCTGATATTTCGCGAGGCAATCGATATTAGGCGACTTTCATATGCCGTCCTGACCGGATAATTTAAGTTATGGGCCAGGACCGTTTGATATTTTAAAATGGGTTTCAAAGCCGCGGAAATTGCCCAGCTAAACGAGTTAATTCAAATTATTTGCAGTTCATTGTTAATATTTACAGGAAAATTGCATCTGATATTTAACATCTCAACCGTCAATAATTTATCTTTTAATCTATGGGTTTCTGGGAAATGAAAAAGTTAATTCAATTATTTAGTAATACATTTAAAAATATCTTACAATCTACGATTCTCAAATCTATAGCGCATTGCATTTGAGTTGAACTACATTTAAAAAAATATTTAAATAACATGTTATCAAAATACATAATCAAATTACATAATCATTGCATGTAGCATGCGTGTACATGTTTAAGCACGTGTGTGCACAGGATAATAAACATTTTCTAATGCAAATAAATCTATTTCAAAATTCTGAAGTAATTCAAGTCAGAACTTGTACATACTGCTCTATTTAGGTATGTATGATTCGTTGATTAGAAATGGAAAAATGACACACATGAACATTTTTGCAAATCGAGGTGCATAAATAAATTGATATTTAAAAGATTAAATTAGAGGTACTCTTAGTATTTCGTACAGAAGAGTTTGATTTACACGGTTGTTTTATATTCCGTGACACAATCTATCATTGAAGTAATGCCCAATAAATAAGCCGATTTGACTAGGTACTTATAGTAAAGAAGAATAATTAAATAAATTTGCTTTAATACCCCTAACAAACGTTCATTTTGAAGCGTCATAATTCGTATTCAAATAATCCTTCTTACAGTTCACTTATAATAATCCTACAGTATTAAAAAAAGCATGCTGGCAGCATATACTACCTTATTGTGAATTATTGATATTCATCATTGGCTTTTATTTATTAAAACCAACAAAAATAATAAAATTAAATGGCAAACATAAGTTCTATTTTCTTTATTACGGCATATACACATGAAAATAACCCAGTAGGTACATTATTACATTAATATTTGTGTTTTATTTATATAGGTATATTAACGGTATTTTCCGTTTATGATGCAATATTATTTATTTTTGATCCAATATTAACTACGCTATGAAGTGAGTGTTGTTCACATACTTTATGTGCAAAATTTAGTGTTTTCTTGATTGAAAAAGTAACATTGACACGTGAGGCTATTTTTTAGGTAGCATGTTGTTTGTGTGATTTCGAGCCACATTGCACATACAGTGACGTCATTATTGTCATAGATTAAAATGAAGATGTTAACATAACTCCAATGACATTATTTTTTGAAACTTTAAAGCGATTATGGGTGTATTTTAACTAGCAGTTTAAAATTAATTGATCGCACCCCCCCACTTTTATAAAGGATGTTTACCTTTTTATGCGATATCTCGCAAAACGCATCTACCGCATAACAAGAGGAATGACTGAACATTAGGGATAAAGTACAAGTTTAGTGTTTTTCTGATCTATCTGTGTGGTGGAATTTTTCTTTTTGTGAAATAGTCTTACATAATCAGGGCGTCACATTTTAAAATTATTAGCATGCCAAAGCATCCCAAAGCTCCCAAAGTTGCAAGAATTGCGTTATCGTGACGTGTATAATTAAAACGATCTATGTATATATAAATAGATTGTTATTCATCTTCTGTTACCATGAGTACTTTTTAAAAACCAATTATCAATTACCAGCCATTTATTGAATGCTACACAATGTTATCATTGAATTTGTTTAATTGATAGCATTTTTATTGTTTTCCATAATTGTTTTTTTAGATAGACACAGATAATAATTGTGTGTGTAGTATAATTGAAAAATTTACTTAAATCATTGATTAACCGCGCTTAAAATAACTCATTAGAGTGCAGCCGATTTTAGTCCTAAATAACATTTTTATTGCTATTGAAACGTTTCAGACCGCACGTACGACTTTCGCTATTCATAAATCGGTCGCATGCGACAATATTATTGAAGAGTTGAGTGTAATATACAGGTATAGAATGATCCGATATCAGACAATTTACTGCAAGTGAGTGCCCCAATATAAACCGTACAATTATTTTAATATATTACCTTTTTTTGAAAAGGGGAAAAATGGACAATATTTTATTAGTGCACATTCGTGATACATCCCAAATTTTATTTATTTCTAAATTACATAATATATTAGATATTTTCATCTTTATAAGCGTTCATTGCAGGGTATACTTTCAAAAAAATCGATTGAATTGTTATCGGTTATTATGGCTAGGAAAATTTTTGTACACAATCTGACATTAAATACCTATTATGTATTATAAATGACGATATCGCCGATCTGTATTGACTATAGGTAAATAGTTTGAATAAATATATTTATGTACCTTTATTTTCGCTGTCGCTGGTATTAAGATTATAAATCAATACCTGTTACTAAATATCAACCGGGATGAAATATTTAGTCGAGACACGAGAGGAATAACAAGGAAGTCAGCCGCCCGAAAAGATTTTGACATCTTTATAATTAATTTAAGAAAATACATTGAGGCAGAAAAGTCGTATATGTATGGCAAAGTACACTGTGCTTTTACAGTACGGCCTGCATGAAATTCCAAGTTAGACTTTTTTGCATTATGAAGTATGAGAATTCCACTATTCTTGAGAATGTTCAATTAATTGTTACCGATAATATTTTTAGGAATCGTCAACAGAAGTTATTTGTATTTCATAGAGTAGAACTAACCAGCCACTAGGAAGAGATTTAACCATTTTAAGCGGTTTTGCTTCGGATGTTGACATATTCCACGACGTGAGTGAGTTCAGGCGAGTATTATATTGTTTGGAAAAGTTTATTTTTTTCGGAAATCACTCGGTTTACTTCTTTACCAAAGTCTTCTTTCAAAGTTCTTATTGTAATTTTTTTCATTCCTTCTAACAATGTTTAAATCTGTTTCGCATTGCAACAGCAATGAACATATTATTAGTAATTTTTGTTATATATTTACATTAATAAAAACTATACGTATAATAACATAATATATGAATATCAGTATAGTATAGTAATGACATTTTCTTTGACTATATCCGCTTTCTATCCGCAATTGTATTCGCTACCTTCTATATGCAGGAGTTGACATATGGAGAAATTCGGGAAAAATCGGCTTAGACATGACGTTTATTCAAATATACAGCCTTTCCACCAAGAACTTACGGTTAAAACCTTTCTTTAAAAAAATCCTTGTAGTAGACACAAAGAAAATGAAAAATATGAATTGTATTCGTCGAGTCAACTAAATTTTTAATGATAACCAAAAGAAACAAAACATTCTGAATACAAATACGCTTGTGGAATACCTTGTTAACTGGTCCAAGAATATTCATACGGAAAAGCAGACGTTGAAGAAGAATTCACTTACCTAATCCAACGAATTCACGTAGGATACAGCTGATTGCATCGAGTACAATAGGCGTGCTAAGTTGACTTGTTATTTTTCACCCAACACCTTTTTACCCAGGGGACCACCAGTCGATCTTGCCTTTCTGTTGGATTGTGCGAATTCATCTTAGCCATTCAGTAGATACATATGTGAAATAAACATAGCAACAAATAGAAGGAAATGGCATTTTTAAAAGTCATCGAACCGAAGACATTATCGGACTGCGATACACTATAAATAAATTTGAAATATTCAGAATGAAACATTCAGCCTTTCAAATCAATTTCACCATAAAACTAAATGTTGAATTATTTTTTGCAAAATTGTAGTGTGGTAAAATTATTACGCTTTTCTTGTGACACACTATAATAATTAAGAAAGAGTCTTTTGTGGCACATAATTTGACACTCTCTTTTCGCCATGTATCGAAATCGAAATCTTTATCTGTATTGTTTTTCATTAAAAAAATATACTGTATGTCAACCCCGCAATGACTGATAGCATCTCTTACATACAACAAGATACACCACATCAATTGATATTACAAGAAAACGATTGTTTGCATTGTATTAATAAAGATTTCAATGACTGATAAGTAATTACAAGGTGTTTGACCGTGTATCTCAAGGAGATGAATGCATCCACTTGTAATCGTACATAGATTAATGCATCATTATCTTTGTAATATTGATTAGATTGAAGATTAACATTATCGATTACAATGTGTAGAGAATAATAAAACGGATTTCATTATTACACGCGGTGTAAATAGTTTCAATGCGATGAAGGTGAAATAATTTAATAAGTCATTCACAATCCGTTGATTGGTAAGGTAGATTGAAATAAAAAAAATATACATATCTTTTGTATTTCCTGTTCGATCTCCACGTGTGTTTTGTACCTAACCAGTCGGCAGTTATCAAGTTTTCCAATCAAGCTCGAGGGTTTATATATACTATCTATCCGAATCTTCCTTGTAGGGATCTTCGTTATGTACTTACATACCCAAATGGTAATGAATGATTTCTTGTGTATCGTATAATCTGTCTTTGATTTTGAATTTATTTATTTAATTGATGCTTTAAGACCAATCAGAATAATTCACGAATTTATTCAATAAAATTAACTTTAAAATAAACGTCGGCAAACCTGGAATTTATACCAAATGGATTACAAAATAGCATCATTTTATCAATTCGTCTTTGTGCAAAAAAAATGAAATAATTATTCTTTTCATTTCAAGGAACGACAATTAGCCGTTTCACATAAGAAACGACATTATTTGGACGCATCATTCTCAGTACCCAATGATGTTAAAATAAACACCTAAAATAAATCTCATGTCCATATGTTTACTCAGATATAGTTTCAATTAAAAATTAAGTAGGAAATGATATCATTGAAAAATAAATATCCTCGTCAAAAACAAGAGTGGGTAGGTACTTATACTTTACGGAATGTGTTTAAAGAAATGGAAAACATTTCTCATTATATTGAACTCAATAAATGTTTAAATAAGTGCGTCAGGGCATGTGTTTTATGAGAACACAGTGTGAAAGGAATGAACGACAATCAAATAAATTTGAATTTGCTTTGATGTGTAATTAAATAAACACCGGCGTACATTGCTTTTCATCGCGAAACGCTTTCCTTGGAAAACCGGAAAGAATTTATTCGGCAAGGTTTTAACGACAATCAATCAATTCTTGCGTCACTCTTGGGAATATCACGTTACTTGTAATGTAAATGATTTCAAATCTTAAATCTGATATAGGCACGCGTTATACACGTTCGCAAGAAGCAAATTCATAAGGATCAAGTCAAAATATAAGGATAAGGTATAATTGTAAGCTATTTCCGCTGCACGCCATTGTCATATCGTTGATATTTTTAATCGAATTCAATGGATTTCTACCAAATACCAATTCAAAATAAAACATTTATTCTTAATTAAAATCTTTCCGGATCTTTCTTGAACGAATTAGAATATATTATATCAATATAAAAACCAATTTATATATTTTGCCTCCATAATTCATCGTCGTCGGTATCTTCATCTAGTACGAGGATGTGAGGCGGAGCGTCTCTTATCCTGTTCATCTCTGTGGTGGTGATGTTTCCTGGTGTAATCTTGATGGTGGTAACACTGGACGGTAATATAATAATTCTTTACTGCAAAATCGTAACATTTGTTATATGTTGCGTATACAATACCTGCCGCATGCAGATCCAACACCACAAACATTGAAAACATTCCGTTGCTTGTGACCAGCCTCAGATAAGAAAGTGTATTTACTTCTCAAATACGATAAGAAAAGTATTAATTAAATCCTGAAGCACTCCATAATACATAAATCATACTATTTTGGAATCGTATTATTAGTGACTAAATTTGCGATCGTTAGTTACACATGAGTAGTGTATTCTTTAAAAATATTTGATATCAAAGTATTGCACCATTCTCGGTGACTGTTGCTCAGATGAAATATAGTGGTAGTACAAATATATTGACTATCATAAAAGCACATGTTTCATTTGTTCGTATTTGAGTTAAAATATTACCCTGTTAAATGTGACAGTTTTCTTTACTATATTACCTTGATGGTGTGCAACGAAAAAGAAAACTAGAAAAATCCAACAGAAGTCGGAAAGCAATTTAATTGCTGTTATTAGATTATTCTTTTCTTTAGTTTTTACATACTGGTTATCAGGCCGGAAAATGAATTAATGCCTTGGCAAACCATAAATGATTTATTATTTTTTCTCCGTGATAATGTTGTATAAATACACATTATACGCAAACATCAAGGTCTTTGACATGATTAATTGATAGCATTCATAATAAGTATGTGTACTGTATAATGATTATAGCTTGTACATATAAAATACCCATATTTATTTTATCTGAATTAGCATAGTTTTAAGTATTTAGCCCTGTATTTATCTGGAGTAAAATTCTTAACAATCATTCTTTTTTTTTATTTTTAGATTTATTTAAGCGTTTTACTGCTAGTTTTATTATGAATCTTCCTTTATATAATATGAAACAATATGATAAAAATATAATCTCTCAGATCTTTTGTTTGCTATGAACCTGTTATGTATAAAAAAATATTATATCCATTTATATATAAACCAGTTATTTAAACAAGTGCTCAAGGAAAAAACTAACCCAAATTAAATTAGTGCTGTTATAATGCAGAAATAATAACATAAGTAAAAAATTCGTGATTATTGCATCAGCTAACCAGAACAATCGGGCATCGACTAACCGAGTGGATTCTTCGAAAACTGAAAATCGTTGGGGCGGGTGTAAAGTAAGCCAGCAAGAAGAGAAATTTATTTCAGTATTTCATCATGTCGGAAGACATTTCGCTCAATAGAAGACATTCTTGCATCAGACTTATTTTTAACACGATTTGAAACGATAGGTTTTGAGTAATATTTATATGCCGTACATTTTTTTTAATCCGGACATAAAGCATCGAATGGAGAGTTTTTTGTTTTATTTAAATTTACGATATGATTATCTTGAATATAAATGCGAATTATAAAACAGTTTTACGGAATCGTCTACAACTTTGATTATTTCGCGTATTGTATTAATAATTGTGACACATGTTTCGCCTCTTTCAGATGCATCTTCGGACTTACTATCGCAAAGTTTGCTTAAATAATAAAGCAAGTTGATTCTAATACTTTAAAATGATAAAATTATAAAATGGAGTTTGGGATTTTTACCTTTTACGGGAAGCAAGAATGGGGGGTTATAGGATTAAAGCAAAGCAAAGAAATAATTATACTACTAATGACGTTATCAATAACAAAATATTTACTAATGAGATCATCATTGGAAATAATTTAAGAAGTTGCGAGCAACCTGTCCTATTTAGGATACTATTGAAATATTTCACATAGTAAATATTTTTAAATACCATCTACTATAATTGTGATTGGATGGATGTTGTGTATTTATTCCCAATCAATAAGATGATTATAATTGAAGGTTATGATGATTTTAAAGGAGTCCAAAGCAAAATAAATTCACAACAAGGAATCCAAAAACTACTTTATTATTATTAAGTTGCATTCATACTAAATACATAAGTGTATTTTTTTATATCGATACACTTACAATTTCGCTAGAAATTATCAATTATTATTTTTTTCTGAATTGAATATAATATATTTTGTTGCAATAAATAATATTCAGGGTTGCTGTTTCTTATGATAGGCAATGGAATAGTAAGGTTTCAAGAGTTGCTGGTTGTAGGCATCGGCCACCCCATTTCACAGAAAAGATAGGATATAACTGCGAGGATAAGGGTTGAATGTAAACTCACGTAAGTCCGAGATTGAACCGATACTTCAATGTTTTTGAAGTACATACATACATTGTTGACAAGTTCCTTCCGTTCACAGTTGGCTTGAAAAACATTACAATAAAAAATAATGGTAAATTAATTATGCATGCCATTAGGTTATTTAAAATAGAATGTTTACCTGCTAGCTTTTAGTAGTGGATTATTTCACTCATTTTTGATTTATAAAAATAACACTATTTAAATTTGCTAAAAGAATTTCTAGTTTACACCTGTATCAAGGTCATACACGAGCAAAATATTCTTTTCACATTTTTAGTGCTCAAAGCTGTATGTACAGGTGAAAATGATGTAGCATTGTGGTAATAAAATTTCCAACGAAAAATACCAATTAAGGATGTCATTAAATTTATTGAAATATTTGACAAGGCTATTTTTATACATGGCTTATTTTTATTAATCGCAACGAGAATGGAATAAGCACGTACACGATTCACCATCCACAAGAATCGAACATATTATTGCAGTCATTTCGTTAACGGCAAGAACATATCTATAAATACTCTTCAGTTTTCTAAAAACGGTTGTAGAAGAATAGACAGAGAGGTTTTTTTTCTAAATTATGAATAATGGGAGTAAACTTATGTATGTAGATTAAATCCGATTAAATCTTATTATATTCTAACATGCATTACTAAATTTACTACAGTCTCACTTAGAGGACGAGAAAGGGCAAGCAGTGAAGAAAATCTAATTTATATAAAAACGGTGAATTTGTTTTTTAAATTCGTGATATTATGATTTTATAGTATTGATTTAAAGGGACAAAAGTTGATTGGCATGAATAATATTAAAACATTATGCCAATTTTTTATGTGCAACATATTTAAATGCGAAGAAAAGCAAGGTATCGTCTAAGGAAAAGTCATATAATAAATACAGTAAAGTCTTTTAAATGTAGGTTGATTCAAATGTCACCCTACATATAAGAATGTGTTCAATATGTTTTCTGAACCCATATTATAATGTTTTCTTCATCTACCTGAAATGTCAGAAGGTCATTGGGAAGATTTTTCGACTTCTTCTTGACAAACGTTTTACTGTAACCTAACTCTGCAATGTCTTAAGATATTATATTTGAAAGAGTTCCAGGATATACTAAATCGAGGTACCAAGTTTTCTGGAATCTGTCATTTAGTTACCATATCACCAGATTTATTGTTAAATTGAATAGTTATTTACCTTATTTAATATTCATAGAATTTTGTGTGACGGTATTATGCACACGGAATGCGTTATTTTGTTTGATCTCAGTTGATTCAGAAAAACAAATTCTGAGAATTTTTACAACAAAATACATTTGTTCAAACAGTAAACAAATGTATTCAAATTGATGTTTGCATCAGTTTTCCAATAAATAACTATTGATTGATATAATTTTTTTTAATATACGTAATATTATATTGACATTTATACGTGGACGATTTTCAATAAAATAAATATTGTATTATTCAATATTTACTGAAGGACGTCAAAATGTAATAACGTTTCAATAAGATTTTTATTCTCTTATAATTTTATACTCTTTCCGATATTAATTTGGCAATTATAATAATAAGGACAGTGGTTTTTTCCGTGTCTAGTAAAAGTTTTCATCTCTAAATGTAGTAGGTACAATACATGTATAAATATTGCTATTATACAATGAGAATATCCATCCATCTTTTAAATTTTAAATGATTTATAAAATAGGTACAGTTATAAACTTGGTCTCAATAAGATAATGCGAAATAATCAGTTTTTTTTTGAATGCTAAACTATTTATATATATGAAATATGAGGAATGAAAATAAAATGATTAAATAATCACTTTAATTTCTATATCTTTATCAAAATTGATTGCTTTTATCGACTCGTATTTCGATTTGTATGCATTATTCGTTAAATAAATATGATTGGGCATAACATATAATGCTTATTAGAAAAATTATAAAAAATCTCACGCTAAAAAATATGCAGTACTTAATTAATTGTAACTGACCTAGCCTTATTTCGTATGACACCAATCACCTGTAATTTAATAAAGAAAACGAAATCGGCGCTTAAAATATCACAATGAAAAGTGAAAAGGAAAACGCATAAACGACTTTTCTAAATCATTATTCAATTCAGTCGGTAAAATGCATCTATTATTTACCACTCGGCTACGGGACTGCCGATCTGTCATTTTGACTTTGGATGATTAATGGGATTCCAATATAATTGACATGCTTTTATCTTGGAAGTCAACACAAACGAGCGATTTTTTGATGCAGCCATTTTAAATGATAACTTTTTGCGATACGTATCTAGGTGTACCAAGGCAGCTTAGGCTTAATTCTTGGGAATCACATACAGCTTTCCAATTACTTACATATATAGCATTATATTGCAGTATTCATTATTTGTTTGAACGAGTAAACTTAAACTTCTTTCTCCCACCTAGCTCTTTACATACTATTTAGAAAGACAGTACTAAACTGAAAACAAGTAGAAGGGATATAAGCAGGGCTGTAGAGTCGGTAAAAAAAAGTTCGACTCCGACTCCAGCATTTACCAAAACCACGACTCCAACATTGACCAAAAACACGACTCCGACTAAAAAGTTTAATATTGTCACTTTTTTTGCCTGATTTTCCAATTTATGTGTATTCAATTAAATATCAACCATACTAATCCGGCCAATAGCCAAATTTGACATATTATATGCAAAAATAAAAAGTTCAAACTTATCAAAATTTCCGACTCCGAGTACGACTTCGGCCAAATCGCCGCGACGGCTCCGTCTCCACAGCCCTGGATATAAGACTTAATAAACATATAGGATTCATAGGAAACTGAGAACTCACTTCACAGGTTAACTACCTACTGTTTTAAATGTATAAAAAATATACAGACACGATGTTAAAAAATATGAATGAGATTAACGTTAAGAGTACTTAATGCTAGGACTGCTAGGGATATCTTTATCTTATCGGTTTTAAATAGTACATAACTGGCCAGATACTGATTACGTTATAACACGTGCCAGTGTTATGAAACCACCCGAATATTTTTTAGAGTTAATAAAGGTTCGATGAACCGAGTATAGATATACGTATTCCTTCAATAGTTTACAGGGTAATTAGCGTATCTACATGTTAAGCAAGTACGGCTTAGTTCTCGTTGGGATATTTATAATCCCGTGGTGCATACGGCATATACGGGATTTCTAATGAATCGCCAAAACATCAAAGCAGGGTGTCTGAATCAAGATTGAATGGTGATATAAGGATAGGCTTAACTAATCACTCATTCTTCGCCCCATTTTCACTGTCGGATGTTGGATAGGGGTGGATAAAAAATAATGAAAATATCACAGTCAAAGACATAAATGTCTTTGCATAAAAATCTAGAAATCATAAATCAAGATATGAAATTACACGTTAGGGGACTCGAGCTCCCGGAATACAATTGTACTATAAGTATTTCCAAATCAGTTGTAAATATATTTCCAAAACCATGCCCGCTCCCAATGTGGAGCATATGAAAAAACCAGACAAAATCATCACGGACGAAAAACAATGTCACAGAAACCAATCACGTGAACCGTTATAAAAAGAATCCAACGCATTTACTAGTCGTAATAAGCGGTTGTTTATCTGGTGAAAAAAACACTAGCGTTGTTTACTACTAACATTGCAAAATGGACATATTGGTTTTCGCTCTTAGACGCATCATATCACAAATCGGAGATACATGTACATCAAACATAACTTAATAAGCTGACACGTAAATGATATATTAAAAAAAACTATAGATAATCAATATGCTATCCGGTATCAGTAGGTAGAGGAAGTGGAATAATTATTCACGGGAAAGGATAGATGACTTAGTCAGTGAAAAAATTGCGGAATAAACAACATGCTATAAATGTATTATTATTGTCATTCTAAAAATAGTGATTGACAACAAAACAGTGCATTTTCCAGTACAATGCGAGTATTTATAGATTAATGAACTCAAAATATGTTTATTGGAAAAGTGTGATTGACAGCTGATAAAAAAATACGAGTATATCTACATACTTGAAGAGAAATGGTATTGCAATAGCAGCTGACACTCACAGATAAAATGTAAGTTATGTGTTTTTTGGATTAATACTTAATAATAATACAAATTGAAAGGGCATTGCACTTTAAGACAACATCATAAAAATGATTTTAAACACATTTTTCTCATTTTCAAGTTTCAAGTTGTAGACTAAAATGGAGTAGGTATGATATTGTTAAATAAATAGCAATAAAATTTAATTTATTTAAGAAAGAATATGTTCAACATTAAGAGCTGATGGTTTAATCATCACACTATTTTATGAAAATAGCTTTCATAAATTTTACGGTAGGTTATGAATGATATGAACATTTTGAATAATTTTACCCTTGTTGATTTTTCATTTTTAAGTCTTAAAAATATCTTTTATGCATAAATATCTTAAGAAACGAAAATATAAATACTACCAATAAGAAAAATGATCATAAGAATATTTGTTGTGACCAATTGAGATAAATTGACATATATAATTTAATGACCAAAAAGCATGGCCATGATACTGTGTAAGCGGCAGACGATTGCATTGGAAACTAAAGGATTTAGACGTGGAGTCAATAATAATCAATCTTGCTACGGGTGGCACCGTCGCGAAGAAAATAGAAGATTTTCCCATAGCTCAGCTGTTGCTAAGCGTACCGTATTCGTGGAAACTTGACGGTTTGTAGTGGTATGAAAACATTTCGAATTCGAAATTTGAAATTCGAACGAGGAAACGAAAAAAGGCGCTTTCTGCTTCACATTCACACTTTAAGCTACCGGAAACGTTCGTAATTTCCGGTCCTTAAAAGCGTGACAGAGGAGAACGAATCTTTCAAACTTCGCTATCGCCGAACTGCCTGCACGCGTTTATTTTCATATGCGCTATCTCGCTTGCTCACTGGAAACGCTGGCATGCAAACAGTTGGGGAAAATAAGTGAAAATATATGGGGTTGTCGATACATTAATTTTCTTAGATGTTTTAATTTTTATCAAATTGTATTGTATAACTTGTTACAAAATCATATCCAATAGACAATTGTTTTAAAAAAGTAATTTTCCATAAGCAATAAGTAAGTAGGAATCGCTGTCACTATATTAAAAACTTTGTTCTCAAAGTGTAGATCTGATGTTCGTGATCTTTTAAAAGCATACCTTTATTTACTCGATATGCCTCAATTATTAAATTAGTAAAATACATCAAATAATTAGATTGGACAATTAAGTTTAGTTTTGGTAAGCGATCGAAAGTTTCAGTGTTCAAGTCCTGGAAATATTAAAAACAAATAATGTTAATAGAAATATGTGGTGTTGCTTCCATTTAGGAAGCATGAGATTCATGAAAAAAAAATGATATAGATGCACTGTAGACAAACTATATTCTTTCTCCAACACACAGTTACGTCTTGCAAGCATACAAATTTTGTAAAATATAAACAATTATAGTTTTAATTAACTTTGTAGAATCTAGGCATGGAAACTGTGAAGCTTTTTCAACCAATGACTTTATTATGATTCAATTGTCTTGTTTCGATGCGTTCATCATACATTCAGGATTGGCGCATTTTAATCATTCAGGTAGGAAAATATTGTTTTATACTTTGTATTGAGCAGACCGTTAAAAAATAATCTATTTGTGTTTATAATAGTAAATAGCTTATATAATATAGTTTTATGCTGACTGGTTTGTAAATAAAATATGGGACATGTCACTGATTAGTACTGCAAAATAATGCTGAATTGAATATAATTGATAAATTTAATATATAATTATTAATATCAGCTTATAACTTGCACAGCAAATATTTACCGCATGTCATAAAAAGTTGGTTTTATCTTGTTTGCCGAGTATTCGGGTCAAGGGAGTGTAAAGTATTTTTTCTCTCTTTCTTTACATAATTCATACATTGTAAGTAATATGGAAGGCAGATAAATATATCTCATTCCAGCATTAGTTTGACGTCAGCAAATATTCCACATAAGAGGTGATAGTGTCAATAAAATGTAATCAATGATTTCATTAACTTTGCATTATTTATTTATAAAAAAACACGTGATCAATATTTAGATATATTTTAGATATAAATATTACATCATTTTGTCAACAGTTTCGTCGTTTCCGTACCATGGCCATTGTATGATTTCAATTCATAAATTTAAGTTAATATGCTGGTGTATCGTATAAGAGCCGTCACCAGACATTTTGCCGTCCCAGGGAAGATTGTATTTTTCTTCCATTGTTTTAAGTCCTTACGAATGCAAAAGACTTTTTAAATTTCACATTATGCATTTGCGCATATGCCTTACAGTTCATATTCATTTTCATCTTTTAATCACTTGTCAATTTTCAATGAAAGGAAGATGACGTCCAAAGAGCATCCCAGCACTATAGATTTGACTAGAACTAGAAGTACGAAAGCAAATTTGTATCGGATATTGGAAATCAATGCTATATTATATTTAAACTCCAAATACAGTACTCATTCAAAAACGTATTTTTATTTACCTTATTGAAAAAACCTTTAGTTTATATTTCTACAGTTCAAAAATTTATTTTCATCCTAGGAACCATAATACATTATGTCTAACGTAACTTATAATCGCCAAACGCCAAGATCGCTCGCGAGCTACCGGTAGCTCGCGAAGGAAAAGTTTGGAAAATCCATGCTTCTTACATGGATAGCTGCATGAGGCCTACTCATGCGTTGGTAAACCTTCTGATTTATTCGTGTACGCACCAGATAGAAAAAAATATTTTGTATCCAAAAGCACTAAAATAAACAGAATTAAAACATAAACACTTTCATTCTTTGAGTTGCATTGCATCGGATGCTGAGTACTCGCTAGTTTTGTTTATAAATACGTAATTAAAGTACTCATCGTATGCTTTATTAGAGGTCCAATTTTATTTAAGTAATACCATAATACTATGTATGGTACAATAAAAGACGACGATAAAACAACATACTAAAGTAGCTCACCAGAAAATTTCAATTTCTGTAAGTAGCTCGCATCCTCATTGAGTTTGGATACCACTGCTCCAGTCTATACACTATAATATATATACCGTGTCCCATATGGGTACTATTGTATTAATTATTTTATCAATTATCCGTTCAAGTGAATACCGTAATTTTCCCAGTTACTAGGTAACTAACGGTTAAGCTATATGACAACGGATTAATTATGTCACAGACCGCAGTATTAATTAGTATGGTCATGTTGAATACGCAATATTCTTTGTTTGTCAGAGAGAATTAGATACCCGGCATTAATTAAATCTTTTGTCATATTATGAATCATAAATTATTCATAATGTCAATGAGATATTGAACAAAAGTTCTAACTCGGCATTGTGGATATGGTATTTATTTTTATTTGGAATGACTAATATGGTTAATTAGTAAAGCTGATAACGCTAAAGCGATTAAAAATAGTCAAAATCGTGTGACGTCATATATGTGGCTGTGTGGTTGCACAAATCTTCTCCATGCAGGAAGGCTGGAAACCCAGAGAATTTTACTACTATTTTTTTCTCCTTTGGCTTCTTCGCAATCCTATTTGTATTGGTTATGCATCCATGACTTACAACGGTTAAACATTAAGTTTGATAATAAAGATAGATATAATATGATTCATGATGTTCAGTCTGATTTTGTCTACTTAGTGCTGAATGTCATTTGAAGATGACTCAAAGAAAACCTTTGACACATTAAGGTCAATTGTATGTGCTTAAAACTGCATAAGTACATATACTATTGACTTATTCACTTATAGTTATGTATGCTGTATCTTTATAAAAATAACTTACTTATATTGATAAGATATATGTATATATATTTTTATCTCACCAGGCAAGATATTATATATCTTCACAGAAATGATATGACAGTTAATACTAAGTGATATACATACATATATATGTGTAATTAAGTTGTTTCTATTTCTATATTCATAAGAACTATGTTTATATTAAATTCCTTTATTCTATTTTTAATTGTAAAACAAAATAATAAAAATTGTAATTTCGAAATTAAAATATCAATGGAGGAAAACACTAAGGCATGTGGAGTTTGTTTGGAAAAGCCTTTTTCGGTCAAAATAATAAAAAGGAACTACATATTATAGTATAATGTGACCATTAAATTCTTTAAAACTATATTTTAATGACGATAAGCAATTCAGCAGAGTTTTAACGATATATTAAGCCCATATGATGCTAAATAATACATCTTTAATTATTAGGCATCGATTATTTGATACCGGAAAGGTAATACAAGTTTTATGTAGTTATGAAAGGAGTTTTTTTTTTAAATTTGTACATTGTTTCAATGAAATAATTAATTATTTATTAATAGAAATGAATAATAATTTAACCGGGACTGATAAATAATATGGGCTGATAATAATGATAGCGGACAAAGCTTTTGAAAAATGTACATGGTAAAGCGGTTTTCCTGGAAACCGCGAAGATTGAAATGTCATTTATTTAAAATAATCGAAAACCGCTCTAGATATGAGAAGTCTAAGAATAATAATTCTTAGGTTTTTCATATCTAGAGAATTTTATAATAAATTATCTGAATTGTTTTGTATTATTTGCATGTCCTGTGTAAAACTATGGCTATGAAATCGTTGATAAATCAGAAAACCATAATACCAGGGCCGTGGAGTCGGTTAAAAAATTATTCCAAATTTGGTGATTTTTTTTACGGAAAATGAATTTGTCAAATCCATATTCTATCTCACTCATTCGAAAAAGAATTGAGATATTAATTGTAACATTTGGAAAAAATCTGATAAACACGTTTTGCGTTAGGTGTGTCAATTAGCACTGTAAACCAACAATATATTTTTATTTATAGTTTAAGGTTGATAAGATGATTAAGACATATCTACAAAGAAAACAAGTGTACATGTGCAAAAAATATTTGCAGCATTGATAAATAATTAAAAAAATATAAAGGAGCCAGTGTCGATTAGATTTTTGGTCTCAGACTCCGACAAAATAACCCGACTTGCGACCTGCATAATACTAAAGATCTTTGATACAAGAGAGTTAATTTGAGTGATTTTAACTTTAATATCAATAGTACAGATATTCACAATTGAAACCCATGTTAATAATAATGATAATTCGACTGAAAAATGCGAATTATTTAATTGAATTACCAAAGTGATAAATCACATTGTTATTATCAAATGATACAACAGCCATCACTTACAGTAGACAATCCTTATACAATTAAATACATTGTAAATGTATAATTAACATTGTAATAATTGCGAGTAAAACCTTGTTTGAATTTCAATTGTGCTTAGGTTCTTGTCAAACAACAAAAAAACATCCAGTATATGAACAAGTAAATATCTCTGCATTAAATAAAAATCATGTATTTTATCTAAGATGAAATGATACATATAATTTAATATGTGAATAAATATGAAATAGCGTTATCAAATATAAAACATCTTACACAAAATCATAATGACAACTACTATGCGATTGTATTAATTGCCTGGCAACGATTTTTTCAATTTACAAAGAATTTCTGCCGACTCATTTTTTAACATTTTTGTTTGGCAACTCCATGTGCGTTCTCAGTAAAGATAATCGTCCCGGAAATGACGAAACCGCAATATTGAGTAATTAACGACAATGATAAAAATCGGGCGATCCTCAACCGCAAGTATTCATTGGAAGCTTCTGCCCGTAATATACTGCAAAAGGTATATTTATATATTTTTTACTATGACATATGGCACATTGTATTTGGCATTTAGTGGGGAAAATTTACTTCGGCTAATAAAGGCGTGAGGTTATTAGTTGTCCTTGAAAATGGAAAAACGTTTTATCTTCATAGCTTTCTTAGTTAGCCGTAAGTTTGAAAATTATCAGTTTTTTTATATCGCTAAAACAAATATATATGTAGTAACATAAAATCTCGTAGAAAATGTTAAAATTAAAGTTTGAATGCTTTCCTTTCTAATGCACAAGGTGCATGGCTTTTTTCAGCTGCCTGCTTCCTTCCCTCCCTGAGATATGCGTTTACTAATAATACTTATAAATTACGGGTAGCCGTCTACAAATAACATATATTGTGAAAACCAGGCTTAAATGGGATAAAATATATTTTTATGAAATCCCCAATAAATAAATTTCACAATAACAAACAATATCCGCTTTATAATATTTTTTCTAGTAAGTAGAAACATTAAATTATAATTTATTGATAACGCCCACGTCCATATCACTGTAGCATTCAAAGGGTCAGTGTAGTTTCTTATCTTTGCATTCTGATATTTTATTTTAGATTATAGTATTAAATTGTAATGTCATATTTATATCGTCATTTATCAAGAAATTATTTGTGTTGCCATGCAATAAATAAAAATCATGGTGAAATTGCTATACATAGTCACAAAATCAGACGATGTCAGACAGTGATGACGTTAAATATAATATTAATATTAAGCTTCGGTGAAGTGCAGTGATAGATTGTTATCATGAAGTCAGTCATCGAAATGGACTTTGATATTTAAAAAATAATGATCTTTGATCAATACTCACTCACCATTGCATAATATCGATATATTTTACAGAAATGTGTAAAATTGCAATTAAACAACTGAGCGTATTTTATTGATATTATAGTTTATTTATTGAATATCTAAGAAAAAATATACTAATAATCCGTAATTACAAACAAAATGTTTGTTTGATTTAAAGATAATTGGATATTTAAATTTTTTGTTTAACTGTTGTAATCATAGCACTTTTTAGTCTTTTAAAAATTACCCAAATATTTTTCCACGTATACTGGATGATCCATTAAATTTTTAAATATTACTTGAAGAGATATGTACATACAAGTTAGTGTTCCCACTACCACACGTATGTGTAGTTGCTATACAGTTGCTATACAGATATATATATCGTGAAATGGATACTTACGAAGTGCACTGTCATGCTACTTCTAGTGAATTAAAATAACGTAAATCCAAGTTGCTAAGCTGACTGTGATTCAGCCGCGTGTTAATATAATTGTAGGATTCTCTAAAAAGTATATAATGTTCAAATAACTTTATCCGTGAATAGAAGACGATTCATGGATAACCAGTCGGTTTTGATCGACTATCTGTCCAACCGAAATATTATACATCAATTATTAAGAACTGTATAAGTCCTTATATCATATAAACAGAATATTACAATTTTTTAACTATTCAGGTTCAAAGTATCATTAAGAGGTATTCCTGGGAAGAGTTGTAATCATTATTCGCAAGTTTTTTCCATAAATCCTTCGGTTGATAAACTGTTTCACCAAGAAGTTTAAAACATAAAATAGTCTATTCCACCCAAGAAACTATGTGTATCAGCTAGGAAGTAAAGAGCATTCTTCGTAGACTCGGAGGAGGAAAGATATAACTCAACTCTACAACCCCGGCTACAGCAAAAAAGTGTTTGAAGTCTGTAATAAAAAAAATTGATATTATGATAATTCAGGGGAAAAATCTTCAGCGTTATATCTCAACGGAGAATGTTTTCCCGTAAATTTTCCATAAATAATGATCACACAACAAATACCCGCCCGACTTCTGAGAGAGAATATTTATTTCGGTATTCTGAAAAACAAGGCTATTGATGGAAAATATGGCTGTCAATGTTCAGTAAACAGGGGCGAAAATAACTGCGCGGGCAGATGATATTTTGCAAATCTCTCGAGGCCTCGCTTCAATACCTTTCTCACCTACAAGTGGCGTATTTTAAATTCTAAGCATATCCCCCCAAAAAGATACACACATGTACCATTAACATATTCCAATATAAACAGGTTTTTCAAATTTGCCGTCGCACTTAATTTTTTTTGTTATAAGTAGGCTCTGTATTCTATTTTTGAATAAATAAACTTTTGATTCTGCGTATTGTTTATCATTATGTTATTTCAAAAAATATGAATGTGTTTTATGTGTACGTATAATATTATTATTAAGGTATTTTCAATAAAATCCAACCATATTTCAGAGTTAGCCAACAAAGGGATCGCGACTGTAGAGACTTCAATTACTCGACATCTCGACTACTCGAGTATCGAGTAGTAAAATTTTAATATTCGCCTGGGTACAGACAAAATAAAAACATTAATCCAATTATTCCGGATGTATACGCCATTATCATAAATCTAAATTCCGTACATTTATAATTTGATGGGTTTATACGAAATTATTTTTAATGTTAATCAAAATTTTCATGAAAAGTTTAAAATACTGTCGGGCTCGGGTCGGGTACGGGTAAGATGTTCGGGATTGGGCCTCGGGTTCGGGTCGGACTGGGTTGGAGATTTTCAGGATAGGGCCGGGTCGACTTTTGAAATTTTGGCTCGTGCAGACCTCTAACTCGAGTATACTCGAATAGTTTGAGATGTACCAAAATATCTATTATTAATTCAAATTTGTGAAAACCATAGATCATTAATTAATTAATTAGCTTGTTTAATTTCATTGGTAAATTTATTTCAATTTATAAAATATATATTTCAAAAATAATACAGAATTAAGCGTATCAATTGGTTCGAGGTTTTGTTTTTATAATTCCCGCAGTAGAAAAAACTCTCTCTGTTTCTAAATCGTTGGCATTTTAGTTAACAATGAATTAAATAGTGCATCTATTTTTTCTGTCCGCTGCTTAAATGATTTCAACTTTAAAATATCTTAAATAAAATTTGGAAATAATCTTCATTTATATATTACGATTATTACTCGAGTATTTTTCAAAATACTTGAAAAATAACCGAGTATTCTCGAGTATGGAGTATTCGATACTCGAATTGGAGTCTCTAATCGCGAGTCATATTTACAATTCTATTATTACCAAAATAGAACATTATTGACATTGGGAAACTATTCGCTTGAGAAGTTTGTTAAAAATTATTTAATTATACAAGTTATATAATATTTTAACGACATGTAACAAACGCTGCTATTAAAATATTGTATGAGTTTATTTATTAAAAAAATACATCCGAGCATATCCAGTTGATAATAAATTGTGGAATGTAGTAAGTATGAAGGTTTCAATTTTACATGATTTTACAGTACATGTTTTATAATATATTGGATATTTAAAATAATAAAACATTTTTAGTAATTATTCCACATTGAATTTATTAAATCAGGACCAGTTTTGCTCAAGTGGGTAAGTAATGGTTTAATTTAGTTTGATAAAAAATCAATTATATTTAAGCTAATATTAATCTAATAAATTGAACACGTAGAATAATATAAATGTTGCAAGACCACTTTTATCCTTTTTGGCCCAGTCATATTTTAAAGTGATAATGTCATTGTATTCTTTCAATAACTAACTCTAATACAATAAAAATAATAATACATTTTTAGTACTTTTCCCACATAAAATTTATTTGATCAGGACCGGTTTCTCCCATGGCGAGCATTGTCAACTGATAAGAAATACAATACATTAGTGATATTTATACAAAAGTTAAGTAAGGTATGACAAACAATTGGTAGAACAACAAAGCAAATAACAAGAAAAATAGACTATAAATAAAAGGTTGAACACCTCTTAGCAATGCAAACTAATACATCATAAATCAATTAAATATAAATTATCATTAACAAAGTAAAAGCCCAAAAATGAGTACATTTAATAAAATAAATAAATCTGCATGTCTGTCAACCATAATTAGATGGAAATCCCGGTAATTATTTCAAATGAGCCAACGAAATTGTTTCCTGTGAACAGAATAGAAGCCATATCAATTCTTACAAATTTAAAACAAACAAAGGAAAATTTATATATTTTTTTTTATAGAAATAAAAGTGTATAAGGAAGAATACAATAAGCTTAGGTTATTGAATCGGATATAACAAAGGTGAAGAAACGAAGTCTAACTGATCATTTAATAAATTACATGATGGAATAAATTTATGTCGGTTTATTTATTGACAATTAAAATACATATATATAGTTTTTTAACGCCTATTCTCCTGTACTCGTTGGGTGAATAATTTTTTGTAAACCATTATGTAGCGTACATCATATTTGTATGCTGAATGTTCCATAGCAACGAAAAATCCAAAAATAGGTTCTTACCCCACAATTTCACCTTATCACAGGTGAAACTATTGATATCATATCGCGAGCCATATTTGGTGTCAATAGATAAAGCGGTTTATAGCGTGTAAATACCGCATCGACGATATCAACTCTTTATCAAACGTTTTAGATTATGTATTCATGATTGTTTCCGAGAAAACGTGTCACAATTCTAGCTAACAGACCAATATAGTATGACGACGAAAAAAAATGGAATCCCCAAGTATGTATTATTATAATACTAGGATTATTAAAATATTGAATATTCTGACACCAATTTATTATCTCATGTAGTTTTTTCTATCATATATTATTGCATTAATTAAAATAGGTATTAAATGGAGACTGTTTGACAGTCTATTGTTCAATAATATCTGGTATGATAAGAATAGTTTGGTTAATTCAGTTCGAACATATTATTGCCAAATTTGAAGACAGATCATTGGAGCAATAAGAATGAACTGAATAGTGATTGGTGTGTCTATTTATTTTTGTGTATTGATGAGATATTGATAAGTATAACAATATATTTGAGAATCACGAGCCTGTCAATTGTGATGCATTCAAGAAAAGCTTTAACGATGTTCAACCGTATTGCTTCGAATGCCGACATATTTTGCGTGGATGTGAGTGAGTTCAGACGAGTACTATTTCTACGTAAAATATTTTATTAAAGATTAGTCGGTTGTCGTTCTTGCCAATTTACCATTGACATTGCAAGGCAATAAATTTGTATTTTCAATAACTTTATAAAAATACAATTTTTGATATTCATTTGCGACGTGGCTCGAAATCCGTTTGGCTTGCCTACCACACAAACAACATGCGACAAAAAAATTGCTCTCTCGCGTCAATGTGGTAACCTTTTAATAAACCTAAAGAATCCTGGATTTTGCCCGCAAAGTATGTGGACAATGTGCTATTAATAAATATTGTCTCACAAATATTTTTAAAAAATTACACTACTTCGTAATGACATACAATAAAATATTACAGTAAGAGGATTTACTTTAATAAACAAGCGTTCATTTCAAACACTAAAAATTGTTCAAGATAAATAGTGAAATTTTACAAAAGTAAAATTTAAGTATAAAGATGTAAATAAGTTGCTCCAAACCATTCATTACATGTTTTAAACTTATTTTTGAAAACCATCGCAAAGTTTTGTCTTCCTAATTGATAAGCAAGTCTCTGAGACTTGACGTATAAATACTGAAACTTTTCCTCCTATTATTATTCCAAACATTATCACTTGCCAGCAGCATCTTTTAAGAAAAGTTTCCAACAAAATAAACACGATAATAAGCTTTTTTCTTTTATCGTGCCTCTGCAGGAAAAATAAACTTGCGTAATAAAAATTTTCCGCGTAATATAAATAAAAGTTGTAAGAGAGGCTACGCCTAACACTCTGAAGCAGAGATCACCAACAAATTATTCAAAATCAAAAATATTTTGGATCAACAGCAACATTCTTATTCATAAAATTATTCTTTTGCATTACTTTCTTTAATTATCAGGGCCGTTTTTTTCTTTTATCATAAGTATTATCACTGAAGCAAAAATTAATCAATCTAGGGCAGTGATGCATAACCAGTGGCCCTCAATCACATTTCATGCGGCCCGCAATTGCAAATATTAATCACCTCTTTTCTTCAGAACTTTTACGGACGATGAAAGAACAATATATGTACAACAAAAACAAAATAATCACATAAACTAAAAATATCGATAATTTACCCATGCGGCCCTCGAACTATCTGAGAATTGATTATCTGGCCCGTCTTCCAAATAGGTTGTTCATCACTGATCTAGGGTGATGGCGAAACTCTTATTGTCGAATGATCATTTTCTTTAGGTGTGCATATTTTCGCAACAAATAAATTCTCTACTCTGGTGTGCCTTGAATTTTTCAATTTCATTTAAAATAAATTGCAGTATATATTTGTCTAGGTTTATCTGCCCATATCTAACGGCAAGTGAAATCTTATAAAAAGATTATGTCACATGGTAGTAATTTATTTGAAGAGAAGAATTTCGAACAAAAAATAATGTTATTCAGCGATATAAAGATCATTTTCCAGCGCACATCGATGGTTGTAATAGTCGATTGCTGTTTTTTTATCGGTGTCATTAAACTTACGATGTGTTACTCATTTCCAATGAAATGATAGAAGTAAATAAATCGCATTAAAAAAATATTAATTATATGCAATTTCTTATCAAAGCGTCGATGTGAACACGTTGTTCGATTCATATTTTTGTTGATAAGTTTCCACTGAATACTAATGAAATTCATCAAAGGGCGATAGTAATAACTGTAATTGAATGTTTAATCTTATATGCATAAAAAGGTTGTATACGCATTCTTATGAGGGTTAGTAAAGATATCTTCTCGACGAGCTTTAGCGACTAACAAGCTTTTTTTCTGCATGTCCCCCAGGTGACTGACTGCTAACGAAAAAATTTAACTTTTTTCTGACTGATATTATATTCGTACGCAGGCATGCAACATTTATCATTGTCAAGTAGATAATGATATTATGAAGTAGTATTTCATTAAACGAGTGAGTTTGGGAAGTAAGTACCCATTGATAAATGGTTACACGAAGACAAATTAATAAAACGTGAAATATATTAATATGTTAAAGTATTTTGTTGAAAGTATTTTTGTTGAATGTATTTTGGCTTACTGCCATAAATTTATCCAATCACGTCGAATCCGATGATAATTCATTAGAGAATAAAGAGTTATTTATTTATCCAAATAACATTTTCATTTAATATTACTTAATTTCACAATCATTTAATTAGCACATATTTGTAAATATTAACTCTTAACTACATATACCATACTACCTAGCAAGAGAAACATGTAAAGCACTAAGTGTTATTTAATAGTTATCTTTGCATCCCACTTTTGTGTTTTGTGTTACAAATGATGGATTCCAAAGCTCTTTCGACTTGGGACATACACAAATAAATCGATTAAAAATTAATTAATGTGGGGAAATTTCCTCTCTTGGATTATATTGGCCATTTCCACCAAGTAGATTGTCAAAGAATTTCATCACTCGGCCATGACGATTAGATGCTCAAAGTATATTCTCAGTTTAAGTGTTATTTGTCGTTGTCAATTTTTTTTAGACTTGATTGCGCCCTTTGTCGAAATTTGGTAGCCTGTTATTTATTAATCACAAAATGTGGCATTTTCGTTCCAAGAAATGAGAAAAATGTCGCATGAGCTTGTTTCATATACACAAAACAAAAGCCGAGTCCCGCGTATGTGCCAGTACATAAAGAAATATATGATGTAGGTATATGAAAATATTTCACGGGTTTCATAACTTGGAATGTTGCATAACCTGGCGATGAAAAGAATGGCTCACGAAAAATGTCAAGATAAATTTTCCAGTGCGATTTTATTGGCACTGCTGAAGTGAGAGCGAGACTCTCTAAAAAATGGAATGTGGGATGCATTGCTTCAAACAGTTCATACATTCTACTATATCATCAAACAATCTTTTAATATTAATGATTGATTTTAATTAGGATGTTTCCAATCATTTTATAACGCCTGTCCTACCCCCTTTTTAACCTGGATTTTTCTGCAATGCAAAAGTTATATTATATGCAGTGGCGGCTGGCGATAAATACATAAATAACTAAGGGACTACAAAAAAAAAATCAACTATTTTTCCGTACTACGGAAAAATTCATAAGACTGGGACTCTGTTGGTATTGCGAACATCTGAATTGAAAGTCCATGTTATAGAAGTGTTTTAAAATCCAATGAATAGGAAAGAACTCTTGCAAAAATAGTTGAATCTTTTTTTGTACTCCCTAATACTCTGTCACCAGCCGCCACCGATTATGTGCAGTATACTATAAGCTTATTTATTTATGCTTCCCTCGTCTTATCATTAATATTCAGTCCCCCGATTATTGAAACTTATGTTTATGTTGCTATCTGGATCGTCACAGTCCCCTCCCCCCTCCAAGAAGTGATATCGCACAATTGCACAAAAATGTGACAAAATTTTCTATTGAAGCTGAAGCATTTAAACTGGTGAAAATCTTAAATACTGGCTAAATGAAAGAATTTTGGTATTAAATAACTACATATTCAGTTCAAGTGCATCCGTGCATTCGAAATGCCTGAAGATGCCGAGAGGCTAAACCCGGGTCGTTAGCGACAAAACTCATGGAAAAGTACAAAATTCAAACAATTCAAACCACATATTCGACCATAAATCATCGGCTAGTTAAATATAGGCAGTTTATAATATTGAATATTTTTATATTGTATTCAAAAACCTCTTAATTTTAAGTGAAGTGGTTCTGAACGAGTAGTATGTTCGAAACCATGGACGAATTGTTCGTATCAGTTGGAAAACGTTTCCGACGCTCAGTATTCATTGGGCTGAAAGACGTCAATCGCTCCCCTCCACGCGACACATAATAGAGCCTTCTATGCTATCACACAGAAAACGAAATATGACGAAGAAAAAAAAACGCACACAGTATTTTTGCCTTTTGAAGGTGGGATCTATAAAAATATTTCATTTGATGTTTGTTTGTGAGGGGTCTCATGAATTGACGTATTTATGCCAGTTAATCACAGAGAATTCATAATTGACGAAAATAAATATTTCGTAGACGTAGACGTAGAAAAATTCAAGTAAGTAGTAGGTTCTTGTGAGTAAAGCTAGAAATGAATTACTCCGCGATTACTCGATAATTGAATAAACTATTTTTAGCATCTGATGCACAATGTACTTCTGTAATATTCTTTCCAAAAACAGATTTATTTTAACTCTAAACCTATCCCACAATTTTCCATTCTAACACGACACGTGTTAAAACTAAAACACAAAATGACAGCATAAACGCATAAATCCCATTATTGCAAGAGAAAAATTATCCTAAGACATCTAAATTTAGAGAAATTTTCCAACGTAAATAATTTTAACCAGGGCTGAGTACAAACATGACAACATCTTGATTGTTCAAAATTAATTGTCAAATAATCATATAATTAGATTTGATCGCTTGACAACATTGTGAGTCTTGTTTTTTTTATACAGTTTCGAAATTGTTTGCAGATATTTTACGTTCTTTAATTTGCGACTTGTACACGAAAGATACTCAATATAAAAATACTGAATTCAAAAACCAGTTTGCAAAAACGTGGTGTTAAAAATTATTCGAAAACCGCGTGAAAAGTTATAAAAAATCTAACTACATACCTATTGTGTTTTATTATATCTAGATTATCACGTGAACATCACGAAGTTATTGAGTGTTGTTACAGATCTTGACTTGTGCAGGAATATCTGGTTACAAAATAATATAATATACTATTCTTATCGATATATATTATGGGTTATGCTCAATTAAATAAGAAGATTAAATTCTTTTATGCGAGCACTAATTAAAAAAGCAGATAATATTAATTCAAAACTTAATTTGTTTATTTTTAGTAACATTTCACTGTGATAATTCATTCAGAAGGATGTTTTATATTTATGCGGTAAAGAGAGGGATAGCTTAAGGCTCAGAATTACGTACATATCGTATTTTAACTTATTATACTTTTTAAAAAGATCGTTAGATTTGATATGAATAAATGAACACTATATGAATGAATAACTTAAACCACAAGACACAAAATTTGTGTATACTTTAATAAAAAAATCAAAATAACTTTGATTATTACATGTATTGTGTAACTAATGGTAACACGTATTTTGCCTCTTTCAGAGGCATCTTCAGACTTACTATCGCAAATTTGTTTAAGTAATGAAGCAAGATTGGTTCTAATATTTTAAAATGATAAAGTTTCAAAATGGAGTTTGGGATTTTTCCTTTTTACAGGAAGCAAGGAGGGGGGGGGGGTTATAGGATAAAAACAAAGCAAACAAAATGCTTATTTCTTCTTTCATTACCCATGCAGATATAATGTATTTAGTACTAATGATTGAACAATCGCTTATTTTCTAAGTTTTTAGGTACTGCAGGTGTGACAAGATTTAATGAAAACGTGGAATTTATTAATTGGTTTTTCTTTAATAATTTAATTCACAATTTATTGTATTTGAATAGTTTCTCTGATGTTTATATTTGTAAGTCAATCGTTATTTTTTACAGAAAAAAAACTGGGCCAGTGACTGTTATTGTGATTTGGAGTGATTTCGGTGTTATTATATTTAACATCGACGTGAATAACCTCACATATGAGTGATAAATTTATTTTAGTATAATGTTATCAAATACGCATGCACCTTCATGTATGTGTAGAGAAGAGCAGCTCGCGTGTTTGAAGATTATTAAAAAGAATGGATCTCAATGGCGGATCATTTTTCATCGTTTTCCCTTTGTGGCAGGGGTGTAGACCGAAATGTACTTCACTTAAATATTATTTCTCGTTTCGCAGCTCGCCCTGTGAAAAGTGTGATTCAGCGTAATAACAGACTTCCCAAGCGGTTAATTGAATTTACGACCATGGTCACTTCTTGAGTTACGATACGAGTAGAACAATTTCGTTTCTGGTAAAATCCAGTACTATTTTATCACACGAAACGTTAAACAGTGAGATAACATTGTTTTTTTTTTAGAATTATTGAACATAATTTATTCAGTGGTGGCTGTAAAATATAATTGAAATATATATGAATTCCATATTGATTACGAAATTAGAATAAGAATGTGATAAAATATTTTATTGTTTTCTGTTACTTTGAAAAACTAGTTCTGTCGTATTATTTTCACGATGAAAAATATTGCGCTCTATATATTATGAATTCACACGAAGGTTAATCTTTGGTAAACATTGATAAAACCGTTTCAAACTGGATAATTTTATAGCTTTGCTCGTAGAAAGTAGATCAGGGTGGAAATTTATATTTGTAAACAAAGGCGAATAAACAATAACTTTAACCGATTCTTTGATACTAAAGTAATTCTACCGTGACTATTTTAATTCGGTACGCTTATTGCACCGGTTTACATAGAGTGCGCCCTGGAGAATTGACTGCAAGAAAAAAAAAATAATTGCTCGTAAAATTAAAATTGAGTCGAGATATCAGACTAAGAAAATCCACAGTGATTTCTTTTGACGAGAGATCAAATTAAACAAAGATAATTATAAAATATTATTTTCTATTCAAAACTTATTCTAATAATAGTATTCGAACCCGGCTTCGCTCGGACCAGTTTGGGGTTATGTTCACCTCGGCGCGTAAATTCGGACGGGCCAAGTTGAACAACTGGCAACTTAATGACCAACAATGCAAAAGGGAATTACAGACCCACAGACATACATACGCCGTTTCGGTTTTATATATAAGATATTTTGGTTCATATGAAACTACTCGAGTACTTGAGTATTTTGTAAAATGTACTACTCGATACTCGAGTAATTGGAGTCTCTACACACACATTCGATAACGAAACAAATTTACCGTCGAAACTTTCGCGAGCGAAATCAATTAGTTTGTTTGAACTTGCAACAACAATGCAAAAGGGAATTACAGACCCACATACATACATACGCCGTTTCGGTTTTATATATAAGATTCTAAATTTTATTATTTATTGGAAAAAAGAAAAATACAAAACATGACATTGCAACTGACGCCAATGCGCCATGCTTTTGACAAGTATAATAAATATATAACATAACATGTAACACACATTAAAAAGATTATGAAATAGAAACATATTAATTACAAAAAAAGAAATGTCAAAACAAAACACTAAGTTCACTGCTGAAGATGTCCACCTCAACAGCCCTTGCGACTGGCGACTCAAAAGACCTACGAGACAAACATATTATACTTTGACAAAAAAAATAATCTTGGTCTTAGCTACGACCACGTAGGTAAAAACTGAGTCAGTGGCTCATAATATGGCTGATGAGTCAGTGTCTAGGAATATTTGATTCATAATAAAACATTTCTGTTTTTTACTTTTTTCTTACACCAGAAATCGCATTTAAAAAACATTGATAAAATGAGAATATACGATAATACTCCAAATGATTGGGTCGAGAAAAGTATTATAAAAGTATAATGTAATTTTAATATAACCCCTTCGTTAATTTATTATTAGCACGTAAATGCACTAATATTTCTAAATAAACGTGTTGCTATGCAAGATGCCATCCTTATCAAGGTGTCTTAATGTCTGCAACTATAATTTCCTTATCTTAGTTTTATGATAATTATAAAGGTAATAAACATACAATCATATTATTTCGATGACATTTAAAAAAACTTATCACTGATTCACGCAGAATGATGAAATAGTTTATATTTATTTATAACAAATACTTTGTATGAGTCAATATTTAATACCATTCATGCAATTCTTTTGTATTGAAATCGTGATTTATAATATTTTACTCGGCCAAGCTTGTGGTTATCGCCGCTCGTCGACAATTTCATAAATTAATTTTCAATTTATTTATGAAGTTGTATTCGAGGGCATGGATGTTTGTGATTTTTAAATTCCCTCCCACCCAGCTGTTAGAAGATTGCCTAACAGCTTGCTCTGTCCTATTGTCTAGACTAGACAGTTGTTTAGATTAACTATATTGCTACAGTCCATATGGTTACAATATACACCTAATATTCCAATAATTTTCCCGGTCCGTGGTGCAGTAGTCAACGTCGTTTGCTACCGTGTCGGACCACCCGGGGTCGATTCACGGTACGAGCAGATTTGTTCAGTCAATAAATCGATTCTGCTCAAATGCAATAGGTTTTGTGTTGTTAAAAATCCCTTCCCACCTTTCCGATACGAAAGAGTGACGCATAGTGACAACTATTAGCTTACTACTAGTCTTGTCCTAGTCCTCGTATCCTTTCCATCCCTACTCTCTTCGAAAAAGACAGGTTAAGGAACTGAGTAACAAGCAGTTCTTGTAGAAAAACATATGTTGATATAAACTCCGTGAGGATTCTATATTTTCAAAGTTGGGAGCGGACATGGAAAAAAAATCCCTTCAATTGTATATAGTCATACAATATTTAGTAGGAAAGGAAGGGGACGAAATCGAAAATAGCGTATTTCAAAGTAAAGGGATAATAATTTAAGGCTGTGTCAATCATCCCTGTAAAACGAATTCGGTAAGGGTGAATACCGGAAGCCAGTGGCACACTCGATCATACTTCACAAGTGAGTGGCTGTAAACTAAAATTCATACATTGGACATATTTATTAACCGCAATATGTATATTATTTTTAATAATATTATTGAAAATGTATTGTTAAATTTAGCTCCCTCTTCAAAATGTCGACAATAGTGTTCGAGGTAAACTGGTCTTAAATAAGTGGTTATAACCTTATAATACCTTAAACCTTATTAAATTGGTTACTGATAACTACTTAATTGTTCCATACAAATAAAGAAACAACGATACATTGTTTAGTTTATTTATCTCTGTAATACATATTCATAATATTTCCTATAAAATATTAGCTTAGTACACTACGTGTACGATTCTAGTCTGTGGATTTACGAGCTTTGCAATCTAGGTCGACAGCGAGATTATATATTTTTCTTATATATTACCCGATGTTCTCATTTTACTGGAAAATATTTGTAAGTATTTTCATCATATCATTTGGATCGATTTCGCCTATCTTGAGCGAAATTGTTTTCAGGTGATCAAAATAAAAATAACATGAAAAACAATAAAAATTTCAAAGCATTTATTTGACATGGAATTTTAGCACGCAAAGTTATAGATATACTATTTTTTTAGTGGAATGCGGAATCATTTATAAAAATGATTTTCAATGAAATTTCCGTAAAATATGAGGGTTTTTTTCTTTTTTGATATCACCTTTTGAAGTGAACCATACAAAATACTCATTATTTGCAAACTCAGCAAGCCGTTATGTATTTGTTATTGTGATGACAGCCCATACTGAAAAACTAAAATAAAAATAAGGAATTACATATTATCGTTGTTTGCACTTCACTGTCGAGAACCTGGGACCGTTTCTCCGTAGCTTACCCAGAGACGGTGGGTGAGCGAGCTTGGATTAGAGTAAACTATAATAGCATCCCACGGGATGTTTGCTCAAACGTTAAAAGCAAGACGAAAAAATTATTTTCCACTGGTTGACTTTTGGATGATTTATGTAAATTGAGTGATTTTTTTACAGTAAGTATGTATGAACCTAAATATAAAAATAAACCTTTGATGGATTTGAATGAAAAGAAAAAAGTTAATATTACCTAAATATCAAGCTGTTTATATATATAAAGTCAACCCTCCTATAGCACCGAGATAAGGACCGTGCTTTAGAAGTCCGCCATATAAAAGACTGCGCAACCGTACAAAAATTAAGGTTGATTATTTTTAGTATACTTTGTAAATTGCAGAAAATAAATAAAATGTATGACTTTTCCCATTTGTTTACAGTCTTCATGCGTTGTGATTTAATTTTTAGGGAAATAATCAAATGTTAAATACTATCGAAAGAATGTTGATAAAAATAGTAGATATGTAGTAAGTATTTATGCAGAAAGCACAATAGATTCAAACAGACCACTAACAGATATATTATTCAATCACTTTTGTGTTTTGGACCAATAAACATTATTGGGAATAATGAAATTCAGTGGGTTTTTTCTTCGACTTATTAGCGTTTTGTTTACAAAATGTTTTCAATATTAATTATTTTTACATAGTGTATTCGCTTTCTGCAAATAAAAGGTTGATTATTCAATGAAAAGTGAAATTTTTTCCACGCATATTTGAAGAATATTTTTGTATGAAAGTAACCTGTCAGCCAACATGTTTGATTGTTTTATTTAAGATTACTTTTATTTCTTCAGCATGTAGATTTTAGGCTGTCTTTTTTTGCATAAAGTCACGATTAATTTCGATGTAACAAACGAGGGAAAACAAGTCAAAAAGAATTGAAGTCCCTGTTGATGAGATTTTCTTAGGCTACTGGTTTTCCAATAAATACTTGTTTGCAGGAAAACAATAGGCAAGAAGCAACCCCGCCAATAAATCACCGTGTGTGCTTGCATAGCTGGGGTGAAATAATAAATATCCCTAAGTAATAAAACTACGGTGGAAAAATATCTTCCAGCAACGCGCCTATAAAAATATCCCTCCAAGTGTTAAACTTAGATGCCAATATATAATACTTCTCCTGCTAAGACTTTCCAACACATTCTGGTTCGTTTGCCAGCGTTTCTCAAATGGGGTTTCACCAATTGATAGTTATTTCATTATTTTTGTACGGTCATAAGTCTCATAAGTATAATACAATTTTCACTGACAATGTGAATAAGAAAATGTTGCGCTTTATATATAATTTGAGAAAGCTTTTCAAAAAAGCGAACTTTGTGTCATACTTGATGCAAGGATGGAAAATTCATGGTCCTTTCCTGGGAATGATTCGAGAAATAAAGAGAAAAAAATGAATTTTCACACTCTGTGCCTTTAGTTTATTTAACTGCCTTGCAACACTTCTTTAACAAACTTAGTAATTTACATATGTATGTTAATATTCTACCATCACGTAAGGTTGTTCTGAGGCCGCTTGAGATATCATGGCGTATGTTATTATGATTACACGATAAGTTATTATTATTGAATTAATGCGAAAACAAAATCTTTCCGAATATATTCATGGACAAATTTATTATCAAGAAAAAAATAATCAAAGAATAGTCAAAGAAAGAAAAGAAATAAATGTATGGATAAGTAAGCTTTGGCTATAATATGTACATATATGTGAATGATATTTTTTTGTGAGAAAATTATGACTTTTGTCGCTTGGATTTTTATGTTAAAAAATCAAATACCTCATCATAACTATACCAAACTATACATAAATCCTGTAGAAGGCCTGGGAATATACATAAATCTATCCAGTAAATTGTGAAAAAATATCGCTTATCAATTTATTTTGTAGCAATAATAGTGCTTTTCCGTTTATCCTATTTTTCCGTTTTTTCTTGGAATCCCCAAATTTAAAATTATCATTTTTTAGCATCTCTAGTCATTCTTAACTCATTAGAGTCACAGGTGTCCACATGGACACACAAATTTTGTTCTTGGTCTGCCAAGGTTTTTTTTTGGTTTCAAAAATATTTTTTATTCTTTTAATATGTATCAGCATGTTAAATGAATACAATATCTGAACTTTAAATTTAAATATTACTTTTACTTTCTTAGAAAATAGCTGTGTCCAAATGGACACGCTTGCCACTAATGGTTTGTTTTTAATTTTTACCATAAATCATTAAAATATAATAAAACGTTGTTATATTCATAATTATTTATTTTTATCAAATAGTAACAGTATGATAATGTTCAAAATAAATAATCAAAATTATACGCCGTATTCTGGGTGTGGTCATATGTATTAGCATGTTCCAAATGCACATTGGTTTCCTCTATATTATCTTCTGTTAGATGTCTAACTCTTACATGTGCAGTTGCTTGTAATTGTCTGTGATTTAAATTGTCAATAGTTCCGCGATAATCCTCCCGAATCTTCATCTGTTAAAACTGCAGAGTCTGGTGGTGCAATAAATAGATCATATTCGGTAACGTGTTCATCATCGCTATCTTCATATAGTGCATCTAATGAATTATTTACTAGTGTGTTTCTTGTAACATCATTAGACATATCCCAAAAACTAAATAATAATTAATAAATTTAAATTATTTAAAAAAAAATATGTAGTTAAATTTGTAGTGCTTAGTGGCACACGTGTCCAAATAGACATATTGGATTTGAATGCTCAATACAGCAAACATAAACAAACTTATTACCATCGTTGATTACGTTAACATAAACTATACATGTTTATAATTCATTTAATGAAAGAAACATTATTCTTCGAATCAATATTATCAAAAAAAAATACTTACTTCAAATTTTAGTCCATGTTTTCTCATCGGTAGAATAAAGGCGCACTTTGAAATAAGATATTATTTTGATTAAATTAACCAGAGCACCAAAATGACGTCTAAGTGAAGCAACAAAACTTATGTCAACTGAGAAACGTAAATTAAAAAAAATTAAATAGATCGATTGACAATTTTTCAATTAATACTGACAACAATAAATATGTGTCCAAATGGACACCTGTGAGACTATCGTTGGCAATTGGGTTCGGCACTAACGAGTTAATTATACCTGCTGAGATAATAAAATGTAAATCTAGATTTTATATAAAAAAAAATGATATCCTAAAACCACCAAATCAATCAAAAAAATATATTCGGATGTATACTTCTTATTTTATACGAACTATTGTTTCACAAAACATCGATTGTTTTAGATATAAAACTATGAGTAATCCGTCGCTCGCGAGTAAGTCCGTACCGTTTTTTATTTTATGTGTAAACATCGCAAGGCTCTTTCTTATTTCTTCAGCTTGGCAACGGAGTCTATTTTTCTCCTCCTCTCTAAAAGCTTATTCTGAATTTATAAAAGCTTGTCTAACCTCAGGTTTAGGGTTAAAGTTTTAATCGAAATCCGAAAATCTTTTATACACTCATCAAATATTTTACAAGGGAAGACATTTTAGTGCGCATAAAAGACCCAGTGAGTTATATATGGTACTGTTTATAAAGTAACGTATTGAATTGTTTTTTTTACTGCCGACGGTTTTTTTGTCATATGTTTTTGAGATAGTTTATTAAATGCTTCATAAAAAAGTAATATAAACTTTATATCACGGGATTCAATTCGAATTGAAAAACACATAAACCGTTTATTCAAATAGTCTGATACTTCTAGAATAGCCGTAACACGTTTCTCATCTATGTAGTAATACAAGAACACAGTGGTATTATTAAAAAATTAGA
The DNA here is from genome assembly GCA_028554975.1 of Himalopsyche kuldschensis. Classification (NCBI taxonomy): domain Eukaryota; kingdom Metazoa; phylum Arthropoda; class Insecta; order Trichoptera; family Rhyacophilidae; genus Himalopsyche; species Himalopsyche kuldschensis. Next base: position 20,273,884 of record JAHFWI010000003.1, read on the forward strand.
CATTTTAAATTGATACATTTCTTGTTATATGTGGGCTAGAAAGGGCCAGGTACAATTCATCAGTCTCTTCAACTATACACTGCAGTTTTCAAGTATCAAACATGGGTGAGGTTATAAACTTGCGAGTTGCGAGTAATGGGAGTTGAAATAAAAAACGTAGTCCTTAGTGAAACATTAATTTCTTAATAATGTCCACCCCCAATACATACCACATGGATTATACATACACACAGTTAATCTCAACAAAATCTGTTCCATGAGAACTGCTTGTAACTCAGTTGTTCAAATTATTTTTCTTACGAAAAGGGAACGCGAAACGTTTGGTGGGCCAAATAAAATATTACCGCTAAATGGTGAGCCGCATAAAAAAACAAAACAAACGTAATAAAAACAATTTATTAATTAATAATTACAATGACACTTATTTATTTAAAAACAACCAAAAAACTTATCAAAACATTTTATTTACGTAATAATTAATGTGACACTTGTTTTTTCATACTACTTGATATTTTTTTTATATCGACTGGTAATTTATTCGATGCACATCGCAGTTGATTGATCAAGTTTTCATCGGCCAGCCTGTTGTGACGTCTCGTTTTTACTTTTTAAGGCTGCAGACTCCAATAGATGGGCAGAAAATTTTAAATTGGGCAGCGTGTTGGACAACGCTGATCTAGACAGTATTATAAAATCACTTTGTGAGATTGCCTGTACTGAGATTTGAGCCTGACGGCACCGCAACCGAAGCCATGGACGTCTACCACTTCGCCACAGACGACAATTAAATCAGCACGATCTAAAGTTTTCTTTGAGTTTGTAATCGGTAATGTATGTAATAACTTATAAAATTAATTGTTTTCAGTTGTCCGACGGGTTATTGAAAATAAAAACGCTATTCTTATAACCCACATATAATTCATGAGAGTCAATAACCTCGCATCCAAATGTTATTTGCATGCTGCTGCGTGCGTTTGTGAAATCGGCAATCGAGTCATATAAAAATGCAATTTAATATACATTGTGGTCAAATTTATAAAATACGATAAAAATAAAATTTTATCACGAGACCGAAATAACATAATATCATTTCTCAACACGTTCAAACTTATGGTATTTTTTTTAAAAATAAAATTACTGAAATATTTTTTTGTGTAAGAGAGTGTCACTCTTACAAAAACCTAATAAAACGTTATGACTATCCTGATAAAATAATAAAACATTTTTAGTACTTATTCCACAATACATTTATTAGATAAGGAGCAGTTTGCGAACCGAAAAGAGCGAAACCGGTCCAAATCTAATAAATTTAATGTGGAATAAGTACTAAAAATTATTATAACTCTATTCCACCATGTATGGATGGTGAAAACCATGAAAGTGATTATGACTAGGGCTTTTTTTGAATAAAAAAGGTGTCGGAACACACCACATGTCAAGCTGTTTATTGAATAAAATAAACACTCTTCCGGCTCATTACAAAACCATATTTTATCATTTTGACGAATTATATAAATAAAGATTGTAATTCGTAAGCGCAAACATTGTTTCGTCTAATTGATTTTGAAATTTTGAAAAAAAATAATACTTTGAAAAAAGGTGCCGGAACGCCGTTCTTCCGCATTAATTTGGAAAAAAGTCCTGATTATGACTATCTGTTGAAATACTCTTTCATATATTAAAACTGATGGTCACAATTCACGATATGATACTCTAAATTGATAAAAGGTTTTGGAAGCTATTTGCTTAATTCTGTAACCTATTTCTTAGAATTACAAATATTTACTGTGATTTTTTTGTGACGTTATAATTTTATAAATATCGTGACAGTTTTCACCCATCGCGAGCATTTTCGACTGATGACATGTATGTACATACGTTGTGTTTTATTTATGTAAAATTTACATTTTAAATAAAGTGCCTTTACAGCTTTACACCAAGCATTGGTACTTCTTTTTTTTTATGTATGTTCATATAAAGAATTATTGATTTCTCTTTCTAAAAATGTTCTCCTTCATCTATTAATTTCATCTAGATTTTTTTCGTTTTTTTTTCGTTTAAAATATATATTATAACCAAAGTATATACTATGTAATATGTATTCATAAAAATAGCTCTGAGCTTTCTCGCAAGTACCCGCAAAAACGGCTGAGGCTAAAAGGGTTAACACATTTAACGTGAAAACATATAAAATGTTTTAAAAGTATAGCATAGTTTGGGAGCTCTTTTTAATCATGCCTCTCAAAATATTTAGTGAAGGTTGAGACATTTTTCCGTTTTTTAAAAACCTTATACAATTATTGATATCACCCGTTGAGCCACAAAGTGTTTCAATAAAATTATGACAGAGTAAAAGTAAAAATAAATTGAAATCGATTGTGTGATTCAAATATATGTACTATCCTTTTTTATATCAATGCCCTCCCTCCAAAATGAAGAAATTTAATTAAAACATTCACTACGCCATAAGTGACCCCAGGACTATTTATAAAAACTTGACTGAGATGAAAAAGAAGGTGTTTTTCGGATTTTTTTGGCCGGGAGTCGGAGTCGTCGCGGGGTTTTGGCCGGAGTCGTACTCGGAGTCAGAATTTTTTAAGGTTATAACATTTTATTTTTTCATATTATATGTATGTAAAATTTGGCTATTTGCCGGATTGGTTGGTTGATATATAATTGAATACATACATACACATAAATAGGAAAGGTAGGAAAAAAATGTGACAAAATTAAACAAATTTTTTTTAGTCAATGTCGTGTTTTTGGGAAATGCTGGATTCGGAGTCGTAATTTTAACGACTCAAACTCAACTGATGTCAAACGGCGTAAACATTGGCGTAAAAACGTTACCTAACGGTCAGACTATTTTGCCCGTGATCGACTTTCGTTTGAAATTATTGGCGGCGATCGACCAACATTACAAGTAGTAATTTAAAACCGAAAATCATTCTAAATTGAACGCACGGGACGGGCACCAGAGATTTGTACAGATTAGATACGCGATCGACGCTTTGGCCACCCCTGCTACAGATAGTTTACCCTTAGTAACCAAGAATTTATCAGAAGCACCTGACCAATACTGTTAGATTGTATTGACATGTGTAGGATAGAAAGTACGGCCAGTTAATAGTCGGAAAGGGCTATTACAATAAAAGTACATAAGAAAAAATATCACGAGTAGTAACAGTCAATAATAGTTATCGATTTAATTGTAGGTCAAACAAAAAGGCGCCATGTAAATACACTGTCTATTTGAATAACATATCACTTATAAGCTGGTATGCTCTATAAACTCATTACTGCTTAAATTTATTGCTTTGTGTGGGTAGCACCAACACAATGCGACCTCCTCGAGCGTTTTTAGAATCACAATTGAGTATAATTCAATTTCGAAAACGTATTGTATTATTTCACTGAATAAATAATCCGAAAGAAATAATATATCACGCCTTATTTGTAAGAGAAATCCTGCCGAAGAAATGTTTTTGAAATCAATGTTTTCTAAAATAGTGAAACCTATTTGATAATAATCGCAATAAAACTATCGATTTAACTTTTTAGATAATGAGTCGTCGATAAATGACGTTACAAGATTTTGTCACATTTCACCAAATCATGGCACCCCATAGGGAGCAAATCGATCTCATCTCGTAAATTCTCTAATAATTAACACATTTATTTCTACACAATTTTGTGGAAGCGAGCATTTTTTTTCTATTCAATACATATCTTGCACCTCATGAACTCACCAAGACTGTATGATAAAGGTGTACTAAAAGTTCGACGGTAAACTATTTGGGCTGGGTAAGTTGGTCGACCAACAAGATATCGCGTACTGAGACAACCCCGATATGAATAATGAACGAGCAGAGCTGTTTGCTTCTGGCCGTCCTCATACGGGCCCAATAGGCCACACTGACTTGCAACATCATATTATGGGGAACGGGATATTCATTATTTCATTCCTCTTTAGATCTAATGCGAAATTGATTAAGCTCAGTATTCGGATCCGCATGATACTTAATATCACTGAATCTTAGTGGCTGAGTAAGTCACATTTCCTTTATCACTCATTCTATTTTTATTATCTTTATCCACCATAGTGCTCTGTATAGGGCCAAGTAAATGAAGAGTAAATTCGTTGGCGGTTGTGAAACATCGTCTGCATACACATACCGGGAGGTGATGATGGGACAACTAACCTGGACACCCAAATGTATAATATATCCATTCCGAACTTGTCTACATTCACTTTCATTTTCAGGAAAAAAATCATAAAACAGTATATAATTACAAAGGTAATCTCATAATAAGAATGCCTGAAATTAATACTGATAATTTTGGTGCTATCAAAATCTGATTAAGACAATTCATTGAGGAGCACATTCTTTATGTGAAGATTTTGAAGTATAAGTATATTGAACGTCTCAGTTATGTATTTTATGTGACTATTAAATATTTTTTTAAAATATACCTGAGTGTTTCAAGCATATGTTCATTGCAAGTATCAACATCATAATAATGTTTTTATATATAATAAAACTTTTTATATGAAAGCAAAATACAGACTGAGGGAAATAATATGTTTAAATTTATGTGAATAAATTTTCATTGGTATAATAAAAATAATACATCACCGCTGAGTACAGCAGGCAGGCTTCTCTCGGCGGAAAGTGACAGGCCGCGTTGCCGAGCTGTTATTGATTTTCCAACTGAAACTGTATTTTTAGAAAGCGCCGTGGCAACAGAATGAAAACTGAAAGTTTCTCAAGAAAATTGCTTTAAACTTTTTTTCCTTTTATATCTGACGGCAAAGAAACAAAATCTTGGGTAAGTAATACGTTTTGGTTTTAGCTATGTAGGGTGAATTGTGCCCGAAGTTTGTTTTATCAATAGGGTTTTTATACGCCTTCGAAGTTTGTTACACACATGAAATGCTTTCAATTTCTTTTGAGTTTCGTAAAGATGCCCTTTTTAAATTTCTTGATCGATCATTGTCAGTATCAGATATCCGTCGCTAACTTATTGAATAAAGGCATTCCTGCGACACATAGAAAACTTTTCAATTACCTACGTCACCGGTATGGTATCTGTTTGTGCCGTATTTTGTACACTATTAAATGGATTTTATTTTCAGTCTTCTCAACTCATAATAAAATATTCCACTTTCATATACATATGTATCAAAATAACTGACAATGTGGGAGCTAAAATATTTTGTGTATTCTATGCAGTTGCTAACGAAGCTACATTTACCGCTTAGATAAATAATTAAACTATTATAATTGTTATACAATACAATTATCCAATGACCAGTTCTCTTACCTGACTGGTAACTTATTTTAATTTTATTGAAGAGTCGTTTTCTTTGTTTTTCCTATTTATCTTTAAGTATTTACCGTTGTAGTTTACATAATATGTAAAATGTGTGAACTCGTTTTTTAATATTTTCAGTGAAGTGAGTTCTTTTTATATTTATAAATATACCCGAATTGTTGGAGAATATAATTGTCATCATCTTCATATAGTAATTTTAAATTATATCAGAGAAAATTACACAACAGTGTAACATTTTAAATCTGATTCTCTTTCACAGGTGTCATGTGCATCTTGGGATGTGATTTATTATTTAAGCCAAGGTCATAAGGGATCCATTTAATATCCTGATCTTAACACAACCTGTTATGAGAACGGGAGGCTCTAAATTGAAATAATAATAAGGGTTACAGGGCCTGAACGCGAGATCCAAAACACGACAAAAAACAAACACATACACACACTGTTAAACATATTTTATATATGTATATATTTTCACGGTCGTAAATCAAGTGCATGGCCATACTATCACACCGTGAGTGCGAACACGCACAGAAACACATACAAAGCGCTTCATACACACTGAGAAATATGAAACCATGTCAGTCTTTCAATAGAAATAAAATATATTATATATTTATTGCTATGCCATTATAAATGTATCATTTTCGGATACTGCTGATTTTTCATAACCTCATTAGTATCAGTTTTATAAATTTTAATTTTCTCACCAAGAGGCTATCTATCGTCTTACTAAATAAAGGTTGCAAATAAAAAAACAAAAGAAACCATGTCCGCTCCCAACGTGGATCGTATGTACTACTATCGGAGTTTATTCCAGCAAATTTTTTTCGACAACTGCTTTTTACTCAGTTGCTCGATCTTTCTTTTTTCAAAGAAAGTAGGGATTGAAAGATTACGTGGATTAAGACAGGACTTGTAGTTAGCTAATCCCTCAGGCAACGCGCCGCTTTGGGATCAGAACAGTGGGTAGGGATTTTTATCAACGCAAAGACTCATGTCTTCAAATAGGATCGATAAATCGATTGAAAATATCTGCTCGTACAGGGACATAATTAAGCCAGTGAGGTCCGTCACGGAAGCCAACGACGTTAACCACTGCACCACCTACCCGGCTTAAAGATAGTAAAAACATACTCGATAATCAAAAAGGCGCCAGAAGATTACCGAAGTTTCTCACTCATACGACAAATTGTGCTTGAAATGTTTGCTGTTTGAACAAACAATAATTTATAGCTAAAGTGGTTTTAAATTTTGCTTCGAGATGGCTTGGGTAAATTCTCAAAAAAACTATATAATTCAGTTCAAAAATAATCTTAACATGGTTATAAAATTGTATTATTTAACACAAATTAAATATTTTTATTTGATATCAATGAAATGATTCCTTCGTTAAGGTGTTAACAACAGGATGCCCCATGTTATATAGGTGATTTGTTTTTTTTTATTTCTTCGGTCCGCCAGCGTGTGTACCATAATTTTAAACTGTACACCAAAACGTGTTTTACTTCCACAGTTGCCACTTTCAAATCGTTTGCCACGGCTGGTGACAGTAATGATAATTTTATACATAAGACTTTAATAACATTGTAACTTCATATTAAGATTATAAAAGAATCACTCCATCTTTATATAATAATATATACGCCATTCAATTAAACATAATATGATTAACTTTCAATAAAAACATGTTAGGCCACTTATATAATTATAATATTATTCCAATGGTATTAAGCAGGGCTGTGGAGTCGGAGTCGGAGCTTTTTGGCCGGAGTCGAAGTCGTCGCGGCGAATTGGCCGGAGTCTTACTCGGAGTCGGAAATTTTGAAAAGTTTGAACTTTTTATTTTTGCATTTTATATGTCAAGTTTGGCTTTTGGTCGCATTGATAGGGTTGATATTTAATTGAATACACATACATAGGAAAATTAGGGGAAAAAAGTGACGATATTGAACTTTTTTTGGTCGGAGTCGGAGTCGGACTTTTTTTCACCGACTCTACAGCCCTGGTATTAAGTTGTCGGGTCCAGCAATGATCAGAGTCGTTGGCTTCCGTACTGGACCCCACGGAATCAAGAGCGGTTTTTTTTCAGTCGATTTATCGATTCGGTCCGAAGGCATGGGTGTTTGCGTATTCTTAAAATTATCTCCTACCCTTACGACATACGATCCTATGAGTGGGGCGAAAGAGAGCGACCAGCATACACCTAGTCTTGTCCTCTATCTCCCTGCTCTCTTAAAACTTAAGAGAGCATGAGTGATTGAATAACGAGCAGTTCTAGAAAAAAAAAAATTGAGCACACTCTGACTTCTTTAACAGTTCACTCGAGTGCGCGGCAGTCGTTGATACTAAATAAATTTAGAAATAAAACTTAGCCCACGCGTCTATTTCAAATTAAGGAATTCGGGACATTCTCACAGCGTCAATCTTTCGAGTGCATAAGAAGCGTGGCAAGTATGTACCTCCGTTAGGAGTCCATATGCTCCACATTAGAAGCGGACATGTGCTTACAAAAAATAGCATGTAACTTTGAATTTGTTCATACGCTCCCTTTCTACAATGAACACAATCGACAAGTCTAAAACGAGTATGTAGCTGTTTTTTTTCTTCAGAATCTTACAAAAGGAAACAGGGAAGGTCGAATTGGGGCAAATTGAAAAGAAAAAAATAATAGTGGATTTTCAACGAAATAATCAAATTGTATATTTATACCTGAAAAATAGGAAAAATATTTTTTTTTAGTTTTGACAAGTCATGCATATTATACCCCGTATTCACAAAAGACTACACAATGATAGTTCAGGTATAGCGTTGTATTCTGTATGAAACAAGTGAGCAACAATGAAAGAAAGATTATGTGTGAAGTGAAAATTTCATCTAATTATTTTGATTGCTTCTAAATCCTATATTAGCATATTTATTGATATCAGTCTAATAAAAAAAATCATTGAGAGATAGATATCAGATCCAACTATGACAGAGGTAACAAAACATAAGAGGTAGCAAACTATGTACATGTATTAACATATCATATTAGAAATAATCAAAGAAAAATGCTGTTATATAAATTTGACTATGTTGTATGGTGGAAAGTACGAGTGAGGAGAGAAGAATTATTACCATATCGACACCTTACTTTGAAAAGGTTCTAACTTCCCTTGACACTGTTTTGAGATATGAGCGTTTGAAGATTCGATTGATTAATATTCACTTCTAACAATGAGCAAGTAAAAATGTTTCAAATTACTTATTTTAAGTATATTCTTTCTCAACTATTGCTGAGAAATAATGACCTTAAAGATCTTATGATGGAAATAATGATGACAATCTTAGAACGTTGTCAAATAAATTCAGTTAAAAAAGTGTGCAGATGCAGTGCAACTTCGGAATTCTGCTAATTCCGTTATTCAACCATATATGATTCTGAAATTCCAGAATGCGGTAAATACATATAAGCTTTTACGACCAAATGGTCATTTTAGGCAAAACTGTCAATTAGAACCTTTTCAAAGTAAGGTAACGATATGACAACGAACGATTTGAATTGTATAGGTTTTTTTAATAAATTATATGCTTCCTTTATTCATGAAAAATAAATTAAAAATTTCAAAAAAATAACTATTCATTAAGAATATTAGATAACTATGAATTAATATTAAACAGATATCATTCAAATCTCCATAGACAATTACTATGTAGCAAACTCTCCTAGGACTATCAATTATGGTGAAATTATCATATTTTAATAAATATGCATTAGCTGTCGAAAGAGGAACCTATTAAAGATGATTGCACGGGCCCAGGAGAGAATTAAAAAACTTCCTCAATACAAACTGGTCTCTTGCTTTTATTTAAGAGCCGGTACCAGCGAATCGATGGGCGGATGCGGTGAACTCTGGGCTGCAAAATTTGTTGCTATCTCAACAAGCTGCGGTAGTGGGATTAAGAAAAGACTGGCTTAGCATTCAACATGTATATTTTTTAAATTTTTATAAATTTGATACTTTAAAATTATCATTTTAATTAAATCGAATGACATTTATCTACATAATTCTCGTGGAGCTAGAAAATATACTATTCTATGATATTCATTAAGATAGTTCCAGACAATGGATAAATTATAATAACACTGTTCAATATAATATGGAAAACTTATATATATTATAATATGATCCTTATTAAAAAATATATACCTATCATTACATGTTCCCCATATCGCCTGCAAAATCATTTTTTTTATAGAAGCATAAAACAGTTAAAAAAAAAATTCATTCAGTCATAAAACATAAATAAGCGCACACGTAATTAATATTAAAAATAATAACACATTTGTGTACTTATTCCACAGTAGATATAAATATTAGGACCAGGAATTTGGTATAAGTACAAAAAATGTGCAATTATTTTTTAATATAATGCCCCAAGTATTGACAGTGAACACATAAACCGTGACGTGATTAATATTCATTACTTTAACTATAACTGTGTTAGTTGTGGGTGTGAAATGGCGATTTTTGCAGTGTTATTAATACAAGGAAGTTAATAATAGAAAGAAAATTGTATGTTTTGCAGATATAAAATTTATCAATAGAAACGTTAAAAAGTCTTAAAAACAAATATTTATGTTCTTAGCAGGGCTGTGGAGTCGGAGTTGGAGTCGTCGCGGCGTTTTGGCCGGAGTCGTACTCGGAGTCGGAAATTTTGAAAAGTTTGAACTTTTTATTTTTGCATTTAATACGTCAAATTTGTCGTTTGGCCGCATTGATAGGGTTGATATTTAATTGAATATACATAAATAGGAAAATTAGGGAAATAAGTGACGATATTAACCTTTTTTTAGTCGGAGTCGTACTTTTTTTTACCGGCTCCACAGCCCTGGTTCTTAGGATAAAGTAATTCTTGCTTTAATTTTATTTTTTCTTTCTTCGTTCTACGACAATTTTGTTGAAATATATTACAGTTTTCGTGTGGTAAGTTTTTTTATTGACTTTTTATATGCAACAGGAATATAAAAATTAAATGCGTGTCGGTGAACTACTTACGTACTAAACGCACGTGTCTTCGAAATCGATTTTGAATAATAAATCTGATACGCCTCCTTATAATACGCTATCCACCTTCATAATATGCTATTGAAACATTATTTTAATATGTATTCAAAATTAAATGTTGGTGTACCTACTTAAATAATAGTCAACCCGCCTAGACAGTGAGGCGTCATGTGTTTTTTTAAACGCATAATAAATAGTAGAGAGATGGTGGAGGCCTTCGTACTAATATAAGACAAACCAAATTTAAAAAATATCCACTAAAACTGTTCGTTATTTATTGTATAAAGAGCAGTAGATAAAATAATCACTAACATTATATTCGGGTATGATTTTTAGACTTTGGCGAGGAAGGAGACAACGACTTAAATTCAATTAGATAAAAGATAAAATGTGGTTACACAGAAATTTTGAATCGAACAATATTTTTTTTAAATAGGCGCTACCTGAATTGTTTATATAGACTCCAGCTTACCATCTCACTAGAATGTGTCTTTAAAAAACTGATTGTTAACATATCAGTCAATCTCTCTTCCTTCTGAGTATTATCGAAGTAAGGCGTCAGGCAAAGGCTTTTTAGTAAGTAGTAATTCACTCTATCTCTCTACACACCCCTTTTCAAGATCAGTCGAAAGGGACGTGAAAAGGAATAAAAAAAACATTGAAATTCGTACATTGGGCCCTCAGGATAAAAATTAACTAATCGATGGAAAAATTGTAGCTGATATTCGAGTCCTTAACCGGGCAAACAAGTCAGACGAAGACTGTTTGTAGTATTAACTTAAGATGAACTTATGGACTGCATAGTATCATACTATGTAAATATTCTAATAAGAGAGGGATATACAATTTGCTTTCAAAGAGTTATATTTATTTCAATTCTATAAGGGAATGAATAGTAAAATCAATATCTTTGTCGATCTGAAAATACATTTTTTTTTGCAAAAAATAAATAGATAAATAATTTTACAGATTTAAAATAACTTTTGTAATAGTAAAATAAATCTGAAACCAGTTCTAAGTTTGATTTTAAATCCAGAATCCAAAATAGTAATGGTTCGTTCTTTTACATATACATATACTAATGGATAAACAAATATATTATATTCAAATCATCGTACGGTTTTCGTGAATATTTTTGTATATCGACGGACGTGGCTCTTGCTCTTCATAAGCGTTCACCTCAGTGTTGCTGAGGCGAATGGATGGAAACCTGGATATATGTGTTTATGGACAGGTATTATTTTCCAAAACGAGACAAACCGGTTTCGGTCACATCTTCAGTGCAAGCTCGTGAATATAAATTATTCTCTTATTATTAGTAATAATTTACAATGAGATTGGATAGTAATATTTCTCGACACAATATTCCATTGCCAAACAATTTTTTTTATGGCCAACCGAACTATGGTCGGTGAATGCCTTCTCAAACTCACCAAATAACCAATCACGTTGATTTCCCTAAATTAAGTTTATCAAGTGCGTATAATAAATCTTACAAATATTGTTATAGATACATTTTTGTCATCAATTTATGATTTTTTACAATTCTCACTTTTTGTTCCTGTGTGATATAATATGAACCAAAATTATGTACGCGTAGTACATTGTATTAATGCTGGGTGGTTATCACTCTACTTATCAGTTATTGATTGATTAATACAGCCAATATAATTAAATTGGGTTGACCTTAAATAATAACCACGATATATCATTTCCAAATCAGAGAGGAAAACAGTTCATCTTCTTTTTACATGTATGTTATATACACAAATGTTGGCTACGGGGAACACGCAATACGCGTCGTTTCTCTGTATGCTTTGATTCCCGTAGCCAATATGTTAATAATAATACATTTTATAATCTTTAACAAGTAACAACCAGGGCTGTGGAGTCGGTAAAAAAAAGTCCGAGTCCGATTCCGACTCCAGCATTTACCAAAACCATGACTCCGACTCCGACATTGTCCAAAAATGCGACTCCGACTCCGACTAAAAAAAGGTAAATATCTTCACCTTGGTTCCCTTAGTTTCATATGTATGTGTATTCAATTAAATATCAACCCTATCAATGCGGCCAAAAGTCAATTTTGACATACATATTAAATGCAAAAATAAAAAGTTCAAACTTTTCAAAATTTCCGACTCCGAGTACGACTCCGACTCCGACTCCACAGCCCTGGTTACAACACACGCCTAAGGAGGTTTTTATTAAAAGCATCGAAGCAATAATACAAGATATGAATATTCAAATTCATTGGAATTAAAATACATATTATATTATGTGACTTCTCACAAATAGATTTGTATATTTTAACTACATAAAATAAAAATATTTAATTACGGGGCGCTACTGAAAACCTCTTGATTCAACTCAACTACCGACTTACGCGTTTTTTATAATAATAATAATAGTCGATCGAGCCGTGAGTGTGTCCACTCACCTGTGAATACGCGTTGTTTGCCTGTGTTAGTCACATTGCACATGTATGCATGCATGCCGCATGTGTAGATGTATACTCACGTACGCGATATATTGCCATGCTACTTACGGGTGCAGAGATTTTCTTGAGATGTGATTGATGAATGATGAATATCTACATTATGGATTTATGGAATACAAGTCGAGACAAGTATGCATCAAACGAAATGGGATTTCTCTCAAACATTAATCCTAAGCGTTCAATATTATGTCCCGGAAAGACGATAAGCTTATTTTTGAATTGTGATATTAAATTATATAATTTTCTTTCCTTCTAAAATTAAATATAAAGAAAATTGCTTCCTTTATATTATTTTTAGATTGTCGTACCTCCCACCAGATATTTTAATCAATTGCGTAATTTGTTTTTTTGATAATTCCTTTCGTCTTCCCTTGTTATGAAAAATATGATCTAATATTTATATCAATATGATCTTTGCCATTTTTTACCCTAGCAGACCAATTGTCAATTGAAAAAAATATTTACATGAAAAAAGAGATCTTCAGTTATAGATCATACGGTTATATAATAATATTTTTTAAGGTATGTAATTAAATTCATGACTAAATATTAATGTGTCATTTAATCCATATAGCATAAAATGTATCCATACATGTGAATTTTAATATATTGAAGATTGCTATTCTAAAACTGTGACAAAAAAACATTGAAATATTGGAAAGAAAATAACATAGAACAGTACATATGTTGGTAACTTTACTAATATGCAAGTGTATCTCAAATTGAAATAGAAATTGATGAGGTTTTGTACCGATTGGTTGATTTTTATCAGATGGATGGACCGTAACTTTATTTTGCATAAAATAATTTCAAAAATACTCCAACTGACTTCTTGCGGAAATATCAGCAAACATTTTTTTCAATATAGGTAAAAAAGAGAAGCCTTATGTTTTTTTTTAAATTCATTAATCCATTTTGGGTAATTTTATTTTTTAAATTGCGTATTTATTAGGAATTTAAAAAGATAAAGTTTAGAAACAAAATTACATGGATCGCTCATAGCCTTTAAATTGAAGTATACATCAACCTGTATGGGGCGTGAATAAACTTGTTAGAGACCACTAATAATAAATATATCTATAACTAAATCAAAACCACTAAACTTCTCCGTGCAGCATCCGGTCACCATGCTCTGACTAATATGACAAAAACCACTGACTTCTATCAGCAATTAGGAGCTCTTTAACCGGTCACAATGTTACAGGAAAGGCAAGGATAGATAGGTGATGGTAGTTGGACGTCTTTTATTCAGGAGGAAGATGGCCAAGAGAGCTAGAGAGAAAGCTGAATTTTATTTTAAAAATTTAAATCGTTAAATATGTTTATTTTTTAGTCATTCCAAAAATAAAGCACCAATTTACGTGAACCGTACAGATTCATATCTTCCCTCTTCTACAGAGGCTAAATATTACTATATTTTTGTAGTTCAATCTTTGCTTCATTTTTTAAAATAAGGTAGAATCAGGATCATACAGAGGGGTGAAGAATTGATGGCTGCCATGATTCACATATATGGTGGCCCTTCTCAAGCAGCTATTTCTTATTTAATATTTCTCATATATATAGTTTGATTTGTCAATATATGTGTGATATTCTTTTCACGTTCGGAAATTGTATGTGGGAGGTGGGAGACTTAACAAAAAGCCGAGCGCTTTCTATTAGTGCATGCATGTTTATGTTAGAGAATTATTACAATTCCAATTAATAAGCACTGACTATGATAAAATCCGGTTATACAATTTAATATTGTAACTTTCAATATTTGAATTATTATTAATATATTATAATATGTACTCGTGTACTCGATATGTTTTTATTTTTATATTTCTTTCATTTTAATATGCTATAGCCAATACGTATTGATGTGTACAGTATGTTTTTGTAATCTGATGAGGCAGCATATCATAAAATTCAATTAGATGTATTCACATAATTTTATAACTAGATCAATGGATAACTTGGATTCGGTCAAATGAAGCACTTGATATTTGAGAAGGCTCCGTGTTTTCTACTACCCGATGATGTATTGTACATATTTGAACAAACACGCTTACAAGAAGAAGAAACAATTAGACAGTTCATTTATAATAGTGCAATATGCAGGGCTGTGGAGTCGGTAAAAAAAAATGATTCCGACTCCGACTCCAGTATTTACCAAAACCACGACTCCGATTGAAAAAGTTTAATAAAGCCACTTATTTTGCCTAATTTACCTTTTTATGTGTATTCAATTAAATATCAACCCTACCAATCCGGCCAATAGCCAAATTTGACATATTATATGCAAAAATAAAAAGGTCAAAATTTCCGACTCCGAGTACGACTCCGGCCAAATCGCCGCGACGACTCCGACTCCACAGCCCTGGAAATATGTTCAATATATGTGTAGCTGTTTTTATCATCTCGTACACCTACTATAAATTTACGAAATAAAAAATCGCCTAGTGACCGACTGCACGTCATCCATTTCAAAAAAATACAAATTACATTAAAAATGCTTATTCATGATATTTAACGTTTTTTGTTTGTATTATTTGTGTTTGTTAAAACTGGCCTACAGTTTACGAATGATTCACGAATGATCGAGAATGTGAGTCGCCGCAGAAAAACATGTTTTCCCACTGAAATATATCTTTTCACTGCGATAAGATAATATTTTATGTATGTATAAACAATTGTGTCTTTTTGCGTCCATGATGTAATTTTGACATTACAGAAATTAATCTTACTTAAAACCGGCTCGTTTATGCAAAGTTATTTTCGTAAAAAAATATTTAAACAAGCTGTTATTAGACTCACGCCATTATCTAAATGGAATCCCATCAATAAAATGATGGCTGCAGTGTACACACGTCCGCGGCTTAAAGACAAAATATTTATCATGCCGCAATGAATTATTGGTTTTTTGTTTTGAACGTTTATAAGAAAACTGATAAAACATTACGTGGGCAAATTGCAATCGTATTTTTCAAGTGGCCACCTTTGATGATTCAGTATTTTGAATGTTTTAAAATATAATATTTTGCGATGAAAAATACATAATATATCTGAATTAGGATTGAAAGTAATACATTTGAAAATTGTCACATTATTAACAACTCGTAAATCGAGATATTAAATAACACATTATGAAAAATCATTCTCTACTTTGAAAATGTTCTAAGTGACATTTTGGTCTAAAATGACCTTTTGGTCGTAAAAGGTTATATTAACCGCATTCTAGCATTTGTTTACTTCGGAGTAGGTAATATATTGTTGAATAAGGGAGTCCAGAGTTTTATTTGCACACTTTTTTTCATAAATTATTTGAAAAGATAAAGTTCTATGATTGTCATCATTCCGTCATTACGATCATTACTTCCTAATAGAAAGGTTTTAGCTGCGAAAAACTATGCTTAAAATAAGTAATATTTCAACATATTTACTGCTCATTGATGAAGTGAATTTAATCTTTTGAATTACATAATATGATCAATTCAAGCTTCACTTATATCTCAAAACAATGTAGTTAGAACCTTTTCAATGTAATGTATCTAAATGCCGGGAAAATAATAATTTGCGATTGCATCACTTGAGAATGAAGCCTATGATGATGTTGAATATGAGAGTGATCAGAGTAGGCATTGTGAGTAATTTTATTTGGTTCAGCTTATCAGAATTCTTCTGCACTTAAATCTTTTAAGTATAAAAATAGCCCGATTCCAGGAAATCTATTTCATAAAAGAAATACAAACAATGGCATTATTTTAAAGGTGTTTTGTATAATTGTTTTGCAGCGCTAGATGTGTTGACTTCAATACGATAAAGAAGCACTGTGTTAAAGTAACACAATATTGAAATATAATCTTGGTACATATTAGTTATTTCGAAACCGTGTCAAAAAGTTTGCACAATAAAAGATACATTTTCCGCATTCTCTTTTTGCGATTTTTTAAAAATAAAACAGTGTTTTATTACGCGGTTTACGCCCTTAGTATGGAAAAAAAACTTGATATGATCATTATTCCACAAAAGCATCCATTTACTTATAGGTAATGCATCATGTTATTGTGATGGCGAACAAGTTTGTCGCTTCCTTTTCCTCTAAAGCCGGTTGCACGCGAAGAAACCCGAAATGATTTTAACACCTCCGCGCAACCCGATCTTGTCTCACAAAGCGGTCTTCCTGTCCACAGTCCAGCTCTGGTCGTACGACCAGTGACGGGAGAAGTAGTCGAAATAAGATAAAATATGTTATACAATAAGGTAATATTGTCTCCAAATATTACACTATAATATTTGAAGATCTGGCAGTTGTTAATGTTTTACTTAATCATTGAAACATAGATACAAAGCGTAGTGAATTTATTCAGTTCCCGCTGGGTCATTTGGCTTATCGTATTAAACTGAGAAAAATAAGGTTTAATAGCAACTGTCTAGAAAAATCTTTCAAATAGAATATCTAATAAAATCGGCTTTTTCTTTATGACAGCGTTACAAAAATTGTGATTTTTTTCATTAATTTTGATGTAAATTGTTATATTGGGTTAGTGCAAGAGTTTTGACATTTTTGTAAGGCCCTAGCATTTTGTTTTCTCGGAACTGATATATAACTTATCGTAGATATTATATATTTTATCCAGCAAACAGGAATATAAATAATCTCTTCTGTAGTGATGCAGTGTTTGTGGGACTCCACTGGATTTGATTTGTTAGCAAGACTTCTCCTCGGAAAACCAGTTGTGCCCCCGGCCCCAGGTTTTTGTTAGCATTGACCAGTCTTACCACTCTGGTCCTAAGTGCCAGCGATCGCCAAATAAGTTATATTATCTTATATATATAATTAGCGTTATCAAACTTAATTGGCATAATAAATTTACTGACGCTTTTATTTCACAGCACAGGTTCGTCAGCGCCAACATAGGCTTAACAATATATTAAATTGCGAAAACTCTTTTTGAACAGCCTGTTTTTACGAAGATAGATCTTATGAAAAAAGTCTTTGTCATTTTGGCCAATTTGCTAAAACAGAAAATTAACATTTATTTTTCTGGTTTTTAATATTAAATTTGAAATTCGCATATAATGATTTAAATCTTTTTTTAGTCGATCAGCTTAAACTATTTGATTTATTTAGTCTAAGCTTTTTTTTTGGGAGCAAAGGTTACTATTGAAACTGTTTAAGTGTCGAATTCTTTGGTCGAATACTCAAAGCAAGAAACCTACCTAATTACGTAAATTAATGTTCAAGATATTGGTGAGAATAGAGAGACTGTAATTTGGTCAACCACCTCCAAAATGATTAGGAATACCAAATAAGTTGTTGTTTTTATTTGTATACAATTGCTGGCTATTAATATTTCGTAATGTGATTCAACGTAATACGTGGAATAATCAAAGTTATGTTATATCAAAATGAACTTCCGCAAAGTTACCGCCGAAACCATCGAAAGTATTAAATTAAGAGCTCTATAATTTATAAATATTTATAAAAACATAATACTGTTTAATTTTTGTTTTTAAAACCAATATAGTATTATTTAAAGCATAAATACAATACTGTTAAAATTATTGATGGTTGTCTATGCCTGTTGAAGGTTTTAAATATAACTACTTGGTAGCACAATAATTATAATTGAAAAATCCTATAATACAATTTGAAGTCTAATATTTTTGCTTCTGAACCTTGAATACGCATATTTAATTTCTCTCAATTTGACTGTGTTGAAGAGTATTACTTACTTGCTGGATATAGATATTATGCTGATAATTTAATTTGTTGTTAATTATGCGTTTTTCGTCGAAATTTATAACAGCAATATTGAATAATTATTAATAAAAATTGAAGTATCATTTTGATTAACATATCCACATGAGGAACATTTTAGAAATTATTTAATCAAAATAAATATGATAAACATAAATATTATAAATTTTTATAAAATAAAAAAAAATCACATTGTTATGCCCACTAACAGAACAAGCTTATCCAAAGTAGTCGAATAATAAGAAGTTGTTCTTACTCATTTTTTTTTATTTTTCTTGTACCATTTGTCAAAAAAACTTTCAAAAAAGTAACATTAATTTATAAACAGTAGTTTCTACCATATTCGAACTGATACGTGGTTGAGTTAAATGAGTAATTGCGTCTACCTGTCATGCTCATTAGCTTCGTTTCTTCGTCCATCACAAGCTGAGACGCCGGATGATCAGGCATAACGATATTCATAATTATTCATGTGAAGGCTTCCCTGGAGATTTTAATTAAAGAATAAATACTAACAAATTTTCTACCTTTAATAAAACCATGCTTTGAAATGATATAGGTAGGATTTAAGATAGTGACGTTATGCTTCAATTTCAGGGCACAATTATCTTAATTAACACGGATCTGTGTTACGAAATAATATTTAAATAAGGAAGGGAGGGGTGTGTCATTGCGTCAGATTAAAATGGTTATTTTATTGCGTCAAGAAGTTTTTTCGTTGAATCATTTATTTTTTATAAACAAATGATTCAACCTTATCGTTGTGTGATTGACCTATTTTGAAAATAGTGCAATTAAATTATTGATTACAAAGTATTTTCGCAAAAGAATATAAAAATGCATCCAATCAATAACATTTAAATCAGATGTCATTATGTTGTGTTCATAATATTTATGCTAGAAAGTACAATGTTGTTCTTTGTTACATATATATTTCTTTACTAACAGATAATTGATGACCATTATTTATTTTAAGTCTGACGCAAATTCGTGCTTAAGAATAAACACAAATGAATCGTATATATCCAATAGTTCCATCGTCAGTGAAATGTCAACTGATTACATTTGGCAAAATATGTCCATGTTTGTCATCATACGACAAAAACCTTATAAAACAAAAATGAAGTAAGTATCTACTATTGATGTAATTATAGTTGTTTTGCTGGAGGCTGTATTTGATCTTGCGGAGGCGAAAAAGATAGATACTAGGCTTCACAATAATCCTTGTATGATTCTTATTTATGTATTATTACATGCGATAATCTGCGATACAGCGGCTCTAGTGGTTTTTATTATGACCGCTTGTCGAGCACATGAACTTCGTTTGGAAGTAATTAATATCTTAGGAAACATAACTGGAAACCAATTTTAAAACGAGGGCTGTGGGGTCGGAGCTTTTTGGCCGCAGTCAGAGTCGGAGTCGGAGTCTGAAATTTTGAAAAGTTTTAACTTTTTATTTTTGCATAAAATATGTCAAATTTGGCTATTGGCCGGATTATTAGGATTGATATTTAATTGAATACACATAAATTGGAAAATTAGGCAAAAAAAAGTGACGATATTAAACTATTTTAGTCGGAGTCGGAGATGTATTTTTGGTCAATGTTGGAGTCATATAGAATATTGAATGAAATCGATAGTGAGAAATAATTATTTTAAATAATACAAAAAATGCACTTATGACAAAATTAATTCTTTAAGATCAGATCCGGTTTCGCTCATTGCAATCATTTCAACTGATTTTGGTGTTTTTTTTTTAAATATAAGCACGGTGTAGAAACCTATATATTGGTATTGATTGTCACAGATAATAAATATCAGTACAATCTTCGTAAATGTAAAAATGATACATAAAGTGTAGAAGAACATCAAGAAAATATTATTAATTGGTAATAATTAAAACAGCCTTTGGATTTGAAAAAGCAACAATTTGTCTTGTCTTTGTAAAAAAAAATAACAACCGACGAAGTCGATTCAATTCATCACATTTATTTTTTACTTGTTTTTTCATCAGATTTTTTTATTATTATTTATCATGCTCGATCCACAGTCAGATAGAAGGCAGGTTTTTATGTTACCTGAGATACTCAGGCGTTTTCAACCCAACAATAACGCAAAATCGTGTATACGTTTTATATTGCCTTTTCAAGAAGCACTTTATAACACTGTTTTTCAATTCAAGCGTAATGTAGTATTTTCTTATCCAACAGCAGGAAACTTTTTTAATTGAGAGAAGTCGCATATATTAATAATGCATGGTTTTAATTTTTTTCAAAGAATAAAAACTAATCAACCAAAAAAATAAGATTCAAAGAAAATAACGCATTTGAGGATTATAAGGTCACAAATCTGTTTGAGTCAATTAAAATCTCTAACCATTTATTAATTAACATTTATTATGTTAACAAACTTAAAAATTGTTCCATTTCATACCCAAAATTTTCTTATCCATCGAAAGTATTGTAATATAAGATTCCTGACACTGCATTTTCAATGAAATAAGTTGTTTATAAAATCAATGAACAATATATGATGTTTAGGAAAATTTCTATTTTTGCAGTGTTATTTATTTACGTCAAAGATAATTTGAAATCCCTGACTCAGAAGTTCGTAAACAAAGAGCGAGAAGGCATTGCAGAAAGAAAGAGAAACATACAAAAAAAGATGAATATTTTTTCATCTCGAAAATAGTGTTCTGCTACAGCATTTGGCGGATGATGTGGTACAGTAGCTATCTTATATCACTTATAACTTCGGTTTATTAGACATTTTATTACTAACCATAGCTTTCAATCGAAAATCTATTTTCAAATTATATAATATAAATTTATGAGGTATATTAATATTTTGAAAAGATTCTCCCTATTTATCAATTATTATAAATTGTTAAATGCTTCGTAAACTAAAAGTTCTTAAAACAAATTATTTCTGAAATACGCGTTAATTAATCTACGCCAATTTTTAATCAATCAGGTTGCAATAGTACCTAAATAATTTCATTTAACAACGATATTTTTCGTATCGAGCGGATTAATATTAAATTTGTTATTCTTTTAATAATTGGTTTACAATATTATAAAATATAAGTTCTTCTATAGAAATAAACAACTATTTAAAACAAACGTTCCGCTTTTAAGTAGGAAATGGATGCGTACATCTATTGATTTGGGCGAAACATATTACAACATAAAAAGAAAAAAATATATCAAAAAATTTGACTTCTACTCAAGCACAAAATCAATTTGTTTCTATAGTTGATTTTGTAGATGGAAACAATCTTAAAATTTTGTGTTTTAAATGTAGTATAAATAGTTTTTATAATATTAACTAATTATTTTCTGATAATTTATTGGTACATTTGATTAGTTTCATATCCATACTTTACAAAAACAAATTAAAAACCACAGCTTCTGTTTCGAGAGCAACTTCAAATGGGCGACTATTTATCATAAGCAATCAATCTTAAAATGTAAACCTTTTTTTATTACCTGGCACAGTTTACCATAACTTGTTTTAATTTCAAATTATTTTTAGTTGTTCGAATATTAATGCCCCAGTGATGACTATGATGTAATCATAATTGAATATGTATAAATAATGAATATAATACAACTCCGAGTCGGGACTATTAATCAAAAAAATGATATGTTGAGAAAAAAACAATATGACGGACAGTAATTTTCCAACGCTCGACTCGCTAGACTAGACGTCTATGACGAAATCCTTTGCAAATCCATAATTGGCCTTAATAGGTATTTGAATAATATTATCATTTTCATCTTGCATTATTCGCGCTGTTCGCTGGAGTATAGTAGTCAAACGCGACGATCACCAACATGAACAAAAAAACAATATTTTTTTTTTATAAAAAGCAACCTTTTTTATGCATAATACATATTATGTTGTGATGTAGTCGGTTTCGAAAACCTTTTTCCACGTGCTATAACACAAATCAAAGTTTAAAAAATCCATTGGATCCATTCTGCGCGAAAAAAATCGTATTCAGAAGTATTCAGTAAATTTTAAAATCAGTTCTTCAACGGTATCAAATCAGAACTGTGGTTCCGGTGGCGTGTTTCCGAAACAATTCTATAAAATAGTTGTAATATTATATTCTTTGATTTTCGTTCATCGTTAACTGATCATTAATTTCCGACTCTATTCGAATTAGCAGTTCAGATAATCCCACTTCGAGTGTACAAGTTATTGCACAAGTCCCTAATATACTGCCGTTCTGATGAAGATGGAAGTAATTCGCAAAAATTCAGAAACTGAGATATAGCAGCCAATGTAGTTTTCTTAGCAAAGACGCAGTCAGTGCAACTAGTTACTGCTTGCTTACAAAGAAAATAGTTAATTTTTGTCTAAACCGCTTTTTAAAAATTCTAAATACTTCTCAAAAGTTTGTCAGAGTAACTTACTACCTTACTATGCTTGGAATGACAGTATAATGATCTATATTTTTTATAAATGCGTAGGTTTCTCAAAAATAAATGAATTTTTAGACGGTATGAGTAAATATTTCTGAAGCTTCTTGTACGCTGAGAGCTTTTAGCGGAATAGGGTCATAGTAAATCATGCACCAGACGCCATCGGTTCCACTTAATCAAGTGCACTACCCCTGTAATCTGTGCATATATTGTGCACACCTGTTATACATTACGCCATGATTGATTTACAGGTAGATGTTATAGGCAATATGCAAATAGGCACACAATGAAAAAGATATGCAACAAAAAGCTTTTACTATATTTTTTTAATAGTAATAATTATGGATATACAGAAAGTAAAAACTGGATCAATCTAAATTCCACTAATATGTGTTCTAGATATATTTGTCTAGATAACAGCTGACGAACGTGCTAGCTTATGTTGGATTTAATCAATTTTACCCACTCTAATTTTCATGCTATAAAATCATTTTTCCAAATATTTTTCGCTGACCACTTAGATACCTTAACTTTAAATAAAACACGTTTTCTGGACTACTTCCGCATATTAACTTTATTAAAATCACGACCGGTTTCGCTTATCGGGAACTAATTTTGCAAATTTTTATACGTCAATCAATAAATATCATTATATTAAAAATATAGTTAAACTATAATATAGTCTATAATACACATCAAACAGAAGAATAAAATTCTTCTTTAAGTGTAAATATTTAGTCATGGCAATACATACTTAGTAACATAGGATTAAAGATTCTTTATCATAATGTCGTTTCCAGTTTGTGTAGTTTTTTTGATTAATCGTTTGCTTGGTATAATGTCTAATCTCGTGTTCAAATCCCAGTTTGGCCTCATTTCATACGTTTATTTTTCAACGTATCTTATTCAAGGTTTTTATATAAGTGAGTTTTCTTTGAAAAATATCTCAATGTAACCTTATAACGCTTTGAAAACAGGCTTGATGTTTGATTCCTAGCAAGAAAACAATTCTTCTTAGTACATATTTTGAATTTTAAAATTTAATTTGTGTTCCAATTTCTAAGCAAAACATTGCTCTTTAAAATATCTTTATTTTCAGTTGAGCGAATTTATTTCCTCAATATGTCTTATTAAAATTATTTATAATCATGTCTCTTGGTTCAACAATATCACATGGAAATTTTCATATATTTATTTTTAAACTCTGCGTATATATCAGTGATGCACAACCTGCGGCCCGCAACGACATTTCATGCGGTTTAATATGACAAATATCAATCACCTTTTTGAGAACTTTTTACGGACGATAGAAGAACAATATAAAATTTTCACATTTAAATACACTACAAATATCGATAGTTTTATCACTTTTACCTATGCGGCACACGAACTATCTGAAAATTGATTAACAGGACCTTCTCCCAAAAGGTTGTGCATCACTCGTATACATATACCCAAAGAAATGGACGTATAGGATATTTTATTTCTTAAACATGCTCCTAAAAAACACGAACCACTTAAAACTAGTTCATTCCAAAACCCACCATACATTTATTACCCTCTCCTACAAGAGGATTTGAACGAAATATTTTACTTACATCACAAACACCCATTCCCAAGATTTAAAACGTTAGTTTTGATAAATCAAATATTTAAAAGATTGCTGGGACTTGGAAATCAAACCCATCAGCACGCTAGTGTAAAGCTGTTGCCACAAGACATCAGGATCCGTCTTACAATTGTTCTCTAACGAAATAAATTCTCTATTTAATAGATCACAAGTTCTTCATTGGAATTGGAAGTGTACAGATAAAAAAAAATGAATTAAAATTTGTTAACAGTAAACCTAAGGTAAAAAAAAATACTCAGCTGGAACTCAGTTTGTTTTTAAACAAAATAAGCTTGGGAGATAATTATTTTTATATAACAACCACTTAAACCTTTTTATATCACACCCGAGTCCTTATTACGTAAGGTGCTTGAGTTATTTTTTTATATTGTTTAAATTTATTACAGACCCTTTCATATTATAAACAACAGCGTTGTTGCTACATACCTTGTTTACCTGCTCGTCCTCTTGCATGCTGTTATCAGTACTATTATCTAGATATTTTAGGATATGTTATAACTTATCTAGCCAGGTATTAAAAAAACTCTTTATTTTGAGATAACACACAAGGTCCAGACAGTGAGATAAGCCTATTGTTTTGTTTGCACACATTTTATTTTTAGATTTTAGATCTCAGACATGTTATATCAAACATTTTAATTGTGAACAGCTTGTACGAATATTAGAAAGGTTTTAAAAAAACAAGTATTTAATAATTATTGATGAAAATTGCTCGTTTTTTAAATTATGGCCAATTTGAAATTACACGTTAATGCAATGGTAATTCACTAGTATTTATGATTTATGGTGAAGTATGCATAAATAAATTGATATGATATGCTTTAAAATGGGATTCAATATTTTGTTGCATTTTTTAACGTAAAAAAGATGACGTGATAAATGGTAAAAAAATAGGACTTCTTTATAAACGGAATTGTAAATAAACGAATCTATGTACATATGTTATGAATACCTTTATTTAATACAATCTATTCATAGTACTTTTTATTTAGCATCCGTTTTTGAAACCATGAGAGCGGATCACAATGTGGAGCATGCGTAATCCCGATACTGCTTATCTCAACAGAATCTTTTCGAAAAGACCTGGTTTTTACTCAGTTGCTCAGGCAATATTTTTTCGAAGTGAATATGAAAAGAAGGCATATTGATTAGATTATTGTTCTCTCTACGAGTAACTATGTTCTCCATTAAATCTATGATTATATGAATGTATTGCTGCTACTTTTACTAAGTTACTCGGCCATATTGATTTAATATCATCAATGACATCATATAAATTTAATCTGTATTATGCCGAAGAATTACAGTTTTAAGTTTAAGCCAAATCATGAACCAACTATATTAGACCATGCAATACCGAAAACCTTCACGTCAAGTATCGCCTTAATCATATGAAAGATATACGTTTTAATAATTATACAATTATACCTTTCACTAACGGATATGGGTAATCTTTTCTCATCAGGTCATAGACATAACAGACTTTTGATCCGTATCGTTTTATAACTATAATTAATAATTTATTCAATACAGCTTTAATAATCAATTCATTTCGTCAATTCAATATTTATCTTCGATCGCGTCATACATAATTAAATCAAAAAAATAACATAATTGTATATCTTTAAATGTCTGAAAGTTTCAACTTTCTAATGACGCCCATATGTAAAAATGACGTATCGTCGAAATCAACTAAAAAAGTAATGCAGTCAAATAATAAGTGACTAGCAAAAAAAGTGAATAAAAGAAAAAAGTCATCGTGTGCAACTTGCAACCAGGGATTGCAGTCCGAGGCTCCCGAGTCCCGGCATCTCGCCTGATTTCTTGTTCAGATGTCCCGGTATTCGGGAACACCTTACAATCAATAATTAATTCACAATGATTCGAAAATTGATCCGTTTAAGATAATAGAGAAATTACATATCCTTGTTAGATATATGTATATTATTTATTATAAGGATAGCTTTAAAATGATGGAGAAAAGAAGGATTTGTGTAAAATAAGTTATCCTTTTTGTAATTTCAATATTTAAAAAAAAATCATCCTGATTAATAATGATACGATTACCGATCCACATAAACGTCAAATATACAAAGCTTATAATATCACTAGTATTCGAACCCGGCTTCGCTAGGACCAGTTTGGGGTTATGTTCACCTCGGCGCGTAAATTCAGACGGGCCAAGTTGAAACAACTGGCAACTTAATGACCAACAATGCAAAAGGGAATTACAGATCCACAGACATACATACGCCGTTTCGGTTTTATATATAAGATATTTTGGTTCATATGAAACTACTCGAGTACTCGAGTAATTGGAGTCTCTATACACACATTGATAACGAGACAAATTTACCGTCGAAACTTTCGCGAGCGAAATCAATTCGTTTGTTTGAACTTGCAACAACAATGCAAAAGGGAATTACAGACCCACATACATACATACGCCGTTTCGGTTTTATATATAAGATTAATAAATAAACCTAAAAAGTTTTAATTTACATTGGCATCTTAGCTATTTCAATAAATAAAACACATTATACAGTTCAACAGTTGACGATATGCGAAACTGGTCCTGATCTTTATCAGAATATAATTATGTTGAAGTTGTGCTTCATAATGTGTATATTTATTGAAATAATGCCTTTCCACCAACAAGCGACAGTTAACACCTGAAAAGTGATTGGATGTTTCTAGTCAAAATGTTTTTAAATATAATAACACCATGTACATAATATAAAATAAGCTGATCGTAAGTTGCTTCCCAATAATAATTTCGGCTACGATTTATTTTAAAAACTTTTGTTTTCAAATAGAAAACTGTGATTGGTATACTCAAATACCAGGTTGGTTCCCGAGATCCCGGTATTTGATTTGAGAAATATTGAATTCCGGGACTGCGAATCCCTACTTGCAACATGCGATAGCTTGCGTTTTAAAATCGCCGATGAGATTTCCGATATGAAGCGTTACAAATGGCTCAAATGACTTTCTATAAAAACTTATATTGCCCTTGGCACTGTAATAGTAAATTATTTTTCAAACGAACGGCAATATAAGTTTTTCTTCCACCATGACTCATGCCTGCATTATTGCAATTGGAATTGTTTTTTGATGTGTACTTTATCATCCGACCAATCATTGGCAGACAAACAACATAATATAACGTTTTCAATAGATCCGGCGGTTACTTTATGGTAATTCATTAGTAGGCCGCCGCAGGCCACTTGGCGTGGCTCAATACTTCCGTGCTGCGGTTTACAGTACCCATACCGAATCCGACAAATTTTTGGTATATTACTTGGTATAAACAAGCGTTTTCAGCTCTCTCGATTTTGTATATATATTTTTACCATGACCGCTCCCAACTTGGAGCATATGGACTCTTCACGGAGATATGTTTTTTCTACGATAACTGCTTGTTGCTCAGTTGCTCAACCTCTATTTTTGAAGAGAGAAGGGATGAAAAGGATACGAGGACTAGGACATGACTAGTGATTAGCTATTCGCTGTCACTATGCGTCACTCTTTGGGATCGGAAAGGTGGGAAGGGATTTAACAACACAAACAGTAGATTCTGAGCAGAATCGATATATCGACTGAAAAAATCTGCTCGTACTGGGAATCGAACCCAGCGGTCCGGCACGCAAGCCAACAACATTGACACTGCGCCACGGACCAGACAAATATACATTAATTTAAATGTTTATTCTTTTAATCCGTGCCCGCTCTAAATGTGGATCATATGACCTCCAAGTAGACGTGTTTAAGGACATTTTTTTCTACGAGAACTGCTTGTTACTCAGTCGCTCTACCTTTCTTTTGGCTATGGCTTTTGGCAATATGGCTATGGCAGGGCATATGATTAGCTATCGATAGTCGCTGTCACGAACAGTTATTACGTGAACACTTCCCTTTCTGTTCCCTTTTGAATCTGAGCAAAGAAAATTTAAATTATTATATATTTATATTAATATTTTCTTATATTAAATTAACTGGTATTTTCAATATGCCGATCACAGTATTCATACGGTGTGAGTGAAAAAACGTCTTAGGGCGATTAATAATATTTCGTCTAATGTCTAATGTGCGACTGAGTTTCGAGGGCTATTAATAGGGAAACGTGGGAAAATGTACACCTTATTTTAAAATGATAAAAAGGTGATTACAGAAGTTCAATGTCACCATCAGATGACAGTGATGCATCTCAGCTCATCATATTAGACATATTAATACTGATTAAGGGGATAAAAGAATTGATATCAGTTGTTTACTTCCACATAATTCGATTGACATATTCAAAACGAATATAATTCAATGACCTTAATTATATGCATGAAATCATTGTATTTCAAGAAATGATAACAAGATTTTTGTTTTTATCTTTATCAATTGTCAATAAAACAGACTTTTATACTTGTCTCAATTATCAATAATAACGTAAATAATTCTTAATTCCTATTAATATGATAATTTTAAGACATCTTAATTATCTTATCTCTTTTAAAATATAATTAAAATGGGATAACTAAACAATAATAATGCAGTGTTTTGTGATGAAATTATAAAATCAATGAAATATCTCTCACAATTCCATTTCTGGGGATGTGTGTGAGTCAACGACCATTATTTCGACAATTTAATAATGATAGGATAGTGACATGGATGTCAAAAATATGTTCAAAATAACCGCGAAGGTAAGGGTAGGTTGTTAAAAATACTCAACACTGTATGACGTCATTTATAAAACATATTAATCGTAATAAAATACATATTTATTAGTGCTATTTACTGTATACAACAGATATATAACATTAAGGGAAGAATACTTTTAGTATAACATCAAGTAAGTAATTGAAAAGCTTTGCGTGCTTTTTTATTGTGTGTACACAATGAAAGTGATTAATTGAAAAGATGGAGTCGCTATGATAATGACACCGAATCATTCACTTGTTTATGGCAAATGGGTTAAACCCATTTCATATTACAAAAAAAGTATCTACTTATAAGCATTACTTTATCACAGGCATAAAAGTTTATATGAAACGGTAAACATGAAAAATATCCGAGACCCGATAATACGTCATTTCTTAAAAGTATTATCTTTTGACATGAAAAAAAATGATAATATAAACCTTTAAAAATCGTGGTATATTTTTAAGGTATCAAAAGGATGCAAGATAAGTATAAAGAGTAATCTTTAATCGTAGCATTAAAATCTCATTTTCAATATTTTGGGAGTTAAAAGCTTTTACTCTTGGCTGAAAATACGTAATCGGAATCATTTTTACTAAGTTGCAGGAAGCCAGTAATGCGTCCTTTAAAAAAACTGTTTTTAAGGTGTTAACCGTTACTTCTTTAGGGAAAGGCATTTTATAAATAAATAAAACACATAAGTACTACTTCTCACATTTTATATTCTGATAAAGATCAGAACCGATTTCACTCATCGCGGAGATTGGTTTTTATTACAAAGAATATGGAATATAATTGACTGCAAAACATATATTTTTATCTATTTGTACCTGCTTATTTAATTTAAGATACTGAATATTCTATGCAATAAATTCGCTTTGATTGAAGGTATTGTAAGTGTAAGGAGTAAAGACAGTACGGTGCAATAGCAATTGGTATAACATGAATTAATTTGAAATCGGCCGATTTAGTTTGTAGCTTTTTGAAATCATTTATGTTTTAAAAGTTCTCTATTTAAGGTCCCCTGGTATACAGACCCCGTGAGCCAGTTTTTTGCACCAACCGAGCAGTGGTTACTTACTATAAGATGTTGCTTATATGGCCAAACCACTTCTCGAAGTGGATAACAAGGTTAACTGAGGACCAAATCAGGGCAATAAGTGCCACCCACAAACTTCATCGTAAACTCATCGCTAAATGTCTTTCTAAAATGAGATTAAAAATTGGACAAATTAGAATTGGAGTTTTATTTATTTCTCATATAAAAATAATACTTGTCATCCATATAATAGTATAGTAGTATAAAATATAAAAAGAATCAATTTAAAAAATAGTAATTGTTAAATTTGTTCAATTGCCGTATTTCCATGAGTGGTTTAGATAATTTCATCGCATTTATACTACTGGTTGAAATTATTCATTTTCATACTTGTAGGATGTACAAAGCTCAACAACTATCCGGAAAGTTTTGAAAAACTAATAAAAATGAATAAAATTAATTATGCAAATTTATTGCAAAATATATTTTGCCGACTTCCATTCAAATAAAAGTGTCAAAGAGTTTTTTTTTGTATTTATTGAAATGATACGTAATCTTCTGTCTCAATAAAGAACAAATTAATATGATTCCCACTTTCATCCAAGAAACGTATTTTAACGTTTCTTGAAATATACGACAACTTTACATAATTTAATTATACTTAAACCCGTTAAAGGAATTGTGTACTTATTCCAAATTATGTATTATGTTCAGTTTAATGCTCGTATGTGTTTTAACAAAATAATTATATATTTTTATTTAAATATAATAATTTATTTCTACGATGATTGATATGATTCAATTACTCTGAAAAAATGTAAAGTTCTCTATGAGCCGGAAAATTATAAAAATATTATGTACCTACGACAGCTTCACAAATCAAAATTCCAAATAATAAATGAATTTTTATTTAAATTCAAATCTGTGACTTTAAACAGTATTGATGCTTGCCTACATATTCCGCAAAGTCCTCCAAAAAGATCTGTATGATATATGATAAGATTGTTAAATTGATTTAATTTTCGGTACCAGCGTACTTCATGTGTGTAACATAATATTTGGCATCTTCAGCCTTCCTATAAGGTATAAGGGTAAAGTTGGCAGTAATTGAATTTATAAGCTGATTGGATTTTGGGAAAAAACGGTTTTTGGAGGCGGGGTAGATTCCAATCCCACCCATTACGGTTAGGTTCGGTAAGGAATTATTTCTATATTGAATATATATATGTAATTTACCATACCTAAAATAAATTTGGTGTTTTTAGTATGAAAAGGATTTAAAATATGCGAATAAATACATGCAAAAATGTACGTGTGAGTTTCTTGTGGTTTTACGATAAGGAAATAAAATATTTTCTCAGAGAGTTTTAGAAAATATTCTCGAAATGGAGAATATATGTTTAATATAATATAAAGTCAGCTTCTGCGTCGATATATTAAACATAAAATGGAAAAAGCAACGAATTTGATCAAATAATAAATTCATTAATAATATTATTTTCATCCATTTGAATCAGATCCACTCAGAGAACAGATATGATCAAAAATAATAAAATTATTCATTTAAATACCGAGCTTTTTTTAAATTCAATTGGGAATAGTTCAGCCCTGTGATGACCTTTACATCTGATACCTACATATTCACGGTAACATGGGTGACTTTAACAAGTGGTGAGCAGCCTCTGTACAAACTTGTAACATTAACAAACCCATATATTAGGCGACACCAAATCGTGGGTTCTGAGCCGAACGATACCGGTATCGATAACTCCAATCGAGACTGTGGCAGCTATTGTTAATCAAGGCATGTAAGATTAACAGTACATAATTGTTGAATTATTTAAATTGATAACCTATTCGTCTGTCCAAAATCTAAGCCAAAATAATATGTATGTCATACGTGGCGTAGAAAATTTCATGAAATCAAACGAGAAAAAAATGTAGCGAATATAATACAACTTGTATTTTCATTTGAAGGAGAAAAAATGGAATGACTGAAAGAATAATTTTAAGATGGAGATACATGTGACGCGAACAGTCACACAGATATTTGAACCAAATCAGAAGAATCAGATTTCAATATTGGTGCACATTAATTTAATGGCATACATTTAAATGACCTGTCGAACATCTTTGGCACGTATTACATTATAAAACACGATCCTGTCTTTTACTATTTTTTGATTATATATATTATTCGTAATAAAATCTTGACCATATTATTAAAATATGACCACTTCGCCGTTTTCCTAGTGAAACCATACGTTTCGTTTTGAATGAGTCGTCATGTTTATAAGGAGACTTTCCCGTTGTACCGAACATTTTCCAATCTAGCTGCCGCTTTCTTAAATGATTATTTTTTCAAGAAAATCGATTCACCAATTTCTGGAAGATTTGAAAGATGCTGTGACGGAAAGCGCCATGGCATACGGTGGAAGAGGACCACAGTTTTCGCTGAAACGATTGACCTCCTAGGCCATGTTTTTTCAGAAATTTAGATTTGCTCGTACAAAAACTATCGCTGTCAAGCACCAAATAAATCTTTAAGACTTCAACAATTATTTATGTCCATTTATTCAACCGTGTACTTTACGTAAAAAATATGCATTTTCCTAAATGTAAAGACTATGGCCTTAAAATAAGAAGATATGAGCCTCTATAATATGTAATAAATATATTAAATATTGGTTGGCTATCGCTTTGTATTAACTGACAAGTTAAATAACTGCATGTGCTTGTGGTTTTTATTTTCGTCACTAAAGATGAAACCACAAAAAACCCTCTCAGGTGGAAGGTAGAGATTTCAGTGGCGTCGAAAGTTTTTTGTGTCATTTAATGTGAGATCTTTCTGCCTTTGGTTTGGTTAATAAAATCATATATTTTAGAATAAAGGATTATTTTTAATTAATACTGCATTACCACAATATGAAGATAATTTGATAGTATTTTGACATTTGGTTACGATTTATTTTACTCTTCTAAATTAAAGATACATATTTTTTTATCATTGAATTGACTATTGAGACTGGTAATTGGGCTCTAAATTTATTTTGTTCTGAAAATATTGAACGACTTCATAGAGTAACTCTGAGGCGTGATAAAGCTCCGTATAAATGGATTATCAGCAGCAAACATATAAATATTGGGAGACGATTATCATCGATATTATGCGCTTAGAAAATAAACACTGAAACCTACGGATTGAACTATTCAATAATCTGAATATCAATCAAAATCCCGATACTTCCCGAAGTAAACTCTGCATTGAATAATAATGGAATTAATCCAATAACCATAACGTGTCATTAAAAGCTTTAAGCATCTCCTCTAAAACAATAATTCAAAATTGTCGCTAGGTGCAATTAATTGCTCCATTGCAATCTTGATTCTGTAAGAATAGGTAATAACTAATTTTCCTTTACTTTTATTACTTAAATTATTTAATATACAATTGTTACTAGTCTACTTAGTTGGAACGTAAGAATATAATACCTTTTATTTTATGTCTAATACGTGCCTAAAGTTAAAAGTTTCAAATTGGACACACGTCGATGTGTCCTTTTGTGTTGGTGTATTGTGCACGAGTTTACACTCGAATATTCTTTTTCTTACCTCTCTTGTGAATCGACTCAGTTAATATTGTGAAGGCAAGCAAACACAAAAAATACATTGTAAACAAGTGAAGCGATACAAAGATAAATGGAAAAAAAATCAAAAAAAGGCGTGTCAGACACGAGCAGATATCGATTGCATAAATGAATATCTTGTTTTTTGGGTCATGAAAATAAAATACTTACCGTACTGTTTTTTAATAAAAAAAATATCTGTTGCTTTCTGTGCAATTTAGCTTCTCTTCGGATTATTCAATTGATTAAATTAACATGTCATCAAAGATTAAAATAGCTATTAGCTGAATATTATATTTTTAATAGGGGCAATGTTTTTTTTTTCTCCGAAAGATATTTTTTGGTTTTTTAATTTTGATTTTTTAAAAAAAAAATTGTTAAAATAATACTACGCTGCGCGCTCTATTATAATGATATGTTGATGAAATATTCTTCGATCATGCTGAAAAATATAGTTAGTATCTGAATTAGTCTGTCAGTCAGTCTGAATTATTGCTTCCTAGTGACTAGATTCTCAGCATATGACTGAGAATGATATCGCATGCGACGGTTTTTATATATGCGTGTCAACGTATATCTATTATTTATAGAGATATACATACCTTCGATTTTAATCCTGCCATCCGGAGAATCCTTTCATCGGTAGAATTTCATTTTGGTTTTTGTAAAATATAATATGTTACACCTAAGTAACTTTTAATGTGTTAACTGTCAATTCTTGATGTGAATACATTGTATTTAAATAAATAAAACATATTTTTTGCTGGTCAGTGGGAAATGCTCGTGATGTGCGATACTGGCCATGATCGCAGCAAGATTTAACTATGTGGAAATGACATAAAAAAGTTACATTAATTAATAGTTTTGAGAATTTTTATATTTTTTCTGTAAAATAACACATTTGTGACTTGTACTTCTTTTCCTACTGGCCACGAATATATTACCTTATAGATCAGGCACGGGCAAACTGCATCTGCCATCATAAATCCTAATTCTAAGTGAGAATTTTTTTTTAATTTTTTTAAAAAAATATTGAAAATCAAATAAAAATTCTTCAAGATATTGAGCGAGTATACAGATATTCCTTTTCAGAGTCAAATTCAATGGCTTTGCTTCGAAGTAGAGGTCTGCACGGGCTCAGATTTGGAAAATGTATTGCTAGAACTACAACTTGAGATTATTGATCTGCAATGTTACACTGATTTAAGAGAATTACACCGTCGTGACAAAATCTGAAAATTTTACAATGATCTTAATTCAGACAAATTCGACCAACTTAAAGATTTTGCACGAAAAATGTGAACAGATATTTTCATGAACCTCATTTTAATTCTTATTCCATCTTCTTCTATGACCATTCACAAGCAGTATTAAAAATATCAGCTACAAAATGAGATCTTTGAAACAGCTCTTTCATCCATTAAAAAAAAAAAAAAATCGTGATAATAAATAGAGTACACCCGGTCCTCTTTTTCAGCGATTTTTTTTTCATTAATTTCGATTTTACGTGATTTTTTGGACGGCACCGTGATTTATTCGTAGGTACGCGATTTTTCTTTTCAGACAAAATGTTGCACAAACTCATGCGATATTATTGGTGACTCTGCTCTGCAACTTATTTTAGCACAATGCATTTATTAAATTCGTTGAATAACACGTTTTCCGTTCGTAAATTTTATCACAGAGAGTTACTATGTCAAATAAATGCATTTGAGACATCATGCATCCAAATATTTAAAATGCACAATAATATGCAAACTGAATATAGAAATATTATTTTTGAATGAAAATGGGAATGTTTAAGGTATATTTTTATGCAATTTTTTTTTTGTTTTTTCTTGTATTTTGGATACTTTTTTTCGCGATTTTTTTAGGTGCGCCACTTTTTGAAACCAATGTATCACGTAAAAAACGATAGGGTGTATATCTAAAAATAGTATTTTACTTGCGGCCCGCTGCTCATTTTGAATTCTTGGAATTGGCCCTCCATCCGAAAAGTTTGCCTCCCACTGTTATAGATGAATTGTTGATAGCATTCAGTTAATTAACAGTAATATTGCAGGAGTTTATCTCCATTCTGTTGAAAATGTTACGTTAAGTCAATCAGAAAAGCAGAATTCGCACATTTGTCATCAATGCCCGATTCTATGAATTATCCTCCTGGGTTATTTTTCGAAACACGTTAAGCATGCATAATATTATTAAAAAATATATGAAATGAGATAGATAAATCACTCGAGCTCGATCGTCCCGAAAAGAAGACACCAAAGCAGGGCAGGCATGGTCATGATTTCAAAAAAAATATTAAACTTGCTTTAACTTTAGCCGATACCGTTGTGATCGCTAGGGTAAAGCTCGTAAAAGAAGAACCCAGGGACCGACATTTTATATCATAAGAAAAACTAATCTGCAAAAAGAAACCTTTGCAATATTGTTAATAATTATAATCATTTCCATCCGATACGAAACGATATATATAAAACAAATCTCATTTAATATGGAAGTGGAGTGACGAGATGCTATAATATATTGAGTTAAATTGTAAAACGGCCTAATGGATGGATGGCGTGATTAAGTTTAATGTTTGTTAATGTATGTAATCCATCGTTATGGGCAAGTAAGCCTAATAATGGACTGGATCGCAATTTTATTTTAACACTGTCAGTATATTTTTTTATAATATTATACACGATGTTGTAATAGTTTATAAAAAAAATCATATTGCTTAGTTAAAAGAAAACATTTTTACCGTGTATTCATTTCATTTTCATTGAAGTATTTATTATTTGGGAACAGTTTCACTTTAAAAGACCTTGTGGTAAACGACAGTAGGAAACTATAAAATGAAATAAATATATTGACTAATTGAGTTTCCCTCGCTTAATTACGTACTCATTCAATAGTTTCGTAATCGTAGAACAGTCCAAGATTTCAGTAAAGTTAAGCAAAAAGATTTCATTAATAAAAATTAAGAATTATAAGCTTGATAGCTATTTCGGCTTCACACCATTCGGCAACCATTTGAGATCGCGAACCAATGCTTGGATATATGTTATGTAATTGGCCTACTTAAAATCCTTCGCATGGAAAATCATCGCAAAAAACATTTTAATTGATTCGTTTTTGCAGCACGATTTTACCATCCACTATATACGTTAAAAAATAAAAATGAATAAAGTTCCACTTAATTTTCTTTAAATAATTGAAAGCTGTTTCGGCATCACCTCAACGATAGAAATAAAATTATTATTTTTCTTTATTCAACTATTTATCAATCTAAGTAGAGATAAGTGCAGTATACAATAAATAAATAACATTATCTCCTAATCTAAAGCCAGCGGGTTAAGTTTAAACCTTTTTTATACGTAAGTAAACATTGTTTGAGATAACTTATAATTAAATTAATTTGACATTACCATTGATTTAACGTCTGTCCTCTAGTTCTCAGATAATAATAAATGTAAATAATGTATGTAAATTGAACCTCAGCTAAAAGATCACCTTACAGTTCTTATAAATGATATACGGTCATGAATCATGATCAATTACGTGAGCTGGGTATATTTGCTTTTGTGCCCACATTTTATTACGGTTAAGTAAAACCACGTAAATGTTTACTTACTTATCGTAAGCATAGATAAATTTTGGCACTATCGATAAATGTTAATTAATATAGCTATTATAGATACAACATCATCTATATATTGTCGTTTTTAATTCAATGAAACATCAAACATTCTGAAATATATCTATTCTATACATAAAAGTGGTGCTTAAAGAAAAGGGTTTTTGATTTATAAAATCAGTGGTGAATTTAATTTACGACTGAACCGTGAATAGTTAATAATTTTATGTTTGTTATTCGTAACCGCTTACTTCTTTTATTAGAAATTACAATTTCCATTCCCGGTGTATTCGAATAAAAAATATCGTGTTGAACAAACTATTTACAGGTGTGTCAATTTATACCATATACTACTTTTGAATAAAATATTTATTTACAATAAATAATTCAAAACAATACTCCATACATGACAATCACTTCGATTTATACCAAGACATAGATTGAGATTACTTAGATTGATAAGACCATCAATCTATGCACAGTAATATATTGCTCCGTGTCTATTTTAAAGCGATATTTTTTTCGTATATGTGCCTTGCATGTTACAGTGTGACTGAATAAGCAGGGACGTGACGTGAATGTTTTATGTCATATAGCATTAATGTCAAAAGATTGTAAACAACGCCTTAATTTGACCATACCAAACTAGAAAAACAACTCGCAGGATATATGCGCGTAGGTACCTATGTATGTTAACAAAATATTCAATTCAATTAATACTATCAAGCTTAAATGCTTGACAATATTTTGATCATTGTTATTTCGATACCATACTTTCTTTATAGTACATCCAAGATGATTGAAATTTGAATTTCCTAATTTTAGGTTCGATTATAACAATGATCCACTCTGTCAACATTGATGGAATTGATTGGCCGACAATTCCGTGGTCCAGTTAGCATTGCCTTTCAAGCACATTTACAGTGTCTGGTAGTAGTACTCCAATTCTAGTATCGAGTACTCGATACTCGAGAATACTCGTCCATTTAACAAAAATACTCGAGTAATACTCGTTGACTATGCAATGCGAGATTTGTTTGTTATTTTTGCTTGGGTCCTGCTGACAAGTTTATAATGTCAAGAGCCAAATAAAATATTGAAAAAAGTATACAAATTTTATTTATCATCTATTTGTATACACTAAATTTGAATTATTAATATATATTTTGGTACATGTCAAACGACTCGAGTACACTCGAGTATTTTTAAATTTAAAAACTCGATACTAGTATAGTAGTTGAGATGACGAGAAATTGGAGTCTCTACTAGTAGTTCAAAGTATTTGGAATAATTTATTCAAAGTCTTATTTTTAATACCTCCATAGAAAATAAAACGGACGATGTCATCCGCAAACTATAAAAAATAAAGTTACCTGTAGCGATGAGTCTTGAGTAGGTGTGACAAAACTGATGTATCGCTTTACTTAAAAATGTAGGTACGGTATAAATGTGTTTTGCATAGCAGTATTAGATGAACTGATAAAATCAGATTATTGATAACCAGGGACGGCTCGTGCTATAGCGCAATGGTGCACTGCGCCCTTGAATATATTGCAACAATTTTAAAATAAATATAATATTTATATCGATATTTATATCAATTTAATAATTTTAAATTCTTTGCGTGTATCCTCAAGCAATAAGCAATTTCAAAATAAATATATCAATTTATTCATTCAAAATTCCATCATTGTATGTTTCATAAAAGGATATTTCACGCATCCCAGCAAAAGTAAAACCAGTAATAATAAGTTTGCTAACGCCAGCTGATTGTAGATGTTGAACCCTCTTGAGGCGCACTTCTTGGAAATTCTCGAAATGACCCTATTGACGTTGTCAAGGCAGGTAGAAAAAATGATTTTAGTTCGTCGCTACGGTGGCGCGAAGCAAAAAAAATCGTTTGAAATTTCGAGGCTAGTGGTGCATATTCTCCCTAGATGCGAGAAGTCTCGAATCTTCACGTCCTTTGTCGAAAATATTCACATTTGTTTTTGCTGCTTCCCTGATACTTCAGTATAGGGCTAAATCTACCCAGATGAACTCTTTTGACGTACGGAAATATATCGATAATCGCGGGTGGAAAGTGCATGTGTGAAAGTGCATTCTATCCATTTTATCTTGGCTGGATTTCGATTTACGTAACTATAACATTTTTATTTTCATAGATATTTCATTACTCATTACTTTTTTTATATTTTCATACTTTTGTCATTCCATAATCATCTTATTACAAACGCATTAGCGTATATAATATGAATCAATAATGTTTTTAGTATAAAGAAAGTGTTTGTCCATATAAAACTGTCCGAAAAAATTTAATACAATATCTAATTACCTACTATATGTTCATGCTACTGTACAGTGACGGCTGGTGACGGGGTGTTGGGGGGTACAAAAGGAAGATTCAACTATTTTTCCGTACTACGGAAGAGAAACAGTTGGTATTGCGAACATCTGAATTGAAAGTCCATGCTATAGAAGTGTTTTAAAATCCAATAAATAGGAAAGAACTCTTGCAAAAACGGTTGAATCTTCCTTTGCACCCCCCAACACCCCGTCGCCAGCCGTCACTGCTACTGTATAATATATTTTTTTAACCATGTCCGCTCCCGATTTGGAGCATATGGACTTCTCGCGGAGTTTATCTCAATACATGTTTTTCTACGAGAACTGCTTGTTACTCAGTTGCTCAACCTCTCTTTTTCGAAGAGAGTAGGGATGGAAAGGATACGAGTACTAGGACAGGACTAGTGATCAGCTAATCGCTGTCACTATGCTCTTTCGCTATCGATATCGCTCTTTAGGATCGGAAAGGTAGGAAGGGATTTTTCAAACAACACAAACACCCATACCTTGGAACAGATTTATCGACTGAAAAAATCCGCTCGTACCGGGAATCGAACCCGGGCGATCCGGCACGCAAGCCAACGCCGTTGTCACTACGCCACGGACCGGACAAACTATATAATATTAACTATATAATATTCTACAATACAATTTTATCTTCATTATTATATATCTTCTACATATATAATATTTTTGAATATAGTATCGCAAATACTAATGACCAGATAATAACATAGGAATATCTATAATAAATCTAGGGTTTTATCCTACCTATTGTTAATAAGTTGATTGATTTCAAGTCTTTGAAAGGTTTCAAGTCTTTGTAGACGTGTTTTTAGTTACACAGTATTATTTCGGCTTAAATCGCTTCTCCGGCATAACATTGTGATAAGCTTAATTCTCTTGCCATGCAAGTATAGAGAAGCAGTTAGTATCGTCAATGTCGGACTTTAAAATCTGTGTTATAGATGTATTTTCAAAATCCAAGAATCGGAGGATAGATTTTTTGCATAAATAGGTTTTTTTATTGCACTCACTCCACCGGCCGCCACTGTTGATAACAATATACAGAAATGCAATTAATTACATGTAGAATCCACAAGCACCCTCAAAAATTATTATTTTCAAGAAAATATCTGGCAGTGGTGTGCAACCCTTCCCGTCACCTTTGTTCAATTGGTTTGAATGCAGCTTGGCTTGTATATTATTTTATTTAACGGGGACTAAATGCAGCTCACTCCTTTTCTGTTCTATCTATTCTAATTGTCTCTCGCAACGAAGGTTAATTGGCTTACATCTGGCGAGTCTATGTTAAATGCTCATTTTTTAATTACAATATTGTCAAATATACACTTCCCAATGGAAATAATAATGTTTAGTAAATTTAAAAACCTTATTTATAAAATCAATTAATATTTTGAGAAAGCATCGAAAGTATTTTTCATATTGTCAAAGGCATCTTCATACTACCTTACTATCAGTGACGGCTGGTGACGGGGTGCTGGGGGGTGCAAAAGGAAGATTCAACTATTTTTCCGTACTACGGAAGAGAAACAGTTGGTATTGCGAACATCTGAATTGAAAGTCCATGCTATAGAAGTGTTTTAAAATCAAATGAATAGAAAAGAACTCTTGCAAAAATGGTTGAATCTTCCATTGCACCCCCCAACACCCCGTCACCAGCCGTCACTGCTTACTATCACAAAGGTTTCTTCGGTAATAATGTACGAATGATTTTAATATTTTTACATGATATATTATAAAAACGGAAAGACAAGAGGGGAGGGAAGAAGCAGACAAATAATAATGACGCTATTAAGTTAAAATTATTTACTAATAAGTCGCACCAATTTGGAAGGGTTAAAAGCCCATTGGAAATAAATTTTATCAGAGGCGAACCACCTGTCCTATTTAAGATATAATCATAGAGTAATCAAAGTTATTTTTAATTTTCTATTAAAATGTACTTCTACAAAGTTACCGTTGAATACATCGAAAGTACACTTTTCTTGAAATAGCCAATATTGGAAATTGTCATCTATATATCAAAGTTTTAAAAATCGATTAAGTAAGATATATACATTTTAAGAAAGGTTTTATGAATGAAAAAAAACTCAGAGTTTGTCTGACCTCTATCATTTCGCAATGCCACTGTCCATTGCCTTCGTTTATATACAAAAGTATGAAAAAGAAACTAATTTTACGATAATTGATTTCGTTTCATTCCTCGCTATTGAATACATAAATCAATTTTATTTTCACTAATCCAAATATAGATTTTGTTATTAGCTATGCTTTCATCACATGCTCTGGTATACACAGAATAATTAATTGCAGCTTTGTTATCGAGATCTCGGTTACATAGTTTATTCATTCAAGCAATCGTTCGAATCTGTAATTATAAAAAAAAACAGCGTTTGGTGAAAAAGAAAAACAGTTTTTAGGACAGTTGTATCAGATATAAATATATTAAAAAATGTATATCTCAACACAAAGTGATTAACGATGCTCTAAGCGTATTATTATTGTAAATAAATCAAGGTCTATATAGAATATCGACACAATTTAATCCATGTGTTAATGTTGAAGTATCAAAATCAATCCATGAGTGTTGATCGAGTACGTATTGTTAATTTTATATTTAATTATCAAAAAAATAAAATAAAATAATTTTAATACAAACCATGTGTGTGGCTTCAGATGAGGTAAGTGATTTTGTGATAACGCAAAACTAAAATCATGGGTTGTCAGTTTATGTATGCTTACAATGCAATCTTACAAAGCAAACCCTGTATTCTCAGTTAAAATATATTCTTCTCCAAGCTGTCATTGAAATTAAATTTGACCGCCCTATCTTTAGCCCAATGTTTGTCTGTGTTTTTCTTTGGTTCTCTTTTTATGAAAGGGACTGCTTGCTGATTTTGTTTCATTGAAGTTAACCAAAATTTTAGGCCGGCAAATCATCGACTTGGGCCAATAATTTCAATGATCGTGACCAGTGAAATCATGTTGCCATACAAATCTATTACTTGATACATTTTCACTGAGAATACAGTTTCACTGTAACAAATATATATATATATCAATTATTTTAACGTTACGATATTAAATGCACATATATATCAATGTGAATCATTATGAATTTAAGAAGCTTTTTATAAAACCTAGACCGACTTCGCTCATCGTGAGCATTTTCAACTGAAAAAACTTAAAAAAGGTTTTGTTTCAATATTTTATCACTTTAGTAGGCTCGTTTTAAATTTCACTACATATATCTGAGGCATATAATTTTACGACATTTTTATTTTGAAATATTCAAATATGTATCTTTAAGAAGACAATACAAATGGTTTCTATATCACAGGTTGTCAAACTGTCAACAATCAAACCTTAGTTATGGAAACCACTCTTACGACAGTTCTAACAAACTAAAAACCAATGAGATATATAACATAATTCATAAAAGTCTTGGAATTTTGAAACATTTACAATAATTC
This sequence comes from Himalopsyche kuldschensis, assembly GCA_028554975.1. Lineage (NCBI taxonomy): Eukaryota > Metazoa > Arthropoda > Insecta > Trichoptera > Rhyacophilidae > Himalopsyche > Himalopsyche kuldschensis. The sequence continues at coordinate 20,317,406 of JAHFWI010000003.1, forward strand.
AACAATTGAATATTACGAAGCATGCCAGTATTAAAGCAGTAGCTTAATAAATTGGTTAATCTCAAAACAATGAGTTTCTGATCGTTATTTAATTCTTTTTGCTATGTACGATGTATGATATAATATCGATGTACCTGTGTAAGGACATCTATAGTATAACCTTGGTTCGGAGTGAGGTCAAATCTGCTATTACACACTGATGCTAAACTTAATGGGATGTTATTAGTGCAATATTATATAAAATTTTAATTACTCTTGTTTATTTATAAAAACACAACAAATTTAGTGTCCATTAACGAAATTAAATTCAAATTGACTTGATTCAGTCGATGGATACAATTTGACGGTTTTATATTTATAATGTGTTAGAAGAAATATAACACACAACACAACCATTGTTTTTATTTTGTCACTACTTATTTGACTTTAATAGATGCGAGGTAATGTAAAGAAAAAGATATATCATGAGATTTCAACTTTTACAGAATTGAAATCAATTTAAGTTCTGAAATACGTTTAAAGGGACTGTGAAATAACAATCTTACTGAACGCTGAACATAGAAAAATATGTTTTAATCTTTGGATATTCATAAAAAAATCACAATACAACACGATAACGAGGGAATAAAACGATAAAATCGGCTAAAAATTAATAAATTCTATTAACTATCAGTAAAAAGGGGGAATCTTATATCCTCATATTTCAATTGCGATGAATTACAAAATTAAATTAATTCTCTTTAGTAAAATTATATTTATAGCTATTCCAATAAATAAAACTTTTAAAAAAATCACCACTAATCTCTGGCTAGATCGGAGCCAGGGGAGTCCTTCAGAGTATGAATATATGTAATATCCCCGATATACAAGACTATATACATATAGTTGACGGTAAATCATACAAATTATAGTGGCGTCTGATGGCCGACGGCGTCTGGCGTTTGTTTGTTTAAAGACGGCCTTTTTGAATCAATGTTGTCATTTAAAAGTGAGGAAGTGAACAGATTGCTTAAATAATACGAACAATAAAAATACACCTTATTTTGAAAATATTGTGGAACAGCTAAAATCGCCCGTCGTATTACAGCATACTGTGATAATTATTTAACAATATAATTAACATTGCTACGGTGTTACAATTTTTCAATATCTTGCAATAAATTGACACAGGTCATAGGCATTTTGAATATGAAAACATTTAAAGACAAATTCTATCTTATATAGCTTATTTTTGGATAATACATATTTAAAACAAAAGAATGAATATAATTATATCAGCCTTCAATGCTTAAAATATATAAATATTTTGAAGTGTCTAAATTGATTTATTGTTTTGTTATTGTGCTTTTTTTTTTTAAATATCGCCATGATATATTCCTTCAGTGTTACGATCCTTAAACTCAAGATAAAGCTGGTTTAATAGTAGTAAAATTAATAACGTCGATATTATTTAATGTGGAAACACTTATCTTTTTATTATTAACGAAGATATAATATTAAGTGTACATATTAAAAACAACTAACTATAAAGCGCAGTAATTATTCCACTTTCTAATTATTGGTCATTCATGCAATATCATTAACACGATGAATGAGCAAGTCACTACATATATGTCTCACTACAGATAACACAATTGTGTATATTTCTTCCATCAATACGTCTAATGTTTTTTTTTCTTGGCAAAGACTATATTTTTATCATAAATGAGCATAAATTATCTAATGGTGTTGCCTACAACATTTTTTTCTGGCATACATCGTCCATACATGGAACTATTTATACAGACGGTAATTCGATTAAGCGGTGACATAAAGCATTTTCAAATACCATCTGACAATAATTTATACTGTTCATTAAATGCTACAAAACAGTGTTCTTAAACCTGTGGTCCGTGGACCGGCACCGGTCCGCAAAACTTTCATGTTTCGAAAATTACATTTACAAAAAAGCAGCAAAAAATGTCGCATGAACCAACAATAACTTTACTAGCTTTTATAAATAAAATTCTAATCCTGACTTTTCAATGGTAACTTTTTGAATTTATTATCCCCTAACAAACATGTACAGTAAGTAGGTTCTCGGCGTATATCTCGGACATTCAAATATTTTATAAATGTCCATATATGAAATCATTTGGCTCACCCTTGGCCAAATATTTGACATAAACTGGAGTTTTTTTTACTTATTTATACTCTGTTGTAAGTCTGAATGGTCGTTAATCGAGAACCTACTGTAAATATGTGTATCTGGTTGACGCCGGTCCGCGAAATGTTTTTTTCCAATTATCAGCGGTCCGCTGATATAATAAAGTTGAGGAACACTGCTTTAAAGGATTTCATGTTGATGCTTTTTGAAAAGACATGTAATAAAAACATGACATCGATAATGTTGTAGAATAATCAAACGCTGCTGGCAATATGATATTTCCACGTTAGCTGCAATCTGATTCGCTATGAAACTGGATTCGCGTTATATGAAACATATGAATATTTTCCATCAGACTGCATGGCTACAATAAGTAAACATTTCCAAGAAGTCGTTAATTTAACAATAACCGTTGATAAAATTATAGTCTGAGGTATAGATAAAATGATTAATGTTGATAATGAATATTCAACGTGAAGTCAATTCAATAAGCATCACGCAAACTTTTCCGTTGACTGAAAGATAAAGGAAATTAAATTATTCATAGAATATATTATAAAGTGTGAGCTCTTTGCAACAAAATAAATAAATATGTAATCAAAAACTCACAGAGCAAATAGCAAATCAATGCACCCGTATATATGTATATATTTTAATTATATAATTACAGAACAATGATAAAAATAAAATTTAAAATAAGGTAACAGTGAATTGAACAAAAAACAGAATTACCATTTTTATCGCAAAAAAATATTTCTAATTTTACTTAATTTATAATTATTTATTAAAAATGGTCAATTTACTAAACTTATCATTTAAAGTATCATACGGTCAACAAATTTATTTATTTATTTATCGACAGAAATATAATATATTATATTTTTTTTAAATCGCTCAACCCTTTCAAATCATTCTAGATATGCTTATAAAGGTGTAAATATTAGTCATTGATAAGTGGTTTGCTGTGTGAAGTAATCCCTCGCTCTCATTGGCTACAGACATCGTATGTTTCTAAGCAAACAAGTATGTAGGTACCTTACCTAGCATAAGTACAAACAGATTTTTTCACCACCGATTGTACTGTTTGCTTAAACTCAAATTTTTATTTCGGCGATAGAAATGTTGTTTTTCTTTTATGAATGTAAAGGTATATTTTTTTAACACTCCCACATAGTCATTTTTATCAAAGGCTATTTGTCATCATTCGTTTTATTATTGGTATTGGCAAAATAGTAATTCGACATGTATTAAAAACTACAATAAAAAAAGAGCTATTGTTGCATGGCTAAGAGTTCATAGTTCATATTCATATGTACACTGAATATAACCTTCTCTAAATTGAATGAAAAAATCTCTATATGAACATTGAACACTGTTCATCAATGATTATATTATATTTTGTTTCAAATTAATTCAATATGAAAAAAAGGATTTAAAAAATAAATATAAATTGAATACCGTCGAAAGTTATTTGACATCACGTTATCTTCAGACTAAAGATAAGCCGACAAAAGAACTATCCTATTTTTTAACTCATTCAACCACAATAAAGTAAAAATAGGAAATAAATACAATTGCATAACGTATTTGATTACTTTTCATGTGTTCACTGTCAATACCTGATGGAATAGCAATATATTTAAAAAAATACAACACATTTTTTGTATTTATATCACATTAAATTTATTTGTATCAGGGCCGGTTTCGCTCATCAGAAAACTATTGCGAAGAGCGAAACAGGTCATGATACTAATAAATTAATTATGGAATAATTACAGCAAAAGGTATTTAATGCTAAAAGATTTTAATGATACAATTGACTGCTAGGTCGGCACACGTCATCGCCAGGAAACTAGAATTCTTATTCGTGGTCTAATTTCTTATATCATAAGGCAAATAGATATTGTAATATAATATGTATCTCGAGATATTCAGGCTTTTCATACAAACCATACTTTTGACAAACTTAGTCACTTAACACTTTGTTTATGGTTCCTTTTACCTACTTTGGTAATTACCATGTTATTTCGCACTTAATGACCAATTAGCAAACGCACAATTGTGTGCACTCTGTAAACATTGTGTCAAATAAAGGTTTTATTCTTAAAAGTGTGCGTTATTATTATCTGTCAGTATTGTTGCCATGAATGTTTCCAGAAACATAATACCGACACGTTGAAATTATATTGCTTCTCAGAAGTCTCATCATTTTACCCTAAACGCTAAACCAAAGGCTAGCAACAGGCGGGCAGGCGGAGCGGCGAGTGGCGTCGGTACGTCTAGCAGTGCGATGCGGTCCGCTAGTTCTGGCAGCTAGTTTGCTCATACAAATAATAATAATTTTTAATACAACTTGTTTTACAACCGGCCGCAAAATAAAACATGATTTATTTTATTGTTTTTCTTGATCCGTGACCCATATTCTTAAAATAACGACGTAACTCTCACGATATAAGGATATTTCGTATAAGTGTTTTTTTAGTTAACTCAAAAACATGAATTGCAATAATTATATTATCATTATATAGCTGACGCTGACTGAAATAAAAGAGGGAGGCATAAGGCATCATCACTTGATAGATATACACCTAGCGAAAACATTAAATTATTCTTTTTTTATTTAAAATGTATGGATATGCCTTAATCAAGTCATTGTCACACTTATTAGTAACATTTGTTTTTTTCACGACAAAGACTTTTTGTTTAAATGTTTTGTTTTATGAGGATTTGTCTCAACTATTTACCAAAAATAAATGCAGGGTAATGCATATAATTTTGACAACCACCAATAATATCGTAATCGGTCATGTAAATTAATTATTATCGATTCGCTGTTTTAATTGCCTAAAATTAATGTGAAAGCATTTTTGATTCAAAAGAGTGACTTAATAAAATGGTTATACATGAAAAGACATTCATAATAGTATGTTGTATAGAACCATTTTTTTAGGATCAATCTTCATCTTAACATTTACCTATGTCTTTATATCGTGACGAAGCCTGGAATATTGCAGCTGAGCAGTTGGAACTGTTGGTCTAACTTGTTTAACTCTCTTTTTTCAACACATATTCAATTTTTTTCTTAATCTCACTGACGCAGGTCTACACACTGTCTTTGATTATTATTCCCCCAAGATTCCTGGTCGTCGAAGAATATAGTGATTAAATAATTGCATAATTCGTTGTATCGGAATGGGGAGTCTTTTACTGATGCCCAGCTCTTAAAATAAACGATTTATTGCTCTGCTCAAAACCATCGATAATCCAACATTACTAGATTATTACACAGAAATAGAAAAACAAAGGACTCTTAATAATTTCTGAAATATGTTGAGAAAGTATTGGATTTCTTTAAATTCGTTTATCAAAAAACTCATTTATGTGATCAAAAGTTTCTGGCAGTTTCTAAGAAAAATGTTTTATAGATCATTTCTTTTTAATTTGTTACATAAAATAATTAACTCAGATGTTTTTTATTGCCTGTTCGCAGTTTTCTGTCTCGAAAAAATGTAGTTAATTTATAGATGGCTCACAAAGAATGTTTTACTATACCAATTATATTATATAACTGATGGAGTTATGAATTTTTTCATCTTGTTTCTACCCGGATTCAGGTCGAGTATCTCTGCCATTTTTGATTCGCCCAGTAACGCAACTGTAGCGTTTTGTTGTTTGCGATTTTACAGCACATCGCACCCGCATCTGTGACTCATCCACTTCCTGTCAGTTGTGAAAACTGAAAATAACAAAAGAAACTTATTCAATTAGATTTAAATTTCGTATCGCCATTAAATCCCAGGTGGAAAAACAAACAAAGCACACACCACTATCGCGTGTAACTAATTAGTCAGGAAGTTTTTTTTTTCAATTTTAATTTACATATTGTATAAATGTACTTGTTATTAAGTATTGTAATTTGTAATCTCAATTTTATATATGCACCGTTATACAAAACAGGACAAAGGGATTGTAATTGATACCATAAACCATTACTACTTATGCACAAATTCTCACTGTCATGATACCATGCAGGTATTAATTAGTTCCGAAGGCAATTTTTAACTGGAAACCAAGTAATATCAACGTTATAATGGTATAAAACTTCCATTAGCTTGCATCGTTTACCACATATCACAAATAAGTATTTATTTACTTAATCACCACCACGAATACCCGAGTATTGAAATTGTAACAAAAACCGTTTATGGAAACATTTAATTCAATTTTAATTATAAATATAAAAAAGTAAGTGCGTGTCACTAAAAATAAAATAGCATTCTTAAAAAAATGGTTGTTTGTAAAGTCGGTTTACGGACGATAGTTTAACGTGACAACGTCATAAGAAAACATTGATGAAATGATTGCATACTTTTATGAATAAAATGGAATCATTTTTATTGAATTATCATTATTTTGTATGGATACGAAGAAGGAGTGAAATGAAATCTACAATTTTTTATTGATATATTTTATTCGCACTCATTAATTCAAGGATTAATTACCTTTATTGCCGCAATTGTTGTTGTAATATAAACAATGAAAACCACATTAACATTTTACTTCACTTTATAAACAGTTGTAAACAGATCACGTGTAGGTACTGTAGGTGTATAAGTTGTGTGCTGCCGCTGTCTCTTTTCTACTCAGACGCATCGACCAATCGAGTGGAAGAGAGATAGATGCGGCACAATCCGAACGGTAGGCCGATCGTGCCTCTCTATCGCTTATCCGCGCTCTCGCTCGCACGCTTGCCTTCGGCGTAACGCGACAAACGGGACAATGAGTCATGTTTTTTCGTGCGTGCAGCGGGCGTTCATCGATTTATAAGACGTTGTCACGTCAAAAACTGAGGTAGGCCAGGCCAATAAGGTAACATTGCTAGTAATTGGAAAGTGACAACATTTTCTAATACATACAATTTATCGCGCGAAATTCGTAACACTTAATTATTGTGTATAGGGCAGGGATTTCCAAACTGGGAAAATCTTACCATAATATCTACAAATAAATTAAGCTACGTAACGTATTAGTTAAAATTTCGTTTGATGAATATTTATTTTTCTTACATTTTAATACATTTAATTCCTATGTTATTATGTATGTACAAACATAGGTAAATTTTCGTTAGTATACTTTGTATGTCTTGGTTCAAAGACGTGTTTAACCGTTTTTGTTGGTGTACTTTTTATGTATAAACTGGCGCTTACTTGGTAGATATTAAAAATATAATCAAAATAGTAGGGTAAGAAGTTTGACGAGGATTATCGATCGATAATTCGAATGGATTGCGGTACCAAATAGCAGAAAAACCCCAATTTAAGGAGTTGCGTTTCAGTAGTTTTAAAAATTGTGGGGTCATTTTAAGCGGTGGGCTTTTTGCGCACTTATCGATAAGTGATTTTCATTACAAGTAGCTGTGATAATAAATATGTCAACAAACGACGATTATCAAATGCGGGGAGTAGAATATTAATTTTACTATTGCACGGTGCAATGAATGAATTTAAAGTTAAGGTAATGGAAATGACTATTTTATCAGTACAATCGTTCAATAAATTTCGTGTTTTATTCAGGAGGAAGCATGTCATTTTTATTTTAACTCTGATGTTATCTAACGATTGGTACGCACGACATCTTCCATCATCAAGATCCACGAGAGTCGGAGTCGTGAATCTGTTGTCACCAGCGCCACTCGTACTTACTGATAAGCCCAAAAAGAGGCGCATCCCGAGATGATCAACGAAAACGTCACTATGCAATTACCGCCACGAAATTAATAATCATTAAAACTGCTTCAGTAAAGATTTGATTGATAAGATTATTATGTTTTTGATAAACGAAAACATAATCTTTTCTTCTCCTCTCTTGGCTATTTCCGCTCCCTATGGCAGCATTTGGTATATGTTGATACTCAATGATATACTTGACTAATCCCATGACAATTCATCATCGTTTAGTTCCGTCTAGTATTATGTAATATAATGTACGCGACGGTCGTCCAGGAGGCCGATCAGAAGAAGTGGCACGGCTTAGGTTGTTTGGAGACATATACAGCAAAACATACATAAATGGGGGATTAATGCACCATTGCACCATTAAAGGACCCGCCCTTGACTGGAAGGTATCCTTATATTTATGTGATTGTCTTGTTTGTTTTTTTTACATCACGATACAATTTGATTTGATAATGTCCTACGTAATCAATCAATACAAAAAATAATTGAACACTTGATATGAGAATTTTGCCCAAATAAAATAATTTTGAACAAGTAACAGACAGCTACAGCGACAAAGATCCCAGATTTAGGAAACTAAGTATTGTGTGTTGCGTTTTCTTTTGTTGGGTGCCTATGATGATGAATCTACTGTGTTCAGTGAACGAAGGTTTTGCGGCGTTCCCAACCGTGAATAATAAGCTGAGGTCGCGTATTGTATTGTAAACCGGAAGGCGGTCACTTCACTTATATACACTTGTTCAAGTGAGATGAGCAGTGGCCATTTTATTCACACATTGGCTACAGGGAAATAAAAACACAGAGAAACTAATCGTACTCCACGTTCCTCGTAGCCGATGTGTAATATCGTCAGTTATGATATATCCGATGCAATCCAGGCTCTTCTAGATTTTTCATTTATTAGATAGTCCAATATGTTCATGCGGAAATATGATTCTGGATCCTGGTGACATCCACCAGTCATGGATAACGGCACAAGGAAAATTGACCAAGACTAAAAACGATATGACTTGCCCTGTCGATCCTGACGGTGATGTCAACTCAGTTGTGGCTCAGGATAATTACAAGGCATTCAAGAGTCCACGGCGTCCAAACAAAAGTGATTGGAACTTTTTTCGGTAAATTCTTCTTTCAGAACTATAGATATTCTTCAGATTTAATCATTTTGATTCCACATTTTATAATAATCCACAAGAACTCAAAGAGTAAAGTCAAAATATAAAATTATAAGCCAGTATGTATAAATTTTTTGAGCTTAGCTCGAGAGGATTGGGATTCTGTCCCTTGACCATATATCCATAATTTACCATTTTTTCTTCTCCTAAACTAGATAAGTAGGTTATTTCGTATCCTAGTGATATTTTTATTTTTTTTATATTTGGCCTAGTCTATGAAATCGTATATAATAATATGAAATGAACTCCTGCTTTACCAATTTCAAGATCAACTTCCAAATTAAAAGTTTTACTGTTTTTTTCCATGCTTAATGCCATGTCAACCGACTCGACAGTGACATTATGTTGGCAATATTATTAGCACCAATATATATATATTTAAATCGGTAGATAATCTGTAAAAATAATAAAATGGAATTTTATTCAATGTTCATGAACAATTTTTTTATGTAAAGCGCTCATCTGGCGTGGATTATCAAACATCTTACGATAATAAAATAATTAAGGCAGACTTTCTGTCACTAGGTTAGCTGGCTAATTATTTTGCATGGTGTAATTTATTGTAACACATGAGAAATTAGTTGCACAGGTGTAGATGTCGGCTTATGACTCAGTATTCGTAAGCCATAAAGAAGTTGCATTCGAGTCTTTGTTAGTTGCGTTGACTCACTTCAATTTGATTTTCTTTCTTATTCTTTTTGTTCACTCTTCGATTCTTTATTTGCATGCTGATTAGGTTGTGGCAGAAAACTTATTTATCTTTGTCTTTCTATATGAGATTAACGTTCAGATTGTAAGTGAATTTTGAACGACTTTATTAATGAGGAATGTATTCTCTTATGGTGCAACTGTTGTATATCTACTTTTAAGTCACGATTCAAGCAACTCCTATCTATTGTTTAACCCGTGGCGGACGAACGTCACAGATGTTGTGTTTGGAAAAGACAAGGCCCGTACGCGTATGTCACGACTTGTGTGACGGGAACTTTCAACTGATGATTAAACGATAAATCTCTTGCACACAGGGGTGATTATTGTTTTAAAATATTGCCTTATCTATCTTGCTACCACAAACTCCTTGAGATTGTCAGAAATAAGAGATTTAAATATAAAAACATCGATTTCTCGAACAGCTACAATTTTTCGATTTTACCCGTCAGTGCGCTTATTCGTTTGAAAGTTCGCGCGAACTCTCGCGCCTGCGCAGTTCTCATATAATTTCATTCGCGGCTGCGCATATGACGGAACTATTTTACGTGACAAGCACTGCGCGGTATTATATTTATTTTTCGTGCGATCTTTATTTAATGTTTTATACTTCGTGACAGTATTGAGGGACACATTTAAATAAAAAACTATCGTGTATTTATTCTAATTGTGTCGACTATTGTGTTTACTAAAAGAATTATTGGGTGTATTATTTAAAAACATTTAGTTCTGATTTGTGATTTGCACAATGCTCAAATGTAATTCAAAGAAAAATAAAAAAAACTTTAACAAGTTTAATGTGCAAAGATTTTGATGAAATTTGTAAATCTTTTCTACAAAATTTATAACTCTTAAAAAGATTTTAAAAAATCATAAATTATTATCTCTCCCTAGGTGTATGTGTGTTGAACATTTGGTGATAAATGTCTCGATATTAAATTATTTATCTGTTTCCCGTAATTAAGTTTAGGTAATATATGTATGTTTCGAAGTGACAACGACCATCGAATGAGTTCGTCGCAGGGCTCTTAATTTGACACGTTCGTAATTAAAGATAACAAATACGTCATGTCGACAAGCATTGCTTTTTTGTTAGAGATTTGTTTGTTTAATGAATTGTGGCTTCATGTGGTATTTCTTTCGGGTTTTTAGTGTTCCCACATATTCTTAATGTGTTTGTCCGCAATCAATATCAATCCAATTATTTTTAATCCCTCTATTTATTACGATATAACGAAAAATAACATCCTTTCATAATTCGAAGAAAGGTGACGCGCACGGTTTTGAATTGAGTGAATATTTAAACGCGTGTGCCGGGTTAATAGTCAATCATAAAAACCTTTAAGCAAATCAGGATTGAATCCAAATAAGCATTTCATTGATGATAAAATTGCCCCTTAATTTTGACGGGTTTGAAAGCTATGATATATTTTTGAGGAACCAATCTTCCATGTAATGTGTCACTTTTAAGGTGTTCACTGTCAAACTTGGTGGAATGGCATTATAATATAAAAGTTGTATAATTTTTATTCAAACGATATGTGTTATGGAAACATAATATCCAAGATTGTATTACATATAACAGTAAATAAATTGTTGATTGTTTAAGTGTTCTTTTATGTATCACGGATCGTTTACCAAAAAAAGTATCGTTCGACTTGTGTTCGTTATTTATGTAGATATATTGATAATAATTAGTGTGTCACAAAAACTGCCTGTCCGGATGGAGATGAGAAAGTCGAAGAATCAGTAGCCTCGAGGTATCACTCATCCTGGTTTACAAGTTGCCAAAATTCGGGTCGATTCGCTTGACAGAGAGAAAAATTACATAAATTTTACAAAACTTATTCGTCGTAAATATATAATTTAGAATAACTTAATATTGACTATTTTACTTATGATTTCAATAAAAGTGAAAATGTAAAATATATTTTTTGTAGGAAAAAAACATGTAACTGTACACTGAAGAAGGAAAATTTTCATTGTCAATAGAAAATAAATAGATACTTGTCTAAAAAATTGAGTTGTTTTAAAATGGGTAATACCAAGAAGAAAACATTCAATATCAGCTCAGATATACTGTTAACTTCATGTACACCCGATCTTTTTTTGCACGGTTTCGAAATAAAACAGCTTTTTAAAAAGTATTGACTATTTCATCCAGTGTTTTTTTTTGATTTAACACGGCTTAAAAAGACTATATACTGAAAAATGGTACAAAGTACAGTAAGTCTGTTAAAAAAGTGCACAGAAATTTGTAAGAAAGATATAACAAATCATTTAGAATTGATTAAATCAACGATTTGGTTTGAAAAAAAACATTTATTTTCTTGACAGTAACAAAACACAAAAAATAAGAACACACTCATATAAACCATAATATATTTATTCTTTATGTCGCTCGTATATGTTTTGTTAGACGTTTCTCGTTCTATAATTGGCAATAATCTAAGGCAGAATAATTGCATTGTTAGTTTACTTAAAAATTTGCATAGATTATAAATAACAATTATTACTACAATATATTATCGTATTGTGTACACAGTTGTATTTTTTTCTAAAGTGACTCAGTAAGTCACGCCATATGGCAAGACTATTGAAAAAAGAATTAAATGCAGGAAAAGTGATACCGCATTGCATCACCTGCCATTTTCTTTGTACATTTTTTTCCTCTGTCTGAGTCATATTTTTTAACATTTTTTTTCACGCAAACGTTTTTTCTTTCTTCAGTATGTTCCCTTTGTTAGTCATGCATCGCAACAACAGATAATGCAATACTTTTTGTACCTGCAGCGATAATGTATAATTGTTTTTTTATTGCATATTTTCTATTTATATACATCCTTCATACGTTTAACTTTACCTTGGGTTAATAGATGACATTATATAGCTCTTAGTGTTACTTTATTGTACAATTTTTTTTAGCATTTTAGACAATTCGCCTTGTTATAAAGATATGATGTTAGTGTTAGAGGTGTAACTCCATTGTTAAATAAGTGCTGCAGAAATTATCTCAGATAATAAATAAATATTTGATATTCATTAAGTCAGGATTCGAATTTCTATTCGTTAAGTGTTGTTCTTACCGCAGGGGCCTTACACTTATAATATTTACATTTATGATAATTTTTGTGCTATTTTTTAGTGGTAGTATTCTATGTCCTATGTCACCGATCTTAGTAAAAAGATATTATAGTAAGATTCTTACTATGCAATAGTAGCACATTTACAAGTTTGTACACATTAGATGAGACACTTAACATCAAACATACCCATCTCCAGATGTAGGCCAATTTAAATTTACACGCTTAATGCCCCCTATAATTAGTTACAATTGAATTTAACTTAATGATTGTTATTTAAACATGAATACGTCAGTTTTATAAAGAAATTACTATATTTATATATCTGTAATTCAATGGGTTGTGTTACTAGTTATTTCGTACGTAATCGTATTTAATTTTATATAAAAAATGAATTTCTACAATGCTACTGCCAAATCCATCAAAAATATACTGTAATTTTTGTGTTAGGATGTAGATGTGAATATATATTTTTTATATCTTGCAAACTTTTCGTTATGATAAAAAGAAAGTATAATCTAATCAATTCTGTTAGGATTACATTTTGACAATCTTAATAAATCTCTTTAATTCAGTTGCAAAAAAACAAGCTCGTTCGTGACTAACAGATAAGTACGTTCCAACGATTAGATAATGAAACATATTTTCCTCATAATAATTTAAAAAACAAGTTTTATGTTGCTTAAAATTTGAGAAACATATCTTTTTTAAGTACATATTCTTTATAAATATGGAAAGAAATCATAATCCTAAGTGGGTACTTATATTTTACGTAATATTTAAGATTATACATTTTATGAATAACGTATGCTATTTAAATAGGAAGGTTCGGTAAACTAGTGGAGTTTACTAGAGATTATTGACGAATTTATTGTTTCATGAGATATAGAAAATAAGCTGCAAGAAAAATATATAAAAGAAACATTGCTGCACAGTGCCCTCTGTGAATCCATTTACGTTCTTAAATTAATACTTGTGATCGCTGTTTTAATACCGTGATAATTAGTGATGAGATTGATTTATAAACCGCTAATAATCAAATAAAATAATGAAAGTAATAATCAAAGTCATGAAATATTTTTACACCATTTAATCGTATTAATCCTTAAAGTAGTAAATTTTATTAAGGAAACCTATAGCACAATAATTAATAGTAATTAGATGATCGATTTCTTTGAACGCCGATGTGAGAACTTAAAGGTCAAAAATGTATTTTTATCAGGGCTGTGGAGTCGGAGTCAGAATCGTGGAATCGGGGTTTTTTGGCTGGAGTCGTAGTCGTCGCGGCGATTTGGCCGGAGTCGGAAATTTTTAAAAGTTTGAACTTTTTATTTTTGCATTTAATATGTCAAATTTGACTTTTGGCCGTATTGATAGGGTTGATATTTAATTGAATACACATAAATAGGAAAAAAAGTGACGATATTAACCGTTTTTTCGTCAGAGTCGGATTCGTATTTTTGGTAAATGTCGGAGTCGTTGTCGGAGTAGGAGTCGTGGTTTTGGTAAAGGCTGGAGTCGGAGTCGGACTTTTTTAGACCGATTCTACAGCCTTGGTTAATATTTAATTGATTACACATAATTATAAAAATTAGGCAAAAAAAAGTGACGATATTAAACTTTTTTAGTCGGAATGGGAGTCGTTATTTTGGTCAATGTTGGAGTCGGAGTCGTGGTTTTGGTAAATGCTGGAGTCGGTGTCGGAATCGAACTTTTTTTCACAGCCCTGATTTTTATAAACGGAATGTATGCGCTATTAATAAAATATATAACTCTAAACTGTTTTTCGCATACACATTGCAGTTTATGTGATACTAGTATAATGATTTAATTGTAGTATTTACATCTATTATAATATTTCAATTAAAGTATTAATTTGTTAAGTATAGTTATATCTACTTTGGATTTATCGAACGCACACCATGCCATTGTGTGTATGATTATCGGTAAATGTGTGTGTAAAAATGTGTATTTATTTCAACGTCCTTGATGTATCGAAGCTAGTGTTTGTGCCATATGGACTTGCAAATTGATAGCAGCTATCTAAAAAAAATTTTTACAAGTTTACATAATATTTAATTTTAAAACAGGTTATCTGTTTCTAATTTGACCTAATTTTTAATATACTGGATTGAATTGATACCTTGTTAAGTCAATATTTTTTCATGTTGTTAGTGCATACAGCAGTGATGCACAACCTTTTTTGGAGAAGGGCCAGGTAATCAATTCTCAGATAGTTCGAGGGCTGCATAGGTTAAAGTGATAAAATTATTCCCAGTCCTCTTTAACGCGATTTAGATTTTACACGCATTTTTTTTAACGGCATCGTTCTTTATTTTATGCGCTTTACTCGTTTAAGCACAAATATTTTTGAAACAAGAAATTTTGAAAGAATCTGACAGTGACAACAGCTAATAACTCTGATAGGTGATAATGTGAGTGTTTGTGCAATGTGAATATACATATGTATCTGTTTTTTATTGTATTTTTTCATCAACAAAGAAATGAAATTTATGTGTGAGAACAATTTTTTTTTGCGCGAATTTGAAGAACAAATTTGTTTTTTCATATATTTTTTACGTGATTTTTTGAATCGAGCCTTTTTCTGGAACCAATGTATTGCGTAAAAAAGGACTGGTTGTATATAAAATTAAGAATTTTATTATGGTATATTGTTCTTCCATCGCTTTAAAGGTCTGAAGATCAAAGGTGATTGATATTTGTTATATCGGGCTGCAAGAAATGTCTCTGCGGGCCGCAGGTTGTGCATCACTGTCATTAAGCAATTACTTTGGAATATTATTTATGAATGACTGCTTTCGCTGATATTAAATCGCAAACTACCATTGTTTGTAACAGTTTATATAACGTCATAGAGAGATAAAACGTGGCCTGGGACAACTGTAACCTGAGTGTCAAGACTACATACCTCATCCCCTTGAAGAATTAAAACTGCAGGAAATAAAACATTTTTTAAAGATTCAGTTGTTCTTTCTGCTAAGGTACGATTGTATATATTATTAATATTTTTTCCAGATATGTATATTCTTGTTATAACAATAGAAATATGTAATTTGAAATGATGTTGTTTTCATTTTAAATAATTTTGTTCTGTAATTTTGCAAACAATACCGTCGTAAACATTTTCAACCATGAGTCGTGCAAATCGTTTTTTTCGCTAAATTTCGTATAATTCACCACAACTTTTATTTTGTTGTTTTTTATGAATCGTTATTCATTATTTATTGCAGTTGTAGCGTTCTAAATTTACTTAAATGTAGCACTCATTAAATATGAATCAGAGCTAAATTATATTTGATATTTCACAAGAAAATGATACATGTTCTTGATAAACCTACCATGAAGTGTAAAAATGTATGAAAACTATATTTCTGAAATTAATGTAAGAAAAATAGAACTGATGTTGTGTCTTATTTTGGTTCACAGATATATATAACAGTGTATTTATTATATTCAGATATAAAATAACACCTATATCCAAATAATATTTTAAATGGGAATGTAAATAAAAGGTGACATCTGAATTAAGTCAAACTTGTGGGAGGTAATATCTTTCAAAAATAAAATAATGAAAAAATTGGTGACTGTTTAAGAATTCTTTTGGTACCGTATCTACTTTTTATAGTAAAATTCTTGTGAATTAGTAGTGTAATGAAAACCTCAATTAACTGAGACGTTTTAAACATCATTAGCTATGTTATATCAATTACACGAACATATTTAAAAAAAATATATGTCAAGCTCTGCACCTTCTATTCCTCTTTAAGAGAGTATTATTATGTATTTTTTAACAACGTTATAAGTCAGAAGCATTTAAATATAGTATATAAATAAAGTTATCAAGTACTTCTACTATTTTGAATAAATTAATATATTTAAAAAAAAATCATTCGATATGCTGTGTCATTTAATTATGGCATGTTTTTTGCTTATTTCATTTATATCTTTAAATTATCCTTATATCAATATAGAATTGAAAATTCGATTTACTAACGGTAAATATTTGAATTTTTTTGATTAGGTTTTTCGCATATTTTAATATCTTATTTTCCCCGATATTTGTAATGCCACGATTATATTCAAGCTATGCATTTGAATAGTATACAAAAAATCAATACTTCAAAGTAAATATTATGTACGTATTAAATACACATCAGTCTTTATGACGTTTGAAAAACAAAACATTCAGTTTTTTCTACTTTCATTGTAGAGGAAAGCTTTGATGAATATTTTTGGCCCTTTCATAACGTAAACAGCGTTTGGAAGTTGGGAAATGTTTACGTACAGCGTTGTAAATAGAAGGAAGAAAAAGTAAACATTCGTTAAAATATAAAACTTCCGGTTTTAATGATCGATCGGTTCGTTTATTTAAAACACATTTCCACAATCGTAAAGCTCGTGTTTATAAACATGTTACATAATATTTTAAAACAGAGAGCCACGTCTAATAGCAATCAATATTATAGAATTCTTCACCCTTTTCTGTAAAATTAGTAACAACAAATATGTGAGAACATCTAGACAGCGAGAAATATGAAGAGGTCGTAGTTTACTCATGTATGTATACACTGTGTTTTTTTTAAATATTTTAAATCAATTAGTTGATTTCAACTATAACGCCAGATTCTATTTTGAAAAGTTAAGTGTGAATTATCGATAGTAAAATATAGCATTGCAACATCACTTATGATAAATCTGTAATCGGTCGAAATTAATAATATGATTGTCCAAGCCATTATACTTTTGTTTCCAAAGTCGTGAACCGTTCTGATTTTGACACTAACCATCATTTTCCTTTACGTTTTTATCATGTACATGATTTTTACATATTTTATTGCAAGCCATACTTTATGACCATAAGAATAATGTGACAGCATTAGTTCAGTTTCTAAAAATATGGGATAGTTCTAATTTTGATACTATACGACTCAATTGTAGTTCATTACTACCACAAATATTTTTGAAATATCAGAATAATTTTTCCATTAGTAAACTGTAATTTTTATCCCAATCGAAGCTTGGTATACTTAATATGTGTTGGAAGTTTCGATAATGTTCCCAAAAACTTTCACAGTTATTCGTACAGTAAATTAATTATGCTTACTCATTTCGTAGCCATTTGTATTTTTTAAATATATGAATACAATATACGTTGGTGATTAATTGGTGACAGTTCAAACCATTGTCTCCTATTGTAATTGAGTAGAGATAATTCTGATCGGCGTTGCCACATACAACGGTAGCTTTCGTTTCTAAAATATGCGAAAACACATTGTAATGAAAACTTAAGCCGGCATTTGAATACAATGACTGCAAAGCAAAAGGCACAGAAAATAGAAATGGAATGACAAGCAAAATTAGATAGAACATAAGTCAAGAGTTAGCCGTGTACCACACAGTCCACTAATTTGACTAAATTACTCGTAGCGTCGGATTATACTTGTACTCTTTCACCATATTCCACGAAAGAATATTTGTCCAAATGTGGAATATTATGAGACCCTGAGAAGTATAGTGAGCCACATAGCATTTTTTTGATATGGATATTATTGTACATATATCGTGTGCCTCCACACAATTATCATGTTTAAATACAAGATGTAGATATTATCATGGTGTCCATAAACAATGACCCTTTTTTATTTTCAATTAATTAAGTCATTTCGACTAAAATGCGATATTGAATTTTGAAAAGAAAGAAATCATTGCAGACTATTTATTTCTTACTTATTATTTCGACAATAATGTCGAATGAAAACATATTTCAAATATATGTTAAACTGGTGGCCAGGATTTTTACCAATGATGCGGCGTTCAACAGTTTTTAGATACAAACGCTTTTTTAAAAAAATTCTAGATCTTCTAGAAAAAGGCAATATATCTACAAAAAATAATAACGACGTATTATTCAATTTTAAGGTGTTCACTGTCAATACTCTGCGGAGGCATTAAAAAAAAATATGTGAAATGTTTTGTACTTATTCTCCAATAAATTTATTTAGATCAGGACCGGTTTCGCTCATCACTAGCATTTTCAATTCATCAAGGCTGATCTTAACACATTTATTATAGAATAAGTACAAAAAGTCCGGTCCGTGGCGCAATGTCAACGGCGTTGGCTTGCGTGCCGGATCGCCCGGGTTCAATTCCCGGTACGAGCGGATTTTTTCAGTCGATAAATCTTTTCAAAGGCATGGGTGTTTCTGTTGTTGAAAATCCGTTCCCATCTTTCCGATCCCAAAGAGCGACGCATAGGGACAGCGATTTACTAATCACTAGTCCTGTCCTAGTCCTCGTATCCTTTCCATCCCTACTCTCTTCGAAAAAAGAGAGGTTGAGCAACTGAGTAACAAGCAGTTCTCGTAGAAAAAAGAAATGTTTAGATAAACGCCGTGAGGAGTCCATATGCTCCAAAATGGTAGCGGACATAGTTAAAAAAAAAACAGTACAAAAAATGTCTTATTATTTTTTCATAAATAACCTATTCATCAAAGTATATAACTCATAAATAAAAATATGTGCATATTGATATCTATTTATAATGCAAAGAGACAAACAGCACGTGTCAGGCTTGTGTAAGTATACTGTCATCTTAAATTTGACATCTGAATAGAAACTGATTTTAGTAACATTTAACTCCACCAACGCACATGACTGTTGAAATTTGTGCTAAACATTGATCACTTCACTCAAGTAAATTAACAATAGCCTCTATGACAAAGATAAATGGTTAAAACATATTTTCATTCACACTGTACCACATAATTGTAGATTGTAAAAATACAAATACAATTTGTTTGTAAATGTTACTGTAAAAATCTGTCAATTATCTTCAATAAAAGAATTATTTTTTCGCTCGAATTATTTACGAGGATTTTTCTCTTCTCTGTACACTTAACGAAGAATCGGTTCTCCCATAATATATATTATTATTATATTATATTAACTGAATTCAGATTAGACTAGTCATGATTTTGAATTAGATTCATTATTCCTTCTGCAATCCTTTTCAGTCGAACTATTCCTAATTACTTAATAATATATTACTCTCGAAGATAATGATTGGAGATATCCAAATATAAATTTGAATACTCAATTATTATAATAAAAATGAGAGATAAATTATTGAAAGAAAAAACCTGTTATAATTTATACTTGTGACAGTCGTTTTTTTATGAATTTGGAGGCCTAATATAAAAATATGTCGGATATTAACTACGGTTTAATTGAATCAGTTAATAACTTTATTGGAACCCTTCAAATAGAAAAATCGCCAAAATTGCAGATTCGGTACATTGCCACGGAAATGTCGATATTATATCTACAAAATAAAACAGATGTTTTGTACTCATTCCACATTTTCCAATTCCGAGTACAGGGGCTCAAAAACATTTTCGTAAAATTAGTAAATCGAAAATATTTGGAGGGCCAATCTTTATAAAAAAATATTTCGTCGCTTAAACTTTTATTTTCAACTAAATATACGTAATTTTACTCGTATTAATTAATCATGTTGAAAAAAAAATTATACTGCTTCATTTTGGTAAAATGTTTATTGACCACTGATTTCTGATCATTTCATAATTTGTGTAAGACTCAAATTTTACTGCTCGATTATCCCTAAATCTTCTTATATATAAAACCGAAACGGCGTATGTATGTATGTGGGTCTGTAATTCCCTTTTGCTTTGTTGTTGCAAGTTGCCATAAAAACGAATATGAAAGAAAATATGTTTGAATTTTTATCGGCGAAGACATTTATGTAATAAATTAGTCTTCTACCAACTTTTTCCCGGCTTTTATTATTAATAATAATGTTTAATATTTACTTGAAGGTATTATTTGACATTTCTTTGACAGCAAATTAGATTTTTTCCTTGAATTTGGACATTTTAATGGTCGAAAATGCGGCGGGGCTGTCATCAAATTAAATAAAGTTTGTGATTTTATTTTAACTCTATTTTGGATGTTAGATTTTGTGATATAATTATGTCGAATGATATAACATTAAATAATTATTGGTCGGCTTAGTCCGAGCGACGCCGGGTAGCAATACTAGTATAGTATACTAACTGACGTGGTTTGTATTATAGTGTCTTTCTTTGCCATACTCTTTCATAACAGATATATGTTATTAGCATATTAGACATACAACAATGTTATTTTGTTCGATTAAAAAATAAAGTACACTGAATTTTACTTGAAATGTTTTCTGTACGTGTTTGACGTTATTTTACATGTGGAAAACATACAGATTTAACATAATTAGGCTCGCGGGACACATCAAAAAGTGACGCGGGCCACTATTGGCCAGCATGACACACTTTGTGAATCCCTGCCTTAATACATACATACATACATATATTACAGTTGCTTAGTGTAGTACGTGCATATTGTAACCAAACTTTTCCAACTTTGTTGTTCTGTAATCAATATTTAAATACAATAATAATATATTGGTATTATTGCCAGGGATATATCTACATATTTTATTATCATGCTGTTGCCATGCACGCAGCACGCAACAATATTCCGATCCACGCATCAAGCACCTACATTTTATTTTATGGCAGAGCATTTATTTAATTTTAATACATTTACATTAACTCTCATTGCTATTCAGAACAAGCCAACTACACGAGGGCAACCCGTCTATTATTATTTACTGCTGTGTTTGTTTCAACGTATTAATTCTCCATCAGTGTTAGTGCGTATTAATGTATGTTAATTTAAATCTATTTCAGGTGTTCTGTATTTGAATTGTATACAATTATTGTAATAGAGAAATTACTCCTTGTCTCTAGGGTTGTTAATATATTCCCGATTAACAATGCCTTGATCTAATAATAGAATAAGCGTTTAATACTGTGGATATTAGAAAAATAAAATTATTAACAGGTTATAATTGTTTATATGATTAACAGGCAGTTGTCTTAGGACAACTTCTATGGAAGTAATATATTGTATTAAGAGTCCATTATTTGCTCTACATTGAGGGCTAAACGTATTTTTGTTTAATGTTAGTGAATCCAAAATAACGTATCCAGAAATATACGGCGTTCACCCACCGTAATATAATAATGTGTCATTTTAATCGAAATTAAACAAATTTGTATTGGGGCATTTTGGTATTTGAGTAGATTCATATTTAGGGATTTTGTTACTAAGCAGGGAGTCACTTATTTGTACGTCTCCTTCTACGACTCCTTCTACGACTACCTTACGTTAAAAAAAACACCACGATTCCGACAGCCCTGCTATTTACTCATACCACGATCCATGGTCATGAAGGAGTGACGTGGAAGAAGAAGAATGTATAACCCTGGAGTTTATTCAAGTGCTAATAATATTTTGATTACCTCTGACATCTTATGCATAAAACATTTTAATATTTTATCTACTATT
Organism: Himalopsyche kuldschensis; assembly: GCA_028554975.1. Taxonomy (NCBI): domain Eukaryota; kingdom Metazoa; phylum Arthropoda; class Insecta; order Trichoptera; family Rhyacophilidae; genus Himalopsyche; species Himalopsyche kuldschensis. The sequence continues at coordinate 20,339,679 of JAHFWI010000003.1, forward strand.
GGTTAGGCTTACCTAGCAACTAGTACCCGAAGTTGTTTGTTAGAATTGAAGTGAGAAAAAAAGTGCTGATGATCTCATGGCTAGATAAAAAAATAAAATGAGTTCAACAAAAACGGTCTGTGGGATGTGCGCTCGTTTATTTTTCCATTTGTTTCTTACAGTTGACCTGTCAAAAATAATACTATTTTACTTTAACACTATCCAGTCATATTTTTCATTCTCTTATTGTTATGTATGTATCTATTTCAACAAACAAGATGACGATATTTTCGCTGTAACTATCATTCATAAAATGGTTAGTAACGTGCTTATACTTCACTACCAAATTAAATCGTAACATATTACAATTATCAATAACAAATACGATTTGAGTTTTTGATTGTAATGATTCACTGAATGAATTACCAAAATTATCTTCAATATAATGCTCTTATTGAATCAGGAATATTATGCAATAAACATTGACAACATAGTAAAAATGGCATATCGAACTATAATTTTCATTCGAGGAGTAAATGCTATTGTTCTCAAGATTCTTATTTCAAAGATTTTTTACTGGTCGTTTTCAAATAATTACTGGTTTCTTCAAAATTGTTTAATTAAAATTAATCAAATAAATCGATTAATATTATACTATATAATAATTTCCCCAAATCTTTTTTATTTCACGGTTTGCCCAATTTATATGGCTGAACCATTATAACAGATAATTTGTATGAAAAGCCTTCTCCATAGAAATACATGATAGCACATGCAAACAAAACATTATATATTAACACACTACTTGCCTTGAAATTTATTTACAAATATAATCGAGGCCTTATGAACCATATTTCAATTTTACTAATAATGTTTAAAAATCTATAAAAAGTTATGTATTATTTATTTCTCATTAGTTTTACTGCCAACACAGTATTAAATATTATTTAACAAGGTTTTTAATTGCATGTATATTTGCTTAATCACTAGCTAATGGTTTTTGTATGAACAATTATAAAAATTAATACTATTAGTGGCGTTTGATATACGTAATAAGCAGTTTGCATAAAATTATTGACAGTGTGGGAGGAAAGTCCTTTACGTCTCACCGAGAAAAATCATGCATTGACGGGTAAAAATAATTTATCCACAAATATAATTTATTATTGTTTTGACTACAAATAACTGGAAGGGTTACCTTACGTGTGTATATAAAGTCATAAAGAAGGATGCTGAACAATACCTATGGGAGTGGCATTAATTGTATTAGAAAACGGAAGAGCTTCGCAAGTCGATCCAACCGATCGACCACGGTACGAAACATATGGTATGTCAACACTCAACATAGTCATACGGAAAACAAGTAGTTACTCACTGGTGCTTTGTGTTTATCTATAGGATTTGATTTTCTGCAAACTTTGAACGCTATCAAATCTTGCGTAGTTACTCCTGAGATACTCCCTTTTCCCGTATTTGCCGAGTAAATTTACCGCGGGTTATTTGTCCGTGTATCATTTCATCCTGACAATAAATATAGATGACAATAAATATATTCTACTAGCTATTTCGACATCACGCTGTCGCCATAACTATCAATTAAATAATGTAATCACTTTTAAGGTGTTTACTGTCAATACTTGGTGGAATGGCATTATAATAAAAATAATAAAACATTTTTAGTACTTTTTCCACCTAAAATTTATTAGATCAGGTCCGATTTTGCTCATGACGAGCATTGTCAACTGATCAGTTGAGCGAATGATGCTCGCCATGAGCGAAACCGGTCCTGATATAATAAATTTTATGTGGAAAAAGTACTAAAAATGTTTTATTATTTTTATTAAAATAATGTTATGCATATGGAAAGAAAAAATCCTTAGTAAAATTAAGAAAATTCTAATTCAATTAATCAATCAAATACTACCAACAACTCAACGGAATTAATAAATACATGACATAAACCCATTTCAAAGATCTCTTTTTCAATTGTAAAAGTCTGACCTTGCCGGGGCTAGAACTCAGACCCACCTGATCGCTGGGGCAAAGAAAACCCTTGCAACTAGACCGCAGATACTGTCTTAGTATCTGGCAAATAATATAAAATAAATATAGAGACAATAACACATAAATGAATCGGGGAATTCTTCACAATGTCTGGACTAATATCCTGGATTATAGATCTTATTCACTATGATAAATAGATGATTTTAAATCAAATTTATACTATTATACTTTCTTTATATATGAGTAATGTTCATGAATTGACTAGACTAGGTTAAGATTAACTTTATGTGTGGCTAAAATCGTAAATAAATATATTTAGGTGGTATATTTTTATAAGAAAATGCCAGATTTGTTAGTTGATTTGATAATAATAATTATTACTATAATTCTTTCCTCGCATGACACCACTTAACCGCCGAATCGTGATGGAGACATATTAGAAATAATATAAAACAAGAATGGCCGTAAGTAGGCACTTAAGTGAATTAGATTTCTTTGTGATTTTAATGTTGCCACAACCTTTCAACTGCAAGTAAAGTTGTCGAAAGTGGGACAAGAGTGTACTATCAAGATTAGTAGAACAGAAACGTGGCTTTTGGAGATGAATATCTATCTGCCACTGCACAGCGGTTTCTAAATGTTATAAAACTAGTAGTAATAAAAAAGAGAATCATTATTTTTTTTTCGATTATGATAACCAGTTTTATATTCCTGTTTGGCTACAGTAAGATTGTGATTTTGTTTATTAAATATAACATTTTGAAAATTTAAAAAAATAATGCAATAATATTTCAAAATCAATCGGGTTTGAAGACTGAGAAGTCTCTTAATTATTAATTAGATGTTGTTTGTAGATTGCAGAGCGACCCGTCGTTTTAAAAAAATATATACTGATAATATAACGGTATCGATCTCAAATACTGATTAACTCAATTAGTCAAATCTGGCCAATGATAAGACTACGTGCTCGGGACCGGTTTTAGTAATCTGTCCTTATTATTCCGAAAATGTGGGATCCGATACAAAAAAATAGTAAAGAAATTATGTAATTTTTTTTCATTATAAATAATGCCTTTTCGTCAAGCTTACATTGACATTAAACTCATAAAAGTGGATTAAACTAAGTATATGATATTTAATTACAGTAAGGATAAGCGCATAATTTTTTTCATTGCATAAAAATACTTTAAATATAAATCATATACATTTTAGTTGAATTGTATCTATGTAGTTAAGAGCTTTGACTACATGGGTGGAGAAGTGAATACATGATCAAGACTTGAATTGCTTGATGCCAAATATTGATTAATTGAATGGTATTTTGTTAAAAAGCATTCGCCGTTGAAAATTGCTTGTAACAATTCGATTCGGCGTATTTAAATTAACTTTTTGTAATATTTCCTCAGACCTGCAATTCAACATTCTAAAAAAGTAAACAAAATTACAGTCAATAAAAATAAAAAATAAATTTTACTTCCACTAATTTGGTGAATATCATGACCGGTTTCGCTTATTACACCAAAGGGTGAAATTAATCGTTAATATGTTTTAAAATCTTTAAGAAACTGATTGTATATCAAACTCGAAACTCATCCCATATGATATACGATTTTTTTTTTGATTTATTATAATCTTGAATATTATATTTTTTTAAGAACCTCAATGAAAAACATATGAATAATACATTGTCTAATAATTATAGCTTATCCGAATCAAATTATAATAAAAAAATCTTAATCCGGAGTTACTTTTTTCTGAAGAAGAAAGAAAACAGAAATCCGGAAATGTTATTCCGCTGGCTTTGATTTATGATTGTAATGTAAATGATATATTTTACGTAGGCAAGCAATATTTATTATTTATATACCTACAATAAGCCACCAAGTTAATTATGAGAGCAAAATAAATACGAACTTCCAAGAAACTGTAATTTGTTTCCATCTCCGAATAATGGACAAGTAATCGCACAAATAGACCCTTTTCAAAGAAAATTTTGTTTTCAAAAAGAAGAAAGATATTGGCTATTCAGGAATTTGAAAAAACTTATAATAATAAGATAATAACAAATATAGTTTATTTTTTTATCACAACGATCTTCAATCAATGTTTTCTGGGTCAAGCGAAATCGAGTTCTAGAATCGAGTATCTCGGATTTGGGTAATCATCTAATGAAAAATTAATTATATGTTTATATGAATCAATACCGGTTTCATATTAAAGGTTTTCTCTTGATTTTAAAATAAATGTCATCTTCATCAGTATAATAATTATATAGAAGTAGTCAGTCACCCAACGTATTCACCAAGAGATTAACGCCGAAAACTTAACCAATTTTACGTGTATTAGAGATAGCTTATATACCTAGGCTAGACAGGGTACACTATACATCCTCTTTTCTGTTCCACCATCCCAACCTTATATGGAAAAAATAAGTTATTGATTTGGTGTATTCAAACATAGTTCTGACGAGGGCGTAAGCCGAAATAGCTATCAACAAATATATGAAATAATTTATGTAGAATTAAAATACATTGTTATTTTTCTTACCGTATTATAATGGAGTTCTACCAAGTAAATGCCTACTCAATCAATACAATCAATACATTGATTTATGCTTATAGCTTATACCGAATAACTTTTAACTATGATATTCTTATAATACATAGATAATTAGGTATTACATATAATATTATATAAATTATCATAATGAGATTTACGAAGTATGAAAATTTTATCAATAATCATATATTTTTTTAATAAATAAGATTCATGTGTTGACGGTCCATAATCTTCAGTCATGCTTAATATCATATGATTAAGTATTGATTAATTTTGATAATTAAACGTCAGTGTAGTTTTTTTTCGATACATTAATTCAAGACTGAGGAGTCGGATTCGGAGTCTTGGCCGTGGAAATTTGAGTCGCGGTGTTTTGGCCGGAGTCGTAATCGTGAAACACTTTTGAAAAGATTGAACTTTTTATTTATGCAAATGACATGGAAAATTTTAACGACTCCACCCAAAGCACTGCTTTTTAATTCATCACGCTATAATCCCTAGATTTATACGCTGGTAAAGGGTTCGTCAGAAAATTTACGTTTCTCGTTTCCTGGCACCCAAGCAAAAAAAAAAACAAATAATTGATTTCCTTTTCGAATATACCATTATGCCAAGTTGTTGCTGTATTCAAGTACTGATATAGTTTCGTAGAGGTTCTTTAAACTGCATGTTGATCGCTTATGTGTGGCTATCGGTTTTGGCAGAGTACGTTGCGAGTAATTTTAAAATAAATATTACAGGTTAAAGACCTCATGAAAGTGGAAAGATGATATCCATACTTTCTGTTATGCGGTAATGCTCGCAACCGGTATAATGGATATCTGCTTTTATACCGACTTACATAAACTAAATCTTCGCTCTGATCTGATCTTAGAGCATCAAATGATACGTAATATTTTTTTCAATAAACAGTGATAAAAATAGTAAATCGCTTGATTGCGAGACGAAAATGACCCGAACAAAAAAATATATACACGTTCAGGGCAAAAGTTTATATGTTATATTTTCAATTCAACATTAATAATTTTAATAATTGGCGTAAAATTGGTTGTGTAATATATTTTTTTCCGTCGGTAAAAGGTTTGGTTTACTGATTTTGTTTAAATTGAATAAATAAAAAATAAAACCTAAGCTTTATCTGTGTTATATATACAATATGTTTATGAATTGAGTATAAATTGTGTATGTATTTAAAAAAAAATATTAGGCAAATAAAATTAATTCTACGCAATTCGTATTTTTTAATTTTACCCAATTATATTCGAATTAATTTTTCATTGAAATTGAAATGTAGAATTCAGTCAAATTCAATAAGTGGTCAATACTGTACAGTACTATTAATTAAAGATGTATACAATCAGAGTCAGAGGTCTCGTTTCGGTTTAGTGCTCCTCAGGTGGAAGTATCTGGTTTCTATTCAATGGATTTATACTTGAATTCTTAGAAGTTCGTTAGAAAATGTTGAACAAGAAGATAAAAGAATATTAAAGCTAGCCAAGTTATTTTTTTATTCTAATTTACATTATGTTGAATGAGAAGTGAGGAATGGAGATAAATCTTTCAACCCTGCTAGAGTATTGTAGTATTAAATGATACAGGAAAGAATAAAACTATTATTTTAAAAATAAAACTAATAGTAAATTAGTAATATTTTCAGTTCTAAAAAATATGTATATAATTTTTTGCTTTTTGGTCATCATTAATTCTGTTTATCTTCAATAAATAGTTTTCACAATAGCTTTAAATAATAATTCATTAATTTATAACTAAATAAATTTCATCAAAAACATCAAGGATACCTATAGAGCGAATGTTAATTTAATACTATCAATTATATGAATACACCCATTCCCCGCTTAACACGATTCTCGCTTAACACGGTTTCAGTTTCAGTTGAAAAAAAATGGATTTCGACGTTTCTTGGTATAATGATATTGAATCAAGATAACCTATAAACATGGAATAATTAATATCGCTCGTGCAATAGGAGGAGAGGTATTGGAGGATTTAGCAATCAACGAAATTGATGAATTGCTTGAAGAACAAGAGTTAAATGAAGAAGAATTAATTGATATGACTACAAGTGTTTCTCCTGAAATCAGAAGCGATACAGAAAGCGACACCGAAAGTTCTGGTCCAATTTCGACGATTACTGCTCAAACAATAAAAGATAGGTTGCAAATGGCAAGAAATATAGAAATGAATTTCCTAAATAATGATCCAGATATGGATCGTGCTTTGAAATTTCAACGAGACATTAAACAATGCGTTGCCAGATATGAAGAAATTTAGAAGAATATCAAAATAGATGAACAATCACAAATTACCGTATGTTTTAAACGACGATGGAACATAACAGAAAATGTAATTAAAAGTTGTAGTGATGAATACATTCAGCCAATAAAAAGAAAGCAAATTCCTATATTAATATCTTCTAGTGATAGTTACATTGAATAATATATTTTATCCGTGTTACTAATATTTCAATAAATTTTCAGAAGTTCTACATATTTTTTTTTTCTTAATATTTCTAAAAAAAACCAATCCTCTATTTTTCATACATTTGGTAGACTCGCTTAGCATGGTCATCTAGCAGAACCTATCTTCCGTGTTAAGCGAGGGATGGGTGTACATTGAACTTCAATTTAAGCACTATCTCAACAACAACAAAACCATTGTGTGAATTTTTTGCATCTTTATTTGGGATTATCTCCAACTTATAATCTTCTTATATCTCCAAATAATCATTTAAGAGTAATGCTATAGTCAGGGATTTAAGCAATGAAAGTAAACATTATTATTGAGTCGTATAGTATCAAAAGCAGAACTATACACTTTTAGAGAAAAATACGAAATACGTTTTGTTGGCTTTTTGAGCTATATTTATATTTTTGAATTAAAAAAACAGCCTATAAAAGCCTGAAACTTAGAATTTGCATGTGCGGCCACACTGCATCATCATTTTTCATAATTCTGTGATTGGTAGAAAGTATGATTGCCAAAAACATTATACTTTTGTTTCCAAAGTCGTAAACGGTTCTGATTCTGACACCAAAATTCTCAGATCTTTTACGTTTTTATACCACATGTATTTGATTTGTATACAAATATTTTATTGCTAGCCATACACTGTGACCAGAAGAATAATGTGACAGCATTAGTTCAGTTTCGAAAAATATTGGATAGTTATACTTTTTTTACGAATCAATTTAATTATTTTTTACTGTTTAAATAGGTATTGTATTGTAAAATATAATGATGAAAAAAGGGAAAATTTTTGTATCATTATGTTATGACCGTTAAAAATTTTGGGGATTCGGAAAAAAAGAACATAAAAGTTTTATAACTGTAACGGCATGGAGTAATTTATGTCATAGTTGTAAGCTTTGATGTTAAAACTACATTCGCATTTTTTTAAGATACATTTCTTGAACATACCGATGTCTCATTATTTATAGTAGAATGATCTCGAAAAAAATACTTAACCATTGCATTTGTCAGATCAGTTGGCGAAAGAATCGTTCGAATTTTAAAATATTGTGAAATATCTAACACGATAATATGCGTAATGGGCCCGAGTTATAAGATAGCGAATAAGTGATCAACGGATATTACCCGAGTCGTGTAATATTCCAGAAATAGAGGAACACCAAGGGTCTGGCACAAGTCCAGAACTGATGTGACTGAACGACAGCTTGTCTGTTCACTCGCAGTGGACTGCAGGCGACTCGAACATTTTAACACTCAATATTTTGCCAAAATGACTTTTAATTGAACAATGAACCATGTTGGAGTACATGGACTTACCTCAAAATATTTTTTTAAGCGAGAACTGCTTATTACTCAGTTGCTCAACCTCTCCTTTATTAAATAGAGTAGGGATTGAAAGGATACGAGGCTTAGTACAGGACAAGTGGTTGGCTAATCTCTCTCGCTACGGTGATTTTACCCATTGCCTTTTTATAATACAAAAATAATCATTTGTGATATTGATATCACAGATGAGAATTTATTTGACTTTTGAAAAACTCTATTATGTGATATTATTTTTATTAATATTTCCTTCTCTAATAGATCTTGAACTCAATCAAAAATTCAAAACACTTATCATTCATGTACTCTCGCGTGAAAATAGTTGTAAACACATTTTAGTTTGTAAAGCGAGTTGTTAGTGTATATTTTAGTAATCGTGTAATGTGTATGATAGTGTGATGTAATGATATATTATCTGTTGAAAAAAAAAATTAAATATTTTACGGATTTTTATACGTCTATGACACTGAAATTCAAAAATATTAGCAGATTACGAAAATATTACCCTCTACAAGTTTACAACTATTTTGAATTCCAGTTCACCACGATAGGTTGTTAAGAACACAATTTATTATATCAAAACCAACTAACTAATGAAATAAATATACAAAAATCGCAATCCGGTCGCTGCCCACTGGTTGTCACTTGCCTGGCCTCTATGTTTTGTGTTGTACAGAAAATCAGTTACAACGGGACTTAATTACTAAAACCTCGGATAGCGTTTTTTTTTGGTTGTCTCCGAATGATTTCTTAATTTGTCGACAGCTATTACTTATTTTTTTTCCTTTCTATATTATTTATTGTTAGAGATGAAGATGTTTTATGGTGAAAATATGTACATATTTTAATGAAGACCACCGCACATACATTTCACTCAACATAATTGAGGTTTATTTCTAACGCTTTGTTATAATTATATGTCACAATGAATTGTTTGCATCGTTAATAGGGTAATTTACCACCGACCCTTTTCCATCCATAGCTACTCTATAACCTTTCTGCATGGGTTGGTTGTCCAGTGGCTTTGCAAATGTGACGTAATTTAGTTTCGTAGTGACCCAAATCCTTGAATGCTGATAAATTGTTCGATACGAGAGGAAGACAGGCACTTATCTTAGTTTTGTTTTTTAATTAATCATGTAAAATCAACAGCTTTAATTACGTTAATACTGAAAAAAAACTTGATCATGAAAAAGCTATACTATCATCTTAAACAGTTGTTGCCCAACCTTTTGACACCTGCGGACCGGTAAAAAAAGGAAAAAAATCGCGGATCAATTATACTAAAATTAAAATGGTTTTTATTTCTTTTTTTTTCATGAAGAATTTCGACTAAAGGTACTTGATGGAAATTCAATATTAAATTTGAGCCGTTTAAATTTTGTAATTTTCTATGAGTTTTATCATTAACGACCCGTGATTCACCTTTCGGCATCTTCAGGCATTTCAAGTTCACGAATTTACTTGAACCGACGCGTAGTAAACAGTTGGTATCGTTGATGTACAAAAATAATAGTAGATCACTAAGTTTAATTGTTATGAACGTAATCTACATACATATATGAACTAGCGAAAATTTTGATGCTGAGGAGTTTCAATGAATATTGTGGGTTTATGATAATTATCGAATTATATATAGAATGTAGTATCACAAATACTGATTCCTTGATACAGGGAAATGTCGATAAATAATTTGTAGGTTATATCCGACGTTTTATTTTTGAATTGATTGATTTCAAGTGTTTTTTTTTTAACCATGTCCGCTCCCAAATTGGAGCATATGGACTCGTCACGGAGTTTATATTGATACCGCATGATGTTGTAGGGTATCAGAACTCTCTCGGACGATCTTATTTATCACCTCAATATAACGCGAGTAAATGCATTCAAATTGTTATAAATTCATGTAACCGACTCATTGCGACGTGATTGGTTGAATTCAGCTCAGGCCAGAATGCTTTGCGTTGACACGGAGTATAAATGTGGCTGTCAAAAATAACCGCCAAGTCAGTTAGTCGTTATCCTTCTTTCAAAAGTCATCAGTTGTTTTTTTATCGCACTCCTTTCTCGGACAGGAGGAAGTCACATTATTCATTTGGTCTTACGCTTTGAAATGTAGTCGCAACTACAATTATATCTGTGTAACTGACAATCTAAATTGAGAACAATTAACTAGCCTACTCTGGGATAGAGTTACGGCAAAGAGAAACCGCTTGAAATCTTTGAGAGAGACACCTTTCTCCCCATCCTGTCCCTAAGTTCCGTCGACGAACGCCTTAGAATGACGCTGTCTGACGCATTCAGATTGGGAAGAAACCCTGGTCGTCTCAATATCAACATATGTTTTTCTACGAGAACTGCTTGTTACTCAGTTGCTCAACCTTTCTTTTTCTAAGAGAGTAAGGATAGAAAGAATACGAGGACTAGGACAGGACTAGTGATTAACTAAAAGCTGTCAATGTGCGTCGCTCTTTTGGGATCGGAAACGAGGGAAGGGATTTTAAACAACACAAACAAACACCCATGTCTTTGAACAGATTTATCGATTGAAATGTTGAAATGATGAAATCCGCTCGTACCGGGAATCGAACCCGGGCGGTCCGGCATGTAAGCTAGCAACGTTGACACTGCGCCACGGACCGGACAACGGAATTAATAATAAATGATTTAAATTTGGCATACTGTTTGCGGTCCAGCGGAAAGTCTCTGCGGCCCAGCACTGGGCCGCGAACCACTGGTTGGAAACACTGATCTTATACTTAAACGAATCAGTTGAAAAATTCGCGTCCCTTTCATGAAAAGGCAGTCATCATCCAAAACAACTACTATCTTATAAATGTGCACCATACACAATTGATAATGAAAATAAACTTCAAGGGGTTTGTGAGAGCGAAAATAGTCGATTTATGATAGGCGGAAAATACCTCTCTCATTATCAGTCAAAGTTGTTTTCAAATGAAGTTTTCTTGAATTGTTTAATCGTGGAATCAATACTTTTTCTAGTTTTTCTACAACTAGCTCAAACACCTGTCTTTTTTCGCATGTCGAAGATGACCACCGACGACAGCTAGGCATGAGACCAATTTTGGATGCAGTAGGTAGAGAATTGCTACTATTGCTAGACACAAATTGAAATTGCAAAAGTAGACATGAAATAAGAGAATCCATAATAATGAAAGGACTACTGACTGAAAACAGTGGCGTTGAAATTTTATGAAGGCAGCCAAACCCCACCCCAAGTCGGTAATATTGCTTTTTTGAAGATAATTTCACAAAATAATACTTGGGTGGTTAAGTGATGGTATATATGTATATTGTATACACATAAATATTAAAGGAAAAAGCTATTAAAAATGTGTGATCTTTTTTGCTTGTCTTACGAAAAACATAGTATTCTAGTCTAAATCAATCTTTCATTTTAACAGCGTATTCATTATATAATAATATTCTTACTCGTCCATCTTCAATCCATCCAATCCCCAGTTGATCCAATATATAATAATATTTTAGTAAAAAAGTAAACGCCTTAAATCATTTAGACAAATAATTCTCAAGCAACGTTCTGATGTCTTAAAAACATGATATTAATAACTGTCACCATTTTGAGACAGATTGGCAGCAATATTTCGAGTCTATACAAAATAAACAACACATGTTCTATACAAATTTGGAACATAATGACTAAAAATACTCAAAAATGTTTTAGTATTCACTATCCACCACATGTTTGAGATTTTAATTTCTTTTTATTCAGATTGAATCATCGATTTGGTATGTAGCAAAATGATTTTCAAATTCGAGTTCTTTATTTAAGACATGATTAAAAATCTACGAAATATTAAAAAAAAAAAATTAAATCGTAGAATATCTGATCCACTTGACTCGAAGGTTTGCTATTTTTTTAATATCCATCGCAAATACATTCAATTTTCGAATCATCATTTTTGATGTCCCCTAAAAACATCAAATGCAGAATAATTAACAACACGAAAACAACGCGGGGAAAACAATATATGAAAGAAAGTTTACAAAAAATATTTATTGTTATAATACGGCTGGGATACATTATGAGTAATCAAAATATTAATACAGATACACAAATAAAAAAATTTGATAACAATATTGAAGCTCACTGGACAAGTCAAAACTCAAAACACGTGTTGCTGAAAATTCAAGACATGTGGATTCTATAGAATTTTCCTGTGAGCTGAACTCGATTGCAGAAAGCGTGTTCCTTGTCCGTTAATCTGTAAACAGTTTAGGCACCATTATGTTTGTATAAACAATTCCGTTGGTCTGGCACGGGAGATTTATTCAGTGTGCACCACTTACAGTGTTGTATTGTTTGGGATACTTAATGGGGTATTTAATTGCCAAACTGAAAACGTATGCCGGTTATATGAGGACATCATTTAATTTATCGTGGTGCTTGAAGTAGAATGAAACAGATAAAGTGTGAAGGAAGAAACAGATAAAGATAGAAAATGAGTCACTCAGGCTGGATTCGAATCATAAGAGTCGATGGCGTTTTACGATTAGTTCTTACTTCTTTATTGATTCGAGTGGAATCAATGTGTAGGAAATTTTTCATTTACACAAATATGAAATACAGTAGTTCCATATTTAAATACAGGACTGTGGAGTCGTTAAAAATTACGACTCCGACTTCAGCATTTACAAAAAACACGAGTCCGACTCCGACTAAAAAAAGTTTAATTTCGTCACTTTTTTCCCTAATTTTCCTATTTATGTGTATTCAATTAAATATCAACTAACCAATCAAGCCAATAGACAAATTTTACATATAATATGCAAAAATAAAAAATTTCAATCATTTCAAAATTTCCGACTCCGAGTACGACTCCGGCAGCCCTGCTTAAATATGAGTTGATCGACGAATATTTTTATTCACAAGCCAAAAAAGTATTATTGTAATATTAACAGTTTGTTCAAACAACATGTGTATTTTTATCGAACAAGAATAAGTGAAAGTTGGAAAATCATACGAGATAAATGAAATTTTTTTATGTCATAAAATATCAACTACCCATTTCCAATATCTAAAATTGAAAATTAAAAAAAAACAATTTTGATGTTGACTTTGCCGGAACTTAAACTTAGACCCACCTAATCGCCTATGGCCTAGGCAAAGTTCAACTAATTGTAGCTCGAGCTGATCGTCACTTTGTTTTTACGCTCTGTTTATTACTAATAAAGAGGTATTAGAATGGATTTGCAAAGAATCTAATTCTTCCATAGAGTCGGGCGAGTGACTCTTCTTCACTAAAAAGATGAATTCGGTATATCCATATCAAAATAATTATCAATAAAAAATACACTTTCAGATAGTACAGATAGTACTAGCTGATATAACCGGTGTTGAAGTCGAAGATTACTCACAAAATAAAAATCATGAGATATCGTCATTCTGAGTCATGAAAAAAAGTACTTAATTTATATTCGTTTTAAAAAAAGAAAATGACTTGGTATTATAATGTCATTTCACCTCTAGATGTTTTAGAATAACAGTGTTATTTATTTTATTTCTATAAAAATGCATTAAAACCCGCTTCGTGTGTTAGTCCTCATCGCACCTAGGTGCTAATGGAAAAATGGAATTAGGCGCTATCCAGTATGATAATGACTGCTTAACAACTCAATACCTACAACGTGCTTGTGATTTAAATTTAAAAATGTTGTTATGGAATTTTCACCAAACACCGTCCTATATAAATTCTCATACGATTTTAGATTGAAATTATTTATTTTATTACTTGTTAGATGTTTTACTTCCGTTTCCTCACGAATTTCAACGCTACTAAACATTAAAATTATTATTGATAGTTTCTCACTAGAAAATTAAAAAGATTTTTATTTATTTATTACAAAATAAATACATCAAAATGTATTGCTTTTGCAATGTGAAGAAGGATTAAAACATTGGTAGAAAAAATATATGATTTACAGATATAAGAGAGAAAAAAATACATTGGGATTTGGCAAAGAAGTCAACCGAGTGAGTTTCGACATAATCAACTATAACACATAAAAAATAGTAGGAACTCGTCTGAACTCACTCACGTCCATGTGAAATATCTCGACATCAGAAGCAATGCTGTTTTAAATCGCTAAAGCTCTTCCTAGTGGCATCCCCATTGGCAGGCTGGTTCTTCTATAGATATAGATTATAGAACATGAATCGAAATAGTCCTTAAAACTCAGACCAAAATGCTAGATGGTTCAAAAGATAATTAGATTGAACAAAAAGAGGTTTTTATTTTATTATTACGTCAATTTGACATAGAAATCATTTATTTCCTCATGATTGCCACTTGTAAAGATTTACCTTCAGCATGAGCAGTCATAATTAAATATGGATCAGTCGTTGAAATATAAACGTTTAGTCGATGACGCAACAAATAAAAATGATGACATAAACTCTATAAAAGATGTAAGTAAATATGATAAACTGGGCTGGAAAAAACGCTGTTATCTAAAATCTCTCAAATAATATGTAAACTACTCCGGCAATCTTAAATGAAACATGTGGCCGAAATTTTCTTTGTGTCGATGAACGCACCTCGAGTTAAGTGTATCATGTAACACTAGGGACTGAAATACCGGGAAATTACAGTTAACCTTTACCGGTTTTCGAAATGACTAAATGACGAAATGAAATCAGATTGAAATATAGAATTAACAATTCAATACGCGCCATTGAAAGTTAGACATTTTTGCTCATTTAAAATGTCGTTAACACGCATTATCATCCGATAATTGGTTAATTGTGAATCTCTTTTGAATAAGTATTTAGTAAGAAGGAAGTGGGTTATTTACAAAACACAGCTGAATCTAGAAAAGATTTTTGTTGCCAACACACAAAAGCAGTACATATTTGATTTTGCAACATATAAATAGTTAAATTTGGTGGAAAATCATTAAATTAAAAAATAGTAAAATGTGTATTGATCTTATTCCACAATTAATTTATTAAGATCAGGACCGGTTTCATTGAACTGATTATAATAGTTGAAAATATTAGCGATGAGCGAAACCAGTCCTGATCTCGATTAATTAATTGTGGAATAAGTAAAAAACAAGATTGTACTATATTTATTGAGCATTTATATACTAAGCGTAGTCCAATGTCATACATGCACAATGTGTAACTAAAGTAAGCTTTTGTTGATTTTATCAAGGTACTTAAATGAAAAAATGTCGTTGGCTCGTTTATGTTGTTCCATTTCAGAGGGCAAAGAACAAAGGTAAATTACACACATATACCATATTTTTGAATCTGTAATGTAATTTCTATTCTTTTGATATTGTGTCATTGTGTAGCAAATAAAGAATATTGTTTTTAATTTCGAATCTTTTACCGGTATCGGTGGAATAGTATGCCGACAAACCAGTGTTTAAAAAAATGGCAAATTTACAACGCCCTATGTGACACGTCGCGCAATGTGTGAGCTATACAGTTATTAATAACTAAATATCACAGATTTTGAGAGATGTGATAATATGTTATTAACCTTCCGAGTCACTTTCTCGAAATTTCTAAGAGTGAATAATATTTGCGAAAAAAATTGTGTAATCTATGATTCACGCGCGGAGTGTATAAATTAATAACCCGGTGTTAAAAGACGTGTGGCGTGAACAATCACGAGAACTGATAAAAACCAGTAGAATTTATATATGTGTTGCAATTTTTTCAGTGTTCATTTTTTTATTATTTTGTTACCATGTAAATTATTTTGTTGTAATCTTAAGTACCGAATTATTCAAATGAATGAATCACGCATTCAAATAATTCAAGAAGGAAACGCTCATATTTTATTCTATTCGCGGTGCATTATGTGCACTTATATATTGTCATTATTATACCATTGGCGATTGTCATTTATAAATGTATGCTTGTATAAATTAAGAGGATTTAAAAGAGCACGTGTCAAGGATAATGTTATTATGCCATATTCACTTATTACATCATTTTCGGTCGTGTTTATTCTTGTTAATTGAAAAAAAAATATTTTTTTTAAATCAAATATCCTAATGATGTTCAGTGTTGGTTCAAAATATAGTCATATTTAGAAGTCAACGGTGAAAAATATTCACGAAGTGTGCTTTATATTGTACATAACGACAGTTGGTCTTGCTAATCGCTTTTCTCTATAGATCAGGTGGATCTGGGTTCGAGTCTCAACAAGGTCAGATCATTACAATTGAAAAAGATAACTTGGACATTATATTGTTCAATGGACAGTTATTCTCGACTGAATCATTGAATTTCTTATTTCTCATCAAGTTAATCTCGAATGACTTTTCATATTAAAAATATATGCCAAATATGTATATTTTAAAACAGAATATTAAAGTCTTAAAAAATACTCCAGGGATTTTATATTTTCTATGAAATTATATTGTTCAAATTCCTTATAAACTTTCGAACAAAGTTAATGATTAAACTGTAACTTTTCATATTCTTGTAGTTTCTAAGATAATTTCATCCTCGTTGAAAGTATGTGACAAACGGAAATGAAAATTCATAAAACCTTACATATAAATAATACTCAGGTGAAACTTTAATGATAATGATTAATTTGACAAAAGTTATCTATGGAAAATCAGTATCGAATATCTCACCAATCAACAAGCGAAAACTTATTTGAACAATGATTCTGAAGCATGTAAAACATATTGTTTTTGCTTAGATGGCAATCAAAAATTATAGGAGACATTGAACACACGAACAAATTTTAAAATGTATTGAAAAAATTGTACAAGTTTTTGTAGAAGTCTGTTAAGATAATTAACAACTATTGAAATTTACAATTACTGTTATTGTAGACTTCATATGACTTGTCATTATATATTAGCATTATACGTATTACATCATTGAAAAAGATTAAGCAGTGTCAGTATGAATTATTATTTTTAAAATATATTCGAAACCTCGCCAACATCTGTTGACTGTCAAATGGAATATCGTCACTGAGTACTACAGGCCAGCGACATAATGTCTAGCGATCTAGATGAAGAGATACCGACGTCCATGTGGATTTCTAAAAAAATCAACTTGTCCGCGACTGGCTGTCACACGATACAACTCTTTTAACTTTCGCCAAAAAAAAGAATTTTTTATAATTATATATTTCGCGGATCGTGCGTTTTTCCACGAACTTCAAACGTGTCTTGGCAGTACAGAAACCTAATTTAAAATATGGCAATCATTATTTCGTTTTTTACTCGCCTAGCGACACTTCTTCGTATAACAACAAAAGTAATCTCATATCCAAACCGTTATATTCATCTTCAATTTTCTTCTTATCAATATTTTGAATATTTCTCTATAGATTTTTTATCACTTATATACATCATAAATCGGTTTTCGTACTTCAGTCACTGTATAATGATTGATTATTTAAAATACATTAACTATCTCTCAGATTTGACTACAAGCTTGAAATTTCAAACGATCGAATATAACTAACAAAATTTCTAGTACGGAAGAAAAATATAATGTATTTTAGTTCCACATAAATTATTTTATATATTTGTTGATAGCTTTTTCAGCTTACGCCTTCGTCAGAACTTCTAAAATACATTGTTATTTTTCCTACCGTATTATAATGGAGTTCTACCAAGTAAATGCCTACTCAATCAATACAATCAATACATTGATTTATGCTTATAGCTTATACCAAATAACTTTTAACTTTGATATTTTTATAATATAAAAATAATTAGGTATTACATATTATATTGAGACGACCTCGATCTCAGCTCTCTCGTAAAATGAGAGAGGGCCTCTGATCTGTCACTCTGGGAGAGGAAATTATGATTCTCATGCACTATTGTATCGTTAATTTTGAGAGGTTAGTTAAGTTTTTCTGAAATATATTGTTTGCAACTGGAGCATTAAATATAGCTCTTCTTCTCATATTGTTCAAGGTTACAATAATATATCTTACAAAGAAATCTTTGTTCTTGAATAACACGCGATTTCTTAGCAAGAACGAATCTACTCATTAATATTTTTTTTACAGTGAACCAATTATTACCCACTTAACAAACAAACAAAATTTTCCCTGTGTTTCAACAGCTAATGAAAAATTCTTAAAAGTGTTAATATAAAATTGTATTTCTTAGAATAATGATTATAAAGTTCATAAAGTATACCGAGAGAATACTGAGAAAAAAAAAATAATGGTAGTGAAATGAAAAGTCTCTATTTTGTTTTTATATTTACTTACTTAGAGACCCTACTGTATTTAGCTATCAATTATTTGAAATTCATTATTACTATTTGCATCTGAAATTATTATAATACTGAACGCCATAAACGCTCATAATTAATATCATAACAATATGCCATGTTACAAAGAGTATTTAATTACAAAGTTTCATAAATTATTTTCATTTTTTCAAAGAAAGCTGGTTAGTATGGTTAGCTGCCAGAAGATTTTTATTTTTTGTAAAACACTTATGTATTGAGCTATATGTATTGAGTATAAGGACTGAAGTAAAACGATTCATGTCAAATTCATATTTTCATTTTAATTAGTATAATTTAAGTATACTAGAATCTATACCGGAACTCTATTCGCTAAGCAATAGAGCATTTTCATCATATATATAAAAATGTTTAATCCCTAATTGAGACTGGATGAGTGTGAAAACATCTTGTTTATTTTATTGTATAAATACACAATTGAAGAACATGTAAAATATTCTATCAATACAAAAAAATAGTGATTCTTATTAGTAAGTTATAGATAGATGTTATAGCATACTAAAGAATACCCTACAAATTTGAATTACTTCGTATTTAAACGATTCAATGAATATTATTTCAAATTCACTTAGTGAACGGATGTAAGTAATCAATTTGGAACGAATTACCGCAGCACCACAAAAAATATTCATTTCAAACAGTGACTAGAATGTTACCTGTTATTATTTTACTAACGCAACATTTCTATTAGAATATATTATTTTCTTTTGCGAGTATGTTTTCGCAGAATTTAACTCGCCGCGTGTCTTTCGGAGAAATCTAAAACCACTAAAGAGACGCAACGCTTTTGATACTCGAACTGGGGAAATCCGGGAAAAGCGACGCGGCCGACGCCTCTGAAAGATTGGACGTCGACTCGCTATTCACCTCACCTCGGCTTGCTTGTCCGGGATCCATGCTCTGCTTACTGTCCCAATACCGTTCACCGCTTTATTTTCGTGATGAAACTTTCGAAAAAAAATAATTCATTATATACAGTACGCTTTTTACTGATGTAATATTTTTTATTGCTGTAAAACTCGTCCGCATTAGCAATAGAATTATATGTGTAAGAGGTACAAAAAAATGTTGTATTTATTCAAAACTTTATTCATTTTAAAGAGCTGAGTAAAAAATATTGGTAAATTATGGATATATGGTCACGGGACAGAATCCCAATCCTTTCAATGAAAAATTCCCAATCCTTCCAATGAAAAATTTATACATACTGGCTTATAATTTTATGTTTTGACTTTACTCTTTGAGTTCTTGTGAATTATTATAAAATGTGGAATCAAAATGATTTAATCTGAAGAATATTACTGATTATTGTATGAGTTCTGAAAGAAGAATTTGTTTTTAATATTAGCCTATAGTAAAATTATTCTTTTATTTTAAACAAATAATAAACTTATGTGACTCTATCTGTATAATAGTATTATTTGTGTAGTTTGAGGTTGCATTTTTGCTTCTGTAAATTAAAACAACTCGATTTCATACTTATTGCGAAGTATTCTTTAGGATCTTCTATTAAGATAAATTTAAAAATTAAAAACGAAACATCCAAAAACCAAAAATCGTAAGCCTTACATGCATTTAATTTCATGTGCTTATTTTTCATAAATCTTTACAAAAAATTCTGTCCCGTGACCATATATCCATAATTTACCAAAATATTAACCGACATCCCAAATGCCAAGACGTTCTTGAACATCAGCGATAAAAATGTCCGTTATTTCGATTTTTATTATTGTCCATAGCGTAGATTGAAACCCATAGAAAAACAAAATATAGCGCAGTGAACGCGACCTGTAGTGGTCAAGTTCGGTAGCTGCTTGTGCGATACCTCCTAGTAGCACTAGTGTAAAAAAACAATATTTGGCATCTTCCATAATCCCACATTTTCCACTCAATGTTGGCAAGCTTAAGTATGTAAAATTATTGATTTTATCGAATTCACTTACGGTTCCATGATTAAAATAAAGCAAGCTAAAAATGACGCGGTGTTATAAAATTATGCTGTTTTAGAATTCATATCTATAAAAGTTCAATATCGAATAAGAGATATTATTATTATTTTCTGAGTTGGTATTTGTGCAGCTAACGTTTGAAAATCGAACCATGTGACAAATTTATCACATTTTTAATGCAGTTAGTATGTTTTATAATCACTTAGCACTGCGTATCGCGCTTTTGTTAAATTGTTTTCTCTGTTATTTTCTATTGAATCAATTGGAGACGAGGAAATGTGTTTTTCGCACTTTTTGTTGTTACATAGTTGGTATTGAGAAACAACCACTCATACAACCGACTAAGCCCATAGACACTCGGTTAGGTCGACGAACTTGGACTGCAGGTAGATTTTCAATCTTTTCATTGAATGAATTGGATGTATGAAATAATTTTGAATATTCAATTCAGGTTTGTAACTGGTTGTTAGTAAATTGAATACGTAATGACAGGTTTTTGTTAGATGTCAGAATATTGTCAAATTATTGTTGAGGTAACATTATATATCAAAAATGTGTACGGCAAGAGTTGACTTAACTTTTTTCCGTTAGTGTATGGCTCATTGCGTTGTAAAGTTTTTTCTCATTATGAAATTATCGCATTAAGTGAAATCTTATGTCAACACTTTTAAAAGGTTGCTTTGTTTGATGAAAGGTAGCGTTATTTAATTGTATGCGCACAGACAATAGATTGTCGATTGATTTTATTCAAGAATTAACTCTTACATTAGCCTATCTAAGAAAACCGCAGTAAAATGGATAAACAGCATATTTAATGGATCACTTTTAAAGCGTTAACTGTCAATTCTTGTTGGAAAGGCATTTTGTTTAACAAATAAAACACATTTGTTAGAACTACTTCTATATACAATTTCCAAAGATCGGAACCATTGACTGTTGAATACAGGATAAGTTGATAATACTCGCGATGAATAAAACCAGACCTGATCTTGATCAAATTATTTGTGGAAGTAATACCAAAAACGTGTTTTATTAATTCAAAACAATATTTAATAGATCTAGCCCGTATGATTGTATTCCTAAATTTATTTAATATTTACTCAAAAATGTATGCAAAAAAAATGTCTGGCTCGTAAGCTGTCAAATAAAAGTTATTTCCATGGATAATGTAGAATGTCCAAAACTAACAAAACGCTACAAAATTTACTTCTGGTATTTATTGCATATTTCAGCAACTATAATATTGTTAAATAAATCACGAACAACATACATTTTTCGATATGGGCGTAAGTAAGTGGTTTATGATTTAATTTATTGGAATGAAACTCAAAAATATGTATTAAGTATACTCATTGTTCACACTCCAACTTATTGGTTTTTAAGTTCTTAGTCTGAGATCAGTATTTTATATTAAAATACAGGTAAATTTAACAACCATAAAAATAGTGTCACCAAAAGCATCGTATCAGAGTACACGATTTCAATTTTCATTGACTTCACTTAAAAACCTATTTGCAAAAGTGTGTCTATGAGTATTTCATTACTGAATAAAATCCAGTTAAATTTTCGTTTGTCTAAAAATAATAACGTTTGTGAGTACTGTACTAACAGAATAAAACGTTATAAAAAACTGACATTTGACATAAATAAAGTACGCTTTGAGAGCAAAATGGCAGAATGACTGCATCGTACGATGTTATCGCTGTTTTTTTTTTCAAAAGAAGAAACAGAATAGTGCGTGACGTCACCACTAGAGAGTTGCGCTAGCTGGCATGGCAACAGTGCAGCAACTGTCAGTTACAATTTGGAATATCGAACATGAAAATTGTGGGAAATAGAATGAATAAAAAAGATTGTCTTACTTTTACCTTATACAATGCAGCAGTTGGTGACCTAACGATAGCATTAGATAATTATTTATTTATATTATTTAACGATTTTTCCATTTTGAATAAAATTAAATTTAAATGGATTGTCTTTTGATGTTTTATGCATAAATATTGAAATAAACAAGAGAAATTTTTGAATCTGGAACATTCTCATAAAATAAAAGAAATTCATTTTTTCCATCAAACGGATTAAGAGACATTCTGTTAAAAAGGTCTTTAGCGAGGATTCAAAGAATATATTCATAATTTTATTTGTTCTGGAATCTAGCACTTCTATTATAACACGTGAGTTCGAGCGTTATTTTAATATTTGACTAGGAAAACCAGGTCAAATAGACATGTTTTAACCTTCGTTTCGTAAATAACAAAACGGTAGGTAAATCTGTTTTTTGAAATATAAACTAAAGTTTAGACAAAGCCCATTCTGTAAGCTAGTATTTTCTTACGGTTATTGATACAATACATATTATTTAAATCGTTTCACAGTGTTTCGGAATGATTTATTTAACCAAAACGTAACGTAATCTTGGGGTCTAAAATAATAGTTGGTTGTTTTATGTATTGATTTAAGATGGATTCCTGTTTTACAAATTTTATTAATAGCTGTTTTATAAAACAAATATTTTAATGTTATCTCTCCGTACCCATGTTAACCCATTCGGTATGTTTTTTTTAAATATTTAATCATCTTAATAATAACAGTTTATTTATTTGAAAAAAGATCTTTTACAAATTATTTAAGCCTCGATTAACTTTTTTTTAAGAGATTACTTACTGTTCATTCTTTTTTATAAAACCGTTTTTAGATGTTGAATTGGATTTTTTTGATTTAACGTAATATCATTAAGAGCTGCAAATTTATGTGACCAATGATAGCTTCATTTTTGATCAAAAAGTGCTATATGTATTTGTTTTTAAACAAGTTAATATTTTCTAAAAATTCGTAGTGTAAAATGCAACTTTTTACTGTCATGTGTTTTAAAAAATCATACATCTAATTTTAGATTCAGCTTTATTATATTATTATTAACCAGCTCTTCACACACAATTCTTTGCAACGCGGATACCTAAATTTTACCGTCAGCCCAAATAAAAAACAGACGCTTATTTATGTATTCATTTTTTTTACATTGAATTAAAGATGAATTTTACCTTCTCCTCAATTGAAAATAATTATGGCAACACCATAGTTATTTTAACATTATTTTCTTTCTAAGCTCACGTATTAAATGTACCTACAGTCGTCAATATATGTATAACAAAATAAAAAAAAACAACTACATACCCAAAATTTTATTTTCATAATTATCATCCACAATCTATCCATCTTCAATATCCGATTTAGATAAATATAATTCATTTCCATTATATTATTATTAAAAATTCTCAGTTGTCGCTTGTTAATTTGACCTTTTTACAATTTTTTACAGTGTAGCCTATGAACTCGAATTCCTTGTGCAAAAGAGTTCCAATCGGCATAGGTATATAAGTAACTATTAATCTTGTATGTTTAATACTTACTCGAACTACTTTTCAAGCTGCATATTCTACTGAGAGATATCTTGTTTGGAAGAGAATAGAATATTCTAAAAATCACATTCTCACATTCTTTTACTATATTTTCAGCGGTAATTAAATACACTTTTCGTTGAAATGTATAAAATTGTAAAAGCACATCAATCAGAAAACAGATATATATATTTCCGTGCTTTTAATGTGTGGCCGCTGGAAAATGGAGCATGAAGGCAATGTGACAGTATGTACTTACTCGCAGAAACGGAGTACACTGTACACTTAACGTATATAAATACACACACACAAATTATTATTATTACCGTGCTGTACTATCATCATCGCACATGGCAAGTAAGTAGGTATTCGCATGTACGTTGCGTTTTCACCTCACGTTTTCTGTCTGCGTTTGTTTACCTAAAGTATAGATCCGTATAAGGTATACGAATCGTTAACATTGTTATTATTTGAATTGTAGTTGTACAAATCTACTGGCTTAAAATGCATGGTGGGAAGACATTTTAAATTCATAAAAAATACACATTTTTAGCACAAATTGATAAAGTTTTAATATCACCAGGACCGGTTCTAGTCAAATAGTAAATGACGTGATAATTTTTCATCCGCTGGTCATTTTTATAAGTTAGTATTTACTTCATATGGAAAAGGAACTTTAATTTTACACGGTGAAAAAAAATAGCAATCAACCATATATGTAAGTATGATATCATTTCTGTATGACTAAAATACATTGCTATTTGTTTCACCGTATTATAATAGAATTCTACAAAGTAAATGCCAGTGCAATCAATTTAATTTTAATCGTGATATATTAAATGTTTATTCAGAAAATATTTTAAAACATATTTCTTTTTTTGAAGTGAACTTACTCTTTTTATGCATCTATCGTTTTAATGTTAGCTTTGTATACGTAAAAGTCCATGTTATACACAACAATTCTCTTGGAGTAATACAAAAATCTATGAAAGTGATTAATTAATGATTCAAAATTTGACAGTATACCATATTGAAATATTTCTAATCATTAACTTAAGAACAAAAGATACTGTGACCAAAGAAGAGATTATCCATCATCGTTCAATTGGTGGCATCAACTGTAACTAAATGATCACGCTTATTGTAGAGTTCTTTGTGTGGTTCTTAAATGTCATTATTAATGAAATCATACGATGTAAGGTGATCGGTAACATATTTCTGATAGGATGTTGCAGATAGTACGTGAAAGATAATCTGTGCAGAATCGGCAATAGGCCCGGGGCGATGGGTCGCCGACCCCACTCGTTCGTTACATTATACAAGTCGAATCGAGTCAAATGTAACGGCGAGACCCGGAATCGGTCGGCGATTGAAATGACCGGTTTTCTCGATCCACTGCAACATTGCTTATCCACTCCGATGGCTTTCTTAGTAACGACTGATGACAATGGTGATTTTATAGACATGAGTGGATTGGATACACGTCAGTTAAAGCAAGGGTTAAATAAAGATTTCGACAGTCTAATAGAGACAACAATTTTAGAAACCATTGAATACAATCAGAATGGCGTGCATTATTTTAATCTATTAATTCAACCACAATCTCACAGCTAATATTCACAAACACTAAATGAACACTATACGCAAAAAAAATGATTATTGCAGATATAAAATTACAATTTATTGTACAATAGATAAATCACTATGCAAAATGATCATAAACCAAAGGTAGGTACTTAAAGAAATGGATTACTAAGAAAACAATATCAAAAAATTATATTTACAATCTTGTTCTAAATTCAAACGCATAGAAGTTTGTGATGATTACATTGTTCAATACTTTCGATTGATTCGGCGGTAACTTTTTGGAAGTTCATTAAATTGTGAATGATGGTGTAAAGTGTTAAAGATTGTTTTAACAGTTAAAATGTTACTAATGTTAGCTGCATTTAAAGGTGTGCAATATTTTATAATGTATTCCATTTTTTATTTTAACTATTAAACTTACAACAAACTAGCTAGCATATTGTTGAAGGCGCTTGATTTATCCAAAATGCAATTTCATTTATATCTATTTTTTAGAGAAAGCGAGTTCGTTTATTATCAATAATGTACGAGTGGTCGTAGCAGACAAAAATTCATACAATGTGTCAATAAAGATAAATCTTCAAACGATTTAAAAAAAACATCTATTTGTGCATGTATGTAAATTGTAATGACATTACAACCGAAACCAAGATGTCAATATCAGGCCTGTGGAGTCGGAGTCAGAGCTTTTTTGCCGGTGACGTACACGGAGTCGGAAATTTTAAAATGTTTGAACTTTATATTTTTGTATTTTATATGTCAAATTTGGCTTTTGGTCGCATTGATAGGGTTGATATTTAATTGAATACACATAAATAGGAAAATGAAGGGGAAAAAAGTGACGATATTGAACTTTTTTTGGTCGGAGTCGGAGTCGTGTTTTTGGTCAATGTTGAAGTCGGAGTCGGAGTCGTGGTTTTGGTAAATGCTGGAGTCGGAGTTGGACTTGTTTACATCGACTCCACAGCCCTGGTCAATATATAATTAGAACGATTCAAATTACCTACATAAACCTTTTTATAATGTATTAATTTGAAATTATGTAACAAAAAATCGATATTTTTTTGCACCAACTGAGTAAAACAGAACTCTAGTTGTTATAATCTCTACCATTAATTTTAACGTTTGATTGCGATTTTATTTCTCACGCGATCTTTGGGATATACATATATGATATAGTTATAACAATACTTCCATTAAAGATCCAATCATTTATTTTTCAAAATATTCTGTTTCATGAGGCCTGGGTTGAGCATAATCACAATCTCTTTGATGTCCAATGACAAATGTTTCGATACCGCTCGTCGCCCTCGCCGTCCACGTTGCCCATGTCAATCATCTGATGGCGCGTGCTCTCTTTGTTGGAAGACTTCTCAATACTCCTTGGACTGATTCTGGGTCACCAATCATCTTTTCTAACGATGAGGTCAGCATACAATTTAATAAAATTATGTTTTTACTATTATAATGTACGTAATCATGTTATTGCCGTTTTAGATTTTGATTGCTTCCACAGCTATCAGCAAAAAGCGATCAAATCGATAATGACGTCATGAGTGCCAAATCATCAAAGCGGAACAAATTGGCTTTCATATGATTAAAGAAAATCGTAAAATATATTTAAATATTCTCATAAAAGTTTTATACTCCAAGACTCTTTAAAAGCGTATATTTAATATTTCCTACTCATAATATACATATACATCAATAAAAATATTGGCTCCCTTGTTCCGGCCATTCAATTGATCATTTCTTTGGTAAAATTCCTCAAAAAAAGAAAGCTAAAATTTGTAAGATGCCAAAGCGAAATCCATTAAGAAAAACACAAAAATTTGTGTGTGTGAAAAAACTGATGTGTACATCGATAAATATGTGTGCAAAGCATGACTCACTGGCACCTGACTCTCCATGACTCTTGCTATGTTGCCATCATGTAGCCTGCAAAGCGGCCTCTCAGCTTCCTGGCTATTTGTATTTCTAGAGTGGGGGCAGACTTTGTCTCTACATATATCCTTTTACCACATCTAATCTAGCCCGTGTCTGATTATCTAAACCGAAGACGTTTATCGGTAAAAATAGTATGAAGTATCCTTTCGAATACTGATCGAGAATGATCACTGGAAAAAGTGCTCGTTATACATGTTAATTTCTATTGATATTTTTAATTGTATTCTAAATTTAAATAATTATTGTAATGAACGTTTGATTAATTCTTTTGAGTTTATTTTTTTTTTTTTTTAAATAGAGAAAAAAATATATTTGGCATTACAGCTTACGCCAATGCGCCAAATATTCTTAATTGTGAAAGTCATACGAGATTAACACGATGATAAGTAATGAATCAGTTGTGCACAAAATCAACGATAAATAACATACACCCAGCCCAAGATCTCTTTTTCAATTGAAAAAATCTGACCTTGCCGGGAATTGAACCCGGGTCTCTAGATCGCTAGGACAAATCTCTTGCCACTAGACCAGAGGGACCGACTATATATCACATTGGTGTAAGATTTTTTTTAGTTTCCCCCTATTATTAATCTGATGAATGATGTATGTTTCGCTGATGAATTTCGAGCCCCGACATGTAACTGTTTATTTTGTTCATATGTCACATAAATATCAAAAATAACGGGACAAAAGAGCTAATATTCGTTTATTTGATATAATGGATTTTTTATGTAATGTCACTGTCATAGATTTCAGAAGAAACTGACCTATCTATAGAAATGTCCATTAAAAATTCCAGGAATCAGTTCAAAGGATTTATTTTTTTAGCCCGAGTTGCCAACTGTTATACTAATGACCACTCTGTCAGCACTCGCTGTGTCAACGGTCCAATCTCTTTCTCTCTCACTCCCTGTCCGACACAAAAAACGATTTTGGATAATGTTCATATCTAGTGAATCAATTCAATTTATTTCTAAGCTAGTACCCATCCTGGATTACGGAAAATAAATGATAATGAATGTACACCCTGGTAATTAAAGTTCTTGGAAAAATGAAAATATATTCAGTGAAAGAAATACTTGAGTAAATAATCGATTCATCTTTTAAATATAATAAAATCATTTTTTTCGAACAAAAAATTGCCATTTTCCAAGAATTGCATGCGTGACACTGAAAATAATGTATTATCAGTATTTTAAAATATAACACATTATTATACAGATCGATGATAATGAGCAGTAATCAAGCGACCGTAAATGAACCTGGTCTGTAAACTGGTTCGGATGCTTCCGGAGAGCCTCAACCCTGCCTGCCTCTTCCGGTGGGACTCCGGCGTCCTGAACGACTGTTGGGTACGATCCATATGATGTACATGGCATAACTGATGGATGCTGTCATGTCATGGGAGGAAGCAAAGCAACACATAATCAGATATAATTCAAAAGAATAGTAGGTATCGCAATTATTTAACCATGTCCACTCCCAATGTGGACTCTGCTTATGCTCCACGTAGAGAGCTGCTTGTTATTTCTTTTTGTTAAACCTCTCCTTTTTCGACTGAGTATGTACCTTTAGAAGGATAATCAGTATTGCAACGCCTCATCGAGGACTACGAGAAAAAGACACTGACATTGTTATACTAGAGTAACCGACAGACAGTACAGACTTATTCTTTATTTGCCTTTCACACGGAAAGTCATGCTTATCAATTATTGTACTTAAAAACAATACCACCTTTTTTTCAAATTATTGGATACGGGTCTTCACGATTAATTTCTTAGACAGGCTCTAGTTATAGCTGTTTTTAGATTTACTGTTATTGCGATGGCTTCATGTTCTCTATTTTTGCGCGCCTTTTGTTGATTATACTGATTTTTTGTTTGGCTTACCGTTTATAAGACTAAAAATAACACGGAACCTATCAGAGCTTGCGACAAAAGGAAGACGCATCGTTACAGATGATTAGGCCGTCTCTCCACAATAGTTTATGCATAGCCATAAACAATATTCTCTGACTGACATAGCAACAAACCAAACTGCCTCTGGGAAAGATACATGGCTCCATTATGCATTTATTTGTGTTGGTATCTAAATTGTTGTTACGTAATGCGAGAACAATCGACATAAAACTGCATAAAAGAGTTTTTAATGAGTGACGTGCACGTTCTGATTTCCGCCCGCATTATCCTGCTTGAGTTATTAAAATCACAGCTTCTCAATCATTTAACTTTAAAAAACGAACTGAAATCAGAATATCTAGGGGTCAAATGAACGAGTTTAACAGTCGTAAATATTTTGAGCGTTCGCTTAATTCAATCCAAAATTATTATCTTTTATTTTAGTAGAAGCAATTTCACAATAAATGGAGGTTTAATCATTGGAAAATAAATCAAATATGAACCAATCTATTAGTCCTTGTCAGCTCTCCAGAAAAATTCTGTCACCATAGAGTGAATTTTTTAAAGATGTATTATGTGATGAGTTATTATTGTATTGGTACATTTATGTGATATACTGACCTTCACATTCTAAGAAAATGAAACATTGAAAATGGTGTGGCTGATATACTGTAAATTTTATGGATTCAGGATTTATTCTTGGGCTACAGAGGTTTTTGCCGGCTGTCAAATCTAGATATACATATTTCAGGTTACTCTTGTTGTTATTAACAAACCTATGAAACAGGTTTTAAAAAAAGCTATACGTAGATTGAAAACAAAATATCAAACTGCAGCGATAGTTTTGAGAAGACCTTTGTTTGAGCGCAATATAATTACTGTATGTCAGCGGGAAAAAAACTGCATAATTTCGCAACCTGGCAAACCAGCCTTTATTACCTGACAGTTATCTCACATGGCAACAGCCGATGGCGATTAGAGAGTTGAAATTTTCAATTGTTTATTATTTCGAAACTAAAATAATAATAATACTATGAGTATGAACAAACAGACAATTGAGCCTATTTTTCCATTCGGAAAATGTTTCAACAAAAGTTGACTTCGTTGCGATAATTGAAATCTTATCTATTCTACGTTTTAATGTAGGTATCCCGAGAAGCATAGGTATCAATGTGAATAATGTTTACTTGTCCTTCCTTGGACCATCATTTATCTAAACGGAGAGCATGAAATACCGCTATTTCATTATGGTGTGTATCAAGACTGCAAGAATATATTATATTGACAGACTTATTGCTAACCAATCGCTCTACGTGACAATTTGTCATTTGATAATAATTAAGATCACTTGACTGATCAACTCATTAAGAAAACTATAAAATCATATCATCTTCACCCACGTACAGATCATATGCTGCGAAGAAATATTTATGTCTCCAGTAATATTTAATGTTTTTGATACTTTTTTCTCTTCAATCGGTGATTTCGTTTTCTTTGTATATCAACTTAAAATTAAACTTTAAAACAGTCCATCTTCTTAAGACGGTTACATTATTGTTTAGTCAAAATGATACTGGAATAAGACTATAATATTTATACAGATCCAACTAAACTAAAATAAATTGAATGCGTCATAGAATTGAGATGCAATCTTTTGATTTTGGCAAGTAACGATGAATGTTTCAAAAAATTAATCTTGGATAGAGTAAGAACATAACGATGGATTCAGGAAAGTCCGAGCATTATCTTTAACGATTTCACTACGCCTTATTTTCAGAGTCGAATAATGAATGGATATATAGATATGGAAACATCACACAAATCCGATCCTTAATGATAAAAACCCTAGGATCGAATGAATAATTATTGCTTGAAAGTTTCCGTGATACATGCCAACACAGCTATTGGGCAGTTGCTGTGTTTGCACTCAGCAAACTTTATACGGAATACTCGCATGTTCAATTTTCATATAAATGACAAATGTCGATCTTATAAGTATATGTGATTATTTCCCTTGATGAGTCTATTATTTTGTATCTTCTAAAACAATCTATAGAAAAAACCTATTATTACTATTTGAAATACGTATTCTGTATATTTTTTGGCCGGCCTTTTTATCTTCCGCTCGCGTGCGCAATGTAATCATTAAAACTGCATCAATGTATCTCCAAAATAAAAATAAAAACGGCATTAAGCAAAAATAAACGAAAACCCGGTGCGTCTGCCAAAAACTGTCATTTCTTTGCACCAATAATTATTTAACATGACATGTATGCTACATACATATAGTGATGTCCTATGCAAGTCAATCGCCAAGAAACTAAATATAAATAAAAATAATAAAACATTTTTACTACTTTTTCCACATAAAATTTATTGTATCAAGACAGGTTTCGCTCATGGCGAGCATTGTCAACTGATATGAAATACAACAATATCACTGTTTTGTTGTATTTCTTATCAGTTGACAATGCTCGCCATGAGCGAAACCGGTCGTGATACAATACATTTTATCTGGAAAAAGTACTAAAAATGTTATATTATTTTTATTATAATCTCATTCCACCAAGTATTGACAGTGAACACCTTAAAAGCGAAATATAAATATTTGTATTTTTTTTTTAAATATTAACCATGTTATGATTATAAATAGTAATAGCCTCATTGAAAAACAATTTTACTAATGATGATTTTGAAAAAGACACTTTATGATCATACATATTTGTAATTTTGGGTAGGCCATCGGGGTCGTTCAAAAATCTGCCGGTTCAAATTATGGTATAACGTTACTACGTTAAAAAAACTAATGCTCATAAAAAGTTGACACTTTTTGTTGTAAGCGTTGTTGAATTTCACATACAAGGACACTGTTTACAAAAAATAAATGGATAAAACACATTTTTCATGTTCTCTACCGACTCCGATTTCACAATTTATTGAACTTTTCCCTTTGATATTATTGCCATGTACGAATTTTTTTTTTGGGCATTATTCGCAGTTGAATCACATGCGTATATTTGGCCAGCGTTTGTCGATTAATCAAAATATAAAATAATATCTTGGATAGGAGTTAGCTGAATATTGACAACTACGATTTTGGCCTAACTCTAAGCCTCTATATTTTAATGTTTTTAATTTATTTATAAATCCCTTAACGTTTTTAAAGAGGTTCGCTTTTGGTCATCTTCTGAATTGCGGTTTGAATACGCGACGGAAAGAACTATGACGTTGATTAAATATTTCATACATAACGAGGAGTAATAGATTCATAGAATATGATATTTTTTATGACCAATATAATAAGTGCTGATATCGAGATTAAATATTTTAAGCAAGCAATATTATTTTACTTATTTTTATTGCTATTAAATCTGAATTTCACTAACTCGTTTGCTGTTAACAATTAAAATGTTAATTTATTCGACCAGGACCGGTTTCGCTCATGGTACTAAAAATGTATTATTATTTTTATTATAATGCCTTTCCAACAAGTATTGACAGTGAGCACCTTAAAAGTAATTAAAATGTTAGTAATTTTTTTTTTTTTGATATTTGCTTATACACCTGCAGTCAGCTTAGCGTCTTATTTTAAGGAATATTTAATGTCGTTGATCAATAAGTCATACGTAGTATTTCAGCAAGCTTGCCCTGGAATAAATGATGTATACTATTTTTAGCAGCTAATGAGTAAATTTTCATATTATCAAAATAAATACTACTATTAATTGATACGTGCAATTTTTGCTGGGATTTTAATAGTGGTTTATTTTTGTAATATGGAGTAATATTATAAATAGTTGTAGCCTAGGAGCACCTCTAATGTTTTATGCAAAGTTTTGTATCCACCCACTTTATTCAAATCTAAACTAGTTGTTTCCAAAACTAATCCTTCTTACCTCTATGAAAAGAGATTGACGCCTTAATTATAACCAGATACAGTTAAGAATATTTTCAGTTGAAACACTGCAAGGTCTGGGAGTGTATGGGATATTAAAAAAAAGAAACAGTAGAACTACAATATTAGCGAACCGTTAGATGAAATGAAATTGTCCATCACTAGCAACATATCATGGCTATATCCATGCTTGCTTTGCAAGTTTTACTTTGGCACACGGCAAAGATTTTCAGGCCATAACTAATGTGGTACTAATGATATCTTTGAAGTAATTTTTAAATGTATTTCTTTGGGCTGTTATTATATTTTAAAATATAATGCTGCTCTTCTTTTATGAGAAATCAACTTTCTAATTGTGCGAACTATGGATAACGGCATGCCCTAGGAAGCTATTTTTTCTTATCTTAATCACCAATCGAAGATGATGTTTTTGTTTTTATTAAAATTTAAAAATAATTATCGTTTTACGCTTCAGCTCACATTGAATTACCTAAAAACGATTAAACGATTAAATTTTATACAATCTCCATATAGAGTTCATTTACTCTTAACTATACATTGACAAGATTCGATTATATATAATTGAGGAGCTTAATTTCAAAATACTTCTTTTCAACTGCCAGTTTTAGATTAAACTTTTGAGACCTTTTTTATTCACAAGGAAAAGTTTGATTTGTTACACATTATCCGTAATTCTTCAATTTAAAACATATGTTTAAAATATGTATGGTAAACACAAATTTATGATGAAAAAGTAATGAAAATGTCTCACATTTTCAGTTTTTCAACAAATGGATTTGTCCACTTTTGAAAATTAGCTCCTCATATATGATTTAATCTATACTTGTAAATCTTAATAAAAATGAAAAGGGCCAGCTTCGTCGTTTTGTTATTTTTTTTTTACATTTAACATTATAATTACGTAACTACTCAAAGTTTCAACAAATTACCGCTAACTAGTTTATACAGTATTGAACGAAATACCCTTCCATATTTGCTTTCCTGTTCGTTATTTTATACACCTTCCTCAACACTTTAGAAACGCGTAGAAAATAACATAAATCATATAATTTCAATAAGTTGGTTTGATGAATTTGGGGGCAGAAACGTCCGCCCACCCGCAACACGTCAGCAGTCAAGTAGTTGATACAATACAATCGCAAACACAATCAAAATCGAGCGTCAATCAAACGGGCATGCCATGTATTTTCGTTTCATCCAATTCTGATAAATGATTTATGAAAGAAAAGTCGAAGCAATATTACTTCGGCTAACATTTGTTTGGCTTGTGTTGCCACGTTGGTTTAGTCCGTTTCTTTTTGATGTGGTAAAACTCGTAGTTCATTCCGTTGATCCTGTAAGAAAAATGTAATACAGATTTAACATTTCACATAGAAAAAACCCTGTATATAATGTTGTATAAATTGTAAAATACCAATTTATAGTAAATAGGAAATGGCAATAGAACAGTTATTTCAAAAATACAGTGGAACCATGATCAATCGTTCTGGCATTCGTGACAATTACATTACATTTTTTACAGAACCTTAAAATTACTGGGGTTTTCACTGTCGTTGAAATGAATTACTTTTCATAAGAACGTTATAATATTACACAATATATCAAATCCTAATTCCAATTTTTGGAATAGCTTATAATATTGTGTCAAATATATTTTAAAATAGTCAGAATTCATGGACGTTGTCACATGATTTGAATTGATCTTTCCTTCATCGTCGAATTTGTCACAAAATCTTATCCCTATAAATCATCTACATAAATTTGAACTTTGAGTCATCTCAGATATCCTGCAATAAGTAAACAAATATTGTAATGTATTTTTAAAAATAATTACATAGAAATCTGGCAAGTGAGTGTCAAGATTTTTTCGGTATCCCATTTCGTGATAGGTGACTGCAACAAAACAAAATTTTCGTATTACTTTGCCTACCGACTTACTTGTATGGGAAACACCACTTTTGTATTATTTGTTCAGTGGGCCTTTGTCTGTGCCTCGTTCACCTGACTCTCCTCCAGATTGGAGCGACTATGGTACGAATATATGTGTAATTTGCTCCAAAAAGAGGGCTCAGGGACACGTAATTGTACATATGAAAATACACATTATTGTTTTTTTTACTTTGTATACACCCGATAGGCTTAGTGTTACCGATAGTAAATAGAAATGTTGAATCTCAAAGCTATCAATTTTATATTTGACATGAATTTCCACAAAGTTACCACTGAATCAAATGAAAATATTTAACTAATAATTTACATGCCAACTAAACCAGGACGTTTGAAAATTAGTAAGTAAATACTTCGTTCACAAGTAAATTTTCTAATATGATTTTCAATATTATTCGTATCTCCATTCTTTGGCGAGTACCGGTAAGAAAAGTCCACAAATATTTAAAACCAATATTCAAAATTTTTTGACGATTTAATTATTTTTCAATTACAAGAAAAGTTTGAATTAACAAGGGTCTATTTTTCAGTCAGCCACTGAATATAAAGAAAAACAAAACAATTACAGTGAAACCCCGATTCTAATCTTTTCAAGGGACCGTATAAAACAAACGATTAATGCGGGAAACGATGAATGCGGGAAAGTTTTAAATATGAACTAAATGCTGGGGCTATAGGGACTAGAAAATGAACGCACCACGCGAGAAAACGTATAATCCGAGAACGTAAGATCGGGATTCCACTTTATATCACTTTCATTATTATTTATTTATTTTATATCCGACTGAAGAAGGCAACAAAAAATCATTAAATCGATTAGAAAAATGTGCTCAACAATTTGCCCCTGGAAAAGTATTATTTTCGACCAAATGTGCATCTAATTTGGTAAATTCAAATTCTATTCACTTTCTGAGACTAAACACAGGATGTCTGCAAATTAATATGGCCATTTCTGCCCAATTTCTCAAACAATAAGCAAGACTGCTCGATTGTGATTTTCAGACCTCGTTTTTATAAATAGTTTCACATCATTATGGAGATTTCATCTCGAAAGATGTTTCTTTAAGCGCATTAGCAACATTTTGTTAGAGCAATTCAGCAGTTTGTAATCTGTTATATCTGTGTTCTGAAAAACAATATAAATTGTTAAATGTAGAAACATAAAACTAGCGTTATATCACAATTGAGATGTTAAATGATAAGTTTAATTAAACTTATTCAAATGAGTTCAACATCTTCTCGGGGCGCTAGTTATAAATCTTTACTGGGCCACAATAGCCAAGTATGAGAGTTAGTAAATGTTATCCAAATATGTGATACTATTTCTTTTCCAGGATAGCTTACTTCTTCCCCACGTCATTTAAAGATACACGAATGATTGAATATATTGCAGATAAGCAAGACTCATTTGTTTATTCTACACAAAGAAACCTCAAATATTCTGCAAAAGTTTGATGTATTATATTACAAACTGTCAGGTACTACGATTCTCGGATTATTGCGAGTCCATTTTAAATTTAATCACAAGCAAGTTTCACTGTGTTTGTCATCGTCTTATCATTTAAAACTTTCCATCGGTTTTAGCAATTATACCAGCAAATTAGATAAATATATTTGAAGATAATTATGTATGTGTACTGCTGTCAAATCGTGACAGGTGACAGTTGACATAGAAACTTACCTACGTCTATTCAAATTATAACTTTCACAATTTTGTTTTCATACCATTTTCAAGAGTATGTATATTCTTTACATGAGTGTTTTTTTATAATTATTTCATTAAAATAGTCGTGGATGATTGTTTTTACGTATTTTTAGATTCACAATAAAAATCCGATGGCATTGAAAATTAAACCACACACACGTAACTCTTATTTGTACCAATACGTGGAAGTTAACTACATATTGGTCTAATAATCAATATTTTTTATTCGGCGCCTATTCAGTCTTTCAAAAATGTTTCAAACCTTCATTATTCACACACTACATAATATAGGATAAGTTTCGAAATTTATCGAATAAATATGCTATATTTATAATGAAACTCTTTAAGTATAATTCCATATTATTCTTCAAATGCAGTCCCTTCCATTATTCATGGTCAACATACATATGGTCAACTGTTATTTGTGTAAAGACAAGAAGGCAAGATGTTGGCTTGTAATGCACCCGATGACATTGGTCAGCAGACTTGTGGCAAAACAGTGGTGAAACTACATTTAGGGGACCACCAATCCTGCTGTGAACTTCTTTGATTAAGCGGCTAAGTTGCCAAATTTTCATATGATATTTTAATTATTAATTCTTACTTCACCAAAATCAATCCCATGCAAATATGCTCTGGAAACGAATGCTTTGGAAGGCGTTCGTGATCCACCGAGTGTATGTATATGCCCAACGCGTGGTGTGGAAGAAAACTTAACGAAAGCTTTGTAAAGTTCAAATTGAATTAAAATTTTAAATAAGTAGAGACTACTCTACCAGATTAGCGCCATCCAAGCTTTCAACGCCACCTTCGTGCAACTTTATGTGCCTCACAATTACGCCACTGGCTAGCATGTGTATTGATTTATTTAGGTATATGAAAATATATGCAAACAAGTTGTAACGCTGGCCGACCGCATTGTTGTTGTTTATAGCTCTAAGCACACAAATTCACATTCAAGTAAGACTGGTTAAAGTGATAAAATAAGTTGTAAATAAGTAATGTTCGCTTTAATGATAATCATAATAATGCACGATTAAGTTTTGACGAAGTTATTTAAGACGCCCACACACTGTCGCTTTTATAATGGTATAGTTAGCCTTGCATTTCCCACACAGCCAGAACAAGAGTTTTCAATTACTCGGACGGTGTAAATATAAAGATGTAGTGTTAAGGGGCATTGCAATGGAATACCTTGTAAAAACATAGTCCATTAGGTTACATGGCCATTGATGTTTTAACTGCTCTTTCTTTAGAGGACTGGCATCCTCACTAAGCTACAATGGTAGTATATTATATGTAGTATTAAACTTATATATTATTATGTTATCAGGAAATTTTGTAAATGATTACTTTTATTTTTTTGTATTGCTTCCACATATATAATATTTGCTTAAGATGAAGACTGGATTTCAATATCGCGAGCATTTCCAAGTGATGAAATAAGTGATTTCCCTGAATATAGATAATACCTTTCCACCAAAAATTTACAGGTACCCATAAAATGTTTTAAAGGTATAGCATACTTTTGGAGCTCTTTTATATATCAAGCTTATTGTAAAATTTGCTATAACACATCACAAAGTGTTCTAAGAGAACAAAACTAAAAATAAATTTTAAATCGATTGTGTGATTTTAATATATGTAGTATCCTTTTGTATACTACTAATGCCCATCCTCCAATACGAATAAATTCAAATTTGGTGTTTTTCCAAGTCAAAGTAATATTTAAAAAATAATTTATTCAAATACTCAT
The DNA here is from genome assembly GCA_028554975.1 of Himalopsyche kuldschensis. Taxonomy (NCBI): domain Eukaryota; kingdom Metazoa; phylum Arthropoda; class Insecta; order Trichoptera; family Rhyacophilidae; genus Himalopsyche; species Himalopsyche kuldschensis. Next base: position 20,378,431 of record JAHFWI010000003.1, read on the forward strand.
CTTTTAATATAAGCCCATGCACGGCCGAGCTAGAGCCCCCCGTGAACTTTTCATCGGTAAGCTAGATGGGTTGATTTATGCTAGAAAGGGAAAAATAAATTAAGCACAGTCGTAACAATCAAATTATAAAAAAATGTTGATTATTGTTACATACATACGTAACAATTCAGCGCCTTGGTCATCGTGTATTAGATTTAATGGCCGAGACCTGGCGTGAGCATTTTTGATCTTCACAAATTAACAGTGTGGTTGGTGTATTAAGCCTCTGCCGTCACTATAATCTATACTCAAAGTAATCTGTAGCTCAGTAATTATGGCTCAACGTATCAATCATGTAAGATTTTCGGCTCAAATTCGGGAATGATCAATCAAAAATATTGGCGATCTTGGACATAGGTTTTTGTAATGTCTTTTCTATTCGAGTTTATCTCGTATGCCTTTGTTAATTTCTAATCTGGTTTTTTTTTTATTTTGCGTATTTGCAATTGTTCATTTATCTCAATATAAGATTTACTCCACTAAATTAAGACAGTTTACCTTCGATGATTATTTGTCAAGATTCAGTTGATGCACGAGCAGGCACAGTGCTAATGTCTAATAAATTAATATGTCTTTACAAATCAAACACTGCAAAACACACACAAAAAAGATCAAAGGCAAAAGCTAACTAATAAGACTGTATGACTTACGAGTGTCAGAAGGAAATAAAAGGGGAGTTTCGTGTATTTGTTAGCAGCCCTCATAACCCAACCCCATAATTTCACACCATACAAGAACTCTATCGCGGATGTTTGCTTTAACACACAATATTAAAGCCACATTCGCGAAAAGTGAATTATTACCGAAGTATATATAACCAAATAAATATTATAATAGTTTATTTTACTGCCTGGAAAATATTTTAAATTATGGATACTACTTACATTTCATGAAATATTATCGTACTTCTCGCTGAAAAATGAGAATTTGAATAGATGGCCATTGCAAGAATATCCACTCATACAATACTGTTCATTCTTCACTTCGCAGCCTCCATGGTCTGCAATGTTTCCAACATTTGTATCGTATATTTTCTTCATCAGTAAAAACATTTGAAATAAACACGAAGCGAAAATCACTGAACTGAAAAAAGAACGCTTATTTTTTCCCAACCTAGATTTTCTTACAAAACCCCTGTGGGGAGTCTATAAAGCGAGCTCGGAGTTTCCTGATTAATTCACCGTCGTTCATGCAAATTTTCTCTGTTTTCCTGCAAGTATTTTAGATACATGTGTTAGCTATTTTACCAGTTGTTAAGACAATGAAATGATTTTTATAAAAAAAAAATTAAATGACACACCCACTTTCATAAAATTAATCATTGATTATAACTGGAAGAACTCATTATATATTGATTTTCTTGGAAACATTGGCATTACTATTGTCGCTGATAAATATAGTAATAGTGTAAAGTGCTAAAAGTTTGTAGTAGGTTAATCTTAGAACATATATTATATCCCTTCTCTGGCAGAATGACGACGCATGTAACGATTGTATAATTAAGTATTTATTCGATATTTTTTTATTATTTTAAACGTATCGCTGAAAATGCTAAAGTTGAATGATGACACATCTGCCCCTCTTGTGACAGATAAGCGTTTTACAATTTTGTCAATTCTGCATTGCATAAATGAACCTATTAAAATACAGTCTGTAAAATCGACACTATCAAAAATTCTATTTGAAACTGTCATTGTTTTACTTTTCAGCATACCGCTCCACTCTTTCAAATCCATAAAATTCTCCTGTCACTGTACAAAAAAGTGATAACTGTGTTGATAATCACAAATGTCTTGATATATGATATTCAACAACGATGTATGACCAAATAAATCTATTTATTGTATACAAATCTTATGTTACATGTCATTACTCTCTTCTAAAAAATTACGCCACACTGAGCACAGTGGTAAGCTGTGGGGCGTGCATGCCACCAAATAATTAATCACTGGTGAGGAAACAGCAGTGTTATATGTACATATTTCACCCACTGTTTTAAGTACTTTCATATACTCACCTACGTGCTACAGCACGTTTCGTATCTAGATTCACCTGACGGGGAGTTTTCAGGAAAACCACAAAGTAATAATTATGATGCCTATACACAGGCTAATTGTAAATATTTCACACTTTCATCTCCGTAATCTTCCAGAGCCATGTGTGTATATTGTATATACCAATTGTTAGATACGATATTCTCACAAATGTTTTTCTCTATTCAAACTCAAAGACGCAAAATAAGATAATCTAATATACTATATTATATCAAGGTTGTGATGAGCTTAAATATTGTATTTTAAAAGATTACCCAAATAATTAACTCAACTACCTTACAATTTCTACGTGCACTTTTTTATAGCATCTTTTTATAATTATTTACCCCTGCTTAAAACTGCCAACGAATGTGGTGAGACCGATTGATTGACTATGAGTCCTCGTCAAACATATTCTATCGTATTACTCAATAATACTTCACATAATAAATATATATGGCTTTACAAAAAGATGTGCAAAAATAAGAACAACATCGTTAAAAATTTTAAAATTATGTCGCCATTGAAAAAAAATGTTTCCAACTGAAGTTGACTAGAACTAGAACCATTCTACCATATTATGTCCCGAAAACCTAATGAATACATATTTTATCGTTATACACGTTAACAAGCGTTTGTCATACTTTACAAGAATCATATTATTTTTCTAATATATTTTGAGGAAGCCACTATAATATAAGCTAGGAAAAACAATTCCTGATTAGCGTGAACAGAGAAAGAGGACTGAACCAAATCGTCATCCAGCATGTAAGGTCCAGATTTAAAATTGAAAACAAGTGTTTTAGAAGATTTTTACCAAGATCGAGTTATCAGGGGATAAGTCTTTTGAAAAGAGAGGATTAATCCTGAAGACCTTATGCCCATTCAATAAGGGCATAATTCGGAATAAATTTATCCCAAAAGAATATTAACTGTATATAATTTGACATGGAATGTTCCAATTTAATGACAAAATTACTAGAAGTCGCAGTATACGATTATAAGAACATCACATTTTGGTTGATATGTCCAAAAGAACAACTTTACAGGAGTGAACAAAAACTGAGTTAAAAGGAGTATTACGCACACAGATAAAAGATCAAAAATAATTCAGGAAATAAAAAACGTACACCTAAAATTTGGTCTGTAAAAGCAAAATGTCTTTTGACATTCTGCTATTAAACTTATAAGTCAACTCCATAAGTACACAACAATATTTTCAGTGACTTAAAAAATGAATATTATTTTTAGCTCATCCACATCTGTAGTACTTTTACCATTGTCTATATTTTTACGGCATTTGAAACGATACGAAACTGTAGTAAAAAGTCACTTTGATACGCTAATATTGCAATATTAATAATTGGAAATCATTAAGCCGTTATGTGTAAGTTAAATTAGGGGTTTCCAACAGCTTAATTTTTATTTTTTTTTTTTTAAATAAAAAAAAAATATTTGGCATTACAGCTTACGCCAATGCACCAAATATTCTTAATTGTGAAAGTCATACGAGATTAACTCGATGATAAATAATGAATCAGTTGTCCACAAAATCAACGATAAATAACATAAACCCAGCCCAAGATCTCTTTTTTTTAATTGAAAAAATCCAACTTTGCCGAGAATTGAACTCGGGTCCGCTGATCACTAGGACAAAGCTCTTGCCACTAGACCACAGGGATCGACGTTTAACGAACTTAATCTTTATTTACTATTTCCAGGGAAAGTTAGCATTATGTTTTCACTATTTTTTTACGATACAATAATAATATATAGTATTATATTTTATAACAATGAAGAAAAAATACACTGGAACATAATTCTATTCAAGCTTAGCAATCAAAGTATCAAGATCTTTACTATTATTGTACAAAATTTGTAACGTGAGAGAAAAAAAAGTTTAAGAATACGCCTCCGTTCAACCGAAATGAAATGAGTTTAACTGTACGTATTATTATAATGAATTGTATTTTTTTTCATGCCAGAAGATTAAGTTTTCTCTACAATATTAGGCATGATGACCCTTTGGCCGAATCTTTTAAATCACTCTTATGTGCGAGGCGAAAAAAAATAATGAAGTCCGCATGAATTACTTACCGGATCCATCTTTCGCTTCGATCTCTCTTTATTTCTATAACCGAGCAACTAGTTCGCGAGACCAATGGTTCACTAAGTTTGGTACAATATTTATAGTTTTATTATTTGAATTTAAATAACATTTATAAAAAAATCGAATTTATTTGAATTGGTCACTCCCAAGATCCCCACAAAAAACAATATTTTTATGGCAGATAAAAAAATAACGCATTAATCGAATTTTTAAACTAACATGAAACTTCCTTCTTCAGTAAATCGGTTTGAATATTCATATTTAAGTTGTTTTCAAAAAGAATTATATAGTTACCCTCAATAAATACAAATCTTTAAGAATATCAATTTCTATTTCTTATTTTTTTTTCGGTTATCGTGTTTTCAAACTGACCGGTATTTTGAATGTATTTCGTGTTTTTCAAAACCAAGTTGAGAAGAGCATGATATGTATTTTAATTTGTCAATTGTTTTTATTATTGGACATAAAGATGAATTCCAATAAATATCGGATATTTAATATTGTCAAATCTTACTTTTAGCTAACAAAAATACTTATGCGTATATGTACAAAGGTTATGAAAGACTTGTTTAGGTTGAAGTAAAGAAGGTTGTTTAATCAGCTGTCTCACCACGATTTTAATCCAAAACGGTGGCCTATATACTATATTATACTCATGTAAATATTAATTTATTTTTACAATAGATTGAAGATTATCTAGAACTCTGCAGCATAAAAATACTACGACGTAACGAAAAACGCTGGAAACGAAGAGAGAATGTATTTACCATTTTTTAATAGTGAATTTTCTCTTCAACTAGTGATGTTTTACATCAATTCAGGTCGAAAAACCTATTTCAACAATTATTCAAAGTAGTATTATATAATCGTCGGAGTAAAATATTTTTTTTCTCCTTTGTTCAAAAATCTACATTTCAATTAATTATGATTGAAACTTTTTATTTGTTGCCGTACAAGAGAAACTTTTGTTGAATATGAGTGTTTTGATTTATGAGTAGTAAAGACATGACAAAGTAAATTTACACTGTTTTCAGTTTCAATTAAATTGTATATTACAATTTCTTTAGCAATTGGTGGCTTACGGTCTATTGCATGGTCCGTGGAAAAAGAGAATCGACTGTACCTAAAAAAATATATTGAATATAATACTGTAGGTATTTTTTCGGTATACTCTATTTTTCCATAGTCAGTTCATAGCGGTTTGAGAACCATTGTAGCAGTCCGTTGGTGACTGCAAAAGCTGGCATAGCAACAGCAACAGTGAACCGAGCAAAAGAAAGAGGTGAAGCCGCGGGCCAAATGAACTCGAAGCTAGAGCCGAGGAACAAAGACAATCATCGTCGAAGAAGCGAGACAAAGAGAAGAGGTAGTGGAGGATCTCAAAGTGGATAGGTGACGTGTGCCAAGGGGCGGAGTGTGAGTATATTTTGTCAAATAGATTTTAGAGGAAAGTAAGGTTTATATTTTGAAATATGTATGCAAAGTTTGACTTATATTCACTATGCTATATTTATTTTATTGTTATGATATAACCTTTCAATTAACGGTGGGGAATTGGTTTTTTTTCAAATCGAACGCTAAAGATATTATTTTATCTATTTTATATCAACTCCTACTAAAATTAAATTGCAGTAAGCTGTGAAACAGTAAATTAAAATGCAGGAAGTGAGATATTTAATATATTTTGACCAATAGTGGCCGACAATCTTTTCAATTACATTAGATGTTTCATGGGTATACAAGATCTATTACCAATAAATAAACATAAATAGTTGTGCTTAACTTATGGCAACTTGGGTAAAAACAAGTAACAGTAAAATAGAATCCATTTTTTAAAAACTATCAATCGAATATCGAAATCTGAAGCCTTACATGATTCCAATAATGATATTATCAGATCTCAGTCTGAAAAAAAAGATTTGTCATGAAATATGTTGCTATATTATTCACAGAAAGACATAACATTTAACAATATATAGTGTTCGTATGAGATGATTTTTTCTACACCTCACTGTACATAAAAAAAACAATTGATTAGAATGTATTTAATATTGAAGCCATTTTTTGAAAATTCACGCTGAATTGATATGTATTCAAGGGCTGGACTAAGTCATTTCAATTTGAGTATTTTTATTCGATACTGTTTTATTTAACTCCATCCAAGAGAAGTGAACAGGTAACATCATGCGCACGCATAATATTTCTACAAAACGAAGCACAAAAAACGGCAAAACTACTCCATACAAAAGTAAGTTCGTGGCTGCCGATAAGTATTATAGATGGACAGGGATGTCATCGAGGCAGCGCCAGAGATGGATTTATCTGGAAATCCAATGACAGCCATGTGCAACGTAAAAGTTACTCAAAACTACATGAAATGTTAAATTCGATAAAAGTTATAACGAACATTTTCAACGTATTTCAAAATTTCCTATTAGAAAATAAATTTGCAAAAAAACGGTTACAGATAAAAAAAAACATCATTAATTAAATGAATAATCAAAACAAGACTTGGCTGAGTATAAAAAATACTTTTCTATCCTGATATTTATGTAACAGCGATACATATTTATATTATTTAAGTCAGTATTTTTTAGTTTACATCATTTAATGAAAGCAACATTTCAGACGCATATTTAAAGTGGATGTTTTAAAGTTTGATTCTAAAAAAATATCATAGATACATTCTTGCGGTTACCTTAAAATTGATACGGACGCCATCGCTGTACCACATTATAAATTAATACATTTTTACATTTTTTTCGCTAGATGTTCATAAAAATTACGTATGAAATACATATTAACAAGAATGCCAGAATGTATATCTATCAACACTTCTATGCATCTTTTATTCCGGCCATAACTTTTATTATTAAAAGTAATAATTGATGTTCGTCTCATAACATTGTCATCCTACCAGTAACTCTAAAAATGAGATTGTATTTGTACTATTAAGATAAGTATCTACACATACTTCAACATCATGAAAAACCAACTAAGTGAATTATATTTCATCCCTTTGATTAATTGATACAACCTCGCGTCTTATCTGCTATGCTGTAATATTTTTTTTGTAAAATCAATCAGGATTTAGCTGGGTAAAAATAATATTGATATATCTTTATTATGTTTTATATTTTAATGCCCTCAATATATTTTGATTGTCAATTCTTGGTGGTCCCCAAAAGTTAAAATGTGTGAATCATTCTCAGTATTCTTATTAAATGGATATTTTTAATGACTCTGGTTTCGACTACTGTATCAGCTAATAACGCATACAAAATAAATTCACGGTAATAAATCAAATCACTATATTCCAAATAACGACCAATTTGAAGTCATATCTTCGAAATCTAGCAACCAGTAATAAAAATTGTTTTTCTATGGAAAACTACTATAGTATGCAAATATAGTATAAAAGCTTTACATAAACGGTATGCTTACAGTTATGTACGATAACTAAACATATTGTTATTCCGAGTGTAACGCCAGTAGTAGGTAGTTAATTAATAATTAACAAACTAACCGTAAAAGTTTGTGACATTTGATTAATTGCGAAAAGTTTCAGTACGTTCCCGAGTTAACGCAGAGGTCGTTGACATCCAAATGAATAGAATTGGGATAGGTATTATACAATATTGCAATACGTAGGAGAATTATGTGTATTTATGTACGTGTTTGTATTGTGTGGCTTAATAACAATAGTTAATCATCATCATCATCATCGCCAATCCCTTGACTGTTATGTCATCTAAAGTTTTTTAGATTGGATTCGCAAATTGACGGCTAAACCACCAATCAAGCCAAATGTGTGTCAAATCAATTGAGCGGCAATTTGATCTGTGATTACCTCACTGATTGCCAATTACTTGTCAGCATTTTTTGTATGCTTGCGGTATTATTTTAAAGAAATATGCCAATTGTTTTTATTTGATATTTGGTCATATTTAAAGTGAAATGTAAATAAAACAAAACTTGCTGTCATATTAATATTTTAAAAACATACTAATTACAATTGGTATTTAAATGATCGATGCATTTAACAAAACAATATATATAAATGAATTAAGCCAGACATCAAGAATATAATCAATAACAAGCTAAATTATTCAAATATCATCTCGATACAAAAAAATACACATAATTGATCTATGTATATGAAAAATGAAAATAACCTTGAAGTAAAAGAAAATCATTGATACTTTTTTTTTCTTATACCAATTGTTTGATTTACCATGTCATTAGTATTACTCAATTTTATATTAAAAGCCCTGCATTTGTCACACAAACAATCGCAGTTTCAGGTGTTTCCTCCAAAGTTTTTTTTTTAATTTGTTGTACATGATTTAGTTGTCGGATATACAAAAGCTATTCGAATATTCTCTACGCATTTACCAATTCGTTTTACCGGCATTAGAATACAAAAAATATCCGAAAATGGAACATCGCATGATTAAAGCAATTCTCCACGTTTAAAACGCATTAATTTTTCATTTCAGCGTCTCGTTTATTCTGTCGTTCCCCTCGCAAACGCCACCATCTGCGAAAACTTCAATTTGCCAAAAACATCAGAAGATTTTGAGCTCGTCGAGCTGTTGGAGCCGTAGCTGGTCCGCAATTGGTATTAATTACACTTTTTATTTCCAAGTCGTGAGTCTGTCATGGAATATTCCCGGGATTATAATCAATCATGACCGCACTTCCACCTAGCAACACCGACAATCGCACGACCACTGCAAAAATGTAAACACGTTTCAGTCTTGTATTATTTCGCCATGTTTACAATTTAAAGCCCTATTTAACCATTCACGGCCAAAAGTAAATGATATAGTTTTTCAAACATACTTCATTTTTTAGAATATTATCATTTTCACACAATAACTCACAAGGTTTACGCTTCTCACATATTTCAATAATTTACTTTTACGTGAACCACGATTTAAATCATTTAAGTTTTTACAATACCTAAGATAAAATATTAAGACTTTAAAACTTGTGTTCTAACTTATACCTTATACTTGATCGATAATTTATATATTTATTAAAAAATAGTTCAGTATTTATTATTATATTTTTGAATATAATGTTTTTAAATAATTCGGACAAGGCTTGAGTTACGGTTAATTTTTCAAAATAATTAAAATATTTATATCTGTATGCGCACATAATAAAAAATATATATAATACACATAACTACAGTACCATGAATATGTTTTAATAGTAATAATAAGACAAAAATGAAAATCAGATTCATTAATTTATGTGTATGTATTTCATTTCATACATTGATACTCGTAAAGAAAAGACTATACTTACAACAATAAAATGTTACAGTCTAAGATAATAATCGAATTTTCCTTATACTTACTACGATCAGTTCAAATACTGATTTTGATCAAGAACGGCCATAATAGCACACCTCATAGTATGTGGTCGTGATTGACAAAGCCTTTGAAAATTTATCATCCTTTGTATCGATGCTGAGTATGTATTTGATGAATGTTATAATACACATGCTTCATAAAAAGATGGAGTGGAGCAGTTCATACAAGGATACGTTATTTTAGTTTTAGCACAAACCATCTAAATAAATTACTTCTTTAGTGAATCAATTGGTGTGTGGATTATGTGTTGATGGAAACAATATTCCTCAGATGTGTTGTGAGATATTATTACTCACGCAAAAACTCTTTATTAGAAGAAATACTTTTCAACATCAGAACGAACTAACATAGGCTTCAAACCTTATATTTGCATTTAAGATAATTTTAATTTAATTAAAATAATAAAGGTTAGGTATTCAGTCCGCCTACAAAAATCGAAACAGTAATGATCATACATGAGAAATTCGTAGCTTTTAAATTCATATTATATATTTCCTCAGTAGGTTCATATTGAAACTAGATGAACCGATACTAATTTATTCATGAAATCTTTTGGCTTAATAATTATTGCATTTTTAGGTTTTCTGGTAACGCTTTTGTGTAGGGGGTTAGATTTTTTGTTTCACATATCTTAAATTTTCCAAAATAACTGTACTGGTTTGTGTTGTAAAAGAATAATATAAATACTAAAATTCCTTTTTCACTTCCCGTGCAATTGTTTTTGCTATGGACTCAATGGCATTCGCATACAAATCGATCACTTTTAATGTGTTAACTGTCACTTATTGCTGAAAAAGACATTATTTAAATAAATAAAACACATTGTATATTCCTACATGCATTCTGATAAAGATCAGTTGACAATGCCCGCGATGAGCGAAACCGGTCCCGATCTTTATCAAAATACATTTGGAAATAGTTATATATATTGTGTTTTATGTATTTACATTCATACAAATCATGTTATATAATACACATTAAAATAGTAAAATAGACTCGTCGAAGCGCACAGATATTTCCTTTCAATTCCAGCTTCGAAATCTTTCCCAATACCAATTTCTAAATGAAAAATATCGTAAATAAGTCTGTCAAGTCAGCTGATAATATTGAGACATTGTGTATTCAGATCCTACAAAATTTATAATTTATGAAATAATATATCATACAATGAATGAATAAATTAATTAAAAGCAACGTTTAGACTTTTTCGTATCTTCAATACATTTATTGAAAAATATATATTTGAATCTGCTTGATTCATCTTTATTTAAAGAATTTTTGTTTATTTCCATACGCTCGAAAAATACAATACTAGTTTCGGCATATTTCTCATAATTAACAAGTAGTAATTACTGTCTTAACTTGATTCTTCAACGGCCGTAATAATTGGTTAATACATTTTTTATCTCATGTTTCAAGATCATGTCACCATTCACAAAAAATAATAAGCGTTTTAGTTGTTCTGAAGTAAATGTACGTAACATTTGTGGCAGAGTGTCCACGTGCGTTTCGATAGGTATTATAATAAGTAATGTGTTCATGCGGGGAAATCCATGTCAAAAATATCTTAACACGCGGGATGTCATTAATATTTTGGCACAGCGTTCGCTCGACGGGCGAACATATAAATTCACATTCGACGGTGATGTGATGTGCCAAAAAAACTCAACGCATCCCACGCGTCCAATCATTTTTGGTCGTACTGTAGCAACTATCCTTTGTTATATTATTACATTCGAACGAAAAAAAGCGCATGAAAAACTGGATGTGCGCAAAAAATACGAGAATATATTTTATCAAACGAAATATCATTTTTTTTCAACTTCATTTGCATTTTGTTTTTGCAGCGCAACTGGTGTGGTGAAATACGAAATAAAGGTGCTCTGCTCATATGTCATAAACTATTTATTTCATTTTATTATGGTATAATAAACAGCTTATATCTAATAGTCGTTCCCATCCTATCGAACAGGAGTGACTTGTGTTTTGTTTTTATCGCATTTAAAAAAAAAATATTAACTTCTAATTAATTAATTAATGAGAAATTTTCTATTTTTTAATAATTATTGAATAAATATCTGGAACACTAACTTACTAACACACATTAAATCTTGTCACTGGTACATAAATAATTTATATTATATTTACGTTGGAAATAAATCGTATATACTTCTCTTCTTCTTGGACCATATTCGATCCATATCTGGAGCATATGTCCACCAGAATCTCTCAGTTCAGCCACGTTGTGATATGGATGGGCGCCCAGGATACTAGTATTCTACCAGTTGGAAGAAAAGGCTAGGTTGGAGGTTCTTCTGAGGAAACAGTAGCATGCGCCCCAGCAGGTTCCATCGTCTCATTGTGACAGGGCTAGCCTCCGTGAGACTGTGAGCTGTACCTAGCTACACTAAACTAACTAACGTTTGTAACTACATTAGAAACTAAATTAGCCAAGAAACCATTTTTCAGGCGTTTTTTATCCTATCCTTTACGGTCCAAAAAACATATGTGATCCAGTGAAGTTTAGTCACTACACTTCATGCAAATATTATGATTTATTTTATATACCTATTATGATATATGCAACAAATCACTATAAAAACACCACCTTTGAATTAATCGTAGTGACTACACACACCGGATCGGATGTGCTTTTTTGGAACCGTAAAGGAATGGTTAAATTGGATGGTAGAGGTAGATAAACAAGTGGTTTATATCGGAAACCTACTGCGATTGTGAAGTCGTATCAGACAATTTTATTTGATATCGATGAAAATCATTTGACCCTCTCATTTTCTTTGATGCAAGAGTCCATTTTGAAAAAGATATTTCTGCTGAGTGGTTGCGTTGTTTGACTAATCATGCAGACGCGTGTGGGCCCAGTACCCACGAAACACAATACGATTGAAATAATTATTACTACCGCTCTTGGGTGAAAACCACATAGCGTGACTGACTTACGAAGCAATTTTCATATTAAATTTCAACTATGCCTCGGATAATGGATGCACTTCTGGCCTCGGTGCACGGCACGGAGGACTATTTCAGAATTGATTTTATGTTATCTTTTCGTCCTTTCAATAAGGGACTAGGGGTTATAGGGTTTTATCAACAGGTTTCGCCAGGATCAAATGGTATCTAAAATAGAATTATTTATCTTCATTATAGTCACACATTGCCATTTCACAGTAGTCTATATTCAATTTAAAAGTATTTGTTTCAAATAAGCCCATAATGAACTCAAAGTGCTTGAAGAACTCGTAATATACCTACAATGTATGAGCCCATTCGTAGATAATATACATATAAATGTTATAGTGGTTTGATCATAGATCATAGGTACAAACATTGATTACATACTAGACATAGGACCATAGATTCATATAGCATTTATTATTTACATTATTGTTGTTTGATTCTTTAAAAACAATGTGAATTGCTTCTCTACCAACGGGGACTTATAATTATTTACCATAAGTTCCGTAAATATTCATTATGTCAGGTATTACCAACTCTTTGCCCTCGTGCATATATGTATTTCTCTAGTATGAAGGAAATACAAGACTCAAATGATTTCAATGCAGTACGTTTTATTAAATAAAATGTATGTATGTTTTTACGATGTGAAATTATTGAATATGTGATTTCCTTTTTGTACATCCATATATTATGTCATTAATTAAATATATAAAAGCAATGAGCTCCGTTGAAAAACTTGTTGAAACAAAAATCCAAGACGTTGAGCTGGCAATATTGAATCTTCAAAATGTTATAATGCTTAAACCATTTTCAACAGATACGCAAATGTGGAAACTGAAGAATTGAACAAATTATTCTTCAATTGAGGCACTAAGATATGATGATGATCTGATCCCATATGTATTACTAAATTTAGGTGAATAAATATATTATAGTGTCGTCATTAAATACCAGTTTATTTGATTGATTACTAATTGTTAATTGATCATATTCCTTATATAAAAAAGAAAACATACATACAATTATCGATAGGAATAATTACAATCAATATGTGCTTAAATACGAAAATGAGCTCGCGGGTATTTAGTTAACAATCCCTAAACTAGAAAATAATAATAAGATGTTATGGTACTTTTCAAATAATGATTCAGTAATTTATGTTGAATTGATTCTATGGATTTTGTTAACCATTCATTACTGCATCTTTGCCGTAATTACGTTATCCACATTATATATTTCCGATTGCAATAAAGATACATTGGAGTGCAGTGCGTTGCTGTACATTAAACTCTATTCCTATGCATTTTAGGCATCGTCCATACTTATAAAAATCGTAGTTCTTAATCATTAAAGCTGGAGACGTGCTTAAAAATTTCCGCGTTGTATTTTTTAATAAGTATAATAAAAACGAAGCGCTCTGAACTTCCTCTAGAACCGACAACTAATATTACAAGATTACAATAAAAATCAAAAATGTTTTGCTCGCATTATTGTTGACGACATTTGAGATATGTCTAATTTGCAATAATAACAGATGGTACGTATTTTTACATTTAAATAAAATTTATTTAGTACAAGTGAAATAAGATCGCGAGATATACACTTCAGTAGTTCTGATGTTGCGCTTTTTTTATTCCGTTCTGCGATTGAGGTCTCTGGGCGGTATTGTTAATTAAATGAAGCTTTTTTGGGACAAATGAAATTGTTTAATCAGTTCGAGGTAGGTACTCAACGATGCGACATTTTGTAAAATTAGAGTTTAGAAATGCTTAAAAAGTCTCGTGGAAAGCGATAAGTATCCTAAAAGTATAAAAAATGTAATAGAGTTCTAAGCAGGGCTGTGAAGTCGGTGAAAAAAAGTCCGACTCCGACTCCAGCATTTACCAAAACCACGACTCCGACTCCGACTAAAATAAGGTTAATATCGTGACTTTTCCCCCCTAATTTTCCTATTTATGTGTATTCAATTAAATATCAACCCTATCAATGCGGCCAAAAGCCAAATTTGACATATTAAATGCAAAAATAAAAAGTTCAAACTTTAAAAAAATTCCGACTCCTAGTACGACTCGGCCAAAGCCCAGCGACGACTCCGACTCCGACTCCACAGCCCTGATTCTAAGCATGATTGTCACCAAGAAATGCGTTGTGAGTTGTGACTAACAAACTAATTAAACTATGCAAACTAATTAAATACTTACAATATTTATATGTAAAAAGATAATATAAGTCTCTGGATTATTTCATTGCGCAATTTCTTCGTGATATTTGCTAAGATAAGCACACATTTCCTCACGTCGATAGTTTTCAATTTGTCATTCCTATTTACGACGTATATATTTCAAATTGTACAGAAGAGAACTTTTATATTATCAGCACCCGGATTTCCTTCAAAGTTTCTTTTAAAAGACTTGAAATTGTAAGTAACCCCGCCGACAATAAATTTAAATCAAATTTTTAACGAAAAATTACTAAGTATTTTTGTTCAGAACAGTGGCTGACGAAGTTTATTTCGTTCGACGCAGCCTGTGGATATTATCGAGCTAGCGAGCTTAGCCGGCCTGTGTAGCGGTCTCGCTCACTCAACCGCACTCTTTTCGGACACGACAGAGCGAAGCGAAGCGGGGCGTGCTGTGCGAGCTACCAGCTGGCCCCCTCTCGGTTCTCTTCGTTCGTCGCCGAGCCATCTCTTCCGACCAGCCAGTGTGCACGTGATGCCTGAGCTGTGTATACGAAGCATAGAACATTTTTTAAATAAAGAATGGAAGCTTTCATTTTAAAAGTTCGCGAGTATCCATGTTTATGGAATTCGGAATTAGAGGAATATAAAGACTCTGAAACAAAAGAGTCTGCCTGGTTAGATATCGCAAAAGCGTTTCCTCAGTTTAAAGATCGTAAGTTTTCCATCATGACATTTTAAATTTTTGTTGAATTGAAGGTGAAGTGTTTTGCTCGACTGAGCTGCGCTGGCAAAGCTGCGCCTCTATGTACGTATAACTCAGAGGAATTATATACATTTGCATTGATTGCAGATAATATAATACATTGGTGGGTAACACGTCAACACAATCTAATTAAATTTCATTTCTTCTGTGAGGCAGCAAAATGCTATTTTCTCCAATAGACTGAGTACAGTAAAACCTCGATTATCCGGATTTTCGATTATCCGGATTGTTCAACATAAACAAAAATATTACAAATTTGCTGATATGCACGTGGCAAATTGCGGCCACTGTTTACGTACGTGATGGAATGCAGTCTTAATATTTTGATCGTTGCATTTGTTCTAACAATAAGTCCTGTGTAAAATATGGGTCAGTTATCGTCTAATATTCGGTGAAATTTGTTTTGATTTTTTTAGATTAAATATAACGGTGTACTGATGGCATGCTTTTTGAAGATCATGTTGGTTTTCTCACAACCACCCGTTGTGTATGTGCAGCCAATGTTTCATGGCCGTCTTTTACAACGCTAAGTTTTTTTGAGAGCTAAATATCGAAATGACTGATTTTTTTTATTTAAACTCTTTAAAAAACACATATATAATATAAACAAAACACTAAAATAATAAGCCAATTTGTTTTTGATTGCTGAGAAATATATTTTTAATTTTCAAATCCTAAGTCTTAGTGCATCAAATACAGAATTGTAATTATCTTATTTGATGTTATAGCTAGACAAGCCAAATATCAATGGAAAAAATTACGTGATAATCATAGAGAAGCAATCAAGCGCAAACTAATTGGAAGACGCGGGGCATCCGTGCAGCATGGGCATGCTTGGAAACACGAAAAAGTAATGGAGTTCATTTTACCTTTTATGAATAACAGACTGATGGGACCAAACTATAATTTACAAATGCAACTCTCAATGGCGGACGAGACGAATAATCAAATTGAAGACGAAAATGAAATTGGTGAAGATTGCCCAGAAGATGATCCAGAACCAAATGATGCATTCCCGCCAAACAATATTGAGCCTGTAATAGCAGGTAACAACACGATAGCAGAAGATAATCTGATTTCATCATTAGATAAAAAACTAGATAAACGAAAAAAGAAACTAAAGATTGACGAAGATGCGAAGAAAGTGTCGGCAAAGTTCAACCCATTGGACTATTTTTTTGCGAGTATGTGCGAAACCACAAAGCGTTTACCCGAGAATATTCAAATTAAAATTAAAAGAAAAATCTTTCAAGCGGTTATGGAAGGAGAGGAGAAGAAAATGCGGAAAGAAAAAGGAAAGTCGAGTGGAAATAATCGACGTGCCAAAAATACCAGGAGAAGTTCAAACAGTTCACTTAGTGAAAATATGCTTTCATATGAGTCGGATTCAAACACGTAAAAAATTCAATATTCTTTGCATTTATTTGTCAAAGAAATACTACTTCTTTTGTCATCTTTACAAGCGTGTCTTTATAATGAACCGTACATAACATTTTATTTCTGATGTAATTTATCCTTCACATTCCAAAATCTTTAAAAATATGTTTGTATTACGATCTTTCTTTTGTATACAATACTCATTTAATCATGGAAACCTTTTATTTGTTTCTCCAAAACAAAATGACAACCAACATTTTGTTCGAATACAAGAATGTAAATAATAGGCATAGTAAGAATTATCAATGTTACGGGTGTTGTTATTAAATAATATACATTATACCAAAGTAAAACAACATTTTTGTTTAACTCCACACCACCTCAAAATTCCCTCTTTAAATTATTACATAATGGAAGCTTACAAATTTTGCACGTTTAAAACGTTTATTTGGGAATTATACTAGCTTTATATGTATATCAATACGATAGTAAAATAATTTATTCCTGTTTCAGAGCACACCCAGTAATAAGCTTAGAGTGTGTAAAACAATATTACGTGCCGTCTTAATGTGAATACCTCGGGTATATCTTTTTTATTAATTTAACATTGACTGACGTTGGACATACAATCATACATAATCTTTAGTTATACTTTTTTAGTACTTGTAATCATTAATCATACTCAATAGAATCTCGAGGAGAGTATTTGAGATTATACGGCTATTATATTGTTAATAATTAAGTTTGCACTTAGTTTTACCATATTGTTGTTTCCAAATCCAACAATCATGGTTAGCAAACGTTTAATCTTTTTATGTGCATTATTTTTTGAAACGTAATACAGCACGTAGTTGATATTATCAATCATAATTTGCTGAGCTGTTTCTTTGACACTTTAGTTGTAAAATTGAACATAATCCTCAATTTCAAAAAACACAGTTTCGATTACATACATATAGCTCATCCAAATATGGAACGACTGGTCAAGTTAGCACACACATTCAAACGACTACCAAATTTGACGTACCTCTAATAGCGAATGGTGACCGGTGGCTATCGAATCCAACGTAGTCGCATAATATTTGAAAAGCGAGAATCGTGTCAAAATGTTATACATAGTTTTATAATTATCGTTATGTAAACCTAACAATTTCATAATATAATATTTTATATCAGACAATCAACAAAGGATTAGTTGTATAATTATCTAGTAAATTTATTTAGCATCTGCTTCCGTCGTCAAAAGAGACAATACTAAAAAAGTTATTCAAGAGCGTCGAGCAGGGCTGTGGATTCGGTAAAAATAAGTTCGACTCCGACTCCAGTATTTACCAAAACCATGACTCCAACTCCAACAATGACCAAAAACACGACTCCAACTCCGACTAAAAAATGTTTATTATCGTCACTTTTTTCCCTAATAATCCTAATTATGTGTATTCAATTAAATATAAACCCTACCAATCTAGCCAATTGACAAATTTGACATATTATATGCAAAAATAAAAAGTTCAAACTTCCGACTCCTAGTACGACTCCGGCCAAAGCCCAGCGACGACTCCGACTCCACAGCCCTGGTGTCGAGAGTTGTTTTTAAAAATATTATTTGTTATTATATTATATCTTAATTATATTTGTGCATTGGTGTCAGCTGTGATGTCATGTATTGTACTTTCTGTTTTTTACTTAAAATAAATTAGAAGTGAAACATTATATTACTCTTAGTTTATATCTTATGTGTTCGCATTATGTAAAAAGCAAACGCATAATTTATCACTTCAATGAAACTACGGAATATTAAATAAATATAATTGTATTTTTTTACATTTATAGAGATGATGGATGGGAGGATGGGAAAATATCACACACATTCATGACTTTGGAGACGTTTCTTTAAATATTTTTGAAAAAAAACAAATAACAAGGTCGAGCCCTTGTACATGCATCCGATTATGACGTCCTTAATAACTAATTAATTACTAAGTTAGCGTAATATTATTGTACCAATAAATAAATTAACAATAATTCCATACATTTAATATTCTGTTAAACAACTCGTATATTATAATAAAAATCTACCATTTTGCTCATAAGGACGAATTTGATTCTGTGTGATTGAAAAATCTAAACCACGTTCACCTTTAATGTATCCAAATCGGTCATGTTACTATTATTCAAATGCGTATGTATTGTTTTAGATCATATTACTAATAATAAATAATTAAATACTATACTTAAATAAAAGTGACGTTTGAAGGTTAGGCTTCACTGGCAGGTTTATTATTATTTTTCTGCAGGCATAGAAGTACGGTGTATGTATATGTGAATTGTTGTATTGGTGAGCGGCTCTTGTTGTCAGGCAGAGTTTCTACTACACCCACATAGGTCGGCGACAGGCAGTCTACCGTTCACCGAAACAAACCGCGCCATGGAAAACTACCAACACAACACTGCGGTTCGTCATTCACTAGTCACTACTCACTCAGCCTCAGTCGGACTCGGAGCTGCGGAGAGCTCGGTCACGATGTTCAAATTATCGATTATTATACCTTGAGTCTTGACTGTTTTTATCGTATCTTCTTCCAAATCGGAAGAACCTACCTAACACAATCGTTCTCAAAGATGACGGTTTTATGCGAAATGACTTTCAGCCTTTCACCCGACACAAGATAATAGAATAGCCTGTATAAACTCATCATAGCCAGACTAATTTTAAATAATGACAAATGTTTGTATATTATGTAAACGAATGACAAAATGCTTAGATTCAAAAGGCCGCACTTGAGAACCTAGTAGGTCGCAAACTCTTGAGTATTATTAAGTATGAAATATTCATCTTTGAATCAAAATGAAGATATAGGTGAAGGTGAATAAAAAAGTTTCATGTTGCATACACAATTTAATAGAAATATAGTGTGAAGAATATTGTTAAATAAGATCCAAAATAGGGTTCAAGTCTCAAGGGCCCAAGTCCCCTTACGAGCAGCATTTTTTCAGTCGATTCTGTTCGAAGGCCGATCCTATAATCTAGCATGTTTTCATCTCATTGAATTATCAAGTTGATGCCAACATTATCGAAACAACTTTTTTTAATGGTACAAAATAATTGAAAATTAGCAGTTACCTTACCCTGACCTATTTTACAAAAATGCTGATAATGATAAGGGACTTGCGCCACATGAACAGTGTCGAGTGTAAAATTACGAAATGGAAAATAAAGATTTTAAACGGAAACCATTGAAGGAAAATACAAAAATTAAACAACACAACGTGCATCAAAATGAATGCCATACTGTTTTTATTTACTTATTTTGCGTGAAATCAAAATGGGAGTCTTAATACTCTAAATAAATATTGTGTCAACCGGAAGATTTGATAAAAAAAATATTTTTACTACTTATTTCGTAATTTTATATGATGATTTGACAACTGTTAAAAAACAAACTAATCTCGAGAATTTTGTTTTATTTCCGTATAATATTTTAGTATTTTTTAAATTATACTCTTTACGATTTAATTTGAATGTATTTTATCTTATATTTACTGATGGTAGCATTATGTGATTCCAATAATTTGTTTTTGTAAAATGATATTGGAAATGAACATAACTGTGAAAATAGGATGGAAATTTGAGCAACTTTTAAACATCATACCTACCCTACATAGGTTTGCTTTGCTATGAGAGACATGCAAAAATATTGCACCGAAGTTGTTGATCGACGGAAATTGTTCCATTTTTGCTATTTTTACATTTTGAAAACGCCTTCAATTCTCAATCAAATAACCATTAACGTTAAATCACTTCCATGATAGTATAGGCAAATATCATCTTTCAAGTAGAGGAATTAGTTTTGGTTTTTTTTTTACTTAATTAGTTACGGACCATTTGGCATAATTCATATTGTAACTTTTTTTATCTATTGACGGTACTTAAATCTATTATTAACAATTATGCTCGCGCTGAACGTAACTGGTCCTGATATGTTTTATTTATTCAAAAAAATGCAAAGCAATTGTTTTGTCACTTTCTTGCATGAAATGACAAAACAACTACATAATTATGTATTAGTTATTTCACTTTAAAAGTTTTCGATTGAGTTTTTTTAAGTATTCACAATTTCATAATCAATTATTTATAAAAACCATAAAGCAAATATATCTTTGGAGATAAACAAACCAATCCTGGATAGACGGTAGCTCAGTTGATTCTAAGCGCAGTCTCGAAACGATTCAAAAATGTATACAGCGTATGAGAGAATATGATTGAGTTATGAGGATATAATAACATAGCAAACTTTCAATCTGTTTATTGGCAGCAAGTTTGCTGCCGATGATAGTATTTTAATTGAAAATTTCAGCCAGTATAAAATTTTCCACGTCCTTTCTCTCTCCATCATGCTGTCATTATTAATAAATTATACGTAGCTAGTTGCCTGTCGTGAAGTTGGTTTAGAAACGCTGCTACTGTATTATTTTATAGCATGTCGATGTTTCCACTCCGTCAGCCATGTTGCTTTGATATCAAATGAACACTCACGTTTTTGCTGTTGCCATGCCAAATACAGTTGCATTAAAAAATACTCCATTTTAACATTCGCATTTATCATAATTGTATTTGGTAATCACTAGGAGTAACTGACAACTGAATGGTGTAACATTATTATTATTGCGGAGCGGATGTTCTGTAATTTGTCGGACGTTTTATAGATTAATAAATCATGCAATTGCAATATCGTTGGCTTAGTGTCAAAAGTCACTAGCTCATCAATCATCCGAAAAAAACTTTTTACCCACAGTCTTTTTATAGAAGTATATGTTTAACTTAATTTAGTTCGCAACTCATTAAAACTATTTCGCTATCGAATTAAGATTCTAAAGATTCTAATAATTATTCTAGCTTTCAGTTTCAGTTGACACAAAGAGTTTTTGTTGACCATGCAATTATTAGCTATGACTGGAATTTAGTTGTCCCTTTCTATCAGTGTAGCGATGGAAAAAACATAGTATCAATCTTTTGGTTCCTGTCGTTTGATATAATTCATCAGATTGATTAAAATGCGTCTAAGAGTTACGGTATGAAACAGAATTCTTGACAAAAAAATTGATAAAATGTATTGAAAGGAATCCATTTTGTTTAACTCTACATGAACTACATATGAGCATATACAATTTTACAGCATACATATACATACTGACATATCATATTCCAAACTAAGTTTGGTCCCAAAATTTCTTCGGATTCG
This sequence comes from Himalopsyche kuldschensis, assembly GCA_028554975.1. Classification (NCBI taxonomy): domain Eukaryota; kingdom Metazoa; phylum Arthropoda; class Insecta; order Trichoptera; family Rhyacophilidae; genus Himalopsyche; species Himalopsyche kuldschensis. The sequence continues at coordinate 20,400,541 of JAHFWI010000003.1, forward strand.
ATGTTCAATATGTCTGAATCCCATTCCGCTGTCATCTGCGTGGTTCGATACAACATCACCATATGTGACATATGTCGCGATGCCATATTTATCAAAAAAGTATTTCTCCGGAATTTTATTCAGGCTTAGATTGTTACTATTCATTTCTTTTACAGTAGAGCAAAAAAAAATATTAGAATAAACTCAAACCGGGAGTCACAGATAGAACGCGTACAAAGGAAAGAGAAAATTGAACACTTGGTAAGTTAAGAAACTAATTTTTATCCACCATTTTGATTTCGTCTTCCGGTGACAAATTAATTGAAATTGGCTGATCGAAATTGGGTTTGATGTAAATTATTGCAATATGTATATTTATTTATTTATATCTAACATTATTTTTAATCGATGTAACGTGTTTGACGTAGTTTCTCTCCTATTACCGATTCTATGAAAAGAAAAATAATTGCAACAATAACATTGAGAATGCACGATGAAAAATATTCCATTGGTCTTCACTCTGTTAGGCGAAGAAAAATACTGACATACATTATTCAATTGCTTGGATCATTATGTCATTTATTCTGAGAAAAGCGTGCAGAAAATATAACGAGTGGAATTATATCAAATTAGCGCCCATTAGATTTCTTACACTTCAATTATCAAACACAACAGCCGGTTGTAGTTTCGGGTGATATATATAAACATAATCTAGATTGAGTTGTTTTCAATTATTTTACATTCACACAGCTATTATTTCATTATACATCAATAGTATTTAGCTGGTAAATCTATCTGTCAAAAGAAACGATTACGACACATCAAGGACATATTCATCAATCATATTTATAAGCATCCGAAAAACAATGCAAATCGCACACGTGCGTTATATATCGTTATATTGCAGGTAGAAAATACAAAATTTCGTAGTATAAAAATATGCTCATCTGGATATTCATAATGTAAGGAAATGATGCTCGAAAAAACATGTTACTTATATTGTTTTTTAAAAGCTATTAACACTGCCACCTATTGTAATATAAACTAAGCTTGCTTGTTACACTTCATACAAATTCTATATTTTTAATTAAATTTAGTAAGTTGAATGCCTTAATAAATATGTTAAAAAGTTTCAGTTAATTATTGTGAATTGTTTTTAGATAACGTTTTCTTGTTACTTTTCCCAAGCCTACTACATTCTTCAAATCTTGACGAATACATAAAGTGGAAATAAATCGAATAAATATAAATAAAATGTAAAATTTTTGGGCCATGTTCCAAAGCCCTGTTTCTCGTATTAATGCAATTGTAATTTTTTTTATGAATATGTCTGATCGATCTTTACTGAGCTGTCATTAAATAATATTTTTTGATAATGTTTTTTTATATTGATCAAACCAAAATTATATTCCCACTGTCATATTATATCATATTCACAGACCAGTCACTCTTTATTTACAATAATTTAATTTCGTTGATCTAGTATTTCACAATTGAAAATAATAAATTAATTCAATCTCAGATCCTGATCCCTCCCTATCCGCGAGTGTGATGAGGTTTGAATATTATATTAACGATTTTTTAAAAAAACATCTAATACCCTTAATATTTATAATATCATCCACACGCACGGTGTAACCGTCTCTGGCTGGTCAAAATATGTTTATTTTACATTTTGTTATGTATTACTATCTGAACAAAAATTGTTAACATCTTCAATATGAGACACGCGTTAGCTAAAATATTTTGTTTCCTTTATATGTATTTATAAAGCATATACATACATATTCAGAATGCGACTCTACACTGTGGACAGTTAATGCATAAATTCTGATTTTTACGCTATTAGAAATCATATCAATTTTGATATAATATTTTTGGAGCCTATTTGAAATTGACTTTACCTTGTTGGAACCATACCACGATATGTTGGTGAACCACCGCGGATAACGAAGCACTTCTGTTATAATAATTCGTATCCGTATTCTGAAATCATCTCATTCAAAAATATTTTTAATGAAATATCCGACATATTATATCAATAAACTAAATCGCTAAGCAATTTACGACAGCGGAATAAAATATTTTATTTTTAATTTTAAATGTAAAATTATACAAACATTAAATAAAAAATACATAAAACCACTTTGAATTATTTTTCTATATGTATAGTTGCGTGGTTGCAAATAATTATGCTATTATGATTTATGTCTGAAGAAACCATAAAGCATTTTTTTCTATTCTTCATCAATATATCATTAAAACATTTGAGTACCAATAAAACCCATGTTGTATAATCACCATGTTTTTGTGGGACGAGTCTTCTCGTGATATGTGTGGCTCAAATTTAAAATGGCATTTGGCGATCTCAGCGTCGATTAATGAAAAACAAAAGCGCTTAGCAACAAATCACAGGTCAGAAAATGAAGGTCTTTCTTGTTAACAGTCTCCCCCCTATGGGCGCTGCGATACTATAATCAGTGTAGGACTATCGCACGTGCTTCCGAATCTGTGTTACGTGGGAAATAAGTTAATAAATCAAAATGTCGGCTGTAGTTCACGTCACAATTGATTATTTTTAGAATTAAATGAAATTATTTTTGTTAAAATAGGTGAGCAAGGAAGATGAGATTTTGCGTTTAAAAACAATACATCGATAATTTAAAAGAAGTGACGCCAACGAGTAAGAAATTATTAAAATTGTAATTTACTGGAACTCTTATTCGCCATTTTTAAGGGCCCTTCAAATTACTATGAATACGAGAACAATCAATCAAATAATATACTTTTTCTACAAATCGTGATTTTTTTTCAAATAATGATTCATTTTATGTATATTAATTAGGTATAAAAAACCGCAAAAATAGTTTTTATTTGCAGTTATAAAAGGTGACGAGTAATAAATATCTCGATCACTGATTCTACAATATCGCAAAAAAAATCTTAGATTTTAAATGAAGTCATGTTTCTTTTCGCACTCTAAGCTAAGGATATTTTTTTAAGATATGTTGCATATAACAATTTTTCTATGCTTGGATAATAAACCTAATATAGACTTTTTTGTTTCAGAATCTTCTGCTTAGACCATATTTGAATCACAAAATCGAAGTTCATTTGTTTTTTTTTATATTTTCAAAACAAATTTTAATTTTCAACCATTTTTAGAGGTTGTCAGAAGACATTTATGTACCCTAATTGTATCAAATATGAAAGGGACTATTTGCTATAAATTATACCCTATAATCATATTTTTTTCAATTCGGAAAATTTATCCTCACTTTGCGTGATCACTAAAAATAAGTTTAGATTAAAAGTACTAAAATTAAATTCAAATTATTCTGAACCACTGCTAAAATAAACGAAATCCTATTTATACCTGTGGACAATGACTAACTAAGTGGAGAAGAGAGAACGGGTTCGAGTCTGAAGCGAGAGCCATTAAGTCTACTCGTAACTGGCTGAAAACATCACATCATCAGGTGTTGGCTGTATCTTTTTTGTGAGGTTTTTTTTTACCTCGGTTGTCTTTTTTATTGTTTTGTTGGCCCGCATCAAAGATGTCTCAGTCACGACGGCGAACGAGTCGCGGTCAACAGGGACTCGGTTGACACGCCCGTCACGAACGACGGTCATATCGAAAACGTGTCCCAGGAAATGTACTGAATATTATAACCCAAACTAGTAAATAAGATTAAAAATGTTTATTGACAACTATTCTTTTCGACTGATCGTCGATACATCGTAATAAAGGTTTGCTTACACCTTTCAAAACATAATAATCTCAAAAAAATATACATTCATTTTTGAGTAAGGATGTATCTTGAGTAATTCATTTTTATAGTACATAATTAGTAAGTACATATATATATATCTTATTGAACGAGTTATCTTTCCTTTTACTTGGTATAACGGAAATTGTATATTATAGCACACATCATTATCATAAAAAAAACACACACCGATTAATAAAAATCATGTCTTTCATGGTATTCAATTTTTTATGAGCTATCAAAAATTCTTAATGTTTTCTAGTATTATTTCAGCACTAATTTCCAAATTAGTTTTAATTAATGACTGAGTATAAATTTAATTTCATTGCATACATTTAAGATTCAACGAAAAACAGTTTAACGCGTCCACATTAAAAAAACAGGACTGATTTCACATTTACGATTCACAGTTTTTTATTTTTGTGTTTTAACCAAAAGTTGCATATGAAAAATATTAAATCTACTGTATATTTTACGACGGAAGTAAAATTTAATTTAAAGTACTTAAGTCATTTGTTGCCAAAAACAGTAATTATAATTATTTAAGATTGGATAATTTAAATTTTAAATTGGAAAACATTTATATAACTACATAATTCAAATGGTTGGTATATTTCAAAGTTTTATTATTCTCAGGAAAACATAATATCGTTTAAATGTATCATTAATATAACGATAAAAGACTCCTGAATGGTTAAAGAGAAAAACGTTAGTAATTTTAAGAACACGATTTAGAAAATATTTCAAGAGCCACGCTACCATAAACAATTTCAAAGCGAGAATTTTAAGAGAATTTCAATACACCTAACTCGAGAGATTTTCGCAGAGAATAAGTGGAAAAACAAAATTAAAAGATTCTTTTGATGAACACGTAGATTTCACCGTAAGAGTATTTCAACATTATATTTAAGTTGTGAATAAGTCGCCCAAAACTGGTTGGCTATTCTTCATGTCTTCGTGTCACAATCTTTTAAACATATAATATGTACTATGCTATTGTTAACTCATTATATTTTATCCTTATATTAATCCAATATATCGAATGTATTATAATGCCAATTATAATTTAAAGTCATTAGATAGATACATAAATATTCACTAACATAGTAAACGATTTCTGTCTTCGTAGTCTGTTCATCGTATTAAAATAAAAACCTTATAAGGTTAAGTTATAACTTTAATTGTTGAATGTCAATAACTCAAAATGGACAAACAATAAATCCATTAAATGAAACACAGTTAATGCAACTAATTTTGAAATGTGATCGATCGAGGAAGTGAAATCACGAAGAAAATGGCTGACCTTGGAGCTGATTGGTTTTGGACTACCCGTTCCTTCTGTCCAATGAGCAGAGACGGCTGCTTTTGAACTACAGATCCTTTCTAATAATTTCTAGTAACTAATTTTTGTTTTACAAAGAATAACATTGACAAAACTGTATTAAATAGGTTAATTGGGAACAGGAAAAGGTTTAGTGATGAATTTATGTAATAATTTCTTATGAAAGTTGGATTATTTTCAGATATATAAAACTTTTCACCTTCTTTTGGAATCAACGATTCTAAGTATAGTTAGTTATCTTATCTCTACATTAGATGTTTGGGTGAAAAATTCAAAGACATTGGGACAGACATGGTAACAAAAAAACTAGTTAGAATCGACAGGTATGTCAGAGGTAGCCCAATTCGAAGAATACAGAACAAAAGAAGTATCTCGAGAAATCATTTATCATATACTGGATCAATTGAAAATTTCCAATATGAACAAAATAGCGTTTGCGGTGGTCGATTAATCACACGAATGAATGCACCTCATTAGTCAATGCGCGGCGGCTATTTTGATCAAGGCATTTAATTGATACAACTGAAATAACAAATGATTGAAAAACAACAGGTTGGTACGCACACGGTGGGTATGTTTGATTGTTGGATGTGTTTGCTATCCAGTAAATACCAGTTCATATTTGTTAGATTATTTTGTCAATGTGCAAAACTGTATTTCATGACAACAGCAGAGAGGTAAAGCAAATAATGTATGCAAGCATTAAGTGAATGAAAAAATAATTTATGAATATGGTGACTCAGTTTGATAGTTTGTATTATATCGGTCGCTATATCTATGTCACATATTTTCGCCTTTGTAGCACACATATATTAGAATTATAAAAATAAAACAAGCACAATTTAATCCTCGAAATAACTAACAAATTTCAGGATACAGGAGACTTTTTTTTATCGGGGCACAAGACATGGTTGCACCAGCGAACTTAATATTTATGATATCTGGCGATAATCTTATATATAAAACCGAAACGGCGTGTGTCTGTGGGTCTCTAATTACCTTTTGCATTGTTGGTCATTAAGTTGCCATAAAAACGAATATGAAAGAAAATATGTTTGAATTTTTATCGGCGAAGACATTTAGTCTTCTACTGAACTTTTCCCGGCTTTTATTAATATAATAATGTTTATTAATTACGTGAAGGTATTATTTCACATTTTTTGACAGCAAATTAGATTTTTTCCTTGAATTTGGACATTTTAATGGGCGAGAATGGGGCGGGGCTGTCATCAAATTAAATAAAGTTTGTCTATTTTGGATGTTAGATTTTGTGATATAATTATGTCGAATGATATAACATTAAATAATTATTGGTCGCTTAGTCCGAGCGACGCCGGGCAGCAATACTAGTAATGTATATAGCACGCTCCTCTTGGACAAAAATAAGACTGAAAACAATCGATATGTCGTTGGGTGGAATATTTTTTTCATTTCTAATATTCCGAAAATCGTTAAGAGATATATTAGTCTGAAGATTGAATGAAAGGGAAACGTTCGACTATCATCATCAACTTTGTCTTATCTTAGTTTTTTTCAAAATAGTTGCTTGAATAAAAATTATAAGAGTTCATGTTAAAATATTCACTTATCTGGTTTGATTCTTTACAATAACTTAGAGAAAGCTGTTGAATTTTTTTTAATAATGATCGGAATTGGGTTTGCTACTTAAATATACAGGATTATTTATTTTGGTTGGATTTATTCTGCATCATTTTACATTGCTTGCGATAAGCGAAGCCGGTCGTGATCTGAAAATTGGATTAAGTACAAAAAGATTTTTTTGTCATTTTTGAAAATATAATAATTACCAATAAATTACAGTGAACATCTTGAACGTATTTTAATATTATTGATAGTCATCTAATTTACTCAGTTTTAATACTCTGATAAAACCTTTTTCATAATCATTTGAGATTATTGCATCATCTTTGAAGCGATCATTGTACTGAGTAATAAAATTGAATAAAGGCGCACGATCATTTACCTGGCTTTCGAAAACCCTTCACCTGTTAAAATAAAATAAAATATGAACGAACAACCTGCGAAACAATGCTTAATTAAATCTACTCATTATCAATTTTAATATTTGTCGCATTTTTTCAGAAATAATTTACCATATTTTACCGGTTATATTCGGTTTCTTCAAATATTGTTTACGTATTTTTCTCGTTATTTTTATTTCTGTGCATGACTAAATGGTGTAATTAAACACGCGTGCAATGGTGAAACGTTATTTATGACACGTATCATAAAAGTAAACTATAATAGCTTTATATCTTGAATACTTGTATTTGAGAAAATGACATCCGGCCTGTCAAGAAAAGAAGTCAAAAGGCATCACGTTACTAAGGAAAAAATAGCAAAGTATTCATTTCAACAAGAATTATAAAATAAATATGTTTGAAGCTGTTTCGCCATCATGCATCACGACGAGCTGGTTCTGACAATAGCGTAATAGCTATCAACTATTGAAATGTTAATGGTAAAAGACAATTCAAAAAATATTATATCATGCTAATAATATCCGGGAAGTTGAGTAATATTGAGTGAATGATAAAAGTATACGATTAAGAAAACAGTTAATCTTAAGTAAAACCGTCATTCTTGTTGGGGTCCTAAAACCGTTTTCCTTTTTTCTTTTTGGGTCCGATTTTTTTTTTTGGCCGCATTTTTTACTGACGAGGATATTTAAAACGATTCGAACGGTTTAAAATCTATGATTTCAGCAAATTTTGACTCTTATTTCCTGTAGAGACATTATTAGTGGTGGTAGATTAAACAAGAAACATATCTGTAATTAAAAAATCGATATTCTATTTCTCGCGTGATTAGCGAAATATGTTGTAATGGAATCAATTTTAAATGAATATGCAAAATATTAGCCACTTTTCTCAATATCATCGTGCAAATAACTTTTCATTTACAAAAGCAACTTGGTTGAAAGTTGAAAGGATGTAACTGTATTGTGTAAAATAAAACGAACAATTCAATCAAATCGCAATATAATCGGTCCGTATATCCTAAATTCGATAAAACTGCATTGACATTTTTGCAACAAAACCTGCACAAAGAAATACTTAATTCTATAATAATACGCTTGATTTCAATTGAATTGAATTGTTCGTTAAATGACCAATTTATTGCACTTTTATGCAGCGCTAGAATCATTAACTGGTGACACAGTTTTTTGATAAACCGAAAATAGCCAAATGCAACAATGGGACCACTTTTTTAAGTATTATTTTATAATGCAATAATAGTTTCCTTGAATAAATAAATTTCGTTGTCGATGGCTACGCTTAGTCATCACGACGTGAGGGAGGGCACGTATCATTTTTGGATATCAGAAAGAAAAATGAATACGACAATAATAAGATTAATGTCGTAAATTAAGCAATGTTTTTTACCATCATAAATTTGAAAAAAAAGTTCACATAAAAAATGCTTACTGACGTAGATACACTGACCCCCAAAATTTGCAAATGGCTCAACGGATCATTGAGCAAATTACTTTTAAAAATTGAGAAACGGAAAGGGATATAAGATCGGCCGTACAAAGTTTCCTAATGTTACTGAGAAGATTGCCTGGTTGAAGTGGAAATGATCGAGAGTTTTCTAACAATTGAAGAGGAATCACTGGATTAATCGAAGGCTAGACTTGAAATTGAGATCAAAGGCCACTTAAAGATCGTCCGTCAATAACATGGGAGGCCTACACTACTGTTTCAAGGAAGAAAGAAGTAACTTGAAAAAATCCTGAAATCAATGCAATTTCATAAATATTTTGGAAATCGATATATGGTGCTCACTTTTATCGCAGTGTAATAACTACAAATTTCGTAGCAAAAAAGCAGCAACTCTACTTTCCTCAGAATTTTTATTACTGCTTCTTTGCTAAGATATTAGTTCATTTTCGCATCAACCGCTTTTTATAAATTCTAAAAACTAAAACGTGAAAAAACACGTAATTTCATTTTAATCAAAACTTGGTCAGATTCAGCAACTGCTTCTTACTTGGAACGGCAGTACACTATTATTAATTATATTAGAGAAGCTGATTAGCTGATAGATAACGGGAAGTGCAAAGGAAGCAAAGGATGGTCGATGTACTACAATCGATAGTGCGAAGGGAGAGTTATAAGCTAATTATTAATCCTTTCCTAAACTCTTACTGTCGCATTATTTTAGATACTACACTAGTGGTTCACATGATACACTTTAGAGCGCAGCTGATTTGAATATATTAAAAGCTAAGTTCTAAGATAAACAATCGAGGCTCTAATTAGGTTATTATCATCAATCATCACCATATTACATCATCGCGCAAATTGACATGATTATAAAAAACCCGTATACATCTAACAAAGTGTTATTTTAAAAATATGACTACAATTATTTCAAATGGTTCCTTTTAGCTCACTCTAACCAAATGGTGATCACTACGTTTGGCTATGCACGGGATATAACTATTTCTGTGAACCTTTTTATTTTAGAAGTGACGTTATACCATGCTTGCGAACAACATCATTTATTAATGTAATCAATCAAGTTGTGGAATTGGAAATTGTTCTCACTTTTTTATGTTTTTCTATCACATGTATTTTTTCCACTACCTATAATAAACACTATGCACGAAGTTTCATCGATCGGGACCGTTCAATTTAATTTTTTCGAAGGTTAGACTTAGTCATCGCACATTGAAAGTGTATCACGTAATAATTTAAAATAATTAAATTCATACTCTAAATCGAAGTTGTATTAAAATGAAAAAAAAGTAAACAGGCCAAAATTTAATTATTTTATGTATAGCCTATTAAGTATTTCTGAATATAATTGTGAGTGGTATAAGAACAGTATGGCATGGATGTTTTTCATGTGATGAGAGCTCTACCCAAGTCATATCTCTCTATCCATACTCTCTTAGAAACAACGATAAATAGTGCAATTGAGTATCAAACTTTGCTCGTAGAGAAACCTCTGTTGAGATGAGCTCCATTAGCAGTTCATGTGCTCTGCATTGTGATCGGATATGGATACAATTTGTTTGTTGTATTGACAATCGAAATCGGTAAGGAAAGAAGTACATGACTAGGAAATTACTTAATGTTTGATAAACATCGTGGACATAAACCAATTGGGAAATCGGTGTATGAACGTTTTCATTCCATCATAATGTTCCTTGACCACTCAGCAAAAGAAACGAGCCTTATTTTTCAAAAAGGATAGACCATTAGGATTATAGGAAACAATTTGAGCTTTGAAGATTTGACGTACAATGTACATATGTATATACTTTTTAGGTACAGACTTTTTTGACTCTGACGTCTACGTCTCTCTATCTATTACTCCCACCCATTACTACCATACCACTGCCAGGTATTCTTTTTGTACTTAGTCTTCAATAGTCATCATCTGCACGAGGATTCATATATAGCAGACCAAATATCCTTTATTTTATTAGGTACTAACAATAATAGTTTATTAAATTTATATTAAGGTAGGGATTTTTGAATGGTATGTTTTTGTCCACGGTATTGGTTGTATTCTTGGTTGAGAGTAAATTTCGCACTAAAAGCATTAACATTTAATTATAGATATTCGCTTTCTCTTTCTGTGTATAATACATAACTTTAGAATTGTAAATGCCATTACTCATTATTCTGGTCCAACTGACCGTGAAAAATACTGTCAAACATATCATTATGTATGTACCTATTAAACGAATTATTTTTAAACTGAATTTAATGGACATTTAATAGCCCTGCCTTGGATGACGATCTGTTCTATTGAGTGTATCAAGGCTAATAAAAAAGTGCAGTTGTTGCCGGTCGGTGTTGCTATGTGCACCAATTTCATTCGTGCAATGAGGAATATTGTATTTTTTTCACGCGACTCTAATCGGCCGATCTTTTTACAGTTTTTCAAGGATGACCTCGAAAAACCATTTCGTAATATAAACTAAACCGTTGTTTCACTTTCAATTTCCTCGTAGATATAATATGGTTTTGTATTACTGTAATTTTGAAATTAGAACAGGTGATTTTTTACTGATGATATTTAAGTAGCCTTTTGTTTTCTATATCGTTATAAATCATATTTTTTTGTAATAGTTTTTATGCAGCTTAATTCAATTTCTGGTACTCTTTTGTTGTGTCGATAAACAGAATTATATTACAAATATCACGACAGCCATTTTAAAAGACGGATAAGATAAGCATAGCTTGTGAACAAAAACTAGATTGAAAAATTTTCAGTAACTGCTATCGAGTCTTTGTATTGGTTAATATTAAATGTAAGAATTTAATAAAAAATATTAACAAAAACTAGCATGCATTCAAATGAAATCAATATGTATTTGTAATGCCTTCTTTTTGAATAAGCGTGGTAGGAAATACTATAAAATAAAACATAATACATTTACGATATCCAATAAAATATAGCCATAGGTAAAATAGATTGAAGAACACAAATTAGTCGAAAGAAAATCACCATCTGCTAAAAGATTTCATAATTTGGATTTACCATTTCATTCCTAAATAGACTTCCAAACGGACTATTTGAATGAAATATTTTTTTTTAAGATACACAAACCTGATGTTTCTGTATGGAAATTTAAATTGTTCACCGCAAATAAAGTTACATAATTATATAAAATGCGCATCGATCAAAATATCTTCAATCTATAAATCAACATGCGAAATTATAACTCTATTTTTACGATATTATCGTCGTCTAGCAAAAAACCTCGCAAGTTTGTAAAAAAAAATGGTTAATTATTATATTTAGATTTTAAAAAGTTTGAGATATGAACTTTTTATTCTACATGGGTGTATATTTGCAATTGATATACATTTGACATAACTATTAACAATATATCTTTTTCTTTAGCGGACATGCTATAAATTTTCAATTTTATTTGCAAGTATTCAAAGTAAAAGACACAATGCATAACATCAAACAATGAATACCTAAAAATGCATCTGAATATTTAGCAGATTTCATTTATCTTTTTTGTAAACTAATGTTATTATAATAAAGATGAATTAATAAATATAAACAGGATGCTTAAAAAGGTCATAGAAAGATAATCATTATGTAACATTAAATTTATATTCAGCGATATCTAAAAAATCTAATGGCGCAATGCCAAATCATAACTTACTTTGATTATAATTTACAATATTGTTGTTCGCAAAGCTATTGTTAATTTATTTTGGCAATCTTTTTATTGTGCTCGAGTACAAAAAAAATTACAATAAAATACACGTGTCTCGTGCGGTGAGCCATAGCAGTTCAGATCTAGTCAGGTCGTTGGGCTAGTTTTTCGAAAATTATTACTTTTGCGGTTTTCAAGGATCGCCAAATCTATTGCTACGCGATCAAAATGATGTGAAAAAAATATGAACCTCTCCACGAAAGGAGAAGTACGAAAACCGCTTGAATTCAATTGTTACAATCGAGAAAAGAGAGAAAAAAATGTTATGTGATTTAAATTCGATTTAATGGCTACGAATTTACTAGTGTTATCTTTTATAACTACGTGTGAAACGAAGCGGATGTTAAATCTAAAATCGTTTCTTTTCAGGGCAGCTACAACTAGACGTCTTCAAGATTTATGAGAACTTTATAAACATGTTAAGGTAAATGTACTAGTAGTTGACCATGTACCAGTAGTTGACCGTTTGAGAATAAAATGGCCCAAAATAAGAAATGCAGATGCGGGATTGCTCTACATTGTAAAGTTCAGACAAGTCGAGGCATCTGTGGTCGGAATGAGCCACTAACACATCACCATGTAGCCAATGGAGTGCCAGGGTGGCCATTTGAAAACAACACCTAGTGAGGAAAGTGTATTATTTCAAATTTATTAAGTGATCAATCTAGAAACGGTGTGTACCTTGTTCCTGAACCACCCATTGCTACTTAATTCAACCAAGAGTGGTGTGACAGAAAGCCCTGAGGCAACTCTGACAGAAGGCTCAGTATAAAGCCCCCTGATTAGACATGGTCAACTACTGGATTTTTCAATATGTGAGATGGTCAACTACTGAAACAGTAACATGGCTTTAAATAATGCAACACAACTTTTTTTAAACAGGCCCTTTCGTAATTTTTGTTACATACTAATACTATTAATAGACATATGATCCAATATGAGTAAACCCTTTTTGCCATCATTCGGTACAATGCTAAACCTTAATCGTTATTTTTGTTGACATTTTCTCTTAAACGATCAGCTACTGGTACATTTACCTTATAAATAAAAATATACTTACTCAGCGGGGTTGATTTTACTGCTTTTATTTTCTCTTTTACGCATCTATTCATTGTCGCTATAATGGTATATTCAATTCTATTTTTCATCGTAGTCCTTCATTCCCATGGATATGAGTGTTGTTTTCACTGCAGACATGGTATTAAAAAGAATTATAACATGCAAATGTTGTTATTGTTAAAATTTATAATTAACTGGCGGCGAGCGATCGCTCACGTGTTGAAAGTTGACGTTAATTGCACCCATAAAACTTGGTCGGAGTTTTAGTACAGTTTTTTTTTATAATTCGAATGACTTAATCATAATGAGCTGAGTAAGAAAGAATAAAGGCAAATAATATATTTGGACGGTAAAAGAATATCGCAAAAAGTGAATTCAGCATCGTTTCTATGCGATCTGCTTATTATGGAAACAAGAGAAAGGCAGTATTTTAATATTTTGAAAATGTTTGATGAAAATGATAATTCCTTTTTTTCTGAGAACATCGTATGCAACTAAATTTGATGTACTATTTTCAATATTTATGATGGTGTAAGATGTTACTATACTGTAACTGTACTTGCTAGAAAGAGATTATATTTAAATAAATTAAAACAATTTTTTAATAATTCACAAATAGATGTAGAAGTCATGCAAAATATATGATTAAAAAAACAACTGTGATTTGAACCATTGAAATATTTTTTTACAATATTTTATTGATTAATAATTATAATTATAATAATTATAAAAAAGCTGATTTATTTAATATTTTGGCATAATAATTTAAAGTCATCTTATTGAAAAACTGAATATTTCTTTCTGGTTGATGTGATTCTTTCTAATTTGTATAAGTATATTAAGCATATAAATCATTTTAACATAGCCGATTAAGGGAAATGAAAATATAGTTCGTAGATTAATTGAATATTTTAAGCAATCGATTATAATACGCTGCAAAATTAATTGAATTGATAAACCTGGAACGAATTAGATGCAGATATTAGATTAAAACGACCCCACCCCAAGTCGTCATTTATGTTCATGCAATCCTAACTAAAGACAAAGGACTACGTGAAACTAAAATATCCTTTCTCTCGACAAAGAAAACAGTCATTGCTATAGAATACTACCAAGGGTAAGGGTTACCAACAAAAAATGGATAACATGTGACTATGTACAATTTATTATTTTTGGGTATTGGGTTTTGGGTTCCAGTTTCATTTGAACAAGTGAAATGGTATTTCATAATAACCAGCAAAAAGTAGTTTCACTGCTCTCGCAAATTTATTTTATCTTTTTGCTATATATGTGTATACAACGATTTGTTTTTTAATGCTTGTCATAACAATAAAAATAAATATACCCTTGTCCAGAGAAATTATAGTTTTTGTTTGAAGTTTCTAAAACGGCGTCGAATTATGGTAATCTTTCAGATGAGGGGCTTAATCAAAATTTTTGCATTTGACACATAATTTAAGATGGCTGCTGACAGTATTCCCTATTAATAAATGGCTGATGTATATTTCTACGTGTTGGAACAAGTAATATTTCTACGTGATAAAAAAAAAACCTTAACAAACCAAACCTAACCTCAACTTAGCAAACTTAACCTAATCTGACCTAACCTAAGCTAAACTAAACAAAACAAACCTAGCCTTACCCAAACCTGACCAAAAATAAAATTTAAAATTGGTATTTAGTTAAATTTATAATTTGATTATTCCACACATCAGCAATTAATTAATAGGGAACACTGTCGGCAGCCATCTTGAATGCAAAATATTTGATTAAAGCCCTTATCTGAAAGATTACCCGAATTATTTACTTATTACTTATTTTAATTCTCCGGTTCACCCTGAATCTAGTTTCTGATTTTATTGGCAATCATTTGGCAAAACTCCAGTATATAAAAATATGGTAAAAATATACAAGATTTAATAAAAAGTATTCTCAATTGATCTCGACAAGAACATTACGAGGTGAGATGAAAATGAGCACGTTCATCAGCCCATAATATAGTAAAAACATTTTTATTATTCTTGGAGCATGAACATATTCAACCTAACCCTATCACCGTAAATTCATTAAAGCAACAACTTCGTATTTATTTTCGACGATCATTCCGAGTGACCTTTTCGCAGAAAATATACATCAGTGCGATGCAAGTTTTATTGAAGGTCTTCATATTTTGTAAGATAATCTCCACATACATATATTATTAACATTAGTAGCCATAACTGCAAGTAATAACTAATGGCGTTTATAAACATATAACTCACATGTAAAATATTTATAGTCAGTTCTCGACCCACGACCACCTCGGCTTACGACCATTCAGACCTGCGAAGGAGACCAAAATGAAAAAATTAAAAATTGAAAAATAATGCGTGCGCCATAATGTAATTGGTGCGTCCACCTTAATTAACTCATTCGTTACGGACCCTTTTTGCGAAATTGTGAAAAAAATTAGTTACTTTCGAAAAAAAAATATAACTTTAAAACTGTGAGACATTTAAAAAAATAATTTACACAACCAGTAGTATAACACTTTGATGCATAATACTTTATAAATTTTAACTTGCTTTTATTATGGATACTCAACCTTTTGTATTTTTTAAAATGAAAATTGAATATTTGACATAGAATTATACATTTCATTGGCAGCGTTATAAATAACAAGTGTAGCTAAATGTATTATATATAATATATTATATGTATATTACTTATAGTACGTATTCTGAAATAAATACCACTAACGTACCACGCACTTTTTATGTCTATCATTTCATTATTTTTTTGTATGAAATTCAATTTACGACCATTTCGAACGTCCTGGGTAGAGACTCCAATTCGAGTATCGAGTACTCGATACTCGAGTATACTCGTCCATTTTTGAAGTACTCGATACTCGAGTATTTTGAAAAATACTCGAGTAATACTCGTTTTAGTAATAATCGTCGAAGTTTTTTCTACTGCGAGAATTATAAAGAAAAACATCAAACCAATTTAAAATTTGGGTCGCTTAATTCTCTATTATTGTTGAAATATATGTTGCATAAATGGAAATAAATGTATTAGTAATATTCAATAAGTTTCTTTAATTATTTGTCATTTATAAATATACACAAATTCGAATTAAAAATATATATTTTCGTACATTTGAAACTACTCGAGTATACTCGAGTACTCGAGTATTTTGAAATTTTACTACTCGATACTCGAGTAGTTGAAAAGTCGAGTAATTGGAGTCTCTAGTCCTGGGTGGTGGAACGGAACCCCGTCGTAATTCAAGAACTGACTTTACATTTATGTGCGATTATTGTATTTGTATGTCACATTTGTTTGATTGTTAGCTTTAACCCCTTTTTGTTACACTTTCGACATCGTTACCGTGATGTCGAAATAGCTAATTCAAAAGAATCTTGCTTCGATTATTTAATGGAGTTCTACCAAGTAAAACTCACTATGAGTGCCAGATATCATGGTCGACTGGACACAAAAACCTCATTTCTAAAATACTGTTTTAATGATAATTATTGAATTGTCCTCTGTTACATACAATAAAGGTGTGTGTTTTTCTTAACTGAAGAGACTGGTTTTACATAAGAATAATTGCTAATAATTTTAGCGAGTTTGAGAATGTTGGACGATATAGTTTCAGTAGATTAAAATTTTTGAATAAAATCTCAAAACCGTTCCTTTATGACTAAACTTTTTTTTCGCACGAACGGGACGATAAAGTGAAGTTTATTTAAATATAGAAGAAGATTTTATTTCATGCAATGATAAAATTTTTAGCACTTCTTTATGAGAGTATAATTTTAATAGATTAAATTGAATTTATGTTTTATACGCAAGTACATATATGTACTTATAAGGTTTGGTGAGCTTGTGATTTTTGGTATTGAAATTATTGAAGACTGATTTAATGTAAGTATGTCTTGAAATGGTTGTAAATTGCTTTAATTTTTAGGGATACGCGCTCTGTGATATTATTGTTAAGATTTTAATTAAACTATTTAAAGATAAATGACAGTTACCGATACAATATATGAATTCAAGTGAGCATTCATAATACTCAAATAATCAATTCCAATCAGCAGGGGTTAGTCGAATCATTTATCAAACTTTTAAACCAATACATATTCATTTTATTTTACATCTTCAAATGATCTGCAATCATGAATGGATTTTAAATGGAACCCTTGCGAGGTAGTTAAGAACAAGAAAACATGGCACTTCCTAAGAATGTAGTAAGCCGGTCCCGTAGCCGAGTGGTTAGAGTTAGTGTGATTTCGTTTTACTCGTCGACGTGATCAATAATTTGCTTTATCTAGTACAGTGCTATTCAAACATTTGTGGTTAAAGAACCGGTAGATATTTTTCGGTGTTACCATAGGAACTGCAGCATTTTCTTATATTTTTTTTTATAGTAAATTTATTTAATAAATACACATTCAATGCGTTAAATATATACAATTGCAAGGATATATAGGATTTTTACGGGGTATATCATTATTACATACATCTACCACATAAAACATTGTTTTTGTTATTACATAAATTATCTACCTCTGATTCTGATGATGAAGACAATACGACACGTAATGGATAACGCGTATCAACACTATTTCGAAACGTAAATCAATCTTAATTACGCTCATATACAAAAAACTGGTTTTGCATAGATAATGTGATGAAAATGGAAAAAGAGTTTTTAGCGAGGCTTCATCGGGAACTGAAAATTATGGCCTCAATTTTGGAGAATCTATTACATGAAACAGCGAAGAATGGTAGAAAGAGATAAACCACCATAGATACTAAATTTTATTCTTATTTTCAACATTATTGTAATGACCGTGGGCTGACTAACGCTTGCTCGTGGTCCGCTACTGGTCGACGGGCCAGCATTTAAGTAGCACTGATCAAGAGATACTCTCATAGTATTATTGTTTTGTCATTAACTTATTAATCCGAACGCATTCATTTTTATTTCTTTCCTAGCAACCCCTTTTAAACCATGTGAGATGCGAGTTGATATGGAGGAAAAGATCACATAAATTAATGAATGAAGACACTTTTATACAATCGAGCTCCTGATAATACATAGTATGGGGAAAAATTCCACTCCAATATGGGTACAACATTTAAAAATGTAAAACTGTTCTTAAGCAGCATAATTATAATTAAATTAACACATCACATATTATTATAACTGTATTTTAAGGTGCGCAGTGTCAATAATTGTTCTAAATACATTATATTAAGCGAACATTATCAGTTGATAATAATTTATCAGTGAAACCGGTCTTGATCCGAATAAAACAAATGTGGAATAAGTAAAAGATACGGGTTATTTTTTTTTTAATATTAATATATCGTAGTAGGAATATTTACAAACTTACACATACATATTATGTATGAACACTTATTTTTTTTTATATGCTCGGAATAAAATACTTACGTAATCTTCAATAACATTCCGAAATTGATAAATTCACAACTGCTTCGTAATCAAAGCATTTCAATATACCATTGACTCCAATTTGAATTAAGGTATGTCATCGTGTGGGTATATAGTTAATTTCCGCAATATTATTGTTTGTACCTCGTGAAATCTTGCGTTAAATTGTTCTTTGTGTGGCTCGCTGGTATCGTAGAGTTCAAGATGATAGTGATGTGGTGGAGGGAGGAGGTCGACTCCTTGTATGGCATGGCGCGATCTGTGCCTCAAGCCCTTCGATTCTGTATACGGTAAAATCACGGTGTGGCCATACGAAAAGGAGCTGCATTATTTATTTGATAATATTATAAACAATGGATATTGCATTTGTTTAACTATGTCTGTTTCCAATGTGGAAAACTAATACTTCTAATATTAATTATAATTGCTCTACGAGAACTCTCTCGAGAGTAAGGATGTGAGAATAGGTCTTGGGAAGTATTAGTAAGTGATTATTTTATCTTCTATTTTAGGTCCCACAGACAATCATGCACACGAACAAAAAATTGTCTGGAGTAGAATTTGAGCCCATGATCACCGTAACCGTTACCAATGACGATGTCTACTCAGCTAAAAGTCTTATATATCAATGACATCACAACACGTTCTTCATTCGAGTACTAGGCAGTCCTAGCACATCGTGAGCTGGTATTTAAATTTGGCTTGTATATCTTACCTGGCATACCAGGATTTACAGATAAAAATATTAAGATGGTCATAGAGACTTTTAAATCGAAATATAATGCTGCACTTATGGCTTGATACTATTTACGTATCATTGATCATAATAGTTTATAATAGAATTAAAAGATAAAATACAATTTCAACACAGCAATTCTAGAACAATTTGGGGCACAGGAAGATATAAGAACAAATCGTTGTCAATATCTCTAATATTAAAATTAAAAACGTAATTATTCATTTGATATCTAAATCGTTAAGGATAAGTAGCTCAAACTTCTGACAAATAGGCGGATCTCCATCTGTTGGGTTACATATGCCCATGTATCGGTTTTTTTTAAGTATCCATTTTTCAAAATATATAATTTGTTTCATCTTCATTTCATTTAAAGAACACAGTTTTGTTCACTGTGCATTTATAAAGTTCCATACGTTAATAATAATTAATGTAAAAAAGATTTTCGGTATTTTTCTGTCTCACCGAGTTGCAAAAGTTCTTGCCCAAGAAATGTTGGGCTACGTCAATTTATTTCAACAAAGGTTGCCAACAAAGTGAATGTAAACCTACAATCATTACTCGAGCATTCAATCCGAACACAATAAAACCTTTACAAAACGCATACGTTTTCCTCATAAACGCCATGCATTGATTCTCTATCGGACTTGGTGCTCGGTCAGGGTATTTCGGAAAGGGCTCTCGATTGAAACTGGTCCTGTGTTACAATCTCTGGCCTATTGTATGTAAAAATCGCTTGTACCAGATACTATAATATATTGCTTCATCATTCATTGAGAAGTAGCTGGCTTCTTGCGTTAATTTATAACAATGATTCAGCCAAATGTCAAACAATCCAATATTCCACATACAAACCTACATATAATTTGATTTCTATAATCATGACAGTAATCGTATATTTAAATTTGGGCTCTTACCACGGACGAACAAAGTGTTGAGTAAAAATTTGTCAGGGGTATCATTTTGAAAATAAAAAAATGCATTAGTTATCCCGACAAAGCTAGATAATAATTAACCGATCAAGTATTCATTAATTCATGACTATTCCGATATCCATATTTTTAACTTGTTAAGCTAGAATGAGATATCACGCTTAAGACTAAAGAATGGATCAGAATACAAATTGCTGCTTTTTGATATATGAATTGATATTTTCATATTAAAATATTTCGGATTTTGTGAAAATTAATCAAACCCTCATTTCTTATTTATTGATTGGAAACACACTCTGTTCTATGTATGCATGGTAATAGTTTAAGCTTCAAAATAATTATGTTATATCATAGATTTCGTTATCATCTCATCGTCAAAAATATGTTGGCAAACAGAACAATCCCTTGGGTAAAAACCTTATTGTAATGAAGCAAGCACCATTTTAATCAATATTTTTTAATTTTGATTTGAGGTTTTTATCTCTCTTCAATATTTTTCAAATTTATTTGTACTGTAAAAATATGGTAGATTGAATCCTGTGTTATTGATATAAATGACAATTGCAATAAATATTTAATAATCGGAATTATCACGATACAGTTATTTCAAATTGATAGCCCAGTTGTAAGAATTATCACTAAAGACACTTATAAATTTAAAAAAAAAAAATTCGGATCTGTGGAGTGGCTTAAGCTGGTCTTATTAGACTGCAGTGGCTACGTATTAAATCAGAGAGTTAAATAACTCTTAGTCATGATCCATGCCAATCATTTCATCCAGTGTAAGACCTCCGAAAAAAGAGGTTTAAGACGGAATAACAACCATTTCTAGTAAAGTGTGCTGAAATGCTCCGCAAGAGATCCATATTGTTGAAAATATACAGCGAATAAACTTGAAATGACACCTTTCAGATAAAATATTATATTTTAGGGAATAGTTTCTGAATCGGTGTCCGCGAAGATTTTGGGGTGGGCCGCAAAATTTTTCTTACTTTCTGTTTTAATATTGTTATATCTCCATACTGTGTTGCAAAATTAATTGTTTTGAACAAAAACTCATTTATAATATATTTATTATTTTATTACAATGATGGTCCACATTTTTTTTTTTTGATTTTATTGTGGTCCACGGATGTAAAAAGGTTAAGAAATATTGTTTAAGGGCATAAAAAGTTTTTTGCTTGCGTGTTTCATCTCATACTCGCTTCGACTCTCGTGGTGTGAACACCTCTCTGAGCCGAAATCCGATCTTCCAAACTGCCAGTGTTTTGGGAATGGTGAGCTGTTTTTTAAACAGCTCACCGGACCGAACATAAATACTATCGTCATCATCATCCGACCGTCATCATCATTCGACCGATATTACCAAGATCAGACCGCCATCCAGACTTACCAGAAGATCGCCCAGCCGTCGGGACTCCTGCCGAGGCCGGGAACCCCCGTCTTTAGTGTAGCAACCCGATTCAGCGCACACCGAACGGGGTAGTAACATTCCGCATGGATTCCTGACTGGCTGCCGCGGTCGCCTGTTTTGGCTGCCTTCACTCACCCGATCACACAAATACCGACCAGACGATCCCTGAGGATCATAACCCATCATCCGACCGCTATCAACCTCGATCATCTAGCCACCGCCGTCGAAGCTGCGTGTTTACACCCGCCGAAACTGAGTGTTTACACCAAACATGACTTATTAAGGAATAATCTGCATGGAACACTCATGGACTGAAGCAAGCTGACACGCGCGACTGCAAAGGTTGCCAAGATCCTACAACTACTCGACCACTATCATCATCCGACCGCCAGCAACAGCCCCGACCAAAGCATTATCTCCATCCTCGCATCTTCACCATGATTACCAAGCCTACCGGTTGCCGTAGAAGCCAGCTAACGCCAGCCGAAGCAAGCGCCGCAACGGCTGCACAGATTTCTTCTCAACACAAAGCCTCACAGATGAAAGGGATTAGGCTAACGCCCAAGTCCCCGTTTTAGTTGCCCTTATAAAAGTCAAGTCAAAGTGTTTCATCGATCTTAGGGCCATTAAGATTTAGTTCCATTTGACAAACCATCAAGAAACGCATCAATAACGGGATTTGATAGAAAGCTCATATTGTATAATTCATTTTAGAAAACCAATAGTATTAAAAGTAATTAAGCATATCAAGAGCGAAGCTCTTCTTAATTCAAATCGGTTAATCCGTCCTTTTACGCGCTAATAATAATAATTTATTTATGCACTGTTTGTCTTCATAACGCGCACAATTTATAGGGTTACCAACATTAAAAACTTTGATATTAACAAAATAAATATATTATTGAAAGTTTCAATTTGAAACTAAATATCTAAATAAGATTCACGATTGTAATATTTTATCATAACGAAGGCTTTATCCAACTAACTATATGTTACTCTATGATACTCACGATTAATAGTTTGAGCACCCAATAAGAAATGTCCACGGTCAAATATTTCTTTCAGCTTATACGAAGCCGAAATGAGAATTCTTGAGAAATTCAAATTTTATGTTCCCGATCATTTTAGAGAATCGTGGAGATACATTATCTGTTATTCTAACGTTTAGAACCACCCTCCTAATGAAGATAACATTGGGGAGAGCTTTAACAATGTTCAACGATATGGCTTCGGATATCGACGTATGCCGCGTAAATGTGAGTGAGTTCTTGTGAATACTGTTGTCATATTTTATACTAGAGAAGATTGTATCGGAACTTACTCGATTGATTATCTTGCGAATTTTTCACTATGTTTTACTCGTTTTTCATTTAATTATCTGTAATGTTTGCTATTTAATTAAATAAACTACACATCAATTAAATGAAACATTTTTTTTTAATTATGAGAGGACAAAACGTTTCATTAGATATTGCATAATATATTACATGTGTGAGTTAGTTATAAAAAACGTGCTAGTTTTGCTCTGCAATTTATTTAATTCAGTAAAACAAATTGTATTAATACCGATATTTTAGCAAGTAATTTTGTTGAATATTGACAAACTTTATTATTGAAACGTTTGGGACACTTGACATAAAAATAATACGATCGCAATATTATTTTAAAAGACATAAAATAAGATTGTCGGCCGGAAATACAGTTTTCATGCTCTAATTTTAAATAATCCCGCACTCTACAGTCCAATGATCATAGACCAAATGAAAGAACTGCAAATATATAGACAACGATTTATAATCCTATCAAATATATATAATAGAAGAAACTTTTCATTGGGCGTTTGAAATAATAACACAATATATTAAGTTGATATGGAGTTCGAATAATAAACTTATAAAACCTAATAATTGGTTGATTTATTGAACATGTGGATATATCCACATAATGTAAGCTTGAAATTATTGCAAATGAATAGTCAACACTTGTACAGCAAAAAGTGTTAATATTGAATATTCTTAAAGAAGAAATATTGTTGCTGCATAATGCTTAAAGAAATATTAATTTCTCAGCAATATATTTTACTAAGTTTTTTGTTTTTAAATCTCAAAATAATTATTTACGAATTCTGTTTGATAGCTATAAGTCGAATGGAAAATCTCATGTCATTTCATGCTAAATATTTATTTTGTTGCAACGTCAATTCTGCACTAAGAAACTCTTTCGAATATATGATATAACAATGTCTCATCAATGGTATTTTCATCGAAAAAAATAGCCATAAGAGAACACCAAAACTTCCAATTCCCTAATTAAAGTCAAATTACGTAACAATTTCAATGTCAAATTTTATTATTCTTATGCCCTAGAATAAAAAGAGCTGTCTACAATGATGGACATTAATCAAATGTGTTTTTATTTACTGTCGCAAACAGGCAGATTAAAAAATCATGAGATATCAAGGTGGGGTCCGCGAAATAACAGACATTACAATTTTGTGTCGATTGCTTGTTTTATATTTAGAATACATTATAATAATAGTAAATAATCATAGGTAAATTATGGATATATGGTCACGGGACAGAATCCCAATCCTCTCGAGCTAAGCTCAAAAAATTTATACATACTGGCTTATAATTTTATGTTTTGACTTTACTCTTTGAGTTCTTGTGGATTATTATAAAATGTGAAATCAAAATGATTACATCTGAAGAATATTACTGATTATTGTTTGAGTTCTGAAAAAAGAATTGTTTTTTTAGCCTATAATATAATTATTCTTTTTATTTTAAACAAATAATAAACTTATGCGACTGTCTCTATCTTTATAATATTATTATTTGTGCATTGTTGCTCCTGTAAACTAAAACAACTCGATTTCATACTTATTGCGAAGTATTCTTTAGATCATCTATTATAATAAATTTAAAAATTAAAGATGAAACATTTCAAAAAAAATCGTAAGCCTTACATTCATTCCATTTAATGTGCTTATTTTTCATAAATCTTTACAAAAATTCTGTCCCGTGACCAAACATCCATAATTTACCTAATCTTGTTGCAGTGCTAAACCCAGTACATATTTGTAATTGCAAAAAAATGCCAGAACGTTTTTTACTCGAGGACTCGCCGCCTCGTATTTTTATAAATATGTGTATAATTTTTTTTATGATTTTGGTTCTATGAGGTAATGTCAAAGGATTGCATATTTGCAATTACCATCATACTTTTGTTGCGCATCTTTTTGATAATCTTTAAATGTAGAAGAACATGACAAATTAAAACTATATTATAAAAACAATATTTATTGCAAACACTATAAACTGTATGACACTATTATTATTAACATTATAACAATCATGAATCTGAAAATAAGATTATATTTGTCAACATACAAATCAAATTTGAAACAAAAATCTTTTATGATAATAATAATTTACATACATTAGTTTGATAACTTAGATTCCTTTAGCAAGATGCATCTGCATACATATGCACTGACTTAAAAATCTAGTTTCCTATTTGCGAAAATTAATTGCCTGTTTTATTAATAAAACAAGTTATAGTTCAAATTTACTGTCGACGATTTTCATTGTAGTCAAATTTGGATAGGAGTCGGTAAAAAATCGTTTGTGTCTGTCATTGTTGTAGACAATTTTTCTCAAGTATATATAATATATTTAAATTTGAAAACGAACAATTGTGAATTAAACGTATTTTAAAATTAAAACGTAGCAATGATATAACTTTTTTTACATATGAATAATACGAAATCGATTATGTTTTCATTTGTGTATTGTTAAAATCGGGTTTATTGGACATGCTTCATTCAAATGCCGGATTCAATTAAATTAATACCAGTCTTGAAAGCGTTGGGTTGTCTGAATGAATTTACCTAACCAATCACATTCATGTGACTGCCAATTCAGTGACAAGAACAATGCATTTAGAACCCCTGCTCTATAAACTGTTTTGAATTCAATTGGACGCAATTAGGTAAACGATTGACGAGAAGGGGTAAAACGTAGCATGGGGGAATGATCCACGATCCTCAATCCTCACTGATCCATTATGTTCTATGTTGGATTGTGTGTGTGTTTGTTGTTCATCGATACAACACTACACTTCTAGGAACTGGCCGACCATAACATACATTGTACATGTAGCTGATGTACTGCAAGCTTCTAGGCATACAAATTGTTCAAAGTTCTATGTTACATGACATTAAAATTGATAAAAAGATATAATTATATTTATTCGACATACATCTTTCGCCAAATTTTTCATCATATCTGTCGGAAAACGTTTTAACGACCAAACAAATAATATCAAAATAAACAGTAAATTATGAAGTGTGTCAGAGAATTTACTTTCTTACGACTCTTACGAGTCTAGTTATCGGGAGTAAATAAACTACAGATGTAACGATGAAGATTTGGTTAAATGTTTAAAGTGAATATTATTACCATCTAGCCTGCTCCATTCTACGAAACTAGATTGTTTAATGGCAGTCGCCGAAGGAAAAACTTTTTCCGGCGATCTTGGAAAAAAATGTAAAGACATCGCGTTATCTGTGGATTTTTGAAACATAGAGAAACACATTTTTAAACACATTTCGCTGCCAAATTTGAATGAGTTAATATTACATAATATTCTTTTTAATAAATATTTTGCTTATATCAGTTGGTAGGACGGTCTTATTTCACGTGTATGTATATATGTATTATAAGAACAGTAAAAATAGTGCATTTTTAGGAAATTTTAGTGTATTGGTTAAAGGCAGTCGTGCACAACTCTTTAACAGAATTGAAGATTGTTCAAGGGCCGCATGGGTAAAATTGATAAAATTATCTATATTTTTAGTGCATATAAAATTAAAATTTTTATTATTTTATATTGTTCTTCCGTCGTCCGTGAAATTTTCTAGATAAAAACGTTATTGATATTTGTCAAATTACGTAAACATCTTGAATGAAACTACCCCGACGGTGAATTCGAACGCGTGAGTTCCGAAACCGAATCCAACAACGTAACCACGGACCCGATATAATCATTGAAAACATGTATATCCAAACACCCCGATAAGTTGAAAGTCAATACATGCAGATGAATACCACGCTTTATCAACACTCTGTATAATGTATGTATATGTATAAAACCACGCTCAATTGGCGAAAGAAAATCAATGTTCTATAATATTAACGCAGTCGTGAATCAAGTAAAATTGAAAAGGTATAACAAGAAAGCAATTTCAATTAAATGCGGCAACCCATCGTCAGACGAAAGATAGCTAAGTAAATAATGTTTTATAACGAGCTTTCACATTTTAAAAATAATTCTCTTATTATTCTTGACGTCATTCAACCAATGCCTTAGGTTATTTTATTGAAGAAACATTTGATGTTTGCGTGATCTTTTTTTTATTTAATGCTGAGCAATTTCAATCTGAAAGATTTTTTTGATCTAATAGCGATGGATAGTGGATACCATAGTCTCACATAATGAACACATTCCGGACCTTTTTCACAACATTTGCTGATACCATTCAAAAAATAAAATTTATTCAAGCAAATTGATTTAGAACAGATATGTATTTTAATTTAAATATTGTTTCAAATTTTTTTTTCAATATTTGTGCTCTCTACCTTTGATATCTTTTTGACTTTTTCTGACGTTATTTGGTTTTGAAATTATCTGACACATTGGCAATTTTCTTCGATTAAAAAGATATTATATTTTTAAACTCATTTTTACCTTTAAAAATTAAGCATTATAATTGGTACCTGGGTACCCTGTTTTAAGGTTTAATAACCCTTTAATTGATTTATTTTACGATTTGTACATTTTTACATTTTATGGTGAATATGTATAATTTTTTTTGACATGATCCTATATTAGTAAAACAATAATATTAAGCTCAATAAATTCATTGTTCTTACCGCCCAAATTAACTACATTTATTAAACAAATATTTATTATTGTGTATGTATTAGAATAACTCGAAGAATAGAAGTAATATATATAAATACAAATAACCAAAAAAAAATCGGTATCCATTTCAGATAAAACCTTAATTTAATTTGCTTCTTAAAATGGATGGAAGCTTTGGAGAATATCCAAATATTTAGTATTATAAGTTTTTTTAACTTCACCTAGTTTAAACAGATGTGATTATTTCGGATAAATAAAAATGAGACAGAAATTTTATATCAACATCATTAGGGTAAATGATTTTATATCCATTGTTTAAACAATATTTTTTTCTCAATAAAAAGCAAGCCCCGTCAACTGTGAATTAGTCAATAATAAACAATAGCACCCCTTAGTATATTTTCAACATTATCTCGATTTTTTCATATCGTTATCAGAAATATTGTCCCCCTTTCTCAACCACCTTTCCCCCCTCGAAAAATACATTATTTCAAGCAGCTGTTTGACGACACAATGTCACTAACTTGTGAAGGATTGATAAAAAGAATATTTATTGTATTTTTAATGTTTAATTTCATATGTGTATGTATTGATTTATTAATACATCATTTTTCCGGGACGATCAATCATACATTGCAATCACCTTTCGTCATACCGAGTTGGTCATGAATCCAAGAGTATTTTAACAAGTTTATTTAGTTATTAAGTTTATTATTATTTATTAAGTTGACTTATCTTTTAGCTGAAATTGTTCTTAACCTTCTCCACTCTGACAAAATTTTCTCATGTCTGGTAAGCTACTCTGGCTTAAAAAAAATGTTGAATTTACAAAAAAAAATATTTTTTTATGGTCAAGTGCGTGATAGTCTTCAATAGGGTTGGATGAAGTACATGATTAATTAAAAACTACCAATGTATTTTTTATTAAAAATAATAATTTTGGTTCATAAGACTTGGCACACTCTATCTGATCATTCGTATGACCATCGGATGGTTGGTACATTACGATAAAAATATTAGTTAAATTACACATAAGGGAGTTAAAAATAATACGTATGCCTTCAATATGTTTTGTTTGCATCATTTATATTTATTGCTTAGCAATAATTTTGTATAATATAGAAAATATATACAAAAATTCGACTGCAAATCCTTGGAAAAGATTCTTTCTAATCGTCTTGTATTGTTTTCTCAAAGGCACCCGACCGACCGGCTGCTACCTGAAATGGTGAAGCATTGATTCGCTCGCGTTTTAGAGGCCGAAAATGGTACCTTATTTTTTATTGGTTACTTGGTTAAAAATTTTGCCTCTCATTACAAAACAAAAGATTGGTCAGTGCCCATGTCGTAAAAGGGACAAGTAGGTTGACAAACATTCTACACGGTGTTTAGCAGTGTTTTATGAAATGCTACATATGTATGTATATAGGTATAACGAATACTTCATTTAGTTGGCTTATTTGGATTGTATGCTATGAAGATAATTCTCCGTTTGAAATTTATATAGGTTCGTCAATATTTATTAATCTTCCAGATATAATATTTTTGCAGAATCTTTCATCTAAATCACGGGTTGCCAAACCCATGGGTCGCCATGCTATATAGCCAAATAAAAAAAATATTGCATTTTCGAGGTTATTTTAAATTACCTTATTAAAATGCCATTTTGAATTGCACGGGGGTCGCATGGCTTTTATAAAAAGGGTCGCCCCTGAAAAGGTTGGGAGCCTATGATCTAAAAGCTTCACCTACAAATCGATTATGATAATGTAAATGTAGCAGCCAATGTATTTGTAGAAAACGTTCCCTTTTGAAAATAGATCTAAAAAATCATAATAAAGTCATAACAGTAACATCATCATAATGATAATTATTTAACGAATGCGGTGTATACCTACATGAACGTACACTTATAAAATGTTCCTCATAGTTACTATCGACATTCGTTATAATACTTTAAATCAGAAGCTTATTTTTCATTATTTTATTATTTCCCAAGAATGGTTATTTAAATAAATATTCATATGAAAATCAATATTTTTATGAAGTTAAACTACTAAGATCAATATCGCGGAGTTGAGAAATATAATCGTTCCACAATACGAAAAAATATGGTGGCAATATGTGGGAGTGGCCTTAGAAAACCGTCATTAACACAAGATCACGACTGACTGTCACAAAAATATTTGAACATGAAAAATTTTTCAACAACCAAAATAGTGCAGCTATTTTTCTCAGAAGATATCCAGCGAACGGTTGATTTAAATTATAAAATGTTGGCTAATCCAGCATGTTGCAATGTTTCACTGTTTTTATCGAAAATAAAATTTTGTAGAATTTACTTGCATGCATGAGAAATTTGTTAGTAAACCAATACCTACGCTCGGCCTGGCGTGTTGGCCCGCGGAGCCTCCTAACAGAATCTTCCGGGCCAGACCCATTGGCCTTTAGATTGCTAAGCGTTAATCTTCTTTATATGACTAGTCAGTTTTTTTTTTTTTTTAAATTCACGCGTTCTTACAAAGGGCACATTGAAGTTGGTTCAGATTTTCGTATCAAAGATAAATAATGCGCTTAGGACTTAGGTTGAGATGAAACATTCTATTAAAACCAATCAGTAGTTCATTGTTTGAGGACAACTACCTCTTGCTCTATACGGAAGACAGTGAACGGTTGATGCCATAGTATTATAAGCAATAACTGCAACTGAGAAGTTGTTAAAATTCTATTTTGATAGATTTTACTCACGACACGCCTATTCGTAAAGAAAATCACATGACAAAGTTTTTATTGAAATATGTCAATGCAGAAGAAACTCATCCTTAAATTATGAATTAAATATAATTATAAGAACTTGAATTTAGTATATTATGGGCATATAGTATACCTGTATTGATTCTGCGAGTATAAATGATAGCTAGAAAAGTGTTGCAGAAGCTAGTATGAATCGGTATAAAAGTAAAATTAATATGGTGATAACTTCACGCTGAAATAGTTCTCGATTCTTCTAGTTATAAATTCGGTGATAATATTTTCGTAAGTTATTAAGTTAGGCTATTTCGGTGCTAGAAGAAGTCTTGAAAATGGTTGGTTAATCTTATCTTTCACTTTTATTTAATAAAGGCAGTACTCAAATTCATGAATCGATATAAAAACAATTTTTTACTCGGGCATTCGATATCTTAATGGTGATTTTGATGGCAGCCCTCGACTGTTATACTCGTTTCGTCGCTGAAAAGTGACTGACTTACAACCAGTTTTTGCCAAGAAAATTCTGTTAAGGCAACCTTGTTGTGAGCTAATATGGATAAATTACATTAAAAAATGAATCGCGCTCGCTGATATAGCCGATTGGGTAATTTCATTATAAGCAAATAATCATTAATTAAAAAAATTCGTGTTTCCCAAATCGGCATTCAAATTCGGAATATATTTTGACAGCTGATTGGCAACAAGCCTCTTTAGTCAATCAACGGTCAAAAATAGTCAATAATAATAATAAAATATAATGGTATTCGAACGAGTTGCCAGGCACAAAAAGCGACAGCTGGTGTTGCCAGGGAGACCGATTATCAAAAACACTCGAAACACAATCATTCGTACACATATTATAATATCGGTCCATTGTGCAAATACAGGGCGGACAAATCCAGCGCCCTGGTCCACAATTTATTAAAAATCCCATGTTATTTATTATTCATTAAAAAATAACTAAAAAATAAATAGATATATTTTTTTAAAAATTCGTCGAATAATAATTGTCGATGCCCAATATCTTGAAGATCCGTTTCTTTTTTTTAAGTGTTTGAATCGTGGATTTTCAATAAAAATTGGATTACATTGAAACTATTGCTCGATAATTAGGCGTGAGAATGGTATGTATAGAATTTTTAGCAAAATATCATCCAGAACTAACCGTTATTGTGATGACGTAAGCCGTTTTGGTGTTTGTTATTCAAATGAACTGTCTGAGCTCAAAATGTAGGTACATAATATTATTATAATAAAACAGCATTTATTATTCGGTAGCTGATGAGACGCTAAATGTATTTGTTTCAGCTTTAATGTATGACAAGATTATTATGTTACTTGTGATGGCACCTAACAAACCAGGCATAGTTTTTTACGGCCGTTCTGGTAGATCCATGCTGAACAAGCACATAACAATTTATGATACAAAAACAAAACTCTGACAGCGACATCTGGAATCTGTGAAATTTCAAAAGCAAAATTGTTTATGGATCCTCATCTAAATAGCATGTCAACTCGTTATGAAATATTTTAACAAACTATATTTATTGAGAACTGGTAACGGGGGATGAAAGACAATTGATTATGCCAGTTTTTTTTGTATATACTAGGTATTTTACTATTCAATTTCTTTTAAGTATCGAAAAAAAAGAATGACAATATCATGCTTTAATGCTTTGAAATACAATTCATAAATCGATTGTGATTTCAGTGTTTATAATATAACATTTCTCTGTTAGTGGAATCGATCCAAATATCACATGTGTCTAAGAGCTCTACCACTCATACTGAAAGCAAAATCAGCAAAATTTACTTGACAATATTTATATGGAGTAGGTAGGTCAAAATTCAATATTCCGTTGAAGAGATCTGGTCGTTATTTATAAAACAGCGCCACGGTTGAAATTATTCTGATATCAGATAATTGCCGATAAACTCCCGATCAGTGACTTATAAATATAGAATTTCATAAACTTTCGTACTTTTGCATACTTACGTGTGTCATTGTGATAATAAAAAAATATTGATATGGATTATTCAACAAAATTCTCATGAAACAGATTTCTTTATGACGGCCAGTAGTGTTACGAAATAAATGGAAATTATTTTTTTGAGTATATTTTTGACGCTCAGTGAAGTTAATCTTCGTATCTTCGCTCAATTAGTATTGATCCATTTCGATGAAATATGGATACACACCCAATTGAATAGATGCTTCTCCAATGAATATTATTGATATATTCTACTAAAAAAATGAAATCTAGATTATTTTGTATAATATGTTTTATGATACGATGTTACTTGGTTTTTCATGTTTCGTATGAATTTGGTTTTTTCAATCCGCTTGCAACTTGTTTGTAGATTGCTTTTAACATTGAACCATTTCACTCCAATTGGTACACAACTTTGAAAGTGACATATATCAGAAGGAATAATAATATTTTATAGAAATTGTACTGTAAATAATGCGTAAGTAATGCATTATTTGAATTAGTTCTTAATATGTGCTGTGCTTATTTTAGTTATAAATCGAAACTTTTATATTATGTTATTGAAGTTTAATATTTAATACTTACGTATATGATATTATACACATTACGATATTAATTGATCGTACTTTGTCGGATTTTTGTTTTTTCATTTATAAGTTTTATGATAACTTTCCTATTCTGGTTATCAATCTTAATTACTTATGAGTATTCCAGCGGTAATATCCCAAGGACGTTTGAAGAATAAAATTCTTTCGAAAAGGATACAATTTGAAAAATTACGTTTGCCTTAGAAGAACAAACTTATTACGAGCCCCATAATTTTGCTGCTCTTCAAATTTGGACGAAAATGTATCGCAGTTAACATAAAAGCGAGTACATATTTATGTTGTAATAGCTACATGTTTTCGTCTTTTTTTCTCTCCTTTGAATTTTCAGAAATTTGTTTCCGAAAATGGCTTCAACGTTCGCTTCAACCCTTTTGACGGCAAAAAAATGGCAATGAAATTACATAGCCGGCATTTTGACGTTGGCAAAAAATGTGTGTGAAAAGGCCCATTGTGTTATTGTTCATTGTCCATGCTCGTTCGCATTCAAAGGAACACATAGCAACACATTCAGTAGCTAAAAAATAAAATTGTTGGATATATTGAATAAAAAAAAGTATCGAATAATCTTCTAAGCTAGTTGGCATGCAAAATTTACTGATAAAAATGTGTTTTGAATTTGTAAGTCATTCTGAAGTGATGTTATTTACCAAGTAACCCTACAACCAATATAACAAGACATTCGGCAGATGCCTTGTTGTTATCAATATCATAGATATAAATTCTTATCACTGAATAAACTGAAGGTAATTAATGGGCAAACCGGACGTGCATGAAAGAAATATTTTAGGGGCAAAGGAAGAAATTAAAAGGAAACAGGTGTAAGTCAGTGGAACAATCAAATTAAAATAAAAAATATATCGTTTACTCTTATTACTTACCCAAAATTTCTTGATTTTTTTTTAGAACCTGTATTACGTACACTATGATTATGAAAATCGTGTTTGATCTTTTAAGGATAAAATGGAAAATATAGGTGCATTCATAAAAATAATCAATTATTAAATTTCTTGCCATGTAGCCTAGCGGTCACCAGCTTGTTTTTTACTTAACAGAGTAAATTCTACATAATTTTATTGTAAAAAGTTAAAACATATATGATAAAATAATGATCATTAAATTTATGTTTTTCTAAGTAATGGTAATTAAAGTTGTTAAAAAAATCAATTAGTGTGATTGTTGTGTTTGAAATAAGTTTATGTATTCTTGGCTCATATGATGTTGATACAAAAACTTCGCGGGCCATTAAAATTTTCTCACAGACCACTAAAGATGACAAGAGTTTTTAACAAGAAAATTTAGAAATGCTCATTTTACTTGTACTTCCTGATATAAAATACCTTATATTATACACACGTTGGAGTGGCGCTTGTTAATGATCCATATCTAAACAAAACTCATTTAAAACAGAGTTGTCTTTACTTTTTTTTCACAATTATAAAATTAGCCGCACTCGGTGAAACAATGGTACGCATGTACGTACATAGGTAAACCCCGTTAGTCCAACGCCGTGCACCAAACATGGCCTTGCAGGTGTATTAATCGGATAAGAATCTTCACGCTTTTGTGCCCTTTTGGTGGGTCGGAACGAGAATAGGTCGTCATTTTTTTCATTTACGGTATTCAAAATCAGCTGATGTCTAGCTAAACACGTACGTACTTTGGGATGGACAGCTGTTGGCTGAAAAGGGTCGTCTTTTCTCTAGGACGCTTAGCCAGGTATACTTAAATGTTGCAAATTACCTATAATAGAAGCCAATTCGAGAGACAAAAATAAAAAATATTTTTACAGTTCTGTTACCTATACCAGTTAGTATTTCAACATCGTATATTTTTACGAAAAGTACCAAAATAGTGGCTTGAAATATGTATGCGAATACATTGGAATTTTTCCAAGGTCTCTTTCGGTATAATTATTCTCTTAATAATAAATTATCATAAATCTTTAATGTCATGATTGATGAACTGAAAATTATCATGTCGTGATTGTACATTTTATCTTCAATGTTTGAAGAGTTTTAGGGGGAAACCTTATTCATAAATTAATAATATTCATTCAATTCACTCGTCAGTTCTAAAGAAGCAAAATCTTTACATTTTGGAAGAATATAATTTAATTTATTTAAAAAAAAAAAATCAAAAATTCTATTTACTGCTTGAATTAAAAATAAATATTGTGAAATCAATTCCATAAAATGTAGTTTATGGTATGATATTCAATGAAAAAACATCGGAAGCATCAATTATTTTTATATTCAAATTTGATTAATTTAATACCGTTGATAATTTATTACTCAAAAAACCTTAATATTTCGCCGTACAGTCCATATCGTTGAGCATTTTTCAAACATCGAAGTTGTCTCGAATGCGTCCCTTTGTGCTACCACATAAATTTTTGGGTCATTTCGTAATAATTCGGAAGGCGCCGACTTACAGAACAGCTGTTCTGTGTTCGGTCCCATCTCGTAGGCAAGGTATTCCGAACGTTACAAAGCCGAAAAAGTGTTTTTGTGCCAATGTTTTACCAACACGTCTTTGTTCCCTTCAGCTGGACTCTGAATAAAATAATTAAAGACACTTAACAGCATGTGGCCTGGCCAACAATGAACGTTTTGATGTTGAGAAATGATTCGCCAAATTTTTTTTGTGTAGTCCGAATAAAGATGTGTAATTTTTCACTGTTCTCATTTCAGAACTATGTGTCTGTAACGACAATTAATTGTTTATATAGTGTTCGTATTGTACTAGCAAGAATAATAACAAAATGTAAAAAAAAATCTCCAGCTTGAATTTTTAAAGTTGAAATGGAAATATACATTACATATTATGAATTACCATTTGCGAAACATAAATTGACATCTCTTCGTGGCGCAGTGGTAAAGAAAACATTAATATGCTTACATTATTAAAGTGTTGACTGTCAATTCTTGGTGAAGAAGCATTTTATTTGACAACGTATACATATTGTCGAATCAGTAAAAAAATTGTAGTAAAAAATTTTACACATTTTTAATACTTATTCCACATAAAATTTATTGGATCAGGACCGGTTTCGCTCATGACGAGCATTATCAACTGATGATCAGTTGATAATGCTGATCAATGCTGATAATGTTGATCAGTTGATGTGGAATTAGTACTTACTAAAAATGTGTTATTATTTTTATTATAATTCCTTTCCACCAAGTATTGACAGTGAACATCATGAAAGTGAGAAAAAATTGGGGTCGGGGGCACCACTAGAGTTGCACCTAATAAATTGTGTACCCACCAATCCCACCATTAGTGCAACACAACAGCGTTAAATATTTAAAAAAATATTATATTTCTTTTACATCGTAAATGTTGTATCAACATGTTTTTTTCATTAAAATCAATGTCTTTTTAACAGGAAATTAATAATTACTGTAAATCATTTGATTTCGGGTAAATTGAAGTAAACGCGGAAACAACAAAATTGTAATTCTGTTTTTTTGACGGTAGATCATTATTTATATCAAACATAATATAGGTACTAACAAATGTTTTAACTGTTTTTTCCATCATAAAAATGATTTTAAATTGTTAAAATCACCCGACAAAATATGTTCGCACTCGTTCAAAAGCAAATCGAAGGTTGAAATAACTATGTTAATGTCTAATGTTTTTGCTTCAAGATTTGTCCTGATTTACAGTTATTATTTATAACTTACTTACAGTTAACATAATTGTTCGCATTAAAAACAAGATAGATTTAATGAGTCTATAAAATGTTTTTTGGCACAATATTCAATGCTGCCGTTGCAATATTTTTTCGTCAGACACTATAAATTTGACAGAGAAAAAGTTTTTGACATCGATAAAATACAACCGTAAATTAGTTCCTTTTGAATTAAAATATTATCATTGAATCGGTTCATACATCTTAATTAAAGGAGAGTTATCGGTATAAAACCCGCATAGTTTTATTGATTAATAAATGGCTTTGAAATGTGTGTTTCAAGGCAATCGACTGTACCGTTTCATTGACATTGAAATAATGATTGAAATTCATTATACGTTCTATAATGTTTTCCAATATTACACGGCAAAAAACATTGTAACTTTTTCACGGAAATGATTATTTGTTGATTACCACTAATATACAAAATATATAAGATATAAAACTTTTGTGGAAAAGAAATACATATGTGGTTAAGCGTCATAATCAAAACTTCATCATATTGATATAAAATTTAAAATGAACTTCCACAAAGTTACCGCCGAAACCATCGAAAATATTCATCATATTGATTTGTTTAATGAGTAAAGTATATTGATGGTCTGTTTTTTTTAATGATATTACCGAATCCTAAACCTGATTCATTGTCTATGTATGAAGCAGCAGAAGCTGCTTTGTCAAACGGAAGAAAAAATAGATATTTATATATAAATATAGTAAAAATAATAACACATTTTTTAGTACTTTTTCCACATCTGAATATATAAATATAGAGTATTTTCGAATTATGACCATCAGAGTCTAACTGAGTTATCTTCTATTCCAGGAGTTCACAAACTTTTTTTTCAAGTTATTTTGAATTATTAGTCTTATTGATTATTTATTCTAAAAATAATGTAATGTAAAATCTGATGATTTCTGAATATTCAATTTGTATAAAGACTCATGTTTTACTGCTATATTATCCACAATTATACTGTAATAACTAATGTGGTTTGTATCATGTTATTCTTTTACATAACGGATATATTTTTTTACAAATGACACATAAAACAGTGTTATGAGCCCCTAAATTATTCGAATGGAAATATTTTTGATCAAATTTAAAAAAAAATATAAATGCGGGATAAAGAAAGTATATTCATGAATCACTGACTTCACCAACAACCAATACTGTTATTTTCAACAAATATAATTCACAGCTCGATCAATTTAAGTTATCTTTACGATTTCACACTTCTAGCTGAATTACTAGCTTGTTACTACTCCTACCCCTTATATATTAATTAATCAAGCTAATTCATCAAAATATGACATCCTTTCATACGCTTGGGCACCACATAAATTTTAAAAATACTGCCAACGTGGCCTCGTCAGCCGAAATTAAAATATCTAGCAACTACTTTTATTGTTTCGTGAGTGTTAGAGTTGGATCAATTTATTTTAAGCGCGCGTGCATTAAATGCTTGTAGTGTCATCCAAAATGCGTAAACAAAACACCGGTACAAGAATAACTCGAATGCATTTTCGAATGTTCGAATGTATATTTCATTCTACTGGGAAGAAGCAGAATCTAGAAAGCTCTAGAATTTTATGAGAACAATATTTCTTTGTTACCAAATTTGATCTAGTATGTCGTGGTATTTTCATTTTCAAATTAGATATTAATTGTAATGATTTATATTTTTCTGGGTTATTATTCTTATTTTATTTGATGCCTTTATAGTGATTCGGTCATTTTTTGAAGCTGTAAAACGTTGGAAAGAAAGTGGATTTTCATTTTTTTAAATAATAAATAATAAGAGTAATTAAAATAATAACACATTTATAGTATCTACTTATTCCACATAAAATTAATTGGATCGGGACCAGTTTCGCTCATGGCGAGCATTATCAACTGAAGATAATAACTCAGTTGATAATGCTCGCCATTAGCGAAACCGGTTCTGATCCAATAAATTTTATGTGGAATATGTAGATACTATAAATGTGTTATTATTTTTACTATAATGCCATTCCACCGTATTGACAGTGAACACCTTTAATGTGAATAATAAGAGTATGTGAGTTTAATCGCTCTTTACGTCGGAAATTATTAATTACCGCAGCAAATTTTATAATTGGTTTAGTGAAAATATTCGTTATTTTTATACGGTTTGTAGGTTCATCAGGTGATTGTTTAATTATGAATACAAAAAATAGCAGGTTGACAATGCGAAAGATAAAATCACCCTTCACAATTCTATCAAAAGCTCATTAATCTGACAGTGCCCCTTGTGGAATAATACGGCACACACATTATAAATTGTTTTTGGTGAACTTATCATATCAGTCACGAAATCTCGCGCCCTAAAATAGACAATATGAATAAATATTATAATTTATCACACTTTGTTTTTATTCAAGTAATCCCAAACTACATGATAAAACAAAATATACTTTTTCGGTTTCATTTTAAGTGATATAAACTAAGCGATATATTGAAAAAAATATATGGAGGGGACCCAACTTAAATACATTATGATAAGGATCGCATCGATATTCTACTGATGATATTCATCAAAAGAAACATTTTTTTACTCCCTGGTCATGAGCCCTGTGACAACAGCCCTTGGGACATAAATATCAATCCCACGCCTCAGTAGATGACGTTAAAACAATCGAATTCAATTGATTGTCTGTAGCTATTTTTTATCATTAATTTGTAATTAGAAGACGTATTATTGTAAAGCTTAATTAATGATTTGCCTTTTTTACTGCATCATTTTACAAAATTCAAATTTATTACTCGTTAGACAAATATGCTTGAATAAAGATGTGTCGTAATATTGATTCCTCTTGTTAATTTCTTTGGACAAAAGATAAGTATTTTTTACAGCTATTATTTACAGCTATGTATCTGTTTAATAATGTTTAACTCTTATTCAAAGTTGACTTTAGTGATAGGGATGTTAACTAATCTATTAATCATAAAATGGAATGATGAGAGCTTTTGCGACCACGGGTGAAT
Organism: Himalopsyche kuldschensis; assembly: GCA_028554975.1. Taxonomy (NCBI): domain Eukaryota; kingdom Metazoa; phylum Arthropoda; class Insecta; order Trichoptera; family Rhyacophilidae; genus Himalopsyche; species Himalopsyche kuldschensis. Next base: position 20,440,420 of record JAHFWI010000003.1, read on the forward strand.
TGATTGATGGTGAATGACGACATCTGTATAAGTAGGCTTTCTGTAAATGGCAAATTCTAATCTGTTGCTATTATTTATCTTTATTGTTAAGTCAAGAAAATTTAAGGTTTTTTGTTGCTCGATCTCTAGTGTGAATTTAATATTTGTATTCAATGAATTTATATGACGTAAGCATGTATCTAACTGTTTGTCTGTCCCTGTCCAAATACAAAAGATATAAAAATATTAAATATAAAAAAGATATAAAAATCCATTTTGTAATTTCATAATTTAAAATGTTAGAAACAATCTTGCTTTATTACTTAAGCAAACTTTGCGATAGTAAGTCTGAAGATGCCTCTGAAAGAGGCGAAACACGTGTCACAGTTAGTAGCACAATACGTGGAATAATCAAAGTTATTTTAAATTTTATACTAAACATATCTTCGTTTTTTGATTTACAATTGGACTGGGAAACGTAGATTGCAAAAAACATCACTCAGAATACATATGTCTCGCGTCGAAATTGATGGATAAGGTGGTACACCTGATGCTTAAAAAGCTTAGTATCGTAAAGGCGTTTCAACATTGAATACATAAAATCATCAACATCCAAATCAATTTAAAAAGCATTATATTAGTAAAGAATAGTTTATCTGTAAACAGGAAACAAAATACAGATTCAATTAAAACTTCTGTCCATACAATGGATGTTAATGTATTCGGGGAGATCAGCTTTTTGTAATACGGCAATGATTTACTTTTTTAAATATCTTTTCGGTAACATTACTCGACATTTTTATCGTATGGTAAAGCAAACATCATAGTTTCACTGAAATATCTTTCACCCGCCTTTGAATAACTAAACTGAAATAAACACGCTGTAAACAAACGCACACTCGTTTCTTTTGAAAGCGTAGGCAGCAAACAAACAGACGAAATTTTGTAGGGTTGCCGGTGTATTTTAATTGTGAGTGTGTTGCTCTGCGGTAAGTAGATTACAGTGAAACTTTGATCTAACGTTCTTGCATAAACCAATTTCCCGCGTGGTTCGTTCATTTTCAACAATCCCGGCCAAATTCCCATAAGAACAATGTTAAAAAATCCCGCATTAATCGTTCCCCGATTTATCGTCTAAATATTATGGTCCCATCACTAATATTATCCCGATTGATCGTTTTTGTTGAATATTTCTTATAAGCACATTCGACTCCATCCAATCGGTTCTTAGAAAAAAACTGAACTGCAACTAATGACAGCAGTGAAGAAGAAGATGGCGAAGAACGCAATAATGAACCTGTTATGACATTAATAGAAGGGTTATTGGCCTTCAAAAAAATAAAAACATATTTCTATTTCAAGGAGAAAGATGAATCTGTTAGAAAAATGTGAGAATTTGAAGGGTCTTTGTTAAAATTGAAGTGTCAAACTGCGCAGAAACAACTTGTTATTCCGGAGATTTAAAAAAAAAGATTTTATAGGTTTGATAGGTTAAAAGTTTTACTTTTTTATTTGATACAATAATCTTTCTCGCATTTATCGTTTGTTTTTCATGGTCCCTTGAAAAACGTAGAATCGAGGTTTCACTGTACATATTTTTCTACAGACTAAAGTACTAACGTCTTATTTACATGTGACATATAAAGACACATTCTATCTATTGATTGAGTAGGCATTTACTTGGTAGAACTCCATTATAATACGGTAAGAAAACTTCTGAGCTTATCTAATTGACTGATTTTGTCTCAATAAATGTGAGAAATAATAAACGAAAAAACATTTGAAAATCACAAATATAAAAATGAATATTTCGAAACCATTATACATATTATATTATTATAGATTTGAAGAAATATGAACTGGCTCAAAGTTTATATAAACAAAACGAAACAGGCAAATTTTTTGCTTAGGTGGGGTTAACAGTTGCACAAATAATATTTTCCCATCGTCCTAATTTCCGTCAGAGAAAATGATAAATAACCTTTCTTGAGATACCAATGCTACCTTCAAACGTCTTGAAAATCAAACATCATACAAAGGCTACTTTGAGAGGTGTATTCATATAAATTTATATCGTTTGACCTTCCTCCGGTGGCTATGTATTAATTAATTTAATATATGTAATATAGTTTTAATTCCAATTTACATAACGATATGATAGCATAAATTTACACAGTTTTCTCTAGATAAAACACCGAATGAAACCGAATGAATGTTTTACCCTAATTATTGTAATTAAATAAATTGTTTTTACGATCAGTAAACTTAACGTTATATATTTTCTGTTGATATGCCCACCCTTATTTTAAAATCAAGGCGCTGTAAGCTGTAAGGTAAGTTGGTACTTTATATTTATAATATAATTTTAAAAACAACCGCCTACCCCTACACCGTTAGCAAGGAACATCAAAAAGTTGTATGATCAAAATTGTTCATCCTAAAATAGCCAGCAGACCTGCCGCGTTGTAAATTTCAGAAGAGAAGGTAGAATCAAGCTTTGCTCAACCTTTTAAAATAATATACAAGTGACTTAAATATTATCTGATAAATTAAATTTATTATTTATCACAACAACATGAGAATTATGAATATCCCACCGCGAAAATCCACGTGTTGAAAATATATGAAATAGCAATTTAGAATTGCTTAAAAGTGGCTCGCGAGCACATTTTTTTTACACTTGAAACATTTGTGCATGTAATTTACAAATAGCAATTAAATATCAAAGTAAATTGAGAAGCCAAATACCCGACGAGGATATGGAGTCGTGGCGTCGTGACAACAAGCTTCTTACAAAGGAAACAGAAAATCATTTTTGAACATGGATTGCTTTGGTCGGTGATATGTTTTTATCGAAAACTCTACACTAAATCAATGTTTTTCAAGCTTCCAACACCTAAAAATTATATCAGTGCAATTGAAAATTGTTCAAGTCTTCATATTTGGCTTTTGTATAAAGATTTTGGCAACCCCTTTACTTTTAAATTATATTGGTAAATGTTTCCAATCTTTCCTTACATATTGATTGCTTACAAAACGTGTGTCAGGAGTTTGCGGAATTTTTCTTTTGCTAACTCTCTCAATTTTTCGCATAGATAACTTTTTCATTTGAAATAGTATTATTAAAATAAAATAGTTATTGGAATATATTTTAGTCCAAAACCTGTCAAGTTAAACAATGTATTTTGGCAAATATTTTTAACAGTCTTATTAAAGGTACAATTCGTGTATAGAGAAATCCCTTGTGCCGTTGGTTTTCTATTACTGAAATAAAAGTAAGTAAGCTGGCAAAGTTTGGTCTAAATTTATGAATCTCTCAAAGTGTTTCACCAGGAGCTGGAAAAAAACTTTGTTTTATTACTATACTCGGCTCTTATGTGATTTATTTGTGTCACTAAGGTAATTCTCATCTCATTGAAGATGCTTTTTTGCCATTAAATTTGAACAGTTGTTACTCAAAACGACTTATGAATCTTTATCGCAGTCATGCGATATTATTTTTTTAAGCTCAGTATATTAAGACACTTGCTTTAAATGCCAAAATCTTACTTGTCGTTCAAAATAAATGTTTAAGAAATATGTGATTTTAAAACTGACTGGCTGAGGATGGATTTTGGAACATGATCAAATACACGAAAATGTGTCTTGAAAATCATATCATACATATGAAAACTCATCGTTCTAGAATTTTTATAGACAATCGTTTTTTTGCCATTGTTTAAACGAATTTCAAAATAAATTATAGAAAATACACAAAATTTGTTAAAATCAAATATACCCCTTAATTAGGCTTTTTTTTTACTAAACTAAAAACGAGGTTATACAAACATGCAGACTATTGCTGACGCCTGTCACGCCAGGCCCTTCTTTAGTGGTTGGCTAGAATCCCAGTACTTAAGAACACTTTTTGGGACATGGTTTTTCAATCTGTGATAAAATCTCGAATCCCCCCCGCCTCTCACCTTCCTGGTCTTAGCTAAAGCTAACAACTAGACATTTCACATCCCTGCAGTCTCCAAACAATAGAGATTGAGTGACTGAATAATAACTATTCTAAGTATAAATAAATACTGCTGAGAAGTTTTATTAACACGTTCGCTGCGGAATAATTTAGGTGCATAGAGATTAAATGAAAAAGAAATTGCTGGATAACATGCTTAGCGCGATATATTTAGTTTGTAGCTATTTTAGTAGTGTATTCGTCAGGCGCGTGCGCCTTAGAAAACGAGTGAAAATGGTTGAAAAAAATATTGTAGTACCACCATTTTCCGCAAGAACCCCAGACATGATGGGAAGTTTTTGGATAATTTTAATTCTAATAAAATAATTAATTTGTAAAAATACTCATGGTTTGAGTAGCACTATCTTATCAAGTAAACAGGATTTTGCCTTTATTTGTTATGAACGGTGCGCGCTGTATGGAGAGATTTACACTGAGAAGTTTATTATGTATTTCGTTGCTAGGCAGATTGTTGCGTGGTGCTAGATATCTAACGAGCGGCGTGCTATTTCAGAAACTGTAAACAATTGAAACAAAGCAGATGATTAACTTTCGTTGCAAAAGTTTTGACTGCGCAAGTTATGAACGCCATGTCTCCGTAACAGCAAGTCGCGTGCCGAAAAAGCTGAAACATGACAGGGGTAACAAGGCGACTCGAGGAACCAGCTGAAGCTGAAAATTTAATTATTATTTCGTGATCGAAATCGGTCTTCTTCGCATGCAAAGATTTTTTTTGCTTAGAGTTCAGTTTAATTTGCTGAAAATGGGTAATTTCACGGCACGACAGCAGTTAAGAATTTATGAACTCCAACTGTGCAATTGATAATCTTATTTTTTTATGTGTTCCATAACAATATTAAGCACCTAATTAAATAACAAACCTTGTATGATATATATTTGTGTGAAAGGAAAATATATTTAAGTCGATTAAGCGGATTAAGGTAAATTGCAGAATGTTTTGTGTTTATAATAACTTGCCAAGGTGGCGTTTACTTAGCGGTACGGATTTGACTGTTCCCTTGTTTACTTTGTTAATATTTACCGATATGTATAGTAATTTTTTTCCTTGGACCTTTTCGTATCGCATAAAAAGATTTTGGAAACAATGTCGTGAAGTAATCAAAATACGAATGTGAGACATTTTACTATCCATACTTCGAGCAAACGACCTCGTGATTAAACTAGCAATTGCCACTTGATTCACGTTGGTATAATTATACAAAACAATATATTCATACAGAGTATCACAAAAAATTTACACTTCCCCAATTTATAATATGCCTCCCGAAAGCGCATGCGGTAGTCCCCCGTATAACAATCCCCCCCCCCACCTTAGCGATTTTATTATTATTTTCCAATAGCAAAATTTTCATGGTCTAATTAGAGTTTCCAGAAACTACCGAATTATAAATAAATACACATCATTTATTGTTTGTCCCTTGACTTCACAAAGTCATTTAAAATATAAAAATGGGGAAAATGTTCCGTTTCCTGATGTCGGGCAATGCATAAAATACTATTCAGAAAACCCAACCTCTAATTTGGTATCGCTACTTAGTCTCCTATGACGTAGTCCCAATCTCTACGCTGGGGGTCGACTGTATTTTTTTTAAATGGTCATGAAACATTGATTGATATTATCAATCAATGTTTAGTGATTGAAACATCACTTGATATACAGGTCCTGATTTCATATTCATACAGAGAAATTCTCACATTTCTATTTAATGTAAAAAAATATTAATATCTCTATAAAACACGTTGGTTATACGTGTGAAATTGTAATTGGATTATTGAAGGTTTTTTGCCTATCTGCGCACCTAATAAACTTACTATGGGTCTTTCTTTGGGGAATTTTCGCGCTTTGCTTGCATTTATGAGCTCGGGGGTCATTTTATATATTCATTGACTACGGAGCAGAACGAATATGAAAAAAACGCCATAAACGCTTCTGCTGAATCGGCAGTGAAATTTAAAATTTCAGACCAAATCTCGCATCCGGCCGATGGGATGGCGACGACCGGATGCCAGATACCTACACCATTTCGGTTCATACTAACCCCCAGACGCCATCTTATTTTGAGAATATCGTGGATGACGACAGCTGAGCTTTTAAAGATTTTTTAAAATATTAAATCTATTCTTCATATCAAGTGTAATGGTAAGAAAATAATACGGAATATGTCATTAAAGACAAATTAAGATTCACTTGACCAACAATGATTATCTTTGAGCTAGTAATTTTAATATTTAAAAAACAAAATAAAAATATTATTTCTTTCACACTGTTGTGACTAAGTGGAATGACAAAGTTATTAATTTGAATGTAATATAACTTACTTTCGATGAATTCTGGCGGTAACTTTGTAGATGTAATTCCATGTCAATAAGGAAATCACTTTGTTATTTCACATATTTTGTGGAGTCGTTATAAAAATCACGACTCCTACTCCAACTCTGACTCAAGCTATTACCAAAAACACAACTCCTACTCCGACTCAAACATTGGCCAAAAAACGACTCCGACTCCGAGTACGACTCCAGCCAAAACGCCGCGACGACAACGTCTCGGGCAAAAAAACCACTACTCCACGACTCCGACTCCACAGCCCTGGTAACAAGTAACAACTCATGTTTCGGCTCTTTGAGAACCATTTTCGTGGCTTTATTTGTTAAACTTTACGTGTAATTAATTACAATGTAATAAATTATAATTTTATAGCTATATTACCCTTTTCAAATATAATATGTAGCGGGTTATGGCAAAATGTTTAATTCGTGACATTAGAATCTTAAAGCTCGGTAATCAAAAAATATAGTCTTGATTTGGGGCTTATATTCTTTTTTTGTAAAAGTTATTTCAGCCTAAAAAATATAATAACACCAACATAAAAGAACTACATCAATTAAGATTGTTTTTAATTCCATGTAACTACAAAAAATGTAGCCACATAAAAAAATAATAGCATGATAATGTCGGTAAAAATTGCACTCAGCTAACAAAAATGGTCGTACGTGGGGTACACTTTTCCCTGTTGTCGACGCTGCTTCTGTAATATTAACCATTTCTATTCCAGGCGAAATCTTTGGGCACTCAATCGCAGCACAGTAACAGCATTTTCAAAATAAAAGCCCTGAATGAAAATGCCACGTAGGAATCTAAGGTTTTCACAAAAATAAAAGTAGAAAAGATACATTGTGTAATGTCCCATAAGCCTCTCAACGAGTAAAGCTTAACAAAATATTAGTAATAAACAGTAGGTATTCATCTTATGCTGCAAACTCCTTTAACCAAGTCGTATAATATTTTCCAAGGGAAAAGTTATACAGGACGAAACGATTTTTTTAACCGCCTGCGATTCCATTTGTCGAGCATAAATGGAATCCTCTTGAGGCATATAAATTTAAACTGGTTTAAAGAGGAGTAAAGAAATCATTAAATGTTATGTATAATTGAGGATTTCGACTGAAGTTGGTTAATGGAATTTAAATCCTTTGATTTTTTTACTTTTTCATGTGTATTGATGCTAACGTTTGTAGTTAGTAAATAGTTTGTATCGCTTACATCTTATATATAAAACCGAAACGGGGGATGTATGTCTGTAATTCCCTTTTGCATTGTTGTTGCAAGTTCAAACAAACGAATTGATTTCGCTCGCGAAAGTTTCGACGGTAAATTTGTTTCGTTATCAATGTGTGTGTAGAGACTCCAATTACTCGAGTATCGAGTAGTACATATATAAAACCGAAACGGCGTATGTATGTATGTGGGTCTGTAAATCCCTTTTGCATTGTTGGTCATTAAGTTGCCATAAAAACGAATATGAAAGAAAATATATTTGATTTTTTTATCGGCGAAGACATTTAGTCAAAATGTAATAAATTAGTCTTCTACTGAACTTTTCCCGGCTTTTATTAATATAATAATGTTTTTATTTACGTGAAGGTATTATTTGACATTTCTTTGACAGCAAATTAGATTTTTTCCTTGAATTTGGACATTTTAATGGGCGAGAATGGGGCTGTCAATATATGAAAGGGGCTGTGAAATGTCAATGCCAGTCTGAAATGTTGATACCTAGACTTTTGAATTTTGAAAAAAGTTGTTTCAACTTGGCCCGTCTGAATTTACGCGCCGAGGTGAACATAACCCCAAACTGGTCCAAGCGAAGCCGGGTTCGAACACTAGTATTTTATAAGAATAAAAGTAGATCACTAAGATAAATTGTTATTCTCGTAATCTGGATGAATAAGCGAATATTTTGATGTTAAAGAGTTTCATTGAATTGCATAAGTAATTGTTACGGTAAATTATAATTAAAAATACCTGATATTAACTTTCAAATGGTATTCAAATGCAGTAGCGTCACAATAAAATTATGACTAGATTACATCAGCGTATTTTTGTTGCACAATTCTTAACATGGCAAAAACTTAGTTGCATAATATTTTATTGATATGTTTTGATTATAATAAATATACACAATTATTACACAAGTAAATTATTTCAAGTTTCGCAATGTGAAAAGTTATATATTTTTTTATTTATAACTTAACTTGGTTAATATTTTAAGAAATATTTCAGAAGAATATCAGACCCCCTCAATAACAGAAATCGATCCCATTGTATTAAATTGTAGATGTGTTGCACAAACAATAATGAAGAAACTCTAGATACCGGAACGAAATTGTCTTATCTATTTTTGATAGTATATTTTTAACACTTAATGAATGTATTTTAATAGTTATCGATTAAAGGGACTTTAATCCCGTGACTATCACTTAAGTTTACTACTTGTCTGAATTTTTCGTTTTACTACCGACACGCATTTAAATTTAAATTCCCGATTCATTTACATTACAAAACAATAGATTTTATTGCCGAAAGTTATTTGCATGTTTCTATCCCATTAGTTAACATCATGTTTTTTTTGTGAATTTGTCGTACAGTGAACGGAATTAATTATTATGAATTTAAATCGTAGTTCAACTGTCGAATTTGATTCTTTAAACAATTTTTAATAATTTTAATATATTCAATTTTTCAGATTCACCAGAGTTCCCGAATTTCCGTAATAATCGATATAAAATTACAATTACTGAATAAAATGTTTACATGCTTTTCCCAAATGATTTAAATATGGACTTCCAAATACAAAGTGTTCAATTGGAAATAGTTGCAGGTCAGTCAGTACTGTCAGTAGTAATTGAATCAGTATTTAGATTCAATTTAATGATGCTATTGAGAATAAATCATTAATTCTAATAAATCATCGCAAAATTTAGCACACGATAAACACTTGATTTACTGTGGAATTAGAAATTCCACATGACCTATATATTAAAATATATAATAATTTTTGCTAAATCTTTTTTGGTTCCCTTTTCACTTCTTTCGCGTGATGTTTATAAAACAAATGAAAATTTTCAGAGATTTATTGTAAGAACACGACAAATAAATATGTCTGCATAAAATGTACTGTTTTTCTAAGTAAATAATTGATTTAACTATTTTAATATTCTGATAAACCTGAGCTTAGTTTGTAACTTTCTTGATGCGGGGTGACATTCAAAGACAATGATTTGTTTTCTGAAGACTTTGTTTGAATTTGGAATCTAGTTTCGTCGATAAATTATTGTCTCTGTGACGGTATTTCGGCGAAGATGACTTACGAGTGATTGCGAAGTACGCCCACTCAAAACGAAGCGTTTGCTGGGAGCTGGCTGCAAGATTTGCACTTAAAAGGATTCCATTTTCAACCGCCGTGCAATACAATAAATTTTCCCGCTATGGCCGGGGGTGAGTTCGGTACAGAAAATACCCCATCGAATAGTTCTCCATACAAACAACATAAATTCAAAAATAATTGCACATACTTTCTTCCACGATTGGAGACATGATAAGCGTGATAATATTTATTGTCAATTTGATCAACGATATGACTGTATTTATCCTAAATTGTTCTCAGCCTTTTGAAGCATTCAATGACGATATTCGTTCCAATTTAAATTAAGTTAACTTTAAATTGTATTTGACATAAAATTTTGGGAGGTGCGATTTTTTTTATTGGAGGCGTCGTCGTATAAATTTTGGAAACCACTGTACTAAGCAATGAATTTTTTATCCTCATAGTTTCAGTTAAGCCACTGTGTATAAAAAGAGTTATAGAAAATGCAAAACATCGCTTCATTTCATTTGAATATCTATCTTCCTGCAATAATTGCCTCCAAAATACGTTGAAGAGGATTGTTTTTATCACCTGACTTAATCAAAGTTTATAATATATTCTATCCATGAATACAACAGGTATAATAGAAGTAAAATTTGACTTAATACTAAAGAGTTTTACTGCTTACCAAAAATATTACAATCACACGTATAATATATGTTGTTTGTAATCGAATGCCTCCAAGACTCAATTCCTATTTATGAGTATTTGCTGTATCATTAAGTTTTGATACACGTCTTTTGTGCTTATACGTGAAGGTGAATATAATCTGTAATCTTATGTTTACGTAATAACAACACTAATATTGTATAATACCTGTCGTAGAACACTAAGAAACCGCAGTCGGTATATCTTTGTTGTTTAATCAATTACCGTTGAGTAAAATTATTCATTACAAGTAAACAGCTAAAGCGAAACAGCATTGTCAGAAGTCTTCCCTGGCTGAAATTGAATTCGTACCTTTATTGCACCGAGCACCCCCTTCCCTGGCATCGTGCTACAGTCATAAAGTTACCACACGGTTGAGCGAAATTCTCCCGCTCCGCACTAATTAGAATATAGTGGAAACAGCTGACGAAGATTCCCTCCCCTGTCTACCCGCCTCAAGGATACTGCCAAGGACAAAGTTTCAAGAGGTAAAAAAATAACAGGATGTGATCTAAAATTATCTCTAACGCGGTTAACTTCGCTTGTAAATAAACATGGCTACTGACACAGACGCTAAAACAGAAACTTTTTTTTTGTATCTTACCTTGTAATGGCGGTGAGGATTTTTTGTTGTTGACTCGGATGTTGTTTTAAGAAGCTACAAGAACATTAAATAACTGAGAATGAAATATGCATTAAATCATTTTTAGATTTAGTTGGTTAAGATAAATTATCGGAACATGTTTTTTTAGTCTAAGTATATCCGTGGAGAATTAGACGATTTATTAATATTAATATATGTGCGGACTGCGGAGCTTCGATTGGAATAAACTATTGTTATTTCAACAAGCAAAATACGAATATTAATCAAAAAAAATCATTAGACTAGCATTAATAATCTGCTTTGATCGAAATTTATTTGTTAATTTCATCTTAGCAGTTTTCGCTGTTTTGACTATTTTGTGGGACGGACAAAATGTGTGTATTTACAATGGCAATGGTGAGACATCATGTACAACAACCAATATTATTGGCAATAAGCAGATGCCCTCTAAAATCAATTTTGCATTTCATTAACAGCATAAAAACACCACAATATACCAAGTGTCAATTATTGTAAATTAATTGAAATGCCATCATCGTGTACTAAACGTTTGCATTGCATAATCAGATTGTATTATCTATACATGGTGTGAAAAAAAAATCTGCAGACCGTGACCTACGTGGCTTCTTCCTTTTGAGGTAGTATTTTGGATCCTGGATGCCTGCAATTCGAAGAACAGAACATTCCGAAGAAGTCTGCTCAACTCAATGCCATAGCGCTTAAGATGGTAATAACTCAACGATTATAACAGTTGTAGAGTAGAAGAGTTCATTAATTTGACAAATACAAGTGGAAACACTATTTTCATAATGTTCAACATTGCAGATCTAGTTCCGCAATAACAAAATGTGTGTGCCCAATGCAACTCTTGTGAATATAGAGGCAGGGGGTCAAATAAAACAATACAGAAAAAAATACTAACACAGTATTAATAAAAAAAACAAACGAACGAATAATTTTCGGCAAAATGAATGTTTTTATTTTTTAAATTTCGTTGCTGTCTTGTTTTTTACACTAAGACTTTAACCTGAATTTTCTCATAAAAACTAGAATATGGCCATGTAAACGCCATTTCTTTCAATTGATTTCATACTATAATATATATAGCACACCACATAATAGATTTATTCCGTAGTCAAAGTATGGGCTTGGTGCTTGATGTGAACTTTGATTAAATATTAATAATCTACGGATATTCAATACGAATATGAGTCTCAAAAGCAATTGTGCTTCTAAGGTTCAATCTCAATTCGGCATAGTAAATTCTCTTCCTTTATGAATGGATTTCTGCTACGTCTAAAGTGCATACCCGAGTCAAAGAAATATGTGCAGGAAACGATTTATGGATGCGAAGGAAAGGAACGTTAGTAATTTGATACGTCGCACGACACAAAGATATTTATTTCCATTTGATATTCGAACACATAAAAGATCTATCCCAAATATTTTAGTTGAGTGCGGATGGGTTTATTAAATTGCGATAATAATAAATAATTTTACATGGCATGTTATTGTATACTCAAGAGAGATAATAATCTAAATAAATTTTATATATTGTAAGGTTAAAATACGAATTTTACTTTGCCTATTTTGGAAGCTAAACCCTTTATATTATTAGTTTAGAATGTTTGGATATTCTGCAGAAATAACATAATCTTTTTTAGATATTTACATAATACGCAGAAAAAAGCAATATATTTTAGTATTTTTAAGATCTCATGCTTTTATATTGTTAATATAAATAATAATCTTTTGCTGACGGAGAAAATTATTTCAAAGTTTTTGATTGTATGAAAAGACAATATGACATCATCCTCTGATGCTAAGTATTTAGAGCTTTGTTTAGCGATCAGATTATTCTTTGATAAATTCATGACCAGACCAATATCAATAGTTGATTTTTTAAGGAAGCATAGGCATTACAATTTTAAAAGCTATTTCATGTCACATGTAACATATCCCATTGACGTTTCGTTGTTTTTTCATTTTTATTGTCATGATTGATGAAAATAGTCAATGTCATATTTTAAGCCGCGGGACACAGTAGTAAGACAGTAGTAGTTAACTGTCAGGAAAAATATTCAGTGTGTTTGTAAAAGTGTAAAAAATTGAAAAAAACGAGCATCAACTGGTATTCAAATAATATTTTCTAATCGATGTCTGCGTCATAAGATTATCGGTAGGTTAATAGATAACTATCAAATTATGCGTTTACAATTCTACCACCGTGAACATCGAAATCTGGTATATATTATTTATAGTATCTTAAAGAAATGAGAATTTACAACAGAGTTGAAATCCATCGTTAGATCTATTCATAATACAAATGAAATTTTTCTGTCATTTAGTTAATTATGCAGATATTATACAATATGTAATAGGTATATTCGATATTATTTCAGTGTCCTCTCGGTTCACTGTAAACAGCTGCTTGTAATTTTTACGATTCTGCACAAAGCCCATCTGCAGGAATCAATGTATTGCATGCAACATTAATGGCAGTGAAGTTTCGTGATCACAATGGCAAATTGCAATTGTTGAATGTATAATCCTGCCGTTTCAAATGTCCACCATTGCAGACGTGTGGATCAAAGGCAAACGCTATTCATGAGTGTCCCTTCATGGAATATATTTATTCTATACCGTACTTTACGACATGGCTTTATTTTTTATAATCATGCTTTCGTTGCTGTGGGACTTGTTTCGATAATATCCGTTGATGTGAAAATAATATTTTGGTGCTTTTTGTTTATTTTTTCCAATACGTATACATATCCATCTAAAAAATCGTTACTAAAGTGAAACAGCTTTTAATTTGATGTTTATATCGACGTGTGTACAAAATATTTACTCCGTTCCGCCCATCCTGGCCTAAAATTAGACCGGAAAGAGAGCGATAAGCTTAACCACTATGCCTCTCCTAGCACTCCTAGCTCTATCTTTCTACCCTTACTCTATCCTAAAATATTAATGCCTTACTTCTTTTGAGATAAGCTAAATTATTATTCAAATACTGCACATTGCGAGTGGACATGGTTACAAAAACAACTGCATTAGTGAGCTTTCATCTAACTGATATGAAAGATACGATATGTCGACCTAAGTTATTCATTTTAATAGTGTTGTCAAAACGTTTTGAGAGACTGTATACATTGAATGTAACAAATAATATCAAAGTACGGTATTTTAAAGGGTAAAGATTTCAATCATTTAGTTATGTATCGACAACACAGCATGGTATACCTTTGCAAAGAATATTTAAAGCACCCTCTCTTTGAGTATGATATATGTATGCAGAAAAAATCGATGATAGCGTCCGAATGAGGCATGTACAAAATGAAGGGGATTTATTTCAATTTGAGTGAAAATATGTTTTTTTATGTTATTGATATGCGTTCTTTACTCGATGAGGCACTAGTTTCAATTGATATAAAATAATAAACCAAACATTCAAGATAAATTTTCAACCCACGTACAAATTAAGCAAACATTAATGGCCATTAACACCAATTAGAACTATATTACTTTCTACAGAGTTTTATACTATGTACATATACCTTTTTAGCTGTAATAGATACATAAGTACTAAAGTCAAATACGGTTTGTTTTTAATAAACCGTGATTGAAATTTTCCTTATAACATTAAACTTTCCAATGTCGTAAGGCTCAAAACAGCAGAAACTTTGTAGAGATTGACGAGCATAAAAAAAATTACTTCGATATTAAATCGTATACCTTTACACAAAATTTCAATTGTTCCATACGAGTACTTAAGTCGAACAATAATTTATATTTCTATAGAATCTAGCTCTTGAGAATAATCAGGCTTGTACCTTTATTATTTACTGTGACAAATTACAACATTACGCTCTGATTGCTTCACTCTAAAACGAGGGGGATTTTTAGATGAAAGGGGGAGAGGGAATGACGCAAATTGAGATAAGGGAAGGGGATTATCGGGAAGTATTTTCTAACGAAACAAATTACATACTAACTGTGATGAGAAATTTTAGTATGAAGTAAACGTATTTAAGTATCATATAATTTGATTTGTGACAATGACTTATATACATCAAAATAAATTGTCGAACTTAAGAGAGCGTAGATAGATTCCTGAATTGTAGGTATTAATAATATGATGATATGTGAGGAAAATATTGAAAAATAATTCTTACGACATTTTATGAACATGGCTGTGTATACTGCAATCACGCCAGAAAGTTTCGCGGAAGTGTACTCAAGAAATTTGTAAAAAATCGATATCAATTTTTGGGGAAGGGGGATTGTTTGGCTGGGTGGGGTTTGGGTGGCGTATGGGGGGTATGCCAGAAACCTTCGAAGGAGTGAACTCGAAAAATTCGTAAAGTTCAAAAAAATTAATTGGGGGGTGGAGGTTGGGGGGAGGGGTTGGTAGGCTAGAAACCATCGCGGGGGTGCACTCAATAAATTTGTAAAGTTTCACATCGATCGGTCGAGCGGTTTAGTAGTCCATAGCGGACATACATACAGACATTCATTTTTATATATATATATAGATAGATAGATAGATAGATAAATTTTAAAATAACTTTGATTATTCCACGTATTGTGCTACTAACTGTGACACTTGTTTCGCTTCTTTCAGAGATATCTTCAGACTTACTATCGCAAAGTTTGCTTGAATAATAAAGCAAGATTGATTCTAACATTTTAAATTATGAAATCACAAAATGGATTTCGGGTTTTTTTCCCTTTTAAAGGAAGCAAGGAGGGGGTGATAGAATCGAAAAAAAGCAAATAAATTATGATCCTAATGAGCTGCAATCAATCAGATTGGGATTTTTTTGGGATTGGGAAGCAAGGTGGGGGGGTTATAGAATCGAAACAAAGCAAACAAATAATAATAATTCTAATGACGTTAACACGTGTCACAGTAAGCAGTAGCACAATACGTGGAAAAATCAAAGTTATTTTATATTAAAATGAACTTCCACAAAGCGACCACCGAAACCATCGTAAGTATATTTTATTTAGTGAATAAGTTGGTTGGTTTTTCACTTTCTGGGCTAAGAAAGTTTCAATTTCATTCAATATAGGTAATGTGAGCTTATTGTATATGTGGGTTCTACATATATATTCTACAATATTGGCTCAATTACAAAATATTATAACTGATATCTTGACAAAATATCTTTACTCTCGATAACGATAAATTAATGTTTAGAAATTGTGATGAGGTTTGTATAGTGAATTAAGGCTAACATTTAATATTAGAAGAACTTTTTAATTTTTAGTTTTAATTATAATTGATATTTTAGCTTAGTATAATGAAAAGTATAATAGTCGCGTTTGATGTATATAAGTCATATTTATTTCGAATTCTGCAAAAAACATCGAAATTTTGAACCTATGGATACTCTACCTAAATTCCAGGAATCTAAACATTCAGGACCGGTTCTTGATGCTGAGAACCGTTTCCCCTACAAGCCACCCTTAAAGCCGTGGTATTACAATATCGGTAGATTCGGGGATGATTTGCCTTCTCAGTGTCGATGTTGCAAAAATTCGCAAACGTAATAGGTGCCAACATTTAGAAGTGAAGTTATGAATAAAAAAAGAAGTTTTTAAAAATATATATTATCTTTTCAAACAATAACAGAGTAGGAATAAGTAAAGATTGAACGTAGCTTTTCGTATTGTAGCGAACATACGTTTTATTTTAAATAATGAACAAATCATATTTCTACATTCAAAAATACTTTTTTGTAATCTGACATAAATGATATAATACAATATATTTAAACGGTTGTACTTTTAATGCCTGAGTTTATCTTCTGATTTCATATTAATTATTACATGGGCCATCCGAAATATTAACCAAGAATACTGAGATGAATAAAACGCTTCAAAAATACAAAAATATTTAGATACTATTTTTTAAGGTGTTAACTGTCACATTTGGGAGAAAATACATTATTTAATAAAAATAAACACGTTATATAGTACTATTTTCTCAAATATTCTGATAAAGCGTTAGATAAGTTGACAACGCTCAATGACAATTGCAATTGCAATAACAAAGACAGAAGTCAGAATCTGACCAATTGACAATGCTCACGATGAGCGAAACCGGTCCTGATCTTAATCAGAAATTTAGAGCTTTGTTACTTATCGGCAAGGTAAGTTTTAAAAATTTGCATAATCATGCAATCATTGTTTGAATTTTTCGTTTATTGGAGCAATTAAAATTGTAACTTATCTGAGTAACATACATATGTATGTATATAAAATAATTAATAAATATTTTGGTTTCATTGTTACACAATAATCTATGAAAAAATATGTTTATTTTTGATAAAGCGCTTATTAGAACCAAAACGTTTAGGTTGTTTTAAGTGAGTATATATTTAAATCGTAAAGGTGGTGAACAAAGGGCCCGAGGTTACGCAAAATACGTATTTATTTATAAGGGATGACATTCTCGTGCAACTCGTTTAGATGAAGGGGGATTTTAGGAGTGAGGTATATTTTGAAGGACAAAGCAAGTGTGCGTGAGTGAAAAGGAGGTGAATACATTTGAATGAGATGAGATATAAACAGGATCCCACTTCGAGCGCAGCTGATGTTTAGGGTGACCATTCATCTATGTCTCGTAATATGGCACTGAAGGATTTAGTCTTTATTTTAAATAATAATGCAATGAATTTATAGCATAACTAACAAAGTAAATACAGAAAAAAAAATGAAATTATCGGCTTAATGCTATTTCTTATCATTGTATAATATTTATTTTCTTCATTCTTTATAGCTTCGTTTCATGTTTTTTTTTTATTTTATACATAACTGACAATTATGAATTTCATATTTACGATGAATTTCGTTTGATTCTGTTTGGAACTGGCCGTGCTCTTTGTTAGCATAACAATTGCAGAATGTATACTATCCACATATACTTTAATCAAATTTATAATTTCATTCCGAAAATAGAAACAAACCACCAAGTTCAATGCTGAAGATGTCCACCTCAACAGGCAGTGCATTCATTATCCGAACAGCCCTTGCGACCGGCGACTCAAAAGACCTTCGTGACAAACAAGTTCTGACAAAAAAATAATGATTGGCCTTGGCGATAGTAATAATATATAAGATGACTTATCAATAGCACTTTGCCCACTTCGTTTATAGATTGTCGGATGGGTGACTGGAATGGCGTGTAAAAATATGTAAATGTGTTGGAGACCGATGATTTAAATATGGACGTGCGACTGACTATCAATATTATTTAACGATGAGAATACATTAGATTTTCGTTTACATTTTTCATTGTGTTGCACTTGAATATTTATTTGTATGCCTATTCTGGTCACTGCTATTATAAGTAAGTTTATTAACGATTCAGCTGGATCATATAAAACAGGGGTCACCAGACTTTTTTAGAATCGCGCCGGATTGAAATTTTTAAAAACATGGCGGGCCGGTCGACAAATAAATTCGTGTTGGAATCCAGCTAGAATATTAATTTATATGATATATAATCATTATGCTTACTTTATGCTTATCCCAATTGATAAATTGAAACACATGTCGTAATGTAAAATCACAATAAAATCTTAAATTTCTTTGTAAATGAATATTATCTATATAAATAATTTATACAAAATTTTTAACTTTTTAAGGGGGCCGGATGATAATTTTTAGGGGGCCGGATCCAACCCACGGGCCGTAGTTTGGTGACCGCTGATATAAAATGAAAAATGTCAACCATTCAAATAAGTTTACTATTTCATAGTTGTCAAGTATAAAGATAATTTATGGTCTCACTAAAAATAGGTGTCATAGATTAAAATGCCGCAAAATAGTGGCACTCGCACGAGCTGATTGCGAAGTCGTATACGTATACCTTGTATATATATACCTACATATATGATAATATGTGTGTGGTCACCGCAAAACAGGAAGCTCTGGAGTGAGATTTTTATGCACGATTGCGAAAGTAATTGAAATGCTTTTGACTTGCAGGAGCTTAAAATCACATCGTATATTTTTCCTGACTTTTTTCGACATTCTAAAAAATAACAGAAAGCCCATAGTACGAATCTCAGTTCTTTATTATAATTATAAAAATACGCTGGAATCACCTAGCAATCGAAATGAAACATTGTGGTATTTTAAAGATTATTGTATTTTATAATTTTTAATGTTATTTAATTTTGTTCACCAAAGCATGTCTGCTCAATTATCTTGTGACACGCTGTATAATTTATAAATTTTGTTTTCATAAATCACAACTTTTTTACTTAGCATCATAACGTTAAAAATATTTTGTCAAATTGTAAAACGTTAACGTATTGATTTGAAATAATAAATCTTTACAATTTGTTTCATTGCACTGAGCCGACTGGGCGGATATTAATAACATGCTCATGCAATTTTAACATGATTCTTGTACTCGTCAGTTAAAATTAATTGACTAACAATGCCAACGCTAAGCATGAATAATTGTGTCTTTCTCTGTCTCTAAATAAATTGATTCTCCAATGTCTATATGACATAATATAATGAATTCACATATTTCTTACTATTGTCAATCAAAAATAACCGAATATATTTTCATCACATAACAATCACCTCGGTAACATCGGTAATAATAATAAATGGATTTGTGTATTTTTAGAAGCAACCAGTTTTCAAATAATGTATTTATAAAGTTAATAATCGCCAACTCATTGTCAATTCAAACAAATTCGTTACGCAACTCTAGTGTAAGAATTTTCATAATCAATTGAGAAAAATGTAAGTATGGTTCGTTTGACAGTTACTTTATTTCTATAGCACCAATAGAATGATTAGAAATGATTGATATCATCTTATAATATTCGGGATAACATGCGAAGTAAAATTATACTGCAAATTACATACATACATTTGTAATATTGTATTCGCTTAGACCGACTACTTTGATAATAATTTCATTACATAATTTTAAATGATTTAGAATTTTTAATATAAAATTTAATTTTGGTTTGTAGATCTTTATAGATATCGATTGAATTTTAAATTACATTTAACAATAAAATTACTATTCATAATTAACCACATCACATTGTGATATCTAGATTCAAACATATGCCTTTCCAGGGTCAATATTGGCCTATTGTTAAGGGGAAACTGAGCAGTAAATAGATTCAGGAACCCTTTTCTTTCTATTGTCCGATCTCACCCCTGCTTGCACACATTAAACGTTCAAAGATGCCATACACTGAACATTTTCTGCGTGAATCTCTTCCGTCACAATATTCACTATAGAGACTATTTGGCAAATAGATAAATGAATTATTACACTTATTAAAAGGAGAGAATTTTTATCGGTTAAAGAGAGTCTTTCCTTAATATACTACTGTGTAAGACTAGATTAGAGATTAATACTGTATCATCAGCAGTGGCGTGCATTCACGTGATAAAGGTGGCGCCTGCCTTAAAATTCTGGAACGGAATGTATTTTTCTTCTCATATTTGTAAAGTCTTCAAATTTTAATTTTACTTATCCATGAAACAGATTGCTTCAAAGCTCCACAAAGACAGTTGTTGGGTGTTTTCCGTTCAATTCTGCCTTTTGGTTCTCATAGTCACATAAATCGGGCTTGATGTGTCGCTAACTAAAAGGATAAAAGCAAAGTAATGGAAGGATGTCGAATAATTTTGGCTAAACAGAAGAATTTAATAAGAAGTCCAAAAAGTGTCATTGCAAAGTTGGCAATCAAGTTAGTAGTCAAAGCGGTATTTAATTGGATAGACAGAACTTTGAACGGCTCCCGCTTCCAAAAATCACACTTGGATGACTTGGTAAACAGACAAAATAATCCTGTTGTATGGGTATTAGGATAATTCATAATCAAGATAAAACGTTTTTTTTACTTTTTCACTAAATAAATCGAAGTGAAAATGTGAAACCAAAACTCAAACAACAAAAGTTGATCAGTGTATAGCGTTACAAATTTTAGGGGTAATGTGTGTAAAAACTGAAGGCTACGGTTCAGGACTTGCGTTTAGTTCAAAGCCAGATGCCGAATACAAAAAAAGTCAGATGTTACGTGAATTTATTATGTAAATTCAGCACATTTTAAAATAAAAAGTTTTAAATGCAACCTTGAATAATATCACGTTTTATAGAAATTTTGATCGGTTGTATTTGACGGGTGTTTTTTCTCCCTCTCTAGATATAATGTTTTCAGGCTATTTTTGTTTTATTTTACATTCACAATACGACCTCAATGTTGTTTATTATGTTCGTAATAGCAAATATTACATAATCACAATTTAAGCTCTGTCAGGTAAGATTGTAAGGAACTGCTCAAAATAAGTTGGAAAAATTATTACTTGAAGGAAAACAATTTTACTTTCATTGTTTTTTTAAAAGAATAAGAAAATTTTATGCGCCGTTACCCGAGCTATAATTATGAACATCGATAGCTTAAATCATTGCGGGATCAAATACACAAATCACTTCAACATTTTTATTTATCTCTGTGTCTAAATCTGTTGTTCTACATAATTCATAACAATTCAATTGTCATATTGTTGGCCAGTGCAATTATAGCGATTGCCCCACATTTCTTTTGGAAAAAAGAAAGGTAATATCGTTCATAGGTACTAACGTTTTTTTCCACGATATACGATCAAAAGTGGCGTAAAAATTACTCCTGTACCTAATTACCTGTCGTTGAAAAATGGCTTTTTCGATATTAAGTCAAAGCAATTCGATGAATTAAAATTTTCTAACTTCAAATATGATTTTGAAATATGTCAATCCCGAAAAAATACTGTGTTAAATAGTAATTTTTTTTTTTTTGGTATAAGCCAATACAGAAAATGTCTGATTGCAGACTGCGCTGGAAGTACATACTTCGAGATGAAAACCCAAAAAGAATTTTGTAAACAAATACAATATTCTGTTTTTTCTCCATAATTAATGAAAAATAAATATTTGACATTCATTGCTGAAAATCGCGGTAATAACATCATGCAATTGTATGTATATTTTACTATATGGATTTATGGAAATTGGCTATTATATTAAAGATTTATTCTCTTAAATTAATCATTTTCATCAGTCTTAGACAATTGCTAAAACGATATTAATCATTTTTATTGTGATTCGCTAGATAATGAGTATTAACTGAATAAATTTTTGTTTTTTTCTCGTCCGATAAAAATAAGAGAATCACGATAAAGCAAATAAAATGACACTTAGTTTACTTTGTCAATATTAACAACATATTACTCCGTCTAATCAAAAAACATTTATCTTATAAATGCTTCTCTTGTTTATGCAATAAAGAGTCTGCACTTGCATAAACATCGTTTTCATTTGTTTGCAACATTAAACTAGCTTTAACTAGTTAAATGAATAATAATTTAATACTCAGTGCATCTCGCAAGATAAGTCAATATTTTATTTAAGACTTTACGTTAAGTGAGCGACAATATTGGTATCCCATTTTTTTATTGGTCACTGTGCAAATACTTAAACAAAATGTATATTTTCTGCAAGCAATTTTGAAACGGTCATAACTCATTCCACGAGCTTATTATCACCCGATAAACCGTAAACTATCACATCATTTGACTAACGCATTCTTTACCAACATCTTATTTGATATCAAAGAAGACGTCATCACCAACAAAAGTAGTAAGTACAATAATTTTCATTTAAATATACAAGATGCTTTTAGCCTCTTTGTTTATTGATTTGTACATATATACATTTCACGTCACAACCCATAATAAACAGGTATGAAAAATTAGATTAGTATTTTGTGTTCGTTTGTAAAATCAGCAACCACTCGATAAAATAGCTTCTTCCCTTCAGGGTGGTTTTAGAGATACGAAGTTAAGTTTAAATATACCCCTTCAGTTTCTCTAAATGGTATTTATTACTGACTTTTAATTAACAAAAATATCGAAACGTGAACAATTGTTAGACACTTATTAAAATGATAATATTTAATTTCCGTTTCCGATACCAATATTATTTGGACCGTGTACGTTATGTTGATATTACTTTTACTGGAGCAGAACGATTTGTCTATCATTCATTAAAACTTTTTTTTTTCACCTTTTGGAGACTATCATGGATATACAACATTGCAGAACAAAGTCATTTTTCATTGACAAATCTTTGTTTGCGTCAATGAGTCTAGCTTTGATGATTAGATATTTTCATAAATTAATATGAAGTGCTGTTAGAGTACTAATAAAAATGGATTGCATATTTATATTTATAGACAATAATTTATTGTGTATGTTGTCAATTTGTATGCAAATATATGTTTTTTATTTATAAAGTAATGGATATTAAATGTCATAAAAGTATAAATAGTCGGCATGTTTTGAAAATACATATTACATGAATAATATAATGATGACAGTTTACTTCATCTATCTACTTTACTACCATTATGACGTTAATGAGAATACCTTTATATACAAACATTTAAAAACTTCTATACTAAAATAGAAGATAATAATTACAATAGAAGAACTGCAGCTATTATAGACAAGCGTCATTGATAATGGATGTTCAAGGAGACAAAATGAAATCTTAAACTATTTTTTTCAAATAACAGCACTCACACCAATGATCGAGAGGAGACCCATTTTGTGTACATTCGGATTTAAATAGATCTAAGAATATTTTATTACTGAACGCATTAAGAGAAAATAATGCGACCAGAAGTTACTTATTTTTTTTAAGAAATATCACTACTTAGTATTTACCTAAGTACACGACTTCAGTAATACTTTTTTGTCCATGATAATTACCCATTTGTGTATTGGCGACATTGCAAAACTATTGCAGCTTATTGATCCAGAATTCAAACGAAAAGCTGGAATCCTGACCTTTTGACTATGTAAAGACAGTTTAAAGTTAAGCCATACTTGTATCCTTTACGTATATCCTCTTGTTAAAACATACAGCCCGAAATTATTATAAATAAACTATATATATATTTTCAAGACTTTTCATTGATTTAATTGTCTTTTAAAATGTATATTTATGTATTCTCTCTCATATCTTCAATATATTTTTTATCGTGCTGAAATGATAAAAAATACAGGTAAATTCTTAAGTTAAAGTAATGACGAATGATAAATGATACAAATTCAAAAATGTAAATGCTCGACAAACTATCTCGAATACTAAATATGAACAATCGCATCGTTAAAGAAGTGAAAAATATTGAATTCGCCCGACGTTAGGTTCTTTGTGATAAAAATCCATTGTGAAGTATGGCGAAAGTTCCCATTGCTAAATGTCAGAATTAAATTGTTTTGTTTCGATAAGCACCACCGATGATATTCAGGATTTCGGCTCAGTCAATTTCCAAAATATATCAAAGGCGTACTTAGATTCTTTTATGGGATATAATATTATACATAAGTACACAATGATAATAATTAAATGTATTATCTTTGAGTTTAAAAAAGTCTGATTAATAAAGGCATAACTAAGTTTAGATAATTTAAGTGTTTTTTTCTACACACAAATATATCATTGTGAGATATATAATCTAGCACATATGAAATGAGTACTTTAAAGTTCGCAGGATAATAAGTATCGTTAAATTATAATAACAAATAACTTATGGGCAAAATGTGTTCAATACAATTGGAGAACGTATAGTTGTCACTTTTTCCAACCGACTGCATTACTAAATCCCTGAAGATGTCAATCAAGATTATCGGATTTGAATGTTTAAGTAAGAATAATGATTCATTTATTAATAATCAATTTTTGAAAAAAATATTTTATTCATCTTGAATATTTAGTTAAATAAAAGGAACAGTATGGACGTTAATTGACAATGGTTTATGGAAATTTTGCATTAATTTTATTTAAAAAAAAGCAAATTTCTGAGAATTAGAAAATATAGTTTTTATTGTGTGTTTTTTATGGGTACGGCACTGCGTTCAAGAATGACTATAGCATGAGTGCTATATAATTGGTCTGCATTTCCTGTGACATAACTCACCCTGCAAGAGGAATAAATACTTTCTGAATGCATTATGATAATATCCCAACGCCCAGCGGAAGGGGATATGCATCAGCGACTGGTTTGGGGGACGACCGCGCACTTTGACCAATTTTTAAGTGACAGTATTCCATAAAACCTTATTTTAACGACATAATTTTACCTATTACCTCTCAACGAAAAACTTTGATTTGAATATTAAAGGTGTATTAAAAATTTCCTCTCTTACTTATCTAAATTAAAAAAATAACTAAAATATATTCTAAATTAATTTGAGAAGTAACATTGTTATCATACAATGAAAAAACAATTATTTTTAAATCAGACTATAATTATAATGTGTGTTGTTAATATTAATAGTTCCAGACTGCAAAAACATTAATCAAGAGATCAAATATGTAATCAGCAGGCTAATGAATGTAAAAATAGACAATAATCATAAAATTGTATTGATTTTGATGAATTTAACTATTATTAGTAATTTAAATAATATATTTTTATATGGATAAATATATTTTTAAGAAAAAAAACACTTTGTAAATATGTATACTTATTCTAAGATATGCAAGACATTTTTAAGAATAATTAATTAAGAACAATTGATCACACAGGGCATTAACCTAGTGGAGAACTCGTCGAAGCGTCAATGAATCTTGCCAAAAATTCATAAAATGAATAAAACAATTATGAAACTGTGAAAGCAATTTAAAAATTAATATTCATTTCTATATTCGTATCAAACAAGTTTAAAAATAAAATCTTTGCCGGGGACGTTTTGTCGCGAAGACATTGTGTCGCGTAAATATTTAGCCTGGGGACGATTTGTCCGGGGGTGTTCTATCCGTTGACGTTATGTCCAGGTACGTTCTAACCGGGATCATTTTTACCAGGTGACGTTTTGTCGTGAAACCGATTGCATCTGATTTTTATTACTTTAATTTTGAAGTACTAATTGAGTAATTGTTGTGATGAAGTTTTCAACGAAGATAAGACACAGAGGAAAAGACTTACTTCGACCAGTTATGATACTCTATCAAGGGTAATACAAGCGGAAAGGTATGAGAGAAAAAACTACATCATCATCAACATTACCAGTACTCACACACGAATAAATCTATTGTTGTTTCATACCTTAATTGTGTAAATTTTTGGTGACAACGTATTATGCTAAAACAAATAAATGATTATTATTTGCGTTAAGGTAACTTTGGCCTGGTAGCTAACCAATTGATATCAGGTAATTCAACAATATTACAAGTGGTCTTCATCAATAAATTGTTTACTATACAGAAAATTATAGCAGTTATCCCATCTAAGTTGTCAGTATTTATTCTTACTTGATAGATGGTGATTATATTTCTAAAATTGTTCAAAACCTTTTTTGAATGAAAAAGAAATATAATGTGAAAATTGATAACTTTTTTATTTCATTGGTCCTGTAACTGAGTGTGACTAAAGTTGCCAACTTTTAGCTGAAATAATTTCGAGACATATGGGGCTAAAACTATGTTTTTTTGAATGTCGACAGCTTTCTCTGAAATTCCGTGACAGACATTTTTTGACATTCAACCGGGACTACGGCACTATTGGCCTTCTCCGGGCAACCCTAGATGTGACATGTCTTACATAAGTACTTTTAGTACAGTGAGCACAACCTTTTTGGGAGAAGGGCCAGATAATAAATTCTCAGATAGTTCAAGGGCCGCATGGGTAAGTGATTAAACTATCGATATTTCTATAAATTATGAAAATATATAAAATTGAAAATTTTATTATTTTATATTGTTCTTCCATCCTTAGTAAAAAGTTCTGAAGAAAAAAGGTGATTGATATTTTTCATATTTTGCCGCATGAAATGTCATTACGTGCCGTAGGTTGTGCATCACTGTTTTAGAAGCATTGTAAGATTTACCCAATCGTAAGATATTTAACTATTATGTCACAGTTTGAATAACGTTGATGTATGTTATGGGTTTCAGGAAAACAACAGACGCTCTTCAATCAGCAATATTAAAGTTATGGCTAGTATCAAATTAGAAAAGTCCCCTTTTTTTCAAAAAAAATAAATATATATTCTCCGCAAAACTTGGTGTGGTAATTAATTTGGAGCTAATCGCCCGTTGCGAGTAATAATTTAATTCAGTGTGTACTGTCAAAACAAGCCGGAGAGTCAATTAAGTTGATAAAGTACCACTAATTGAGGCACACTGGGCCACAGAAAGGCACATCCGAGCAGCACGAATTTTTACGCAGTCGTATTTTTTTACCACGATATTGCGGAA
Source organism: Himalopsyche kuldschensis (assembly GCA_028554975.1). Taxonomy (NCBI): domain Eukaryota; kingdom Metazoa; phylum Arthropoda; class Insecta; order Trichoptera; family Rhyacophilidae; genus Himalopsyche; species Himalopsyche kuldschensis. The sequence continues at coordinate 20,467,674 of JAHFWI010000003.1, forward strand.
TATGCCAGCCCGGGTACTCGATTGATCGTACTTTTAATGAGGAAGAAGGTAATTTATATCTGACTCTTACGCATACTATATTGAACCAACTTTTGATTAATTTGTATTATTGTCAAATATCTATGTATTTCCGATGGATTCGAAGGTGAAATTTGATTTGAACATAAAATTTAAAAAAAAATGAATAGCTTAGAATTTTTAGAAATAAATAAAAGTATCAACAGGAAGACAGTACATATTGTGAAACAAAATCGCCACAGCTAAATTTATTTCCAATGGGTTTAACCCTTCCCGATTGATTGTCCGGTCCGTGGCACAGTGGCAACGGCTTTGACTTGCGTGCAGGACCGCCCGGGTCCGATTCCCGGTACGAGCGGATTTCTTCAGACGATAAATCTGTTCAAAGGCATGGGTGTTTGTGCTGTTGAAAATCCCTTCCCACCTTTCCGATCCCAAGGAGCGACGCAGTGACAGCGATTATCTAATCACTAGTCCTCGTATCCTTTTCATCCCTACTCTCTTCGAAAAAAGAGAGGTTGAGCAACTGAGTAACAAGCAGTTCTCGTAGAAAAATATATGTTGAAATAAACTCCGTGGGGAGTCCATATGCTCCATGTTGGGAGCGGACGTGGTTAAAAAAAACATGATGTTAACGTAATTAATAAAATAATATGTTTTTTTGTCTGTTTCCATCACCCATTCCTTGCTTCCCGTAAAAAGGAAAAATCGCAACCACCATTTTTGTAACTTCATTTTAGAATATTAAAATCAATTTTGATATATTACCAAAGTAAGTTTATGCGATAGTAACTCCGAAGATGCCGTAGAAAATACGGTTTTCGAATGTAGCTGCTGATTGTTATTCTATTAAAACAATTTTATTTCTGATTTTTGCAAACTTATCGCTGTTTTAAATACTTGAATAACTTTATAAGACGAGAAACATGTTTAAACGAGAGTAGTAGAAGCATGTGTGTACCATATATCTGTTTCAATCTGATTTACAAACAAAACAGAGTAATAATAATAATTGTAGTTGATGCAATTAAAAATATCGCACTTAATAATTTAAATTCACTTTTTCAACGCCTAAGGCTAAACAAGTAAATATTGTAATTATAAAATAAATTTCAACATAAAGACCATAATCATTTTCGTTATTGAAATTATCTTTTTTTTTAAATTTAGATATATAGTTTATCTCATTTCTAAAAAGAATTGTAGTTTATTATATAATATATTGAATACTTAACAGTAATTGATATACGATGAATTAAATAATAAAACATTTATTTAGTGTCAAAATCGTATGCAAGAAATGATAGCACAATCTATAGTAAGATCTCTCGATTAACTGAACCTGAATACATTAGCGATATTCAGAGCTTCAATCATATTGCATAATAAATAATACTTAACATAAATTAGTTTTTTAAAGCAGAACCCGGAGGGCCTAATAAATTGTGTGAATAGCAGAAAAAGGGTATACTTTCATATTTACGATACATTTTTGCGTTATACCGTAAAATTAAGTATCCGAACGTGTTATTAAGGTGGATATATACGCCTTTATTAATATAAAAAGGTCTACTTCATTACTAGTAGGCTATGAATATTTAAAACACTTAATTGAAGACAATTTTAAAAGGTGCTTTTACAAGTGTCTGACTATGGTACTTTTTTCAAATTGTAAATCGAAAATAGAATAGTAACATTTTTTTTTATTGTTATGTTTTTGTTTTATGTTAAATAATATTTAATATTTTTAATCTGCGAAATTGATATGTTATCAAAATAAATCATCGTATAAATCAAAGGCCGTCAACCTTTTGCTTATTTTTCACTGTAAAATGTCTTTATACCGCTCACTAACACCGCTTTATTTTATTATATGAGTTTAAAAATCCTGAAGGAATTTAAGAGATTTGGAAAAACAAGTTATTAAACCAACATTTTATTGCAACAAAATAAAATTGCGTATAAATACATTGAAAAAAGAAAAAAAATACATAATTAATGATAACCTTGAGATGCTGTTTGAAATTTTAAAAGATTTTGATATAAATACAAAAATCGCATACCGCCTACCATGGAATCCTCTACCGCCCACTAGTGAGCGGTACGGACCAAGTTGACGATCCGTGAAATAAATCATAAATACGTCTTGGCATAGCAGATACTTCTAATCAAATGGAACAATTAGGCATCTATATATTTTTAGACAGTAAATTCCAGGGCTGTGGAGTCGGAGTCGTCGCGGCGATTTGGCCGGAGTCGGAAATTTTGAAAAGTTTGAACTTTATATTTTTGCATATAATATGTCAAATTTGGCTATTGGCCGGATTGGTAGGGTTGATATTTCATAGAATACACATAATTATGAAAGTTAGGCAAAAAAAGTGACGATATTTAACTTTTTTAGTCGGAGTCGTGTTTTTGGTCAATGTTGGAGTCGGAGTCGGAGTCGTGGTTTTGGGAAATGCTGGAGTCGGATTCGAAATTTTTTTCACCGACTCCACAGCCCTGGTAAATACACTTACCTAATTATATTTATTAGAACATACATGTTACATATTGACGTTTATAAATAGGTATTGTTTCATACTTGAAATTATGTGTATGATATTATAATGAACAAAGCATTTCCTGGAATTTTAATCTTCCTTATTTCTAAATGGCTTCAAATTATTTCGACTGGAAGATTACAGAGATTGATTTAATCCATTAAATCTTATTACTTAAATACTCACGTCTAAAGTTAGACAAAAAAACACAAGGGAATATTTTTTGTTGGTTCCTTTTGTGCTAAATTGGCATATGGCGTGCGTGCCCTCACAATAATTTTGTGACCTTGCTCGTCCAAATTTAGTTCGCTGTGAGAATCTGAATCGTTTCAGGAAAGGTTTTGTCCGATATAACCTCTAAAAAAGCCGACGACAACTGTTGGTCCATGAGGTAACAATTATGGAAATATTAATATAATAACAATGGTCGAAATTTCATTATTCAATGGCATGGTTTGGTGTATTAATAAATAAAACTAATATTTCTTCCTCATATATTCTGATAAAGATCAGGACCGGTTTCGTTCATCGCGATCAATTTCAACTGATATTATTTGATAATAATTCATAATCAACTAATGAAATGCTCGCGATCAGCGAAACTGGTCGTAATATTTGAGCTCAATATTTATTTTTATGTGTCATCCTTTATGCTTCAAATTAAACTTTTTTTTATGAAAATTCATGAGCGTAAAACAATGCACTGGTAAGGAGAGTGATGTCTTAAAGTTATATAGGGGGCACATACGAGATTATTTAAAATATTAAAGTACACGTTCTATTGACATATTATTGGTATTGACACCATTTTCATTCAACTGGTGGTGTCAAATCTTTTTGAAAAATCTATTTGATGACACAGTCATTGTTTCTAATACCACAAAGAATTATAAATGTGAGTTTCTATGGCACCCTTTTCCTCGCTTTGTCACCTTTGAAACCTCCCAAATTAATATAAAGTGGCCATGATAAATATTGTCTCCCTACATATATGTATTTCAGTCTGAAAATGTTTTTCAAATAAGCGGAACCTGAGTCACAAATATAAGAACTAAAATGAAAATAAGCAGCCATGATGTACAATTTATGTATATTATGATTTGGCTTTTGTAAAAGACAATTTTTGACGTTTATAATCTCTTCATTAAAGGTGCCGTATCCCTGATAGCATGTAATAAAATAGCAGCTACTGAATGCGAAGGATACAGCTGATACAAAGCAATACTACTCATTAAATAAAGTTACCTTTTCAGTGGTAACAAACTTGTATCAATTTAATAATGATATGAAAATACAAAATTATTAACTTTCAACATAACAATGATAAAGCATAGATTTTACTTAATTCCACTTTCGTAACCATACAGAATATTTCCACACAAATCGTCATTTTAGTAAATGAAATCCGAAAATATTGTATCATAAACCTCTTATAAAACACAGCATCTACTTGAAGGCGAAATGAAATTGTGTCTCAAAATCATTACATAATTTAATAAATCTTTATATAAACTCATATTTAAAATAATATATTACTGTTTGTATTACAGGATGTGACGCATATTTCGCCTTTTGGAGAAGCATTTAAAAACATATATATCCCCAAAGTTAGCACTGAATCCACCAAAACATCTTCGCTGATATCATATTGACAAAAAAATATCAAAAATATTATACAACAGAAAGAACTAAATAAATAAACTTTCAATAAACCGAAAAGGTTAAGAAAGTACTGTGAGCTTTATCCTGGAGATGGATGGATTGATGGAGATGGTTTGTATTGATTTTGGTGGGAACAATTATTTTCATACTACATTTGAGGGGTGTAAATTCACAAATCACGAGCCAGGGAACACTGACCTTCCGCCCTGTCACCATACAAACGTTTTGTGTTCCCTTTGCAAATTATTCTAATATTATACTTGAAGATTAAAATCGTTTTTTCGATTGCTGAACAATTTGACTTTGTGGAGAGAAGCGGTTATGCATTTAAACCCCTCAATTTAGATACACATTATATTTCAGTTTTTTAAAATCCTCGAGATTTTATTACACAGATTAAACGTTTGTCTGATATTAAAATAGTGCTCTCACGATAATAATTGCCGACCTCTGAAATATATAAGTCAAAAACAAGAGAAAATCGTGGGACTTGAAATGTGAAACGAGTTAAGTTTTTCAATCACGACATGTCCCAAAAATCTTTCAGCGCAGTGAAGCCAACGTAATTACCAAGTTGCAGAAAATTATGGCAATAAAATACGAAATAAGTATTTTAATAAATTCGAAAATACTTTTCGAAGTTTTCATATTTATTTACAAGACTATTAATATTGTCTGTGTATTCATTCAAAAATTAGTATTGTATTATTCAATAGCTTCTGATTATTATAATCTATGGAAGTCAAGAATGAAATGTTTAGCTGCATTATTACATTTCCGAAATTATCACGAATTTAGTTCACCCAGAATTATAAAATTAATCAAGTCATCACCATTAGTAAATAACTGAATGTATTTATAATACATGAATAGTGACAGTCAATAAAAAAAAAAAAATTTAACAAGATACATTGCTTTTTTTTTATAATATTAATCTATTTTTTTATTAATAACATGTTAAAATTATTCCCGCCCGCTAACGTCGCTGCACCATTAATCAATATAAATTCTTAGCACTTGGTTATAAAGTGACTATAATTATCGAAATACATAGCTTAATATTCCTGCAATCATATTGTTTCTCTTATTTAATTTAAATAGTAAGGAAACTATTGGCTTTTATTTTTTTACTTATAAAAATGAACCAAAAAAAAATCAGCAATAAAAAGGAGTATTATAAAAAATACTATAAAAGTTGTCAATTGATCATCACAAATGAAACCGGGCCCTAATAATAATTATCGATTATGAATTATCCGTTTATTTTTATAACACAATATTTATATACTTAATTCAACATAACAAAATAAAGCACACCTGAATAACATTATTTTAAATGAATTGAAAATATGTATTTATAATAAATTGTGTTTAGTGTGGCTGCTTGCCTGTGCTCCGGAGATAAGAAAATAACATCGAGAGAGAGACCATGATTTAGTGGGCAATTAGGATCCGGTTATTGTTATTGCTTTAAGTGCTCACCTGAAAAACATCTAAAAATGGTTCCTATTTTTAAAATAGGCACGCCGGTTTATGAAAAAAATCTTAATGAATGGGATACTCGTTTGAATACTCGTCTCATCGTGCCCGCAGTTAGTAAACTTTATGGCCATGTTTTTTTATCTACCCTCATATTATCAAAAAGCTATAAATATATAATATATTTATATTATATATGTCAGACTATTAAAATCATGTACTTACAACTGATACGGGATCAGAACACACACATTAAAATATATTATTAAATATTTTGAGTTACACAGCAAGAGTTATAGTTTTTAAAAGACTAACTAAACTGCGTATCGTCACTGTTTTGATAAAAACATGTTTGATTTATTTATTGTATTTTTTAGCCTTTTGTTTAAGCTCGACAATCTGGCATTGCATTATTTCACGGAAAAAATATTCTCTTTATAAATATACTAGTATTCGAACCCGGCTTCGCTCGGACCAGTTTGAAGTTATGTTCACCTCGGCGCGTAAATTCAAACGGACCAAGTTGAAACAACTTTTTTCAAAATTCAAAAGTCTAGGTCAATTAAAATGGAATTAAAATGGAATTAAAATGAACATTTCAGACTGGCATTGACATTTCACAGCCCCTTTCATATATTGACAGCCCCATTCTCGCCCATTAAAATGTCCAAATTCAAGGAAAAAATCTAATTTGCTGTCAAAGAAATGTCAAATAATACCTTCACGTAAATAAAAACATTATTATATAAATAAAAGCCGGGAAAAGTTCAGTAGAAGACTAATTTATTACATTTTGACTAAATGTCTTCGCCGATAAAAATTCAAACATATTTTCTTTCATATTCGTTTTTATGGCAACTTAATGACCAACAATGCAAAAGGGAATTACAGACCCACATACATACGCCGTTTCGGTTTTATATATAAGATTATTTATACTATCAAAATCTGACATTGGTTTCGGAATTTATTTGGAGAATTCGTAACAACCGGATAGAGTAAAATCTCGCATGTGACTTCAATGTCCAAAATGAAAATTGATCCTTGGCATTGCTAAAATAATGGATAAAAACTGTATTTTAAGCTCGAGATGAATGAAGTTTGTAATCGAAAATTGTCTTTTTATTTTGCTACATAATGAACTTTTTTCATTGTAGGTATATGATTAATACGCAAACATTCTTTATTTTTATAATATATTTCCTCAAAAAAAGCATTTATGACCTTAACCTTTTTACATCCGAAGGTATATAAATTATTGTAATTATTTATTTTATTCTTGATGATTTTGTACCATGTTTTAATTCTAAAATAATCGTTTTGATTGTGTATTATTCTAATTATTTTGATTGGTTACAGTTGCCAAAGTGTCAAAATATGTTTTTAATAATATAAAGCATTTATGTTAATAAATCCATGTGTATGATTAGTGATACCACATTATTAGTTTGTCCTTGTGTTGACTGATCTTTATTTTTCTAGGGCACCTAATGTGGTACTCGCCATTACCCGCTACATATTTATATCCTAACTGGACGCAATCCGTGACACATCTGCGTTGGAATCTGCGCATTCAAATGATTTCAGGGTGTCTCAGGAGCAGTTGCTGAAGATTGGATATACTTCTCTTATTCACTTAAGTGTATTATAATAAAGACAGTTTAATGTTTAAAACTTATATGAGTTGAGAATCACTCGCTCTCCATATGACCTTACGATATGATTCACCTTTTTGTAACCCTTTTGACCACTGATTATGTGTTGAATAACTTTTCCTTTTAATTGTCCATCTCCGTATATTGTCATAGGTTGTGTTTACTGAAACTGTTTATTATTGGGTATTTTTTTAAATAAGAATTTAAAAAATATTGGCTGGATATTGTGTATTTATTTAATATATTTTTTTAATCAGTTAACCGAGCAATATTTTTTTTTACATATGATACCGTTGAAGTAACTGAACCTTTATCATTGAGAAATAATAATAAAAATAACCGTTCAAAATGTTTTTTAATATCTCCGATGTGGGTACTAAAAATAAAAAAAGCTACGATTATGTCAACAGAGTAATTCAAGTGACAGTTAAAATATAATAATATGTGATATTTGTATGTGCATTAAAGCGCAGCTGTTATTCCACATTTTATTCTGACTTTACTGTCTGCATAAAAAATATTAAAACGTTAAAATTAATGGCACCTTATTTACAAAGTCACTTGTGAGTTGTATCTCACCGAAAAATAAATAATTAAATATTTATGTATGCGGGCAGCAGAATGACTTCACCTGCATGGCATAACATTTTGTAACTAAATAAATATTATTTAATTATGTTTTATTATTCACCCTACTCCACTGATCAAATTAACACATAAACATGCTACCAAAAAAATAACCCTTCATGATTGTCATTCATTGTTTGTGGAAATATATATGGAACAATACACTTGTAAGTTTTAGTATTACGAAGTAAACTGAAACGATAATAATGAGGTATACATTGCATGAAGTACATTTGATACATCACTTAAGTTTTATTTCATAATAAGAAACAAGATAAAAAAATATTTAGTATTTATAGTCAAAAAGTAATTCAGTACTACTTTAACCGTGCAAAATATTTTATTTCATTTGTAATTATTAAGGGTTGGTCATAATGCCGAATGATCAACATTGTCAGACTTTTGTCATTTTTTGAGGCGTCACGGGCCCGAATCCCCAGAACGGAATCAATCGGATATTCATGGATTGGTCTTTAAAGGCATTAATAGTTAGTGATTTTTTATTCTCCTTCAATCCAATCCTGCAAATGCCATGAAGTGTGGGTGATTAGCTTACTACTAATCCTGATTTTCAGAGTTTGGAAGATTCACAACCCACAGCAAAAACATATATTGTTAGATAGTGCATATTGAGGTTTATGTGAGATGAAATAAATAAAAACTAGCACACTAAAGGCTGAATGGTACCAAAAGTGTGACACATGGAAGGTTGAGTGGGCAACTAAGTCTAAAAATCTGAATTTAAAATACCTTGTGTCAAGAAAAAATATGAACTTTGAAAAGTTTGATTAATAGGAAAATAAGACTTTCAAATGACATATAAAGTCTTAAAAAAACATAGGATCATTTCACAACCGCCCTTCATGAAATTAAGGACGGTTGAGATTTTTCCCCATAAAAAATTGTACTATAACATTTTATAGATTGCATGATAGCTCGTTTGAATTCTCTTTAATATTCCAATAAAGTTACTTTAACGTGATTAATAATGAGTCAAAGGTAATTTTAAATCGAGAAGAAATAGTAGGTTTTAAACATCTGGTTTAAGCAAATTATGTGATTCTCAAAGGCTTAGCAAACAATATTCGAGCTTTGAGACATTATTATGGACGATTAGAAAAAGTGGATTGCAAATTTGGAATCAGGTACTAACACAAATTTAAACTGTAGTTTTGTCATCCAACTGATGTGTGTCAAAAATGCTTTGTCAGTTTACATTAATATTAACAAGTTGTGTATCGTTATATATGAATATGTATTATGCCGGTGAATGCTTTAAGCGAAAAGTAGATGCGAATGTACAGGTGTGCTGTTTTGATGCACATGTAAACAACACTTTCACGGATACAAACACGACATGCTTCCTTCACGGTCTATGGCTGATTCTCACTCACTTCTCAGCAGCTGATATCAAGGAAAGTTGACTACCGTTTCGTTATCATCCAAGCGACAATTCTGATGAATAATGATATCTTAAAATGAACCTAACACTCATTTAGCATGGCCTATCGAAGGACACCGCGTCTATATGTGTAATATATATGGGCAGTTCACGAGAACAGACGACAGCTTTCCACCCCTATCTTTACTCTTCAACTATATAAAGAGTCCGTGAAGTTGGCTCTAGCTTACAAGCTAGGTATTTTTGTCTCTTTCCTGCATGTTGGTTAGTTAAGTACTAAACATCTAAAAGATTCTTCCAGCTTCGTCCGAAGAAAACCATTTTCTTAAAAACAAAAAGATTCTCGAAATGTGAGATTAAACTTTAAGATTTAATATGAGGCATATCGAGTTCATAACTGAACAGACGAGGCTCGCATTGTCAAGTGTGTGTGTACCTTTCCAAAGACTTCCAAAGAAAATTGGCATGGCTGGCGACCTCTCAGCTTTCTCACCAGAGTCTGTTTTGAAGACATTTCTTTGAGAACAGAGGAGAGGTTGCATAAGGATGTTGATATTGTCATGGCGAAAGAAGGTTTTCTAGTCTGTTCACGAAGATGACGCTCCTATAAAAATATTGTATTAGCTGAAGTTTTAAGCGATTTTGCACTATAACAACTCGAGCAAGACAGGCAACAGTAGTATGCTTCTTTAATTTATAGTGGTTCCCCATCTGTATTAACTTTTGTAGCTATCAAGTTAACCTTTTAGGAAATAGAACTTCATTAAATTTTATCCGGTTGAAGAATATATATATTATTATATATTCATCTTATCATCTAAATTAGCAATATTTTTTTGTAAAATTGTATTTAGATTACATATAATAATGACGAAAATTTATTACATATATTATTTTGTGTCGTGGACCGACACCAGTCCTCGGACCACTGGCCTACATTGTTAGATAAAGGCAGCAAACAAATTTAATATTGCAGTTAATTTGTTTGCAGTCAATCATGCATGAAGTAAAGTATCATATTTTGGTATTTCGGTGCGCCAATAAGTTAAGTTTTAACATCATAATCTTCTCGCTTACCAGATCAATCCCCATTCCATGCAGTTACTATCAATCTATTCAAAACGCATCCGTTGTAAAGTCTTTGAGACGTGCCTGCTACAATACGCCTGTCCCATCCCATTCGGGTTAGAGGAGCGTGCCATTATTTATTATTTATAAGAAGAGTGCACCTTACAATAATAGCAATTATAATAGCATACCTGCATCGGTAGATCGGTCGAGACGCATGTGCTTCCCATTGACAGAAAACAGCTGGAGTTCAAGGAAACCGAGAATAGTTTTCTGGAAAGGTGTTCTCTCGGTGATCATATGGTTTTGTTGCTGGGCGGAATTTTACCCCTCCACCAACGGTTTTTTAACGGACTTTGCCGGCTGTTTTGCTATTTTGCTTTGGGTCAGATTATGTTCGAGTGTAATTTATTTATATCTTTTTATTCAGTCACATCAATGATTGGGAAGTGTTTGAATCAACTTAGATAAAACTATAATATACCACGGAAATCAAAAAAATGTTCAAAACTTAACATTTAAAAACCATGCAAAATTAGATAATAATAGATTAGAACAATTTGGTACTTCCAAATCTCTTTTTTTGCACACGGTTTATGTTCTACAAACAATTGCGCAATAAAACCCATTTGTTTTTGGGAGGTAGGTCATATTTAGTTTAAATTCAATACAATATATATTTATTTGGTTTCAAGCATTGTGACAATAACAAGATACCACACTTACAATTACTTATATGGTGTTCATTCCCAATTTTTGGTATAAAAGAACATAATATATAATATGTATCTAAAATAAAATTTCTTAGTTATTATTTATTATTAAATTAACCTTGATATTCCGTTATAATTTGTGTGTATAATATCATATTTTTTATTGCTTTAATTTACATGATTTCAATATTTCAAAATTTTATTTCGGTCTCGTCAATCGTGTGAATTATTGACTGAATAATCATCAGTTGACAACGCTTGCGGTGGGCGAAACCAGCCTTGATATTACAATATCGAAAAATGTATTTTATATTTAGAACAATGTCTTTTCAACAAGAAGAGACAATTAAAACCTTAAATATAATTTAAAATGTCAAAAAATTTAACAACGCTTTAAAATTAAACACGTTTGGCTTATCAAATCTTCAAAGAGTGAAACTGTATTCTCAGTGAATAGATTTGTATGACAACATGATTTCAATTGGCTACGATCATTGAAATTATTGGCCCAAGTCGATGATTTGCCGGTCTAAAATTTTGGATAGCTTCAATGAAACAAAATCAGCAAGTAGTCCTTTTCATAAAAATAGAACCAAAGAAAAACACTAACAAACATTGGGCTGAAGATAGGGCGGTCAAATTTAATTTCAATGACAGCTTGGAGATGAATATATTTTCACTGAGAATATAGTTTTACTGTAACATATATACCATATAGAATTAGAATAGGAATTAGATACGATAATTTGTAATTGATAAATATGTCATAATTTGTTATTGTAATATAATGTTTACGTTAGTTATTTGTACATACTTTAATCTTATCTAGCATTGATAGTTTCTCATCCGGTTTGAATTATTTGTTTTGTTATTTGCACTCGGCTAAAACTGATGCCAATTAAATAAATTAAGTGTGAAAACGCACACCGGATGCGCATTTAAAATAAAATAAGTCATAAAAGTTATTATTGTGGCGCAATTAGCTTGGCACAAAATGTATAATTTTCAATAAACACAGGAAACTGCTTTATCAATAAGAGGTAGTATTGAACATTAGTTTTACTGAGTGATAGTGTTCATTTAGAATGGTTGATATCACTTACGCAATTTGTAGTTTGTTACCTTCCACCTGATAACTTATATCAATTATTTCAACATGAATCACCTGGTACCGTTGCAAATAGGTATGTATAATATTATTCTAGATTACTCATTGTTTATGGTAGATTTATAATAGAAATTTCGGTAATCTTTCAGATGAGAGGCTTAATCAAAAAAATTGCATTTGACACATACTTCAAGATAGCTGCCGACAGTACTCCCCATTAATTAATTGCTGATGTGTAGAATAATCAAATTATATATTTTATTAATTAGCTATTTTTAATTTTATGTATTGTCAGGTTTGGGTCAGGTGAGGTTATGTTCGGTCGATCCCTGTGGTCTAGTGGCAAGAGCTTTGTCCTAGCAATCGGGGGGCCCGGGTTCGATCCCCGGCAAAGTCAGATTTTTTCAATTGAAAAAAAAGAGATCTTGGTCTGGGTGTATGTTATTTATCGTTGATTTTGTGCACAACTGATACATTATTTACCATTGAGTTAATCTCGTATGACTTTCACAACTAAGAATATTTGGCGCATTGGCGTAAGCTGTAATGCCAAATATTATTTTAATAAAAATAAATAGTATAGTATACAATTAAAATAGTATGTTTGGTTTGTTAAGTTTAGGTAAGGTTAGGTTTGGTGTGCTTAGGTTAGGTTTGTCTAAAATACCCTCCCACACCCTGAAAATCAATCCTAAAAACGGAAAGTAGTAACAAGCAGTACTCTTATAAAGCCAATATTGAGATAAACTTAGTTGGGAGTGTATATGCTCCACATTGGGAGCGGACATGGCTTAAAAAAGTTATCCATAAGTAACGATATGAACTTTTCCGTCTTTTTCCGCACTCTATTCAATTACCTTTTATCACAAAATATTTTAGCCAGCCTGTAAATTTATTTCATACCAGCCATCCTTAATTTAAGTGGGTACATGGATAACTGAAACGTTTCAGAGAGAAGCAACACCAATATATGGATTAAAAATACCGGGATACAGTTGCCTGTTGTTTCAAACAACCGATTGTATCTTGGTTTTTAGAAAGGAGATAAAACTTATTCACTGAAGCTTGGGAAATAACAGGACGCTAGCAAGACTTGGGTGGAAGCAAACCTCCTGTCAATTGGAAAGGGATATTCGAAGCAGAACTTGGCACCATATGATTTGTTAGTAGTTTAGATATTATCTAAGAAGAAAAAGTATTGACATATACATATGCAAAGTGGATACTGTTGACAATTGGACCAATCAACTTTAATAGTAAGTTAGTGAACCATCAGGCTTATCAAAAATAGATGCCGTAAGTCAGACAGAGAATGTCACGAACTGACGTCAAATAAAAAGAATATCTTCAGCAAACCCAGAAACAATAGTAATTAGTAGATCAGTCGTTCGATTACGAAAAAATCATAGCAATCCAATCTTTGAAGTGAACCAGGTAATTCGTTCCAATATACTATACATATACAGAACATGGAATCACTTTCTTTCTCATTACGCCTCGGCGTTATCAATGATTCGTAGAGAATCCATTTAAAGTTGAACCGTAAGTAATTTGTAACTGTAACGCAGTGATACAATTCAACTAAACGAAAAGGGCAATCGACTTAAAGTGTTTTATTCGCACCTAAGTAACGGATTTCCTATGGCTAGTGAACAAGTCTTCTATTAGAATTGCTTTTTATTCATTGCACAACATTTATTTTTAGAAGATAGGAGGTAAAGAAGTACATCACTAGTGATCAGCTTAACGCTCCCGCTACTTCACGCCTTAAGGGTTGGGTTGGGTCTGCCAACTTTTTCTGAAACAATTCAGAGACATATGGGCTTAAATTATGTATTTTTTTTGGGTGTGGCTTTCTCTGAAATTCTGAGGCAATTAAACATTTTTTGACATTCAACCGAGACAACAATACTTTTTTCTGGACAATTTCGGCTAATTTGGTATGGTTGGCAACCCTACTTAAGGGTCAGACGGGTCGGAGACAATTTTAGACATTACAGATATATCCCTTTGAATGGAAATTAATGAACTATGCGTATTCTAGTGGAATCGAGCCCGTGAGCTTTGCAACCGAGGCCAACGACTTGACACTCAACCACGGATCCGGTAGAAACCATTTAAATAAATATAGTCGGTAATTCATATATTATTTACATGCAAATTCGTTATTTACACATATTTTAAATCACAGGATACAATAGTAATAAAATTTAAATCTTGATCGATTAACGCAGCTGGTATACAAAATAAGGTGAAAGGTCAGCTTTAGCCATTTCCGGGAAGTACACTTAACTGGTTTAGCTAAATAGGTTCAGTCAAATAGCTTACCCTGCATTATGTATTCATCCCGTAGCAATTCATTATTAGAGCCATTCGGCGGAAATCCATCTCATCCGCGAAGCTTATAATCTAAGTTATCTCGATAAAAGCGGCTGATAAGGATATTTGCATTTTGTTTACTCCCAAAGTTCCTCTTAACGACGCGCCATCTTTGCTAACCAAATAAAATACGCATACATTATAATAGGCACAAGCAGGTTGAAATCAAGGATCTAATTTTGCACAAAATAGTTTTACTATTAGATATATAATATTAAATGTATAGTTTAAAAAAAAGTTTAATAATTCTTTGAGAGATTAAACGATCATCAGAAAAGAACCTTATGAATCGTAAGTAAATTAAAATATTATTAATTAAACGGCCGACAAAATGAATTATTTGTTATATTTTAAGATTTAAAACATTGATTTACCATTGTTTACTAAGTGAAAAGTTTATAAAAGTAATAATGTTGATTGCTGTTGTATTTAATAGAAAAAATTGAATTTCAGTTTCAAAAAAAATCAATTCATTATGTGATTTTACAATTTGACAATATGATTCACAGTCTTCAGTACAAGAGATTAATTGAATTAAAAATGAGACTACATATGTATGTATGAAGAAGCAACTTGTAAGGTTTAATGTTGATTTGATATAAACAATAATAAAGATATTTTTTTAAGGTGTTTACTTTAAATAGTGTCAATACTTAGTGGAAAGGCATTATTATAATGAAAGTTTTAACCCATAATAATTCAGCTTCGAAAAGTAGTGTATTTTTTTCTGAGATGAGCAACCATTGTGGAATAATTACAATTTTAATTTTGATGTTTTTTTGTGAAATTCTACCAATTATCAAAGATCTTTTCAACAGTGCAATTTAATTAGTGGATGTTATAAAGCTGAAAGAAATAATTAAAAGCGTCTTCGTTTTTAATTGATATTCCGCCTCATTCGAAATACCACCCTTTTAAAGTGTCTCGCATTTAGTTTGTCACCGAAATATGATGCTGGATCTGTTTCTATCCGCAAAACATTTAAATTTGGATTATTATTAAAAGCCTCTTAGATGGAGATAATGTGGTTTTAATGCGAAAAGTTTCTTCTACCCCTAATACAGTCTCAGACTTTGAACTGTTAACCCTTTGCACCACACAATATTATAATTGAGTTTAACACCCGTTAAACGTTAATTATCCGGGAAGAGAAGAAATTAAATACTTATAATTCCTCATGAATAGAAATATATCTTTCGTTAACTACACTTAAACGACTTTCTTGTGCAACACATTAGTTAAATAGTCATTCATGTTAATTGACGGGTCATTTATCAAAAGGATTCTTAACGGCAAAACATTTTTTAATGATAAACAATAATTTCAGTATACGTTGTTGTAATATTGGCGGTAATTTTCCGATGTTTTTAAAAACAACTATTAGTTAATATTTATTAAAAGTTCAATGAAAACGGAAGAATGGTTTTAGTCATCCTCTTAAACTTATAGAACCCACCTACTTAATTGACAAATATGTACTTTATTTACTCAAGCAAACTTTGCGATAGTAAGTCTGAAGATGCCTCTGAAAGAGGCGAAACACGTGTCACAGTTAGTTACACAATACGTGGAATAATCAAAGTTATTTTAAATTTTATATTAAAATGAACTTCCACAAAGTTACCGCCGAAACCATCGAAAATATGTACTTTCTTGCTCAGGATCATGGAGGAATCATTTGAAAAACTTACAAAAGAGTATAGTAATCCGTCGACCAATATCAACCATCTGAGAGATGTTTTTAAAGAATATTTTCAAATCATTTTGTTTTAAAATCAATTTCTAAGTGAAAGGCTTTGTTATCAATTTCTGAGTTAATGTAATTTGTATTTTATAGGAAATTCCATAGATACATTCCATACCCATCAATTGGAGACTGTTTTGATTCAATTTGAAGATAAGCTAATTCTAATGGACCCAACTTACACAAAGAGGCTGTTAATAACTAAACTAAAGAAAGTTTTTTTTTATATTCCACTAAATTATGTAATTAATCTTTTTTAATATATAGAATAAAGAATTCAAATTCAGTTGTGAGAAACGGGTATTTAATGCTGCCAAATAATAACTTCATTGTATAGATAAATATAAAAATTTGCACAATTAAATTGGTATTAAACTAACGTAGTTTTATTTATTTTTGAATGATCCGACGATGTGAAACTACCAGATGTTTGAATTTCTAAATAAACTTTTACCAATAAATTAAGGAACGCCAGCAAAATGTACTGAATTTTAGACTGATAGAATGCATCGATGGAAATTTAGCTTAAATGAATATGTTTGTTCAAAACTGTAAACTTTCAAGAGTTTGTATTCAGTGGTGTTCACGTACTATATATTATAATAAAATTTATGAATGCCATTTTGGCAACAGGCTTACTATCAGCAGTAATATTAGAAGTTTTGAACAAAATAATTCTTTGTGGAATATTTTTTTTATAATGAAATCAAAATGAATGGTTCAAACACTGGGGACTTAAACTATTTATATAAAAAGCTTTTTATGTCACTTAAATTTATATTTTTTATTGATACGCATGTTTTTAAGTAGACTTTTAATTCAATGATTTCTTAGACTATATAGTACTCATCAACGTTTTTAGTCTGAATGGAGGCGATATATTTATAACATATTTTATTAGAACTTATTGTAAACATATTTGTCTTGATTTATCTTTCCGTATGTAATGCACAGCGCAAAACTGTTCATGCACACACTGCGCATATCGAGAGAGAAAGAGATGCAGAATGCTGTTGACAGGTGGCAGTCGGTGGGTATTATTACCTGTTTGACGATAATAAGCTTTATTGGCATGCATTAAATTTAAACATATTGATAATCTCAAGTTTATCTTTTGAATGACGTTTTTCAGTTTCAATTATCATTTTATTCATCGGATAGTATGGAATGAAATGTTCCCTTACACTAGGAATGTTTTATTCTGTTGAATGGCCCAGGAAAATGCAGAGCTTTTGATGCAAACTGTAATACATATTGATGGTTCAGTCTGTTTGCGCAAATTATTCTTATGCACGGCACTGTTAGTCATAATGTCTTAAAACAAACTCAAGAGTTTTGGCTCCCTGCCAATTTGCTGAGACTAGCGTACTGAAATGGAGGAATCATTAGCAGCCCTAAGCACATCTATTAATTTCCCGGATTCGTGACGTACCATCTTCCGACAATTATATACATTACAAATTGTAATACAGAAATTTCAGATGTTTATAACTTCTGAATATTAATGTCATTTTTCGTTTCACGTAAATAATAGAAGTTTCTAATCTTACTACAATTGTGTATAGTAAAAAGAAACACGCAAACACTTCAAAGAGTAATAATATATGTGTAGAATATAAAATTTGAAATAACTTTGATTATTCCATATATTGTGTAAAAATGATTTATTACAAAATCGATTTTGGGATTTTTACTTTAAACGGGAAGCAAGGAAGGGATGATATAAACAAAACATACAAGTAATTGAACAAATTATGACGTTAACATTAATTATCAAAATTATTAACAATTAATAATGCAATCTATTGGAAAAGGTTGAACCCATTGGAAATTAATTTAGCAACGGCGAGCAATCTGTCCTATTTACTTCCTTACTGTTAAATTTCAATACTATTATTTATTTCTAAAAATTCTAAACTATCTATTTCATGAATAAACTATTCGTAGATTTACCCTGATTATAACGTTTTTTATCGATAATCGTAAACAATTTTAACGTCATTTATAAAAACATGTATGATAATACAGATCAAAGCATTGTTTTCAATTTACAGTTTCATATGAAAAATAAATAGATGTCGAATCTAGGTATATTGAGTCTTGCTACTTATTCATACTGAAATTTATGTTTTTACAAGCATTTTTACAAAAATGGCGATATTTAAAATTTCGGAAACGGTTAAATAAATGAATTATTCACAGCCCTTTTTGATTGGCTTATTTTATTGGGTAACTATTTTAAATGCCGATTTAGAATGCGAAAGCGAATAATAAATAATATTCCCAGTTCGATACTACAACCATATTATAAGTTGTAGTAATTTTATATAAATTATTCATTAATCTATTTATAATGGTAAATATGTATAAAACAAATTTACAGTGCAAAAAAGACCACCAAAAAATCTGAGAAAATTGTAGATGCATTCATAAAAAAGCTGATCTGGAAATATATTTAGTCATTTTATTTTCTTATACTTTTTATTATTTTATATCAATTGGAATTACAAATTATATATATGAATATCATAGACTATCGAGTTGATTGTGTTGATGTGAAGTACATTGTATATACATAAACATGTATTAAGTTTTATAAATTACCACGCTGATATCATGTAAAACGGAAAGATTGATGAGGTGAGCTTCCTACGGACCAAAGTAAACTTATCGTTCTGAAAGCTCCGACGCGAGCACATCGATCCATCTTTTAAACGAGCTTTCCTCATTCGTGCTGTTGTAACTATGTGTAAACTTATGTTTAGGAACAATAATTATTGCCGTTATTAATAGCTTTCTTGGAATAGTATGTTATGTAAATTAACATTCCATTTTATTCATTAAAAATGAGGGGTAAAAAACGTTATTATCCTTTAATTTGACATTTAAAAATGACAATTTGACTGCAAGAAATTTTTATTTTTTGAATAATCGACTAGATAAAATGCAGTAGACTTCCGGTACACCAAGATAAACAGTTACTAATCGGGGTGTTAAAAAATACTTTAAATCCAGTTAAGACTGAAGAAAAACGACTTTATGAATATGTTTGCTTGCTTCAAACCACTTACTCCTGACGCACTATGCTATAAATAATTATCGACGTATTTTTTCAAAGAGTTAAGAATAGATAATTATAATGGAGTTCTACCAAGTAAATGCTTACTCAATCAATAAAAGAGGTGATACGAATGACCTGTATCCTGTATTAATCATTCACTGGCAATGCATGACACTGAAATGAAATGGTGTGATTTTGAATTAAATTAAGATGAATGAATAAAAAAATATTTTTTCTTATTTATTTCTTTGTAATAAGTAGAAATAAACGGACACAATCCGTTTAAACATATCTCTGCCGATATGGTGATGCATTTGATGGTTTTTTACAATTAGTTTACCTAATTATTATGAATTTTACTAAGCTAATGAATACGATTACTATTATAAATACCCTATAGATGATTTCGACTGATAATATTTGATGGAATTTAAATCGTTTGAATTTTTGTATTTTTTCATGAGTTTTGTCGCTATAGACCCGGGGTTTCACCTCAGTTCAAGTTCATTCATACATTTGAAACGCATGAAGATGCCAAAAAGCAAAACCCAGGACGTTAGCGACAAAACTCATGAGAAGATAAAAAACAAAGATTCTTATTCGAATACACATTTTTTACAAGTTGCTTTTATTATATTACTCACGTGTAGCAAGTCACCGTTTTGATAGATATATACGTATATATAAATGTATGTGTATTTGTTAAGTAAATAAGTATACTAAATACAGGTGACGTCCCTAGGAGAGCCTACCCATGTCCAAAAAGTTCAGGAAAACCCTTCGTCCAAACCATCACCAAATTAAATATAGATAACGGTAAGATCGACTTATTAGATCCAGCGGTAATAAACTCATCTCTCGTGGATAAATCTGACCTTTCAAAATGACTGTATTGATCAATCTGGTGGTTTTATACCTTTACTGTGTTCATAAAGCAAACTGAACTGTTTCCACAATTTATTGACCAAATAGAAGCAATATATTTATATCTGATAAGCTTTCCAACAGCATATTATACGAGGCAAGAGGCTTTAAGCTGTAACTCTCGGTGTCCTTTGCTATTATTCGTCCTTGTAATCTCGCATAATGATATCCTCAAACTTTATGGCAAAGAGGGTTGGTTATGGACCCTTGAGATTAAAATCTCGTATCATATCGTATTTTAGGGACGATCGTAAAGCCTTGAAACCGAATACTCTAGAATGGCTCAACAGCAGTTTTCCCAACATACGACTCGCGGGCCGTACTTAATCTAACCAAACTTAATTGGTTTAAGAAATTGACCGAATTCATCAAGATTTAGCTTTTTAAAAACTTTAAAACAATAATTAATGAAAATTATTGGTCTTCGGCCGATATAAATTGTTTTTCCTTAGGATTCCGTTTATTTCATGCGTTAATATCATATCACGCTGTCAATAGTACAGCTATGTAAATCTATAACCTATTACCGAACAACATCTTTTTGTAGAGTCTTGTCGATGGTCGCTGTAATGCCTGCTTTTAATGATTTAATGAATTTACTATGAATTGATTGAACCATTCATTTTCGATTTCTTATATGCAAATTAGCATTGTATGCACAATCAATTGATCAGGGATGTGTATAACTTATTATGGCTAACACAATTAAGCTTGCCTTAATTTTTTATCATTTCTTACTAATGAAATTATTATCCACTTCATATATATGTATGTTATTTTGTTGTTTATTTTTCCTTTTTATTTGCATTTCAAAAATTATAATGTTTCTAAAAAAGTTTAGACTCTTAATTGTATCTGAAATTATTTAAAATAAGCATGGTATTTCTTGAAAGACATTTTTAAATCATTAAAAGAGATTAATGGATGGACCTTTCTTGTAAACACTTTGGTAACGTCTGACGTCAGGGAAACCGAATACTTTGCCATCAGAACTCTGGCAAAGTTTTGCTTTGAGGAATATGTACTCAAATTTATTTTGAAACTTACCCCCTTAATATTATGCCAATTATAAAATTATTTCAGTAATTATCGGGTAAAGACAATTTGCCTACGATAGTAAAGGCAGATTACACGTAAATATCTAATATGTGATACCACACGATACTGAAATAAGTAATATAATATTAGCCACAGTGCTACCCGACTTGCGATCAAATATAACATATTGTTTCAATAATATGATAGAATTACCTCTGTTATAAATACTTTATAGTTTTGTAAATACATATATTCCATTTATCTTCCATTATAACGGGTTTTAGGTGACAGTTATCTCTTTTGTGACTGTATGAAATTTTATTTCATAATCGAAAAGAGCTTAACCTCACTAGAAAAAGCCAAAAAGGTTTTAAATAATTTGTCTAGTAAAACGATGAATTTTCAGTAAGATTTTTAATGTATGTATCATTTTACGAATTCTTAATTATAAAAGTAGCATTAATTTAAATCAGGCAATAATTTTTGTTGACGAATACTTAAAAATCCTTAAATAAATTGGGTATTTTTGTATTGAGCTAAGTATAATATAAATATTATAGAATTGTCTGAAATATATGATTTCAAGAATTGCGTTCCTGGAATTCGTTACAAACATAAGTAGATAATTAAGTATATCATTAAATAATTACTGCCAACAATTTTGAATTTACCAATTATTTATTAGAAGGGTACGAAATATCTATTCAATTCAAAATGCCGTTAATAATTTTCTTCAAAATTTAGAAAATAATTTACGAAGGAAATGAAATATTTATAGAATATATCGAAAGCTTTATAAAACAGTCAATTAAAATGAAAACTTTTCACACCGCCTCCACAATAAATGAATTATTATTTTTGATCTCTATAACACTGTACTTCAAAGTTTTGATTAATTAGAGCTTTATCATCGCGAATTCGAATAAGTCCCCTTAAAGGTCACGATGTTTTCCATTCACTTTACTAATGATAAAACAAAGGATGGAAATTTTCTGACTTTCTCTCGCACAATGGAAAATAACATATTATATTGTGCTTTGAGTTTTCTCGCGCAAAAATATTCTCTGCAACATAGTGCAAATGGCAATATATCTTTGAAGTCTTTTGTACTACCGTGAAATACAGTTTTCATATCGAATACAATAAAACCATTGTCTTTCATAATGCCTTAGCAAAATAATTCACGCAGCTAAGCAAGAGCCCATTACCTCCGCTTTGTATGTGGAAAACTAACACACATCGAGAGTTTCCATTACTTAAACATGCATAGCATCTGGCAACCATTTTACCCAGAGCTAACGAAAAGACATTTTTTTGATACCAGAAAATATAATGTATAATTTTAACAAATGTCACTTTTATAAAAACTTTCAACGGATAAGTATCTCCCCACCTCCTACTGTCATCGATTCCATTAAAATCATTCGATTTATCATTGGGTGCGAAAGTCAAATGATTTTCACATAGATTAGGCGGTTGATTGCTAGACAACTATTTAGAAAACATGGAATAATTTTGATATTGGTAGAAAAAAAATTGTACACTTAATAATTCTTCTAGCTCTTAGATACTCTCTGGGACAGTTTGTTATTTATAACCTAATAAGTTTTTCCACTTGTCAACTAAGTGTGACCCATACTTTGTTACTTTTAGAAACATTCTCAGGTCATACATTTCGTCTGGTGCCGACTCTGGGAAAAGCGAAACACATGCCGCACGCAGTTTAACAAAACGTGTAATAAAACAATATTACCGTTAATTTTATGTTTACAATTAATTGCTATATTTTGATATTTTTATGACAAATTCAGTGTGCAATATGTGCCAAGCTTAGAAACACATGTGGATTATTAAGCAAGGTTATGTCTAATTTTATTTTGGAATTTTTTTCCACAAAATAGCTGTCGAATTCATTAAAAATAATAAGGACTTCTAAAAATTCTTTGATTTAATTTCTGCTTATTTCTCTCTAGTTGATTTTGGATGTAGAGATTTTAACAAACTAAACTATCGTGTTTTATTGTTAATTGGTTCTCAATATGTATTATAATACGAAAGTATCAATAAGCCACGCGTAGAAAGTGTGAGTTTTAAATATCTTTGCTCCATTACAAGAATATTCCTTAGAACGGGGTTCTTTCACGGGCACATTTGTGCCCGTGAAGCCATTTTCGTGCGCCCGGCAAAGAAATAATGATAAATAAAATGCTAATTGAAATCTCAAAAATATTAGCATATCTATCTTATTTTCTGAATATGTTATTTTCCACTGTCAGTAAGTTGAAGGGATATTTTAATTGAACAAACGAAATTCATTGATGTTTATCAAATATAGCTAGTATTTGGGGTATAAATCTTGCATGATTAGTGCGGTTAATGAAGTGTCAATATTGTGCACTTGTTTTTATCCTTTATTCTTAAATCCTTTAAATGCATACATAGGCATTAATAAAATAGCTAGTACTCTAGCGGAAATTCTTCAAGAAGACACGCCAAATATTGAAGAAGAAATTTTAGATTTTCAAAATGACATCATCTTAAAATCGAACGGACTGGTGCTTGGAATTTAGCTGACCATAAAAAGTACCATGTTATTAAAAAGTACCTTATTAAAAAATACATTGTTATTTTTCTTACCGTAGTATAAAAAGTAACTACCCTCTTTTGAAAAAAGGAGCTTACAAAATAAAGTCCTATTTTGGTTCCACATATTTGTGTGAATCTTTGTTTTGTACCATGAAAATAATAAAATCAAAAACAAGACCTCGACTTACCAATGCCAACCTTGATAATTGTTTACGATTTGGATTATCATCTTACACTCCTCATTTTGAAAGTTAGCTTATGAAATGCAATGTCAAATAACGCACTAAATGTGAATAGTATTGATTTTGTTTGTAAATGTAAATAAATCCATAATCTTACGAATTATAATAAATAGTTTAGTAATAAACCAATGAATGTAACAAATGTAAAGCTGCCAATGGAACAATACATAAATAAATACATAAATATGTACTACCTAAATCTTGTTTTTTTTTAAAAAATCCGGCATGTGCCCGTCACTCATTTCTTAAATCTCAAATGCGCCCACCATCGCATTAAGTTTAAGAACCCCTGCCTTAGAATAAAACATTTTATATTAGCAACCTGCGTGTGAGTAATTAATGTGAACGTTTTTTTTGAAAAATCTATGTAGGTATCTCTGTTCGTATGTTATATTTACCAGTGGCGGGTTGAGCACTTAGGAGACTCCGGGCACATTAGTATTACATTATTAGGTGCTGTGTATTTCGAATAGCAAAAAGGTCGCAAGGCTTACTCATGATTTTTCAAATGAATTATATAACAAATCTTTATTCGGTATCTCGTCTAATTACAAAAGTTACTATCGCCTTATACGCTTATGAGGTAATACGTCACTGATATTTAGGGCTCGTGGAATTAACTCAGGAGTACTCAGGTGGAATTCAATCGATTTATAGATTTGAGTCTAAATGCACAGTTATATGAGTTTTTCAATTGTATCCATACGCCTTAGCATGAAAATGGAATGAGCGATTAACTGACTTATTTTAATAACATTTAACTTTTTTCTTCACTCTCATCGTAGTGAGTTGGCAAACTGACTTACAACAAGTTCTAAATTTGGAATGAGCATAATCAAAACAAATTAATCAATACTTGCGCCTGTAGATTCTAGATAAATATCCAAAAAAAAATATGTATTCGGGAGTTTTTTTTAATTGAGTTAGTTTAAATTGTTCATAGTCAAAAAATCTGGATAGTGCATCCAGCTTCACAATACAGTAATCCGTTGTTGTAAATTGCTTTAGTCAGTAACAGCTTGTAGATGACTCGATAATGGTTTATAATATTTACCTACACCGAAACTATCCAGAGAATATTGCACTGTATTTTGTATACTTTTAGGTGGCGTTCTGGTTTGCAATAAAGATTGTCGTTTACGGTATTCTTACCCCTGGCAATATATTCGCATTAACTA
This sequence comes from Himalopsyche kuldschensis, assembly GCA_028554975.1. Lineage (NCBI taxonomy): Eukaryota > Metazoa > Arthropoda > Insecta > Trichoptera > Rhyacophilidae > Himalopsyche > Himalopsyche kuldschensis. Next base: position 20,493,104 of record JAHFWI010000003.1, read on the forward strand.
CACGATTTGAGTTAGCAACAACGTTTTTCATACTCCTTTCTCTCTCTCTCTGCTCGGTTATTTCCGACTGAATAAATACAGTTTAACTTCTTTGTGAAATAAAATTATTCATCGTTATAATGATGGGAAGGCAAAATTGCCGTTTAAATGAACGTGACTATGAAGCCACGATGATATTATATGACTGATTCACGGTCGATGAACAAGTATACAAAAATCATAAACATCCGTTTTATTAAAAAAAAATGTAAACTCATAATAAAATAAGGCTACAAAACATGATAATCATTTTTAAGAAAGGAGCAGGGATTAAAATATATGTCACCACATACAAAAATATTAACATTTTGCTCTATCTTTATCTGATTAAAAAAGATTATTGTATATCCAGACTTTATGTTTCAAATATTGCTGAGGAAACGGTAATAAGTCTCGTGTTCAAGTACACAAGTGAGAGATAGTGGCCGTCATAGTTAAGACATTTTGTAATAAAATCATCAAATGGTGTCAAACGAATATTAGATTATGGAGTACTTATGGTGATAGAAAGCAGCTTAGCAATAAAATGATATGTTCTTTTAATAGTCATTATAAATTTTTATCAGAACACTTTACTGGCATTGAACTTTTTTCATCTCTATTTAATAAAATACATTCAATCAAACAAAACAGTAATTCGTCTTGCAGAGAAAAAATCTTTCATTTATTCATTTATTTCACACTTAATGCTGAAAAATCCCATGTAATTAAATAGCATTCAGTGACGACACAAAAGCTTCTACTGTTCATTATGTTTTGCCCTCGATCTCAAACTTTCTGGATTTATTCTTTGTCAAAAGAAAAAAAAAATACAGTCCGAAAATAATTGCAGTTGTTTATATTGGCCTAGATTTTTTTCAAATGGATTTAATATAATAGAAAAAAGGCCTGATAAAAAACTGTTTACTCAACATGCTTTCATTGATTTTCATTCAATTTTGGCAGAATATGTGGTGATCTCTATATACTATATGTATATACACTGACTTAGTATTGCTTCGATTGGTTCCTTCTTCCTCGTGTTCGATATTGAAAGCAGGCTAGAAGAAATTTACTAGGGCCACAGACGAGCTCTCGCATACAAACGACCTAAAAAATCCGCAATTCACGACTCTAAGCCTAATAGTATCGAAAACTATCGACTCTACTGGGTGTTCGTTCATTCCGTTAAAACATATTTTGATTCTTTTCTAAATAATATTTGGCTGTTATTTATAAAGAACAGAAAACTTATATATACATTGACAACTCACTAACATTTTTATTGAAAAATTCTCATATTTTTTTTTAAACCATGTCCGCTCCCAACTTGGACTCCTCACGGAGTTTATCTCAACATATGTTTTTCTACGAAATCTTCTTGTTACTCAGTTGCTCAACCTCTCTTTTTTCGAAGACAGTAAAGATAGAAAGGATACGAGGACTAGGATAGGACTAGTGGTTAGCTAATCGCTGCCACTATGCGTGTCTATCATATTTATTAAGTTATAAAGCAATCCTTTTGGTGGATTCGGCGGTTACTTTATGGAAGTTAATTTTAATTAAAAAGCTTCTTTAGCACTGCCGATGTAATCGATTTAATATACATTTTCATTTATCAAAAGTATTCAGCGATACATTAAAGGAATTGAAGAAGTTGTAAGATCGAAGCGTGTTGCACATTTAATTTATATTCACAACGAAAAAATTGGTGTCAACTGTTATCGACGATCTCGTGTACGATTATCACTTTTAAATGTGTTGTTAATAGAAATGCATTATCTTATCGTTATAAAATACATGAAGAAGTGTACAAAATTGTGTTTAATTTATTTGAATACGTACACGTTAAGCAGTGGTTCTCAACCTTTTGGAAGCCACGGTACATTTTTGATCAAAAAAAAATGCAGGGCGCCAAAATAAAACGGTCAGAAACGGCTCTTATTACAAATTAAACTCAAATAAACACAATTTTTTCTCGTTTTTATTAGTTTTTGTTAAGGAACTAAGCTCACATAAATATGATGATGAAAACTGTAGTAAGGTTTTCAGTGCGCTCGCGTAGAGAACTGGATATTCATTATGTCGCGGATTTTTCTGCATTTATATTTTTTTCGCGCTGCATTAGCAACAAGCTCTACTGCGATAAGGGCTTTGATAAAACTTTCACTTCAACAAGAAACTTAAAATAATAAGTATACAACAGTCAAAGAGATAGTTATAATAATTTTAAATTATATTTTTAAGAAATAGCATTCCGCTAAGAATAAGAGATAGATCAGTAAAGAGAGGAAAAAGTCCAAGAATCGTAATTAAATAAAAATCGATTTTGCAAAGTCTTAAATTTACTACCGATCGCTTGAGTAAAGCTCTTGCCACTAGACCGCGAAGGCCGATGAATCAAGATAACATCAAACTGTCTAGTTTCAGTTGACATCACATAGTATTGTTACCGCACCCGTTCGTCGACATGTAATATATTGTTGGTATTTTAAAATCATATCAATATTATAATCAAGAACAGTGGTACCTCGAGATATGAGTTTAATTCGTTCCGTAACCATACTCGTATCCAGAGCAATTTTTCCCATTGAAATTAATTGAAATGCCATTAATCCGTTCCAGCCCCCAAAATGGTCAGGTCGTACGCAACGGCTTGTATTTCAAATATGTCGTATGTTAGGGCACTCGTATCTCGAGGTTCCACTGTATTACAATACATCAGTGGTTCTTAACCTTATTGCAACTACGGGCGCATTTGAGATTGAGGAGAATAGTGACGGGCGCAAGCCGAATTTTAAATACTTTGTATATATTCATTAATTTTAATCTTTGTTCCTAGGAAGCTTTACGTATGTATTTATGAACTATTTATAGTTATATTCATGAACTATTTTTTTAATTTACCTTTACAAATGTTAAAAACACCATACAGTTACATTTGAATGAAAACTTCTTCGAATAATAATTTCAATAAATAAAATTTGGATTTTTTCGTCATTTGATACTTTGTGGTGGGCGCACGATAATAGCTCCGCGGGCACTGGGTTAAGAATCCCTGCAATACATCATTGCAACATTGAATACGAGTACGTTTTAAATTGTATTATTTAAGGATTGACTTAGTAGTCTCCCTGTGGGTCCTTAGGGGTAAACACAGGGAAAGTGCAGTGGGCGCCAATGCAAATTTTAACATCCGCGAGAACGCCAGATTCTAAATTGCTCAATTTTCGTTCGCGCTCATGCTTAGTTCGACGTTGTGCGATAAATGCATTTGTGCCCCTGCCTCCCTGCCTCCCCGCTTCCATCACAATCGATGCTTACCTAAAGTGCCCATTTAAAAGTGTAGTATGTGCAGTTTTCCAGGATCACCCACACAGCAGTCTGCATACATCCACCATATTGATTTTTATATTTTACTAGAAGAGCAGTTTTCTGTGCCACGAAAAGGCATCAAAAAAGCGATATATCGTTTTTTTCCACACACTGTGGAGTGTGGGTGGACTCAAACCAGAAAATTTTATTTGAACATGTTTTGCTTTATTTTTAAGGTGTTAAATGTTAAGATCAGGACCGGTTTCACTCATCGCAAGCATTGTCATTCAGCATTAGTTGACTGAGTATCAGAATATACATGGAATTCGTATAATATGACGTGTTTTTTTTTATTTATTATTGAAGCTATTTTTCTACCTGAGGTCATTGTTGTTCAAAAGCTCAACATTGGCGAGTGAACAGATATAATAAGAGTTGTTCTAGACAAGGACTCGTATTAGAAGCATTTTTTTGAATAAACAAAGAAAGCTATTTTTAATTTTATCTTGTAATAATCTTCAATCTTAACATTTTATATTTAAGAAAACATTAGACAAGAACAAACTTTACGATTTCCTTCTTCCTTGAATTATAAAGGCAATAATTAATTTCTATTCTCTAAACTCTAAGCATATACATTCACAATGTGTTGTATATTTTCCTAAAATATAAACAAACCAAAGACCTTTGGCGTACCAAATGTTTTTCATTATACACATCTAGTTGGCGTGGCAGCTACATACTGTTTAGAAAACACTGAGTCTACAAAAATAAACAAAAGTTTTATGCATTTTTTATCACATATACCACACCGACCAGAACATGAACAAGTTTAAATCTGGTACTGATGTTTATGGATATTTTAACAATGTTTCAGTGAAAGAAAATACCGCTATCTTTCAAACATAGGATTTCGATATACACTTCAACCTCCAACAGTTACAAGAATATAGAGTACGAAAAACCCTAACCCGATATTATCAACTTACCTGTATTTGTAACTCACCCTGTGGGTCATACGAAGTAGTTTTATTAAAACATATTATAATTGTATTATTTTCCGAAAAATTTTTGTCTTGATGTTTACTACATTTCTAATATCAGAAGTCGTAATAAACACAATAAAAAAACGTTCGCTTATAACATAAAAATAACTATTTAGATAAAAAAAAAAGTATGTGCATATGTTGTATAACATAAGTATAACACATAGTTGATAGCTTTATTATAGTATCGTAGTACCTAGTAGTTTTGAAGATGGCTCGATCGATGTCCAAAACGCGATCAATTATATTGTTTAATCACTGTCGAACAAATTACATTTCTATTTATTTCAATTGATTTTTACCAATTTAATACCGATTCTTCTCATCCCATCGTTTTATTAAAAAACATACTTACAAATGATAAACTTTTCGGAATTTACGGCAACTTTCTAATACCTATTTATAAATAAAATCAGTATATAATGAATTTATTCAAGTACTGTGAATAAAATTAACATACCTAAAGCTCTTTATAACTTTGGAACGACTTTAAAAAAACATTCACTCAAACGGGTGAATAATTCATAAGAAAATTTAAAAACACAATGAATCGGGTAAGTTACAAATTACATTGCCTCGGAATGCATTCACAGACATAAAAGTTAAAATATTTTCCAGTGGCGCGATAAAATTAATATTTCACCATCATTGTGACCGTAGCCATACAAAGTTTAAAGTTATTCCGTTATGAAAATTTTCATTCCGAATATTATTTCTGTTTCCTTGTTGCTACAAGCAGTGGCAGAAAAAGACTACAAGCGGCAGTCGAGCGAAATGTCCGAAAGGCTTTTGAAGTTGCTCTGTTTTCCAGCAAGACTACTTTTAGCTCAGCTTGGTGGTGAGTGGTGACTCTCGGCAAAATGAGCAATTCGGATAGAGTGTTCGCGTAATGGTGGGACAGAGTCGTCTTATGTAATCAAATATCATCAGTGGCGTTCGCATAAATGATAATATAACATAATTAATACTGACACCGCCTTATGTGGTAGGTCATCAGAACTCTCTCGAACGATCTATTTTTCACCTAAGTCTATGAGTTTAAGTCGATATCAGGAAATAAATTCATTATTATGATAATCTGTATTGAAATCTAAAGCGATTCAATACAGAAGTATTTCAATTTCTCTTATCTCTTGACGCCCGACAATGCATGTGCTTCATAAAAAGTTCGTTAGGCGATAAATAATCCCTTATCGGCGGGCGCACGTGTTAACGATTTTTGAAACGGCCATTGTTTTTTCTTTCTAAAGTAACCGTTTGTTTTCATACAGCAGTGAGATTGGACTGCATTGAGAATGCACGCGCCTAATCCTCTCCCTAAGAATTAAATTCGAGTCAAATTCCTGATATCTTCTTCGCTGTCGTAATATTTGTGTGTTGTATAACGTCTGTGTAAATCCTAAACAATTAAATAATGGATGCTAACCGCCGCACCCACATAATGCTTTGAGATCGTCTTTTCTTTATAAGAGTACCATGTTTCTCCTACTCCGTCCCCAAAATCCCTCTTCCTGAGTGTCGGATAGGAGGCTCCTTCTCGATTTACGAGGGAACCGGAATAAAGGTAGTCTCAATACTCTGAGGGTTAATATATTTTCTTAATCACATTGTGGTGGATACATTTTAGTCACCACCGAAGAAGAAAAAAAATATGTATAGACCACTATTTATACATTTAAAATTACATTTATTCATTTTATTTTATGAAAAATATATGCAACCTTCAGCTTGTTGGCAAAATCTAGGTATACTTTTTAAAGCTGTTTTAATGTAAAGCAATATGTGTAAAAAATATTAACCTCATCATAATGCATATTATAAAAACATTGTTACTTGTCACGAAGTGTAGTTATATTATAATAGCACACATACAATAAGCAATATTTTTTTTATTTAATATTGAAAAAACATTTCATTTATTATGTGTATGCATAAAATTGTTAAAAAAATAATGAAATCATGGAATAAAATTACTAACAAATTTCGAACAACAAAAAAATTGAATTTTCAACCGTTAGTGTATTATATATTATATAGATGTTTACCCTCATCCAATTGATACAAATCAATGAATGATATTTAACTCCCTTTAAAATTATGAAAAAATATTTGATTCAACTCAATCAATTAATTAGTTTCTTTTGAAATGATGGGTTCTATTCGCTAATTTTCAAACGGGCAAAATTATCATACTCCTTAATCTCCACTAAGATACGCTACTGTCAACGAGCTTTTCTTGGATAACGAGCGAGATGAAAATCAGAAAAGTTGCTCAGTTTTATGCGAGTGCAAGAGAGATGTGAGATTGTATTTAATTATTCAGGAGGTATTGAGGGGAGATTGGGCACAGGTGTGACATTTAATGGAAACCGCAAAGCTTTCAAGCAACAATGCAGCTTTATGTCATCTACTTGCGAAAGTAGCTTTTATAATATTTGTTTTAAAAATCTAATTAAGTTACGTCGCTTTATGAAGAATTCCTGTGCTCCTTATAATATCTTAAATCGTGTTCTACTATTGTTGAACAAGCCATTATAGGATGCCTTTTTTTTTTTTTTAAATCCTACCATTACTTATCTTTTTTTATAAAATATGATGACAGCTATTTGCAAGCTCTATTAATTTTAACATTCAAACAAAAATGTATCACTTTACGTAATTATTACTCTTTCTGTTTCATATTTATGTATTTTCAGTATTATTTACAGAAGTGGATTTATAATCTTATATATAAAACCGAAACAGCGTATGTATGTCTGTGGTCCTGTTATTCCCTTTTGCATTGTAGGTCATTAAGTTGCCATAAAAACGAATATGAAAGAAAATATTTTTGAATTTTTATCGGCGAAGACATTTAGTCAAAATGTAATAAATTAGTCTTCTACTGAACTTTTTCCGGCTTTTATTATAAATAATAATGTTTATTATTTACGTGAAGGTATTATTTGACATTTCTTTGACAGCAAATTAGATTTTTTCCTTGAATTTGGACATTTTAATGGGCTGTCATCAAATTAAATAAAATTTGTTATTTTATTTTAACTCTATTTTGGATGTTAGATTTTGTAATATAATTATGTCGAATGATATAACATTAAATAATTATTGGTCGCTTAGTCCGAGCGACGCCGGGTAGCAATACTAGTTACTTATAATTATTACTAAAAAATGTGGGACGACATAATATTCTCGACTCTACATATCGCTTAATAATTTAGAAAATATAATTAATTCATTTACTTACATACTTACTGGTTTTAAAATATCGATATATTGTTCTATTATTATAGATATGGATCTTTTTTATGTATGATGACATTTTAATCCGTATTCACTAGGATTATAATAAATTTTGTTTCAATGACAATAATGATCGAGTACGGTTTACATATAGGTATGTGTGCTCTTAATTGAAATAACGTCCTTATTCTCCCGTTTCAACCGTTCATTAGACTATTACGTATTTCAATTACTGCCACATATGCAAATAAGCGAAATCTAAATGAAATCATGCAATTTTTGAAATATATTTAATTTTTATCGTCTATTCTTGAAAATGAACGATGAATATATTGAATAAAACTCTACATACATATACAATATACTTATACTTAAAAAATGAAAATATTTCACAATTAGTTTCTTGGCATGTTTTGGGAGTTTTATATTGTAGTACAAGTTAAAATATTCGAACGTTATAAATATCGTAAAGAATATTCACGTTACTATTGTTATCTATTGATAAGCATTATTGGAATAATGTTTCACTTCGCGGTCCGTTCTCCAAACTTTGATCAGATCTTTATGGGCTGAATTCAATATTCGAAATGAGAAACACGTGATGGCGTACATAGTATCTTTCCAAGAATTTATTAATCTTCATTTTCATACAAATTTATAACATCCTTCAACGTAATTGTTCAATTACGCGTCACGCTCTGCCAAGAGACATAATGGCTTTCGTGTAAAAACGACTTGAGGATAATTGTTTTTTTAGCACACCATGTTTGTCTAAATAACTTTTACCTGAATAATATCTCGCAGTACATTAATCTCAGCAACAAAAAATCACACCATAATAGAGGTAATAAATACAGTTTAATTGAGAATATATTTTTTAACATGTTAAATTCATTTTATGCACATGCACACTGTTTGAACATATGTAAGAAGTTTTTGCAGAAGATAAACAAGTACGAACAATTATTCATCTTATCACACAAAATTCAATAACATTGTTATAAAGGAAAACAATATAATACTATCGATGGTTTCGGCGGTAACTTTGTGGAAGTTCATTTTAATATAAAATTAAAAATAACTTTAATTATTCCACGTATTGTGATAGTTATTATCTTTGACACGTCTTTCGCCTCTTATCGCGATTGTACGAAAAGAGGCGAAACACGTGTCACATTTAGTAGCACAATACGTGGAATACTCAAAGTTATTTTAATTAAATTTTATATGAAAACAATATAATTTGTTAAGTAAGAAGAAACTTCGATCTTTTCATAAAGAGTATGAGATTTTTATTCCTATTACCACACTCTATAATACAATGTCCTTGAAAGATAAATTATCTAAGTAATTATCTTTTCTTAGGTCTATAGAAACATAATCCACTCATAAAATGGTGGTTCAAAGAGAACACATACATGTCAAATCAAACACCTTATATTATCTCATTCGTTATGTATAGGAAACATAATAACAGTGGGCATTTAAAAAAAAGCATTTATAATTATATCGCTACCATTTTTTACTGCATCGAAGTGTCTTCGCGTGAATATATCCTTGTAATTAGGTGTTCATGAGGTGAATGCTAAAATGCATGGATAGGACACTATTACATAACTCACATAAATAAACATCAAAATTGTGAAAGCTAACTACGCTCGTTTGTTGGTAAATCATTTAAACATAAGAGATCGCTTAGTAATCGGGCAGAGATACTTTTATTCAACTGTTTAATTTGAAATTCTCACGGAAATTCAATCAGAATCGAATCACGAGTCATAACAATACCACTCTTTTGTCAAAAACAGACAGAGCGAGAAAACGAATGACTCGCTTCCTAATTCGAACTATAATAGAAAGTCTTTATGAAGGAAGGAATCAACTCGTGAACGCTTTTTGATACGTAATTTGAAAATAAATAAAATAATTGTTTCAAGATTGACAATGCAACCTTCTGACAACTTATATTTTACAATCGTAATATTCCATCTTATTGAAATTTATTTGCCTTTAACAACGAATAGGGAAAAAGAGAGCAAACAATTAATGTTCTCTTGTCTATGCCTACATTGGTATTGGCTTTTTGTTATACATATACATATGTATGGTAACAAGTGTAAAATTTTCCTTGGGGAAAATGATACAAAACCGAATTCCTAAATTCCATGTTGACTAGCTTATGACTGCCCTTCCAAGGAAGAAGGCAGTATCTCGCAAAAATTGTGAAAATGAGTAATGAATGCCATTCGCTTAATATTTTTGAAAGCTATATGTGGTGCTCACTTTTATATCAGTATAACTAAAACCCCTGGACAAAAAATGGACATCTGCTAAAACTATAAGAATTTCTTCCAAGCAAATCTATTTTTCTGAGCAAAGAGGCAGTCAATGCAACTACATATGTATGTACTTGCTGCTTGTTTACAAATAAATAAGTTCATTTTCTCATCAACCATTTTTCGTAATTTTTAAATAGGTACATACTCTAACTTGAAATAACCTATTATGTCATTTTTCTCAAAAGTTTGTTAGAGTCGCTTACTGTCTTCTTCCTTGGAACTGCAGATTAGTCGTAATGGAGAAAAACTTTCCTTGGGAATGTTTTCTTTTGACCCACTTTTTAATAATAAATAATTAATACTATTGTTCGAAACACATGATGTTTTTTTTACTTGCACAGCTGATATATGTGGGCCACAGTGTCCAGGTGCAAAAAATGATAATGAACGAACCGTGACTTTATTCAACGCTATAATTGCTACTTTTCCTGCAATATATAACCAAAATGCAGGTATGCTGGTCGGTTGATAGTTTGATACCTTTCGGCGAGCTGACAATTAGCAGGTGACGCTGTCATACAAAGAAATATCATAAATGTCTAGTTAACATAATTGTATCCAAATAATATTACTTCATCAATATCAATCTGACTACCTTAATATGTAATATATTACTCTATTTAACGAAACTTCTTCTTTTCATGAAAGTTTGTGAAAAACGATGTTTGCAATTGTTAGTAAAAATTATAATGCTATACAGTATACATTATTCACAAAATACATATTCATTTGCCTACCACAAACAAAACTAGGGATTGAGAAAGGTATAACAGTAATCGTAACAGATATGATGGTTGGTGGGTATTTTTCTCTCTCGCCAGTAAGGTGTTACGCTGCCATAGTCGATTAAAGCAAAAAATGATTGACTTGGTCACTCAGGAATCATGGCAGTGAATAGTGAACTCTGACTAGAAATCTATAAATAGTACAATTGAAAAGCTCTATGATCAGAACCTTGTCATATACATATATTTGTATATTTTATATCAAATCTACCATAGTAAAACCATAAACAACTCCATAAATGTAGAATTACCCTCAAAAAGTCATACACATTCATTGATTAAATTATAAACCTCTCATAAAAAAAGGAATGACGGCAGGTTGGATTGAAAATTTCTTGTTAGGCATTACTTAATCCGTGGATTTTATTTCGGTCGAAAGTTTCAAATTAATCTATTATACACCCTTCCCTATCTATTGTTTCATTATATTCATTGTAAAAGTTTTATATAACGATCAGAATACATTCGCAATCATCAGACTGTATCACAAAGCAATAAATAATCGCTTAATTAATTGTCTATTTATAAATATTTCAATTAATCAATATCATGTCAATTCTGAAAATATTTTAATATTTGAATAATAGCATTAGTATTTTCGATGGTTTCGGCGGTAACTTTGTGGAAGTTCATTTTAATATAAAATTTAAAATAACTTTGATTATTCCACGTATTGTGTAACTAACTGTGACACGTGTTTCGTAGGCATCTTCAGACTTACTATCGCAAAGTTTGCTTAAGTAATGAAGCAAGATAAATTCTAACATTTTAACATTTTAAATTATGAAATTACAAAATGGATTACGGGTTTTTTTCCTTCTAAAGGAAACAAGGAAGGGGGTGATAGAATCAAAACAATGCAATAACAGAATGATACTAATAAGGTGCAATCACTCAATCAATTAGATTGGGATTTTTCCTTTTTAAGGGACGCAAGAGAGGGTTATAGAATCGAAACAAAGCAAACAAATATATTTCTAATGACGTTAAACATTACAAACTAATAAACTATAAACTAATGAGCTGCAATCAATCAGTTAGGTTGGGTGATTACTCTTTTGAATTGGGAATAATGTTAACAGAGCGAGCATCCTGTCCTGTTAAGAATATTATTTAATAAAAAAGATATATCAGTTGAAAACACTCGCGATGAGTGAAACCGTTGCGGTCATTGTAAAATATTTAATATGTGATGTTATAAATATAATGCTATTTTAAATTAATATTGGTTTATATGCCATGGATGACTGAACGCGTTATACCAGGGACGAATTCAGTTTGCCGGTGCACATATTGGATTTGCAGGCCTTTGGCTCCGGCTCTTCGATAAATTAGACTCCTGTCACGTGGTTCGTGACACGTGGACAGGCGATTGGCACACCGCGTGGCTGTAAATCACGTGCTCACCTCTACCAAATCCCTTACATAAATTTCTACGATAGTGCTGTCCTATCTAAAACGTTATTTCATAATTAAGATTCCCTTATCTTTACAATGAAAATGTCTGTATGCTTTCATATAAAAACTAATTAAAAAACCGGTATCAAACTGTTAATATTAAGGAAATTCTTTACATATGTACAGGCAAATAATCTAGATATACATATATATTTATAATATATCATCATCATACTAAAAATAATAATACATTTTTAATACTTTTTAATGCCTTTCCACCAAGTATTGACAGTGAACACCTTAAAAGTGATCATCATCATACATCAAGAAAAGGTGAAAACGTGCCATTTTTCACACAAATGCTAAAAATCTAAATCAGAAATGTTGATGATATGATTGATAAATACATACTGATACACCTGTTCTCTTGTACTGTTTTAGACTTGGTAACTTTTGCTGCATGGTGACGATATTATGAAGTTTTTTTTATAAAAAAGTTTCTGAGAAAATATGTGAAATTATAGCGACCATTTCGTAGTGATTTCCATCAAACGTTTATGCCATTAAATTGAAAGGCTAAATAACTCTATTCTTGGAAAAATAACAATTTAAATTTATTCATAACGCTACAAAATAGTAAGTTCATTTTTTACGAAAACTGCTACTTATTCACTCAAACTTTGTTTTTCAAGGGGGGTTAAAATGGGAAGATCGGACTGGGAAAGGATTAATACACATTTTAATAATGATCAGATGTTTCGGCGGATAAAAAATCCAATGTAGCTGGAATTTGGAACTATGTCAACCTCTTTCTCTTGATAATATATCGTATCGTACATCCTTATATATAATACACAGATAATTACAATTACTCTACTTAATCCCGCTTATCTTAAAGGTGTTCAATAATTTCTTTTCAAATTGAATATCAACCAAAGGAAAGTAAAAATAATGACACCGAATGTATTTACTATTTTTATTTGATTCATTATATCTAGGGATTTTGAAGCCTTATATTTTTCCTAACCCGGGATTCGAGACTCGAGACGAAATTGTCCCTGAAAATTCCCGATAATCGAGATAGTCAAATAATATATTATTTACTTTGATTTCCTGCTCATTGTTATAATTTCTTTGACAAATATATGACTAATATCTTACTAAGCCAACCATATATTATTTAATATGTGTCGCACAACAGCTTACAATCTTTTTTTTATTTGTTATAATAAAACATATAACATGTATAAATAAAAATTCAGATATTTTATTTTAGATTTCAAAGTCCCGGGAATCGAGACTAGGAAATAGTATTTAATTCCCGTCCTCTGTTGATGTCGGTTACCTAATCAACATGTTTTAGGGTAGACTAGTCCTGTAAGTCTTACAAATTGAATCAATTAGTTGTTATAGGATATACACAACGTCTTAGAGAGACCTAAACTCACCAGCTCGATAGCAAATCAAAAGCCTTACCTAAAGCAACATAATCAGGTATAACATAAATTGCATTCATGAATGAGACATTAAAATGTTCAATGTTGTATACAGTATAAATACTACAAGGTGTAATTATATTTACGATGAGAACTTCCGAAGCGAGAATGTTATATACACAATTTAATATAATCACTTACAATAAATTACAAAATTATTGTTTTAATTTAACGTAAGCGCCCTACGTTAAAACAGCTGCTTCGTGCGCCCCCAACCGTTCAAATATGGAATATAAGCAAGTACGTTTTCACATTCGCCATGTTTCTTTGTTTTCCAGTGAAGGTATATTACAAAATTACAAAGTCAAATTGTTTCGAACGAGGAAAGGAAGGCCGACCGTTTTGGGGATCTTTCTTTATCTGGCTGGATGCTCGTTGTGCAACTGAAGGGGAGTCATTAATCAGACGCACTTTTTCAAGGAAAATAATTATTAATGGACGGTGCGAAGTAAAATAGGCTTACCGTCTTGATACCTAACTGAAACTGCGACACCCCCACTCAAATTGAAGGCAAATTGTTTGGAGAATTTCTGATTAATTATTGAATTAAAAAAATCATAACGACTTTCCTTATTATCTGGTAAAATATACGTTCACTTCACCAATACTATTTATTTACTGACTAGAAATTAATATATCGCAAAAACTTCTGCGATAGAAATTGCTTTTATTAAAATCATATTTAAAATTTATCAACCAGTACTGAAATTTTACTTTATATATATTTGAAAATATCTGGTACTGCCATCTTCTTTTTAATATTCTAAATATGTGCTTTGTATAAGCTTGGACAAATAAAGTCCCAAAAGTAAACTTTGAAAAAGTAAAAAATTGTTATATAAAGAAAAGTATTCATATTTCAAAGTGCTATATTTAAAATTGATGTACCTACGTTAAGATAGGTATGTATCATGATAAACATTTCGTTACTATTCAATTATACAAATCTGCAAACATTATGAATTAAAAATGTATTCATACAAAATTTAACACTTTTATGATTTAAAAACTCCATACAGTTTTAAATAATAAAAAAACTTTGTCATCGTATCATGGAAACCGTTTTATAAATGCGATATATTTAAGCTGAAAATTAAAGATCGTAAATAAAAAACATCATACAAGACAAGTTGCTTTTGAAAGTAAATTTTATTAAGTTGCTTTTCAATTGCTACATAACTAACCAGTATTAAGTTGTTCGCCCTAATAAGTGAAAACACTTTATATTACAATATTTGTAATACTTTTGGTGCAGTGCTTCCCAAACTGGGGGCCCCGCAAAACATTTTTTTTATTTAGGGGGGCCGCGGTCTATTTTCGTTTCGACTTAGGTGGCCGTTGCATGAAAAAGTTTGGGAAGCACTGATTTAGTGCTTGATGAGTGCTAGAAATTTTAAATTTTATTTATTATGGTTTTTAGCATCCAAGATCATGAGTGTGAGTGATATATGCAACTGTTCATTGCTTACCCCTTTATTAAAAATCGGGGAATGGCTTAGAACCAGTTCCATAATATCTATCATCCATTATTCTGACGGCTTAAGAACAGTTATAATGCAGATGCGATTGACTGACAATCCACACCCAGCCGTCAAATCCCTTCTGTGGAAAATGTGACGTTAGAAATGGAGATGGCTTAAAAATATTTGAATAAGTGCTATTTTTTAAAAACTTATTATTTACAATACGTTCAAAGTACAAATAAAGAACAACTTTTATTTAAATTTCTTTTCATTTACTGTGTAATGTATTGAAGTTCTGATGACGTATTGATATCTAAATTCTAAACTATTACAAAACTTACTTTACAGATAACCATATGTACTTAACTTTGTTAATGGATTTCTGACTAGTAAACTATTATTCAATCAATCCTTGCTTTTTTCTAAATAAGTGTGATTTATTTTTTAATCCTTTACCTTGGAGTTTTATTTGTATGAAAAATATTAGTACGCTTATCTATTAATTATTTCATTCGCATTCAAATTGATATTAATTACAATTCTCAATAAACCATCTTTCTCTCTTTTATACATACCAAAATTATTTTATCAGTACCAATTATTGAACTATATGCTTAAAGATTAAAAATAGTCTTTCAGCATGCCAAATAGCTTTTTGACAGCTCGTTTACATATCCGCGATCTTTTTTATTCATATATAAAAATAAGGCCGACACACATCCACCCATGTCGAGAGTCGATTCCCGACTGTCAAACACGGACATGAACAAAGGAAAACGTTTACATCAGCTGATTTCAGGGACGAGCTTTCATTGGGTGCTTTCGACCAATGGAGAGCCGCTGAGAAAGGGGGTTAGAAAGACACAAAGAATAAACTGGGTATAGTGCGCGCAAACAGCTAAGCATCCAAGAATCAAAACATTGAGAATGCTTTTCAAGATAACTCAATAAATAATAAACAAAGTAGTTATTTTCTTTTTCCAAAATGTGAAAATAAATGATCGTTATATTCTATGAAATAGAAATTGCTCTTATTATCGTATTTCCAGAGATCGGCTTTCTTTGTCACGGTTTTGAGTGCATGAAAGTTCAAAACTTACTATACAGAGCTCGCTTGGCAACAGGCACCTACCGTCAAAATCAGCTGGAAACTTACTGTACCATATCAAAGACCTACGTTCACAGTTTCTGCCTTTGTCATTATTGCAGAAAAACACCGAACTACATTTATCCAACTGGAGAAACGTCAAACTCGATAAATTTAATACACCTATAGCCTCGGTTAGTTTGTTTCGCTTATAAAGTAGGATGAATGGGCTTACATTGAATAGCCATATTAATTTATTGTTTATATCATCTTAATAATTTCCTCTGATTCAAGCAAATTTTACGTATACAACCATGTTTAATTTCAACATTGAATTAATTTTCTTAGTCTCAAACTCAATTTGAAGATAGGTAAATTATGGATATATGGTCACGGGACAGAATTTTTGTAAAGATTTATGAAAAATAAGCACATTAAATGAAATGAATGTAAGGCTTACGATTTTTTTTAAATGTTTCGTCTTTAATTTTTAAATTTATTATCATAGAAGATCCTAAAGAATACTTCGCAATGAGTATGAAATCGAGTTGTTTTAATTTACAGGAGCAAAAATGCAACCACAAACTACACAAATAATAATATTATGCAGATAGAGACAGTCACATAAGTTTATTATTTGTTTAAAATTAAAAGAATAATTTGAGTATAGGCTAATATTAAAAAACAAGTGCTTCTTACATAACTCATACAATAATCAGTAATATTCTTCAGATTTAATCATTTTGATTCCACATTTCATAATAATACACAAGAACTCAAGGAGTAAAGTCAAAACATGATATTATAATCCAGTATGTAAAAAAAATTTGAGCTTAGCTCGAGAGGATTGTGATTCTGTCCGTGAACATAAATCCATAATTTACCAAAGTATAATCATACAAAAAATAGCAGCGACAACGCATTGTTCTTTGATTAGTATTTTTACTTAAATGAAGTCTTATATCTTAAAACTGCCTTGAATAAGTTGTTGATATAATACACAACAAACTACCTATTACTACGGTAAGTATCTTTTTGAAATTACATAAACTAAGCTTCCTCACAAAAAACTTAATCGAAAGATTATAATTGCATAAATGAAATAACAGATACAAATGTATCCATTGTTTAAGTGAGATTTCTACGAAAAATAATAATCATCTTTCCGCATCTGATTCTAATGCGTTTGGTTCCATTCTATAGAAATTTCTCTCGTTTTACCCACATTAATTGACTGACAATAAGTGAGAACTTTGGGTACAAGATTACAATATTACTTTTTATAAAAAAATACAGATGAAAGATCATTTAAAATCTATTTTTCTATTTTTTTCGAGGGATCGCAGTCTATTATTCGATTACAATTTATATTTGCCTTGATTTAAATAATATATTTTAACGCCAAATTGTGCATTGCACACACACAGTATCGTTGTCTGGTGACACTGCCATCTGGAATTTAAAATACAAGACAATTGTAATTCATAAAGGATCATAAAAAACTACAAAATAGCGAATCTCGGACAAATACACAACCATTCATTCCATTCCTTTAGTCCAGCGGTCACCAAACTACGGCCCGCGGGCTGGATCCGGCCCCCTAAAAATTATCATCCGGCCCACTAAAAATTTTGAATTTTTGTATAAATTATTTATATAGAAAATATTAATTTACAAAGAAATTTAAGATTTTATTGTGATTTTACAATACGACATGTGTTTCAAATTTTCAACTGGGAAAGCATAAAGTAAGCATAATCATATAAATTAATATTCTAACTGGATTCCAACACGAATTTAATTGTCGACCGGCCAGCCATGTTTTTAAAAATTTCAATCCCGCCCGTTTCTCACAAAGTCTGGTGACCCCTGCTTTAGTCCATTCATTCGTACTCATCTGCATATTAGTGTTGAATATGTGTTTAATATTACATCTTATATAATCTTATGTAATAGACAAAATTAAAATGACTACGAAACCCCAACAAATATTTTTCTTTTCAAATAAGTATAAATAAATAAATATTACGAACTTTGTACAAATAGGATCTATGCGTCGTTTCAATATTCACCGATTGATAATCCTTGAAACAAAGACATATAACTTGGAATTATTACCTATGTTGTAATTTATAATTATATGTTCTTTTATTATTTTTTCAAATATTTCAGACATATTTCCATTTTCTATCGCGTCATATTTGAGAATGTAAACGAAAATCGCGAGATTTATTATTTTCAGCCCTGAGTACTTCTAAAAAAGGAAACATCCGGGATATTCATTGTTCTATCACATATGATATGCATTTATATACAGAAATTCATTAGAAGTAACCATTATTAGAGTAGTCTCCAGTTATTATATGAAGAAACTCTGATCAATTAGCCGGTGCTTAATCTAATTGGAAAATATTCAAGTTCACTTGATTCTTGTTTGAAAAGTTTTAAAAATAAAAGCAATACGTATGGAATCATAAGCAACTTAAACTCATCTCCTGATGATTTAAAGTTTCTCCAACATTGTTGGCTCTGTGATGTTGTCCTTAATACACGTACCTCATACCGGGTGACGCCAATTGATGTTACAATAAGTTAATAAAATACACATATTTTAATAATGTAAACATATTACAGTATTAAGTTTTATATAAAATTGTTGGATTAAGTTGGCAGCTATTTCAGCTTCGTAGCCATTACTTATGTGTGAAACCCCAATAACTATCAACAAAATTCTGAAATTCTTTAACAACGAAATAGTTTGATATTGTTATTACATGTCAATTCAATCAATAAATATTTCACAATTTAGTATTATTTATTTACAAATTTTAATTCTGAGTTTGATTACAGTGATTTTGAATTCAACTTGTGTGTATTAAATGAATATAGAAATGGAATATCTAAAGGTTTTAAATTTGTAACTTTAATTTAGTCATTGATTGCCAGTTGAAAAACTTAAATAATAATCACGATATCTCATATTATATTTCATAGAGCTGTGATAAAATTACTCCATACCCGCTGTTCGGGACGTAAGTCTGAGCTTGTTTCATAGGACTCCCTTTACAGCTGTTGAAAATCAATGTTGGGAGCAATCTACTTCCCGTTGTAGGTGAAACGGTCTCCCTTAAACTTGTTTGAATGTGTCTGTTATATTTGCTTCCTTGTGTGCGTGTTGCGTTCGGGAGAAAGAGGGATTTGTTTGTGTTTGTGGGAGATGTAACATGGAACGATTTGTATGGCTGAGCGCTGTACCCATATATAAATAAACTTCTCCTACAATAATGAAATTAAATGTCTCATCTCGGAAATAAAAGAATGTATTTCTACATATGATAATTTTTCGGGTGGTATTGCATACAAATTTTAATCCTCCACTATCGTCTTATAATCATGAAATCAAGAAAAAATGATTGCAGCCCTCACGGCTGTTGGTAATTCTGGAAATATCTACCTAGTGCGCTTTCAGCGGAAGAAGCGATGAACATCACAAAGGGAGAGGGGAATATTTACGTAATAAAATAACACATTCAAGTAGGTAATTGAATTTATCGCGAATGCCACCGAATTAATCGCAATAATGGGATAATATAATTGTAATATTATGTTCGAAGTAAGTCAATTATTTCAGAATTATATTCACTGATCCTTGTGACATTGTTAAATCAAAATACATACATACATACATAGGTGTGTACCAATTTTATTTTATAAACCTTGAAAATGTATTTTAATAAAAAAAAATCCTACAGGATATTTTATAATTTGATTTAGGAGGTTATCTTGAAAATTTATGATTGTATGATCAATCTCTGGTTTCCACAATCATCACAGTGACATGAGTTCAAAAGGCAATCAAATTAATATCATTTTTTTTATTCTTGAACAAGAAACTCGTCTTATGGTCATCGTTGTCTCTGATGTTTTTCTTTTCGACTTAATATTCAGCACTAAAGATTCTCTTTGAATTAAAGTTTAAACATAGCATTGATTATAATAACCAGGGCGGTGGATTCGTTAAAAAAACACGACTCCGACTCCGTTAAAAAATGTTTAATTTCGTTACTTTTTTTCCTACCATTTCTATTTATGTGTATTCAATTAAATATCGGCCTACCAATCCGTACAATATCCAAATTTTATATATTATATGCATAAATAAAAGGTTCAAAATTACGAGTACGAGTACGACTCCGGCTAAAACGCCCCGTCGACTCCGACTCCACAGCCCTGATAATAACATATGTACATAAATGAAATATGATGTTGACTTAGAACAGTGATGCACAACATGCGACCCTCAATGAAATTTCATGCGGCCCGCTATGACAAATATAAATTTACGGACGACGGAAGAACAATATAAAACAATAAACTTTTCAATTTTATGAACACTAAAAATATCGATAGTTCAATCAATTTTATGCATGTGGCCCTCGAACTATCTGAGAATTGATTATCTGACCCTTCTCACAAAACGGTTGTGCATCACTGACTTAGAATGTTAAGACTAAGTTATTTGACAAAATTATTGGTTCCATGACAAAACAGAACATGAATAACAGAATATGACAAAACAGAACGTGACTTTTCAGAACATGACAAAAACCTAACCTAACCTCTAATGTTCTGTTTTGTCCGGTTACCAAAATTATTAAATTCAGAGTTCACTGAGACTTGTGTGTATGCACACTCAGCATGGGAATCAAAATTCAAAATAAATGCATTTATTTTTAAGAAAGTATAGACGTGTGCATTTTGTATCGTTAAAATTCAACTCTTTTATTCCACACTCTGTTGCCATGTCGCGATATACATATAAATATAAACTTTATTATTTATAAACTAGTTTAAGTTGTTTGGTATGACACACAAATAGGATGTTGGCGTTTGCTTAACTACACGACCAATGCACCGTTCGCCAGAGTGCACTTTAAATGATTTTACTGACACTTTTAAAACAGATGTCTCCAACTGAATCTTGTTACGCGTTAATGTAATTTAATGTTACTTTTAAAAAAATATAAGCAAACAAATTAAAAGAAAATAGCAAATTACTAAAATCATTCAGTGCGAGTTAATGGAACGAACATTTAACATTCTAATAATTGTTTTTTTTTTTTAAACTCCGCTCCCAACTTGGAGCATATGGACTCCTCACGGAGTTTATCTCAACATATGTTTTTCTACAAGAACTGCTTGTTACTCAGTTGCTCAACCTCTCTTTTTCGAATAGAGTAGGGATGGAGAGGATACGAGGACTAGGACAGGACTAGCTAATCGCTGTCACTGTGCGTCGCTCTTAGGGATCGGGAAGGTGGGAAGGGATTAACAACACAAACACCCATGCCTTTGAACAGATTTATCGACTGAAAAAATCCGATCGTACCGGGAATCGACCCCGGGCGGTCCGGCACGCAAGCCAACGACGTTGACACTGCGCCACGGACCGGACCGGATAATTGTTTATACAACTATTATATATAAGATCTTAAAATCGTGATTTGAAGTTTTTTCCTTTTGAGTTTACTTCATGGGTTTTTGAAATAAGTGTTTTTTGTAAAAACAATACATAAATCGATAAAACTACAGCTAACAAATAATAATTAAATAAGGAGAATGGCATAAAGTTGAGGATATGGCTTGGAGGTGCTTGATGGAAATTCAAGATTAAATTTGAATCCTTTGAAATTTGTACTTCTCCATGAATTTCGTTGCTAACAACATGGGTAACTGACAGATCAGTTGAACTTGATTCGTGCACTTGGATGATGAAAAAGTACGTTTCAAAAATGGCATAATGGGTAAAAAATATTATTCATAATTATGAGAAAAAAATATTAAAAACAATACACTTTGTTAATTCATGAAAAATTATCAGTCGATTAGCCCTTGTAACAAGTGACTCAAATGACCGACGCGAGTAACAAATGAAAATATAAATTATATATAATAATGCCACGTATCTTTTACATGGAGTATGTAAATTTAATGTCTTTAGTATTTTTGACTCTATCTATCTGATATTTATTTAACGCAATGGCAGTACGCTCTAAGATTAACTGAAATGGCAGATATTGATTTATACAAATACATAGTTATATATCGATGTAAGTATTCAGTAACTGAGAACGACAAGATATTGGAACTTAGTGTTTTAGTTTTCACAGTGTTTTTGATATGAATTTATTGGCTTACATAAGTTAGATATCTCTGCACTGGATGCAACTAGACCTCAGAGCGCGTTGCATCAGAGACGCCATAAAAGTCAAACGACCAACACTGAGAGATGGTCCAATTACGTGCTCTTATAAAAATATCTCTCGAACTGCCCGTAAAATAAATTTATGATTGACTGGCCAACATAAAGACGTCAATTAAAGATTGATAAATTTAATGGAGACACATTTATTTTAGGACGTACCAATTTTATATAATTCCAGGGTATTATTATTTATTTATTTCGTACATATAAAACAAATACACTTAATCGGTTTTCTCGAATACAACCTACTGATCGATAAATAAATAATAATTTTATGAATCCCACAAATGAACGGTCGCATTTACATGGCAAATAGTAATTTAATATTTCGTCCATTTATTTTTGCAAAACTATGGGAAATCTTAGTTTTGCATTTTTCGCGGAAAAAGACAAAATCCCTAATTTTGTATGACATCTCCAATTACACTATTGCAAATTATACGGTCCCGACTTAAGTGTAAATGGGGGGCTTAACTGTACATTTAAAATCAATACGTGATACATACTTTCGATGGATTCGACGTCAAACTTTATATATCTAAGGGAGTCTTGAGATTCGAATACTAAATTGTATAATTTTTCATTATTTTATTATGTTTAAATTACATTTTCTTAAATAATGTCTTATATTTTTGCATTTGAAAGTATTAAATTTTTCTGCTATTTTTTATAAAGTTTCGACTGTTATATAAAATTTGTTTAATCAGTCTAATAAAAATGAGAATGTATCTGCATAGGTAAACGAAGAAATGAAATATTCTTATAAATAAAAAATGCAGTTGTCGATTTGATGTTTCCTATGTGAATCATTTCACCAGTAAAAAAATATCAGTATGCATCTGAGGCGTTACCAACAGTATAGGGACATGGATTAAAATAATAACACCAACATTGAGCTTGCCAGTGTTAATATTGTTGCGTGTAATTTTGGGATCAAATCATCTTGTATAGGTAGGTATTCAGCTATTCTTATATCAAACTACTTCTAGATGTCTGCCCAACATAAGCGGCCGGACAGTTATCACATGAAATATTTTTTATATCATCATTATTCAATAAGCTACTTTTATACTAGCCGCTTAATCTACTGGCTGAGTGAAATATTATATGTGTGCTTTTAAATTCAATCAAATATAAAAAGAATATAAGAGTTGAATTCGACGATTAAATAATAAACATTATCGCTGATGATTGTCAACGAAATATCACGCAATTGTTGCTTTTCCGAAGTAGATAATGATTTCTTTTCAATTTATACAGCATGTATTCAGAACAAACAAATTGGCGGGCCTTTAATGTATAATATTGATTCGGTGAATGGGTTTTAACAAAAAGTTGCTTCTCGGTTCACTGATTGCCCACAGCTGGGATAGCAAACCTTTTAACAGATTTTAATGTATTAATATAAAGAAAACTTTTATCGTTTGAAATTTAAATAATCGAAAAATGATAAAACTACGGTATTATTTTTGTCTGTCAACATATGATATAAAAGTTGTGAGGGTATTTCGCGGTATAAAATGTGTATACATAATCAGTTATGTTATGGTTCTTTTTCCCATTTTTTCATTGAGATTGAGCTATATTTATATTTCCAAAAATCCTAGAGAATAAACGTAAAAATCGCAGAAGACCCATTAATTCGATGCAATTATTACAGGTAAGCTAAGTGTTATCCAATGCTCCCTCTAAGTTGTGCGCGCAGCAGTTTACAATACTCCGCGCACTGATCCATTTGAAAAATCCACTAAAAAGAGAAACCTAAATTAATAGAACATGTTTAAAACATTTATTTTTATTCATGCACGCTCCAATGCAGAGCATATGACATCATAATCAACTATTTCAACAAATGTTTTTTGATGATTGAAATTTTGCCTCGCATTTGGTGGTTTGGCCTGCTTAGCATTTAACTTACCGCGCAGCTAACCTCTCGGCTGAGATTGAACATTGATGGTATCTATGATTTATAATGAGAAGGTTTATTTCATTTTTAGATCACACATATGTATATAGCTGATCGAGCTCTAAATTTAATTTATGTTCAAAAGTGGCAGTCCTCAGCGTGACTTGAATTAGCAACAACAGTTCAGAAAACACTTTGAAATATATTTTTTTTATTTGATTAGAAATAAATATTCGTAAATGGTGCAATTTTTGATGGTTGGCTATGGCTTAATTGATGCATTTGCTTGTTGATAATGGAGCATCACAACGCATCCAATGTTGACACACTCGTTCAGAAAGTATGTAAGCTTATACTTATTTTAATGATAGGTATACATGTCCCGGCCAGTTTATCACGGTCTGCCGATTATAAACAACGTTCGTTCAATTCATCACATTGTTAAATCAAACTTGTGTTCTTATTGAATTGAAATGCAGTAAAAAAGTTAACCGGTTTTATTCTGAGAACTAAAATTGAATATCATTGTTTTTTACTTGCACCGTTTCGCTTTTATTCGTATCAATTAATGTGATCCAAACGATTTATCGGTTTGAATTTTATCACAATTTAAAAAATGAAGTTTCATATTACATACTGCCCGTTTTTTCTCACTATGGAAGTATAAAAAGAAGTACATGGACAAAGGTACCAATTTGCTTCATAAATATTTTGCTGCCACATCATATTTGTAGATCTTAAATAATTGATGGCCCATCGATATTGTTGTAACTCGAATGACAATATTGTTTTTTTTGTTTGATCAAAATTGGAAGAAAAACTTAAGTGTTGACAAAAACTCAAAAAGAGCTTGGAATTAGAAGTCTATATTATGTAAAAAAATCCTTAATATCTAAACATGTAATCGATATTCCTTTTTCTTAAAAAATTATCTTTTATATTTGTATTTTATTAACCACGCCTGCTCCGTTAGTGGAGTATATAGACACGTAACTCGTTACGTAGTTTATCTCTACAGATTTTTTCTACGAGAACTGCTTGTTACTCAGTCGCTTAACCTATTTGTATCTAAGATAGAAGGGATACAAAGGATAGGACTAGGACATGAATAGTGGTTTGCCGATCGTTAAGTTCCGTTTTTAGGATCGGATTGGAGTAGGAGGGAATTATAGACAACACAAACATCCATGACTCGAAATGAAGCTGCCGGAACCGGGATTCTAGCCCGTGCCATCCGACACTCGAACATGCGATTAAGTGTTACATAACCTTCTGTTATTATGTATTTTGTACATAAGCAGAATTTAAGCAAATGTATATATCTTATGACACGTGGCTGTGAGTAAGCGATTCAACACTATTTCATGGCCAACTTGTAGAAATATTGAATGTACAAAACAATTTACATCTGAGATTGCAGTGCTTCAAGGTGCTGATATTTATACCGTGCTCTTAAAAAAGAGATTTAACGATTTTGGCACGAAATCAATTACAATAAGAAGTTAAACTATGTCAACTGAAGACTTTGTAAGTCCGCTCGACAGTGCTTACTTGCTAAGTAAAACTTCGCCGGATCTTAAGCTGTTCCGTTCGGTGGCGATGTAATATTAAAAAAAAAATGAGGAAAAACTGTTAAGAAAAGTAAATTTTAGTCGACTTGACATGTTTATGATATCCTACTATTTTATGCTATGCATGATTGCGCTAGATCTAAATTGACGCTGTCAATTTGACAGCCAAACTTATAAACTGTATATCTTCGGCTAATGAGCTTTCCAACCCTTCGTGCTCCACGATCGATATTATCGCGTCGGATCATTTAGCTTTTGTCGCAGAGGGTGAAGGTATATTACACACCCACATTCACACAAGCAATATGTGTTCTATTCTGTGGAGTACTGCAGTCACCAATGCGAGGGTAAATATCAGAACAGTTTGTGCAAAAAAATAAATATCATACAAACAAATATTATAATAAATTGTTTTTAATGTTCTGTGTTCATACCACCAAATGAGGTGTAAATGTATATAATTTTTCATATTTAACTTAGTCCGTTCCCAATGGGGAAAATAAATATCGATCTCTATTGGATAATTTTCAAACAAAATATGTCAACAGGAAGTAGGTTATTGTGCCACATAACCTTTGTGGATTGTTTCGAATTCTTGTGTAATTGGCAGTAATTACTGTTGCAATAAATACAATATTTATTTTTATAAATCAGAACGAATATAATATTATATCACGGGTACACATCGTGGATTTATAGTAATTAAGAAAAATTAAGCCATTTAAAAATGCCAGTGTGTTTCGCACTTTTTACGTTTACTTATTTCTAAATATGCATCGAGAATTTAGAATATATATGAAAATAATGTCATGTTGCTATTTGAGCGGATACAAAAATAATTTACAGAATATTTTTATTGAAAGTTATTTACCAAACCGAAATTCTTTTTGGAATGCTACCGTTGCATTCTCTAATAGTTCAAAGATCATTATCGATACGGGACTGAACTAAGAATTCTAGAACTCTAAAGACTGAAAAAGTGGACATGTTTCCACTACGTGACCGAAGCCATAGCAATTTTTTTTTTAGACTTTTTCTTCGCATCGTTCATATAAAACATCAGCTGCAAAAGTTGTTTAATTGATATAAACTTGCCTAGTGAGATGGACATTAATTATCGTCTTAGTGAGAAGATAGAGGGGTTACTAATAAGGTTGATTTTTTCTTCAACATATTTTCGATCCTAGATTGTCGTTTTTTACGCCCCCAATAAGGGACGCTTCTGATTACGTAATGCTTACTCCAGTGATACTATTTGAAAGGGAAAATCTTCCAACAAGTCGCGATGGCGCCCTAGGAATGCTTTCAGCGTTTACTCACAAAGGGCTGAGACAAAGCCTCCATGCGAACCCTAAGCTCAGTGACCATACATCCTGTCGCGAGAGATTTCATCAGGTTGTTGATTAAACAAAATATTGACAAAGGTTTGAACACTTTTTGAATAAATAATACGGGGAGATCCAGAAACAGACTGAAACGTGTTGGACTCCTTTAAATTACTTTAACATTTTAGGGATTTCTACTTTTGTTGATTTTATTGATGTGAGACTGTTATGTTCGGTCCGTGGCGCAGTGTCAACGGTGTTGGCTTGCGTGCCGGACCGCCCGGGCTCGATTCTCAGTACTAGCGGATTTTTCAGTCGATGAATCTGTTCAAAGGCATGGGTGTTTGTGTTGTTGAAAATCCCTTCCCACCTTTCCGATCCCAAAGACATATAGTGACAGCGGTTAGCTAATCAATAGTCCTGTCCTAGTTCTCGTATCCTTTCCATCCCTACTCTCTTCAAAAAAGAAAGGTTGTGCAACTGAGTATCAAGCAGTTCTCGTAGAAAAATAAAAGTTTTTTTTAGCCATGTCCACTCTAAAGTTGGGAGCGGACATGGTTAAAAAAAATAATATCATAATTATGCTGCACCCGAAGTTAATTTTCAAATAGTATCACAAAAAATCTTCGAAAGAAGGAATGTGAAAAAAAAATTCTTACTGAGAATGAAATTAAAATTTAATAATATCTGATATCGCTTTGTAGAAGAGGGAAATCAAACTCTGATGCGCTATTATATATTACATGCTTAACAAAATCAATACTCCATACAACTTTTATAAATCTTTAAGGAATTTCACCAATTCTTCAAACTCTATAATGTCAGTCCCATAATATTTACCGGAATCATATGGCTGTCATGCCTTTTAAACGTTAACAAAAGAGGTGAGAGCGTGGCAGGTAGATATGTCAATTAAGTAAAGTTGCGTGTCGGAAACTACTTACAAGATTGAACTTGCGCCCTTCTTCAATCCTCTTGCATGCTATTTCATATGATGCGATTCAGAAAACCAAAGATTTTCAAAGTTGTGTAGACTGAACACAGTTGAATATACCATGAAATTGTGCGCTCAATGCGTTTGTCGTATTAAGTGACAGTGGCTAAAATTATATTCCCAATACGGACACTTTCAGTTATTGATTGTTCCATTGATTTTATAAATTTGTGTTCAATAGCTCAGATTTCTTTGATGATTCAATTCTCTCCCACTTATCCGATACTTAAGTTCACTATTTGTCATTTCGTTACCTTACTTCTTTCTTGTATAATTTTATTTCTTTTGAACTTTATGTTTCCTTTGTTTGCCTTTATTTGTAAGAATTTATATTGTCCCTTTAAATCTCTGAACTGAACTCTTTTCTGGACATTCCACGTTTCATTATGGATTACAGACATTAAGATTTATTTATTAAATGCACATATTTTGGCTTTTACTTTGTTAATGATAATTCATTTTTGATGTATTAGTTTGCATTGCTAAGAGGTCTTCAACATTTTAATTAGAGTCTATTTTTCTTGTATTTTGCTTCAATTTATTTGCTTAGTTGGAATGCCAATTAATTGTCATACCTTGTACTTAACTTTTGTATACATATCACAGTTTCGTTGTATTTATTATCAGTTGAAAATGCTTGCCATGAGCGAAACCAGTCCTGATCCAATAAAATTTATGTGAAATAAGTGCTAAAAATGTGTTAAAAATTATTTTTAATATATAGATTTTTTATATTTTCAACACGTAAAAATTTAATTCAGAAATTAATGATATGTTTAGTTTGGGAACCGCTTGGCATTCACTATTATTCCAGAGTACACTGGAACAGTGGAAAGGATTTGAACTGAGTCGCTAATGCGTGAAGGGATTGATTGAAAATTTACAGGAAGCAGGGTGAATTTTAACCTACACGTTATAATATAATATAAATTATATTCAAATGAGAACCCGCAAAACATCGTCTTTCACTCAGTGGATTAATCAAATAACTTGCATTTGTGAGCAAAATAGTAGTTCCCAACAAATTAACAGCAACCACCAAAGGGTGAGCATAAATCACTTCTACGCAGTACAACGATTATAAATTATACATTGTTTAACTCCAGTTAGTTATTTTAGTGTACTGTTTTGTATTAATAAATGGCTTATATATTATACTACAGAATTATAGTACCTGTCAATTTTAATGAATTCAAATTGAATATAGTTTTGTCTTGTGAATAATGAAATGTAACGTTTTATTTGTCTTAAATTTTTCTGGAAATTGGGATTTCTACTAATGAGTTCTAAATTTAAAATAAAATGATTCAAGTGTTTTTGAAAATATAAAAATAATACTTGGTATTTATTACAGCAAACAATTGCCTTTGTCTATATCTGATTGTGATTGTTATTTGAAAATTAAAATCACAATCAGATAAACTCAATGAGAATTTTTAATATGGTAATGATGCAACCAAATTCAGACCAGACGGAGGAAAACGATAGAAACGACCAGGGTTTGACTTGAAATATACCATCATCTAAGAAGAAGATAGCCATTATATCTGGAATATTTTTTGTCTGTCGAAACGCCGAAAACAGTAATAATGTAGATTTTCAGAAAACAGAAACATTGTAGATTTTTTAAAACCATTTCCACTACTAATTTAAACATTTTACCACAAAGTGTTTTGACTTCGACTGGTCAACTTTGTCAGACACTTAACTTCTCTTAAAATAAATATTGCTTAGGTTAGGCAAGGATGCTATGTAGAATTAAGTAGTTGGCTGGCAGCTGGAGATTTGTAAAACATCACAGACTGGAAAATAAATGGATGGGAGTTCATTTCAGGATTGGAGCCCTTGACTTATCAATCAAATAGTACTAAAGCTCTATATATTACACAGTGCATCTATCGTATTTATCCGAAAGAATTGACCGTCAGAGATGAATGCCGATCTGTCACTTCCTTTATTAAAGCTTAGATGTTCGGTGGCATTTCTACACTTTTTTTAATTTTACCGTTATTTTGCTGTCAAAAAATTGCAACAAAATCAAGTGTTTTAAAAGAAAATGAAAATTTTTGTGACGATTAACTTACAACATTTCACAATTTATATGATGAGTACCTCCTGTATTATATCCAAGTGCTATCTATACATGCAGTGGATAGGGTCTGTTAACCTTTGAGACTATGTTGTCGCTGTACTGTTAGACCTAAACCTGATTGCTATATATTGCAAAGAGAATCGAACGAATTTTATAAAGAAAGAGCTCACTATTTGAGAGTTTTTGTATCATATTGTACAGTTAAAACACTTGATGAATTAAAACGTTAAATATAATTTTTTGGACACCTGTCATACCGACTGTGACAGACATGTATTACATGAGAGAACTAATGAATAATACTGTGCCAATGAATTTAATTTATATCAAATAAAAAACTGTCTTAAGCGATTCATAGAAAATATACGAAAAAAAATCATTATATGTATATTAAAAAATGCTAAAACGAAATCATTCAAATTGATATTTTTTACGGTAAGTTATCGTTATGTCGCAAATAATCCGGAATAGTAACGACTCATTTAATTGGGTCATAAGAGTGCAATTGAAAACATTTTAAATTGTATTCATTGACCGCTAAAATGCACACTAATAAGCAGTGATAACATTTCCCACGATCGTGGTTAAAGCATTATTTTCATACCTAACAGACAGGCCATACATTTCATGATATAATGTAATATTATTAATTTCTTGGAATAAAATAATTGTTTTCCATTTCTCGCCATAAGACAATGGCGGGGTTTTTTTACAGCATCCTATCACATACAACTGTGGATAAATTATTGCCAGTCATATAATATGTATTATGCAGTCTATTTTACCGACAATTCTGGCCCTAAAGATTTTTAATTAAGACCGACCTGTCTGAACATCTTGGATGCAATGGCTTAACAGTGACACTTACCACCAGTAAAGGCCACGCATAATAATAATAATAATAAAAAAGTAGAACCAATAATAATCTAAAACATCAAAGTATATCATTCTACAAGAATTCTAAAAGAAATACATACTGTGATATTTTTACAATAATATAACGGCGTAGCTACGATAATTTGCATGTATTATATTAAAATCAGCCGAACTATTATTTTAAAACAATAGTCACTGAAAAAATAATAGTTTTTTACTGACACCATGATCTAGTGCAAGTGCTTCCCAACCTTTTTACACCTCGGCAAGAATATTATAAATATTTCGTTCACCACTAACTCAAAAAATACCAGTGAATTGTTTATTAGTTTTGAAATTTTCTTACATAACATGCACAGTATAATAGTTATATTACATATATAAAAAAATATTAAACACACATATTCTAATGTTATTTGACAAATAAGCACCGATTCACGGACCATCATTTGGTTAACACTAACCTAGTGAATGCAGCGGTCACAGACTGGAAATCCATTTGTTTTTTGGCATAATTTTCAGATAAAGTTTTTACAAGTCTTCTCTCGTTATACATTTGTGATATTAAACCTTCAATACAATCTATAGAAACAAAAAACAATCCCCAGTCATATAAGTTCACTAATCAACATGCTCCAGTTAGGGAGCCAAATTGCTCACAAAAAATAAACTGGGCTCTGTGCCAGTATCGTGTATTGCAAATAACTTTGACAAGTGATAAATTAATAAAATCACCAAGTAAATAATATTCGTTTGTCGCCCAAATGCCACCTATTAATATGTACAGGAATTTCGTTTGAGGATTATGCAAATTCCCAACTGTCAACGGATAATATCTTGCAACAAAGTCTGCCATAACACAGTGTAATTAAATTAAGACCACCGAAGCCATTCGAAGGAACTTTACAACATTGGAATAAGCACAGCGAAGTCTAAAAGTAACTCGATTTAAAAGTGTATAGTATTATGTTAATAGTGTATAATACATTGTTCAAAGATAGAAACTTTAAAAATCGCGCCAGTGGATATTTATTTATAAAACATGTGTACTCGGGATGATTTCGAATAAAAATACTATTTAAATATTTCTTTAATTGAAAAAACGACGTGTTTTTAGTAAATTGACTTAATTTACGGAATTTTCTTTGGCATAATCAAATTGCTTTGAATCACATGCATGCTCAATTATATAGGGTCTGAAAAAATCGTGTTCTATAATCCCTTAAAGATTTGTCATCTTGGGTTCAAAAATTTTGGAACTCTCCTCTTCAATTGAATTAAAGATATGGAAATTCTGATTGTAATTGAAAATTATTATGAAATATTAAAACGATATTTTTTTTCCAAATTACCTTTTATAATAAGTTTTCAGCAGCTAAATTAATTATCCACAGCTGAATTTTTGTTTGAAATCAATTCCTCATTAAAATAAACGACTTTTATTGTTTTCTAAGTGCGCACGGCATAATAAACACGTTGCAAGTAAATTATAATATTCATTATGGAATAAAACAAATACTTGTGTAGATGGATGGATCCGCAGGTGACCCGGCAATTAAGGCCTCCCAAAGGAATAGTATCCCGGCCATTAGCGCAGCTGTTATTACACAAAGAGGAATGATTGTGATATTCTGCGAAAGCAAGGCTACGAGGCAATTCGTTCAGATGGTAAGCCTAGTCGCCAAATATTGAATATTACATTATCAGGTACTGTGATATTTGGTTGAAAATTATATAATATCCGCGTCAATAATATTGCTGGTGGAGATTAAATTGAGACAGAGGTAGCAGCCATTATTTTTTATTTCAATATTCTATCGAAAATGATAAAATGGTTGTGCTAAAAATGAACGGGTTTGATTTCTTAAAATATAAATCACAAAAAAAAAATTACTCACTATCTTTACTATCCATATTGAAGTTGGAAGAGGAGGATTTTACTAGTGAAGGGATGTACTCACATCTCAAATTATTTATTATTTGTTAGACAGAAATCCCAAACGAAAAAAATATAGGATCTTATTGATTTCTGCGCAAACAGTACAAACATCATCAATTCAGATTTTTCGTTAATTCCCTTGTTTTTACGTGCGTTTGCCTAAAAATCGTCATAGAGGCCATTGTGTATCAACTTCTTATCTCATCGTTTATCCTCACGGACGAAGGTGAGGCTATATATACCAGTCCTTTATGTTCGTGCTCCTAGCTGCTTGTTCTCACCGGCTGCAGTGTCAACGGGTTCATATCCTCGTACGGACACCTCCATATAGATATTCATTTCCTCTCACTCTGTTGAAACAATCACCATTACAAAAAGCATCCGATTAGTCATGCAATCGATTCTATAATCATTCAATATGTTTCGTAATATAGCAACGCCATATCCCATCGCGTATCCATATCGACTGATATCCTCTCTCCAACTCACCCTTCAATAGCTCCAGAACCGTGATCGTCTCGTTTCCTTCAAATTACGTTTTCATATATTAATTTCCTTTGTGTTGCGCCCGAGGAAGTAACAAACCGCGGCGGCTTAGCGCGGATGAGTGGTGCTAGGGCGTAAACTAGAGAACTAAGCATTTTGTACTCTCATATCAAATTGTGCTAAAATATCATAATGTACCTGCAGAGTTCGACTGCTAATGCTTTCGTCTCATTAATCCAAATTTCGTTATGCGTTGGGACTTTGTGAAACAATATATTCTTAATAACATGTCTACACTTAGTTGCTTTGAGCGAAAAGGAAATAAATTTAACAACATATTACTTCTATTGTTTGACTATAATTTTCACGTTATAAATCGTTGTAATATTTCCTTATTGTTGTTTGTATTGCAAAAAGCTTACTCGTCTGAATAAGATAAATGAGCTATCTTCCATTGACTTTCTAAACATACGTCAAGTTACAAGATTTTAATACTATAACCGTTGCCAATGCGGAGCGTATGTTATTGCTATAGACTTATTGAGAATCTCAGAATAAGGTAGAGAATTTAGCCATCACGTAAATCCACGGTTGGAAAATCAATGCATGCAAATTGCTTGTTCGGGGACTCGAATCCGCAAACCTGAAATCGAATAGGATTAAAATCAAAGATCGTTAACAACTCTTCATGAAGGGTAAACTACAACTATTTAATTGCATATTTATTTGAAACTGAAATTTAAGCCAAAGCCATTATAGAAGATTCACCAATTATCTATTTTCTATCTATCTATATATATATATATATATATATATATATATGTATATAAAAATGAATGTCTGTATGTATGTCCGCAATGGACTACTAAACCGCTCGACCGATCGATGTGAAACTTTACAAATTTATTGAGTGCACCCCCGCGATGGTTTCTGGCCTACCAACCCCTTCCCCCTAACCACCCCCAACCTCCCCCCCAATTTTTTTTTTAAACTTTATGAATTTTTCGAGTTCACTTCTTCGAAGGTTTTTGGCATACCCCCTCCATACGCTCCCCAAACCCCACCCCGCCAAACAACCCCCCTCCCCCCAAAAATTGATATTGAATTTTTACAAATTTCTCGAGTACACTTCCGCGAAACATTCTGGCGTACACTCCTTCCCCCACCCCACCCCCTCCCAATCCCCCCTACAATTACTGGCGTAGCATCGCGCGCAGGGTACAGCTAGTACCATATAATAAAAAGTTAAATACATAAATGGAAAATGTTTTCTGTTTCCACATATTTTCTTCGCCGAGCTCATGAGCTCTAAATTGTAAGGGATTTACAAATTCGATGATTTTGAATTTTTTTGTAGTCACTTGTTTATTCTTTAATTTCGTCTGAAATATTTAAAATTTCAACGACAAATGAAATATTGTAAAACTAATGATCAACGACTAAGTCATTAAAATGTGTTATATTACATCATGCGCCATTATTTATTATAAAAATAAACATACAATTAAAATTGATATCTTTGCTATTAACTGTTGATGCTTCAAATAAATAATTAAAATATAAGACGAAGAACTCATTTATAAATAGAGTAAACAATTATTAATGATAGTATGTTTTCTTTGATAATATTTAAAAGAGCAAGCATTTTCTCCGCGTTTACAAGAGTTATGTATTCACAATGCATATATAACAGAAACTATGCTGAACTTTTCAGCACTATTTATTTAGGATTCTTCCGGCGTGTGCAATATATTATTGTGCCTACGTTAACCACCCTGTACCTCACAGTCGAATGGGTTTTCCTACAGTATGTCCCCCCTGGGAGATGCTTATGCATTCACTACCATTTACCAGTAGTATTGAAATACCTCATGCATGGAGCACTCCATCAAGTTGGTGGACATTAAAATGGATATATACATAGCACTCAACCCACTTACTCACAACGTAGGTACATCGTTCATCAGATCGTTTAAAAAAGTCAAATCGTTACGAGTAAAAACATTTAATTCTATCGTGCATTTGAAAAAAAAATATTTGAAAAATATTAGTTTGATTATATTGGAATAACTAATAGAATACGTTAAAAATAACTTGACGTAGTTAATATTACTCACTGCTTTAAAACATATCTCAAATCGTTAATTTGTACAGACGAAAAATAGGTTTTCCAATGATAGTTTGAAACTTATCTTACATAATTTTATCTCGACGTGTATTTGTTTTAAAAGCATTTGGTTAAGAAAGAATTATTTAACGTTTCTGACGTGAGTATGTATAAAAAATTCAAAAACCAAAATACAACACAATACACAAGAATATAAGAGGTTATCAAATTCCTATTTCTAACTTAAAAATAAAATATTCATTACTTCGAAAATGATAAGCTAAAATGAATGTTGGTAAGAATGTTTTATTTAATACCGTACATTAATACATCTGTTAAAATACTCAATTAATTCAACTGAGTAAAGTTATAGATGAAGAAAGTGTGTCAAAATGTTTTTGAAAAATATCTTATTCACAGTATGTATAATGGAAATATTTTTGTAGAAGACTCAATGATAAGTCTATTTACATATCAGTTCAATGTAATATACTTTTTAAATATTCTACGATAATGGCATAAAAAAAACTCTCGCAAAAGAGAAAACACTTAAAAGAAAAAGGGAGGAAAGAGAGTATGTATTATAAATATTACTCTGCCAAACAAATCTTTGAACAAGCAAAGCAAAGAAAGAGAAAGAAGGCTCTACGGATATCTTTTTGAAAACGGGCGCCACTGTAAACAGAGAAGCAGTGTTGCACTTTTTCCTGAAAAATTCATGACTCTTCCTGAAACACAGCCTTGTATTATTTTAAACAAAGACGTGCTCTTTCGAAATTGTATGATTTGGCATTTGAAAAGTGTGCGGTTAAATCCAGATACTGGCAAATTCCAAGTGTGAAAAGGAGATATTTATAAGTGTCGAATTAATTTTGTTTACTTTTGTTAGAACAAATTCCACTTTCAAACTTAATGCTTACGTTTTATTTATACATTAAGAAGTTTATCGTCATTGGCTGTCGGATGACTTATATTAATGAACCAAGTAAGATTGGACTGTAAGTCTTTTGTAAACTTACGAAGAAAAAAAAATTAAGAAACATCCTACATTCTTAGGAACGTTTTGATCAACATTATCAAAACAGTCACTCGTAGTTTGTATATCTTATATATAAAACGGAAACGGCGTATGTATGTATGTGGGTCTGTAATTCCCTTTTGCATTGTTGTTGCAAGTTGCCATAAAAACGAATATGAAAGAAAATATGTTTGAATTTTTATCGGCGAAGACATTTAGTCAAAATGTAATAAATTAGTCTTCTACCAACTTTTTCCCGGCTTTTATTAATATAATAATGTTTATTATTTACGTGAAGGACATTTCTTTGACAGCAAATTAGATTTTTTCCTTGAATTTGGACATTTTAATGGGCGAGAATGGGGCTGTCATCAAATTAAATAATGTTTGTGATTTTATTTTAACTCTATTTTGGATGTTAGATTTTGTGATATAATTATGTCGAATGATATAACATTAAATAATTATTGGTCGCTTAGTCCGAGCGACGCCGGGTAGCAATACTAGTATTATATAATGTAGATAATCACTTTTGTTTGATAGACTATAAGAAAAGATTAAAACAGTTAATAAATTTACTTTTCAACTACTAACTTCATAACAAAATGCATTCGACGAATGCTTAATCACTCATTTATGTTAATTTTTGGGATAGTGTGTCTAGGGCTCCCAAACTTTTTTTTATCAATTCCCTCTTTCACCATTTCTCAAAAAATAGTACGTCCCTTCCCGAGATGGCTTAACTCACAAGGTGCATTCGAAACAATATGCATAAGGCTCATTAAAACTTAAGAAACCAGCAATTCACCCCCTGGTTGTGAAACTCTGGTGTGAGTTTGATCAGAATATAAATCGTTTACAAATATCCAAGAAATTTTTTCACATTTTTTAAAACATGGTGATCATTTGAATTTTGTTCTTTTCCATGAGTTTTGTTGCTTACGACCCGGGTTTCGCCTTTCGGCATCTTCATGCATTTCAAGTGCACGGATGTACTTGAACTGACGCGTAGTAAACAGTTTGTATCGTTTATATACAACAAATAGAAGTAGATCATTACGTTAGGGATCAATTTATTTTTTAAACAACTATTATTCTAAAATGAACATAAATGAGTGATTAAGCATTCGTCAAATGCTCTATTTATTGATCGACAATGCTCTGAATATTTAAAAAAAGTCGGCATTGCCGAGCAAACTTTTGCAATCACAATCTATTGCTAGGAAAAGCCGTGAAAATTTACCATTCGATAGTGTAGGAATATTGGAGAAATACTGATGGACTTGCTCAATTGAGTAATCTTATATATAAAACCGAAACGGCGTATGTATGTATGTGGGTCTGTAATTCCCTTTTGCATTGTTGTTGTAAGTTGCAATATAATAATGCTTATTATTTACGTGAAGGTATTATTTGACATTTCTATGACAGCAAATTAGATTTTTTCCTTGAATTTGGACATTTTAATGGGCGAGAATGGGGCTGTCATCAAATTAAATAAAGTTTGTGATTTTATTTTAACTCTATTTTGGATGTTAGATTTTGTGATGTAATTATGTCGAATGATATAACATTAAATAATTATTGGTCGCTTAGTCCGAGCGACGCCGGGTAGCAATACTAGTAATAATATAATATTCAACCAACTATAACAGAAAGTGCGCAATTCGCATGTTGAAAAATTCTGTATTACATCACAAAGCTTCACAAACCAGCAAAGATGTGTGCTATTCACTGTAAAAAAATTACTACATATAGGTATACATATTTTATATTTTGTAAAAAAAATATTTTTAGTAACAGTTCATCTTCAAAATGATTCTGTCAATAATAAAAGAATCAATACCTCATAGAGGACATTTTTTGTGAGATAAAAACTATTTCGCACGAATCTGAGGTTTAGCCAACGCAGCTTAAAGTTTGGAAGACTCCGTTAGCTGAGTCATGTACAACCAGCGAATAAATGGATATAATATAGCAATCTTGTATAGGAGAAGAATAATTTTTGATAGTTATTGACTTCATTCAACGAGCACATTAATGTATGGAACAAATGAACGGTGTTTGGATGACTTATTCCGGAAAGTTGACGGTCATAATAATAGTGATGAATTTGATTTTAGTTCATAAACTCTCATGTGTAATGGATCAAGTTGAGAACGGAATCCCTGATGATTTAAATAATATGGACACTTGAAAACTACCTCCTGTCTGAACTAACCCGTCATTACTAAGCTACGAGTTTCAAGACGAACTTCTGTAGTTTTGCAATGCTGTCCGTAAAGCTTATTAAATGTTTGTAGAACGTCCCTTCACTGCACTATGTGAACCACACGTTAGAAATTAAAAGAAAAATAATTGAATCAAATCATGCGGAGTTCTGATTTCAGTTTTTATCACGGGATCTTCACATTCAATTATAAGATGCAAACTATTTTTTTTATGAATTGATAAATTCTTATGAAATAAAGCAGCTTCTCGCTCGTAGGCAAACACAGCCACTTTTCTCGCGTACTGGACCAGATTTACTGTGTCCGTCCAAAGCAGCGGTCATCAACTTTTTGGTTCGCATGGAACATTTTTTTTTTTAAATAAAAACATGAAATAGTTATTACACATGTTTACTAAAAGTAAGATTTTTGCCGCTGACGACTCTTTAATAATCAAAACAATTCCCCAGACCACCGCTAGGTAGACACTTCTCGAAAGAAAAGTTGAATCTTCAGAATTTTCTACTTTTCTACTTTTCTATAGGTTTTGTCACCAATGACCAGGGTTTCGCCTTCAGGGTTTTCAAGTGCACGTACGAAAAGTTCAAAATTACAACAATTCAAATTGATATTGAAATTCCATCAAGAAACTCCAGTCGAAATTCTAAATTACTTATCTATAGAACAACCAATTAATAAATTCTTCTTCGACTTATTCTTCTCTGGTGCTAGAGTCTGGATGAACCTCTATGGCGTCCGTTCCGAATTCACGTATCATTTGCCGCCAGACCTATTACAAATTTAAAATTTAATTGATTGCCATTTTTATTAAATGAAATATAAAAAGAAATACGGTTTTTATGCATGAAAGATGTGCACCTGACTATCGCAACTGGAGATAACTTAAAGTTAAAACGTTCTTTGTTCCCGGCTCCCGTGTAACGAACTCGCATAATGGCACATTCTGTATCGTGGCGTGCATTCTTATCCTGTAAGTTTATCGGGCGAGTGGAGTAGGGTTTATCATATGGGGGAAGTAGCGCGCGAAATAAGGAGGACGGAACCCCACAGCTTTAGTCTTTGTCACTTGTAACAGTCACGTATCGTCATGGTGAGTACACATAAATGTCATCTTGATTCCCTTAAGATTATTTATTTAATGAATAAAACTATGTTACTTCTACAGAAACTCCAATCGGCAATTACCATATTGATATGATTCATTTTGTCAGAGTACAAGGTAGGCATTTATCCGTGACACTTAAATCAATGAAAGGAGAAAAAAAAACGTTATATTTTTTTCATATTTATGGAGAATAGTAAGCTTGTAAACATGTGATCACAATAAATATTTATATGTTTTGGAATGTCGGGTCCGTGGTGCAGTGTTCAAGGTGTTGGCTTCGTGTCGGATGTCTCGGGTTAGAGTCCCAGTAGCATTTTTGTCAGTCGATTAATTGATTCGGTTCGAGGGCATGACTGTTTATGTTGTCATATAAGCCGGGCATAGCTAGCCACTGGTCTTATCTTTTGAATATCTTTTCTATACCTGCTCTTATCAAACCAAAGGGTTGATGAGCGACTGAGTAAAAAGTAGTTTTCGCAGAAAGTAATATGTTGAGATACCTCCATTAGGAGTAGGGACTCCAATTACTCGACATCTCAACTACTCGAGTATCGAGTAGTAAAATTTTAAAATACTCGAGTAGTTTCAGATGTACCAAACTATATACAGTAAAACCCCGACTCTACGTTTTTCAAGAGACCGTATAAAAGAAGCGATTAATGAGGGAAACGAGGAATGCGGAAAAGTTTTAAATATGAACTAAATGCCGGGACTATAGAAAATGAACGCACCACGCGGGAAAACGTATAATCCGAGAACGTAAGATCGGGGTTCCACTGTATTATTAATTCAAATTTGTGTATTAGATGTATCAAAATAGATGATAAATAAATAAATAAGCTTATTTTATTTCATTTATACATTAATTTCAATTTATGAAACATATATTTCATAAATAATAGAGAATTAAACGTCTCAACTTTTAATATGGTTCGAAGTTTTGTTTTTTTATTCCCACAGTAGGAAAATACTCTCTGTGTTGCTGTGAACGTCGGTAAAAAAGTGAACTATCAATAAATAGTACTATTTAGTTTTTCTGCCCGCTATTTAAAACAAAATAATATTTGGAAATAAATCTTCATTTATAAATTACGAGTGTTACTCGATACTCGAATTGGAGTCTCTAATTAGGAGTTCACATGTTCCAGATTGAGAGCGGGAATGGATTAAAGAATGTTTTTTTCCTCGCAAAAAGAAAATTGAATTAATTTCGCTTTTTGTCGAAATTCAAATATATTTAAAATTAGTCCTTTTATCTAAAAAAATCTTTTCTGAGTCGTCATTCGTTCGTAGACATTTTATTTCGATTGCCACATTTAAAAACTTCCTCCCTCAATGTTTTCTTATCGAAAATACCCCACATAAAAATAAGCATAAATAATAATTTGTGTTTATTTTTGGAAATCTTTTATTGCCAATAATAAAATCAATCTCCGATAATAACTGAAACTTTAAGTTATGCATATTATGTGAATTTGTTTTGTGTTTTCGTGTGAAAGAAAATACGTATTAATAAAATCATATTTCTTATAAATATAGTTATAATAAATTGTACAAAGTCATAGTACATGTATTTTATATATGTAACTACAAAAATTCTTAACAATAACACTGTTAAATTAAGCATCTTTATGTGTATTGTTATATTCCACTGAAAAAAATACGCGAATGCGACGTAAAATAACAAAGCAGATTGTTTTTGTTTTTCAAAATTACGTTACCTACTTCCATTTATTATTTCACGAAGGTTGCCCAGAAGGGACGCATTATGACGAAAAGCTCCCGCTCCACTAAATACAGCACACGCCATTTCGAGAGGGTGGCTTTATCGCGTTCGTCGACACAAGCTTCCGTGAAACCGTACCTAATCATTTATTTAAACAGATGACTTGCCATTCACAATGAGTGTCAACTTAATCGAGATTGTTTCACACGTTGTTGAAGGTCTATACTTACTTATTTTGTTTAGTAAGTCAAATAACCATTGAGCTTACAGCTCGCTTCTCGGATTCCTAAACTTTTGAATGAAGACTTTGTAAAGCTTCCGAAGAAATAGGAACGTGAACGTTTTATTAAGTTTAGTATTACTTTTGTCTTTAACTGGCTTTATAAACTTCTTTGCAAATATTCTCTGAGAGATTTTCTAAAGCTTTTACCAGGCTTCCGAATATTTTTCTCACACTTTGAATACAACCTCGTCGTAAACTTTACTGATAAAATGATAGTTTTTATTATTTTTTTAACGCTTACTTTAGATTTGTAAAAAATAGAATCATTTTGTAAATTCATATTAGCAAATAATTATCGGCAAATAACTTGAAAATAGGTAACTTTTTATACATTCATAGTATTCACTTGGATGTTATCTAACTAAAAGTAATGAAATTCTATATTCATGTAAAGATTGTTTGAATTGATTGATCATAAAGTGATGTATTCGAATCTGGAATTATTTGACGAGCAAAAGTTAGAATTAATTAATCAATTGCTTCGGCAGCTAACAATGAATTCATTGAAGAATCCTTTCGACTGTTACTCAAAGAAACTAAATTCAGGAGAAGGTTCAGCTGGGTGACCGTAGAATGAATTGTACCTTTTATAGTTAGTTATTCGGTGGACAGGGCCGCACCCAGGATAAAGTGGCAATTTTGCCGTCGCATAGCAACGTCCGGTCGGAATTAATTGGACAGCGGGACACATATTGAAAAGAAAATAGAGAATATCGCATTCGCACAAAGAGGGCTAATTTCAAAAGGGTCCAATTTATTTGGAAAGCTATTTCCCGCTGCCGAGCCTTTGCTTACCGCTTGGCAATCGTGTGCTGTGGGTGGTGTGGGGGACGGGGCTAATAAAACAGTGGCAGCGCTAACTTATTCCACAGGTATATCAACACAAAAGTGTTATGATCCTAGTCATATATCAAAAGAATTGTTTGTTTCTATCGTAGTTATGGTTCGCTTGTCATTGGAAACCCCTGATTAATATATATTTATATAAATCATTTTTTATGTAACTGTAAATTCTTGGCGGAAAGGTATTGTATTGACATGAATAGTCACAAGCATTACATCACATAACAATGCTTGTAATGATCCATACCAGTCCTGACCTTTCTAAAATATGTGCGATAAATACACAAAAAACATATGTATATATAAAAAATATTATTTTACCTTCAAGTTAGCAAATAGCTAATGAGCATATTTGTTCAATATTCTTTCAGATAATATACATCGTGAAGTAGCAGAAGACTTATTTCTAACAAAGTGTAAAATATCAATTAAGTTTAATTGTATAACTTAATTACGTAAATGAATAGTTTTTATTGCATGCCATCGATTTTGATAACATATATGTAATAATAATAATACACATAAGATTTCGCATTAATTAAACAAAATCTTGTTTGAATAATTGTAATGGCAATACCAAAAGAGTTTATAAAGAATATTTTCGATGGTTTCGGCGGTAACTTTGTGGAAGTTCATTTTAATATAAAATTTAAAATAACTTTGATTATTCCACGTATTGTGTAACTAATTGTGACACGTGTTTCGCCTCTTTCAGAGGCATCTTCAGACTTACTATCGCAAAGTTTGCTTAAGTAATGAAGCAAGATAAATTCTAACATTTTAACATTTTAAATTATGAAATTACAAAATGGATTACGGGTTTTTTTCTTTCTAAAGGAAACAAGGAAGGGGGTGATAGAATCAAAACAATGCATTAACATAATGCTACTAATAAGGTGCAATCACTCAATCAATTAGATTGGGATTTTTCCTTTTTAAGGGACGCAAGAGAGGGTTATAGAATCGAAACAAAGCAAACAAATATATTTCTAATGACGTTAAACATTACAAACTAATAAACTATAATTGAAATAAATATTATCAGAGAAGGATATGTGAACTGTTTGAAGAGAACCGAAAACAGAATGATTATAGAAATTACGGGAACGTGGCTTAATATATAGTAAAGTAATAACGAAAAAAATATTTATATGAAACAAATACATGATTTATTATTAAATTGTTTACTTTGTTTAAGAACCGTAAGTGAATAAGTTATTCAGTGGGCTAAAATTAACTGTTGAACGTCACTGCGAATAACCCACAT
This sequence comes from Himalopsyche kuldschensis, assembly GCA_028554975.1. NCBI lineage: Eukaryota > Metazoa > Arthropoda > Insecta > Trichoptera > Rhyacophilidae > Himalopsyche > Himalopsyche kuldschensis. The sequence goes on from JAHFWI010000003.1 coordinate 20,537,325, forward strand.
CTGCACAAATATTCCCTGAGTGGTTTTGACGTCGAATTAGATACTTTGGACAAGTACGTATACTTTCGGTGGTTTCTATGTAATTATCTGTACCTTCCGAGTATCTAAGTAATTGATTTCTAAATATTTACATATTCATTTATATAATTGGGAATGCCATCTTATAATTTGATTTGTGTAAGTAGTCTATTTTACTTGGGTAAACCAATTCTTGGAATAGTACACAAAATATTACTATTAATTTGTTTCATTGTCATTAATGTATATTTTCATCTCGACTTACAATTTTTCCAACTTTTTCAGTGAGCATACGAAATGCTGTGCTGCGCGTCATAATCTCCAAATCCATTTTATAAAATGAATTGTTTTTAAACAAATAAAACACAATATTTTGTCCTTATATTTGGTAAAGAACAGGATACTCATTATTAGCATTATCATCAGTTCCCGAACATTTCAGTTGAAAATGCTTACGACGAGAGAAAATAGATCCGGAATAAGAACTACAAAAATTGTGTTTAATTTATTTAAATTTTATACTTTTCCACCAATAATTAACAGTTAGCACATAAAAAACGATTATAAATTGTCTATTCTCAAAATACGTCAATCATTATAAACAAAATTAAAGAATTAATGTCATTATTTTTGAAAATAGTAAAAACAAAAAAAATACGTTTAGTTCTGCTTGAAATCAATGAAGAAATTCTACACATCTTACTGTAAAAAATCATGTATATACATACCATATGTCCTGGACATATCTATAACTTCTACGGTATCGATTATTTATCTGTCATGAAATAGCTGCTTTTCACACCGACCAAATGGAAGCTTTATTCCTGGTTACTCGAACACTGTAAATATGTACATAAATATTATATTTGTAATCACACGGTACAGAAAAAACCATGTATTCGAAATTTGAAAAAAAAAAATCTATTGATGAGTAGTATGCTGTAATAATATTATTATATAGTTCTATATATTTTAATATATTCTAAATTAAACTGAAATCTTTGCATCATATATGTATATTTATTTAGACATGTATAAAAGTTACAAAATAACAATTTTGGCAGGAACTTGGCATTTTCTAGGTGATGGTGAATTATTATTGATTGCTCAATTCATCGATTGAATATTATTTATTCGTGTAAATTTCACACTTTTAGTGGATTCGACGGTAACTTTGTGGAAGTTTATTTAAGCCAGAAGCTGCTTTTCAAAGAAAGCGAATGGGCGAAAAACATTTTACTGCTTATAACACAGTACGTGGAATAACAAAGTTATCAATTTAATTGTGTGTATATTTTTACCAAATTCATTTTTTATTACTGTGCTATTATGCGTAAATTTCAAAAGTGGTCTATTTTTTGCAATAAACAATTTTATTTTACGATATTCTCCTTATTCATTATAAATCAGGAATAAATGCGTGCTGGTATAACCCGGCAAAATGGACTAAATTTCATTACGTGATGCGTAATAATGTGATTTAATTATAAACGATGCATAAAAATACCCACCCCACTAGAGATGAGAGATACCGAAGATAGCACGATAACAAAGGAGAGTTGCCTTTTCCTTCAAATTGATAAAATATATATTTGAATTTTTCAGCCTTCATATAACACTTTACGCCGATGTCTACAAAAAAAGCAATAAAGAATTCAATTTATTTTTTCCTTATTCAAAATCATTTACAACCATTACATCGACCGGTTACCGAGATCAAGGGGTAGCCGTTACACATATTTCCACAGGAATAATCAATATAATAGAATAGCAACAATAATGATTTTTTCAATACTGTCCAATAAAAAGATTTTGAACAAACAATTTTCATGAACACGAAACATATGTCCACCGCAGGGCGGGTATCAGAAAACACCGCCCGACTAACGGAGACGCAAGATCTATTTATTTCGGTATTGATATCGGCCCAGTTAATGATTCCAAGATAATCATTCTCGTAAAGGGGTTTTCTTAAGTGTTTTCCCCATACAAAGCCTTCAGCTGACAAAATCTTTTAGATAGTCAATACTTAGCTATCTAACATGCGGGAAAAGGAAATAAAGCCTAAGTCTGTACCCACCCTATCAAGAAACATAGCCAGGAAACTAGGAGACCGCATCGGAAAAAAAGATCTTGAACGATGTTTTTTTTAAATTTCCATAGCTGTATAACCTATCGACAATAAAATTTATTAGAGGTTTTTATGTAAAAATTGGTAGAAATAATTTATTTAAATATTTAGCTTAATTAATTTCATATTTCACAGTATCATGAACTGAACCGTGTTAGTAAATCTACATCATTAGCAACAAAAATAAAGGATTTTAATGTTAGAATCGCTCTTAAGCTCCATATCAAAATTTAATACTAAATATGTAACATGCTTACTGAAGTGTTATACGTTTTAATTATATTAGGTATTGAAAGCATCCCTATTTTCACTCATCGTATGGAGAGGAGAAATTCCCGCGAGGCTCAACCGAGCCGGATATTTCGATGTAATTTCGGCTGGATTACTCATAAAACAACAGAAACAACCCTTTATATTAAACACTGCCGATCCGTATATATATTCTAGCTAAAAGACCAGAGATCTATAACTTTGACGTAGCGAGACTCGACGACTAAAAAATAATATTTTCAGAGTTGCTCTCGAGTTAAAAAAAATGTTTATCTTTCGCTTTTGATGAGCTAGTAAGCTCTATGTAAGATCAATGCTTAAATGTCTAATTTTATATCACATCTTAACGATTAAATATTTTGTTTTAAATCAATGAGTAAAAAAATTGTTTATAAATAGTTTTCGTCGGTATGATAAAACACAATAATTATAATAAGAAATTCTTAATTAAGCTATACAATTTAAATCGTAATAATATAATATATGGTGTTACCATTCTGTGTATGAAATGTAATCTATTTTAAATAAAATGTAGTCAAATTCGAGAATGGCGGTTTACCATAATGTTACTTTATTTAGGATTTTATCAAGTACTAAGAATACAAAAACAGCTGTTTCCGATGGATGGCGACTCTTCTATTGTATAATTTTTAAAAAAATATTTTCAAACAAATAAAAATATAAGAAACATTATATTTTGTGTCTTCCATAAATTATTATATATAACATTGAATTTATGATTTACTAGTATTGGAACCCGGCTTCGTTCGGACCAGTTTGGGGTTATGTTCAGCTCGGCGCGTAAATTCAGACGGGCCAAGTTGAAACAACTTTTTTCAAAATTCAAAAGTCTAGGTCAATTAAAATGGAATTAAAATGAACATTTCAGACTGGCATTGACATTTCACAGCCCCTTTCATATATTGACAGCCCCATTCTCGCCCATTAAAATGTCCAAATTCTAGGAAAAAATCTAATTTGCTGGCAAAGAAATGTCAAATAATACCTTCACGTAAATAAAAACATTATTATATTAATAAAAGCCGGGAAAAGTTCAGTAGAAGACTAATTTAATTACATTTTGACTAAATGTCTTCGCCGATAAAAAAATCAAACATATTTTCTTTCATATTCGTTTTTATGGCAACTTAATGACCAACAATGCAAAAGGGAATTACAGACCCACAGACATACATACGCCGTTTCGGGTTTATATATGTACTATTCGATACTCGAGTAATTGGAGTCTCTACACACACATTGATAACGAAACAAATTTACCGTCGAAACTTTCGCGAGCGAAATCAATTCGTTTGTTTGAACTTGCAACAACAATGCAAAAGGGAATTACAGACATACATCCCCCGTTTCGGTTTTATATATAAGATGATTTATAATCGCTGAGATAGCTAATTAAATTTAATTTGAATAAATTTCTTGTTAATATATCCGAATGCTTCCACTAAGCACGCACCATTTTTGTGGAATCAATAATAATTGATTATGTTTACGTTAAAATTGTGGCAATCGATCAAAAATTTTAAGTAAACCAAGTCCATTTAACTCTGACCAGAAAGGATTCATAGAATTCTTTTCTAATTGACCGTTTAATACCCCAAATACATTAAAATTGTGTCAACACATTTACAGACTAGACCGTGCATTTTTAATAATTTAAAAATAACTTTGGTCCGTATTTATATATAGGATCGGGTTTTATTTAGCATCAAAGTTTACTAGCACTAAGTTACACACGTAAACGCTCCTGAACATTTTAAAATATGTGGAAAAAGTAACAACAATTGTTTTTTATGTACATATTTAATAAAAAAAAAAGTTTTGTTATACCATCTATGTATTTTCATTCGCACAGGCTACGTTTTTGCAGCATATGAGCTCTCAATGAACTGAAGAGTTCAATTTCTCTTCAGCCGCTTAAACAGTGTTTTTTCGCTCACTGTGTGATTTTCAAATTTAGTATCCCCATTGAAATATTGTCGTAAGTCTTTTCTTTTCATTTTGATTTAAAACAGAAAGAAATGTAATCAATCGAAACTAAGAGTCCGAAATTTTATAATATTTTAAATGAGACTAAAAAATGACTATACTACCGTATTCGTAATTCAAATAGTTTCAAGCTCCCAACATTTTTTTACGTGTAACGTGATTTGAGCGTGTACATATTTTATTACTATAAAACGGATTTCGAGAATTGTCTAGAATATATACATATGTAATAGGGCGCGGCAGAACAAATCTTAAGAAACGCCATGATAAAGAATAAGTAATCAATTTTTTAACGTAACTCAATTTCGAATTAATCTCTTTAGCCCTGAAATATGATATCATGATATAATATATATTGAAATAAAACTTTGAGCTTTGCTTTCGCTTTGTCATAAAATACTCGCAATAAAATACCCAGTGAAAAACAGACATTTCCCTATTTTTCATAAGAATGTAAATATAAGATATAACTCACAAGCTTTTATTTATCAAATGGAGCTTTTGCATGGAAAGTACTCATTTACATTTACTTGAGTGAATTGTGATTTCGCGAAAGCACCTTTATATATATTCCAAGATTCACAAAGCCAATAAAATTTCGGTACCAAAGATCTTACGCAGAATGGTTATTTCGGAGCAGTTGGAATAACTCAATTTAAAGTTCGAAATGAACTTTTGTGAAAATTTATCTTACCTATAAGATTTCCTTTCGCATATTGTAGCAAATGGTTTGTTTTCTTTATTATAATGCTTTTATTTGAAGAATTTAAAATAAATTTTAGTAATTATTTTTTGAATAACGATATCTATTTTTTGAAGAACAAACATATTCACATACACCCATCCCCCGATATACGCGGTAGATACGTCTTTCACAAACCCGCGTTAAAAAGCAAGAACTTATACAGAATCATAAGATAAGTTCCATTACATTGATTTCATTAGAAAAAATCCACAGTTATACTAAACATTTTTATTCAAAATTGTAGTAGAAACATTTTGTATTTTTGTCACAATAAAACAACAAAACATTATGGCTTAATTTTGTTTTCATCCTTCTTGTCACTGCTGTCTTTTAACATTTAAACTATTTTCTTCATAACTGGTTCTAAATCACTTTCAATTCTACAATAAGCAAAAATATCCATGTAATCTCAAATAAGCTTTTTTTTTTATTAAAATATTTGATTTTATTTGTCAATTATTCTTTGTACATTTATTTATATGGTACACTATACGCCTCTTTGGAATTTGAGAAAAACGATTTGTAACTCTATGTTTTCATACTATCCGCTAATTCGTATAAACTATTACTAAACGTACAGTGTAAATCGGGGGATCGGTGTAAACATCGATTTGCACTTATCTAGTAGGGCATGCTTGATTTACCATTATCTTAGCCTGTACCAGATATGCCAATGGTCCATACTCTTTAAAAAGTAAAATAAAATAAAATATATGTAGCAATTAAAATCATAAACGTGTTCTTACTTCTTTTCTTGTATTATACGATTGTAAGAAGTGACTTTTTTTGTCAATTATGTACATACACATAATTGATGTTTTAATACATGTCACTCATCATAAAATGTTGAATATTTTTACTATAACATAAAGTGTGTTAGTATGTTATCATTATGTATTTATTTTGCATTGTAATACGTTTCTGCGGTTTATATTCATGTGCCCCAAAAGACAACTTAATTTTGGATGATTTTTTCAATTTGGTCGGACGATGATTGATATAGATAAACTAAATATTGACCAGTATCTAGGTTGTCTATAAATATCTTTTACAAATCGATATTTACAAAAAATGAATAGATGTCCTTTAAATTAACAAAGATCGAAGTCAGTTAGATTAATGTTTATTCGAATTGCAGGTCGCATATTGTACATACAATAAGAGAGCATAAATAATACAATATAAGTTATATTTAACAGCTCATTAGAAAAAATATGTAATTAAAACTCATGGCTTATAATAATTGAAATATCTCTATACATATAAGAAATGCTGGGCTTGGACTTGAGACATTCCTCCATTTACTCATATAATAAAATTCTTACAGTATTTATAATAACGAATCATTGGAGATTTTGACGAAATTTCGGGATAATTTCACAAAAATACAATCAAAAGTGTTATTGTGTTATATATTATTCAATGTGAACCGTTTTTACTCTCTACGGGGATAGCCGTTAATTTTTCTAGCCGTACGTTTGATCACATACGAATGTAAATGCGGTTGAAAGAGAGGCTCATTCACGTGTCGCGTCGTGAAAATGACACGCGCACACTCACTCGATGCGGTGTGATAAATGCAGTTCAGCAACTTTCGGGCCACTGTTTGAGTTGGTTTATCCGGTCATTCGCAGACGTTTTTCATGTTTTCTTGACTTCATATTTACTTCAAATTGAATTGACTCATATTAATATTATTATTTTCCAGTTAAAGAAATGCCATAAAAACACAATTTTTACATGAAGTGTAGTGACTATACATCACCGGATCGGATATATTTTTTTAGTTCCGATACGGAAAGGTTAAATCAAGCAGTAAGACAGGTAGCTTCAACCGCCAATCACTAATAATTATTACCGTGCGCAAAAAAGCAAGATGAAAGAAAAAATAAACAAAGAAAAAAGCGGTATAAACTCAACCGAGTCGGCCACAATCGGACAGACTACTGTAATAATAATAAAGCTTCGGTCAGAAATAATAATAATTATTGACAATACGTGACTTCTCCAGATTCGTACGCCAGTATTCGTGCTCTGTCTGTTGCCGAATAAAAACGAATCTTATTTAGGTGGAGTTCAGAGACAAGCGTACAATAGAATAAAATGAATTCATCCTTTTTTATTTAAGTAAAGCTCTTCTAAAATGTGAGATTAATTGGCGTGTTCTCTGGAAAGTGTACGGTGGTGAATATACCGAAATAAACTTAAAATATTGATCGCTTAATCTGCATTATGTTTCAAACTTCATAGACTTTTATTGTTAACGTAAGGTTTACGACAGAATTGATTTAAATAGGTTCATACTGGTTGCCAGAAGGTGTCTTAAGAGAGTATTTTAGTGTTCAAATAGATATTATTATCAAGATATAGAACGACGCCGAAAGACTTTATTACGAGCCAAATGGTTGTATACACATAACCTACTAATATATGAAAGAGTAGTTAATTAAATATTCGAATATTAAGAGCAGAACTTTTTAGAATTTTGAATATTTGCATTGCTGCTGATTCCTCTAGCAATATTATATTCTTAGCACCTACCTTATATTATGTCATTGTAATTTGTAAGTAATATTTTTAATGTTTGTAATATACTTACGTAATTAATAAGCGGGCAATCTTAAAAACATGATTATCCAAGGACTTGTGACTGTTGGGGAAATTATAAAAATAAACATTAAATTCAGTTTATTATAATTTTGCACTCCGTTGCGTACTGAATGTACAATACCGATTGTCATCAACCAATCACACAATTCATATAATTAAATCAGGGCTGTGGAGTCGGTCATAAAAGTTCGACTCTGACTCCGACTCCGATTTCAACATTGACCAAAAACACGACTCCGACTCCGACTAAAAAAGTTTAATATTGTCACTTTTTTTGCCTAATTTTCCTATGTACGTGTATTCAATTAAATATTAAACCTACGACGACTCCGACTCCGGCCAAAAAGCCCCGACTCTACGACTCCGACTCCACAGCCCTGAATTAAATACACTTAATCGATAAAACGTATCCATATCGTAAAAAGTGCAAATTAAAATTTTTGCGAGATCTACGAGTTAACTATAACTCGTATGCCAGCCTCATCATTATATTCTATCTTCTTATCCTTACCTTTTCCGAAAAAAAAGGTAGATACACTGAATAATAAGCAGTTCTTATAAAACAATTTCAATCCATATTATGCTTCGTATTATTTTAAACATTGTTGAAGATGATATTGAGCGAAGACATACGGATTCGTTTACGTCATATAATAAATAAATATAGCATGCGGTTTTATTCGCACGTCTGAATTTGAAATTGTATGAAAGTATCAACTATTTTCCAATAACTTTGGCATATTTCATTTTATTTTCATTCAATAATACATCACTGAAACATCCTTATTTATTTTATTTTTCGTTGCGTGTGCCGAAATACAGAGAAAAAACTTTATTTATTCGGAAATTAATTCCGAACCATTGAACGGCGTTGGAGTTGTTGTCATCAGTGGTTTTGACAGCTGTCTCACATTCGAGCCCATTGATATTGCTATTATCACTCTAATACGTATTTTTAAAACGTATCATTTGACGCAAAAATTCGAGGAAAATAGAGTGTTTTTTCAACAATACCCGCATCCACAGTGAAGCTTATTTAGTCGCTCAAGCTATCTCGTTTGATAATTAGTTTGAGATAAGGATATAATAGTGAATTTTGGACACTAGCTTTTTTTAGGTTGGATAAACTTTTTGTGGTATCTAAAAATTATCATACATTTCACTTACGTAAACATCCTAAGTCTCATCATTTGTTTCGCTTACCTTCGTATTTTTTCTTTGGTTATTTCAAATAAAAATGAATCTGTGTACTTTATTACAAGTCTTCCGTAAATACCAGAAATAATAAGAGTAAAGAGTACGGTGGTGATAGCAAGATTTCCCCAAACTGCCAAACGAAGGGCGGTGTTGCCGCGCTGAAAAAATCGAACGTGCCAGAAATTCTGGTGGAAATATTTCTGCCTATGATAAATGATGGCTTCAACCAGTTCTTCGGGTAACTTTTGACGGGCACTTCATGCCTTTTAAATTGCTTCCACATACGCTTTTTACAACTATCCTTCTCAAACAGTGTTACTTTTTATAACACGACACAGTTAACCTACTTCGGTATACCATTTACTTCAAAATTACAGAAGCCAATAAAAATCAATGGAATTGTAATTTTAGTAAAAAATAATGTTGAATATAGAATATATTAGAGAACAATAGGTCTGACTACTGCGTGTTAAAAAAATAGTTTATCAATGACATTTAAAATTCACGTGTCAATGAATAAACTGTTTTATTTAAATACATTTATAACTATAATACGGAAAGAAAAATAACAATGTATTTTAATTCTACATACATGTAGAATTTTATGACATTTATGTAGACATTTATGTAGAATTAAAATACATTGTTATTTTTCTTTCCGTATTATAATGGAGTTCTACCAAGTAAATGCCTACTCAATCAATACATTTATAACTGTTATAATGTAACAATATAACATAATTCAATATGAATATTTGACACACGAAAAGGTTACAAGGATTTTATGATTAGTAAAACTATCGCAATACATAGTCCTTATTGATTATTTTTTAAATCTAATTTCTGATTTTTGTTATTTTGATGCAGTTTGTAATTAATGTAATAATGAAATACATTTTGGCAAACTATATTATTTAAAAATAATTTCATGATTTTAGTACAGTTATGTAAAATCAGCAGGGATATAAGTTCCTACTCAAAAGTATATTATTAAATATTCCTATTATTATTGTTTTATTTTACATACGCTATATAAAACATTAAATGTCTATTGAATGTCCTAAGTATAGCTTTTATATATTTGATGCACACAAATTTTTCGTAAGGATGAAAAGTGGTTAAAATTAATTGATCAAATAACACAAGTTTTATTTTTCATATTTAAAATACACCTACTACAAACATTTGGATACAATCTTTCGTAATATTGTCATAATCTAAACGTTGCCTTTCGACTAGTTGCGAAACAGCAGAACTCACGTGTTGCCAATAGTTCACGGAACTAAAGAAGTTTAAGGACGACTGATTTATTGGGTTGAAAAGCGCTTAGCACAATAAACTTCACCCGGCATGCATCGCTTACACAATCCTGAAATATTCCCACAAAGTTTAGTTTAACCATTCTTTACCTACCAAACTCACCTTCCAGAACGTCAATATCTCGTTTGTGGTATGTACATAACATTATCCCTCGATTTGCGCGGTATCTATTATGTGAGATTTCGCTTTTTCACAAAATATTTTTTTGAAATAAAAAATTAATTCACGCGCCCATGGCTTCAAGCGTAGGCACCATTGGCGTATCTAAAATGTTTGCACCTGACAAGCACAGTTCACAGCGCATTTGCACTTGCACTGCACACATTAATTTGGGTTCGATTTTATTCTATCCTAGCTAATATTTATTTTAGTTTTGCAGATCTCCGGGAATTTTAAAGAATCCAATAGAAGAAAGAAGGAGTAGAAAAGCAAGAAATCGAATCTATTGTTTTATATATTGTCTCAATATACCTATGTAGGTGGATTTTCTTTCCCTGAACCTATCTTCCATTTTTATATGCGTAACATGCCTGGACATACCCGATTTTGTTTCCTACGATATTTTGCGTACATTAATTTATATACGCAACATTTTTATGAATTGTAAAGGCCGGACTTGAAGACCTAGGATGTTTTTCATTTCTGACTCAGTCCAATAGCAGCTGAAATGTGAGTATGGGAAAATTATTTGAACATTTATTACTAGACAGGAAAAAGAAGAAACTTTACGCTGCCCTTTGACGGCTTTAAATATCATAACTTTTATTATAAAATTAATAAATTTTATGGAATCTAAATAAGAAATATAAAATAAAATCGAGTGATGAGTTTATTTCATTATGTTGGCTATTAAAATAAATGATTTGAGCAGATAGAAATATATATATGTATTTGCAAAAATTTGATAATATTAATATATTATGTATTATATTTTTTTTTCCGTACATTTATGATAATTTAAAAGAGACATCTGTCAATCTCATTTAAAACGTATATCTTTGTATCTATACTGATGGTTTGATAAACTGGTGCGCAAGCTTACAATTGATTTATACAGATGCCTCATAGTTGTTCTAATAAAATTAAGAAAATAATTTGAGCTCTTGTCTCGAACAAAAATATCTCCAAAAAAACATTCGAATAAGCCAAGTAGAACCTCAAAAATGCTTTTCAATTGGTGTAAGAACTTAATTAAAAAATATATCTTTACATTTCGTTTTATTATAGGTGTGTATATTATTTTGTTTTAAAAATATTTTTATACCGGTCACAATGTGAAGCGTATATATCAGGGCTGTGGAGTCGGTAAAAAAAAGTCCGACTCCGACTTCGACTCCAGCATTTACCAAAACCACGACTCCGACTCCGTATCCGACTCCAACATTGACCAAAAACACGACTCCGACTAAAAAAAGTTTAATATCGTCCCTTTTTTCCCCTAATTTTCCTTATTTGTGTATTCAATTAAATATCAACCCTATAATTGCGGCCAAAAGCCAAATTATACTTATTATATGCAAAAATAAAAAGTTTTAAAATTTCCGACTCCGAGTACGACTCCGGCCAAAAAGCTTCGACCTCACGACTCCGACTCCACAGCCCTGGTATATATGGAGCATTTCAAGTCAAGTTGTTTTTACAAGAATTGCATGCTATGTGAGAAGGATGGGGATAGGAATAGACTACTCGAAAAAAATGTTTTTTCCCCATATACATATGTATATGAATATTCAATTTACACATACAAGAAAATCAAATGTTGTACATTGTCATTTTCCAACATAACTATAGGGTGTATAATACAACAATTTCAGGTCAGCTCCAAGAGCCCGAAGGCTTATAATTTGTCCTTAAGAAAATAATTTATTACGATGTAGGAACTTTTCGAACGAAAATGATGTCGGTTTTAGAAAAAGCCTTTGGAAGTAATAACATTTTATTTGAAACCTCAAACCATTCATAGTGAAATCGTCCAGGGTCTCATTTGCATGTCAATTAAAAGTAAATGTTAATTACAGTATTCAAAAGTAGTCTCCTACATCATGACGGTCACGCCTGTCTCATGGGTATAGTATATGGCCACTAGTTAAATTCAATTAATCACATTAGTAACATGTATAGCCATAATAATGGATTATGTAATTCTCATTTACAATAAAGATTTTAAATATAAATTAAATAGATACTCAAATTAGTTACTCATGTTTTTATTATTGTGAAGACTTATGAAGGTCACTTTTAGATATCTAAGGAAAATTATACGTCATCGGCATTTTTATATATTATCATAGAAAACTTCATAATTAACATTACTGTTGTGAATTTATAAAAAATGATCAACCTACTATCAAATAATTTTGGTATTAAATTAATATAAAACAACTGTTAATTCATTCAAGGCACGAGTTGTTGAATATGGTTAGTATTATAAAAATATATGCATGATATGATGAGTTAAATAAGATAAATAATATGTTTCAAAATATATATTTATCATAATAACATACATATTTTTATCATTGCATGTAAGAATATTATATACATCTGTTTTTAAAGCATTATTTTAAATTTAGATACCATCAACAGACATTAAGACATTTTTTTTAATCTTCATTTACATACATAGGCCTGGCCTATTGATCGTAATTTTTAAATTGAACAAGTTGTCGTAAATCAGATTGGTCATTAATTATTACAAATGGTATGTGTCAAATGGACAGTATTTCAGAAGTTATATCAAATCAGTCATAACCTGACCTAATCAAGTAACTGGCAAAAAATAGTTACTCCCTACCATTCCAACGCTTTTATTGATAATTGTTACCGGAAATTTAGAACGTTAATAATTAATTTTAAATTTATTTTGTGACTGAACAAAAAGGTAGTTGTCATTACAATCTATATTATCATAAAGCTTGTTTCGAAATATAATGATCATTTTGAGTGTGCAAAAATCGACAGCCACTGACTCACATATAAAATTGGTTGGCCTATTTTCCGTCTCGATAATCACATGAAAAACTCCGCTGGAATTGTGTCGATCACGGAATAAACAAAATTACGAAATTTTTTGTGAATGAAGGTATTTTAATTAATTACATGAGTTCATTACATACTACGATAGCTGTAATTAACTTCAGTAATAGAATGAAAAAATCCACACACCCTATTGCGCGTAACTAATTATTTTAAGCACATGTGTATAAATTTTGTGCCAGTGGCTGATCCACTTTTACAGCCGAAATTTATGTTCATTTGATTTCAAGTTTTCATTTACGAAGGAAGTCTGAGTGTGTACGGAAAATGTACGAAAATAATTGAGTTATTGTGTTCGTGCAATGTTTTAAGTTTAAAATAAGATATACAGTTGTGTAACCAGTATGAGTATAAGAAACGAATGGTAAGTTTTGTAATTATTTTTAATATAAAAAATAATAAAATTTCACAATTGATTAATTTACATCAGGATCGGCTACTGTATAAGCATTGACATTGAACATCTTTAAGGTGATATCAAATGATTTTATAAAAAAATAGGTTGCCATGAATTATCAAACTGACTATGTGAGTTTATTGTCAAACGATGATTTATCTGGAGATATATATTTTGATACGAATATTATTTAAAACCTTTTTACTAAAAGAATTTATTAATAAAATGAATTACAAAACATTTGACGGCTGATTCTTGAAGATAAAACCTGATCATACGAAAAACACCATAATTGCAGCTCTATTTGGTTTTATAGGCAGCGTTTTCACCGGAGAGATTGCCATAATCCATTTGGTTAAGGTTTTATTAGCGAAATTGATCGACTCTGACATGTGTCAAGACACTAGTCAGATGTCGGAACTAAATGGGAATATTGAATAAATCCCATTTATTCTTCCACATTTGGATCAATTCTTAAGACACTCGAAAGCACGTTTAACCACATGATAAGGAAGTTTAAATATTCAAAGTTTCTTTGTATGCTATAATATAAGAAGTGATGGATAAGCGATCTGCTTAAAATTAACAACTCCAACTACTGATTTGTCGATAAATAATTTCAGCCGGTAGGCATGGCATAGCAACGTAAAAAATTGAAAAAAGCTAAAACCACGCATAAAAATCACCAAAAGAACCTCGGCGACGTTTTAAATAATAAATACTTCGATATAATATGAGATACGACTTTTAACTATAGTATAATATGTTAACTAATTAATTAGCTTAAACACATTCAGTGCAAATACACATTAATTAAATTAATTAATGACCAGATAGTAACATAGGAATAGTAATACTTTCAAAAATCCCCATAATTATAACAAACCCACTTAATTCATTGAAACTTGTGTACATTCAATTTTCGCTAATTTAAATTTTAATAGCCATTTAACTTAGTGATCTATTTATATTTTTGTATATAAACGATACAAACTGTTCAGTTCATGTACATCCGTGCACTTGAAATGCCTGAAGATGCCGAAAGGCGAAACCCGAGTCGTTGGCGACAAAACTCATGGAAAAGTACAAAATTCAAACAATTCAAATTTGACATTCAATATTGTTATTTATACAATGACGTGTACAAAATATAGAAAAAATGGTTTCATTTTTTTTTCAAGCAAGTCAATTAATGGTAATTTTGATGACACAAACTAAAATAGAATCTTGTTAGTAAATAACAGTTGACAGCTAAATCTGATTTATTTTCTGAAGATTGACTTTTAACAAAGGATCGATAAACTGTTATTTGTTGGAATAAATTCAATTCTTTTCTACCAAAATACGAAATTTTATTTTGATAACTATGTAGGTATATTAAACATTTAATAATAAAATAGTTCAAACACAGATTGAAACAACTTCATTATTGTTGCCATATAAATATCAGAATTTACCTCACATTCAAACCACAATAGTTTCAACGCCTTATGAGAGCCAAACATATTTTTTTTATTCGTTTGAGAGTGCGGCGAACGTGCTTGCGTGAATGCATTTGTCTCGCTTATTATTATTTGAGAAATCCGTACCATAGAAAAAAACCTTGAAAAATGTTGCGACTGAAAATAAAATATATAATGGTAAATTTTGTAAATACCTGGTAACAATTTTGCAATATAGGGAAAAACATATTGATAAATATATTATTCCAGGAATAATAAAGAGGGTTTCGTTAATGGTAAAGAAATATCCACGATGACAGACCATGAAAATCGCAAAGACACTAAACTTCCAAGAAAGGAGACGAAAAGAAAAATATGCCTCAAATATTTTAAAGAGTTTACATCGAATACTAGTCTTCATGGTTTGCAATATATAGGAGAAGATGGAAGACCGATGACTGAAAGGTAAATTTACGCAAAAAAAATATTAATAATTAAATATTGATGAAGATTTATTAGAAATGAAAAGCATATTAGTTTGATGTTATGACTTGCTTAGATTCAGACTTGATGGCAGTGTGTTGATATAAATATGTAGATACTCTATCATCTGAAATTTATCTTGAAAACTCGAAATTCAGCGTTGCTGAAATGTAACAACCAATGTTCCTATGCTGCTATGAATCTAAATTTTTAATTACCAATATAAATAAAGCCAAAATGAGTAGCTTTTTTAGAATAAGTAATGGAGTAAAATGGAGTTCATAAACTTCAAACTAACGTTAAAAAAACGGCCGTGTATCAGAGTGGTCAACGCTTTTAGGAGTTCGTCCAATTCGGTTACGGTGACTATGAGTTCGAATCGTTGTATGTAAAATTTCACAAAAAGATTTATGGGTTTATGTTCAAAGGCAATGGGATTCCTTCGATGTTTCCGTGTTATCTTAAACAAGATATTAGCGTAAACGATTATCTGAACAGTAGTATGTTATTTGTCGAATTCTATTATATGCACTCAATCGATCGAGAAATAAAGGCAGCTGATTAGCAACCAGAACACGTAAAAAAAGTCCTGTGAAGATACTCCATCGCAAGTCAAAATAATCCGCATAAGCAGCATCCATTGCCTGTTAAAGAAGTAAAATTAGACAATGAAATTATTTACTAGGCCGAATATTTTTTTTATTACCGTTTTAATGTGTGAAAACCATAGATAAACAAATCAATTTTGTTTGTACAATCTTTTTGGCAGCCAAATCAAACTCATCGATCTTTAAATTTAACCGATTTACTAGCATATTTGTTTTGAACGTAAATATTATTTTCTTTATAGAGTTTGGTGGGCGATAATGTTCACCCTCAGTCTGACGACTTGCATTTATTTCATCGTACAAGTTTGGATCAAATGGCAGCATATACCTGTCATTGTTAGTTTTGCCGATTCTTCAACTCCAGTATGGCAGGTGAAGTATATGTCTTTACCATCACTGAATGTAAAAACTTTGAATCAAAATACTGTGAAAGCTTTAGCAAAAGAAAGAAATGAATATCACCCTGTCAATCGTGATTTGATAAATAATTTTCATATATGATTTAGACAAAAAAAATACGAGAAAACAATCCGTTTCACACTAACGCAAACATTTCTAAATCATTGATAGAAATGTGTTCTTATTTTAAAATATAAATCGAGTTAATATAACGTATCCAATGAAAAAAAGAGTTGAAAATGTAACCTTACAAATGTGTAGAGTACAAATTATAATATAATATACGTATGTATACATAGTACTCGTTTCACGATTCTATGATATTTAACATGATCATGACCCGAAATGGTCAATGGATGAATATGTTCATCGAGATATTTGTATTTTTTTTAATTTGGAGACAAATAAAATGGAGACTTTTTATTAATTTTAAAACATTCATTGCATTACGCTACTTCAAAGTTCATATTTTATGTTATTGTAATAATTTTCGCTTTTTAGTCAGTTTCCATCAAAACTAATATTAATGTTTCGAAGTAATAACTTGAACTCAACTAACGAAACAGCGACTGTCTTTTGTTCATTCGAAGATATCATCGAAGAGCTTCAAATAAAATCTTAATAAAATACTTACCTGTATTAAATAGCTAAGATTTCATATAAATAAATAAAAGCCTTATTTAAACTAAATTATAAGTAAAATAAATTTTATTTATCGATCTCCTTATAAGTGATTAAAAGCATGTTACTGTTTTTGGAGTGTAAAGTTTTATTTTCTATTTTATAGATAACGTTCCCAGCGGTGACAATTTGTTCAGAAACAAAGTCACTCCAAACGATTTTCAATTATACAGAAGTTTTTCACAAAATTCAGAATGGCGTAGAGTTGACGGAGACGGAGTGAGTTTCATTTTATACATTTTGTGTAATAAGGAGAGGAAACAGGGGATAATTGAATATTCAATTTCAATAGATATTCGATTATTCACTGTCCAAGTCCGAGAATTTATGAAGTGACATAGTAACATACAAATGATACAAGAAACACAAATATAATCGACATGAATTGAAATTTCACATCGTAATCTCTTTTCGCTTAGAGCGAATTCATTGAGAGAGATGTTTCCAGTAACTATTATTCCAGAATAGAACAATAAATTTATCATGACTTTCTCAACAAATTTACTTTTTATACACATTGATTATATATTTGTAAATAAAATCCACGTATATATAAAACGAAGAATTTGTAGCAATTTAATTTATCTTTAAAATATTACAATATGTGAAGAATAATTTGTAAATATTATTATTTATTATATATTATTTACCGAAATTACGTCTTAACCTTTTTAATCTGACGGGGCAGATATATCTACCCCACGAATACATGCGAAGAATCCCAGAGACCGATCTATTGGCCTCAGCTTTTCTAACACGTTTTAAAAGCATTTGCTTTTTTATTAATTTATATGCTTTTACAACCTAAATGAACACATTAAATCATTACACTGGACATCATAGAATCTAGAATGGGATTACAAATTTAAACTGATAAGATTATATAAGCTGAGATAAATGATAGAATTAATGACTACCATTTTTTACAAAAACATGCCTTGGGAGTTTTTGCGGATACTTCCATAATGGTATAGGATCCCATGATCTTATCATGTGTAAGATAAAAAAAGTATAAAAAATGATCAATGAATCATGTTATTTGTAGGAGAAAGTATTTCATGACAATTGCATTGCTGTGTGATGAAACTGACGGCGATGACGAAGAAGCAATAGACAAGAAGATCATCGGTTGCATGAAAGATGTAAGTGATTTTGTTTTGTGACCCTTTTTTTTAAAAATATTATCTAAAAATACTTTTAATCTTTTACGCTTCAAAATATTCATTAAAATTTAAAAAGTCTCCGGTAGTGGTCAGCAACTAGGAGGTCGTCGGCATCCAAATAGCCGTTTAGCACATTTAAG
Organism: Himalopsyche kuldschensis; assembly: GCA_028554975.1. NCBI lineage: Eukaryota > Metazoa > Arthropoda > Insecta > Trichoptera > Rhyacophilidae > Himalopsyche > Himalopsyche kuldschensis. The sequence goes on from JAHFWI010000003.1 coordinate 20,555,972, forward strand.
GTACTAATGACTAATTTGCTAGTGATCTGCTGTCTCATTTTACTCTTCAAAATGTACTAGTATGTGTTTTCATAAGCAATATATTCATGTCCAATACTCACTCCTCTTACTAACAGTGCATTCAGTAAAATATTTTACCAAGTACGGTTTGTATTTTTTTTTGTTGATTTATTTCAAGATCGTGTAGCTTTGAATTAAAAGTGGCATTTCGGGGTGTATTTTTAGGTTGCACCTGCATTGACAGACACGTTCCTTGTATGTAGATGGAAGTCCAATAATATGCCTTGTTCAAGTCTCTTCACACAAATAGTAACAGAAGAAGGGATATGTTACACCTTTAATATGTTGGATGCTGACGAAATGTTCAAAAAAGAAGCGTAAGTTGTTTATTGCTCTCTCTTAATGTTAAAATAATAATTCTAAAAAAATAGTTATATAATTATAACATGATGTAGTATAGTAATTTATAATTTTGGTAAAAAGCTTTGCAATGTACTTCTATAAATTTTACAGGATTCACAAGGATTATAAATATGTTGAACACGGAAATATATCTACTGGATGGAATTTACATAATGGATACCCAAAAGATCTTCCTGTAGATACATATCCCATAAGAGGCCCGGTAAGTCTGCTAAGTATAAAAAAATAAATAACGGATAGATATTTAAAAAATACACAGGCATATTTAAAAAAAAAATTAAGAAAGAAGTGGCCGAATGGCAACGATCTACGGCTTCCGCACCTCTTAAAAATCGCAATCTGGAGTTCGAATACCGGGAAGGAAATTTAGAATCAATTCAAAATCAAATTTTTTTACCGTGATTTTTTTTATATGGTTTTATTTTACGTTGGATGAATTTCTTTTTTTTAAAATAAAGGGTTCCGGTGCAAGCACAGGTCTAACAATTATATTGAAATCAAATGTAGATGATCAGGACTATTTATGCAAAGGACCAACCCAAGGCTATAAGGTAAGCAAAATAATATAAAAACATGGTATTTATCAAGATATTTATCATTGTACATTCGTTGCATCTTTTCTTTTCAATTTAAATAGATATCATTACATACACCAGCCGAAGTGCCAAAAGTGACACAAAATTACGTTAGTATTCCTCACAACCAAAATGTCATGATCGCCATGAAACCAAATATGATGACTGCGTCAGAAGGATTGATAGACTATGACCCAGCAAAGTATGTATATATATGAAAAATGATACTAATAAATAAGATAACATATTTGAATGTTGAAGAGTCGAATCTTTATCTATCCGGTACGGAATAAGACATTGGTCAGATCCCGTGACGCAGTAAAGTTAAACGATTTCAAATTATTGCCGAGAGTGTCTCAGAAGCAATTAATATAACACGTAGCAATAAATGATGTATTATTCATTTTCCGTATGGCACCGCAGCGTTATTTATTCGTTTCACAAAAAAATAGAATCAAGAGTAATTCTTGGCGTAATTCAGAAATTCAATCAGAATTTTGTATTTTATTAACATCTTTAAAATCTACATCAATATCTTGGCAGCGAAGCCATCATGAACAACAATTATTAAGAATCGTCATGTATCTTATCACATATTGAGTCAAACAACCTCATTCAGTACGCAATCTAGTAAAATCCTTAACCGATGCCGTTTACCTTGCCTGCATCAAAGCTATTGAATTTAGCATTGTACAGCCATCAATCCCAAATCTCTTCAGTTCATACGTGTAACGAAGTAATAGAATTAAAGTAGATGAATGATTGAAACAAAGCATTCCTAAGAAAGCAGTCAATTGTAGTTTGCTCTAATCTACATAAAAGTTGTAAAGGATTGATTATTTTGATTACAGGAGGAACTGCTTTTACCCTTACGAAAGAAAACTCAAGTATTTCAAACAGTACACAAGGGATAACTGTATATTAGAATGTTTGTCTAATTATACTGCACATGTGTGCGGCTGTTCAACATTTTTCATGCCACGTAAGTGACAATGTTGTCAATGATTCAGAAAGTTTCATGTGAATTTATATTCTTTACATTTCGTGGAGTCAACGATTCAATCATTAGTTAAGTTTAGTTTTATCAATATTGCCTGCAGACATTTAATATAACCTAATAATCCTAAAAAAGCCACGAAAACTTAAAAACTCACATACTCAGTTATAGTTAACACGCTTTTTAAATTCCTTGTATTTTACAGGAGATCCCGGAACCCCTCTCTGCACGATTGAAAAATATTCATGTTACAGTGGTATGCAAGGTAATGTCTATAATCATATTAAATTATTATATGTTAATTCTGCCGAAGTTGCTAACCCGGTAAGGAAATTGTTGATGAACAAACGTTTATTTAGCTTTAATGTTGGTTAGTAAGTTTGCGGCATATAATGTGTATGTTAATTTTCAACAACTTAACACAAATACGAGCTGGTAAATAATACAGTTATATTTTCAGCATAACGATACAGAAATTTAAACACCTTTAGCTTATCGAAATCGATAGACTATTTTAATATCTTTTTTTAGAATTTTCTCATATGAACTAAATACATACATATCATAATTTGGAGCATAGCTATTGAATAGTAAACGTTATACATATCTAGCCTAATCATTCTCTCTTTAAAAAGAGTGAGGTTTAACTATTGGGAAGCTTACCGTAATAATGCTACTGTTAAGAAAATCACAAATAAGATTTCATGTCCTCCACATTACGAGCGGCCATGTTTAAAAAAGCATGAAAAATCTTTTTAATTAACTACATATTCAACGATCATTACAATATTATATTTAATTATTCTTGGAAATAAATTTTCTCGTCATCTTGGCCAGTATTTAAATGGATTTATACGGCTGTTTAAAAAAATATTCTACAAAATATCCAGCATACGATGATTTCATTTGTTTTATATATGTACTTTAATTGATTTACATAAGTATCTTCATTTTTACGGCGGACTTATTTTCCGACTGTAGATAGTTTTATTTTTGTAACAATGTGATTAATACAACATAATGAAGCAGCGAGTAATTAATTTTAGGGAGTTTACTTTGTTGAACTTTAATTATAATTTTGAAGACTAATTGTTGTTTGTATTATAGAGTACATATAGCTATATATCACTTACGTTTTAGATGAGTTACTGACAAGAGATATAAGAAAAGGTTTAAAGACTAAACAAGTCCACGTGGAGACCGTGGAAGTAAGGAACAACAGGAAAGCAAAAAATAAAGTCGCTGCTATGTGTGTTTGCCTCCCTGGATGCACTTCAATAAGTTACGAGGTTGAAAGTTCACAGAGTGATTTTCACTGGCGAGAATTCTTTGCAGCACTGAAGACGGAAAGTAATACATCTACAGCGTTAGAAGAGTAGGCAAACCTTGATTCTAATAAATTACTCCTTCTAGTCTGAACAATTTTTTTGTCTGCCTATTTACTATCGTACTACTTTCAATGTATTATATTATATGCAGAGACGCAAAGTAGAATTATAAATCTGACAGTGCGCAGAACGGGGAATGATACGGAATATATGGCAGTCATTTTCCCTGCGAATTTAATAAGAACGTGTATGTAAATATGTACTTCAGTCAACCCTGCTATAGCGGACACTTCTATGGACCTTTTTGCTACATCGTATGCGGTGGTTTCTTCGTACAAGGCACATGTCACTTGCTTACAAACTAAACACTTATAATTTTATTTAAAATATCAAAATTAGAAAAATGTTTGATTTGCTTCAAATCACAAAATACACATTGAAAAAACCAAACCCCAAATTTTGTATGGGTGCCTAAGTTTATATAGCGGTTATTTGATATAGCGTACTCCCTATCCTCCCGCTATAGCAGGGCTGACTGTACTTCGTCCATTACAGCGTCTGCACTGCCCTGCACTACGTCTCAACATACGCTTAGCGTATGACTACAGAGACAGACGTAAATTTTGGCGTAGCTTAGCGAGACTTGCTTAATAATCAAAGGTTGTCGCAATGATCTCAACGATGGAGCCGTCTGAGAATTCGAAAAGTATTGTCATAACGTAAACAATTTGTACGCCGAAGCGAGCGCTGTTAAATTTCAAACTGATTTGACTTCAGCATTTACGCTGCGCTTCGACTTCTCGGACGGCGCAATCGTCATTGCGACAACTTTTGATAATTAAGCAAGTGACGATGCACCACGCAAGAAGTTACGCCTGTCACTGTGGCCGTACCCTTAGCCACAATCAACACTCAGAGACATTATTTTTCTCTCAGCGCATCGTGAATTATGCGCTAATCATATCTTGTGCTGAAACAATTAAATCATCACAAACATTATGTATTAGTATTTTAACTATTTTTTCTACTAAATTATAACATGTGTTATTAAAAAAATTATGGTACAATTATCCCAGGCACAGAAAGTAAAAATCAAAGGAATTAAACTCAACATTATACATCAAGAGTCCGATTCATGAAATCTTGAAAATATTTTTACTCAGAAAAAAACGACTGTTTCTCTATTTTACTTATAAATATATTTTTGTCATTATTTGCTTTGTAAAATATTACTTTAATTTTATGTTAACACCATGTATTAATATTTTCAGAGCTAGTCCGTACACATTACAACGGATGGCATTTTTTCGAAAAAATAATATACCATATGATAACATTACGACAAGAAAAGCTGAGAGGTAAAATAAACTTAATTGATTCTATACACACTATTAAGGGCTTGGTTTTGGGTTTTGTGACAACAATTACACTTTCGGTCTACTTTACCCTGTAAGTGGCATTTTCTTACAGTTATATATTATCAATATTATTCCAATAATGAGTTAAGCTCAATTAAAAAAGACATTTAACATTTTGAAAAACCATTAGAGTAGGAATCTGCTTATGTTCAAATAATTCTATTATTAGAATTTAAGATATATAATTTCAAAGCAATCATTACGTCACAAACTATCATGGAAAACTTTTCTTTCGATATTTGAATACCAATTAATTCCGTTAATCGTTCTCATAGATGATATTCCCATACCCAAATGATCGTATTCGTATTAAAAAAACGAATAGAAGAATCTTTTATTTTTATGTTACAGATTGCAACTGTCAGGGGTGTCAATTTTCTTTAAGGAGCCAGAATTTCTTATGTCAATTCGCTCTGAATTATATGGGCGAACCGACTTTCTTGCTAACTGCGGAGGCTTACTAGGGCTTTGTCTGGGATTTTCTGTACTCAGTTTGATTGAAATAATATACTTCCTGACACTGAGGTACGTTAAATATTGAATTTTAACTGTCGACATTGTTTTTCCAAACTTATTTCGATTTATATTGATATCAAATTATGGTTATATAGTATCTTGTAAAATACATTCTTATTAAAATAAAATAATGTGAAAAAAAATACATTTGAAAATATATCGCACGAGTAAAATATTTATTTTTATTTTTAGAGCTGCCTGCAATCTTAAGAAGCGATTTTCCCGAAAAACAATCGCGAATGAAGATGACCAACCATCAAGTGCTTTTAATTGACAACATACTAATAATGAACTCACAATGTTTTTGCAGTTGCAAATATCAGTATCATACCTTCAGCACAATGAATGCTTTTTATCGCTTCTTTATGATTTTTTATTTCTTTAAAATTGTTTCAAAAACAAAGAATATTGAAAAATAAAATAACATTCTACATGTGGTAGAAATTTGGGTGTCGTCCATCAAAACTGTTATGTTATTTTGGGTATTATTTTACCTGAGGTCTCATTTCATTTTAAAAACTTTTAGCCCGTGGACTGAATTACATAAAATATTAAACCACAATTAAAAAACATTTTCGCATAATATTGATGGTTTTGTGACGTCACATTTTTTTACGATTCTCTATTCTCGTTAGGGCTTCGCCTATGGCATATGAACGGCGTAATAAAATTCTTTAACGTTATTATAGATTCGAATATTTAGCTATATTTTATACATTATTATTATAAATTAGTGGAAAGTTCATGTTTCTTCATATCTGAACTTATTGACTGTTCCATATTCAAGCGGTTGAATGATTTATATAAAAAATTTAAGCTGTATGTATCTTTAAAATATTGTCATTAAGTGGTGTTGGTTATTAATTACTTTTTCTTGCATGTAAAATATTTTTTATATGCTACTACAACTGGTGACATATAAAAATATTTTGATTGAATTGGCATTTTTTTGCTAGAACTCAACTATGCTAAAGCCAAAATGTCAAAGTGTAAGTGTGTTAATTGGAATATGTTTACCGCTATTTCGGTTCCTCGCCACCGTCAAAACTATTCTGGCATATCATTTTGTTAGAACTAGTTCTGATGATGAAGTGAGGCTGAAGTAGCTATAAACCAATTCCTTAATACTTTGATCCTCACCACAGTTTTATGTCATTCGCTACGAAGTCTTATGAAAAATGACTTTATTTTACGTTCAACAATTTATTCGACAAATTTTTTTTCTGTATCGGAGGATTCAAATTAATAGTCAATTAAAGGTATTTTACATGTTTTATGGCATAGAGACACATTAATGATCTCGCATGACAGATATAAATGATTGATTGAAATATAATTAGTCAAGTAAGTAAAATATGAAAATAAACTGAATGAATATTTCAAAGTAGATTTTATTTATTTGAGGAAGGTCCTATTGTATGTTAACCTAGCAATTTTAAATATATTGTATAATACATATAAATACGCAAAAGTACTCTTAGCTTTATTTTTTAAATATGGCAAAAAGAACGTCTTGGTAAGTATAAATAATTTGTTTGTAATATACATAGTATCACTAAATTATTTCAACTAATCTTTATTATTTATTTTAATAAATAAATAAGCTACACTTAATCGATGTGGCTTATTTTCAATCATTTATTTAAATGTTTTATATGCCACAAGCTTAAATTGATACGAACATTTGATTTTTTTTCTACACAAGGAATACTCACGGGAAGATTCATGCAATCTCGTCAAATTATTATGGAAATGATTGCATAAGAAGAACGATCCGAACTGATAACAGTAACATTGGTAATGTTAAAGTGAAAAAAAATACCTTACTTTGTGTCAAGTATATGAAAGATTTTACTGAAAATACAACGCTCCATGGTCTCCGATATATTGGTGATGGGACAAAGTCTTGGATTGAGAGGTCTGTCAAAGAATACTATTATTTTATACAGTTTCGATTTAAATTACTAAATAAATATTGCTATTAAAGATTTTTTTAATATTTATTTGAACAAGATGTTAAAAAATCTGATAATTAAATATATAGTAAAAATTATATATAAGCTACTCACTTAATGACCTAATAACTGGGGTAGACTTTATTTTAATTAAAAAAAACTACTAATTGATTTAATTGGTATATGGTATAACTCTATGGAATTATAGTAAAACATTATAGAACAAAATCAACGATGGTCATCCTATTTACCCACTTCTTATGGATGCACAAACTTAAACTCGCACAAAACTTTACGTCGCACAAAATCGAGAGTAATGCATAATACATAATGTATCCTTAAATTAAAGTATATTGTACGGATTGGTTAATAATATTATCACAATTTATAAAATAGTTTTTACTCCTAAACGATAAAATGCATGAATTTATGACGATAACGCCATGCTGAAATAGCTATTTAAATTATTAGAGTTATCGTGGAACTAAATATTATATATACGTCAATGTTTTTTTAGGTTTAGCCAAATGAGAAAAGATGTGGTAAATAATTTGATTTCAAATTATAAATGTGTTGGGATATATATGAGGAAGAATGACTTTTCTTCATAATACTTTATTACTCTTTAGATTGTGGTGGAGTATAATGTTCGTGCTTAGTTTTGTTGCTTGCGCCTATCTTATCATGAATGTATGGAGTAAATGGCAGAGCAGTCCCGTTATTGTCAGCATCTCTTCAAAACCAACACCCATATGGAAGGTTAGTTTTAAATATATTTTAAGAATCAACCATGTGAACTACCTGTTGAATAGTCGAATCTTAAAATATTTTTGTTCTTTTCACGATAAAAATAAAAGCAATACTCAATCATCATTTTAAACTGACGTTTCAATATAATTCGTTACCTGTTCTTCATTAAATTTTAAACAAATGAATGTTTTTATTGTGAAAAACAATACTAGTTAAATGCGTCACAAACATCTAACGAGACAACGCTGTTTTAAAGAATACTTTGATTAGCTAATATTTAAAAGGTAATTAATTTCGTTTAATTGATGCTGAAATTAAAAATATATAATCCTAATATTGATCAAATCGTTTACAGGTAAATTTTCCAGCGATCACAATATGTTCAGAAACAAAATCTCGTCAAACCATTTTTAATTTTACCGACTATTTTCATAGAGACTTTAATAAATTGAAGGATGAAGAGTAAGTATTAATTACAATATTTTCATTGATTGAGTAGGCATTTACTTGGTAGAACTCCATTATAATACGGAAAGAAAAATGACAATGTATTTTATTTCTACATAAATTATTTTATATATTTGTTGATAGCTATTTCGGCTTACGCCTTCGTCAGATGACGAAGGCGTAAGCCGAAATAGCTATCAACAAATATATAAAATAATTTATGTAGAAATAAAATACATTGTTATTTTTCTATCCGTATTACAATATTGTCACGTTATTTTTTGGTATCATTATAATTATCAAAGATATTGTATTGTTTATAGACGTAAATATTTTGATGCGGTATCTCTGGTGTGTTCATTAAACGAAACTAGAGGAAATTTAACAACCGATCATAGCACATTGGAGATAATCGAATATGTAAGTACATATATATATGACTATCATTCATTATTTAGAATTTTTTTTTATCACCTAATAGTTTGCCTTGATATCTCAATATCACGTAAATATAAAGTGGTTTTCCTTCAATTACCTCCAAAAATATTTCAGGTAGCTCCTCAAATGTCTGACATGTTACATACCTGCTTGTGGAAAGGGGTACAAATTAATTGCACACAAGTTTTTAGTCCTATAATGACAGACGATGGATACTGTTTCTCTTTTAATATGCTGGGGGCTAATGAGATATTCAGAGATAATGTGTAAGTATAAAATATTATATTTGAAGTAAGCATACACGCAGTTGGAATAGTGCATTCGTATTTAAGGGAGATTTAAAATATATACCGCTTAAAGATCTTCTTAGCGATTAGAATTTCGTAGACTCAATTTTGGGCTAAGTAAAATCCCAAATATTGATTATTTGAATATAAAATATCAGATTTAGTGCATGGGGATTTGTGATGTCTTTTCTCTTATGCTTGGATTTTGGTAAATTATTAAAATTTAATATGTATTAGAAAATATGTCTCATACAGGAAGTCCGTGCTATCCGAGGGTAATTGGTACCGAAAGAGTGAACGCTCTTGAAATCGGGAGCACAACTAATTATTCAATACGAAGAGATGGGAATGGTGGTAATGCATGAATGGAAAAATAGACGAACGCTTATATTGAGAGTTGAGTGTGCACTTTTGCGTACGATTATAAACATGTTTGTATTCTCATAATGGCGGTGACTTCGAGACTGTGAAAAAGCCTCCTGTGTTTATTTAATATTACATATTTAAAAAAATCTATATCACTATAAAATATATCTATATCACTATAAAGTATATTAATTTAGTTATAAATTTAAATGAGACATATAACCTTACCCCTTAAAGCCATATACCTTTGAATACGGAGTGAAAATGTTTACGAAAAATTTACTCTAGGGTTCATCGCTCAAATCATGATGATGACAGCCGAAGAAAATCTGAAGGGTGGACCTTGGCTAAAGGTTATCCAGATTATCTTCCATTGGTGACATACCCAAGAAGAGGAACAGTAAGTTATCAGTAAATCTTTACTTATCAGTAACCAACAAACGGGTCGGTAAAAATCACGATAAGTAATTATTTTTTATAGTTAAATCTTTCAGACGACCAATCACAACATTATCGAATAAGAAATGATAGTATTCAGTGTATGCAAATATAACTATACGATTTATAAATTCGTGCACAGAAAAATAAAAATTGAAATTACATTCAATTAATTATATCATACGACTTCCATTTATGATCATACGCTCATCATTAGTAATGAGCAGAATACGTAAGTGACTATCTGTGTGGATTTTACAAAACTAAACTGATCTTAATTTTCTCAGATTTCTTGTGTAAGATTTTAAGAGATATTTATCGATGGATATCAGTATTTTGATACATATCTTTAAAATATTATAACTGAATAAGAAATCTGACAAAACATTTGTATTACCATTGACACATAGCAAAATATTTAGGGTTCTGGAACATCAGCTTGTTTGACAATCATCATGAGTGCTCATCAAAATGATCTTGATTTCTTATGCCATGGACCAGTGCAAGGTTTTAAGGTATTTATTAAATTTTATAATCCAATTATGTAAGTCGAATAAATGAGAAACTTTTTGGCAATAGAATAATTATGTAAATATGTAAGTATTCGTACACTTTCAGATATCACTTCATACACCTGCCGAAATTCCAAGGATGTCCCAAGACTTCGTCCGAATTCCACTTAACCAAGAAATCATCGTAGCTGTGAAGCCTGATGTTATGACAACAAACGAAGACCTAAGAGCATATTCCTCCGATAAGTTAACATCGCTTTTTTTCATCTCTTACACTTATTGAAAATCTATGTTTGTGTGTATAAGTAAGTTTTTTTCCCATTTCAGGAGACACTGCTATTTTTCTACGGAACGATATTTGAAATATTTCAAGGTGTACACGAAGAAAAACTGTGATTTAGAATGTATAACTAATTATACGGCTTATGTGTGCGGATGCGTTTCATTTTTTATGCCTAGTAAGTCTTTTTTTTTTTTATATAAATAAGATATTTACGGTTGCGAGTCATGGCAGCTCATGAAAATTGATAGTTACCCTGTTCGTATCGTCAGAGATTGATCCGGCGGCTTCATTTCGTCTGGAATTCTGATATATAAGAGCGAGCTACGCAGCTTTTAAAACATAAACTATAATATAAGATAATAAATATTTTTACTTACAGGAGATCCTAACATAGAAATTTGCTCAACCGGAAGCAGTTCATGCGTCATGAAAGTTGTCGGTAAGTTCCTAATTTTATTATGATTCAATTTTCTTTATAAATAAATATTTAGAAAAGTTCTTTCGTCTACTTTGATATCACGACGATGTTTCTACGTGTCGCTTTTATCGCTAATGTAACATGTCTCTTGTTTGTACCTTCTATCTATCCGCAGCATATTCAACCACCGCTGTCTGGTCATTACAGGTTTTTATTCTTTAAATTCATGGTATCAATATATTCGAAAGGCTTTATGCAGACGAGTTATACGCCCAGAGATCTGAAAAACCCCATTCGTTATTGTAGGGCTTGATTATTTAATAGCAAATGTCTGTAATAGTTGTTAGAAATGTTGTTAGAAGTATCATTTTTAGTCAGGTTCACTGATATTGTTTATCACTATTTTTAGATGAATTGTTGACCAAAGATATTCAGTCAGCGCTAGGTGTTTCCAAAACAGAGTCAGCGAAGAAGCTCGGCGAGGAAAGAGATCAGATAACATCTCGATGCAATTGTCTTCCTGGGTGCACTTCAATTAAATATAATTCAGAAATATCACAAGCAGAGTTTGATTGGTTCAAAATGTTTGACGCATCTAAACAAATAGATTCCTCGTATAAGGAGTAAGTTTTAAAATAAGACATTTCAAGTTTTTTATTCGATTGGATAAGAGCTTAAGAGATTTTTTTGTTGATCTTCTATGCAGCTGCGAAAAATTGTAATGTAGATTTTTATTGTCATTTTAGATTAGGTATGTCAACCACGTCAATTTTTTTCAAGGAATCTGATTTCTTTACAACAGTCAGGAGTGAATTGATTAGTTTTGAAGACTTTCTCGCCAGCTGTGGTGGATTATTGGGCCTTTGTCTTGGATTTTCCATATTCAGTTTGGTGGAAATTTTCTACTTTCTCGTATGGAGGTTAGTATATTTAAATTGCAACAAAATTACGAAATCTCGAACGAGCTTAAATCCACTTCAATTTAAAATCTGATTCTATCTTGAGTCACTTATTATGTATGACCCAGCTTTAAAGTTTTCACATATTAGAAATACATAATGACGATCAAAAAAGGGACAATTTATAGATCTGTTATTGCTGGCTCTGTTGCACGTATAACTTTGTTATATTTTTTCAGGATATTTGGTCACATTCCTTATAAAATGGCGCAGACAGTTTATCAACGAATATGGAAGGGCAGGCTACCTCGTCGAAATACGCCGATGTTCATCACGCCCGTGTTTCCGAATAAAGACATTTAAAAAATATAATTAACAATATAGTATGGCATCTTCTCCGCTAAGAATATCAATCGATATCGTATTATTCTAGTGCTGCAAAGAGCGTAGATTGATTATGAAACTCTTTCTGTTTATGCGATATGGCAATAAAAAAAAGTAAATCTTGACGTACTAGCAATGTTGATATAATTAAGGATTTCGACTGAGGGTGTTTGATGGAATTTCAATATCAAATTTGAATTGTCTGTTCAAGTACATCCGTGCACTTGAAATGCCTGAAGATGCCGAAAGGTGACACCCGGGTCGTTGGCGACAAAACTCATGCAAAAGTACAAAATTCAAACAATTCAAAATTGATATTGAAATTCCATCAAGCACCCTCAGTCGAAATCCTAAATTTGAAAAAATGTAATTTTTTGAATGTATTTCATTTAGGCATTTTCTGCAAAACATCATTTTAGATTTCTTGATATAATGATTTATTTTGAAATGATTTGTGTGTATGTTTCTTAAAATAAATGAATTTAAATCATTTCTAAACATTCTGAAATAAGCCCTTAACCTACAACCCATTAATTTTTTCAACAATCCGAACACTAAAAATACACCTAATATTTCACCTCATTTTTCCTTTAATAAGTGATTAATCATTCAGTAGAACGAGCACTGACAGTTGACTGAGCGGTTCAATTATAAATAAATCAATGTGCACTACAATCATATGATAGCATATTATATTTATGTACGATAGTATAAATCACTTTATCAGGTGTATCTTGATGGACACACCGTGTTAGAAATTATAATACATTAAAACAAAGGTTTTTAATTTGAATTTTGAGTTATATTCGTTAGATTGATTTATATTTAAAATAAAGAAACGAAATGATCATTTTCATTCATTATGTAAAAGTAATTAAAATATAATATATTATACTTGATTTATTGAAGAAAAACCAAATAATGAAAACTAAACCAATCTCGAAAGAACTAAGAACAATTTCTTCGAACATAAAGAGTATGGAAGTGCGTAGTACAATTAACGGTCGAATTGCAAAAACATTCATCCGGAATAAGCTCAAGCTGACAATTAAACGTATACAAAATAATTGTGAAAAATTTACTGAAAATACTACTCTTCATGGATTGAGATACGTCGGTGATGGTAAAAGACGCATTGCAGAAAGGTGCGTTATCGCTGATACATTGTATTTAATAGTAAAATGCAATTTCTTATTATACATGTCTATTAAGCGATGATGCTCTTCTTGTTTTGATAATATATAATATATTTTCCACAGAATTTGGTGGGGAATAATGTGTATCTTAAGTATTGTAACTTGTGGATATTTAATAATGGGTATTTTTACCAAGTGGCGTAGCTTCCCAGTCATCATAAGTATTTCCGAAACACCTATACAAATTTGGCAAGTGAGTACAACTTTCACACGAAATGCTTATATTGCAATTTGTTTTTTTATAGAACGATCGTTCAACAATATCATATATTTAGTGACCATTTAATTTGTTTTCTAATTTAACAGATACCTTTTCCTGCACTTACACTCTGCTCATTGACGAAATCTCGCCAATCTGTATTCAATTATACTAAATACTACTACAAAGATTTTTTAAATTTTACCTGGAAAGAGTGAGTGAAATTAGATTGAATTTTTTTATAAAAAATAATTGATTGTCTATTTGTAAAATTAAGCACATCCGTATACTAAAACAATATACATATGTATGTGTATTATTAGTTCCATAACTTCATAACTCCAAAACTTTTTATTTTGTTTTAAAATTGAGAGTATGTGAACTTTTATTTTTAGAAGGAAATACTTCGATTCAGTATCTTTGATATGTTTACAAAATGAAGTAAGAGGCAATTTGACAACAGACCACTGGACAATTGATAGTATTTTTAATGAAGTAAGTATTGCAGAATGTTAATTAGTATTCGATTGAGATCACTCGTTCGCAAATAAGATTTGACTTTAAATATTTTAAGGTAGCTCCTCAACTTTCGGATGTCCTGATAGGATGTAGGTGGAAAGGAATAGACATTCATTGCGAAAATATTTTCGATCCAATATTGGCCGATGACGGACTATGTTTTTCTTTCAATGTCTTGGCGGCAAACGAACTATTTAGAAATGATGAGTAAGATATTTTTAAATAATTAAATATTAGATATGTTTATAATATTAAACCAAATCTGCAAAGTTCTACAACGTTATTTTATTTTTGAATTGAAACACATGTTTAATATTATTGCAGGATGAGTCAAAATAATAATGACAGTTTTGAAACTTCAAAAAAGTCTGACGGATGGACCTTGAGTAATGGCTATCCAGATCACATTCCATTGGACACTTACCCACGCCGTGGAACTGTATGTCAATTTGAACTATTAATTATTTATTCAGTTATACGTTACAGAGGACACAAAAGCTTGAGTTTGATTTCAAGAAAGTGACAGCAAGTTAAGTCTTATCTAATAATAATAAGTCAATTCTAGCTAATCATAATTTTGAAAAAGTCTAGTCTCATTATGTGATACTTTTGATGTATACTCTTCTGCTAAAATGGCTGAGTTAGCTGAATAGTTAAGTGCGGCTTGAATGGCATATGTAATGATGACATATTTTTAAAAACAAATAGTTTTCCTTAGCTCAACAAAAACGTGCTAATTTATAATTTAAACTTTATTAAAGAAATAGCTTAAAGCCAATATTTTTTTTCTACATTAAATAATGCTTCATTGAATAGTTCCTATATTAAAAATATGTTGATACTGAAAGCATCAAAATATTTTAAAAGAAAGCCGGGTTTTTTCAACTGTACTATTAAATTGTTTAAGAAGAATCTTCCAACAACTGGTTGATTTCCTATCCATTAATAATAAAGGATAACACAATGTTAGCATGTAAAAATAGGTACATACTAGCAAAATTTGCCGATATAATGTTTGTAAAATTAAACAACAGAACATAAATAAACCTTAAATTATAATGATATATTCAAAAAAAAGACCATATTTTGTACATGTAGTAGAATTAAAACTTTTGTCCTGATTCAAATTGTATAAATCACTTATATAAGACTATCAAATAATTATCTTTTTTCCAATGAGGGTACTGGAGCAATAGCTGGGCTAATACTTATACTAAAGAGTGAAAAGGAGGATCTCGATTACCTTTGTCGTGATGGATCACAAGGCTATATGGTTGGGAACAGTTTTTTTTTTTCATAATTTACAGTTTTGGGGACATTTTACACATATTATATACTATACGATATTTTATTAAATCTTTGAATATCGAAAATCTTACTACATATATGCGGCATACCATTTCACACGCTTCTGTGAAAATGAAATTTTAACCTACAATTGAAAAAAAATACGGATAGCTTTTTTATTTTACTATACGTAAAATAGTAAAGTAATCAATTGTAAATTAAAATTAATTTCCACGAAGTTCTTGTTTAATCCATTGAAAGAATTAATACACCTAGTTTATATACAAATGATCCGCGATAAATAAAATGCAATGACTTTATACTTTCAAATTTTAATATCATTTATAGATGGCACTTCATACACCCGCTGAAATACCAAGGGTGTCGAAAAACTTCATCACGATTCCACCTAACAAAGAAGTAATTGTCAGTGTTAATCCACAAATAATGAAAGCGTCCAAGAGCCTGGAAAAGTATTATCCTAACATGTAAGCGGAGGTTAAATTGCGTGTTCTAATAGTTGGAGAAATGCCGCTTTCTTATTTAATTTATCTTTCTTTGATTTCAGAAGATATTGTTATTTTTCATCAGAAAGATATCTTAAGTACTATAAAGAATACACACAGAGTAACTGTGCCCTAGAATGCCTGGCAAATTGTACAGCGCATATGTGTGGATGTGTCACATTTTTCATGCCTAGTAAGTATGTTTGGCAATGGTCAGTTATGCTTGTACACTTCACACACTCTTTACTTAACAAATTGTTGTTCTTTTTTTAAAAAGAGCCCCGGAACTCGTTGAATTAGTGAGTGATTAAAGTCACAATTCAAGTGCCTATTATAGGGATGTGACTTGCTCTCAAACTATGCCGGTTTTCCATCACATGAACTTCTAAAATTACAAAACATATCAGTCTGTGTGCCTCGTCTTTTCATTCCCTCAATAAGCTGACGGCTTCTTTTTATAAATTGTCTTTCGTATATAAAAAAATGATTATTTTTAAAGTATTATTGTTTTTAGTTCGTTAGTAAAATAGATATGTTTAGGGACAACTAATATCGTTATGCTGCCACAAAAAAATGGCCAGTTTGTCAATCTCACTCGTAGTTACTAAATGTTTCTCTTCCGCAGTATTGTTACTTTATCATGCTACAATGAATGCTACATGCTACTTGAAACAATGCTCTCTTAATTCTTTGATAATTTAGCTTAATCAGTTCCGTATGGTAAAATGCTCTATTAGTAGTTCATCAGGCTTAGCGTCCAACTTATGTTACTTCTTATAAATGGCATATTGGAAATGCTCCATTAGAAATTTATGTGCCCCACAGAACACATTCATTCGGCATTTTGTTATGCAGGTATGTGTTTGGAATCATTTTTTTCTCTCTTTTTTTATATTTTAGGAGATCCTAAATTGAAAATATGTTCCACTGGAAGTACGATATGCGTGAAAGAGGTTGAAGGTATTTCAAATATTATTATATTTATCTACTTTTGAAGCAAGAATTTGCACTAAAATGCTGTATGTACATCTTAAAATCTAAATACACACTGTTTTATTTACTAGATTTTTACAACTCTTACCCAAATAAATTTCTAAACTTTATTTTAATGAAGAAAGCTTTATGAATAGTTTCATATTTTTCAGAATCAATAATTTCGAGCATAGAGCTCAATATAACAATAGTTGATACTATGAAAAACATAACTGATCTGAAAAAGAAATTACGTACAGAAACTGAAGATATGGCATCTCAATGCGATTGCCTTCCAGAGTGCACTTCTTTTAAGTATGATTCGCAGATATCTCAAGCGGACTTTGACTGGGTTAAATTGATGCAAGCTTTAGAAGGAAACGACACTTCCCAAACGTAGGTGTTATATTTTGGTACAAATCTTTTCACAATTTACAAGATGGCTTTGCAAGCACCACCCATTGTGTATGTGCAGCCAATGCTTCATGGCCGCCTTCCACAGCGCTATCGTCAGAATAAAACAGTTTACCGCTTACATTCCCATGGCCCGAGCAAAACTGCACGGGACTAAATTTAAATATACCCTAGTGTGCTTTAAGCAATATGTACATTTTAGATAAACGCTGTAAGTTGTGTGGAAACGCTAAGAAAATTTAGTTCTGAAAAGGTACGATCGGGGTCAGTTTCACTCAACGCGGTCGCTATAAGCTGATAATTTCGACGCGGTGAATCGATCCTGATTATTCAAGAAAAAAAAATATTACAAAAAAATCTTTCTTTCAAGACTTGACAGTTAACACATATCCTGTTGAAGTAAACCTCAAATATTTTTTTAAAGGTACTTTGTGTCGCATTTTCCCTGTGTTAAAACATTTTTATTTAATTTAGATATTTCAACAAAACTAGCTAGTATAAGAAGTAAAAAAATAATAATGATGGAATTTTTTATCTTTTTAGATCAGCCATGTCGAAGGTATCGATTTTCTTGAAAGAGTCCGAATGTTTCACTTATGTAAGATCGGAGTTATTTACCGCGGAAGATATGATTGCCAGTTGTGGAGGATTACTGAGTTTGTGTATTGGTTTCTCCTTTTTCAGCCTTGTGGAACTATTTTATTTCTTCATATGGAGGTATTTACTTAAAAAAAATAATCAATATAAATAATAATCTGTACATCTATAAACATTTGATTATACACCGAAACCTTTTTTTGTGCGGTAGATGCGTTCCGCCGAAAATAGCACAAATCAAAATGTCACAAAAAAGCCATGGCTTAATATGGGAACATAACATTTACAAGGACGCACGGGTCAAGGTCATATTGTAATAAACAGGTGAAACACTGGATTTTGCACGTCCAGTATATAAAAAAAACGCGCTGTTAATTACGTTATCACAGTTGTACGTTTATGTAGTCCCAAAAATATATAAAAAAAAATTATTGGAAAAAACCGCATAACATTGAAATCGCACAAAAACAGGTTTGCGTGTGATGTGATAATATGGAAAATAATAACCCAAGACAAAACAAATCTCACGTACATGGCGTATGAAGTAGATAGTAAACTATAATTGGAAGCTAATATTAATGTTTTCTTTCAGGGCCTTTGGCTGCACGCCATCAAAAAAACTTAGGATCGTTTCCACAAAGCTTATAAAACTGTCGGCGGAAGAAAAATAAATACTCTTTATCATATATGCTGTACAAGTTGACCTTCAAAAGAAATTCATATATAAAATAATACAATATACATATGTTTTTTAAATAATGCTATGATATTTGTTTTAATTAACCATGATACGGCTTGATTTGTATTGTATTAGAAGTTAAAATAAAAATGAAAGATTATAGGTATGGTATACTGTATTTTATTATTTAATGTAATTTTTGATGAAAATAAATGGTATTCATTTTTTTTTAAATATTTATTTATTTACAGCACAGATATATAATAATAAATGTAAAAATATGTGCTACAATTTCTCCATGCTCACTCCCTGTACCAATGTATAATACTATCATATCTTTCAGCCAAATGAATCACATTTTTTGCATAACTTCAACATAAAATAAATTATAGATATTATTTTAATAAAATGATAAGGACAAGTTTCGGTCACTGTGAGAATTATAAACTGCTTTAAAAATATAAATAATTATTTTTTATTGAAATTGACGGTCGAGTTCAATCGTAATACCAGTATTGCACTCTCTCTAAGCCAACTGATCTTTAAGGGGTCTCCAGATGTTCTTCAACTCAGTTTTTTGAATCCCCGAACTGACACATAGTATATTTTAATATTTGTAAATTGATTGATGGACATCTACCGTACTCCAACAAAGATTGTGGTTAAGATACCTCTCATTCATTCGTTTATAAAAACAGAGTGTAGCGAGAGCGATTAGCTAACCACTTGTACTGCCCTAGCTTAACCTTTATACCCTTAATCTCTCCAAAAGTAGGAGGTTGAACCACTGAGTAAAACGCATTACTCGCAATAAAACTTCCTTATGAATGAGCTCCATTATGACTTCATATGCTCCAAATTGGGAGCGAACAAAAGATTATTATTACTCAAACTATGTATCAATCGAATGTGATAAGGCAAATATGATACTTAAAATGTTAAAAATATTTATCAGGAAAATATAAATTCATAGGAAAATGGGATATAAAAGTCCCGCGAGACATACAAATAAGTAAAGAAAACATTGTTGTATTTTGCATGTATTGTTGTTATAATTACGCAATTTATTTTGCGTGTCTCTATCGTTGTATCATTCTATCGAAAACACTCAAAGAGTAAGGAAGTAAAATAAAATTAATCAGAAATTTACGCAAAAATTTCAAATCACTTTGGCTGTATCAATGTGCCAGCTTTAATTCAAGTGTTGTGTCTAAGAAATCTGAAAAATGAGCAGAAGAGTCGTATGGTATGTCATCTTATCTGTTATATAGAATTATGATTTCAAGAGACACTTTTCAATCCTACCGCTTTTAGAAATGCATTAAGTTTTTTTATCAATATGTGCTTTGTTTTATTTTCAATCAAGATTCATTTAATATCAATACAAAAGAGTTCCAGTCATATGAAGCAACACATGTTTAACACAGAATTCTTAAGCTTATGATCGTATAATAATAAAAATCAGAGATTAATACAATGTGTAGAAGTAATTGGGTTCGCGGAAAAATTATACTAATTCGTTGATTATAGACATTCCATCACATACACTTAACTGATTTTGCAAGCGTTTTTTACCGTATAAGATTTATGTAATGTATTTAGTAATAATTTTTACCGTCATTCTCATTTCGACAAGTAATATCTGTGATCATCTTCCTGTGTAAATGATACTCGACAATACTTAATAATGAAGTAACTAAATATTGCATATTTTATGATGTGTTTGTTCTTCACTATTTTTTAAATCAGGAATGAAGATGAACTCGTGCAAAAAAAATCTCCGCGAGTCGAAAACAATATATATTCAATAGAAGCAGGACCACCATTCAATCTTTCATCGAAGGCACTGAAAAAAACAACCACGACTAGAGCATGCATCAATTACTTTCATGAATTTACAGAAAATACTTCTTTACATGGACTTAAATATATTGGAGAGAAACATAGATCGCTTACAGAAAGGTGAGTCGGTTCCTTCATTATAAAAAATCCATAACAGAGGAATTAATTTTACTCGCATAGAAGTTTCTCAAAGACGTAACCAACGTGTTTATCAATCTTTTATATTTGATGCTAATAAAGGTCTGTGCAAAAAGCGAATCAAATGTACCTACCCACCCCTAAATAAAGTTGTAATTACAAATTTATTGTGACATAAATCCGGCCGTAGTTTTGTTTTAGACTATAATTGAGAATGTACGAAGTATAAATAATGTTGTTTTATTTTAAAGAGTATGGTGGGCCGTAATGTTCGCTCTCAGTCTTGTGACGTGTGCTTATTTAATTTTGAATGTATGGAACAAATGGCAGACAATACCTGTCATTGTAAGTTTTGATGAAAAATCGACACCTATATGGCAGGTACGTATTATACTGTATCTAATTAAATAAACAAAACTTTGGCTTAGCAATATTATAAGTAATAAGGTTTTCAAATTTGGCTTCTATTTTTAAAACATTAAAAATTTATTACAGTTGACTTTTCCGGCAATAACAGTTTGTTCTGAAACAAAATCATTGCAATCTGATTTTAACTATACCGAATATTTCCATAAAGATTTTGATAATATGACCAGCCATGAGTAAGTAAATACTGTATAATAGGTAATTATATTTTATAATAACCAAAAAAGACGAATCTTATCACGTAATATTTTTTCAGGCGGGAGTACTTTGATGCAATGTCATTAGTCTGTTTACGTGAAGAAACGAGAGGCAATTTAACATCTGACCGCTCCACAATAGACATTATAAAAAAGGTTTTTTAATATTATGAATATTTATATATCAGCAGCGTTCAGTTGAGTGGTAAAAGTTTTCCTCTACAGTCGCAGTCATGGGTTTAATTCTCACTACGTACACTAAATTGATTTTTCAAGGGACATTTTTTCAAATGCATAGAAATCTGAGCAATTAGTTAATTTCCATTTTTGACCTAGCCTCAGAAAGATTGGGTGAGATGCTTCTAATTAGAAGCAGAGATGTGATTGTGTACATTTAATGATAAATTAAGCTGATTCAATTCACTCCTGAATGTAGACCTCACTAGTGACTCCAATTACTCGACATCTCAACTACTCGAGTATACTCGAATAGTTTCAGATGTACAAAATTTGTGTATATAAATAGATGATAAATAAATAAATAAGCTTATTGAATTTCATTCATACATTTATTTCAATTTTATAAAATATGTAATTGAAAAATAGTCAAGAATAAACCGTCTCCAATTTTAAATTGGTCCGAAGTTTTTTTTTCATAATTCCCGCAGTAGGAAAAACTCTTCGTTTATAAATAGCGAGTATCGAGTACTTGAAAAATGGACGAGTATTCTCAAGTATCGAGTGCTCGATACTTCGAATTGGAGTCTCAAACCTCACCCAACCCATTGAAAATACCTATCTGGAACGTTAATCAAAAATGTGAATAAAAATACTAAGCAGATAAACTGCTGCCTTGCGGACAGTTTGACCAATTCAAATCCAATATTGACTTGAATTAAAACTACGACAGTAGCATTAGGAATCAATCCTTTTATATGCTTAATAACTGATTAAATAATTTGACATAGTTCCGCCAATTGCAAACATTTAAGTAATGGCAACGAAGCCGTTGCATTAATTTAATTTCTATCATATGATATCAGTTGAAATATAACGTGATGCTTTTTCAGTTATCTCCTCCAGTTCATATGATGATTATTAAATGTAGGTGGGAATCAAACAAAGAAGATTGTACAGACATGTTCAGCCCAGTATTAACTGATGAAGGATTATGTCATACATTAAATATGTTGCATCCAAGTGAAATCTTTAAAGAGGATACGTAAGAAATTTAAGCTTACTTTCCATTATAAACTATTACCCAAGTTCTTCGTTCCAGCTAATTTTTTTTAACAATGTTTAGTTACATCTATTCATGTTTCATATAATATTTTATATTGCTGCCGGAACTCTAGAATCTCTGCGGGAATAATAGTAAAACGACTGCTTGTATTTTTTTTTGTATTCAACAGGATGTATGAAAACTCAATCAACAGTACTAGAAATTCAAGTGGATGGAATCTAAGCGAAGGGTATGCAAAAGGTGTACCACTCGATACTTATCCAAGGAGAGCAATGGTTAGGGATTTGATTTTTTTTCTGTTTTCCAGCCCAAAATCACTGTGAATTAGATAATAATTCTTTTTTGAATTTTTTTTCAGTTATCCGGAGCTTTGAAAGGTCTTAAATTAAAATTGGTTGCTTTAATCAATGAGCTTGATTACTTATGCCGAGGACCAGTTCTAGGATATAAGGTTGGGTGTTTTTTAGTACGCATTTACTAAATAAAGGCCTGAATGATAAATGCAGAATATTTAAAAATTAGATTACTAGCCCTGTCTAATTTAATACTAAGATTATGATTGGCATTACTTCACAGATTTCTCTTCATACACCAGGTGAAATCCCACGAGTATCTCAAGAATTCATTCGAATCCCTATAGGTCAGGAAATTCTCATTGGAATCAAGCCAAACGTGATGACCACATCACATAGATTAAGAAACTACAATCCAAAAAAGTGAGTAAAAGCTGAATTGTAATAAAATATTAAATTCTATTCATTTATAAAAGATTATAATTGCGCTAATTATAATTCATTTCTTTGGAATTTACACTTCTAGCTCATTTCGATGACATTTGCAAAAAGACCTTGAGTTATATTATCGCACGTTTACCATGCCTTTGTTTCTTTATAATGGACTCCAGAGAGAAAGTTAATTTTAAGTTAATTATATGAGGTAATTAAAAAGTACAGGCGTTTCCCTAGAGGATAATATGATGCTAAAGTTTGTTATGTAATGCTACTATTTATTTTATTGCGGGGCTTGTCACATATTGCTAATAAATATGCTTTTAACGATATCATATTTTGGTATACCATACTACCTACATATACCATACTACCCATATTTGTATATGACATTATTATGAGCATATTAAAGTAAAATCTCGAATACAACACAAATAACATAGGCTTTATGTCGAATATTTATTTCAAAAAAATTAAATTAGAAAATCTATTAAAAGGAAACGAAACGAAAAAAACATAATTTTATCAAAATCAAAAAAATAGTGGAAATGGTCGCAATGAGCGTAACCGGTCCAGATATCAATTAATAAATTGTGGAATAAGTAAAAAAATCTATTATTTTTAAATAATTTTAAAAGATGATGGAATAATATTGAACCACAATAATTGAGGAAGGTCATAAATGATTTTCTCAATTGAGAGAGTTCAAGCTCAGTGTCAAAATAAACACTCTGAGATTAAGATTTTGATTCATTTGAATAGAATATTACATAGTAAATAACTTTAGATATTTACATAAATACGTACTTTTATAATGCGAATATAATTACTAATGCTAATTACACAGTTGATATAGTGAACTGTTAGTCAGGTCATAATCTCGACAGTGCCATGGTGGCAATCGGTAGCCGACACTCTTAATTTCAGGCTAAAATGATTTTGATTATAATATCCACCCATATTTTGTTCTTGGCCCCATAAGGTTTTTACATGCATTAACTACGGCAATGAACGTCTTAAGTATCTCTATGTTTCAGTGAAACTATATTCTCAGTGAAAATATATTCTTCTCCAAGCTGCCAGTGAAATTAAATTTGACCGCCCTATGTTTTTCTTTGGTTCTCTTTGCATGAAAGGGACTACTTGCTGATTTTGTTTCATTGAAGCAAACCAAAATTTTAGGCCGGCATATCATCGATTTGGGCCAATAATTTCAATGATCGTGACCAGTGAAATCATGCTGTCATACAAATCTATTACTTACATTTTCACTGTAACATCTAGATACTTCAAGACGGGGAGGGACCTGTGAGAAAAGTTTGTGTAGTGTAGAACCTCCTTCGCCTGCCTTTTATCGGTGAAACAAGTGATGCATATTGACAAATGATATGGCCAACCTCGTAATTTATTAACTACGATTCAAATCTGAACTTAATCTTCGGTAGTTTGGACATATGTAGATAGATGTATGTGGTGCTGGATATACATGTTTTAAAGCAAATAACTCATTAAATTTATATGCAATTTTTTTAATATCAATTATTGGGTAAAAATGAGTAAAGAATTTTCAGCACATCCTTTCATTGTTTCAAATATCATCTTTATTTTGATGTTTTTGATATATCTTTTTCAGGAGACACTGCTATTTTCCTGCTGAACGGCATTTAAGATATTTCAAAGAGTACACAAAGCAAAATTGTGATTTGGAATGCCTGTCCAATTACACAGTGCATATGTGTGGATGTGTTTCGTTCTTTATGCCCAGTTAGTACATTTTTTAAAAACTTTTTTGATACTAGTGACATTTAAAAAAAAACAATACACAGTTTTAATGAAACAAATAAGTGTCATCAAAAAAATCTTTCCAAGCAAACTTAGTAATTTTTTGCGATCACATTACAATATTTTTTTAACTTATGCATTAGTTTTATTAATAGTATGATATAATAATGCTGTGGATTATTTTTAACACAATGCTTATGGAGTGCACAAATTTGTGCGTTTGCCAATTGGCTATCAAATGCAAAATAACATGCTAATTACCAAGTTTATTAAGAGGATCCATAAACAAAGTGTTAAATTACATTTCTTAAAAATGATAACATTAGGAATTTGTAAATTTCAGGAAATTCTACAACAAAAATCTGTTCCACAGGAAGTACAGTTTGCGTAAAAAGCGCTGAAGGTTAAAGTAGATTATAATATTTTAATGGAATGCAATTATATTTATTTTTTTAAAATGATTTAACTATATTCTTATGTTGTAGAGAAATTATTGACACGGGGTATTAAGTCTAAGATGGCAGCTTATGACATGTTTGGTAAAGAATCTGATAGAGCAAGGCGTATTCGTCTGGTAAAAGGAATTGCTTCTCGGTGTGATTGTCTTCCAGGATGTACGTCCATCAACTACGAGACAGAAACGTCACAGGTCGATTTTGACTGGACTAAAACCTATGAAGCCCATTCCAAAACATCGCATGCTCCTGGTGATATTTTAAAAAACACGTAAATAACCACTTCAGATTTTAAGACTGTCAATTCTTGATGGATAGGAATTAATTATATCTAAAAAGATATAGCACATTTCAGGCGGTAGTTTTCAAATTTGGTCAAATCCATTTGTTGATAAGCCGAGAAATTGAGATATTTTCATTACTTTTCCCTCATAAGTTTGTGTCAATTAGTTTTTTTGTACAATTTATGTAAGTAATATGTTTTAAATTAAAGAATTACAGATAATTTGTAAAAATGTAAACTTCTCCATGTGAATAAAAAAGGTCTCAAATGTTTAATCTAAAATTGGTAGTTAATAAAAATAATTTTGGAATTGACCAGTTTTGAAAATTACTTCCTGATTTATGTACATATGTACTGGAATGATCAGGACCAATATCGCTTGTCGTGAATTTTTTAAATTGATCATTGTAACTGAACTGATCATTTCAGAAAACTGTGGAATAAGTAAAACTATGTGCTTTATTCTTATAAACAATATCCGCTCTTATTTTGAAACATATCGCTCACTCAATGCAAAAAAAAACAAACTTTTGATTTGAAACTAGATTTGGCCCTATTTAAATCACTGTTTTAATATCAAATGCCTTATGTTGGAATACAATGTTTTTTTTCTCAAGGAAAATATGTATGATATATCCCTTCAGTTGTATCAAACATAAATAGGAATGACCAACACTCTTTTAAACACTATACTTATGAGAATCTTGTTTCAAATTGTTGCATATGAAACAGCAACAGAAAAAGATTTTAATAAAAATAATAATACATTTTTAGTACTTTTTCCAAATAAAATGTATTAGATCAGGACTGGTTTCGCTCACGGCGAGCATTGTCAACTGATAAGGAATACAACATACATCAGTTGACAATGCTCGCCATGAGCGAAACCAGTCCTGATCTAATAAATTTTATGTGGAAAAAGTACTAAAAATGTATTATTATTTTTATTATAATACCTTTCCACCAAGTATTGACAGAAACACCTTAAAAGAAGAGATTTTAGCACATTTCGTTGTTTTGCATCGGGTACAGAGCTCCCAATTGAGCATTTCAACAGGAGTTATTCAACTTTTTGTATGTCGGAAACTTGACCAATTGAAACCATTATTTCTTGGGAGTCAATTTATTATTTGCCATATCTGTTCATAATATGGTGCATGTGTATTCCGAATGCAGGTAATCTCCACAGAAGTTGTTCAACAAGAACTGCTATTATTCAGTCACTCGAAAGATTTAGTTAGGACTAGACTAGTAGTAAGCTAATAACATAGACAAGACATCCATGTATTTCAACGCAAATACATCTTTTAAATAATGAAAGTGTTTTTACTAGGAATTGAAGAAGTGGCCACCGTAACCGAGAATAAGCACATTGAAATCTTGACTACAGACCGGCCTTCAGTTTATAGATTAAAAAAAATATACTTTTGTGCATTTAAGATAAATAGATTTCATTGTGTGATACGATGTAGTAGAACTCTCTGTGACAGGACCTCTTTATGAAGAATATAATATTTTATTTCACGATATTCGTTTTGTATTGATGTATATTATAGATCGCTAAAAATCATCACTTAATATAACTATTTTTTTAACCATTTCAATCTTTTTTTCAACGAGAACTGGTTGTGAGTAAATATGATAAACTACAATTCTCTTTCAGAGTGAACTTTGCTACAGCAACAATTTTTTTCAAACAACCAGAGTTTATAAAATCTCTTCGCTCTGAACTGTATGGCCAAACTGATTTTCTTGCCAATTGTGGAGGACTACTTGGTCTATGTTGGATTTTCCGTCTTAAGTGTAATAGAGATTGTTTACTTTGTGACATTAAGGTGATTTTCATTTACTTATGTTTGATTATAAAATTGCATATATTTTTTGATCTGTTTTTTTATGCCAAATTTTTATCTTTCCACTCTTCTGATATTTCACTTTGGTACAGTGTCACAGCAATTACTAAAGGCAGCGAAAAAGACAATGTGTTTGTAAATTCTGTTAAGTTGCGCTATATCCAAGGACATAATTTCTAGTATTGTGACCACAGATTCAATAAAATATGTTAGGTCTTTTGTGAACAAAAACATCATTCTATTTTTACTTCTATTTTCAGGCTTTTTTGCAACATTAAAAAAAAAGTCAAAATCGAATTTTTTAAAAGAAAGACAGGCGATTTGACAACTTAAAAGCTACATGAGCAAGGAAAATATATAAAATTTTACATGACAAATCCAAATAAACAAAATTTGTTGTATAATGTTTAAATATTAAGTCTTTCAACAATTATATATACTCCATGAATGCTTTTTAATTGGTAAAATTATGTAGAACCATTTATATTCATTATCAAAACTCTGTATATTATTGATTGAGTAGGCATTTACCTGGTAGAACTCCATTATAATACGGTAAGAAAAATAGCAATGTATTTTAATTCTACATAAATTATTTTATATATTTGTTGATAGCTATTTCGGCTTACGCCTTCGTCAGAACTACGTAAGCCGAAATAGCTATCAACAAATATATAAAATAATTTATGTAGAATTAAAATACATTGTTATTTTTCTTACCGTATTACTCTGTATATTATTCAAGATTTTTTCAAATGTTATATGAATCCCCCTGTATTTTTTAAAAATCTTGATTTATAACATACTCTTTATTATCATTATTTAAAAATTCTAGCTATATGTTAATAATCCAATGTAAAAAAAATAGTAAAAATATTATTCACTTAAATATTAAATAGTCGTACTTTTCCTATCACACATATTATAACGCTGCACATAGGACAAATTCTGTAATTGATAACATACATCCATACTTTCATACTGTGTAATTCTGTATTCAATATTTTGTAATTTTGGTGTCCATCAATAAATTGAGCTTCCATTAGATCATATTGTGTGTTTATTTTCAATCTATTGAAACTGTGATATTTTGATTGATACGTCTGTAGAAACTGATAATGGGTTATAATAATATTAAAGAAGATTATAATATGACCTTAAAAATGTAAGGTCATGAATATCGGAGTCTGATCTTGATTGTATAATATCTTCACACAAATAAGCCAGAAAAAAATGCAGTCAGTGGAACCGTTTCAACAATCGTAAAGGAAGGGTACCGGTGGCAGATTTAATCACTTGCAAGGCCCCAGGTACAATATGATTTTGAAAGCGCTTCAAGAAAGAAGGAAGAATTTATTCGAGATTTTTATATTTCAAGATAAGTTTTCACTATTGGTAATTTCACCAATCGGTAAAGTATTTTATTATTCAAGTTGACGACATTCCAATGAAAGCACAAATTAAAGAATATTCAGATAACTATTTATTCAAATAAAAAACTAAATACTTAAATGTTGAAATAATAGTTTTAGAAATATAAATGTTTCCCATACATCCGCTTTTAAACAAAATTATATGAACACAAAAAGTAATGAAGTTAAACCATTTAAAAGTGTTATGTACCTCTGTGTAGTCTGCCACTGATTTTTGAATGCGTTTTTGCGCTTGAAATCCTGAAGATGCCGATGACAGATTTTATGGTAATGTACAACATTCAAGCGATTTTAATTTGACGTTGAAGTTTTATTTAATATTATTTACGAATGTCCTGAAATTGGAATCTAAATATTTTGTTCTACAGCTTCTTTATTGGCATATTATGTGCATTGGAATTTAAATATCAATCATTTTGTTTTTCACCGAGCAAATCATCATTGTAAGCTTATGAAATAACCAATAGTATCAGTAGTCTTCGGGATGTAACCGACAGTTTTGACAGGTATTTGAGGTCTCTTTTTTTTCGGGACCGAGCTGATAACCCTGATATCCTCAAGACTATAAATTAGCATGATTCCAGACCTACGTGGTTGTAACCAAGGCCAAACATTTTTTTATCAAAACTTTTTTGTTGCGTAGGTCATTTGAGTCACCAGTCTCAAGGGCTGTTCAGATAATCAATAAAGTGCCTATTGAGGAGGATATCTTTATTATATTTGTCAAATGCATGGCGCATTGGCGTCAGCATTATATATTATATTTTTTATATCATTAGAAATTTCACTCTTCACTGAGGAAAACAATGTCTAATAAAAACCTACCTCTTATGCTACAAGGAAAACAAGCTTCTCATATTTTAAAGATTTATTTGGAATAAATAAATATTTAGATCAAATTTATTTATAAACATCTTTTCACTTTTCTGGATTACAATAATATATTCACAACAAAACATACTTATCTGGTCCACCTGAATGGTATAATATAAATAAATAATAAGAATTACCTTGACTTAAAACATAATAAATAGCAAAATAAATATTGATGATTGCACATTTGAATTATTCTACAGGAATAAAGGTGTATCTTTTTACATCATGCAGTCATTTTGAAATGATCCCATCCCGATTATTTAATTATTAAAATAAAACTATGTAAAAACAATTGCTTATAGAATACTTTCAAATGATGGTAAATAATTGATATTGAAATAAATGGTATTTTATTATTTTACTAACCCAAGTCATAGAAACGAAATAAAACTGTAATAGTAGAATGGAATCAATAAGCTGATTCAATCACTTATGATTAGTATGTTCTTGATCTTCTGAACTTGAGCTCAAATGGCCAGAAGTTATGGCAATTAGATATGAAAGTTGATTTAATTGTATTGTCAGAAACTTTAGAAACTAAGATTGTTATTAGTGTAAAAATTCACAAGTCAATCGTAAAAAAACTTGTTCCTTTCAAAAACTAACCTAACAAACACATTTTTTCCAGGGAAGTGAATTTAAAAACTCAACTCACACAAAGCAGGAGAGTGTTATGGTCTCTGATTAGGAAAGAGTTTTGTTTTGACATCAAGGAACTGTGTAAACTGTGCAGTTTGAAAAAAGCTCACCATCTTTGATATTTTGTAAGAATTTTTCAGGTGTACGTTGATATGTTATTTTTTTGAGAAATCATTGTGTTTAATCTAGCCATGATATCATCTTCATCTTACATCTGGAAAAGTGAGTGTAAGATGATCATACTCATTAAGACAAATATACGAAATCAGTTAGCAATGGGATCATTTCATAGTCACAAACACAAACAAAATTGGTATACTTTAAAAAATCTGGAATATCCTATACGTTTAACAATTTATGAAGCTATTTACAATAAATTATTGACATGAAATACATACATACAAATTATTAATTTGTAATAATGGTGCAATAGCATAAAACATTATACATACTTATTTATACTACCTACATTGATTTTTTTACAATAATGCATTGCTTTCGTGATATAATTGCCCAGCAATACATGTGATAATTTATTAATAATCTTGTTTACTAGCAATATTATTATTTACAATAATCAAAGATTTTCTAATAAATAATTAAATAACTTAGGCTGATTTTTTTTTTTCGTAGTGCCGATAATCTTTTCTCTGACAACATTTAGATTATGTAATTTTATTTAGTTTAATTGAAATCATACAAAATTTGAATTTTTAAATATAAATTTCTACAAGTTCACAATAATTAATATTTTTAAGAAAGCATTTTTTATGAAAAAATTCTGTGCTAAGATGCCATTAAATGTTTGGTGAGGTTAAAAAAAACTTTTACTGTAAAACAATTATGTCCATAACAGGAAAAGTAGCAAAATAATATTATTGATTGAGTAGGCATTTACTTGGTAGAACTCCATTATAATACGGAAAGAAAAATAACAATGTAATTTAGTTCTACATAAATTTATGTAGAACTAAAATACATTGTTATTTTTCTTTCCATAGTAAACTGATATTAGTTTATAAAACCATGCCAGAGAATTTGAAAGAATGTCGAACATATTTGAATTAGTTTACTGAAGCTAATTGAATGATGTTGGGTTAAATGTTTCTTATTTTAAACATTTTTCTTGAATGAAATTTTTTTTTTCATTTCAAGCCAATATAAGAACAAATGACTCGCTTTATTCCATAATCATTGATTTATGGATTTTAATATATGTATATAAATAATTACGATTGTAATGGATGGATTCAAGCACTTACACAATCCCCAATTTGAGTGCATGGAATTGTTTTCAAAGTATTTATTATCTATTTAGAGTGTTTGAAATTTCTTCAATTAATCACATAAGTTACTTGTACTAAAAGCTGTAATGCATTTATTATAGGACTAAAATTCTATCTTTGGCCATTAATACAATAAACATATAGACTATAAATGGATGTAATTTTCACACTAGAGTGCCTATTAAAATATAACATGTGATAATTATTCTAATTCTAAGTAAGTATATGTAATAATATTTATTACTCTTCAACAAAATTCAAAGTGAGAAAGCAAATCAATATACAGAATTTTACTAGTGATTATTTGAATTGATAACAAGTAAATTTATGTTCTTATACACAACTACAACAGCTTCTCACATGCCAACATTTTTTGTTTTTGTTTGCAACAATGGTTAACTAATACTACAGTTTTCAAGATACGCAGATGTTGATTTAGCAATTAGGTACAATTACTCCAAATGTTTTTTTTATTTAAACAGGCTTGATCATTCTGACAATCAAAAGAAGCTGACCCAACTGATCCCATTGGTTAATTAAAATATTGTTTGAGTACACTTTAATAGCTGTTTTCATTTTACCTAGTAATGTTTTCCCATCGAGGATTAACTATAAAAAATATCAATTTATATGTATGGAGATGATGAAACGACTAGGTGACTGTTAACTCATTATACACAATGATAGAATATAGTTATAGTTTGTAGTACTATGATACGATTGGCCTAAAGCTATGCTATTTTTTTTTTTTGAAAAAAAATATTTGGCATTACAGCTTACGCCAATGCGCCAAATATTCTATAAGTTGTGAAAGTCATACGAGATTAACTCGATGGTAAATAATGTATCAGTTGTGCACAAAATCAACGATAAATAACATACACCCAGCCCAAGGTGTTTTTTTTTTCAATTGAAAAAATCTGACCTTGCCGGGGATCGAACCCGGGCCCCCCGATTGCTAGGACAAAGCTCTTGCCACTAGACCACAGGGACCGACTGTATGACGCTATGCAGCCCTATTCCCGATAAATAGCATCCCTTTTAGTTTCTTATGGTACCTTGAGTAAAATGAATAGAAATTATTGAAAATGATAGCTGTAGCTTTACATCACTCATCAAAAAAGATTATTTCAATCCAATGAATCTTAATGCAATATTCCGTATCAAACTAACGAAAAAAATAGAAATATGCATTTTGAAAAAAATTTAAGATTTCTTTTTCTAGATCGAATTGTGGTTAAAATTTTCTTATCGTGACTGAATGATGTCTATTTTTAAGAATTAATATTTGATATATTTTACTATGAACTCCTGATGCAAAAAAGTTCACCATTGTTGCGGTGCAGTGTTCAAGATTGTGATAAAGCCTTAATTAATATTAAACTTAATTACTGAAGATTTAATAAATTATGTTATAATTATATATTGTTACAAATTCAATTTGAAATATATTTTTATGATATTTCTCTTAAATGAATAAGACTTAGAATTCATTGTTATTTTGAATATATTATTATTGCTGAAATATTAATATCTTTTAATTATGAAGAAAAACTAATGAATTATAGTATTATAATATTACATAGAAATGAAGATAAGATTATGATTTGGTAGAGTTACTAAAATGTCAGTATCTTTATAATATACGGATTATTGACACTTAAATGTAGGCATTTTAGTTAACCAGTCGATGATTTGTATTTGGTATTGATTGGAAGTCATTTTAATAAAATTTATCAACTGTATAAAGTTCTTAATACATTTGTACTGTTTTATATTTTTTTTGCTATTATTTGAATTCATTTTACACTATTGATAATAATCAATATGTTAGTGCAAAAAATATTTCATTATTATAACAAAGGCTTATTCTTAACTCATTGGCTACTGGAACCAAAATGTTATCGTCCCCGGAGCCAATGTGTTAATAAGAAATGAAATAAAAGTTACCGCTTAAAATGTTTAGTAGAATTTAACTGCCCTATTGTGCAATTGCTATTTCGAGATATTTGATAAATTTTCCAAAGCATTTTCATCTTGTATGAAACATGTAAATTAATAGCAACCAGTTGTTACATTTTCTAAGATTTTTCGACCATAGGGACAAATTATTATTGAAAAACTTGAAATATCCAAATTCGTTAATACAATAAATGTCCTCAAACTGAGCAGATAAGTAAATATAAAATTTTCGTATCGGAGTAATATTAGGAAGACTAGATTCTATAAGGATTTTTGACTTCTAATAGCAGAAAAATTACATTAAGTGCTTACCTAGTACAATATTTAATTAAATGGCTCGATTAAAGTGATTTCTACAATGTCTAAAGCGTTCACTACAATACAAATATTGTGACAGCGGGTTATTTATCAAGTAAATAGTTTGTGTCACTCTTTAATTATTAAAAATCAATATTTTTTTGCTTCAATTTAATTTCTTTGATACAAATAAGTTACTTAAACATATCCACGTTCTGTAGATTATGGCAAATATAATATTATCCTTCTTATTTTATTAGAATATATCCAAAATATATATTTATTTCGGTGCATTGACAAATAACTATTGTACTATTTTAACTAATGAGAAGAACAATGCTGAGGCTCCTACGAACATGACTAATTTGAGTAACAATTCACGTTCACCTAGCTTCTAACTACATTAAAGCGGATTGGCTACCAATAGTGTCTTTGAATAGTTGTTTATTATTATTTTTCAATAAATTATTGGAAATTACTGCACTTTAGTTCGAAATCTATATTAATATTCAAAAATAGTTTTCTAACTAGCGTCAGCATTGCTCTGACTCCTACAGAAGTTATACATTTTTTTTGTGAGACACTAGTAAAGGTATAATTTTGAAGCAAAGATATCAACATATTTTTGGCTATAGATGTGCTTATCAAAAGCTGTCATTTCATTATACTGCTGAACATATTTAGCGAACAAAGAAAAATACACAGAAAGATAAATCAAATCCAAATAGACAGATATACCTACAAGTGATATTGAAACAAAATCAAGCTTCGTGTCGTCGATTGAGGGCTTCTTGCAAGTGATGTTTTTTGAACTTTTCTGAAAAGTCAAGTCATGAATAAATTGTCATGAGAATCATCTGAAAAAAAAAGTTATTAAACATTAGAGAATAGTATACTTAGGCAAACATTTATTCAAATAGAAAAATACTTTTCATAACAATATGTACAGCTATAATGCTTTTTTTGCATTTTGAATGACACCTAAGAGCATACACTATAACTCTTGTTTTAGAAAGAATATGAAAGAAAAAATCACGTCATGATTTTTTTTCCTAAAATTGTTTTGGTGAAATGTGTTGAAAACATAATACGCCTTTTTGTTAATCCATAGAAAAATACAACGAATGCAAGAGTCCATTTGTATATTTAATATTTGGATTGATGATTAAAGATCATAATTTTCCCACGCAGGTTCAAAATAATTGTATCATCCATAATTTAATTAGTACTTTACCTCCTCCAATGATAGTGGGTTCGTCTTCATTTTGGTATCCAGGCTGTGATATCTCTCTGAAAATATTTAAGAAATCATAATTTAGACAAAATTGAAAAATATATTGGCTAGCAAATATCATTTAACCTCAATTGTCACCATAAATCTTTTAATTGTATATACTATGTTTTTAAGCAAAAATATTAAAACATCTATGTATATTGAATATTAATAATAAGCATTTTACCCACTATCAGATACTTAGAAATTTAAAGGTGTCGCGGGATACTTTTTGATGGTTTTTGTTTCCTATTTTTTCAAAAATCATCATTACACTCTTACTTCTTATTTAAGGATTTGTCCATATTGTTAATGATCAATGGGCTTAATTCATTAATTACCATGCACTCATTTGGAAAACACATTAAAGAGTGCGAGTAGCCCTGTAGCCACATGTCATATGAAAATGATACAAAATACTGGAAAGGATTGCTACAATAAACGTACCATGTGCCAAATGCAGCCGCACCATTGCCATTATGTACGCTTCAGCAGTCAAAACTCGGCTCTTGGCAAATCTCAGGACAAGACATTCCAATACCTGAAAAACATTTAAAGTCAAATTTTAAATAATTCAGAAAGAGCAGGGGGTAATAAGGGATTAAAAATAATTTCCCAAAACTATTAAAAATTGTTCAGTCATATGTATACTAAATTCAAACTGCTGTTGATATCATGGAAAGAAAACAATTCTTTAGCAGATTTATTTTCAGTAAAAATTATATTTTTGATACATATTATGTAGTAATATTATGATAAATGAATTTTTGATGTCTTGTAGATGTAACACTTCATCGACCTGGCTAATAAGTACAGGGAGATATTGATGAGTCAGTATGATAGGAACCGATAAAAATAAAAATAAAACTCTTTCTTGACCTGAATTTTTTTGGAAAAATTATTAACCTCAAAATAAGAAACTGTATGCACATTAACTCATTAGCGCCAAGGAAAGCGGAATCCGTGTGATCAATGTACTTTGTGTTGGAGCGGGGACGTGCATTCCGCGTGATACGGCATTGCTCGCGTTTATTATTTATAACATTTTGAATATATTTTTTTAATTAAATTTATTTTTTCTGTAGCTACCTATTGATTTATAGAAACATTTTTTTTTGTGAGCGATAACTGTCGACTCTTAATATAACTTTTTATTTGTCTTTATAATTTATGATTTGTTATTAGAAATCTCTCTTCGAGCAACTCTATTGGTCAAAGTATGGAACGATGACCACACTCCCTCTCCCTATTGGTGGTCTCCCTGTTTTTCAATATTATAATAATTTTCATATTTTGTGATTTGTGACACAACTGAAAATAAATATTTTATGAATTTTATTTCTTTCAAAATTTTCAACCTTTTTAGATTTTTGAGCATTAAAATATTGACAACCCCTGTCCAATAATATTATTACGGTAGTTGAAAAAGTTTTAAATATTGTTGGGAACCTATATTTAAATTTTTATCCAAATCGATAGATAAGTTTAAAAGTTCAATTTACGAAATCTATTGTTTTAATCCATTTTTTAGCAAATCGGCCCCGCCCCAGGGGGTATTTTGCAGCGATTTGCTCCCGGTTTTATTGTTTTAAAGAGACAAGTGAATCCAGTGAAAAAATAAGATCTTCTAAGTATATTACATTAAGTAGAGGGTACAATGTAAGTGATTCAGTGTTATTCTACCTTATTTGAGACGGCCGCGCCTGCTTCTCTAAGAAGTGGTCGTAATCGATATGATGAAGTCTTTCCTCCGCATTGTGCTCCCGCATACTTTTGGAAAGCCAGCTTAAATAAATATACAACCATTATTGTAATGAATTTATTTTAATTCTGAAATTATTAATTGTGTTAGTGAGTTGACAGGAATGACACATTTAATTAGCTTTTTTTTAAAATTCTAGTAAACTGTCTGTTTTTCCCATTTTGCAAAGTTTTTTTTAAGCAAATTATTTTTTCATGTTTGGGATAAACGTTTCGTTGTTTGAGGATATTTTGAATATTCAATTTTATATTAGGTAATTGATAATAACAAATAATTGTTACACTGTTATCTATAAAACAGTAGTGAACCATGTAAGAAATGTATCAAATCATAAGTAGAAAACACAATTGAATATTTCTATTTGCTGACCATTATGCTACAGTGTGTAATAAAATCAATAGTTGCTAGTTTCTTAAATTCAATAAAAGGCTAGGCCCATTATCCACTTTATCCTTGTGGTGATGATTTGTCCGGGTAAGATATTGGTGGTTTTTTTTCCAGTATTATAGTACACAAAAAAATATGTACATTTACAACAAACCACTAAAATTGAAAATGTTTTTAATGTTATCTATGAAATCTCAATAATTTTGCAAATCTGATAACAATAAACATTATAACGGTGAGTGCATGTACCTTCCAAAATTGTAGCATGTGCATTAAGGCAGGTATATCTCTTAAGTGAATTCTTCCACTAATATTGTAATCTCTCATCATAATCAGTGATCGGCAGAGTTCAAGACTTGGCCTTTCCGTCAAATATGTTTTCCATGTTGATCTAAGTATTTTTTGAAGTGTCGAAGCATCTACTTCAGGTGGATACTTCACAAATAGTTTGGTGAGCATGGCTTTAGTTTCAGGCTGAAAAAATTACACGAAGTCCAAAAATAATTATTTCTTACCTCTAGTTATATGCAGTAAAAAGTGGAATTCTATTTATCATATAATTACAAAATACATAATTTAGAGACATCTGTTAACAAATAAATATATTAACGCTAAACTGAAACATAATAATACCAAAGGTGTCAGTAGAAATTAAGTCTTTTTAAATCTAATAAAAGATGGCAGTAAGCTCACCATAACAGACATAAAGTCTAAGACAAAAAAAAATTCTTGGAGAAAAATACATCTATTTATATTAAAAAAAACAAGTATGAGGTAAACAAATAGTAAATATTTATTGTATTTTGAAAGATTTCAGTCTTACCAAAATGGGGGCATTATCATCCATAAACTCTGTAGAAATATTTCTGACTACCATGTTGTCCTCATTTACTTCCCTGTAATAGTAACAAATGTTATAACAACATATAATTTTATAAGAAAAGTATCATTTTAATCACACCATTTAAATATTATAATAATTGAAAATCAATAGTAAATCCATTCATTGCTAATTCGCAGTTATTTCATTTGAATGCTTATATAATCAACTTATCCCTCTGATTAATGAGATTACCACTGTTAGACTATTTTCAACATTCAAGCATTAATCTTATCATTTTATTTAGCAATAGGAAGCCATAATAAAATAATCTTCTTACATCTATCAACATTTTTTACATTCATAATAATCAAAATATTACATTATAAATGGTGTGCCTAAGTAATAAAATTTTATTTGTTTATTTGAAATTTAAATTAAAAAAAAGTATAATAACTGGAATGTTTTTGAAATTCCAGTTAGCCAGATCTTATCAAAAACTAGATTTTATGTAAAAACCCATGTAACAATATTTCTCATTAATAAGATGCTGCTGTATAAAATTAAAACCTTTTCACTAAGCCTTAAGATTTTCGAGTGAAATACTGAATTAATGTATTATGTTAAATAAATATTCATTTCCATATACATATTACATTTCTTCAATGATTATTATACTTACCAAATATTGCTCTGTTCATCAGTAAATATCCTAAGTAAAAATTTTCCATCAATGTTTGGCATATTTGTCTGTGGTACTACAATATAATCTCCCGGTGGCAGGGTGAAGAATGTTACTACTTCTCTTGCTATAGAATGATTTGTAACATCTAATGGTTTCTGAAATCAAATAATTAAATGCTTTTTTTCATATATTTCCCAACTATTTTTTTGGTCGGATTCTAATTCGATAAATGGTCTGTAAGTATTAAATAAATGGTCAGTAACAAAAACCTAAAATGGTCGGTAAAAAATTATAAACGGTCAGTTAAAAATAATAAATGGTCAGTTAATAATTAATTTTGGATCAGCGTTTTATTGTAAAATGGTCAATAATTGTCTGTAAAAGGGTCAGTAGATATCTTTAAAAGAGGAATATAAGTTATAATATAACATATAACATTAAAAATATATGATGTTCACAGGGATTTTTTTTCATTTAACGACATCAATTAGACGAAATTTTACTTAATGATATTTGAATATAATTTTATTTAGTAAAAAGTTTGACATGAAGTGAGTGAGTTCCGGCACCTATTTTTTCAAAAAAAAGTCCTGGGTGTTCATATCCTCGCTAGCAATCTTAAAATTGAAACGTCAAAAATCAAGTCAAAATGAACCATAAGAAGACAAAAGTTTGTATTACCACAGACAATTTTACATTTGTTTGCATATTTATATATGTAGCGTTTTAGGTTTTAATTTTAATTTTCCCTCATTCTCGGTGCAATATAATTGAATAATAATTCAGCCGATAGTTTTAATTTTTAATAGCAAAAGCGCAACCATTGAATACAAAAATATAATATTATGGACACAGAGGGAACATAAGCTGTCAATATGTTGAAAAAACAAAAATTTATTCATACTGGCTAATAATTTTTTGTTTTCACTTTAGTCTTTGAGTTCTTGTGGATTATTATAAAATGTGACATCAGTATGATTACTTCTGAAAAGAGTGTTACTGATTATTGTACGAGTACTGAATTTATTTTCTGAAATTTAAAACGCGGTGAAATATTAAAAAAAAAATCACGAAATCTTTCAAATAATTATCAAGAAGCTGTGACACTTCAAATTCGAGCCTAAATCTTAAATGAATTCATGTATGGATGGATGTGTGGTCCTCTGAAACGAATTGAAATGATTTTTTACGATGAAGTATTTGTTTTTAAATATTCGCCGATAGTAAAATTATTCTTTTTATTTTAAATAAATAATAAACTTGTGTGACTGTCTCTATCTGTATAAAATTATTAGTTGTGTATTTTGTGGTTGCATTTTTGCTCCTCTAAATTAAAACAAATTATTTTGAAAGCTTTCATCCCTGGTTGTCTAGAAAACATCGAAATCTGATTAACTCAAAATCTTCAAAAATACAGATAGCCTTACATTGCTTATGGTGAGTTGATTTATCTGGGGGAAAAGTTTAACTTAAGGAAAGAAATGCATGGCTTTAATGATTTATGAAATGAAAAATATAATGAAAATAAATATTTATTTTATTTTTAATCAACCGCAGCACCCCCAGCTATCTTATTCACCACCGCCACTTTGGACAACTCAAAACGTCATTTTGTTTACCTGATCCGTAACGAAGTGAGGAGTTAGCCTGGGCATAGAATGGGGAACTTCGTAAACTGCAAAACCGATGGCAACAAGTGGCTTCTTGCGGCCAGACTTGTCTTCCGGAGGTCGTGTGTCATAGTATTGAGTGACAGATACCACAACGTGGCATTTGTTAGCTGTTGCCCTAGGAATCTGGACGTGGAACTGGGGGTTCATTGCGGTGGTTTCTGAAAATAAAAATGTTATGCATTGACTGTAATATATTCATGAAGCAATTCTTATTCAAGCTTATTCAGGAGACATACAATAATTTTAAGAAAAATTGTTTTTTTTTATGTCTTCATTTATAAATCACAGAAAAGGTACATGTATGATCTGAAATGACTTGGTCTTTAACCAGCCTGACAAAAAATAGCCAGGAGATAGCTAAATTTATAGCCCGCTTTGCGGATTCAAATATAATTATATAGTTTCGATAGAGAAAAAAATGGCTTTCTCACTAAAGCTCTCGGCACAAACAGAATCAAGATTATATTACTGTCTGTGCATGTGTGAACACAAAGACCGCCGAATGTGTAGTTGGTTGCTGCCATATATGAAAGATTTACAATTTTAAAAAAATACATAAATATTATCCGGAATTTTTAGTTAAAGTTAGACCAGACCATCTAAGGAAGGGGGGACGAATATTGTGACCAATTAAATTTATTCTTTTAATGAAGAGGGGAATTAAGTATAAATGTTAGGTACCCTCTGTTTTTCCTATTTTAATTTAAAATTACATTCGAGATTAATAAAACGCTTTTAAAGCAGAATGTAATAAACGATTAACTTTTTTAACGTAACAAAAAAGTTAACAAACGTTAAAACGACAATTTACGTGACAAATTAACACTGCTCTATATTCATGTCACGTATTAGGGTATTGTAAAAGCTGTTATTTACACGAAGCTTAAATCCCGCAAACAGGTTTCTGAAAGGAGCGAACAAATTACAACAAAAAGCTCCCGATCGCCGACTCGTTATGTAAAATTATTATACTGTAGGTCAGTTTTTATAAACACTTGAAATAAAAGAGGAAGTTAATTAACACAACGACTGTTTGCAGACGTCATTAAAAAGATAATTATTACTTAACAAAGGAAGGGTTGCTTCCGTTTTTTAAATGAGATAATTTTATATGCGTGTTATCTTAGAATTTTATCGAGTCTATTATTTATTTAATGAAGATTACGATTTTGTTTTATTCAATCGTTAATCATACGGCAATGTTTATGTTTATTTTTAGTAAAAAAAAGCAGGGCTGTGGAGTTGGAGTCGGAGTCATGGAGTCGGAGCTTTTTGGCCGGAGTCGGAGTCGTCGCGGCGATTTGGCCGGAGTCGTACTCGGAGTCGGAAATTTTAAAAGTTTGAACTTTTTATTTTTGCATATAATATGTAAAATTTGGCTACTGGCCGGATTGGTAGGGTTGATATTCAATTGAATACACATCAAAAGGAAAATTAGGCAAAAAAAAGTGACGATATTCAACTTTTTTAGTCAGAGTCGGAGTCGGAGTCGTGTTTTTGGTTAATTTCGGAGTCGGAGTCGGAGTCGTGGTTTTGGTAAATGCTGGAGTCGGAGTCGAACTTTTTTTACCGACTCCACAGCCCTGAAAAAAATTATCATTAATAAGATATGTTTTTACTTTTTATTTTGCTGTACCATTTAAGCAGATCTGAAAGTAAAAGCTACAGAAATTTCGTAGAAACAGCTTTATTTTAATTAAAAAATAGTAATATTTTTTTTCACTTCGATACATTTACAAAGATTTACGTAGACATTCCATTTAATTAAATTGAATTGATTCCCCAACTTTATATAGAAAGCAGAGCTCATTTGTATTACAAAAACTAGTAGGTATTGTGAGAGAGAATGGAGTCCAAAGTCATAAACGTTTGCCCCATGTTTCGCTGTTTATAAACATGTCC
This sequence comes from Himalopsyche kuldschensis, assembly GCA_028554975.1. NCBI lineage: Eukaryota > Metazoa > Arthropoda > Insecta > Trichoptera > Rhyacophilidae > Himalopsyche > Himalopsyche kuldschensis. Next base: position 20,598,717 of record JAHFWI010000003.1, read on the forward strand.
TCTCAACTAGGTATTGTTACATTAAATATATTATTGAACTCGTCGAATATAATACTGCAATTTAAAGACGTAGTATTTTTTATTATTTGTTAGTACATACCTACTATGTGTGTTTGTAGGGGCAGTTATGTTCTTATTTAGAAATAGAATTACGGAAAAGTCGCCAGTCAATTGCTTATTGATTTTCAATAAATCATTTAATGTTAAATGACCAGATGATATGATTCAGTTTGCACCCCTGTAAAATTTTCTTGCGATCTATATTTTGATTATTTATATTATTAAAATTGTGGATTCTGGAAGAAAACATCGCTATGTAGACCTTCTGGATACAAAGCGTAAAGTGGTTATTTACATTAAAATTCCCCTGATAAAATTTGGAACAAATTGTAGAGTGGGAGTAACGTAATGCCAGTTGAATTATACTGTCGATTATTAAGTCTAAATCTTTATTATATGTTTGTACACCATGAAATGACTATAATTAATCATCTATTAAGCATCACATTCAATGTATATTTATATTTAATTGACGAGTGTTTCAGCTTGTTATAAAAATATCTGTAAACATTTATACTAATTTAATCGGAAAGAATATTTTATTTAAACAAAAACAACCGGATCATGAACACTGGCTTGTATTGTTTTCTTAATTGTGGGAAATTCGATAGCAATGAACGTTCATATAAATAATCTATATTACCAAATAAACAACAAACAAGTTTTCCAACTCAACTATCTTTATTGTATTTTGTGCCATTGTTTAAGATAAGTTAACAATGATCTCAGCTTCTCTTTATGTATTTTTAAAATTATTGTGAAGGTTATTTTAATGAGGTGTTTAAAATAATTTAAGATAAGCGCGAAGGAGCTTACTTACACTGTTTTCATTTAATAAGCACTCTTTTAACCATTTGTATCTCAGACCATTTTGGAAAGTGCCTGCGAAATATCCCAATTCATTTTTGCAAAGAAACAGTAAGGTAAATGTACCAGTCGTTGACCATGTACCAGTAGTTGATCTTTTGAGAATAAAATGGCCCAAAATAAGAAATGCAGATGCAGGATTGCTCTAAATTGTAAAGTTCAGACCAGTCAAGGCATCTGTGGTCGGAATGAGCCACTAACACATCACCATATAGCCAATGAAGTGCCAGGGTGGCCATTTGAAAACAACACCTAGTGAGGAAAGTGTATTATTTCAAATTTTTGAAGTGATCAATCTAGTAACGGTGTGTACCTTGTTCCTGAACCACCCATTGCTACTTGTTTCGATCAAGAGTGGTGTGACAGAAAGCCTTGAAGCAACCCTGAAATAAAGTTCACCATGAAGCTTCCTGATTAGACATGGTCAACACCTAGACTTTACAATTTGTGAGATGGTCAACTACTGAAACAAAAACATGACTTCAAATAATTTAACACAACTTTTTTTAAACAGGCTTTTTCGTAATTTTTGTTACATAATATTAATTAAGACATATGATCCAATATAAGAATACTTGCTTTGCCTTCATTCGGTACAATGCTAAACCTTAATCGTTATTTTTGTTTAAATTTTCTCTTAAACGGTCAACGACTGGTACATTTACGTCAATCTTTATTCTATTATTTATCTCAGCTTATATAAACTTATCAGTGCTATTTTTTTTTAAATGTCACATTTAGATATATAATTTAATAAGAAATTGTTATATATAAGTTTTAAACCCATATAAATTAAGAAAAAAAAAGAAATACCGTTGAAAAAAAAATGTGGGGCAAATAAAAATCTGTGGCCGTTACATTGGTCCCGTGGTATTAAAAGGGTTAAGTAGCTCAAACGTATTACATATTTTTCAGAGAGGAAATAACTTAAATTCATTACTGAATATAGCTTTGGAATATAATAATCAAAATGTTTTTAAGTTCTCCATTATTTTCACTTCGTCAATTTTACCCAATTAATTGACTACCGTTCTATCATCATTTTTTATACACATCTTTAATGTTTATGTGTTTTATAAATACAATTTGACATTGACACGAGTCAAAATTCGCTTGATGCGCACAGTGCGCAAATAAAGAGAGAAATTGTGTGTGATGTGTTTAAATTGCCATACCTTTAACATTTTAGACAGACAGATACGCATATTAAAATATATATTTTTTTTAACTATGTCCGTTCCAAAATTGGAGCATATGGACTCATCGCGGAGTTTATCCCTACATATGTTTTTTTTCTACGAGAACTGTTTGTTATTCAGTTGCTCAACCTCTCTTTTTCGATGAGAGTAGAAATGGAAAGGATACGAAGACTAGTACAGGGCTAGGGTTAGTTACACGCTGTCACTTTGCGTCGCTCTTTTGGATCGGAAAGGTGGGAAGGGATTTTTAACAACTCAAACACCCACTGCCTCTGAGAAGAATCGATTTATAGATTGAAAGAATCTGCTCGTACCGGGAATCGAGCCAGGGCGGTCCGATATGGTAGCCAACGACGTTGATCACTGCACCACGGACCGGTTTTGTAATTATTTAAATATATAGTGTAATTAAATTGTGTATAATAAAACATATTATAGCGCTATATGTAATGTCATATTCATTGGTTTTAGATAAAAGAACATGTTAAATTCATTGGCAACACTTTATCATTTATTGAAAACTATCGTGTGCTTCGGGGGTTCTTAACCGCTAAGCCTTTTTCGTGCGCCCGGCAAAGAAATTTTGATAAATAAAATGTTATTTGAAATTTCAAAAATATTTGCATATCTATCTTATTTTCTGAATAGGTTATTTTCTACTGTCAGTGAGTGAAAGGGAAATTTTAATTGAACAATCGAAATTCATTGATGTTTATCAAATATAGCCAGTATTTGGGGTATAAATCTTGCATGATTAGTGCGGTTAATGAAGTGTCAATATTGTGCACTTGTTTATATGCGTATTTTTCTTGCTGGCAGCACCACCCCGACCCGCTCTGTTCAAATTTAAGTGTTGCGATACAATACGGCTGAAATTTTATGGAAACATTTCACCACAAAATGACTTCTACGAGTAAAAAACAACGAACGTATTACTTAATTAATCAAACAGCGATTGGGAAGGAGACTACTCTTTTTATCAGAAACTAAGCAGAAATGATCAGTTCTATAAAAACATTTAAAGCCAAAATATACTTTGATAAATATTTTTTTAGAAAAATTCTCTTGCCCATTTTCCAGGAATGAAAAAAGTGACGGGTAAAAATATTTTTAACGTAAAATTATTTATTACTCATCTTAATACGCTTTTAGAGCAATTTTAAAATAGATTCCTGCAATTTTTCATAATCGAACCGGTGGCTACATTTGTCTTGAATCCTTTCAATGCAGACATAGGCATTAATAAAATAGCTAGTTCTCTAGCGGAAATTCTACAAAAAGACACGCCAAATATTGAAGAAGAAATTTTAGATTTTCAAAATGACATCATCTTAAAATCGAACGAGCTGACTGAAAACGTTTGGAATTTAGCTGACCATAAAAAGTACCTACCCTCATTTGAAAAAAGGAGCTAACAAAATAAAGTCTTGTTTTGGTTCCACATATTTGTGTGAATCTTTGTTTTCTACCATGAAAATAATAAAATCAAAAACAAGATCTCGACTTGGACGATTGGGATTATCATCTTGCACTCCTCATTTTGAAAAGTTAGCTAATGAAATGCAATGTCAAATATCGCACTTAGTGTGAATAGTAATGATTTTGTTTGTAAATGTAAATAAATCCATAATCTCCCGATTTATAATAAATAGTTTAGTAATAATACAATGAATGTAACAAATATAAAGCTGCCAAGGGAACAATACTTAAATAAATACATAAATATGTACTACCTAAATCTTTTTTTTTTTAAATCTAGTATGTGCCCGTCACTCATTTCTTAAACCTCAAATGCGCCCGCCATCGCAATAAGGTTAAGAACCCCCGGTGTACTTGATAAATTAATAGATAAATTCGTAATAAAAACACTATGATTTAGTGTGGAAAAAACATATCTTTAATAATTAAAGACAAAATTTATTCTCCGTTTATGGTGTACATAAATTAACATTATATTTCGCGTTAAAAGTAACGGCCTCTTTAAAAAATCGATAGAAAATACATTAAGATACGTAATAGCGTCGTGAGTTAGAGGTATCTCAAATATTGCATTTTCCGAACAACATTTTCACTTTTTACGATCATTTAAAATTCAACAACAGGCCAATGTCATTCACAAACCAGTAGCGCGTATTAAATCCTATTTAAAAATATGTTCAATTAAACAACAAAAAACTGTAAGTAATTAATTTATTAAGTATATTTTCTCTTGCGTAAATTTATTCGTATTTTATGTATATTTATATAGTAATTCTTCCACATATGTCCTGATAAAGATGAGGACCGGTTTCGCTCAATTCGAGCATTTTCAACTGTTTGTTGGCATTTCAAATGGGCATTGTCATTTGTTGACAAGTCTCGCGGTGGCCGAAACCGGTCCAGATTCTAAAATCTATATTTGTAGAAGTAGAACTTAATACTATTTTATTTATTTAAATAATGTCTTCCCACCAAGAAGTGACATTTCACACCTAAAATTAATATATATGTATATATTTTAATCTGTTAATAAGCACGCTTTATTACACAACTATAATACCTACATATTTACATTAAGAGAGTCTCTACAATTATTGTTAGATTATTCTCAACATTTCACACTAGGATTGAATAAGTAAGACGAGTCAATTCACATTTCCATTGTGAGAATAAAATAGAAAATTGCCCTGATAACCTCTATGCACCTCTTGTTGAATACCTTTTAAGGAAACTATTAAAATGAAGTTTATATTCATGTTGTGAGCTTTAAGAGATCTCGGATACATATTCGATGTGATAATTTGAGAAATATTATTTTTTGGCGCCTTAAAAGGGTAAGATGAGATTACAATATTTTACACCTAAACTGACTTCTGGATACTACACCCCAAAACTATTCTGAATGAATATGGTATTCTTCTGATCGGGAAGATAGATTTGGTGCAATTGACATGTGACAATTTTGTTGTCCTTTTTGTTTTTTTTGAGAATTTAATATATTGATTGTGCACCACTGTGAAACATACAATTTATTTATCTTTAGAAAAAAATAATTGGTTCGGAAAAGTTGGAGAATTTTAAAACGAGATTCCAAAAGACACAGTCATCGTATTGTAACAATTTAACGCGCAAGTGTCAAGAAGGTAATCATCAGCACAACATTTGTCATTTTTTTATATGCTATACCTTTTAATATCTGATGCTACACTCACTGAAAACGAAATACGACTGAACATGTAAGCCTCGGAAGAAAAAATAAAAAATGTTTTTCAGTATACATACATAGTTCGATACGTGTTTAGGTGTGTAGAAGAGGTCTGCACGGGCTCGGGTTTGACCCGCGGGCCGGGTAACGAAGGTTTGGATTCGGGCCCGGGCCGGGCTCGGACGCAAGCATACAAAAAATATAACAAAAATTGTGCTATTGAATGGGGCCGAATGAGCTCACCATTATCGTAAATCTAAATTTAATACTATAATAAACTTCGCGTTCTCGTATTAGTCATCTTTTCGACCCATTCGAAAGAACAAGATGCAAAGTTCTTAATTTAATGACTTATTTTAAAGACGCCATTATTTTAGTATTTTTTAATGATGTCTGCTTCCTAGGAGTTTGTACAATACGCATAATGAATTTCATAATATGATCCTGACTTCAGTATTTCTTATATGGTTATTTCGATCGGTCACAATTCGATTTGTTAGGTTTTTTTTTTTTACATTTACCGGCAAGAAATAGGCTTCGAAAATATTAAGACAAAACTAAAGAGTGAAGAATATATTTCTTCATTAAAAATCCATGGGAAAAGTGAAGTGTGGAAATCATTTAGTGAAATCATAAAGGTGAAAACAAACAAAAACTAATTCTAATTAGCTAGAAATGTATTTCGCACAACTGCACACAGACGAAAATTGGTGAGTCAATTTTTCATTTTTATTAGAAAAAAAAATTCGGATTTTTTTCGGGCAAGGTTGCAAAATGTCGGACTCGGGACGGGTTCGGGTACGACTTTCGGAAATGAGCCTCGCGCACGGGCCGGGCCGGGTTGGAGGTCTTCGGGTTCGGGACGGGTACAATTTTAAAATTTCGGCCCGTGCAGACCACTAGTGTGTAGGTACACGCATTCGTAATAATTGTGTACGTTTGAAAGTCATTTAAGGATGAAACAAGGTAAAGCAAATTCTTAAAACATATTTTCTTAACTATTTTCCATATTGATAGACTTCAGCTGGTAATGAAGTATTGATACAATACACAAGGATACATGTAGGCTTAAGTCTTTCCTGGGATTTTAAAATATCCTGCAATATTATGTATTCTCAATTTTTCTCTTAATTTACTAAATATATCGCAGCCAATGTAAATAATTTAATATATGTATATCGGTTATGTTTGGGAATAACCTCGTAACAATTTTTTATAACAGTGTAGAAGAGTAGTGTAGTGGTTGCAGTTACCAGAATATTCCAAAACAACGATAGTATACCAAAAACAAGCAGAAATTCGGTAATTATACGAATTAAATAAAACTTTTTACTGTTAAGATTATATTCATATGCGCTTGACAATTACAAATGTCTATATGGTTTTAGTTATGCATTGATTGTGGACACAGATTTTGAGTACACTAATATTTACAACTTGAAGTGTTTTCTGACAACGATGTCGGCTTAGTTTCTGAAATAAAGATAATTTAATCTAATATTTTATGAACACGGACGCCATCTCATTTGCCATGATGCGTGGACTGTACTGCCTTATCCTCTCGCGTATAATATTTTACTGCCGATATAAATTACGAATAATAAAGCAACGAATTCAGAAGTGGGAAAAATCTGATGCATTCTCGGGATGAGTGGCTCTTCCAGTTTCGCAGCGAGTTTAGTGAGGTGTGGTGACTGGTGACCGGTCTGACGTGGTTTTTCGGCGACACCGCATTGCCATTGCACGCACAGGTCATTTCCGCACACCATCGACACGAGTGTGCAAGCGCGCCATTTTGGCAGTTTAATTAGGGTTGCCAATATAAATTACAAAAGTATTTGTTTTCTTACGAACTCAATTAAATCATGCCCGCTCCTAATGTAGAGCATATGGACGCCTGGTGAAGTATTGTCGCTCAATCTCACTCATCAAAATTGTTGGCGATAAGAAGATGTGGCAAGGGAATATATGTTAGCTTATATTTATGTATCTCTATCTACGCTCCGTTAAAAGAATCGCATAGCGTAGACGGAAATGACTTATATTGGCAAATTTATAATCGATTGCAGAATTAATTTATGGAAATTTTCTATTTCAGTATTCAAACCTGAGACAGGCGAAAGTCTCCTACTACATTAACTAATTCCAACCGTTCCGATATAAGTTATTCCGAAGATGCCTCTGAAAGAGGCAAAACACGTGTCACAAATAGTTATATAATACGTGGAATAATCGAATTTATTATTAATTGCATATAATATGATAATAAATTGCTGAAAACGTATAGCAGCACTGTAGGAGGAAGGCTGTCAGAAAGTTTTAAATATTTGTTCAATATTTCTAATCAATTACTGCTATATTACAAAATAGTCGATTATTGTGCAGTAAATATGAATACAGTCTCTATATTTGTTTATTTGTACGACCATTGATGTCAATTAACATAACATATACATAAAAAATGGTTAACAATGGTCATCACGAAATTCAATCTGTATAATGAAACAAAATGTTCAGAGAATAATCGTTCAACGATAGGGATAATATTCTTTTAATATATTCCAATTCGAGATATGGAGTATATACACTCCTTATAGAATATTCCAAAATTATATACTAATTGAGATTTAATTGTAGGATAACTCAACCGTAAGTGTACACTTCTTTCAATAAAGTGGAATAAATAATTGGTTATTCATTAATTATAATTTTTCATTATATATTATGTAATTCATTGAATGGAAACATAACTACGCACTACATATAAACAATCACTTTGAGATTTAACTCACCAACAGTATTCAACTTTTTACTATGAATCCCATGACTTCATTAGTAATTAAGTGACAAAAAAATCTTTTCGTAAATGGCTTTTAAAAAATACGTGATAAACTGTACAAGTTTTCGTTTGCAGCAACCCTGTTCAAAACGTTTGCGCGATGGGCACTAATTGTGAGATGACGGAACAAGTTCGATGAGACGCCATCTCGAAAAACAAAGCTCCCGAATTCCTCAGCAATTTGCAAATAAACAAAAGCAACGCGGAAGTGGAATTTTGCCGCTTTTTTATTCAACAACAAGCAGATGAGTTTTGTATTGATCCTGCTAGCCGACGGAGCCTTTTTTTATTATATAATGCATACCAAATGTGAACTGAAATATGTACTGTAAGATAATACACTTTTTTCCTTAGGTTTGATTAAGAATAACAAATTCCAACAATAGCAAAGGAATTTAGCGGACGTGATTGTAAGCAGAAAAAAAATCTTTACTCAGAAGATTAATAGGCTCATATCTTCTATTTTTCTACAACTCTAATTGAGATTATCATTAAGTAAAAAATGGAAGATTATTACCAAAAAGATACATTTTACGTGTATAACATAGTTTATTATATTATATAAACCGAATGCCCAGTACACCACGAAAGGATCTGGCTGAGATAGACTCTGTCAGGAGTCCATGTGCTCTATATTGGTAGCGAACATGGTAAAAAGAGTTATGATTTTCATTTTAGGACATTTCAATATATACGCCTCAAATACGCCATTATATCATATTTAATTATTCACGTAGATAAATACACATAAGATAGTCTTTTTGGTCGGTACTTAAATATATATCTCGATATCCAACAACCGGCAAAATAATGTTTTTTTAATATATTCATAAGGTCCCAAGTATGACATGTATTGCTACTTAACTATAGCTCTTTTTTATGATCCAGTTTGTATAAGTATTTTTCTTTTGACAGCTGAATTTTTACTGAATGTAGATAGTTTGATTTATTTACAATACAATATTGATGTGTTCAGTTTTAAAACAATGTTTAAACATCACATTATGATGTAGAAAGTAATCACTTTTAAGATGTTAACTGTCAATAATTGGTGGATAGCAATTAATTTTTTATTCATGTAAGGTCATCCTATTGAATAAGCACATTGAATCCATCAAAGGTTTGTTGCTAATAAAAATCATTGATGACTCACCGGTGTAATGTGGCCCGCCACCTGCGTTGTAGCCAGCTCTCCATCGTCTTCTGGCGAGGACAGCCCGCCAGGGTTGCTTGCTGTGCAGAGCCGGTTCACTCATCCAATCGTCAGGGCCTACGTGGACCAGTTCCAGCTGGGTAAAGTGGCGGGCAAAATCATCGAAGGACATCCTGGAAAATTTAAGTAAATTTGAAGAATTTAGTATATTTTTTTAAACCATAATTCCTCTTGATAAAATTTATTTTCGCGCTCGCAGTTATACGAAATAGGCACTGGAAAAAAGATGAAGATAGAAAAAGGATATCAGTAATCGGGTTGTTCTTTTGATACCCTGCTTGTAAAATCGGAAAAGAGGTGGATAAAGAGGTATACAAACATAATTATCTAAATATCAATCCATCTCAAAAATCAACCCATAAATCTTTCCATTCCGATATTCGCACTCGTAGCCCTGTAATTGAGTGCTTGATAACTCGGCTACAGGACTACGTGTAATTAACCGCACTTCAAATGTACTAGGAATTTTAAAGTGACGAATACAATTTCGATAATTATTTTGAGGAATGACACTTTTCAGAGAAAAGGTTACGTTTGTATTATTTTAAAAACATATATTTTGTAATGTATTATTTATGTATCATGTTTATTTTCAAATTGAATGGCCAACTTCTGGGACGATTTCTGGATCCGCCACTGCTCGTTAAGCTCCGCTTTTTTAAGATCGAATAGTGTTAAAGGAATGTAAACATAACAAACATTCACGCCTGAACACAAATCAAATGAATTAAAAATCAAATTATGAGATTGTGCGTTCCCGAGGACACCGCATCCGAGTAGGATGAACTCTCAAGAGCGTTGGCAACTCGCTTACTGGAGTGGCTCAGTCGACATTATTGCAGCATAACATCAACGATATCTGACACAATTACAATGATAGCTGACACTTTGATATGGCTGCTGTTTTCGTTTCGCTCCATCACTCGAGCAACCGCCATATCCTATTTCTCGTTTCCCAATAAATTACTTACTATCGATGTTTGATAACAAAAAATAGACACCAATCTTTTTATGGCATAACGAAACCCTGACGAGGCGAATGAAACAATTAAATTTGAAGAATTGAGGTTTATGGCAACACAACAAAAGAAAAAAAAATCTTTCACAACAACACATATTAAATACAAACAGATATTTCTAGAATGGCAGAGTTCAATTGAGGAAAATTTTGAATCTCCAATATTTACAGTATTTCATCAAGACAAGGGCCAGTTTTATAATATTTTCTATGGAATAAATATTCAGGCAATTTATAACAGCAAAAGAAAGTCGACTCGACTGTTTTCTGTCTTTTTACATACTGAATTAAAACAATACATGTTGTATTACGTGATATAAATTATTAATTGAATCAGCTATAATGGAGTTCTATCAAGTAAATGATAGAACTCTATTATAAGACAGTGAAAAAAAAATGTATTTTAATTCTACAAAAATATATTATATAAAGTTGATAGCTATTTATAATTACGTTAATCAAATACGTTATTAATTTTTTTCACCGTATGATAAAAATTGGTAACAAATGTCTAAAAATACAGTACATATACCGAAAAAATGAATCTCCACACATTCCACAAATTATACACGATGGGATACAATAGAGAATATAAGGTTGAATATTAAACTACTAAACTATCTTGAAGTATTTAATATTATGTATCGATAAAAGAATGAATGAGAAATAACGTGTTGTACCTGTTAGCTGGCCCTAGTATAATAATATAATATAATACATTCAATAGGAAATATAAATCATTAAACTAGCAAGATACACGTGCTAAGTCCATAAACGATGAAAGAAAACAAAAAGCGTTTGCTTCATGAGAAATAATGAATGTGAGAAAGGCATCAGACGCTTAAAACCAATAAAGTCTCAAAATGAATAGCTGTTTAGTAAGATATTATACATTGCCAATATAATGTGAAACAATGTGGTCATTAAATCAACTGTTAAGTCCCACACATTTGAACATTTCGCGATCGCTGCGTTAATGTTTACGGCGTCCGCACTGTTAATAATAGTAATAATAACAACAAATATAAGATAGAAAAAAAAATCAAAAATAGGCGGCCGGTGCAAGACTTAGTGAAGTCGCACCCACCCGCCCGCATCTCGGCGCGTTTCCCACGGTACAGAGAATTTACAAGACTTGCGCAATCCGACTTGCTTCGAACATTTTACTGACTCTAGGCTAAGTGATGGTGAATCTTTTTAATCGTGCGCGATAGACAAGAAACTTATATTTGCAATACGTTTTCAAATAGGAAAAAACTTCATCGCTTGATTTTTATTATTTACAATGTTCCGATAACAGAGACCTTCAATAGAAGCTATTACAGTGGAAGTGCTTTCGGATGCACAATATTTTAGATAAATATTTTCGATTTAATTCAACATTGACCGGTATCGATGACATTTGCTGTTTGTATTTTGCCGATTGTCTATGGTACGACACACGTTCCACCTAATGAATTGCAATTGTACTATGCCTGCAACAATAAGTTGTCAAAATGAACGGCATGTCAGCACATAAACTATGAAAAAACATTGATTTTTATATAAAAGTTAATTTTACTATGCCAAAAACATTCGCGAAAGTGTAAGCAAAAAGATTGTCAAAGTTTCATTGCGATCAGATGAACGGTATGGCAGCGCATATAGTGCGAACAAAAAAAATATTGATTTTTATGTATTAGAAGAAAATATATTTACATTAAAAAAATCACAAAAATTATAAGTTAGTGATTTTGCAATGTGAAAAGATAAAAACATTGCAGTCATCAGATGAGAGAGAAAAAAAAAACCTTTCAAATTATCAAAGAAGTAAACCGAGTAAGCAATAGCACTCGTCTGAACTCACTGACGTTAATGTGAAACATTTCGATATCCGAAACAATACCGTCTAAAATCGTTAAAGCTCTTTTCATTACTAAAGAGTCACTGAAATACCTGTTTTGTAATGGGTAATTTTCACTTTAAACAAAGTCGAAGCCGTATATTGAAATGCATTCTTACTGCAAAGTCCTGTTTTAAGAATAGAGACAGAAAAAAGTTTGATTTCCAAAACTATTTATGAAACTATTTTTTTTAACTAAGCCACAATTTATGGAATCGCCTCCAAGATCATCAATACGATCAGTATTTTAAAACAATATAATTGAGTGCGAAAAATTTAATAATGACGTCAAAGTCAAAACCAAAAAGCTCTGATAAGTTTCAAGGTAACGGTATGTTTGAAAATTGAGGCTTTTATTTGTGTATTTGAGGCAGTCAGCTTACTTTCCTTTATTGAATATATTTTGTAGCAAGTCCATGTAGATAAACATAAATTCAGTAGGTCAAACAGTGTATAGTTTTATGTATATATTTATTTTATTTGAAACACCTTTTGTGACGTCATTTAGTAGATACTTTGAGTGTGCCATGACTGTCATCTAGGTGCTATTCACCGTAATGGATATCTTACCTATAGTTTGACTCCGGACCGGTAATTGTGGAGACGGAATCCATAGATTAAGAAGGAACAACAAAACCGAATGGCTTTATGAACAAACGCTGTCTCTTAAATACGGCCACACAACAATAATATCGAGAACACAGGCGAACCGACACCTGTTACACCCTGTCAACTTTAGTTATGGTCATTGATATCCCAATGGATTTATATTTAAAGAAAATCTCTTACAAGGTAAAATAAATATATTGTCCTATAATTCTTGGAGGTGGTTTATTTGTATTTTTAAAAATAATGCGCATAGTGTAATAGAAGCCTAAACAAAAACACTGTAACACTTTACCAAGAATTGATGGGAACTGTAGTTTGTATTGACATGCCCGTATACGGATGATATCCGCTTAACTCTATCGCTTTTATCAGATTTTGATAAAAAATACAGCTCGATTTTATATCAGTAAAAAGAAGAAAAAAGTTTATGTACCGAATCAAGAGAGGAAGTTTTTTTTATTAACTTTACTTAAAAATAAAAAAACAGTGAAAGTTTTCCACTTGACAATAATTGTTTTTTTTGCTATAGCTTAAATATTTGGAAAACAACATGAGCAGACATCAATCAGCAAAAAAAAAATAATCATGAAGCAATGAAAACATCTTTACCTCTCGATCTTGTGGGATAGCGCTTGAGAGTTACATAAAAAAACAATTGTATTTATTGGAATCCAAGTAAAAATTCGCATTAAAAATTGTAAATGTTATGGTACCTTTTATGGAGCAGAATAGGTTGAAAATCTGAATGGCCATATTTACTTATCTGTACCATTAATTTGACAAATTTTATAATATGCCATTTGCTAATACCCCAAATGTAATTTTTGTGAGAGGGTAATGCACGTTTTGTGGAGCAAGATTTTTCCCACGAGTTTTGAGATTATAACAATTTGATCTAGATTTTGAATAAGCGTATCTTAAAGCATGATACAAAATACATGTATGTATTTTAGGTTCATTTATCATTTCATTATGTCAGTAAAGTGCTGGCAGCAAGGCAGAAAATGAAATACACTATTTAATAGTGCCATTTATACGCTGACTTTCAGTTGAGTTATGAAACAATTATTTTTGTACTGTGATTTATCTTTAGAATAAAAATAGCGATATAAATGATCAATTCAATATCTGATTTAAAATCTACAAGCTTTAGAAAGTTGATGATAAATAATTGAAAAAAAAATATATCAACAGTTTAACAGCGGACATGTGAGTGAAGCTTTGAAATCATTGTAATATTAACGATGTATGTATGTTATTATAAGCATTATTTTTCATTCTTAAGAATAGTATTAGTATCCATAAAACATATTAATATATGTGATATTTATTTGTTTGATAATGTCTGATTTGAGAGTAAGGAATATATACATATGTACGGTAACTATTTCTTTAATTGCAGCATTGTTAATATAGTATAGTAAAACCATTATAACTCCTAACTAAGTTTTTATACAAAACCAAAACCCTTAAAAAGTTAGGAGTTTGTATACAATTAGTATCACTTTTAAGGTCAATACTTGGTGGAAAGGCATTATAATAAAAATAATAATACATTTTTAGTATTTTTTCCACATAATAATGTATTATTATTTTTATTATAATTAGTACGTTGATTATTTTATTTTAATATGAAAAACAATTGGAACAAAGCACGTCCATAATTTCCAAACGTATTACTTAATGTGCAAGCGAAAACTCGCATCTATCATCAAATTAGATATAAGGTGATACATATTTATTAAATAGTTCTGTGTCAATGGTGGAAAATAGTTTCTAAAAAAAAGATGACCTAGTGAAGTAACTGCTATGTTGGAGATAATAATTAACAAGTACAGAAGCAATGTTCATGACCTATAAAAAAACATGAGATTTTTAATTATAATTGTTGGTTAAATTATCTATTTACTTTCCAAGCAATCATCCCACGCAGGGACGCTGAATATTTTGCCGTTGGCTACGTATCCTCAATTATTATCGCTATATTGCGGAGAAACTGTGAGTTATTTATTTGATTTTTAGCCTCAAATATATATTTATTATTATACCCTAAAGCAGATTCGTGAAAAAATATACTATCATTAGTGATTTACTAATTGTTTTTAATCGTCGATGATTGCATACGCATATCATTGTACCTGTTTTTATATTTAAAACTTCCATGACACAAATTTAATAGAAAGAAATCGTAGGTACATCACTATTAAAATTTTCACAAGAAATATTCCATTGGAAAATGTTTTTTTTACTATTCGAAATACTCATGCAATC
The DNA here is from genome assembly GCA_028554975.1 of Himalopsyche kuldschensis. NCBI lineage: Eukaryota > Metazoa > Arthropoda > Insecta > Trichoptera > Rhyacophilidae > Himalopsyche > Himalopsyche kuldschensis. The sequence goes on from JAHFWI010000003.1 coordinate 20,613,859, forward strand.
AGAAAACTATGCGATTTTGTGACACCCTTTTTCATAGGATTGATCTCATTGAGAAAAAAATCAAAATATGTAGCACCTCGGCTACTATTAGCTAAAATGCCAGATGGATTTTTATAATTTAAAAAATATTTCGACATAAGTATAAAAAAACTGCATATCGTTAACCTCTTAATTGCATTTGTATAACGGCATTCACTTACCAAAATTCTCCATCATTTGTCACCCTGACGCTCAGTAGATCCCGGTCTCGATCTGATAATCCATGCCACTCCCAAGAAGCAGCTGACCAAGCACCAGCCCATTCTCCGCGGCCCCATGGATTTCTAAGTCTTACAAGAGGGGTTTCTCCTCCTTGTCCTCTTACTCTGGCAAGTCCTGTTACACTGTAGGCATGCTGCGTCATCAGACCGTTCCGTAACCGAAGTTGTCGCTTTTCTTTTTCCTATGAGAAAAAATTGAATGAAGTATTTATAAGAATTACAAGACAAATCGGCTTTGACTAGGGGCTAAAAAAACCTTTAATGCCATAATTTCATTCATAAAAGAAATACCGTTGGAGTAATCCGATGCAGCTGCAAATTTGAAATATTGCTATACAATGGAACGGTATTGAAATGTGTATTTATATGTAAGGTAAATGTACCAGTCGTTGACCGTTTAAGAGAAAATTTCAACGGAAATAACGATTAAGGTTTAGAATTGTACCGAATGAAGGCAAAGCAATACTCATATTGGATCATATGTCTTAATTAATGTTATGTTACAAAAATTACGAAAGGGCTTGTTTAAAAAAAATTGTGTTAAATTATTTGAAGTCATGTTTTTTTTTCAGTAGTTGACCATCTCACAAATTGAAAAGTCTAGGTGTTGACCATGTCTAATCAGGGGGCTTTATAGTGAACTTTATTTCTGTCACACCACTCTTGGTTGAATCAAGTAGTAATAGGTGGTTCATGAACAAGGTACACACCGTTTCTAGATTGATCATCTAAGAAATTTTAAATAATACACTTTCCTCACTAGGTGTTGTTTTCAAATGACCACCCTGGCACTCCATTGGCTATATGGTGATGTGTTAGTGGCTCATTCCGACCACAGATGCCTTGACTTGTCTGAACTTTACAATTTAGACCAATCCCGCATCTGCATTTCTTATTTTGAGCCATTTTATTCTCAAAAGGTCAACTACTGGTACATGGTCAACGACTGGTACATTTACCTTATTGTCTCTATCTAAGATTTTACAGAAGTGGGAAAAGATTAGGTCTTAAATTATTATAAAATGTATATCAGTGAACAAGGAAACGTTGATCGTGCAACATCTCTATTTGCGTGCGAGTTATGCGACTATTTATGTTTTTTAAATCATAATTTTGTTTATAATTCTAATACAAAATTTAAGCCATGTCAAAACTATCCGGATATTCGAATATATCCGGATAGCTTAAGATTTACTATTCGATTTTCGAATAGTTGGAATCTCTAGTACAGACGCTATGTAATATTTGCTAAAAGATTCTGTCAGCTGAAGTCTTGCAAGTGTCAGCTTGTCATTTTATGATACTTCAAAAATTCCAAATGTCAATATTCAAAAATACTTTTAACTATTCTCAAAATAGGTTTTCTCTTTTTTTTTCAATGGTAACTGAGACAGAGTTCTACTAACATAACGGTGTGAACATTTAGTTAATAGTCGGCGTCGATAGCTAAGTGGTAAGAATTTTAACCAAGCAGATGGGTCTTGGCTCATGTATCAGGAAAGTCATTCTCATGTTAAGCTTTATTTTTAATCTAGGGAACAGTAGTTTTTGACATCTTTTCTTATCATGCTGATTGAAACCCAGTACGGACACCGAACAATTTACTTTTAAGTCGTTTGATTTCTTCTGAGATACTTTAGGGCTGTTATTCACGTTTAATAACCTTGAAATTATCCGACAGAAGTATAGCTATATTTAATTGTAATTAATTAAAAACGACAGCCTAACTTTCGAGATGTACTCTCAAGCTCCCCTTTTTTTTGTTTATAATAAAAAAATACCTTGTTAAAATTAATTAAATAACTAAACAAAAACTTATCCCTTACTTAATGTTCTACTTGAAACAAGGGTCAATCCAATAAGAAAAAGTTTTTAACATTTCTTCAACTCTGATGTTGAGAAACTTGAGAACTTGTTTATTCGAGGAAGGATATTTTTATTCTAATTAATTTTAAGAATGTTGAAAAACCATGATGAATAGAAGAAGTTTTTTTCATGCCATAATGATAATTATATTCTTAGTAATTCAGCTTTCTCTTACATTTTTATTGGTGTAATTCTGTACGAATAAAAATCTTCATTCCATGTTGTTGCCGTGCGAGTTCTAATTGTCAAAGAACTTTTTAATTTTATTGTAAAAAACACGTTTTCTTTCCTGTTCTCTTAATCAAGCACTTTAATTGCACAAACGATTTACTCTTCTTTCACAACTTGCTATGATACTGTATCAGATTATTCTTTATAGGTGACGATTATTAATTTGCAATATATTTTTGTTACCAAGCTCGCTCTAAATTAATGTGGATTATATGAATATATAAATCGCGCTTATCCCAACAGTTGGTCTACAAAACTGCTTTTTAATTTCTTTCGACTTATCCGAGGCCAAAATGTGAATTCCACTATTCTTGAGAGTGTTAAATTGAATGTCCGTGATAATTTTTTGAGGAATCGTGAACATGAGTTGTTTGTTCTTCCAAGGAGTTCTTCCAACCGGCCTGCCAGTGGGGATGCCACTGGGAAGAGCTTTAGTGATTTTTACCGAAATTGCTTCGGATGCCGACATATTTCACATGGACGTGTGAGTTTAGTCGAGTACTATTTTTTATGTATTATCATTGAATTTGCAGGAACTCACTCGGTTGACTTCTTTGCCAATTTCCAATGTATTTTTTTTTTCTTTCTAAGCGATTTCTTTAACCTTGCCTTAGCGGCCATAAGAAAGCACATCCGATCCGTTCATGTGTAGTCACTACCCTTCATACAAAGATGGTGATTTTATGGTGATTTATTGCACATATCATACGTATATACTACAGTAAATCATCATATAACACATTTTTTGGGATCGTTAAGGAAAGGATGATGGTTCATGTGAAAATAATCTTTTTATTGTTATATACCGATAATTGATGTGACTTATTTTGTATGCCGCACCAGTGTTATAGCATCATATAAAGCGCAGCCCAAGAGTTCTAATTGCGATTGGTCTCATTCATACATTGGCTTTTTAATCGAGTTATTGAGTCGTATTCTTGAGAATGGATGTTTGCATTGTTGATATACTTTCCTAACAAGGTTGCCAGACGTCCCGCTTTAGGAAGGGACTGTCTGCACCTGAAAATTTCTAATTGAGGAAATATTTCTCTTGTGATAGATCGTGAGCTATATTAAAAAAATAGCGTTTTCATAATTTAAATTATGGTCACATGTCATTCAAAAATGTGTGACATATTGGTTGGTAGCTATGTGAAATTTGTGTTTCGCTACCGATAGTTTTTCAGTCATATATTTGTGCTCTCATAAGGAGCGAAACCTGGAAGCTGATGACATATAATATAATAAAAACAGTATTCCTGCAAAAGATTATTGCGTTTTTTTTTATTTAAATATAATTAACTTGGATATACCTACATATGTGGTAATTTATTTGATCGTTCGAAATAGTTGGTGAGGTTTTGTATATGTGGTTTTGGATATCTGGCAAGCAGTTTTTTACTAAGTACTAATCGTTTACTCAACTCAATTTGTCTGTCTATAATCTCTTCTAAAAGTGGAATTAAGTGACTGGTAAATTTCAGGAATATCGAATAGCACGATTTCAATTGACCCAAATAGAAAATATTTAAAAAAAATTGAAGATCCATGCGTGGTACAAAAAGGTATCTCAATCACGCTGAGTATGATAATTACTCGCTCATGAAAAATGTGTTTGTATGTATCGAGTGCGTAGGTATTATTAACCAAATTTACTTATGCCTACGATGTTTTCCATTAAAGTAGGTTAGTAAATACGGCACTAATTATTGTCAATAAAATGATTGGTGACGGAATTCCAATAAAGGCGCGCCGATGACATTAAAACGGTACCGTGCACATCTCGTAAGTTATGGAAATTATAGGTTTTATAAGCAGTAAACTATAGCCATCAATTTGATACTTACATCTTACATTCATTGATATTGATAGTTAGATTCTATAAGAAAGTATTTCGGTATTTTATATCTTACAATTATTTGACGATTTTTTAAGTACTTTTTTATACTTAATAGAATGCATTAAAAATGAAAAGTTTTAAAATCTTTTTACGACATACCTGCGCAGTCAGTATTTTTATAGGAAATTTTTAAATGTTTTTAGAAACTCTTCACTTTACATACGCTTTAGTGAAACAACACTGAGCATGGCTAAATGCGACAAAGTCATATACAGAGTAGGGACTCCAATTAATTGACATCTCAACTACTCGAGTATCGAGTAGTATTTTAAAATACTCGAGTATTTGAGTATACCCGAGTAGTTTCAGAGGTGCTAAAATATATTTTATTAATTCAAATTTGTGTTTTTAAATATATGATACATAAATAAATAAGCTTATTTTATTTTATCTTTATATTTATTTAAATTTATGAAACATATATTTCAAAAATAATAGAGAATTAAACGTCTCAAATTTAAATTTGGTCCAAATTTTAGACTTTTAATTCCAGCAGTAGAAAAAACTCTCTGTTGCTGTGGACCTCGGCTTAAAAGTTAACAATCAATTAAATTGTGCTATCTAGTTTTTCTGTCCGCTGCTTAAAACAAAATAAAATTTGGAATTAAATATTCATTTATATATTACAAGTATTACTCGAGTATTTTTCAAACTACTAACGAGTATCTAGTACTTGAAAAATGGACGAGTATACTCGAGTATCGAGTACTCGATTCTCGAATTGGAGTCTCTAATATCTAATACAGAGTGTACCTACCAAGCTATAAAATAGCCAGGAAATTGAGGGGCCCGAATAAGAAGCAGGGAAAAAACAGCTTTATAATCATTATTGAAAATATAGATTTTTCTAGCTGAAATGTTATGCATAAATGTATATTTTAATTCCATAAACTTTTGTTGTTGCTTTCAGAATACACATATGTAGCATGATATTATTTCAGTCGATTTTTTCCGAAAAGATTTATAGTATATAATATATACAGTGGACATAAAATTTTATAAGTAATATCTTTAACAACTGCGTTACTAAGACAACCTTTATTCAAGTGAGCTGAATTTCAATAAACGAACTTATATTAAGTGCGAAACCGCTTTTGATCTTTAAAAAAATATATGTGTAAGTAATACAACAAAATGTGTTTTATTATGGTATTAACATTAAGTATCATTGAGCTAAATTTAATTAAAAAAATAAATTGTATTTTTATGTACCGATGTTTAGATAGTGTGGCAAACACCGAAATTGTGTAATTTCATTATTGCAGTAATTGTTATCACATATTTATGTATTTTATTATGACAGTTAATTTTTTTTAATTATTCAGTTTGAGTAAAATTTAAGCTGCTTTATTTCTCACATATTTGCAAAGTCCATATTTAAAATTTTGCATCCACAATAAGTTTATATCTGATTTTTACGAGTTATACATATTGCAATGGTACTTACAGGTGTTATTGTAGCTATTAGTAAACTGGATCTTGGTACTGCACTGTTCAGGACTTGGAAGGTGAGGTAACGATCTTGGTGACTGAGGCCAAAGCTTTGAACAATTCCACCTGTTAAGTCTTGGAGCGATCTTGTCGTCGATCCACTTATTAAATTTTCGTAGTTTCCGTATAATCTGAAAATAAAAATATTCTTTAAAAAATGATTCATACTAATTCAAAACGTTTATTTATTTGAATAATAGTTCGATTTTTGTACTTTCCCATGAGTTTTGTCACTGGCGACACGAGTTTCGCCTTTCGACATCTTCAGACATTTAAAGTGCACTAAATAACTCGAACTGACGCGTAGTAAATTTACATTTAAAATATCGGATAGTTAAATTTACCACACAAATCATTCAAACTCATTTTAAAACATTCACGTAGCATCCAGATTACGATAGTAATGATCAAAATTGGTGATCTTATTTTATTCTTTTATATACTCGATACAAAATATTTACTACGCGTCAGATCTATTTTATTCGTGCTCTTGATTTGCCTTAAGACACTGTAAGGCAAAGCTCAGGTCGTTAGCAACAAGACTCACGGAAGAGTTCATAATTCAAACGATTCAAATTTGATATTGAATCAACTTTAGTCGAAATCCTCAAATTAATATTTTTTCAATCGTAACATTGCATAAAAAAATGTTATTCATATCTCCAACTCATTTTTTGAAACTTTTTCTTCAGTAGGTACTTTAAACGTGTTTTATTGTTCATACCTTTTTTAATAATGATTACCCTATCTCTACGATGTATTTGCCAACTGGCTCTATTAAAACATTTTTTTGACCAGGTGTAATAATGTCTTTTAAATAAACACTGAATTATTTTTTACAAACCTTTTTCTTAGTATTAAAATTAGTATAAAATGTGTATACTTTCAACACAGCAAGAAATTTTATCAGTGGCGGTGATAACAAACAAATAAGGGAGTGCATGATGGTATGGAATATTTTGTTTCTGTTTCGACAATTGAAAGCACTGACAGAAAATTGTTAACAAGTTATCATCAAAACTGCGATAAAGATCTGTTGTTAATCAAAATAGTAATTGACAGGTTCTTGCTTGGAAGGATTCATATATTTTAAGATACTATCAAAATAATGTTCACATACACATTATGGAAATAATTCAAAGTAAATATATTAATTTTGTCGAAACGCTTGTCGTGCGATCGTTTCAAAAGTTACGTGGGTGAAATTGGTGTCTGCTGAAGAGTGCCCATTAAATAAGACCTGATGATGCTCATTATAACCACTTCCTGGATACGGATTAACTTCTCATGTTCCAACAGTTTTCGCGGCCTTGGACTTGAACATTATCATCGAAATAATTTTATTGAACAGGAAGACTCAATAACTTTGCGCTGATTTTCAAATTGTAAATTTATTACTTCCAGTTCTCATAATAGCTAAAACTAAATATTTTTTTCTAAACGAATACCTTAAATTATTTGTTTAAAATTTAAATGCAAATATATAATTTCTGATGGAGTAGCAACTAATAACACATTATCGCAATAAGAACAGTTATGGAAGAAAATTTTTCATGTTATTTTTAAATGATTGTTAAATATGTGCATATAGTTGGTGAAATAAATTAATAAGTAATTCCATTCATTATCATAACAAAATCTGTTTAAAATATAATTTTGTATTTAGTATACATGTTTGCTTATCAATATTTTTTGCACATAAAAACTATGTGATAATTATCCAAGTTTGTATGATAATAAAGGATATCATGAAATATCTGCAGGTGCCTGTCTCTTTTGGGCGTGTCATTTAAATTATACCGATATAAAAAAAAATATACAGTAATAATATAAATTCAATTTTCAATGATTTTGTACATGATATGTACATGTATTCAATCGTCTTAGATCGAAAGATATTTAAAGCCATCTGTTATAAAGTGTATAAAACTTACTATTTTAATACGTTACTTCAAAACGTTTATTTCTGTAACATTCTGTATATTAGACGTCACATCAACTATATGTCATGATTCTCCGTGAGAAATCACCCACAGTTCAATTATGTTTAAATTGACGCTAGAAAATCGCCATCACCAAATCGCTTTGGATCGATTTTTAAGTTTTAAGCTTAATATACCGATAATAAGCGATGATATTAAATACAAAAATAATTATTACATGAATAATTATTACATGAATAATTTTACAAGCACATACTTGGCAGTGCCATTTGGTATTTTAAAATAAATCAATAGATTTGATTAAGTGGACAAAATATCAACAATTTTAAGTCTTTAGTTGTTCTGTTAATTGAACCATAGGCGGATCCACGGATGGGGGGGGGGCATGGTGGCCATGCCACCCCCTGAGGAGAATTTATTCCATTAAATATTATAATATTAATTTTCAAATGATTTTTGTTTGAATAAATATGTTGTAGTTCTCTTTTTTTTTCACGACCCTTTAGCTGAACAACTACAGTTACGGCAAAAGAAATCCGCGCACCCTTCATAATTCCATTCATTTGCAAATATTTCCTTGAAATCTTTACCGTTTTCAATTTTTGTTTCTTCCGATTGTAAAAAAAACTAATAGCCATATTTTGAAGAAACATCGGTTGTATCTGTAAACTGAGAATCCGTGGAGTTTAATTTCGCGTTGAATCTGAAGAGGAATCAAGATTATCCCATTCCCCATATGATGTTGCAAATTTATCGAATGCCTCAAAATCGGCCTTGGTTGAAATCAAGTCAGCGTGGCATATTGGGCCCGTATGAGGACGGACCGCAGCAAACAGCTCAGCTCGTTCGGCATTCACCTCGGGGCAGTCCCACAGTACGTGATTAGCGTCCTGGTAGTCGTGTCCATAAGTGCAATCCGGCCTCACGACCACTTGCCCAACCCAAATAGCTTGCCGTTGAACTTGCCATGTCCAGTTATAAACTGGCAAGTCCAGTGTCCAGGCGCTAGACTCTTCCCCTTGAGCCTCCAGGTCACGTCTGGGAAGAAAAGGTATGTTTGACGATCTTTGGTGGATGCAGACCACCTAGTTTGCCAAGCTGTTAGAGCCGTTTTGTTCGCCAGCTCATATACGAATGAACGGAGAGTATGATGTTCATGTATATTTTGCGACAAGGGTGGCGTCAGAGGGACGCTTTCAATATCCATGTTGATGCCTTTCAGTAAAAGAGTAATTGCACCGCGTACCTGTATTTTGTAAGTCAAACGGTATTACGCCAGCCAAAACTGGCAAAGCGTCCGTTGAAGTAGTTATGTAGGCCTTAGTGAGTGAGATCAGCGCAATGCTCTGTCCACTCAGTAAAGTCCTCCTAACAAATCCAACTTTCGCTCTTGAGTGAAAAACGCTTGATGCGTATCCTGCAATCCCCATGAAAATAGCACCGTATGCTATTTTAAGCGCGCGAGCTTTAAGTCCCCAGTTTTTGCCAGTCATTCTAGATACACGGAGGTTCGCCATGTTGGCGTTCTCTACAATTCGCTTTGCATGATGCTGAAATGACAATTTGTCATCGAGGATGACGCCAAGGTATTTAACTTGTTGAGAAACACGAACAGTGAAATGACCCCTGCGAATGTTTGGCGATCTTTTTTGAAATGTCAAGCTTACATGCTCTCTTCAAAAGAAGGGATTCTGTCTTGGCATGTGCAAATGTAAGCTTGTTCAGTTCTCCCCATTCAAGAATTTTTGTGAGCGCACCACTGGCAACTCGTTCAAAGCCTACACGACTGTTTGCTCCTACAATTAGTAGAGCATCATCAGCATAAGCGATAATTGTGCAATCCAATGGCAATGGCAAGGACAAAAGGTCGTCAAATAAAATATTCCAAAGATGTGGCCCTAAGACTGAGCCTTGGGCACACCCCATCTTAATTTCCCAGTGTATTGAGGTGAGACCGGATTGATATGTTATCTCTCTTTTAATGAAATAGCTTTGTATAAATGAGAACAGATTCCCGAGAATCTGTCTCAGCCTAAGCTTTGCTAATATTAGCGGCCACCACGCATTATCAAATGCTCCGGCAATATCTAAAAAAAAATGCCGATAACTAGCTTTTTGTGAGAGTTTTCTACTGATTTTATAACAAACCGAATTGCATCTTCGGTTGACTTTCCGGATCTGAACCCAAACTGTTCTTCTGAAATTGGGCAGTTTTCATTCAGGTGCGATTTGATTTTAGAGCTAACTAACCTTTCCAAGACCTTTCCCAGAATCGGGAGGAGTGTTATTAGACGATAAGCTTTTGGGCTACTTGGAGGGTGATCACCTGATTTGGGAATCACCGCAAGTAGTCCCTTCTTCCAACAGTCTGAAAATGTACCACTTTCCATAAAGTCTCGGTAGATCTTAGTGAGTTCGTGAGAAGCAAGATACCAGGCTCTTTGTGCCAATGCGTTGTCTATGCAGTCGGGGCCTGGAGCCTTGCCACTGGAAATATTGGAAATGATCTCACCGATCTCGTGAGATGTTGGTGGTTGACTGTTAGGGGTATGGAAGGGAAATCTAGAAGCTATGCGAACCTGGGTTGATCTTTCATCATCTCGAGCAGGGTTATCTTGTGGGATGAGTGCATCCACCAATGCACAGGCCGTCTCCTCCGCGCTGCTGGTATACCCACCGCCTTCCGGGCGTACAAGAGCAGACATGCATTGAATCGGTCTTTGGCTTTGTTTCATAGCTTTGGAAAACTGTAGCAGTTTTGAAGTGTTTTTGAAAAACCATACTCCTTATATGAAGGTCGTCCCGGTCGGTTATTAAGCGCTCTCCGCCGGTTCAAACATACCCCCCCCCAGAGCGCCTGTTTCACGAAATATTTAAAAACATCCACGCTATACTTTCTACGCAGTCTACTCTAAGCGCAATTTTTCTACTTAGTAAGTTTTCCCCAGAAAACTGATTCAATTTGGGCTTTTAACGCGATTACGTTGTTTTGCGGCTATTCATAATTTCGTCAGATGCTTATGCGACTAGGTCTGGTTCAGTACTGTTGAAGCTTTCAAATCTTGATTTTTTTTCAAAATATGGTTATTGGTTTTTTTTAATAATCGAATGAAAAAAAAAATGGAAATCGGTAAAGATTTCGAGGAAATATTCGCAAAGGAATGGAATTATTTAACTGTATATATGACATGCGATAAGTTCATAATTATGTCGTAATTGTGAGGTTTTATTACAAATTTTACTAAGTTTGACAATCAGCGTTGCCTCTGCCGAAAGGAGGTTTTTCATATTACGACGCATGAAAACCTGGCTAAGGAATCGTACGAGTTCGAAAAGACTATATGGTCTGGCTTTGTAAAATATCATATGGAAAATGGATATTTAACCTGAATATTTTTGGGCCTATTTGCAACGTCAAAAAATGGAAAATTCGAATTAATTTTATAACAATATTTTTTTTATATTTATTATGTTTTTTAATGTTTGCATTTTTGAATTGAAATAAAAGAATCGATGATAATAGTCAGAGTCATCAATTATATCACATGATTTTGTTCAGCGTCATCAGTTCAATAAACGCAGGGTCGTCATTTATTCCGTAAAAAGAAATCGAAAAAAAAATCGTGTAAAAAAAAGTAGCGTTGCCGTTCAAAAATCGCGTAAAAAGGGGACTGTATAAATGTTTTTTAATGTATCATGTTTATTTTCAAAATGGCCACCCCCTGGGACAATTCTTGGATCCGCCAGTGAATTGAAATGTATTTCAATATAGCATGATACCTGGAATTGAATTATTTAATATCAATATACATAACTGAATATATTTATGTATTGTACGCTAAATACTACCATATTCATAGAAATGCTTAGCAAATAAAACACCTATATGTGTTCTTGAAAGAACTCAAGAAATGAATATAACACTATAATTATTGTATCTAAAAAAAAAAAAGAGCATTTTTTTTTTATCAGGGAGTAGTTTCTTTTCAATCATCTAGAAAATGTGATCATGGTCGTATAGGCCCGAAACGACAAAACCTAAAATGATGACATACATACAACTTATCGCTAAAATTCAAAAATATATAAATATTACTAGCCTTAGTTTACCTTAAGTGAAAATTTTTAAACCTTAATTTTTAATAGGGTTCATATAATCGTATTATTATAAATATCCATGATTCGATTTAATTTGCATAATTATGTGTAAAGGTATCTGTTAAATGATATTGAAAGCAAAGTAAATACACCACGATTACAAACACTCAATATATTGATAATCATTATTTTAATCGTCTAATGCTTCATTTGGGTTGGTTAGTTTACTGGTAAACAAATAACTTTTACTTACTTGGCATAAGCTTTTTCCATTAGTGCCGCCCAAAATTCAGTAGAGGTGCTAGAATGAAGGTAAACTAATCTTCCACGAAACGTTGGTAATTTGTCATCCACCAACACTTCCTTCCACTCACCAAAGTGCCAGAATCTGAACCTGAAACAAAAGAAACATTGTTTTAGTTATTATTCAAACAGTAGTCAGAAAATATACCGTAGTTTTTGTATTTTAAACAAGCAAGAAACGATAAGTAAGACGCGGTATTATTTATTTACAAAATGTAATTGTGGGAGATTTCAGTAATTCGGAAGCTTAGTCGCTTTAGTTGGCTACTTGAATAATTTTGCTAGCATCGTTTATTTTTTTCCCCTAAATAAATAGACCAAAAATATTGTTAAAATATTTAGTTTTTAGAATTAGTAAAAATATTAATATCTCAGGTCTCCAGTGGCAAATTGTGCGTATATAATATTTTTAAATAGTATTTGGTCCCTTTGCTAAATGCTTTTGAGCTTTCTTTCTACTTAGTTGCGTGGTCAAGAGTTCCAATTCTCGGATGTGTATACATTCGTAATTAGATTTGTCGATAGTTTAATCGATTAATATCCGATGCTTTGTTTGAAGTATTTCACCCACCCTATTTGGTCAAGTCCATCCCGAAGCCCTTCCAACTCACCGAAGCCGGGAGTAGAGCAATACTTAACATACGGCCAGTTTTCGTTAAACAGCGTTATGTTGTATTATCCAATAAGTGGTTTAATTATCTATTTAATTAAATGCGGATATTGTATAAAAATACTGCAATCAATAAAATAAGACAAATGCGAACAGATTAAGTTGTGCAGAACATTTAATATAATGATAAATTTGTAATTATCATTGCTATTTATTTGTTAAGTTTGGAATCGTCACTACTCGAATAACTTTTATCGATCTTTAATTTGGTAATTTGCCTAGATGGAATAAATCCTTTGTTATTTTTTATGCATATATTTAATCTAGCCCAATATTAATGAAGTGCATCATAAGTCACTTCGTATAAATTATCTGCGCTGTGTGTTCTACGAGAATTGCTCATATTACGCAGGGTAATCCATTCCGGTTTTCGCTTCACGCTAAGTGTGTAATTTAATTGATTTGTTCCAAGCATTCATCTTGATGTAGATTAATAAGTAAATCTAGTGCGCCTCGGTGCGAGAAACTACCACAAAAAATACTTTCATAAATTACGGATTGTATGAATATGTACACAACATAATTGTATGAATATTTTAAGGCCCACTGAGCCAATGGAAATTTATTGTATCTTTATATTATTTGTGTGCATAGTTTAATTTTTCTTAACTGTTCAATTTAAAATGAAATCGGATGATTTTATTTTTTACACTAATGTCTACACTCAAATTTCGCTGTAATGAATGAATGATATAAAAATAACATGTTTCTTTTTTAAAGAGTAAAGACTGGCAGAAAACACAAATAATTAGCAAAAAAATGTCTCCAAAAACACAACAAACAAGAAAAATCAAAAGTTAAATGCTAAGTGAACCAGACTCATATGAATTAATTGTTAATGAACTTTCTTTTGGTGTATTAAGCGGTAGAGTTGTGGCCGTTGTGGGAATTCATTTTGATTTAATGTAAGACAAAAAAAAAATCATGCTGCTCTTCAAATTATAAAACAAGATTTATTCTTTTGATTTTCTATAATTGTTTTTGTGTGATTAATGATAAGATTTCTTGCTACATGAATACTGTGCAAATAATCACCGACAAGATTTAAATGTTTCGTTTGCAGGAATCTCCAGATTTCTGACCGTCCATCCATTCCTAGAGAACAAACGACGTATTCCACCTTCCGCCGTCATCGCTTCCTCACTGGTATTTAGTATCAACACGTAGGTCGGCAGCGTTCGTATCATATTATCTGCCTCCAATGCATCTTATCCATAAAAGGAGATTCAGGTGTTTCTAACATTATTTTACCTACTGGACACAGAGGCGCGCACTTTGTCTCAAGCCGCCTTGTGGACCCGACCATCACCACGGGTGCATAAGAAACAAACTGTCCTCTTTAACTCTCTGTTGCCCTGATACTCGTTTGCATTACTCGGTCACTTTTAATTGTATACAAAAAGGGAAAATATTTACAAAATGTGTAGTTGTATGCATTCCAACATGTCACAATACATACAATGTTTTGATACTCTGTCAATCTCGCATTTCTAAGATGTTTTATTTGAAAAAACCTTTTAAGTGTATGTTGCCTTACTACGGCATGTCATCACTTTCCGTGTTAACGGATCGATATATAATTCATAATCCTCATAATTAATTGAATAAGTAATAGATAAAAAATAAATCTGTCGTATTATAATCTAAAATGCTCATTTGATTCGTTAACCTGACCTGCATACACATACAAAAAATAAGACATGAATAAAATGACTATTTCCCACTTACACAACATTATTCAATTTAGTTTATTAGAAGACTGCACGGATTTTCTGTTTTCATTAAAGTGAACAAAATCTCTTTATAAAATTTGAAGACAGTTTTTATAAAGTAATCAGAAATAGTAGAAATAGTTATATATTATTTTTTTGATAATATGATGAATGAATATTTTCAGGGACTTTATTTTAATAATCACACGTATCCTACATTTTAATGGATGCACACTTTTGCGTTTGGGAATGACTTTATTAAAGAAGAAAGTATTTTCAAGGGATAATTTTTGGTTGCGTGTCTTGATAATCAATTTAAAGATAACATTCTAATCACCTGATCCCAACGATAATTTAATTAGTTTGAAATCACCTGCAGAATATTTCAGTTTCCATTTTGAAAAACTTCAACAGACATACTTGCGAAACAAATATCGCAGCAATATTGTATATGCAACATTCCGGAGTAAAATTTTACCATACATATATTTCAAAGTTGAATTTCAGTTTCAAAACAACAACTCATTCGGTTTAAAAGTTTGAGTTCTAGGAACTTCTTCAAAACGAGATTGGAATTTGCGCTGCAAATCTCTGAAGTCGGTTGAATTAAACACTTTGTAGGCTACGCATAGATGTTTTGCCAACACTGGATGCATTTGTGCAGTTGCACATTATCAGGGCCGAACTCACCATCACAATCTCATGAATTCTAAATACGTCAATCGGTTATCAGCGTTAAGTAGTCAAACGTTGACGAATTACAAAAATATAATTATTTGAAATATGCAAAGTAATAACACATCCCAAAGACGTTGATTCAATCGGTATGTTTGTCATAAGTCATAAGTCATAATGGGTTCGGTAGTCGTAGGCGAAGAATAACATCACAGAAAATAGCCGAATGTGGAAGTTTTTACAATAAATTATCGATTGAATACTCAAATAGAAATATTATCACGTTAATCGAGAGATAATGTCAACGTAATATTTATTTTCTGAATGAATAAATTAATAAAAAAAACAATTTTTTCAGAGATTAAAAAATATTGGTATTTTGGACAGGTTTTTTTTTGTTGAATTTTCACTTTTTTCCTTCTATCATTGAATAAGAAATCGAGGAAGCTATTTATCATCAAAAAGAATGTGGTTGAACTGCAGTTTTGCAAATGCGGATGAACAGTATACTTATTCGATAGAAGAAATTCTTGTTTATATATATTTTAACAGTAATTCACCGGTTCCGTAGTAGAGAATTTAATGATTTAAACTGTTTGTATTATTCGATTTGGATGTAAACGGGTAAAAATCTCAGATCGAACACATTCTCGCATTTTTTTTAAAATAATATTCAAATACATATCTGATTCTTAAAACAGGGCCTGCTAACATTATCATTTTCAAAAAAGAGAGGCTGCAAATACAAATTAACATTCAGATCTTGTTAAATAGCTTATGTAGCTTAAGTTGCTCTATAAGTAATCGATATGCTACAAATTGGGATTGGACAAGGCAATCGTTGTGTTCGTGTAAATATTTAGTATGAACAGAACTCATTCATATTAATCAAGAATATACAGTTTTCAATATACTAACGTGACTTTTATGGTGCCCACTAGTAATAATTGGTGAAAAGGCACGATTAAATAATAAGACATTTTTGAGTGATGAGTTTAAAATGCTCACGATAGCGAAACCGGTCATGATCTAAATAAATTTATTGTGGGGAAAAGTACAAAAATGTCTTATATTTTTTTGATATACTAACTACTTACGATTTAAAGTTTCTTGTTCATTTGTTATTCGTAATGGATTTTGCTTATGAAAAGTATGTTTACAATAAGTTATCACCAGCAACATTGCGTATTCGCATAATATTAATATGTAATATAATAATTAATTAATCTACATTCACCAGTCCTCAATCCGCAACTGTAGTGTCGTAGTGTCCGACGAAGTCGCAAAGAATTGCAAGCAAAGTTGCTGCAGTTGCAGTGCGGTGACCGAGATTGCACCACGATTCATGTAAAAGATGCATTTGTTAGGCAATAACAATAATATCGTAAGCAATAACAATGTAATGAATATACATATATAGAACAACCAGGAGTGCGTGAACTATGGTCATATTTCGATCACATACTTACGCTTATAATTCATAATTTTCTCCTTCTGGTGATATTGTGTTTTCTATGGAATATTGAGTATCTAGATCCTACACTAATCTTCTTCGACAAAAAAATATTACCTATAAAGTTAAAAACTGACAATAGATTTTTTTATAGAAACTTGAATCATCTATGTAGTGTGTATTTTATTTTGTCAGTGTAGTTAAAATTCAGCTGGTACGTAGGGGTTTTGTTTAGTTTTTAATACCATGAAGTCGAAGGGTCGGTTTTTATACTCCCCATTGACATTACAAGACTTAATAAACACCATTTTCCTATATATTTGATATATTTTTCAAGTAATGAAATCTTAAAATCCAGCTATTTTGTTGTTTATAATCACTAGATATCCGCTACACTTATCATCTAACTCTAAGATTGATTTTTTGTTAATACAATGAAATCATTAATTCATAGCCAACAAATAGTTACAATTTACAAAAAATGGCATCAAAACATTTCTCTTAAAAGGCATTTAAAAAAATCATTATGTCTTTGTGAATTAAAATAAGTCTACTGTTTTTATTTTAATTTAATTTAATTTTAATTTTATTTTAAAAGTAAAACAACAATTTTAAATAACATAGCTTTGTTTATAATCATAACCGTTTTCACTTCTATTCTATTAATTTTGTTATATCAACAGACTGTCGTTATTTCATAGTGGGTGTTAAAAAATCCAATGATTTTTAATCTATATGAAAAAATAGGAATAATAATAGAATAGTGTCCCAATTATATTAAAAATAAAATCGTTATAAATGATCGATCAACGTATGCCAGTTTCACCATAATTTTATATATGTAGGTAATAGCAATAACATGTGTCAGTTTGTATTATATATACTATATATATAATTGAGGACAAATAGCATCGTTTTAAAATCTACGCGTATTTAAATTATAGTGAAAAAAAACATTAGGTATAATATATACAAACCGATTTCATTATACGGCTTAGGTTCCATTCAGCGAAGGTTTAATGGTTTTTCTAATAAATAAACAAAATAAATCAAGTACTTATTCAATGGTATGAAAATTTGATTTGTATTGAGTCGAAGTAAATGTAAATTATTAAACAATGCATTACACATCATTTGAAATACAAATCTAACAGGGATTTAAAATTCTACTTGATATTCAATAGCCGTTTGTAATGTCAGCAAAATTCTAAGCGAAGAAGAGATTACGTCTTTCAGAAGTTGAATAAGACTCGGATATGCATTTTGCTCTGCAACTTTACTAATAATTAACTTAAATTTTAGTTTCATGATTTATTACAATTTCAAAATGCGAAAAAAACTATTCTGACAGCGCTAATTATTTTTAAGATGTGGACAAAACTATCTTTTTAGCATTTCATTTTTTATTATATCGCACTAAATTCCACAGTTTGTTATGTAACGTATATTCATGAATAATAAATTATATTATTTAATATTTACTAAAAAAAATCAAATAAAAATGAACGTTCCATTTTTAAATAATATTAAAAACAATCGTTCCAAAAAAACATGTGATTTCCACTAGAAAACAGAACGATGACAATAGTCGATGCGTCTTTGTCTTAAATACTTTTAATAACAAAACTCATACGTTTATGTCAATCGATTCCTTGGGTAAAAATAAATAAAACATACTATTATTTAATACACTTTTGGGAATCGATGAGAGTCCAAAATCATCATTTGATATGCGGAAGTGAACGGACATTATCCTAACTTAATATTATTTAATATGAAAGGAATCCAGTGCACGTTCATCCGGTCTCATTTAAAACCGATATTTCTCATGAACTTGATTCAGTCAAAGGCTGCTGTTAGTATTAGGATAAATTAGCAAGTAAAATTATTTCAAATGTCGCATTTACATTAAAACGAGTACGGGTAATGGCTCCGAGACATTGCGGTCTCGAGTCGGACCGGAGAGGGAAGAGGCTTTGACGGTTTATCCCTTTCGGAGGCTCCTACCTTAAATGAATCTCGATTTAAATAGATCAGTGTAGTCCAAAAAATGATTTATACATACATATTTCGAGTCGAAACATAAATACAACATAAGTAATGTATAAATTAAAAATAAATTCATTTTCTTTCCACCGAGTGAGTTTCAATATTTTATTTCATTCTAAATTATGCTGTCTCGGGTTTGAATGTAGAATTTTACATGATATGCTCTTAAATCAATTGTTTGAATAGATTTTTCGATAGCTTTTTAATAAAGTGGTAATCATTTTTTGTTAATTTAATATAAGCAAATACTGGTATGCAATTTAAATGTGTAATAGATACAAATACTTTTATATGAGTACATTAATAAATATCAAAACATTACGCTTAGAATGTGGTTAAAAACTAGCATGATTTTTCTAAAATCATCATCAGTAACTGTTCAATCTCTTTCCAGCTTTCTACATTTTGTATTCGTGATGGACTAAAGTTATTTTAAAATCAAGACGAATTTAACAAACCGAGCAAGCATTTTTCATTTTGAAAAATCTATTTGCAGTAAAAAAAAACTATTTTTTGAAAACCTTAAACAGCACATGACATTTGGTTTCACTGTTATTGTTAAAAAAAATTGTCCACAAAAAGTTTTAAATTTCATACTGCCTGTTGGAATATCGAAAGACAGATATTAAATCATATTTGAAATACTTAAAATACGATTTTATAGAATAATTGAATGTTAAAAATGACTTAGGGAATGTAATCCTTAGGTATATTTTTGTGTTGAATTAAGTGGAATGAAATCATATCTTTAACCAGATCAGCGATTGATCGCGCGACGCTGATCTTATGAACAAATCAGTTTAGAATGTTGTATAGTGGAACTATATTTAGAGATGGGAGCTGTCAGTGAACATATTGTGCAC
Source organism: Himalopsyche kuldschensis (assembly GCA_028554975.1). Lineage (NCBI taxonomy): Eukaryota > Metazoa > Arthropoda > Insecta > Trichoptera > Rhyacophilidae > Himalopsyche > Himalopsyche kuldschensis. The sequence goes on from JAHFWI010000003.1 coordinate 20,633,373, forward strand.
ATGCAAGAATACGACCGCCGACGTAGGTTGACAAACCCAGACACTCAGCTCCTTGGAGCGACGTCGCTTTTGTAAACAAAGTGATTTGTAAATACCAGAGTATTAGCTTTTTCAGGGGTAATAAATCGCGAAATCAATTGAAAAACCTACAAATATAAAAAAGCTTTATCTTAATCATTCCAATTATTTGTTGTGCCAATAGTTAGACTTTTTTCTTGTATGAGTAATTTAATTTGTTTACACTAAATGTCTGCATCTTAATTAAATATTGATTTGAGATATTTGTAAATTACATAAAAGGTTTGGCTAATTAATTTATTCATATAGAAAAAGCTCATTTCATTCCACTGGTTTGAAGATCGGAGACAGTAATTATTACACATATATAATAGAAAAACCCCTTCAAAAATTGGTGTCTGTTTTAGGCCATTCTGATTACTCCCTTTATTTATTAGTCAGTCGCTAGATTACGGGCGTTTTTATCGGTTAGATATCATAAACTTTTATACCGAGGTAGTAAGTAATGCCATTGACTAAATTTATAGTCTAGATTCGTAAGAATTATAACTTGAATTTTGCTACAATCGTCATGAAGTATAAAACGTTCAGGGAAAATGAAAATGCAGGGAAATAAAATTGTACAACTATAGTTGTAAAATATCTATTTTGCAGCTTGTATCATCCTGGTTTATTATCTAATTTTCCATATCAAACCAATCTTTTATCAAATTCTGCCATCCAATTTATAATAGTTTCCATACAATACAAAATTATTTAATCATTCAAACAATTCCGCTTTAACGTAATTATGATGTTAATTGGGAAATCTAATAAATATCATATGATAGGCATTTTAATTGAACGGCAATTGTTTGTTTCAATTATTTAAAAAAAAAACCATTGCTCTCAATACTAGCTACATATATGTAAGTTAATAAATAGTATTGAATGCTATATCAGGTAGTAAAAAGTATATTTATTTCATAAAGCGTTAACTACGTTTTATAAAAAATGAATACAGCTCGTGATTAAAGAATACAATTCCAATTAAACCAAGCATTTTTTTCAATTAATTGCATATCGTCTTGAGGCTATTTTGTTACACCGCCGTCAGAAATACGTAATATAATAAATGCCAAATAATCAATAGTAAGCCACATAAATATGTATGAATATTTATATAAATAAGTACTAAAAGCATCTACACGAGTACTGTATATCAACTTGTTAAGAGTAAATTAAAATTTTGAATTAAAAAAAAAGTTTTGCAAAAATATCCTTGTTACGAATGCTTATATCATAGATTGTAAAAAAAATAAACGGTTGTGATTAGGTTTAATTAAAAAATTAAAAAAGCATTTGTTCGACTGGCAATTTATTTACGGCGAGCGCTGTTTCTTTAAAATTGGATAAAAAAACATTGAAGAGCATATTAATTTGGTATATAAAAAGTAAAACAAATTGCATTTGATAGAGAGGCAATTATTCATCATTAATTTGAGCAATACCGGTCAGCCTTGATGTTACCATAAACTTAAAAAGACGTTCTAGTCTCTTCAAAAAGAAATGGATGTAAACATAGTTTAAATTAAAATGATCTCGTAAGCCTACGTTGTTAACCTACCTATTAAGAGGATTCAAAAGTCACGAAGTAAATATACATTACAACTTTATTGCGATCGTAATAATAGTTGACAGAATATTAATATTATTATTCTATCGAGTTCTGGTAGTAAGTATCACTGTTAACAATGTTTTTATGCAGAGGAAATAATATCCTTTATATCTGTGTTGGGATCAAATTTATTCGATACAGACAATTAGAAGTAATTCATTTGAATTCACTCATGAAGTTATCACAGTTTTTATTTAAAGTACACTTGGGCCTCGTATAACACGGTGTTATACAACACGGATTTATAAATTGTGACATATTTTTATACGACACGCTTTATCTTACGCGGTGTAAGGAAAAAAAATAAATTACAGTAAACATTTGTCGTGGTATTGGTGTAGAAGGTTTTTATGACATGGATATTCTGACATCCAAGAAATATTGGAGGATTGTACGTTGAACGAAGTAGAATTAGTCTAAATGTTGGATGAACCTACCACAATCAATGACTCAGAGCAGTTGCAGCGAATTAGCTACGTGCTTTACATTAAAAACAATAAATGAGGGCCTGGAATTGGCTATTAAATAAGTTTTTTTTTATTGAAAATAATCCTATCATGGAAGGAGTTCGAAATTCAAGAGGGAGTTACAAAATATTTTGGAACCTTTTAAGGAAATACGTAATTCGATATTTTTTTTGGAACGCAAACCCTAATTTTGTATGAACTTCGAACCTTCTATAACACGGATTTGTATTACATGACGTTTTTGTGGAACCATATAACCGTGTAATACGAGGCCCAAGTGTATTGTACTGCATCTTCATCAGTTGCAGTTACAGTTTGGGGTTTTAGATCCGATGAATATTGTAATGAACCATCAAACTTTTTAAATATGGAAACGAGACTGTCAGTTTTGTTTTAAAATTCATATAAATTCCTTGATTCCAAATTGTCATCCTCATATTTCTCATGGGAATTGAAAAGAAAAAAAAATGATTTAACAATGTGAAAAAAGATTAAAAGTGAAGCAAATACGGCTTTATTCATAAAGGCAGCAAGGATATTTTGTGTGTAAAACTAAATTTGATTACTTTATATTTTACGCAACTTTAGTTATACCACTTTTTATGTGTTTACTGTCAAGTCTTGGGGGAAAGTCAATATTTAAAAAATTAGTAACGCACAATTTTTGTCACTTTGCATATAGTACAATACTTAGGACCGGTTTTACTCACCGCAAGCATTGTTAAATGAAATCATTTGAAAATACTCGCGGCAAGTATCTCATCAATTAAATATTGTGTGCAATTGTACTAAACATTAGTTTTGTTTTTATTTTTTAGAATTATATATTCAAATAACAGATGTGGGGAAAAAGTATATTGGTCTACTGAATAAGAATATGTCAACTACAGTAGCCTATTTTATAGATAAATACAACGAATTTAATCTTTCTCATTTAACCTTTTCCATCCGGTATAGTTTGATGAAACAATAAAGTTCATTAATAATAATAAAAATCGATTAAGAAAGCAGTTTCGACGTTCGAAGTAATTCGATTCCTTTTCACAAAGCAAACAATATAAGCTTATGTAATAATTGTTTAAATATATTGCATTTCGACAAGCGGTACGCGGGTGCCATCTTCAAGAAATACGGTCGTTTGATGCAGATAAACAGTTGTGTTTAGCGACATCACGGTCCGTCTCACAGTAATTATGCAATAATTACCGCGATTATGTTAATGACAATTAATTGCGGAAGCGAAATCCTCCGCAAGAATACAGCCGAGTCGAGGCGTGGGAGTGCCAAGTATTCCGCAAAGGGCGTACAACCCACCCATACGCAGTTTAGAATAGCCAACATTATTTGCCACAATATGCCATTGTTTATAACGCTCTGCCATAATCTGATAATGCAACATAACACATAAAGAATTTTATTAATATCATCAGTTTCTTGGAACAGATCTGTATTAGTACAAACATCAGCAGAGAAGTTCTAATATCACCATACAATATTTATTTTTTAAATTGTGTTCTGATTTCACAATTTTATAAAATGATCAGGCACGGTTTTGACTAACTTGAGCATTTAAAGCGAAGCCCCGAGTCTAAATAAAGCATTTCCAATCCATTAATGTATAATTTAATTGATTGTATTTTATTCGCTGTCTGCTAAGAAACAAGGAAAGAATAACGACGATTAAAGGAGTAAAATAAGTTTGTCACTCTTTCTAATTTCCGTTTTCAGCATCGGATAAAGAGTAGGTAAAAAAATGAAATCACCAACGAACACAAGCGTAGATGTTGCGCAACCAAGTCTTATTACCAATGATAGTTGCTCTTGAGACAATCCCAGCAATCATTTCATCATATAAATTTTACAACATGGAGGCTGACCAATCTTTTGTTTCATAATCGAGTGGCTTAATTTTAAACTAAGCAACCTATAAAAAATAAGGTACCATTTACAACCCCTAAAACATGAGCCGATAAATTGTCCAACATACCAGGTAGTAAGCTGGTTTATGGGTACCTTTCAGTAAACAATACAAGACGATTAGAAAGAATCTTTTCCAAGGATTTGCATTCGATTTTTTGTATATATTTACTATATTATACAAAATTATTGCTAAGGTAGAAATAGAAATGGTTCAAACGAAACGTGTTGAAGGCATACATATTATTTTTAACTTCCTTATGTGTAATTTAACTAATATTTTTATCGTAATGTACCAACCATCCGATGGTCACACGAATGATCAGATAGGGTGTGTCAAGTGTAATGAACCAAAATTAATATTTTTAATAAAAAATACTTTTGTAGTTTTTAATTAATCATGTACGTCATCCAACCCAATTGAACACTATCACTCACTTGACCAACACAAAGGTTAAGAGAAGGTTAACACTACTGAATATAAACTAAATATATACTTAAGAATACCTGTGAGAACTGTTAATCCATATCGTGCGGCGAAGGGTAAACTTTGAGGATATAGAGAATCCAGGGGAAGTTATTGTTTCTTAACAGAACGACAAGGTTTTGCTCCAATATTAAGATTTGTATGTAATCGTCTTAACCACAGCAACAGGTTTGTTAGGCTTCGTTTTAAATCCAAATGTTAGTCATGAATGGTATAAGCTGTTTAATGACGACTTCATCACTTGTTTTGGATCATTAACCAACTTATGAATGTACAAAAAAGATGATTGATCATTTTAAACTGTTAATCAATCAACTCTTTGAATTACTCTTCCATCTAAAGTAAGCGATCTGATCGTTACGTAAGAATCAGAGTAAATTTATTTATCATATTTGAATGTTGTTGTATACTTGATAAAATGAATGAATGGCAATAAATATCATTAAATATATTTTTTTAATCTTACCGGTTGTTTTTATTTTAAATTTTTTATTACTTATTATTCACAGTAAATATTAAATATGATTATTTGCAAATTTTACTAACAGTGAGCTTTGTTTCAAAGCTAAATAAATCTAATTTATTTTCCCAGATGTTATTTTCTTCACGGCGAAACATTTGTGTTTATACAATGTTCCATGACACACAATGAACAGTAATTTATTTATCACTTTTAAGGTCACTGTCAATACTTGGTGGAATGGCATTATAATGAAAATAATAACACATTTTTAATACTTATTGCACATAAAATTTATTGGTTCAAACCGGTTTCGCTCATGGCGAGCATTATCAACTGATGAATCATCAAAATCATGAAATTGAAATAGAAAATCATCCGTTGACAAAACCGGTCCAGATCCAATAATTTTTATGCGGAATAAGTACTAAACATGTGTTATTATATTTATTATAGTGATTTATTCTTCAAAAAATTGGATTGATAAACCCACTGCCATATGAAATACTCAGTTACGCAATACGTTTGAGCAAATACAATGTTTTCTGCTCAAATTGCATTATAATTTGATAACTTCCGATCTCGTTGCCATGCGACAAATCTCTTGGAAATTTTAATGTGATTGTTTTTATTCGTTACAAAAAATGTAATGTGAAGTTACGTCGCCCTACAACATGAAACGTTTCTTTACTTCTGGTCTATGCAGGGCTGTGGAGTCAGTACAAAAAAGTCCGACCCGACTCCAGCATTTACCAAAACCACGACTCCGACTCCGACTCCAACATTGACCAAAAACACGACTTCGACTAAAAAAAGGTTAATATCGTCACCTTTTCCCCCTAATTTTCCTATTTATGTGTATTCAATTAAATATCAACCCTATCAATGTGGCCAAAAGCCAAATTTGACTTATTAAATGCAAAAATAAAAAGTTCAAACTTTTCAAAATTTCCGACTGCGAGTGCGACTCTGGCCAAAACGCTGCGACGACTCCGACTCCGACTCCACAGCCCTGGTTCTATAGCTAGCGATTTTACCAACTTTCATATAATAGTTCCATCAAGGTAATTTAACTATTTGGTAATTTGGTCTGCACGGGACGACAAGTTCTACCCAGCCCGAGTCCGAAAATTTCCAACCCAGCCCGACCCAAGCCCGAGGCTCATTTCCACACATCATACCCGAACCCGGCCCGAACCCGAAATTTTACCTACATAAACCGAAACCCGGATTTTTTTTTGAAAATATTGATGAATATTTATAAAGTCTGTAATTTAGATTGACCATAACGGCATGTGCATGCGGCAATATCGTAAAATATTTTTTATTTTTTGTGTACCCAAGCCCGGCCCGTGCCCGAACCCAAACCCTCGGTACCTTGCCCAACCCGAGCCCGTGAAGACCTTAATCGTATTGCAACCCAAATGATTTATTATAATAATATGTTTTTTTGCTAATTTTAAACTTTTTTTTGTAATACCGGTTTTGCAATCCCTGGTGGCAGTCATACCTTTATTGCTCACTTGTTTACCTCACGTCTATCACCGTAAACTATTGATACGAATGTAAAGGTGTAAATTATTGCCTTTACGGAGGTAATCGCAATTCATCTGAGCGCTCGATTGAATTTCGTATGCAGATGTCCCAATCATCAATTGTCTGGCGGAAGTGACGTCAAGTGAACCCGGTGGATGCCAATCGGTACGTGCTGAGAAGTCGATAATCTTTTGAGATTACCATTCGCGTGTGCTATGGTAATATTATTACGTCTCGGATTCGCGATTATCACATTTATGCATTTTCACCCAACGACGAATTTATCTTGAGAGCTGTATTACGATACCAGGAAAGCATCTTCGACGTTCTCAGGTATGCATATTTTAATAATATATTTGATAATCAGACATTGTTAACGGCCATGTATAAAAAACCATTTAACAGCTTATTTAAACGGGTATTGATTGAAATGAAATTTACTTGGTAGAACTCCATTATAAGATGGTGTATTTCAGTTCTACAAAAATTATACAATATATATCAGGAGGTAATTTTCAAAACTGGTCAATTCCAAAACTATTTTTATTAACTGCCAATTTTGGATTAAACTTTTAAGACCTTTCTTATTCGCATGGAAAGTTTTCATTTTTACACATCATCTGCAATTCTTTAATTTAAAACATATTTTAAAAATATTGCTAAACACAAACATATGAGGAAAAGGTAATGAAAATATCTCACTTTCAGTTTTTCATCAAATGGATTTGACCACATTTGAAATTTACCTCCTGATATATTGTTGATAGCTATTTCGGCTTACGATCTCGTTAGAAGTAGACGAAATTTAGAAATCGTAAAAACTAGTAGTTCCGACGAAGGCGTAAGCCAAAATAGCTATCAACTATATATTGACTCTCGGACAGTTTGGAAAATTTGCACTTAATTAAATGATTAGAAATTGGTTTTGGGAACTACTAATTTCAACACCAGCAAGAAAAATATCTTCCTTTTGTTCAAATATTACAATAAATACAACCACGAATAGGAATTAATTTGATATACATATGTATGCCAAATATCTGTATTTCTTCTGAAACTATCGTAACACGAATTTTTTAAGCGTGTAAGTGGAATACTTAGAAGTGTCTTGCGAAATAAATATTCCCGTTCTAAATGACCTTTGAATAAATGTCTCAAAAGTGTGAGAAAATTGTTTTTGCATGCTTATTACAAAGGCTCTGCGTAGTCTGAATATTAAAGGTTGCGTCACTCAAAACTGCTTTGATGTACAAATAATTTTCATAAATTAGCCGATTCTTCAAACAATTGGAAAACTTCAAAGATTAAATAATGCTGCTAGGTTATTACAATGATAACAACTTCAAACAAGGGGCAAAAACCAAAGTTTCAAAAACTGTTTCATTTTTTTTAGCTATGAATTGAATATCGTTCAAGCAAAGTGTATGTACTTGTATATATAATAGCTAACGACAGGGAAACCTTACCGCAACACATGAACACAACGCGTTGACAGCTGGGTGACATCGGTTTACACTATTAAATTCCGTTACACCTACCAGTATATAATTATGTAAATGACAGTTAAATAGAGAAAAAGATGTGCATTTTCAAACGTGAAATATATTCGATTGTGCTATTTTACAACTGATTTATTTTTTAAGAATTAGGACTGAAAGAACTTGATGGAATTTCAATATAAAATTTGAATCCTTTGAATGGAAAATCACAAAATTCGAACGATTCAACAACAAAAAAAATCGACATTAGTTATTTATTTGTACCGGCAATAACTAATCTTTGATTTTGATTTCTACGATATGGGTGATTATTATATTACATATATTTTGTTAGATCTGTTGTAAGTCATATAAATACCTTTTAATATATTTATACTCAAAATCGATTGGTTTTAGATAACATTAAACATAATCAGTATTTAAAATAAAAACTTGATAATTTTTCTTACATTACAAGATTACGTAATCCAAGTTAACATTAAATGTATGGAGACTTAAAAGGTATGTTTTTATTAGTTAAATATGTTTGCTAGCTTTATTAATAATCAATAATGCCATCACGTAGAAAAATAAATAGGCCCGTAGCATTCATTGCTACGTCCGTGTGATATGGAATCCTTAGTCATCTTTTGATTTGACCCTATCTACACTCCACTCAGTAGGTTGGTACTCATATAGTCAGATAATTCAAAATTATACAGGCTTATATAAAGAAGTAACAAGATAAAATTTATCAAATATTAATCAAAAGTTCCTACAAAGCTTAGCATGTTTTCTGCTACTTTGCCATTTGGCAAACGATACGAGGTATATTTGTGTATATTTCGTTTTATTTGTTATAGTTCAAATTTAAGAAACTAACGATCGATAGTGAACTTAAGTGTGCATTTACTTGAAAACATATTAGTATTTTTTTTTCAAATATAAACAATGTTCATTTAAATAATGACTTTGTTGTGAACGTCGAAGAAAAAAAAAATTCTTCAAAATAAATATTAAGCAATTTTAAATAGTCAACGCATTCGACTAAAGAAATTTTTACGACGCCAAAACAGGGTTTTTAAAAATGAAATCATATAAAGTAGATTTCGAATAGAAAAACAAATTTAATTAAATAGGCATAATAATATTAAATTACATGACCTCATATTTTTTTTACTTGATGTTTGAAAATGTAATTCGTTGTTTAATAATGAGATAAGAATATACACAGTGGCTAAATATGATTGAAAAAAACCGAGTAGACATTAAAAAGGGATTTTACATTATTTATCAAAATATTGGCACTTTAGACCGATGTAATCTGTAGTGACTTATTTTTATAGCATATAAATGTCCCGGCATGACTTACAGGAGACCCTTTACAAGAACATTACTTCGTCAGTAAATGACTGCCAGAATGAATTATACCATTATGAGTGAAGTAATTCCGTGAATCCATTTCACATTTGACCCGGTCACGTGATTTGCGGGCTGAACATCTTCACCCGAATCCCACACTCAGCGCGAGAGCCTCCTCGTCTTCGATTCCGGAAGTGTGCTCCGTAAGAGGTGTCTGCCGATTAAAATACAGGTTTATAAATGCGATCGAGGAATTCATGGTTAAACTCCGTGAAATTTTGTAATTGGGAGATGATTGCATGATATGGCTGCCGCAGATAGAGTAATGGGTTCTAATTTAAACGTAAGCGTAAAGTTCAGTCAATTTACAGTAGAGTAAGGAGACCAATTAAATCAATTTGTATTAGAATTAAAGCGCGTATTTACAATACTGGTTATAGCTAGATTAGTTTCGCTTAATTTTTCATTCTTTATATATCCCCTCATGTAGCCAGTCTTCGTTTTTTTGAAAATAGATTTTTGGCATATTTATAAGCACTACGTAAAAATCCACACCAAAAATGTATTTTCCGTTCACATTTTTTACTTTAATTTTACGTTCTATTGTACTTCAACAGAGGGTACTTTAGCGCCTGCTAGTTTTTGTCTCATTTTTGTAACTGTATTTTCTATTAGTATACGAAATATACGTTTTGATTTTGAAGTGAGCAACCGGTGACTATTTTATATTTTTATGAAAAAAACAATTAACTCATATCCTGGCAATAAAACTAAGTTAAAGTAGGATGTAAGAATGCATACTTAATATGCTAATATGCTATTTTGGTTTTCAATATTATAAGGTGAAGATTGCATATAAAAAAAATTCCATTGTATCCATAATACAAAAAAAAAATCAATGAGCCCACGCACATTAAAATAGAATATATCGTAAAACGTTCTAAAAAATGTTTAAATTTACGATTTTTAAGTCGTGGGAATTATTATTTTTTATATTCAATATTTAAGCGAGTATTTATTGAATACTCATAAATAAACCTGAGTAAAGTAAATGGTTTGTTGCTTTTTATTATATAAGTATAAGATTTGTGGTATCGTGAGACAGGTGCGCGCATGTTCCAATTGACACGATTTATTTATTGTTAGAATATAAAGCGACGATATGAGCGCTAGATAAGGCGACTAAAAGCCTTACCATGCACCGAAGCTCGCCAATACTGGATAACAATCAATATAAATCCTATATCGACCTCAATGAGGAAGGGTATTATTATACCGATTGATTACGAGAGGATTCGCTCTATGCATGAAACATATGACCAGCACATGAAATGCCTAACACAGTCAAAATTTGCCACCACTGCATCCATTTTTGAGCCTTTGAGACTATGAAAATAATGGTTCAAATAGCACGCGTGTCTCGTCCCTTCCAGATTAGTTTTCATAGAGGTTGCATCTTCAAATGGAGCTTTTTTTTTAGCTTCTCTTCTCGATTTATCGCTGTTGAAATCCCGATTTTATTCTCAATTGCGATCAATATTTATAAACATTTCCTTTACGGTTCCAAAAATAATTCCAATCCGGGGATGTGCAGTCATTACGCCCCATGCAAAGATGGTTTTTTTAATCGAAATTTATTGCATCAATGATAATTTATGATATATCGAATAAATCACCATAAAAAAACCACCGGATCGGATGTGTGTTTTTGGGATCGTAAAGGAAATGTTAAAGGATATTATTGATCAATACAAATGAATTTTATAATATGTGCAATACTTTGTGCGTATATATAGTTATATCCAACAGTTTCATAAATACTGTCGTAAATCTAATAAAATTAATCTATAGAATAGTTAGGAATCTATATGTACACCATATCGCTATTTTTGAAAAAGTTTTTCACTAAAATAAATTCAAGCTAATGATGCTAGCTTAAAAAATCGTACATCAAAATAATATATCACGGAAGGAATAATTGCCGTCTTTATTTATCGTAATGAAATTAATTGATTTCCTGTGTTTAATTGAAAAGCAACATCAAGACAGCTTTAATTCTGAACTTTTCTTTTCATATATCGGAGTAAGGTTTACCCACTCACAGAACGAATAAAATATTTATAAACGAAGAACATTACGTTTCCTGTCAAAGATTGAATTTTGAATATTACATTGGTATGTTCTGGGATCCTAATGTTACTGCACCAGCTATTCTATAAATTTTATAGTGGGGAACTTATTTTTAGTAGGTAAGACTTTGTATTCTAGAAATATACGGGAAAAAGTCGCGTATAAGAAGATCAGACACAAAGACTTCATACCCGTATATTATCTTTATGTACCTACTGATTTTTTAAAAGGCTGTTAATATACTTTCCGATACTTTGGTTATTATTTACAATGATTATAGCCAGACGGTCAAATATAAATATTTTCTGATCAAAATGCATACTTAGTTACCTGCGAGGCTTACACAAATCTATAAAGGCACCTGAATAATTTCGAAATCAGATTTTTTTAAACATATTATTTGTAAGTGTTTTGTTCACTATTAATCTGAGATAAGGTTTTTTTTATCATAGTTTTTACCGTATAACAACGAAACCTTCATTATATCAGACCGGATTGTCAGTTATCTAATATATACTTTCCGAATGCGTTTTTTTCACAGCAAAACATCTTATTGTTGACAGTTTTTTTTTAATTTATAAGATTCTTTCATATAAAATACGATATTCTATTTATTGATGCAAAACAGAATTGCGGATATATTAAATTTCCATATACATAAGTCATAAAAAATATAATAAGCTAAAAACAAGTTTTTAAAAAACAAATATCCAGTACAATATGCGCAAATACTTCAAAAGGATATCGAATGCCACACTTTTATCTCAGTATAATATCTAGAAAAAAAACATCAATATTTAACGATATTTCGTTTTATTTCATCGGCTTCTGCGGCAAGAGCTTTACCCTAGCGATCAAATGGGTTTGGGTTCAAGTTCCGTCAAAGTTAATATCAAATTGAGCTTTGTTCAATCTTATATTTGAGATCTTGGGCATGAGTGTTTGTGATTTATTTTCTTGCGTTTATTTCGTATGATTTAAGAAATCTAAAAATCTTGCGCCTAAAGTAATGAGAAAATTTTTCTAAAAATTACTCAGAACGCAGTAGGTATGTGAGATAGTTATGTTTTATATTAGACACTGGCGATAATTTTCACTAGAGAAACTAAAAAGCCCACCGAGACCTACCTTTAGCTCGCCAGCAACAGATTGAAAATCACTGACCTACAAATTTGTTGCTCCTTAAAAATGATTTTAAATCTTAAGAATGATATTTTTTTAATTAAATAATGCTCAATATTCAGCATCGCCAACAACAAAACTTTGTTAAATGTAATATGGGTTCCCGTTTATTGGCATTATACTTTCAAGACTCTCGTAACATGTGAAGATGATGACGATGTGTTCTAAAGAAGTGATTTTTCCCGTTCTTTGAGTGACCCAGATTAAGATTTTGTATCGTGCGTATATGAAATTTAAAGGTTTCGATTTCATGATCCACTTTTTAGTGAGAGATTGTTATTTGCCGAGATTTTAGATTGATTTGACGGGGACTATAATTTTAGCATTTGTAATAGAGCATAAATGATCGATCGAGTGTAAGATATCGTTCGATATAGAAGATGATGTATTTTTTTATGTTACCAACGTTTTCCCGTTGAAAAACCAACGGTTGAATTATTTTATTCAAACAAAATAACAGATTTTACCAGTTTCAGTTATTGAATGAGTTATAAACGACGGTATAATCAAATATGGGTATCGAATCTAACAGGCGGATACAATTGTTTGATGAGCTGCATTTTGTTTTGTCTTTAAAAATATGACAGAACTATTACTTATGTCAACCATTAAAAGGTATTTTAAAGACAATTTCTTCTCTGAAAATTCCATACGGAAACATTGCTATCAATTATTTGACGAATCTAGTAGTAGTAAATTTGAAAATAGAATTTAAAAAATCACGGAAGAAAAAAGTCAACGGTCGAGGGAGCAATGAATGAACTCCGTCGTCACAGGCAAACGTTTAGCCATGGTGACCGATGTTATAGTATACAAACAAACTCAAACTAAAATGCAAACTCTCCCTTCTCTAAAAATATCGTTGCACATTCGCTAATTTTCACCTTTCTAGTGCTAATGGTGACCGATTTTATTATTAAAAAAAGATAAAAGTGGGAGGTACAAAATTAAGGTTTGATGACTCCTGAGACTTAGCATGTCAGTTAGTCTATTATTTTTTTAGTTAAAATTCGCGCGTGCCTAAACGTTACTGTTATTAAATATTGTGGAATATATTTTATGTACAATATGTATATATTTGTTGAAATCCAGTTAATACCGTTTGAAAAAAAATTATTGCAGTATCTTTTATTCCATTTATGAAGAAAGCATATTAGGTTATTATACTATAGCTTAGTAAATTGAGTTGACAAGAAAAATATTTCAGAATAATACATCCATGTATGGACAGATACATAATCGTGAGCTTGCCTCGATTGACACGATTTATTTAATGTTCCAATATAAGAGACGACGATATGGGCGCTAGATAATAACTTGTAATGAGGACATAAACATCCGCAGTGTACGTATATAAGGGTGGAGTTAAACATTTTTCATAATACATCCACCAATAAAATGTACGGTAAAAATATTAAATCATATAAACTTCCAATGGAACATCTCAGCTTGAGCTGCTTGAAAAATGACGAAAAATGATTAGTACGCAATCGGCAAAGAAGGATTTTCAAAATCCTAAGACATCCAAGCCCGTGAAATAAATTTGTTTTTTTTTCATGATCTCACTAGCTATTTGTGCAGATAATAGTTACAGGTGAATAGTAAAAAATGCATTTCGCAGTCAAAAAACAGATGATTACATTTAAGATGTTCACTTTCAATACTTGGTGGAATGGCACTATAAATAAAATAATAAAACAACTGAATTGATTATGCTCACCATGAGCAAAACCGGTCCTGATCCAATAAAGTTTATGTGGAATAAGTACTAAAAATGTTTTATTATTTTTAAACAAATGATTGTCAGGAACAATTTTCAAAGACAATGTTTCTATGGTAACCAAAATTCATTCATTAGTGATTGCAAAAAGAATTGATTCTTTACTTTCCAATGAATCTTTATCAATACGATTATTATCACGGACGATGGTTGTAAGCCAATTTTATTACCTCTAGATGTATAAAGATACATAGCCAAAAGGCGCAGCATATATTTCTAAATAGTCGGAAGAGTTTTGTCAAAACTGTTCGACGTCAACCCATACATAGTAATAATAAAGATAGAAGTTTAACAAAACCAACAGTGCATATTTATCATGACAAAAATTGTCATTCTGATTGCCAATCTAATCTCTTACCGCTAGGCTTTAGTGGCCGATCACTTTTCCTTTTCCACTTTCAGTTTTTTTAACTTTTTAAATAAACGTTTTATAAAAAATATTTTTTAAAAACAAAATGCTCCACCCTAGTCACTATGACTCGGCCTTTTAGCAATGGAGAACGTGCAAATGAAATTATGTGAATTTACCTACGTGATAATTTTCAAAACGCATTGCATATTCAACAGTTGGAGAGTTGGAGCAATGTTATATAATCCAATATCTTTCTTTTAAAGCATTTTTAATTATCTTCAATAAGAACGGCCTACCAACAAATAATCATCCATTACTGGTAAGGACCAAGATGTAAATGTTGAATTGAAGCCATCTCGCTGAAAAATTTTATTTCATAGTTTTATGTATTGCAATTATTTGGATTATGTGAAATGCTTTGTTTTAAATTCTATCGATCAAAAATCAAAAATTTTCTACCCAATAATTTTTTTATAAATATTTGCAAAATGTACTTGAAAACTTTTCGCATAACTGACTGGCCTACAATATAACACTATAAATGTTTATCTATCAGTTTTATAGTCTAGTCAGAACCAATTTCAGTTGGCCGAAGCAGCCGTGATCTTATAATAAAATATTAAAACATGTAAAATAAACTAAATTGTATTCTTGTCCATGTCATTTACAATGTATAAGATTTAAAACGAGTTTACTACAATACATTCAATGGTGTAGCTTAAAGATTGACATTCACAAATACTTTGTAAAAGTCTAAAAAAACCTATTTTTTGTGTAGTAATAACGTATATATTTTAAAACAACTTTTTTTAAATCAAATGATTTTTTGATTTTTATGATGTTTTCAAACGAAAAAATAATGCTTTAATATCAATGGTCAATAAAAATGCAAATAGCTCAGACAGAAATTGCAAGATATTACATATGCATTTGAAAACAAAAAAATTACAACATATCTAATACACATGATTTATTACTTCTTAATAGCAATCAATTTACTAAAACTCACCGAGACTAATTTTTGAAGCATTCATTTTCTGAGACACGTCAACAAAGAATCTGAGGCTAGACATTTCAAATCCAAAACGAAATAAAAAAAAACAAGTATCACAGCTCAAAAGAACCAATTAGATTTAATTAACATTGATACATAGAAGTATTTTCTGCTGTTGCTCGTAATCTAAAAAAATGGTTCATTGAACTAAAGAAAATTATAGTCTTCTCAATACGTCAGTTATAATAGTTTTTACACTTGAACAAGTTTTTTTTATAAAAGTAAGGTGTCGTCAGTAGACAAATCATAATATTATAATTTTAATAACGAGCAAAATATGTTTTACAGTTATATGTGTAATTTACGACTTGTAAAATTAATATGAAAATCAATCTCAAAACTTAATATAACGATGCTTTATTTAAATCGAATTGAAACATTTGTGTCTTGAGGTTTGTAATTATTAACTTATTCGATGAGTAATTTACGACAATATATCAGATGGACTACCAATTTGTATACAATTCGATAACATCCGTGGTCAACCTCCTTTATTAGTTTTAGCATTCAAATTAAAAAATAAAAACATTCAAAGAATTCCAAATTATAAAATATGGCTAGTGTGCCAGCGTTATTCGTGTAGCGTTCATACGATACCTACAACTATGAATTAATTAAGGAAGATTCTTGGCATATCGTCACTCTTACTTTTCTACTGTCTCTGTTGAATACACAATCATGCTGCAAAAATACCTTTCACGTATTAAATCAACTAAGAGTCAATTTGATGACGGTTGGTTTAATGGGGAAGTATTTAGAGGCTTTAAACCAATTAGTATTTAATAAAAAATAACACAATTAATTACCGTCACTCAAAATTTTCATTGTAATACATTGATGTATCTCGATCGAATTATACATATATAAATGCTGCCGTGGCCATTTTTTGAATTTTCTTAGAGAACATGTAAATGAGAAGCAATGTAAACTGGCAATTATTGTTTCACCAGTTCATTTTTAGTTCGTTTCAATGAAAGAGAAAGGTTCTACAATTATACATTATTTAAATGAAGATGTAGGCAATAAATTTACAGAACTAAAAAATGTATCAATATTTAAAATATAATTGGTGTCAAAAAATAGGAAACAATAAAACAAAAGTTTTCAACGCGACAAAATTTTCCTATCGAAGACGTGCTTACTATTCAAGCGAATTAAATGACGAAAACACTTCATTTTATAACACCTGTTCAATTGAATTATTTGTACATACCTGAACATGCCACAGTAGTTTTCCTCAAAGTCCTGATCAGGCGGAACAACTCTTTCGAGAAATCTGGGAGTTAGAGCTAACGATGCAGCAGCGGCGAGTAACCAAGGGTCACCCAGTTCACCAGCCTCTGCCGAAAGACGCGCTCCGTCACCAGCTGGGGTTGCGGTTCCAAGATTGGAC
The DNA here is from genome assembly GCA_028554975.1 of Himalopsyche kuldschensis. Lineage (NCBI taxonomy): Eukaryota > Metazoa > Arthropoda > Insecta > Trichoptera > Rhyacophilidae > Himalopsyche > Himalopsyche kuldschensis. The sequence goes on from JAHFWI010000003.1 coordinate 20,650,646, forward strand.
GCTGATGCTGATGATACTGATCCAATGGTTCCACCAAATACAGGACACTGACACATTTCCTGTAAAAGAGAGATATTCATTCAATTCCTTTCAAAACATTAAGTTATTAATAATTTTAATAAAAATAATAATCGATATCCTCTATTAAAAAAATAAGTAACTTATAATACTTATTACACATTAAATTTATTCGGATCAGGACCGGTTTTGCTAATTGCGATCATTTTCAACTGATTCGATTTTAGCTCAGTCGAAAATACTCGCGATGAGCGAAACTGGTCCTGATCTAAATAAATGTAATGTGGAATAAGTACAAATACTGTCTTTAATTGTATGACATTCCACCAAGTATTGACAGCAAACACCTCAAAAATTAACGATATTCTCTATTTTTTTATACGCTTTTTTTAAATAAACTACATATTGTTTATAAAATATTTTGTTTACAGAAGAGGAAAAAATTCAAACGCAATAAAAAAACCACACATTATTTCTTATACCTTCGTCGATTATAATTTATTTTTATATTTAATATCAGGGGGAAGGTCGCTTTCGTTTAGCTGATCTTTATAATAGTTTTTCTTTTTAAAATTCTTGTATTTTCGATGATAGAACTTATCTGGAAAACTTTTTTCTTTTCGATCGGCGCTGCTTAATTAAATTCAAAACAAAAGAGTCTCAGATATTTTGTGTTGTGAAAACAAATTTTAACTATTTTTAAGGATTTAATGAAAATTTATTTATTTCGTAATTTTTGTTACAAGGTACTGTTAAAAAAAGAGTTATTGAAATACATTTAAAGGTAAGTAATATGTACTTATATTATTTATAATTCAATACTTCTTCCGCTATTCAAATATTCTAACTTACTCTTTGTACAAGACGTACAAAAGGTCATTAAAGCCTTTCTGTAAAACGGTGTTTTGTGCTAATGTAAATAAGTTGTGATTTGTTTACGACAGGTAGAGAATAGTACAAATATAATATGGCGGCTGTTTACAATCAATATTGTTGACTACGAAGGCATTATAATAAGTATATTGGACATATTGTTATCAAACAACGGCTTATTTGAAAAATTTGCAAGTCATACGCATACACCACCATTCATAACAAATCGGGTTCAAGAAGATGGCAAGCATTTCCGAGATAATATTCATGAGAAAAATTCAATAACAGTATTTTTTCGAGAGTTATTAGAATAACTTGAATTATTAATTCGTTAATTAAATGCCAAAAAAATGTATTCATTATTTTTTTGCAGTGGAGTGCGGGGATGCATTTATCATTTTTTAAAGAAAAGAAAATATATTTTGAAAAAAAAGTTTTGTTGTTAATTCATGAAATTATAATCGTACTTTTCTTAATATCGGTTATTTATAACAATAAAATATTTAAAAATTTGTTACTTTGATATCAACTCATAACTAATCTCAGAATTATTGGGCACACATCAACAGTTATCTAGTTGGAATAAGATTACGACATTATCTTTAATAAAGCTGTGTCCTTCATAAATTGATATTAAAAATGATGTTCTTCAAGAGGAAGTTTTATGACAAAATGCAACTTTTTAAATCTTGAAATAAATGTATAATTCTTATAAGAAGAAGTCATGGCGATTTTGAAAAATCATAATGTATTATAGATTTAACTCACATTAGGATTAACATATGACTAATATCGGTAATAAGAGGATCAACTTTTAATTATACATTTAAGCACTTGAGTAATGTATCAATTTCGTGGTCATAAATCATACAACGTAGGTAATAAAGGCAATGTAAACATTTTAACACAAAATTTACATTTAGAAAAATTAGACGTTATGCTTTTATTTAATATGTTGTATTTGACGGTGATAACCGAGATAAAAATGACGAGTATGAGATTTGCATAAACTATTGTTAAATAAAGATAATACTTAATTTTGCGAAGCAAAATTGTCGGTTACATTGCTTCTCAGATCTAGTGGATCAAAAAACTATAAATGATAATTGTCTCAAATATCTTCAGTCGGTAGCATACTTTCAAAACCAACGTGATGTGCTTGCCGCTTTTAAAATTTACAATTTAATGATTGACATTTTAACAATTGGTCATTAATAACATCTATCGCAGTATGTTAAACAATCGTTTTTATCTAAGAACAGTCTTGTTCACATAGCCCACCATGTTGCCGTGGAGAAAGAACCGTTAGAGCCGTTTCCACGCTAATAATTGTTGAGACGTGCATTCAAAATGAACTTCAGACAAATGGATAAAAACACAAGGCAAATGTTGAGATCACGAATTTGTACACTACATAGAGATGTCATGTGTTTGAACTTCAAACAATACCAGACGGCGTTTTGAGAGCAAGCCTTGTGTTACATATAAAGCAGCTGTTTATATTGTAGACTCACAATCCTCCAAACTGCATAATAACTACTTTTTAATTTGGGTAAATAATGCAATTATCTTATGGTTGAAACCCAGAAAGTAACATAGAGTGTACGATTTTGCTTTACACTGATTCGAGCTATGAAACATTTTTTGCATCGAATACCGAAAAATTAAATAACATAAGAAAATATGCTTTGTTTTTAGTTCTTATACACAATAATTTACTTCAATCTGAAAGAACACGCTGAACATGAACAAACGTCTAATTTGAAAAAAAAAAAAATATACATACTGTGTTCTACTGCCCTGTCCGCTATTTGTTTATGGATTTAATTTACTTATATAACTATACAACATACACAACTAGACGAATTTATTGAATGTCTTCTTGTAATGTGAATTTATTTACATACTTGAAACAAAGCGTCTTTTATAAAGCGGAAAAATTATTTTGTACGTATGCTATTTTGATTATTACACCGTTCAAAACATCAGCAAGGTCGAGCAATCTCTGATATTACTTCTAAATTTGACAAAAGCAATATTGGACTCAATATCTTTTTAATATGACATAGCGAGACAAAAAGACAAACCATAGTCGGGTATCAAAACAATTTTAGCGAAATCAATACGCTTGGTAAGTATATCCAATGATTTTATTATATTTTATTAATTCAATGAATATAAACAAATTCAATACGTTTATCTAACGCAGCGGACGAGGTTAAGGACAAATGATGAGGTATACAAAATTATAATGTCGTTACGTCAAGTATTTTTTCATTCAAGTGTGGAGAGAAGCAATTGCGTTTTTTCCGAACGGTGCCGAATAATAGTAGGAATGATTTTTTAAGCGCTAAGGTGCAATTCATGATACGTTTCATTTTTTAGTTTATATTATAATCTTATCGTATTTAAGATGAATTATCATGCAAAAAATACTACACTTATGATGATGTGTTTTCGAAAATTTAAAATAGTAACAGTTATTTTTTAATCTTTTACAACGAGTGCGCGAATAACAGTAACTATCATGAGTTCCCATAAAGAAATCGCAAAAAAATAATACTGAGCTTACATCATTAAATAATAATTATGCACTCTATTAAAAGCCGGAAAAATTAAGAAGTATAAAAGATTTAATCAAATATGGAACTTAAAGTATCTTTAGAGACCGATTCTTGACATTCAATATTGCAGTGAAAATATGTATTGTAAGTTTCTTAAAATGAATTCATTAGCTGATTTAATTATCAATCGTCTTTTATGAAGTACATTTTTTACTTTTCTTTTCGATGGATTCAGCAGTCATCTTACTAAAAGAAAACAAACAACTTATAGTAGCTAATTAATAAATGATATAAAATCATCAATCAAATAAAGATAAAGTAAATCGCTGTCTCAGAATGGTTTAATATTATACATCGATTTTCTTGCAAAGACTGTCAAACGAGTTATGTCGGGAAAATAGGAATAAATAATATTAGAACCAAATAACATATCAGATGTCTCAAGAGAAACAATTTTTCAGGGTTTACCAATCATTAAATGAGAGAACGATCACACTTCTTGTTAGTATAAAGGATTAAAAAGGAAAAGTTTATAATTCTTGCAAATAAGTATAGGCAATAACAGCAATCTATTATTTGTAAAAAGAATAAGTATGTCACCGCTTAAAATTAAAACCTAATGGATCGCCTCCAAAGAAATAAAATATGGATTCATATTGAATAAACTACAAAACATTCATATACAATAAACATCGTATTGGCTTCGTATGCAAGTGAAAAGATTTCATTTAAACACAATCCTGAACGATTTAAACAATCGATTGTTGCATTATCTCGGTCGGCAGCGTCATGACAAACTTTCTAGTAACATCCCAATCACGACGCTCACGAAGGTTCGGGGTTCTAATCCGAGGGCGAGACGGTACGCCCAGCAAATTGTTGTAGTTCAATCAATATAAAATGCGCTGACATCATTTTCAAGCAGACCTTAAATTTACGATATAATTTCTCTGTATTATTCATTTAATTACGAATCATTTAAAAAGTTACTAATAAGTAAGATTTAACATATCTAAAAACACTTTTAAGTTGTTAAGGATCAATTCTTTGACGAAAGGTTCAATGAATAAAACGCATATTTTTGGAAACATTTTTATTTTGACAATCATCAGGAGTATCAGGACCGATTTGAAACTGCTTGCAATAAAAAAACATGTTGAATATGTACACAAAACGTGTTTTATTACATTTAAAATTAAAAGTCTATATGTATGTTAAAAAAAATTCTAAATGAATAAATGCAAGAAATCATTCACATTTTAGATGCAGTAAAACCTCGATATAACGAATGGTCAAACACGTGTTCTGAGAATAATTTGTCATAAGCCGTTTTAACGCATGCCGGCCGATGATTTGATGTGTGCTTATTCAAATTCCATCCAAACGTCATTCGTCCGTAAGTACGGTTCAAAATCGTATAATATTTGTTAATCATGCAGAAATAATTCACTGGTCAAAGACATCGAAGAATTTTTGTTGTTGTTTGGTAAAAACGCTATCAGAAAACCTACTTTATTATAATTTGGGCTTTATAGTTTAACGAACTCCTTCTCAGCTGTATGGTGCTGTTTTATAAAAGATCTGTATTCAGATGTTTGCTGATAACTGACTCGGTGTGTATTATATATTTTATAATTAAACTCAAACATATATACAAACCTTATACTAAAATTATTTCGTTCTGACCCCTATGCACCTGTAAAGTTATCTGTCTCACAAAGTTTTTTAAAACCTGTCAGAATCTTAATGTACGAACAACTGTGATAAGAAAATTTTATACGTAATTATAAAAAATAGAGAATCTGGCAAAACCTGCTTAGCATAGAATATTATAATACAAAATCGTAGTTACCGTAAGATCCGCTGAATTTTTAATCGAATTATAAAAAAGTTTTTGAGGATTGATATGAACTTTGATAAGATTTTCGTGTTTAAAAAAATACAGATAATCTTAGACCAAATATGAAATGAAATGTGAGATCCGGTTAGATATCAAGTTATCAACTTAGTGGCACTAAACAGCAGTCGGTTTGTTTTTGTTTTCAAATTAATATTTAAATAATAAGGCAAGCGTGTATGAGCAAGAAAGATCTGATAAACGTTTTTTATTGCATCTATGTAACTGGTTTTTTGTATATTAAGTTATAAACGATCATAAGTTTCCAGAAGTTATTACTTGATGTAATAATTTTTACTGTACATAACTAAACTTCTTTAAGATACGACTTTTTTATCGAATCTTTTGACATATTGGTATTTAAGATAAAGTACAGTTCAGCCGAAACGTTCTATTACTGTCGAAGACTCTTTATATTGGTATGCTACAAAAAATGCAGCTGTCTGTAAAAGCTATATTTTAAGCAATGAATAATTGCTCGTACGATAATAAACTGAAAAAATAACCCCAATTTTGTAAAAATAAAACAACAGTTGAGGTACCAGATTATATGTCATTAATTAACAAAACATAATACAGTATATTGCAAGGGCTATTCGGATGATAAATGCACTGCCTGTTGATGTGGACATCTTCGGCAGTGAACTTGGTGCTTTGTTTAAATTTTTTGTCTTCTTATGTAAATAATATGTTTCTGTTCTGTTTCTTATTTTAAAAGATTTTGTGTAATATATTATGTATTTTTTATTAATTTGTCAAATGCATGGCGCATTGGCGCTTGCTGTAATGCCATGTACTTTTATATAATTTTTGCCAATAAATATATATATGTTGACTATATTTTGCAAACGCTTTTCAAACAACACAACGTCAATATCCATAGTTGAAATAGAGACAAAATACATTTAAATTTAGCTTTTTACATTGTCTGTTTTTGTTTGCTCCGTTTCATTTTTGATCACACAAATTCTGAAGTAAATTTATCGAAGTGTTCTTTGTTGGCATTTCCATATATAGCGAAACGGTCTTTTGGCTCGCCGACTGTTGACTGGCGGTCGACAGTGTATCGAACCAATGCATCAAGTTCGTGTGACGCTTCGTCTTCACATGGCTCTCGATACGGGGGGGCCTAATGCAAGACGACAACACTTCCTGGCTGTCAAGAGAGAGGATTTCGCAACATTGTGCCAAGCTGATAAAGTAAGGCAGAGCAAATGACATCAACTATATTGGTCTGCAACAATGTTTGCGACACTAACTGCTCGACTATTTTGCATATGAATGTTGATTTATAGATATGGAAAGCACAACATTCCAAACGTATACTAGAAGAAATTCTCAGCATTCAACGAACAATATTTTAAATAATTTCTACTCGACAAACCATATTATATTTGTGATAAAGATTACATATCACCAGGGCTGTGGAGTTGGAGTTGGAGTCAGAGTAGTCGCGGCGTTTTGGCCGGAGTCGTACTCGGAGTCGGAAATTTTGAAAAGTTTTAACTTTTTATTTTTGCATTTAATATGTCAAATTTGACTTTTGGCCGCATTGATAGGGTTGATATTCAATTAAATACACATAAATAGGAAAATTAGGGAAAAAAAATGACGATATTAACCTTTTTTTAGTCGGAGTCGTGTTTTTGGTCAATGTTGGAGTCGGAGTCGTGGTTTTGGTAAATGCTGGAGTTTGAGTCGGAGTCGGAGTCGGACTTTTTTTCACCGACTCCACAGCCCTGCATATCACAGTTAAATTATCATTGGTACAAGTGTTTTGTATTATACAAGTGAATATAAAATCCATGTCTGCTGCTGATTCAGGATTTCGACTGAAGGTGCTTGATGGAATATCAAATTCGAATCGATTGAATATTGTTAATTTTCATAATTTTTACCAAACTTGAATTGCCAGTTCAAGTTCAATAGTGCTCTTGGAATGCACGAAGAAGATGCAATTTAACGTAACCCATTTAGCTGATCATTCATTTTACCATTAATATATTAAAAAATATTTCGCAATATTGGTCGGAACCAATATTATTTAAAAAAAAAATATCATTGAGACATAGTAAAATATTTTTGGTCGTGTTTGGAACACAGAGAGGGATAAACTGTCAAACAAACAATAAAGAATACATTATAAAAGAAGTATCACGTTTTTTGCAGACGACAGTTTAAGTTTGCGATTTTTATTTTGAGGAAGACGCCGGCAGTGTGTAATATTACTGTTGTGCATGTCACGGTCACTGGTAAACGCTTGCGTATCTAAACAATTCCATGATATACAATCAAAACTAGAATTTACACCCTCCTACCGCGATAAAATGTATTCATAGCTTAGTATTTCTGGTAGATAACGATTCATTCAAGGAGGCAATTCGAATATTGCGCGTAATAAAGGTATTGTTAAATTTATACATGGACAAAAGTTATTTTCGAATCAGTCAGCCAACACTTGCTGAATCAATCTTTAGTACAATTTATTTTAAATGAATTTACATATTATGGAATTTTTTTTACATATTTTTTAATTAGTCCAAATATACTTTTTTTTATCTTCGCTATGATGCGCAATCTTTTATTTTGATAATAATGACTTCAATATTTTGTACTTTATTTGTTTATTGTGTTGAAGTACTTGCATTATCAGTTTTTTAACAAAATATTACTTCGTAATCATAAGAAATTGACCTAGAACTTAAAGCTCATAACTCTTAACTAAAACATTTTTTTTACCAAAGTGCCGCGGATCTTTTGAACGTACATGTCTATCTTTAAAATGAGGTATACAGAGAAAGCACCCAAGACACTCATGTATATTTATATAAATTTTGTGAACAATAAATCTTTAATCAAATTAATAACGTGTGTTTTGAATTTAAAATAAAACAGTGACAAATAAATTATCCAATGGGTCAGCCAGTAAACAGCTGTGGAATATATGTATATATATATAATATGAATGCATGTAACAGTGGATTGAGTATGACGATAGAATTATTGAACAGAAATGTCTTTTGGTCTGTTGTTTTTTGTTCTCAAAATATTGTAAAAACCCTGAATTTACCATTGGTCAGTTAATAGAAAAAAACGGATAATGGAAAATGTGAAACACAGAAGATTAAAATTTTTTTAAATGCTTAAATATAAAATTCCACAAAATAATGACCAAATGAGGTCTGAATCTGAGGTCATCTTGCTCGTAAATTATTTGATAGCTTTGTTAAATTATTGAAATGATACCAAATCAAATAAAACATCATTTAATCAATTTGTTTTTATCACGCTGTTAAATTTCGTTATCGAAAATACAATTTTATTTATGTGACAGATATTTTGTTATTAATTATGATATAAAAACATGCTGACAGTTATGAATGTTATAATTATGCTTAAACCCATAAAAGTATTGATTACTAAACATAGCAATAATTTTCAAAACGCTGTTTTATAACATCACTAATTGACGCTTTGATATTTTATCTTGTTAATCGTAATTTACAAATATTTTTCACACAAGCGAATCTGCAAATTAGTTGTAGTTTAACATTTTTTTTTCATTCTTCGACCGACCACAAATTCTTCCAATACAACATTATTAAGATGCTATAAAAAGATTGTTCTTTAGCATCGTATCAAAATTTTTATAAAAAGTCGTTTCTAATGTTTTGGAAAATTTTCACGGCAACACTGATACGTAAAGTATCCGATGAGTAAATACTCGAAATCTCTTAACTTATATAATCTAAGACATTTGTTTTACTGTCTTTCTACAACAATGTATTGAAGCACGGATGCCACTAATTTTATTAGATCATTTCGATGGAGGCATAATAATTTGGTGTTAACCGGTTTGCTTTTAAAACAAGAATCATTTTGAGGACATAGTAAACAGTTTGCCCCAGACTGCCGCATAAATACAAAACGCATATCAAAAGTTGAAAAAGGAACGAACGTGAACAGAAACGGAACAAGCCATAGAAAACAGCGTGGATGAACGACCAATAATAACATCTTTCAACATTTAATGTGGACTTAAGCTTTGTGTACAAATATTTAATTAGTTTTCTTAAATTTGGCTACCATAACCTGTACTTACACTAGTGCATAGGTCGATAGGTTATTCAAAATATCTATTGTTGGTTAAATTGTTTGATGCGAATGAGGTTCTTTAGCTGTTTAAAGCAGTGTTTGGCAACTCGTGGCTCGCAGACGCCCACATATTTATGACCACAAACGATCGAAAAATATAAGTGCTATACTATAATATGCAGATCGAGACCGACAGTGAGGTTGCTATTGTCACTCTTGCCCGTCATTATTTAGAACTAGTTAAAAGGGAATTGGTCACTCTTGACTCATGGAAACGTATGGGGAAATTCCCACTGGATTATAATGTGGTACAATTGAATTAGTGTTTTCTGGCTTTACCTAAATCTACCAGCTACATCATCCAGTACAATATGATTTCATCGATCAATCATGGTCCATGTTAGTGCTTGGGTGTGCTTCTGCTTGCTTGAAATGAGTTTCAATTAAAAAAGTCTGGTTGGTTTTACATTAAGTTTCCAATCCCTTTAGACCTAATGACCTTTCTCTCAATCAATTAGGTTGCTTATCTTATGATAAGGGTATCCGATCACTGGCTTGAAGTATACTATCTACAGGTAAATAGCATGCATGACCGCACGTCTCAACTTTTGTTCTTCGTCTAATTTATTAGAGATTCAATTAGGTGCAGTAAAGACGGCAACTCGACACACTTCCAGCATCTAAGACGCGGTGTGAGAGTTCACCCAAGCAGCAGAACTGTGCTAAAGGTCATGTAAAGGTCACATTTGAAGAATCTGGCGCACTGAGGTGAACGCCAGTTAGACAATATTATTATTATCATAATACTTGCTTCACGTGATACTTTCACGGTGTGCAAGTACTCGCATGCCTAAGTTGGCACACTTGATTTTATGATTTTACTAACAAATGAAACATAGCGAATTAGATATTTATAGATTCAACTTTCAGTGCTTTTGCACGATCTTGATATTAATTAGTTAAAATTCTATATGTGCAAATTGACATTGTTTTATGTCAATGCTATAACTTTTTACGTTTAGAATTAAAATTTTACGACCGATCCATGTGGCAGCTGATGAAGAATCTGTGCATAAAAGGGGTAAAAAAATATCTTAGAATTATGTGAATACGTAAAAAAACAGCTGTCTATATTATTGTTATGTTTTGGGTAAAATCAGATAATGTAATTAATTCTGTAAGAGATTATGGTGAGATTTTGATTATGACGACCTCAAAACCGGTTAATAATTTACTTTTTTTTTTTTGGTTAAGCATGTGTTAATTTCTCCCCACATCTTATGCATACTTGATTTCTCTGTAGATCTGTGAAGATATTTATAAGCTTGTAATATGAGTTTTATGGCAATTTACTAGTTAGCAATAATAATCATTAATCTTCATTAGTAATCAATAACGCTCATTCATCATGTTTTCATCTTGTTTTCTCCCTGTCAGAGCTATCATTTTTATATTTAGTCATTGTTTATTAATACCATAATTATAGGGCGTACGTACATCCTATAAATTCAATAATTGAAACGCAAACGTAAAGAAGTTTTTAGCCTAAGAAAGTTCGTCAATTGATTGCAGGTTTCAGAGTAATGGGAGAGCAATGAAAGCCTTAAAGCATGTTGAACTCATTGATGTTATTATTTAGTCAATACCTAAATTACATATATAGATATCTACAATGGAATTAGGATGTAAGAGAGCGGACAAACCAGCCCCTTATTACGCCTAAAATTTAGGTGACGATGGACCTAGTTTGGACGTGTGCTGCGGATGCCCCAGTAGAGCCTGAATCATGCCTGTCTTTTATGCCAACCGTATGGATCCGTCATCCTGGAAAGTCACTGATGACCATCCATAGGATGCTGGAATGACATGGGAGGAAGCGAGGAGGTTGGCTGAGGAGACCGAGTAGCAGCCATATGATCCGAATAAGGAGCAGATGTGTTGTTGTTGTTGATATTAAGCATCTACTATGAAGCAGTGACCCGCGTGGATTGATACATATCCGCATGCGTGTCAAAAGACACAATTTTTTTTTAAAGATTTTTTTTAATAATAACATATAAATGTTCTCCGGAGCAATATTTGACATAGTATTTGGTAAAATAAAATAAAAAAATCTATTCCCACCTTTTATTCATTTTCCGTTACCTTTTGATGATAACGTAAAAAAAATAAGGAACTTATCGAATTTTCAGCCAACTTCCCTTTCTAAATTTAAATTAATAGAGCATGTGGGGATGTAAACTATTGGTTGAGATACAATAAGACATAACGGACAAAGAGCTTTATATAATTAAGTATTTCGACTGAGGGTGCTTGATGGAATTTCAATATCAAATTAGAATTTTTTGAATTTTGTGCTTTTCCATGAGTTTTGTCGCTAACGACCCGGGTTTCGCCTTTCGGCATCTTCAAGCATTCCAAGTGCACGGATGTACTTGAACTGACAAGTACATCCGTGCACTTGGAATGCCTGAAGATGCCGAAAGGCGAAACCCGGGTCGTTAGCGACAAAACTCATGGAAAAGTACAAAATTCAAAAATTTCTAATCTAAAGAGCTTTATATTTACAATTTCAAAAAATGTCCTGGTCATCGATTTAAAAAAATACAGGAAAACAATAGGTTTTAAATGACAATGTATCAAATACTGTCAATCGGTTGAATACAATACAATGTTTGTCGAACTAAATGGGTACTAATATTTCTATTTTTTACGTGTTAGTAGCGGAGATCTCGTGTTGATGAAATCTTATTAGTAAAAATAAAATCACTTTATTCTCTTAATATGTCTTCCTGTTCAAGTCGTTCATGTAACGATTGGGTTACAAATAAGAAATTCTTAACACTCGATTCCTGTTTTATGGTGTTAGCTAGAAATGAACGTAACTATAATTAAAACGTCATGTAAATTACGTTATTATTACAGCACTTATATTTTGCACAAAACACTCTTAAAACATTAAATGTGTGATTTTACGTGCAAAACGTTCCAACGCATCGTATATAATATTATTTATTATATGCAGTATTGTGCAGATTACTAAAAAGGTGCTGACAAACTCGTAGTAAGCATGACCTCTGTTCCGTTATTACTCGCATGCAATAATATTAGTATTGCCGTTTAGGATATATACTATCGTAATTACACTGTTGAAACCTGTCTTCATAATTGCAGGGCCACCTCGGGTTATAAGTAGCCGTCAACATCGATGAAAATTTGTATACCATTTTACGAGTGGTATTATGAAAAATACCACAATCTTCGTATTTAATTATAAAATTAAAAATAACTTTGATTATTCCACGTATTGTGCCACTAACTGTGACACGTGTTTCGCCTCTTTCAGAGGCATCTTCGGACTTACTATTGCAAATTTTGCTTAAGTAATGCTTCCCGTAATAAGGAAAAATCCTTAAACTCCATTTTGTAATTTTATCATTTTAAAATGTTAGAATCAATCTTGCTTCATTACTTAGGCGAAACACGTGTCACAGTTAGTGGCACAATACGTGGAATAATCAAAGTTATTTTAAATTTTATATTAAAATGAACTTACACAAAGCTACCGCCGAAACCGTCGAAAGAATCTTTGTATTTAATGTTGTAATGGTATTTCAGATACGTATTTCAGATACATATTTTCATATATTATTCTAGCCAAAATTTACTACTATTTGTGTGTATTGCTGAATATTTATCAACATCTTCAGTTTCATTTTGATAGATATTTTTCCACAATATATCTCTTTAGCACTACCATATATATTTTGTAATGATCCAAACCGAATTTCATCAAATGAAAATGCTCGCGATTACCGGAAAGCTTGTATGCATTGGAAAAAATACGGCAGGGACAAAAAAATCAAATTAATTAAATATCTCGCGTATACCATTCTGCATTGTTACATACGGTTTTGTCCGCTCAGTGTTTTCGTTTCCGATTTTTTCTGTTTCAATTGGATCTTAGAAAAATATATCTTTTATATTTTCTACTATTTTACTTAAACTAGAAACGGGTCTCTAGTTTCCTGTTCATTAAAATGCTGTAATACCGAGTACAAATTAAGCATTCGAGTCCCTTGGTTTTGTAATTGAATTGATTATGGCAATTTTGCAATTTGTAAATGGGTTTAATTAAATAAGCAACTGCATTCAATTTTTAAGGCATTTTATTTACATTTTGGTTACCTAAGAATTAATGCAGGAATGATCATATATTATATATTTAAGATAAATACATAGTTTTTTAATTAGTATTCCCATGTTTCACTAGAAGCACTTCACATCGAAATATTTTTGAAAAAATATGTCATAATTTTATTACATGACTCAACAATGTTCTTAGACGTTGGACAAATCAGATAAAACTAGTAAGTGATTTTAGTACGTTAGCTTTCATTTACTCTCAAGAAAGCTTTTAAGTGACTGACGCTCATTAAAATTTATCGGGCTGTCTGTTTTAATTAAAGACGAGGAGGCTCTGAACATGTTTTTGATTGACACTTCGAAAACGAATTAATTGATTCCTGGTAATATGAAGACTATGAAGAGTCGACAAGGAACTATGTGCACAGTAAATGTGTAAACGACCGGAACGTGTTAGCTTTTTCGAGTTTAAGCAGGTGCCATATTGCAAATACGTATTTAGGGTCGCTCAAAAAATAACCGCTTGAGCTTTTGTTTTCAACCATGTGATATAACAGCTAATGAAAATAAGTGAGCTTTCATACAACTTAATATTAATAAATAAGTAAATTCATCAAATGTTTACATTCTTAACACTTAATACATGTAACAGTAATCGCGAGAATGAATGAGATTGTAGAAAAATGATTCATACCTATCTATTCGATTTTTTTCGTTTTCAAGAGTATTGGAGCGAATAAAGAATCATTTAATTCGCGATATGTACAGCTGAATAGAATTACAGATAACATGACACAGGGAAATACTCGATACTAAAGTTATTGAAACTAAGATTTTCAATTTAAACTACCATCATTTTTAAGATTTTGACTGTCAATTCTTAGTTGAGTGGCATTGTATAAAAATAAATAAATCAACTTTTTTTGTAGTTTAATAAGCAATCGATGTCAACTAAATTCGAGAATCGTTTTGCTAAAAATACTAAAAAAACCGTATTTATCTATTTTCCTACGCAATACTTAAAATGGTGTTTTATTTGTTTTAATATAGTGCCTTTCTACTAAGAATTGTCCATCTTAAAATGAAAGACATAATATATATTTACTATAATGTATCTTGAAAAAAATTGTTAATTTGGTGTTTGATTAGAATCACTACCGTTATAAATTTCATATACTTGGAAATATTTCCAATTTAGGTAAGCACCAATTTCATCATAAAATACCATATTTTTTAATGTTATATTTCCAACAAGATGCAAGAAGATAATTTGATATCTTGTTGGAAATATAACATTAAAAAATATGGTATGTTATAATAAAATTGGTGCTTACCTAAATTGGAGATATTTCCGTTACATCCTTTCTAAATTAATGTGTCTTTGATATTGTATTAGTTAATCACTGGGTGTTATGCGCCGAATTTGATATGCATGGCAATTTATATTAAACTTAATCGTATAGTGTGAGAAGCTAATTTAGTATTGCCTATTAAATTCTAACTTATATTAAGTAAAAAAAATATGAATATTTAAATAACCATCAAAACTAGCTCTCGAAGCACATTGAACTATAGTAGTATGTCGGAAGCGATAGGAAGGGTATGTCAACAAATAAAATTCAAGAGTTAAAACATTTAGAGACGAGGAGACTGGAAGAACTTTGGCGCTGACACGCCTTAGAACTTGATGCTCCGTCAAGCAGATATCCAAAAAAAAAAAAATATGGAAGAATAACCGGTAGTTGGAATACAGTTCCATAATTGTTTTTCAACAATATTTTGAATTTTTTGATAGGTTGTGTTGTGGGAATTCATTTTTGATGTAAAAATAAAATTTATCTTTTACTACACCTCTTTTGTATCACTGTTAGTGACATATGTTACACTCATTTTTCGAGAAATATCGTCAGGTACGTAAAAAAAAATATTGAGCTAAACCTTCTCTATAAAGAAGCAACACTTCTATTGTATAATATTTAGAAACCAACAGAGTGTTTCATTTATTTTTTAATATAGGTATATTGGCAAAATAAAAGTATTTTGAATCAAGTAAAAGACCTGTGAATAAATTATGTTTTCACTATACAGATTTTATATTCAAACACTACAATATTAAGTTACATCATTCATAAATCTATTTTTATAGTAATAATAAATCCAATTTGTTTTCTAAATGAAGTTATGACATACTCCGCTTTATGAAGATACAACCAGCATATATTCTCTTCAAATATGACGGCAGGCAATGCATACATATAATATTGTACAATGACGTCCTACGATAATTAATGGACAAAAGAGGAATAAACAACATTTTTTTGCGGCGAATGAAGGTAAAAGCCACTACAGTATGCAATAAAATACATTTAAAAATGTAATGGATTTCTTTATTCTTATTTTGGGTTCCTTTGTCTCATTTTAAGTAGCATTTTAAAATCGTTTGAAAATATAAAAAATTTATAATTCTCTACATTTATTTAAGCAATCCTCGGTAGAAAACTATTCTTTAAAAATATGATTACATACATACATAAATGATGGCGAAGCAAATCATTGCTTTTAATTTGAAGATTTTAACAGGTTATCTTTTGAATTGATAATTATTAGTATGTATATTTTTTTATAAACCCTGGTTTCCTTACAATGCGCTTAAACGTTTTATATCACATACAATATTAATAAAAGAACTCGTATCGCTATACAATGAAAACCCCTAATGAAATCACATACCAGGATAAAATTAAAACCCGATTTTTTTTTGGTAAAAGAAAGTTGGGTAAGTCACATAAAGAATTTTTAAATGTTGCCAAAAAGACTCTCAGTCATATTTTCGATCTTATTAACTGAAACCAATATATGCAAAAATGTATGTGACTTGGGTATCCGATTGCAAAATAGTCTTCATTCAGACTTGTGCGTTAAAAAATAATCACAATTTTCGACTTTGATTAAAATTTAATAAAATTAATTTACCGCGACCCAAGCGGAAACGAAGCCTGCTGCTAAACAAAGCATTGCAATGTTTACGATAGACGGTTGACTTATAATGGCGCAGGTGTTGTGGTAGAGGCACACAGCTCGGAGCAGTGGGTCAGGTGTCTTACCTGCGTGAGGTGAAATGAGGGAGAACTTCCGCCTAAAACGCAATTTACGACATTTGTATTTGAAACTCAAGCCGAACGGCTTGTTTTGTACAGTGTTATAATGTCCTACATACTTCCGTGAGCCATGATCACGTTGGATATATTTTTTTACATCTCGATTTTTATAAATGCGAAATATAATACGTGAGGTTATTGATGTTTTGTTAATCGTGAAACATTGTTGCGTTGAAATCATCCATCTCACAGTAAATCTGCTGTCAATATTCTTTGAAACAATCTTTAATTCAGAATCAAAATAAGTGAATGCTAGATTTCTATACATTTGATGCTTGCAATGAGCGAAACCTGTTCTGATTTTTAAACAAAATGTGAAATTGTTACAACACAATTGTGTTGTTTATTTAAATACTGCGAATATTCATCACTTTTAAGGTGTTCACTGTCAATACTTGGCGGAAATGCATTTTAATAAAAAAAAAAAAACATTTTTAGTACTTTTTCCACATAAAATTTATTTGATCAGGCCCGGTTTCGCTCATGGCGAGCATTGTCAACTGATAAGGAATACAATAAAACAGTGATATTTATACACTGCGAATATTGTCTGGTATTTTGGTCTGGTAACCAAAATAAAACGATTGAGTTGGCAATTTTTTGATACTGTATCGCTTATCAATGCTTTTGGGCGTCTTCCACTCAGTTGTCATTGCAGCCAATGGTTAAACAATAACACATTGCCTATTATAAATAAAATAAATTCTAAAATATTATTTTTCAAAAAGTGGGATTTTATGCCTTTATTTAGTATTTTAGTGAACGCTTTCTGCATATTGCAAATTCGATAATACGTTTAAACTCAAATTTGATAAGAAATATGTATTATTAATGAGAAAAATAAGTGATTTTGACACCGAAATACTGGTTTCATTATTAACTACGACACGTAGTTATCTTTTGAAGAAATTGATTCAAACACAATATTGACTTAATTTATAAAATTTCTATCGTTTTATTTTGATTTTAAATAACAGCTTGAACAATGCACGATTAAAAGATCAGGCATTGATCTGATCGGATCAAAAACGTGAGGTATACATATTTTTTTTTTATTCATCGTTATTTCACTATAAAAGTAGGTCGTGCAAATATTCGCTCAAATACATGACAGATGATGAACGCTCAATTCTTGCAGTTAATGTTATCGAATATATATCATTGTCGAATTTTGTGATAGAGAGATTCACCCTAGTGTTCAGATGGGCCAAAATAAAGTAAGATTATTTCAATTTTCCGGAAACAGATGTTTGTGGTGTACAAAATTACCCTATTTATTTTTTACTCGTCTCATTACAGATTTTTTCGTTTTGCTTTCAATACTTATCACATATCAGATATCACAACGCAATGCAAGTATGGATTAATGATAATTGAAAAACTGCACGAAATTGCACACGAAAGCTATATATATATATATATAAAGATATAGCCATCCTAGCTTGGATTGTTCCTTCTAAGGATTTATCCTGGGTTTTTCGCAGATATTTTATTACACGCGAAATATTTATGAGATGTGCGATACATTTAGTATTGACACATGACGAATCTAGTAAACGACTCTCAAACTAGTGGCAGTGTGTTACTTTAAAGCTGGAAGTGAGGTTCAAATATTGGATGTCAAATATAATTATTCTAGTCGCATTGTTTTATGAAGATTTTTTTTTTCTCGATTCTCTGATCAAAAGGCTTATTTGGAAGTATCGGTTTTGGTTAACAGACAGTGCATATTTTTGCGAAAGTACTATAAACCACTCAATTATGCACTGTATGCTACAAATATAATAACTATTTTAAAAGCTGAGCGACGAATGATTTCAACTAATAATATTATTCTAATTTTCTTATAATCAATAATTAATATTTGAATTTTATCAAAAAATATGACAAAGAACAAACCATTCGATGTACTTTCATTGTTTTTGGTTGAAGGTTTTAGTCAGAACGTATGGGATATCAGTGTAATATAATATGTTTTACACTTCAAACATGTAGGACGCCGCTGCTTCTCATCCATAATAAAGCTTGCGCAATATTAAATATTTATCACAGTTTTCCATCTCAAGGCCTAATCCGATTATGTTTTGTCATAATTCATATGCTTATCCCCGTTAAATATTTTTTTATTATGAAACCAGAACGTTAAGTGTGCATTTTGACGTAATTTAAAATGTGGGAATTCAACACAGCATAGGCTTTTGAATAAAAGCGGCTAGCTTTATTAATAATTTCAAATAATCTGATTGAAATATTTAATAAAAAGCTTGTTGAAATAGCAAACGTTAACATAACAAAATAGTTAAATAGTATATTGATGTCATATGTTTAAATAATATTTGTCGGAAACGAAACGAAGTTTCATTTCAAAGAATTTCATTCTTACCACACGATAGTTTGAAAAGGGAAAGTTTTGGAGGTAATTTTAATCTTTTTTAAGCGTTTTTGTATATACTATATTTATCAAAAATAAATCTGGTGTTTAAAAAGATATGAATTAACTTATAAACATAAAAAGAGGTTAAGGTTAAGCACGCCACTCGCACCCTATGCTCATTTTCTTGTAAACGGTACATGGAATATTAAGGAATGATTTCAGTCAGCTAAGATGGTTGAAAATAATTATTTTAGTTAAATTAATTTAAAAAGAAAACTTTGTCATCAATAGATGCCGATTTATCCAAACCTGAATATTTTCACTTATCCTCATCAATGTACTGCTTAATATTAAAGATTGGGTTATTAATTTGAAAGATTTTTTTACCGTACCGAATATAATATATTTTATTATAAGCTATTCATTTTTTTGTGAAATCGTGAACATGTGTTGTTTGTCCTTCCGAGGAGTATAAATATGGATGACAGTAGGAAGAGCTTTAACGATTTCAAGCAGTATTGCTTCAAGAGCATTTGATTTAAAATTCGCAGGAATGGCAAAATTATCATTTTGGCCACGGATAAGCCGAAACCAATATTATAAAATAAACAATAAAACGGTTAGTTAAAAGGAAATCCCTCAATCAGTTGTTTATAGCTGAACGTTATATCGTATCGTTTAAACTAATTAAAGTGATAAACATTTTAAAAACGAACGAACATTTCCTAAAATATTAATTAAGTTTTATTAAAGGACGTAACGTAACAGTGCGATGAATTAGTTTCGATCGGTAACCCGGTAAAGTTAGTATATTTCGTAACAGTTAAGTTATGGCGCTATTCGTTAAACGAATACCTCAGCCGCGCTAAGGCATTCGCAATACATTGAGCGTCCCGGCAGTGTGCTGAGTAAGCATTTAATTACGCCAAAAGCCTTCGCAGCCTTATCAAATGGACGTTGAATGAAACTCTCACAAAACCGAGAATAATATTTCAGGCGTGCTAATTGGCAACAATTATTGCACGGACCGTCGTTAGCGCTTCGCCTACTGACCATTACTCTAGTCCTGGCCGGTTCTATTGGTCCCACGCGCTTCCTAACCCTAAGCAAAACACAAAATACCAATCAAAGTCCTCGTTACACACTGGCTTACTCACATAACAATATTACTCTGCATACAACCATTTTTTTCTTTTTTTATTCCATTTGAATATAATTTTATATGTTGGGTACGTAATGAAATGTCAACGTCATTGTCTTCAGTCATAGACAGCACGGTTTCGAATCACAACCCGGGAAGATACATGGATGTCTGTGCTGTCTTAAATTCTTTCTCACACTCTTCCGATCTTAAAAACGTAGTGTACCGAGACAGATTAGTTAACCATTAGTCATGTCCTAGTTCTATCCTTTCTATCTCTATTTACTTTGAAAATAAGGAGTTGAGCAACTAATTATACATACAAATTGAATATTTGCATGATCATATTATTGTTAACCTAATAAATCAATACATTTTACTAAAAAAATATGTTAAATTCCAAAATGTAAAAATAACATTTTAAGCTCAAAATTATTAGGAAGTATCTTTGGTTTAGCATGTCTATTTTATTGATATTACTATTCATGTCAAAATACCTGATATTTTTTAAAAATAACGAATAATAAGTCTATTAATATCAAGATTCACTAAATGAATTAATTTTTCCTATTTTGTACGTTGAATGGGCTGTATTTATGAGGTATAAACACACCATCAGATTGTGGCCTAACAGAAATCGTGCTAGTCAATAGGAGAACATACATTACAATGCTTATTTATAAACACCAACAATTTTATCAAAACATTCAAAACAATATTCAAATATGTAGAGACGTTTGTAAATTTAGCGGTATTTTGTGGGTAGTATTAGGAAGTTTATATCTTCAATCTGGAGGAGAAAATATCATGAACTTCGGCGGTTTCCACTCGTATATGCAGGATGTGCCTTGTTGGTGTTTACCACCACCACCACCCGTTATCTATATACATATGCAGCCAATGTTTCATGACCCCTTTTCACAACACTATCGACAGAGAAAAGGGAGCCTACGCCTCTCATTCTTGACTGTACGGGACTGATTTTGAACAATGCACTAGTGTGCTTGAAAATATAAAATAAAATAATAAATTAAATCAGTGTAACAAACTCAGCCACTGACATCAATTTGATAGTATGTAAGTATCCTGTATATAATCCGTATACTGAGAGCCCGTCGTGTGAGACGATTTAATTGACTCTAGTGAAGTATCGAGATTATATCGAACCCTAAAATGAAATTAGCCTTAGTTACAATTAATTCAGCGTGACCTATTAGGCCCGTGTGAGGATGGACCACAGCAAACAGTCCTGCTCGTTCGGAATTCATTTGAGGGCAGTCCCATAGAACGTGATGAGCGTCCTGTTGGGCGTGCCCACAAGTACAATCCTAGCTCAACGTAGGTGTTGAGTTTTTAAAAATCGATCAATCTTTGGCTCATCATACATTAGGGGTATGAAGATCATGGTTGAGCCAATGCTACCAGAGGCTGTTGTCGAAAACAGAGACGATAATTTTTAACAGGATCTTACACTTAAACAAACATCCAGACATCCGACTAATACGCCAGAATTAAAAGTGTTTTACAGAGGCAAACTTTTGAATATCGTGAAAAGCAGTATAATTTTAATTGTGAATACATTCGTAAGAGGAAAATTTCTTAAACGAATTATCAGTTATTAGACACAGCAGTAATTGCTTCATGCTCAATTGATGTCCGCCTATTGAGTAATTTCTAATAAGTTTGCGGTGATCTTATATATGCTAGTTATATCCTGGATAAGGTTCTTTAGTGTATGGTTTGTGTATAGGTGAGTGTTATTGTATTGTTATTTATTAAATATCAGACAAAGCTAATCCTAGCTGCCAAATCTACTTTTTGCAGCGTAAGTTTACAAATGTTTCCAATCAACTTGGAAAATAAATTTTCCTTAAAGCAAAAATGAAGTAATGGCAAAAAAGGTTATGTCATAAAAACAAAATGATATTAATTGTATTAAATTTTCATAAAGAATGTAGTTAGCGGGTTCTTTCTATGTGATGTTAATTTACAAATTCAACGGTCAGTAATAAGTCATTCGGTACTTTTATTGAAGAAAGAAATTGATGAAAATTAGTTGAAAATACTGGCGTTGAGCGAAACCGGTCCGGATTTTTATAAAATATTTGTGGAATTATCAAAAATCCTTCTTTACTCGGAATATTTTTTGCTTATATTCACTTGTAACCGAGAATAATTATCTTATATATAAAACCGAAACGGCGTATGTGTGTATGTATGTATGTATGTCTGTGGGTCTGTAATTCTTTGGGAATGATATAAGATTAAATAATTATTGGTCGCTTAGTCCGAGCGAAGCCGGGTAGCAATACTAGAAATACCGAAACGGCGTATGTATGTATGTATGTGGGTCTG
Organism: Himalopsyche kuldschensis; assembly: GCA_028554975.1. Lineage (NCBI taxonomy): Eukaryota > Metazoa > Arthropoda > Insecta > Trichoptera > Rhyacophilidae > Himalopsyche > Himalopsyche kuldschensis. The sequence goes on from JAHFWI010000003.1 coordinate 20,673,267, forward strand.
TAATTCTTTGGGAATGATATAACATTAAATAATTATTGGTCGCTTAGTCCGAGCGAAGCCGGGTAGCAATACTAGAAATAACGAAACGGCGTATGTATGTGGGTCTGTAATTCTTTGGGAATGATATAACATTAAATAATTATTGGTCGCTTAGTCCGAGCGAAGCCGGGTAGTAATACTAGTACAATATAAAATATAAAAATACTAATACTAATAAATGATTTGTTTTTAAATATCCAATTGATATTATTTTTATTTTGATGAACATAATATGATACTTTTAAAATTTCTTCATACGTTAAAATAAATTGATAAACAACGATTCATTGACTTTATGAAATTGATGTTAGAACGTTTCATTATAAAAATATTAACATAAATGTTCCCAGGTAAAATATGTACGAACTATAATTAATAATATATGTTTAATCTAACAATGGCGTTGCAATCGGACTCAATGCGGCGCATCACAATGAGCGCGATTGAGTGCACTATTATAAAATATGAAATTAATTTACAATAGCAACACCTCGCGAGACAGCGCGATCTTCTAGCAGACTGCTCATAGAGTAAGAACCTTCTAACTAGTAACTAGTTGCAAGTTACCTGTTCCCACGCAAATTTACAGCGGCCTGCTTGTGAGTTATTATTATTTCGCCGATATCGTAGCAGACACCTTCTCGCCACTTGCTCTCTACGCCAGCGTATCCCAATTATATTTTGTCTTGGGACCCTTTTATATCGTGTTCAACAAGTGGAAAATGATTTAAATATGTTTGGTGTTTAATATTTTGACACTATTGAAGCACTCAGCTCCATATATATGTTACAGTGAAACTGTATTCTCAGCGAAAATGTTTTCTTCTCCAAGCTGTCATTAAAATTAAATTTGACCACCCTATCTTCAGCCCTATGTTTGTCTGTGTTTTTCTTCGGTTCTCTTTTTATGAAAGGGAATACTTGCTGGTTTTGTTACATTGAAGCAAAACAAAATTTAAGGCCGGCAAATCATCGACTTGGGCCAATAATTTCAATGATCGTGACCAGTGAAATCATGTTGTCATACATATCTATTACTCGATACATTTTCACTGAGAATACAGTTTCACTGTAACATATATACTTGTAAAGTTTATTTTCAGAGAAATATTTGTATGATTTAAGTCGTCGAAGTTATTATTTTTCATATGTAAGAAAATATTCTTCTATACCTGAGATCTTTGACGATATAATATCTCCCATATAACCAAATGTGAAAATTTTATTACATTTCACAAGCATTTTTTTAAAAACTTTTTCGTATGACATCTAGCGTGGAAACGCAGATTAACGAAAATGGGTAATATATATGATGAATAGATGGGTTAGACTTTTATCAGGGCAGTTGCAGCGAATTAGCTACATGTTTCACTTTAAAAATAATAAATGACAGCTTGGAATTGGCTATTAAAATTGTTTTTTTTTATTGAAAATGATCCTATAATGGAGAGGAGTTCGAAATTTAAGAAGGAATTACAACATTTTTTGGAACCTTATAAGGAAATACGTAATTCGTTTTTTTTGGAACGCAAACCCTAATTTTATATGAATTTCAAGCCATGTATAACAACGATTTGTATTACACGACGTTTTTGTGTATGTACAAAACAATATCCGTTTCCAATGTATGATGATATTATTTTTTTTAACAAGTTTTATACAAATTAACACACTTTTTAAGAAGCGGAAAGGTTGGTATGCAATCACTACACGCTGTAATTTGTTTGATATAAATTAAATTATGCAATATGAATACTAGATTCGAAAATGGACACCAATAATAAGCCATATATAGCGAGTATCCTTAAAGGAATTACTTGTCATCACTCATCACAGATGTTTATTTCTAAAAGTTTTTTTGCATAGAAGATACTGATAAATTATAGTGTGCCATGGTAAAACGAATTATTAGAATATATCGAACATGGAAGACAGTCTTGCGTTGTTTTATTATTTTTACGCTTATTTACCAAAGAAGATATTTAATTTTAAAAAGTTATAGTTTGTGATGTAGCGGAAGTTATACACCGTATACCATCTGCTAAATCTATTCTTTTTATAAATGAAAATACAAGCCACCAAAAAATACATTGATGTAAAGATACCATGTTTACAATTTATCAAAGGTAATAAAGATAAAGTAACTTAGTATGTGCTACTTCGGGAATTAGTATGTGCTACTTCGTTGATAATAAAGCCACAATAATTATTCTCTGTAATCCACATTTTAAAAAAGCGTGACATAACAGAATAAATATATTCCGAAATACTTTTTTATATTAAACTGAATAATTGGTTGTAAAATAGTAAAATATTGGCAATCCATAGTAGTTCGCTAGTTCAGAAAGCGTGAATCATAAAAATATCTGATCGAAGTAGAATGAGGCTCTGTCTGACGCCGCGCCGATGCGACAAGAGAGTAAAATCAAACGTGATTTGAAACCATCCTGTTCAACATACCGCCGCTTGATAATCGTGTCTAAACGTGCGAATTTCATGTAATTTATCACCACTTCATTTATTTCATCCCACCTCCGGAAGATTACTTTTTTTCAACCGTGTCCGTGGCCGTGGCCAATGGAATCGAGATGGAACTGATTTCAATTCAGTCACTCAACTTCTCTTTTCAGAGATGATGAAGTCAAAATAAGTGGTATATGTTAAAACGCCTACGTCGTTGGATACATATGAATATAAGCAGCTCGACTGTGTAACCTTCAGTACGAAAGCCCACAATCGCTACCATTCGGCTATTATCCCGGAAGATAGTATTTTTTAAATATTTTTTTTTCTAAAGATTTTTAATAGTTTGAGATTTAAAACGTAATCATGTAATGCACTTTTTATGAAGATATCAATAAAAAATATTGAGTTTGAATACATTGTGTATTGTTTAAGGCTAATCCTTTGTGAAAAAAACTGTAAAAGAGATAGTGTTCTTTACGGGTTGACGTATATTAAAGAAATTTAGATAGATTATAGTATATAAAGGGTCTTTTTATAAGAACGCTTAGTTTTGAAATGTAAATAAAACAAGTTGTTTGTGAGATTTCGACTAAATTTTAATTTCATTTGTAAGTATATTTTACGGCATTAAATATGGAATATAGCATCAAATGTCTGCCAATATCCATTCATTATAAAATGGGCCATGTCGCTAAAGTTGACTTTTTTGACAAATTTGGGTAAACTTCCAACTGCTCCAGAACCCAATCAGGCGTTGTCTGTGGTCGTTTACCTGAAGTTCCTTGGTTAGTTGGATTTTATACGGGTGCAGACATAAGGCCCGATTCAAAATTCGAAAAGTTGAAGTCGCAGAAAAGCCAAGTTCATGCGAACAACGAGAAATAAGCTGCCTTGGGTTTTCATGTACACTTTCACACACAGCAGCAATGTTTTCACCAGATATTGTATTTTGATGACGTACAGGTAGGTGTTGGCCGATTATTTACCAAACTGGTTGACTCAAATTTGGCCACTAAACAATGAATAATCTAGTCAGCAGGACAAAGTAACATATTTTGAGCGTCCCTATTGAAATACCCTTTATTATTTTATGTCATCTATCAATGATTATCAGTTGTTATCGATATATGCACGAGGTCAAGTGGTAAAAACTTTACCATTTGAAACCTTAGGCAACGGTTTTTGTTATTTTTTTTCTTTGAGTTTCTCATCTTCAGCAACATTACGAATTATCATTGCTATATTAAAATCAAAATAACTGACGTCTTGGCTAAAATTAATTACCTGTTTCAAATAAAATATCCTTTGGTACTTTATCCACTCTTCTCGTGTATTTACCTATTATCTAGTTGACCCCATTATGATTAAAGATCCTCTGCCCAGGCCACAATGTCCATTTTATATTCAGCGTGTCCAGCACATATATAAAATAGATAAATTGCAAGTTGCGTAACATCTTCTTCAACGCATGGTTTTAATAGGGTGGTTGAACTTTTTCAAGGATAAACGGTGAATAAACTATTTAGTTTAAGCTATGTTATATTATGTATGATCCGTCAATCGGTGTAAACCGTCTTGAGATGATTATGTCATTAACTAAATGTATGGTTATTGCAGCACGAATGTTTATAATGTGAGCACATTATAATTGCTAACAAAATATTCAAAACATCAACAGGAAGTAACAAAAGCTGTGAGCGGTGTTCTTAAAAATACAAAAATACAATAATCATCATTGCGTAAGGTGTGTTTATAGATAATTATAACAGAACGGAGATAATAATTAGTATGAAAAAACGGGGGTTTCCGGAATGCGGTTCATGTTTTATCTCAAAATATAAATAAATAATAATAATTCATAATCGATGGCCGCGGCGTGGTGGAAAAAAGGGGAAACAACGTGGACGTGTTTGAAAACAAATTGAAAAAGTTGACTACTTAACCCCTTTTAATGCAGGCAACATAAACTTTTACACTTAATAAAATAAATAAATTTGAGCTAAATTAATCCTATTACTTTTGTCCATAAAAACTAAGTATGATTTGAACATATTGAAGAGATTAAGGAAAGATTTGTATGCAAATGACGGCGGTGGTAAAAGAATATTAGTAAAAATTATACATCGGTTTCATTGATTTTTTTTAATAATTACTATTAGATTTTCTTACTGTATCGGTCATATCTTATAAAATAAGTTCATTGCCGTTTATAATTTCGCACAACCCTTATCCGAAGATGAAATATATATTTTTATTATGATTCATATACAAACGTGTGTAATTATTTCATGATTTTTGTTTGTGTTTTATTTATTGTCTTTGTCAATTTTAGTTCAAAAATATTCCCGTATTATTTGCATACAAATTTAGTCCTTTTGATTATTGCTTAAAAGGTGTTAACATAATCTTATTTTACATGACTGGTTCATTATTCATTTGTATAATGTAATCGTTGAATATTACTAATATGCTCAGTGCTCTGAATTGTTATTCAAAATATTATATATCTAATGTTTACATAAAAATGATTAGTTATGAGTACGCCAAGCACCTGTCGGCGCGTTAATTATATCTTGATTAGCAGCAAAGGGGTTTTTTAATAGTTACGTAAGACGTCCACAGGTGGCGTCTCGGCTCACCGGGAGCGGGCAAGATATCGCGTGCTCGGTTTCTGAGAGCAAGCACGGCGAGTCGCTAGCACGCAAGGCACTAATTAACCCTTCCAACGCCGGCTTCGGCAGTAGTGAGTGACTCCCTAAAGTATGATTGAGAATTTATATTGCGTCGGGGAATGCTCCAGGCCAGGAATGAATCACCGAGGATGCCAATCTTGCGTGCTTATTAATTCTTTATGTTAGTCTGTTTTTTGTACTGGATTGAGAGATTTCCTGATTACCCCAAATTGTGATTGCAATCATTCGAATATAGAATAAGCATTATTAACACATAACATTATGTTATTCCTTTGACACAAAAAAATTCATTGTCGCTCATGAATTCTTTCAAAAACAAATTTTGCAATTGAGGTTGATTAAAAAAGTTGCTATCAACATAAATAATAAATATTATGACTTTTTTATTTGTACTTTCTCAAATACTTAAACAATTTTTTCTCTCAGGTCGTTTTACATTTCATTAAAATTATAGTCAATACGTGATCGAAAATTGTTTTTAATATGATTCTCATGTGCGGCCACCAACAGCTTCGTAGAAAATATTGATTTAAAAAAAAATGAGGTTTTACACGTTATTTGGTCAACAAAGACTCGGACAATTTAATAGTTCAGCCGCAATTAATACCAATAGTAAATTGACAATCATTTTTAGGTAAATTTGACATACCTCAGGCACAAAGGAATTAAAATAAATAATTTGGTGCGGCCACCAGACATTTCCTTAGGACCGTTAATGTTATCGATGCGGCCACGGTGCAATTTCCGTGAGAACCACTGCTCTATTGGTATCAATGCATATGTTTTAAAAATCTCACGATAGAGTTAGTTGAGACATACATATCAAAGAGGTGAAACACGTGTTACAGCTAGTTACACATCCAGTGGTATAACAAACATATTAACTTTAATCTTCTTCTTCCAAATGAATTTCCATAGATTTACCGCCAAATCTATTAAAAATATTGTATTTTAAATTCACTTCAACAACAAATTAATTTAGCCTCTGCAGAATTATTAACTATCACGTATGTAATTCATCTTATTGTTTGCTTTAAATTATAATTATTCAGATTGTAAAAAATTGCCAACACTTCATTCCTTGACTTAAGTTGCCATTGTTACGGTGGCGGAAAAACAAGCATTTATTTCAGTCTGTGGAGTCGGAGTCGTAGAGTCGGTTTTTTTGACCGATATCGGAGTCGGAGTCGTACTCGGAGTCGCAAATTTTAAAAAGTTTGAACATTTTATCTTTGCATATAATATGTCAAATTTGGCTATTGGACGAAATGGTTGGTCGATATTTTATTGAATACACATAAATAGCAAAATAAGAAGGAAAAAAAATGACGACATTAAACTTTTTTAAGTCGGAGTCGGAGTCGTGTTTTTGGTCAATGATGGAATCAGAGTCGTGTTTTTGGTAAATGCTGGAGTCGGAGTCATATTTTTTTAACGACTCCACAGCCCTGCCCTGCCCTGACTTATTTGAATACTTGATACATTAGAACTCACCACGTTTGCATAAATTAATCATAAGATAAATGCAGATTGTTTGAAATTATTTCGAGATCACGTCAGTCTATAGGTGTTAAGAATAATGCTGACCGATGGTTGATTGCCATTGGTCCCATTTTGAACAAAAGTGACTGGCAACAAATAAACAAACAAAAAATGAGATTTTGTTATTATTGACCTATCAATGGAAATTTCGTAATTTCAATAAATATTTTTCCCACGATAACAATAGCGTTGAGATAAAGTTGCAATATTGCACATAAGAATAAGAATAAACAAAAACAGTTGCTGAATTAAAAAATAAACCCTGATTTAGTGCATTAAAGTATAGAATTCATTTGAATATAAATTATATTTCTTAAGCTTACGTATTATGAAATCATTCAAAATAATGTTAAAACTGCATGCATAAAACAATATTTTTAGAACGATTTAATAAGGTGTAACGTGCTGATCCAAAATAATGTCATCGGCAGATAGTACCAATACATGGTAAGAAAGAGGTACAATATAAGATTGGCAGGTAGATAAAGACTCGAAAGAATATCTATAGCTAGTCGTATTGTACACTGTACAGTACAAACATATTAATTTGACCAAATATTTAAAACAAATAAGGGTTCATACACAATGCACATACTTAAATATAGTATCAGCATTGATTTTAAATATTAAAGACTAGAAATAACCTTATGTACAGTTTTGTAATGTACCTCATCTCTGTTTAATGAATCCTAATAATAATTTTAAAGGATTCGGTGGCAACTTGGTGGAAGTTCATTTTAAAATAAAATTCACGACTGTCACTTTGTTTATTGATAGTATTGTGTATAACATAGTGACACGTGTTTCGTTGTCAAGAAGCTTTTTAGTAATGTAACCTTGCTATAGTAATTCTGAATACATATCTTGAAGAGGCAAAGCACGTGTCACTATTTATGACAAAATACGTGGAATAAACAAAGTTATCATTTTAATTGTATAAACTTAAACACTAACTAATTCAATAATTTCATCACAAAGCATGCTATTAAATTATTATTTAATCTTGTTTGATAATTATCGCTATAATATATAATCGATAAATACACGTAGCTAATTCCATCAATATCGAATACGATTTATTGAGTCCGGGTGGTTTTACCAATTACTTTTGATATTTTAAGATTAGTACAATTTTGATACAAATATACTATGATCAATCTATGAATGTTGCCTTGTAAAATTGTTTCACTTCTGCACTCTAATCACTTGCGCTAAAATATATAAATAAATTGCTTATAAAATACGCGTTAACAATAATATAAATCATCTTTTGTTTTACTAAATAGCTCGCACGACTGTAAAATCAAGATTAAATTAAGTCACAAAAACTATTTTAAGCTGTTGATCTTTGGTCGGGGCTACAAAAATATTCATTAAATCGATCATCTTAGTTTAATTTAATTACATTAACACTAATTCTGTATCAACGGTTAGTAGTATCTTAGAGACTTAATTATTATAACTTTGTATGTACATACATATAAAGTGAAATTTACATACATTTTTTTATTAACATTATCATAAAGCTTTTTGTGTTTATTGGTGCGATCAAATCTAAAGATAATCGATTTAACAACCATAAAAAATATTTTCATAAAAATACTATTATTATAATTTATGTTTACACTTCGAAAATAATTATCATAATATTTCAACTTAAATAATACTTTTTAATTGGCAAAAAGTTATAGTTATAACAGTCATTAATTAATATTACGTATAAATTATTTTTCAGAAAGATTTATAGATAAACTAGCTGTACCCTGCGCGCGTTGCTACGCCAGCAACTAAAATAAATTTGAAGAAAAGACATTACACAAATATTCAATTCAATTTGAGTCAATTTGAGTGTACGCCAGAAAGTTTCGAGGAAATGTACTCGAGAATATTGTAAAAAATCGATATCAATTTTTGGGGGGGAGGGGTGTTGTTTGGCGAAGGTGGGGTTTGGGTGGCGTATGAGGGGGTATGCCAAAAACCTTCGAAGGTGTGAACTCGAAAAATTCATGAAGTTTAAAAAAAAATTGGGGGGTGGAGGTTGGGGGGTGGTTGGGGGGAGAGGTTGGTAAGCCAGAAACCATTGCGGGAGTGCACTCAATAAATTTGTAAAGTTTCACATCGATCGGTCGAGCGGTTTAGTAGTCCATAGCGGACATACACACAGACATTCATTTTTATATATATAGATAGATAAGTCTATTTTTATTTTACATAAAGCTCCTTCCCTACGCCGTCATCCAGCAAGATTTAGATTTATTATTTGTGCTAAGAAAACTTTTCTAACTAACTTCTTAAATACGGTTTCCAACCACTATAATATAGAGTGCAGATAAACAACTATTGTGTGGCATAAAAAGGAAAGCTTCATTTAATTGAGTTCTAGTCGCCACTCATTGGACACGGCGCATTTTTTAAAGATTAAACTGAGCCGGCGTGTTGCCTGTTCGACATCCTATCGTAGGACATAATACAGCATTTCAACAGAATGCGTTTGATTAAAACTATGTATACTCATTTTTCAGGCAGTTTGCCAAAGATTTTTTTAAGAAGCTGGCATACACAAGACCGTTGTCCCACCACCACTCATTATGTGTATGCCGCCTCTGTTTCACGGCCACGACCACGAACAAGAACATATTTTAAAGGTCATGTAATTGGTCCGATACACAACTGCAAGGGATTGATTTTTTAACCATGAACTGTGGAAAGTAGGATAAAAAAAACTAGTACGTTTTCCGATGTCAGTAGTTTATAAGAAGAGGGTTGGATGTGTGGGAACGAAGAAATAGCTGACATCCATGCTATTTAAATAAATAAAACACCAATATTTTGCACTGCTTCCACATCGAGCTTCATCAACTTAAAATTTTTGTGATGAGCGAAACTGGTCCTGATCATTATAAATAATGTGTTTAAATATATTGCCTTTCCACCATGATTCGCCGCTCACACGAGTGATTGAATGTATGCAATTCACCAAAAATTAATAGACCGATACGTCAATTTATGAAAGTGTTCAAAGGGACTGGAGCCCTTGACTGCGCAGCGAAAAGGGCGATCAAATAAGCACTCGTCACTCGACTGCAAAATTTATTACCAGTCGTTGTCTATTTTAATAGCAGTGTGGAAATTTCGTATGAAAAATGAAGACTGTGTTATTAAATACTAGCCAGTACCCGGAGTGTGATGCAATGCCACTCAAAGAAAGAAATGTTTTGTGTTTTAAGTCTGCTTACTGAAGTTGTTTTGGACACACCATATTTTTTGTTTTTCTTTCTGTTGCGTATCAAATGTTAAAAATAACCAATCAACGTGTCCAATTTTCACATTCCACTACATATGATTTGCCATAAAACTGTTATCCGTGGCGTACAGATCGCTTTCGTCGGCGAACTTTCTCATTGTAAAATGACTGTATTATTAAAAAAAACCTTCACGGGCATCCGCACAACAACTCACAAAACGTTTATCGCAATCGGATGACCGGTATAGGAATGCAAACATTTATCTATATAGATTATTCGTCTGTATAATTAAGACAGTGGAGCTTTCACGTAGTAGTGAATTAACATGGGCGATACTTATGACGCAACGAATTCCAATGTATTACAATATGTAACTTGTTAAGCCTTCGGAAGAATTTATCGACATAGAACCTTGACCTGTTGGTTTGTGATAAAGATCGCGAGACTACCAGCATGCCCCTAGTTGCACCTTGTAATTATTTCAAATGAACCAACAGCTGAAGGACGAATAGTAAGAGATGAGCGTCGATGATTATTTCGTAATATATAATTTCATTTTATGCACTCATTCCACACAAACTAAGTACTATTCATTATACGTCGAATAAGATGTGATAAGATAAATATTAATCGTACATATTCCACAAAGCGCTGCATCACAAAATAGCGTGGATTTTTAACTATGATTGAAATTCTCATCAACTTTTAGAATATGTACGATGTATCGTTCAATTCCGTGTCCAGCACTGTCTTTTCTCTATGGCAGTTTCTTTCAATCAAGAGGTGTCAAAAGTTAAATATTTTAGTTTTGTATTGTTTTTTTAAAACATTTTTTCTTTGTTACTATTATTAGGTACTATGTACTTAGAATGTGTCTTATAAAATAAGGAGAGCCAAGATTTTTGATGAATATATTTTAATGTGGTAACATACAGTTTAAAAACCACTGTACTACTCAATTATGATTTATTTTACTTGGAATAATATGATATAATAGGTCTCGTTAGGATTTTCTGCATCTGACCTTAATATACTTGTAACTTTAGTTCGTACAATTTACTTTAAAATAAAAATTATTTTTCCATTGAGTTTTTCTGGCGTACAAAACGACACAATATTAATTATTTTCGTTGGCATTCAATGACTTCCCAAACATTTTTTTATAGCTTTAATAGTTATTTTGAAAGACTAGTTGGCGGTATATCGGTGCTATAACTAAATAATATACCAATACGACAGTTGGTAAGGACGATGGAAAAGAGAATGAAAGTATCAATAAAATTGTCCTCAAGATTTCGCAACCCGCTCTCTTTCACGTGTTTTTTTACGAACATTCAACATTTAAGGCTATGAAAAATGCTAATTTTTAGTCATCAAAAGTGTTCATACATAAACCTAAACATTTGTTTTCTCTCATCTTTACAGAATACTAAAATATTTTCTTAATTCAAAATATATGACAAACAAATAAAATCTTCTTAATCTCTTGAATGACCTAGTAAATATATTTTATACAAAACCGTCTTAGACACTCTGTCCAAACTGTCCTAAAGCTTATCACAAACGTCATAAAAATTTCTGATTGAAATCTTCAAATTTCAATACAATTCCGTATACAGTAACAACTTTCTTTTACAAATTCTTCGACATGACAATTTAAATCGCAGAGGAGAAATGATGATGATTATAATGTAAATCCTCTAGCCGATTTATGTTTCAACAAACATCTAACGATATAAAGGTGGAACACAATAAAAAAATCTTTGGGATGGTTGTTCCCATTCGTTCTGCATACATTGAACGCTTTTCCATTACATTCGCAGTGATGGGTGTTCGGTGGATAATGTCTATTAGCATGCCATACATCGAGAGATGTACAATTATTATTTTCGCATCATACAAAAACTATCCTTTTTCTAGATGGTTTTAATTGGTTTTTCGAATGAAACATTGGGCTGCCCTTCACAAAGTTTAATAAAACTTTTTTGGTGCTGTTGTTTAAAATACGATTGATATTTTAAGCTGTCATATTTAATAAGACAAAGATATTTCAAATAATTAATTTTGAGCGCTTATCGACTAGCCTTTTTGGCCAACCGTATACCCTTTGATTATAGTCAATTATCCAAAATAAAGATGAGATAGTCCAGATAGTCTAATATATCTTTTAAGTTGTTCACTGTCAATACTTGGAAGAATGCCATTGTTATAAAAATAGTAAAACATTTTTAGTAATAATTCCACTTTAAATATATGTGATCAGGACCGGTTTCGCTCATTACGAGCAATATGAACTGTAATGCTCGCTATAAGCGAAACCGGTCATGACCTAATAAATTGAACGTGGAATAAGTACATTTTTTTAAATTATTTTTATTAATAAATATCACGTTTCAATATTACTCTACATTAGGAATTTATCTGATTTTTTCAATGTTGTCGTAGAATTTGTTTACTAGTGTATCGTAGCTTTCATTGAAAGATGTAACATCGATATAACTGCTTAAACATATTAACTACATTTTGACCGATTGGCTTTGTAAGCTGGGTCACATGAAAGGCAATCTGCAATATTTCAATATGCAGTATGTGCGATAAACGCATTACGTGTGTCAACAAGCATTCCTGAAGACATACATAAAATGTCAATACTACACTTTCGATGGAATATATGACAGAAGAAAATATGTCGAAGAATGTGCATTATCAAACAATAAGTTATACTTTGAATCTTAAGATAAATGAATATCAAGTACATTAGTCCTTAGCATGCTAAGCAATGAATTCAGTAGTGCTTCGGCCAAAATTATTTATTTTTTACAATCAGTGCAAAAGAAAAACTCCTGAACCTTCATACTGATGGCAAGTAAGGGTCTTGTTGGGACTTGTTCCTGTGTAAAATCACAAAGAGTCTATCAAAAAACTTCAGTCCATTCTATGGAGTGTGTGTTTTAAGCTGATGGTAAGTGCATTGGCGTGTAGCAGGCGGAGGATGGACGGTGAATCTCGCCTCCGACTGCAGGGTGGTCCAGCCCGACTCGCACCGCCTTGATTTACAACTTATAATTACACATTAATGAGGGGACACACGCGGCCGCGTAGTAAATTCACTATTACCACTTCTTTTTCGCGATAAACTAGCCGAGATGGAGCGCCGATAGAGGGTGACTTGCGATTCCTGTTCGACAACAAAGGATATCACTATCTATCCACGTTAGAAATTATACAATTCGACGCTGCACGGGTGGTGGCACACGGTGCATCATTGTTGAAAGTCATTCTTTTGCAACTAGTACTTGTGAAGTTCTCTTTATTGAATCAATCATTATCAAGGATAGGCACTCTGTCCTTCTCTGCACTATATGAAAGAAAAACTTACATTATAATTATTATAACTCGCACAGATAACGCATTCCACTAAGTGTGTAGTTATAAAACTTACTATAATCTTTACAATAAATGTGAATTGTAAATTGTAACACTTATAAACAATAATCCAAAACCGAAGATCGAATGAATAACAACAATAACACAAAACATATTTACACAAAACGGTTTTATAAAAAAAATAAGATAAAATGTGTCTGAAAATAGGTCTGCAAAAATCGAAAACGTGTCACTACTTTTTTACACATTAGGTAAATAAGCAATACCTACGTTGGATTTTCATTTTTTTAATTAATATAAAATTACTCAATCTTAATACAGACACCTTCATAAATCGATAGTTTCCCAAAGCAACAAATTTAAAAAAAAAACTCTTTTTCAATATATTTTATAGTATTTTTTCTGCATCTCGCTTAATGAATGAAAAAAAATATTAATGGTTTTTCAGCGAAAACAATTAAGGCACCAATTATTATATTGAAAAAAATTAACAAACCATTTTCCCACAACAAATCTCCGACATTCTGGTTTACTTTAAATAAAAACTAACGGTCTTGAAAGGTGAATAGACATGAATTTACAGTTGCTTACACTTTTTTTGCTCATTAACACTAAACCTTTAATTCACCTTACAATTTTGAAAAGGACATCACTATAACACATATTCCATACATCAGCTGTGCATTTACTCAAGCTTCAAAAATGTAGAATTTAATAAGACCTAATCGAATTATACCATGTATCGATAACTAGTATGATTCAACTAAGATTAGTTGAAATTTTACAGAAAATAAAGTGTTAGCATATTTCTTATTTCTATCAATTATTTTCACTGGAGCGTTAAAATTTATTACAAGTGTTACAATTGGGTAAAAATCTGATAAAAAAAATTCAAATACATACCTCGTATGAGAACCCTTTTAATTATCTTACAATGTTATTATTTAATTGATTACTTACATGCGGCCTCATCCAGACGATGGGTTGTAGTGAAGGCTTTTTGTGTTTGAACAGAGCTTTGGGACCTGCGATAAAGTCTGGGTCCTCCCAAAGGATTCCCTTCTCTCTGCAAGATCTTTTAATTGATTGATAATGTGATATTCCCGCTCTAGGTCGTTCAGTCGTCCAATACCTAAAAATAATTAAATTGATCAAATAACAGTTTGAAAAATATAAATAAAGTTTTTTTATTCGCGGGCATTTTTTACTAATCTCATCATATAACAGTCATTATTTTTATACGTATTATTAGTCAATACTTTTTCTACTAATATGAAGACATATTTATCAATGATTTTTGAGCTCATTTAAGTAAAGTCTCATTGTTATGAATTTATTTTAACAAATAATGTTAAGAATAGTGAAAGAAGTCAATATGTCGCACATTGGGAATTGCAATGGTTAAAAATAAAGTTGGATTGTTTTTACAATAATATAAATTAGTGCGTTTTCAGTTACCATTTTATCTGTTTTAATAATTTAGTACCTTAAAATACTTTGTTTCAAAACTCTCCTTGTAGTATGAATTTCAGCACTTGCAAAGTTCTCTCACGTATTAAGTTATAGAACTTATACATATATATACAATGAAAATATACCGTCCTTTATTACAAAATCCTAGCTTATATAATCAAGGGTGTGTCGCAAAATTTTAACTTTGTTTTAATTAAATTCATCCAGTAATATTTGTCATCATTTAGTTTACTTAGGAAAGTTTACCGAAAAACGCTTTCAGTAAATGTGATTCTTATCGTATATTTAATTAATTAATTTCCGACTAGTGTTCATAGTAAAAAAATATTTGCATAATTCAATGCTATGTATACACATTAAGATATCTATTTGTGGTTTCTATTTATCACCAACATTAATAATTATTAATCTTACTTTTTAATGAATTGATATTTATTAGAGTATCAAACACTCGACCGATCAATTCGTGTAAATAAAAATAGATAAACTCACATAAAGCTCTGTTTTCGCATAGGTTGATGAAAAATGTCACTGAATTTAATTAATATAAAATAACTATACGCTAGCTTAATGATGCAGTGCTATACGAAAAATGTACTTATAATCAACATAAAAATTGTATTTCAAATTAATGTACTGTATAAAAAATAATAAACGTGATTTGGTAGAGTATAATTGATATTTAATCTGCGCTAATGTTGATTTATTGTTGAAAAAGTTTACTACAATAATTATAAAACGATTACTTATCCAATAACGATCGAAATCAAGTCAACAATTATGGTATATATCTTATATATACAAATATTTTTTGCTAATAATAATTCAAAAAAATATATAACAAAAATCAAACTCATGTCGCTTTTGCTAATTTAGCTTAATTTTTAAATGGCATTTTACATGCATTACATTTGCACAAGAATTAATTTAACTTTGATAAAATAGTGGATATTTGCTTTTTTTTTTGGAGTCTCGCGAAAATGCATTAAAACAGTCACCGATATTAATGAGTTAGTATAATCACAAATGGTTTATGGTACAAGTTCCTACCACTTCAACGATGATGTTCAAATTGTATTAAATCAGTATGAATTAAATAACAAAATATGTATGTTATTTCTACTTCAATAATTTAATAAAAAAAATTTTACACATTTAATTCACAAAATATCTTCTTATTGATATACTATCATATTCGCAAACACTTACCCTTACTTAACACGAGAAATTAATCTATTTACTAAGAGAGTATATCAAAAGATTTATTTATACTCAATATAATAAAAAAAACTGGAATTAAAGAAAAAAGGGTAATGAATAATCTTTATTATATTGAATTTTCATGGATCATCGACGTTATTTAAATCAAATGTCCTTGTTACGACGGTAGTCATTCTAAAAACACAAACACAATAAAAGATATTTTTGTATAATTATATTCATATATATTGTCCATTAGAGATTAGAGGGCAAACTGTTTAAGACATACAGTTGCTAGGCATTATTTAAAGAGCATTGGTATTGTAAAATAAAGACTGAATCAATAAATTACTGTCTTGTAAAACAGTTTTAATTTTGTACTAGTTTTTGTCAGTTTTTGTTGTATAAACGAAGATATTTATAACAAATTATTTAGCTGTAAATTAAACAATATCATTCGAGTCATTGATTCAAAAATATGTACTATCATTAAAGATATTTATATTTTCAGATACAGTATATTTTAAGACACGATACGTTAAAGTTTAGCAACAAATTCTGGTTAATTATGGATGTATGGTCACGGGACAGAATCCCAATCCTCTCATGCTAAGCTCAAAAAATTTATACATACTGGCTTATAATTTTATGTTTTGACTTTACTCTTTGAGTTCTTGTGGATTATTATAAAATGATTAAATCTGAAGAATATTACTGATTATTGTATGAGTTCTGAAAGAAGAATTTGTTTTTCAATATTACCTAGCATATAATAAAGTTATTGTTTTTATTTTAAACAAATAATAAACTTGTATGACTGTCTCTATCTGTATAATATTATTATTTGTGTAGTTTTTGGTTGCATTTTTGCTCCTGTAAATTAAAACAACTCGATTTCATACTTATTGCGAATTCTTTAGGATCTTTTATTATAATAAATTAAAAAATTAAAGATGAAAAATTTCAAAAAAAATCGTAAGCCTTACATTCATTTTATTTAATGTGATTATTTTTCATAAATCTTTACAAAAATTCTGTCCCGTTACCATATAACCATAATTTACCCAAATTCTTTCACCTGCGACTCTCCTGGATTTTTTTTAATGGGTATGGATTTGTTGTGTTACGGGTGAAACTTAATATTCAGATCGGATGACGATTGGTGTAAATTACTTATAATCGGAAAGAAAAACAGCATAAAAAATAATTTATAGATCAAAAAAGAAGCTGCAAAAAACCGACTAAAGATATGCAAGGTTTTTAATTCAATGTATGAAAGGTTCTCGGAGAAAAAACATTTGAAGTCTGTTTAAACAAGCTTATAGCAGCCGCATGGAGTTGTGCCATTATACGGTTTTTGTACATTATTGAAAAGATGCTCGTCAAAAAATCATTAATGCGTAAACGCCATAATTGCGAATATTAACTCTTAAAACAAAACAAATATACTTGCAAGAGTCGGGGCCCATTATTTATTCCCTCAGCAAATGATGTTTTATTGTCATAAAGCTTGGCATTTACTGCTAACAACTATTTCCGAAGCGCATTAATGTCTTCAATGTGGATAATTAAGACGTCAATTTATGTACTGGTACTTTCCCCTTCATTATGGCCGACAGAAAACTATATATTTTTATATATAATGAAGTTTATAATTATACAACTGTAGGTCAAATAATATATTCAACAGAAACATTGCAAAGAGAACACAGCAAATAGTCACGTCTTCATTATTTATACATATTATATATCAACTGCATTTGCTACATTAAAATTTTACGTTGAAAAATAACGCTTCGGAATTTTCAATGTGGATTATTTTTCACCGTAGATAACTTTGGCCAAATTATAATTATCTACTTAGCTGGGCAAAACTATGTGAGAGAAAATTACTCTCTTATTATTGTGCGAAAATGAGATTTTTTATCAAACATCGAACGGAGTATGTAACTTTACATTGAATTTCAGTTGATAAGACTTTTTTTAAATACCCACTTTGTTAAAGTAACTTTTCCAGCCCTACTCAAATTCAACCAAGCAATCCTTTAAGTTTATTACGTCTTTACTTGCTTAGCTACATATGTATTACGAATAATTATTTATTAATAATTTGTCATTTTTCAAATATTATATAATTATGCCCTCCGAATTAAAAAAATATTTTTATTATTTACTATACTTTATTTACTATATTTTTTTTATATACATACGCGAAATCTGAAATAAATATATGTTATCGATGATAGAGAACATATTTGGGCCGTGAAACTGTCATGACTTTGAGTCAAGTTTAAAAAAATGTATATGCTTAATGAAATCTTATTAATCAGTAAAATTCTCTATTCAATTCACGACTTGTTGCATTTTTCTTAATCGCTTCAATTCAAGCAAGAGTAGAATCGTCCGAGCGGAAACGGAATAAATAATAAAAAAGTATTATAACAAAACAAAAAAAAACGGAGCAACGCTAGCGTAACGGATGTTTAACATTCGAACTGAAGACACGGTTGCGAATATATTCGTTTGATAACAATGAGTTTTGTAAAATACCGTAACAATGCAAAGTACAGACGAAAAAATATATGTGAGAGCAGTAGTTACGTTACGTTATAACGTTACATTACAATTGCCGGCGATCTCTCCGTATAATATTGTATGAAGACGTAAAACGGTCAGAATCAGTGACGGATAAATAAGACATTGGAAATAGCAACAACAAAAAATCAGTGGTAAGTATGATAATACGAATTGTATTTTATTTCCACCATCTGTACTTCGAATATATACAAAGTTGAGTAATGTTACGCTATCTCCTTTTCTTTCGAAGAAGCTCAAGGGAGAAGGACAAGACCAAGATAAGACTAGTAATAAACTTAACGCTTTTGCTACGTCTCATCATAAAGATCGGAAGAATAAGAGGCAAATTAAAAATAATTGACAAACGCTTCATTTGAGCACATTTCAATTTATGACAGTGTTCAAGGACGCGTGAACATCACTACGAAGACCCAAAAGCTTTCACCACTCGGCTACACATCTGACAAAATTAAAACAATTAAGAATGGCTAACGAAAATTCATATTTCTGGGTTATGGTAAGATCTTTTTTAATTTTTATAATAATTAAATGTACAAATGTTTATAAAATGTATATAAAAATATATATTTTATTTAATTTCTACATTTTGAATTGTACCCTACACAGCGAAACTCAAAAATATCGAACCTTGATTTATAAAAAAAATATATCTTTTTGTTTTATTCCGAGTTTTCCTATCTGATGCATTCCGTTGGGATTAAATCAAAATGCCATCTAGAAACGCGAACCCAGTATGCGGACACCACAAGAATGGTTTTCTTTTGTTGTTTTCTTTACTTATTTCTAAATAGAGATTTGTGTCCTAAGTTGTCGCGACTGCATTACTACTACACTCCACAGTAAATTGTCCATTGTGTTATTTCTCGCGGTATTATACAATCTTGAACATTGCAAAAATATCAGTATTTATAATACTTACAATTTTGTTTCTTTGTGAACTAGCATCAGAGATATAAATGGTGATATAACAGTTTGATAGTGTGAAAATAGATGATAGTTAGCACGATATTTAACGTACTATTGTTTTGAGATTAAACAGACATTTACAAATTGTTTGCGTTAAAATGATTTACAAGTGAAAATATTTACTACAGAACACATTTTTGAAATTGAATTGCCAAGTAACTTGAATTTTCTTACGATAAAGACACTAAAAGTGATTCACTCGAATACCATGTAAGCAACTTTATAATATTATTTTGGAAATTTTACTGGTGGTTTTGTGATATTTCCTTAAAAATCTAGAGCGCTTGATCGAACATAATATTTTATAAGCCAAGTCGGCTCATATCCCTAGAGCAGTGGCTCTCACGAAAACCTGTACTGTGGCCATATAGTTAACATCAGCGGTACTACTTCTTGACGCACAATACGAAATTTATAAAAATAAGAATATTGTAGTCATTTTTAAGCTTCTCTAAAACAAATATATTACGGTATGAAAAGAGAGCAAGTAATTAAAATTTATAGTTTATTCAAATGTGTATAATAGCGTAGCGTTTTACTGCTACATTTTTCCATTCGATCAAACATTTGTTCAGTCAATTGTTTGGGTTACGGATAAATATCCTTCATAAGTTCCAGCCAAACAAATTACCACACAAACCAAATAAGAGTGTTTCTAGCTAATTTGTATTTGATTATCTTTAAGTAATTCTACAAAAAAAACATATTTACAATAATATGATTAAATTCTCAACAAAAAATGTGTTGAGGCGTCGAGATTACGTATAATTTGGTAATCAAAACATGATAACTCAATCAAAAGATAGTTTACCATTTTTTGTCATACGCAATTATTCGAAGAAAAAAAAATAGGAAGAGAATGATCGTTAAAAAAATGTTCTTATAGCATTCAATTATTTCTACTGCTTGGAATTCATGCCGTTGTAATTCATAATAAAAGATGACAGTGACGTATTGCAACACCGGGTTGAAATTCTTGTTCTAGTGTGATTGCTTATTAGAAAATTTATTAAAGCTATTGTATTTTCTATTCAGACAAAAAAGAAATGTTAATAATTGATTATTACTATTTGTTTTTTTATTTCAAAAGACGTAACAAGACAATTTAATGATTGTTTCAGTTACAATAGAAAAATTGATCTACATACTATTAACAATTTGTAACAATAGGTACAATGTAGAAAAAATATGTTTTATTTTCGCATTGATAAGATATGGAAAATCCATTTTCTTTTACATATCCTTTACTGCAGAAAACAAAATATATTTTACTAACTTAATTAGGTTTATACGGTCAACTAAATAATAATTACTGAATTTAAGTATTCTCATAAATGAAATATATCGGAAAAAAAAGATTTTATATTATATTTGATGTGGCGTCGAATCCATGAAATATTTTTTTTACAGATAAATATATATTGATCGTGTGTAGTAACGTAATCAAAATCACGACTTCTCTAGACACTATTAAGTAAATAAGGGTGTCGACGAGTCCTCTCTGTAAAGGATAGAAGAAATAAGCTCATGGACGCGCATGTGGCTCACCCTGGGATCTTTTGCCAATTACAGTGGGGTTCCAATTTATCGTTCTCGCATTCATCATGTTTTAGGAGCCCATAAAAAGCAATGAATTGGGATTCTAATGTCACTATTACAATCTGATGCATGTTTTCATAGATACAACTTAAATATATTGTATTATTTACACGTCTCAGCTGCTACATATAAACCTCCAATAAAAAGTATTTTCACAACATTACAATTATTCAGATAATTAATATGAAAAAAAACGATACGACATTCAAATTAAATTTTGATTTTCCCACGTTCATCTCATGTCTGTAATCCTAAGTGCGTATATCAGAATAAATTTACTGTTAACCTAGTGATTTTGACCGACTGAAACAACATTGTGTAAAAATATATATTGTTTCATTGTAATCAAGAAATATTATTCGAATATTAATAATAAACAAGCGCACATTTTTGCAGATAAATGTCATTATTCTTAGTTTTAGATTGCTTTTGTATGTAAATATGTTTAAATTATTTTTTTAATGCGTTTTGGTCATTCACTGTTTGATATTTATTAACCACCTGTCATTTTTAAAAATATCTTTTAATACTTTACTTCAACATTCATAGATACATATGAATATCAAATATGTAGTTCTATACCCACCATGTTTTACTATATTAGCCAATTTATATACATGTTCATCAGACACAAGTTAATATATGCTTTACAACTGAATATAGCCGTCATATGTAGCTATCAACTACATATATCTTATAATTGTTGTAGATCTTAAATATGTACATTTCTATTTTTTCTCCGTGTTAATAGAGTTCAACCAATTAAATCAATAAATATATGATATAAGTTAATATTAAAAAAAATATTTACATCAAAACTTTAATTTTCTAAAACTCTTTATACAAATAAATACTGGCCATGATTACTCAATAATCTTGCGTATGAGAAAAAAACGATAAAAACATGATGTTTTAATTGATAATTAGGTAACAATTAACGATTACAATATTCAGCAACACTAACTGATAAAAGTTTATCACTAAATAGCTATTTTCCCATGGATATGATTTTATATGAAGATTCCCAGCGATGAAAACCTCCTATTATTGCTCTTGGTATTACGGTAAAGTCTGCGACGGTGAAAATAAGAACGATATCTCACGTAATAAATACATATATTTATATTGTGAAATGTAACTTACACCAGTTTTAAAAGAAAAAAAATAACATTTTTGCATTATAAGTAATGCATACAGTCTGTATTTGCATCTGTGTATTTATTGATAATGACTGTGAATTATAATCAAAGACAAAGGTGTAGACTGTAGACAACACATATTTATGGAAAATTCAAAAATGTTCGATGTAAAAAATGTTATGTTCAGAATCAAGTACAACTTATTCAATTAAAAATGTTTAACGAAGGAGGAGGATACGGGAGCGAATCGTTACAGACTCTGAAAGTTCATGTAACAAAAATATAACATTGATTCTACGATACTCATTATAAAGAAATCTTTTCAATTTCACTCACACATCAAAATATATATATATATGAACTGGAAAAATAAAGCAGACACACTAGAACAATGAGATTACATTATACATTGCATATGATAAGTGATCTCTTATTAAAACGTGCTTTTACTTCATCATTTATACACGAGCTTAATGTTTATTTAAACAATTTATTTTTCCCTTAATTACTTTTTAAAAGAAACATCTTCGTTGAACAAATAAAAAAAAAAGTTGTTAGAAGCAGTAAGTTTTAATGAAAGCAAACTTAATCTGCGCTTTATTTTGAGATTATATCAACATAAAAAATATTTTAAGCGAGATTTTCCTTCAAGTGTTAAGATAAACTGGGGAGATAGTGATAGAACAAATTGAATGTCAGACTTGCTTACAGCAGTGACGGATTTGACGTGACTAATATTAATTATTTACTAAGGATAGTCGCTTTTTTCAGAAGTGCCTTCCGCAAATCATTGGCAATTTATTTATATTTGTAACAATTTGCAAAACCTTATTCAAAAATTGTGTATTCTAGACCAGTGGTTCGCATGTGTTGCCACCAGAGGACTTGGTTGCGGCCACCGACAGCTTCATAAAAAATATCGATATCACAAAAAATGTGGTTTTACACGTTAATTTGTAAACAAAGTCTCTAAAAATTAAATATTTCGGACGCAATCAATACCAATAGTTGAATTGGAGTTGAATATCAATAATTGAAAAACATTTTCGGTCCATCCGACATACCTCACATATAACAGATGCAAATCAAAAATATGGTGCGGCCACCAGACATTTCCTTAGGACTGTGCCACTTTCCGTGAGAACCACTGTTATAGAGTGAGAATTAAAGACAGAAATAGATGACGGCAAAAATTAATTTTATTTCGTTATAAACAAAACTAAGATATTTTTTCCCTCGCAAACTTGCTGAAGCGCGAAAGATTAGCGGTTTATATCATATAATACTCTAGAAGATAGATGACAATTAGTGAAAGATTGAAGATCATGTAAGTATAAAATTGATGTTACATTGTGCTTTGAACTATGAAAAAAAATTGAGAATTGATTACAGTGTTTTTTTATAAATTTACATCTTCAGAAATTCTAAAAAAAATTTTAACTGCAATAAATAATTGCAAAGAAATTTCTCTAGATATTTAAGTATATAATAATATTAAAAAATAATAACAAATTTTTTGAACTTTTTCCACATTACATTTATAAGGATCAGGGCTGGTTTTGCTCATCGCGAACATGAAAAACCGATTTCGTGTAAAATAAGTACAAAAAGTGTGTTTTTATTTTTTAATACAATGCCATTTTACCATACCAAGTATTGATACTGAACATCTTAAATGTGACATTATGATATCTTCCTACAAATATTCATTAATTAAATTTAGCCACTAATAATTAAGAAAAATAGATAAAAGAAGATAATATTCTCGCTATAAGCGAAAACGGTTCAGATCTAATAAATTTTATGTGGATAAAGTACTAAAAATGTTTTATTATTTTTATAATGAAGATAAAATTGTTTTCCTTCCCTGTCAATCGATGAATGATGGATATGTATTTGCTTTTTTACATCAAATAATACCCCATAAGAACTCTTGATCACAATTTCGCTATAAAGGCAACAAAATGATAAATTAGCTTTGCCCTGTCGTGGCGGCAGATGAGCAACTAGAAACGGATGCTTGCGCAATTAATACACCTCCATCGTAGAATATTAATTAAAACTCCAGCTCGTTGGCGAAACAATGCCTAATATATCCACTATGCACTGTTATAATCGCGGGAAAACAATAACAGCGAATCTTGAACGCGTAATTCTCTAGAACGAGCATTCATTGGCGTCGGCCATTATTAGAGATGTGTAAATATTATTACTCTCTCGGTTTTCGATACACAACAATATATAAAGCAGAACTTTGTATTTCGTGTATAGATTTTCAAATAGTAAACTAAATGTTAGTCTGAAATCAGTATGCCTGACTAATCACATAAATAATATACTAACATTTCGCTTCTTCGTAATCTTCTCCACCTATAAGTTGAAGAGGATAAAATCAAAATATAATGTCAGGCGCATAAAAGTAACTCCAGTGATTCATCAACTTGAACTCATGATTACATCTTTTGTGCTGACAGCTGGATATCTTTAAAATATAAATTGATTTCCTTATTTTATGTGTATTATTGATAATTTCGAATCTTCTTGTGACACCCCACACCTTGAAAACGTGATGCAATAAAGTAAACTGAGACTGTGCCAAAATTATGACTAACATGTAATTTAAAATAACTTACTATTTCGATTAAAATATGCAAATATTGCTCTTACTTTTAAGGATCAATTCAATCGTTTTGTTAAAAGATCTTGCCATCGATAATTCTACTCGTATTTAATCATACTTGAAATTAACTTTACTTTGATAATTATTATAGAACCAAATTATCGAATATTAATCGCTCTCTCAATCCCCGCCATCAATTAAATAAACAGTATGAATCATGTTAGTAAATATATGTCGTAAAAATCTTTATCAGTAATAAATAAAATAGTTTTGAGTAAAAACCTAATACTTAATATTCTTCCAGTACCTGTATACTCGATACTTTATTCTCATCTGGAACGATTATTGTAAAGTGATGGAATTAAGATGAAACAGTTAGCTCACCGATAAAGATGTTTTTTATGATTATCTGTGGATAATTTATGGAGAGTACATTATGTGTGAAGAAGTCATATACTTAAGGTGATTTTCTTTCGAATAAAGTGCTGTCACACATTAATATGAGCACCAATTTCGTACAGCGTAAAATATTTTTTTTGTTGATTTACTGTATAACCGTTAAATATTCTAACTGTTATAACTCATTTTTCGCAAAAAAAATATGGAGAGAAAATAACAAAAATACTAGTAGAATCCTAAAGATTGTTTGATATTTAAAATGTATTCAAGAGTTGAGATTTCGGATTAAACCAAGTGATCATTTTTCTGTCGTGATTTATCAAAATATAAAAATAAACGCGATTAAAATAGTTAAGAAGCAGCTGGTGTAGAGATTGGTATTTTTTTTTATAAACGTCAGATTGTTTAGATTATTAAAAGAGTCACATTTATATATAACTAGTATTGCTACCCGGCGTCGTTCGGACTAAGCGACCAATAATTATTTAATGATATATCATTCGACATAATTATATCACAAAATCTAACAGCCAAAATAGAGTTAAAATAAAATCACAAACTTTATTTAATTTGATGACAGCCCCATTCTCGCCCATTAAAATGTCCAAATTCAAAGAAAAAATCTAGTTTGCTGTCAAAGAAATGTCAAATAATACCTTCACGTAAATAATAAACATTATTATATTAATAAAAGCCGGGAAAAAGTTGGTAGATGACTAATTTATTACATTTTGACTAAATGTCTTCGCCGATAAAAATTCAAACATATTCGTTTTTATGTCAACTTGCAACAACAATGCAAAAGGGAATTACAGACCCACATACATACATACGCCGTTTCGGTTTTATATATAAGATATGTATCTTTTTTTATAACGACTATACAAATTTAATCAAATAAAAACTATTTTTTATTATAACTATACTACGTTACATATCATTGTTAAAGTATTGCGTTTGAAGTAGTAATACAAGGTATTATTAAAAATAAATAGAGTGGATGAAGATTTTTTTTAACAGAGGAAGAAATCTAAGAAATAGTTGTCTCGGCAGTGCTCGGTCACTTAAAGACTTGAAGACTGTTTACGTCCTAATGAGATTGGCAATAAAAATCAAACTGTGCATCTTTCGAATAATGCATACTTAAAGCCTTTTCCGTCGGACTTTCATCTAAGAAATATCAAACGGTTTGTTATAAAACATTAATATTGGTTATAAATTAACACCCGCTTTTCAGTGACCATGCCATAAAGAGAAGAATGTGATGAAACCATACCACATTAGCATCAATATAAAATGCGCAGAAAAGAAAAACGTTTAACATGATGCCAGTTTTATGTGGGGTAATAAATATTCCCATAAAATATAATTTTACAAAAAAGAGCCATCAGTCTTGTTTTCAATATTGTTTAATTTTTCCATCTGTTACACTCAACGATTTTTTTAAAAATATTATTCAATTATAAATAAATAACATTTTAAATAAGCCGAGTGGTTACCTTCTCTTGAATCTATATTCAATGTGTAGCACCTACTCCCACAAACAAGTAATTTGGTAATATTACTGTTTTCATCTTCCTCGTATCTACGCCCAGTAAAAGAACATACCGTTCCTAATGTTATAATTAAAACGTTTCTTAACTGAATCTTTTCCCTTCTGTTAAAGTTAAAAACGCCGCTTCTGTAGCGACCAGGTTCTGATATATTTTATTAAAAACTAGCTGATAAGCTAGCGTTGCAATGCCACTCAAAGAAAGAAAGTGTTTGTGTTTAAGTGCTTTCGAATGAACAATATTATAGATAAATAATTTCGATTTAATTTCACATTGATCGGTATCGATGACTTTTGCCGTTTAACGTTTGCTATTTGTCTTTTTCCTATTGTCTATGGTACGACACACGCGCCATCTACTGAATATTAATTATACTATGTCTATATAGCCTTTGCGCAAGTGCAACAATAAGTTGTCAAAATGAACGGTATGGCAGCGAATAAAATATGAAAAAACATTGATTTTTATATAAAAGACCTACCGTAAGCTAATTTTATTTATGCCAAAAACCTCCGCGCAAGTGCAAGCAAAAAGTTTGTCAAAGTTTCATTGCATTCGGATGAACGGTTTGGCAGGGCATAGGGTGCAAACAAACAAACGAACGAATATTAATTTGTATATATTAGATTGTGCTCTAAGTGGTAAATAATATATTATTATTTCATTATAAGTAAATATTATTCGGAGAGCACAAATCATCGGACGAATACTAAAATGTTTAGGAGTAAGTATGTTTGAGAACTAAGGTAAGGTCAAGAAACTAATTGTCGGCTATAGAACCGACAGTGGACCGCCGCCGTAATTTGCCTACTACTTTTTTTACTCTATCTTTTCTTATTCTCTTCGTTTCTAGCTCTCGCTCGAGCACAATTGAGACGCAGCAAAAAGGCCATTAAGATATGGTTACTTATTTACTTTGTACACCATAACGATGGGCGTACCAGAACTAATAACTCTAAAATTTTCGTAACAACTTTATAAAGATAGAAATGGAACGAATCAAGAAAGATTATTTAAAGAATCTTAACTTACAGAAAACAGATGGATGAACTAAAGAAAAAAGATTAAAACGGTAATCTTTTATTTTTAAATTTAAATATCATTTTCGTTAAATACCTGCTGTTACAATATATGCAATATTTTTATTTACAAGAATATATCGTTTTTGTTGTTGTAAAGATACTTAATGAAATTTTTATTTCCTTTTATTAATAACATTATTTATTTAGGTGATTAAATGATTATGCGTGTATTTTTTCAATTTTGATTTATATGACATCTTGTTTAAATTACACTAAAACAGCTGGTAATTATGTAAATCAAACGAATGCTACTGAAATAAACATGTGTAACTTTCTTTTTACAAAATTGCAAGAGGTTTGCATTAAAAATATTTATATTTATATGTTGATTAATTTCTTCTTGATTCCTCAGATTATTTATTTAATTTTGATTGATTGGGTTTCAATGTCGTAAAAATAATATTCATTGTATAATCATCATTTTCTAAGGGCAAAAAAACATGATTTGCATGAATGATAGATCAGGCCCTACTCGATTGTATATTTCGTTTTCTTACCTTGACAAAGTTGATTGCTTATCTTCAGGTTTACTCGCAAACCCATTCATCCAAGTTCTTCCGTTGGCCACCACACCATCTGTAAAAAAGAAGATATAATAAAGTATTTATCACGTAACAGTAGTAAGGTAAAACAAAAAAATAAATAACCACAAATTATTACTGTCGCGGTAATTTATAACTCAAGTTTTCAACAAGTATTTCAAGCAAAATGTTTTTATTTGATTACATACTATCTTATCATAACTGGACCATTATTATCTGATACTAAAAAAAATCAAGCATTTTCATATGTACATATGTATTTCGATCAATAAAATTTTTCATCAAAATTTTAAAGTGAAATTTGCTTTATGGAATGAAATAATCATCATCTTTTACAAAATTATATCGACTTTATTTTAGCCATTTTCACAGCTAATATAGAGTTTAATGATTGAATGCATCAATGGATTAATAAAATAAGATGGATTTATATAATAGATTAATTAATATAATAATATCTTAATGTATTGTATCTCAACAGCAGTTCTTTAACGAGAACTGCTTGATTAATTTAGTTGTTTAACTTTTTTGACTGACAACGTCTTATAAATCGATGAACGCCCGCTGCACGCACGAAAAAACATGACTCATTGTCCCGTTTGTCGCGTTACACCGAAGGCAAGCGTGCGAGCGAGAGCGCGGATAAGCGATAGAGAGGCACGATCGGCCTACCGTTCGGATTGTGCCGCATCTATCTCTCTTCCACTTGATTGGTCGATGCGTCTGAGTAGAAAAGAGACAGCGGCAGCACACAACTTATACACCTACAGTACCTACACGTGATCTGTTTACAACTGTTTATAAAGTGAAGTGAAATGTTAATGTGGTTTTCATTGTTTATATTACAACAACAATTGCGGCAATAAAGGTAATTAATCCTTGAATTAATGAGTGCGAATAAAATATATCAATAAAAAATTGTAGATTTCATTTCACTCCTTCTTCGTATCCATACAAAATAATGATAATTCAATAAAAATGATTCCATTTTATTCATAAAAGTATGCAATCATTTCATCAATGTTTTCTTATGACGTTGTCACGTTAAAATATCGTCCGTAAACCGACTTTACAGACAACCATTTTTTTAAATGCGGAAAGGGTAGAGCTAATACGTTAGCTTAAATTCTTTTGCTACGCTCTGTTTTTAAAATAATTGCACGGATAAGTGTGAATTGGGACATGAAACACCAAAACTTCCTAAAAACATATCTGTATAAATGCTTGGATATGAGTCCATGGTAGCCGCATTGAAGACCACTTGGCTATAGGCCCGACAATTAATACATAAAATTTGAACATATTTAAATTAACAGGACTATTATCTTATATCTTTATATGTTTATCATATAAAATCATTGCTGTCGTAAGTTTAAATTGACCATGAGTGAAAATATTGTTGTTGTAATGTGGAGTAGTGTTATCTTGTTTATGCAAATCTGTAGAGCGTGCATGGCAACATTTTTCACATCAAATATTTCTAAAACACTTCAAGCCGCAGTGCACTTTTCAGTTAAATTTCATGCGACAGTGTGGTTGAACTGACTTGAAAATCGAAAATCGTACACAAAACTGGACGAGTTCAATTGTTAGCAGACTATAATTATTATACACCAGACGGAAAGTGTCACCTATTGAAATTATATCAACACTTACACACTATAAATTAAGAATTTCGAGTGAGGGTGCTTGATTGAATTGTTTGAATTTTGTACTTTTCCATGAGTTTTGTCGCTAACGACCCGGGTTTTACCTTTCTGCATCTTCATGCATTTCAAGTGCACGGCAGTACCTGAACTGACGCGTAGTAAACAGTTTGTATCGTTTATATAAATAAATTTATTAAATTTAAATTATTTAAATTGCTATTATTGCATTCAATATGAAATAGCGAAAATTGCATGTAAATGAGTTTCAATGAATTAAGTGGGTTTGTTTATAATTATCGGAATTTTTGAATGTAGTGTTTTTGCGTCGTGCGCAAGAGCAGTATTTTTCTGTGCGTTACATATTTTTCTAAATCAAAAACGATTTTCCTCTAATTTTTAAATTTATCCAGAAAGTAATATATGACAAATGAACGTGTGTTAAAAAATACTTTTTACAAACTGACAATGCATACCAAATAGACCGGTTTAAAAATTGGCATATGTATCAATCATTATGTTTTTTCAACAAGCCATCTATCCACACAAACATCACGTAGATCTATTTTTTTTTTAAAACTTACTGAATATAAATATATAAATCATTCGTTAAATTAGCTCAAATGAAAGTGTACCAAATATGCTAGAATATTAAAAAAAAAACTTCACAATCTTTTTATATTCTTCATTGGCATTGGAAGTGTTAAGGGGTGCGTCTTATTGATAAATATGGAACATGTAGCTCTAAATAAGAAGTACTATAAATGGCAATTGATAATCAATAAAAGTCGAATGCAAATTTCACACAAGTATTCATAAATTCTATACAGCCTTTAAAGCGAGCCCATAAGTGTCGTCTTTATAACTCTGGCGAATTGATTTTAAATATTTTTTTGCTCGATAAAAATATTATTAATTGGAATTTTAATGCCAATGTTATGCTCATTTAAAATCACCCTATTAAGTAGTGTAGAATGTAGAGAAACATATGTTTACTTTAATATATAATATTTTTTTACCGTGTTGGTATTAAAAGACTAAAGCATTTACTACTCATCAAACACTTGCTTTATAATTTACTCAAATTCAACCTTTGTCTATTATATATTCAAGAATTATATTTTATTCACTTTTGTGTGTATATAATAAGACAAAAATGAACATTCTATTTATCTTTTATGGGTTACGACTATTCGCGAAATACCCTTAAAAAAATATTTTATTATAATATTATTCTGATAAAGATCAGGACCGGTTTCGCTAATCGCGAGCATTATCTTCAGTAATCCTAGAAGTGACAGTTGATACATTAAAAGGAATCTCTATATATATCAGCTGTCCATAAAAATGGATTAATAAGTTCATCAAGGTGTAATTGTTTATCACACGTTACCCGAACGCACATTTCTGTACAATATAAGAGTTACTTTTGGTTGCAAACGGTTAAAACTAGTTTCATGTTATCGGTAGAGCTTTTATGTGAAAGACTAGTTCATCTTGTATGCATTAAAAAGTCAACCAAGTAAAATATCAAAAAAATATTAACAAAACGCAACATCGAATTGCATTTACAATAAGCGCATAGTGCCAATATGTTCACTTTTAATGAATCACTTTTTTGCCGAAGAGCTTCGATTATTTTTGCATGGCTTCTGCATATTTCTTTGTATGTTTCAAAGCCTAGTAATAATATATAGATGCAAATATCAATTAATATTATAAGCCGCGGACGGGATGGTTATTTATGCATCTCAAAGTAGTTGTATCTCGTGCACTAGGATAAGCGCAAACAGACTAATGGCTAACGAGAATCCGTTCCAAGCGAAGTGTGATTAATGCATAACCATAGAGCGAAGACGACCACTTTATGAGGAATACGATTTACTAGAGTCAAAAGATAATGTATTGAAATTATTGGAGACAAATTTTAAAACTGGAAGCTAACATGCGTTTTGAAATCATATTCCATGGTAAGAATACAAATTATCTTCTTGATTTAGTTTCATACATTCATTTTAGATAAAAGCGTGCTCTTCCAACAAATTGGTTCTCAAATTCTAAAATTCTTGTTAATTTTATCTGAAGTGGTTTTATAAATACTATAAATGGACAAAATAAACACATTTTTATCATACCATATTAAGTTGAAGCCGATATATTAGAGACCGTCTCTTGTGACTCGCCAATTGCAATAGGTTTCATTTGCAAATCATAATTATTTATTCCTGAAGCGAAAATTAATGCAAATAGAACAAAGTGCCTGTGTTTTATCACGCTTTTATAAGTTCGCCGTCTTTTGTCTGGCCTTAAATGAAAATATTTTGAAATTTATTCAAGCGGCTATCTTATATGTGTAGAGAGTTCTATGCAATGAGTTCAAAGCGATGTGATAACTCCACAGATTAGGAGCTCTATAGTTTAGAAAAATAAACGCATTTACTTGGTGAAATAAAGCATAAAAATCATCATATAAAAAAGTACAAGTAAATAAAACTTTTCACTATTTTTTTTTGTTTTCTTGTCATCTAATTAAGTATATTCATGTCAAAATTAATATTATAGAGAGATAATTCTTTGGTCATGTTTGAAACAATAATTGTAGAAAATAAAAGAAATGCTGTGTACATTCAAAAATTTACTGCCAACGCAATAAAAGCTACGCCTCGATAAGGTTAATGGTACCAAATAAATTAAATCATTTTACTTGGATTTATTATATTATGTGCAATGAAGGTTTTAGGTGCTAAGTAACCGATAAATATGTACATATTATATATTTATAATGGAAAACTCAATTTCTTCAAGGGTGTAAGCGGAAGAAATGAAAATCTAATAAAATCTAAGTGCTTCGTGGAAAGTACATGCCACCAAAATCTCTTCTAAATCCAGTATGTATGGACTATAGTTTTTGTGACATCGATCACGGAAAATCAATTTTTCTACAAATAAACTTTCCACCACAAACTTTCAGACAGCTCCAAGTTGTATAAGAAAATAACGACACCACGGCTTTTATTTACAAGTTAGAACATAGAGATTACAAAAAATAAATACAACTTTAAATAAGAGTATCAACAGTGAGGAAGTATTATTATATAATATCCTACACAGGACAGGTTGCTCGCCACTGCTAAATGTATTTCCAATGGTTTGAATACTTCCCAATTGATTGCATCTAATAATTTGGTGATGTTAACGTCATTTGTAGTATAAATATTAATTGTTTTGTTTCTATTCTCCCTTATTGCTTCCCATAAACCGCCATTTTTCTAATAAATCATTTTAGAATATAATATAAGAATCAATATTGCTTTGTTGCTTAGCAACTTTTGTCGTAAGTCCGAAGATGCCTCTAAAAGGGGCGAAGCACGTGTCACAATTAGTAATACAATACGTGGAATAGTGAAAGTTATTTCAAATTTCATATTAAATACAACATTATATATTCAGCTCATTTATCATAAGTTTCTTATAACATGTGTTGTATGTATAAAATAT
The DNA here is from genome assembly GCA_028554975.1 of Himalopsyche kuldschensis. Lineage (NCBI taxonomy): Eukaryota > Metazoa > Arthropoda > Insecta > Trichoptera > Rhyacophilidae > Himalopsyche > Himalopsyche kuldschensis. The sequence continues at coordinate 20,706,954 of JAHFWI010000003.1, forward strand.
TTTATACTAGCTGTACCCTGCGCGCGTTGCTACGCCAGCAACTAAAATAAATTTGAAGGAAAGACATTACACAAATATTCAATTCAATTTGAGTCAATTTGAGTGTACGCCAGAAAGTTTCGCGGAAGTGTACTCGAGAAATTTGTAAAAATTCGATATCAATTTTTGGGGGGAAGGGGGTTGTTTGGCGGGGTGGGTTTGGGGGGCGTATGGGGGGGGGTATGCCAGAAACCTTTGAAGGAGTGAACTTGAAAAATTCGTAAAGTTTCACATCGATCGGTCGAGCGGTTTCGTAGTCCATAGCGTAAATACAGACAGACAAACATTCATTTTTATATATAGATATATATGTAGATAGTGGTCGCTCGATAAGAACAAAAAAATGTAGTCTTTATTGATCACTTTTAAGGTGTTCACTGTCAATACTTGGTGGAAAAGCATTACAATAAAAATAATAATACATTTTTAGTACTTTTTCCACATAAAATTTATTTGATCAGGACCGGTTTCGCTCATGGCGAACATTGACAACTGATAAGGAATACAATAAAACAGTGATATTTATACAAAAGTTATTGTAAAACAGTCAAAAACTCGCCTCAACTAGTTCAGCGCTAGGCTTCGCTCGATTCTAAAGAAATTTTCAAGGCGAAGCATGAATGAATGTTGCTTGGAATAATCGGCTCAAAAAATAGACAATATTGTAATGGCCGGCGCAACGATCCAAGCGCCCTTACCACAACTTCGAAATGCAAACAAAAAGTAACCCAGCACTTCCTGTCCGTCACAATCTAACGATTATCATTACATGACACGCAGTATTACAACAAAGGTACATTTCCAAGCTCAAAAAGCTCCGTAACACAAGTTAAATGCAACGTATTCACATTTTGAAGAAGACAAAGCTCTATTGAACGGTTCCATTCCAATGCCAACAGCGGATTTCCTTTGAAATGTAACACCTTGATATCAACACAAAATATAAGTCTATGTCACTTATGAGGTGTCCACAATCAATACTTTTTGGAATGGCATTAGATTAATTAATGAACTGTCACTAAATTAGTGAATCAATTTAAAATTTTTACATAACATTTCAATTTATATTTGTTATTTACTTGTTTATGTTACTAGGTACGACACGTGTCAAAAATATTTTGACGAATCCTTCCGACTGCATCCTTCATAAAACAGGCCTTAGTTATACAAACAGTGGCATTGTATAATTAATTAATTATCAATTACAAAACGACTTACACAAACTACCACCGAATCCATTAAGAATCGAATCGATAAATGAATAATTTTTTTTACATACGAAAATAAGTAGTTATCATAAAATTTAGCATTTTTTAAAAATAGATATAAATATTTATAGTGAAATCTTTTGATTGGTGTATGAATCATAAAATTTGCGTTAAGAGTTAACAAGGTATTTCATGGATCAGATATTTCATCTAATAACTATTCTTTGAAATATAGACTTAATTATATGATTGCTTTTATTTATGTTTTTTACAACCATGAGTACAAAGCTCGTTAATCTATGCTACACGGTATTCCTTTACAATTATTAATAATAAATTTAACACAAGTCTCTACATACAACATGTTGGTGGTTTAAAAAAATGATATTTTTTATCGCGCCTTAGATTTGCTCGTAATAATTATACGTTGATTCGTGATTTAATATCTATTTCTTAATAACTAGCTTTATAATGAAGATAATTAAATAATAGTGGGTTAAGTTCGTCTATAGACTCACAAATTTCTGATGGCTTGTTTTTAATTAAGTATTTACAGGACTAAATTTTTCCATGCTACCCAAAGTTGAATAATATCGTTTAACTCTTTCTGATTTAAAATCAGATGTTTTGTCAGATATACAGTAGATTTATTAAAAAAACATTGTCGATATATTTGTTTTTTCAACCATCCATAATTCGGCAATGGTCTAAGCCTGCTCAAAATTTCTTAATTAAATGTTTCAAACCTATTATTTACACTATTGAGAGATGGATTAAATATACAACAATAGAATCAAAGATTCAGTTGTGTAATGTGTTTAAAGCATGAAATAATACAATGATTGTCATAAAAAACGGATTATAAATGATCGATGTTGAGACGAAGAAAAACATTGACGAAGAGTTAAATGAAAGATTCGTATAATAAATACATATTGCCAGAGTTTAAGGGCTTTCAATAAGATCATGTTAAAACAGTTTTAAATGCCATTTATTAGAAGTTGGTTTTAGAATTGAGCTTCCTTGTTGGGACAACATTCTTTCAAACCTGAATCCCGTTAGAAAAGCTTGGTGCAGTAAATTAACCTGAATCTTCATTTCCAATAAACCTTCTTTATTCATCGCTTTCGAACAGAGTCCAAGCGGGCTACTTTAAATATTCACAAATATTCAAAACCATACATCGTATATCATAAATATCAATTTTATTTACCAAGAACAAGAAACAAATCTCGCCATATCGGTTTTTATATTAAAAATGCAAAAGAATGTCATTTAAATATAAAAATAGTTTTAATTTTGTCTGAATAACTTATTTGCGATTTGTTTTTTTATTGATATTTATATTTTCTTTTTTACAGTATACCTTATCTCTGAGAATTGACTAGAAATTCGATCCCACTAAACATTTGAAAAAAAAACCAAATATCCATCCGTAAATTAATTTTGAATTCCCATAAACTAAAAAAAAGAGAACTGATCATTCAATACGCCTGACGATTTTATAAAATTATTATGCACAAACTAAAAATAATCATTAGTGTTTCTGACTTATAATAATATTCTATCAGTGGCCATACGATGAAGTGGGAAAACAGGTTGATTATCAATAATCATTAATTATAATTACCACTAAAGTTGACTGAGTAAAGTAATTTTCTATATCGATTATTATGAAGTGCAGGACCGGTTTCTTTTATTGCGAACAATATTAACTGATAATGCTCCCTATAAGTGAACCGGACCTCACCTTCATCAAATTATATGCGGAAATATTTATAAAAATTATGTTTCATTTAATGAAAATAATGCCTTTCCACCAAGAAAAAACGGTGAACACCTTAAGGGGGTCATCCCATGTGACGGTCAGTTATTTTAGCTTTTTTTGGGATTTTTTTGACGAACCTTATTAACGTAGAAGTTTGAAAATACTATGAAAGCTATTTGGTTACGTAGAAACAAAACGGCTGAGAATTTTTTCATTATCCTAGTTCAAACGATGAAAAAACATGTTTTTTATCTACCATTAAAATTTCAAAGCAATCGGTTAACCCTTTCTTGAGATAACGTGGAGGCCAGTTAGGAAAACACAGCTGTGAGAAAAACGCGTTTGAAAGTTCAAATACGATTTAAACTATGAAATCTTTACTTCCCATTAATCTGATATGCCTGGTCCATAGATAATTCTTTCTTCTTCCTGTTTAAAGACTTTTGAAGCTGCTTTGCTTTTATTTTGGTATGTTCAATGAATTGGAATTACATGTGTATTGAAAGTTCTCATGTAACAAGCCGAAGCGTCAAAATGTGACCGACGTCCCGCCTCGAAACAAGTGTAGTCAAACTGCAATAACTTTCCAACGACTTCAAATATTGTAAAATCACTTTACCAGCATATTCAACACGTGTTTAAGAATCATTCTATACAACAAAAAAAAAGATTGTTTCAAAATATCACATGGGGGGGACCCCCTTAAAAGTGATTAATGAGCAAGTGCGCTACAGTATTATTATTTATGTTCACTAGGAAGCCACGAATTGCCTGCCAATCTTCGACTGAGTTGTATATCATAAAATTTTTGACTTTAAGTATTAAATTTCTTTTGTGTCATTGAGTTTACATTATCTCATTTGATAGCATTATAACTGTGGAGCTGTATTTCAAATCACAAAATACTCTTTTTAGTGCGCCAAATATTAAGGAGGATTAACGAAAGTCACTTTAGATCGTTTCCAGCATAAAGTACACCAGACATTCCCTTTGAGTAAAATGCTACTATTCGATACATGCCAAAAATTGATAATGAAACCATTTTACTGTCATGCTTTTATTGTTATATTTGATACCAATTTTTGTGCTCATTCGTTAATAAGTTTGACTAAAACCATTAACAAAAGTATACGACAGCTATTACAGAATAAAGTTAGTGTCATATTTTCGTTTTAATGTCGAAATTAGCGAGCTTTTGTACTAATTAGATATAAAACATAAATAATTGAATAATTTGAATATTTCTTTCCAGAGTACTGAAACGTTAGCCAATACAAATCGCATTATTTAAGTGATTTCATACTTTAGAATAGCAATGCACGAAAGCTTCTTATCGTAATATATTAAAATAACTAACTCGTTTAGATTCTTTTGCTTTAAATACTCTATTGTGACCAAGTATACATATCAAAAGCGGAATTAAGCTTTTCAAAAATATGTAAATTACGTTTGGATTATTCCATAAACAAAGCTGAATGTTTATAAATATGCTTTATCGCTGGCTATGTGGCAAATCGTTGAAAGTTAAATTTTGTTTGAAAGAAATAGCACAACAGCGAGACCATTATGCAGGAAAATCGATCGATATAACTCACCTATAAAATATGAAAATGTACCATATTAAAATTACTCTCAAACACGTCGTACTACATGATGAAACTTCGGGCACCCGCTGAGTCGGACGCTAAGTCATTTTACTCTCCTCTCTACCAGAAAATGCATCTAACTTGACTGCGATGCTGTGCACTCTATCTTATGTCTCAAATGCACTTTGGCTGTAGCTTATGCCACAAAATTCTCACGGTCACACCGTTCGAAGTTGTTTAAAGACGTATATCAATTTATCATATATTAAATTAAGTTTTGAATGAAAAAATATGTCTTTAAAAATTAAAAGGCTTTATTCAATACAGTCAACTCTCATGTGACGCCGAGATAGGGTCCGCTATAAAAACCTGCCCGAAAAGAAAAAAGGCACCCATTCATTATTCTTCTTTAGTTTGTATGTTCCCATTTATTTACAAACAAACAAATTTTAAATGATCAACTTTGTTTTATGTATACGATTACATATTTACAAAATATTTAATTTATGGTTTTTAGACAATTGTGCTCCAATATGCAGCGATATATAAGGAACTGGCACACGATCTATAAGAAAACCACTCTAAATCAGGGAGAGTTCTATGGAGGTTTACTGCACTTTAGATATAAATAACTTCATTTGTATGGTGAAGAAGTACAATTGATGATGGCTGTGGTCTTGGCATTATATTTCTGAAACCTAACACTTGAGGTCCTACAAAAACAGCCAGTGGTTTTAGTTTCAGAATATATAATTAAATTCAATAACTCCACCAAAGGGCGTCAAACGTATCTTTTCTTCCCAGACGTGACCTCAAGATCTATGGAGGCTCAAGGTGAAGAGTCTAGCGCCTGGACACTGGACTTGCCAGTTTATAACTGGACATGGCAAGTTCAACGGCAAACTATTTGGATTGGGCAAGTTGGTCAAAAGGCTGGATTGCACTTGTGGACACGACTACCAGGACGCTAATCATGTACTGTGGGACTGCCCCGAGATGAATGCCGAACGAGCTGAGCTGTTTGCTGCGGTCCGTCCTCATACGGGCCCAATATGCCACGCTGACTTGATCTCAACCAAGGCCAATTTTGAGGCATTCGATAAATTTGCATATGGGGAACAGGATAATCTTGATTCCTCTTCAGATTCAACGCGAAGTAGATTAAACTCCACGGATTCTCAGTATACAGACACATAGGATACTTAATATCACTCTAGCAAAGTGGCTGAGCAAGTTACATTATCTTCTTTTTTTTTCCTATCTATTTTTTTCTCTTTAAGTACCTTAGTGCATGGTTAAAAGATCAGTCCCGTGCAGCTCTGTCTCGGGCCATGTAAGTGAGGAGTAAATTCTTTTCTTTTCCTGATCGTATAGCGTTATGGAAGGCGGCTGTGAAAAACGGCTGCACTTATGTGTGGGACGGGTGGTGGAAGAACCAACTTGTTCACCAAAATATATATGTTCAATAACTCAGCCCTTATATTTACTTCTTCGCAAGTCCACATGTACGCCTGCATTAACGCGTTACGCGCTCTCATGCCCAAAGAAATGAGACTAGAAATAGAGTGACTAGCTAAAAATCAGCTTTGACTTATTCTTATACTTTTATAACATTCATCCATATGGACTTTTTTTAGGGTTCAAATATCGGCTTTCCCCTATCCTCAGATTCGGCTCAAATATACCGTTCGACTTCCGTAAAGTTAACATTGGGAGAAAATGCACAACATAAAAATAATGTCCATTTACATGATCCGTTTTATATATGAATGCCGTGGGAATAAAATCTACCGTATTTACTAGTCGTGCAAGTATGAGATATCGATCTATTTACACATGCTTTAAATTCTCTGAATTATATAGTATATTTTAGAGTTCGAAATTACTCGTTTTAAACGAAAAACATATATTTATAACTAATCATAAATTATGTGTATTGACAATATAATTAAGAGTATTTTACACAACGAACCACAGCAGTCTTATTTATATTAGTAATATTTATAGATATATTTTATAATAAATTAAAGACGTACATACTTAAGCCTCTTCAGTCATTTTAATGATGGCACTTATGTATGTAATAAAAAATCCATAATTCGAGCTCGTTATGTGTAATGTGTAAGCTGGCTGAGCTAGCGGGACTATGCGAAGCATAATTCTTGGTAAATAAATTTATGGTTCAGCTTCTATCTCATGCATCACATTATTGTATTTGGTCTTGGTCTGGTACAGCTAATACCGCCATAAGAAAAAATAAAGGTCACGTGAAAACGCATTTTCTTAGGAATGAAACCTTAAAATTTAGAAAAAGAACACTTAAAATTTTGGCGCCACAAGTTTCTCACATTAGTGTGTATGTTGATATAACCATTGACACAGTGATATGCGTTTGTAAACTTTCACTTACAATAAAATATTCTTCAAAACCTTTGTTGGTGTCTAACTCGCCTCTAGACATATGTATACTCATCAGCAATTTTTTAAACATAATATAAGTATTTTATTTGAATTTCGTCCAGAAAACAACGTTACTCAAGCTTCATTCATAAATTTCGTAACGTATGGATTATTTAGATATTAAACATTTACATGACACGTTTTATAGTTCTTTTATTTTAACATTGTCTATACAATAGTATATTGTCATTCAGTCAATAACAGACTTAGAAGGTGGCTAAAGCTTTTTTTAATATTACCATTTGCACGATTCTATAAATAAGTTTAATCGTAAATATACGTACATCTTCAATTACCAATGCTGTTGTCAAAAACTATTTATTACGATTTTAATAAATTATATATAGCAAGGACTACACAATTAACAACGGTATCGATACACGTAGTTATAATAATTCACATTTTCGCTCAAAATTTATTAAAATTAAATACATTATATCATCAGCCAAAATTTTTTGTACGCATGGTTTTTTACAATTATCAATATTTATATGAGAGCTCAATTTATCTTGAAAAAATCGATTGGAAGCTTTATTTATCGACCTTGAACTTTTAAAATCTAAATATTTTAAAGAATCCATTTTTGGAAAATATAATACCGCCGTCTTATTGGCACGTTGGTATTCAATAATTGATTGATATACTCACTATCACTATGATTTTTTCATGGCTGTGCCCCGCAAGATTAAATTTGAAAATCTTTGTAGAATAAACAACAGCTGAAATATTTTTTTTTTAAAGATGAAGTTCCGTGATTTACGTACTGTCGAAAATTCATTCATATTATTTGGATATTATTATATCGTGTGTATCAATGAAAACTGGTTTGGCTGGTAGGTACATAATGCATTCAAAAGTAATAAACTGTTATACAGGTTTTCAAGGAATTTCTCACCACACAAGGTATCATAACATAAACAAAAAGATGATCTTAGCTCATTTATTTTTATGGGTCATTTTGAATACTTTCAAGTGATACATCCGCACTCTATCAAGGTTTTTATTGCGATAGGGTAACGAATACTAATCTTGGCAACTACCAATATCAATTAAGCGATGCAAATCAATTGTGGATCCAAGTACTTAAGCGAAAAAAAGTCTTTGGTTCGTATAATTCGTTCTAATTTAATTTTTATTAAGTATTTTAATAATTTCTTCATTTTATAATACGAACGACTTTAAATCAATTCCATTGTAATTTATCGGAGAATAGAAGCAGCGTTCGCGTGGCACATCCGCGAATATAAGAAGTTCGCTTATGTTTTATTGGAAAGAGATTATGTAAAGTAAAAGTGTTATGAATAAACAGAAAGGAATCTTTTCGTTCAACATTGACAAAATTACATCTAGAATATTTTTATTTCATTGCGTATCATTTCCAGAAACTTGGTTGGTGCTTCAACATCCGAATGTGTTCTTGTAGTAAAAACTTGGCCCTAGCGATTAGGTGAGTCTGGATTCAAAAGCTAGCAAGGTAAAAATAAGTTTAAAAAAAATAGATCTTGCATATGGGTTAATGGTATGTCATTCATCTCTGAGTCTTTAAAAAAATCATGCTTGCCCATACAAGGAATACAATAATCTGATGAATTACGGAAAGTGATGATTGCTTGCTCTTATAATATTTATTTAAGCAATGCTTTTTCGGATATTAAAAATATTTATAGGTGGCCGATAAATATTGTTCTCACCCTTTTTATGAATAAGGTATATAGGTAGAATCAATTTAATTAGTGTTGCCATTACCATAATATTCTCATAAAAATATTTGTACAATAATGATAGTTTATTTCTTTTGACCATATCACTTACAAAGTATTTACGATATAATGCGTGGTAAAAAAATGATAAAACTTACACAAAAAATCCACAATGTACACAATGTTTAGTACAATGATATACTACCCGTTTTAATGAGTATGGGTTATTATTACCAAACCAATTAATTCCAAAGCGATTTTATCATTTAATTGGTATATTTTACTATTCAATAGTATTTTCAGTAAACGAATTAAAAGCATGAATATTCATAGAAACCTTTTTTGACTGTCCACTAATGCAAATATTTCATTTTGATTAATAAATTTAGACATTAAAATAAATACCAGGCTCGTTAATCAAATTCAGGGATTCGAAATATTCGAATCCATGACTAGTCAACATATTTAGACGAAATCAATATAATTTACCGCTCAGCTTCTCGACCAGCCTAAATTTATTTTTTTCGTGCTTCATTTAGTTTTTTTAATTATAAAAACCTGAAATACGTTATATGCTATACAGAAAAAAAATATTATTTTTCATATAATTTTCCATGAACCTTAGAGAAATATTTATTTTTGTACGTTATTTTACAATAATATGTAGTAAAGCTCGTTAGACCGTAGCACTAGTAATGCGACATCTAAAATTTAATTAAAACAAAAAGTTAATGGCTAATTGAATTTTAAATCTCTTGAGATAACTTTATTATCAATAGAGATCACCTGAAGGTGAAGGATATTGTCAAAGCTTTTGTCCCAGATTGAAAAAACAAACTACAAGTTATGAATATCAACTGTCATTACTGCATATACCATCGTGCATAAATTTAATTAAGTCCTGAAACCTTATTTGTATTTTGTAAAACAGAACCGATCCTTTAAAAAATTCTAGCTCAGCGAAGTATGGAATAAAATATTCCAGAATTATTTCAAGGTTCTAAATCTATCGGATCGTAAATTTCACCATAAGGAACTCCAAGGTTCTACTTATAGGTCATAGCACGTATGCAATTCAGCATTGGAGGATTCGTTCATGACACGAAAGTATAACTCAATGATGCATAAGTCATTTCATAATATTTAAAAAGTCTCGTGTATGATTTTTGCACTAACCAAAGCACGCCGTTTGGGTTGGGCTAAGCAAGTGTTTCGCCTTGAGGTAACAGCCAATAGGCCAGGTACACTAATCGTGACATTCCTTTGAATTGTATTCAGCGATAGCCGCATATCGGTACAATTGCACGTGCTTGGATTTAACTATTTCCAACAAATCCATGTGAAGGAATAGTAAATCTTGCAAAATCAATGCTAGAAATTGTTGAGTAATAGAGATAAAACATAGCATAAATACCAGTAATGTGAGATAACGTCTATCTGAATGATAAATTATAAGCGGGAATCTTGGATTGATTGATCATATTATAAAATATAATATTACCGGTGGTTATAAGATACCATTGCATTACATTTGTTCTTCATTGTAATTATAGCAATGAAGTACAAAATTTAACAAAGGAAAAATATTATTGAATATACATAAATACGACATGTTTCGCTGATTCTATAAGCAGGACTCATTATAATACATATTAAATAGTAACGGATTAATCCGTGAATCAATATTTTGACTCGTGGATTAAAATTCAAAAAATAAACATGTTCATTACAAGTAACAGACCATATCGTGCTTTACATATGAATTTTATTTCATGCCGTTCGCCAAGAATATCATAAAACATTTTTCAGATTTTGCAAAAAATTGCATAGCTGAGTCGTATTAATTTTACTCAGTAAATTGTTGTTGTTGTTGGAGAAAAATCATGTGCTTGATAAATGTTATGCTCTTAGGTATACGTATTTTTCCGATCTTGATCTGCCAATATATTTTTGGACATAATCGTAAAAGCATGGAATTTTATGACGTATCCATAAATTCCCACCCATATCGTATCCTGAAAACAGGCAGTAAATTGATTATATAGCTTGCTAACTACGAGTCTTCTTTAATTCTATATCTTGTTCCAGACCCTCTCCAAAGAGAGGTTAGTCGATAAATAAATAATGGTACCTCATTAAATAAGCTTTTTGTAGGCGCTTCATTATAAATGTTTTGCTTCAAATTGGGAACATGCCCTTGTTAAGCAAATAGCGGTAAAAAAAATATCTAAAGAGTTAAGAGAAACCATTTCATACATCGTATGAAATGATATCTCTGCATAGTATTTTTAACCAACGTGTTTAACCATAACAGGTTTTTGTTCAGGTGTCTTTAAATAATCGAATAAATAAACGGTCGTCAATCATAAGAGACAAAATCAGATATGTATTATTGATTTTTCAATCGCACCCGACATTCAATTGGCTTTCCATTAACCGCACGTCGAATAAACATTTCAGACGAAAAGCTATACCGCAACATCGATACGATCTTAGGGGTTTCATTGTGCTCGAGCTAGTAAATAATATATCTTCATCTATTATTGATTTATTGCTTGTATTCTTCGTAAGTTTATCTCATCTTGAATCTCGCGGATAGCTGTGTTTGTCGGTGGCACTTCGAGTAAGCACTTTTCTGTCTTAGCACTCTCATATCTGGTAGTATTACTATATGAATGGAAAAAAAATCCAATACAATCTTGCAAACGAAAACTTTTTTTAAGACCATGCAAAACAAAGCCTACCAGGAACAGTAAATCATTCTTGATATAATACCGAAAAAACTTTTCACAAAGTAAATGTTGTTACTTAAAAGTTTTGGCGCAATACAGAGGATTGGATTGAATGAAGTCAATAAAACTTCGTGCACAAAGGGAAACAATAAAAATATGGCGATATTTGATAATATTATATATTGCTTTATTTTCCATCTGATTTTTATTGCATTGAATCAATCATTTCCTATAAATTAAAGGATTAAAAAACATCTACTTGTTGTTTTAGTCTGATGTTTGGTTTCCATTATTCCGTGAAGTATTAAATCAAAGATAAATGCGAATGGTTGGTTATATATTAAAGTGTTAAATAATAAACACGAGTGATCGTTCGGATAACGCGAGACTTCTTATTGCCTACATTCGTATGAAGCCCTGAGGAAGTTGGATGGATTCGTTCGAGGTAATTTACAACGTTCACGGCTCATAAAGGGTGTGTACTTATTTACAGCTTTTTAATTTCTGTTCTATAGATATGTCACAATTTTCTTTAATTGATTGCTATTGCGAACATAATGCAATATTTAGACAGCTTAAATTCAATAGGTACTTATTAATATCACTTTTAAATGCACTCAATCGTTGATTTTATAAACATATTTTTTTTTATATTATATATTCAAATCTTTTCAGTTATCTTATCTAAATAAGTAAATTTCAGTGCATAAAATTCATGATTTATTGCGATGATATTATACTAATTTTCTAGAATAATTTTCTTCTCGGCGTATTCGTGATGCATTAATTAATTTAAAAAATTGCAATGTTTTTAAATAGAAACCTGCAACAGACTATTTAGAAAATTCAATCAAACAAAACGCATTCGACCTTAAGTCATTAAAAATTGTGCAACCTTTCGTACGCGTCGATACTACTAATGTTCATATTGTATCATAACGTTAAACTATTTAGTATGCGCAGTACCTAATAGCTTATCACAATTACCTAATAGCTGTTAGTTTAACACCATTGTGACTTGTTCCCGATTGGGCACATCGGATGCATTAAGATGCACATCTTGTGCAGTATTACCTTACTCGTTTGGTGTTACAGCGCCGCGGAAAAGGAGTGTGATAAAATGTTAAAACAGGAGCGTGGAAAGCGCATCACCAACAATTCATCTCCGATCCAACCGATAAAAGAAATAACAGAAGTAAAAAATTTAGTATTTTTTCGATTGATCGAATTATAACGTCGATTTCCATGGGATACAATAATTCCCTTTATATTTTTTTTCAAAAACTACGATCACTTCAAAGCTTGTTGGCGGAACTTGTTATTATTTTTTATCTTTGACATCTTAGATAAATCAAACATATTTTCACTATAGCAATTGATGAAATTAAATTTTTCGTACGTATACTGTACGAATTTAAATTCTCGAAACCAATTGTTTCATCATAAATTTCGCAAAATTAAGCTGCAATAAAATAATGATTCTTTCATTTTTTTCGTGTGAAAATCTTCATTGCGTACTGCTAACAATACATTATAAAAATCATTCATTTATTATTATTAAACACTAATTTAGTAACAACGATACAAGTAACTTGTTAATGCACGCATGCTGTATTTTGTAGAGTAATACACTCTGGATCGAATATATTATTGTATTATATGAGGCAAATTCACGTCATTCGAAAAACTTGGAAAATTTTCAATTTTGTGAGGTCCATTCGCTGATGACTTGTTCGCAAATGATACTAAACACCTAAAACAGGACCGGCGAGAAGAATCCACGGCACTGACCGACCCATAAGGAATACACGTACACTGTATATTTATATTACGCAACTACTTATCACGTGCCCGTGTCAACGTGAGATTATGCAATACCGTACCAAGTATTTCACTTCGCTATGCGTTTAAATGAGCGATTGGATCTGCGAGATGTTTCCAACAAAAGTCTTCAGGATAAGAAACAATTGATTCTTTCGATTCTTTGCAAAACACACCAAAATAGCTTATAAGCATGTTGACATTGCCATACGAGTACAATCGTTTTGTTTTTTGTTTCGATATTCCATTAATATTAAAATCAAAATGGAACATTATATGGTCAATCGCAAAAGGCTTATTTAAGGCATTTTTTTTTATTGCATATTTTCAATCATTGAACATATTTTCTAATACGATTTTTGTTTAAATTGTAATTATTGATAGAGATATAGCTACTTTAGTGGCGTGCAATCTGGCCAACCTGGGCGGTTTTTAACTTTTCCCGAAACTTTAAACACGTTTTACTCGGAATTATTTTTCGCTTTTTTTCATAAATAGTTGCCTTGATATCTCAAGTTTAACATAACCGATTTAGATGAAATTTTATGTGATTTTTTTTTATACATTCTCTTATGGTATATACTAGGATTATAAAAAAATTGAATTTTTACTATTTTTAAAAAAATTCGGAAAATCAAAAAAAAGAGATTTTTTTTTCAAACCTCCGCCATTTTGCGAAAAAATATTTTCTTATATACTTGGTTCTAGTATGTACTAGAATTGCATCTTTATTAATTACGAATATTTTTTTTTTGTATTTCATGTGACTAAAAAAGTTGGGATCGTGGCAAATATGAAGCGCCATTTTTTTGAGACCCCCTACTTTACCAGCCTGTAGCTTTTTAGGTTTTTAGTTTTTTGGTTTGAATATTTTTTGTATATTTTTGAAATATTAATAAATATCTGCGAAAAAAATTGACGTTAAATTGTTATTTTATTTTCTATAGCACTTGCAAAACACCTAAAATTTCAGCCTTAGACCGGAATACTGCCTTAATCGTCAAAATAATTTTAAAGAAAAAACCACAATACAGACTGATTTAAGCAATCTCTAAAGAAACTTTCTTTACAATATTAAGATCAAGAATAAAATGATAATTATCTTTTCGCATAAAAATGCACTTCTTACTAACGTTGATGTGATAAGTAAATCAATACATTCGATTAACAAATAACTCGTTTCAAAATATATAATTTAATAAATATATAATTTTTCATAGTTTATTTCAATAAATAAATGTTTTTTAAATCATTCATAATAGAGATGGATTTTTTTCAATAGCAAGACAAGGAAGATATATTCCACTGTGATTTAATTGAAGTTGGTACGGAGCAAACCATATGTTTTACAAATTAAAAAGAACTTCTAACCGTGCATATTTAATTTGCATATGTACGATTTGTACTTATCGTCTGAACAAATCTAAATTTATACAAAGCATAATAACACACCTGTGCAAATACCTATTGCAAACAAGTGTTTAGAAGAAATTTATGTCTAACATTATCACTATGTACGTTTGAACAATTTGCCACAAACGCTTTAAATAATTAAAAACGCGTAATTCAGTTAATGATTTGTTTTTCAAATCAAGATTGACCGACCTTAGGGCATCTTTACATTTTAATTGTACTTAAATAATCCGCCTTTATCGCATAATGGTTATCTCAGGTGTCATGAAAATCACACATGTAATTTTGATAGACAAATCTGTATTAATGATAATATGACCGTCTTTTTTTTTTTGAGCTATGATTTGCAGAAAAGCTAAATTACTAAAAATCAGGTGAAAATACTTTTTTCACTCACATATTAATTACATGTCATCATTTTTTTATATTAAATGCAGTTTTTAATTGAAATAAACATCATTTTAATCAATAAAAATATTAAAATATGGATTCAAATTTTCTACATTTTCGTGTACATATTTTAAGTAAATATAAGAATATCTCTAACATGTTTTCAGCCACAATCTCATTTTTCATAGCTTAATAACTTTTAGATCCTAAAATTTTCAGCACAAAGCACATTTTAATATGATGACAAAAATACTTTTTTCAGTATATAATATATTTCACTTTTTATATCAGTTGGAAAATCGTGTCTTAATGAAATAATTATATACCTGCAGTCAATCACAAACGAATAGAAGATGTTTATCTGATAAGAACAGGGAACATAGAAAAGGCATATATTAATTCATTCGGAAATATACACCATTCGTATAAACTCGTATATTACATGAAGTAGCGTTTTTAGCACCTGCGGCATTTTTCAGCATATCGCGCTACATGCTTAGGTGTAACAAAAACATCGCGTTACATTATCATCCAGCAGCCGCCCCGGGACTCTTGAATGGCGATTGCGTTGCGGAGGGCTTGAAATGGGTTTTTTGTCTAATCTTTTCATCAAAAACTAACATTAAACTTCGTATTAAGTTTTCTTTTTCAAAAAAAAAGCAGTTTTAATCTGCCTCTTGGGACATAGACTCCTGCTGTATTTTCACCAACTTGTTAGTATTGCCGTAACCGACTACTGAGTTTATTTGAGGAATAACATTTGGGGTTTGCTTTTCATTTTTTGATAGCATAATCAAGCTTCCGTCATCTATATTAGGTTCCAATCAAAACCTTTACACGTCCTTGCACCGTTCAGCTCACTGCCGGGGCATTTTTAGCGTAATTTGTGCGCGGCATTTTTTGTCATTTTTATTTAATATTACGCATTTCATATTTGAAAACATCCACAATCCAACTGCAATTCTGGCAAATGAAAAATATGAAGATCATGTATCTTAACGCTTTTACTGCATTACTGTTGTTTATTTTTGTTAATGTTACGTATTACTTATTATGTAGCAATGGACGGTGCCATAGATTTAAGTAAATTTGATTTCATAGTCCAATCCCATCCAATTCCACTAATCCGCGAAAAACCAAGAAACCGAAAACTCTGTGATCTTGGGCATTTTGAAACAATAAAAATATATCAGTCAAATTTTTTTCTTTATTTCTGATATTATTGATATTTTTTCCTTAATACCCACGTTATTGAAAAGGAATAAAATAATGATGTGTTATTTCTGTTTGTTTCAATTTCACACAATACGATATGATTAAAACTTTATGCATTTGAAGCACTGTAAATGCCATCATAAATACAAAATACTAAGACTTATAATTAATACAAGATCTGTGTCGATAGATACTTCCCAATACGAAATGTACCGCACCGCATCGCCCAAAGAATATTAATATTATTTGTTCTTCGATTATGTTTTACTCCTGATACCTCGAGCACTGCTTTCAAGCGGTCCAGTATAAACTATTTGAATAATAAAACATTAAAAGCGATATCTGATTAATATTTTTCATTTGGGGAAATCTATATTGCAAGTATGGTATCATCAATATAGTAACTAGAGTGTTAGCGGCTCGTCAAAACTTGCTCTTCGGATCGGTCATATGATATCCCAATTGCAAGGCCTGTCCGACGGATTAATGCATAAAACTTGTCGGGTGGTCATGTAGATAAGTTTACAGTTAATTAATATCAAATATAATAAACTTTATTGGGATATAAATGATAATTATTACAGCAGTTAATAGCTGTTTTCGAATAAAATTAATCACGCGTGCTTTACACTGACTTGTATTGACTCAATTTCTGCGATAATTACCGCATTTATTTAATTAGGTATAACCTCACTATTCCTAACACATTTACTTTTATTTTAAATAGAAAGTGATGAAATGATAGCTTATGCATATATTCAACGTAGTCAACAATAAAAGACCTATAAAAAGGCAATTATTTGTGCTAGCGATATGTATGAGAGATTCTATTGAAACCATCAAAAGCTTGAATGAAAATATTCGTTTACATTCGGCATTCTACGCTCACATTTTCTTGAACAAAGAGGTTAGCGCTTTTTAATTTATCTCAATGAACCGGAAATGCAAATAATATGCACATTACCTTACAACCATGTTATCGTGAGAAATAAAAATATTTCTTAACATGCACGTACCGACATAAACTTCAATAGACTCTTATGGTTACGATATTGTCATTATAAATATGTTTTTTAATATTTTGGAAACAACAAGATATTCGTCAGAATACCGTATGTATTGCGTTTATACTTCAACCAAATGCTTATTTCGCTGACAATAAAACAAAAATTATGTGATAAAAGAAAGTTGATTGTTGAAATTTTCAATCTTAAAATATTTATCCTTATATAAATTGTATTATAAATCTTAAGACATCGGAATTTACTTATGTTTTACATTTTATTAGGATACTAGTATTGCTACCCGGCGTCGCTCGGACTAAGCGACCAAAAATTATTTAATGTTATATCATTCAACATAATTATATCACAAAATCTAACATCCAAAATAGAGTTAAAATTAAATCAAAAACTTTATTTTATTTGATGACAGCCCCGCCCCATTCTCGCCCATTAAAATGTCCAAATTCAAGGAAAAAATCTAATTTGCTGTCAAAGATATGTCAAATAATATCTTCACGTAAATAATAAACATTATTATATTAATAAAAGCCGGGAAAAAGTTGGTAGATGACTAATTTTTTACATTTTGACTAAATGTCTTCGCCGATAAAAATTCAAACATATTTTCTTTCATATTCGTTTTTATGGCAACTTGCAACAACAATGCAAAAGGGAATTACAGACCCACATGCATACATACGCCGTTTCGGTTATATATATAAGATTGTTGAATGGGTCATGTATTTGCATTGTCAGCATTTGTGTCCTAGTTGTAAGATCGAAGAGATCAGATTGATGTCAAATTTATAGACGGGTTCTTATCCCACACTAAGTAGTTTCATTTTTCTATTCTTTTTTCAAAGACATGGATGTCTAGGTTGTCTTAAATGCAGTCCCACCCCCATCCAATCCTTTAAACAGGAGGGATTAGCTTATTACTGGTACTTTCCTATTTCTATCCTTATCCATATCCTTAGTCTCTTCGAAAACTAGAGGTTGAGCAACTGAGTAACAAGCAGTTCTCGCAGAAAACTTTTGTTCATCCATTACCTGTTCTGAATCCATTTTCTGTTTTCATTTGAGCAGACAAAAATATTCTACTAATGTCATTCAAAATTTTAAATAAAGGTCACTATGATCAAATAGTAATTATAAATTATTGGTTCAAATATTCAATTTTGACAAAAAGATACACCACGAAACAGATTTATCAGAATTCTCTGTTTTCAGACTGATTAAGTGAAATTTGATGCATCTGTTAGCATTTTGATTAACCTTTTGACACCTAGAGCCGCCACGAAAGGCTTTCAGACATTACGAAGAATTGCGTCACAGACCTGAGGTTTTCAGTACATTACCGGTTTCATAATATCACGATTCTCGTATCAAAATGCTAGGAATATTATACGAAGGGAAAGAGAAAATTCCATTCCGGCTGTGGAAATATTTTCTCCACTTTCACTTATGAATTTTAAAAGCATTTGACTCTTCTTCCACTCGAGAAAATGAAAGACGAATGAAAAGGTTTCAACGTCACGTAAATGTGTGAATATAAACACGTTTTGGTCCAATATAGTTTTCTTCGAGGTCACAGATGGGATTTTTTTTATTTTCCAATCATTTTTAGAGATGTTTTAGATCACCGTAGACGAGCTAAGTATAACGTAAACCTTCGATATACTGACTATTCAGTCAACTTTGTAATTTTTATCCAAAACATATGATTTTTTTTAGTTTTTTTTAGGCGACACACTAATTATGACTGGAAAATATCGATATTTTTATCTTTGAAATAGATTTAAAAAAAACACGCTTCTACTTACTCCTTACACGTGTGTTCTGATGAAGATCAGGGCCAATTTCGCTCATCGCGAGCATTATCAATTGCAATCAATTTTACGTTTACTTTTTAAATATTTCGATTAATTGTTATATTTATCACCCGTACCTCATATACATCTATTTTCTTAGCCATGACGGTAATAAAATTTGTATCACTCTTTAAATATATCAGCAGAGTCAACCAGGCCGCAATATTTTTATTACTATTAGATACAGAGTTAAAACATCATCTTAAGGTTGTGAGTGGCAGTTCTATTAACGTTCACTTGTCATAAATGTAGTTAGCGCAATCACCTCCAAGTAATGGATACAGTAATAATATACATTTCTGTGATAATTTTATAGAAAATAGATTGAGTTTACTCGCATCTATTGGGGCATAAAAATGATTAGTATCCGACCGGGCATGCAAATTATCATTATCATATTAATAATCGTAAAAACAAGATAGCTGGTGTTAATCGCATTTGTCTTTGTCTGGCACGTAGAATATTAGAATGAAATACTTTTGAATCCATGCAAGTAATAATAAATAATTCAATACTTTCGATGGTTTCGGCAGTAACTTTGTGGAAGATCATTTTAATATAAAAAATTAAAATGACACTGTGACACGTGTTTCGCCCAATACGTGGAATAATCAAAGTTATTTTAAATTTTATATAAATTATTCAATTTCAAATTTAATATTATGTTATGTCGCATGCTAATGTAATTATAATTGTAATTGTAATGTATGTTATTGAATGTGCCTGATAATTTTTTTTGAGGAATCGTGAACATAGGTGGTTTGTTCATCTTAAGGGTAGAGCCAGTCTTCCAATGAGGATAACACTAGGAAGAGCTTTAGCAATTTTAAAAGGCATGATGGAGTTCTAACTAAAAGATGCAGTGATTGTTTTGACCAAAGGATGCAATGAGTTTATATGCCGTAATAATGTATCTAACTGTATATCTGTGTCTGTCCAAATGCAAAAGATGTCGTCTAAATGTCTAAATAACGATATCATGTTTTTAAAAGTTTGAGTAATGGGTCATTTTACTTTCAAAATAAATACTACATTCACTAGAAAAAAAAATATTTGAAATAAAACGGATCAGACATCAATATATGTATTATATTAAATACAGTAAACATTTTTAAATTTTTTAGCTCCCTTTGCTGAATTTCAATATATTTAAATAATTTTATTTGTGCATGTATTTCTATTATACTTCTTATGTATAATTAAAAGACCCATGTTAGAATTATTGCTAGTTACTTACAATGGCTTACCTGTACATTTAATATTTTCTATTTGAACAAACTAAATAACCTGTAAACTGTAATATATCATTTTTGTGAATCGTGGGCGCAGGAATAATAGGTTCATTTAATCATTGTGTTGCATTGATTCAAACGTGTTCTTGTTTTGTTCTACAAAACGTCAAAATAATTGATGTTTTTACGCTGTTTATATTTCTACAAGAGAGCTTTTAAAATGGACGACATACAGAATAATTTATTGCCTGCTAGCAATAAAAATAATTGTTTTAAAGAACAACATATAGGTTTATTTCATTGAAGAGTATTTAATGTAAGATCGTACCGATTTCAAGTGCGCGAAGAGCACAAATTAGGGTGTTATTAATTTAAGGCCAGACTGTTTGACGATCTTTCGTTATTATTTATTCGCTATATTTTATACTAAAAATATATTATATCTTCGACATAATGATGCATTTTAATTCGAAAAAAACCAATCACAATGCGTCATTAGTAGCACATTATTATTAGTACATATGTACATGGAAATCAGAATAATTTTAATTATTAATCATGAAATAAAGCAGATGTGCTTGTTATTATAATAACAAATTCAGTATAAAAATTTAACTTCAGTTAAAGTTTTAATTTCAGTATAAAAGTATTTAACGACTGGAAACAAGTACAGTGCTACCTATCAGCATGAAATCAATATGATTGATCCAAATGATGTGACAGACAGCGGATATGTATGTATATGTGCCGCGTTACAGATAAACAGTAACCAATATGTATTGTAAAATCAACATATCAATAAGGTAACTCAAAAATTCACAAGCTTTCACAAGAAATGTTCCTTAGCTTAACAAATAAATGATTAAAAATTTCGGAATTGCGTAGAAAGGCAATATTTTGAATTAATTTTCAAAAAATGTACCACTCTCAAATATATTTAATAATGATTGGGACACGAGTAAAACCAGTGCTGATTTTTATATACTATAATATATTATTTCCCCATATATATTATGTGGACATCTACCAAACTTAATAGCGATGGTATCCAAAAATTAATACTCTCTAATAGGTACTTTGTAAACGTATCTATCCATATATCATGTTTTCGGATTATAATAATTACAGTGAGCATTTTTCCGTTGACAGTTTAAATAATGTGTTAATAAAATTACCTATTCGGAATGCGCTCACTATTCGCACCACTTATCTGGTATTGTGTTGCTTTTCTTTTTATCTCCGTCCATCAGAATCGATAAGATGATGATGGTACGTTTATGAATCGTGCTAAAGCTCCGACGATAGGAAGCTCGCCTGCCCCCTCGCAATTATTGTCAGAATTTTATTAGTGGTCGCGCAGATGTGCATTGAGAGAACTTCTAACAAGTCTTTGTTGCTGTTACACTACGAATCGTTAACAATGTATTCTTTATATTATATAATAACCTATGTTATACGGTATGACTGACGTGGCCATTTATTTTCTCCCTAAACCGGGACACCTAAAAAAGGTAAGTACTTATCCGTTTTAGGCACCTCACACGATAGTTATGTTAAAATCATGACATTAACCAATCTATTTTATTTAATTATTTGAAAATTAAGTTTTCAAAATATTGGGACATTTATCTAATTTATTTTCGTTTAATATTTCTTTCAACAGCGGGCATCAGTGCATGCATGCTCGTCTTGCAATAACCTAATAATTTGTGATATTTAATATCGATTTAATCACAAAATACGACCCGAACACTTACTTAACATAACAAAACCCAAATATATTCTAGATCCATCGGCAGACAATCTGCAGCAGTATTAATTGCGTCTTCGACTATATGTGGTCCACATCCGATCCCTACTAAAGTTCTACCAACAGCTAAATTAAGTTTGGTGCACGCATTATTGACGCATCTCCTATGTTATCCGCTGAAATTAGAATTCGTGTTGTCGCCACAAAATTCCACAATTTTTACAGTCAACTTATTTATCCCTTTTCCCAAACGCGAAATTTCGGCGTGCCGAAAATTTGTTTGGGGTCACCGGAACACACCTTCGGAAAACGTCTGTTAACATTAGGTATCACTGAACTTAACTCGGTGATCCAATCGGGGAAATTAATTATAAGCTTTGATTTTTGTCTTGCCAAGCCAGATTATTTTGTTGCCAGTAGAGTTATCATGTTTCGTTATATTAAGGAACTCACTTATCACTTTTACGGTGTTCACTATCAATACTTGCTAAATTTTTTGTACTTATTCCACAATTGATTTACTAATGGCAGGTCCTTATCTTAATTAACTCACTTATATAATAATTGGTATTAAGCAAATATATAGCTGTACTAGACCGGATGATTCAAAACATTAAATTTACAAAAGGCGTGGAGGCTACATTTGTAGCTTAGGTTTTAGATATAAACAGTTTGTTGGTAATCCGGACCTGTGGTTACCGGTTCGGATCCAGGATACTGGCTGGTGGATGCTATTTTATGATTGAACGAAATAAGAGAGCGGCTCCAATAAGCTGAATGAAATATTGAGAGCATTATTTTGATCTTTAACAATCACACGATGCAAACGTGGCAACCATTTATGTTTACGTGTTAAGTATAATATGCAAGATGCATCAAATCATCTCTCAGTATCAATTCAGCCGTTATTACTTCAGTTAGATTACAAATATGCACCTCAATTACTAAACTTTAAAGAAGATTAATTCATTTGGATGTCTCGAAGTTTCATGTAGGTACCTGGAGGAACGATAAACGATCACAGATTTTCTGTACATACCGTTTGAAAAAAGAGCCAATCATAGAATATGTAAATAACTCTCTGCAAAGATACGATCAGGGCTGGTTTTACGTATTGAATCGTATATTGGCTGTATTTAAATGACATATTATGCAAATCATAGTCATTAAAAATATTCGTCACTAAAGTCGTTACAAAACATTTATCTAACATCCAATGTCACAACCAATTAAATTTATAAATGTTATAATTCACCTAGCCGCCAAGCATTCGATGCAAGTAATAATTACACTAATTCTAAAAGTATTTTACAGTATTTCAAAAAGAACATCTAATTTTAAGTTAAGCCATATGATTATGAAATAAGAACAGGATGGTGACTATACCAAATTTAGTTAATTCTACTGGAGTAATAAACAGATAATAAAATATTTTCATTAAAATTAAAATATTATATACTTTTAGAAAATTGTAAAACATTTATATGGCAACACTTATTTCTCATTGATAGAGAATCATAAAAAAATCCAACGATATGAACTAAATAGCAAGTTTACTGCGCATCACTCTGACATTCATTTTTATGTTATTATTTTATAATATGAAATGTATGCTCAATTAAGCCGTTACATATTGTTGAATCCACTTTGATTTGAACTACATATGTCAAACATGAGTACATACATATACTTACGTATACATTTATGAAGAAATTACACATTTTAGTATTTAAAGAAGAAACGCTAACAAGATTCGTGAATATTTTCGATGGATTTGGCGGTAACCGTTACTCAACTGCTTGTGTTACGAGGTGTAACAAGCATTTCGCTTCTTTGACTAACAATTTTGCAAGATACAAATATTAACAATATAATATTAATCACATTGTCTTTGCATTGAAAAATCAAATCAGAAATGAATTCAATAACGGGAGAGCAAGCATCCGTCATGTTTAGCAACTGATAAAACTAATTTAAAGATATCAAAATAAATTTTATAAATTTACCTCCATAATAATTACTGTCGCACTAGAAGGAATTTTAAATACAAAATATTTTTCTCAAAAATATATTGTTATACCCTATAAACGAACTGGTTATAATCTTGATTAAACACATTTCCCTTGCAATAATCACTTAGTTAGATTATAAATTTTCTAATCATTTCACGATAATAATTCATCCAATTATAAGTTAGCACTGAGGCAGAAAACTTACACGATCTTGCGAAAAGAAGATAACATGTGTAAGATCATAGGCGGATCCACCGAAGGGGGCATGGGGGCTATGCCCCCCTCCCCCCTAGAGGATAATTAATTCCATTCAAAATACTTTAACATTAATTTTCAAATTATTTTTATTTAAATAAATATGTTGTAGTCTTTTTTACCCTTTAGTTTAACAACTACAGTTGCGGCAAAATAAATCCGCGCACCATTTTAATTCGATGAATTTGCAAATATTTCCTCGAAATCTTTACCGATTTCCATTTTTTTTTCTTCCGATTGTAAAGAAAACTAATAGCCATAATTTGAAAAACAATTAGCTGACACCTTTCACGAACCTTAAGATGGCCTGGCTGCTTACCGCGTCTTGTCCTCATGAATTAAACTTGAAATCATCAGAGTATATGACTCGTCACCAATCGTCCAAAATCCAATTTTTATGCACCTTCGTCCATTCTTATCTCCATGTTTACATTTCTATAGTGATAACTGGTTTTTATTTAGGTCCCATAGTGGGAAATCCGTGTGCCACGATTCTAATACGGCTATTACGGACATTTCTCATGGATCATGTGAAATCAATGGTCGACTAAAGCTTAGCATAGAAAACTGTAGCAGTTTTACAGCGTTTTTTAAAAACCATACTCCTTATATGAAGGTAATCCCGGTCAGTTGTTAAGCGCTTTCTGTCGGTTCAAACATACCCCTCTGGAGCGCCAGTTTCACAAAATATTTTTAAAGTAATCCACACTTTACTTTCTACGCATCCTACTCTACGCGAAATTTTTCTTTTTGATAAGTTTTCCCCAGAAAACTGATAATTTCATTACTTTTCTCATAAATTTGTGTTTCCTATCAATATTTTTAACATATGTTTTAAATTAAGGAATTACGGATAATGTGTAACAATTTAAACTTTTCCGTGTGAATAAAAAAGGTCTCAAAAGTTTAATCTTAAACTGGCAGTTGAAAAAAAGTATTTTGGTATTGTCCACTTTTGAAAATTAGATCCTGATATATACGACATGTGATAAGTTAATAATTATGTCCTAATTGCGAGGCTTTGTTACGAATTTGACTAAATTTGACAATCAGCGTACCTCCGCTGAAAGGACGTTTTCCACATTACGACGCATGAAAACCTGGCTAATGATTCGTATGAGTTCGAAAAGACTATATGGTCTGGCTTTGTAACATATACTCTGAAAAATGGATATTTAACCTGTATATTTTTTGGGCCAATTTGCAACGTCAAAAAAACGAAAATAAGACTTAATTTTATGTTTGCGATTTTTCTCTGGTATTAAACTTTATTTTTTAATGTTTGCATTTTTGAATTGAAATAAAAGAATCGATGATAAAAGTCAGAATCATCAATAATATCACATGATTTTGCTAGCGGTCATCTATTCTTTAAACGCAGGGTAAGCATAATTTATTCTGTAAATAAAAGTAGCGGTGCCGTTCAAAGAAATCGCATAAAAAGGGTCATTTTTTTAAATGTTTTATTTATGTATCATGTTTATTTTCAAATTGAATGGCCACCCCCTGGGACAATTCCTGGATCCGTCAGTGTATAGGATATATATAATAATGGCCATAATTTCAATAGTAGATTTACTATTATAAATAATGATTTCTAAAGATTAAATTATTAAATCTTAGGTGAATCTTAATTGCCTTGTTTATTGGCGTTAGAATTAATCGAGAGAGCTGGAGCTATAAAATATGTAAAATTCACACCAGTAAATTTATTTTTAAAATAGTTAAAATTGCGTGAATTCATTCTTAAGTATATTTTGTTTTTTTGTTCATATATTTTGCATTTCATAAAAAATAATTATGCTATTCATTTCAAGAAATTTCAATAATATAAGGAAACTTTTCAAATATTATATTCTCATCTGATTTTTTAAAAAATTACAAACCACAACCGTCGGTAGTTATTCTATACAAATGTTTCTCCAAACAGGAACCAAAAAATCGACACCCATTAAATTATTTCAACGGTTTTATGGAGTTGTGTCCAAGGGATCGTGATATTCTTGTGATTTTTTCATATCTCGTTTTCCTCTATATATGATCCTGAAAATAGGATGTTGATAGATCAACTACCTCTTCTCAATCTCCAAAAAGATACGAGCATCCACTAGTTATACGAAACGTGGATTATTAAAGTGATAAATTCTATTTCTATAGTTTATGTAAAAGTGACTTCCACGAAGTTACCGTCAAACTCAGTTAAATCTAAAGGAATGTAACACATAAAAGTGTTCGCATTAGGCGTATCGACGTTAGTTCACTTGATGATAAGATATTTTAATTTAAAATCGAAACACGTTATGTTTCAATATCGGATACAACAAACAAGGAAATGGTAGCCAAGTTCAAACAGAAATACTAAATCATAGAAGCGAACAACACCCACCAATCGCTGTGCAGATAATTATTTTACACATGCCAAGAGAGAGCACGGAAGAAAAACGGCAACTAAAAAACCGCAAAACGTACAGCAATTTTACTCTCTTCGCTGAAAAGCAACGAAACCATTTTGCACATATATATTTAATTACAAAATTTATCAGTTAACACTTATGACTTTATGCTTTATGTATTTAACCGTTCTGCCATTTTTTCATACTGAAATTAAACACTTAAAACTTTTGTTTACATTTATCGTGGATTAGTGGTAGCGTATTACTGTATACTTCCGAAAGTCGTTTTGAGCTCAAGAGCCCAAGTCACCGAATGGCATTTTTCACACATGTTTGTCAGTAAATTTGTGAAATTTTATGCAGCAATTCGATGCCTCTGTTATTTTTACCTTTGTGTAGGAGGAGTTTATAATTCAAAGTCAAATTCGTAAAAATATGATTCAAAATTGTTCTACTTAACATAAAAGATTACAAATTCTATGAATCCATTCCATTGTAGTTCAGATTTATCAATTTCTATGCCTGTGATGCTTTTTTCAAGGAACGTATAAAAATGTTGTAATTATACTGTTTTACAATTTATTACGCACCGTATTGTAATCACTACAGTAAACTACGTTTTATTATGTTTATAACATCTTATCTCTAATCCACTTTAGTGGAAAATGAATGTATAAACTAATCACATAATAGAATAAAAGCTTTTGTTTTCATTTCAAAAATTATACACTTTTTAGCATATGGCTTTTATATATATTATACTTGTTTTGTTTCCAAGGCAAATTATGCTTTCGAAATTCAAATTGCTTTTTGAATTTCAAAATTTTACGTTTGTCTTGTTAGTATAATTAAATTACCTAATGAAAATGCCGACTTAACAACTTCAGAAAACTGTATGCTGGAATAGGCTTAGTGTAAGATTCAAGCATTTAATTTTAGGTTACTAGTAGTGGGCCGCCTGAGCGGCGTTCAAGCTCTGATTACCTGAACATCACTGGCGAAAATGAAATTGAATTGTTGCAAAGTGGAGTAATATATTACCTGATAGCCCAGAGTTTTCAAAGCTTTTATTAAATGTAGACTTTGACTTTGAAATTTCTCATTCAATTTCATTTGAATTTCAACATAGATTTTTAAATTATTCTTTCGTTTTCTAACGTTGATAACGTTGAATGAGTAGCGTGATAACTAAAAGTTTTAGTTTCCTAAATCATAATTGAATTCTTTTTATAATTTAGACATTCTAATTAAGATAAAACGATATGAAAAAAAATGTCAGTAAATGTTTGATAGATTTAAATTGACCCTTTGAGTTTCGTTAATTTATTGTACAAAAAATAATAATGGTCGATTGCTTGAAAAGCAAACGGTAGACTTAATATAAAACAAATAAATTGGAATAATTCAATCATATAAATCGAATGGAAAAACCTAAAATGTTCATTGAATGTTTCAAATTAACTGGAAGATATGGATGTTTACAAAATTTTTGTTCTATTAAATAACGATTTGATGAAGCATGTTTTCGGTAAAAGATTTATATCGAAGGCAACACTTAGGTACGCTCTAAGATTTAAATTAAAAAGTACAAGGTAGGTTTACTACCGTTTTCTCATACTACCATTACATCATGACATTCACAAAGTCTCGACAATTATCCTACGTCATGTTGGAGAATCTTTAAATGAACTACTGTTTGAGAATCACAGATAGGTAAATCGATCGGAAAGAAACATAACTACCGGTTCGGATAACCGCGTTTGAAAACACTGGGCGAATCGGACTTATAACAACAATAATTATTAACCCGATCGATGACTTTCTCGGTGAACTTTCACGCACTTGCGCTCTTCAATATCGGTCAATTGACTTTATAATAATCTCATTATATATAAGTGTACCGATTTATCGTATATTTGAAAGCAGACATTGTTGTATGCTATCAATTGAGAAATGTTGAATAAAGATTATTTCAAAAATTAAGTCTTCAATTTTTTTATGAAAATTAACAAATGATGCTTTGACTGTTTCAAAAATATATCAGACACTATCAGATAGATCCAAAAGGTGATCAGAATTCTTTTTTTGTGCGGATCACTTCATCAGCAAAAAAAAATATATCACACACACTGATGACGTTTTTAATAGATTAACGGTAAATCAATAACAGTATACAAGATAATCTCAGCACTTTGGCACTAAGACATATACATACATATGGACTTACGCCCAACCAAATCCTGATAGCGTTGACCAATTCTTCTTGCTGATTTAACATAATATAAGACTGGCATGAACAGGAGCTGGCGTCAATCGTCAGCGATGATAATTATCTTGTAATAAAGATTGTATCGTTGTTTTTTTTCTGCTGTTTAATAATACTGATGGCATATCAGTCATGTATGCAGTGGTCGTCTGCACATGCAATATAGCGACATGGTTAAAAGTAAAATGCAACTCGCGTCCTCGTCTCTACACAGCTCTGATGAAGAGATTGTAATGCATCACGGAATTAATGACTACCTTAAGTTATTAAGTATATGACTACAAATAGTGTGCGCATTGTGTCGGTGGTAAACCCTATTCGCGGCACCGGTAAACCCGTATTCTTTATGGGACCAAAAACTTTATTCAAAGAATTCTAGTGACTAATAAGATTCTTAAAATAATATGATACATTTAAAATAGAGTGTGATGCCATCTTGAGGTATTGTTCTTGTCACCTTAGTTGGTTTCCTGGCGATATTTGGAATACATTCATGAATAAATTCGTCCTTATAAAAACGATGCTACAGCTAGTATACAGTCCATACAAATATTTTTATAATGGATTCGGCGGTAACTTTGTGGAAGTTCATTTTAATATAAAATAACTTTGATTATTCCATGTATTGTGGAATTGTGGACTATTCGTGGAATACGTGGATATTATAATATTTTTATCGTAATTTAATGCACACATAGAAAAAATTGATGCGTTTAATTGACTTTATTTTATGTATTACCGATTTAATTTATTCAACAATAGAGGTCCAAATGAAATAAACGATAAGCAAAAAAAGTTACTTAAAAATATTTGGCATTACAGCTTACGCCAATGCGCCAAATATTCTTAACTGTGAAAGTCATGCGAGATTAACTCGATGATAAATTACGTAGCAGTTGTGCACAAAATCAACGATTAATAACATATACCCAGCCCAAGATCTCTTTTTTTTGAATTGAAAAAATTTTTGACCTTGCCGGGAATTAAACCCGGGCCCCCCGATCGCTAGGACAAAGCTCTTGCCACTAGACCACAGGGACTTACTTAATAGATAATGTAAAATATTCAATAAGATATCGTCAAATTAACATAAACACTGGTATTGAAAAGATCAATAATGTATGCTTGATTTGAATCAAAATATAGAATACCGTCGAAATATTTTGAATGGCACCTGGCACCTCTAATTACATACATAGTATAGTAGTCAATTTAATTATGCATATGTACCTTCGGAAGCGTGGCATTAGCAGTCATGTGATTCATATTTGTAAAACAGAATGTCAAAAGCATTGTCAACTTAAGTAAGTTATAATTTATCCATTTTGAGAAGACAATGAGAAGCATTTGTCATTTTTATGCAACTTTGATTATATGGTAGAGGAGGTCGTTTCATTCCTTGTAGGCGATGAAAATACACACTCTCTGACTTCATAATAATTTGTCTTTAACTTTATTAATATACTGTGTATATTAATGTATCTGTAAGATTTGTCTAAGCTATTTCATCGGTGTTGCTTGATTCAAAAGTTTAACCGTTTTTTTACCGTTACCCGTTAGGCTAGGTTAGGCTACGTGTGACCGATGTTGATCTTCAACTTAGTACTGTCCTGAATAAGGTGAAATGCAGCGCTCTTTTTTCTAACTTCTATATATAGGTTGGTTACCCGGGCATTATATAAGTATTAAAAAATAAAAAATTCTACCTATATACAATAGTTAATTTACGTGTGCTAAATTGTTGTTCAAACATAGCATGTTAATAGCATTATCTATATATTCCCTTGTGCCACCTTCGTCAATATTTTTTTGACCAAGTAGATAATTGAAGCTTATGGGAAGTTTACCAAGTCATGGTCAATTATTACACAAGAA
Organism: Himalopsyche kuldschensis; assembly: GCA_028554975.1. Classification (NCBI taxonomy): domain Eukaryota; kingdom Metazoa; phylum Arthropoda; class Insecta; order Trichoptera; family Rhyacophilidae; genus Himalopsyche; species Himalopsyche kuldschensis. The sequence continues at coordinate 20,737,944 of JAHFWI010000003.1, forward strand.
TGTGTTTTCCAATCAATCAATTTTGTGGAAAATTATTTTGACTAAATTTTAAAAAGGATTCTGAGAATCTAAATGAAACAAGCTAGAAAAATAGCTTGGTGGGATAGGAATGGTTTCTAAATATTTTTTTAGCAACGTGAATCATTTCGGCTTCACGAGAACTGGTCGCAAATCAGTCACCCAATCTATAATTTGTGAGAGTTCAAAGAAATATGGAAAGAGTTGGATAAGGGTAGTCTAATTTCTCCCGTCCTCATCCATGCGATCTTACCAATGGAGCGTAGCAAGGGCTATAAGCTTACTGCCAGCTACAGACTTCTTAGCTACAGGACTGACAAATATAAACATATTTAGATATTATATTTCCGACAATACCGAGCGCTATTGAAAATATAGGTTTATGTTATGAGATTCGAAATGGACTAATCTAGTATATTAATCTTCCATTTACTGGTTCTATTAAATCTACATTTACTAAACATGTAAATGTGGATTCTAATAGTTGATTAGATTGCATGAATGAAACAGAAGATAACATAAACAATTCTTTAGAGTGTAATATAAATGACAACGTTGACGAATGGCAATTGGTAGTGAAATTTAAATTGTGCGGGGGAACGGAGCTTCTTGTTGAAAGTAAACAAGCAATAAATGCATAAATATTTCAACTTGGCTGTCTTTTCTGCATCCTACGTGTGTGACAAAGTAGTCGCTGCATGTCTACAATAATAAAAAAAAGCTTGATTTATAATATAAAACAACAATTTTTAGCATTATATTTTTCTCATATTTTCGCCTCCCTACGTAAAATATAAAATGTGCGAATGCAATTTTTTGACATATACAAATATTCTAATGAAAACAGATACATTTTGTTTTGTTTAATTATAATAATTATAAAATTATGTTATTTATCCCCACACCCTATGTACATATATACAAAGGCGTCATGTCAGATTTCAGGGGAGAGAATGTAGTAAATTTTCTATTCTATTTTTCCTTTATTTCTTCATATCTCCAAGTCAATGCAGAAAACGATGGGTGTATTTTGTTTATCAAATTCAGTAGAAGGCAGATTTATCCACTCAAAATTAAGGCCATACTTCTATCTATCCTGAACACTATACATATATTTTCCTTACCGTCTCCGAATAGAGAGATAACATCTGACTAATAAGCATAGATCATAGTTATGTATAAGCTTACATTTCATGGATCAAAATTATAATTGCGAAAAAGAACGGCCCTTCCGAAAAATTATTGAAACGCTAATACTTTATGGCAACAAAATAAATGGTCAGAATTAAAATGATGTTTCGGTCAGAATAAAAATGGTTTCCTTGGTCAGAATACAATTCAATATAAGGTCATAAAAGAAATAGTAACGGTCTGAATAAAATTAATGATTGTCAGAATAAAATTATTTAGCGGTCTGAATAAAATTATAAAATGATCAGAATTTGTAACAATTTTGGTCTGAAATGGTAAATAAAAACAAAACGTCAGAATAAAATTCGGTAAAGGTTTGGGTTCATATATTTATAATCTCATAATTGCGTGTGTTCTCACCAGAGCACACAGCCATTCCCCTTGGATAGAACTGTATCCATATCCGTGGTTCCAAGAACAATAACGGGCATCCCTTCCCATACTAATTTATATATTGCGCAATATGAACATTATTTCTGATTTTTGCATTTTTGAGAAGCCGATTTGTTGAAATTAAAATTCTGAATTCTCGGTGACTTTCATCATCAAAATTCTCCTCATTTTGATATTTAATTTTTAATATTTAGAGAAAATATCTGTTCACAGCTGTCAAATTAACGTAAATACTAGTGATTTATTCAATGGCCGCGGCGCTAGTAGTATCTACCGCCCATTGGACCATTTGTCGTATGACATCACTTTGCACCAATAGAAACGCTATTCGATCTCCAAAAAAAATTCTGACAGATGTCCAAATACTATTAAATATTACCAATTTCGATTAAATTCTGCCCAATGATATTTAAATTCTGATCGATTTGTTTAAATACTGACCATTCATAATTTATTCTGCCCTCTGTATTCTAACCAATACATTATGACCATTTAATATAAATTCAGACCACTGTAATAAAGATTCTGACCATCTTATTATAAATTCAGACCACAACTGTATTACTATTATGACCGTTAAAATACGAGCCATACTTTATGGTGTACTGTAAAGATTGATGCCGTGGACAAGGAGACATAAGGTGAGTTTCACGGAAAAGTCGATGGCAGCATTTAAGCCACATTGAGTAAGTGCGGTACCGATGGAAATTTTACTCTCAACAAAGCTACAAAAATGAGTGCAACTTAATGTAAGGTTGATGACCTCTTGTTTAAAAAATCACTTTCATTATGAGTATCGATCTACATACTAATTTAAAATTGAAAAATCTTTATATTTGGACCCCAAAAGTAAGCAAGGAACAATTATCAGCCAATAGACCAGTGCGGTTGAAAACTTTATTAGAAATAATAAACATACTTTGAATATTTTATTTTGCGGTATACATTTGCTAAATTCAAACTTGGCTCTCTCATTCTGGAAAATCTGATATGGCTGCAGAGAAATATCATAAACACCAAACTTTATTATCCCATTTCACGCACCTGGCTCTGGTTCTAGCTATATATACTTTTCCTTGCAAACGTTTAAATTTAATTTTGCTTCATCTAGTTGTTTGAATTAGTAATTCAGTACATCTGGATATTTAACCTTTTAAAGCTTTCGCTGCCCGATTATATATATCGAATATATAATATTATAAAAGAACACATACATAATTGAATGTAATTTTTTGAATTACGAAAACGTGTCAGAATGAGAAGTGTTTTTTACTCGGTCTACGCCAAATGTATGAGGATCAACTCATCAGAGTTTTTTTAGCTAGAACTTGTAAATGACCAAGTCACCTCTTTCTTTAAGGGAGTATAAGTAGTAAGCTCATAGATCTCTTTTAAAAAAATCACACCTTTGTATGCTCTAAAAATAAAGTGAAAATTTTAAAGATTATTTTTGCAGATTGGATGTTATCTGAACCCTCATATATATGTAAATATATATAACCCAAGTTTAATACTTCGTCTCTAAAACTACGACACTAATAATGTAAGAGTTGTTCAAATATTACTTTTAAGAAATGAATTGGCACACAACGGTATAGTTCAAAATTTAGGTGACTTGAACAGATCTAATTTAATAACTAAGTATGATTATTTGGTTCAGGCGAGTTATATGTCAACGATATGATATTTAGAATCTTCAATCCTTGAATTCGATATGATTTTAGAAATACTACTAGATACTATCATAATGTCATGCTATCAAACTTTATGGGACCGAATTTTTGTAATTATCAGTTGCTGCATATGATTTAATGTAACGAAACCTTTTCGTGAATTGAGTTAATCATTATTTTATTAATAACACATTTACTTCGTAACGGACAATCAAAATTTCCGTTAATAAATTTTGAAAGTTTATTGAAATGTGTTTCTGTAATGGTTTATGGAATAATGTATTTTATGATAAACGATGCTATTAACGAATTCAGATTTTATAATTTGTAGGCCTGTAAATAGTTTCGTGAATGAACAGTTGTCTTTGTGAGACTTTTGAGATACAAATAATATATGATATTAACGTCATTAAAACTATTAGAACACATATTCGTGGTTATTTATGGCGCCTCTAAATAACGAAACCGACATGGAAAATGTAGGCGAGGCCTGACGGGCAAATAAAAACGCAATACTCTCGAGAATTGAAAATCAATGTGGAATCTTAAAATAGATGCCATATTGAGGATAAAATAGTGTGGGTTTGTGAACACACTTCCGAATACATGACAATAATTATTTACATTATTGAACAATATTCTATTTATAAAAAAAACTTTTTTCAAATATGTACTTGTATTAATAATGATTTCTTCGATGGTTTCGGCGGATTAACGTTATTAAGTTTCGGATAACTTTGTGGAAGTTCATTTTAATATAAAATTTAAAATAACTTTGATTATTCCACGTATTGTGTAACTAACTGTGACACGTGTTTCGCCTCTTTCAGAGGCATCTTCAATCTTACTATCGCAAAGTTTGCTTAAGTAATTTACTTACTTAAATTACTTAAGCAAACTTTGCGATAATAAGTCTGAAGATGCCTCTGAAAGAGGCGAAACACGTGTCACAGTTAGTTACACAATACGTGGAATAATCAAAGTTATTTTAATTTTATACTAATAATGATTTCAGTTTCAACCGTCTATAGATATATTTCCATAAACCATTATCAATGATATAATTATTTAAAAATAGTACAGCATAGTATGTCCATACGGAAATTAGAAGTTAAACTTATCCATGGTGTTGTAGCAATACATTCCACCGACACCATGGTATATCGTCACTGCCATTCTCAGTTGTAGTGGACTGAGTTTTTGTGCTTATCGTTTGTGCCTTCAAGGGTTGAATTTCAGAATGGACACTGTCATAATCAGTGTATAGATTGGTTTCTAGCTCTGATGTTTTAATTGCTTCCCAACTCAGCCGTACCCGATTCAGAAAACGACAGTAGAGAAAGCTTAAAGCTCGTCCCTTTCCAAGCACATCTTTTAACCCTAAGGTTGTATTATTAAAATTATATAATCTTTCAAACTTTCTCTTTGAATATATCCATATGATTCACATTGGTGAAATTTTTCAAAAAATAATGATTCTGGGATGGGTTGAAAAATTGAAATTTATCTTATGGTAAACCGTGCGTTGAATGTAATAATTGTTCAACGTTGTAACAATTTGAATACTATGAGATTGTGTGCAATCAGAATCAAAACCAACATTATTGATAAATGTTTTGTGGAAAAAAAAAAATTTGGAAACCGGCTGTTTCTCATTTAAAAATACTAAGCGCTCAGCAAAAGCTGTTCTGGTTTACGACAGAATGAGGCTGAATTTTTAATGTTGCAACTATCAGCATGCCATTCAACTATATTTCAACTCCATGTATATCTCATTATATAAATATGTATCTTAATTGATAAAAATTGTCATAATTAGCGTCAAAAATATGAAATTAAAAACAATATATTACGTTCATGAAAGCCAGCCCTGTTTTATCGAATCCAATGTATAATAAACTCGAATAATCATGTCTTACGTCTGTTCATCGCACTCGGTCGACCTCCTTTGTCGACTATCATAAAGACCCATTAGACAAACTTAATGAATTTTATTGGAAAGGTGTAGTGATATGCTGGACCACCCAATATAGATCATAGAGACATTAAATTTGATAACATTACTTCCTAGACACGACATAAAATTTCTTTCTCTCTATAATTTTTTTTTTATTATTTTAATGATATAGAAAGGCACTCGTGATAGGCAATTTTCTTTAAATTAGAGATTACATTAGCCAAAAATACATTTGATTGTCAGGTTTTAATTCTTTAATTAAAAAGAACTATACAATTATATACAAAGCAAGGTGGTTATTTTACATAGTAATAAAACATGGTTCAAATATGTATGCATATTTATCGTTTTTTTTTTTAGAATAAGATAAAACTTAACATAGCTGACTTTTTGTATTGATTTAAAGACAAAGCTGGTGCATTAATTAACAGCCGGTCGTCTTAAAATGCATTATAATGATCAACTAAATGTTATAGCGTGTAAGTAACGTTTTGGATGTGGTTAAAAAAAATCAATATATTTAATTCATTGGTGAGTAACGTGTCTGGAAACTATTTTACATAACTTATTTGCTGTAAGAGATAGTAAATGGCTGGTCTTTATTAAAATATTATTAAAAATATCCAAAGTTTGTTACGGATTTTAATACCATCAAATCCGAATATCAATTTGAAATATATTGTTCTTTTGCATTCCATTTTGCAAAAATTACTATTTTTGCCCACAGTTGATTTATTGTATTATGCCCAGTAAAAAACAAATCTCGTTACTTAAACTTTACCATGGCTTTACCAGTCGTTTAGCGTAAGCTTAATTAATATAGTGCCCGTTATCGTGTGGTGTACTTTAACTATCAAAAAATTGTGTTCGTAATGGCTATTTCCTTTTAATATTAGTAGAAATTATAACCACTCCCTGGTTGCTGAAGTGGGTCACACTTAACATACATATTTGTAAATAGCTAAAACTTGCGTGACTTTTCCACCTCAAGGGCATAGTTTGGGCGCTTCCATCTAGTTAATATGACGATTCTTCAAAATTAACACCTAGTTTGGCCACAAAATATCATATCATTTATTTGAGCACAAATTTACTAATGAGTTTTACACCACAATACTATTTTACGTTAACATGAAAGTCCTTTTATTAATAGTAATACATTATAAATATCAATGTTTTTATTTTCACTAAATTTCAATGTTTTACTAGCTGCAAAGTATTCAAGACTTTGCCACGTACATCTGCAGAAGTGTGATAACAGCAGCTCTAAAGCGCGCGCGGATCTACCTATGTGCCTTATTCACCAAATCACAATTTTATTGAGAACTGGACGTTAAATTTCATTCGTTCTTTATTACTGAAACAACATTTGTGATGGTAGTATATCCTGTAGATGCCTATGAAAGAGGCGAAACACGTTACACGATTAGTCACACAACACGTGGAATAATCAAAGTTATTTAAAATTTCATATCTATTAATTTTATTTATTACTCACAAAATATATACACACGGACTCTTAATTTTTAGCTGGACTAAATTTGTTTACATTTAAGGTTGATATCTTCCTCTCAACGCAAACAATGTTCGACCAATATCATACACAATCGTATCGCTTTTTCCTGTCTCAATTAGTATGTGTCGCGATTCCAAAGAGGAAAATGATTATATTCTTTAGTAAAATTTGTAATAATTCAAAAACTAAACACTCAATAATTATAAAAAAATAAGTGTGATATAACATGCTATAAATAAGTATCGAACACAAAATATTATAAATATTGAGTTAAATATATTCATATGCATTCAGAATATCGTTAAATATTATATTTTCAACATTGTAATTGAAAATATATTATTTAATTACGAAGATTGTATATTTTATTCCATCATATACAGGTTTTTTTTAATTTGGGGAAATACATCCAATGAATAATTTGGTATGTACTGCAGAAGGCAGTTGATGTATGCAGTAGTGTTTGTGGGTCCACAATATTGTTTGTTTTCCATACACCTACTGATAAAACATACTAACACAAAAATCTACCAATAAAAATGTATGTTTCTTTAGTATTTACGGCATATTTATAATGTACTACTCTGGCATGCAATACATTCTTTGATTATTTACATAGTGCTTGTATATTTATTGAAATTCTGAAATTATCAACATTCTAAAACCTAGTTACGTCGCGACACACCTCAATCATGTCTGCCCTAGGCGATGACAACTTTCATTTCCCTTAACTAAATACGATATGCGAGCGATTTTTTGTTTGCATAAATACGACCATTTCCTACAATATAAAAATATGAAAACGAGTTAAACAAAAACGGAAATTGCTGAATACTTTAACTCAACGGGCGCGTTATGTTTTAAAAATAGTCTTGTTTTGATTTAGAAAAAAATGCCATACGACCTAATAATTATAAAAATTAAATAATTATGATGATTCCTTGAATGTAAAGCCAAGACTTGAGACTAAAATGTAGACATACATATGGAAATCCATTCTCATTATGATGTCGTGGAGGTGATAATAATTTGGTATAACTCCATTATAACACGAAGAAAGAAATAGCAATGTATTTTAGTTCCACAAATAGATGATAACTATCTCGGCTTATACCCTCATCAGAACTATGTTTAAACATACAAACTTATTTACATATATATGCTGGTGTAGAAGAGGTACACAATACGTCTACATTTTCTATGGTTATTTTAAATATCACAAGCCAGTAAAGAGAGGAGGAGGTAAATATCCGAAATCACGCGACCTCATTTATAGACGACGACTAAAAAATAAAACGTTAGAACCACGTACAAATAAATATACGTATTCATGCATAAATCTGCATTTTATTGACTAACTCAGGTAGATTATATAGATTTCTTGCACTTTGTCATCAATGCTGTATGTTTGTTATTTTATGTGTCAATGTTTAATATATCTAACGGCAATATTAGTTTGGTTATATTCGTACCACCACAAGAGTATAATAAAAATCATTTATTTTTACAATGTGTTTTCAATAAAAATTTGAAGGACTGTAAAACTGAAATAGTTGAGACTGTAAAAATTTTATTCTCGCTTTTAGATTCAGATATCTAAATGAACTGATAAATATTAATTTAAAGTATCATCGGTAGAATTTTAATTACAATACCGTCACTGTGTGGCAATACAAACAACGACAGCTGTATCGTGATGGTAGACCTATTAACCTTCATTAAAATTAAAGAAGTCTGATAAATTGTACCCACTTTCTATCGTCCAGATTGTTTTTTATCAACGAAAAACTCTTTTGTCGAAAAAAATACGCAGTCAAATGTAATATTTTTTTTACAAGGGCATTGTTTGGAAATGTTTTGAGAAATCTGAATGAATATTTTTGCGTGTAATACCTTCAAAACAATGCAAAAGCATTCAAGCAAATAACACAAAGACAACTATCCGTGAAGAATTTTTGCTTTTTATAATAATTAAATACGTTCTTACGATTTCAAAAAAATGTTGTCGTCTGTGAAGACCTTGGGCTTCCACCACACAAGCTATCAGTATTCAGTGAAGCCAGAAGTGCAATAAGATTTTTTTGTATAATTTAGTATAATTTGCATAATATATTCAGCAGATTCATACAAAAAAATATCAGTACCGAAGAAACGGTAAAATAAATCTAGGATAACATGAAAATAACAACCAATACTGTTATTTTTAGCCAGATGGCAACACAATACCAACATGTAAAATTAGGCGTAGAATAATGCGCATTACACAACTAGACGTTTCAGGTTTTACGTCAGTTTTTATTTGTTCTTTTATTATGCTAAAATCATAATTTTCAAATGGAAGCAACATACGTACGAGTATAAAATCGGCATACAAAGACTCTTCTGAATTAATCTGTCATATTTTATTTATTTCTAGCCCAGGAAACATATAAATTACATTTTTTCAAGCGACAATGAATGCAAATTTTACAGTTGACTGATATCGTACATTATTCCTGTGCATATATGACTTTTGTTTCTTTGTTGATGGAATAATATATTAGACCATTCTTATTTTAAAAAAAACCTCTGAAAAATAAAAAGTTGATTAATTTTGGCACAATATTTTTGACTTGTTTCAACCCTTACGTATATTAGTAGTATTACATCAGTGTTTATATAGGACCAATGTTTATAAATTAATAAATTCATTTAAAAAAAATTAATTCGTATTCAAACTAAATATGATGACGTCGATAATAATTCACTGTTTTGAGATATTGACTGTGCATTTTGCCACAAAGGAATCATCCTATTAACAAAAAAAACTGTCAGCGTTTCCCATAGGCTACGTTCTAATTGTCTCCTTTTCTTTAATAGTGTCGATATAACTCGTCTCAAACAGTAAATATTTTTTTTTTTAAATATACATAGCAAATAAATATATAATATTTATGCAGTGTTGACATTACACTATTTTGTATAGGTTAATAGTTATATAGGCAGTTACATCATTAAAACCATTCAATCTTCATACAAAACTGAATGATTTGTGATATACCCCGCCTCAAAAAAGCTGAGATTCAAACGACGAATACATTTAGGTCAATTGAACTTTTTATTTTTTATTCCTCCACCCCCGATGACATCAACAGCCCGTATTTGTATCTTTTGATTGCAAATAAAGTTATTTTTTATTATCAGTGGTTGGCAGTCCGGTCATGATTACAGTGCTTGCTAAAAAAGCTTTTTTTTAATACTATGACAAATAATACCAAGCGAACATGATTATATAAATTGTTGCTAGTCGTTTTCTCATCATTCAAGCTATATCGTTGTTCTACAAGTGACTGAGTACATTGGTCACTCATGACTCATGACAGTTTTTGGATGAACCCCTATTTGATTTGAACTGGTTTGGATTTAAAAAGTTAGTTCTGATGTACTAGCCTGATTACCTGATCGAGCAAAATCAATATAATATAATGCTTTTTGTCACAATCAAGCCACTTATAATTGTTATATTACTAAAACGAAACTAGATCTGTTATTTTGTTATCTTTTATTGTTTGCTATCAACGATTTGAAATAATATATGGTTTTACCGTATTTCAGCGACATTTTTTATGCAAATCAATTTAATTGAATTAACAATAGGCTTAATAACGTTTTAATATGTGTCGCAAACATGTAACAGAGTGTTACGAATTGATTTTTGCCATTGTCGTGTAATGTTATTCAGAATATTGTATCACGACAACTTTACCTGGGAGAGAACCATCCGTGACCGCTAAAACTCTCATGAGACAAATAAGAATAAATTCTTATTACACATGTGACGTTTATAACCTTCTTCTGACCTTTATTTGAAATTATGTCATAGATTTTCATAGACAATGAGGCACAATAATGACGACTTACGAGTTTTTGTTGATTGTTCTGAGCACAATCGCGGCAGAGATTAACACAATATTGCACGTAACACCGTAATAATAAGCATGCAAAAAATGACATGCAATGAAAATAAAATTATACATTTTTAATTTACGATAAAACTCGTTTTTAAAATACATATAATTATTTTTTTTTTACAAAAAATTGACATTTGAGCTTGTATATTAATAATCAAACGAAATTGAAATAAAAGTATTTCACGACCACCCAGAATTTCAAAAAAAATGTTTAATCGAAAAAAAATATTTCCCTGCTCGAAAGCGAACGTGGAACTTCTGGGTACTATACGAAGCCTTACAAGCTAGGCTATTTAAGCCGTCAATGATTTTATCGTTTCGCAACGAAGTGCTAATTGTCATTAACTTTTAGCAGGATGTTTGCTCAGAATTGTTTATCATTTGATATTGCATGTAACTTTGGATTTGAAAAATCTATTTAATCTTTATCTACAAAGTTGGACTTTATAGTCATCGTAAAACTCTTAGGTTGAAATCTTTCGTTACGGATGACAACCATAGTCGTTTTTACTTATCGATCTATCACTTTTGACTGGTAGCATACAACAATCGAGATTTTTTTTTATTTCATTTACATTCATATACGAGTTTAATTAAAAAGTGTTATAGAAAACATAAAATAAAGCAACCGCATGCGTAATATAATATCTGGCACTCAGTATAACAAAATTAAGTCTTATATTTTCAACTACAAAGTATTGTTATCTTAACAATAGATAATAATTGTATGACAGCCCTTGTTTGCTAATTTATACGGAAAATACAAGCAATCGTATTGTACGCGGTTATCCGACGACCTTACATTAACTTGTTTTTGTACAAATTATCTGAAATTGGTGATAAAAAGCAAGGTAGAGTTATTTTGCGGAACATATTGTTTTGCAAAATGACAACTATAATTCTAAATGGGTTCCTGCATAAGATTATCTATCGGTAAGATTGGGCCGTAAATTTTTGGAAGTTTATTTAGGTACCGATAAATTTTTTAACTACTTTGTTGATTCCCCGTATTGTGTGGCAAGCAGTGAGACATGTGTTTCGCCTCTTTAAGAAGTTTCATCAGACCAACTATCACACGGTTGCTTTACTAATGCGGTTAAGGTTGATTCCAATATTACATAATCATGTATCCCACAACTGAGATGCAGTAAATTCACAATTAATTGATTTGTGTACTTACTTAGGCCCAGTCTCGATTAAACGAATATCTCATACAGTTCAAAAGTGAGTATTTCCTGTCAAAATATATTATTTCAATCTAACCAGTAGGCAGAAAAATAAAATCGTTATTTTAAAAGTAATTAAATTGCATGAATTATTAAAAAATCAAACAACAGAAATATTACATTTTTGCTTTTTTTTAGTTATGCACAAGTAGATAATAATTGTTTTTATTCAACTGAGATTTCGTGTTTCGTGAAACATTCTAGGTATTATTATGTTAAAATTACTGTCCAAGTTAAGTGATGTGAATTATTGCTAGTTTCTTTGTTTGGTTACCTTTCCTTGAGATGTGGTTCAATAATATATTTTTTTCGTTAATCTTATACTACTTTATTATATTCCGTAACTTAGCACTAATTTGTTTATAGTCATTAAAATATTGGTCAAGTTAACCTGCAATTTGATATTGAGTATATATTGACGGTCGAAATTAGACTAAATGATTTTTAGCTGAGGCAGCCCATCTGTTTTTTTTTAAATATCCCATTATTAAACCGTAAAATTTACCCCTTTCATCAAAATGACACATTTAAATATTATATAGTACGTATTACATATTTATATCTCTTTAAGCATACGGAGAGATTATACGGAGACACCGTGGCGTGGATACAAATGATCACACATCAACAAATGATGATTTATGTTCATTGACTACCCTATACAAGAGAGTAAATAAATATTAAAAAAACTTTATGACATGCATAACTTTTTAATGTGTTAAAATTCCACGGCGTGACTTCACTATTTTTCAAGGTCAATGCAATCAAAGCGAACGAATAATTCTTTAATTCTATATTTAAAAAAAGTTAAATTGAAGAAAACATTTACACACTGGCTAGTTACTGTCGTTATATTTCTCATCCATTTAAAACATTTCAATAGGGTATATACTATTTTTTTTTGTTGTTATTTAATTATTTATTGTAAAAAATAAAATATAATGCATTTGACAAATGGAATACAAATATCACATAACATATTACACAATTTTTTTTAAAAATATATGAAACAGAAACATATTAGTTACATAAAAATAACATACAAACAAATCACCAAGCTCACTGCCAAAGATGTCCACATCAACAGGCAGTGCATTCATCAGCCGAACAGTCCTTGCGACTGACGACTCAAAATAACTACGTGACAAACAAGTTCTGACGAAGAAAATTGATGGGCCTTGGGTACGATCACGTTGGAAGAAAATTAACTTTATTTAAACAATCCCTATAGTTTATTAACAGTGTTTTCTTGTTCCTTTTCGTATAAAAAGTATGTGTTAATTTTGCCAAAAATTAATTTAACAACCAATATACTGAAACTAAGTTAATCAAGCAAAGATAACACATTTTAGTTATAGTTGATTTTAGCTGCAAAACGTTATGTTTTGGAACAAAATGCAATTAATTGTGTTCATTGAGCTAAAACGCAAATTGACAATTAATATACTTGAATGACAGACGGTATGATATATGAAAATTATTGAAAACATAGGCAGTAAAATATGAAATTTTATTTGCAAATCATAAAATAGCTAACATATTTTCATAACCTTCATATTGCAACTAAGAATAAATGTCATGCATCACAAGACTGCAATCACAGTTAGAGACATGATTAAGAGAAGATTTTATAATAAAATTAATTGATTTATGTAGTTGTTTATTCATAGTCCATCTATCATATTATAATATATTATATTAAATACATAGTTTCATATTCATTTGAACGAGACACTCGTTCGTCTGGTTATTATTAGAAAAAATGTAATTGCGGATAAAAAAAGTCGCATGATGTTAAATATATTTTCAATGTGTAACAATGTCGACATTGTGGCCTAGTATATATTTTAAAGAAATAAAACACTTGGTATTTCTTTCACATATAATATCATAAAAATCAGAAAAAAGTTCGCTCATTGCGAGCATTTACAAATGATGACATATATATTTAAACATGGTTGTTTTTGTTTATATTTTTAATGTAAGATTAATTTATGATTGTGCATAAGTTTCCTTTCATTTTTAAGAAACCATCAACATTTCAATTATTGACAATTCAATTCCACTTATAAATAATAACCTTTAAATTTATTTATATTTTCTCAAACCAATCGCTTTTTATATCTTGTCTTGTATTTTTTTTTGATATTAATTGCCCTGTTTCAATGTTTATGTCATATGTCCAAAATGCTAGCCATGAACGTAACCGGTCCAGATCTTCATAATATTATAATTATGCGGAAGTAGTACAAAAAATGTGTTTAATTTATTTCAAATATCAGTGCGATATCAATAAAGTATTATTGTTAAAATAAATATCTACATAAATACAACCCAGTCCTTCGCATACCACCGTATAATGTGAGAATCATTGGACAGCTACTAATAAAAAAATGTTATTGTCATTTAAATATGTAAAAAAAACATCGATTTTGTGGTTATATTTTTATCTGTTTATTGGTGTAATTTTATTTTTAACACGTGTTTTTAATAATGCAGTTATAAATTCAGACCATTCCATTTTCAATTATTCATACCCACGCGCCACATAAGATTCCATTTGGAATTTCATGCTTTTTTTCAAGTTCAAGCCATAAAAACAATGCTTCTAGAAGTGTGAGAGTGTGTTTAAATATGGTGCAAGCCCACCACGTCCACGTTCACGAAATTTTTGAGAATCCCCGTGCAAAAATATTGTTGAATTTTGTAGGTAATCCGGTTTCCAGATAATCGTTCGAAAAATCAACAAAAAAATGTACACAACAATGAAATGAGGCGTTGAAGTTTGAGGTTTAAGATAATTTTAAACAACGTACAATAAATGTAATCGTGAGAAATTTTTAAAACACTAAAATAATTTAAGACTTTTTGGTTTCCACAATAAAATCGGTTTACTGGTCAAAATGGCAATTCTCAGAATAGATACGTACATATTTTAATTTTTCAATTTATTGATGGAACATAGAAAAATATTCTCATTCAGAAAATATTTCCTACTCAAATTGTAATGTATGCCTCGAAATTTCTATCCTAACCTTATTTAAAGAAGCGGTTTGACGGTTAAAAATTAAATATTAAGAGAGCAAAAAATCAATTACCTTACTGACTTATATTCAACCGATTCTCGATAAATAACTCCTGTAGAAATATTCCACTGTAAGTAAGATGAAAAAAAACCTAACACGTTTGAATTGTCCAGCGTTCGAGCCTTCGTGTCAGTTTTATATATTGGATTTTGTCTGATTTGCTTTTACTCGTTTTGATATGTACCCAAAGATGAAAACGGGATGTATAGCGAGCTATAAGACAAAATTTAGTCCTTTCTTAATCCCACAATTGTTTCCTTATCCTGTTTTAAAAGAAAACTGAGAGAGTGGTTTTGTGGGTTTCCACTCTGGAAACGAAAAGAATTTAAAAAATATATCCACTTTATTGGCCAAAATTTCCGTGAAATAAACGATCGAAAATTTTATGGTATCGGGGAAAAAATCGAATATAGCTGTCTCACAAAATTTTATTCAATATTTCTTATTATGATTTAAAAAATGAGTGATATTTTTCATGCCATCTACTAAATTTTAGCAATAAAGTCTTAAGTATCGCAAATAATGCATGTGTGGGAAGGTTATCGGAGAATAGAACGCTTATTAATAGTTTTTCTTCGTCCGCCTCATTAAATTTTCGCTGCATAACAAATAGGTGGATACATTGTTGGGCAAAGAAGAATCTCAAAATGGATGTTTGACCCTGCGGCTTTATTTCCATCATCAATCATAGACATTGCTTCAAAAGCATAGACACAATGCATTAACTCGTTTGGAAACACTGTTCAAATATACATATTATGATGCATCAATGATTCAACAAATTTAAATGTGTAACTGAACTTAAAAACAGTATTTAACGGCATAATTAATGACTTTATGATTTTATCAGCGTTAAATATTGATACTGCAGACATAAGACTATATTTCATAAGCCTAAATTGATATATATTGTACATGCGTCGGGGGAAATAAAAGTGCCTTTTTAACAATAGTTATTTGTTGTTTCTAAGTAAGTTCTAATCATTAACGATAACTTCAATATGGTGATATCCTTAGCAATTTTGTCATGACACCGTTTTGTTAGCATTGTAGGTATCTTGTTAATTGTAACGGTCTTTTATTGGATATTTTTTTTCACAAAACTCTTTCATTGCATTTAAAACAGTATTCTCTAAACGTTATGCATATTTTTTTTCCAAATGCAATAAAATATACGCTCGAATAAAGCATTTCCTTTAGATTGCAGCCAATACATTTATATTGCACCTTTCCTGGGTTCTGGTTAACGACTCTTGTAAAACATCTAATCAGCTAATAAATATCTGACATTCTCAACACAACATTTACAAAATAAAAGCTTAAGTAATTACCTTTTTGATTCCTATATCAGATGATTAAAATTCTTTCATTGGAATAGTGTATATTGTATCTATTGTTTGAATTATCTTCGCGTCTGTTTCAATTTGTTTATAAAATTATTATATAATCGGTTCCTTTGATTCATAGCTGTAGGTAGAAGTATATTTATGTTTATATGACAATTGGAAATAAAAGAGTGACTTATATTTTGTATGAAATACTTATAAGATTAACGCAGGAAATCATGTAAATATAATTCTTTATTAACAGTTAAACCTTTACGATATGGTGCATACCATGCTTTTTAAGTGAAGATAAACTTCACGATAACTTTGTATACAATGTTTTGAATTTGAGTGTCTCCGAGCAACTATATTTGTTTTAATTGAGCTTATTTAAACAAACCCCATAGTTTATTAACAATTTCGCCAATAATTAATTTTACAACAAATATAATGAAACTAAGTTAATCAAGCATAGATAACACATTTTAGTTATGATTGATTAATAATTCAAATAGAAAACGATTAAAAATCCCAGTATGTCAATTTCTATTAGTACAGAATTAGATAGTAAATTTCGTTTATTGCTTTTAACGTGAGCCACACGTGTAAAGCTTTAATTTAAGCACCGCCTACTTTAAATTTTATGCGACGCTGTCATAAAAACGAGCGTATTACTTTAATCAGATAAACCTTATTAAAATATAGCCTTCTCTATTGAGGGGTAGGTATAATTTGAATTTAAGATTAAACAATGAATCCCTATTAACGTCTATTAAAATATTTTGACTTTGTGTCGGCAGTGTACTCGGTGGATAAAATGGTCTGTCGTAATTCATTATGATGGGCGAATAATCAGGAAATGGCGCCTAATGTCAACCGCCTGCCAGAGGCGTCAACGCTTACAGGTAAACTAGCATCCCAAGTTGTGCTACTCTCAAATTGGATGCAATATTTCTGATTATGTTATGCAATATCGTGCTTACAATCTTGTGCAATATTCCGTTGCGTCAGTAAAAAAAGACTTTTTTTATTGCGGTTTACTCAGTCAATGATTGATTATTTTAGAATGTAGGATCAAAATATGGTAGAGGACAATTTTTTGTGACTAATTTTAAATCGGACTGCATTTATTGTGATATTAATAAACTGTAACGGTTGTTCATTTTATTACAAATACAGAAAATAAGCTCCCCTACTCGAGCAGTAATGTGCAGAATTATTTGTAAACCCGTTGGCCACATATGCTCTAAATCAGCAGTCGCGGAGTAAAGCACTTTTGAAATTCGTACTCCCCTAACACTATGTTTTAAAAAAAGTTTCAAACATAACCTGTATACGATGTTTAGTAAAGTTATTGTTACAATTTTCTATTTAATATTTGATGTATGTTTGAAATAAGTTTAAATGTTTTGGACCCAATGGAATTACAAAAAAAATCAAGCCACTGGTTGATAACCGCTGCTCTTGATAATTTTTTTATTTACAATTTTTATATGACTTTTAAGCTTCTAAATGCTTTAACGCTATCTTCAAACTTTAAAAAAAAAAAATATTAACTCACTTCGAAGATCTCGCTGGCCAGAAGGTGTCGAATTCGAAATACGGGTCGTTCGAACCATACAATTTAGAAGAGTAGTCAATTGAAATGGTTCGAATATAATAATGAAAATAACAATGTATTTTAGTTCTACATAAATACATTGTTATTATTCATAAATTTATGTAGAACTAAAATACATTGTTATTTTCCTACCGTATTATAATGGAGTTCTACCAAGTAAATGCCTACTCAATCAATAAAAATGAAGTTTCATCAGGCACAATACATGTATAATAAAATTAATCATGTTTTTGGTACGACAGATTTTTCTTCATTTTTTAAGATGCTCTTTCTTTTGATCGATTAACTCATAACGCAATGTTTCCGAATACTCTCACTACTCTATGAAGAGTGTATTTGTTGAACAACTACACAGCATTAAGACACACTGTAGCGCTATTAACACAACCAGAAAACTCTTTTAGAACTCACAGTATATCATTTACAATGTGTCGAAAACTGAATTTAAAAGGCTGACATTTACTCGGTTAGCAATTCGTATTTCATTTAAGTAAGTAGTTTCCTGTCGAGCTCCGTTTTTCAAACCACATCAAGCAGCCAAAAATCTTGTGATTTTTCATTTCCAAAAATGGCCCAGCTGCGATGATTTTTATGTGATAATACTTGCCGCTTTTCCTACAGAAATCATATTAAATTGATGCCATTTTAATATATATCTCTTTAAAAAAGGCGTGTCAAAATAGATAGGCAGCGACACTTGTATTTAGATTTTATCCATGACGATCATATATCTGTATTTATACATATATTATGTATTCAAAAATATTTTTATAATGGCAATATTGTATAGAATTTAGGCATGGTTTTATGATAGTGAAAATTTTTTACGATGTAAATAGTAAATCCTAAGATATTAAGCAATAGTTTCATGTATATAGTTGGTTTCGCGGATAACTGTCTAATCCTAATGCCTTGGCAGGCCTAACGAACGCAAGAAATAAGTGAAGATGTAAGATTTGCCGAGTCACTCTCTTATAAAGGGAGATATTGTATACTGTGCATACCTATTTGAATCATTCCTAAACAGGCATGCGCAAATTGCAATACTGACACTATTAAGAATGTAATTTGCGCAGTGAATATAATTTTTATAAGTGATGTTAAAAGGAATACAACACATGGCAGTTTTTTTATTGAATATTTATTTGCTGACAGCTGTTTGAGGTCAATGTTTCACTACCATTATTTATCGCTTTTTTACCATAATGAATAATTGGTAAAACATTTTTTTTATTTTGATTCAAGCTGATTTAACCACTTCAGTACCGGAAGGCCACTGGTGGCCGCTGCGTATGGACGTCATAAATAAAGTCGCAAATATTTCAAAATATTTCAAAAGATCTTCCTGTAAATATTTTACTTTTCATAGTTCATGCTAGTGACATCTATACACTGTCTCTGGAAAAAATGGTTTTTCCTCAGTCGATTTTTAAGATGCGATCAATGCGACCATTTTCCTCAGTACTGAAGTGGTTTAAAATAAAAAAAATAATCTGTATAAAGCTGGATGAAAATTTCAGAAAGATATGTTTTTTCTAAAATTTAATTAGAATAGAAGATAACTTTTTATATTAAAACTATGAATATGTTAAACCAAATTCATACCACTTCTTAAAGAATATCTTACTATTAAAGAGAATCGGAAGGCAAAAATCTATTTCAAACAATCGTTCTGCTGCTACATTAAATATGCTGCTTGTTTTAAATCGGACACGAAAACAAGAATACACCTAAAAATTTATGGAAAAGGAAATATAGTATGAACAATAAAACACAAAAAAACAGAACCAAGTTTGTGCGAATTAGTAAATATTGTATCATTGGAATGAACATACGTAGTATCTTGTAACCTAAGATTAAAAAATAAATATCTTCACAACATTTTTTTAAATTCAAATCTAGAATTATAACCAGGACATAACGTAACATACACGTAATGAAATTAAATTGAATCTGAGTATGGAATTATTAGACCGACAAATAGACGGTTAGTTAAAATAAGCTTCTAGAAATTTATTTTTAGACAATCGCTCCTACGCAATCAAAATAGTACAAATTTTAGACCAACCAAATTAGAATTGTTGTGTCATAATTTATTTCATACTCACCAAAATATTCTTTCATATACATAGGACTTCATTGCAATTTTGGTGGTTTTCAAAACACAAATCGTCCAAAGAAATATGGTCGGCCATATTTCTGCAAAAGGGGGTAGCAGTCTAATTGAAACGTGTTTGAAATATCAAACAGTTTCACGCTAAATAAGTATATCGCTACCAAAAGCATTGATCATCGAAAATGTATTAATAATTTAATTTCGTTCATGTAATACGTTAATAATACATGTGACTTCTTCATATTATAATTATTTCTTTATCAGTATTCAAAACATATTTTAAAAAAAACCTCCATAAAACTAAAATAAGCCAATCAACATAATGTTGCATTATAATAGTATCCGCATATCTACTTGCTACGATTCTGAGCGGTCAAATTACTTAAAATTTTAATTTACTGACAAGTTAACCTGAGTATACAATTTTCAAACCTTTTAAGGCCACCTTTTGTTTTGAAACAGTTGGAATTAGGTTTGATATTTCCTTGAAATAACAGGCCTTATATAAACTACATGATGAAACAATAAGAACGGAGTATAATACCTAATCTGTTCATTATTTCCAAAAATCGAATGTCTCTAAGGTGAAAAAAAAAACTCACAACATGCGTTGCCTTAAACTAATAACACAACTTCAACCTATATTAATTTGAACAGTGCCAACTGTGTAATGAAAATATAGAATACGTTGCGTACATGTATGTATTTTATTTCGGAGCATACATAGTAAGCATTGAGTACATCAAAGTTTGTCGGCTCATGTTTGTATTGTACAATTCCCTAGGTGCGGACTCCGGTTCGAATACTGTGCTATCAATTCCTATGTCGTCAGCATGTCCCGCTTCGTAATAAACCATGCCATTTTCCATTGGTCCTTTTACCCTTTAGCATGTTCATTCACTGATTAAAGACCCGAGATTTTCCACTAAACGTTCCGCCCACGCGGCGCACAAATTATCTCGCATTGTTCCTTCTAACTATTGATTTCGCATACGTTGTTACCCCAACAATTATTTACCCAGAGGGCAGATTGAGAGTTGAATATGCGATAACCTTTGCAGAAATTTCAAACTTTAAATTAAAAACGTCAGTAAACATCGCAAGAAAATCTTTTTGTTTCCTTTATTAGGCCATGTTATAAATTCATAAACAGAATAGAATCACTTCAACAACGTTATCAAAAATTTTAACTGTCACTTCTTGGTAGAAAGGCATTATTTTAAATAAATAAAGCACATTTTTTGTACTTCAACATATTTCAGTTCCAATAGCTGAAAATGCTTGCGATGAGAGAAACCGGTCCTGATATAATTTTATAAACCAACGATGAGTATACTATGTAGATTCAAATTACTGTCTCAGGGTGGTCAAACAGTAGTTATTTATGACAGTAAGGTCTGGAGTCTGGCGGAGAAGTAAGAAAGGCTATCCAAATGCTTAACGAAAACATTTCCCTTCGATTAATTTGACTAGTAATAGAAAACCAAAATTGTGTGAATATATCGAGGGGAGAAAACTTTATGGGCGAGTCATTTTTAAGGATAAGAGTAAACTAGAACTCTCCACAAGATATGTAAAGAAGTCCGAGCACTCTGTCTCTGGATATGAGCGAACAATTCCAAGAAGTATGCAGGGATGCAGTGTGTCAACGACTGGACAAAGATAGTCTGAGTTTATAATGCTTCGATGAAGATAGCAAAGCCAGCCGTGGACCTAATTGCACATTAGTCCTGCCTGAATAAACGATATGGAAGTATCCCTGTGTCCCTTCGGGTTCATCACCACAATATTCGGCTAACGTGAAGAATCACATGATAAAAAAATTAAAGCCGAACAACTTCTTCGCGTAATTTTGGCTTAGATTATTGTTTGATTTTTATATCATAACTACAAAAGAATTTACGGTATTACAATTTACGCGTATAATTGACGTTACATAACAACGGTAAATAATTCATTTTAGTTTTTACGAGTAAAAATCAGGACCTTCAATGAATACCATCCAAAGTTTCGTAAAATTTCTGTCGTGTTGAATAATCAAAATTACATACGCTGATGCTAAGATCAAAGATAAAATGAAATTGCACATCTATTTTAGTTTAAAATTCATCGTTTTATTATTTCAATATATTTCCGTACCATTAAATCACAATGCATAAATTCTTCGTCTATGCTACATATCCATAGTTCAGTGGCTCACCGCGACTAAAATAAAGCATCTAAAAGATGGTACAAAATCAGTTACGCTATAAGTAGAAAGTTTATGAATACGAGCCGTGTGTACTTTGCAACATCGTATGTATGTATGATGCAAATATCAATATGTTTTAAAAATAAAAATGGGTAATTAAGTGACACTATTATGAGACACTTGGTAAAAATTAGTACAATATATCAAGGTATCAAGATGATTCTCAAAAAGGCGAAATACGTTCGACACGTCGTTCCATAACTAGCGGAATTAGAAATTGATTTCATAAAGAAAATAAATTACCCCAAAGCTAACTAAAATAAAATATTTTAGCATAACTCTCTTAAGATGTCAGCTGGCAATGCTACTTGGTGGAAGGGTTGGGAACAGTTAAACAATCAATTGATGATAATTTAGTTGAAAAAGCTCACGATGCGTGAATCCGGTCCTAATCATTATAAAATATGCGAAATTATTACGAAAATGCTGTTTTAAAAAATCATAAATTTCTTAGACATTTCCATACATATTGGAAATAGCTCGAACTGACTATGGAGTTCATTTTTTTGGGGCCTTAAGATTCCAAAAAGTGACACCCAGGTCATAAAACTTCAAATATGATTTCGAAATAACACCAAGTTCACTCAGTCGAGATCATATTTTTTATTCAAGTTTCAGTTAGTATTGTCGTGTTTTTAGGACACCACTGCCATGCCATTACAACATAAAGTTTAATCTAATATCTGAATGCATTTGCATTAAGAAATCTTAATAGAATGTTTTGCGGCGGAAATATATGTCTATAATAGCCAGAGCGTCATCATCCACAACGCTAACTAACTAAAAGAAGCAATCTCAGGAGAATCATTTCGCTCGAGACGTGGGCACGTGTTAATACATATAGACTTGCATAGCATACAATAACATCTCATAATATACTTGCACGCTCACATTAGTTAAATTCCTACACACTTGCAAGTTATGAAAACACTTACATATATTTAATTTAATTATTTTGTAACCGTATCCTCTCGCAATATGGAGCATAATAACTCCTAATGGTATTTATTTCAACACGACGTGTTGTGAAAGAACTGCTTCGTCAGTCGCTCAACCTCTCTCTCTTTTCAGAGAGTGTACAGATAAAAGGATAGAGCTAGGAGCTAGTGGTTAGCTAATCTCTCTCTCTACGTCGTGTTCCGGGATCAAGTAGTTGGGTAATATGTGGTAGTATTATAGCTTCTGACGTTAAACATACATTTTGAATATTTAATTGAAAGTAATTTCATTTCCAAATGTATGGAAAAAGAGTTGATAATCACCCAAGATTCCACTCCTTAGTGATATTTTTTTAGTTTTATTGCGTTATTTTTATTCATTAGTGAGATATCTACATTTTTACAACAGTAAATTTAAAATATAGCTTAATCGTAGGTCAATTATAAACTTCACAAAAAAAACATTTCCAAAATGCACTAAGAATTTAATTTCAGTCTGCACAGAGTCCACATCCATATAGAGATGAGGATCTTTCGTGTTTTAAAAAAGATTTCATCTATCCTTGATGTATGTATAGAGGAACCTCGTTTTGTATAATATATTGAGCGTAATTATTTATATTGAAATTTATCTATATTAATGAATCTTATCCTATCGGTAAAACCGTAAACCAGCTTTCATTCTCACTATTTGAAGCCGAATCAGAACAAGGTAAAAATTATCAGTTCGATAGTTTTAACACCATAAAGGTAGCGCTAGATAAAAATATTATTATTTTTAGTTGAATCGCATAATATTCTGATAATATTACAACATATTAAAACGTGTTTTAGTACGTAAAATATGTTCTGCTGCCGGTGACATTTTTCACGAAACTAGCACATACTTTAATGTGCTATTCAATAACTGCAATAAAAAAGCCTATGGCGTCTACTTTTTTTCAACATACTTTGACCAACTTACAATGTATATCCAATGTGGTTTATCGGCGGACAATTAGTAACAATTTAACAGTGTTACAATATTAAAAACCACATTATTCAACATCGTATTTAATCAGCTTACAGGCTAATTCACTTCGACAAGTTAAATGCTTATCCTTTAATAGAGCTAATATCCTAAGGGCTATTAATGATGCTAAGACGGACGCAGCGCAAGATAAATCACTTACAGATTATGCAGCACCGAGCTTCTATTACCGTCGATACTATGTCATATTTTCCACGAATTGTTTTCGGTTAGATACGCCGGCGCTTGAGCGGTCGGTTTGTAGGCGTTGTGTTTCGCGCGACACGGCACAACACGACACGACAAATAATCGTGACTTTTGAAACGATGTTTTTGAAACAAACTCACGCATGGACAGCGGCAACCTTCAGCCGGACCCCGCATGATCGACTACACCCGGAATCAGATGTGTATCGCGCCGCACGCCACTGGGTGAGCAGCACAGCCACCCGCAATACCTTCATCATATAATTTCATAATGGACACGTTAAAATGAAAAAAAATCGGTTTTAAAAAAGAGTTGCACTTGTTCACGGATCGTGTCACAAAACGATCCAATCGATCTTGAATCATTTGGCAGTCGGTCTCAACGCGAACGATCTCTTACGTACATTTTGTGGACTGCCATTTCTTGGTGGATAGTTTAAAATTTGAAAAAGGAAATTGTTTAAAACAAACAAAACACTTAAAATACTTCTGCCACATATACTCTGATAAAGATCAGGACCAGTTTAGCTGTGTTAATTTATTTCAAATTTTTTTTTTTCATCTAATGCTTTTCAAATTGAGTTTGGTATTCAAAAAATATAATAAAAATAAAATTTTCTGTTCCGTTTTGATTTGGTATCATCCTGTACAAACATACTATTATTTTAAATAATACATTCATGTATTATTTTCTTATTTTATGGCGCTATAAAGTATATGATGAATTTTGGTCGTCTCAACCAGTTCCCTCCACCAATCGCTCACCAATTCGAACTGTTTTGTGAGCACCACCACATGATTTAGTATGGTTATTGTTATTTATTTTAGTTAAGCTCTTTCAAGGCTTACTTCCACAATTCTTGCATTGATCTTTTTATAATATCTTTGATCATTATACGTATGACAACAATTATTGTTTATATGTTATAAAGAGGCACTCTTTTACCACTCGAAAACGAGAAACTTAAACATACTTTTCTTATTTTGGAGTAGGATCATCAATACCGTCAATGTATCGTTGTTTATGATTGAAACGGCAGCTTTAGGGCCATTATATGCTTATAAGTCAATGCAAATTGTGTTATATTTTATAATTTTGCGTGCTAAACAACGCAGCAAACTGAAGAAAATTGCAGTTTAACCTGAATAAATAAACATATATATGTAATAAATTTTATCGATAAGAATGATCGTGCCTGTTAATAATCCACGGTAAATTGATATCTACGCAGTTACTCCGTCGATATATGGGTATTGGATTGATCTCATTTTTAATTCGATATCGAAGTCTCTTTGGAAAATTGAATACGAGCTAATTTTAATACGCCTTCGCAAAAACATGCATAAATATTATTCGCTCTATTACAAGCGGTTGCCAAAAATTGATTTAATAAAATTTAGTAAAAGTCAAACATTTAAAATAATGTTGACATTTTATGATGTAATACAACATTGACTTTGAATTGAATTTTATCACCAACATATTATATCACAGCCATCTATTTTTTTTTAAATAATCCGAAAAAAATGGTTTCAATTTAAATATATATAAAATTAAATTCAAACGATTTAGTAGTTATGTTTTTACGTACTCCTGAAAAACCATTGCTCTTGGAGTTTCAACTTCACACACTCAGCTGACGGATAAGATTGCATATGATCAATGTAGACAATAATATCTGTATGAGAGGAATGATAATAGGGTTAATTACAATCGAAATCTTAAAATGGTGTTTGCCCTTCTCTCTCGTGTACCAAAGTCAGACAGCATTAAAAATGCGTTAAACACATAGTTTTTCCATAAAGCCGTCGTATTTGAACAAAGGTCGGTACGAAACACTGTTTTGTAGGCGATCTTTCAAAAAACTACATTTTCGCACATGTCTGGATAAGATGAATAGAGAAGTCAGTTAATTTTTATCATATTAGATTAAACAGACATATTGATGCAAAAATTGGATCACAATAACCATTTTAGAATCAATCATATCTTAAACAGTACTTAATGGTATGTTTTAAAGACTTAACTCGATTTTAATATAAGAATGTTAGAATGAAAAATATATCTTTAGCATTAAATTGGAATTTAGTTAACA
The DNA here is from genome assembly GCA_028554975.1 of Himalopsyche kuldschensis. Taxonomy (NCBI): domain Eukaryota; kingdom Metazoa; phylum Arthropoda; class Insecta; order Trichoptera; family Rhyacophilidae; genus Himalopsyche; species Himalopsyche kuldschensis. The sequence goes on from JAHFWI010000003.1 coordinate 20,764,517, forward strand.
TTGTATGTATTGTTTTCATATAATTGTTTTTTTTTTCAGACCAAGATCTCGTAAAGAAAATCGCTTTTAGACAGATTTTCCAATTGAATCATATAACTGCACGATTAAGGATTAGGAACTCAAATTTACCGTCAGTAAAATTATCATTTACATTCATACTTTATACTATGCTTACTATGAGCCTCAATCCATTAATATGATTTTGTTTCACCAACATTCATATTTTTTCCCTTACATGGCTTTCATCTGCATTATTTCCAGATCGTTACTCCATGGGTCGACTCTATGATTCGATGATGGCTAGTAAGGTAACAAATATAATGGTTAAGGCAGACCTAGAAGACAATGGTATTGCTCCCATTGCCCCAGGGCCTACGACGCACCCACGCGGGTCCATAACCTCTCATATCACTAGGTTTGTCAGATCGTCTGTCCAGCACTTTTGAAGACGTTGCACTCTCTTAAATGTATCACAAGTGACAGTGATTAATACAGACTAATTAGTTGATATGTTTGCAAAAGAAATATTAATACCCGATAAGAATTTCTTTTTTTTGAGTTCGTGTTGATTACGATTTTTATATCACCAAAACAATCAATGATACGTGTGTATTTTTGACACAGTGAATTTGGCAATACTGCAGTACAAATCTACAAAAATCAAATCATTAAAAAACTGTACAAAATTAAGCATGACTTCCAAAAAACAACACATTAACTAGTGCAAATGGCCGTGGAAATGGTATAAGGAGTTGATATTATTATTATTGGCTATTTTCTTACCATTTGAATTCTGAAAGAACAGACCAATACTTGCAAGTACATCGAAACCACGATTTGTCCTTTTTTAAAGGGAGGGAAGAAAAACGATAGGTTTTCTTTCAATGTTAGTTGTTTCACGCTGCTGAAATGCTGCTTTATTTTTTGTCGATTGATTAATAGACAATAATGTTTAGGTAAGTGATAGTTAGTAGCGAACAATGTTTATTTAATCCAATATATTAAATGAAATATAATCTCTTTTTTCTTTGTTTTGCTTATTTTAACAGACAATATGATGATGTCATTCATATTGTTTTGTTGCGTTTAAACGCAAGTTGTCATGTCACATAGCACTTAAAATAAATACATAATTACTTCGTATTCTCAACTATATATGAAGTAAATATAGTAATGAACGTATGTTTGAAATATCGCATTTGAGATAGTATAAAACATTATCACGACTTTACATACTTCAGGTGCCGTATATAGGTATATTATCATAAATTGTCGGGATACATAAATATAACAATAGATATTAGGAATAAGACAGGTCAAAGCAATAGTAGGCATACTTATCAGAGAGTAAAAAAGGCCCACACAATTTGATGCGCATAAAGACCTCTGTTATGGCACAATCAAAACACGTGTCGGTCCATTGGATGGGATCATGTGAAAAACGAAATTATTTTCTTCGGCGGGTCGATCCATTTCACAATAAAACACACGAGATTCGGCAACGGTATGTTATTCATCGACATTCGTATTGTATTCGATACGGCTGCCAAACATTTTGGCGTTTTATAAACGGGTTATGCTTTACTGCACTACGTACGGGAAAATATAATATATTTCACAACGGTCATTAGTCAAATAACCAACAGCCATCATCTAGATTTATCCTGAAATTTATTAAAAAATATCAATGTTTATCATATCATTAGGTATTGATATATTTTGGCCATTCAATTATTTATGATGCGGATTTTTCCATGTTGCTAAAAACATTTATTTGTTTCTATAGAATTATCGTATTGCTGTGTCAAATGTTTATTTTTATCCATCTACATTGCAAGAAAATATAGCGTTGTTATTGTTGTTAGGGAGCCAAACGTTTTAAAAATGATTACTTAGTAAATATTTGGACAGTTAATAATGTTCTAAAAGCATGATGTTCATTTGAAATACGGGGGAAAAAATACACTAAAAGATCCGTCCCCGATCCTAATAATAACAAAACTATCGCGAATTTACTGACGGTCATAGTCAACCTCGCCGATTGGTGCGGATGTGTTGTACAGATACACAATAATTAAGGGGAAATTTTTTTACTTGAAAATCTCAAAATTATAAAAATGGCAAGCACAGAAACCAAATAAGTGAAAAAATCAATTTAATTATTCTTAATTCATGGTGCAATTTCAGCATTTTTAATAAGTAAAACGCATTTTTTGGTAATGATCAGTTGAAAATGCTCGCGAAAGTGGTCCTGATCCATGTATAATTATAATATATATTATATGGTACATACAAAAAATGTGCTTTTATTAATTGAAAATATTCAAATATGTTTCATATAACAGACATATTCTTCGTATTCATTTGAAGTCTAAAATTTGGACCTCAAAAAATCATTCGACGTTTTGTAATTCGAATGGGTGGATCTAATTGCAGTCTTATGCCCCAAAATATCATCATACATTTCCATATGAATAGCTTTATAGAAAATTAAATTTGTAACATAGCATTGATGCATTGACAAATAATCGACGCGTAATTAAAATTTATAGCAATAGATTATGTATCCGTGGCACCTCTTTCGATATTTACATATTATGCAAATTTTTGAATTTAGAATGTCTCTAATCATCAGTTTTGGGTCAAACGAAATCTTCGCTGGCGGTTGAGGAAAGCGAGGAATTCGATTCGCATTACATCTGGCAATACCGAAACTAGTTTCCCGCGGCAACGTCTCAAATTACAAGCGGGGAAGTACCTGATAGCGAGAACATGCGCACAAGGGAACATTAGTTTGCCGCGCAATTGTTCTGCGCGCCCATCGCCCGCCACAATTGAATGGCGGCCGAGATGATGTTGCCATAGTTTAATTTACATTTATTTTCCACTGATATCGGCCCCTCTATCAAGTAACACTGCCCGGAGGCGTGCACTGCGATAATTTATAATAATATATATATTTATATGATTAATAGGACTGGAAAATGCCGTAGAATACAATACCCGTTTTCAAATTGAAAGTGCAATTTTAATAACAATGTTATAAATCAATTTCATATTCCTCCGGTCAAGTATTTCTCCAAGTCCAACTATTTTTATTATTTGTCGTGTCCTTCAAAAATCTTTTATACTATTAAAATTGTTCTTGAATATTATAATTTCATACGTTGAGATCTACATGAAAATATAGTTTCCTGAAAATTATATATGAAACAGTCAATTCTTTGGTCTCGTCGGGAGAAAGAAAAAACAAAAAGTATAAGGTATTATCTGAGGCAACAATTATTTAGTTGTATAAATCCTAATTCAAATGCAAATAAATCACTTCATTAAAAATGTGCGTTTTTAAATAAACACCGTGTAGCATTTGAAAATAAAATTAAGTATGTATTTGCAATGAAAAATCAGCAAAATTTATGGTGAAAATTTAATTTTATCAGCTCATTTTATTTAGGGTAAAGTATGTCAAGTTCGAAATCATTAAAAAACAAAAGTTTTGTTTAATATTAGTGAAGGCGTGAAGGACAAAACGCTTAGCAAAAAAAGGATTCAAAAAATTCCCACTCAAAATGCGTGGGGTTATGCAACGCGCGGAGGATTCCGCTTAATCAAAAGATTGTGTACAAAAAGTGACAAATTGGTGGGTATTTAGTTAACTGGCATTCGCCATAAATTCAAAGCTTACCGCGAGACAATTTTGAACTTGTTTTTTAAAAAGGGGATACCGAATGAATGAATTGAATCACCTGTATGCGACATTGCAAATTATGCAAACAATTCGCAGACGAATTGATTTTAATTTTTGTATTGATATTCAGAACCTTCAATACAAAAATTGGTAAAACTGACATTTTTTCCTTCATGAACTACATACAAACCTCTTTTTGTGCGATGTCAAAATTATGCGGTTTTTTTAATGCATTTTTTTAAACATATGTTTGCGTAATTAGCATCGCGTTGTTCACACACAGTACGTGCAAAACCGAATGTTTCATCTGTTTATTACAGTGTGACCTTGACACATGCGTCCTTGTACATGTTTTTTTTGCGATTTTCCGTGGAACACATCTACCGCAAAAAAAAAATGTATGTATGGTTGTTTTTTTGGATTTATTGTCCCTCAAAACCATTTTTAAGCATGTAATATTCTTTTTCGGATAAATAGGGCCATATCTTTGCATAGTCAATAATAAAATCTCATAGTTAGAACAGATTTGGATTTCTGCTATAGTTATTATTAGGATACATCAGATTTTTTAAACTATATCTGCGATATGGTAATATACTGTTGCATTTAATCATCTCTAGTACAAACATAGAATTTAGCAGTTTTAGTTTTCACGAGGGATTTAAATATCGGTTTTACGGAAACCAGGATTCCGGTTATAGTTTTTTTTTCAATACCGATGTCGTAAATACAAAATAAATGTGTTTCGATCTTGAAAACAAACTTTATCGAAATGTAAATAATTTGGATTTTAACATTAAAAGTTTGTGGAGCCTAGTATATTTTTGATTTACGTAAAATCATTCTCGTTATTCGTAATTATTATTCTTTTGATTTTCACCCATGTTTATCGATTTTGAAATACCGATATTTTAAATAATGTACCGACTACCGATAAACTGGTATCGACATATTCGCCCGGTGCTGCAATCCCTATTTGGCACACTTTACAATTTTTACTTACTTTATTCTTTTACAGAATGTATTACTTTTTTCCGTTCTTGCGTTTTAAATACCAAAAACCATGGTAATGATTTCGGTAGACCGTATGCTTATAAATTCAAAAAGAAAATATTTTATGTTGTACAAAAAATTTACATTAAATATTTTTCCGTTTTCGTCAAACATATTAATAACACAATCATGTTGTATTGTAGCGGGAACGAGTTGTTAAAGAACTAATGTGTTTCGAACGCAAATCATTCGCATTAACTTTAACGTTATCAAAACAAATGTTACTCGTTTCCCTAGATACATTTTAAAAAAGTAGGATTTCATTAATGCAAAAATGGTTATTTTTCGTGTACAGAATTTACAGCTAAAAAAATAATTGTCATTTTAAAACATTGATATCCAAAAATCAGTCCATGCTATAATCCGCAGCCATGGATCGACCGACTACTAGATGAAGCTTTCTCCGAAGAGTTGAGTGTCTCCGACACAATTACTTCATGTTCTAAATCCATCAACTCAAAAGCATATATCATAATTTTACCTATGCTGCTAAGCATTTGAAGTACCAAATTTTTACAAAGATATGTTGAGTAAATCTATACATCCAAAAGAGATTTGATTTACAACGAGCCATTTTTCGTCTTTTGATGTGGGAGTTAATAATAACATGTTAAATCCATATGACCTATCTCATATATTAATTAGTAGGTGTATTGGCATTGAATTATGTTCATCAACAAATTGTCAATGAGTGATTACTATTAAAAACAATGTCACTTGCATCAAACGAATTTGATCATCGCAATAAGTAATGAGTATATCATAAATTCAACTTATAAATAATATATTCATTTGTATGACGAAATTTACTAACTCGTTTTTGCCAATGGAACATACATTCAATATTTTTGGAAAAACATTACAATAGAAAATGTAATTATTATAAAACATCTGGCAGTTGACTTTTATAACTAAATACAGTATAACAGTGTTCGTATAACATTTCAGTCAAAATTGGCATAGTTTATTATTGCCATTTTTTGGCAAAACTACAATCCTGGTCTATTTTTTCAATTCTTTGATAGCTGGAGCGCACCGCACCGGTCATTTTAATTCGAATCAACGATGCTTCGTAACGACCACAACAAAAATTGCATAAAAAAATTAACGTCTTCGTTGTGAAATTGAATTATTAAACTGGAAAGCGATGCTGCTAACAAAAAATTGATATCGAATCAATGCATGCACAAAATTTCCAGTAATAATGCAATCAAATAATACCTTTAAAACAACTCCAATTATACAATATATGCACAGCTACTCGGAATAAATAATATTTGAAGTGAGTCATCATACAATAATTCTATACCAAAAACATCAAATAGTTTTTATAAAGCAATATAATACGGTGTTATGATCAAAAAAACATCCATTTCATAAAATAATATAACAACTATGTAATGTTCATGGCCCCTTAGAACATAATGTATCTCGTATAAATTCGTTGGCGTGTTTTGATTTGATAATCACTTGACCGCCGAAAACCGCTCTCGACATCACGAACTATCCTCCAAATTGAACGTCTATTAAATCGCAATTCCTCAAACTACAAAGATGATTTCCAAAGAGGTGCATACAATATTAATCCAGCTTGGAGAACCTATAATTAAGTTCAATTGATTTTTTTTCGAAAATGGTACAAACATTTCTTAATGTAAATATAACTTCTGATATATCATTTTCGATGGATTCAACCGAATCTTTGCGGAAATTAATCGATAATAATCACTACGCCAATCACGTGGCTACGAGCAAATCTTGAATGATTTCGTTTTATAATAAATTAACTATTAGCTGATAATTTTCAGCCATCAAATACAATTTAAATGTTTAAAATCAATTGTAAACACGAATAGTACTCGATGGCATCTGCAAATGTCAACACGTTCTAAACGACAAAAAACGCAAACGGTGACGAATCAGTTAATGAATACACTTAGTTAACGGCATGATTTGGTTACGTTATTAGTAAATACTATTTGTGAGTAAGTATTGCCTGCTAGAAACAGCATTTTTTAGATAATTAATTGCTGGATTTTCCCAATATTACTAGAGAAGGTGTGGCGGTCTAAATTTTACAAATTAATCACGAGTCTACCTTTTAAAGATCGTAGTGCAGAGTATAATAATTGCCCCATCCTTTTCAAGGTAGCCTTGTTTAAGCAGAAAACTACGAAATTAGACCGTGAAATATCCAATAAACTTTTTCGTCGTAATGTATCTTTGTTTAAGCGTGGCAACATCTTCAATACCTAGTTTAAGGCCGAAGATAAATGGTTTAATTTGACATAAAGATAAATGAGATGCAGTATCAGCAATAAGTCTGTATTTTATTTTGCAAATCCTGTTGCTACATAGTTGACCAACAACGCTCAATAAAATTCGGCACCGATAGAAGAATTAAATACGGAAATTCTTTGAATACTATCCTTTATTGATATTTTGACACGACCTAATTAAGTTTGGACAAAAAATCCGAAAGACTCTTCTACCAAAGGATAAACATAAGCTTGTGATGACATTAGGACTGGTTTTGTATTTCACTGTAATTCCAATATCATGATTTCATCTGTAACCTTTATATCCTGCTTCTTTCTTATTCACGTATGAATTAACTGCTGATTCGTCTTTTGATGTAGCCACGCTGGTACGTTGCCTCTTATTCCATCATACTTCATAGATTTTTTTATTTTGATTTTGACAAAAATAACTCTATCGAAAAATTTAATTTATTCATTCAATAATAGAATAATCGGGCATTGAAAATTAACTTGCAATCTAATTAAATTATTTAATATTATCAACTCGATACTAATACACTTTTTTGAGCAAATTAATCAGATCTAGCTCTTTTACAAGTAGAATCGAATGATAAGTATTACAATCCAGATAATTTTCCAAACGAATAATTATGTTTTTAATTTCGGATCTCTTTGTTTACCACCCGCCTTGCTTGAAAGGCTGATTCGAAAGTTATGTTATGAATAATTTTCTGAAATAATATATTTTTAATACAATTATTATACCATTATATCACAATTTATTAAATATTTTTGAATACTAATTTGTAAGGATTTCAAAGTAATATAATTATCATTATGATACATTTAATGATTAATTGTTAATTATTTCCACAACAAGAAGAACTAAATATTACATTAAAACTTGAGGTCAATTTAATATCTGTATTTGGTGCTGATAATGATTTTTGTAAGCGTCACATAATCCAAAGTATCTTTTCATGCATATATAAAATGATTCTTGAAATCTGAGTTTTAATCATTTTTATTGGTGTAAGCTACCAGTTTTTAAATTTCCCGTAACTGTAAAATGTGAACTCACTGATCAATTTCAAGTTGATATTTTAAATTCCATGATTTTGTTTTTTTTCAAATAAATGCAGGATATTTGTATTTCAGTAGATTTATTGAATAGATTTAGTAGATTTATTTTATTGATGGTGTCGATTTTCAATAATATTCATTAAATATTGAAAATCTCATTATTTTTAAATCGGGACAGGTTCAATGTTGGTGTCATCTATTCAAAGAATAATATCTACGTCTGAAATGTGTAGACTATTGTCATTAGGAATAAATCGTATTTAATTAAAGTTCATAAATATTATTACGTAATGAAAATTTTTAATTTCTCATTTTGGAGAATGCTGTATAAACTTGAACAAAAATCATATTATTCGAAGAGGTGAACTATTCAACGCTAGCGTCACGACTTTCGACTGTGTGGTGTATCATAAAAAATATACTTCAAATATAATATTCCAGTGATAAAGCTTCAATTTTATGGTCGAGTATGCATCCAAAATAATAACAACATCCATCCTGGCTTTGATCACCAATTGATATTCTAATAAACAACCTGGTCGTCAACATTTTTTCATCTCATAACTGACATTTTAGATTGATACTCTGGAACTGAATAGTGTGAATCGCTCACCTAATGACCTTGGCTCCTAATAAAAAGCTCAGAGATAATTGCATTAGTGTACTTCTACTTTCTTAGAAATACAATTTGCTACAATCTAAAAATATTTTTTTCGTGTACCAATTGTAACACGATTTTTAAAATGTAATACTTAAATAATTTAATTACAATGTATGCTATTGACACCGCCTTATGTGGTAGTTCATCAGAACTCTCTCGAACGATCTATTTTTCACCTCAGTCTATGAGTTTAAGTCGATATCAGGAAATAAATTCATTCTTATAATACTCTATATTGAAATCTATAGCGATTCAATATAGAGTAACTTAAATTTTGTAAAAGAGATATTTATGCGGACGTCTCGCTCTAAATGTCTCTTATCTCTTTCACGCCCTGAGTGTACGAGAGTGCATGGTACTTCATAAAAAGTTCGATGGGCCATAAATAATGGCTTATCTTGCGTGACGTTTTACGGTCGTTTTGCAACGGTTTGGCTACCTACAGGAACTGCTTTTTTTTATACGATCAGTGAGAGATTGGACAGCATTGAGAATGCACGCTCCTAATCCTCTCCCTAAGAATTAAATTCGAGTCAAATTCCTGATATCTTCTTCGCTATCGTAATATTTGTGTTTTGTCTTAAATTTAAATTCAATGTACTGGTGTAATATAACGTCTGTGTATATTCTTAACGATTAAATAATGTGTGCTAATAACACCCCATAACGCTTTGAGATTGTTTTGTTTATAAGAGCACCATGTTTCTCCTACTCCGTTCCCAAAATTCCTCTCCTGAGTGTCGGATAGGAGGCTCCTTCTCGATTTACGAGGGAGCCGAATCAAGGTCGTCTCACTATATAGCCCTCATCTCTCATTTTCACCGTAAACTTGTATCCTCTGTTTTAATAACGTCATATTTTGCCTGATAGTATTTATGCAGATTAATGCCAGAAAATATTATACTAAGTACGTTTCTAGGGTAGTAAAATATGATTTTGACATAGCGGTTGTAGAAGATTTGCTTCCTCACGAAGGTTTACGGTTGCGTTTATTTTTATGGCACAAGAGATAATACAAAAAAATATTACATTTTTCGGAAATTTATTTGAACGTGAAACAAGATTTATTCGCCGATAACGCATTTTTATGAGATATCCTGAAAATATTTCAAGGGTTGTGAATTATTTTTATGGCGTCACATATTTTAAATTTTAAAAACGATTCGAACGAGACATTGCTTAATTTATGACAAATAAAATAAAAGTATCTTGGTTCTTAGGTTTTTTGAGAAGTATTTAATTGTATTCAGAGATTTCTTTGACTGCTAGTCAATCAGCTGTCCACAAGTACCTGTGTGTGAACTTAATATGAACATGTTTACACTGACTGCAGAGAGACTCCAATGAATGAAATATTAATTATGTACATATATTCATGTTGCTTATCAATTTCGGATTACGATAATCTTATTAAATATGTATAAACTATTGATCTAGTAAACGTGTGAAAACCAAAAATAATTTAAAGTGCTTAGTTTTTAAGCGTTTGAAATATATTAAAAAAAAACTCTATTTAATTCTACATAAATTGTCATTTTGCCGATAGCTATTGGATACTAAGATATTTTAAGTATCAGCCAACCCATTCATTTAGCTATATTATATTGTAATTAAACAAATATGATGGATGCTTTCCTCGGAATATAATAGTCTCAATATTTTTTAATCGTAGAATTATATATTATTTATATATTTTGATTTATTTTATCGAGTCTCAGTAATTAGATTTAGTTGGAAACGGAAAGTAATATCATAAATTTCCAGGAAGTTATCGATAAATTTTTGATTGCTATATTGCACCAAGTATTTTCACACCCCGCTGTTATGGATTTCTACCAAGTAGGTAACGATTCAGTCAACAGATAACTATAGGTAAGAGCAATCGCTTGTACAATGTCATTGAACCTTTGACAAAAATTTGTACCGATATCTAATAATGGTCTTATTTACATTAATTAAAGTCACATCTGCGGCATCGAATTATTATGTCGAAAGATCATCGTAAAGAAATAAAATAACGGCACTAACATTATTAAATAATAGAAATAAAATAATGATCATAAAAAAGGGCTGAGAGACCTGCGCGAGTGTATCTAAGTATTGAGTTTGTTAGAATTGATACAGAAAAAATAACATTAAAACCGTACAATAATAATAAGATGTCCGACTCGGACTCGGTAAAACGGTAGAAAGGTAATGTCGAACTCTTAAATGGGAGAATTACACGAGCCAGTTACTCCATGTTAACTACAGTCAAGTGGTTTTGTACAATTTGCTCCAGTTAAAAATACAATCACATCTAAATATAGAAGATTATTTTACCACTTGTATCACATCTGATAACTCAACGAAATTTCACATAGATAAAAAACTTTCCGTTGAAGTTTTATCTGTCAATTCTTGGTGGAAAGACATTATATAATTTTAAAACAAACACACTTTTTGAACCATTTCCTTATTTTTTCAATAATGACCAGGAAAAACATCAGATGAAAACGCACGCGATGAGTGAAACCGGTCGTAATCATCATAAAAATTGTGGTAGTAGGACACCAATATTCGTGTTATTTTTATCAAGAAGTTTTTTCACATAAAATATTAAATCAAAAGTATTGAATATTTGAATGATAATTTCACCTATTGTATGATATTTAAATTATAGGAAATTAAATAAGATAGATAAAGAAAGTTCTATTTCTCAGCCGAATTTCGAAGTACACTGTAAATCCGTTTATTACTCTATATTATCATAATTAAATGGAACCATATTTTGTCTTCAAAACAACCTTTAATTCCACCAAATACATCCAACAGATACTCTTTTCCAGTCAGACAATATTGAGGCTTTCCGTCTAAAACCACTGAACACTTAATTACGATTTAAAAAAATACATTTAATAACTAAATTCTGTTGGTAGGTTGTGGTACTAAAGGGTGTGGGCTATAATTCTGTTTTATTGCATTCCAGTCATCTAATGGAAAGTTGTATGATTCTGTCATTATAGTTAAAATAAGGCTACACGTCGCACGGCCTATTATTTTAGACGGCTGTCTCATCGAATCTGCATTTTGCCGCGTCTTTTAGAATCGTCTTATTATATCTGGCATATACCCACATATTCCCCGCTTGGAGATCTCACGTTTTGATAAACCAGCCATTGAATCGCAAAATGAATAGGATTTCATTATCGACTATATATATTTATTCAATCAAAATAAAATAAAAATATTTTTAATCTTTTTTGAATCAGTTTTGAAACTGAAATAAAAATATGTGTAATCTTTTTTTAATCTGTTTTGTAAAAAATGATTTTCCCACACACCATACATTTAAATTAAGAGCATAAATAATATTGATTTGCGAGGTTGAAAACGAAAAAAAATAATCGAAGATATTTTATTTATAAAAAAACGGTTATAGGCATATTAGGGACCATGTTTCATAGTTCATTTATAAATAAAAACAGTCAAATAGTAACTATTATAATGTATATATCAGAATATTACAGCTGAGATAAATAATAATTTTGAATTAGTTGAATCCAAATATACGTGGATGTTTGGAATGATACACTTATAATAATATATTATGTAATTAAGAAGACGAACCAGATGTAACGAATACGTTTAATTGACATGTTGGAGTTCTTTATAACTGGTTTTTATTGTATGTCGTGAAAAGAGATAATATCGTATGTAAACGTAGCACAATAAGTTTTCTTAAAGTTCACCATTTTACATGTTCTTCTCAACTACAACCTACTTAAATAACTACGTCAGTTGAATTTTTAATTTAATACTCTCAAAATAGTCACTGAATATTAAGTATTTGGTATTTGCATACAGTTATATTGTTTCAAGAGCAACTTGTGAGAACCTTGACTTTTAAAGAAGTGAAAGAAAAAACATCAAAGAAAACTCAAATAACTTTACATTTAATAAGACTACGCAATTGAATACAAATTACTGACTTGTTACGGATAGAATAAAACCCGTTACGTATCGCAATGCCTTTATTTTAAATATTCATACTGTTACCTGTGTAAGTTGAATTACTTGAATTATAATAGCATAAATAATTCAAATGAAACATACAAAACGTCTTCATTTTTCTTATTTGAATTCCGAAAAATAATATTGGCTCTGTTTCCAAGTTCGTTCTGATAATTTATGTAATATATATCATTAAATAAAACAAAAATAAATATCTAAATTCACCACAATTTTATGATCGTATTTTTTCTTCCTTCTTTGCAACTACATAAATTAGAACTCTACGGGTGAGCGTGATAGTGACTTTAATTTTTGTATTGTGTGATTTCAATGATAAATTATCTTTCTTTCGTTTTTTTTTAAAAAAAAATTATCAAAAAGGTTGTTTTAATATTCCTTGATCTCTAAATATCTTTAAAAATAGAAATTTATCAGATTTGACCGTATATAATTATAGATGATATTCAACGCGATATTTAAATTTGACATTCATAATCTTGATGAATTTAAAATAAGCCTTGCAAACCCATTTGTAATTACATCGTAAATAAATGTATTACAAAACCTAGAATTCAAAACTGCAAAGCGAAATCGTGAAAACCTGACATTATTGCAAGACTTAAATGTAATAGAAGATACGCTTTTAGATTATAACACAAGCTGGAAATGTATACAAGCAAAGCTTTTAAGATTCTTCGATTTTGAAAATTAGTATAAACGACTGCCACTGTACTCGCATGGCTGCGGTCCCACGTGTGGAGTTTCGTGTTTAATTATAATTTATACTCCCACATTCGAATATCTCGACACCTTGAGCTCAGAATTCAGCCTAGACAGGCGCTAGACACTCTCCATGCGCATAAGATAATCAGGTGACGTGTATTCAGTCATTGTCTTATCTACATAATTTACCTACAATAAATTGTCTTTCAAAATTTGTACTCGTGCAATGAAATGTTTCCGTTAGTGTTTTTAGCTCACATATGCGAAAACACAAACATTCTAATGGCCATGTCGCTTGCATAAGTTGCTTCCTCGTGTATACTCATCGATACAACAGGTGAAAATGTCGACAGGTGCTTCGCTATCTGCTACATCCGCATTTTTGTGGACTACCATTTCTTCAGATTTTCTTTGGTCACCAAACCTAAGAAATATTTCATAAAATCTCAAAAAAAAATATTAATACATTTTAGTACTTTTTCCACATAAAATGTATTTAATCAGGACCCGTTTCGCTCATGGCGAGCATTGTCAACTGATGAAATTTTATGTGGAAAAAGTTTTAAAAATGTATTATTATTTTTATTATAATACCTTTCCACCAAGTATTGACAGTGAACACCTTAAAAGTGACATCTTAAATGGTACCATTAATCGTTAAAATCTTAATTTCTATATTTTTTAACAAACCATTTTTTCTCGAATAATATTTTATCAATATTATTCGAGAAAAATTTGTAGCATATCTGATCGTACTAAAAAACAATGCAATGTTTTAATAAACGAATATTATTGAGTCGATTTCCAGACATTTCGACGGTAAAACTAACTCGGAGCGTCCGAAAAATATCACCAATCAGAAAACGGTTTCTTCCCAAAAGAATACTAATCAACCATCATATATTTGAATCTAAATATTCTGTCTAAAAAGCCTAGCCTCGCATAAAGAAATAAAAAGAATATTATTAAAATAATCGATTAATCTTCTAATAAACGTAACCTGGAACACGATACCAATATATGACATTGTAAATGATATGATAAAGCGCGTCAATATAAGCTAATTAAAATCGCCATCGGTTAAATTAGTATTGAAATCGTTATAGTTATTGGAATCAAACAAATTCATTCTAAACATTGGTTAAGAATCGCTTCAAATATCAACATTGAGAAAATAGAAGAAAGTGGTTAAATACTCAAGATATTATCTTGAATGAATGAATCTACATTCTAAGTAATCTTGCATCGACACTATTATTGCATTAAAGGAAATGATATACCACCATCACTTTTATGGTAGCGTTGTATAATAATATATTAATGGATTAGTAATATAAATTGAGTCTGACAATAAATTTCAAGTTTATCTGATTATAAAACAGTTTCAAATTTATAACCTTCTCAATCTCCTATATGCTTGCCGCACTTCGAAAATGAATCATAAATGATAGACGATTTAAGGTCGATTCATATCTACAGACAGAGATAACATTGGCAGACTCAATTTGAAGACGACCCATCTCCAAATATCTATCTCATCTCTATAAAAAAAACTTT
The DNA here is from genome assembly GCA_028554975.1 of Himalopsyche kuldschensis. Lineage (NCBI taxonomy): Eukaryota > Metazoa > Arthropoda > Insecta > Trichoptera > Rhyacophilidae > Himalopsyche > Himalopsyche kuldschensis. The sequence goes on from JAHFWI010000003.1 coordinate 20,779,536, forward strand.
TTATTTATATATATATATCTATAATTTTTTAAATAATATTATGCCATTTAATGCTTAGCCTAAAGGGGTAGACATATCTAGCGATGACCTTTTTTGGTTTTCAAATTTGAATAGGTGGTAATTATTTTTTTAAAATTTTCCGCAACTCTACTATATAATATGTCAATGTTTTTTGTTTCGTCTACTGTTTTTCTTTACAATCGATATTTTTAATGGTGAAAATGGCTTTTTATAAGTAAATATATTGATTAATTATATATGAATTTAAATTACAATCTTCGGGTAGGTGTGGAAATAATTAAAATTTGTTCACGTTGTTTAGTAAAATTCAACACTGAAGCTTCTATGATACTGGCATATGAATTAGTATTTATTATTAGGTGTTCGAAAGCTTATGGAATCGTTATTATCTAATGTTGATGCTGGAATCGTCCCAGTTAATTGAAGTAATCCACCTTAGTATTTTTCGATAAATCTATTATTCGTTTTATGAAATGAACACACCTTAAAATTATTAGGATGTATCTTTTCGTATTGTTAATTAAGTTAGTACAATATGATGCAGAGCAATTAAAATTTCATTCATATCTATTATAGCTTAGATGCTTGGTAACATAGTGTTATTTGTTATCTTCCTATTTAAATTTTTATGCCATCTTTCACATTATAGTATTAATACATATAATAGAAACGCACCTTGCTTTTTTTGTTATTTATACAACCCGTCAGTAGGAAATATTTATCCGCGATAAAACACGTTTAAAAATTAGTTTAATGAGCCATTTTCGGACCATATAATGTTTCAATAGAGCAGAGGTGCATTCGAAAATTGTATGGGCGTTAAATTTGAATGCGTTAAGCTTGAATTATTGAAGCAGAGATTAATCCAATTAACTCCATACATTGAATACATGCAAGAGTATAAATAAGTCAGTAGGAGGTGATACAATAAATTATTCCACCGAACAAATAAATAATACTTTATGACGTTTGAAAAAAATAGATTCAATTTTCTAGCCATTATCCCATTAGTACCATTAGTAGTTCATTTAGTTTGAGAAGATTAAAACATAAAAACAATTATTAATTGACGGAAAGGCGTCATTATTTACTGTATTTCATTTTATTAATCCATTGGTACACATATTATCTGTACATCGAATACATTAAGGCAGGGTGTTCCATTAGTTTCAATGGGGAGGCAGTTTGGGGAAATAGATAAATACACTGATTTAATTTCCAATAAAATTATACAGTTCCATATTTACATTCAATGATGTTTATTACCCTTCCACTCATAAGCTAGAGAAAATGACCTGCTATGGAACAATTCGACAATAGTTGTTTCATTAAGACTTATAGTAAATCAACTGCTCGATCCATTTAATAGGTTAAAATAGACTAGTAATCAGCTAGCAGCTTTCTATTTTCCCTATTTCATTATTAAACAAGTTGGAAGAAAGCAAATTGAAGCATCGCAGATATTTTATTTAATATCGATAAACATTATTGGATTGAAAATCAATGTACAAAAGAAGCGAAATTAAATAATATCCATAATATATAACACGTGTTTCGCCGCTTTAAGTAGTCACTGTTTGTAACACAATACGTGAAATAATTAAAGATTTTTTTTTATATCATATAAAAATGAACTAGAACCAAGTGACCGTCGAATCTATTGACAATATACGACTTTTAAAGCTTCACACATGATCGTATATTTTCAGTGAAAAAAATAAAATTCAAATCACAGATAATTTCAAATGTTTCGCAGTGGCATTATGACCAACTCGGTGTTTAAGAAGAAATGACACGGTACAACGAGCATAAAAACCACAGTTATACCAGGCTTTATAAACGTCGACCTGTTGTCTGCGGAATGGCAGCTCGACATTTTCTCAAATTATGTGTTCCTTGCAATATCTATTTGTTCATCTCGTTTTCTTATTTTTGTCAATCTGAAACCACTAAATTTTATATGATATTTTCTACAATAAAAATGCTGATATGCATTGTTTTTTTTTGCTACTTGAATATTTAATCATAAAAGACATTTAAATAGGGAATTTTGTAACTGCGACAGCCGGTTTACTGTAATTGAAATTATTTTCTTTGGGACTTTCTTCTCCAAGTACAAATAAAAGTTCTGCCGTTGTTTGTGCCAAGCCTCCTCTCCGCGTTTCATATAAAGAAAAAATCAACTCTTAATTTTTGCAATGTATATGTTAGGAATTGAAATTATTGGCGAAGTTATGAATAAGAAATCGTGTGAGAAAATCAGCCTTAAGGTGCGGATCAAAGAGGCGAAGCACGAATAACACAGCTATTGGATCAATAAAGTTATCACTATTGTATAGCATACCAAATAAATTGTGTATAACAATTTTAAATTTCCTAAATCATTAAGATGCAATATTTCTAACCCTTTTTTCATTGCCTGGTATCGTTTATTTTATCAACTAAATCTGACTTAGGAGTGCTAAAATTTTACATACGAATTCTCTTATTCATGTCTTCATTGTTGCCAGTTTCCATCGGCTCAATTTTAAATAAGAATGCAGAAAAGTTTCTACTGATATTTTTTTGCAGTGGCTCACATTTTATATTGGATTAAACAAGAATTCAAACATTAAATCGAGAGAACATAAGTATACGTAGGCTATCCATAAATGAGTTCTCTTTTCAAATTTCGCTACAAAATCTTGAACAGTTTTTATCAATACGCTTACAGCTTAGTCCGACCGATCACATGAACGTATTTCGCAACCACATCGGCATTAAAAAGGTTAAAGCCACCGACCGTAATAGCTACAATGATGTCTAAGTTTATCTGGCGCCAATTTTGCGACGACTCAAAACGTGTCTAATCTCATGAAGCCATATCTAAACTTAAAAACATCTTCCATCTTCAGGGGAATTCCACAGTTTTATATCAACTTGCCACAAGAAAAATTATGTGAAGTGGTGGAGTGTATTCCAATTTCGAAACTGTGAATTCTTCTCAACCTTGTTAATAAACGTAATTATTTACAGACGTGTGATATATGTAAAATATCTTTTCTTGCACGTGAACTTTCTCATAATATATTAAACATTTTTAAAGTATTTCCAGATGTATAATAATTGTATAAGTATATAACATACAACAATTATTACCTTCCAATTACAATTATTAACATTGAAGTTACATAATCTAATTGAAATATCCATAATCGATATATTATACTATGACTAGATTTCATTTACGGGTTTCATATTTCCCTGGTGGTTCTAAAAGATGTCACCCAAAGCTTGACACTATTTTCCATGGCATAGTAACCTTGAGTTTCATCTTTGTGGCTAAGTTCACCAATACAGTAGATTTTGAATATCTTTTTTGACGACTATAGCTTCAAGTTCTTAGACGCGTCAACGCCAAAAAATTTCCAGCCTTCTTCGTCTCTAAGTTAAGTGTATTTTTTATTTTATTTGTTTGATTCCCTTCCCATCGCTGCTGCAGGAGAACTTCATCGCTACAGTTGAAGAAGTCACCTTACTTTTTCGTCGCTACCTACGAAGGGTCATCGAGAAGAATAGCTCTCGGTCTATATCGATTCTCTGATGCAGCTAATTGCTTGCTGCGTGACTCACCACAGACGAATCTGATGCCTCTGTTGGAGTTCTTTGAAACTAGCACTATCTTGGTATTTGGCTTTTGTCCTTATTGAATTGAAAACAATTATGAAAATATCGATTAATGTCGATGTTCACTTAAATATAAAATTATAGTTAAATTTATTACGTTACTCTATCTTTGTGTACTCTCCATAAAAGAAGTCTTTCTTGAAAGCCGTTACTATTGAAGTGACTGCTCTTCCAAATCCAGGATGTATCAAGCTCCCGTTAACAGGCTAAGTGGTCTGTTGAAAATAATCATGAAATCCTCACTTTTAGCAGGTTGTTAGCGATAGGTATTTAAATAACTTACAGTGCGTGTTACATGTGCGTGTATGAATACATACATTTAATGTTCACTCAATAGTATCAAAGTGGGAAATTTTGTACCGTCTTCAGAAGAAAGTATATTTTTGTTTCTTCGCTCCAGGTACGTAGGTAGTTGATATTATGTATAAGTGTCGATAAGCAGGTTCTGTAGTTATGCTTAGTGAACTTCTTTAATGGAGTTCAAGTTCAATAAACATAACTAGGAAGAGTGGTAGCATTTACATAATATAATAATGAATACTTAGCAAAGCGTGAAATGCATTATTCTTCGTATTAAATTCGCAGCTTTTAATTCAATTAAAATTAATGAATTAGCGTTCTCATGTATAGGAAGGTTTTTACGCGTGCCGGCCAATGGTTTAACGTGCGCTAAGTCTTTTCTCAAACACACATTTTTGTATCGATTCATGTAAACTTTGCAACCATGTTTACATAAAAATGCATTGTGGTAAGTCAAACTTTATTATACTATGGACTTTCGTTTTCTTATAGAAACCCTCACGCCTTCTTTGCCCGATATATCGAAGTTCTACAGCATAAAAATATGTTTACCGTTTCCGCTTTTTTCAATTCTCAATTTGGAGCAGATTGACTCTGTGAAGTTTTTTTCAACATACATAGGTTTTTCTTTGAGAACTTCTTGTTCTTTAAATAGAGTAGTTGGGAATAGGATACAATTCGGAGGGGACAAGTGGTTAAATAATCGCTTTCTCTAACTCCCGTTTTTAGGATCAGATGGGATTGGAACGGATTTTTAGACAATACTTAGATCGATATCTTCAAGCAAAAGCAATAATTCAGTTAAAAAATGAAACCATTCGGGCTGGGATTCGAAGCCGTTACCTCCGTGGCGAAAACCAACGTTGTTGACAATCGACCACGGACTCGATTATATATATAAATTAAATTTAAATATTAAAAAAATTATGTACTGGGAGTGCTTCCTTAATAAAATATCGCCTTCATTGCGTTAAAAAAGTCTTGTACCAAAATGTTTATTTTTTTAAAGCACAGAAATTTTAATTTAAATTCCAAAAACCTTTAAAAACATCTTTGTTTTAAAACATTCAAATTTTGTAATTAATAATTTAAATTGACTACAATTACCAACTACAGAAGCATGCCTCCAATTTGAGGGAGCTGCTTCGAAAGAATTCGTAGTAACCGTGTTAGCACTAAGCGAAATTGTTGGGTGATGTTTTTTTTCATCACTGAATCGAGTGTGGCCAGTATAATGACAGTAATGAAAAATATTTTATTACTTTTGTTCTGAGTCAACCGAGTCTATTTCAAAGTCCAAAGGCACGTGATTGTAGTATGGAGCGTGATTTTTTCTACTATCGATTAATATCAATAATTCCGTTCGATTATGATAGTAATAATACCGTTACTTTTACAAACACAGTGCTAGCCGTCGACTGTCTATCACTTCAAAGACTCTCAACTGATTAATATTCGTTCAAAACATTACGGAAACTATCCGACCGATATTATAATACCGACATTTTTTAATATTTTTATTTTTTATTGAAATATACGGTTGTATGTAACAAAAGCAATGTTATTTTAAAGCTATTAAATTAATTATGCGGCTTCATGAAAGAACGAGTACATCTCCATTCGATGAAACGAAACTTCCCCTCAAAAAACTGCTTTAATTTTAGCACACTTTAATGCATAGCAACCCAGTATTGTTTAATGTTCTTAAGACGCTCTTGAAAATTACTGAAGAAAGAATAACGCTGATTTCATTGGTGCTAGCGTATTTTTTTTACATACTTTATGAAACGGTGAAACAATGGACGAACATCAATGAGCTTCATAAAATTTCCAAAAACAGCTCAACTTTGTATGTATGTTTATGATCTGTATACAGGCATGTTTGCTGGCTCAATTGCAATAATACATTAAATTAATTTTATACAGGTAATGCGCTAATTGAATTAAAGAATGGCTGAAAAATCAAGCACGTTGCTGGGAAAGAATAAAAATACACATAATAAGACGAGGGCATCATTATTCATGCGAGTGGAGACCGTTAGTGGCTGAGTGGCGCGTGCGCACTTCGGTCTGCGCACCTCACGCTGCGGTCACATCCTTGCGAGCGGACATGCACTCCGTTACTTCCGCCGGAGGAAAAGGAGTTATCCATTTGAATAATCTGTTAATTGGATATGACGTAATATAAAAGGAATCAAATGTATATATAATTTATTGAATGAAGGGAAAGTGGAAGTTGGCCATGTCAATCTCAATCAATCCACTTTTCATCAGATTGTCAAATTTAATGTTTCTAATATTGTTTTTGTGAAATCGTGGATATTAATTGTTTTTCTTTCCCATTTTCAAATGCCAAAGGATTGAGCTTTAGTGATTAGGATTTTAAGAGGTATAGCTTTGGATGTTGGTATATTCCAAATGAACGTGAGTGAGTGCAAGCGAGTACTATTTGTATGAGCTAAAACTTTTCGGTTGACTTCTTTGACAATTTCCAGTGTGTATTTCTTTCCTTAAAATCTTTTTTCTTTTTTTCACATTGCAAGAGCACTCAACACATAATTTGTAATATTTTAATGTCATTATAATAATTAATGTACATAAAAATAAATAATCGGGAAAACAAATTACGAGGTATTTACCGTTTACATCGCCTTCCGCATTTTTAAAAAACTATTTATTATTATTAAATTCATGTATTTATTTAAATTTAATATGTCATTATCAGTATAATAAATATTACTGAACATAATCGGGGATAATGATAGTATTCAACGTATAAATTGATTTTATTACTTAAGCAAACTTTGCGATAGTAAGTCTGAAGATGCCTCTGAAAGAGGCGAAACACGTGTCACAAGTAGTTACACAATACGTGGAATAATCAAAGTTATTTTAAATTTTATATTAAAATGAACTTCCACAAAGTTACCGCCGAAACCATCAAAAATATGATTTTATTACGTTAATATATAAAATTGTAAACCAATGAGTCAAACTGCGGTTTATGTGTGGTTTACATCAATAAATTATCCATCACATTATTACTTGAGTTCATCCAATTTGAGCGTCTAATATTTTGATTAAATATTAACCATGAACTGAATGCCAGGTTACGATTGTTCAGAGATTGTTTGATCGTAATATTTTCGATTGATTCTATACAAAATCTTAAACTAACAAGAACAAATATGTTGGTTGCGGTAAATATAAGCACGCACTGCGTTATGTAATCTAATAATGGACTGTCTAACCTATTTGTGGTTTCTTACAACAAATGATGTGCATCATTTACATATCTCATCGATATTGATATTGAAGATTATATTTTATTATTTAACCGTGCCTGAAAATACACACATTAAAATTTCTAGACAAATATTGTGGACATAATCATTTACATTCATATACATAATTAATCTCTTGCCGTTTGCTCTGCTTATCTGCTTATCGTTTGTCTATAAACAATAAAACGTGAGAATGCTCAAAATGAAGTAAACCGTTATTCCATAATTCATCATAGTATTGCAGGGTCAAAAAATATTTCGGGAGTAACACTGGAAAAAAGTTGAGCCGCCCGGCTGTTATCTAATTTCTGATTCCGATGAATAGATTGAATCGCATCACCGTTATTCGTTTGTTTGCCATATTTAACAGTGAAAAAGATATTTCAATAATATTCTTGTTTATAGGAAATTGAGTTGCGTTTAACTTGGCCATAAATACTTCGAATAGCTACGTGCCGTGGCACAATCGATAACGTCAAAATATCCCTAAAAATTCATCAATAGTCGGACTCAAGAGGCTGCGACATTAATAGATGTTTGCAACAGATAAACACAGACATCGATTTGAAATCCAGTAACGTTACAGTGTTAATAGGCTATAATGTTAGAATCGAAAACTTTGAATTATGTGGCGTTGGCCATCTTAAGTACATTGGCTAAGTAATTTTTATTTTAGTTTGTGAACAATTGATTTTATAAGTTAACAATTGTAGCTCAGGATTCTATTTTAAATAGTGTATCAGACACACGTATCTGTCGACATACAGATTAATTATGTATTTGTAATTATGTTGTTAATATCGTTATCTTGTGGTTGCATTTCAGCTAACGATACATTCAAACTGGACACTAATAATAATATAATCAATGTTACGAAAAATACCGACTTATTATTTGCCTGGTGTTGTTTAATTATAAATGCATGCTTGTCGTTTTTAATGAGTTTCATTGGTTTAAATTATTTTCTCTAATTGCTAACCGTATTACGTGTTTTGGTATGTAAATAGTAAACGGTACTTAGTTATAATTTGTTAAACGTATATGAGACACGTGCATGTAAATTTATGAACAGTAGAAAAATGTTAATTACAAGAATAACATTACACACAACAAAATACATCACGTCTCATTATCAAAATGAGCGTGGTTAGTACATATAAAATATATCGTTTATAAGTCATACGTATCAGTTAACAATATTCCACCTTCATTGATTGATTTACAGCTCCAAGAGCAGATTTATTCGATTTCCAATTTCAACTTAATAGTAATATGAAATAATAATAATAATTTAAAACAATATTTGTCAGCAATATCATATAATACTTTTATGAGTTGAATTTTAGGAAACATCAGAATTCTTAGAGGTTTTACTATGGCCACAAACGAATTCTGGGTGGCAAAAAACCAACCTAAAGATACATAAAAATTAAATTCAAAAAAAAAAAAATCAATAGTTACAGGTTAGGTGGGTAGTTTGATTTTTTTCATTTCAACAAAATATCAATTATCCATGTCATATTAATAATTCATTTGCCCTATGAACCCTTGTTCTTAACGGTCACAGCAATGGCGGCCGAGATATGGCATCATTTACGGCATATTTAACACAATCTCATTATTTCTGCACAATATAATTTATGTCACGCAACATGCAAGCAAAATATTAAAGAAAATTAACATCGCTCCGAGAATGACACGTAAAACATTTCTGCGTGATGCATATCGCCAGCGTATTTTTTTTTAAATGCTCGTAAATCTTGTTGAGCTTAAGAAAGGGAAATTTTATTTCATATCATCAACGAGATAGTCAATCTTCTATATACGTGCTTAGATTACGTTTGCGTAGCGTGCCAGATATAACCATACACAAAGAATAAATTCATTTAAGCATAATTAAGACAGTCCGGTAAGTATGTAATAAATCTTGTACACAGACTCATAACTTATAGAATTTCAAAATAAAAATTTACTGTTACCTTGATGTCATTTTTTTAACTAAACTTTATTGATTGATTTGGTTTAGGAATACCATCCTGAATCTTACTCTAAGATTCATAATATTTGTTTGTCTTTCGATGTTCTTAAACTGTTGAATAAATATCAAAAATATTTCATATGATTTAATTTAGGATTTACATATACAGACATACGGAACGACAAACATTTTTTAACAATATGTATTAAGTTAACACGTATCTACCGATTGAGTATTTAAGAGGATATAGTGAAAAAGGGTTAATTATTTAAAATAATAGTTATTTCGGCGTGACAATACAATCAAAACAATGATTAAGCTAGCTCAGGACATAATGTTGTACACTTCATCATATTACTCACTATAAGATCTTTAGTAAGATTTAAATACAACTTATTTTATGTGATACTTTAAACTATTTTTTCTCATACTCAAAACGTAGAAATAAGCAGTCTTTTTGAACTTAATACTTTGCTATGTTTTACCGCAATCTTTAACATATTCGCTCATTTTCATTTGAAGTAATTTCGTCGTGCCGGTAGAAATCTAGACAGATTGACATGAGAGAGTGAACGTGTATGCGATGACCGTAATTACGTGATACGTATTTTTAATAATTTTCTGTATTGAGGTTTTCAAAACAGCCATATAGGTAGGATGGATTAAGAATGCAGCGACGATATTTTCGTTTGACCACATTATTACTGTTCAAATAGTACGACTAAAATAAACTAAACCACGTCAGCAACTTAAAATTTCCAGTCGGTATTCAGATCGAGGTAATTTTGGTTGGCCGCATTGAAACCGAATATCATTTGTTTGTAAGAAAAAACCATAGACAGACAGGTGATGTCTATATCAATTAACATGTAAGAATTTAATCGTTTTTAATTTATATCTTGTCCTCCGTTGTAAATCACCAATTTAGCGCATAGAGAATTATATTTGTGAGAAAAATGCTGGTAGTAATGATGAAAACATTACGTAACTAGACAGCTTCGTAATTTAAATAGCAGAGTGTCTTAATTAGGTTGGGTCTCATCGATCGATATGTAAATTTATATTGCTCAAATAAAAACGCCTAGAACATTTTAAAGTCTTTAGTTTTCCGTGTGAAAATAATACTTCACCGACAATCACGTAATATTGTGTCTAGTGGTATTTTGTTTTCGTGTAAAAAAGTCGCTATTATCAACCGCATCTGTTTGCGCGTTGCCAAAAAACAATACGTATAAAAAGTTTACTGGAGTTTATTAAATATTTTACAAAATTTTCAAATAAAAAAAAAACTATTCCATGTACACTTTTCGTACTGTATCTGTATTGGTTTATTTAGAACATTTTATTTCGCGATAATTTGTTATTCAATTAAATTTATTATTTTACAACTAGTTCTATCTTACTCAGTTATTGTAAACAGAATGTTGATTGACTAACAACTAATATTGTGTCCCAATCTCATTTCAGTGAGCAATCGAATCACAATCGGTGCTTACGTAAAAATAAACTTGAAATGCTCCACTTGATACTTGAACTTTAAAAATATTATATACTGTACGTAATTGCGTTCATGTGTTAACTTGTCAATTCTTGGTGGAAAAGCACATTTTAACATGTTTTAACTAATTACTTGGCTGATTGAAGAATTGTAATTTAACATGGACTTAATAAAATCATATGAATGAAGAAAGCTCGCATTTAATAATTATTAATTCATAAGTAAAAAATTCTGAATCTTCAAGCACAAAACATTACGATCTTTTTAGATAAATAACCACTCGACTACTTTTTACCGCCGGTCAAAATTTATCGCGCTTAAACTTCGATGACATTTTTTCAGGAATCAAAATACACCCATACTTTACTTGCCCACAATAATTTGTCATTCTCTGAAAATGGCCGCTGAACCGTGTAACGTCGGAAGTTAACAACTGTATCATACAATAGAGATGAAACGATTCTATTCGCTTCAGATTTTTTTCGTCTTAATACTGTAATAATTACGTGACAAACATCGTATTCTCTGATACATGTAAGACACCAGGATTGTTCCATGTATTGTATATTCACAGAGAAAATTGAAATTGTATATTATCTCTGGTGTACTAACAATTTTTGTATCTACATTTTTTGGATAAATTAAATTGAATGCTTTGGTTCGCAATTAAAATTATAATATAAATTAAAAATTATTCTTTGAAATATTTCGTTCGTGAGAGAGCGTATTGCAGGTATTTGGAATTAAATGTTCACAATTCAGATTTGTATAAAAGTCGTCTCTTGCAATTTTTTTGTCAAAATTACCATTTTAACCCACTATTCATGAAAAAGCTTAAGATATCGTTTTCAACACTTAAGAAAAACTACGCGTTTTATACAGAAGTAAATGTATCCCTGATACTGCCATTGAAATAAGAATTATAAAATAACCAGTTAAAGTGTAAATATATATTAAATATTTATAAAAACTGCACGAACCAAAAATCCGCTTTCTGGGTATAAAAACAAAATAGTAATCAAAAGATCACCCAAAATAAAATGTTTGTTTTAAATAATTATGATATAATAGAAATATGAATAACTTTATTAAACTTCAGAAAGATTTAAACTAAGAAAGGTGTGAAGACGCAACAGATGGTGTAGGTTACAACCAGTATTGTCAGTAATGTTTTCAAAACTTCAATAATGACACATAATAAAATTCTTCTTATTCCGTGGAGATTATCTTTCCAATTAAATGTTAGTGAGTCAAATCACTTCTCTCAATTTTGAATACTTCAAATACAAGAAATAATTATTTTAATTAACGACACCAAACATGTAAAATACAATTTTAAAACGTATGAAAGTGGACAATCTTGATATCAAACATTGGTAGGTAATTAATTCAATCGGTGGTGTTGAAACAGAACGGTGTGCGCGCTACAATAACATTTTTCCGTAAGCCCATTAGTGCCATTGTCGTTTAATTTTCACCTGTACAAAGATCACAAAGGCTCCACTGTTTTTTTGAAAGGAATCAGTCCATTACGCAGACAATTAATCTGTCACAGCTCGCATTAAGATGGACGTAATAACGCCGAGGCAAATTCATAATACCCATCAATATTCACGAAACCCTGCCACGGTTACATTAACATATTATTTACCAGACGTTCACAACCTTTTCGGTCATCGAATGACGCTCAAACATTTTACAGAGTACACTTTTATTGTATAAAATGGCTATATTAAAATAATAATATTGAAACAGTATTTTGGAACAACTAATCCTTTCAGATCTTATGTATATCGTTATGGCGGTATACTACTATATCGATAATTTGACCAAGACAGCTTCCATTTAATTTTGAAAAATGGTTGGAATTATGTTTGCTCTTAATAACCTCCATCTAATGACTTGACAAAAGCATCAGTATATCTTTATGCTATGGGTGTATTTCTGAACTTTTTGAATCAAAAATATATCTAAAAATATTGAGTTGTATCGAGTATCAGATGCGCAATATGTTTGGTGTTGTATTGTTTTTTAACAGATTTCATCACTTTACTTGAGAATTGAATACTGTAATAAAATTGAACAGACAATGCTAAACCGCTTTATTTGACCTTTTTCATTATTTTTATGCCATTGTTGATCACAGATATTTCGTTAAAAAAATACAGATTAAACCAAGGACATAGTCACTTCGCTTGTAATAAAAACGTGATCTTTGTAGTTCTTTTAAAATAAGCTGTTATCAAAATTAAAAGTTTGAGAGCTATAGCCATCAAAGCTTCGCCCAAACTCAATAAAGCTTCTATAATATTGACAGCATACAGCAAGCTTTGAGGAACATCACCAACTTTGCATTTGATCTCCGTATATTAATATCGGTCATAGATTATGGGCTAACCACCGTTGTAATAATTCCTTGCTCTTCAGTACTAAACAATGTTTCATAGCAATGTAAATGAAATCGTTCCGTAATTTCATTGTCTGAAATGTCATAGACAATATTATCAAATTAATTTTAAATGGAAAGAGTTTTTCAACGCTTTAAAAATATTCGTGAAATATTATTGTTAATTTATACTATAAAAAAATATTCGGAGTTCAGCCACAGTTTTGGTTACTACAATGCGTTATAAACAATACCCACGATAGCTTAAAAACCTAAGTTAAGTGATTTAATTGCCATTAATTAGTCAAATTCCATTATAACACGATAATAAGCTATCAACGCATTTACATTAAATATATCACAATATTTATCATAATAAGACGGTGATGTAATGAAAATTTTTAATTTCTTGTAGAACTAAATGGTTTGTCATTTTTTACTTAATTAAATTAAGAGGTGCATGAAGTGAGGAAGTTTTTTTTATATAAATAGTTAAAGCGTGGTGCATCTTTTGAAAAAACAAACGTTATTCTCCGACTCATTAATGAATGCTCTTTATCAAAATGATCATAAAAAGGAAGCACTTCAACCGGTATAGACTCGTTTGGTATTTCAAATATTTTAATTAAATTGTGCACTTCTATTTAAGGAATCGAAACATATTTTGAATGATAATAACTTCTACGAATCGATTCGAAAAACAACAAATCGGGCATAATTTTGTCATGTAATTTGCCTAGTAAGTATCTATTTTCGATTAGTAACAGTAAATTTCTCGTACACTTTTATATTCGAGGAACATTATCTCTAATGGGACGCATTAACTGCCCACATAGAACATGGCCGTTTACTTCGTGATTTCCTACGTCAAACTACTGTGGATTAAATTATTCATAGAAGAGAGAGATATATTAAAAGTTTGCTTTGGTGAACTATGGCTTTTCTATTCCATTTAAAAATAATAAATAAGTGCATCTGTGGTATGTTATATATTGATTTTATTAAAAGCAAACAAATAGAATGTCTAAATATTTTTCATTATGTATAAGACCATGCACGATCCCAACATGAAACATACGGACTCCTTATGGGATTTGATCTTAACCAATACGTGTTATTTAATCCAGTGCTCCGCAACCGGTGAGCCGCGAGACGCCGCCAGGTGTGCCGCAAGCGAAATTTTGATAACAGTAGAAAAAATCAAATAATTTGTCCACAATATTACATATTTTTTGAAACGCAATCACACGGCAGCAGAAATATATATTTTTGTTGTCTGAGATTTTGTTTTCAGAGCATCACTCGTTCAATGCGGATGGGATGAAGCGGCTTAAATCACAAATTATTAAAAATACCGGAAATAAATAGAGTACCGCTGAACGGTTTTCCATTTCTAATGGTAACTTAATCTTCTTAATTCACTATTGTTGTATGATTAATTATAAATGTAAACCAAACAAATAGTCCTATTCCGTAATAATACGTCGAATAAAACCCACATATTAAATTGGAGAGGCATCACCTGGTAATTAATTTTAGCGGTATCATATTTTTTTAAATGTCTGAAAATTTTAATTTACCAATTCAATTACTTATCCAATTGTTTGAAATTCACCAACATCAAAACATTCGCTAATTCACCCAGATTACGTAGCTAACAATTAAACTTAGTGATAGATTAAATTGGCATTTACTTGGTAGAAATTCATTATAATACGGTGAAAAAATAACAATGCATTTCCGTTTTACAAATAAACATATAATGTATAGTTGCTATTTCGGCTCACGCCGTCTTCAGAACTATGATTAAACTTTCTTTGACTAAGCTATACATACTGGCGTAGAAGAGGTATATAATAAATATTGTCATCGATTCAAACATACATACCAATTTTATAATGAAAAATAAAGTACATTTACTTTTTTTATATATATAAATAAATTGTAAATAAAGCATATGTGATCCCTAAGCGAAGCATAAAATAACTTTAACAAAGCACAAAAAAGGCAAAGAAAAATAAATATGTATCGTAAATATTATTTAATTTTCATTGTTCAAAAATAGGCCTAAGAATAAGAAAAGCTTATTCGACATGGTACCTAGATGTATTGCGTAATTCTCTGTTTCTCAAAAACTACCAGGGTACGAGCCAACAAAACATGCATTATTTGTTTCATATTCTGAAAAGTAAAAGCTTTCATGGAATTTCAATTGCGTGAATAACGACTAAAATTGCATCCCCCGAAGTAAATATGTATCGTTAGCATTATTGGAATACAATTTTCTACAAAATAGGATTAAGAATAGGAAACCCTGATTTGACATGGTACCTAAATAAATGTATTGCGTAATTACCTGTTTTTTATAAACTATTAGTGAAGAGTTACAGCCCATAAAACATTTTTGTTATATTGTGAAAAGTATTTATGTGTATGTTACAATGAAAGACCATATCATTTTCCACTAAAAACTTTTCCATATTGAAATGAACATGAATATCACAATAATAACTTTAACTGTGCAAATTGTGCAAGACAACCGAAAGCAAAATGAATACAGATTGAAAGACCCAGCATCGACACATTAAATATCTCACAAATTTTGAAAACAATGGTTGATTATTACTATATTTTTTACTTTATTTACACTTTCTATATATATATTTCTATATATTTTAAATATTCATTATATTATTATATTACACAAATGTTTAATCCTAAAAGCTGATGTATTGTTATGGTTTATGATCAACCCTACTTCACTGGTAGTTTTTGAGAAACAGGCAATTACGCAATACATCTAGGTACGCTTTTCTTATTCTTAGGCCTATTTGTAAATAATAAGAGTTCAATAATATTTACAATTCACATTTATCTTTCTTTACTTTTTTTGTGCTTTGTTAAAATTATTCTTCGCTTAGGGATCACATATTCTTTATTTATGCATATCAGGAGGTAATTTTCCAAACTGGTCAATTTTAAAATAATTTTTTTATCTGCCAATTTTGGATTGAACTTTTCCAAGTTTGAATTTTTAAATTTTATCTGTAAGTCTATAATTTAAAACATATTTTAATAATATTGGTTGTAAATAAAAATTTACGAGGAAAAAACAATGAAAAAATCTGAAACAAATGGATTTAACCAAATTTTAAAACGACAGGTATTTTTTTGGAAACTAAATATTTATTTTTTATCCAATTCTAAATAATTTTGATTACTGTACCTGCCGCTTGTAGTTCTACAATAATTGGGATTTTAAAACTCCACAAACTACCAAAATTCGACGATGTCTTCCAAAATGAAAATAAATGCATGCCAGTTGCCCAATCTCGCCCTTATCAAATAATTTTATGTAAAAAAACTTTTCAGACAACTAAATGTGAAGTTATATTATATGATTGTTTTTTTATCCAATCCCATATACTTTTCAATATATTTATTTATCTATTGAAAATATTATTGAATACGGTTTTGTAATATTTAATTATTATCTACGATTTGCTAAAATATTTTGGTATTTAATTTGATTTTGATTAAATCATGCTTTTTTCTAATAGTATAATTATGCTTATTTTTAATTCATAAGTTTACTTTTAAAATGTACATAATTGATCGGACAATTAAATGCAATATAAAATTTAATTTAATAAAGGAAACCATATATTCTTTTCCCGAAACTGAATATTTTTTACACGGTGAAATAATAGCATTTTTTTTAGTCTACAAAAATTATAAGGTACCTATAGTACATAGGTACCTATGTACAATATAGTATATAGAAATTTCGGAACTTTGCTTACACATACACACATTTTCTTATCTATCTTCATACACACATCTCCTCTTCTGTTCTAACATCCTAATTTTATATTGTAATAATTAAGAATTAAATGTCACAAATTGATTTTATATATTTTTGAAGTAAATGGCAGCACCGTGTCTTAGTAAGTAAATGACAATTTAATCAATTAATGAATATTTTTATGTGCTTGCATAAAAGACTAAAATTTTTTTTCATATTTAGTTTGTTTATTGCGTGTATCAAATAAAAATACGAAGTCGTGTAATTACTGTATATGCGCATTTTTATATATAAATATATACTGGTGTGCCGCGAGAATTTAAAAAAAACACCTAGGTGTGCCGCGGAAGAAAAAAGGTTGCGGAGCACTGATTTAATCGATCAACCTAGAGAATGATACGAGGATTGGGCTAGGGCAGCTTATTTATTGCTTTAATATATATATTTCGAGCTTCATAATCTTTTTGAAGGTGATTCGCAGCCCAGTCATACGTAACCCGGATCATCATAGTATGTTGCCAACAAACTTGAGTGAATGATGTGAAAAAGTGGCATGGCGGCGTGTGTACATGCACTTGTGCAAACGATACAGAACGTGTTACGGGTTCCGTTATGAACAAAAGCAGACGAGAAGATCTGCGCCCATTCCCGGCCAAGTCTACGCATGGTCACAACAAAAGAATTTTCCTATAATTCGACGAATTTTTCACTCGCAGACCACCGCATGTATTTTTACCCAATGCACGGAAACAAAAGACGACCTGGCCGTTTTGCTAAACATTAAGTACAAGGTGACTGTAAAATGTGCTCTCTGACACGGTTAGTTTTCATGTTGATGTTTATTGATGTGTTTTGAAATAAATATATAATACATGGCATTACAGTTGACGCCAAAGCGTCATGCATTTGACAAATATAATATAGATATAACAAAATATTTATAATACTGATTCTGCATTGATCAGCCGAACAGTCCTTGTGACGAGTGACTCAAATGACCTTCGCGACAAAAATTAAATTTATTCATTTATAAATTACAGGTTTTCAATAAATCATGTATATATTTTCTGAAATATGTTTCGATATTAATAGTATATGATGGAGCAATTGTCCTAAAGAATTGTAGATAAAAACTCACACTATCATTACATATATGTATATAAAAAAAATCCTACCGATTGTGTTGTGATTTTTATGATGTGGCTAGATTATTTTAAGTGTGTGGGCTTCTTCTGATACATTTAATTCGGATAAAAATGATTCTATGAAAATATTTGATTATAAAGAAGAAAAATATTGATTTTAATTCTGATTTAACACGAACAAGATTATAAATTTATTAATTTTTCAATCACTCTGTGTACGGTATACAAGATGGGCGTGTTCCGTGATATGATCGTAAAAACGTGTTTTTAATACGTTTAATAGGTTGTCTGTTTGAAGAGGTTCCCTGCTTTTATTAGCTATTGTAAATGAAATCATGTGATGAGAAAAAAATAAAATTCAAGTAATTGCGAACATTCGTTAAGCTGAGAATATCGAATTATTGTGTGAAATCTATTTACCGTATGTAACCATTCATTTTAGATCACTCGTTAACGTTAGATTGGTTTCCGAGTGAACATATCATATTCAGACGAAGAACGTATTTCAATAATTAATACCCAAATATTTCCCTTTACCTTTTTTTCAATCCAAATTAATAAGGTGTGAGATATTTTTATCTTATACATTTAGATTAATATTTCAATCTCATAAAATAAAATAACACACCTATTTCTGTATTTAAATATATAAAACACATTTTTATAATGCTTATTCATTAATATCTTGACCGGTTTCGCTCATCGCGAGCCTGATACCAGAATATATGTATGTAGAAGTAGTACTTTTAAACTGTGCTTTATTTATTTAAATAAAGCCTTACCGCAATGAAGTGACAGTTATCACTTAATAACCTTTCCTTTACGGTATCAAAAAACACATTTGATCCGGTGATGTGAAGTCACGACCCTTCATACAAGTTTTTATGGTGGTTTATTGCATATATCAAATACGCACCATAAAGCATAGCGACTATACATCACTAGGAAGGACGTGTTTCATTGTTACCGTAATGGATAGGTTAACAGTGATTATTACTGTATTGATTTTGTATAGTCAAGCTTTCAAATTTAATACTAGATTTACATTCCAGGCGCAGGCTAAGGAGGCCAACGCAGGACATGGAGAAATTGAGGATATTCTCGGAGAAAGCTATGTCACACCCTGGCTGTCGGTCGGGTCAACGGTCATGGTGAAACCTGACAGACTTAGATTTTTTTACATTTACTTTTTATCTATCTCAAACATCACCAAACTCTTTCCGGGGAAATACCGAAATGCATTCCCAAACTTGTATATATGTACATTTACCTTATGTTCATCTTATTTATATAATATTATATTTGAAACTATTCTCAAAATAAGTTTCATATTTTGTTTGAGATTAAGCTTCAAAAACACATTCAAGCGTAGTCAGAAACAGAGAAGTAGATCAGAAATTATCTAATCTTACGATATTTGGTATTTATATGTAGCCTATTTTCAGCCAAGTGTATAAAATATGTAGATCTCAGCGTACATAATTCTGTCTTATTTTAGTAGCAGAAAGGTCAATGCTGCAAAGTTAATTATAGAATTTGATCGATCGCTTCCGAAACACTCGTAAGACAAAGATATATAAGCATTTTGAATTAATTCGATAAAGTAGCGTGTGGTTGAATAAAACTTTATTATTCAAATGAATTTGTTTGTATGTAATAATCTGATTCAAACAACTTATTCGTTAAATTATACTCATCAAGGAAGTTTTCTGAGTTAAACTGAGAGAAAATAAACATCCACTGCAGCCCTACAGCTAAAAATGTTAATGCGCGGCACTCTAGCGTGTAAACATTTTCTACGCCAAGAAACAGCTATGCAACCATATGTGTTTGCAAACCGGTGCCGATAAAAAGTCACGATGCATAAAAGGCTAAAAATTCATAACCGGACCCCAAGTTATTTTAAGACTAGGTTTTATAATATCTTAATATATCCGTTATATGTGTGTATATGTAAAAGTAAAACGCAAAAAACATAAGGAAACCTGTAAAGATAAAACTTCTTTCCACAGTGGCGTAAAACAATAGTTGTTAATTATAAATATGTGCACCTATTTACTTTTAGAACTATAGTGCGAAATAGGCACGGGTCGTTTTAATTTTCTTCATAATTAACATAAAATAATCTCCATTCCAATATAATATCTTCTCCTATCTTTGAGGCGAAACACGTTGGAGTGAAGAGTTTTTTTCATTTTATAGTAGCTTCACCTTAATTTCTTGGTCTTTCCCCTTGTGTGCCTATCGTGACCTCCGGAAACCATGACCACTGAATACTACCTCTTTAAAAGGGACGAAAGATCACCAATGCCTTTGAAATGTGAAGCCTTCTATCGTGGACAGAATGGAAAAAATAGGTACACCAAAACCTTTCTTAATTTTTCTAATATCTTTATATTATACATGTATATATTACAAAGTATTTAAGTATATACATAACTGTATTTTGTATAATAATTGTAAAATTTTGTAACATTATATCACTTTTAAAAACCATTCTGTTTTCTCTGTTCTTATACAACGTATAGTGTAACATTTAAAAAATGAACTCTTTTTTGTAAGCTCCTATTTTTTTTACAATGGTAACATTTTCATACATTGACATTGATTGGTTCAGTCTAGCAATAAATTCGAAATGAGAACATATCAAATGCCACGCTAAAATATAATATTACTAGAGATGACAATCAACGACGTTGATATTTTATGCTATCATAATGTCAAACAACTGAACAAATACAAATATCAATTAATGGCATTACACACACACTGCGACGAACGAGTTTTTAAAGATACTTCACTAAGCAATTAGGATATTTGGTGAAAGTATTTTCACTTGTGGTTTAGCATTTGAATATCACTTATCTCCCAATCAGTAATTAAAGCATTATCTAATTCATTATATATATTATAACAAATATTGCCAGGTATAACAGTTAGAATAAATCCAACACACAACATTTCAACAATCTAACATTTTTGTTCTTTTAGGTTATGATATTAATATTCTTGTTCTTTCTTATATACTCTTAAATATTGCAGGATTTTTAACTATTTAATGGTAATTATCTTCCAAAAAAATTGCATTTTATGATTTAGTATTGTAAGCGTTTTTGGTTTTCCCTGAAAATTTATGATATCTGACCACTTCGTGAATTAGTTATAAAAAAGTTATCTCAAATTTACATCAGTACATGATTTTAGTTCCAACTAGTACCTACTCGAACTGAATTCATATTGATTTTCACCAAAAAAAGCTTATTCTGACGCCCAAACCACAGCTATCTTATTTTTTATCTTCGGTATTATTAAATAAATAAAATCACGTTAAAACTCAAAAGATGAAGACACATAAACAATCATATTAAGAACCTGAGTGCATAATACAGTATTGAATAGATATATATAATGAAAGATAATTTGTACCATATTCAAAGTGTCGATTACTTTTCACGAAAAACAAAATTAATATGGAATTAGATAAAAATATATATTAGAAAGTACTGGAAATAAAATACCAGCAGAAATTTATAGAAGATAAAAAACACTCAAAAATAGTTCCCAACATTCAGTTAAATTTCTTTCTTTGGTTTTATATAATGACACATTTAAAAATTGTCATTTCAGACATAAAGACGAATGGAAACACCTCCAGGAGGTTGTGACTCGTGACCCACCGATTTTTAGCTTGGAGCTTAAATTATTTATAGTATCAGTATGTATTTCACTTTTTATTTCATCAGCTATGTATCTTTGTATGAATGCTTTAGAGATACTATCCGTTTCAATAAATATATGATCGCAATCTTCAGAAGCTTAATAGTACGAAGTAAACACGGCCACTAAATAACATTTGGCATTATTATTACTGCGATATATGAGCTGTCCTATCAAAAAACCAGTCTGGTTTCCTGTTTGATTTGTGGTTGAAAATTAAATGTGCTTCTAACTCGTAAATGCTATGATATTAAGAGTAAATAAATTATTATTTCATTGTTTGCTACCTTTGGGCTCTGTTTTCAAAAGTATATATTTCATTCAAGCTATAATCAACCGCATTATGTATCTCAGAAATAATGACTCCCATCTTGAATACCACAAAATACATTTGATTGTTAATACAAAAAATGTTAATTTGATGTATCGTATGAAGCTGTAAAGCGAGTTTTTTGCGAGCTAAATTAAAAGATACATGAGAATTGCATTTAAAACACTCGAAGAATTGTGTGAAATATTTTATCTTCAAATCTAAGAAAAATTATCAGTTTTTGTAATGATTGGTAATTTTGACCGAAGCAAAGGTTAATATTTAAATATAACGGTTTTGTTTGATTTTTTAAATACATGAACTCAACGACTTCAAGCATCGAATGTAAAGAAAATTCTTAAATAATAATACTATTTTGTTTATTGAAATATAGCCTAGACGTCTTTACGCTTGTTTATTTTTTTCCAATTTTTAATTGTGATTTCTGCGAAATTGCTTGTAGGTAAATATATAAATCAAAGTATCAATAAATTCAACTCAATCATATAAGTACCGGTTGCACGCTGCAAATCAAATCACGTATGAATGTATTAAGCTGTATTTAGTATTCAAATAATTATGAGTCATTCATTTATGCAATGAAATTATACATTTTATACGAATTCGATTTCATAGATAAAATATCTATCAGCAACTTAACAAGCCGAAAAAAAGTATGTAACATCATTGAAATGTAAAATAATTTGAGTTAATTGCTATAATTTAGTTTAAATGTTCTACTGAATAAAACAATACGCATTTTCTTTTACGAAATGAAACAAGAATTTACATTAAGAACTGATTTCATTTAATGATAATTTTTAAAAATGATTAAACCTTCTATAAAAAGTTTCATGTTCTGACATACATTTTAATTTGAAAATCTGTTCATACTTTTATATAACTCTTTACAAATATTACTTTGTACAGTTTTAAATGACGATGAATAGAAACCAATAGAGGTAGATTAGTTTATTTGACAAATATTGTAGAATATAGGGTATAAAAAACGAAACTGAAAAATTCGACACACAACAACTTAATGTGAAAGTTGTCGATAATAATAATAACAAATTTAAAGAATTTTGATATTTTTAAAATCATTTTAAGCTTACTTATGGGTTGCAAATTTCCCATGTAACCACTTCTGATTATCGATTTAATAGTACGAAAAGTCAAAGAACGCTTTTCAAATTAGTATCGAAAAAAAGAATACAAATTTGCTTGGAATGAATGTAAATAACAAACGGTTAGATTTTTTCATTCAATGAATATTCAAATATTTAATCGTGTTTGACCGTCATAGCCGTAACGGTACGTCCAAGCGAATGTTTTTATATTCACGAACTGGTATCAAACAATTACTGTTCCACTCTCAGCATTATTAGACAACATGAGTCGAAGACATGGTCACTCATAATATAGTAATAAAAAAAAATAGCGATACAAACCCGTGTTCAATACTCTCTTATCAATTGATAAAGTCATTTCCAATTGAAAATATGATTGGAAAATATTTTAATCCGTTACGAAGCCAGCTTGGGTGCAATGACATTAAAGATATTAAATTATTTTTAATGTTACATAGTGATATAACAAAACAATTACACGAGATTTATTTCATCCGAATAATTCATAATGCACTCGAACACACCATCACGTGTACATTTGTTAATTGTTAGTCTATTGAACGAGAATAAACAATAAATGGTGAACCGCTTTACAGCTTCTTCGTAGCCTGGTAAGGACCTTGTTAGATTGATTATTTAAACCATACATGGGAAAATACCGGCCCGCCAAGCTATTTTGTCCGGCCCTAATTCATCTCGGCAAAGTAATAGATAAAAAAAATATAGTTCCAGGGATGGATTTTTTTTTTAACCATTTTCCTAGTCTATCAGCTCATACAAACATCACAACAATTCTTATGGAGATGAACTGAAGGCACTAATAGAGCAATTTGATACGAGATTTACCGACTTCCAAGACAAAGACATTTGCTATATTTGCTCGTCCGATGGATGCAGATGTTTATAATGTGCCAGCAAATTTACAGATGGTACTTATTGAGCTTCAGGGGGATTTAGTACTAAAACCACAATTTAACAACATTGCTTTGACGAATTTTTATAAATAATATTTGGTGGAAGAGAAATATACAAATTTACGCGCATTTGCAAGAAAAATCCTTTGGTTTTTTGGCAGCACATACACGTGTAAACAGTTTTTTTCGTGTTTGAAACACACTTAATCAAAAATTCGAACGATGAAAACGGATGAAAATTTCGAAAATTCTATGCGATTATCATTATATCAACGCCATCATTGGTAGTATCGTAATTCAAGTAGAAGACCAATCTTACTCCCACACTCGACCATAAAAAAAATTGTAATCAGTATATAATATTAAGATTATGTCGTTAATTATATTAGGTAAAGCGAAAAGTAATCGCCGTGATTTTAGTACAAAGAAAAAAAATATTCACCACAAAATTACAAATAATCTATTTTGTAATATCCAAATATGTATTTTCCTTCGTTATTTATAATGTCTCTCCACAATTTGGGCAACTTTTCGATGGCTCTTTTGTATAATTCAGGCTCATTTGAAATAAAAAAAGGCATCTAGATGATTTCAGAATTATTTTTTTGTTTCGAAGCGAATGTTCCATACTTCGAAATAAACGGTAATCCGATGGAGCCATATCAGGAGAGTGCATGATCCAAGGCCGACTGTGATAAATCATGGGGCACCCAAACTCCTTGTCTATGCTTCTTTCACAATATTTTCAAATGATCCTTTACCGTTGACCATAGACAGCCGATCTTCTGCGATAGTTCTTTGGTGGTTTTTCGAGGATCTGATTCCAATAACGATTTTAATACCTGAATTTGGTTTATTTTACAAATTTCTTTCACCAGTTTTAAATTTGTTAAACCATCAACAATCAAACACATCGCAACTGCATCTCTTCGATCTCCAGCCGTGACATTTTTTTATGGGTGTAAATCCAAAAAAACGGTTTCAAAGCGCGCACTAAAATCACGGCGATTTTTTTTTGCTTTACCTTATATAAATAAAAAATTTACAAGTTGTAACAACGTGTTTTATTGAATTGAATATTATTTTATTATGTTTAGTAATTTGGTCCGGCCCTTGACTCGGAAAAAGAATGATAATTTGGCCCCAGACCAAGAAAAGGTTGCCCATGCCTGATTTAAACGGTGATCTGATTGCATGTGAAATATTAATTTTATGTTACCTTATTTATATTTTTAGGGGCATGTGAATTTTTAACAGCGCAAGTCAACAGGAATCGATTCAGTCCCTAAACATTTTGTTTTTGGTCAAATTTGAGGATGGAAAGGTGGGACTGGGAAATAAAAAGTATTTACTTAATCATTTTCACCTGGGTGGGTGACTAATACATCACATACATTCATGCGTTGAGCACAAATCCATATACCGAATAATATTTCCTTTTGAGGATTCGAGCCCGTGGACACAACAGGTCAAATGTCCGACCGAATGCGTTGACCGATCGGCTATTGGTCTTAAATTCAATCTCAATTGGTATTGATAATTATATTCTATACATGGTATAATACTTTATTATTTCTTTGTAAGTTTCGTTAAAAAAAATCCCATTGAAAGATTTCATGTTGAAAAGAGAGAAAAGGATAAGTTCAATTGTTCAAGTTTGTGTTTTATTATATTAACATTTTTAGTATGGGTTTTCAGTGAAACAGGACGAGAAACTCTTGGCTAACAACTAATCCTAGTTTAAATATTTTTTAAGTTACTAACACTCAGACCCAAGCGTCAGCAAATACTTGCTTTAAAAACAATTCATATATCGCAAGTTTTGTCGCAGACACAGTTTAAACAAGTGTTATTTATTAAATGTTTCATACCTGGCCTTTAAACATTCTTTTAAGACATGTTGAATACATTTACTAGACGTAAAACATTAAAATAATTTATTTTGAAATAGTCCATTAGAGGCAAAAAAATATTGATCAAAATCAATCCTATCTTCATCATTATGCTAGTTTCTTCGATTCGCATTTGTTTTAAGTGGAAATAATGTTTTAAAACACATTTTATTAGCAAATAAACAATCAAGTCTATTATATTGATAGTTAGTGTAATCAAAATAAGTAAAGGCAGATATTATAGCCTTTCGAGTAAAAATAGGCTTCCACAACGCGTTATTAAATAAAGGTAAAATAAAACAATATCATTAAATAATGTACTGTAAAAACCGTGATGATAATTTTAAATACAAGATGGTTCGTAAAACGGCACTTTTTCATTTTTTATGCTGTTCGCAGATGGCCTGCAATTGAAAACGGTGTGACGACGATTTGTGTACTAGTGTTTAAACTGTTTTTGCGTAAAGTTGAGTTTTGCCTCAAATAACTATTTATTATATATTGTGGTATTGTACTTATAGAATATTATACTTATTATTTTGTTCTGAGATGTTGATGTTTCAAAATAAATATATTCTCTTGTGGTATCATTTCATAAATATCTTGGCAAGAATAGCAGTTTTATAAAACACATTGACTATCGAAACAAAAATAAAATAAAAATCTTGACTCGTTAATATTTAGAGAATTTTAAAACTCTTTATTACGAAATAAAGTGTTTTAAAATTACTGGTTATAAATATATTAAACATCTATATTTAAAGTGTCCATTAGAGTGGAAGTTTTCTTGACCGCGTGACCGATTAATATAACTATAAAATCGGTAATAAATATTTTTAAAGGTTAATAAATTAATTTAACCATCGAAAGCGTGCATATGGTTGATGTGGTTTTACAATGTGTCTGAATTACTAGCTCTTTTCGATGCTACAACAATGACATATTTCATTTAAGTTCTTGATGTAATTAAAATTATCCATGTTCAAATCAAATTATAATGAATTTCAAGGTAATTTACTAAAACTATCAATTATATATTATTACGGTGTAAGCAAAGATAGACGACAAGCCTTAGACCTTAGACAGACAATGTGTATATCAATTAAACTCTTTCTTATTGAGTAAAACAATCTTCAATTAGATTTGCAGTCGATAAATTGTACCGGAGCAGCAGATGTTTCCACAAAATGAATGATAAAGTAAAAAAGGTGTGGATGAGCGACGAGCTTCACAGCGCTTTTTCTGCTCTGCCGGTACTCATAATTAGTTTCGTTTATCTTTTGACTCAGGTCCTTCAACTTCACTTCTCAATGGATTATGAAACAAAACAAAAAATAAAATAATCCGAAGACCTCAGCCACAGCACTTAGCCAAATGTTCTAATCCACAGCCATAAGTTACAATTATTATAAGATAACTTTATACATAATATATTAAAAACAAACATTTTCACTGTTATTAAATATTCGATCATTTTTATAAAACGTTAAGCTTTAATGTTATATGTTTTTCGATGCTTTGTTTTCAAACCATTATTAATATAATAACGTATTTTATTTTTTTATTGCTACCCTTTTCTTCAAAATAGGATATTTAGTCACAAAAGTTCGCTTGAGTATTTTATGTCTTCTTTACTTTAGTACCGCTAGGAATGCAGTATTTAATGTAAAATCACATTTCTAATTCTAAAAATTCCGACAAAATAAGACATGAAGAGACAATGTTCCGTGATTGATTTGATCAGTTTTGCCCATTCTCAATGATGACATTCTATTTTCTTAAAACCTCATGAAACCAGCGAATACGCTAAATAATTGTGTTTTATTTGCTTTGCGCTATACGGAATAAAAATAAAATAATTAATAAGGTGAAATCACATATTCAGTATTACTTATTTCTCAGCTGATTTGAGTTCTACTTTAAAATGTGGTATTATATGCATTTTTATACAGGGTGTCACTCGGGTAGTTGACACTATTAGGGTGGCTAAGAGGTATTAAGCTTTTAGCCTGTCATTGATAGGGGTGGTACCAAAGATGCTGGGCTGAGGGTACGCTTCATTACGGGAATATACCCTGAATTCGTAATCTTGTACTTTTTTAAGGCATGCAAGATACAAAACGTACGAGGGTATTAAATAAAACAAAATTAGTGACGGTTCGCATATACTATAAATACTGCGCATATATGGTATGATTTTTTTTTTTATTTGTGATTCATTTTCATACAATTAATATGTGTACGAGATTAAAATTAAAAATTCATGCTTTAATAACAATACATTAAAACTAAATAGACTCAACTCTTACTTAGTTTGTTTAATTGTTCCACATTGTTTGGTCTATTCAACAATGTTCAATATGAAGATTTACGAGTTTCGTATGTAAACAGGATGATCTTTCCGACTATAAAAAAGACATTACTTTTATGATAATAATCCTTAAATTCAAATTTGTTCTAATAAATGCTACGACTAGCTTTAATACACATGCGATAATTATTAAAAACATAAATTTTAAATGCGGCATTTGTAAAATAACTTTTAACATTTGTTTTCATTATACCACTTTCAACAAAATTTATGTAAAACTTAGAATTAGTTAACATAATAAATTTTAAATAAAACGGTTTTAGGTAAATATTTAAAATAATCTCAGAATTTTTTTAAGATATTCCATCTCTATTAAAAGAGATTGAAAAGTAAATAGCCAATTAAAATGACTTACGGTATGACTTGAAATGTCGGGAGACATTAAAAATCATGGCAAGAAATTAATAATCCTTCCATCGATAAAATATTGCAACGAAATCACAAATGGGATTTTTTTACTCGATGTCTAAATCGAACAGGGAAAAAGGTAGTTGCTGATTTATGTATGTCAATGTCATGAAAATATATGAATATTAATCATAGACTTTATAATTCGATAAATATTTGATCAAATTTATACTAAATGATACATATCTGTTGTAGATTTTTTCATAATTGTTTTATTTACTGTGGAAAATGAACTTAAATATTTAAAACGTACGAAAGTGAAAGAAATGGTCACATGTATTGTGTGTGTAGCTCCTGCAACAGTATAATGACCTAATGAAGCTCTCACGACACGCGGTACTTGGCATCGCATTTCTAAGTCACGATTTGTAATTGGATAAAATCTAAAGTTTAATGAAAATTATAAACACATTTAAAGAACATGTTTATAAAGCATCCGCTCATTCGTTGTTTATATTATTAGGTGTCTTCTTACACTGCAAATTTTAAACTATTATCAAACATTTTTTAGCAAAATTTTATTTGGTTATAAGAAAAACATACAATACCGCTTACGCTAGCACTCACTTTTAGTACTACGGGCGACTTTTTTTGAAATTTTTGGCTTACAAAATAAATTTATTTTATTATCATTGAAATAAAAGAGGAATCAGAGATGTGTACATCAGTACACCAGACAGGCGGGTGACTTGGAATAACTAGGAATTCATATTCCCAGTTCTGTGCCGATTATATCTGTATTGTCAATGAATTTTCGTGAGGGAAGAAGTGAGTACACTTTTTATCGACATGTGTTTGTCGTTTGCTATTCATTTTTGCCTGACATGAAAAATTACTAAATTGAAAAATAACAAGAATTTTTACCTGTTCAGTATAGAAGATAATAGGTTTTAAAAAATTCATGAAGCACAGGAAGCAAATAAAAAAGCAAAAAAAAATGTTATATTTATTTATCATAAAATAAAAATCTATCTTCTTAAAAAAATAATTGATTTTGAGATTGAATTCAAAAGTTTGATATGCAAGTATCTCTACAAATATTCAATTTGAGTTACGTCTACCACTTTAATATTTTAAGATGTATGGCAATGGAACACGTTTCAAACACTTTACAGCCAAATTGATACAAAAGCAATACAAGATTATAACACTTTGATCATATAAATATAAAGTCTTCCTCAAACCACC
Source organism: Himalopsyche kuldschensis (assembly GCA_028554975.1). Lineage (NCBI taxonomy): Eukaryota > Metazoa > Arthropoda > Insecta > Trichoptera > Rhyacophilidae > Himalopsyche > Himalopsyche kuldschensis. The sequence continues at coordinate 20,809,549 of JAHFWI010000003.1, forward strand.
ATACGTACGTAAAGTGTCTTGTCAAACTGAAGTTGGCATATTTTTTTATCAACGATGGGTTTCGTGAGTTACCATCAGTTGATGTCTCTAAATAGACAGCTGTATCAACTACGCAGAAAATAAGCTTTAATTGAACTTTTACTTAAGTCATTTCTTATTTCGTATGATCTCAATACGACACGACACTTAAATAAAGTGAAGGGGGGGCTTTTCCATTTATCGATTATTTTCTTACTCACTTTCCTTTATAATTAACTTCTTTTAAGTATCTTATATTCGCGTCCTTCATTTTACGTTCAATAAATTATGTATACAATGATAAATATTTTTTACCATAAACTTGTTACCATCTGTAACTCATAAAATTATGTGTACATTTTCAACATTGGTCATACATTAGAGTTATTTTTAGTATTATCCATCCAATCTAATTCAAATAAATAAAAGTACTTTCTTTGGCAACCTTAGAAAGAAATACTTTCGTCCTTGAAAAGGTGGTTTCAAAATGAATTTGCCGTATAACTTCAATATAAAATACAGGTAAACAATTTATGAAAATTTCCCAACAATTTAAAATGCATTGCATTACAAAATAAAGTGTTGTATTTCAATACAAACAAATTATATTTCAGACAATAGCACGGCAGAGTCATTTTTATCATAATATTTGGACTGCATTTTTATCCAAAGAGCCTTGATCTAATTTTCTTTGCGTTGTCCTGTAAGTGTCATAAAATTAAAAAAAATAATTAACAATTCGTTACCTTACTTTGAAAAGGTTCTAAGTGACATTTTGGCAAAAAATGATCTTTTGGTTTGTTAGTTTGTTTTAACCATATTATAGCATATAAATATGATAACTTCAGAATCAGAGTAAGCAGCATTCCGAAGTTCTTCTGCACACTTTTTAAATAAATTTATTCGATAAAATTCTAAGATTTTCATTATTATTTCTATCATTAGATCTTTAAGATCATTTTTTCTCAATAGAGTTTTGAAAAATATTTATAACAGAGTAATTTGACACATTTTTACTTGCTCATAGTTACAAGTGAATTTTATCTTTCAATTCATTATCAATTCAAACTTCAAACGCTCATACTTCAAAGGTTCAAGAGCAGTTAAAACCTATTCAAAGTAAGGTATCGAATTTTCATCTTATTTTTTAATATATACATATATCCTGAAACCTCAAAAATATGACTACTCACGGGGTAGTCGATTTAATATCAATGAATTTGTGTTTCTCCAAACTATGGAGCCTATTAAGATTAACATGTTGGTCTAGTTATATATTAATGTGTCAGTTTTGACTGTATGTTTTTTGCGAGAATCGAGATGATATAGCACAGTGATGAACACGTGTTGCTTTGTGTGCGACATCTAGACTCGAGGAATTATCTCACTGACTGTAATCTTAATAATCATTTCCTTCTTGCAACTACTAATTAAAAACCTGGAATAAATTATGCTTGCTACAGACATGTGATTTTTATTCAGATACTTTAATTATTATATTTCCGTGCATTTCAATATAAACCTACGTTATAAATATGCAACCGCTTCATTCCATTTTTAAATTATATTTTGACCTGAATACTCTTCGTGTCGCAATATTAATGTTTTTACAATAATGTTCAAATTTTGAAATTTAAATGGAAAATGGCTGTCATAGACAACTGTCAAAAATTTAATTAATCTACGCATTTCAATTGGTATGTGCGAAAACTTCATAAATGTTTCAATATGTCATAATATGTTCACGGAAAATGTGATGCCAGTTACCTATAGCTGATGGAATTACTGATATCATTCTTTCTCGTAACTTTACATTACATTGTCTTCTGCATTAGACGTAAGTAGCGTTATGTTGCGATCATTCCGATTTATCTGCTAAAATGTAAAGTTACGTAAAACCTCTTGCATTTCGTGTTTATCAGATTGTATTGCTCAATTCCCAATAGGACGTGACTTGCACATTTAAATGTGTATTATAAAGACTGCCGCATTACCGTTTGTGTGTCTGCATGAAGCTATTTTGGAAAATTTTGTGATATTGCAGGAAATCCAATAAAAACTGATATCACAACAAAAAACAAAACAATTAATTGCATAATCACAAGATATCAAAATGACGTTGCATTTTTAGGAACCATACTGTCGATTCGCTTTATGCATTTTTTTTTTAATGAAAATACTAATATATGTAAATAATGACAATTTATCGTTTAAAAATAATAATAACACCACAAACTAGAGTCGTATAGGATCAAAACAGGCCCCAGAATGCATCAGCAACAAAATCATTTATTTCGTTTTTATTTTATTCCCTATCCCTTCTGAATCTGTAACACATAAACTTAATAGCATTCATCATGTGACTACAGGATAGGTTTCTAGAATTCTCATATATTTTATCCAATAAATTACTGGCGAAAAATATTTTTTAATCAAGGTGAATCATCAATTTTTTGAAATTGGCAACTTATACAAAAAAAAAATTAAATTCAAAATCTTCCTTTAAAAGAACTTCAATTCATATAAATAGGGTTTGATATTTATCCCTCAACTTTTGCAGATTTTGAAATATCTTATATATAAAACCGTAACGGCGTATGTATGTCTGTGGGTCTGTAATTCCCTTTTGCATTGTTGGTCATTAAGTTGCCATAAAAACGAATATGAAAGAAAATATGTTTGTTTTTTTATCGGCGAAGACATTTAGTCAAAATGTAATAAATTAGTCTTCCACTAAACGGTTCCCGGTTTTTATTATTAATAATAATGTTTATTATTTACGTGAAGGTATTATTTGACATTTCTTTGGCAGCAAGATTTTTTGCTTGAATTTGGAATTTGGATTAATGGGCGAGAATGGGGCTGTCATCCAATTAAATAAAGTTTGATTTTATTTTAACTCTATTTTGGATGATAGATTTTGTGATATAATTATGTCGAATTATGTGTATATAACATTAAATAATTATTGGTCGCTTAGTCCGAGCGACGCCGGGTAGCAATACTAGTAATATATAAATTAAAATATTCTCATGCTTAAGAAAAACTGTTTTTCATTCCGATTGTATTGTGGCGTAAAGATAAATAACGTTTCTACAGTATATAAAATGACAAAGTTGGCATTGAAATTTGATAAATGCGGCGAAACTAACGATTATATATGTATAATAGAACTGTTCACTTACTTGCGTGCCCGTTGGCTTTTCCTGGTTTGGCATAGTACTGACTGTTGGCTGCTTGGCCATTCGCGTGGCCATTGTGGCCGTTATGGCCATTGTGTCCATTGTGGCCGTTGTGACCGTTGTGACCGTACATCATGGCGTGGCCATTCCCCATGGCTGCGTGGCCGTTACCGTTGCTGTTCCCGTTACCGTTGGCCATTACGGCCTGCCCCACGTGGCCGACGCTGGTGCTCGGCCTCATCCTACCCGATTGCACCGCCACTACGGATCCCTGAGGCGCAGGTTGGGACTGAGTCCTCATGAACTTTTTCATCGCACTTCACATAGATTCACCGGTTTAATTAAGTACGGGGCCACATTCAGCGAAGAGTCTTTTTCTTATAACACTTTCAACCAAAATTTCTCACAATTTTCACATAGACACAACTCTTTTCTATATTTTATATTACATTCGAGTAATTTTTCTATAAGAATAAATTAATAGTTGATTATTGTATACACGTATAAAATAAAAGTATTCTGTCAAAAACACCGTTTTCTTGCATGTATCGATCAATCGTGCGACCAGAGTGAGCGCAAATCAAGTTCGTACAATAACTAATCTGGCAAAGATTATGGATTTTCCCGTAATATATTTTTGAACTAAATATACCTTCTGCAAACTTAGAGTGTACTATTTTTGTAAATTAATTATGATCCAAAAAAAGCAATTTTCTTTTTTCAAATAACATACCTAGATTTAATTGTGATGTCAATCGTAATCATGTAGTTTCTTACTTTTTTATATCACATATTTCCAAAGTAATGCTTAGAGCTTTAATTGTAAGTCAGGCAGTAAGCGTTGGAAAATTTGTAATCTTATCACTGTTAATGTGTTGACAGTTAATTCTTGGTGTAAAGTCGTTATATTTAAATATATAAAACACATTATTTGTGTACTACTTTCATATATATGTTGTAATATACATATATTTCAACATGTAAATTAACAGTTCGAATGGCAATTCTTATTAAAAACAATAAACAATTTAATCGTAAATTAAAAATGTTTTGTTTAATTTTAACTTAAGACCACGTAGGTTAATTATTCATGCCATTCTTCAAAACAAAGCGATATGTGTAAGTTAAGTTACTAGACAACAGCAGTGCTGGTATTGACCATGCAATTATACGTGGCTCTCTCGGCCTATAAATAAACGTTTCTCTCACCAGTGGCTTTATGATATTACGAAGCATAATTTAGGTAGCAAATCAAGTAATGAAATGAAAATCTTTTAAAAGTTCTCCCGCGCACTCTCGCTCGGTTTTAAAATATAAATAGCTCTATTACTACACACACGGAGAAGATAAGACGAGGTCGTTGATTAAAACCAAGGTCGATTGGCTGGGTGATAAGGATAAACGGCACCGCGAGAATGAGGAATGGCAGGGCATGTTCCGAGGGAGGGCGGAGGCACAGGAGAAGCTCATGTCCAGCACATCCCACTGCGTCACGTGACACGAATTTTAAATATCACACATTATTATTATTATTATGGTCGTGATGATTTTTTCAAACATGAAAAAACTATTACTGGACTCTAATAGCATAGTATGAAATGTGAATGAACTACGACTTCTCGTGGCTGTAAATATATAATAAGATACAATCCACGGGACTGTAAATTCAAAAGATCATGAGTATTCAGATAGGAAATATGTACAAATATTTTAAGCTTCCAAATTTTCATACAAGTCTTCTTTTGTCTCAGTCGTGGGCAATTATTCAACAGACCTGACATAACAATTAACTTATTCGGCAAAACTGTAGCATTATGTGCGTGAAATTTAAGAACCGATATAATGAGCTTAATGTACTCTTGATACCTTACCCTCGTTTTTTGAGTCGCAGGAACACATAACGATAAAGGGGGGTAAAGTTTATGTATTACTTTTTAATTGCTTTGAGAGAGTGAGTAGAAAGTCGTTTTGCCAACCCACAAAATTATCTGTCGTGTTCAGATGCATTTCAACGTAACTTATAAAATATGAGTAAATGACTTATCGTCACAGGCGCCATACCCTATATAGTAAACGAATAGTGTAAAAGTATTTCAACACAGGCAGTGACGGCTGGTGACGGGGTGTTGGGGGGTGCAAAGGAAGATTAAACCATTTTTGCAAGAGTTCTTTCCTATTCATTGGATTTTAAAACACTTCTATAGCATGGACTTTCAATTCAGATGTTCGCAATACCAACTGTTTCTCTTCCGTAGTACGGAAAAATAGTTGAATCTTCCTTTTGCACCCCCCAGCACCCCGTCACCAGCCGTCACTGAACACAGGTCTTCATCAACTAGGACATTTTCAACATTTTACTCAGCTATATTTTAACAATTATTACAAAAAAAATGATAGTAAAAATCATTGACAATTATCTCAAAATTCTCTAAAGAGAGAAATAAATATTTACCCTATGCTATTTTTTACACTACCTACGTCCCGTTTTAAAAAACGTAATGTCACGAGAACGATCAGCTAACCACTAGTCCTATTCTTTCTATTCATACTCTCTTCCAAAGGAGAGTTCGAGAAACTGAGTAACAAGCAGCAAAAACTCCATAAATCATCCTTATTCTCCACATTGGGAATGAACATGGAACATTAAAAAATGTTTATAAAATGACCTTCAATCTCTTTCTCTTGTCCTGGCTTGCTACTCTTTACGATTGTTTGCACGGCATAATTATTATAAACAATGTATTGCAGACATTGCTCGTCGTCGTTACATTAATTAAGCCGCACCAATTCATTTATTTTATTCTCATAATATCTTATCAATATTTCCCAAATTATTTTAACCGTTTGGTAATAGCTAATTTAATTTACATAAAAAGCGTCAGTCGTTAACAGCGTAGTAAATAAGCATTTTCATAACTTCTTGATAACGGATGCCCGAGTGGTATATTTTTGACGGTCGTGCGCCGGCCACCGTCCGACGATCGCGCCAAACGACTGATTGCCGCCGACCCAATTTTTTAATGCATTCTCGCTTCTTATCTTCACACAATATTATGTGCAATGGCCGTCGTAAATTTGCATTACTTCGCCTAGTTGCCGTTACTGAAAAGTATACAACCTTCGCGCTCTATAGATTTTTTAATGGATTTTTACAAAATTATACCATGGTAACAAAATAATAATTGAAGTCCGCCACAAGTAAACAAAATAAGGAATAATATTGTATTGAATATTGGACAAAATGCAAGAATTTTCATACCTTTTTTAAAAAATTTCTCCTTCAATTGATTGTATTAATAAAAACCGAGAGATATTGTATTAAATTGTCTATCATTTTATGTGTCAAAACTTGTTGCAAATATTCACGGGATGATGCGATCTCTTGTTACTATTAACTAACCTATAGTGTTATCACACAACTCATCTTGATTATGGTTTTTGCGAAGTAACATATTTCAAAACTTCTTAAAAATAGAGACATTATAATTAATCTTAGCTGGCTTTGATCATTTCTTTACTTGCACAGTGCCTGCCCCTATTTCAAGTAATTACGTGTGGTATATTTACTGTCAGAAAAAAATATGAAATCTAGAAATAAATTCGCTGGATTCGGCGGTATCTTTGTGAACGTTCTTTTTAATTTAAAATTAAATTTATAGCTATGTTATTCCACATCTATGAAATACATCTTCAGGATAACTGTTATTATGTCTGGAGATGCTTCTCAAATCGGCGAAACATGTGTCACTCCTTGTTACACATTACGTGGAATAACAAAATTATCTATTTAATTCTATAATAAACTTAAGTTTTTAAAACTTTACCTACAATATTGTAAGCTGTCGGCAGTTAGCTAAATTAAAATAATTGATACTTTTATCACTATAATTATCAGTTTATTATCATCCGTAAGACAGTAAGTTGCAAAACGGCGTGATTTTAGTATAACGCCTTGGATATTTAAAATATATAATGTAACTGCACGGCCATTTAGGGTAAGTTTTCTATCTAACAAACAAATGAATCTGATACCTACTTATCAGCCACGTAACAATATCACACGTAATTAACATGTTTACGAGCAAAAGGATGCGCTTTTTAAATAAACTGGTTTCTAACATCGGATTGTTTCCCATAATAAATAATGTTGAATTATTACTCGAATAAAAATATACATGTCACAAACTAATCCTGTATCTTCATGCAAAAAAGCTTAATAGAACCATAACATTCTTTGAAATCTGAAATATTTCAAATGTATCAAGTGTAATATTAAATAATATCTAACTATGAAATAATAAATTAATAAATAAATATAGTGGTTGAGTGGCACTACCTCATTCACTACTTCACAAAATGCACAAAATGCACATGGGTATAAAGAAACCTAGTGCATATTTCCGCTCAGCTGGGTAGATATTAAAGCAGGTGGTCGACCTGACGACATTCAAATGGTGGTATTTTAAATTATTTAGCCATAATATTTGATGGCGATAATAGTCTTATTCATTCATTATAATATTCACACTAATGTAGACAAATTTGTCACACGATTGTTGGTGGTATAGAAAAACAATGTGTGGGATTCGGTAACATAACGATTCTATTAAAGACTTTTTAAAATAAATAAAACACATTTAACGTACTCACTACACATAATTTATAAAGATCAGGGACGGTTTCGGTCATCATCATCAGATAAAATATGAATACACACAAGGATTCTGACCGACAATTAACAGTAAAATTGATTAATGATGGCTTGTGAAAATTAAAATACAGGGCTACTTTTTGAATATTTTACAAATTAATTGTATTTCAAACTTTGATGATATCAAATATTAATTGTGAATAATACAATTTTTATTGAATAAAAAATTCAAAAACTTAAGATTTACAAATTAAAACGAATCATTGATGAATGGTTCTACGATATTTCTTTTCATAATTTATATGCTAGCCACATTGGAATCATCTAAAACCGATGAATGTTGTTTTCAAATAAAATTGCCACATTAGAATATGTATCATGCATTTCTACAAAGCAACATTATAATGTTAACCGATTATAATAATCGATTAAGATAAATGACTCACTATTTGTTGTTTTGATCATTTCAAACAAGTAATGGAAACTCAAAGCATCGATGTGTACATCTAATAATATGCATGACTAAAAATTGCCACAGATTCAATCTTTTTTTTTTAATCAACTTTGAGTTGAATAACCATTAATGGAAAGGCAGAAAATAACGGAACGCAAGACGAGTCAAGCGACACGGTAGCTTACACGCGGAAAACTGTAATTAACGAAACAAAAAATAGATGTATTACATTTCAAAATTTTTGTAAGAAATTGAAAAGGCCCTTTCGCATCTTCGGTTTTTTTTACAATTTGTGTATACATCACAGAGCGGGATATTATTCCGCAGAATAAACTTTTTCATAAATCACAAAAACGAAAAATCCAGAAATATTTAAACCACAGTGCGGTCAAAATATGGACAGTTCAAAAACACTCACAGGTCGATTAACGTATTTTTCACGGCTCAACAGTTCGACTTGCACAGGAATTTTATTAATAAACCGATTATTTATTTTTGAAAAAAAACTTTTAGTTAATTATTTCAAATTATTCACGCTTATTATTCCAGTCTAACTACGAGTCGAGCTTATTAATCGAGTAAAGTTTTCAACCCCATTTCGTATTTGTTTACATATCACATTTTCATTATTGTATACGTAAGTACCGCGCTCTATTTACGACTGACATACGATACGTATGATTGAAAATGTACGGTACACACTTCCGTCCCGCATGCCGGTCGTAGCACGACTGAATGGTTCGCCGGTTCAGACATTTCGCCGCACGGTTATGTTGTTATGATATTCAGTGATAAACAAACGTTATTAAATCGAGATCCCTCTTTTATACATACAACACCGAAATATGACTTAATTCCAATCGTATCAGTGTTGACCCATGATATTTCCCTACCCACATAAATAAAGGTATTTTATTTTCAATGAGGCATTCTCATTGCATTTTCCTCACTCTCAGTTTTTTTCAAAACTAAATTTTACTTAAAATAAATAGTAAACATATTATTATATATTCAACATAAATCCGAAAGACACTTAATGTTGAAATATTATTAATTTAGCGGGTTCGCTACTCTATACAATGAATTAGGGCATAGCCCAAAAAGAGTCCCTATCTTTCAGTCGCCTGATATCAATAATTGCAGACTTCCCAGATATGTTTAGTTATGTCATTGTACTCAGATACATTTATGAGAGAATCCTATATCGAAAACTTGGTTTCGAAAAACGGGCTCAATAATATTTATTAGTTATCAAAAATCGTTTGTTTAAATTAATCGTATCTAGATACATACACAATTATTAATTTTAATTACATATAAATGTTTCCAAAACATAACTGGACAACTCCAAACAGCGCTAGTCTATTTCCAAAGGGGTTTCAAATTCAAAGTTTGCACACCGCTGTGATTTTACCTTGAGCATGCGTCAAGACAGCTGAACCGTGAGGAAAATTTAAGAAAAGTGTCAAGGAATGAAAAACTGTTTCATACCCTGTAAAATAGAATATATAAAATACGTATTGCCTAAACTTCCTTCTACGTATTCTCAAGTTTTGCTGAATTGTTTCGAACACGTAAAAGTACAGCACCAAAAAACTAACCAAACCAATGGGTATTTCTATTCATACCTAGCACATTTTCAAACTTCTGTAGACAAGATAGTATCTTAAACCATTTAATTATAATCTTACTTTCAATATGATGTCACTTTAAACAATTTATTCATACTTTAATTCTTTAATAGTATTCATCGGAAACAAATTCGCGTTAACCTGCAACATCTATATTTAAAATGGTATTTTGGTTGCAAAACACAATAGCGTTGGACCCTTAAAGGATATAAATCTGACAACCTGAGTTTTCACATAATCTCACTTTTCGATAGTTACAAAAATACAGCATGCCTGATAAATATACTTTAATTTAAAGGTTCCGGTATTAAATTTATTTGATAAATCTAATTTTAGGCTATATCGACAGACCTGGTGCAAGGTGAAGCATCACGTCAAGGTGTTACGTCACAACACCTGCTAACTGGCGAAATAGTAAACGCAGCTCCGGATTAGGATTATAACCTCGTATATATGAAATATATATCACGGGTTACAGTCAACGATTCTTTTCATTTCTTTCCGTTTTTATATACACAAAATATTTTGATGTTTTAAAATATTAACTCCTGAGAATCTAAATTGAATTGGCGTTATCCGTTTTTATCAAATATCTAATAATTCTTTGTGTTTTGAAGAGTTGTAAAAAGACCCTGAAATTTCAGATTTAGCATACAGTACACAAATCATTTTCGGATATACGGTTTCGAGAATAGATGAAACTAGAGTTTCCAATCCCGGAATCCCGAGGAATTTCAATATCTGATGAATCCTGGGATTAGAAAACATGATTTCGAAATTTTCGGGATTGATTTATTTCTCAAGCTTAAACTCGTAATGAAACGTGTACTTGCACGTGTCATCTTTGAAACACAGGGTGCTCGTAGGAAATAAATTATTTGCGTTATGAATTGATGACAGCATCGAATATAAAATTTTGTTTTGAATGGATTTAGCGGACGAAAAAAATAGCAACAAATGATGATAAAAAATGTTTTAATGAGTGCCAAATATATACAATTTTAAAATTAATCCCAACATCCTGAAACTTAATGGATTTGTAATCAATAAAAACGTTATTTATTTCTTTTGATGTGCCCTAACTTAAACAATGTGAAATTTAAATAAAAAAATCTAGTCTTTATGCAATGTGCTTACCAGACATATTTTAAATTTCAATTAACTGTCAGATCGCATTCGAACGAGACCGATACTCTCATAAATAATATTTCAAAAAAATATTTTCGCTCTTCGATAATGGATAACAACCTAAATATAATATTTATAAAAAAGATAGTGTCATCAATTATTTTTAATAATTAATTTACATGGCCTATATTATATTTAAGAAATATGAAAATTATCGACCATTATACAAATATTCCAAATCCCTGGATCAATATATTGCAATCCCGAAATCCCGGGATCAAAATTTTGGTCCAGGATTGAAAATCCTACATGAAACATATTTATCCATTATCACCTTTTAGTTAGATATAAATATACGAATATATCGTCACCACACTGGCAAAATTTGGTAAATAACTAAAACTTTGTAATTGACTAAGTAGAATAACTGAGTAATTAAAAAAGGCGCCGGAACTCACTTCATGTCAAGCTTTTTACTTAATAAAATAACACATCTCATCTAGTTCATTACAATACCATATTTTATCATTTTGACGAATTATATAAATATAGATTGTAATTACGTAACCGCAAACATTGTTTCGTCTAATTGTTTTTGAAATTTTGAAAAAAAAATACCGTGAAAAAGGATGTCGGAACGCCGTTCGATCGCGTTAAATGGGAAAAAAATTCCCGAAAGGTAATGATATTATCCCCTATGCTTACACACTTTCCAACACATTTTATAGTGTATCATATGTAAGTAACTGACATTGTTGGAATTCATAATTTAAAAATAGTCAAATCGTAGTTTCCATAGCAAAATTGTATATCAACAAAATATGCGTGCAGCGCCGCCTGCTTTTAAAAGACAAAAAAAATTGTTGTCTGTAAAGTCGGTTTACGGACAATAGTTTAACGTGACAACGTCATAAGAAAACATTGATGAAATGATTGCATACTTTTATGAATAAAATGGAATCATTTTTATTGAATTATCATTATTTTGTATGGATACGAAGAAGGAGTGAAATGAAATCTACAATTTTTTATTGATATATTTTATTCGCACTCATTAACTTTTGTCGTCTTTCGGTATTCAATTTCCTCGCAGCTGTAGCTTGTGCAGAAGTTCTGGATGCTGCAATACGCTGTCTGTACTCACGTTGTCTCTGCGCGTTCGATTTTGGAGCAGCGATTGTTGGCCCAGCGAATGGCGTTGCAGACGTGGATGCGGTAGCATCTTGCACCTCCATGGGTACATTACTCCTTGACGATAGTGGCAGATCCGTGAGATTCACAGGTTCGTCAGGTTGGTCTGCCATGGTGTGACTTTAGGCGGTTCTGCGAAAGAAATCGTTGATAATTTATTGTTTATTTAAAGTATATTTGATATACGTTAATCAGATTTTTAATATGCAAGAATTAATTACCTTTATTGCCGCAATTGTTGTTGTAATATAAACAATGAAAACCACATTAACATTTCACTTCACTTTATAAACAGTTGTAAACAGATCACGTGTAGGTACTGTAGGTGTATAAGTTGTGTGCTGCCGCTGTCTCTTTTCTACTCAGACGCATCGACCAATCGAGTGGAAGAGAGATAGATGCGGCACAATCCGAACGGTAGGCCGATCGTACCTCTCTATCGCTTATCCGCGCTCTCGCCCCCACGCTTGCCTTCGGCGTAACGCGACAAACGGGACAATGATCCATGTTTTTTCGTGCGTGCAGCGGGCGTTCATCGATTTATAAGACGTTGTCACGTCAAAAATTCATAAATCTTATGACAAACACGCATCCATTGTTTCTACTCACCGACATCTCACCACGAGTTAATTCAACAATTAGTTCCAGTCGAAAATCGACCTTTTTATTTCAATCGTCAAGGTTGTCAACACATGTTAACAATTTTTTTTTATGAATATTGAGATTCTATCGATTGAATCGGCATTTACTTGGTAGAAATCCTTTCTAATACGGTGAAAAAAATAGCAACGGATTTTAATTCTACAGAAATAATTTGATGTATTGTTGATAGCTATTTCGGCTTACGCCATCGTCAGAACTATGTTTAAACCTGTATTTACTTATCCTTTATATACTGTTGTAGACAGGGTACACAATCATCTTCTTCTCCATCCTAATTTTATATGGTAATAATAAGTTATTAAATGTGACACATTGATTTCATGTATTTCTCGAAGTGAAAGCTGATCTGGGTTTTTACTAAGTGGGGATAAACGTAAAATTAGTATTGTATCGTTATGTTTTATTGTTTCATTCCAATAAATAAATTTAATTACAGTTTTGATGCTGCCCTTAAAAAAATGTTTTTGCAAATATACAAATATACAATTTTCTATGCAGACAAAATTGTCTGCATAGAAAAGAGCTTGTAAAAAAATGTTATATTTTTTTAAGCCTCCCATTTCATGTATATCGAATAATACTTAAATAAATTTTAAGGTGTTGACTGGAAATTCTTGGTGGAATGGCATTATAATTAAATACAAACATTTATATGTATATAGTATGTAATTCATATTTATTTGTTTGTTTAAAGCTTTTCTCTCTTGGCATCTGCAACATTTTACAATTACATTTACTCCTATACTTTTTTGGTATAGATCAGGGGTGGCCAGACTTTTTTTGCACGCGATCGACTTACGTTTGAAATTATTGGCGGTGATCGACCAACATTAAAAGTAGTAATTTAAAGCCTATATTAATCTTATTGCCAACCCTTGTATGACTAACTTATATATAATCGGCTAACTTCGAGATTTTAACGTGCTGTCTCTGTCACACGACTTGTCTCGCATGCTTCTTGGGACAGGCACCAGAGATTTTACAGATCAGATAGGCGATCGACTAGGAATTGCTATGCGATCGACGCTTTGACCACCCCTGGTATAGATGTACCAACTCACCGGCTTTTGAAGATATCAACTCTATGGGGGACAATTTCAGTTCCAAATTCGGCAGCGGTCAAGAAATAATGGTACATCTATAATTACCTCCATTCTGTGATTCGAGCCTGTGAGCATTGCAACCAAAGCCAAGGACTGTCACTCGACCACAGACAGGCCCAGACTACCAACACTTGTCAGCAACCAAATTTTAGCTGTTAACTTTTTCGAATTATTCAGAAAAAAAACTAGTGCAAAAGATGTTTTCAGTATTCCTCTCTCTGTTCACAGGGCATAAATCTTGAAATAAGACATTAAAATGTTTGGAAATCTCCACTCACTTCCTTAACTATCGGTGATAAATGAAAATTCAATTATACACAACAAAAAAAACATGCTTTTGGAATGAATTTATTAAATTCAATTTTATTTGTACAGGTATATCTGAATAGCTTCGACATTACTTGGTAAAGATTAAATAACTTTAATAAAAAGTTTCCCTGCCTGAGTATATTATTGAGAAGCTGCTTACAGTATAAATTTTTAGGGAATATAAAAGACAAAATATATCAATGATATATTTTTTTCATTTTGAAATTCTATAATTAAAAACATAAATCAAAATCATCCACAGTCAACTTTGATAATCACGGAGATAAAAAAGGACACAACTAAATAAACGAAATTTAATTTTATATTGGTTCAATAGTTTATTACTTCTGCATGAACAAATAATAAAAAGCGATTTATTTAAACTAAGAAAGAAATTTAGCTCACCGTAAATAAAGGTTTGGCCATAGTTTAAGTTTATTCTCGGAAAGCAGTACTTTCTGAATCATAAGGGTGCAAGTTATCTTGGTCAAGGATTATACTGAATGAATAAGAATTATTCATGGAGGTATTCACTTTATCAGGAAAATTAATATGAATATCTAAACATCTTGAAAGAATTTTCAAAGAAAAATAAAAAATAGACAGTCAGCGTCTATTGTTATTTTACTAGCATGATGTCGAAATAGCTATTATATGTATTACATAATTCTTGTAATACATATAATAGTTCACTGAATTAAAATTATGTTGATACAAACAAGAAATCAATAATTTGAATTATTTGCCCTTTCTTTCCATCATGAGTCCAAATAATTGAATTGAAGTGTGTTGAATTCAGCAAATTTCATTTCGCTGCATATTTGTGATTTTATGATTCAAGTCATTACTTACATACCATCATAATATATTATAGAAAACACAGTAAATTTATCAATTTATTAGAAAATTTATCATCCAAAATACTGCAATATAAAAGTAGGTGATAATTTTTTTATATTAGTGTCAATTAAAACTTTTATTTTACAAAATTTTATATTATTTTATAATAAAATATGACACAGAACAATGAAAAACACACTTAAAATTTCACAGTGAAGAGATTTCGAAGAGCACTAGTTCCTAACAAACCCACCTCGTCTATTTCCACGTCCACCTCTCCTATTATTTCCAGGATTACCCCTACCAAAATTCATTGTGTTGTTATAACTGCCATCATTATAGTTCACATGATTGATGTCGCCGTTGTCATACTCCATATCGTTGAAGCCTCTAGAGTAATTCACCTGCCCGAATTCTCCGTCACTGAACCTTTCATCTAATTGATTGCCCATCGGCCTGCCTCTGATGGAAGTATCGCCTTGCCCTTGCATCATTCTCCCTTGGTTCCAATTGTAATTATCATTCTGCTGCGTGTACTGCATATTATCTTCAAATCGTTGTCGATTATGATCATAAGTATTCGTTTGGTTAAAGTTTTGCCTGTCTCCTGAATAGTTTTGCATGTTATTGAATTGAACCATTCTATCATATTGTTGATTAGCGGTGCTGAGCTGCTGATTATATCCATACTGATTTTGCATAGCGTGTGGATTCCTAGGGTCAACATCTTGCATAAAATTTTGCATCTGGTTTATATTTTGCATGTATTGTGAATTCAAACTGTTTGCAAACTGATTATTTTGTGAATCTTGATTAATTGATCCGGAAGATTCGGCCGTACCGTTATTGTTTGAAACCGAAACTACTTCATTGTTTGCTTCAATATTACTATTACCGTTACTCTGTAACGATGACGACGGCATTGTCCAGTTACCCAAGAGGTTTTGGCTGGACACGCTCTTCATCAAGCTTAAAACTTCATCGATAGATTGTGGAACTTTTGAGATTGCAGGCTGGGAGTCCGGCGCTCTAAGTGGCGAGATTGCATTGTTTGACTCAGTTTTTTGCAAAGAACCTAATAAATTTGACATAATAGATTGAGCATTGACGGTTGATTTTTGAGACGATTGAGACAAGTTTGGCGTTTCAGATTTACTGGTCTCCTTAAGAGATTTTTCTATGATTTGCATTTCTTCTGCAAGCTGTTGCTTCTTTACTTTCTCAGCGACAGTTTTAAAAACCTGCAAATAGCCAAAAAAAATATTTTAATAGTACATTATTGATATTGCATGTTTTTACGAAAATCTTGACTCAACATCCTTCAAATATATTTAAACTATTTTCAGTAAAAATGGTAACGTCAAAAGGATTGTTAAAAACAATTTATTTTCAACAGACCCAAATTTAAAACAATACCAATTTTTATGAGTTAGTCAAATTAAATTTACACAAACCTCATCGTAAGTATAATCATCATCATCATCAGTATCATTCAGTTTGTTGACATAACTGGACTGAATATTATCGAGTGCACCTAATGTGGATTTTGTTTCAGTCTTTTTGGCTTCTTTGACTGGAGCTTGTTTGTTCATAAATGGGCTCACTGCTCTGACCTCGGCTGCATAGTAAAGAAACCATCAATAGACAATAATAACAATAATAAATTTAAAAAATATGAATATCAAAAAAAAATATGAAATTGAACAAATGAAAATATTATTTTGCCTTAGATTTGTCAAAATCATTTAAAAAAATAGTTAATAAACTATTATGTGCCAAGTTATAAAGCGATAATTTATGATATATCTATTTATTTTATGATACATTTTAACTCACATTTGTCAATTCTGTAATCTATACTCGGGTCGATATCCACAAATTTTCTTAACTTCTCCACTCGATCTGGTTCCTTAGCTTCTAATTTTTTCAAATACGCTATCAATCCGTGCTGTTCACTCGGCGATAAATCCTTGAAGTTTTGCAACAATGTCTTCAAGTCTGAATCGCTCAGCCCTTCCATAGACAATGATTCCTCCTCTTCAGCTGCAGCACTCCTTAAATACATTCAAGTAAATTTTCTCAAAATAAAATTCATTTTTAATACTAAATTAATGTTGATAACTTTGTTATTATGTACACTGGTTGCGCAACTGTTTGTTATTAGATTTTAATAAAATAACCATCTTATGATAGTTAAATTGAAGATGCTTCTCAAAGAGGTGAAACACAAATAGTAACACAACCAATGAACAAAGTTATCAATTTAAATGTGATATTAAACATGTCTACTTACTTAGCAATCGGTTCTGGTAGATCTCCACTAGATCTGTTGGAGTCTTTTTGATTCAATTGAGCCAAGAAACCTGCAAAAAAAAAGTAAGTTTTTAAACCATTAAAAACATGATGTGATGCAATAATAATGCAGGCATCTAATGTTTATACAAACATGAATTAATTTTAGAAACAAGCTTTCACTATTATTATCCTTTTTGCTAAACCAAAATGGAAGAGCTTTTTGCTTGAGTCTTCATTGTTGATTAGTATAATAAAATGGTTATTCTCACTTGCGGTTGTAATGGGTTTATCTGAGGACATAGAAGCCTGGGTCATGCCAACAACAGCATTTATGAGAACTTCCAACTCTTCTGTGGTGACATCTGTTTTTCCTTGGGCAATGAGTGCTTCCGCTATTTCATTAGCTATTGCCGCTTTATCAATTGCACCAATGCCCGCTACTCTAACTGGCGATTCCTAAAATATAATACAAGATAAAAATACAAGTGCATCAACTAATAATATTCATTATATTCAAGTAGCAAAAAAATATTTCAAGCAAGCTTTTCAATTTCGCCAATATTTTGAAACAGTTCATAGCTATAAAAATTGAAAACCAATCAATAAAACATTCACACTATTTGAAATAAATCAATATATGTTGACTAAGTTTTGCAAGAGCTTATAAACCTTACCATCGCCTCCTTTTTCTTTGCATTTCTTGCATCCTCTTCGTGTCGTAATTTCTCTCTCCGAGAGGCTTCATGGATGACTAAAGCTGTCATTCTAATGGATTTTTTGGTGGTTCTGATGACCACATCATCAATCATGCCTGCCAACAGTTGACCCTTCAATTTTTCTTTCACCGTTTCCAGCAGAACACAATTTTCTTCATCGTCGAGAATCTCTTCTGAAGAGTTGGGCTTTTCCTACATTACAATATTGAAATTTAACACCTGATAATTAAATAAATTAATAATAAATGGTGATAATATTGATAAATTTACCTTTTCCATTTTGAGTGCTTTTGCCAATAGATTTATAATTTTTGGACCGAGGCTGCCAAGATAGTTCTCCAAAGCAGTCAATGTCCTCAAAATACGTACCAAGTTTAAGTCTTCGGTGCTTTCAGGAGACCACCGCCTGTATTCAATTGTCGCACATTATTTTATTTAACGGTACACAGAAGAAGGAAATACAAGGGAGACATTCGCTCGAAAATTTTACTTACTCAGAATCTTTTTTGGAAATGTAACTGCTTTCGCGATCCTTAGGATACTTCTTATAAGATTCATAAGTCTTAGAATCATAAGATTTGGTTTCATAAGACTTAGATTCAGCACGTTTGTTTTTGTATGATGAATCAAAACTAGAGGGTCCCGGCGTCTCACCGCTCGGGCAGTCTTCATCCCATGGAGATAATGATCTTTTCCTACAAATTTTATATGAAATGAACAATTTTTTATATTTAGATAAGGTTACAAAGTTTTTTTTTTTCAAATAAAATTATGTAGAAAAAATTCTTCATCAAGATGATTTGTTAGATAAAGATATCTGTCTGACAAAAATTTCCACCAAGTGGCATGTAAAAAACAAAGGGGTGCACTAAATGAAGAGGTCGACAATCATCATGTTTTAAAAATAATTTTATATAAGTAGTTATATTCAAAGTGAGTTATCGCAAACCCATTTTGTGATAAAATTTATATTTAGAACTCAAATA
The DNA here is from genome assembly GCA_028554975.1 of Himalopsyche kuldschensis. Taxonomy (NCBI): domain Eukaryota; kingdom Metazoa; phylum Arthropoda; class Insecta; order Trichoptera; family Rhyacophilidae; genus Himalopsyche; species Himalopsyche kuldschensis. The sequence goes on from JAHFWI010000003.1 coordinate 20,828,716, forward strand.
TTTTATTATCTTACGGATTGCACAAAATTTTGCTATTTTTAGTTGGCCATTAAATTATTTAGGCAAAATAAGATGTTAGTTAGCAATTTAAAGGGCTTGTAAATGTGTTTATATTGAAGCTACCCAGTATAAATGAGACAATGAATCCGTCATTTGAGCCGTCTAAAAAATGAAATAAAATGATTTAGGGCCTAACCTGAGAGTTCTCCTAGGAGGAGATTTATTTTTGAATTGTTTGAAACCGTCATTAGCGAAGGATGATTTTTTTTCCGATCGCTCCCTTTCTAATCTTTTGAATGTATCTTCAACGTTTCTCGATTCAGTGGGCGATAAGCTGTCGATACTCCTGGAAGACTTGAATCTGAAAAAGTTGAAATATTACCATAACTATCAATTCAAAATTCCAAAACAAATTGAATTATTTGGTCAGAAACTACATTCTAAATGTTCTAATCTCATATGGCATAGAGTAAATAATTATTTACCTCGAAGAATCAATTTTTCTCCCAAACTTGGAATCCTCACAAGTAGAATCAACAATCACTTTTAAATCCTTGGGTTTTTCAGAATCGCCGAGACCTAGCTGCTTGCGTACTTCAGCAGTCTTCACGGCCAATTCGTCTTCAAACAATTCTTTCATTCGATTACTCCAGAATACTATCCACTCAGGTTTAAAATCGTAATTGGCGGCGTCTTTGTCTTCTAAAAAGCAATTTTTTTAAATTTATATATATTTATTATTATAATTTATTTCATTATGAAATCTACGGATACTAACAGACATTTCATATACAAACCCTGATTATCCTGATATGAGATTAGAATATAAATAAAATTGTCCTTACCTGAGAGTAATTCTTTGTAACGCTTGTTCCAATATTTCTTCCATTCTTCCTCGTACAGAGGATGCTTTTCAGGATTTTTTTCATGGTAATGAAATAGCTTTTTGGCAACAGATGTACACTGTGCAATTTTTTCATCATAAATTTTCCACCTTATCTCATTTTTATTTATCTACAATTACAGAAAAATGTATTGTATTACAGGTAATTAACCGTTTCAGTACCGAGCAAAGTGGTGGCCCTAGTTACATCTCCCGCCCGACTTCTAAAAAATCCTTTATTCAATAAGATTAACTGATGACAGAAGGAGCATTTTGTCTAGAGTCAGTATATATCAATAGCTATGCAAATAAAAATATCATAGGAATTCTTACTGAAAGATTTTTTAAATGTTTTTCAATATTTGTGACGGTATTGGCGAGGACTGTACGCAGCAGCCACCAGTGGCCTAACAGTACTGAAGCGGTCAAAGCACAAGCGGGAATAATATTGTGCAAAAAACTTGTTTATAATTTTTTTAAATAATCTCTTAAGTGTGTGAAAATCAACAAATCTTCAGGGAAGAAAATATGGGTCAAAAGGGGGCAAGGATTCAGTACAACAGATATCAGTAATACAAAAACAAAGACATTATTTTAACAAAATTAAATGATTATCTCTCATTTAATGTTTTATAGTATATCAATACAAAATTTCTTTAATAATTCACAGAATATATTAAGAATGACAATTATTCACTTACGTCAATGTTTCGCGATTCATTCCTGGGTCGTTCGCGAGATGATTTTGGAAATCGGCTGTTGTGATTCGGATCAAAATTATTCCCTTTATAATGAGGGTTGGTTGATCGAATACCTCTAAAAATAGACGTCATGTGAATAGTGATAATAAAGATGGCTTTAACCTTTCAAACGCCACTATTAGTTAATATATGGATAAATATCGTATCTTTTAATGAAACCTACTGGAGAGACATCTTTCAAATGAAAACCAATAATAAGGTGAGTATTAAAATGATTTTTATTAAAAAAAAGATGGTGGAAAATGGTTGCATACAGCAATTTAAATCACTCAGTCTTCAAAAACCAGTAATGTCTAAAACACAAATAAAATATATGATAATGACTAGAGAATGCGTTATATTAATACAAATAAGATTGACTATTTAAAACTTGTAGCAGTTGCTGAAATAATACTTTCTAATCAAAGGAGAAATTTCAGATATATTTATTAACTATTAGGTACATTATATTACCACAAAATCTTTCTAGACTCAACATCAAAGAATGAAAGAAAATTCATAACAAACCTAGATCTTTGTAAGCTCGGTGATCTGCTCCTTGACCTGGATCTCCTCGGCCTGAAATCATAATTCCTGTAAGCTCGACTTCTAAATTCTCCCGGAGACCGCCTTGATGTTGGAATTCTTTCATGAGATCTTAAAGAGCGATGACTGTCGGATTGTTTTCTGAATGAATCATTCTTACTACTTCCACTTGAAATACTGCTCAGCGAAGAGCCAGATGTGATCGATACACAGTCAAGATCTAAATGGAAACAAAAGAAAATACTTTCATAACCTTACAAAATTATACTATTTCCATATATTTTATAATGATCATGACCGGTTCCGCTTTATCGTTATCAACCGACGATCAGTTAATAATTTACAGTAAATCCTCTTTATGTGATTTAAAAGCTTTGCAGTTTTTTAAATCGCAAATATAAAAATAATTGAGCCTGGAAATATTAACCCACATATTTATGTTAAACAATACATTGATTACAGTTGTAATTAAAATGTTACCAAAACAAAACAATTACCAAAAAATATATAAATGAAATAAATAGTAATTTTAATGCTATAATCTTTTTCTTAACAAGTTTTATGCAATTCTAGGTGTATTTTTAACTGGCTGCTTCAAAGTTACGTGGATTTCTTTTTTTTATATGATATCTCGTGTAACTCATCTACCACATCGAAAGAGAATTGAATGTAAAAGAAAAAATGTGTAATTTAAATAAAGGGTCTTTCCACCAAGACTGGCATGGCGTTACTGCTAAAATGGTGTAGTAGAAAAAGCAGACATTACACAAAAATTTTAAATACTAACCGGTGGCATTATTATTTGGAATTTTATGCGCCTTGAGTTCATTTATACGTTCTCTCAAATCATTGTCCTGTGAAATAAAGAGAAAAAGATGTGTGAAATAAAAATAGCTAAGCCAGAGACTGATATCAACGCGGTGGGGTATTGTTTTCACCATTGGTAAGGTTTGGCAGATAAAAAAAAACATTTTTTAGAAAATATGAGAAAGGAGTCAAAAATATCGAATTTCAATTGATTAGTAAATCAAAGAAACGAAAATTATTTTGATTATCAGAACAATCTTGGCAAATATTTTTTTTGGTATATGGAATTTATAAGTTGTGCATTTCGGTGTGTTAAAAATTTTAATTGAGTTTTTAAAAATATCTATTTCTCCAGAAAAGTGGAACAGGAATCATACATATTCTCGAAAAGTATGAGATTTCTTAAGACAGTATTATCAGTATGGTTCAATAACTTTTCAATGGTTTTAAAAAATGAGCATGAATTTGAGAAAAAGATAATTGATTACCGCACTAATATTATAAGCATTTGTTAATAACAGCAAATATTCAAGTGACTTACATCCAGATTTTCATCAGGAGGAAGATAAGACAGTAAATTGGTTTTAACAGCTTTCTTCCTGCTCGGTGGAGCAACTTTAGGAGGAGACGGTTCTGATTTCCCACGAGAGCTAAAAATGTATAATTAAATGCTTTACTGTAACCTTCAGCGTCAGACATGTTAGTCATATATTAAGAATAATAACATTAGTAGAAAATTTAACTGTGTATTTGCTTTTAATTTACCACAATTATCTCCATATTTACTATCGAGTGAATAATATTCGAATTTTTTATAGGCTTAACCTTTTGATTTTAAGTAGATTGTTTAAAAAAATACCCAAAGAAATATCTGCTGTTAGAGTATTTTTTAAATTCATAAAAAGGATTGAAGAAACTACTTTCAAGTGATCAAAGCATGTCCAATAGACACTTTGCAGAGTTTTTGGTTTTAATACTTTTTGAATAAGTAACTCTTATTTGAGGGGTTAATAATATTTGCTGTTAATCCAGTAAATATTAAGTAATGTAGAATCTTTACTCATTTGTGCATAAATTTGTATTTTTTACAGATGACATTGTTTTTCAATTTGTTACAAATAGCAACCAAAAAACTCACTTCAAAGGATTTCCGTCAGTGCGAATGCCAGTGGTATGTTCCACTGCAATAGCTAAAAAAAGTATAAAAGATATTACATATGTATTATATATCAATTATAGATCAACAATTATTATGGCCAGAGAAAATGACAAGTAGATAATTTATTCTGACAAATGCTATTGCTAAGATGAAAGATGCAGCTACCGTGTTTTGCAAATGCCTCTAAATTAATTTAAGCTTGTCAGTTGATTTACTAGTGGAATTTATTTACCTTGTGCCACTTTTGATAAATACGCTTCATCTACAAACTCTTCAAATGTAAGGCCATCTTTCTCAGATGGATGCTTCTTTCTTCTTAGCAAATTTGCAATATTTGGTCTGCAAATAATAAATATTCATCAATTAATTAGTATACTTACCTTGTCATTAGCTTACAGCAGAATATTGCTGCATGAGCCGTATATAAAACCAAATGAAACAGTGAATAAAAAATTGATTAAGTATGCCATGTGCAAACCTAAATAGTATGAAATAATTAATGTTTGATAAAGACTTTTGTAAAGGTACTAATAAAAGATCTATTTTTTTTCATGAAAAAAGATGACTTTAAACAAACAGAAAACCCGCTTTTAGCTTTTCAAAATAGATTTAAATTTATAGAATAATTTTGATAGAAGAATTTTTTTTTTAAAATAGCTTTTCCATTATCAAGCTTGAATTGAAGATTGATTCTATTATAAAAATTGCCACCCCTAGTGTGCAGAGTTTGGAACTATGAAAGTACCAAAAGTAGTTGAGCATGAATTCAAAGCATATTGATTGTTAAATATCAAATGCACGCTGTGCACTCTAGACCAGTGGTTCTCACGTAAAATTTGGCTGTGGCCGCATTAGGAACATCAGCGGTCCTACGGAGATGACTGGTGGCCGCACACAATTTTTGTGTTGAGTCTTTTTTGTCAAAAAGACCTAAACATATATGTGTTTGAGTTTTTGCTGACAAACAATTCTTGATGCACAATGCATACGAAACATTTTATTTTCAGTGCTTTGTTGACAAATTAACTATGAAGCAGTTGGTGGCCATAGCAAAATCCCCTGGTGGCCGCACATGAGAACCACTGCTCTAGACGACGAAGAAAGCTGAGGAGAAAAATAGCAAAGCAATAAAACATACCCGTTTGTGGCAAAATCATTAGAAGTAACAACTGTGGGTTTGAATCTACCAAGAGTTTTGATCATTTCATCAGCAATGTTTTGAAATACATGACGCATCGCTTTACCGTATTCATAATTTTTGAAATGAACTTGGAGTTTTCTAAACGCAGTGGGAAATTGATTAGTCTGAAATAATAAAAATTCTTGAGCATAAATATACAAAGACAGTGAAATTATGACCAATTTGAACTTTTGGTGGCAATGTTTAATACAATAATGCACAATTTTTATCTCATAATCATTACATTATATGTGGATATATCTAGTACAAATAATAGATTGTGTCTTATTTATTTATTTTTGTTCTATGTATGGGATATTTTATTCATATTGTCTTGTGTCTTGAAACCAAAACTAATATTGGTAATCCCAATTTGGGTTTTAACCCATTATTTACGGTGTGCTCAAATTTGTGCTTAATTACTATAGTAATTAAGAATCCCCGTAAACAGTTAAATAAATTTCCCATCTTATTTACAAGAGAGCTCAAATATCAATCAGAAAAAAAAAGTTGTGGAATATTTTTAAATAATTAATTTATCTTTAAAAATGTGATATTTTTGCTCTCTTAGTAAGGTTTGATGTGGTTAATTCAAATGACTGGTAGAGAGGACATTAAATTATCGGGGAAGCTGGGGAAAGAATGATTTGGGAGTTATTGAAGTATGGTGCAAAATATCAAATAAAAGACATAACTAAAATTATTAAGAACTTCCAAAGCAATTAGGTAGTCATGAATGGTAAATATTGTTCATTAAAAGAAAAATTGTTGAATTTTGCTATACTCACCAAATATTTACAATTGTGAGCAAACGAAAACAAGTGGGTCAAATAAGTACATCTGTCACCATTAATTTTGCACATTGAACAATAAAATTTCAACGGCGAATATCCCTTTGGATCCACTATTTCAAGAGTAAATCCTAAGCCCAGAACCGGACCCCTGCAAAGCAAAAAAAGAAACAAATAACAAAGAAAAATAGGCACTCAATGTGGCTTTTCAGACTTTTCTATGTGTCCTAAGTCCTATAACCCACTATCCATAATGAATTCAATATTTTTGTCTATTTTAGCATCAAATTGTTTTTAAACAGATGCTATGTCCGCGTCCATGGACTCAACTGGTAATATTTTCTTCAAATTTTTTTTTAGTCTACTGGATCTCAGAAACCAAACAATAAATATCTCTTTTAAGCTATGTAATCAATATCCTTAAGGCGCGGATATATTATAGACTGTGATTTGCAGTGAAAATACATCTACAATGATGCATTTTTATGCAGAAAAAAAAGAAAACCACAATTTTTTTAACTTACCCATTGGTTTCATTCAATATATATTCAATAGCGGACAATTCGTCATCTTCTTCAATTACTTTGACAGGTTCACTTTGCATGGGTTCATTGTCTGTCTTGATATCTAAAAATAAAAAAGCAGTTCTTGTTTGTTTTTTCAATGGAGAATCATAAATATCTATGACAACAATTCTCATTGCTACTTCAATTGCAATTATAATTGGGAATATAGTTGTGATGCTTAAAATTTTCAACAATATGAAATCAAACCCTTTATTAGCAAATACTTTTAAATGGAAAAATAGATTGCGTAACAGCAAACAAGTCGGCCATCTCCAATATATAAAAATATCTTTAGATGGTTTCATGGGTAACTTTGTGGAAGTTCATTTTATATTATAAAAATATCTTTACACAGTATTGAATAATATATTTTACATATCAATTTATAAAGAACTATTTACCTGGAAACTGTTTGAAGTAAGGATGATTTTTAATTATATCATCTGGCCAAGTCTTCTTGGATGCAGTAATTAGGGTGTGTTTCTTGCCATTTAGGTGATTCTGCAAACATTTTAAAAAGGACATGCACTTAGTTGTACCTAGATAACCCATAGATGAGATCATAATAAGATAATTAAATATAAAAATATCCAACTATTTCATTCAAGAAGAATTGTAGGATTTAGTTAATAACTATTCCGGCTTCCCACCATGGTCAAAACTAATAACAGTCCTTAGATATTTTTTACCATAGTAGACTTTTAAAGTCACTAGATATCAACTCAAGATGAGAAGACTTACAAGCACATATGCTTAAGGTCATGTTAAATTTTAAAAATCAAAATTTTATATTGACCTTTCCGGGATTTGAACACGGAATATCTTATTTCTGGATTAAAACTGTACAGTAGAGACCTACTATTATAAGCTGACCATTGTAAATAAATGAATACATCAACAGAATCAATGGTATTGTAATTTAATGATTTTTGAAAGTTTAATAAAAATATGAGCAGTAAAATTCTACAGTGTGTACTAGTCCCCGCTTAAAACCACTTTTTAACTCCCTATACACTATCAACAATACAAAATCTCTAGTCTTCTGTACTAAAAAACAAATTCAAGCAGTATGAAGCCACTATCTTAAATGTATAGTTTTTAAACGGACAATAATTGTTGTTAAAGTTTGCATTCACATTGAAAAACTCCCTTTCAATGAGTTAAAAATATCTAAAGATATAGTTGACAGCTATTACAACTTCACATCACCTTCAGAACTATTATAATCTTTAAACAATATCTACATTTGTAGGAAAATAGTCAAAGAAACTATGTAAAAGGGTAGAATAATCCAATCCCAGTCATAACATTACTTTTCAATGAATACATTTATTTTAAAATAATATTTTGTCGATGAGTTAGTAAGTGGTACGGTTAATCACCTGCAAAAATATTGCACCCATACAGGTGGCTTTACAAGGATGGCATAGAAAGATAGAGTGTTTATTTGTTGTGACAAGAGACAGCATCGGATGTCTCGTACCATTTTCCAAGTCAATAGTTTTGCTTTGTAAAAATTTTTGGATGTCTGCATTTTTATTCAATTCACTGACTTCCAACTAGAACAAAAAAAAGAAAGCGAGACATAAGTTTTCCATTTCAAAACAATAATTCTAAAGTGAAGTAGTTTTAATACAAAAATTTCAAGATCAGACAAAATCTTTATCAAATAATGGCAAAACATTTTATAAAACACAAATATATAAACATTTTTTATAATAACAAGACTAATTTTCCAAATTTTTGATTATGAATATCTCATAACAATTAGGAAACATCGGGGCTTAGCGGTTCTTCTGCCCAGCTCCATAATTATTGTTTTACTAGAAGATTAACTAGTGTTAAACTAAATAAATTCATGATGTTAATTATTTACCTTTTCCAAATTCTTATTTATTTAATCATGGATCATTTGAAGAGGAGTATTCATAAAGGTAATAGGACCCACTGACAGTGAGGTGTTCACCCTATGTTGACATTGGTGGAAAGACTTCCTAAGATACAATGAAATAAGAACAGCGAGTCCTCTACTTCTGCGATTAATTCGTTGCGACGGGTTCTGAGTAAGTCAAAAATGGCGGCAAACTTAAATTCTATATATATTTGACATTTTCATATCGAGATCCAGTTAAATAAAATAAATATTAAAAATGTCTTTTTATAAGGGTTGTATTTTTTTTCATGTTTTTTTATGTCAACAGGGTGTGCAAATCACTCAGAAATCGGAATGATAGAGGTATCTGAATTGTTTTTAAATTTTTAACTGCATAATTACGAACCGGAAAGTTGATTCTCTTTTGTCAAGGATTAGGATTAGCATTCTTTCAGGAAGGATTAGGTTACTTTCAAAAATACATTACAACACAGCTGACAAACAATAGGCTGCTCAAAAGTTTTTGATCTGGAAAACTTAAGGTGAATTATAACTCGTTTCTCGACTTACTTTTATATACTGTAAAAAGGACATAGAATGAGGTAACATCCAACATAGAAAGAAATATTAGACAAATTATTTTATTTCCGGCAGTAACTACCATACAAAATTATATAAATATGAAAACTGTAACAAAACGTTTTTTTTACACCTAAGCCGCTTCGCAGGTTGGGGCATATGGACTCCCACTGATTTAGAAAGAAGACGTTTAATAAGAACTGGCTACAACACAGTTACTCAAACTCCCCCTTCACATAAGGTAAGTATGGAACGATGACGAAAAGAAAAGTAGTATTTAAATTATTGTGCTCTCATTCATTTTAATTACTCACATCATTTGTGGATTTGGACAGGATGCATAGGAAGCGATGAAAACATCACAAACATCTATGCCTTTGGACATACGTGAAAAGTGCATTCAAGGATTCGAGCCCTTGAGCATGCAAAATAAACACTAGGCTATCGGTCCGGAAAATATAAAAGCATTCAATTACAATCTGAAGCAAAAATATCAAGCAGAAATTATGAATACACAATTTTTATTTTCGCAGCTTAAGCATAATCTGCTCCTTAGGTCACTTAAATACGTAGCATAATTGACGTCAACTTGATGGATGTACTGTAGTAGTACCCTTAACTCAGCATACAGCTTTCAGCAAATAACAGAAAGATAAGTTTAGAGTGATCCTTTTCAGCGGACACTATCCTTGACTCATTCCAACACTTTTTAATATAATATTTTTTGTATGGTAAAATACAGTCAATAAAGTCACTAGCACTGTCACTACAAAAAATTGTCGAAATAATAAATTTTATTAATCAAATGAAATTTATTCAATCTGAATATCAATACATTGGTAAGAACGACCCAGTTTCAGAGACTTAACATTATTTCTCAAAACATTATATATTTACTCAACTTCAAACCCTGTAAGAATATAAATTGAGTGTTCACTACTCAATACATAAATAGAGTATGTGTGGATACTAAAAAATAATAAACGTTTACAATTACAGCTCTAACTGAAATTACTAGATGATATTATTTACTATGAGTAATTTTTGGGCCACGTTAATTTCTGTTAGCGACCTGATATATCAAAACAATATCAATTTAAAATAAAACAATAAATTCAGCATAAATTTGATCTGTGGTTGAATAGAACCTTTAAATACATTCACTTTCATCAAACTATCAAGTTAGAATTTTGCATTTGAAGTTTAATTTAACAAATATTATGAATAAAAAAAAACAATATTAATATGTATATAAATTTGCAATACTTACCTGACATATTTGATAAATAGCACTTAAAATAAAATAAAGTTTGTAATGCTTCACATTACTCAAACAAAATAAGTTAACTCGTACATACCTCATTAGAGCCATCATTTTTTTCGGAAAATTTATCATCTAGAGAATCTTCGTACCCTTCTGTACCCGGAGGGCAATCCGGTAAATCCATTATCACGAGTAAGCACTAACCGCACTGATAAACGTAAAATATGTGACCCGATCACAAATGAAATTAGTTATTATTTAATATCGAAATATTCACTGAATTTTCACATAATATGAAGAATCATAACAATAAGGTGAAGAGTTATCATATTTTCAGGAGACTTAGGAATAACTGGAAAGAAAAAAATAATGACAATTTAATAATTACGAAAATTATTATTCAACCGGAGCCAGAGCAATACCATCACTACAAAGCTTTTGATTTACAAATCAGGTATTCTTCAATTTCTCATTTATGTTTGCTAAAAAAATATTTTAGCAATAGAAATATTATGAATATAAACAAATCACATTTCTGAATGTGATGTACAATATAATTACTGCTTCTTCATTTGAGTTTCTCAAGATTTTATTTCAAATTTGTAAGTGAAACTTATTGCTCTTGCGGGTTATAATTAAAATCAAATAACCAAGAATATACATACCACAGGAGATACTCCTTAATAAAATCACTGTTGGCTTCCACTTTGTAACACAATTAAATTTATACCACTTTATTGTCAAGAATTAAACAACTAAGATCAATAATTTTAGTAACCCGCCTAACTTTCTATATTTTCTTACGCATTAATTGTTTGAGTCTTTAATTTTCTATAATAATAATTTTTGACTAGTAATTATTTGGTCAGTTTCTAATTCGATAAATGGTCAGTTATAAATTCTTAAAACGGACAGTAATAAATACTTAAAACGGACAGTAATAAATACTTAAAACGGTCAGTTAAAAATAATAAATGGTCAGTTTAAATAATAAATGGTCAGTTAAAAAATAATAAATGGACAGTTAAAAATTATAAATGGTCAGTTAATAACTAATTTTGGGTCAGTGTTTTATTGTAAAATGGTCAGTTATTTTCTATAAACGGGTCAGTAGATATCATTTTACACCAATAAGATATTGCGTTTATTACTTTGTTGTGATAGGTGTGTGATGAGAGGGACACAGCACCGACACTATTTGTAATGCTTGTCGCGAGTTACTTTGAAGGGAAAATTCAATTTGTAGATGGCTTTGGAACAAAATTTGTCCTTAAACAATTATACCTGAATCGGTAAGCATATCTTTAATAGTTATTATTATTGTTCTCGATATTCTTATATAATAATAATTTCCAAATTACGTATATGTTATCGTATTTGAATATGGTTTACACAAGTATTCTATTAATCAGTATTTACATTATGTCGATTTCTCATTCAATGTATTTTATTGTTTACAGAGGAAAGAATGTTAACCAACAAGGAATTGTATGTTGTAACAATGGCATCTCCGCAGGATTTAGAGTTACGAATACGTAAGTTAATCATGGTACCTACATGAAAACCTTGTCATCTTTCAGTATTTACATTATGTCAGTTTCTCATTCAATGTTCTTTCTTATCCACAGAGTAAAAGATGCTGTCTAGACCAGAAATGCGTGATATAAAACCGAATCGAAATAAATGAACACAGAGCAAGTGGCACACACTAGAGAATGAAATTGAAGTCATGCCACAGGAGAAGCCTACACATACAAAAAAAAACTTTTATATCAAAATTATCCAAGCTCAAAGAACAAAATTGTTTAATAATAATTTGACTAGACTAAAATGAAATCAAACTGTCAAACGTCAATTAATTTTTTCTAGCGTTATATCAAGATGTGCAAAATCATGTTTTTAAACACATTATTTATTTCAAATTCATCTGTAAAATCGCCAAGCTATATAAAATAATAGAGGGACCCCGGATTCAGCAATAAACTTCATGGTATTTAGTAAATATTAGCCCAGCTGAAATATTTTACGTACCAAGACCAGATGTACTACTGAATATATTCATGTTAGGTCAAATGACCTTTTGCATAGATTTGTAATCACATTGGTCGCATGCGAATCTTTTTTTCCCTGAATGTATCATTTCGTGTGTTTTTACTAGGGCTCTGGAGACAGTAAAAAATAGTCCGACTCCAGCATTTACCAAAACCACGACTCCGACTCCGACATTGACCAAAAACACGACTCCGACTCTGACTAAAAATGGTTAATATCGTCTTTTTTTTCCCCTAATTTTCGTATATATGTGTATTCAATTATATATCAACCCTATCAATGCGACCAAAAGCCAAATTTGACGTATTAAATGCAAAAATAAAAAATTCAAACTTTTCAAAATTTCCAAATTATTACCACACGTGTACTGAATATGCATTAAATGCAGAATTTTCAAATGACAAATAAATCGTGCATGTCAAGTCAAACGACCTTTTGCATAGAGTTGTAATCACATTGATCGAATGTGAATTCATGAGATAAAATAACTGACAGTTGTGTTTCAAATGCACTACCAACAGGCTACTTAGACAAGAAATACTCATTTAAGGATAGCTATATTGCAGGACATGAGAGATTCGGTCCAATGATTCAACAAGAAGTTATGACGATGTTCCAGAAGAAGATGTCATGACTGTATTCGAATAAATTTGAAATAAATGTAAAATTCCTATATACAAATAAATATTGAACGAAAATTTATAAATCTACGTATTGTACTTGAAAAATAAGCCCTCCCCCGATAATAAGCCCTAATTCGTATTTCGGACCAAAAAAGAAAATACATATATAAGGTGGATGATTTAGCTAAAAATCAACAAATTCGCTCATCGAAAGTGGTGGTGTCCAATGTTACCCTATTGTAAATTTAAGATTAGACCGCTCATAAAAACATTATTAATGCTTTTTTGTATTTTCATAAATTTTGAATTCAAAATTATATAAGTGGTAAGAACACTTAACTATCAAAAAAATACAAATACTATCAACTTACTGTTTCTGAAAATAAAAATATCACAAAAACACTCGAAAGGTGTCCAATTTTACCCGAATTGACTGCACATTAGGTTGCATATTTATATATATGTCATGGCCTGTAGCGGTTTAGGTTCTGATTTTAATTTAACATAATATACAATTTAATTCAATCAACACATACTGGTTTTTAAATAATTAAATCTGAAAAGAATATAACTCATTATGTATTGTATCAGTACTGAATTTATTTTCGGAATTTTAAAACGCATAGCAACTACCTAAAAGGAAATGTAAAAAAAAAATTATTCACCATACTTTCAAATAATAATCAAGAAGTTGACACTTCGAATTCGCACCGAAATCTTTACTGCAAGATTGCCGGAATATTGTTTATGGCTGTAGAATTTGTTTCTAAATATAAGCTTTTAGTAAAATTGTTCTTTCTATTTTAAGCAAATAATTAAATTATGTGACTGCCTCTATCTGGAAATATTGTTAGTTGGTAAATTGTGGTCGCAATTTTTAAACTCGATTTCATACTTAATGTCACAAAGTATTCTTTGGGATCTTCTATTATAATTATTCGAACAATTAAAAACAAAACATTTTAAATACTATCGTAAACTTTACACTTATTAAATTAATATTATGTATTTGCTTCCAAATACCTGAACATAAGAAATTAGTTCATTTCATGAGGTAATTTTTCATAGAACATGTCATAAATTTGCCTCTATGGTCGTAATATTTGATAAAATTCACAAGCTGTCAAACTAAAACTTATCATTTTTTTAAGAATAACTGACCATTTAAATTAAAAACTAACCGTGTTTATTAAATAACTAACCATTAAAATATATAACTGACCATTTTATTTAATAACTGACCACATTCACACTGATACAATGACAACTGACCGTTTACAATATTAACTGAGCATTTTGATTTTTAACTAACCATTTATTTATTTAACTGACCAAAACTTGAATTAGTTACTGACCCATTAAATACATGCCATAATTTTTTTATTTCATATAAATTTAATGAATGTAATTTGATATTATAAATTGCTTTTTTCAGCAATAGTTTCCAACCACTGCATGGATTTTGGGGATTCCTAAACTTTTTAAACTAAAATACTGAGCTCCATTAAATACTTCTCCCACAACTAATGAAGTAAACATACATGATTCATAAAGAGTGATGGCAGATTTCTATGCGGCTGAAGTTTTCAACAAAATCCCATATTCAGCTAAAAACATTGGTGCCATTGGTTGTAAATAGACAAAACTGAAAAACCTTATATTTAAACATTCAATATAGTAAGGTCATAATATTTTAAATAACTATCGAAGGAGAAATCTTTTACCTGTTTTAAACGTCAGGTGATTACCACAAATCATTCAATAGAGCTGAATAATATACAAATTCAATGTAGAATTTAATCTGATAATTACTACAAATGAATATAGGTAGTCCTAGACTTACGACTGAGATACGTTCCTGAACTTTGGTCGTAAGTCAAATTTAATACAAAATATGTAAACTAAATTATGTATTTACATACATATGCAGTATATATATTTTTGAAGTTGAATCCTTTGAATTTTGTACTTTTCCATCAGTTTTGTCAACCTGAGTTTCGCCTTTCGGAATTTTCCATCTATAACACCAATAGTTTTTCCATTTCGTAGATTTGTCCATGTCTTTTGTTTGTTATTATTGTAGATTTAATAGATGTTGTTCCTTAACAGCTTCACTGATTCTTAATTTACTCTTCAAAATTGTAGATCGTTGATAGCTATGTCCTTATTATTTTAAGTTTTATTTGTAAATCTATAGCACTTCTCTTTTTTCTACTCTGTTTATCAGTCATTATGAGCATGATTTATTAATTATTCACTTCATAAATTAAATTTGTATAGTATGTCTTATTATATGTATAAAAGTTCAAAGATACAAAGAAAATTAAACTGTCGTAAGTTGAACTGTCATAAGTCGAAGACTACCTGTACTTACGAAAAAATCTATTATGTTTCACAATAAATCACATGATTGTCAGCATAATTCAACAAAAAAATTTTGAGTAGTATTATTTCATCGGATGAATAATACCACTCAAAGAGTTTGAACCGTTCATACGCCACGGCGTGCAGGCACACAAACGCCACTATGAGTTTATTTATAAATAAATATCGTATTTTTAAATGAAACCTAAAGCAAGCACTTCTTTTCAAGGCAATCAATGTGTGTTAAAATATCGATATGTTTAGCCGTTTTTATTTTATTTGAGGTTAAGCTTACAGATGGCACTAGGGCTTGCACCTTATAATTGTAAATATCCTTGGAAACATTTTTTAAATCTTACACTTTTGATATTTTTTTTCACTTTTCTTTGTCGGGTTTAAAATGATTTTCCGGGTATGTTACGTGGCATTTTCATGGAAAAATCGATGGTTGAAAATGGTGGCCTATGGCAAAAATCCATGGGATTGGCTTGGCGTTTAAAGGGTTAATAGTATAAATGTAACTATTCTGTGTATATTTTATCAAAAGAAAATACACACAGAATAGCAACAACATAAATATGGACCACTAAATAGCTTAAAATCTTTGCTTACGAATATAACGAAACACATATGATTTTGCAATGGATTCATAAAAATATAAATTACAAGTATGTCTAGCCAAAAATTGTGCAGTGCATGTATGAACAAAAAATATGATCATCGAAACCAAAATCGATGAGTTTTTTCGTTTGTTTCTAATGGAATCAATGTATATATATGGCATCAGTTAGTTGAATCTTACTGTTGGAGAAATTTATAGGAGACGTGCTATTATGTGTGTTTGGTTAATTAACTATATTTTAAAACTTTGTCCTTTTTAACCCAACTCTTTTTTAACATGGTAGAAACATTCCACAAAAAACCACAAATAATAAGACCGTGTAAAAGAAGAGTGTACAACTCGTAGAAAAATTGGTTCCCTGAATTTAACAAAATGTATAATTTGAAAAAAGAACAACATATGGAAAATATTATAGTAAAAAGTATTATAGAAAAACCCAACAAGTAAATTACAAAGAATATTATTCATAATGCGTATTTTAATAAAGCAAAAATATTCCTAGCCATCTCTACTTGACTTTTGATACAGGGACTTTATCGCTTTCATTACTAGAAATGTCGTTCCCAATCGCATTTAACACGTGTCACTCACACAGTACTGAGGCAAACCTAGGTCAGTAAGAACTGACCTACCCTAAAGATGCGCGGAAGACTGTGGCTGTCACATGAGAATGTTTCATTTCCGGGAATCTTGTAAAAACTAATAAATCATTCTTTTTAATGGTGAATATTATTTCAAATCATGTAAAAAGAGTTGAGATCACAGCCTATATTTATATAGTGACCTTCATTGTTTGCCATTATTATGACTTTGAGACTATTTTCTTGATCCCCAAAGGTAGACTGTAAATATTAGCAATATACTAAAGACATTGGCTCCAGGGAACGCAGAGTATGCATTGTTTCTCTATGTGTTTCCCCTGTAGCCAATGTGTCAATATAATTTAAGGCAATATGATTATTTTGCATCAACTGTAAAAAGTGACCAGCTAGCTCTATAAAACCGTTATACTGTAACAAGTATTTCTAACTATAAAACTTAACATCGTAATAAAGTAATAATAAATGCATATAATTCAAATAACAATATTACATTGTTGTAACTGTTACTAGAGGTCTGCATGGGCTTATGATAAGGGGGTCGGTCTGGGCAACGCAGGTTTGAATACGGGCTAAGGTACACAAAAAATAAATTCATATATCCAATTATTTTGAAGGTATATGTCATTATCGTAAATCTAAATAACAGTTATTATAATTTGGTGAGTCAATATTAACATGAGTGCACAAAAATGTGTGCCTTTGTTAAGTGGCCATCAGATACAAAATAGCATGTTTATTACCAAAGTGATAAAATCTTTACGTTAACAAAGTGTTTTAAATATTAATAAAAAAAAAAATGAAAAACGACTAAGTTTCGGATAATTTTCGGGTCGAAGTCGAAAAACTTTGGGTTCGGGAATGAATCTCGGGATCGGGCCGGGTAGAATTTAAAATTACGGCCAGTGCAGACCTCTGACTGGTACTGTTGAGATAGCGTCGCAAGACGTCGAACGCTTCTTGAAAGTGATAATTTGTATCCGAAATCAATAGATCATAATATAATTTACGTAAATTCTAATATAACGATATTGTGTGGTATCAACGAATAAAATAAGATATATATATTTTTTAATATGGCAGTAGACAGTAGCGTCTTATGCCTTCTTGACAGTTCAATTTAGGCAGGTGAATATGAACAAAAAGACAAACTCCCAATACTAACCTGAAGATAATCATCCTGTATATAAATATGATCCAAATATATGATTAGTTTCACACGTCTAATATCTATGATGGAGATATTCAATGTATCCCAAATAATAATATCCGTACTGTAGTGATTATTTCGACCACTTCTCACTAGTCAGTTTTCAACGATAAAATCTATGACGATAAACCTCTTTCATAGTCATAATATAATATATTCATAGACAAGGCACTAAATTATATTATCAAATAAATATATTGTCTATGATATAACCAGATATATCCATGGACAATAATACATTTCCCGAAAACTGTTTAAAAAAAATGGAAAAACTATAATAATATAGGAAGCGTGTACAAACATCTTCAGTTGCCTTTCAAAGTGATGGAATCCATCTGGTTTAATTTTATTATGATGTGGGTTGTAATTATGTAGGTATCGTAAAATGTTCTCTAAAAATATATATAAAAACTAAATCTTTTCCGGGTAGACGGACTAATCTTAATTCAAAGTCTATACCACCATCAGAAGTACTGCATTTTAAAGATTAAAAAAATATTGAAGACTGTGCACCAGATTTTTTTGTAGTCCTAAGAATATTAATAACGCTTCCTTAAGAGTGGCAACTGGTGAACGCAGTCCTCAAGATCAGAACTAATTGCTCACTAGATTTGAAGAATGGTATTTTTTTTTGCAAAAAAAGGTATGCAGAATCAAATTTAATCCTGGGATGTGTATTTTTGTATATTTTTTAACCATGTCCGCTCCCAATTGGGAGCATATGTACTCTATGTGAACTGTTTGTTACTCAGAAGCTCAACCTCTCTTAAGAGAAGAGAGTAGGGATGGAAAGGTTACAAGGACTAGTGGTTAGCTAATCGCTATCACTATGCGTCACTCTTTGGCATAGGAAATGTGGGAATTGATTTTTAACAACACTAACACTCATTCCCTCTAAGCAAAATCGATTTATCATCTGAAAAAATCTACTCGTACCGGGAATCGAACACAGGTGGTCTAATACGGTAGCCAATGACGTAGACCACTGCACCACGGACCGAGCATTTTATTGTTTGATTGACAAAATCTTTTTGAATTCAAATTAACCGTTGATAGCTACTTTTGTAACTTAGCTTTTATTTAAAGGTCTGCACGGGGCGAAATTTAAAAATTCCACCGGCCTGACCCTTATTCCAAAACAAATTGCCTGAAACCGATATTTTTTCAATTTCCATTCCAATTATCAATACAGTGAAACTTCGATTCTACGTTTTCCAAGGGACCATGAAAAAAATTCGATACATGCGGGAAACGGTCAATGCGGGGAAGTTTAAATTAAGAAATAAAAAAGTAAAACATTTAAAAAACTTATTTATTTCAGTTTTTCAGCGAAAGTTCTAGTTTTATTCATAAGATCGGGGTTCCACTGTAGTATTAAATATTGACTCACCTTTATATCATGTAATTCGTTATAATATGTAGGTATATATTTAGATTTACGGCAAACACGTGACATATGGCGAAACAAAATATTTTCACTTTTTTAATACAGGCCTGAATAAAAACCTTCGTTGCTCAGCATAGATAACTATATAGATTTACAACTCCATAGACTACAAACGTCGAATAATATTGTTAGCAAACCTATCGGATATGCCGAAAGCTATTGCCACCACTTCCCCCTTCACCTACCCGTATACTTCTGTACTTGGAATAAAAATAAATAAAGGTTAAATAACAAGACATTCTGACATTCAACTAAATTTATTCACAACAAATATTTACATTATATGTACATGGAAAATGGTTGCAACAAATTATACAATATTATAAAAAAGGACCATTGTAGAGGATTATGAATAATAATAAATCAAATAGAAATTCAAAGGCTTCTTTATGAAGACTCCTGCAGGCTTGGATCGGTGCTCTCTTGAAATCCAGTGATGTATTTGGCAATGAATACAGCAGTTGTCTAGTAAAGCTGTATCTGGATGTTTTTCCCTTCCCGATCTAAGACAAGAGAAAACAACATGAATAATGGAATATAATCAATGTTATAGTCGAGGCACTAGCAGAATGATGTTTGAATAAAAAGTATTATTATTTATGAGCCATCAACTTAATGCTGCTGTCATCACACCTTTGATTGCCAGTGAAGCAGTTAAACCAATTCTATATCCAGCTGATGGAATATGTGCAGCCTCATTGAATTTTTAATTATACATTTGAAGTGTGTGTAATCTAATTTAAAGTAACATGCACATGATATTAACGTTAATATCGTAAAGAAATTGTCAGGAACACGCACCTTTGAGATCCCCGGAATCCGTCTATCTGCTAGCTGTCAGTTTTTTTGCAGGACTTTGGGGTTATGGTTATATTGCGTATTTTCGAATGAAATCCGCGACAGGAGAAGGAAATTTTCAGGAAACGGGTCATTTCGGGAATATTTACCTCGACACCGCATTAATATATATTATAGTTTGTTTAGCACTCAGGAAACGCCACAATATGGTGGCAATAAGAACTTTTAACGGCGAAAGAATGGCGGAAAACAAGGCAATAGAAGCGTGCAAGCAGAAGTACTGCCACAACAAAAAACCAAAACCCTATTTTAAATCCGTCACTGCGTATGGTCAGACTGATTTGACTTTTAAATGGCGGCCAAAATGGCGGCTGACGATCAGCTGATCATGCCGAGGGCAGCACTACCTAGCGGATTTGCCGAGCAACATCAAATTACGTTTCCCCTCCTTTAAGTTACGTCCCGGTGTTGCTCAGGCTTAGGCCTGTGTGGTCAACCCGAACCCATTGCAAGTATATGCGTGTTTTATAATTCACCTAATTAACCCTTTATAGGACACCTAGTACAAAGTGGTACATTAAAATACCACCTGCTTGAAGGTCGATATTTCTTATGATTTCGTCTTAAAAAAAATATTTTTATATAGTATGGTTCGTAATAAAATCCTTTAGAATATATGTCAACCACTCAATCTAAAGATGGCCAGTCTTTTTGTTATTGATGAAATACGAAGCTGGTAGTTTAAAATACCACCGTACGTTAACGCAAACTGACTTCATCAGTTGGTCACATGCCCCGACATGCCCCGACTTACATCGTTCGCCAATTATTGTTGCGGTTGTTTCAACAATCCAAAGTAATTAGATTTTTTATTCTGTACTATTCTTCTATCATTTTAGCGAAAATAATAGAATATTCTCAATTAACTAGTAGTATAACATGCATTTTAGTTATTGATGGCGCAAAAATAATTCTTCAAATTACGCGTGCATAATCAAACCTCTATATCTAGTTTAAAATTTATCTTTTTGCTTAATTATCTATATAAAGTATTTTATATTGAGCACTATTTTTTTATAATTTGAACATTTGCGCTGGCGAGTTATTTCTAACTAGCTTGTTTGGGACGACCAAAATTGACAAAACTCAACTCCTGAGTCAATAATTTTCCGAAGAAAACAAAAGCCGTATATGTCGTCATTGCTGCACATAAAACCATCATACAGAACTACACAAATCCGACGTGTAAAAAAAATCGGCCCATTTTATATATCTTGTGGCTGAAAAGGTCGATTATCTTAGCTGTATTTAAATTTCTTTAAAAAAAGTATTGTCATACACAAAAAAAAATATATGTACAATAAATCAAATGAATATTATTGATTGAGTAGGCATTTACTTGGTAGAACTCCATTATAATACGGAAAGAAAAATAACAATGTATTTTAGTTCTACATAAAATTATGTAGAACTAAAATACATTGTTATTTTTCCTTCCGTATCAAATGAATATTATTCATATTTACCGATAGTAAATCATTATTTTTCAAAAATCCTTTTGATAGATATTTGTACAACAGAAAATGCATTGCTTCAAACGTACAGTGGTAACTACATGTGCCAACATATTTTTTTTTTTTTCAAAAAGTATAACTTTTTCAGAAAAATGGTAAATGCAACATGTTTATTATCTTTAAAGAGAAGATATTGACTTACTTTTCGAAGACGTAACTCAAAAAAAATTAAGTGTTCTATAAAGGGTTAAGACAATTGGACGTTAAAATTATTTTATCGCTTTTCTTTTAGATCCCCAATCAAGAGTTGTTAAAAGATGGGATAATAATAACCCATTGTTTACGGTGCACAAATTTGTGCGTAATTACTATGGTAATTGAATGTTAAGAGGCACGCCAATAAACATTACTTCGGGGGCAAATGACCTCACTGTCACTGGATACCAATTAGAGCTTGCAATTTACCGTCAAATTCCGATAACCGGTAAATAATTTCATCCATTACCGGCTTACCGGTAAATGAAACAAACACATTTTTTACAATCTCGCAACCTTTCACTCGATTGAAATATTGCCATACTGATGTTTTTTATTCATGGCTATCAAAAAAAAAAATCTAAAAATATGTATTTTATAAAATAAATAATTCAAAAATTTGTTTTATTGAATGAGGTATCTCAGTATGTATCCCTACCCTCAATCTTTACTTATGTTTTCAAATTTCACAAATTTTAATTTTCACGTTAAATCGAAACAAAAATAAAAAAGTCGTAAAAATTAAAAGGCTTGCTTGTTAATATTAGTACAAGCATGTTTGCATGTAAAAACCGGTAAATTTTCCAACTAACCGGTAATTACCTATGGTGTATTTTTGGCCTATTTCCCGGTTAACCGGTAATGCAAGACCCAGTACCAATAGATAATATTTTACATCTTTTTGGCGTCCTCCCCGGGTAAGTCAAAATCTGTTTGTCAAAGTTTTTTCATTTCGGCAATTTACAGTAGGGTAATTGAAGTTTAATGAAATTGCTAATGGACCAAATAGGTACATTCCCCACAGTAACTAATCCCGTTGAATGATGAATTGCAATTCTACAACGAATCTTTCTCAATTCCGGTAGCCAACCATAGTTACAACTCATTACACTGAAAAATAGTCGAACCACTTCAAAAAAATTATGTGCAATAGTAATGCATGAAATACGTAATTGTCATAAATTACCATTGCAAAATTAAAAAAAAAAATACCTGCCAAGTATCTCAAATTTACGTTTTAGCTTTCTTTACGGCAAACTGAAAATCCACCCCAACAATAAAAAAAAAAGTTCATTTCTCAACTACCCAGATCCATCAGAAAAAAGGGCCCAATTACCCCTGCCCTATTCTATCCTTTGTTCCACACGCAAGAGAGCAGTCCACCAGATCGTATAGAAATTGATTTTAAATAATCACATTTTTACATACCATACTATATATAGTTGATAAAGGTAAATAACAGACAGGTAAAAATTAGTATCACAATTTATTTACAACTAATAAGAAAATAAATAACAGTTCTTTTAATAAAATCAGTATTTATTAAATCCATCATTACATTAACATAATAATTATGGTAACATAATTGAGAATATGAGAATGGAGTGTAGGTAAAAGATAAAAACAAGTTTATCGAGCAGAGACTGACACTTGCCAAACTCTGATGGTGTTATCACTGTATCCAGCAAAGAGTGTTTGACCATCAGTTGACCATGCCAGCGACAGGCACTGAATAGGTACGGCCTTTGACGATTGGGAGACAACTTCAGGGCGGAGTTCATCAACCATTTCCTTGCTTTCAAGATCCTGCAAGTTAAAATATTACACATAAAATTAGCACAAATTTAAACTCATCGGAAAAAATATGATCATTTAAGTTTTAAAAAAAACGGTTACACTAGAAATATAAGAGATGATCCAAAAAGCATTCCCTGCACTTTAAAAAGAAATGAACTAGTGTCAATGTTCTAATAGAAAAAAAAAATTAAGGACCATTTGGCTTAGATTGTATATGCAAACACTTATGGAAACTTCTTTGTGTGAAACTTACCCAAATCTTGATCGATGGTCCAAACGCAGCACAGAGCCAATAACGGTTGGGCGAGAAACACAAAGCTTGAATGATTTCATTGTGATCAAGTGTGTGCAAATGTTTTCCATCGTTAAGATCCCAAAGCATAGCCTTGCAATCCTTACCACCGGACGCGCATAGAGAACCATCAGGAGAAACCGTGACAGTGTTGAGGTATCCGGTGTGACCAATGTGATTAATTTTCAATTTGCAGTTGGTAAGATTCCAGACCTAAGATAGAAAAAAGTTATTAAGTGACTGAATCGGCTAATTATATTTTTTTTTTTTTTTTGAAAAAACATTTCACCAATACAGAATTACTGACCAGAAAATGATTAGACTCGGTACTTATATATTTCTAAAGTATTTTACCAGCATTACTCGCAGCAAAAACAATGAGCCTATAATAAACAAATTCAGTA
Source organism: Himalopsyche kuldschensis (assembly GCA_028554975.1). Lineage (NCBI taxonomy): Eukaryota > Metazoa > Arthropoda > Insecta > Trichoptera > Rhyacophilidae > Himalopsyche > Himalopsyche kuldschensis. The sequence goes on from JAHFWI010000003.1 coordinate 20,852,862, forward strand.
ATGTGATTTTATATATATCAAACAAGTTAACTATCATTACAAAGGAAGTATTTTCAACACTAACCTTAACAGCGCGATCCCAACCAGCAGATACAATAATGGGGTTGGTGTGATTGGGAGAGAATCTTACGCATGAAACCCAATCAGAATGACCTTCTTCCTGAATTGTGAACTTGCATTCTGCGAGTGTATTCCACAATTTGATTGTCTTGTCACGAGATCCTGACACAATTTGTCTGTTGTCAGCAGAAAAGGCGACCGATAACACATCCTGAAGAGTAGTTAAATAGAATATTAGAATATTAATTACTTAATGGTACAATTAATAAATGGCTTATCACCTAAAGTGAAAGATAAGAATAAAGTATTAACGAATTCTACAGAGATGAACATAAGGAGAATAGTCTACAGGTCCTTAAATTTACCATCAGATACTACTTACAGAGACTGCAGATAGATCCACAATCGCAAAGCAGTCAGCTGACGCCTCGTCATCAACAATCTTCTGCCCCGCATGGGCGACAATATTTAAAATAAGCCAAATTACCACTTTTCACCGTCAATTGATGAAAATGCTTATTTAAATGTAAATTTCATTATCTTCTGCCTCGGAAAGGCGCTAAATTAAACCACATCAAACGGGTTCAAATATGAACAGTTCAGACCTTGGTGTGGTCTTCGAATCGGCGAGTGGTCTTGGACGCTCCGAGATCCCAAAGACGAAGGGTCTTATCCCAAGATCCTGAGAGTGCATAATTGCCATCACTGGAGAGTACTACGTCTGAGATGAAGTGAGAGTGTCCGTAAAGTCTCTTATTCGGTACTCCGTAGTTGACTTCGTTCCTGGTGAGTTTCCATACGATCAAAGTCTTATCTGTAAAATTAATAGAAAGCCCGGAATAAAAAAAATAGCACGAAGCCACGCATCAATATTGCGAGGTTATATTTTGAACATCAGTCCCATATCCGCTAACCGCTCAGCGCTTTCACGTGGTTAAGTTTAGTTATACATCATGTGCTTGTAATTAATAAAAAAAATAAAAAAACAGTAAAGGGACATTCAGTTAAAATGTGTCCCTCATACATTACGACCTAAGTCACTAAGTAATATGGATGAATACGTGGAGATCGAATGGATGTAGTTTCGCAAGAAACATCACAACACTTTCACAGTGAAATATATATTCAACGTACCTCTCGAAGCAGATAAGATCATATCAGGATATTTAGGATTGGTGGCAATTTGGGTTACCCAGCCACTATGGCCGGTAAGTTTACCCCTCAGCTGCAGAGTTTCGGACATTTTAAGCTGTGAGCAAAACCGTCAGACACCGACCGCTATCACAACTGGAAAGAACATGGTAGACGGAAATTGGTATTTTTTCAAGCTATTCGACTATCAAGAAAATATATATGTTGCCAGGATAAAATAAAAATCACTGTGCTATGCCCCAATAAATGTTATTCAAAATCGATTAAAAATATTAAATTTATATACCTACCTCCTTACTTTTCTGTTGCACAGAAACACTCGTAAATATAAGTTTTTCACCATTCTCATGAAGTTCTGGGAAATAAATAATGTATCTGACTGAAACTACAATAAATTTATTGTTTGAATTTCAAAAAGTCAAAAATACAATTTGTGCTTTTCGATTTTCAAGAATATAGCTAATATAAAAGTGAAGATAATTAAGTTCATATCAGATTATTGTGCAATAAATAGTCACACGTGTTTCGTCTCTTCAAGAAGCACCTATTCCTATATTCTTTAAATAATAATTTGAAGATTGATAATAATATTCTTATATTATAAATAAAATATGGCTATCTGACTGGCATCATTTATAGAATGTTTATATTCATTTACTCGAGACACAATAAAGATTGTAGTAGTACCTACCTACCTACCTACTTAGTCAAAATTGTTTGTGGCAAAAAAAGCCTCCTTAGATCCGTTTTCTTCAAATATGTTGTAAAATATGTATATATTATTAAGCTTTCAAAAGTAGATACTTAGTAAATATTATGTTTATTTATTTACTGACTACTTTTTTGTCAAACATGTTTTTTTTCATTATTTTCATAAAACTACAAAAATCTTTTTATTTAACGTTTATCCTTCGATGTGGATGCTAAAAACTTTCCATGGAAATATTATCTCAAAAATTATTAAAATAATTTTTGTTTTCATAAAGGCAAGTTGTATTCAAGCATTTGAACTTTATCTTTCGTTATGCATTGATAGAATGCAATATGATAAAAATATCAAATGAATTGCTTCCCTTTTTGTACAAATTACAATCAATGATTTTTATTGTAAATTTAAAGGAAAAGCATCCATGCAATAAGTTATCCTTGAATTGATACTGATAGGATTTCTTTATTTTGATAAATATTAAAATAATAAATATGCTTGTAAAAAATAATACTAGAGAACACCTCGATCGTTTTCGAAGCATGACGTCACACAGGATTTGCGCCATTTTGTAACTGTTGGGCACACAAAACGTCGCTGGTAGTTGATACCGCTCGGTTCGCATGATTATTTGTAGCGAATCGGTATAAATCCCTTTTTCTTATAATTAACGTCTCGTACGTTAATTTCCCGGACATATAACATGGAGGAAAAGGCTTCTCTCAAGGAACTCGAGCAATGGATTGAGCAGTTAAATGATTGCAAGCAACTGACAGAAAATCAAGTTAAACTGTTATGCGACAAGGTAATGGACTATTTTGGCCTTTTATTCAATCAATTGATCGTTTTAGTATCTTACCGCGGCCGGGCTCTTCCATTATTTTGGAAATAAAGTGAAACTGACTTAACCTATCGTCCGCACATGAATCATATTTTTCCGACTAAGATTGATTGTCACCTCGTCTTCATTGCCATTTCCTGTAAGTGATTAATGTTGTGCGTTCTGTGTTTGACAGTTGGAAGACCCACCGATGTATAAATGCATTCTCATTATTTACCTTTTACTTCTAAGCCGATACATATTTTACATACCACACCCATGTTTTATTTCCCAAAATATGTTTGTTATGTTATATTCGCGTTTGTTATACACCCGTTTTCTTCTATTGTAAAGCAACCTCGCAGTACCCTTTAAATAATAGCATTTATTCGAGTCCTACGTTTTTTTGTGTTAGCCAAAATATTGATATTTATTAGTATTCAAATTTTTTTGAGGTTTTGATTTTTTCAAACTCATTAATTTTCCATGATTCAAAGATCTATTTTTTATTTCCGATTTTAATTATGAATGAATACATTCAATATACTGGGCCTAGGCAAGAATGCTTTTAGTATTTTGATTTTCGGGGAATGCGATATTTTAACTTCGATTTGGCATCAATTTTTTTGAATTAAGCAGCAATGTTCCAATACATTTTTGCTGGTAAAATGCTTCGTTTTAGTAGTATAGTTCACTGGTTAAAAGTGGTATTATTTTTACCATGTTCATTGTCATTGTTTCATTTTACTCATTCGTATTTGCATCTGATTTATCGATGGAAATTTCAACATCTTTTTTATCTGTTTTATTTTTAGTAAATACTAATTTAGTGCTCTAATCATAAGTTGGTATTATGCACTTTTCGTTTTTCAAAATTTCTTATACATATTAATCGGCTAAACATTATTTGCAACACTATTTAAAATTAATTCGTGGCTATCCTCATTAGATCTGGAAATTATGTATTGGTTTTTTGCTATAATCATTTATCTAGTTTGCAAGTTTCAATAATATAGGTTTCACACATACATGTTTAATGAAAATTATCTCATTTATTGAATGGTGACAGCACAATCTACATCAAGATTTGTTCAAGCATATGAGTAATTTCCAACTTATTATTTCTGATTGATTGCTGTTGACGGTTGACACCGATCGGTATAATTTGTTTTTGATATAATTAACATGCACTTGTAACAATGTGTTACAGGTGCATCACATCTTTAAATTTCTCTCGTAAATCAACCTTTCGGTCGTGTTTTTAACAATTCTTATAAATGTTTCAGGCAAAGGAGATTCTTACGAAGGAGTCGAATGTTCAAGAAGTAAAATGCCCGGTGACTGTGTGCGGAGATGTGCACGGTCAGTTCCACGATTTGATGGAGCTGTTCCGCATCGGAGGCCGATCGCCCGACACCAACTATCTCTTCATGGGGGACTATGTTGACAGGGGCTACTATAGTGTTGAGACTGTCACACTGCTTGTTGCACTAAAGGTCTTAATTTAGATTTTCCTGTGATTTCATAATGGATGATCAGTAATATTGTTAGACAGTGATGTGAATGTCTATTGAAGAAAAATATAATGCCAAACCGTAGTTAATATTGTTTCATACTCTTATCGGTTCTTGGAAAATGAAAATGACTATGAATCATGTTACAAACCAACATTAAAGTGTCGAATTTATTGTTTGAAAAAAATAAGATGCATCAATATTTTGCATTTCAGTGGCTTCAATGATTTTATGTCGATTGTAGTGAATCTTGGAGCAAAGATGAGAAAACCTTTCAAAGAAGTTTTACCAAATTAATGTTTAAAATATTTCAGGTGCGTTACCGAGAAAGAATAACCATACTCCGTGGCAATCACGAGTCACGACAGATCACTCAAGTGTACGGGTTCTACGATGAATGTCTGCGTAAGTATGGGAACGCCAACGTTTGGAAGTTCTTCACTGATCTGTTTGACTACTTGCCGCTGACTGCGCTGGTGGACACGCAGATCTTCTGTCTGCACGGCGGCTTGTCGCCTTCCATCGATACGCTCGATCACATTCGGTCCCTGGACCGCCTTCAAGAGGTTCCGCACGAGGGTCCCATGTGCGATCTGCTCTGGTCCGATCCCGACGACAGGGGCGGATGGGGTATCTCCCAGCGCGGGGCCGGCTACACCTTCGGTCAAGACATCTCCGAGACTTTCAATCACAGTAACGGCCTCACGTTGGTGTCGCGAGCTCATCAGCTCGTCATGGAAGGATACAATTGGTGTCACGATCGCAATGTCGTCACCATATTTAGTGCGCCCAATTACTGCTACCGCTGCGGTAATCAGGCAGCAATTATGGAGTTGGATGATGCCCTCAAATACTCATTGTAAGTATTATTTTGCTGTCTCCAATCTTTCAGTCAGTTTTTTAATGCGCAGAATGTGCCTTATGCTGTTTTCACCGCCTCTGTAATTTTTTTTTAATAATATGAATCATGTTTGTAATCATCTCTAAGGTGAAAATCAGCAGTAGCAATAAGTTAGATGCTTCAAGTCATTTCAGATCAAGGACATGCATTGTTTTGGTGAAAAACAATACACATGTGACTGATAAGTTCAAATTATTTTGATTTGATGACAAGGCAGTTGACAAGTTTTGCTGTCATCCAATATGATGCTGAAGTTTCGAAAAATTCGTTTAACTGATATACGAGGCCTCTTGTATTATAACGGAGACAATTTTCAATAAATGGCCCTCAGCTCATCATCGGTGGTCAAAGAACATTCTACCCTTTCTTCATTAGCTGTACCAGATGTGAATTTAGCAAAGCATCGTTCACTGTTTTGATAGCTATTCTACCACACACAACACAAACGTTTTTCGTTGCTTTTTTTGCATTATGGCTGTCATCAAATTCATAAAGGAAACAGTGTTGAATATGCTTTCTTTTCTCTGACATTTTGAAATTTCAGAAGCTGGCTATAATCTGTAAAATATGTTTTTTAAAAACACAATAGCAATATTTAACACAGATGTTGATAGTCCATCCAAACAAATAAATCGTACATTAAAAATCAAGTTCTAATGTAAAATAGTTGGCTAGATATTAAGTCTCCACATTATATGATCAGGATTATTGTTACATGTTGTTTGATCAATGTTTAATGATGATAAAGGTAATTTTGGTAAAGTATAACTTTTAAAAAAGCGTGCAAGTTAGATCATATTTTTTTGACAAAGAGTTCAGCATATCTTCCATAGATATTTCTACTAATAATAAATAATTTTTAACATTAGCATGAAAATGAAATAACGCAATGAATAATATTTCAATACAGAATAATAATAGTCATTATTTTATGTTTTTGTCAAGCATTAAACATTATTTCGCTTTCTTCATATTTAAATATTAGCATTTTTAATGATTCACGGAAGAAAAATATGTATATGGCTGTTTCTACATCTACTCTACATCCATCATACTATGATCTTTCTTTTCGATCAACTTCAAAGATATATGTCATAGAAATATGCTTCTCAGGCTTGATTTCACTGTGAGAAAAAAAAAATTGTAATTTTTCTATTTTGAGGAAGATATCTTATCGTACTAAGCATTATAATTAAGTCTGCATATGAGTGCACTCAAACTTAAAAAAATACAAATATTGATGCCATAGGAAACAACGATATGTAAAATAATGCTATGTATATTCAATGATTTTATGAATGAGTGTATTTTGACAATATTTCATTGTTTACAGCCTCCAGTTTGACCCTGCACCGAGGCGTGGAGAGCCGCATGTCACTAGAAGAACGCCCGATTATTTCCTTTAATTAGTTACTTACTGTCAACCTTATCGACAAAACACGACACTGCTGCAACATGCATCGCATTGGATGCACATGCCCCATTTTATATTTGCCGTGTGATGTCATTCTTTGCATTGGTCAGTGAGTCAGAAGGAAAATAATTTTTGATTTATCACCGAGGACACCTTCACCCCTGCAATATATCGAGTGCAACTTTGAGACTACAAGAAATATGCTATATATTTGTTTATTTTTAAATTGCCAAGAAAGATCAGTTTTTTTGCATGTATTCGGCGATATTTTTTCATTTTTTACGATAATATGAAGACGAATGCGCTTCAATGTAATAAATAAATACACATTTTATAGATTGTTCTTTTTTGACGATTGCCGTTTGTTTTATATGGATGCTTCATAAAGCGATCCCCGGCTGCGCTAAAATGAATTGATTGGCATCTGCTCCGCTAATGCCTAGATCGAATCCGTGACAGAATTAAATTTCTTCTGAAACTGATGGAATTCAAGAGAGTGAAATCATATTTATGTATTTCGATGATAATGTTTTCTAATCTTTCCATGAAATATTCTGCAAAATTTTACCTCGACTTACTCCCACCTGTCGGTATATCGTTTCAACTTTTAAAATGTAATTGATATAATACGGTACATATTGTTCGTCGACACATCACATTTGATTTATAATTTAAACCCATTCAAAGTTCAAACAGTCGACCGCTGATTGTAAATATATATATTTTTGATTTAGTTGACAAGATAATAGTCATCAAATATGGGGAAAAGACACCCACAAATAATTTTAGCTTCCTTTAAAATTCTTAGTTATACATTTTTTTTTTTTTTTTGAAAATATATTTCTCTAAATTGAAACATCTGGATTTGCAACACTATTTTTTATAATTCACTCAATCATTGTACGGTTGCGATAAATTAGTTCCCAACATCCTGCTTTGATTAATCAAGATTGAATTAATAATCAAGAAATATAAAAAATAGTGCCAAAAAATAAATAAAGCCCCTTTTCAAATTAAAAATATTTTGGTAAATATGATAGAATGAGAAATCTCTTGTTTTTGTTTTATTTACCCATTCGCTGGGAAACACGTTGGAAGAGGTTTTTAATATACCATTTATGATGAAGATAAGAAAATAACACCTGCATAAAAAATAATACATCTGAATTACTTAAAAAATGGAGCCCGATACTTTCAAAAATACTAAGATTCTCAAAGTCATAAAATGGAAATTATTAATCAACATTTTGGAATCCTTTACCAATTAAAATATGTGAAATGAATATTTGTAATTAACTTATTTAATTATGCATCATTTAGTGAAAGCTATTTTATATGTGCAGTAAAAATGTCATCTGAATTTAATAATACATAGTTATAAACAATAATAAATCGACAAAAAATTATCTTGCTGTTTGAATTCTGCTAAATTTATATTTACTTTTGATCATACATCTGTTCTAAAACGGGTGTGTATACTATATTGTATTGGAAAAATATAAAACTGATCTTGAAAAAAGAATTTAATCATGATTGATTTTAAACAAGTGTGATTTTTATATAAATCCTAGTAAATCATTAATAATCAGCTCTCATTTTCCATTACTTTATATTGTACCAACAATGAATATCCAAAATACAGCATATCTCTTCTTCGTTCATTGTGAATATTTGAAGTGACCCTGCCGCAGGCGATTAACAAGTATCAGCATTCATTGTTTGGAGGCCATGAAAAGAGTCTAGGTGAATTTATTATAATAATGATTACGTGACAAAGAAACTAATTATAACTATAATACCCAATAGCAAAAATATTTGTATTTTTGGGAATTAGAGTTAATACTTGTTTCTATTGTATATCTTGCAGTATTAAACTAACTGGATGGAGCATGATTTCAGAGAACTCTGAGAATGTTGTATGGAACTCGCCCATACATGATGAGAATGAAAAATTGCAAATATCCTCAACCAAAAGAAACAATTTCTTATTAAATATATTTTTTAGAGTTCCATTTTTATGTTTATAAGTTTGGATGTAATGTTTTCAGTCTATCACTACAATATTAGGGAATAGTACTAAAGATAAACTAATACAGAATTTAACATACGTGGACATAAATTTGCTTTCCGTGCAAGGTTCTCATCCATCATGCTGCTATAAGCTGATTTTGAAACTACTTGATTGATCTCATTTCGCTTGAAATGAAAATATTTTATCGGTATTTAAAATACTGCAGTTTATTTAGGATGATTTTATAGACTATAATCCAGGAGTATTTTAAACAAAATATATTTTGCGTCTTTTATTTGAGGATGTCCATTAATAATTAAAATATTTTATTGTGATCATTTAGACGGACTCTGTTTATCTATGTAGATTAATATAACGTTTCACAATACTTCTTAACTCCGAATGTTGGCTTGCTTTTACAGTGCTCAGAAGCATATCTAATCGGTTGTTCCAAATGAACAAGCATATTTCTTTTTAACACGGTGAATAAAAATTCATCAATCGTCAATTCCTTTGAAAAAGGACTACACAATGTATAACTACTTCAGAATCAATAACTCGGTAGCTAAGTTGTTTACTGGATTTATGTTTTAGAACTTATTACAAGTTTACACTGCTTACAGAAATATTCATAGGTATCAGTTGTTGTTCAAAAGGAATGAATTAGCAGAAATAAACCATCACGCTGTAGTCAGCATCTTGATACATTAAACATTTCAAACTTTTGACAGAGTTATGTATTAATTAACGCTTGTATGTAATACACCAATCCGGTTTATTCTTATGTGTGTTGGAAGATAGCGTTGTAAATGTGTGCCTTACAACCAATTCATCTCTTATTTCACTTTAATTTTGAAGTCTACATTCGTTTCTACATCTTATTTTATTTTTTCCTGTGGTTTCACGATAGCTTGGTAACATTACTTTTTTCTTAACAAGACTTGACAATAGGAATAATTTTTGTTTTCTATCAGGCTGGCTTAAGTGTTATTGTTTTGCATTATAATGTCCGATGGCCATGCAATATAATTATTAAAAATGCATTTATTCTATGTATTGTGTTTCTGTTACTGCTTCATTCTCCCTTTGGCTAATTTTATCTTTAAGTCATAGTATCTGTTTTTGATTATTAAATCATTGTTAGTTTTTAATAGACCACACCTGGGACACTATTTTATTTCAGTTCAAAATGGAGTACATTTTCTGTCGTTCATTTCTTACTACCTATGTATGTCATTCTTGCAGCATTCCTGTTTCGAAACATTTTTTTCATTTCTTAATATTTGTAACGCATAACATTAAATTTATCTTTTATGAGTATGTATAAATGTAATCCTTGGAGGTCATATAATATTTAAAGTCCTCAAGGAGTAAAAAGTGGTTGACTTTAGTTCGTGAAATATGAAATAATATTATTTTCAGTCAACATTGTTGCCAAGTCGCAGAAGTAAAAGATGAGTGTGAAGTACCCAGTAATAAAATTGTTTCACATTAAGTATATTTTAGTTTTTTATTTCATTCCATCCTATTATTTTACGCAATCATCACTCCAACAATTCTAATGTGATAAATTGGGATCATATATTTGTGTACATTACCTATAACATTTTGTCGGCTTTCAATTTAAACCAAGTCATTGGCTGATTACACAGTTCATCTTTTTATTACCAGGCCCACAATGCTGATCATCTTGACAAGCAGCAAGTTTTGTACAATATTGAAGCTGAAACCCAGGTTTTAAGACTGAGTGAGGAAACAGCGTAGAAACTTAAAGAATAAATCTTTTATGCTAACAAAGAGAATTTGATTGTTTACATTGAGTTTATTTTCAAAGGTTTGATCGTAAAGAGAAAGATTTTTTAATGATTTATTAAGTTTGAATGTTTGTTCTACAATCTACAATGCCTGTGTACCTGCTTTCTAGTGATTTGAAACATAACTTCTAATTCCTTTCTCGCAAAGCAATATGATTAATTGATTCGCCTGCTAGGTAAGAAAAGTGCACAGCTCATACTTCGGAAAGGGTGCTCTGCCTGCCATGCATCAGTTCATTAACTGAAAGTCGCTTTTTAAGAAACTGACTGAACTCTTGTTGCATGTTGGTCACTAATCCTCAGCATGACATTTAAGCTTTACAATGAAGAAAATTTAAACCTTTTCATTTGGTGCCATGATATAAAGATTATAAAGATTTTGTGAAACTTTGATTTTTATATTTTCATTATGGTAGTATTCATGTATAAGAAAATTTGTTATATTGAGAGATCTTTATCATGATTTTCCAAAAAAATCATTTTTTAAAGTGACAGAAGATTGTTGATTTACACAAGAGAAAGAAGTTAACAAATACAGAAAAATAATATTATAGTGTTTGGAAGCATTATTATTTATTCACTCACAAATTCGAAATATGAGAACATGAAATCGGTTACATTCATTATCCTTGGCAATATTAAGTTAGGTTCATCGGCTCACTTTGATGAATCATACGTGATAAAATTATATTAGGATAATATAACACTTATAATAAAAGATATGATAAAAAAAAGAGGTAAGTAAAAATCAATTTGAGATACCGTGCAGAAAAATGATATTGTACATTTATGGACAATTTTAAAAAGTTTTTACCTACATAATATTTTATATAGTAAATAAGTTGTAAACTTGAAATTTTGCATTTAGAATATGGTGAAAAATAACAACAGATAGATGTTTACTGTCTACATTTCAATAAAGTGCAGCCGATTGGTGCATGTTGTCTTCAGTTATAGTGCTCATCATAGGTTCAAGTCCCAGGATGAACATTTTCATAAATTAAATTATCAATTGATATATAGAATTATGTTCGAAGGCATTGATGTCTAAAATTAACTTCAATCTGAAGTATATTAATCAATGCTCCCAACCATCCGATCTTTAAAATGAGGCATTGCGGGAGCAACTAGCTTACCACTGCTCTAGTGCCATCCTCCAATCGTTACTCCATTAGAAAGAAAGGTTGAGCAGCTGAGTAACTGATAAAAGTTAAATAACTTTTGCTGAGAAAAGCTCTGTTCGTAGCACATGATAACAACAAATGTTTGATTGATGTCACCAAATTACAATTACTATGATCAGGCTGAACAAGATAAACAGTACTTGGCATTAAATAAAATCAATGAGATTAACAACTAGAGAAGACACCATGACAGCCATGCCGTAGATCTCAAATTAAATGCCCAATGAAAAAATTATCCATAGAAATTAATGTGACCAAGCCAGAGATTTTTCACTAGTTTTTGTAAAATAAGTCGGTGGCTTTCAATTAATTTCATGGTTAACCACTTGCCGGTCCAATTGATTTAACATATGCACATATGCACACATTTGAAAATGCAAAATACACACACAAATTTGTGATAACATATTTTTTATCTGTTAGTCTGTGTCCAGCCCTTGCTTGGACTATGACCTGGTGATGTCCGTTTTTGACGACTTTCAATACCCGAGTATACTCAGGCGTGCCCGGGAAGTGGTTAATTTTGATAAAAAAAATATATGGGGAAAGCTCCATATTCATAAGTAGGTTTATGTAATAACTCATTATCTTTTATTGTTTGGTGAAACATAACGCAATATAAAGTGGTTAGGGTTAACTAAAACAACTTTTTTTGAATTCCAATATAATATGAAATGTGGCAAAAACCAACAAATTACAATTTGCAAAACCCCAGCAACATTCTGTTTACTGATCAATTACATGAAATTAAGACATTAAGACATTGAAACTCTCAGAAAAAAGATAAATAAATAAAATAAGTGAGTATGTGGAATCAAGATGACATTATAAGTATGTAACAGAATTATCCTTATTTATGGAAAGAATCAAGTACAGTTAGACATAATGCTGCTTCAAGATTACTAGGAGATATGAAGTTCCTCAACTGAAAGGAATCCCCAGAGTAAGTATTTTAGTACAAAAAGTAACATAAAACTTTGCAGGCATATTAAAAAAATTCTGATTTCCTTGGGAATTATTTAAAATTATTTACATAGTGGAATTGGGTATGGCTCGCAGGTTTTGGCGCCTGTGTGCGAGACGCAATACTCAAAAATAGATAGAAAAAAGAAATGGCGTGTAAAACGCATCAACTGGAAAAGGCGCTTTAGTGCCAGCGCCTATGTGCGCCGCACACGCCACGAGCCGGCCCTGAGTGGAATTACTGTTAATAGTTTAGCAGCAAGAAAAGTGATGACATTTATAGAATGAAATCGTACAAAATTGTCTTTACAAATTATAAATAAATAAAATATAAATAAATAAACATAGAAAAAATATACTCCATATTTATGGAGGAAAGCACTTTTCTGAGGCTAGAGGCTATTTTTTATATTTTTGAAACAATTATCACTGAAACATAATCAGCGCTCAAAATGGAAGGGAACATGAATTTATTTAAGTGAGCATTTTGTCTGGCCAAAAATTTTTTTCATTCTGATTCTACAATTATTTTAATATAAGGAAATAATAAATTCATTTATACATTTATTTATAAACATGGTGTATGATTTTGTCATTTAATAAAAATATAATATCTGAAAGCATGAATGTGTGTTCCAGTAAATTACCTCTTAAATGAATTAAAATAAATATTTCATTTAAAAGTTTGTCTAGCATTTTCAATAAATGTCTTCAAGCCCAATTACATATTGAAAAGCTTGATTTTTGAAAGATAGATAGCCATGTCTTTAATAGATTGATCTGATTCATTGAGCAATAAGCAAATTTTATAGCATTGATTACTTGATACTTTTGATGAATTCGGCAGTAACTATGTGAATATTCATTTAAAAAAAAAAACATGTAATTAATAAATAAAAACTGTTATTTACTACAGATATTGTGTTACAAAAATTTACACGTGTTTCGCCTATTTGAGAATCTTCAGTATCATTAAACAATTAAAGTTTCTATTTTGAGCACTGCATATAATAATAAAACAGTAATTATTTAAAAATACATAACTATCATTAAGTATAACAATCTATTTTACTATGCAATTGCGCAACATGTTTGAAGAAATGCTTATCAGTAGACACAATATAAAATGAAATATAAATATTTTGAGTCTTAAACATTTCAAACCCATAGTTATCAATACTACACTTTGACTACCATAAGCTGGCCCTATGCATCATTGTGGCTGTTAGGGAACTAAACTTTCCCTTCAGTCATTCACAGCCCATTATAGCCTGATCGTAATTTCAGTGTGTGATCGATGCTACGCTCAAGTGTTTGCTAATTTACTGACATATAATGTGTAAAACACTTCTAAACCAGGCGAAAAACATTGTTCCTAGATGCTATGACAAATTGGACACCTTATAGAAGTCACAAAATACAATCAAAATTAATTTTCTATACAGTAAAAAAATATTTTTCCTAACTACACTAATGCATTGAGAAATGCATGTCTCTTTTGAAACGATAAATAATGGATTGAGATATAAATATGAGAACTTAATTTATTTATTTGAAAAGTGGTTTTCATGAAGTTTTAATCAGCATCTCTACTCAGTTACCTTGATATTTGAACTAAAAAAAAAAAAGTTTGATAAAGGTCATGTCGCTATTGCATAGATCTTGATATAATTTTTCATATATTCAAAAAACAATAAATTTTATAGTGTCCCATCATTTCGCTTAGAGCACATAAAAAATTCTGATTTAAATACTTAACTTTCCATCAAGCACCATCAGTAGAATATAGTATTCAATGGAGTAATTATTTTTTTATTTAGCTTACAAGCACAATATAAAAAAAAAATTTGCTAACCAGCACAAATTGAATATTTTCATATTATCATACAAAATTCTACATTTGTTATATTTTTCCGAAATTAGCAACAACAGATTCAATGAATATATTTTCGACATAGCCATTATTTTATAGATTATATGCAGTGTTTACAATTCAACATGCTGTGGTAAAAATGAAAAGTTTAAACTGTTACATAATTTCATTCAAAATCAACAGACAAATTTTATAAAAAGTACCATACTAATGATGAAGACTGAATCAGTTATTATATCTTCATGCCCGTATCTAGTTGAAGTGTCTGCTTCATTAATTCGTAAATGGAGAAAGATACGGCAACCATTGGAATAGCACGTAAATAGTTAATACTCATTCCTCTGTAGAGACCCCTGACGATGCCATCCTCTTTATAGATCAGTGTCAACGTTTGAACCATACCCAAACTGAAAAATTACAACAAATTGATATAATTCAGGAAAATGAATCAGGTTTGCTTATTTTTAGCCATAAAATAATTAATGTTTACACATTTCATATAAATTTACAAAGCAGAGCAAAAGCGAAGTGGCCAAAAGTAAGACGGAACAAATTTTAGCATATTCCATGTGATACCATATTATACACACTGATGGATCAAAAATTTAAGGTTTGAAATTAAATATGAATAATATATAATACAACTATAGGATACCTATCCTATATATACATAGTTGGTTAGGTTGGTTTGTGAGTTGTTTGGTATATTAAAAAAATTGAGATAGAAGAATGTACCTACTACTAACAAGGATATCCTGTTTATAGATAATATGTGGCAAAATATCAGTCAGTATATATTAAGTCATTACTATTATTGACTTTGACGAAGCATTTTTTTAAATAGTTTTAAGCATTATGCGAGAAGATTTCAGCATGCATTCAATAATTATTAATAATCAGAGAAGTAATATTATAAAAAGAGTTAAAAATAAGAAATGACATCAAAATAAATCACAATATTAATTAAATATAATTTTAATACCAACCTTCTACAAAAGCAGTAAAAAGTAGAATACCAGACGAAGACATGAAAAAAACAAGAGAATCCATTTGAAGTGTTTTACCATCACCATGTTTTTATATATTATATTTGTATTAAACATGTTATTATATGTTTAGGGTAAGCAAATTATGCATAAAATTAGTAAAAAGATGATTTGAATTTTGTAATTCTCCGTGAGTTTTACAATACTCACAAGTTCATTTATGCACTTGAAATTCCTGAAGATGCCGAAAGGCGATACCAGAGTTGTTAGTTACAAAACTTATTCAAAGAACATAATTCAAAAGATTCAATTTTCATATCAATATCAAACTTGAATCCTTTGAATTCCATCCATATCAAACTAGTGTAGAACATAGGCGGATCCACGGGGGGGGCCATGGCCCCCCCTGAGGGGAATTTATTCCATTCATAATATTATAACATTAATTTTCAAATGATTTTTATTTAAATAAATATGTTGTAGTTCTCTTTTTTTTTCATGACCCTTAAGTTTAACAACTATAGTTACGGCAAAAGAAATCCGCTCACCCTTCACAATTCCATTCATTTGCAAATATTTCCTCGAAATCTTTACCGATTTCCATTTTTGTTTCTTCCAATTGAAAAGAAAACTAATAGCCATATTTTAAAGAACAGTCGGTTGACACCTTTCACCAACCTTAAGATGGCCTGGCTGCTTACCGTGTCTTGTCCGCATGAGACTAAACTTTAAATCATCAGAGTAAATGACTCGTCTCCAATCGTCCAAAGTCCAATTTTTGTGCACCTTAGTCCATTCTGTTTTTTAAGGCGCCGAGAGGGAAATCCATGTTCCACGATTCTATTACGAACATTTCGCATCGATCATGTGAAATCACTAGTCGACTAAAGATCAGCATGGAAAACTGTACACTTTTGAAGCGTTGTTGAAAAACCATACTCTTTCTATGAAGGTCGTACCGGTTGGTTGTTAAGCGCTCACTGCCGGTTTAAACATACCCCTCCAGAGTATCACGAAATATTTTTAAAAAATCCACACTTTACTTTATACACAGTCTACTTGAAGCAAAACTTTTCTACTTGGTAAGTTTTCCTCAGAAAACTGATTCAATTTGGGCTTTATTCGCGATTGCGTTTTCTTGCGGCTATCCATAATTTCGTCAGATGCTTACGCGACTAGGTCTGGCTCAGTACTGTTGAAGCTTTCAAATCTTGATTGTTTTTCAAAATATGGTTTTTGGGTTTTTTTACAATCGAATAAAAAAAAAAAAAACGAGGAAATATTAGCAAAGTACTGGTGAACTATGAAGAGTGCGCGGATTTCTTTTGCCGCAACTGTATTTATACGACATGTGATAAGTTAATTAATAATTATGTCCAAATTGTGAGGTTTGGTTACGAATTTTACTTAGTTTGACAATCAGTGTTGCCTCCGCTAAAAGGAGGTTTTCCACATTACGACGCATGACAACCTGGCTGAGGAATCGTATGAGTTCGAAAAGACTATATGGTCTGGCTTTGTAACATATCCTCTGGAAAATGGATATTTAACCTGAATATTTTTGAGACTATTTGCAACGTCAAAAAAACGAAAATTCAACTAAATTTTAAAATGTTTGTGATTTTTCTCTGGTAATAAACAATTTTTTTTTTTATATTATGATTTTTAATGTTTGCATTTTTGAATTGAAATAAAAGAATCGATGATAATAGTCAGAGTCATTCATTATGTCACATGATTTTGTTTGAGTCATCATTTACTCCGTAAAAAAAATCGAAAAAAAATCGTGTAAAAAAAAGTAGCGGCGGTGTATATATATTTTTTAATGTATCATGTTTATTTTAAAAATGGCCACCCCCTGGGACAATTCCTGGATCCGCCAGTGGTGGAGAACCACTCTTTCAACGAGGATCAATGGGTGGAAATATTGCAAATCATTATATGGAGGATCATAAATTATTTTGTTAATAAAATTTTTGGAATAAATTAGGGAATTTTTTTATTATTTCATCGATATGTGCAAGCTAGCCCACCAAGGGACAAATGTATGTTTCTTTAAATTCAGGGAGGATAATGCCCCTCAAATAACGTTTTTTCAGTTAAATATTATGTCTAAAATTTTCAAACAAACGAGTTAATCTTCATGCTCTCTTATAATATTCTTTCGCATGGTCAATTTTTGACAGGAATACAGGTAATAAATACAATATAAAATTATTTATTTGAAAATGGAAGCATTGTCTTGTTTTCTTATTTCCAAAGTCAGACTCAGTTAATTTATTCACTCACATGACCGCCAAACTCAGTTATTTTATTCACTCACATGGCCGAGGTATATTTCCGAAAAATAATATTTTAATTTATTTAATAGTGTAGAAAGTTCTGTTAAAAGGATAATATTAAAATATTCTTGATACTTAAGGGCCAATTTAAAATTTCAATTGTTAGTAGAAATTTATTAAAGAATTAAATGGAAAGCTACAGATGTAAAAGTACATACCCGAATTTCTCCGTATGCTTACTCATGAGAGCTAACTGCATTCGCCGTCGAGTAACATCTAACGGATAAGAAACGGACTGCGCTACAGCACCTGCCAATCCTCCACACAGTAACTTAGCTGGTATTGCTAACACCAGACCACCTATTTATGCAAGAAATAATTCAAATATTTTAAAATCAATTCCTCTAACACAACGATTAGCCCTTATAGAATACCTAAGAGCCTATATATTGAATTTTCGAAATGACCTGTTTATTTTCACATTTTCAACGTTATTTGACTCATAAAATGGAGTACCCAACTCTCGGCCTGGAGCCGCATGACGGTTTCGAAAGTTAGTAATACGGCCTTGACGAAATGTTATTTCTTTAACACTATTATGGTATTTTGCAAGTAAATTTTCATAAAATATTTATTGTGTGTAATTTGCTGTCTCAAAACGCAATGACACAAACATGAAATTATTAAAAAAATAATCATCGAAAACTGAGTCCATATGTCGTTACATAGCCATACAAATATTAAATTATAAAATGCAAAAGTAGTAAAAGACATGATTGCATGAATTATTTCTTTTTCATTATTATTTCTCTATAAAATAAATATTTATATGGCATATTTACTAAAAAACCAAAAAGTACTAAAGATTTAATCAATAAATTCAGTGAATAAATATTTTATCATCAAATGACTTTGAATTCAACCACAAGGACTGAGATTAAAAACTTTTTTACTATCAAAGAATTTTATTTCACACACCTGTATTTCTGTCATGTTTTTTGCAAGCATACTGAGGAGCATGTTTCATACAAAAAAATTTCAGCATCTCAAAACAGTAAAAGGACAGTCCAGCGTATGGCACCATTCCCATAAGCGTTGGAACAAAACCTCGGTAGAGTGCACGGATACCACCTTCCTATTGGGTTAAAAAAAAATATTATCAACATAAGTCCTCTCAACACAGAGATCATCATAATCAATACAGTATTACTTTATACTTCCCAGTGTTATTTATTACCTTGAATGCAGTCACAAGCCAATTGTTTCAGTGGCAAACCAATTTTAAATAATAATATGTAAACATTTTCAAGATTATGTTGAGAGTAGAAGGTACCAACCGTTTTAAAAATAGTAGTTGCCGCATGCACAATGCCTGTATATCTGGTATCACCGACAACTTGGAATGCGAGTCTCGCCCTGATGGTGTCGAGTGGGTAAGTGAGTGCCACAGCAGTCACCCCGGCTCCAGCGCCCGCAACGAATTTATCTGCATGGCGGGGAAGACCCAATCGAATTAAATACTGTAATAAGAAATAATATTTTTTGTTAATTTTTACTATTTATCTCTGTACATCATCACAACTGCAAAAACCAAGACTGGGTTCTGGGTTTCTTTAAGAACTAAGTATCTTTATTTACGAAAGGTTTTTTTTTCATCAGGTGCTCAGGAAACTTGGTTGGTCTCGTCTATGTCGTACAAAATTGCTGGATACTTATTTCTTGTTTAACCATATGATACATTTTCACAAAACATTTGAAAAATAGCTCCAGACAGACGAAAGCACCTTTCATGCATGAGAACCTAATATTGTTATGATGATTTTATTGCATGTGCTGTGCGTTGTTTTATGTTTAATCAAACTTTGGACAAAGTGTACCAAATGAAACATTCAATAAAAATCATTGCTGAATCGAGGAAAGAAAGAATCTTTGGGGGATTACGTGGGAGGGCCATAGGATCTGAAATATTGTAGATATACAGGGGATGCCTTTATCGAGCATCGAATGGACAATATATTTGCGGTCAATCCATTAAAGAATTACATCAATCACTCTTCTTAATGCTTCTTCCGACTTGACTAATCAAATCAATATTCAGACGACAAAAACTTTCATCAAAAATGAAGCGGATTTTTAAAAAAAATCACAAACACCTATATAATAAATATGGCAAGCGGACGCAAAAAAAAAACTTGAATTGGAAATTTTTAAAATGCCGTTTCAGGGATATGAAATGCCGTTTTTGTAACGCTGTAGCGATTATGATTATCATAATGCTAACTGATAAAATAGGATGGGAGTATCTTCCGCGTTCAAACACAGGAGTCGACCCTGTATCACTTATTCACAACGTAAAAGCGAGAGTAAATGAACACGCTATGCCAATTTGTTAAAATATTGAAGTAGGAAGTTAGAAATGCACATGCACTTTTGTGCAATGCATGACTTAACATAAAATGGTGTCGATCTAAACCAGTCACTAAGCATTTAATTCAATTTAATAATTTTCAAAGCCGTGCAGCGTTTGAAGAATGGGAAGGCGCCCGGTGTAGATGGTATACACCCAGAGTTTCTCAAGTACGGCCTGGAGGCGCTTCTGCACCCCTTATACCAACTTATTAGTAAGGTGTGGGATCAGGAGCGCTGCCCAAGGGACTGGGTCAACGGTGAGATAGTCACCATCCACAAAAAAGGTGACCCACTATGCTGTGACAATTATAGAGGTATAACGCTGCTCAGCGTGCCCGGCAAGGTTTTGGCACAGATAGTCTTGGCGAGAATAAGGATCCCAATAATGCGTATCCTCAGGGAAAATCAGGCCGGGTTCCTACCTGGCCGGTGACCAAATCCACAACCTTAGATGCCTTCTCCAGCAAAGCAATGAATTCAATAGCTCGCTTGCGTGTTGCTTTGTCGACTACGAAAGCCTTTGATAGTCCGCATAGGCCTTCCCTATGGGCCATTTTAAAGCTTTATGGGATCCCACCCAAGATAATCGCCATCATCAAATGCTTGCACGAGGGCAGTGAATGCTGCATAAGAATCGGTGACGTAACTACGGAATGGTTTGGCATCACTACCGGCGTCAGACAGGGCTGTGTTCTAGCTCCGTTCCTCTTTATAATAATCTTCGACTTCATCCTGAGGAAGTCAATTCCACCTGACCGAGGAGTAACCGTTGCTCCCAACCTGAAACTATGTGACCTCGAGTATGCCGACGACGCTGTCATCTTTGACAAATCAGTTGCGGGTATCCAGGAAACAATGGATAGACTGCAGAGCAACTCGTATCGCGTTGGCCTCAAAATCAACGAGTAAAACCAATGTGCTCTGCAACAGCGCCTGTCCAGATCCAGACTACTCTCTGTTGAGTGCGGGGCAAGAAATCGAGAGAGTCGATGGTTTTAGGTACTTGGGAGTACACATCACGGGAGATGGCAACCCGCGTAATGAACTCGCGATCCGATTAGGGATAGCTGGAGCAACATTTAATTCAATGCGGAAAGTCTGGGACTCACGGCTGTACTCGGTCAGAACCAAGTGCCACTTGTTCAACGCATGCATACTGACTGTGCTGCTTTACGGTTGCGAGTCATGGCACATCACAAAAAGCACAGGGTAACCGTATACTGTGCTTTGAAAACAGATGCCTGCGGCGAATACTAGGAGTACAGTGGTTTGACTTTGTCAGGAATACGGAGGTAAGAGAGCGGACAAACCAGCCCCTTATTACGTCCATAATTAAAAGGCGACGATGGACCTGGCTTGGACATGTGCTGCGGATGCCCCAGGGGAGCCTGAATCCTGCCTGCCTCTTCTATCAACCTGATGGATCCCGACGCCGCGGAAGGCCTCTGATGACCATCCATAGGATGTACTCAGGGGAGCTAAGGGACGCCGGGATGACCTGGGAAGATGCGAGGAGGTTGGCGGGAGACAGAGAATCTTGGAGGCACCGTGTGGCGGCCATATGCTCCAAATAGGGAGCGGATATGGAAAAAAAAATTTTTTTTTCAAAGGCTACTAAGGTAATAAGCTGATTGAAGCTGACCAACATGTGGGCAGCAAAATAACATTATGGCGATAGAATATTGGTAGATTTTAAAAGTGATATTAAAATATGTAATACATATGCGCCGTATTCTTTACTACTATGTTCGCTTCCAATATGATCTATTTCAACAGAAGTAAAACTGGTAGTAGTAAGTCAAATAGCCTCCTTTTTTCAAATGAGGTAAGGAAAGAAAGATGCGTTAGGAAGTGTTAGGAAAGGTGTGAAGATATCACAGGATCCGTGCTTTGAGATAAAAATTCACAGATTGATTGAAACATCCATATTTGGTGAATTAGTCAAAAATTTTGTTTGAGAAACTTGGTATCGCGCGATATCAAGGCTCACTGAAAAATATAAGTTTTTAAGCTCCAATGTTAAAGCACATTGAAATCAAGCGGAATGATTGAGTTGAAAAATAAATTAGCATTGTTTTTAATATTCATTAAAACATCTTATAATTTCAAAATTAGCGCAATTATTAACAATCGCGATTAGGTTTGGTATTGGAAAGAAAATTAAAGGGTGAAATATATGCATACATCCAAGTGAGAATATGGAAACGATATCCGATCCTAACGACACATATAACTAATTCCCTGGCAACGTTTCTCAAGCGCTAATGATTGTTCACCTCCTCGGATTCACAAGAAAAATATTGAAACATCGATCTTAAATTATTCTTACAAAAATATATTGACACATAACAAAGAAATACATTTAATACGCGTCAATTATTTAAAACACAGTTGAGCAAGCAAATTTCTTTTCGGCTTCCAAAAAAAGAGCAAGCGTTTGTTGCAACAATAAAAATAAACAACGTTACAAGATTCCAATAGACTGCTTTTTAATTATGTATTTATTTTCCAATAAATAATCTGGCGGAGAAATTAAAATGGGATTTGGGTATAATTATCAGAGCTAAATAAATGTTTCTCGCTTGTAAGAAACGAATGGCAGCTATAAACAAGATTAATTTAAATGTCATATAGTGGTATTTAGATATATATAACTACTGTGTGCATTTCACAATCATATGAATTCAAGAAGTTACTTTATATTTTGATGCCGTATATGCTTGTTATATTTGAGATTAAACGGAAATGGATCTACAAAAACAAAATGATTGTATGTATTCGTCGAACGTCAAAACAGATTAGGCTGATAATGTTTTATCAGAACACAATGTTTAACCGGAAATAAATATTATATGCTTTTTTATCGTATCCTATGTATTTTCCGAATCAAAATAAGATAATGTTTATTATTATACAGGCTACCGCTTGCGTAAGTGAATATATTATTATTTAAATTGTATTGCGAAAAACTAATAAAAAACAAATAATTTATTTTGCACAAAATGAGGATACAGGCATACACCAACATAAATATATACATATAACAACATAATTAGGAGAAATTATTAATTTAAACATGACGCGCATGGCATACATACATAAGCATATCATAAAATACTTATAACTGTAATACAAGTTTCCAAACATTAAAAGATTGAGAATACAATTCAGCTAGAGTCGCAAAACAACGAACGTAAGCAGAATTTATTTACAATCGATTGCATAGTTTTCGACGGTGAAAAATTTTCCATAAATATAATGGCGAGTACCATACGAATTCCAATGATTGCAAAAGACGAAGCAATTGAAATGTCCTATATGAGGTAAGATATTTTTTTTACAGTGAATGTGCGTCTTAAATAAATGTCATTAAAATGGCCAATTTTAACTGTAAGATAATATTACCTTTCAGAGCCTTTTTACAAAATCTTACTAAACTATAAATTGGGATTTCAAAATTTTGTATTCAATATCGGCATTACAAAAATATGGAAATGAGCAAAAAATTACGGCCAATCGAATAAATAAAAAAATAAATACCGATATTTCGATAATTAATAGGTATTCATGACGCGTCGGTCTTTTAATTATTGCATTTTATATCGACTATAGGTGCCCGCTTTTATTTTTTTCACTTTCTTATGAAATATAAAAACATCAGTCACGTGAAATTTCCAATTATGATATAGGTTATATAGCAAGTTGGTTAAATAAGAGTAAATATTATAATGATAATTTCGCAGGCCTTTTATGAATAACAACACGAATATAGACTTTGTTATGAGCAATGAACCGTAACAAAATCGATCTCAATATTTTTTTTGTGTACTTGACATAATATGATAACCTTTTTTGCCATGTTTATATTTATATATATATATATATATCATAAATAATATCTAAATAAGTATTATGTTAATGGAAAAAATAAATAACAGAGATTCGGCCCGAATTAATCTTTATATGAAATCGATAAAGGTTAAATGAAAAAGT
This sequence comes from Himalopsyche kuldschensis, assembly GCA_028554975.1. Taxonomy (NCBI): domain Eukaryota; kingdom Metazoa; phylum Arthropoda; class Insecta; order Trichoptera; family Rhyacophilidae; genus Himalopsyche; species Himalopsyche kuldschensis. The sequence goes on from JAHFWI010000003.1 coordinate 20,876,944, forward strand.
TCAGATTTCGATACGGAGTTTTAATTTTAAGGATTGTCAAATGATTTTTACACGCATTTTTTTCGTAATCGATACAACTAGAACTTAAAAGACACCTCAGTTGACATTCATTGTTGTAACTATTCCACCTATCGTTCATTGTAGGTTTAGGGCCAGTGGCATCTAATTTTTTTCAATAGTGTATTATTTCACCTTAACCGAAAGGGCTTATTTCTTTTTTGAAAGATCAACTTACCACGTAAACGCAATATCTTGATATCAAATATTTTTTTTTTTTAATTGAAAAGATGTCCTTTTCGTAGTTGCTATTTCAAAGCTTAAACGGTCCGCATAAAAAAATTAGTTCCACCAGGTCCACAATAGATAGAAATAGGAATAGAAATAAATATTAAAATTGTGTTTTTTAAATATGTAGTTACTCGATTTGTAGTAAAAAAATAATATATAAACCTTTTTACTCACACTTACACTATGATTTTTTATCAATATAAAACAAGAATAATGAAAACAAATACATTTTTTTTAGCTAGCACTCAATGTATTGTAAACATTACAAATCTACATCTTTGCCCGAGGTATACGATGATATGGCAATTTTAATTTTGGTGTATTTGAAACAGAAAAAAGACAATTCAAAAACGTCATTGTAGGTAGTATTATAGTAGGATTGTAATAATTGCATGCCTCTTTCATATATATGTACATAAGATTGGTATTATACGAGTGGTAAAACTGAATATCGCGAGATTCATAGACACGTCTTCGTTTAAAATGTTATCATAGACTTTTGTATAGTATGGAGCCTCGATGTAGCTGTGAGCCAAACTTATGCTAATTTATTTTTAAAAATACGCGCACATACTGATTTGTAAATACCTACTGTATATGTGTATCCTGTTGTTTTGGACACACGCCCATTAAAATATTTCTCACATTATAATGACGTAGTCTTACTTCTTACGTCAGTTGCATCGTTGCGGGGAAATACAAAAATCGTATTTTTCCGCGTAAAAACACCAATCATATGACATTTCGGTGAAACGGATGCAGATAGTAATATAATAAATTATAAAAGAATGAGTTGTTCCCAGTCCAATTGGTAAGGCGGCCGGAGAAAGTTCTCAGAGAAACCGCATAAAACTTGGCGGATTGTGTCACTATCGCAAATTCTATAAAATGGGTTATTGCCCCAATATATTGTAGATATTTAAGCGTAGCATGTGCTCAAGCATACATGTATTTGTCACAAAGATTTATCTCAAGCAAGTGTGGGAGGCGGAAAGCCTGGACGCTCAAAACGTGTTGTTTTCATAAGAAATGAAATAAGTTTTAAAGATTTTAAATGGTATTTTATACGATGAATTTTTGTTTTTCCCCAGACGATAGATCGACCTTGAAATAATAAGATTTTGCTGCGATTTTTTTGGCAGAACCGGCTTAGTATTCAGTAAAGAAATATCGAAGGTACATATTATATACCGGTAAAACGGGATGAATAGAGACTGGCAGGCGAATTGAGACAAAAACAAGGATTGAACTTTAGCACAACTTTACTAAGTATCCAATGTATTTTTTAATATTTATATATATTTCTTTACAATGACTATAATACTATCTCTTGAATGACAAAACCAAACCAACTAAATGATTGGCCAAAATTGTAACAAACGCGTTTAAGTTTGATGCCTGTGCATCCTTACGTTTTGACCCCTTTAAAACTTCCCTTTTATTGCACGAAAATTAAAATCAATCATGTTTTTTTTGGTTAATAAGTACCGTAAAACGGAATGAATAGAGGTTCATATATTCTAATCATTACAATCTGTATTTTTGTCTCTATTCACCTGCCATGTTTTGATTTACCCTCTCTCGTCACTATTCACCCCGATTCAATGTGAATAGAGACATCGAACAAAATTGTCTTAATAAAGACAGTGAATATTTGAAAAATATTGTCATGAATGTATAGTCGGACTATAGATACAAGTTTCAAGCCATTCATATTTGAATTATGTGGCGCAGGTATGAAGATACATAGTCGTGAAGGGTAAAAAGTGTCAATTGACCCCGTTTTACGGTATCGGTTGCATTAATAAATTCAAATAAAAATCGGATGACGCCGAAACGATGAATACTGCACTACAGTCATTCATGACATTATAAAAAAAGAAAACTTTAGATATCAGCAGCTCATCAATGTTATCGCTTTGAGCCACTTCATTGCACTTGAATGTACACACACTATCCACCATTCACCATTATCGCAGTCATGGTAAAAAATAACAACGACGGGATAATTCATACTAAAATCCGTATATCTACAAAAACAATTTTCTGGATCAATGGACGAAAAAGACTTTTCGAAGATTTGTCGAAATTTTACTGTTGGTATACTTCAATAACGGACTAAATATGTAATTCGTACACAAATATTAAAAATCGCACACTAAGGTGACCAACCGTTCCAAATTGGGAGGAACAGACCCATATTTTAGTGCCGTGTTCCTCTACATCGGACAACTTCCAGATATAAACTTTGCACACTAAAAATATAAATATGGAAAATTGTATCGTAAAAGTATTTTTAGAGGCGAGCCCAATACTTTTAGTTACGAGTTCAACATTTAAATAATATATGATAAATAATAATCTACGCTAATGGAGTACTATTTTCGTATTCGTGATAGAAACGATATAAGAATATTATATTACTTGTGAGCTTCCAATTCGGTACAGATTGCATATTAGTGTAAGTATATTTATTTACATACAAATCACAAATCATAAGTTTATTTTGCAATATGCACATGCAATGCACTTTGTCGACATGCGCCCAAGAGATAAAGAATAAAAGAAAAGATACATTGTACTGTAATTATATTTATCTAGTAGCGACAATCATTTTTAAAAAAACCGATATCCTTTTCGCAGTTATTGCGGTTCGTGATTCGATTTAATTTATGAAACACTAGTGGATCCTCCTTGCTTCGCTAGGAATTCGTAATAAGTATAAATATAATCACATTTATTCGAAAACAAATTTGTACCTTACTAAATTCGTTGATTTTTGTAAAAAATTATTTGAATCGTACAAAAAAGAATATTTAACAGAAACTAATCCGAAGACAGTCAATCAATAACGAATTATTATTGTTGTTTTATAAATGAAAGATTCTAATCACCAATATTTAGGCAACATGAAGATTTTAACCGGGTAGAGAGAGTTCCTGCCATTTAAATGAAAAATGCGATCAAATGGAAACTGACCTTTTTGTAAATCTCAAATGATGTGAACTGCGTGGCAGCATATGGGAAGATCCTCACCATCTGAGCACCGTTTCCTTTGTAAAGCGCGAGCAGACTTTCGTCACGCACGATTGCAGCAAGTCCTTGTGGTACTCTGAGCGAGCTGTATCTCGGCTGATGAGCCTGCAGGAGGATCTTTAGTCTGTCCAGAGGTGCCACAGCAGTCTTGGAGCACATGCCAGCCACTCCTGAGAACAATACACATAAATTTAATTGGCTCCCGGTTGCATGTAAAAAATATTTAGCCACCTCATAATGAATGACTGTTGGTTTCATACGATTGTATGGAGTATTCCTAAAATAAAGCCAGAACTAAAACTTGGTGAAAATATTATACATTATGAAAAAGATTATAATCGAACCAAATGTTATTAGAAAACATGTATTCCACATTTTACTTTTTACCAAAGATAAACTGGCCCTGTGTATTGTGAAATAAAATATAGTATATTTACAATAGTCAATGTTTCTAACCAACAAATATTTATGTAGATCGTGATTTGTTTCATAATATATCATAATTAAATGGTAAAAGGTGTATATTCATCTGACACATAAATGTACCAGGCCTAATATTACGATAGTTGTCTTCTCTTTTTAAGTACATGTGGAACAATAACAATTAACTCATGATTTCTGATTAAGGATGAAAAGCCTAATGTTTTTATTATTAAATACCTATATCACATACATGCATACATCTCTTTTCTTTATTTTCAAACACACAGAGAGCCATTTTTTTTGTTTCATATTAAATACCAATGCTATCATTATTCACAAAACTGAATCTGCGAGTTCCTTGATCGGTTTTAGGAAAATCACGCGGTTAAGTTATTTGAAGCAATACTGAAAACGAAAATGGATCAACATCGATTACCGTTGTTTTTTTTATAGTACCACACAATAACACCAGTATAATAATGTAAATCGCTTATGTGTGTACAGCTCATTAGCGAATTATTTTTGCGACCAGGAAGATAAATGTGTCCATAAGTGAGACTATTACAATTCGCGCTGCAGAAATAGCATCCAATCACAGAACGACGTATAGACATGCCCTCGACGGGAAATAAAATTGTATCTGGCACTAGGCCATACATTGTTGGATAACAGCTGAGTTAGGGGACCAATGTAACAGCGACCAAGTATATTTATCTATGACAGCACTAAAAGATAAATAATCAATGAAAATGAATTGTTTTATAAGAATATGAACGACATTTTTTGCAGCTTTTACACATCGGACCGAGACACAATTCTCCATCTCCCTATTAAAAACCTTTTACATTTGTTGTTAATCTACGAACTGTGTGATTCATTACAGTGACATGAAATAAATCACCCGATAAGTCTTCCGGCAATAAACAGTAGGTACAGAAGTCGTATTCATCGTTTTCGCGGATTTATCTTTATTTTTTGATGGAGTCCTAAATACGATAAATTGGGGTTCCATTGTATCTCATATGCTGCATCTAATCTGTCTCTAACACTCTCAATTTTTACCACGCTTTACTCTCTGAAGGAGTCTCAAGCAAAAACGATAAATTAAAAATAATTGATGAATTAACGGATGACATACATATGTATATGTATGTACCATTTTATGTACAAACTTTCAATGTTCTATCTGGATAGTGAGTGTAGATGAAACAAATTCGAGTGTGTCATTATAATAGATGTTTACCTTATTTAAGTCAGTTGCCATTAGTGTCATTATGAAGCAATCAAAATATTTTTACTCGCCGATTTATTTTGTGAGATTGTTACTTCGAAGTTAAAGTTTCATCTTTATGGGGAAGGAGGGTTTTTTTAGCAGCGACGTTATTTAGGGAGCGAACATATTGATGAAATTTAGCAGGTGGGGAAGGGAAGGTTGTCGAATAATACCCATAATCATCCGTTTAAAGTGTAACATTATTATTCTTTTCGGAAGATTGTTGATGACTTCTGCAAACTTTACTTGGGTATTCTTTTTGATAAATACTTTAATGCCTCTCCTTATTGTGATTTTTTACTAGTGCAGGGACGCCACTGATGAGTTACTAAGGTTTTTTTTATTATTTTCTAACACACGTTTACGAGAAATCGGCATGAGGAAACAATATTTAATTTTTATTTACACAAGGAGGAAAAAATACACTCAAGGAAAAATCATCTACTTACTTCATTAAATTAGATTTCAATATATTAAAAAATGTTCAATAATTTTACCTCCAGCTAGAAGTGACTTCAGGATAAACTCCATGTCGTTTTTTCTCTCCATACTGAGGGTCATGGTGATTTTTTAGAAAGTAGATAAAAAATCACAACTCAACAAAACGGTATATTATTAAACTGTATCAAAGATTTGGAAAGAATGTTAGAAAATCACTTTAACTTCAGGTACATTATTGATTATCAACACCAAAATAAATAAATAATAATTGACATTTTAGAATGTCAAAAACTGACACTTAAAACAATACACATTCTTACTAAAAAACTACTTTTCCGTTTGTCAACAAACTAATATGCTCGTGTCAGTGAAACCTACGATGTTTCAGAGAGAATAAACCGGAATGACAAGTGCACCATGAAATAATTTGTGGTCATCCTCACGCACTATTACCACCACCTAAAAATATTTTCTCTTGCCACCGAAGATCGACCGATTTGAACGTCAAACACTTTCACCACCTAACCCGAAGAAGAGCGCTTGAAAGTAAAACCATGACATTCCACGCAGTACTGAATCAATCAGATGTTTCATGAATGAATTGTTCGGTTACGGCCGTTTTCTAAATAATAACGTCATACGGCGAGCCACGGCCGCAACGGATGATAACTGAAAATAAATACATACATCAAAATCTCAACTTAACCGCACTATCCAGTTATTTGAGAAAATTACCTATACTATCAACCTATGATTATTTTTTAAACATGAAACGTCACTTCAAACGTCATACGAATGTTTTTTGGTATTTTATGACGCACGGCGCCCCCTGTTATCGAAAAGTTGAATGATATTTCCTAATTCCTAGCTCTATAAGTTTGTTCAGCTTTTTTCCACAGATGATGTTACTAAAAATATGAAATGGATAATAATATAATGTAAATAGTATTTTTTTATTTAATAAAATCTTGTCTATAAATCATTTTTTAAGATTTCTTCTGAAATATAATTAAATTATATAGATTAAAATTATGAGTATTATATATATTTATAGTATAATATAGTAAAATCTAGTAACAAGATTCAGGTCGATCCCCAATGTAGGTATCTAATCTTTCAAACGATATAAACTAACTAATATTTTTTCGAATCGTCAGTACGAAAGCCTTTATCTCAGGTGATGGGCGTCGTTTCAGTGTAGTTTTATGTATTTGGAAAAGCGCGGAAAAACGTGAAGTGAAGTTAAGTTTATTTATTAAAATTATGCCAGAGGTGCCCGCAAGAGGCAATATATTAGGAAGTAAGGAATATTACGATATATTATGCATAATTAAATATTGATTTTGGTCGGATTTTTGTGGAAATATATTTTTAGCTTGTCGAATAATTACTGATCAGCTTATTAATGAAATGATAGATTTTTTGGGGAAGTTGATCAACTGAATAAATTTTGCTAGATATTGATTACAGATGATACGTAACAAGTTTATTTAAAAAAATTGAAATGTATAAAGGTACGTAGTTACTTTATGGTAGACATTGGGACTTATTGGTCTTACTGTATATAACCATTATTTATTATTAATTACATCTGGGATCGGATTTAATCACTGTATCTTGATTCTTGCTATAGCACTATTTAAATATCAATATCTCAACAATCCATCATTAACATTCACGGCGATTTATTTTTCCCATGAACCCCTTTATTTCTTTCTCCATAAATGTTGAAAAAATATCTAATTTAAATTAAATAAATAGTACTAAAGGTGTATAGCCAAATAATCTGTAAATAACATTCGCAAGTTAATAATATAACAAGATGATAATCCAGTACACACCGAGGATAGGAATTGTTTTTTTTTAATTATCAATATCCAACCTATGACTAGCATACTTTCATTGTCTTCTAAACTGTAAGTTCAATCTAAAAATGTTAGTAGCATTAGGTACATCAACTGCATAATTCGAAAACGACATAAACCGCTGCCAATAATATTGTACACGATAATTCCAGCAGCAAAAATATCGATGTTTTTGGAAATAACCTGATAAATGCAAAATATTGCATTAAGAGAAGGAATATTCAAACAGATATAAAAAAATGGAAAACTTATGCTAAAACAAATAAATCAGAATTTAGATTATTCCACTAATCATCGAAATAATAACGGTTTTCAGGAGTTAAAATATTAACAGCAAAATTATATCTTAAAGTCCACTAAGTTAAATCCACTACGCTGTTTTTCAAAAATCATTTTTCAGGTAATGCCCAAACAACACCAATATGCATTTATCTTCTTATGTATAAAAAGTACTTGAAATGCATGAAGATGCTGAAAGGTAAAACCCGATTCGTTAGTGACATGGAAATCTTATGGAAAAGTACACAATTCAAAAGGGAAAAAAATAAAAGCATAATACGTGGTTTATTTTGATGAAATGCTTACCTATGTATGTTCATAAGTAAATATTGCAAATGGACAATCATGTCCATCTCCAAACGCTCTTCATTTTTGTGTGCATATATGTATATATATTTCATTGAATAACAATAGCAGTGTATAGGTAATGTAAGTATGTGTACTATTGTATACTTACATATTATGTTAATTTTACCGTGTGTATGTAGGTAGGTTTATTAAAAAAAAGCCAGTTATCAGTGGCGCCACGTTCATGCGAAACATAAACTTCTTTAGCGGTAATTATCGAAACGAGATATTTTTATTTTGATTGGAAATAAAGTAAATCAAAAAAACAATCAAGTTGAATAATAAGAAATGTTATGAAATGAAAAAGTCACTTATTTTCGCACACGTCCTTCTAATTTATTGCAATTATCGGGATCAAAAACGTGGTTTAAATATACTTAATACAAAATCAATGCTATATGTATAGAGACGGGTCTAGGGATAAATCAATGTATGCAATACTTTGCTATCAATAGCTTTAAAATTCCGGTAAAATATCACTTTACTAAGCAATGACCGCCAGCTCATAAATCTTGAAATATTATAAAGTAATTGCAAATTATTTCAAAAGTGCTCATCCGTCATTGAGAATATTTTTTTCTGGTGACCAGTTTTTTTCTTAGTGTTATGTAAATATTAAACTGACGGATGACAGCACTTCATCTCGTACTAATACACCTATGATTTATACTCATTAGACGGATTTAAAAAAAACTTACCATGATAATTGAAAGTTACACAACATTTTTTGTTTATAATGACACATTCAATTCAATAATATTTTATCGTAGCGTTAGTTTCGATGTAGTTTATAGTTTTAATTTTCATATATCTTTTTTTGATATTCTACATTTATGAGTGCTGCGTTTTGATCTCACTTTTCGTCTAAAACTATACTAAATATTAAGAGGTGTATTGTTCTACGAAGAAAAATATTTTTCAAACTTCATAGTCGCGGATCATGGTAATTGAAATGAATAAAACACCATGGGGTCTTCCGGCACCTAGGACAAGGAGTAGATTTTGCGCTTTCTGGCATCATTTTGGCTCCCCCTATGCTTTGCCAGCGCCTCGGCGCCAAGGGCGGTCGCCCTATTCGCCAGCCCCTAGCTACGGCTCTGTTTTGATGATAAGGTGGAGAGTAAAATTATTTTCCGATTGAAAGCCCAAGTCCTCACAAAACAGAAATATACATAATGCAAATTGTTCATACTCAGTTCTGTTAAATTTGTGTAAATAGCAGTGACGGCTGGTGACGGGGTGCTGGGGGTGCAAAAGGAAGATTAAACTATTTTTCCGTACTACGGAAGAGAAACAGTTGGTATTGCGAACATCTGAATTGAAAGTCCATGCTATAGAAGTGTTTTAAAATCCAATTAATAGGAAGGAACTCTTGCAAAAATGGTTGAATCTTCCTCTGCACCCCCCAACACCCCGTCACCAGCCGTCACTGGTAAATAGTATTCGCTCGAGATAAACATGATTTGATCACTTGTAAGGTGTTAACTATCACTTATTGGTGAAAAGACTGGAAAGGAAAGGTCAATGTCGGAGTCGGAGTGGTGGTTTTTGTAAATGCTGGAGTTGGAGTCGGAGTCGGACTTTTTTGTAGCGACTACACAGCCCTGATAAATATGTATGAATTAAATAACAAACTATTCTGCTTTTAGTATGTAACTATAACAAAAGGTTCTACAATATTTTTTTCCTGTGCCTAAACTCTACAGTATTGTGCGTGTGTCATTAGTTATGTGATTATTTATGTTATTCCACAAAATTAAGCCATGATGATCATATATGAAGTTTAGTATAAAATGATGGAACAACATTTTATTCTTTTTGGTATAATTACATATAGACATACGGTAACAAGTTCACATAGTGAATTCGGAAATGAATAGTTTGGTTCAATTATTTCAGTATGTTTAAAAATCTTAACTAATTGGACAAATTTCTCCACAAAAATGTGCTAATTCCACAATTGTATATCTCCTTTTTAATTGCTCTTGGTTCTACCTAAGATTGCTTGCATTTGCAATTTTCATTTTAACATCATATATTTTATTTTTAAAAATATAAGACGTTAGAATAAGCAAGATGATAAATATTTATTATTGTCTACTAATAATTAAGAAAATATTCTAGTTTCTCTCTGCAAAAATCTGATAAAATATAACATTTATTCAATATAAAAACAAACATTATGTATCACTGATAAGCCGCTTATGACTGAACACAAATTGGTGATATTTACATTCGCCTGTTAAGCCAATGATTTTAAATCTCGTAATGGCTTTATTTCAATATCACGAATTTTACGAAAATATTTTCATTTAAACTCAGATACCGACTGTTGTCGCACAGGATTAAGAATTAATCCGGAAATCAATTTATTTGCGACAAAAAAGTAAACGAAGCACTATTAAGAGTACTATTGGTGCAACTATCGATTCTATAGCAATTAATGTACACTCAAACCTCTTCTTGTGCGATTTCAAAGTTATGCGGTTTTTTAATGCATTTTTTTTTAAATAAGTCCGGTACGAAATAAATGTACATATGTTGTAGCGTACTTCACAGCGCGTTTTTCACATACTGTATGGGCGAAATCCAGTATTTCACCTGTTTCATACAACGTGACCTTGACACGTGCGCCCAAGTACATGTTATGTTCCCATATTAAGTCATAGCTGTTTTTGTGCGATTTTCGACGGAACGCATCTACTGCACAAAAAAGATTTAGGTGTATTCGTCGCATTGTAGTTTGTCTATCAATTTACATGATTTTAAATTTATTTACGATGGCATCGCCTATTTTTTTACCCAAATTAATAGATCAAAACGATCGAAAAGTGTTGTATTTTATGATGGGAGGGTTGTGGGTTGAAATTAATCTACTGGGAACGCGTCATTTAAATGAGAACAGCGAATGAAGACTTTCAAGAGTTCGTTCAATTGATAATTGCATCTGATTAAATTCATATTTTTTCCTCAGAATGTGTCCCCGCCCGTTTCAAACTCGCAGTTCTTGGATCGATCGGGATGGGAGTCATCTATGGACTGAAGGTGAATCTCTCGATCGCTTTGGTCGGAATGCTCAACCACACGGCCATCACAATGGAAGCGCAGAGCATAATAATGACCGAAGAACAAAACCCAGATGATCAGCTGGGATCAACGATCGACAACAACACGGATCCTCTTTTAGGGGTAATAAAAAATAATGATTGCAAACTGTTTGTTACTTGACATCCATACGGTAGTTAAAAAGTCAGCATTTTTTTGCAATAATCTAAATAAAAGATCTATGATATTTTAGCGGATGCAAAAAATCCTATCACACAATAACTAGTAAACACAAGCAAAACCAGAACCGAGTTAATATGTATACACGAATAGGTTATCATTTATCAGTCAGTCAATGTTCATATCAAAATGGACATACACGTCAATCAATTACGCTTTCGCCCTGTTCATATTATGTTATCTTAATATAGCACCTCAAAATAAATTGTGATTTCAAGAGCTAGTTGTAAGTCAGTCGCTCATACGATTCTCGCCGGAGAGGATAAGAAAAGAATGATGGAGGCGCACCGTTGTTGCACCGGTTCGGATAGACTCTATCCGAACCTGTTGTTAAGTTTGTTTAAGCTTAAAGAACGGTCTGTAAAGATACTGACACGTTAATAAAATAGAAAATTAGACAAATTTCCTTATTACCCATAAAAAAATAATTTTCACCCCATTTGGGGTAATTTACCCCGGTTCCCCGACCGCTGGGATAGAGCGATGGTAAAGTATGAAAATATCACAATTATGGATGCTTCTAGATGCAGATCAATAAATCGATTGAAAAAAATGTGTATGAAAGACTCTATTCCGGGAATCGAGCCCGCGAGCTCGCAACATAATAAAAGAATTCCAACAATCCTGCTAAATTTTCAATAAACTTTGAAATGGTATTAATTTCTTCGACAGTCGATAGAAACATTTTGTCTATTAAACGCATGATTTTGAATATTTTCAGGATATACGAATATTTTCATGGCAGTATTTTTTTCAGTTCATTATTTAACTCTGTTTTTAATACATCAAGTTGACGATTGCGATAAATTATTTCGAGGCTAGGTTCAATGGCGCCTGATAACTCTTGCCAACCCAGATCTGTAGCGTAACTAGTATTTAGCCCGCCCCACGTTAATTATTCTAGTTGGCGCCCTCATTTCGAAAATATTCTGATCTTATCACATCTCTGATCATAAAATTGTGTAAAAAAAGTACGCCACCGCCATAGTAAGTTGTTTTCACAATTTATATGTACTTTGTAATCAATGATTGAGTACCACTGTCTCTTCAATCTGAGCTATCATGAATATCAATTATTATCATATCTAATTAATCCAAAAGTGTGCTCGTGATAATGAATAGGTATGGGCTATTTTTTAAACATAATTTTAGTCGATGACTGATTGATTATAACCTTCTCAAAACATATGAATTTTATGAGATTAGATATGATTCATTTGATATTTTAGTAATGATTATATGCAATGAAACACGTGAGGCAATTTCATGTTCATTAATTTGAATTTGGTTTTCTCACCATTAAAGTGATTTCTTATCCCAGGTCACTAATTTTTTGTACAAACTGCCTTTAATTAATTAATTAACGGACCCCGAGAAATTAGAGCAGAAATAACGAGGTTTTCCACACTGAGTACACACCATTTAATTGAAAATCGATAACAGTGAAAGCCTTTTTAGTGGATGGACATTACACAAGTTGTAAAGTTAGGTCGGTCGCTTTGGGTGATTAAATTTAGTATTAGATAATTACTTACATACGTCTGATCACTTAAAAGGATAGTAAACATAAGAGTAGAGCTTTTATTTTACACGAGCAGGTGCCTATTTGTATTCGACGTTACAACATGAAAAATGGTCATGTCTATATTTTATTGTTAACATTCGCTTTAATAATTGATTTCAATTGAGATGAACACGCATTTTTATCTTAGAGGCTATTTTAATTATTTATCATGGCTATCGGCATTTATAGAGTGCTCAATTTTAAATTGAAGAGACTGTTTGTGTTAAGTAAAATTCTTCCTGAATATTATATTACAATATTGCTCAACAACAGCTCTTTGCTCGTCGAGACGAGAATTGTGCAATTATTTGCACGATTTAGCATTGTAATAACTATTAATATTGCACTACCAACAATTTCATACAATGTGTCTACATTATTTACGCGATCTTAAAATAAACACACTCTAAGAAAGTATGAGGTATGAGTGTAATATTTATAGGATGAATTTATTATGGTTCAAACACCTTTACTATTTTTCTTTAGTCTTTTTTTAGTTCGAACCAAGTATTAAGGAATAAGGAATCTAATTATAATGTAACCGAGTATTAAAAATGCACATATATGCAGGGTTCGATATGAAAATTATCACGAACCGGTGCGGTCGATAATTCGAACGCTCCAGTTGAATACAAGCACTGCAAAAGTATAAAACGATATTTTTAAATAGTCATACATTTTTGCTTTACAACCAGTGGCATAACTATAATGATAGATAATGTAATCTATCGGTATATCAACATAAAAAGTTAATAATATATATTATACTATGTTTAAATTGCTGAAATTGCTAGGTTGTAAATAAGGTTGCACATTATTTGTGTTTAATATATTAGATGGCAACTTATGCATTAATATAGCGGCTTCCAAGCTAGGGTTTTATTTATAAATAATAAGGAGCGTAGTATTATGAAGTTTGGAAGCGAATGAAGTCATGCAAAAAATTATCTGTACGGCTATATGATGCTGTTAACTTAATGAGGTGCTCAATGTCAACATTCCATGTTCTCCAATCTTGCGTAATATTTCTTAGTTATGAATGGTTGCAATATTTATAAATGATGAGTAATATTAAAAATAAAACTATTAGATTAAAAAATGTTCATCTAACGCATTTATTAACTTATAACAGACAGTGTATTAGTTTTTTTTTTATTATTTTTAAATGAAACGTGAAATGCTATCTCGCAAAGAAGCGCGCCGTCAAGTATGAAAATCAATACACTTGCTCTGCTCACTTGCTAATACGATAATTGACAATCCTCGATCGTCGTAAAAAATATATCGAATGCAACTGTTAATAAATATTAAATATGTCAAATAAACTTGATTTGGCAGCACCTTGTATACAATTTCGTGACATCATGGTTCAATGTTATAAATACGGATGCACAAACATGGCACGTAGTCGTCTTAATTCATTTAAAAAAAAATAGGTGCTTGCAGATTAAATTTTTCATAAGAACTTCACATGAAGATCTGATATAATTTTTAAAAAAATAACTAACAATGCAAGCGGATTTGAATGCACTTCAAAAAATTACTGTTCCCTAGTTGAAACAGAAGAAGGCAAAATTCCTTCAATTCAATTTGGCATAAGATATAATTTGTATCCATCTTTACCATATTTATCATTCACATTAAAATTACAAAGAATCTCCATACGATAATTCTGACAGATTTATTTACCAGTAGAAAAAAATCATTTTACTTAAGAATATATTATGTATTTTGGTCTGAAATCATTTTATTTATTTATTTAATTTTTTTTTCTCTCAGGATGGCCCATACCCATGGTCTGAACCCTTACAAGGAACAATATTAAGCTGTTACTTTTGGGGGTACATTATATCTCAAATTCCAGGTTTGCCATTTTGTATACTTACTAAAATTATTACTTTCTTATAAAGGGTCTTTTTATAAGAACGCTTAGTTTTGAAATGTAAATAAAACAAGCTGTTTTTATTATAAATTAATTATTTATTTTTAGTATTATATGTATATAGTTTAATAAGATTGACATCAATCCCATTTTTTATTTATAATTCAGCAAATAATAGTTATTGCATTGTTTATTTGTAATCAATGTTTTTGAAGAAGTGGTTCGTTCATCGCTTTAAACAACTTTATTTTGTTTCTAGGTGGTCGGTTAGCAGAAACATTTTCCGCGAAATGGGTGATGTTTATAAGTGTAGCCATCAATATAATTGGTACACTCCTCACTCCGGTGCTGGCTGATCTTCATTATAGTGCCGTTATCATTATAAGGGTTAGCGAAGGTATTGGAGGTGTAAGTAGACTTAGATCCAATCATCTATGTAAATGCATTGAAAAATTTCATCATTTATCATCATTAAAAATATTGGAATAAATCAAGAATAATTTCTTATAATTCACAAACATGTAATAGCGATTTAGTACATTACATATTCAAAGTTTTCAAATTTGACTTGAATTAGTTTGATTTAGTATTTTGACTGAAGGTGATTGATGGAATTTCAATGTTTTTTGTCACTAACGTCCCAGGTTTCACCTTTCGGTTTTTTCACACAAGTATTTCAGTTCAAGTTCATCTGTGCACTTAATGCTGTAAATCTAGAAAACATAAAATGCAGTAAGTCCTTACTTACAATTATGTTGTGATATTTGGTATATAATGGTATAAACTTGGAAGAAATTAATTTATTATTTAGTTTCACCAGATTCTTGTTACATTTATTTAATACTATGAATTTGTACATACATTATGAATGATAATATAGCTAGAAGTTTTGAAACAAATTTAAAGCCATAATTTTTCAAGTGTGCCATTGCTTTTTCTTTTTTAAAGGGCATGGCTCTCCCTGCGCTGTACTGCCTAGTGGGGCGTTGGGCACTACCGGAAGAAAGAGGACGCATGACATTCATGTTTTATATGGGTACTGCTCTTGGAGCTGCAAAGGCCTATCTCACGGGAACCAATATGCTAAGATTATTTGGTAAGCGTAATAGGTTTAAAAGTATAAATTTATATTCTATAATTGCCAAGTTTGAAGTATTATTAACGATATCTAATGCGCAGCAATTACATTTTTCAGGCTGGGAATATGTGTTTTATGTCATGGGAGGCTTATCATTTATTTGGTGCATGCTATGGATAATTTTGGTACAAGATTTTCCACAACACCAGCCTTACATAGATCAAAAAGAACGAGATATGATAATGAAGGCACTTGGAAATACTTCCTATAAAATAAATAAAGTAAGCTTATCCACATGTATATTTTTTAATTATGATGTATTGATATCAACACTACCAAAAAATAAAGTATAAACTAACTCTAGCAGGAGAGCGAAATTTAAAGTTTTCTACTAATAACTTAATACTTTTCAGACATTAATAGATTTTTCAGAATTTTATGCTATTCAAGAATTTTCAATTAAGAATTTTTATTTTGCTATTTTTATAAGCAAAAGTAGTTCGACGTTTATTCATTGGAGGTGCCGACATCATAATTTAAAAAATAAATCTAAAAAACAAAAGCACAATAACTGAAAAACAATTCATCAATAATCACTATTCTGCTGAATCTTTCCAGAAACTTAAAATGCCATGGAAGTCAGTCTTCCAGTCTCCAGCATTTTTGGCCATTCTAGTTGCACACACTTGCTCAAATTGGGGCTGGTACATGCTTCTGTTAGAACTACCATTTTATTTCAAGCAGGTTCTTAATTTCCATATAACAGAGGTAGGTAATTGACAAAAATTTACAAGATTTGATTAGATTATAACCATTAACATGAGATTTGCAGAAAACATTTACAGATTTCTGGGATCAAATTTATTTTATCAATTTCAGAATGCTCTTTTGGCTGCTGCACCTTTTATAACTCTCTGGATGTTCAGCCTGGCTATTGGAAGAATATTGAATTACTTAAAGATCAAAAATAAAATTACTCTAACAATGTCGAGAAAAATTGGAACTTCAGTAGGTAAATGATTGCTTCAGTGGAAACCTTCCGGAATAATAATCTATTACAGTTCTTTATTAACTGTTATAACTTTACCAACTATATCTTGAATGCCAACCAGAACTCAAGGTTACCAATATAACAACCAGAGAAATTAAAAGGCATATTGCGATAATTTAATTTAATTCCATAATATTTAAATTTATGAGTATATAAGTATATGAGAGATATTATAATTAATGGAGATTTATTGCCACAGTGAAAATGAAATATAATACTGTGTGTTATTTTTAGCATCTTTGGTGCCATCTATATGCTTGCTGGGACTGTGTTACATTGGATTTTATCAATCATCAGCAATTGGCCTGACAGTAGTTGGAATAACTAGCATGGCAGGAATGTTTTGTGGTTTTCTTTCTAATCATATTGATATTGCGCCAAATTTTGCAGGTCAGTTAAACCAAGCCCCATTATTTCTTTAAATTTTACTTGCAACAGATACCATATTGTAAAAGTACAGGAAGCCCCATTATTGCTTAATTATGCAGGCGAGAAGGTATCTGCTAAAACCGAAAGTCAGTATAGTTTTGAAATGGCAAAAAGTGTCGCAATTTTTTTTTAAGATTAAGATAAGGCCTATTACAAATATTTTGGTTTTTAATGTTGATTTAATTATGAGTTATTTTTTAATTTTAATTTTAACAATGTATGGTATCCCCCATAGTTCACTAGAAACAATTCAGAATGAGTACCTAGCACACCCTCACCATACTTTGTGATTTAGGACCCATTGGTCATCATGTTACCATTAAAAATGCATTTTTTCGGAGAGACATAATATATTTTAAATAATATGATAAACATGTGTCAAAAATATTTTTTTGTTTTCAAAACATATTGTGTAGGCCAGGGGTTACCAACCTTTTTGTACCTTAGAGCACATTTTAAAATATCGGTAGGGCGGCGGGCACCACCAATTTTTTCAAAGCATATTTGCTTTGAAAAAATATGTGAAAATTGGTAATACACAAAAAAATATTTTTTAAATTATTGTTTATATTCTATTATATAAAATAAATATAAGTCAGTATGATCTTTGGCATTGCATTTTATTGGCCAGTCCCTCATATTAAGGGGAGTATGATGATGTTCCTGTTAACAGGTAATCACAAAGATGTTCATCGGTGAGTCGAGATCTATATTTTGATTTTATTAAATTCATTGTTGAAAATAATGATTTACAAAGGTATGTGGATCCAAAAAATGGTTTAATCTTATATGCCACTTTTTTTAAAAATGGAAACTTCTTTCCGTCCACTGTTTTCCAGAAGTCCTCATCTGATATTAAGGATTTTAACATAATATCATTATTTAATTATTTTAGAAACTTATTCAAATATTATATAATAAAATATATGAAAATTGAAAAATTGTTGTCGCGGTCGAATGGGAGTGGGCGCACATAAATCCACCAGCGGGCACGGGGTTGGTAACCCCCGGTGTAGCTATCCATAAGTGACTTTTTGACACTACCAAGATTTGAAGGCTTCAAGCACGCGCCTTTTGCACTAATGGGGTAATCTGCCACTATGTATTATTAAGGTGTGCTCTCCCTTATTCCAGTGATATTTTTGATGTAAATTTACTATTTACTGTACATTTTAGGAACGTTGATGGCACTAACCAATACATTGGCAACTGTTCCTGGGATAATCGTCCCTATATTCGTAGGATATGTTACTGAGAAAAATGTAAGTGGGAATGATTCTACAGAAATATTATTTATAAATCTCACTAGATAAGTTTTAAATTTAAATGGCTACATGTCATGTCATATAGCCAATAAATATTACATTAATGAACATCAATTTCCTTTAATTCTCGCACTAGACATGGTCACATTGATAATTTTCTTTCAAACTCTTGTATCATTTGTTTTTTTTACAAATCAAATTGATTTTTTAGTCTATAATAGTAATGTATTTCTCCATAGAAATTGGTCTCTAACGATGAAAATCAAAATTTCAATCAATTTTTTTATGTGCCCATTTTATTTAATTTTGGTAATTAGCATGTTATTTCGCATTTGATCGTTTATTATCCAAAGAACAATGTTGTGCACGCCATAAGTATCGTGTTAATAGGCAATATTTTATAAATATTAAAATTTTGCATCTTGTAGATTAATTTGTATGCTAATAAATAAAAGCAACCGCTAGATTAAACATGTTCAAATGTATACACCTTAAAACCAGTTCCCACCGACACACTCATTCAAATCAAGAACAATATAATAATTGGTGAGTTTCGTCTATTCTGTTGAAAATCTCCAAAAAGTTAAGTTGGATGCATTTGTTTTTCAGCAAACGGTACATGCATGGCGAATAATATTTTTCACAACAATCGGATTTTACATAGCTGAATTCGTTGTGTATAATATCTTCGGATCTGGAGAGGAGCAGTCGTGGAACAGGCTAGGATCAAACAAAACAGAGGATCAACCACTCAGACAGAAGCATCATCAGCTTAAAGTGTGAATAAACTTTATCTCTAAATTTGAACATTATATAAGGGATTTATTAACAATTTTGGTTGAAATTGTCTTGTGTGAGAATGATAAATTTCATAGTGTAAGTTATTTCTACTATGCTTATTTATTCATATTCAAGATACACAATAAAGTAATCCAAGTGACCAAATACACATTGAATGATTAATACATTGTATTCTTTAGTCAGTCTGGTATTTATTTTTATTTTGAATGAAGGAATTCCCATAAGCTGTGATCAAAAAATAATTCAACATATTTCAAATTGAGTGATATTTGAATTGAAATAGTTCATAGCCATGATTTATTTTATCTAACCCTCTGAGATGTCCATTTGAAATGACGAATGGATATTTAAATCTACTTCACTGCTAGCTGTTTCATTGTGATATAATTTTTAGCATTTTATTGAATATGTAGCACTTAATCTCGAATTAGATAATGGTATTGCTGCACATTTTTTTTTATCCTTGACTATCATTTTATATAACTTACTGTTAAACCAATACAGCATATGTTTGTTTGGATATTTAAAACAAAATAATGTGTTGTTAATTTCAAAATATGAAAACGAAAATGTATTGTATTCATAAATCAATATTCATTGAAACTCCATTTTAAGTGTAGAAAAGCTTATAAAGAAAAATGTTCTGAAGCTTTATTGATAAATCTATATGTTGAAAATCGTTTTCATGATGTATTTTTATTAGAGTTATCCTCATGTATAATAACTCTCAAATAAAATATATTTTTTAGTGATAAATAGTTTGTTTAATTTCACTCATTACAAAATACCGTTTTGATGTTATTGAAATAGGATAGATATCGTCATAGATTTACTGGGACAATAAAGGACTGCAGAATAAAAACAAAATTTCAAGATATATTTTTCACAAATTTATATTGAATATCATTCAATTTACAATTCTTCTGAATATGTCTACAGAAACTATCGATTTCACTGTGTTCGTACCAATTTGGCAAAATACATTGGGCCAAAATTATTAGTTGTCGATGGTACAATTAAATGTCCATATCGTGGAGCCGTACGATCAATACCCACATTGAACAGGCACCTCAATGGGATTAGTGATTTCGTTGACAATCTGGAAATAACGAAAATTAATTAGTTCTTGTTAAAATATGATAACTTTTACTGGATACATGGTACCAAATGTAGCACAAACCAATACTATTTCGAAAATTAAAGGAAAATAATGATTATTATTGCAATGGAATAAATTAAAGTATTACTTGATGGTTGCGCGGACTCCAAATGTTTCCCATGCACTTTTTAACGCCATGTGGACTACACCATCATTTTGAACGGGACTTAAAGTGCATGTACTGTAGACAACAGAGCCTCCGACACGGCAAAGGTTCAGTGCATTACTGCAATTAATATATATACATTATTAAAAATATTTTCATTCAACTCAGAACTAAGGCTTCATTTAAAATACCTAATTTATAACCTTCTGATTTTATTACATTATATTATGTTTATGGCAACTTCGATGTTTCCTTTTTTGATGTCATAAAATTTTCCACTATGTATTGAGAGATTAATAGAAATAGGAAGGGTCTACTTTTTTTGAATATTCAAATTTTAGTTTTCATTCTGAGTAACATAAACAATATCATTATTTTGTGTAATAATCAACTATGATAGGACTTTTAGCACAGTTAACGCTTTCAATACTGAACCTGTTTTTTAGTATGAAAATGGACACGCTAGGCGTGTTCTCAGCATCCAATGAGTTAAGGTAAGAAGTTAATAAATTAATAAATTTAAATATGTCACCTTAATAATGCCGATTGCAGTTCAGGAATTTTCAATCTCTCTTTTGTTCTACTGTGTTTAAATATATTGTTGGTTTCTTCTTTCAGAGAGTGTCTATCTGTTGTACAAGGAACATCTATTAAAACCTGAAACAGACAATGTATGATAATAATAAGAGGCTTCTGATTATTTATTTACAAGAAATGTCTACTTGAAACCATGCGATTGCCATTAATTCAATGGGTTTTGCAACACAAATAAAATGTTTTGGCATAGTTAAAATGGTGTTTTATAATCTGAACGGTGCGTAAATTATGCAAAGTAAAAAAATTACCACTAAAGCAGCAAAAGTTCAAGTCACTTCAGAAAAACTAGAAAAGAACTAAACAGTCACTTGAAATTGATAAATATTGCTGTTTTTACATTGAAAAAAAGGTGGATGAAAAAACCTTATCAAATCCCACATGGTCTTTATATTCTCGCCCATCTACTAATGATACATCAATCATTTCTCTCCATTTGCTATTTTTATCAAAGTCATAGACGAATTCCCTTAAAACGCTATAAATTCTGAAACAGAAATATTTTTCATAATGGTTATAAAGAAAAAAAGAACTGGAAAGTAAAATTTCACTTTTATTCTTACACACATCGGCGATTGTAGAAAAGAAGCCCTTTCAATATTATTAAAGACAATATAATTAAAGCAAGAATAAATAAAGTCGGTTCACCTGTTAACCCTGGAAAGAGAAACATCATTCATTTTCAAAACATCACAATACAATGTTTGCAAGGCAACTAGTGATTTTCCACCGGGTGCTGCACATAAGTCCAAAACCCTGTCCCCAGGATTTATGCCTAGTGTTAATACTGGTAATATAGATGCACCATCCATCAAATAATAATTCATTACGCCTAAAAATCAGAATTGCTCATTGATTTTTGTGTAAACTATTCCAATAACACTGAGATAATTGTTTTTTCAGTAGGTAGCATCCAAATTGTACAGAAAAATGTTACAAATCATCTTTGAAATAGTAATGCAGGAATACTTTTTATTATCACAATACAAACGAAATTAAAATATTATGCAAAATAAAGTCAAGATATTAAGTCTGTACTCCTTGTACATTGTTACAATACAAGTAACATGACTGTTTTATATTCTCTGTGTGTAAAATGCGAAAAGTTTTTAAGTGTATTAATTTGCTGAATGTTTTTAAAGTCTACTAACATACAAAATTGATAACACTGTGAAAAAAATATCAGTAACTCTTATGTTGCATTAAGATCCCTTATCCAGATTTTCAGTTGTGAGTGTCAATTAGTCGGGATAATTGTAGTTCTACAAGTCGGATAATATGGTAATTATACTATGTATATCTAAAATAAAATAATCTTGTAACCAACCTGTCTTTCCTCGTTTAGATTCTGGAAATGTAGAGAAATTACTTTCTTCATAAGAATAAATGCGCAAATGCTCCGGAAATACAATTTCATTATCATCTTCCACAACAACAGGAAAATCACTGGCACCTTGAATAAATGAAACAAAGAATAAAAGTTTAAGGCGTATACTATAACTTAAAAAGTATTTTCTAGTAAAATTAAGAATCGCCCCTTTAGCGCCCCCCCAAAAAAAAATGAAACAATATAGAACAGTGATTCTTAACCATATTGAAAGAATCGCCCCCTTTACCTTAGGTTCAAGTTTAGTTAAATACAGTCTCAAATCTCCTCTTTGGCTGATCTGTAATCGATTTCGGGATTTTTTATATATATGTATGCGTTACTGCGCTAAAACCCTTTTCTACTAAATATGATGAAGGAAATGCTACGATGGGTAATTTTACCTCTTTCCACAGAAGAGGGTATTGATGGCAAAAATGGACCCACAAAAACATCCTAATCACATTGATAGAATACTATTTTAGCTTCAGTCATTGTGTAGCTCAATAAACTGCTATTTAAAATTTTGACTGACACTTTCTTCACCTGATAAAAATGGATTAATTATCCTATCTGGTATTCAAAGTTCATCCAAGTCGCCATGTACGAGACAACGCAACGCCCACTTGAACTCATGCAGCGCCCCCCAAATGCTAAGAATTTAAAACGCCCCCCAGACCATTAAAACGCCCACAGGGGGCGCTGGCGCCCCCGGTTAAGAAACACTGATATAGAATACTAAGAGAAACCTTGAAAAGAGAATGTATGCTAATATAATGGGATAAAAGAAAAAATATTTTTAGCTAGGTAAAACTTGTTGAACTGAACTTCTAAAAGTGATGAATGATTAATAATGTATTATGTTATTTCGAACATACTCGAGTAGTATTTGTAGTGATGAGATTCCGGTATCCAGTCACCGAAGCCTTTTATACGGGTAGCAGGTAAAAAAGTCCACAGCAATGTTGACGACATTCCAAGTTGAGGAGGTATCACTCGGGCTTCATCCATTTCAGCCTCAAGTAGACTTGCTGCTAATGACGGGTTTTCAACAGATCTGTGAATATGCAAAATAAAAACAATATATAGAAAATCGCATTTAATATTTACAGATTACACATCATCTAAATTTAATTTATTCTAATAAATGTTACCAACTCATTACATTATACTACATGTACTACAGTAAAAGTCCGTTAATTCGAACAACGGTAATTCGTAATTCGAAATATTCATAATTTGCTCGTCCCAATATTGACTTTTCATAGTAAAATGTACCGTTAATTCGAAATATCGCTTAATTCGTAATTCGTAATGTTTTTCGTCAAAATGTACATACGATTTCTTGTAATTCGAAATTTTGACAGTTTCGACAATTTCGTGAGTTTGTTAGGTTAAAAGTTAGTCGACACATTGTTTCGAAGAGTAAAGCTTATGTAAACCATTAGTGTAAGTGAGACATCTATATAAAGTGAAGTATCGTATGTAAAAATCGAATTCGAGAATTTATAACATTAGTGCAAGCGAGACATCTATATATAATTTTTTACCTAACTTCACTACAATGGTAAATTTTTACAAGTATGTACCTAATGTCATTCTATTTTGCGCGCGAATACCTTAAATATAAGTGACTGAAAATCTGTGTTTTTTATTCATATGAAATGCCTGTCCATAAAAAATCGAAAAAATGGCCGCGATGTTTCAAGCCGTCGACAATTGCCGCGAAAATTCAATTTTTCATACTGTTCGTAATTCGATTTTTTTTGGGTAATCCGGTCCCTTGAATTTCGAATTAACGGACTTTTACTGTATATACATTAAGCAGCTAGTGCCCTAACAGCCAAAAAAAATTGAATTTTTGTTTATGACGTAAAATTACGATAAATACTTTATAAGTAAGTATGATCACATATGATTAACATATTGGTTACACACTGCTATCTCTTGAAATTATGGTGCAATACTTGCATTTAACATATTTTATAAAATATTCAAATTTCATTTTTAAATGGGCTCCTTTGAGGTAACAAAACTTGTTACTTAGCAGAGTCAAGCCTAGCCTGTCTCAGCCATCTATTAATATTGCAGGATTCCCTTTCACTTGTTCATACGAGTAAACAGGGAGTCCTCTGAACACTGTTATTCAAATACCCGGTGGATCTTTCAGGTTAAATATAGTCAAAACGTGAATTTTCAGTCAACTTTATTACCTAAAGAATATTGACATGTATATGGATCAATTCAGATATTAGAATAAATTTTGAAAAATAGTTTCAGATTGAACTGCAATCGTGATAGATATTTTTTACATTAATAAATTGACTTACATTTCAGTTTTGGAAGTTAATTTGGATTGATCATTTTTGCCAATAATAGCATTACCGGTGTCTATTGTTTCTGGCATTTCTATATTTCCTCCACTGCCTTTGTAAATCTCTTCAATTTCAGACTGATTTACCTGTTCAGCAAACATTTTGACGTAAGAATCTTGTGTTTCATTATTATCTGCATGATTTGATGTGACCTCTGTTACATTTATGCTATTCTCATCAAACGTTTTTTGAACCTCCACCAAACGCTTTATATTATGAGCTCCTGTAATAAAAGAAACATATCAACGGTGATATTGATACAGATTGAGAACGAATCGGTTTTTATAGTGTTCAAAAATTACTTTCATGGCAAAGAATTTTTCTTACCCAAACGTTCAAGGAATTTTTCTGTTTCCTCTGCATCGGAAAAATTGTTAACAAGAGCTACATATTTGTGATTTCTCAGCAGTGCCTTACGCATAGGATCCCATTTTTCACCAAATACTGAGCCATAGAAGTCATCCAAATGCTCTAGGGCACGATCTGTCGAGTTTACTTTCTTCAATACACGAGACTGAAAAGTAGTTTAAGTTTTTATCAACTTCCGAGTCAATGTTGTACATTAATTAAGAATAAATCCATGTTAACACTTCAAGCGCGGGAGATCTTGCCCACTAATAGAAGCATAAAATTGACTAATCAGCGTAAAAACATACGACTTTATTTCTTATAAGAAGAAAGTTATTTATAACTATGCTACTTACTGTATGTCACCAACATTATTTATATTGAAATTGAATTATTGGTGCAAAATTTATGGTAGCGTTAATGATGGTGATAGGTACCTATTACCTATACGTATTGATTGAAAAGGCAGGGTGCTAAGCAGCAATTAAAAAATAAGAGTTGTAAGAATAGTGGCAATTATTTATATGCAATATTAAATTAACTCACAATAAGAGTTTTAAGAATAATGGTGATAACTCATATACAATGTTAAGCTCTGGTTAATGGGAATTTTTATACATGGTAATGGTCATCGTCTGTATACTCGATTTTGTACCAACAGTTTTGATTCCAACCATCCTATTAATACAGTATGTTATTAAACTTAATTATGTAAATAAAATTTACCCAGTGGTCTTTCTTGTGTTTATAACGTCTTGGCAAATAATAAGTTAAGCTCGGGAGCTTACTCCATCTACTACAAAACATGGTCTTTGCTTTCTGTGAGACCGAATAAAATTAAAAAGTAATTGCAGATAAATATAGTCAATTAGTCTGCCGTATACACATTATTACAGCAATTCAAATTAACTTAGGTTATATTATCTTTTATTTGACACATTATTATTTGTAATTGCCAGATTTAAGAAAGATGTATGAAACTATTTCTTTCATATTAAAATTTGTTAGTTGTACCTAAAGGTTTACCATACAAAAACGCTTAAAGTTATGAATAAAATAAAAAATACATGTTAACCTTCCTGAGAATAACTTGTTATATTACAATCAATTTAAATTGTCACCATTTTCAATTTTTCAAACGAAAAATGCTTTGATCATTCTTTTTTATACTATAATTGTGGTTTAAAAAACAAAAAACAACGAGAAATTTTAACGCAAAATGAGTTTTTGCACCAGCATTAATCATTCAAATATGTGTGATTTTTTTTACAGGTAAGTACAATAATTTTTCTTTGTTAATTTGTACAAAGCAATGTTTTTTTTATTGCCCATGAAAGAAATAATTTATTGAAATACATTTAATCATTGTGTATAAATATAAATTTGTGTTGCTTCGAAATTACTATTTTAATAATATATCCGAACTTGAATTTCGTCATGTGCTAACACCACAAATAATCATTCCTCACGTTCATAGACTAGCGCAGGTTCTTCGGGTTCCATAGGTTAGTTTGAAGTTCGTAATTCATAATCTTTGATAATGTTTGTTTTCTGCAGTTAGGTATGTTTATTAATATAATTAACGCCTCTACTAGCATTACTTATTTTTATCAGAGATCACCAGTGCCTGTTTGCCCCTTTTACCTTCTGCATTACCTATTGTTGTTCTTATGTCATACATCGTAATAGATTAATAAACTTAATATTTCTTGGTTTCGATGCCAAAATTATAGCTTCAATTTCATTATAATTAGACCTTAACGGTACGATGTGTATTCAGTCAACTATGTGTTATAGAACCTTTCCCTTCTTTTATTTTGGCCGTATTCCAGGACATAGCTGGCATAATATTTATTAGGCCGGTTAATTCGAGTGTTCGCATCTCGCGACAATCGTCACTCCGCAGGATTTTTTTATTTAATAAACACGTTAAATGTATGCTGGTATGACGTAATGCACTTCGCAAATATTATTTTTGTTTTTGTGCATCACTTCTCAAAATGTATCTAATTTTATTCAACTTGCAACATAGTATTATTTTGCTTTACAAATTATTTGAGATACAAATAGGTATGCATAACATCATGCTAGTAGAACTAATTTTTAAAGTTTAAATTAGCTAACGTAATTTTTAATTATTAATCTATCATTCACTATTTTTATTTATAACTGAAAAAGTGCTTATTTTTTTTTTACTAAGATACCATACTATAATAAATACTCAGTTGCACAGTCAAGGGCTCAAACCTCTTAAAGTACACTTTTGTGTATTGCTTTTTCAGTAATTTTATCGATTTGTATCCTAAATGGATGATGTTTTCATTCCTTCATATTCGACGTCTGTTTAGATTCTTCATTTGCAGTCTAAATTGAGATTGAACCTGGCATTATAAATAAAAAGTGAAACCAAGTATTACTTGTATTTTTTTAGATTCAAGTCTCTCAGAACAAAATCTTCGGAATCATAAATGTAAAGATTTAATAGTGGCCAAAAGATGGTTATCAATCCAAAGATAATTGTTCCTGTGATATTGGGTGCTTCTCTCTGTGCTGCGACTGCTGTACTATTTTACTTAATCTTCAAAAAGGAAAATGAAGAAGTCCGATCATCCAAACGGAAAAACACATCACAGCAGGATTATATTGAACTAAAAATATCAGCTCAACTGGCACCTGCTATCATAGGTAATGTTTAGATTAATAAATATTTTTTTATTCATTTCGTGTTTTTAAATGCTTTTTGATATTGCATTCTCTTCATAAATTAAGCTTTTCTTAAATGCTAGAAGCGAATGATGAGATAAAATTATAATTTTAAATACGGCCATTATGCGAGTGTCATTTTGAATCAAATAGTGAAAATCAATGATGCAAGGGTAAAGGTTGATGCGAAGTTACGCGAGCTGTCAAGCTCAAATACGCAATGGAATCTATCGTCAGTGTTCCCTGTTAATGACATATTTTTTCCTCATATTGTTTATGTATGTTTTTATTAGAAATAAAATAGTAGAAATTACGTAAGTAATTTAAAAAAATATGTAAAACTGTACTTACTCTTTTGAAATATCTATTTTGAAGAAAAAAAAATACTGAAAATTAAATAAATCGTGAGCGTATTTGGTAGCTCTTTTTACTGCCGCGGCTGCAGAGTAACTGTGGGAAGACCCTTTTTAACCGAAATTAACCGTTTGACTTGTTTGAACAATCAGTTTGCGTCATTCAGTTAAGATGACAGGTTTAGCGCGCACCCCTACGGAAATTGTGAGAGTGGATCAATTGATGGATATCGATGAAATAGTGGCCGAGACGTATAACATAGAGAAATTACTAAGAGATACTGCTAGCGTAACACAGTGTGTACAGTGGTGTGCGAAACGCAGATTAATAATGAACAATTATGTCTGCAGCGTATGTGTTCAACCCTCGTCGTTGATAAAGTATACAAGTGGAATCGATGGAGTTAAGTGGAGATGTAAACTATGTAAAGCCAGCAAGTCTATCCGCGCAAAATCTTTATTTTACCACAGCAATATGACGCTCCGCAAAATCGCAAAATTACATCGTATATTGTTGGACTGCCTTTACATATTTTTTATTTTATTTCTAATGAAAACATACATAAACAATATGAGGAAAAAATATGTCATTAACAGGGAACACTGACGATAGATTCCATTGCGTATTTGAGCTTGACAGCTCGCGTAACTTCGCATCAACCTTTACCGATGCAAGTCTAGTTTGTACATGCATCAATATATTAATTTAACTTTTTGCTTTCGATAAATTGAAAAAATACACTTCAACTATTTGGAAAAACAATACAATTAATAACATGCTTGCATAGTAATATTTTTTGTTTAAAGCTTTCTTTTTACTGTAAAAAATTATTAAAGATTCCTGTCATATAATTTGTAAATAAACATTTATTTTATATTTCAAGGCCGTGGAGGTATATCTATCAAGGAACTAGAGGCAACAAGTGGTGCAATGATTCTTTTCAAAGACGATCCGACAAAAGATAAAAATGCTGACCGTACGTGTATAATTAAAGGCACCGCCGAATCCGTGGCTACAGCTGAAAGCTTGATCAAAGCTATTGTGACAAAACATGAAAGCATGGAAGAGAGTATCATCACTGTGCCTAATTGGGCTATAGGAAAAATTATTGGTAATACAATACATAGGGACTTCGCCATAGTTTTAGTGACATGTTTTATTTAGTTATTAAATATTTATGTATATTATGTTAGTGAATATTTGAGAGGCAATAAACTTATCACTGATCCTTTACAAAGATACACTAGTTTAAAAGTTGTAGCAAAAGGCGAATGTTTAAAAATAGTTAGTCGGTACTTACAATGTTGTATTGGAGGATGTACTTTGTTTTCCCCTTTTTATTTATTTATTTTATGTATTTAAAAAAACTTAAATATATTAACTCTTGTGTCATGTTTTTAACTTTTAACTTCGTTGAAATGTTATTTGTATTATATTTTTAAAATTGTTAATTTCCTTGAAATGAAATTATCTTAAACCCTTCCGTGCTGACCCGATTTACGAATATTCCTTTATCATTTTCTGTGTTAAATACACCCATGGAGTCTATGAAATCAAATAATGCATACATATTTGAATAAAAAAAATCTTGTCCATGATAGTTTTAACACTGTTAACTTTTTTTTTTTATACTAATTTGCAACACACCGAAATCAGGCGTCTCAGCATATGAGACGCTAGTACTCCACGGGTTAAAAGAAGTAGACTAATTTAATCATATTAATTTTGTACAGGTCGTGGAGGAGAAAACATTCGAGAGACTTGTCACGTGAGCGGAGCTAAAGTGAATGTAGAATCTCAAGCCACCGACACGAGCCGAGCAGCACATAAGAAAATAGCCATCAAGGGCACTCCTGACCAAATTAATGTAGCTGTTCATATGATCAATAAATGCGTAAGTATTTCATATACAAATTCCTCTCATCTATTTTGCTCATTGATTTTAATTGTGATATTTAAAGAAACAATATCATCGGTGTTGTGTAACAAGGGAACAAAATTTGTTTGTATATACCACATCATATTTATCTGCCACTTTCAGGTGGAAGACGAGAAGAATCGCAGAGAATCAGACGTGTCCAGGAGAGAACCGAGAGGACGTCACGGAGCACTGCCCGGCAACACGAATGAGAGCCCTCAACCAACAACAGAAGCAGGTACGACAGGCAAGAAAAGTGACGCTCTGGAAACTCCCTCGGCCGGTAAGATCGGTGTCTGCCGGTGACGGAGATCTCACAGAACTCGCCCTCCTTTCTCGCAATCTTCTCATGCCGTCTTATTTTACCCTTTCAATTAAAACGATCCCTTCGTTTCATCACCACATAAGCCTAGTGTGAAATTCGTGAACTGCAATCGGTGAATAAAACATGGATTAAATGATGCTCCAAAATGTCATCAGTTATCATAATGGAATGGTATGTAAGCCATTACAATTTTTTCAACCATCGTTTTGAAAAAATATTCTCATTCTAGTAAATGAAATAGACCTGCAGGAAAATTTTCATGTTTCAAAAAAAAATCATCTAAAACTGTGGGTTATTAAGCAGTGAGTGGTACGAATGCAGAAATTAGATGCATGTAATATGTTCTAATTCACTTAATGTTACCTTGAAACGTAAGTGTGTAGTGCTGAAGTGGAATAGTTAACTCCCTCATAATATTGAAATTATTAAATAGGAAGTTATAATTAATTAATGTTTTAAATTGGTCAGCCATAATAATAACTAATCTTCAAATCATTCCATATTTAATTTTTTAACATTTTGTAAATTCTCGTTTCATGCAGTTTTTTGTAAAAAAAAAAATAATATTTTTGAGGCTATATTAACGTCAATACTACATGTGCACAATCCAGTGTTTCCTACTCTTATTAAAAAGTGACAGATACGTGTGGCCAGTTTTTTGTCTTTTGTGTGGTAGGCAAGTTTTAACAGATTTAAGACCATATTGCCATACAGTGGCGATAGTTCTAATTAAAATGTTACGAACTCAAAGCATTAACCGAAAATGTTTTTTTATGTGTTTCTGGCTGTATTTTAACTTGCTTCAAGGTTATACAAATTTTAAAATTCATGGAATGAATCCCACTTTTTTTTTATCGAAGTAGACTTTTTATGGAATATCCAGATGAACGCATCTACCACATAAAAGGAGGATTGACTGTATATATTTTTAATACTAATGTTAATCATTGTTATATGATTGCGAAGTGTGCCATACTTCCTGATCGTCATATAAAAGGACGTATATACATTTATACAAAAAAGCAGCAGATTTTTGATGTTTATTCCCAACTTGGGATTTGCTACAACAAAGAGGTTTCATAATTATCAGGAACACGTAAAAAAAATTTTGCCATTTTGTTGTGATAACTGATAACTTCACACCTCACATTCTCAAATATCATGAGGCAATTTTACATAAGGAAATGGTTTGTTTGCATAATGTATTTCTGTGTGTGACTTTTTTATTACATTTATTGGGTATGAAGCTCTTTAGAATATTCCAATTAAATCCATGGAACCTGTTTTATGAAAATCCGCATCAACTTTAATATAACAAATTTTTCTGCTGAAATATTTAAACAGCTTGCTAGTATATTAAAAAAATTGTGGCTTTTTTTATTATTGTTTGCTTTTCATTCCTCACTCCATCTGTTTTTATAATACAGAAATGTATATTACAGTAAAACCCCCATTTACACTAAATTCGGGACTGTGTAATTTGGAGTAGTGTAATTGGGGGAGTGAATCTCATAATAATATGCAAAAAATGCAAAACAAAGATTTCCCTTAGTTTTACAAAAAAAAATATGGGCGAAATATTTAGTTACTAAATAATAATAATTCTAATAAGTTACTAATAATTCGGAGTAGTGTAATTGGGGATTCCACTGTATATGTATTCTTGACGGTGACGGAAGAACATGCAAGATAAGATACAGAACATTCATCATTAACCGCTTCCCCGGCGTTCACACGAATACGTGTAAAAAAAAAGTGTTCCAATTTCGGCGCTCACGCAAATACGTGTGATACCCGAAGCGCGCCCATATGAGCATTTTAAAATCGTTGTTCGATTTTCGGCGTGTTTCATGTAATTTCACGATTTCTGACATTGTATGAGACTATTTCATGATATGGTATTATTTATATAATATGTACATATAATATTCTAAGAAAAAAATAATAATTTTAAAAAAATGTAAAAAATATTTTTTTTGGAATCAACAATCAAATGGCCACCACTGTATGTACATATAATATACATAATACCATATCATGAAATAGTCTCTTACAATGTCATAAATCGTGAAATTACATGAAACACGTATTTGTGAACGCCGAAAATCGAACGACAATTTAAAAATGCTCATATGGGCGCACACGTATTTGCGTGAGTGCCGAAATTGGAACACTGTTGTTTTACACGTATTCGTGTGAACGCCGGGGAAGCGGTTAAAAGAAAATAAAAATAGATTTTTTTTGGAACATTTTTGTTAAAATAATTTGCCGGGGAAGTGGTTAATCTTAAGTTTAGTGGTAAAAATTAGCTGCTATATGATATCGCAAATCATATTTTATAAAACACCCAAAGAGGCCAAAAAATATATAAACATATTTTATTTTACAATTATAAAATGTTGAAGTGGAATGAAAAATAAAAAAAATACTAAATATGAATACTCTTGAAGATACAAAAAAACAATCCTCCAATTATTTGTTATTAGAATACTTCTCTGAATGATCACTACATCAAGTTCTCAAGCTATTTTCTATCGCAGTGTAAAACTTTGTATACAATTAAATATTTTTGTTCTATTTGTTTTCTGATTGCAATCTTTTCAATAATTATGGTGTGGAATGTTAATAAAACCTTTTTTTTTTTTCGATTATTTTATTGATTCGTTTTTAAATACATAATATAAGGTAAATGTACCAGTCGTTGACCGTGTACCAGTAGTTGACCTTTTGAGAATAAAATGGCCCAAAATAAGAAATGCAGATGCGGAATTGCTCTAAATTGTAAAGTTCAGACAAGTCAAGGCATCTGTTGTCGGAATGAGCCACTAACACATCACCATATAGCCAATGGAGTGCCAGGGTGGCCATTTGAAAACAATACCTAGTGAGGAAAGTGTATTATTTCAAATCTCTTAGGTGATCAATCTAGTAACGGTGTGTACCTTGTTCCTGAACCACCCATTGCTACATGATTCAACCAAGAGTGATGTGACAGAAAGCATTGAGGCAACCCTGAAAGAAAGTTCACTACAATGCCCCCTGATTAGACATGGTCAACACGTAGACTTTTCATTTTGTGAGATGGTCAACTACTGAAACAAAAACATGACTTCAAATAATTTTACACAACTTTTTTTAAACAGGCCCTTTCGTAATTTTTTTTACATAATATTAATTAAGACATATGATCCAATATGAGTATACTTAGAATTTTTTGAATTTTGTACTTTTCCATGAGTTTTGTCGCTAACGACCCGGGTTTCGCCTTTCGGCATCTTCAGGCATTCCAAGTGCACGGATGTACTTGAACTGATAATTATATGAGTATACTTGCTTTGCCTTCATTCGGTACAGTGCTAAACCTTAATCGTTTTTTTTGTTGAATTTTTCTCTTTAAACGACTGGTACATTTACCTGATATATGTGTGTGTCGATTCATTAATTCATGATCGATATAATGTATAACACAAAAAACAGCTGGAAATTGTAGAACAGTGTTGAAGAAAATTGTTTGAAATGTAAAAACTGCCATTACGTATTTGAAGCTTGTTACATTTTGGTAAATATATTTTCGTACATGCCAGAAATTGTTGAACATGGAATCATGAGGACATAAAAACTCACCAAATTCAATGATGTAAGAATCATGACAACAACACTGTTTAATATTAAAAACCTCTTTTACTCAATACTAGAAATAATATGAATGTTCGAAATGACGAACATTCATATTAAAATGTTCGAATGTATTTTGTCAGGGCCTGAATATTTTTTCCTATAACCCATTTGCATCACTACAATTGCACGCACTATCATCCGCTTAACTCCCTTAAGTTAAAATACAAAATCAAATAAGGTTATTTATACCAAATTGAGAAAGGCAAGATGAGGTACATAAGCAATTGGTGTAAAGAAAATGATGAGAATTTACCGATAAATTATATTTAAATGGAATTAAATTGTTTATTATTTCTAAATCGTGACTAACTGGCAATCATTAATGGCACACATAAATTAAATTAAGTTAGTTAATGTTTAAATAATTTTGACATGAGCTAAAAACACATGGTAAATTTTACAATGCAAATTTACATGTGTTTCCCCCGGTCTACTGGACAACAGCTAATGGAAGATGCAAATGGGTTAAAAAGATTCCATTGTATTTTGTATCCTATATGTTAGCATTAATTGTCATTTTTTTGCTACTAATTTTATTGTACTGTGTGAATTGAAATAAAACTTTAAAACCACACCGGCATTTGATTAACATAATTTAAATAGATCAGCTATCCAACTCCCGGTCTTATTATTTTATTTTGGTGTTTGCGTGGCTAGGAAACGACGGTGCCCTGTTAGAAGTTTTTGTGTCAGCCGTATCGTCGCCTTCCCGCTTCTGGTTGCAAATAATTGGACCCCAGGTGGAACAACTCGACAAACTCGTCGACATGATGACCGATTTTTACAACGATGCCGATAACAGAGAAGCAAACAAGGTTTGTTTATTTCGGAAATATAGGTACAAACTGAATAAAATTCTTTTAAAAAGTGTAATAAATATATTCTATACCACTAAGGCAATTCCTTCAAAAAACTTTTGCAATGAATGAAAAAAAAATAATTTCAGCTTGACGACATACAAGTAGGACAAATAGTAGCAGCCGTGTTCAGACATGATGGGAAATGGTACAGAGCCAAGGTAAATAACCCATTAATAACATTTTGCTTTCTCTCTATTTATGCAAGATATTACTTATATGTAATTTGGGAAATGATACATAATACTGATTTCTATAATATTGTATCAGGTTGCAGAAATTAAACAAAACGAATTCGACGGCAGACAGCAAGTTTGCGATGTATACTTTGTTGATTACGGTGACAACGAGTACGTTGCCAAGTCTGAGCTATTGGCCTTGCGAACCGACATGTTGCAGCTTCGCTTCCAAGCTGTAGAATGCTTCTTGGCCGGCGTAGCACCGGTTCCTGATGAGGAACAAGAAACCGATCAACATCACTGGAACCCTCGCGCCATTGAAAGATTTGAAGAACTAACACAGGTATTTACATGTTTGTAAGGCGTTCACAGATTAATCTTTGAAATATGTATCGACTCCTTAAATAGATATGACATGTAGATGATTTTTCTCTTTAATTTATTTGTAAGGTTTGCCGGTGGAAGAG
Source organism: Himalopsyche kuldschensis (assembly GCA_028554975.1). NCBI lineage: Eukaryota > Metazoa > Arthropoda > Insecta > Trichoptera > Rhyacophilidae > Himalopsyche > Himalopsyche kuldschensis. Next base: position 20,912,681 of record JAHFWI010000003.1, read on the forward strand.
GCTTTGGTCGAGAACTTGCGCATTTAGAGATAGGCAGCTGAAGAAAACTACTGGGTCAGAAGCGGACAAAGCAACCCGTGACAACCGTGAAGGTTCTCCTATTCCAGGAGTCAAATTGTATGACACGAAAGACGGTAACAAAACTGATTATAAATAATAACAATGCATGAAAAAATTTACATATGCAATACCTTTCATTCATTATTTTTTTGTATCAAATATGACTGCATAAGAATTTATATTGAAAAGCGTGTAAAATTTACACTTATTACATACTTACAGGAAAGGACATTAATGTTGGCCAAGTCCTCATGGAAGAAGGATGGGCTGTGGAAGTTCAGGAACCAACATTGGAACCGAAGAATAATGTTTCCGTTACACCCCTCACACCGTCTGCACCAATTGTACCCCCGTCTTTTGGAGATTTAGAGTGCTCTAGGTAAGACCAACTTTACTTTTGTATTTATAATTCTATTGCTGAGCTGAAAATTCTTATTTTCACTTTCCTCAAAAATCTTGAAATTGACAGTAGGCTTTTCGGTAAAATATAGTAATAGATACACGGGACAGAATCCCAATCCTCTCCTGCTTAAGGTCCGCCTCTAGCTCTCAAGGCTCCTCCTCCTTGGAACGGGAACCACTTTGCATTTCAGAAAGATAAATTGTCTATGGTGTTGCTTCTCAAATGTCAATAATTCACGTAGGAACATAGGAAGGTATTTGAAAGCAGATAACATTATTTTAATTAATGTAAAGCTTGCGATTTTTTTTGAAATGTTTCCTCTTTAATGAAGTATTCTCTAGGATCTTCTATTATAATAAATTTAAAAATTAAAGAGGAAACATTTCAAAAAAATTGTAAGCTTTACATTAATTAAAATAATGTTATCTGCTTTCAAATACCTTCCTATGCTCCTACGTGGAATTATTTATTTATTTGACATTTGACGCAAGCAACACCATAGACAATTTATCTTTCTGAAATGCAAAAGTGGTTCCCTGTTCCAAGGAGGAGGAGCCTTGAGAGCTAGAGGCGGACCTTAAGCAGGAGAGGATTGGGATTCTGTCCCGTGTATCTATTACTATATTTTACCGGCTTTTCTACCATCTGACTAACCATTATATATCTATGACACTCAAACACCTCTTAACAGAATTCTCATTAGGATTATTTTTCAATGCTGCTACAGGAAGTACCTTGTTAATTAATCTCCCTGAGTAAGTAATGTATAATATTCATAATCAATTTCATTAGTTTAAAATAATTATAGCAAATTAAAGACTTTATGAAAATGAAAAATATATTCATACTTCTTTTAGGGTTCTCGGAATGGTTATTGGAGGACGAGAAGAGCGAGCAGCCAGTTTGCCGCACGGAGGATCATCTCCTCGTGCATCACCACAGCCATCTTCACCTGAAAGCGGTACATACTAATAAACAAACTTTCATGACTATATTTACTGTAATTTTCATTATTTATGAAATAGGTTTATTTATCATTGTTGTGTATCATCTTTTTTATATAACAAAGACTGATGTGTGTAGTTCGTTTCTGATTGGCTATCGCTAGATTCGTCTCCGATTGGTTGTAGTTAAATATTCTTTTTTCACCAACTTAACACACACAATGAAGAATAACCATTTTTGTACCTGTTGATTTTTTAAATCCATGAAACAGGAAACAATGACAAAATTTTGTGTGTTACAATATTCACCACGAATCCTTTTATTGCAGCAAAAATGTATGCATTAAAACAAGAATATTATAACCAAACATAATAGTAAAAAATTCGAAATTTTATTATCAAAATACTTTTCTAATTTCAAAATTTGTTGAATATTTTGCAAAGCCGATGGTATTGGCTAGGGCAGGGGTTGGCAGACTTTCAAGTGAGAAGAGCCAAGTTATCAAGGAAACAGGATTAGAATGTATTAGGGAGCCATAAATATGCATATATGGATTTTTAGGGGAGAAAAATATCCAAAATAGTTCTGGTTAGTCTGTTGACAACAAGTCAGTGAATTATTATTGTATGTATCACGGAAACACCTCTTACATTTTTTCCTTTTTATGTCATACATTAATTTTAAAGTGATATTGATATTTATGTATTTTTAATTATCTTGCAGAAGATGCTATTTTCTCTAATCTATCTGGTGACTCAAAATCAAAGTCAACCTCTCTGGCTGCTGGTATGGATCACGGAAAGACCCAAAATATAACAAATGTGACTCCCGATCTTACCAAATCTGAAACGAATAACACACCTCACATGAATGGTTCAAGTCGCGCTGCAAATGGAGCACTAAAGCAAAATGGAGATTTCCTGAACGCCGAGCGAACCAAGACAGTCCCATTCGTTCCTGAAGAGTTGTGCTCCTTGCCCAAGGACTCGGGGCCCAAACATCACCCGATTCACGTCACCGACCACAAGGACGACCTCAAAGCAAAAATCAACAGAGTCGATTCCCATCACGGCAATTTAGAATCCCTCGGAAAACATAACCCGCCTCCAAGCGATGTCAGTCCGATGAAGCTTCACAAAGACCTACCTGTCAGTGAATTGTAAACATAGCCGATTTAATCATTGAAAACATGACATGTATCACAATTTTTTTATTTAATTTGTGATGACTTGAAAGTATTGGATAGAAATTATCAGAGTGTTATTGTAAATAGAGCAATATTAACACGTTGAATCTTTGACAATCATTAATTCCGGGGATGTATTCTGTCAATTCATTAAACTTAACCAAAAAATATAAAATGTACTTAATAATATTAGAAGGATAAAATGTTTACCCTACCTCTGTTATATGAATATACTGTTTGATAATAATTAAATTAAATTCTAATTAAAAATATTGATTACCAGATTAAGAAATACAAATCATATCTTGAAAAAAAGATTAATTTATCAATCAATTGTAATGACAAATAACTTTTTACAAATAAATATTTAGAGAAATATTAATCCAAAAAAGATTTTGCGTAGCAAATATTCACTCAAACTGCCGAAAGTGTAAGGTTCTTTTACAATAATTTTTTTCTGTTAATCCATTTTGAAAATATAAAATGAAAATCACAGTCATTAAAATACATTCAAACCGCCTGATAAGTATTCTAGATACTACCACAATCATTGTAGAAATTCTATTGATTACATCTTTGAAAGATTCCCACATCTAATTATAATGTTTAAAATATTACCATACATGAAAAAATCATATCTTTTTATGTGAATATTTGTAAAAATGTACAAAGAACGATTTGAATAAGAGGGAAGATGACATACAAAATTATCATCTTGTGCAAGATTGCTTAAGTGAAGCGAGGATCTCGTTTGCGTTGTATTACATTATTATTTTGTTTCATAGGAGCGGAGCGGTGCTTTTATTTTATACTTTTATTTATGCTTAGTGTAGTATGTGCTTAAGTAGGGAGTTGAATCTGCCTGCATTTATCTTTAAATGTGGAGTTTATCTTTCTCACGTATAGTGACAACAAAAGTGAAAATGAGATTATCTCAGAGGACGTACCTTATAATGTGAGATGTAATTAATAAAGATGTTTTTGGGATGGTGCAACCCTAACATAGTATTGAACAATTTCAGTCAACTAATACTAGCAGGGTGTTGATTTGAAGCAGCCATATTTTTTATTGTTCTTATTCTAAATGCACCTCCCTTTTTTTAAACTTGTAAACCTAATTTGTTCTGAAACTTGTCACAAAACAATATTATATTTAGTAAGATAGATGATAGGATTAGAACATGCGACAACATACAAATTAAAATGTGTTGATACTTTCATATTATATTGTAATGAGAAATAAAAACTTATTTTCAACATATTTACCAGGCAATTTTCTTTAAACCGACTTTTTTTTTTTTTTAAATATTTGGCATTACAGCTTGCGCCAATGCGCCAAATATTCTGAGTTGTGAAAGTCACACGAGATTAACTCGATGGTAAATAATGTATCAGTTGTGCACAAAATCAACGAAAAATAACATAACACCCAGCCCAAGATCTTTTTTTTTTCAATTGAAAAAATCTAACCTTGCCGGGGATTGAACCCGGGCCCCCCGATTGCTAGGACAAAGCTCTTGCCACTAGACCACAGGGACCGACTTGAATTATCACCAACTTTATCTAAGAATACTTTCAAATCTGTAAAAAAAAAATACTGTTCCGTCATATTTTGAGTTATGTATAAACTACAAGCTTAAAAATAAAAAAAACTATATACAATATTGAAAATGGACAACTTTGTAGTAAAAAAAGATTCTATAACTTTTATGCCGAATCCATCCAAAACACCTAAGACTTCTTCAAATGGAAGAGGTAAGACCCATATTTTATAAATAAAGTTGAAACTATTCCAATGAAAGCATTAATTAAAAAATATTCCATTAATTAAGTATTTATGTATTGCAAAAATAAATAAATAGGTACTTACAATAAAATAAAAGTAAAAAAAAACAATCTTCATCGTCTTTTATCCGTTATTTGTTCTTTGTTGCAATTACTGCAAATGTTCAATTATTAATGTTCCCATAGATCCGCTTGTAAAGCTGTCTTAAATGAACACAAAATTAAGCAGTCTGAAGTTATGAATATCATTTTTATGCGATTTATGTGATCAGCATATCTGTACTTGAAATACCACAAAATGGAACATTCGCGTCGAAAACCATTCACGTGCAATCTATGTGGTTACAAATCTAGCCTAAAATCGGACTTGAAAAGACACCAAATGACACAATCGGGTAAAAACCATGGCCGTGGACTCGGGGGTTTTTGGCTGGAGTCGGAGTCGTCACGGCGTTTTGGTCGGAGTCGAAAATTTTGAAATAATTGAACTTTTTCATATATGTTAGCATATACATAATTGAATACACATAAATATGATAGGTAGAAAAAAAACGTGACGAAATTAAACTTTTTTTAGTCGTTTTTAAAAAGTTTATTCCCGAAAACAGTATTACAGCATTTCACTAGCATCATCAAACCGCATGAAAAATGGTGGATATCATTTTAATTCCCAAACCGGAAGAAAATCATGCGTTTCCCGCACTGGCGAATCCAGGAACTGTTCCAGGGGGTGGCCATTCAATTTGAAAATAAACATGATACATAAATAAAACATTAAAAAATATATACCCAGTCCATTTCTACGCGATTTTTTTTAACGTCACCGCTTCTTTTTTTTTACGTGATTTTTTTTACATAAGAATTTCCATTTTTTTTCCATTCGATTGTAAAAAAAACCAATAGCCATATTTTGAAAAACAATCAGATTTGAAAGCTTCAACAGTACTGAGCCAGACCTGGTCGCGTAAGCATCTGACGAAATTATGGATAGCTGCAAGAAAACGTATTCGATTAAAGCCCAAGTTTTATCAGTTTTCTGGGTAAAACTTACCAAATAGAAAAATTTCGCGTAGAGTAGACTGTGTAGAAAGTAAAATGTGTGTGTTTTTTTTTTAATATTTCGTGAAACTAGCGCTCCGGAGGGGTATGTTTGAAACGACAGAGAGCGCTTATTAAGCGACCGGGATTACCTTCATATAAGGAGTATGTTTTTCAAAAACGCTTCAAAACTGCTACAGTTTTCCATTCTAAGCTTTAGTCGACCATTGATTTCACATGATCGATGCAAAATGTCCGTAATAGCCGTAATAGAATCGTGGCACATGGATTTCATAACTCGGCACCTAAATAAAAAACAGTTCTCACTATAGAAATGTAAAAATGTAGGTAAGAATGGACGAAGATACACAAAAATTGGACTTAGGACGATTGGAGACGATTCATATACTCTGATGATTTCAAGTTTAATTCATGAGGACAAGATGCGGTAAGCAGCCAGGAAAACTTAAGGTTGGTGAAAAATATGATTATTAGTTTTCTTTACAATCGGAAGAAAAAAATGTGGAAATCGGTAAAGATTTCGAGGAAATATTTGTAAATTAATGGAATTAAAAGGGTGCGCGGATTTCTTTTGTCGCAACTACAGTTGTTAATTTAAAGGGTCGTGAAAAAAAAGAGAACTACAACATATTTATTTAAATAAAAATTATTTGAAAATTAATGTTATAGTATTTTGAATGGAATAAATTCTCCTCAGAGGGAGCCATGCCCCCCCCCGTGGATCCGCCTATTGTTACCCGAGAACCACAGATCAACCCCGCCAATGAGCAAGCACTATAAAGGATTATTAAATCACGGCTACCGTGACAGTAATAATTCCGAATACTTTCGCCTATCGAAATGTGGTATCCTTTTTGAACTCTCGTATGATAGCGGTTCCAGAAGAAAAGGGGCTCAAGATGGTTTCCCCTGAAGAACTAATCTCCCTTGGCTTCCCAGTCGTTAAAGCCCAATGCATGCTCAAAGGGAGGAACCTAATCCCACTCCCTATAGTAGTACTTAACGTGGAAAAGTCAGTCAAAGGGAAGGATCTCTCCAACCTTCCTTATTGAATGGGATGGATGTGATTTCACATCTATATATACATACTTTCATAAATATTACAATATTTGGTTTCATTTGTTGTTTTCGAAACTATCGCATTTCTAACAGTTGGCCCTTTTAAGACCTACCATAAGTTTGTTTTTGTGAAATTTCAGATAAGAAAATGACAAGCTTCAAAATGAGAAAACTTAAACTTTTTGTAAATGGCAATCGATAGATTAGATATTGTTAAATGTGGACAATTTTTTATAAATAAATACACTTTCTATATTTCACTTATTATACTTATATACCTTACCTTATAATGAGAGTTCGCAGCTTTTTTAATATTAAAGTACCTACTTAGTTGTGTTTACTTGAATGCGTTTATCTCCAGTCAGATGTTTTAAAACTCACCAGAATACTAAAATTACATATATTTACAAGCTTAATTTTTTTTTACAAATCTACAAGTAAATCAAAAAATGTGGTTTTAATATATATTTTTTACATAGGCTTTTAGTGCATGGTACTAGTTAATCCACATGCTATCTGGTAATTTATATTCAGCATTTCCAGTCCATGCAATTGTTTGAAATTGTATAGCACGAGGTCCGAGTCAACAGCATCATTGATACGACTCTCCTGCACCCACAAATGGCTATACATACATATATAATATTACTTTATCATGAAACCCACCAAAACTAAACATTAAAAAAAATGATATCTAGGTATTTTACAACTTCATTCGATAATATATTTGAAAAATTATAAAAAATAGTATTTTTATTGCATTACAATTTTTCGACTTTATAGTTGAGGTTTGTGGAGTTACGAGCTTGGAACATATAGGACGTGCGCGCTTGATTATAGTTTGTGAAACGTTTCAAATGGTGAATTCGTGACCAATTTATTGTTCCGAAATCACAACTAGAATTATGTAAATATCAATAAATATTTACTATTTCGTAGTCGTATTATTGAAATGAACATAAGCCCGATTCATTTTTTCAACTGTTACATTGTTTATAAATTAATTGAATAAATAATACAAAAGCGTATTTTTCATAAAAACATGTATTTCACGACTGAATCAAGATCATAAATACCTCATACAAATGGTAAAATTGATTATAGCATTAAATTGCAAAATTCACACTCGAAATAAATTGTTCAATTGATTGATCGATAACTTGTATACCACTGCTTTTTACTTTACAAGTGTCGAGTCGGTGCTCTGCAAAAAGGTGCAAAACGAAAAACTACGGTATTTTTAATACCACTCCTACTATTTCACTTTTGGTGAAAATTATTTTGTATAAATGACAAACGTTTCTATCCTAAATTATCACTTGCATCAGGTTCTTTGTGTATCTAGTAACTTCAAAATGAAACTGGTAAGTGTTTTTTTTATTTCTATTTCAAAAAACCTCTCATTTTATTTGTATTCATTTTCAGCGCAGTTTCTATTTTAAATACAAGTAAGTAGTGTTTGTATGTTTTCAATTACACTGAAGTTTCTGCCAAGCCCAAGAACGGTTTCTTGACAATAATAAAATATTAAAAACCTCGTAATAATAATATAATATAATTATGTATGCGAAGACAAAGTGCTTTACACGATCTGAATATTCCCGATTGTCTGTCAATAATTACGAAAATATGATTGTATGATATGATTTTTTTCTATGAGGAGTACCACTAAACATATCTTTTTTACAGTTAGCCGTATCCTTCGCCGTTATTTGCTTGGCTGCGTGTGCTTGCGCCAGGCCAAGATACATCGCCATTCCCGTGGATGATATTCAGTTCCTCAGCTTCGGCCCTCTTCCATTAGAAGATGGATCTGTCCGAGTAGCCAGACAGGCTGGGGCTTATAGTCCTCCTTCCGCCGCCTACATCCAAGGTATATATAACTTATCATTTTCCTACTTGAAGTACCGATATTTTACTTTGTTATTCGTCCAGTTTTAGCAGCAATATAAAAACCTATCGTACTGAATCCCCCTCATAAGATGTATGGAGTTCCGTTGCTATTGTGTGATATGTGTCGAGCCTCGCATATGGAATGTTTAATATAGGTTCTCATTTATAGAAGACGATGCGAACGCGGCCGCCTCAGAAGGACGCCCAGCTCGCCAAGCCGGTCACGGACATCACGGCCACCACGACGGACATGATTATGTCGATTATGGAGCGCACACCGGACACCACGGAGCTTTCGGCTGGTATGCCGATTTCCCCGTTCACGCTCACGAGCACTAAAAGTTCATCTTCCAATTGAGCTTTCCCACCGCCTCGAATCGCTTCTTCTCACACGCCAATGATGTCCTTCGTTCGCTTTCGAAATATCGTTTTCAAAAAAGGAAAAATAAATTTGTCCCTCGGAATAAATGCGGGCAGTTAAAATTATCAAAGCAATACAGTTTTTTTTACATATTTAATTATCTTCAAACATTTCGAGAACGGCAGCGACAAGTTTTAACAAGCAAGAAAAGAGAAAAGCATTCAGTTACAAATAATTGGTTTTTACGCCGGACAAACGTTGCAATCGAATGTGCGCAAAGTTTCCGGTTTTTTTGTTTGATTCCAAACAATTTTTGATTTCTTGTGCAAAGAGCGATTACGGTTCGATCGATATTATATTAGAATCAGAGCGCGACTGGCGAACACCGGACATTATGACAACACTAGACAGACGAATGACAAAAGTTTTATCCACTCGAGCGAGTTCGGCAATGTCGATTCTTGTAGTAACAAGCCAAAGATTGATCTATTTCTATTATTTCCATTAGGTACTGTATCTTCTTAATATATATTTTTTTTATCGAAGCATGTATGAATTCTTACAACCTTGAATGTCTTCACAATCAATGTCTAATCTGTGTTTTTTTATTTCTTTTTTTCTATTCTGTGATATTCTCATCATTTATATTTCTCATGCTTATACTCTGTCCTATTTTCCAAAGTATTTAGCTATCATGATTCTTTGAATAAATACTCTTTTATTTCACAAACTGCCTTTTTGTTATTTAATTTTAAGTAAAACAATGCTGCTCTTTTTATGGTAAGTTTTATTTATACATAGTCAAATATAATACACATGCGTTTACATAAAATATAATGATTTCATCATTGTATATTAAGGTTACATCAGATACTTTTATTTTTATGTAAGTACAATATTTAACTAACACAAAACGCCGAGGCATTCAAATAGTTGAAGTGAAATACTTTACTAGGGAATATACGAGAGCGAATATTCTTAAAAATGGCCAAAAATAATATTGCCCAGGCAACTTTTTCAACCTTTATAATATTATTATGTCTTAAAATCTCATCTTAACATGCTTGTTCCGTATATAATATATTTTATAAGTTCCAATATAAGTAACCTAAATATTTCAGAGAAATTAAAAACTGGGATGTTTATCTATAACACAAATGGCTTTTATAAAAGAGTGGTATAAAGATACTGCATAATACTCATTGTTTACGGTAAGCACAAAATTGTACATAGTTACCATAGTAATCAAAAAGGCCCGTAAACAAAGTGTTACGGAATGATAAAGCAAACAAAAAGTGAGTAAGGATAAAATGTTTATATAATTCTGTTTCAATTATAAGAAACAACATCACAACACTTGTTTTTACTTCGTAAGTGCACCAGAATTTAAATTTGAAGGCTGAGTTTATATTTTAATACTGCTTATTTAAAAATCTGCACTAGTTTTATATTACATTTTGATTACAATAAATAACGAAAGAAATAAATATGTATCTAAAGAAAAAATAAAAATTTAATATAATATGGATATTTCAAAAGCAGAGTTTTATTTAAATAGAAATAGAATTTGATCATACAGACTGCTGTTATGGAAAAATAAATTTATAAATAGTTATTACAAACTTAATAAAAGGAACGACAATTTCAAAGAATACCCATCAAATGTATCAGTTTTACAACTGAAGGCTTTCTTGCCTTTGGTCTTGAGCATTTAAACATAAAAAATATAAGAAAGAAAAATATACCTTTAAATAAAAATATTTAAAAAAATCACAGTAATGTTTCAGTTGACTAGACTATTATAAGTGCAAAAGACTTTCAACAATTTCTCTCACTTTCTCAAATATTAGAGCGTAACAATATATAATTTAAAATGTAAATAAATACATATACAAATTTAAAAAATATTTCCAGTCATTCTACAGATAACATTAATAAGTAAATTTTATAAGAATTAGTAGGCATTTGGAATGTTTCGGATCGTTTTTTATTCACTAGAATAGTTTGTCATTTTGGGATATATGAAAAATAGTCAAAAATCGAGCGGTATTTAAAAATGATTTGAATATAGATATAAGCATTCACCATCAAAATCTTTATGAGATTGAGAAGAACTAAATTGGTTTCACTGATAAAAATTATAATAAACAAAGCAACATAAAAATATGCACGGTATATTTGAGCTCATACCATTTACCAGAGCTGCTGTAAGTAAAAGAAGATTGTTTTTTTTCATATTGCGTAAAACACAGTCCATTGATTTCTATGAATAATAGTAAAATTTCATTGTAACAGTAAGAAAAAATTCATTTTTGTTTTTTACTAAATATGTTTTGTAATACTTGCGAATAAACAAATATTATATTTGTGTCAAATTAAAAGCTATCAGACGGCCGATAAAAAGGTGTTTATGTAAAGAAATAAATTATATAGAATAAATATAATAATAGTAGATATGGATCACAATAATTATAAACACGTGTGTGCACCTTATAAATTAAGCTCATTGAACACCAACTTCTAGTGCTAATAATATTTTCAATTATCATTGACAATAATTCTATATTGACAAATATACTTTAATTATTTTTAACACCATTGTCCTAACCTAACTCCGACTTCGAAAAACATCAAACAATCCTTAGCGTAACATTATAACAGATAATGTGATAGGTATATTCCTTAAAAAACGAAATCTACAAAGCAATGATACTCTCAAACTATCTCATTGAAAGGACTACAAGAATCGGTTTACTAAAACAACAGACATTAGGCGACAGTTTTTTGAGCGATCCGCTGAACGGTGCGAGTTATAACATGTTATCCCATTCAGTGAAGCTATTATTTTTCCACCATTTACTTAGGCTTATATATTATTTTTGAAGGAAGCTTAGGTGTATGAATGTGAAAAAAATGTTAAATTTTATCAGTCAATCATAATATTCAGCACAGCATTTGATAATTAGAGAATGCTTGAATACGATTCATTATTTTACTATATATATTAAAATGTAGAATGATGACATAATCATATAAATTACTGGTCTTTTTAACTAATGGAAATAAAAATTATAAGTTATCGAAACAGCTCACAAGGCATGATTGAATATACAGCAGCGATCAGTTTACCTGTCAACTGTAATTGATTAAATATTAGACCATTTCAATTAGTGTGTCTCTCATTGATGATATATTTTAAATGGTAAAAACATTTCAACAGTCATCAGGTTAAATGAGGTTTGCTTAAATAATAAAAAAATACTGTTTTGGTGATAATATAAAGGGTTTGACAGTGGGGTAAAAAACAATTCCCTCAAATAAGTTCTATAATAGTTATGATGGTCAAATATGTTTATTCTTAAACATATTCTTAGGTAAACACAGTATTAAAATAATAATGAGAAATATCTAAAGACATAAAAGGTATGTAGATACTTAGTATGCTTTACCAAAATATTTCTTCTCTATAATACGAATTTTCGCACATTCATCTTTACCAATAAAACAACATGAATAGTGAAATATGAAGTGTTAAAAATATAGTTATAAATCTTTGGTATACCTATGTTAATTTCTCTATCAGTATAAATCCAGTCACTTGTAAGAAAATATGACATAAGAGAGAATGCCTTTAAATTATCATTTATCTAATGAAGATACTATTATTATTTAACAAATGCTAAATTGACACATGAATTTCATCCAATAATTCCCATCAATTTTTTAATATTTAACTGTGCCAGTTGTGCAAAATAAATAGCTAAAATAAACTGCAAGACGATAAAAAAACATTGAATATTAGAATTTAGCATATCATTCAAAAAGCAAGTTCTTAGTATAATTATATATACGTATTTGGTATCTAAAATACATATCTTCACCTAACTGACCCAGCCTCGTATTTATTTCCCAACCATATTAACTGGATTAAATCAAACTCTATAATGAGATTATAGAGTTTGATTTAATTGCTCTAAAATTGAAAAAATCAATGCTTTGAAATTTTTCTTGTAAGTCAGCTTTCAACATTTATTGTGCAGAAACCAAATTTAAACAGATACGAGGTTGAGTCAAAAAATTTATAATTTTAAACAAAAAATTTGATGAAAATGATTTTATTTTTTTATGACTGACTAACACTACATACTGAAAAAAATATTGTGACTGTTCTGATTAAACCAAAGCATTCATATTTTATTTTATAAGATTTTGAAGATTTTATGAGTAAGATATTTAGTTTAATTATCATAGTTCAAATGAAACATCCAAAAACGGGGATTGAAGAGCATACAAGGTATTTTCAAAAATGCGGTGATATAGAATAAGAAAAGATAATTATGGTTTTATTATGATATAGTTCGCATAGAATCATTAACCGCCATTGAACAATAACATATATTTTAAGTAGAATAATTTTGTAAACACTAAAAGCTTTGTCATTGTTATCTGAGTAAGTGAGTAATTATTTTGGGCAAACATTAATGTGGAGTCAGTGAGTTTATAGATAGATTCTACATCGAATATCATAAAACACCGAGAGCACCTTACATGATGATTAATGAATATATTAATATTTAAATATTTATTGAACTAGCAGGTCAAGAATGTATCAATGCACTCAATGGGTGATAAAAGATTTATTCACCAATCGCATTACATGCACAACCATAGAAATTGGCTATTTTATTAAATACAATGGTATTTATTAAAACAAATTCATTAAGAGTAGTAATACTTACATTGTACGTTTTGCCAGCATAATATGTACATATTATTGACGAATGCTTTCATAAAATGGCCGATGAATGAAATACATAATTTAGTGAAATTTTAAATATGGTGGGGTATGAATTAAAAGACATTATCTTATAATAGCATACTTTCCATCAGCATCGATTCGAAAGTTTTCAATTTGTATCGAATTAGTGTAAAGGGGTTATTCAGATGTTCATTCATCAAATGCTGATTTTTGCATAATATGCTATACTGCCTGTGTTAAATGACTTTGACAATTATATATTTTTAAGCTCAAGTTTTACGTTCAAATTACTTTTGTTTTATTGTATATAACTTAACATCTTAAGTGGTTGCATTAATGGAAAATGTTTATATACATACATATATAATATAATTTATGGAAAACATAATTTTGTTAAGTTTGTCAGTTACCCCATTGTGCTTAGAATGCAATATAAGACAAACATGCATAATTTATCATTCATAGATTTTGATTACGGTTGTAACTGTAGCATTATAAAACGTCTCACGCTAGCATATCATCAATTCAATAAATTATGAAAATTATGAAAATAATTTTAAGCTTTTGTAAATATGAGTGTGCATTCAATTTGAGGTGTGAAGAAACAAAAATACCAGTGCCAAACCAAATCAAATAATGCGGTTTTCCATTAATTCTTATGTATAAATAGTTTATGTAAAACAATCCTTGTCATAATTTTTTGAATGTACTGCCATTTTTGTTTCTACTTACTTAATTTTTTTGACTAAAAGGAAATCATACTTGGAACATTCACAATTAAGGATGGAAGTATGAATGAAGTGTCAATGAAAAAATATTTGATTTTACAAAATGTGTGTTGTATAGATACTCATCCAACAATTAATTTTGAGATAAAAGAAAGTAATGACACTTAGCCACTTTCAGTTTTGTAATGACTGAAATGACGGTTGCTTAAACCGTAGTACAAATTATGCATGTAAATATTTAACAGTCGGCCCACGCCATTATAACTTTGGAGAAAGGAACAAAAATTGATCGGCCCGGTTGACAATGAAAATAACGTCGGCCTCGGAAAGATCCGTCTCCTGCTCCGCAGGAAGAAAGCGAAACTCCCACTTGGATTCCAATAAATGTAGTAGCCGAAGCGCCATCTACTGATGGGCCACCAGCTATTCCAACATATCTGCACAATATAAATAAATATATGAGAACAGTATACGAAAGCTAAGAAAAATGATTTTTTATAACATCAATTATTATACAAGATCAGAAGTGTACACAACAATGAATAGACTTTACCTAACTTTACCAACGGCAACTCTTCCATGCGGAGCGATCACTTTCACCAGATGTCCTAAGCGAAGTTGTCGAGGACCACTGGGAAGATAAGGCCTGCTAGACCGTGACGGTATGAAATCATCTGAACAGAAAAGAAAAGATTACCAAAACAAACTTCTAGTAACCATATCCGCCCTTGTGTGGGACACATGCAGTTCTAACGGAGCTTATCTCTTCAGAAGTTTTTCTACGAGAACTGCTTGTTATTCATCCGCTCAACTTTTATTTTCGAAGGGAGTAAGGACAAAGTTACAACAGGACTTAGCTTAGCTTGCTCTCCCCATTTTTAGGATTGCATGGGTAAGAGGGTATTAAGACATTGTAAGGGGTGCTTTATTGTATATGAATATATATATGTAGCCGTCACACGTGTTTTCTGATGTGACCATTTTCGAGTTTTTAAAATAATATTTTATTGTGCCATTTAAGGCAGTATTCCGGTCTGGAGGCTGAAATTTTAGGTGTTTTTGCAAGTGCTATATAAAAAAAAAGTAATAACATTTTAACGTCCATTTTTTTACCAGATATTTATTAATATTTTAAAAATCTACAAAAAAATATTCAAACCAAAAAACTAATAACTAATATAAAGTTACAGGCTGGTAAAGTAGGGGGTCTCAAAAAAATTATGCTCCATAATTGCCACGATCCCAACTTTCTAGCCACATGAAATAAAAAAAAAAGTTATATTCATAATCAGTAAAGATGCAATTCTGGTATATACTAGAACCAAATCAAAAAAATATGTTTTTGCAAAATGGTGGAGGTTTGAATAAAAAAATCTTTTTTTTCCGTTTTTTTGATTTTCCGAATTTTTAAAAAATAGTAATGAGCAAAGTAAACGGGCAAAGTTAAAAACCGCCCAGATTGGTTAGATTCAACGCCATTAAAGTAGCTATATCTCTAGCAATAATTACAATTTACACCAAAATCTTGTAAGGACATATTTTCAAAGATTTAAATATTGAAAATATGCAATAAAAAAAAAACGGCTTTTTCAGAATCCTAGACCAGAATACTGCCTTAATATACTATTCATTTCAGTTTGCTGTGTCAAAATAGTTTTCATTGTTATGATGACATAACAGATGTCACATAAATTAACTTAGTGGCATTTTTACTGGGATATGCATACAGATAATACAAATGACGCATCTCGTGATCTCATATTATATGAATAGTAACATAGTCATCTGACAGTGATCTCCAAATGCAACAGTGCTAGTTTCACTGTGATTACCAACAGCATATGAACAGCCGTATGAGATGATGTCCCGTGGTCCCGTATGGGGTAGTACCGGGCATATAATAATTAAATTATTTTAAAGTCATTATAAAAAGCAATCAGCCGGCAACCTTGCGGTATCGGTGTGACAGTGAGACAGTCAATAGAAGTACGAATGAAGCGCTCTGCTTCATCCAGCAGCTCTTCAGTAGAGTCGCCGCTGTCTCCTGCGCCGACTCCCTTTCCAAAGGCTGACTTCTGCGAAGTGCGGCTTACCATGTGCCCGCAACAATTCCAGCCGACACCTAGTTCTGGCATCGAGCCACGCCATCCTCCTCGAGGAGTTTCATCTACATATAATTATCAGATATTAAATATGACTTGTATTTATTATGTATTATTATTTATCATTGGGCAAATGAAGATGTATTTTTTTATCATTCCCATTTTTATCCCATTTTTTGCAGGGTACAAATCTTTTAATATGAAATAAATTCGCATTTTTAAATTTTAAATACACAAAAACCATTTCATTTATCTTATTATTTTTTCTTGGTCATTCCAGATAGGATTATTCTAGTTACAAAAATGGCGTTCAAATAAGTAAAACTACTAAGGTGCACAACTCAGGGGATGTGATGACTTTAACAGGATAAGAAAAAAATTGTTCTTTTTTATGATGCTGGCAGTTAAATTTAAATTTAGTAACAGCCCAATAAAAAACGTGAATACAAAAATTATAATGTTCAGCATGAACGTGATGAAAATGGCTGACCGTATACTTTTAGAGAGTAGACCTCCAGGAATTCTCAATAATGGAGGTAATTTAAAAAGAAAATATCAATATTGACTTACCGACAAAAGTGACTCTCTGAGATCCTGAGTGATTTGAGTCACCCATTCTGCCGGACACGGATCGTTGCATAGATCCCCTAGACCAGTATCTGAAAGAAGGAATAACTTAATTGGTCAGTTATCAAATAGTACAAATGTGATCATGAATTTAATGCAGCGTTTATGATTGAAAGTTAGATATTTTCAACTGTAAAAATACAATAAAATAATTTTACCATTAATCTGAAGCTTTCAAATAAAAAAAGTTAAAAGAAAAAAATGTTTTCGTTTGGATCGAGGAAAAACGTGATTATATTTTCACATCAATCTGTTAAATTCAAATAGTTAAGACAGGTACCTAGAATCGGTGTTGTTAGCGAGTTGTCTCGTAGGAGAGGAAGGGACGGAGCCAAAGCTTGGCATAGCGTGCATAGCGCAGCAGAGAGGCAAAGGAGGGGGATTATTAGAGGAAGCGTGTGTGAGCAGGGTAGAATTATTGTTGACGGATGCCGCTCCTAAAGGTCCCCAAACTGGCTCTGCCGAACGAGACAGCTCAGGTACCATCGACGTAAATCCTTTCAAATAAAACATTTAAGATTATTATATAGTAGAAATGGCAGTATTTTGGCAATGTAATTGACTGTCATTTTAACATAGGGTTCACAGCAAGTAGAATTTTTCTCAATTGAGTTTCATGTCTAATGAATGAATGTTTTTTACCGATATCACTAAGAAGCACTCGACGGGTTTCTTCAGATCGTCGAGCAGGACGAAGAGAAGCCGGGGGGGCTAGTCGCGAAATCCCTCCGCCTCCGAACCCGCACACTTTACTGGGAAGAGTTGTCAATGCCATCGGCAAAACCTAACATTTATAAATCACACGATGAGTTTGTTTATAAATTATTTTTCAACATAGATGGTAATATTTAAAAATTCTACTAGGATAGGGTGGATAGAAAAAAAATTAAACCTTTCGCGCTAAATGTGTATCAGATCGCCAATGGTTCGGTAGAGCACTGATGTCAGTTTGAGCAGCACTTGAACGACGCGGCCCTCGCGCAATAGGAGGAGCCAGCATAGGCCGCGCTGCTGACCCGCGCACGGCTTCACGGTGCGAGAGTGGCCTGTAAGTGAAATTCCACACTCAAATCATCATTCGCACTAGTTGATAATAAATCTATATCTGGCACTGAGAAGTTATTCGTGAAACGATTGAAATTTATATTTGATATGATAAATTGATAATCTGCTTACCTATACTGAAACGGATTGGGGCATGTATTTCTTCGCATATTCAGATTGCCTTGAAATCCATCATCCTCCATCACTCCGCACTTTGATATGTCAGTTTCAACACACACAGAGTATTGCGTTCGCATTGTGGTTCTTAATACGTCAAACTGATCTAAGCTCTCTTCTCTCTGATCGAAACTGAGATCTCTGGTGCCCACGTCGACGCTGGACCCTCTGTCGAAGCTCGATGACTTTGTGTTATCGAAACTGTAAGACTTGTGATTATCAAAGCTGACACTTTCGTTGCTTTCAAAACTCTTCCTGTTCAATTGCTTATTTTCAGAAGCGTCCAAATAATTTTTACTACTGGACGATCGCAGGTATCTCCTTCTTACGCGAGATAAATTATTGGATATTTCGTCTTGCAGTTCATTGGAATCTTTATCTGTCAAACAGTCTCCTTTGAATGAATCGCTTTTGCGATTGCTCGCACTGGCATCAGCGAACACTTCTTGTAGGTTTGTGTTTTCTTGATTTTCATTTTCAAAATTATCAGTTTCTGTATTCTGATTTCTTTGAGACTGAACTTTTGGATCCAATAAACTAAATTTATGTATCGGTGTAGATGCATCGCTCTGATTGCCAGCCCAATTGTCTCCTTCCGTAATTGATACGAGGTCCTCCTACCAAATATCGCAAAATGCATCATTAAAAAAATATATTATTTCCTACTGAAGAATAATATCGAAATATAATAAATGATTAATAGAAAATAAAATCAGATTTTTTTTGTAAATTAATTGAAATTAATATGAACACAAATTTCACAATGAAATATTAAGGACAACCTGAAAACCTGTCAGTTCTTTTGTATCATCTGTGGTAAATATGAGTTCAATATCGTCAACCTCTTCTGAATCATTACCGCTGATACTATCCTGCTCACATAAACGTTTATTTCCTCCACCTGATCCTGTCCCTGCGCCTATTGTCTCAGAGAAAACTGAATTATCACCTTCAGAGATAGATCTGAAAAATAAATCAGACATCTAACTCAGGAGAAATCTCAACAACTGACTTTTCCAAACTTTATTCAAAAAAATCAATAAACATAACATTATCATCAATAAAATAAAGATTTTTATGGTTGTTTTAGCATAAATTAAATTTCAAGGTTTTCTTTATTATAAAATTTTATTGATTTAGTCAAAAAAATATTCAACATATAAATATAAATGTTTTTGTTGCAAGTTTGATCAATAGTAAATACGAAGAGTAGTACCTTACGCTCACTTCATCGGCTTCTACATTTAAATGGTCTGAATTACTTTCTCTTTCACAACTGGGATCGATGATCAAATTTTCTTCAGATGTTATTTTCACCTGCACATTAAACTTGTCGTTGATTCTATTCACCGCATTATCGCCTTCCCGTGATCCAGCCATCTTTGAAGTGTCCGCTGTCGAGGTGCAGGACTCTAGAGAACTTTTGTCAGATGCCTCAACATCCCTGTTTAAATTGTTCTGAGAGGGCCGATGAGGATTATTCACCTTTTGATTGGTTGACTGATTTTGTTTGTGTTCATGAACATTTTTTGAGGAAAAATCACTGCATTCAACAGTTTCAATTTCCAAAGGCTGCAATACACCTCCTTTAGAAGTTGACACTTTAATAGTGAAGTCAAATTTTGATTCCAGTTCTATTTTCGTATCATATTCATCGACAATATTACACGTCACTCTGTCAGTGCAATTGTTTTCTCCAATTATTACAACGTTAAAACTGTCAATAGACTTGTCCTTACTCGTTTCAGATTGATTGTTATATTCTGCTTCAATTGTTTCAGCCTCCTAGAGCTGTAATCTTTAAACCCTCAGGTGGTGTATCTTTAAATTGGCCTACTTTTTCTTTATGAGATTTATCTAAATCATCAACGTTTACATTATCTACAGCAAGCTCCACTTTCTTTAAATTACTTTTCTGATCTTGCCTAACTTCACTTTCATCTATTGTGTTATTCAGTATTTCTCTTTCCAATATGAAATTTTCAGATTCATTTAATGAATGATCGGTCAGTTGAAATGTGACTTTTTTGGTAGATTCGTCGCAAGTGACAGCACAATTAGGTTCCTCTCCATCCGGTTCGTCTACAAGTTTTCGTCGGAGAATATGGTTTTCCAAAGTAAGTTTTTCTATGGTACCACAATAAAGTGAAGTGTCCAGATGGGCTTCATACTTGTGCCTGAGATCGTCCAATTCTGTTTTGGATGCTTCGAGAGCAGCCCTCAAGGAAACAACCGTCTGGTGAAGTGCTCTAACGGTATCTAGTTGACTAATATTGCCCGTTTCGGTGTTAATAAACTCACCCTGAACTTCCATAACGAACAAAGTAGCGGAGCAACAACACCGAGCGCAAGGAAGTCATACATGACTGTCAGTCTTGAGTACTCAAAATAAATGCGCTCTAGATCTTTTTGCAAGATTATTTCTTCAAATGATTTTCTTTATCTTCCTGTAAAAATTTGTCACACAAAACCTGGAAGAATTTTCATGAGGTTGTTCAAAGAAAAACAAAATATATAATTTAGATTAATAATAAAAATAGCTCATCGATTTTAATATATACTTAAGGTTTTCGAAAAACTACTCGTTTATTTCATACTTCCGATTTTTTAAGAACGTTGTTATATGCAGAGAGCAAATAATAACTGTTAATGAAAATTTTATCTAAACGGGCTTATATTTGAATACTTATATTATTTAGTATCTTAGGATAATATTATAATTAGTGTTTTGTAGTGAGAATTAATAAGAATATAACACTATATATTGACTCGATAGCTTCTGAAACAGCTGAGATCAATAAAATAATTTAAGACTACACAGATCGTAAATAATTAAGCCCGCTGAAAGATTTTCACTGCGCTTTAATGCCGCGGAACTAGTTAATTGTAAAGAGTTCCCATTCTCTAACAATATAAATACTAATAACCGCAACACTACGCACTCAACTCTGTGTAATTATCTATATTCAACTGAAAGGTTATAGAAATTTATTTAGACCTTTTGATATTAATACGATTCCCAGTCTATCCTGTCAAGTATAAACAAATCAATACTTCGCTACTCCTGGGAAAATGTATTCCTATGTGCTAACTAAGACGTACGTCGACATCAAAATCTGCTATTCATACTACATACTAAACTTATCACCTGGAACATGAACGTAGGTGTAGTTTTAGAACAAACTGACAGCTGTCATCTCCATGCTAGGTTCCCGTCGGCACGGAGTTTGTTTAGTTATCTTGGATAACAATAACAAATTATGCGTAGAATCAAGTTGATTCTTTACTTCTCAATCTATTATAATTTAATGAAAACGATAGTGATAAACAATTGCAGTTGAAGTTTTTTTTTATATAATTAGATCAGATAGTGTAAATTACCTAGGATCGAGCGGCTTAAACTAGGTTACAGAGATCTGCCAGTTGGGAAATTAAGCCATGCTGTCGGTTACCGAAAACTTTAATAAAAATATTGCATCAGCGTAATTAAGATCTATATTTTATAAAATGATGTACCTACGATGAGCTAGCTGTCATAGGCCCTCAAAACTTAGATTTTCTGTCGGTTACCGAAAACTTTAATAAAAATATTGCATCAGCGTAAATAAGATCTATATTTTATAAAATGATGTACCTTCAATGAATTGTACCTACGATGAGCTAGCTGTCATAGGCCCTCAAAACTTAGATTTTCTGATATTATATTTATAAAATCTATTTTATTCAGAGTATATTTGGTTTATTACTTCTTTTGCATTGCTGATCCCTAGAAGGAATCATCATAATTGTAAAAATTCACTTTAAATCAAGTACATAATTATAACAGATTCATCTATTTGAAACGAAAACTGTTATAAAATAAAAAAAACTCAATCATTTTCATAACTTTTAATAACACATTTTAAAAACTACAGAATATATTTAAAAAAAAGGTAGCAGACGATATTGTTAATTATTAAATTATTTCTATGGGGTGATTTCAATAATTAAAAATAAAGCTAATCATCAAATAAATTATCAATTTCTGTAGTATCCATTCCTTCAGGTTTGGAGATTGACTCATCTAATGAAATATCACCAAAGAGTTTAACATCATTTTCATTTACAACACTCAAAGTATTTTCGTTATTGGTGATGAGACCTAAGTTATTGTCCAAAATCTTCTGGAATATGTTAGTTTTGAATCTCTCTAAAAGTACACTTCTGAAGTTAGTTAACCATATGTTATAGAATGATGGGTCATGCAACACACACTCCTCTCTCATTACTTTGAATGCAGAAAAAGATTTAAGATAGTCATCTCCGTAAGATAATAACACAATTCGTTCAATTACTTCAGCTAACTGCTCACAAACCATATTAAGTGGCTCTCCGTAGGACAAGAGTTCTTTAAAATCATTAGCAGGATTTACAGTGCCGACTTTATTGATCTGTTTTGTTATAACAGAGTTAACATTTAACGAAGCAGTGGAATGTGGTAAGTCATTTGATGATTTGTCATCAGACTGCAGACGTTGATTGACCCAATGCTTTCCACCTTTAGTTTTTTCTTTAATAACCAACTCAAAGGAATTTTTCAATTTTGTCAACGGTTCAGTGGACAATTTATCCAGCATCGGAGGTACTTCCAAGAATTCTTGAACCTCGGGTCTTAAAGGTGGCAAAGGTTCATCTGCATAGACAGCTCTGTGCGAAATAGTATCCAAAAAATGTTGTATAGCTGGATTGACGGATTTTTCCATTAAAAATGCTTCTTCATTATCATTACCAGCCTGCATTAAATCCATTGAATCTATTAACATGTCAACCGCATTTACCTGGTCACTGTTCAATGGATATCTCTTTTGATTTAGTGAAGGAAAAGTCATATGTCTGTAATCATCTTTAAATGCTAATGTTATCATAGACAAACATTTGTAGTCTTTTTCTGTTACAGGAAATAGAGCAACCATATTTGGTGCAGCGTTTTTGCATCTAATTTTTCGGGCTATGGCAACGAGGTTATTTTTATCTAAAACAGTGATCAGCGCATCCAAGGCAGTGCAAGCATTTTCATCACCTTTTCTGGCCACAATGTAAGTCACACCGTCTCCTGATAAATCATTCCAATGAATGTTTTCATTTTTTGTAAAGCAGTGAACCGTTAAACATTTTTCTCCTGCCTCATATTTCATCGAGTTATCTAATTTTGTGAAAGGAACTATGGTTTTACCGTAAGTATAGCCAGAAACAATGTCCAGTTCATCTATAGTTTCCGTATTGTTACTGGTCTTGAAATAACTCTTTTCAGCCATGATGCATTCCGTAGAGGAAGTATTCTGATTTTTATATGCTTTTTTCCACACACCCAAAGTCTTGTTGTCCCTTATCTTACCATATCCTGACACCGGAATAGCTATGTTACGATTGATACATAAGTCAGCATTCCACGCTTGAGGAGATGTGATCTTCTTTTTGTGAAACATGAGTTGTAAAATTGCCTCTTCAAAACTGCAGGACAAGCCATCGGTGAGCATTATGAACTTCTTTAACATTGATTCACTTTTAATCTGTTCTTCAGTCTTCTCGTTTAATTTGTCAGTAGGTTCAGATTCGTCATCAATCCAAATGTCAGGACCAATAACAATCAATTCATATCCAGAATCTTTATAGCCATTTATCAACTGGAAAAAAAATATGCAAATATACTCAGTGGTAATTGTATAAGAAGTAAATAAATAGGTCCCAGGTGGGTCATCGATTTCTTCCATTTTTATTTTTTTTAAACCCATCCGAGGTTTAAAAAACCCCAAGTTTTAACAATGAAAACAATAAAAAAAAACTACAAGTTACAAGTCAAAAAGATGGCAGGGCGGTGCCCTGGCTCATTTTCAGGTGCCAGGCCACTGACCTGGCCCTACTACTCCACTGTATATACTACAAGCGCACATGTAAAATTTTAATCCTGGATAATAATTTACAATAAAACCTAATTTTTATATGCCTGGATTTCATGTTTTTCTATTATTTGTGTGTTTATCCAATGGTCCCTTTTCCCCTTTAGGCATATAAACATTACAGTTATTTTAGCATAGTCAACTCAATTTTCAATTATCAACTTTTCACCTGTTTAGATTTGCACCCAGGAAATTTATCAGTGCAAAATTACATATTGAATGATAAATAAAATCTCAATACAACATATGTTTGAATTTTGTACTTTTCCACGAGTTTTGTCGCTAACGACCCGGGTTTCGCCAGAAAGGCGTTAGCAACAAAACTCATGGAAAAGTACAAAACTCAAACAATTTGATATTGAAATTCCATCAAGCACCCTCAGTCGAAATCCTTAATTATATCAGCATATATGCTGATAAGAAAGAATAGTGCATTATGTACTCATATAAATAAAATTACCATATCCAGTTCATCATCACTAACATCCGGACAAGATTTAAGGTCAGTCATCAGAACAATTTTTTTGTGTGTAATTTTTTGGCCAACTAGTTCCTCATTGAGGAAGTCTGCTGCGACTGCCAGTGCATCTAGCCAATCAGCCTGATACGATGTTGGCTTTATCTAAAACAAAGATACTTAGTACATAACATTCTGTATCATACAAATAAATTTGCAACAGATTAAGACATCAAGACCCGAATTTCCCGAATACCTGAAACGAATATACAAAAGATATAGGTATTATGGATACATAATAAATTTATAAAACTGTCAGTATTTTACCACATTGAGGGATAGCAAAAGTAAAATTGAGCGACAGATGAAAGACGTAGAGAACTCACCTTCTTTCTGACGGTATCTATGAGACTCCAAGTAGGTGTTTTCAGCTCAGTTGCTATACTTATATGCTGATAGCCTTCCCCACCGGAAGCTAGATTGTTATTAGATTCTTTCGAACCCATGACAACAATGCCTATCAAGTCTTTGGGTCGACTAAATATTTTACGTTCGATTATTCTTATTAGACATGCACAAGATTTTTCAAAAAACGTCAGAGGTTCATTCTTATTGCTTTCCGATACTGATCCACCGATATCTAATATAATTAAAGTAGCTTCACAATTTGAACGAGCCATGGTAAATATGTCAAAATCAACCGTTCTTCCAACAAAATGATTGAAGCCACTGTATACCCAGCACTTTGCAAGTTCAGACTTGTCTGCAATATTATGCATAGATAAACATATTATGTTATCTATGAATATTATGACGAAGTATATTGTTGACGTTGTTGTCTATGATTGTCTGTAAACAAGAACGTCAAACGAAAATAATTATGTCACCTGTGAGCAGGGTTGCCAGATTTCCAAAATCTCAGATAGGATTCATTATTTCGAACGATCAAAAAAAAAGGAAGAAATTAATACCTCCAAGGACGAGCGCATAGATAACATGACGAGCGTGACCATATGGTCACAGCTAACACCGTTGTCTATTTTTCCCTATTTCTGTCTTTTTTCTACCTGAACATCGTATCTTAAGCAGGGCTGTGGAGTCGGAAAAAAAAAGTACGACTCCGACTCCAGCATTTACCAAAACCACGACTCCGACTCCGTCATTGACCAAAAACACGACTCCGACTCCGACTAAAAAAAGGTTAATATCGTCACTTTTTTCCCCTAATTTTCCTATTTATGTGTATTCAATTAAATATTAACCCTATCAATGCGGCCAAAAGCCAAATTTGACATATTAAATGCAAAAATAGAAAGAATTTCAAAATTTCCGACTCCGGCCAAAAAGCTCCGACTCCACGACTCCACAGCCCTGATCTTAAGATTAAATATGTATATCGATGACTTAAAGAGTAAATTTGCTATCTCCGTGTTTGTCAATTGTGCAGGAGAGGGTAAAAACTGATTATTTTGGTATTTCCAAACCGATCGGGAAAATTTCAAATAAGACTTTCAAACGATTTTTTTTACCACCGTTGAAAAACAACGAATGAATGACAGGTGACAATAGAAAATGGTGGAGTTGGATAATTACCAGAGAAGGTTTTAGAACGACAATGGATTAATCAAATTTTCCTAAAACTTTTTTACGATGCACTCAAAAAAGTTTTAGTTATAAAATTTTTACGGCACATACACATTGCATTATACAACAAGATGGCATTTATATGTAAGAATGTAAGTAACATCCCTTAGTTCAAAGATTAGGTTATAGGTCAGAAAATGCCAATATCTGAAGCTATACCGTTGAACTGTATTGTCAACTTTTAATAGTCGCGAGAGCGAAACCGTCTTCGTTATTAATTAATTTCACTAGGTAAATTATTTAAGATAGCATACATTATAAAAACAAATCTGGCATATATAGATTACAGTGTAGTGACTGCCCAAAGTTCTACATCGGAAAAACGTCACGAACTTTAAATATTTGAGTGGCTGAACATTTATTCGCATTTCGATTCGAGAATCACGCGTTCGATATAAATACAGGAGTTGATTTGTTACATAAAAACTTTTTTTAACCATGTCCGCTCCCAACTTGGAGCATATGGACTCCTCGCGGAGTTTATCTCAACATATGTTTTTCTATGAGAACTGCTTGTTACTCAGTTGCTCAACCTCTCTTTGTTGGATAGAGTAGGGATGAAAAGTATACGAGGACTAGGACAGGACTAGTGATTAGCTAATCGCTGTCACCATGCGTCGCTCTTTGGTATCGGAAAGGTGGGAAGGAATGTTCAACAACACAAACACCCATGCCTCTGAACAGATTTATCGTCTGAAAAAATCCGCTCGTACCGGGAATCGAACCCGGACGGTCCGGCACGCAAGCCAACAACGTTGACACTGCGCCACGGACCGGACATGGGCGAATATAAATTGTTTTATCAAGAAATATTAGAGATAAATAGGGATCAGTGTAATAGTTTGCCAATTTTTAACGAACAACTTAATCTTCCAAACTCACCATTGTTATACCCCTTTTAATATTTTATTAATTAATAATTAAAACGATACTCAAACAAATTTATTTATTTACTAACACCTCTAAATATGCAAGATACATAAATGAAAAAAGATGTACCGTAAAACGGGGTCAATAGAGACACTTTTTACCCTTCACGACTATGTATCTTCATACCTGCGCCATATAATTCAAATATGAATGGCTTGAAACCTGTTTCTATGGTCGAACTACACATTCATGACAATATTTTTCAAATATTCACTATCGTTATTAAGACACAGTCAATTTTGTTCGATGTTTCTATTCACATTGAATCGGGGTTGAATAGAGACGAGAGGGTAAATCGAGACTTGGCAGGTGAATAGAAACAAATACAGATTGTAATGATTGTAATATATGAACCTCTATTCTATAAGAGTCTCTATTCATTTCGTTTTACTGTACTTATAAACAAAAAAAAAAACATGATTGATTTTAATCTTCGTGCAATAAAAGAGAAGTTTATAACGGGTCAAAAATTAAGGATGCACAGGCATTGTTTCAATTTTAGCCAGTCATTTAGTTGGTTTGGTTTTGTCATTCGAGAGATAGTATTATAGTCATTGTAAAGAATTATACATAAATAGTGAAAAACACATAGGATTCTTAGTAAAGTTGTGCTTAAGTTAAATCCTTGTTTTTGTTTAGCCCGTTTTACCGGTACATATATTTTTATCAACACTTTCAGGACCGGCCCCGGTTTTTGTGTCGACTGTTAAGGACCAGTACCGCGCCAGCGCAGGTTTGCATATGGTATTACTCAATCTTATCTTTCAGTTTATTCATAATGTAAAATGAGTCTTCAAAATGGATTTACGACAGGATCGGTTCTTTTGCAGGTGTCGATTCTACACTAAAATTTTATTATGACTTTGAATTATGTTCATGTAATTATTTTGTCAATACTTTTATTTCAGTCAAGACCAAGCTTTTTGATTGATACGTTTGGGTTTCGTGTTTTAATTTTGTGTGCTGTTCATAATTTTTTTTTGAATATAATAGACCGATTTTGTGATTTCATTTTTGAACTTTTTTAAATCATAGCCCACAAAAAAGACAATACATCATACCTGGAAAATTACTATCAAATTTTCCAAAGTGTCTGATTTTATTACACAACCCTGATGAATAATTTATTCTGACCATATCTGCTCCCAAACTTTGGACAAGATTCTCTAAAAGTAACAAATTAATCCTACCGTTAATAAAAATGATATGATGATTTTAATAAAGTATATGTATAAAAAAGTGCATATTTCTACAAAAACATTAAGGATTTTTAACCAATTTTTTGCAGTCTACACCAGCCATACTCAAACTTTTTTTCCTCTCGGCCAGATTCCGTTTTTTGCTTTTCTACATGGGCCACAACATATAAAAAAAAAAAAAAATTATTTATGTATTATGATATCAAAATAAAACTATTTTATTTTTTGTTGATATTTATTTATTAAAGAAGACTTACAGCATAAATAACAAAATATAAAAAATTTTGGCAAAAAAAGTAAAATTTACTGCTAAAAGTAGTCTTCTAGATACAGCTTTAAGTTTAAGATGAAAAGGAAAAAATAAAATAAAAATTAATGAGAATTATGATATTGAGTCAAACTTTGAACTATCTTCGTCAAATCAGGTTCCTGATTACTTCAGGCTACTCTTAATATATCATCAAGGTGAGAATCATTAAGCCGATTTCTATACACGCTCTTCGCATATTTCATTTTAGAATATGACGATTCACAGAGATACGTAGATGAGAATAATGTGAGCAGAAACTGGGCACATTTTTGTACAGTTTTGTATTTTTCTGGTACTAGTTTCCAAAATTCTTCATATTGCCCTTCTTGCCTCTTTTCTTTAAAAATAATTTTCAGATTCGTATCGTTTTTGAGCTCGATAAATTCATCAAATAACTTTGCATAATCAAATCCCAATGCAGCTAGTTGTTCAATTATTTTTTTTCACCCTGTAAATGACGATTAAGTTCATTAAGTTTTGCTGTGATATCGCACAGAAAGGCTTAAATACACCACCATCCATCATTTTCTATTTCTTTGTAAACTTTGTTTTTATTTTGTAGAAACAATTTCTTGCCTTAAAGAAAAAATCGTTCCAGACATTTACCCTACTTAGCCATCGCACTGAAGTATGTAAAAGAACGTCGCTATAATTACTGTCCATTTCTTAAAAAAACTTTTAAATTTTCTGTGATTCAGTTCGTTTGCTCGGATATAATTTACTATATTTATAACGGTTTTCATCACAGCATTAACTTTGTCCATGGAGATACGTGCTGCCAAGTTTTCTTGATGTATAACTCAGTGAAAAGATAATAGGTTTGTTAATTTGTATTTATTTTCTTTTTCTATTTTCTTCAGTTAATTTTCGTTTGCATTTTGAAAAATATTTGGTGACTATAATTATTTTGGGCCGCACATAAGAGCTATTTGGGCCGCGGTTTGAGTATCGCTGGTCTATACTATAAGGCAGGCATGGGCAACCTTTCCTAGGTTTGGGGCCAAATTATCATTTTTTCTCCGAAGTGAAGGGCTGGACCAAATTATTAAACATAAAAAAGTAATATTTAATTCAATATAACACAATGTTACTACTTATATATATTTTTTTATTTACCTCCAAAAGAATTATATGTGATGTTTGTGAGCTGATGGACTAGGAAAATGGTTTTAAAAAATTAGTATCCTTCTCTGGAACTATTAATTTCTTTCTCCTTTGAAGTCTTTTGAAGATATCTACACTAAGGGGACAAATTTTGTTCCGAATTTGGTAGCGGTCAAGTAATGATAGTATGTCTATATCTATGAAATTTGTATTGCTTACTAAGTCATTGGACATTTACCATATTGAATAAGAGAAAACTGTAGAAAGCAAAAAATATTGAGTTTAGTTTGACAAGGATTCTTACTTTAAAACTCATATTTAAAGTACATAGTTTTCTCAAAGTATATATATATAGTATATCTCAAAGTATATATTAAGAAAGACGTTTATGGAAATTTTATTATTTATAAGCAGGGCTGTGGAGTCGGGGCTTTTTGGCCAGAGAACTTTTTATTTTTGCATTTAATATGTCAAATTTGGCTATTGGCCGGATTGATATTTAATTGAATACACATCAATAGGAAAATTAGGCTAAAAAAAAGTGATGAAATTAAACTTTTTAGTCGGAGTTGTGGTTTTGGTAAATGCTTAAGTCGGAGTCAAACTTTTTTTTATCGACTCCACAGCCCTGTTTATAAGAGTTAAAATTTCAAGTAGTGTGTTTGAATGTGGCCTACGTCCGATGCTATACGGGATTGCTGAAGCCCGCACCATTTCACACTGCTACTGCATATTTTTTGTCACTCTAACTGGCAGTTACACATAAGATATTTTCGTGCTGCGCTACGTTTGCCTACATAAGTATAAATATTGTAGATGAAACATTCACTGGGTACAGGAAGTTACACACAAAATCGGCTGAGGTTTCATTATCATTGCAAAAATAGGAATTCTACATAGTCACTGCTTCCCGACTGATAGTCTGACTGGTCCGTTTAAATATTTCATTCATACACAAAAATTTCAGACTGTTCCAATTTTCTTTTCAAGATTTCTGCTATTTCAAGTATATGGTCACTTAAGCAATATTGAACTGGTGATATGGAGATTATGTTCCTTGAAATCTTCAGCAAAATATACCTTGCAGGTGATTTAAAATGGGTTGACAATTTTGATGTAAAAATGAAAAAAAAATATTGGTTTTCACTAGTTTATTAGTGAAATAATTATACAAGTGGAATATTCAAAAAATCTTTTCACTTCCTGGGCCTGTTCTGCTGTCTCTGGCTATCGCGAGGGAAGGATCGTTGAGGTGGAATTCTGCAACGTCTGTCCTTCTTGGACCTGTTGCGTACAACCTTGCTGTGGATTGCGCAGGACACACAGTAGTGGAGCTTAGCATACAATTTAGGTAGCTGGTAAGCGGCTAAAGAAAAAAAATACAATTAAAATTTATACTGTAGTATAAGCCAGCTTAGCATCACAAAAAAGATCAGAACAAAATAATGGATATAGATGATATAATCTTGTGCACTCATAACTTCCCCGTCTTTGGTGACCAAGGGTTCTTGGAGTGATACCAAGAGTACCTATAATTTAGTTTCATGTATGTGATACACATTGAAAATTTTAAAAACATAGAATCTTCCATATGTTTTTCAAAGTGGGTAAAACTAGGTGAGATGAGCAGTCACTGAATTCGTGTATGGGTACACAAAAATTAGTGTTTCAAGAATATTAATCTTTAGAATCATTAATGCCTCGATTACCTCTAGGCAATGATAGAAAAAGATTTTAGCTTCCAACTCCCACGAGTATTTGTCAATTAGTGATTCGTATTTATCCTCTCAATGCTAATCTAGGGTTCAGTTACGAGGTGAAAAGAGAAGAGAATGAATATAAATTAGTATACAACAATTGAAAGGTTGGGGGGGTTAAAAGCTTGAAATGTGGGAAAAAAATCACAGGAGTTTTTTTCGTGACATGACATATTGCAAAAATATATTTCAGAAGATCGTTATACTCACGGTCATAAGAGGCTTCCATTATATCTCGAACGGCAGCAGCTTCGACAATGTTCCTAATAACAAATTTTTTGATGGCTTTATCCTTAGGAACGCATCGTGCACAGTTAGTACAGCGAACGGGTTCAACGTGACCGCGTCCATTTTTGGAACGTCCTGCGTTACGTCGTTTGCAAGTCTACAATAAAACAATCAAAAAATGATTATGTTTTCAAGGAATATACATGAAAATGGAATTACGATATCGAGCTATTCATGTAAGAATGGCGGTATTAGTAGTCCTATTCTTTTAATTAAAATCGCCCAAGAATCGCATCGGCAAAAATTAAAAGTGTCACCCGCATTTCAACAAATGTTTATAACATAGTGGTAACTAAGAAATTGACACTGCTCGTTTTGGTCACTAAATATAGTTGGAATCGAACACGTATGGTATAACTGATTAATTGGTCCTTCAAATACCCTTTTAATATTACACATACTTTTCACCCATCTCGCATAAATTTGAAATCGTCAGACGTATTGCTGACGTTCAGTAAGCGAAACATTTATGGTTAGGGCCACATGGCTGACAGCACACTTATTGTGCGCGGATTTACCATAAGATAGTAGGTTGCTGGCATAGTATTGTAGCCTTTCACTTGGAAGAACATAATATGTGTTTAAATTACAAGTATACAGGAATAAAGTGGCATATCCGAAGACAAAACGAAAAAACGTACCATTTCTGACGATCGCGAAGAACAGAGAACGGAAACGGGATTGAAAGTTGTTAAGCTTATTTGATAAGTTTTGATTGTAATCAACTAGATGTCGCACGAAGCACTAATGCTGCCATTGGTAATTTCCGGCTAAATAATCAAATTTTAAATAACTATAAATTTCAGTTCTCAAATGAAGTTTATGTACAAATTTCTGTTCAATGAACCCTTTTATTTTTCAACAAATACACATAGCAAAAAAAGGTTTATTATTGCGATAGTGTGATTGTGCGTGAAAAAATTAGATATATTGCCATGGTAGTTTTGAATATTTTTTTGTTTTGTTTTTGAATGAAGCAAGAATTGAATTGATTACTACTTAGGTGTAGCTCAGTAAAATTTTAATTTTATGTGAGGCTAGTAAACGTATAAAAAGGATATTTGGACAAAACCAAAGCAATACATTAAGTGTTCGTTTTAATCGTTGTTGTTGAATATCTTAAAAGATATTAAACAAAAGGTGTATAGAGGTTATCAGGGCTGTCAAAGCTTTTGATAAAATATTCACAATATCATCGTAAATATTATTTTGCATGTTTACATGTTTCAAACCAATTGAATAAATACAAATTATTCATAAAATCATAATAAAAATTCTACAAAAAAATCATTTTATGATAGCCAATCGGGGTGGAAAACTGACATAATATTATAAATTGTTTGTGACAACCTTAATTGAGGATTTCTAAATACGCTCTTAAACCATTTGGTATGGTAATTAACATGGGATTGCTTTCATTAGGGATCAAAGACACCTAAGCCCTTGAATAACGTAAGTTGTTTTACAGTATTGTCCTTTATTAATT
Organism: Himalopsyche kuldschensis; assembly: GCA_028554975.1. Taxonomy (NCBI): domain Eukaryota; kingdom Metazoa; phylum Arthropoda; class Insecta; order Trichoptera; family Rhyacophilidae; genus Himalopsyche; species Himalopsyche kuldschensis. The sequence continues at coordinate 20,945,980 of JAHFWI010000003.1, forward strand.
TTTGAAAAAGTCGTAGTATACAGGGCAAAAAGTGGGGAATTCTTCTAGCTGGTAACAGGTTAATAATTAATATAAAAATTTTATAACTTTGATTATTCCACGTATTGTGTAACTAACTGTGACACGTGTTTCGCCTCTTTCAGAGGCATCTTCAGACTTACTATCGCAAAGTTTGCTTAAGTAATGAAGCAAGATAAATTCTAACATTTTAACATTTTAAATTATGAAATTACAAAATGGATTACGGGTTTTTTTCCTTCTAAAGGAAACAAGGAAGGGGGTGATAGAATTTTTTTTTATATTAAAATGAACTTCCACAAAGTTACCGCCGAAACCATCGAAAATATTAGGTTAATGATTATTTGTACATATGTAGGTATCTAACCTGTACCTGTAGTTTTTATTTAGTGTGTAGCATATATATTAATATGAATCATTTTACAACAATATTATGTTATTTATCATTGTACATACTATTTATTAAACATTATTTAGCTCATGAATGACCACAGATTAGAATACGTACACATGTTAGGTTGTCATCAAATAATATAATAAAAATTATGTGAAGATACTGATGAATGAAATTTAAAGCATAAGCTTGTTTTCAAATTGGTCGAAAAAAATTCTTCCAATTTATAATTACTCTTATTTGCTTTCATTTAAAAGAGGGCAAACGTTGAAATTAAAAATATCATATTTTTTTTAACACATAATTTCGATAAGCGATAATAATTGAATTTTCTAATTTTTCTTTGATGTAAAAGGACAGATTTCGATAATTGATTATTTCTCTATTCTTATTTTCTTGCTGATTATGCACTGATTTAAAATTTACTCTCAACATAATTTCATTTCAATGGGATAAAGTAACAATCAAACAAAAATCTTATTTAGCGATTACAAACATTTGTTATCGCCCATGATCCTACCTCATCAGTGCCTCCGCTATAATGTATAATATATAGGTGTCACTTTTTTATAAAATACAAATAATATTACTGCAGTCTATTGGTCATTCTCAAAATAATAGACAATTACAAATTTGGCCACACACATATTTTGGCATTTCTTTCTGTCATATGCGTAAAAAAGAGACAGCTATATAAACCTTGCTGTGAAGTGTAAAGTTAAATTATTGCATGTACTTAGTACCTAGTATGTATGCAAAATAAAATTCTACGAATTCCGTACCGTCTGTTGGAAGTTGGAGCAATTTATCAGGTTCAATCAGTCTGAATATTATTATGATTGAAATTATCGTGGATATTGGGAACCATAATTGACGCTTGCTCCGCTTCAAGAGTGAAAATTGAGTTTGTCCTTTCTGACAATTCATGTCCATTTTGAGTTTTTCGTTTCGTTTTACAAGCTAATAACTTAAGTGCGTCATCGATATAGCAATGGATTTAATTATCTAATTATATGTTCAAATGAGGATGATCTTCAGTATATGATTGTTTGTACCGCGATACTAGTGTAATGTCACAACATGGCTACCCCGAAAGATTGTCTGGAAGGTCGAAAGTGCTTCAAGAAGACGGAATATGCCAACCTACAATCGAATTGCTGGTGGAGTCTCTCACGGGCTCCGCCTTTCAAATGACAGTTTCTCCCCATGACACTGTTTACTTGATCAAAACAAAAATTTTCCGAGTAGAAGGTATGATGTAATAACTTACTATATATTTTTTTGTAAGCAATAATCGTAGAGCAATGCTAAGAAACTCTATTCTTCTAATTGCAGGTATACCTGTATCGCAGCAGCATTTACTATATAATTTCAAGGAACTTGATGATTCGGCCAGTCTGAATGATTACTCCATAAAAGATGGCTGTACTCTGAAACTGGTGTTGTCCATAAAGGGTGGCCCCATATCAACTCGACGTCTTCCCTTGCCTTCTGACGATGATATTCAATGGCGAGACATTCGGGATTTTGTTGAAAATAATAGGTTTGACATAATTTAAACAATTTCCCTCATTAATAATGGAGAATTATCAATAAATCAACATCTATCAATGTTTATACAAAACTTCTATTGTAAAATACTTTGATGAAAGTTAAAGATAAAATAAATAAATAATACTGCTTAAGGTACTGTCAGCAGCAGTTTAAAGTATGTTGTAAAAGGCTTGTGATATGGAAAATAGTGAACGGTTTTCTTTTTAATACTATGTGCTATTTGTGTGACAGGATCTTTTGTGAATGTCATATGACAGTCGATACAAAATATATATATATATATTCAGGATTATTAAGTTGGAGTGCTCAAGCTGTGACTACCTGGAATACAATGTATGTGTATCATCTTGTTAAGATTACCCTTTATGTAGCAAGTTTATGTTAAACATTGGTTATTTGCTGGTAATTGTTGATAAATATTTAGCTCATTTAAACGACTGCATATAATTTCAAGCCTTTTGCTGTAGAAAATTTCTGATTATAAAGTCTTGAAGAGGATTCATCATTAAAAAAAGGCATGTATTTAATGGGTCAGTAACTAATTCAAGTTTTGGTCAGTTAAATAAATAAATGGTCAGTTAATATTATAAACAGTCAGTTGTCATTGTATCAGTGTGAATGTGGTCATTTATTAAATAAAACGATCAGTAATATATTTTAATGGTTAGTTATTTATTAAAAACGCTTAGTATTTAATTTAAATGGTCAGTTATTTATAAAAATGAAGTTTTAGTTTGACAGCTTGTGAATTTTATCAAATATGGTCGTATGAGATAAATTTATGACATGTTCTATGAAAAATTAGCGCATGAAATGACATTTACTATTTTTTAACTGACCATTTATTATTTTTAACTGACCGTTTTAAGTATTTATTACTGACCATTTATCTAATTAGAAACTGACCAAATAATTAGTAGTCATTAAAAAATTGTTCCATTTTGTGTCCCTCTGCACACATTCATCCTTGCAGTATTATATTGCAATTTAATAAGAACTGTTAAAATAGTAATGGTACTTTGATGTGTAGATGGTAATGATTATCCGTTGTGATGAGAGTATTACATTCTATCTTTTATTTACATTCTTTCTGTTACTGTTACTTATACAATGTTATTACATTTACCTACACTGAGTTAGCAATGGGTAATCTAACAATTATATATATATATGCAACTATTTTTATAGATATATAACTAGAGGGAGGACTATTCGCTTTCTTTATTCTCCATGCCCAGGATAGGATGGTAATTATGTCCATGCCTTTAGATGCAAATCCATAAACAAAAATACTATCAAGTATGAGATTGCCCTGTTGTGGCTTCAAATGCTTAATTGATACAGTTAACAACAAGACAAGGACAGTATTCCACCCGGCTACAGTTTGTTGTAACATTGACAGTCACAAATTGTGAAATTTATATGACGCTATTTGATTGTTTTGAAACATATTTTTGTTTGAAATCATGTTACGATTTCAGTTTGAAACAAATAAATAATTATCAAATCAATTCTTTTTTCAGGGATGAGGCTCTAGAGTGGTTGCCTCCGGGATGTAAGGTTCTGGTTTTTAGGGATGGTGACAATGTCAATCTCGTTAAGGTCATAGAAGAAGAGGATGAAGTGGAATCTTATTCACCACTCAGTGATTATTCTTTTTCTGGTTAGTAATTCTATGATTGAGTAATCTATCATAAATGGCATGCTATCTCAAACATGTGTATTGAAAGTTTCAGAATTTTAGATAATAACTGGATGAGATCCCAATGGGTACTAATAAATCGATTTGATATAGTTTTAGAGTATTTATTACAAATGTATTGGTAAAAAAATTATATATTTTATTTTTGCAGAAGAAACGGCTCTTACTATGTGCAAAATGATTGATTTGCGGTGTAAGATGGAAAACCTGTCTATGAAACGTAATAAAAAGAAACACATAGTTTCTAAAGAAAAAGGTGAAAATTGATTTCTACCATTATCATGAAAAAGAAAAATTAACTTATATACATACTTATTTGATAAATAACATGCATGATTGTAAAATACTTCTCTCTTTCTTTTCCAGACGTTAAAAAGAAATCACCATTGCCTTTGAAGAAAACTCTCAGCGAAGAGACTTTATCATCCACCATTAACGGCCTTTTTGATGAAACTCCTAATTTTACTAAATATAAAGCCAACAGATTTAATTCTGACGATTCACATCCGCCACCTGTATCGTCATATAGTACAATTTTCCATTCAGACACCTCATATGGAAAGTTTGCTAATAAGAGTCCTCTTAATGATAAATACGGACACTGGCCACCCATAGGTAGTTATTCTGATTTAGCTAGCAACGACAATGCCGTTTCATCGGCCGGCAGAGCTTGGCGTACGACCAATTCAAACTATCCAAGCGGGGAAACCGCTTCGCCGTCAGACTTTTTGATACGGCCTGCCAACATTTTGCGGAATGACTCCGGCGAACGTTTCAGCAATGGTTCCGTCCTAGCTTCCACTTCTAATGCCCTACCGTCTTATGTGAATGGAAATGTTAACATCGAGCCGAGTGACATTAATGCTTTCCGCGAGAGTGGTTCTAGTAAAAGCATGTTCCTGGGAGAAAGATCTCTCATACCTGGTGAAATCATTGAAGCTAATGGAAATGGAGGTAACATAGAATTTTTTTATACAGTATAGTAGAACCTCGATTATCCGGACTGATTGGGGATGAAGGTAGTCTGGATAAGGACAAATCCGGATAATCGAAAAAGTCATAATTGATGGGAAAAGACAAGTATATTCAATATAAATCATTTTTGTTTCTTTAGATTAATACATAGCTTTAATAATAAATTATTTTATATTGAAAAATTGAAAAATGAAAAAAAAAGATGCCAAAGATTTGTTGGATAGTTTCTTCCAATTTAAAATGTCTCGTCAGCATTGTAAATAAATTCTTCGCCTAGTCCTTCCTTCTCCACAAACAACTTCAATGTGCCAATGAAAGTGTTTGCTGAAGGTATGTCAGCAGAAAGCCTTTTCCCACGAATCTCAAGTTCCCTGATAACATGTCGACCTTTGAATTTTTCAAGCCAGCCCGAGCTTGCTTTATCTCCATTTAATCTTTTATTTTGTATTGAAAAATATTGCTTTTTCATGGTAATGGACCAGATATTGGCTATCCAGATGATCGTCTTTGTATGAACCACATAAAAATACACTCTTCAACTTCTTCATTTTGTGATGTTTTCATATCTTTACGCTCTGAGCTTCCATATTATGACATTAAACAATTGGTAAACTTCAAGATTTTGTACTTTGTTTTTTTATATCCGAGATTGTTCGAGACGTTCCGACACCATATTTATTGGACAAAAAAGTCCCGATTCACCCCGTTTCACAGCATCGATTATATCCAATTTGTCTTTTAATGAAACTACGACACATTTTCTTATCGTTGACATATCGGTAATATTAAAATTAAATATTTAAATCGTGATAAATTTTTCAAGAAACAAACGTTCAATGCGTATTGAATTTGGACTATGACTGACCCATATTTTACACAGGACTTATTGTTAGAACAAATGCAACAATCAAAATATTAAGACTGCATTCCATCACGTACGTAAACAGTGGACACAATTCGCCACGTGCATATCAGCAATTTTGTAATATTTTTGGTTATTTTGACCAATCCCGATAATCGGAAATCCGGATAATCGAGGTTCTACTGTATATCCATTGTTTCAAACTAAAATAGTTAATTTATAAAAAAAAAATTGCAATTCATAATGTATAACTCGCATGTGCTTAAAAGTGAATCTTCATCAAAAAAAATTTTTTACATCCAACCTAAGTAACAGGAACTTTAATAATTTTTTTATTACAATGCCAAATTTATCAGCATAATAGATAATTTTCTATTTTGTCAGGTGCAACTGCAGCTCCGTTAGTCATAGAATCTTCGCCAACTCTCGGTTCTCTCCAGCTGCCTACGAGTTCTACCACACAGAGATCTATGTTATTGACACACGCCGCTAATACAGGTGTGTATGTTTCTTCGGGCATTTGATGTGTGTATTAATTTAGATGTTTAATAGGCATAATCATAAATGATTGATAAAATTTTATTTCAAAAAAAATCATTATCATTCACATTTTAAACCACTCGGAAGATTAAAAACAATCTTTTTTCCTTAAATTTTTCCTTTCCTATTCATATCAGTGATCTGTATTTCTACTTCTGTATTCTGCAGACGTTCATTGTGACTTTCCGCAGCAATTGAATCCATTTGGTTGGAAAATGAAACAAGCCGGATTAAGGCTAACCTGGGGCATATATATGTGACACGTGCCCGATTAAAATTTACTGTATAATATTGAATGTTACGACAGGCTGCTGATATGAAGTCTGCACATCATCACTACATTTTTGTCATTGTAAAGCATTATGTTTTTTACAGGGCATAGCGTTCACAGCGAATACCGAATGGGCCGGCTGTTAGGAGACGACGCAGAGTCCACCCCCGAGAGGTACGATAGTCGCACTCAATATTACTTCCATCAACCGAGTACCGGTAACACCCACGTGAAGAGACTGCCTCGGAGTGTTGTCTTCGGATCGAATTCTCATTTGAATAGCTTACAAGAAACTAAAGGTCGTAAAGATGTTGATAAGATGAAAGTGGGAGAAAAACCAACTGCAGGGCCATCCCTAGGCAGCGAACCTCAGCTCGATCGTTTGCAAGATTTGCAAGAAGAAAAGGTCTCGAAGAAGAATTCGATTCTCAGTCATTCTGTTTCAAATCTGTATCTCAATTCGAGTAATAGTAATGCCAAGCTTTACGCTCCGCGCGGAGAGTTCAGTTCTCATTCTGAATTGGACAGATCTGAGGACCTCAAACTAAGACGGACGTCTGCTGTCAAGCCTGGTAATATGATATTTTCCAGTAGCACTTCTGATCTACTCAATCTTAAAAGGAACAGAATATTACCTTCTCTCAGTAGACATCGTAATTGTGAACATTTAGATGTGAGCGATGAATGCTTAGATAAAGTGGATATTATAAAACATGAAAATTTGCACTACAGACCTGAGAATGAAATGTTACTCGATGATGCAGCTTACGGAAGTAAATCTAAAAACAGCTGCGAGACTTGCAGTTCTTCGACTGAAAAAATGTTTACAGGAAGAAATTTGTCAAATAACTATTCTGACGGACAGTTCAGGCGGACTGCTGAAATGGGCCGCATGAGTACAGACAGAGCTGACAACTCTCACTCCATTCATAATATTCAACTCGTTCAAAACGAAGACGGCTCTGACCGACCATTCAATAATAACGTTTCTCTAAAAAATTTAGAAGTGGGAAGCGAGCGTCGCTGTCGTAGAGTAAAAAAAATTCCCAAAATCGATCATAACAATTTCCAAGATCATAAAAATCGAGCGGACAGCGTTACCAGGAGACAATTCATGGTCGGGTGCGGTCAAGGATACGAAGCCGTCATACAAAAGATGTCTAATAACTGCCGTGTCAGAATACGTGACAAGTTTGACGGAAAGAATACTTCCGAACGCGACCAATTCACCCCTCTGTATAAGCGCTGCGATACGAGAAATTCCGGCTACTCTGGAAGCTCTGTAGAAACGAGAAGTTTCAACGCGCTGGACGAATTCAACTCCATCCGTCCCAAACAGATGAATGAACATCGGGCGTCTCTGGCCGTCGACCCCGTTGATAGTCAAATTATAAATAGTTCCGATCGTAGTGATGCCAAAGAGCATCATGATAATCTTCCGCCTTTGATAGTTGCTAGTAGAGATTTATTTGAATTGAAAGAGGGTGAAAGTAAAAAGACTGGACGCATGCGGTGCGCGATGTGCAAGAAGCGCCTGTCCATAGCCACCGTTCACACTTGCAGATGCGGAGTCGTCTTCTGCGCGCCACATAGGTATGCAGAGATTCACGGATGCCGTTACGATTACAAAGCCGAAGGGCAGGAATACCTTCGGAGGGCCAATCCGCTAGTCAGTGCACCCAAACTCCCAAAAATATAATAAAATTATCCATTTTCGATAACAATAATTTAACTCGTACATATTATACTTAATCAATTTTCCCATGGCTTTTAATATAATAGATTGAAACATGTATTTGATGCGTAACACTCATGTACTAGGTATTATATTATGCAAATTGTAAATCTTCAACTTGGTTTTTTGGCATATTATGAATTACGATACCTATTATTACTGTAGGTCATTAAAATATTAGTTATTTTGTTTGATGTATTCATTTCTAATAGGCGGTTTAATGAAATATGATTGTGCGTTGTCCCTTTGTAAAATTGAGGGATCCAGCATTGATGTTATTATTCATATTGTATAAAATTGTTTTTTTCTTATTTTTTGAATAGTTTGGGGCAGACCTATTTAACGGGGTGGACATGTTGCATATTAGTTTTAACGGCAATAAAATGTATCAAGTTACTCTAAAAAATATCATCAGTGTAATAATCTTTTCATCAGAGAAAACCGACTCAGTTTCTTGACAAATCTTTGAAGTTAATTGATGGCTACCATTAGGGCTTACAAGTTATACATACACCAATTTTTCAAGTGCATAGCTTCCTGCTGAGAATGCATTCATAACAAATTGAGAGAGACTTCAAATGGTGAATGAAGTTATATTGATTGCATGCTCCATTGTTTCTGTGACTGCATTGGTGAGTGAATCAACTATTGCAAGCAATTAAGATTATGTCTCTTGATTATGTAAATGATTTTTTTAAAATTCTTAGTGGCAAAGCAGCATGTGATTACTATACTAACTGGCTAATCTGAATTTTATATTAATTATAACATCCAAATTATAGATGAATAAAATCACAAATTATAATAAGTCAACTGTAAAACTCACGGTTAAATAGCTATGTCGCTTGTAATAATAATTTGCTTTAATATGCAGTTGGAATTCATTTGATAAGACAATACTTTGGGTAATAGAAATTTTAATACACTAACTTATCCATTCTGTTAGTCATCTCACCATAATTTGGGAAATTCTGACATAAAAAAATTTTCCAGCTTGGAAAATTTTTTATATTAGACATATTTGATTTTGGCGATTATTGAATACACTTACATACATCTTATCCAATTATTACAAGACAGGTTATTATTAAAATTTCATTTATTTTATAAATGACAAACGTTTGCTGTTTGTTAATTTTAAACTGCGATTAAAGATTTTTTTATTTGTAGTTTTAAATGATAATTTGAAAAATAATCCCACTGTTATGTATAGTGAATTCCACTGTAAGTATTTTATTAATTTGGTTTCTGTTCTAGAAATAGTTGACCCATTTTCAGGGATGTTAATGTTATTTTTTAAATTCATTAGGGTTATTTAATTTTTTTTGAATATTTAATCCTAATATGCTAACTTAATATTGGTTGGAGTGGAATATATTATGTTTATTGTATCTTACATGTGTATCTATTACTTTTATCACTTGTATGATATTGGCTAGTTCTAATTTGTGTAATCAATTTATTGTCATTGTGTTGTTGAGCAAACATAATTTTTACCCTTTTTTGTTCACGTAAAGTCTTACGTAATTATTTTTGACACTACTGTTTATTACGCAATGAAATATGTGAGGGAAATGTATTGATTAAAAAATATGTTTGATATTTTATAAAGTCAGTTTTACTGTAAATTACAAAAAAAAAATATATATCTTCTAACACTATTTTCTGAGTTTTATTTTATAGAATTAATGACATAAGAATGACAATATCAAGAAATTATAAATACTGTCAATCCTCTTTTTATGCGGTAGATGCATTCCACTGATTATCACATATTATATTATTATAAAAAAACCTTTTTGTTTATTCTTTTGTATTGGTGTCATTTGTATTAGAACTATTGTCACTGTATGATATTGTTTGGTGCGATTTGAGATGAGATTCAAAATCTATTTCAACTAACCTGCCACACAAACAACATGTGATAAAAAAAACTGCTATGCTATCTTTTAAAAGTTAATGAACACTGTATTTTGCACCTAAAGTATGTGGACAAATTGTTTACTCAAAGCATATTATGTTGATAATAGTCTCAAAAACATGTTCTATTATATTTATTTTTTATTTGCATTTTAATAAACTGCATAACTTTGAAATCGCGTTAAGAGGATTTACTGTATCCAAAAGCTACCTGGGTTTATAAAAATACTTACATAAGTTAGACTTGTTAACAGTGTGGATTTCTTTGGATCGGGTAAGATGAGAGCTACACGGTAATTATTGTACTTGTGGAGTTCTTATACATGTTTTCATAAAACGTTTGCAAAGTCGATGGACTACACCATGCCTGGATGGCATGAAGAGAAACGGGACACGAAACGTATAATGATGTATTTAAGAGATTTGTGGCACCTTATTACCACTATTTTAAAATGTAATTATAGGTATAGACTTGAAATCAGGGCTGTGGAGTCAGGGTTATTTGGCTGGAGTCTGATCTTAATCGAAATCCCCACCCACAAAATTTTTGGGTAACCGTAAACAGTAAGTCCCTGACTTAGTGATAAGTTGGTTTTCGTGTAAGTCGTAGAAAACATTTTTTTCAAGTAGTCGTGTGTTAGTTTCAAAGGATAGGTGAAAATAAAATGGATCTACAAACATACACTTAACACTTTGTTTACATTACAGGCCCTTTTAATTACTTTAGTAGTTAACATGCTATTTTGCAATTGTGTTAAGACAATACGAAGAAAGTATTATTTACTCAGGTACGTGTTAAATTCTGCATGCAGCACAATCAGGTTTTATAGATGTTGTACTTTTTCAAAAAGTCGAGGACTTACTGTACTTTTAAAATAGATACTCGCAGATAATACTAAGAGGTATGGTGGTTTGACTTAGTCTTAGCTTAGGTGCCTGAATCCCGCTTGTCCCTTGCCCTGGAAGGCTCCTGATGAGAATTCATAACATATACTCAGCCGAGCTACAGGACAGGACTATGGAATTATTAGCTAAAAAGCAGAGGCTGAGGAGGTATATTCGTTACCATATATTTTGAGTAGGGAGTGGAAATGGTTAAAAAAAATGTTGAGTAATTTTGTTGCTAAATAGAAAGCGTGTATATGAAATTAGGTTTGATAACTTTGCTATTGCACATATTATGTTTTGCCTCTGAGAAGCAATCTGAAAATGCTTCTCAAAATGACGAAGCATGTGTCATTTTTTGTAACAAAATACGTGGAAATTGTTATCAAATCTTAATTTATATTAAAAATGAATATCCCAAATATACCACCGATTCCATTGAAAGTATCAGGGCTGTGGAGTCGGAGTCGTCGCGGCGATTTGGCCGGAGTCGTACTCGGAGTCGGAAATTTTAAAAAGTTTGAACTTTTTATTTTTGCATTTTATATGTCAAATTTGGCTTTTGGTCGCATTGATAGAGTTGATATTTAATTGAATACACACAAATAGGAAAATTAGGGGAAAAAAGTGACGATATTGAACTTTTTTTGGTCGGAGTCAGAGTCGTGTTTTTGGTCAATGTTGGAATCGTGGTTTTGGTAAATGCTGGAGTCGGAGTCGGACTTTTTTTCACTGACTCCACAGCCCTAGAAAGTATAGAAAGAGTATTTTGTATTTGAAAATATTTTATTAATATGTAATACATGAACAGAATGCTATCTTTCTTCGAGAAATTTTTCAAATATTTTTACAACACTGTCAATCCCATCTATGTAATTTGTATCAAAAGTGTCATCGTCAATTGGAAAAGTGTGAGCGAAATCTATAATTTTCACTTTGCACCATGGTTTATTCTGTTGCGATTCACTTAAATTCAATTCCTTCAAGGTTGATTGGTAATCTTTTTTTACCTTTGTCAAGTAATCGTTGTAATTTAAATTAAAAGACTGACTTCTGCCTATTTTTCTAACAGTATCGTGCCAGCATGTTGGATTTTTATTCATCATTGGATTTGATGGGATTGATAAACTGTGTTTTAGAAAAGGTAGAGTAGGCTTGAAAACCGGGCCTGTGAATGAAATCTGACCACTGAAGTTAGCAGTTCCAGAAAAGCCTTCTGGTTTATCAAATGAAATCTTTCGTTGCTGTACAGGTAGAGGCTCTCCTACTTTACTGAAAAAAAAATATTTAATAAAATATGACAAATACTGATTGATTGTAGAATATAATTTGAATATGCTTGCTATTGTTAAAATGTCAAACCTGCTATTCTCATATGCATTGAGATACCGCAATTTTCTGCAGTCATATATTATCAAGAGTGACGTTGAATATAAGAAGACGCTTTTCTGTTTCCTTGCCCATTTTTGAATCTTCCACAATATTGTTAGCAACTGCATCAAAAGTTCGCGGTTAACTCCGTGATCAACTTCTCCGTTCAAGAATATTTTGAGAGCTGAAAATGATGATTACAATAATCATTCTTAAAAAGATCATTTGAATGGTTGTCACAAAGACAGCATTAAGTTGGGGAATAAATGCTATAGATTATGTTTTATTTTGATAAACAGAATATAAAGCAATGTTTATAGGATCGGTTGGGTGGGAAAGAAATATTAGACAGCACAAGCACCCATGCTTTCAGCAGAATTAATTAATCGACTGAAAAAATTCCGCTCATATTGAGACTCGAGCCCCTAAGGTCCATCACTGCATCGCGGAATAAAAAATTATGATAGCCACTAAAAAAATTGATTGTGAAAAATTGCATTCCATTCTGAAATGTGCACTAATTTTTAAATAAGATACTTCTAAGAAAATCAGAGGAATAAAACTCAATTGGATTCCATAAGTGTCTTGTCAAATCTTTACCATTACAATTACAAGGTTTAAAAAAACTTACCCGTTGTGACTGATTCTCCATTCAACTTTTTTCCATATTCTTTATTATATTTGTGTAATTTATCTGTTGATAATTTGTAGACTTGAAATCCTGGAATACAAAAACTCACATCTTTTTTACACTGAGCATATTTCAATTTTTCATTTATAATTTTTTCAGAACTGGCTGTGGGATCCCACGTTTGTTTTCCAATTTTAATATCGAGCACACAAGGTTCTGACATTCCTTCAGTCAAATTCTCCAATATGAGAAATTCAGTCTGTTTTCCTTCAACGCTTAACATTCTGGTGCCGTAGAAATCAGGGATGTAACTTTTCAACTCCAAAAGCATAGGATCTACTGATGTCTGCAATTGTTGATAAAAATTTATCTCTCGATTACCCGTTTCCGGTTTCACTACAGGTTTCAAAACTGAGCCATCATTTGATTTAAGCATACCTAAAATATAAAAATTTCATTAGTTTATTTAAGCATTCCACATTCTAGTTTACATTTTGGTTTATAATGAATTTTATCGTAAATAAAAATATGTAATATCATACATATGTTTATCAAGTGTTTTGAAACATTAACCCCTCGGCATTTGTTCAGCTCTCAGCTTATTAATTTATTGGTGATTTTTTTTTTTGTAATATCATTTTATGATGTATAGTGTAAAAATTAATTGTTTTATGTAGGTTTTAAAAGCATATACATGAAGTAAAAAACAAATGAATGGAAAAAAATATTTACTAATATAATAATTTTTGACTTTATTACATGCCTTTTTCAGTGGGAACTTGTAGATATTTTATGATGATAAAAATGATTCTTACTGGATTTAAAAAAATAGGAAAAATATTTTTTTTTACAAAAAAATAGTGCACATAGGGAATCCGATTGTAATATTACATTACAAATGCATCAAATGTATTTTGAACAACCAGTATCAACTTTTTTTGATATTGTTTTTAAATAGTAAATGAGTTTAAAAATATAACACTAAATACAAATTGGTATGACAGAAAATATTATATGTACATTCTGTATTCTTTGGTTTGGAGGGCAAGCGAAATACACGCTGGGCTCGCGTTAAAGAGCAGCTCAACGAATTACTGCCATATGCTTTCTCAGACATACTAAAAATATCTGGTTATCTCCAGATATTAAATATGCAACAAAAAGACAGTTCCAAGTGTTTTTTCCCAATAATAGCCTCAAATTTTCCCATAAATAGCCTCAGGGATGCTACACATATATTCGTGGACCTGTGGGAGGTACTTAAGCCACAGACGAATAAAAAACTTGCCAAAACTTAAATGGAATGGAATTTTTATGTTTTTGAATTTAAAATTTGTTAAATTACACATCCGACATGAAACAATTTATATCTGTTCATTAATGTGAGTGAAGAGTATACAACCTATGGTGTTTTTGCCATCGAAGAATTGATGGCCTGCAACTTGATGATCCAATCTTTCAATGCCACCGTTACATTGCAAGTTGTTCCCGATTACAGATATTGATGGAAATAATTCATGCAAGGATTCGGAAACATTCGCCAACGAGCTGGCATATTGACCGTACGATTGGGATCTCTGTCGACGTTGTCTCACCCCTCTGTTACTACTCATCTCTCCTGGGTTACTGAAAGAGAGCAAAATGAAAAAAATATGTTTAAAATGAGGTTTTCGCATACTTCACAATATTTAATAGAAAAGCAAACCTAGAAATTATAATTTAAGCTTACAAAGAATTCATTTAGATTTATTTTCAGAACAAGACACCGAGAAGCACAAGAAATCACTGCTTTCAAATGAGATTGTTTGGATTTGAAAAATTTATAATGATAAAAATAAATAAAATCATGATAATTGTATATTTTTTTTGATAAGTGGATTAATAAATATTTTGAAGATAATCAAAATATTCATGTCTTATCTTTGTAATTTTTACTTTGGTTTGGCAATGAAAACTGCTTTTCAGTTAAAAAAAAAAAAGATAATTAGAATGGACCAAACAGAGCAACACAGCAATATTAAAAATTTTATTTTTCAAAAATAGTGCGTAGCACACAATAAAAATATTAATAATAAAATAATCTGCGGTGGCAAAAAGTATCACTTTTTTAGCAATGTGCAACAATCATGAATATGTGTGGCTACAGCAGCTGACCATTAAGAGTGCATAGCGAAGAGGCAAAGGTTTTCATTACCATTTTGTCTTCTTAAGTAATCATTTTCTCAACAAGTGGGAAAGTTTTTTTTAAGCTTCGTCTTCTCCCAATGTGGAGTATATGGACTAATTTTAACAGAAGTTTTCTTGTTGTTTAAGATCTCTTTTATGGAGACCTTAGGGATATAAAGGATATGACTAGTGGCTAGCTAGTCAATGGGGTTGACACTCAACCATGGACCAGTACACTCACCATTAATTTTGACTCATTTATTGTTATTACTGACATAAAGTTTCAATTTGTGATTTGGAAATAAATATGAATTCAGTAGAGGAATAATAAAGAATAAGCCATTCGGCGACACATATAAAAGCGCAGTTTAAGCTTTGTTCATAAATAACTTTTATACGGTTCCTAAATCCTTGAAGGTACATTCTAATAAATCATAGATTGTTTAAACAATCGTTGTTTATTGGATTAATCCAACTTGGAAAGACTTTATAAAGTTCTTTTCATTACATTGTACATAAGAAATTATCGTTAAAAAAGCAATATCAAATAATCATTCTATAAAGTAAATTGATTAACTGACCTTCGTGCCCAGTTGGATCGACTCTCATCTAGCAAATATTTCTATGTTCGAACAACTATTTCTATAAGATTAACAGTGATTTTTATATTTAGATAGTGTATGTGTACATCCATTGGGCAAAGTAGGGCGGGATGCTACTCCACATCATTTATACAAGTACATCCAGATACGATTTGAATTTGGGATGTTTCAAAATGTCTCACTAATTGATCCCCAAGAATATTTTATTTTTATGCAGATACCCTCCCGTGGAGTGCAGGACTCAAGAGTTCATTATGAGTGATTAACATGTTATTTCTCAAAATTTTCAAAATCTTCATATACTGGTGACCGATGTCATATATGAACCTTAAAATTTTTTCTCTTAAATTACATAACGGGATTCAAAATATGGATTTTTTTGGACCTCCATCAAGATAGAATGCCAAAGAGTTTGAAGTACGTTTGTAAATACAGTTTTCATTGAATAATTATCTCTCTTCCATAAACTCCTATTTCCTTCCATCACTAGCACTATATACAGCTTGTGGATTTAAATATATTGCTATCAATTAACATATGAATTTAAAGCTCAGGTTTTGGATATTATATAGAACTTTCATTGGTATCCCTAATACAAAGATTGAGCAGTTGACTCACAAAAAGTCTTTGTAAAATAGAACGGGAGAAATATTCTACTCCTCGTCTGTAAATTGAATTTTCGCAGATGCCACTGCTCTCAAGATTATTTTTTGTTGTTGCTTTTTATCTTTCCTTAGATTAATATGTAATGATAAAAAGGAACATGGAAATTCCTAGATTAAATTTGAATTAATGATTTTATTTTAAGCAGGAAATGATAAGTATCTTCAAAAATATTTCCTCTAGTTGTTTCAGTGAAAAAAATGAAAGATGATGTCTTTCTGTTTTCTTTTAAATTCTTTAGTGTAATTTATATATTTTTTAGCATTTATGAAACTAGATAATTCAAATAATTTCCAAAATGAGTTATAAAATCATAAGCTTCATAGAAATTAGTACAATTGTATGTAGGTAATCGGTTTCATATTGATTATAAAGTTAGCAAATTGTAAATTGTGTTGAGATTAAATATTATGATTTATTGATTGAGTAGGCATTTACTTGGTAGAACTCCATTATAATGCGGTAAGAAAAATAACAATGTATTTTAGTTCTACATAAATTTAAAATTTATGTAGAACTAAAATACATTGTTATTTTTCTTACCGTATTAAATATTATGAGTTGTTTAATAATAAAATTCCATCATTTCAAGCATTACATCATTTCAAGATTTATCCATCAACATAGATAATAACAATTGAATTTAGGGTTGGAGCAGTTGTCTCTACCAAAAATTCAATGGATGGTATTCTTTTTAACACATCTCTTTATTCTTTTGCCCTCCAGATCCCCCAAAGAATACATACTCTTGAAGCACTGGGGTGTAAGGCCACATGTTCTTATTGGGAAATGACGTTGTTGAAAAAGAGATAAGGACAATTATTTATCATTAAAGTGAAATAATCACCTTAAGAGAGATGCGAGTTTGTTTTTGATTAAATCATATCTCTTTGTTAAATATAAACTTTGAAGTGCAAGTGACAAAATATTTTGTAGTGTAGCGATCATTGATGAAACACACAAATGGAAAAGAGCATGTCAAAATAAAAATCATATCTTGAAATTGACAGTAAAGTCCACAGGAAAACAATGAACAGTATTTTTAAATATATGAGTAGTGATCATAAATGGAAGTGAGCTACACTCACTGAGAATTAAAATGGAATCCAATATTAATCAAAAGTTTTTAGAGGAAGCTTCAGATATACACCTAAACCTTTTGTTGTGTGGTATATGCGTTTCGCGGAAAATCGCACAAAAAAAGTTATGACTTAATATGGTAACATAACATGTACAAGGACGCACGTGCCAAGGTCACATTGTAATAAGCAGGTGAAACACTGGATTTTTCATGTACAGTGTGTGAACAATGCGCAGTTTATTACGTTTTTAGTCCCAAAAAAAAACTGCATAACTTTGAAATCGCACAAAAAGACCTTGACCTTGGAGTGTACAAACTTGTGAATGACTTGATGATATCAAACAGAAGGTATGAAGATGAACTACACTAGCGTGTGCCACTTGTGCTGTGTGGAAGGACAACTTTTATATTTTTAAATTGTGAGAGTCAAAGACAATGATGGGGAATGAACATACCAACAAATTTCTATTTAAGAAAAATCTGACATTTCCTCTTTCAATTGTTTTCTACACAATTTCCTTAAACATTCTGTGTAGAAATGCATTTTTAATTATAGTCCTGTATATAAATCATTTATTGAAGATAATTTGGAAATAAGCTCTAAGTCAGTGATGCACAACGTTTTTGGGAGAAGGGTCAGACAATCAATTCTCAGATAGTTCGAGGGCTGCATGGGTAAAATTGATTAAATTCCCTTGTTTTGAAAGATTGGTGTTTTATATGTAATTGTTCACGTTACCCTCTTTAATGTTATATTCTGGATAGTTAAGAATTTCGACTGAGGGTGTTTGATGGAATTTCAATATCAAATTTGAATCGTTTGAGTTTTGAACTTTTCCATGTCAGTTCAAGTACATCTGTGCACTTGAAATGCTTGAAGATGCTGAAATGCGAAATCCGGGTCGTAAGCGACAAAACTCATGGAATAGTATAAAATTCAAACGATTCAAATGCGGTATTCCGGATACACAAAACAATCTCTCAGGAATAAGCTTATGATTGCATATAAACCATTCTCCAGTGATTAAAAGTGAAAACTTTGAGAGGGATAAATATAATAGGTATGGAGTTTTTTGGTTATCCACAGAAAATTTCAACACAATTTTCAGAGGTTTTTCCAGAGCACATATTTTTGCCAGTATTGGAGTGGGATACTACTGCCGGGTTGTATTCCTGGTCTTACCCTGACCACACAAAATTACTTATTTTTTAACTGTACTAAAGTTATTTTACTAACCCATTGTTTACGGTGTGCACAAATTTGTGCGTAATTAGTATGGTAATTAAAAGACCCGTAAACAAAGTGTTAAGACCACGAAAGAATCATTTCCTACATACATCTCAGATGGCTGCAAAATAATAAAAAAGGAGAAAACCGAAAAATCATAAAAATTGTATATTTCATAAAAAAATATTTTTCCTTGTCTAACTATTACTTAAATAACATTCAGAGTATTTTTAATGGTGAAATTAATCATTATTTTTTATTTTTATTTGATCAAACAATGAGCTTTAAAATAATATCAACACATATATAACATAGCCAATCCTATTTTTTATAGTTGTAGAATCCTTCACCAGTCTTGTTGCCCAATTTTCCTTCAGCGACAAGTTTATTCAAAATTGGGATGGGTTTGAAAAGAGGGTTGTCAGGGAATTTCTTATGCCAGCCGTCAATTATTGCTTTCGTGGTATCATGTCCGACATAATCGGCCAATTCGAGAGGTCCCATTGGATATCCTGCTCCGAGTTTCATTGCAATATCAATATCCCCCGCCGAAGCATCGCCTGTGGGTAAGAAGAAAAAACATTTAAAATGAAGAATATAGAACAATAATAAAGACTACTCTTAAAAATCATGAGACCTATTTAAGCCCTATTGGCCCTAGAGCGCTGATATATTGGCGCACTGTAATTGTGCCTAAAGCCTTACTTATGTCTCATAAAAAAGAGAAATAGTATGGAAACATCAAAAGAAGCTGTAGAATGCTTTATCAACTCAAATAATCTAATCAAAGAAGAAATCCAAAAAAGGATTATTCGGTTCTAGAAATCGTGTTGGAAATACTAATTCATTTCAAAAAATATTTTTTATACTTTTTAGTGTAACTTGAAAACCGTGAAAAAGGTGATTGGAGTAAATATTAGCAATAGGTCATGAATTTTTTTGAAAACTTCTGTGAGAATTATTTATTAGAGCCATAGAGGTTATATATGAAAATCATTTCATAAATTCATATACATATTATCTATAACAGTGCTTCCAAAATTATTTCATAACACCTAAATGTAAAATAAAATATTTGCGGCCCCAGTTTGGGAAGCACTGATCTATGATGTAACTTGATTAAAATTATGATTTTTGAGATGATAAAAATGATATGACCATGTCAAAATAAACTTTGTAAGCAATTTTTTTGTTTAAAAAAATGTTGAGGCTATCTATATTTTTGTTTTGACAACTTACTAATAAACAGCAATAAATTATTATTTAAATTACAGAAATAAACATGTCACCAAGAGTGACACTTGAAACTGTTCTGACATAGTCAACTATGAATATATTTATTTCATAATACTATTGATTTCCAATAGTGTAATTAATAGCAATGCCATTCGACAAAAATTTTGCAATATTTTTGATTGTTATTTTGCCATGACAATGTCATATTGGTGTACATATTAATATCTTAGTCTTATTATAATGGGTACTAAGAAATTGCAGATTAAATGCACAATTCAATCAATATTAACTTCCTTTCTGAAAAGTGAAAGACTACTATCAAATTGATCACGTGCATAAATAATATTTATTTAAATACGGATCGATCAATTTTGACAGCAAATAAATGTATATTTTAAAACAATGGCCATGCCCTATATGGAGAATCTGCATTACCTATAGAACATATTCAATCAGAAATCAATGTATAAGAGTTTCCATTAAGGAATTTGTGCTATTAATCCTGCAACCCAGTGGACAAATACCGAGACATTGACCTCTCAGCTACATGATCTATAATGAAGAATTAAATTCACATTGTGGACTGGTTGTAATATAAAGCATTCCATGTGCCGTCCTTGAACCTACGTGTATTAAAAGCAGCTAGACTGTTATTGATGGTGGACTTGGGAAGGGTATTAGTTTAAGATAAGAATAATATATGACTTGTCAATTTTCAGAAGCACACAAAGTTCGAAATACGGAAAGATAAAACTTTGACGAGAGATAACGCACTGACAATTCTTATAACAAATATTAAATTTGGCAACCATTAATTGCATATTTCTTTTTTTATATTTACAGACATAATTGACTGGTATTTTCCACGATAATTTATTTTTTATAATTTATATTATTCTGACTTATGCAAGCATCAACCAGAGGTGTTGAAAAAATTACATTTTAATTACCATGTAGATATATTGGCACTGTATTGTAGTAAAATAATCTAGAGAATTTTTTAAAAATCAATCACATGGTGTTATCTGACCATTCTTGGTGAAAAAGCATTTTTTTTATTTTCTTCTGATTACTTGAAAATGCTGGCAGTGTGAAAAACCGGTCCTGATCTTTACATAATATATGCAGAAGCAGTACAAAAAAATGTTTTTATTAATATAAAGCCTTTCCACCAAGAATAGAAATTTAAGACCTTAAAAGTAACTTACGTACTCCTACTTGTGAAATGATTGAAGGAACAATTTGTATTGAAGCAATATTTAGTTTTATTCATATAAACATAATGTAAATCAATCAATAATAATCACATGAATATTGTATGAAAGTGGTACACTTATCTTCATAATGTATAAAAAAAGATGAGATATCTAGTCTGAAAATTTGAAGCCAAATCATATACACAAAAAGCTAGTAGATGTAATATGTTGTTGATTTAAAGTACTTATAAAATATCAATAATTCACCCAACATTCAGTTTAGAATGAATAAATAATAAAAGAGTTGATGACATCATTAATTTGATGATTATTAATCATAAACCGAGTTGTGCAAGTCATATCTAGGGCAAAATAAGTATTATTGAAGAACAACAAGACAATTAATTTTGCATAACTGCCATTCAAGTTTTTCGCGATTTATTTATACATAAACGTTTCTGTTCTAGAAGTTTATTCCAGTGGTTAATTTGGGAAAATAAATGCTGTTGTCATATATATTTAATAACACAATGCCATAATCTCTTCCCCATAACCAGATTAGACAGTGCCACTTAACATTTAACCAGGTTGCATTAAACTAAAAATAATTTGTTCCAAGTGTTGGTTTGTATTTATGAAAGGCATATAAATAAATTGTCAAACAAATTTTTTAAAAATTGTATCATTATTATAAGAAATATTTAATTTAAAAACCCTCTATCTTATGAAATAAGTCAAAATTTGTTTAGGAAGGTAAATTTTGATGTATATTATTCTTATTTATAAGTGATGGGGGTTAACAATTCTGCATTATGAATCAAAATCATCGCTATTGAAGATTGGTGATGTTTAGAGCCAACTCGATTGAATAGATTAGTATTTATAAACTTTTTACTACTTCATAGAAAATGCTGTTAGGAAAATGTCATCATTTTTTTGCTGTAAACTCTATTCAATAAGTGCTTTGCTACTTGAAACTGATCATTTGAATTTTTGAAATGCAGTGAAGCGGCAGTTTATTAAAAAAGAGTGTTTAAATGTAAGTAGAAGATATCTTTCAATTTTGAAGTATCTTCGACTGCGACTGAAAATAAATTCATTATTTTGCACATGTACAATATATTGCTAGTGTGAATTCGGTGTTTTATTGATAATTAAGTAATATTGTTGTTTATCCTGACCTCTTTCTAGAAGACGTACTGCTTCCCCTAAGTATGGTACAAGAAGTCTATTGACAACAAATCCAGGGGTATCTTTGCAAGTGATGCACGTTTTGCCAATGGCTTTACCCCAAGCCATCATAGCCTGGTATGCTGTTTCAGATGTTTCAGTTGTACGGATAACTTCTAAGAGTTTCATAACTGGGACAGGGTTGAAGAAATGCAGACCACCAAACCTAAAAAAATGTGTATCAATAAAGACTATTTTAATTAAAAGAAAGTCATTCCTGTACATAAGATAGTGATTATTCTAGCATGATAGATACCATAAAAACCAATTATATTTCGGGTCAGGTACCCTGTATGTGATATTATATATTTCATACAACGTTTATAATACAAGAGATACTTAATTTACAACCAACTTATAACAATATAAAATAACTTTGATTATTCCACGTATTGTGCTACTAACTGTGACAGGTGTTTCGCCTCTTTTAGAGGCTTCTTTCATTCAGAGGCATCATAATTTTAATCAGACTAGTAATTTAGAAATACTCCACCGAGTAAATAAAAAAGGCTTAAAGATGAATAGTCTAGAATTTTTAGAAATAAATAAAACTCTTAATAAAAAAGAAATATTATTAAATAATATTCTTAATAGGACAGGTTGCTCGCCATTACTAACATTGTTTCCAATTAATAGAGTAATCACTAACCTATCTGATTGATTGCAGCTCATTAGTTTATAGTTTAAAAGTATGTAATGTTTAACGTCATTAGAAATATTTTTTTTTGTTTGCTTTGTTTCGATTCTATAACCCCCTCTCTTGCATCCCTTATAAAGAAAAAATCCCAATCTGATTGATTGCACCTCATTAGTATCATTATGTAATTGCATTGTTTTGATTCTATCACCCCCTTCCTTGTTTCCTTTAGAAGGAAAAAAACCCATAATCCATTTTGTAATTTCATAATTTAAAATGTTAGAATCAATCTTGCTTCATTACTTAAACAAACTTTGCGATAGTAAGTCTGAAGATGCCTCTGAAAGAGGCGAAACACGTGTCACAGTTAGTAGCACAATACGTGGAATAATCAAAGTTATTTTAAATTTTATATTAAAATGAATTTCCACAAAGTTACCGCCGAAACCATCGAAAGTATTAACTTATAACAACTTATAACAAAATAGAGTAGGTGCATATACTATGGTTACTTTGGAACAAAATTGTAACAGTGGCTTTATCAGAAGCTTATGAATAGATATGTTAAAAATGTAACTGAAGTACATGTAACTGTGACTAGATTTTTCACATAAAATATTATGAAGCAAACAGATATTTTACATTACCTGTCTTTCCTTTTAACAACAGACGCAATTTCTCCAATTGATAAAGATGAAGTGTTGGATGCAAAAATTGTGTGTTCTGGTGCAATCTAAAGGAAAACATACAAGAGAATACATTTAATATTGGCATTGATGGTTTTTTTCTACTTGTTTATATAATATGTGTTTATTAATGGCATAATATATCAAATACCAACGCTTGCAATCAAATTTTCTTTTCATATGATTTGGAAAATATGCATTGAAACACCAAAATATTGCTAACATGGGTCAATAAATAATAATTAATTGAAAAATGTAAGATATCATCTATGATATTTGATGTGTTTTTTTTGTAATTTGTAGCAGCGGGGAAGTTTTTCTATTATAACTGCTTGATACTCAGTTGCTCAACCTCTCCATTATCAAGAGGGTAAGGATAAAGATATGACTTGGAAAAAATTAGTAGTCAGCTAATTAATCTCGCTATATCCTGTTTTTAAGTTAAGGATGGGTGTGGGACGGCATATAGACAGCACAGACATCTATGTTTCCGGATAGAAATCAATGTTTAGGTTGAAAAAAATTACTGCATGGGCTGGGATTCGGGCCTGTGCAATCCACAACTGAAGCCAAAAATGTTGAAATTCAACCGAGGACCCAACAAATGTATACGCTATTTATATATAAGCATACATTATAAAATACCATGTCATGACATGATACGACAATATAAATAAAATGATTCAACTGGTAACTTTTTATAACTTTAGATTAAATGTGTTTCAGACTGATAAAACCCAAATTAGATATGGGAAAGAAATCAAACTGAATTATGAAAACAGAAGCACATAGCAATTAGTCCACAGCAGAAGCAAAATATGATATATTTAAGTGGCTTCCAGTAATATTTACATTTTCTTTTATAGCCAGAATGTTGCTATAATTAGTTTAAATGTTGAATCATATTTATACAAAATCTGAATGCAAGGATGGAATGCAGAAGGTATTGAATTATACTTACAGCATCAATACTACTGAACAGCTTGTGTTTGATTTCAATATTTTCGATAATAGCTTCTACTACAAGATCGGCAGATTTGACAGAGTCTTCAATGCTAGATGAGCTCTTCAGTCTGGCGAGTGTCTCAGCGATAAATTTTTCCCCGGCAGCAGCATCATCTTTGAAAGCCTTTTTTGCAACTCGGCCAACATTGTTTTGAATTGAAGATTGAGCTTTCTTGAGGGCATCAGCACTGACATCGGCTAATACCACGTTATGTCCAGTTTGGGCAGCTACCTAAAGTGGTGGATTTACAAGAAAAAAAAAGTTACTTGCATTATAATGTATATATTAAATCATTTATTATTGAAAAATATATTTACCTGTGCGATTCCTGATCCCATAAGACCGCCGCCGATAACTGTCACATTTTTAATAATATTTCGAGAGACACTCGATGTCCCAAACCCTCGTTTCAACAGAGCGAATGATTGAGCCATGGTGGAGTGTCTAAAAGAAGAGAACACTTAACGAACTGAACGAAGAGGACGCCGGTCTAAATATTTTCGATTATATTATATCAAGTTTACGATTGGTAGGCAATTGAACTTTGCTCACACTACTACATGCATACTTACCACTCACAAAAAATACTGTACCCAACTCGTTAAAACACGATCAAAATAAATCGAGACGTTGATATGTTAACGTACCTATACGATGAAAAGATGGATAAGTCGCTGGCAATTAGAGAAAAAACTGATAAGCATCTGAAGTCGAAGTCACTACTCATAGACTAGTATACTTGTCACAACCTATCAGATTAACAATATGCCAGGAATTTAACCAAATAGAAAGTTGGTTGACAGGATTTTTTATATAACCCGTTGTCTGCCCGTACTCTAAAAGACTATATTTCTTAGACGCCCATACTATGGAGAATTAATTAACAGGGTTTTGTATATTTTTTAGTTAGTCTTCCCAGACAAAGAACTATTACAAAAATTAGTAACACGTAGTTTTTTTTCAATTTATTGTTTACCTTCATTCATTTTTAGTATTGCCATGCCATAAAAATATTTTCCTATTCCGTAAAATAGAGACTGCAGGGTGAATAGAGACAAAAACAAAGATTGAACTTTAGCAAAACTTTACTAAGTATCCAATGTGTTTTTTAATGTTTACATATAATTCTTTAAAAGGGCTATAATACTATCTCTCAAATGACAAAACCAAGCCATCTAAATATTCTAAATGATTGGCCAAAATTGAAACAATGTTTATGTTTGATAACTGCGCATCCTTACTTTTTGACCCCCTATAAACTTCTTTTTTACTGAACGCAAATTCAAATTAATCTTGTTTTTTTAGTGAATAAGTACCGTACAATGGGGTGAATAAAGACTCATATAGAATAGAGGTTCATATATTCCAATCATTACAATCTGTTGTTTTGTCTTTATTAACCTGCCAAGTCTCTATTTACCCTCTCTCGTCTCTATTCACCCCATATTCAATGTGAAATTTACTGTGTCTTAATAGCGATAGTGAATATTTGAAAAATATTGTCATGAATGTGTAGTAGGACCATAGAAACACATTTCAAGCCATTCATATTTGAATTAAGTGGCGCAGGTATGAAGATACATACATAGTCGCGAACGGTAAAAAGTGTCTCTATTCGCCCCGTTTTACGGTAAGTACGTATAATTTATATATTATGTAGAATTAAAAGATTTTTTATTCCAAGTTGGTAGGTGCTGTGTAACAAGTAGTGATACGTGTTTTACTTCTTTGAAAATGATCTTCAGACATTCAGTCTATAAATAATGATATCTACATACATGCAAATTAAGAAAAATAAACCACACAAGTTTACGTAAACATTACGAGCAATTCTTGGTAAGAATTGAACCTTTTTTTGAATGATTCCAAGACAATCATTCTCGTAAAGAGTTTTTCCCACATAAAGCCTTCAGCTGACAGAATTTCTTAGATAAAATAATTAGCTAGCTTACACATCGGAAAGAGAAACAAAAACTTAGTCTGTATCCACCCTAGCAAGAAAAATAGACAAAAAAATAAGAGCTGCCGCGCAGAGTCCTCATATAATTTCAGTAGGAAAGTAAACGTAGGAAAAAAATGCAAATATTTTAATTAAATGCTTCCTTTATCATTGGGTACGCAAAACAATACAAATCATTTTATAGCTACGCTTTCGGGCATTGCAACAGCGTCTTTGAATAATGAGACATAGACAAGAGCTTGTTGTTCTGAGCCATAGATAACTGACATTACAATTTAATCGTGTCTTCAACCCGTTTGTAAACTAGGATGATACACTAATCTAGGCGTTTGACGATATAAGTTTTCACTGGAGTCGGTATCTATACTTAGTTTGATTTTCCGATTACATTTCTAAGTCCAAGATAATTGTTTCTGTCTTCAAGTTTTTTGCGATTGGAGTTTGTTTTCCTAAATACCTTCAATATGACAGAAAAGTCTGAAAAATCCAAATCATCGACACAAACAAAGCATATCCCTAAAGATGCTCAGGTTATAATGTCAATAATGAAAGATATGGGTATCGCAGACTATGAGCCTAGAGTCATAAATCAGCTCTTGGAATTTACTTATCGTTATGTGACATGCATTCTAGACGATGCTAGAGTTTTTGCTAACCACGCCAAGAAGAAAGTTATAGACCTCGAAGATGTTCGGCTGGCTGTTCAAATGCAACTCGACAAGTCCTTCACTACACCACCTCCGAGAGAAGTATTGTTGGATGTAGCCAGAAGTAAAAATATCACTCCACTTCCTCTTATAAAACCTCACTGTGGCTTAAGACTGCCGCCTGATCGCTACTGCCTATCATCATGTAATTATAAGCTTATGAAGTCGTACGTTCAAAAAAAACCACCAATGAAATCTGCCATGTCTGGTATGAATTCTAAAATGAATCAAAAGAATGCCAACCAAAATATGATTGTTAAAAGACAGGGATCCCTGGTAACTGTACCGAAAACACAATCTGTAAATGTGCCAAAGCCAGTCTTTAAGTTCAGTTCAAACAAACCGATGGTAAAGCCTGCTGTTAAAGTGGCTTCATCTATTTCCGGATCTAATCAACAAACAGCAGTGAAGATCGAGATGGATGTTGACTCTCAAGCCATCAAAAGAAAGCGAGAAGATGATGATTATGATGTTCTGTAAAATAAACAGCATTAGTTACGAAATGCGTAATGAATGTTTTCTGTAAAAATACTCACAGTAACAGAACAATGTTATACTTCATGAATGTTTTTCTACTGTATAGACGGGTACTTAGTAACAGAATGTGAATGCAATGGATAAAGGAAAGAAACAAGTTTGCTTATATACATAATCTATTCACATATGAATAAACCTGCCTTAGAGGCAACTTATGTTCATAGTTGATCTCTATGTTGTTATTTATGTATTTGTATTCTAAAATAGTAAGATTGTAAAAAAATGAGAATAAATATAAACAGAACTTCTCCAGCTCAACTTTTTTTTGATCTTTTTATTTTTGCATATACTATGTCAAATTTGGCTATTGGCCAGTGAGATAGGGTTGATATTTAATTGAATACACATAAATAGGAAAATTAGGGAAAAAAGTGACGATATTAAACTTTTTTAGTTGGAGTCGGAGTCGAACTTTTTTTGACTGACTCCACAGCCCTGGAATATACATAAATAGGAAAGTTGTGAAAAAAGCGTGACGAAATTGAGCTTTTTTTAGTTGTGTTTTTGGTCAATGCTGGAGCCGGAATCCTGTTTTTTTAACGATTCCACAGCCCTGGTTATTATAATGCCATTCTACCAGGTGTTGACTGTGAAAAACTTAAAAGTGAATATAAATAAATTTCACAATAATTAACGTTAACTCTGCAAACTTTATCAACACATCCGATAGCAAATACTGACTGAATGATTCAACATCGATGGATCTGACAATAATGATTGATTCTTTCTATATTGTTTACTTAATTTTCACTCTCATATTTCGTTCTCACATGCATACAGGTACATTAGTCGGAAGGTGGTTTCGTATACCAGAACTGAAGTAGTTTATTTTTTAACTATTTTACGATTCAGTACTAGATATTCTTGGGTGGCGATCAATATGTCAAATGAATGATCAAATTGTTGAAATGTTTGTTCCTATAAATGCACATTTTATATAGCAAATTGTGTATACTATTTATAAACATAATCCATATTATTCCAGTGAAGAAATAATTCATTTGGCTTCCCTGTGATTACATCATCACAATATATTTTATATTGTAAACGAATTATTTGATTTTTTTCTTCTCTTGGGGAATTGAGCCGCGGCACACCTCGCACCGTCTCATGGCACACCGGTTGCGGAGCACTGATTTAGATAAGTGTCATGCAATAAACCAATTTCTTTTAAAGCTAAAAGCACATGTTCAGGCATTAAAGTTTTTCATTAAAAGGCTAAAAATCAAATACTAAAATAAAAATAGTAATTCCAGATAAAATTTATTTGATCAGAACCGGTTTCGCTCATGGCGAGCATTGTTAACTGATGCTCGCTATGAGCGAAACCGGTCCTGATCAAATAAATTTTATGTGAAAAAAGTACTAAAAATGTATTATTATTTTTATTGTAATGCCTTTCCACCAAGTATTGACAGTGAACACCTTAAAAGTGAGTAATTCCAGAAATAAAATAATCACTGTGACAAGAATAAGCCTAACATCAAAGAATAGTTCAGAAAGCCCATAATTAACCGCTTCCCCGGCGTTCACACGAATACGTGTAAAAAAAAATTGTTCCAATTTCGGCGCTCAAGCAAATACGTGTGCGCCCATATGAGCATTTTAAAATTGTCGTTCGATTTTCGTCGTTTACAAATATGTGTTTCATGTAATTTCACGATTTCTGACATTGTATGGGACTACTTCATGATATGGTATTATGTATATAATATGTACATATAATATTCTAAGAAAAAAATAATAGAAAAAAATGTAAAAAAATAGACTTTGAAGGGGAAAAAAAACTTTTTTTTTTTTAATAAAAATAATATTTATATGCTTCAAATTAAAAGAAAATAAAAATAGATTTTTTTTGGAACATTTCTGTTAAAATAATTTGCCGGGGGAGTGGTTAAAGCATTAATTACATTGTATGGAATTTGACTCAAATCATTCGTTAATTGAAATAAAAGAAAATAAAACATGAAGATTAACCACCTGAATGATTGGGTCCAATTTTTAAGAAAATGCAGAATAAAAATAAAACATTTAAAATTTCAGCAATGGTGTAAACTGATTTTCATAATTTTCTGATCTAGATTCTAATAAAAATTAACCTCTTATTTGGAAGACTGTAAAATTGCTTCAAGATTTAAAAATAATAAGAGATTATATTTGTTTTAAAGACACTCTTGACATTTATGGTCTTTTTAACCCATTGTTTACGGTGCACAAATTTGTGCGTTATTACTACAGTAATTGAAGCCCGTAAACAAAGTGTTAATATTAATTTCAAAAAGGAGGAAATCTACAGTTCAATTGTTTGCACTTAAATTTACAATTAACCTCGGCCTCTTGAATTATTTCTCATGTAAGTGTACTGTTTCACATAGTTTCTGAACATTTTAAGGGTATTAATGCTGTGTATACCCTAGATCATACATGGGCATCTACCGGCCCGCCGGGCTATTTTGTCCGGCCCTTATACATCTGGGCAAAATAATTAAAAAAGAAATTAATAGTTCCAGGGAGGATTTTTTTTAAAACCATTTTCCTAGTCTTTTAGCTCATACAAACAACACATATACAGTAGTGGTAATAGAAATCCACGCACTCTTCACAATTCTATTCATTTGCGAAAATTTCCTCGAAATCTTTACCGATTTCCATTTTTTTCCTTTCCGATTGTAAAGTAAACTAATAGCCATATTTTAAAAAGCATGTGAGATTTGAAGGCTTCAACGGATGTTTCGGATTTCTTTTGGCGCGACTGAAATTCTTATGGAGATGAACTGAAGGCACTAATAGAGCAATATGATACAAGCCTAGCTGACTTCCAAAACAAAGACTCCACATTCGCTATATTTGCTCGTCCGATAGATTCAGATGTAAAAAATGTACCAGCAAATTTGCAGATGGAACTTATTGAGCTTTAGGGGGATTAATTGCTAAATCGCAATTTAACAACATTGCTTTGACGGATTCAAACGATAATCTCGAAAATTCTATGCGATTATCCTTAGGCAATATCATCGCCAATATGGAGAGTTTGTAATTCAAGTACAAGGCCAATCTTACTTCCACACTGAACCACACTAGCCACACTAATTTTTTGTAATCAGTAATATTAATATTATGTCGTTCATTATATAAATAAAAAAATATATAAGATGTAGCAACGTGTTTTGTTGAATTAAATATAACTCATGTGTAGTAATTTGGTCCGGCCCTTGACTCGAAGACGGAATGACAATCCGGCCCCAGACCTAGGAAAGGTTGCCCATGCCTGCCCTAGATGAAGACGATCTGGGTGTAAATGGTTATGAAAATATAAAGAAAATGGGCTAATAAACTGAATATACATGTAAGTGGTATGGGGGATTTCAACTGTGAGTTGGGTGGTCCACGTGGTCAAGAAACTGATGAAAGTAAACTTGAAGAATCGCATTTGAATGGAATATTGTTCATTTTTATCATTTTGTCAATTGAAATTATAGAGAATTTTAATACTTTTCATTGAATTATATGTATCTACAAATGAATTGTTGTCAGTTGTTTTGGGTTTTTGAGGAAGAAAGGTTATGTTACATTGATAATAAATTTTATAAAGCATGTATTTGTAATTAACTAGTTTATTTAAAACATCAATGTTTGGGTTGCCGTCGACATACAATGTTTCACATTTCTTTAATCTAACAGTGATCAGCACTTACTGAATGTTTTCAATATTAAAATACAAGGTTATTATGATTCAATACACAAGTTTATTTTATGTTTCCAACATGCTTTTCAGGAAACAAGAATTATTCACATATCAATAAAAATGATAACTACCAAACAGCACATCGCCTAAAATGGATGCATCGCAATCACAATATTGCAATGCAGTATGTTTATCAGATTTTCAGTAGGAAAATATTTGTTACACATTCCTTAACAGAAGAAGTAAAAATTCCCAAGTAATGAACTGAACCGACGTGTAGTTAAAAAATTATCATTAATAATTATTATTGTAAAACAATGTCGCTATAGAACTATCTTACGATTATGAAATATATTAGAATGGACAACTTGGACGTACAATTGCAAGATGTTTGAAAATTTTATTGAAAAATCTCTTCTATAGTTATCATCTACAAAAAATGAGTAGCTTAAAGTCAAATGCATGTATGACTTAAAGGATACCAAAACAATCATAGACTCAATTGGAATGTACATGTGAAAATGTGTAAAAATTTGCTTATAAACAAAGTAAGAAATAGTTATTTGCATAAAACATACCGGTAAGTATCCTAAAACATTTGATATTTTTGATACACCTACGTATTACCCATAGACAAGGGATTGAAAAATATTTTCTATAAAGCGATCACAGTATCAACACTGCACTACTTAAATATGTTCATTCAGTAAATTTTCTGCATACATTCATTAAACGGCTGAGTGACGACACTCGTTTTCCATCAGATCGCATTCTTGCAGCCGCAGGTGTGACATCGATTACTGATAACAGCCACAATCGAATAGGGTTCACGATGCGACAATACTGTTTCACAAACAAATTCACATGACCATTTTGGCATTAAGGTTTCTGTCCATGGTAGTAATATACACAATATTTTTTTAAAACTTATTTACACTTTCCCAATATTTCAATGTTTGTATCAGCATGAGACCTATAATTCCATCTGTCAGAGGTTGTGGCAAAAATTTACAGATATCCCGTCTCGTTAGCTATGCGAGTTTTCAATGTTTACAGAAAATGTTAATAATGATTAGCATCGTAACAAACAATTCTTACAAAAACAATATGAGTAAACAAATGCTCGATAACACTATAGGACTATGAAAATTTCCACCAGACACTCATAATTGTACATAATTATTATCATTGGCCTATATACCAAAAATCTAAATATTTATAAAACTTTGGCCTTGTAAGTTCTACGGCACGACAGCAAGGCAAACTTCAGACTTACCAACAAATACATTTATGTTCGAATTAGTGAGTAAAATATAGACTGAAACCAATATCGAATGCCGTCAAACTCAGACTGAGTTTACTCGTAAAGAATATGTGTTAGGCTTTAATACCTATTTCAATTATCATTTTTGTACACCATCATACAAAGTGTGACAAGTTGAACATTTGGAGATCAAAATTGCTTTATGAAATGACAGAAAACCGATTTAAATATAGTTTATTTTAAGAGTATACTTATTGTAGTTATGAAATTAAATACAAAGGATTAATGGGGTAATTTTAAGTATGGATTGATTAATAAAGAGAATGTCAGTTATACAGGTATTGGAACGGACTGGTGTATTTCAGTATTATTGTAATATAATATCAAATACTAAACTGTGTATAAAATGTACTTGTGAATAATCAAGAGTCAATCAAATAATTAATTATTCAGAGGTCAATTTATGTACAACTTTGAAAAAATAATTGATTACATATCTTATCTCGCAGTAAGATTAAGATGAAGAATGTTTTACAAGTTTATTTACATCTATGATTTGATTGTATTATTATCATAATTTCCATTTCCAGTATATAGGTTAAGACTTATTTTATTTTAACACACGCTAACGTCAGTCCATCACGAGTACAATTAACAGGTCCACAATCTCAAAAAATGATTCCTTCATCATCATAATTGCACTTTGTATTTTCATACATAACGTTGCCACCGTAGTATTGCACTTATCTCCTTAATATAGTGAGTCAACTACACACAAGATACTTTAATTTAATTTAATTTCAGTCTAAAAATTCTAGCAGTGCACTTATGAGCACAAAATAAAAAATGTATTGAGATTTTTATATTGAATTTGTACAGAAAAAATACCATTTAATGAAAGTTATTGCGAAAAAGGCATGCCAGTTTCATGAAATATATTTCATTTTATTCGAATTTGTGTTAGCTTGCTCGATAGGATGTTTAAATTGAAGTCAATTGTTTTTATCATATAAATTATCGTACTAAAGACCGTGTAAGTTTTCTATAAAAACATTTGTACACATAATCATATAAAATCTATTTCAAAATATACAAAAAACATACATACTCATACATATAAATAAGAGCTTAAGTTAAAAATCATTTTTATTACAAAATTATTTTATAACAACTATCGGATCAATATATTTGAATTATCTGCGAGTTGAGCAGACATTTACAGATTGCTTTCATATTTCTGACCTAAAGATGTCACATTAAAAATAAGCATTATAACATGGGGAGACATTTTTACTGGCCAAAGCAAATGTTTCAGTGCATCGTATTCAGTGTAAGTCACTTGAATAATTATAAACACGCATTTTAATGCGAAATATGAAAAGAATGTTTAAAACACACTAAAAAAAAAACGAAAAAAATGTTTTCTTATAGTATTTAGGAAGATCTGAAGTTTATAGGAATATTTGCATTATTACAATCATATTGGAGAGAAATCATTTAAAAAAAGGTTAATATTTTAAAAACGCATTTGTCAATATAAATTTATTTCTTGATAAAAAAGACAACAATCAATTCATAGATAAACATGTCAGTTCTTTCCAGAATATCTGTATTAAATAAAATAAGATTAAAAAAATATCGGATTTTCAGTTTCACGGCATAGGTATGGTCGTGCTCCTGTAGGACAAAGTCTTTAGCCAAGCAAAGTTTTTTTGTTGCGTAAAAAAAGATATTGTCAGCATTCAGTGGCAAATTTGAATATTGATAAAATGATTTCATACTTTTATATCTAAGGTAATTACATGCTACGTATCTGTGCAAATGATTCCAAAATTATGTAATTTTAATTTATTTGACCAAATATTTTTATTATGTTTATTCCAATACTAAAACTTATCCTAAGCTATTTTGTATTTTTTATAACTAGAAATTTTGATATATACAAATTGTAAGCTGATAATAACAGCTTAACAAATGGGCAACATACGATTTAACAAATGAGTCACTTTAATGAGAAATAACTATATAAATAAGAACATAAGCAATTAGAAAGTAAACATAAAAATGATTCCACAATTGAATAAATAGAATTTCTTTCATGAATAATCTTGAAGAAAGAATTTTAATATCTCATAGCCCAGTGATTTTTTTTATTCTCAGTATATCATCACAGTCACACTTATAAGCGAAATATCAAAAATATAATTAATAAAAAAGATTCACGTGCCGTTGTAGAATAAAAAAAATATATCGGTTATAAATCATAGCATCAATACTAGGTAGGTTGCAGCATTTGAATTTAAACATGACATACAAGTGACAATAAGCGTAATTAATAGTCAAAAAATTATATTTTATTGGCTAACGATTTATTTTTGAAAATGCTCTAGAATTCCTCACGAGATAATCGGAAACATAGTTCAGCTGCGGAGAGGGAATATTTTTATTCATTTTCTTTTTTTTTCCTTATCTTATAAGCTAATCGATAACATATTTTACATTTTTCTGTTTCCATCAAATAGTCAAAATTTATCGGCAGATCAGAAAACATAATATTCAAATGAAGAACGTTCAAAAGTAACTGACCCGCTGAGCCCGGCAGTTCACCCGTCAGTTAATTACTAAACTAAATTGCGAGCGAGGAGGCGAGCACCCTATTCTGGATCCACTGAGAGATCGCTACATTCAAATCTGGTGAATATTCTGGAAAGGGAAATGTGACTGCTGGTTTTCCAAGAAACGTTCGGTTGAAACCTTTAAGAACTTTTCTGGCGCTGTCCAGGGAGAAAAGTGCACTGACATATTATCAGATTAGTCAATTAGAAAATTTTGTCGAGCGGCCGGAGGACTGCCGTCGGCCGAAGCAGATGACAGTAAATAATCTAAAGACCGACAAAGGAGTAGAATAATAAAAGGAAGAAGTAAAAGTTAAGTAGCGCACTCTGCTGGGTTGGCGCTGGTGGTCGGCTGCGGCTGCGGCTGAGCCGGAGCGGGCACATTGTGCTGCGCCTCGTACTCCATCACCTCTTGATAGATGAGATGCTTCCATTGGTCTACCGTATGTTCGCGTTCGTCCACTGAATGGTCGTACGGTCCCGGTGCCGGCTGGATAAGAATACAGATATATATTAGTAGAAAATTTACATGGATGCAAGTCAATAAATAACCAAATCCAAGACTGTTACTTAGTTTTGTGGTCATTTTTCTAATAATTTATGATAAAATTTGTTTCGAGCATAGTATAAAATTAACAGCAGACACTATCCTTAAAAATGTTTCATTATAAATGGTGAAAAATCATATCAAATAAGATATTTTTTATTTACCATTGAAGACGATATGGTTTTTAAGGACATCTAGTAAGCATTACATACTATATATGAGAGACAAATTAAAATAAAACGTACAATACTTACGGCATTGACTTCCCCTTCATCATACCAGACATTGATATACGGATGAAGTAAGGCATCGTCGACGCTTATTCTACGTTCTGGATCTATCACGAGCATGCGAGACAGCAGGTCACGCGCTTGAGAAGCCTGCGAAAACAAAACACCAGTTTTGTTATAATTAAAAGATTAGTATTTTAGTATATTAACAAGAACTGAAACTAATTGAAGAAAACGAGTTCAACCTTAAGCCTGTTGTGTTCATTGCTGTCTGACGGAAATAGGACATCCGGAAACAGTCTGTCAAAAGTGTATCCAGGATAACGAGGCCTGTTTTCCACATAGTTACGAACCGTCGGCTGAAGTCTTGTCATAAACTGAGATGATGGCGTACCCAGTTGCTCTGTAAAAGAATTCAATAACATCAGGAAATTAAGGATTTCGACTGAGGGTCCTTGGTGGAATTTCAATATCAAATTTGAATTGTTTAAATTTTGTACTTTTCCATGATTTTTTTTCCGCTAACGACCCGGGTTTCGCCTTTCGGCATCTTCAGGCATTTCAAGTGCACGGATGTACTTGAACTGAAACTGGACTTGAACTGTCAGTTCAAGTACATCCCTACACTTGAAATGCCCGAAGATGCCGAAAGGTGAAATATGGGTCGTTAGCGACAAAACTCATGGAAAAGTACAAAATTCAAATAATTCAAATTTAACACCAGGAAAGTTCTACTATTTTTTTTTTATGATTTCCAAACTGAATAATTTTTCATTTAACTGAAGTCGTGTCTGGAAAATTTTGCTAGTGAAAATTAATGAAGGATGAATGGTAAATAACAAATTTTTAGTGGATGAACAATGTAGTCATAGACAATTGATTTTATGGATCTCAATACAGAGCATACAGACTCCTAATGGAGCTTATCTAGAAGTTTTTCCACGAAACCTGCTTATTGCTCAACCAATCTTTTTTTCATAGAGTGGAGAAAGGAAAAGGCTAGGGTAGGATTAGTGGTTGGCTGAATGTTTATAGAATTGGAAGGGTAGGAGTGAATTTAAGTCATCGCATAAATCGAACATGAATCCATAAATCAGTCGAAAAAATCATTTATGCAACTTTCTGATGAAATTGGATTCAATTTGTTGAGCACTGTAAATGAAGCCAGTTACAGTGCACACTCAAAAACTAGAGGCCCGACATATGAGCCCTGTAGAGGTGAAGTGAGTCAAATAGTTTTTTTGAAAAAAAGAGTTATATTCTAAGTCATAAAATAACCAACAAGTGAAGTGAGAATATTAAAAACACACTGCAATAGCGTTTTTTACCTAAAATAAAATTATGCTCTGAGCTATCTCACCTGAGCACGAAAGATTGAAGTGAGCCAAATATTTAGCGCACAACACAGCTAAAGTGCATGTGACAATGGAAATGTTTAGTTTTCGGTTAATTTTACCAAGAAAAAAACATTTCAATTTTTGTGTTATTATGTTTAATGTATGTGTATATAATTAAATAGACACATTTTGTTGAATATTAGTTTAGAAAATATATTTTTCATACGGAAAGAAAAATAACAATGTATTTTAATTCTACATAATTTATGTAGAATTAAAATACATTGTTATTTTTCTTTCCGTATTATAATGGAGTTCTACCAAGTAAATGCCTACTCAATCAATATTTTTTTCATACTAGCTAAAAATGTAATAACCTAATTACTTTCTTAATGGGGTTTCACTAATGTAATTTTTATATACATCTAGACACGCACATATTTATCAAAATGTAATTTTATACTAAAATTTTGTAAATAAGTGTGAGTATTTTTAAATTTTCGTAATTTTAGGTTCCCGCTCTGCCTATTTCGCCATGTATTGAAAAAGAAGGATTGATTGAAGTTGCATAGCATGTAGACGTAATATAGAGGAAATGTTTTTATTCATGAACATTGAATAATGTCCCCAGCGTATTAAAGTTAAGCAGAATAGCCTCAAGAATCGTGTTTATCATCCAGTGCAAAAATCGAATACCCATGGAAAATAACTGATCTTTTTGTTAACGATATTTTTTTTAAATAATTTAACTCTTTCTGAGGCACTTTCGGACTAAGTAACAAAATACGTGGAATAACGAAAGTTATTTTAAACGAATTTCGCAAAAAATCTAAGTAAAAACGTGATTGTAAAATTGAAAGGTTTCACCATTTCATGACTTCACCTCTACAGGGCTCATATATTGTAAATGTAACCTTAGTATGAATTTTGTGAAAATGTACCAATGATTTTATTCCACTGATCGATGTGATCTGTTCCAGGAAAGAGAACCCCGCCCCTGATCATTTCTCCCATGATGCACCCTACTGACCAGATGTCTACATTCTCCGTGTACCCCATCCCCAGAATCACCTGAAACAGAGTAGAATATATAAATTGAAAAGTTTATTTGTGGAAATGAAAGAAAAAAACATGTAGATAAAGGACACTAATAAACAACAGGGATTTTAAACATCACTATTTTGATGGTTCTGAAATATTGAACACATATTTCATGGTATACAATTTTTTTATGGTTTGAAATGCTGGTAATACACTAAAAGTGACAATTCAGAATATTTAATATTTTTTTTTTGTATTGGTCTTAAGATGATTTCTGATTTGGAGATGGAGAAATAGCAAAAAGCATGAGACTAATGTTTCTGTAGAAGTGCATATCTCAAAAGATATATTACGATCTATTGCAGTAATTAAGTAAGTCTGGAAATTTTTTAGAGAAATAATATTAATAAATTGTTTTATTCTTTTTATTATATTGCCATTCCACCAAGTATTGACAGTGAACACCTTAAAAGTGATATATAATATTAAAATTAATTAGTTCAAAGTTTATCGATATAACTTTACCTCAGGTGCCCTGTAATATCGAGTGACTACATAAGGTGTCATCATGAAGGTTGTTCCGGCAGTCCTCGCCAATCCAAAATCGAGAATCTTTAATGTGCAGTCACTTTTAACAACTATATTGGACGGTTTCAAATCCTGCAATATTCACAAACATTATGTATCATAATAAGATTCAATCAATGCGATAAGGAGACACAGAAAAAGCTGCAAAGACAGAGAGATTTTTTGCGCTTACCCTATGAATGATTCCTGCCGAATGCAAATGCTTGATACCGCATAGCATTTGATAGAGAAGATAGCTCATTCTCTCATGGTCCAAGTCCATCTGTATCACTTGACAAAGATTGGCATCCATTAGTTCCATCACCAAGTACACATCTTGGAAATCTTCTAGAGATCTCTGGGGTGTGAATGCATTTAATAATCCAATAATCTAGAAAAGGAAATAGTTTTTGTTTAAAACTCTGTACGGTTAAGCGGTAATTGTTCACAGTATAGGACATCGAATGTCATAGAAGCGAAGTAGATCTCACATTTTTGTGGTTGACAAGCTTCATCAGCTTGAATTCTCGATATGCTCTTTTCGCATGCGTAACATTTTGAAAAGGCCGGGAGAGTTTTTTGATCGCCACATTTTGTTGAGTGACCGTGTCATACGCAGCACTGAAAAAAGAACACAGTTTATTAGATTGACTGACATGAACAATAATCACTGATTTTAATTAACTTGATCAGAGCTGTAGGTGAAAGACTAGATGTTGAATTGAATACAAATGAATATTTCTATAAAACAGTAAATGAGTTAACAAGTGTCAAGAGACATTTTATGAAAGAATTGAATTGAAATTAAAAGGAAAACCTTCAATGGAACATAATATCATACATAAAGAAATAATAAATAAGATTGTACTAAGCATAATTAAAATAAAATGCACACAGGAAAGAAAATATAGTAAAAATAATACTGTCATGCACTTTTTCGTTGGAAAATAAAAGCATTTTCTATCTATTTTTTAAGTAATATTTAAGTAATGCATGCATTGTTAGCAAAATTTTTATCTCTGGAAATTATAGGTAAAAATATGAATTATTATCAATATTCTTTGGTTTTAAAATATTTAGTTTTGGAATATTTCTATGTCAATCAAAAAAAAAAAAGACCAAAAAATGAAGCAATGAAATTTTTAACTCGAGTTTGACGAGTACTTTTTATGGAAACCAGCGAAATAATATTTTGCCCAATCAAGGTATTTATTTTAAATACGAAAATCAATCATATATTATATATTAATCTGAAGATGACTAGCCATAATCGGAAATGTTTTTTGATTAGACATGAATTCTTAAATGAATATTGTAGAATACATAACACTCATAAGCAATATAAGAGTATTAGTTGCAGGAATAGAATAAAGAAAAACAGGGATGATTGATTATTAGTGAAGGTAGTTTGGAGTTGATGAGTGGATGCTTACCAGACCGTTCCTTGGGCTCCGAAGCCTCTCGGAGAGAGTTCTTGATAGCGTTCCGGGACACGAAACGCGGTGTCCCTAAACTCCACCGTATAAAACATTTTTCACCCGATTATCTCAGAAGCGGATAAGATAAAACACCTCAACCCAGTATAGAAGTGCAGGCCAGTTACCAAATTAATACTATTAATTGAGTTTGTTAAACGTAGATTGTTCGACATTCGTAAAATAGAATTTTAATCACTTTAAAACACTTTTCCCAATACTATTGCATGATGACAGGATCAGCTACAGGTAAACAAATGAAAAAAAAACAAAACCATAAACAAAATGAAATATAACAGAAATTAATAATAAAAAAACATGTATACTGATTCTCAAATCCTTCTATAAAATCATGTAAGTAAGTAACTATACTTCACCATTTCATTTAATGTATGTAAATATATTGATTCTAGGTTTCAGTTAAGTTTGTCAAATTTTAAGACATAAATATGATTATGGCTATTTCTTACAGCAGACAATTCATTGCAACATGCAATATCGCTGTCTATTTACGTATTTCAACATGATTCTGATCAAATATCATCAAACGGTGCATAAATAATTGTGAATATTTTCTTAACTTATATATACATGACATTAAAAAGTAATCTTTTAAAAATTGTCGATGATCACCTGTAAATTTTTGTCAATGTATATTTCAACTATATATTCAAAATGATTTATTTAAGCAGAATCCCATCTATACATATATATATTGGTAGCACATTGATAATTTCAAATAATTGTTAACCAATATCAGTGGACGAGTATAAAGAAATATTTGATTGTTTTGAATTATAAATCATACATGTTGCAAAGCAATGTCTGTGTGCTTCCTGATCAAGAGAACAATAAAATTAATCAAAAACATACACAAACGAGTTAATTGAAATATACATTAAAAGGTTTCTGATAGAATAAACAAATACGGTTAAAAATATTCAAATATTAAGTTAAAATAGAATCATGTTATAAAATCGTAGGATGTTGATCTTGTATTGGATAATTTCAAAACTAACTAAATATTTCGATATATTTAACAAAAAATAGCCTTTTATGACTTTCAAATGTCATGTCGACATATTTAAATTTAGAAATAAAAATCAAATGTGTATATTTATCTCCTAGAAATTAGTAAAGTATGAAAATGTCTTGTTTATTAACTTCTAAAATAAAAATAAATTTGATACTATTACAATGAAACAACAATGATTTATAGAAGGAAATGTATACAAAAATGTGCCATTCATACAAAAGCGTGTAGTGAACATTAGACTACTCTACAGTGTTGTACAACAAATAAAAAAAATCAACAGTTCCAGAGCGATAATGAATAACAATTATAAAAAAATTATGAAAATATTTGAAAAAAATAAATGAAAGTAAAACAAATCTAGCAAAATTATAAATAAAATAACAATTTTGCAAGCACAATCAATTTTTGGTTTCTAGATACAGAAATATCATTACAATTTGTAAGTAAAACTATGGTAGCTGTTTTGCCATAGTGAAATTATGCTGTACTATGTATCGATAGTAAAACATCCCAAGTAAATCACCTGACGGAGAGAATATAAAGTTTAATAAATTTAAAATAAAAAAAAAATTGTGATGAAATAATATTACACATAGCTAAAAATACAGTTTCCCAGATTACAAAAACAAAAAAAGCATGTTTAGAACATATATTCCCTGTCTTTAATTACTGCTAAAAACAAGATGAGTTTAATTATGATTCACAGAAGAGGCAAAGAAGTTTGGATCTCGAATGTTGAATACTGACCATACAATGCCCTGTGCCCCGGAGCCGATGGGTTTCAGGTTCTGATATCTCTTGAGGATGGTGAGTTTGGTGTCGCCCACCTCGACAGTGTAGAAGTAGGCGTGGCGGGCGGACATGGCGCGGGCGGGCGGAGGGGCTGCGTGCGGCATGCGGTGAAGGTTTTCACCTCCTGAAATATTTATTCATTCACATAAAAATAAATTCAACAATAGAAATTTTCGGTGGCAGTCAAGTTGAAACAGATAACATATATTGTCAGCCCAACACGACAAGCAAATAGGAAAGATATTGAGTTTTGTACAAAATCTTGGTTTACTGTTGGATGATATGATATTGGTTACCAATTGATATGTTTCTAGTTAAAATTTTATTGGCTTTGAATAATCATTGTTTGTAAGAATTAATTTGAACAATTTTCTAAAAATATTATTATTTTCGATACGGCTTTCTTTGTTTGCAAATCCTCATAATGTATTCCTGTTACAGGATGAAACTATCGAATATTAGCTTTACTCAATGATATTATATATTTTGAATATATCTGTACCTAATTTCTCACTTGCGCGAGAGCAGTAAAATACTGTGTAGGCACTCTGTTTAAGTGTTGTCTTTCTGCTAATGAATTACGAGATCATTATAAGAATATGACTTGATGATTTTAATTTTCTTTCAATTGCAGTGAAAGACGTGCAGCTCTTTGATATGTGTTGCGGATAGTTGACCACAGGTTGCATACACCAAGGGAAGACTAAGGATGCAGCTTTCTTCAGAAAAATTCGTCACAGTCAGTGCAATTTTACTGCTGAGATAGTTAGATGTTTTCTGTCTGAAAACAAAGGAAAACAGAAATCAACAGAAGTAGAATAAAGGATTAACTAAGAATGCAGGTTATTTAAAATTACTAGGAAAATACATATAATAATTAATATCCATATTTGGTTATAATGATAGGATAAAAGAATACATGTAATACTTTCGACGGTTCCAGCGGTAGCTTTGTGGATGTTCAGTTACATATAAAATTAAAGACAACTTATTTCATGCATTGTGTGTGTAACAAATAGTGACACGTGCTTCGCCTCTCTTTATGAAGCATCTTCAGACATACTTTCCCAATACTTTGAATCATGAGAAAATTCTTTATGATTCAATCAATATCTAATGTTTAACATGTCAACTGTGAATAAATAAAGAGTAAATCATCAAGATATTTTAAAATAAACAATCTTTTTTTTTTTTTTTTTTCGAAGATTCCCAGGACAGTCATACATAATCTTTAGAGTCAATTTGCGATTATATATTTTCAATTCAATTATGAAGGTATTTGCAATGAATTTGTTTATTTATAAAAGGTGCTAAAATTATTAAGCACTCTAAGTAGAGATGGCGGTCTAACCCAAGAAGGCTTGTATCCTGAATGTCAGGAAAAGCTATATTGACACATTCAAAACATAATATTTTGATTTTAATATAGACTAATTAATATAGATTAATTTTCCCGATTGAATTGAAATTATGTTGAATGGAAAAAGTAGAGCGCACGATTTTTTATATCGACTTTTACCTGAAGCGGCCATTATAATATTGTATTATTGTAGGGGGCAGACGGCGGAGAATGCGCGTTATCTGGGTTGCCAAAACGTTTTCGTTTATTGCATAGAATCGCGCTAAGAATAAACGACACACTGCAATTATATTTATTGTCATTTTTTCTTTACGAAACGACAAATTGCTTTTGCGAACGACTGCATGAATTTTAAAGACGATTTTAAAAACAGAGATCCGTGAAATTCCACTTAGTTTACCCTGTCGTCTATTCATAAAAAGTAATAAATAATAAAATAAAAAAAACTAATGACATTGGAATTTTTATCGATGTCTAAGTAAATCAAATAACACGCAGTCATCATAAGTATCTAGATATAATAATAATCGTAAGAATGCAGCATACGATTTAAAAAACTGTTTTAACCGACGCTTCCGATATGTTTCGTATTGTGTGTTTTTTTTATAATTTTTTATTCTATTTCATGTAATTTTTTAAAATATCATTCATTAACTGTTCAAAGTAACCGAAAAACATTCCAAAATCATGAATTTTAATATTGATACCATGAAATGATTTTTTCAATGATA
Source organism: Himalopsyche kuldschensis (assembly GCA_028554975.1). Taxonomy (NCBI): domain Eukaryota; kingdom Metazoa; phylum Arthropoda; class Insecta; order Trichoptera; family Rhyacophilidae; genus Himalopsyche; species Himalopsyche kuldschensis. Next base: position 20,990,453 of record JAHFWI010000003.1, read on the forward strand.
GTCACAAAATACTAAAATAACAAGTTCACACAAGATAATATCAGACGACTGTAGTTTTTGTTTTTACTTTAATTTTGAGTAATGAGTATTCGTGTTCACTCGCAAAACGCAAAAATCGAAGGAGATTTGAATCGTTAGAATTTTGTACTTTTCCATGAGTTTTGTCGCTAACGACCCGGGTTTCGCCTTTCGGCATCTTCATTCATTTCAAGTGCACAAGTGCACATGAACTCAAGTTGTCAGCACCTTCAGACGAAATCCTCAATGATCGAGGAAGAATGCAACTTGTCAATTTTATTTTACTTTCATTAAAATTACGTGCACAAATTAAGATTTTTAATAACGTTACATAGGCACGTTAAAAACATTTGTAATTGCGATGACGCCCATAATCCTTACTTAATTAATGCAATTAAGGTCAAATTACAAGCACGTTTTTTCCACATAATTTATTTGATATTTGTTTTACCGTAAGCTGTTTTTTGATTTCGGACGCTGGTACAGCTTGGAAAAATATAAAAAGTTATATTCCAGCGATCTAACTAGTCAAGATGTATGTAGGACTTAGGCATTTGAAGTATTTAAGTAAATACCGATAACGTATCAAATAAAGAATTGGCGGCCAGCCACGTCGATTAATCTTTTCAACACTTTGTCAAATGTTCTTCAAAATATTAAATAATCATGAAGTTTAAAAATGTAAATATGCACGTAATAATTTCACGACCAGAGGCGAACTCACGAGACATTCCGTACGAAATGGACAGCAATTAAATAGAGACGTTTTGACTTAGAATCGGGGCAAGGCTAGTTTCCGGTCTGCTTCTTCCAAACAAGGCTCATGCAACAACAACAAAAAAATGCACAACATAGAGCGCACTATACGCTGTTGATGTGACTTCATTTATCTTGCGAATGTAACCGTGAAGATCATCAACATAAAAAAACAAAAAAAACTCCAGGACGAAAACTGGTTTTGAAGTGAAAATATTAAATGCGTATATTTGCAGAGAAAATTATAATGTGCTATGATAGCTTCCGGCAAGATTAGAAATATGTCCCGAAAGCGACATAGCTATAATTATGAGTCTCCTTATTCATCCATCAACTATAAACACGAGGTGTAATACCGTATCGCCATAGTAAATTAAAAACTTATTTTAGGCAGCGGGATTATATCCGTTTACTATAGGGTTTTTGTAATTGACTACGTGAGTCAATTCAATATGTATTATTGTATATTAAAAAATTTCAAACACACGATCCTTGGAAGGGATTGAAATTTACAATACAAACTGGACGAATAGATATTTCAGTCACTTTTAAGGTGTTCACTGTCAATACTTCATGATGACACCTTATGTAGTCACTCGATATTACAGGGCACCTGAGGTAAATTCATATCGAAAAACTTTGAACTAATTAATTTTAATATTATATATCACTTTTAAGGTGTTCACTGTCAATACTTGGTGGAAAGGCATTATAATAAAAATGTATTATTATTTTTTAAGATATTTCGGTATTGCATATTAAATACCGATATAACAAAAAATATCAAATCGAGAAAAAATAATTCGGTCAATCGTATTGATCGCGAATTCGATAAAACGACTGATAAATTAATGCTATGCGTGCCAATTAGAGGTATGCACGGGCTCGGGTAATGCCCGCGTGCCTGGGTACATACAACACGCGAAATAAAACATATATCGGGTTATTTTCGGATGTACACCCCGCTAGCATAAATCTAAGTTATAGAGGTATTAAAATTCGGAGTCAATATTAAATTATTTTTGATTTTAATTAAAATCGGATTAGGATGAAAAAAAGTCGTTTCAGAAGGCTTTTTGAAAATGATCCTCGGCTTAGGTCGGGTAAATTAAAAAAAAATCGTCCAGTGAAAATCTCTAGTGTACACATACATGCCTACAAGTAATATATTGAATGACCTATGACATTCAATGTCGAACATGACAAGAAATAGCCCGTACATACTGCACTCCATAAAAATTTTTGTTTTTATCTAACATATATTTACATATCGATTTTGCTGAATATTCAATACGGAAAACAACCGAAATAGCAATATTTCAAACCTTAATTCTAGCATGGAGATTTATAATGGCTATCACTGCTATCAATCAATATTGATGGAAAGACAATTTCATGTTTACTTCATGCTAAATTTATACTAATGTTTATAAAATTTATCTAAATCTAAATAATCCGAGACAAACATAGCGGTGCATAATTAAAATTATCCATTTGTATATTGCATGTGACGTTTGAACACCGTAAGCCTCGTCATATACTTTTTGCTACCATAATGCTTAAATTTTTCACACGGACCATCAATACATAAATACAAACCGATAATACATTATTTAATCCGACTCTCAAAAAAAAACCGAGTAAATTCTTCCACCGGTGCGAAAATGTATTTTATTCGCAATTCCTACGGCTCTTGGTACGTTTCCGTAGATTGGCGGAGTGCGCGATTGCGAATGTATGAGATATTATTTTATGACAAATGACGGCTAGACTAAACATAGTGAGATGAGATGAGATCGGCGATAGCGGCAGCCCCGCATTCCTGCGAAATCTCGCCACGACGAAAAAATAGCCACATTCATTATTGTCGATGGTAATAATAATAACGATTTTACCGCACTCGGCTACTTTCATTTTCAGCAGCGGAATTGCATGCCAATAATGCTTGCGGTCATTATAAATTGCGGTCAGCGATTTTATCTAAGTTTCTACTAAAGTATACCCAATGGAAAAAAAACCTTTTAAGAGAATCGATCCAATCTCAATTCACTACAGTGTGGCAAGCTTAATTATTATCTTACAGAAATAGAAAACATAGATAATTATAAATGGTGGCCAGAATCAACTATTATGCAGCTATATAAAAAAGTCAACAAAAATATTATAAATACTTAACAGATCGGAATCCCACAAATGTGAACGGTTTGGGGGCAAAGACATTTTTGGTTGGGAAATATTTTTGGCTGGTTCGTATCGCGCGAGACCTTTGGGTGATAAATACCGCCGATGTCGGGGGTTTTGATGACGATGTCTTTCTTACACTTCTCGGGCTGGTATTCAATTTGTAATGTTTTATGAAGTCAGATATTTCAGCACAGTAATTCGACAGGTAAACTATCCATATATTAATCACAAAATGCTAGTGGGAATCCATAATTAATTGTGTATAATTGTAGAATCATTATATTAAAATCGTGCGGGTATTTTAGGTTTTATACATTTATTTTTAACCGGCACGCTTGTTTTTTGTTGCTATCACATTACTTTTAGAACCGGAGATTACAATAATTTGATAAAAATTATAGCTACCAAAATGCTTGCAAAGTTAACGATTTAAGTATGATATTTTATTCTTTGTTATATTTATAATATACTAGTATTCGAACCCGGCTTTGCTCGGACCAGTTTGGGGTTATGTTCACCTCGGCGCGTAAATTCAGACGGGCCAAGTTAAAACAACTTTTTTCAAAATTCAAAAGTCTAGGTCAATTAAAATGGAATTAAAATGAACATTTCAGACTGGCATTGACATTTCACAGCCCCTTTCATATATTGACAGCCCCATTCTCGCCCATTAAAATGTCCAAATTCGAGGAACAAATCTAATTTGCTGTCAAAGAAATGTCAAATAATACCTTCACGTAAATAAAAACATTATTATATTAATAAAAGCCGGGAAAAGTTCAGTAGAAGACTAATTTATTACATTTTGACTAAATGTCTTCGCCGATAAAAAAATCAAACATATTTTCTTTCATATTCGTTTTTATGGCAACTTAATGACAAACAATGCAAAAGGGAATTACAGACCCACAGACATACATACGCCGTTTCGGTTTTATATATAAGATATTTTGGTTCATATGAAACTACTCGAGTATTTTTAAAATGTACTACTCGATACTCGAGTAATTGGAGTCTCTACACACACATTAATAACGAAACAAATTTACCGTCGAAACTTTCGCGAGCGAAATCAATTCGATTGTTTGAACTTGCAACAACAATGCAAAAGGGAATTACAGACCCACATACATACATACGCCATTTCAGTTTTATATATAAGATAAGGGGCTGCTATGCAACAACTAACAATACGATTCCAACATAGTTTGTGTGGATAAAACGGTATCATAGGTGTCGCATGAAGTAAATTCAGTACATTTGCACAGGAATAAGGTAACAAACAAAACAAATGATGTCGCTCGTGTCTTTCCTTATTTGAATCAGTTATACGACTGTTTGGATGTGATTAGCATTATCATATGAACAGTTGTATGATGTGATGCCCAGTTATACCGGAGATAGTTCATAAGAGATTTATTTCAATTTACTGATTAATAATTAAGTCACTATGGTTAAGTTTGCTAAAAAAAACGATGTTCAGACTTACGAACCATAAAGTTGTATACATCATTTTGTATCTACTTTCCGATGAGATCCCGTCTGGTGTACAGATCTCGGCTACAAACACCTGTAAACAAGAAAAGGTCTTCGTTAGTTAAGTTTAGTGATATGGCCAGTTCAGAAATGTTATCAATTAGAATGAATAATAACCTATAGCCTATATCCATTTAAAAACGAATAATAGATGCTGATTTAATTTGAATAATTTATTTATCCGATAATGTTTCTCAAGTATATTTAATAGCAATTTTTTTTTATGGGGTACAAAAATGTGAACTGCACACATTTACCAGATTTGACTATGCGTGTTCAAAAAAATTCATTGCTGCAGTTTCTGTTCCCACCAGCGGGGCATGAGTTTGCCATCTATGCCATGGCATATACGCAAATCTTCTGCAATACATTTTTAAAACTATTTAATTTTCCTTGTTATAATCGCGCCTACAATATTTTAGTAAATTCTTTAAAATTTGCGGAACCACTTGAATTACGTCACAGAATTCTATTTGGGGGGCGCTGCACAATTTGAAACTAATGATAAAACTGATGTCAACCCAAATTAAAACAGGTGACATGGTTTGTTTTGCATCAGAAATTGAATGTAACGCTATCAAGTGTATTTTACTATTTCATCAACTGCGGCACCATAATAATTAAACCTGAAAGTTATTTTAGGTTATTTGATTTGGTTACATTGCATGGAAATAGTATATTATATGCCCTAAAATATAATGAAACATCACAAAGAAGCATTTTAAAAAAGTTATGAAAATCTATCCAAGAGAAAATGAAAGAGGACAATAAACATCTGCCGAGAAAAAACACCTCAATGTTTTTTAACGCTAACAATACGGTTCACCAACTATGTAACTGTGAATTTCTTAGAAGCGAGTAATGGATATCTTCGGACGTTGGGTGACGGAACGGCTGTTAAAAAAAAATATTTCAGCAAAATTCGACATCATAAAACTCTTCAATTTGTATTAACGTATCTTTTTATTATACAATATAGTCCCACAAATGTATCATTAAAATATATTTACCCTCACCCACTCACAACCTAATCAAATTCTTAACTCATACTGAGAACATCGGCGACATCAGCGTACCAAAAAAACTACATATTAAATATCAAACCAATCGTAAGAAATGGAAAAAGAAATAACGTAAAAGCGAATGACTTTTGAACAACATTTTTCATCAAAATTGTGAATAAAAATGAATATTTAAATAAAGAAATTTTAGATTATACTGTGTATTTTAACAATACTACATATAACTAAATCGACCCAATAATAATTGCATTTTATTTGCATGTGTTTCGGAAAAACTCCACTGAAGTTGTTCCGCGACAAGAGAGACTATCATAAAAAATAACGATAACTTTAAATAATAAAAAAAATCTAATATTATTTTAATTGGCAGTCCGCCAATGAGCGTTCAATCGTAACGACAGTAATTGCATTGAACTTGGCCAGAAATCTTTTCAACGAGTTAGTATTGGAAAAACAATTAGCGAGTCGAGAGATAAGTTATTAATCGCCATAAATGTGAAAAGAATTTTAAATCAATAGAAATAATCAGTTTAATTAGGCATCTTTGATTTGGATTAAGATATAAAAAGCTATACAGATATCTCTCACGAATAAATAAATATCTCTATGAATCAAAACATTTTTGATACGGTTCCGGTGCCTATATATTGAAACTAGAAACGATATATATTTCACTTGACCAGAAATACACGTTAATCGGAGATGGCGGCATATCCTATTGTGTTAGTAGTAGTAAGGTCAGCAAGGGGAATCAGCATGTAATTTTAGCAAAACTCGATTAATGTTCTCCAGGAAATGCTTAGAAGCAACCGGCGATTCAATTTGTATCTTACCTTTCCAACTTTGCGCATCTAATTCTTGTTTTTAGAGACAGCACTTAATTCTGTTAAATATATTTAAATGCTTAAACTTTAGGTCAAAAATGTTAAAAAAACGTCTTTGAAAAAAAAGATAAAATATAGAGCCGTTAACCATTGCTGATAAATAAAATACTATAACACAGATTTAAATCACTGGTAAAAGAAAACTAGTTTAATTCAAATCTAAAATATTTAAGTAAAAGTATTTTCTTTTTCTATTCAAATGAATGTAGGAAATGGAAAAATACAAGAGCCGAAGCACTGCAGAAACTGAAGAAATACTAAATGGATATAAAACCAAAATTTATTTTGCTCGTTTAGATGAGGAGTCAAATTGTATACGATAAACAATACATACATATTGGCGTGGTATTTGTTATAAGACAATAGAGTTATTTGTATTCAAAGCATGATATAGAACAGCGTTGCCTCTCCGACGCGACGTATAATCTAGGGGGCAGAGCTTTCAGGGAAAGCCGCAAGAAAAGCGCCTGAAGGCTCGATATATTTCGAAGTACGGCGAGCTTCTGTGGAGCTACGGTGAACGCTTCATGCGGGACGGGATAAAAAGCAGCGGGTATATTAGCAAGAATTGCAGAACAATGAAACGGAATCTATAGATATAAATGATTTCCAACGTATTTGAAAAGAAATGTGATCAGCGCATGAAAGAATGTAAAAATTTGCTGTTAGTCAAACGACTTGAAATATTTTTGATGTGTTTCTTTGATATGGCTGTAGTTTTACTTAATTTTGTATCAATTTGATGGATACAATACTTATTGTTAGCATTTATTTAAATGAAGCTTATTGCATGGTATATATTTATATTACCGAGATTTATAGATAATAATTATGTCTTAGGTACCTACAGCTCTTAAAATGGCATTCAAAAGATAATGAGCATCGCAGCTGGTTGGCTGAATAAACGCACTGCCCAGCTGTGTCTTGGTTAAATTACTTCGGTGTTGGGAATAAGCCGCAGAAACTTCGGCACAAAAATGCGGCGAGAAGACTTTACTCTTTGCCAACAGTTAATTACCTTTGTGAAAACGGCTGTCAACGAAAGTGTCTGCGCGTGTACACAGCAAAGAGTTAACCGACAGAATGGCCAAAGCCAATCACTTAAATCTTAAATCAAGCCGCCCACTCAAGACGAAACTGCTTTTAGGCTGAAAATATTATCAATCACTTAAAGTGCGATAACAATCACAATTCAAAACAAATAATTTAATATAAAATATATTTTATTACGGCTAGGCGGCTTTGCGATAATACCAGTAAAATATTTTTTCCCTTAATTTATTTAATTGTTCTTGCGTATAATAGTGTAAAATTTGCATTCAAAAAATAAATAAATATAAAATAAACGATTTTGTAACTTACGGCAATTAGGCGAGCTTTGCTTTCATACCAGTAAAATATTTTTTACTTAATTTATTTAATTGTTCTTGCGTATAATGCAACATGTATTTCATTTCAACAAAATTTGCATTCAAACTTCGACGAATTCTATGTTTCGAGTTTTTAAAAATACCGAGTACTTGAAAAGAGAAAAATAAACGAGACGTTGTAACTAAACGCACAGACAAAAAAAAGTAAGGGATTTTGAATATAATCCTGATGTACCTTGAAAAAGTGATTTGAAAAATTCTGCCGTCATCTCAATGAGATTTATGAGCATCACGATATTTTTTTTTCTGTCTGGTCGCTAATAGCATTTAGTGTGCGTTTTATTTGAATTTGCGGTGCTATTTTTGCCAACTATGCTGACTTACTTTTTTAGCATTATAAGCAGGCAAAATTAATATTAAATGATAACTTGGTAATTACACAGTGGAATAAAACAACTCTCATATTACATACATTTAAAAAAAATATTTCGACAAAACTACATTATACACAATCACAATATATATAACGCTGATATTTTTGATGGAAAGATTACGAATTACATACAATTTTGACAATTTGTATAAGTAAAAGAAAATGTTAGAGGTTGGGCTACAAAAATATTTCGTGTTTGTAATCATCTTTTTTTACAGTATAAACACCGCTTACGTTTTTTGTAAATACATTTATTTGCTCAAATTTGAAATGGTTTTGTGAGGGTGAACACATCTGGTAGCGGGATTGCCGCAAGCTGTATTGTATCGAATAATCAATATATTTAAACATCTACTCGCGAACAGTTCAGCTTCAGTTCAGTTTGTGTAAACAAGCTAACCGCATAAAAACCGTAATTAACGGGGAACAAAGGCACAACATTGAATAAGTCAGATACAGTAACAATAATTACTATTCGAAACGTCGCAAAAGGTATAAAATACATTTAGGGAAACAAATCATATTATATATTATTCAATAGGGATCACACCACCATCAGATACCATTTTTCTTGATAGGTAGTGTAGTAAAACCAGTCTTGATTATTACATAAAATTGTGGAATTAGTGCACAAAATCGTGTTTATTATTATTTTTTAGATTTAAAATAAAATTTCCTCAAGTAATTGTTCTGCAATATTAGGATTATGAATGAACCATTTTTATTTAACTTATAAAACGGTAATATCAAATGATGAAAGAGAATGAAAAGATAATAAATTTGAAATGAAGTATCTAAGAAGAAAACTTCTACCTGTAGATATTTTTTTATTATTCCTGATCAGTTTAAATAAAAACTATAATACTTATGGCACGACGGTTAATTGAAAATGTGCCAGGAATTTCAGAACCGTATCAAATATACATCAACTTATGATGTCCCATATTGAACTTAAAAGACTTTCTGATTGCTGAGAAGAAATAGTCTTTTACAAAATTTAACAGTAAAAAGACTTTTACTTTAGCTTTAGATTGATGTTTTTAAATACTTTTCATATTACAATTACATGTCTGGCCATCTGGTTATATGCGTATTAATTACACACGTTCAAGTTGAAATATGCAAGTGCACCAACGTTGCAACCGCGGACAGGGCAAATTTATGTGACGATGCATTAATTACAGAATGGTCAGATAACGTGTCATATCGTGTTAATTTATGCCAAGCTTAGGGATTGAGGGAAAATATGGAAATCTCACATTGGTACGCGAATAAAAAGTTACATTGATGTTAGAGTTTCAGACTGTCCTATTATGGCATTTCAGTTAAAATTAGATTGATACACCGGCTAAGTATGTAGATTTTATAACATTCATATTAAAAAAAAAAATTCATTGAAATCACTTAAAATAAATGCTGCGTAGTAAGTAGACAACAAATATTATACATTTGAATGAATATCAGGTAAAAATATATACATTTATCGTAAATAATAATGAAAGAATGAAATAACAATCTACTTATTTATAAGGAAAGACGTTATTATTTTTGTGTTTTATTTATCGCCTACAAAATATCTTATCATGGAGTTCATCATGCATGGTTAATTCACACAAGTAACTATTTTAAGTTCGCTACAACATTAATTGAAGTTCATGGTAAAAAGCTGGTTTCAATATAAGTCATAAAACAATTTTATAAATGAATTCTCATAATAATGTAATCTTATATATAAAACCGAAACGGCGTATGTATGTATGTGGGTCTGTAATTCCCTTTTGCATTGTTGTTGCAAGTTGCCATAAAAATGAATATGAAAGAAAATATGTTTGAATTTTTATCGGCGACGACATTTAGTCAAAATGTAATAAATTAGTCTTCTACCAACTTTTTCCCGGCTTTTATTAATATAATAATGTTTATTATTTACGTGAAGGTATTATTTGACATTTCTTTGACAGCAAATTAGATTTTTTCCTTGAATTTGGACATTTTAATGGGCGAGAATGGGGCTCAAATTAAATAAAGTTTGTGATTTTATTTTAACTCTATTTTGGATGTTAGATTTTGTGATATAATTATGTCGAATGATATAACATTAAATAATTATTGGCCGGTTAGTCCGAGCGACGCCGGGTAGCAATACTAGTATTTCTATATAATAATCACTTTGAAATATTACCGAACATTCGATTGACTTAAAGAACTAATGAAATAAATACTGCACACATTGTATACATTCAAATAAATAAGTGCCATTGAATAGAAATAAATTGGGGTTGGCAACTATTCGACAAATAAATTTATGAATTTTCATAATTTGATAACGAAACGGCATGTTATAAATTCTTTATCGAGAAAAGAAAGGTGATATTCTACGATCTATAGTGAATAAGTTAGCGTTATAATATCCATAGTCAAAGATAAATACATACTTTTGCATAGCTCTATTTTCGTCGATTAATCATTTGTACACATTGTTATTGTACTTAAGTTGAGGACCGCACGTTTTGAGATTTAATTTTTTAATTTGTATTGTTAAAATTAAATATTATCAAATACACATTCGAAAAGAAACACGTTTGTTATTATTGAAAATTACGACGATTAATTAATTATTATTACTAAATTGGAAACGCATTGCATACGTATTGAAGCAATGACCCGAGACGCAAAGCACATGTGGACTCCTAAATGGGAAAACAAAGTGTATCCTGCGAGGAAGGAGTCGCCGCACGCTTTCGGCATTATTTTTCGTCTCATAAACGTTTTAAGTTGCAACTAGAGACGCAGGTGACTTGCTCAAAGGAAACGTAAGCACTGAATTGTGACGTGTGTTGTTGATTTTGTTTTAACTCGAGATTTTGTATTTTATTTATTCATATGATGTTATAATAATTGAGTGTATTACGAAAGGCATCAGTCAACAATATGGAAAACGAATGTCCAAATGAAAACTAATATTATATTATATGAACCATAATGCTAGTACTGATCGACATGGAATCTGTTTGTATTAATATATTCTATGTAATTAAGACAATTATTTATTAATGTTATAATATTACGCCATCGCCAGAACACAACATACATGTTTTTTTAACATCATTATTGTGGAACTAAAATCGTTGGTATTTTTCCCACATCATAATATACCCAAATCATTCTTCTTTTTGCACAAATAAACCAGGACTATTAATCCAAAAAACAAGTTATGAATAACAGAAGTTTTAATGGATGAATCAAAAAAAATATCAGTAACATTTTCACAAATTGTGTTTTGTGCGAAACCAGTTTTACTGGATAACCTTTTATTTAGGTATTCACATTATTTGGTCGAAACGCATTTAAAAAATTGATTTCATACTAGTAAAAAAGTAGTCGATAATAAAACTACGTTTGTCGCCACATTATAATGAAATTCTACAAAGAAATACCCACACTCAAATAGTAAGTAAGAACGTAGAATAACAGACGATGTAAGAGAATTGTATGAACAACGCGATTAATAACTGCAAACAATATCGGAGGATTCTTGTCTAGCAGACTACTGCATAGACTTCGTTGCTGCACAATAAGAATGGAGCGTGACAATTTAACAGAAAAAGTCGTCGAAAGCTCGCTGGATCTTCCGCCATATCGTCAGAAGCTCGTCGTTTACTTTTAAATTAGTATCGCACACAGAGCTTGAAATTATTTGATGTGGAAAATAGTTAATTGCTAGAAATATTCAACATATACAGAGTGGTCAAATTTAAACTATAACACACCCAAAATAATTTGCTTATTAAGTATGACTTTGAAATTAGTTTTCAACAACTTGGAAGTTGGAATTTTTTTAAAAATTGATCGAATTTTTAAGCTTTTTATGAATGTTGGTTGGCAAACCAACGGATAAGGTATTTTTCCATTTGGCATGCATACCGCAAATATCCATAGATTTCTATATGTTGCGTTTTTCGTATGTTTGAAAGTGTTACAATATGTTGGTGAAGAAAAATGTTAAGCTGTAGGATAGAGTTTACGAAATGAAGTATAAAAACGAACTCGAAACCAAGCATAAGGCCAGGGAATAAAATCACATTTATTTGAGCCAATTTATACAACACCTCTACTTATACGGCACTGCGGCAAAGCGGCCTAAATGTGTGTGGCGAGGGCCGTGTGAAAAGTTATAGTAATCAGATATTAAAAATAATAAATATACGTTCGATTAATTGGGTTGTAACTATAGGGAACTTCATTTATTAATTAACTGTTGTTAGTAATGATGATTTGAAATGAGCACTGATATTTAATAGAATTTTATTATAAAATAATATTTAAGAACTCTATGGAAAAAATACTAAGTCTTTATTGAGAAATATGGCATTTAAGAATAAATAAAAAATCTGAGCCGATCAACCAATATGTATAAAAGAATCTAAGGAGTGTTTTCATTTATTATATTTCCAAATAAATTCTACTGGTAGATAATCTAACTTGCTGTTAAAAATAATATTAAATGACATTTCAAACGGCAACCATCCATCTTTAAATAATAAATATATAAAATAATTAATCAAATTTTCTACAGCATTTCTAGCAAACGAGAGATAATATTAGCTTCGACATAGCACAAAACGATCTAGCCATAAGGCTGCTGAAGAATGTGATCCGCCTAGCAAGGGAAACACGAATCCCAAGAGACGAGACATCATTTAGGTAGGTTATAAAGCGTCCGCCTACAGACCTTCGTCAATCTGAAGTGATCATCAGTGGTCGCGGACTTGCACGATTTGCTCGCATCTCAGATTTCTACGCAAAGCGTTGGGTGAAGCTCGACCTTGAGCGGCCGCTACGAGAGTATAGTGGCGTATCTACGACTTTCGGCGTAGACGACTTGTATATGCGTCTACGCCGATCTAGGAGAAAATTCAGATGATGAAATTGAACAGCAAGATGATTATTTTATATTTTTTTTTGCGTGAAAGATTTTCATTCTTTTAATGGATGCTTACTCGAATCAAAATAAAGATTACATATGGCGTTTATTGATACCAAAAGTTTATTTTATGTATAATATAATAATTGTGGTGTTATATTATGCAGTGGAAACACTATTATCGAGGTTTGTCACCATATACGATTATTCGCCAGATGCACTTTACTCAATAGCTATTTTTTGACGAATTAGGATTACATATATGCCGAACAAAATAATAAGAATAATGTGTATATTTTTTTAAGAAATCGACTACATTACTTTTTGGTTGAGTTTGTGTTTTTCAAATAAATATTTGGTTTTGTAAGGCACATCGCAGCGAGAGTAAGAGTGGCTAGAATTAATCGGAAAGCGTCTCTCGAACGTCAGGTCGGTTTCCATCTCATCCCTCAACGGTGATTCCCGCCCCAGTTGCCCACACACCATCGCCTCTGCCACTGACAGCTGCTACTTTTTCAGCCACTCGCTCGTTAAGCAGCGTTTGCGGAAGGTGAGCAGGGTAATATCGAATGCAATACGAAACGGCGCAGAGCAAAATTATGTTATTTTAGAAGTTTTCATGTGATCGGGTCATGACACAGATGTAGATGTTCTGTGTTTATATGCCATCACAAACTGAATATAATCGTAAACGACCTAAATTTATCATTATATGTTATTATTACTGTATTTTATGACATTGCAAGAAAGTTATCATTTTTCAAGAAGTCGACACTATTAATTTAATAAACGCACTATATCTTTTTTGCACAGTAATCACTGGAACGTTTTCTGGACATAAAATATCAATCGGGTGATTATAATATTGAGCGAGAAACATTTGGATTACATTCTTACAATACAACATCAAATAACAGTTAAAATGTCGAATCTTATAAGTATACAGAAATGAGTTTGAAACACTCGAAAATATGTATGTTATTACAAACTAAAATTAGTTATGCTATACCTAAAAAGGAGGATGTGGAGTGAAAAGTGAGAATGCAAGGTTTGTTTATACTTATTTAACTGGAATGTCTTCGATATCGAAAACTTTCTTAATTTCAAGTATATTCAACACTTAATCTAAAATCTCAACTCTTGCGAAACTATAATTTACATCACTATATCGAGTCTTTTTTTAAAGATAGAAGGCTTCCATTCGAAATTTAACTAGCACAATAAATAAAGAATAAAAATTACCGACTATGTTTTATTACAGTTCGCAAGGGCCATGTGTTTTTTTTTTACCAGGAGTATTTCATATTTACATTTACGGTAAAATAAAAGGATTTGCATGTTTTTTACAGGCCCATTTCCACATTCTAGCATAATAAAAGTAAAAAATATTTCGAGCCAACAGATGTGCTTCGATTTATGAGAGTAATACATCAAGAGTTCTCTTGTATAGGAAGGAGACTAAGAATAAATCTTTTTTAAGACATGCCATCTTCTATAAAAAGCTAATGCACAAGTTTATTTGCGAGAATTGATTGTTATTCTGTGGCTCAATCTTAAAAGTCAGGCGGGTTGAAGGGAATATAAAAATCGCCGACATCTATGCATTTGTATAATATGAACACAAAAACTCAATTTAAAATAAATATTATCCATGATGCGACGTATGATGTGATTCTAACAGCCATATTCAGATTTGGTGCTACTAAAGACACAGTGACCCATCACTTTTAATCGCGGTATATATTTGAGAACAGAAGTTTTACAAATTAAACATATGAAATAGTGTACTATATTGATTATGGGTGAAACGAAAATTCCACATGAATTGACGTCTCTCAGTACTATAAAGAACCTAACCTAACCTAACATTGAAATATTGAGTGCAGTTATTACGGTTCAAGATGAAAAACTGTTGTCTCAATACTGTATTTAATTTGTTACATTCAAATCATAACAAAAACAATGTTGAGTTCGCTTCAGGTTTATGTGTGTTGCGGCATAAAATTAATGTTAGTTAAAAATGATTGCACGCCATTTGACAGTCAACTAGATTCGCCGAGTGAATACATTAGTGCGATCTTTATTGGACGCGCAGACATTGCAGCTGAATTTAATTAAGCTATTTGATATGACTGGAATAGCGGTGATGCTGCCCAATCTCAATACATACAATATAAAAAGAATAGTAACATGAAATCAAAAATTTATGCAGTCAACTCTAGAAACTATATGTAATATATTAAAAAATAACGTATTCGATATGCAGCACACCGTTAAAAATCTCTTGTCATATATCAGATATATAAATATCTAATAAATCATTAACACAATGTCACTCGACTGTGAACGATATAATTCTACTGATACTTTACACCCGTCCGATCACATTTGCTTCAAGCATTCGCAATATCAAATATCTCATATTTATAACAATTTCCCGACCGTTGAGGATAGCAAGAATTTTTGAAACACAAATTCATTTCTATTTACGACCGCGGTGGAGTGAAAAACATACATATTTTTATACCGGTGGTTTACTGGAACTATTTTTTTTTTAATAAATTTTGTGAGTAATTCTGACTGTAATTTGAAGCGTCTAAGAGAAAAAAACACTGTGTAGTGTTAGTAGTAAAATATTTTTTGTATTTCACGGTTGAATAATAAGTTTTTATAGCAAAAAAAAATCAGTGTTGTATTTTCAATTTTACAATAAATATAAGCTCAATAGAGCTAGACGTAAGAGCACTTACTTATGGCTATAAAATTCATCAGATTCTACACATCATTAGTTTAATTTTTAAGTCTGCCTTTGTGTGGGTTTAAAGTAGGTACTCTTTATAATTACATAGTGAGTGAAATGACTTACAGTATACGTCAGTATTCTTGATAGAATTTGTCAAAAGATGTAAATATCGGTCTTTGCTTTTAGACGCCTCATATCTGCTATTTATTACAGAGGTTATTAATTATACTCTCATTCATATACAAAAGTTGTGCATAGATATTAGAGGTGCGCACAAGGTAAATTTAGCTTTATTACAATGCTGTGCAAGTATAAATGAAGGGTTAACAAGAAGTATTTTCCAAAATACCCAATATATTTATATCGATATAAGGTTCAGCTTCGAAACAATGTTAACGAACTAATAATGAAGCGTTAGAGGAGAGTTATATATCTTATATATAAAACCGAAACGGCGTAAGTATGTCTGTGGGTCTGTAATTCCCATTTGCATTGTTTGTCATTAAGTTGCCATAAAAACGAATATGTTTGAATTTTTATCGGCGAAGACAATTAGTCAAAATGTAATAAATTAGTCTTCTACTGAACTTTTCTCGGCTTTTATTAATATAATAATGTTTATTATTTACATGAAGGTATTATTTGACATTTATTTGACAGCAAATTAGATTTTTTCCTTGAATTTGGACATTTTAATGGGCGAGAATGGGCTGTCATCAAATTAAATAAAGTTTGTGATTTTATTTTAACTCTATTTTGGATGTTAGATTTTGTGATATAATTATGTCGAATGATATAACATTAAATAATTATTGGTCGCTTAGTCCGAGCGACGCCGGGTAGCAATACTAGTATAATATAAGACTCAACGATTGATCTGTATTGTATTAGAAATCATTTTTTACAGTGAATATATAAAATGTTAAGAATTTTCATTTTAAGCCCTGCTGTTGAGAATTAAGTCAGTTTCGTAAGAAGAGTAGTGAGAGTAGTATAGTAAATAAGCTTCGTAATAAAAAAATGTATTTCAGAATATTGAATTCGATACAAGTGATACAAAGATTAAATAAGATCCTCTTATAAATATTTTATTACGGTTATTTTAAATTAATAAGCCTAAGACGAAAAATTCTCAGGCCGAGTTAAAGCCGTGAAGATTTTTCGTCATCACGGATATTAAATTTTAAAGTATTCTCCAGTTATGAAGGTTTCTTGGCATAAAATTTGACTTCATTAATGTCGAGTTTTCGCGATGAAGAGATTGCCTTTTATGTTGATTTAATGTGCGGATCTATCTACGGACAGTTAGCACCTCTCGTAATGCGACGGACTCAAAACACATTAAGCCAAATAGACTATTAACCTGGAGTGTTTTAAATTGTTAAACAGAATTTTAGTACGACGGGAGCTATCAATATTTTCTACGGCTAAAGATATTTAATTCACAAAAAAACTCGATCATGACGATGACGTGACGCCAATCATACAGACAGAAAAAATTGAGCTGTTTTATAATCAGCTTAGTTGATATTGTTCGATATAATATGAACAACATCGATATTATGTCATTTTAAATATGCAATACCATTTAAATACACACTACTGACAATTTATAGCTAGATGGGATTTTGGGGAAACTGGCGAGAATATTATTTGAATTCATTCAAGCGGTAACACTGAAATAATAGCAATCTAATTTAGTTCTAAAAAAAGTATATAATATTGTCACGACCTCATATTTACAGCGACATAAACTGGCAATCGAAATCTCTTAATTAAAAATAAACGCGGAATATAAAATTAAATAATCCAGTATCACTCTGAAAAAAAAGTTCATAGGGCAACTCGAAAAAGGCAACATTGTACTGAAGTTAACGCCCCGGATATGAAAAAGTTAGATAAGAGTGGGGGGTTGTCCGGCGAGCTTGGAAGCCGGCGTTATCTAAAATGGCCTCTTAGTTGTTAGCTTTCGAAGGTGGAGGTTGCCCCCCGAACCCTTGGAGGGCACGTGAAGCGGCGACGCTCGGCGAGTCTGTGGCGGGAGCCCCAGATTAAAGATACGTCCCGTTTAGGGCGCGCAGTTTTTTTTATATAGAGACTGCGCTAAGTTTCTAGTAGAATCCCGTGCGGACATTGTTGTTATGGCTCCCGCGGACACTGCGGTGACGTCGCTGCACCACGTGGGCTCCTCGGTGGTTCGGGTAAGTGCATTTAATCCATTATACTGTGTGTCCTATATAAATCTGTCTCGCTTATATGTTCTGTTTACCAACTAGTGTCAAAGGCGATTTTCCTCAAAAAAATCCACCAATGTTAGGCATAGTTTAAGGTAAAAATTTTAACCTGTTATGTTTCACGATGAAGGTGCGGTAGCTTGAGTTACGTTGTGAGCTGTGAACGGTAGCGGTGGGAGAAAGGGGGTTCAAGTAGAGTCGGGTTAATTTTGAAGCACTTCGCGGGAATTCGATGGAGGGATCCGTCTCACCACGTGGTCGTTCCTGGTATAAATTCGAAAGTTTGACTGGATGTTAGGCCTGGATCAGAGCGATACAGACGATGTCCTGGATCGGATCGCGAGGAGGGATGGTGGTCTTTAGGAGTTTCTCGAGGTGCTAGAATCGTGTGCTTGTTTTTGTTATTCGGTAATACTAAAATCGTGACTGGAACCGCCCTTTACATGACGCCTGAGGCTAGCGCGCCGATCATCGGGAAGTGAGATGAAGTGCGTGTTGCGCTCCAACGTTTAATATTGTATTTTCATGTGTGTTTTGTTATAAATAAATTTACGGCTGTCGGAATTATTTCGACAGCAAACTAAAGAACAAATGGACTTTTTATCTGAATTTGTGAAGCCTTAATTTCCGGCGACGAAGGTTTTTTTTCTAGATCGCGTTAAGCGATGAGCGCCTAACGCAGCCTGCATTTTCTTATGGGGCTAGTTTTCCTTGGAGGAAAATTGCGAAGGGGCTTTCCGAGTGGTGGAAAGCCAGTAAAATCTTTGCGCGGAAACTGCGGTCATCTCAATTGGCGCCCAACGTGGGGCACTTGGCCCTAATGTCTAGTGCGTCAATTCGAAATTGTTGCTGACGACTAGGGCTAATGATGTTTGACAACATCGGAACTCACTCCCGCCCACTTCATGCTCTAAGGTCTCAAAGCGTCTAGGTTCGTATAACCTAGTGGCGCCCAGTGAATAGTAATAATTTAGTGTTTAATAAATAATTACGTAAATAATTTCGAGTGCTCCGCAAAAAAATAATATCTGTGCATCGTTCATAAACGCGAACGATCGCGAGTGCTCCGCGGGGCATCATTAATTACGAGTTTATAGTTGTCAATTAATAATATTTGTGTTTTGTTGAGACATGAGTATGTCGCAGAATTAATATTAATAATGTAGTTTTTTTTTAATAATGCGAATTCTCGCACGTGCTTCACGGATAAGCGATAGTAATAATAGCAGTATTTTGTGTGTTTACTTAAAACGTGTAATAATTAATAATAAATTTGTTTGTGTTGTTCGTAAACAACGTTGTCAAGGGTGCCGCCCACCAAACGCGCAGCTAAAATAAATTGATGCGATATCTACCGAATGCCGAGGGTAGTCAGCCACGTAGGTGACGAGGAGTGTACCAGGATGTGAGAGAGCACAATAGCATGGGGTTAAGCCATGCAGGACGATACAGCAACCTGGATGACTCACGAAGACGACTGGGGAGACGGCGTCTCCACCATACCGGTATGGCCGGAAGACAGTTGTCATCCGTGCCTACCGAGATGACCCAAGAGTGGGCATAATGGAGCCAAGGACCGAGGGGACCAGCAGCCGCCTTCGAACCTGGAGTAGTGACGGCGAGACGTAGTGATCTACGTCCATCAGTGCCGGGCCTACTTCACCCTAGATCGCGTGAGCTTGCGTGGCGACCAGAGGTGCCGTGGCACCAGCATTTGGAATCCAGTCGTCCAGTCAGGGTCGTATCTCCTGCATGAGACCTAGCTTGCCACCACAGACCTTCACCGAAACCTCACCAGCCAAAGGCGACACTCGCGTAATAGCTTTGTATCGCGACTTATTGCAGACCTCCGTGACATGATTGAAACAGCAAAAGAAGCCGACGCGACGAAAATCGACACTCGATATCGCCGCGTTCAAGACGTTGTGTTATCGCGCAAGATAACGTGACGCCTGCGCCGAACGAAACCAAAGCACCTATTGTTCTTTTTAACGACGCCGCTGTGTCGCTTATATGCTTTGTTTTATTCATGTGATTTTTTTAAATGAGTATGTTTTTATTTACGAAAATACTTTAATATGTTTTCAAATCTAACTTCTTTTGATTCTTAATCAGGATTTGGAAATTCGATCATAAATGTATGTTTTCCTTTGATTTATAACTTGGTTTACGATTTTTTTTGCTTTGATTTATGTTTTTACTTGTGATTTAGGCATTTAACTTGGGTAATGTTATACTCAAACTTTGCTTTGAAATTGGATGTATCCTTTCAACTTGATGTACCACGGTCCTTCAGACAGTAGTTGTGACTTGTATAAAAAAAATTTTTTTTTTTTTGGTATATTTTTTGCTTGCGAAACCATTGATTGAGGAAGACGTCCGAGATAGTTGCTGATTATCAGAAGTAGGGGGATTTGACACCGCCTTATGTGGTAGGTCATCAGAACTCTCTCGAACGATCTATTGTTCACCTCAGTCGATGAGTCAGTCGATATCAGAAAATAAATTCATTCTTATAATAATCTATATTGCAATCTATAGCGGTGCAATGTATGAGTTATTTCAATTTCTCTTATCTCTTGACGCCCGACAATGCATGTGCTTCATAAAAAGTTCATAAGGCGATAAATCATTCCTTATCAGCGGGCGCATGTGTTAACGATTTTTGAAACGGCCATTGTTGTTTCTTTCTAAAGTAACCGTTTGTTTTCATACAGCAGTGAGAGATTGGACTGCATTGAGAATGCACGCGCCTAATCCTCTCCCTAAGAATTAAATTCGCGTAAAAATTCCTGATATCTTCTTCGCCTATCGTAATATTTGTGTGTTGTATAACGTCTGTGTAAACTATAAACAATTAAATAATGGATGCTTACCGCAACCATATAACGCTTTGAGATCGTCTTTTCTTTATAAGAGTGCCATGTTTCTCCTACTCCGTCCCCCAAATCCCTCTTCCTGAGTGTCGGATAGGAGGCTCCTTCTCGATTTACGAGGGAGCCGGAATAAAGGTCTTCTCAATTGGCGCCCAACGTGGGGCTTGGTTTTTTGATAAAAACCACGTACCTACCCTGAGATTAAATTTAAATATAGTAAGATAAAAAGTGCATTTGTTCGCTTAACATTCGATACTAAGTCTAGTAATCGAACGTGAAGCTGGCGCCCAACTATAATTAAGTAAGGATATTGTGTTAGATTATAAAGAATAAGCGAATTATGTAATGTATAAGGGTGTCAAGTAATATTCACTGTAAAAATACGTATTCGGAGAGATAAAGAAATCGTAGTTGAAAGTTAATTATAATACGTAAAAAGAGAGAAAAAGTAATATCAAAAATGCCTCGGGAGGCGATAATAATATATCAACGTATTAAGAAGTGTTTTGTTGAATAGAAATTATAAAATGAGTCAGTTCAAACATTTCAAATTTTTAAACGCTGTAATAATCTTGTATCGAATGATAATTTTAAAGTAAATTAAATTCGAACCAAAATAATAACTGTAAAATTCAAATGTCCGAGAGATATTTTCAAACGCCTAACTAAGTCAAGAAATATTATTTCGTAACCTTAAATATTAAACGATTTTAAAAATGCTGGGAATGTCACTAGGTTTGATCACTTAAGACAGAAAAAAGGGAAAGTTGTTAACGATAAACAAAAAAAGATCGCAAACTAGCGGAATTCTTAGAAATTAGCCGCCAGGCGTGAAGGTCTTGATACCTGAAACGGGAAGGGCGGAAGCCGTCGGTTGAAGCTACGAAAAATTTCGGTACAACAGCATCAACCAGGGGAGTAATCAGGGAAACCGTTGCCCAGGAAAAAAATAAAATAATTTACGAAATATGTGATTGAATATTTGAATCAATTCTGAAATTCAGTAAATAAGTTAACCATCCTCGATGCACAGTAAAATTCATGCGGGATAACAAAATTTCAGTGAATAAGTTAGATTGTGAATAAAAAGGATTTTGCTATAACTTTGATTCGAAAATTTGAATTTAATTTTGAAAGGCGGTAAACAATTATTTACGAACCAAATATTAAGCCTTGATACATGCCCCGAATGGGACGGTGAGATATCACCGAAAGGTGTTAACAACTTCTACCGTGGGCAATAATAATACTTAATACTGGAAATAGTCTCTAAAGTAAAGTCAATCCGCGAAAATAAGAATTAACTTAAACAGGTCGGCACCTTTATACAAACTTATATATTGCTTTAGAATAAGGATAGCGTTAATAAATTATGTAATTAGTTAATAAGAAATTGTTATTGAAAGGGAATTGAGTTAGACTAATTATGTCATACGAAAGTGTTTATGTATAACCATGTGTTGATGACGTAATCAAAAAAAGTGAGTGTCAAGAGTGACGCGAGGGTGGGTGATGCCTTCGAGTTGAGCAGCTATGAGATGCGACTCTCATGGGCTCTATGTTCAGGATAAGTGGAATCCTTGGAGCCAAAGGGAAAGGCGCTTGCGGATCCGGAGGCGATACCTGCCGGTTGCCAGCGAGCGGAGGTCTGATGGGTGAGGAGCTGATAGTCGCTTCCCACGCCGAAGGAGCCTGACGATCGCAGATGAAGAGCACGCGCCCACTGGAACTGGGCTCTCGTGACCTGAACGGAGACACTCTCTACCCTTGGCGCTGACGCGAGGAGTTCGGGAGAGGAACAAGGCCTCGTCGCCAGAAAAGGATCGAGGTGCGGGCCTGGTAAAACAGCGCCAGGTGGCCTCGGTCTCCAGGACGTCAACGGGAGGGTTCTGGAAGAAGCAGTGACGACTGCACAATTCCGGAAACTTCCGCTATACGGCCGCGCCGAAGAACATAAGGGTATGAGAAAACTGTCTCCGCGAAGATATCGAGAGGGTCGGTTACGTGAGCGGCTTGTGTGTATAACGGAGTGCAAAATGTGAAAACGTGTGTGAAAGAACTACAGAATGACATTAGATGTTAGTTACGTAGAATTAAGGTTAACACAGCTTTGTCTGCTTAAAATGTATGTACACAACATTGTTTGTGAGTTTTATAACGGTAAGCGCGTTTCCACGGCTTAAGAGAGAGCTTTAGAAGCCAGTTTCGTCGAAAAGAGAGTGGGCGATTGTCACGACCTCATATTTACAGCGACATAAACTGGCAATCGAAATCTCTTAATTAAAAATAAACGCGGAATATAAAATTAAATAATCCAGTATCACTCTGAAAAAAAAGTTCATAGGGCAACTCGAAAAAGGCAACATTGTACTGAAGTTAACGCCCCGGATATGAAAAAGTTAGATAAGAGTGGGGGGTTGTCCGGCGAGCTTGGAAGCCGGCGTTATCTAAAATGGCCTCTTAGTTGTTAGCTTTCGAAGGTGGAGGTTGCCCCCCGAACCCTTGGAGGGCACGTGAAGCGGCGACGCTCGGCGAGTCTGTGGCGGGAGCCCCAGATTAAAGATACGTCCCGTTTAGGGCGCGCAGTTTTTTATATAGAGACTGCGCTAAGTTTCTAGTAGAATCCCGTGCGGACATTGTTGTTATGGCTCCCGCGGACACTGCGGTGACGTCGCTGCACCACGTGGGCTCCTCGGTGGTTCGGGTAAGTGCATTTAATCCATTATACTGTGTGTCCTATAAATCTGTCTCGCTTATATGTTCTGTTTACCAACTAGTGTCAAAGGCGATTTTCCTCAAAAATCCACCAATGTTAGGCATAGTTTAAGGTAAAATTTTAACCTGTTATGTTTCACGATGAAGGTGCGGTAGCTTGAGTTACGTTGTGAGCTGTGAACGGTAGCGGTGGGAGAAAGGGGTTCAAGTAGAGTCGGGTTAATTTTGAAGCACTTCGCGGGAATTCGATGGAGGGATCCGTCTCACCACGTGGTCGTTCCTGGTATAAATTCGAAAGTTTGACTGGATGTTAGGCCTGGATCAGAGCGATACAGACGATGTCCTGGATCGGATCGCGAGGAGGGATGGTGGTCTTTAGGAGTTTCTCGAGGTGCTAGAATCGTGTGTTTGTTTTTGTTATTCGGTAATACTAAAATCGTGACTGGAACCGCCCTTTACATGACGCCTGAGGCTAGCGCGCCGATCATCGGGAAGTGAGATGAAGTGCGTGTTGCGCTCCAACGTTTAATATTGTATTTTCATGTGTGTTTTGTTATAAATAAATTTACGGCTGTCGGAATTATTTCGACAGCAAACTAAAGAACAAATGGACTTTTTATCTGAATTTGTGAAGCCTTAATTTCCGGCGACGAAGGTTTTTTTTCTAGATCGCGTTAAGCGATGAGCGCCTAACGCAGCCTGCATTTTCTTATGGGGCTAGTTTTCCTTGGAGGAAAACTGCGAAGGGGCTTTCCGAGTGGTGGAAAGCCAGTAAAATCTTTGCGCGGAAACTGCGGTCATCTCAATATATAGTTGATACCTATTTTAGCTTACGCCTTTCTTAAGAACCATTTAATAATGGAGTTCTACAAAGTAAATACAAATTCAATCAATAATTTAAAAATAAGTACACCGGTATGTGAATAACTTTCAGAGAACTGGCAGGACTGTTGGTAAATTTGAATTGAATATCTAAAATCAATACATGGAATATACTAGGATTGTTGGCGATTTTCTATATATCAAAAGCCGTGTGCCGACAAAAGGTCGAAAGACATAACGGCCCCGGACATAATGTCCCCAGACATAACGCCCCCGGACAAATCGTCCCCGGGCTAAATGTCTCCGCGACATAATGTCCCCGCGACAAATCGTCCCCGGACTTAATGTTCCCGGACAGAACGCTTACTGGTAAAATTTTTATTTTAAAATTTTTTTGATACAAATACAAAAATGAATATCAATTTTTAATTTACTTAACAGATTCATCATTGTTTTATTCATTCTGCCTAGAGGAAATATCCGACATTCGCAAAAATAAATAATAACGAGCATTTAATTGACATTGTAAATATTGAGCATTGAATTGGTAATTGACGTAGGGCTGGCATAATTTTTTTTCGTATAATATATTTTCATACGATTGCTTTATTCATTATGCATTTCAATAATTCCCAAAAAATAAATCGTACACACCATGCTTGATTAGTTAATAACTTATATATTTATGTGTATTCATGATAAACAAATAGTGTCTTAATTTTTAAATTTTAAATTTGATTATTTCAGATATTTCTATTTTTGTATTTGAATTTATGCCAGATTTTTTAAAACAGGGCTTGCGGCAGAGGGGGAAGAACAGTTTTGTTTTATTTTAATAAATTTTATTTTTATTTTAATAAATTATGTCCGGTCCGTGGCGCGGTGTCAACGGTGCTGGCTTGCATGCCGGACCGCCCGGGTTCGATTCCCGGTACGAGCGGAATTTTTCTGAAATTTATTCACAGGCATGGGTGTTTGTGTTGTTGAAAATCCCTTCCCACCTTTCCGATCCCAAAGATCGACGCATAGTAACAGCAATTAGCTTATCACTTCAGTCCTGTCCTTGTCCTCGTACCTCGAAGCTAATTTGTCGTGCTTCCACCAAAAGCCCATATGTACTATTCATATTATATATTTGTTTACAATAAACAATTCATTGTAGTATAGCGTAAAGATAAGTCAATCAATCGCTGCCGAGTAGTCTTCAATCGAAAGTACTTAGGAATTCTTTGGTAGGCAGAAATTATTTATTTAATAGTTAAACTCACTTTATAGTGCTTTTAGTACTAAATCATTAATTAAGATGGTCAAGTGGCATTATAAATAATTATTGAACATATTGGAACTGACTATATTAATTTGAGTAATAGTTGGCATTATAATTATGACTACGCAAGTGGGTTTGTATCATGACTATACCGTATTATTATAATCGATGGGCCTGATTGAGGACACATTTATTTTATTATAGTATGCTAGAAAACAGTGATTTTATGGTGTGGGTCACTTAAAAAAACACAATAGAAACAGAGAAATATACGAATGCAAAAGAAAAGATCCCCGATTGATTTCACAACGATATTCAATGGGGAAAAAAAAACAATGGAAAATAAATAACACCAATACAATAATATTTTCGATAAGCGAGTAACGCTTTGATTTATTTCGTGCCACATCGTATTGAGATAAATAGAGAGATTGACATAAATAACGACACGTTCATCCGACCTTTGGAAAAAAGTCATTCAGTAAAGAGTTTACTGTAAGAATTCTCGAAAAAATCTTGACATTCAGTGAGATGGAATGGACAACAAAAGGGTATGGCAGGTCACATTGACAGCGACAATATCGAATCATTTGTGCCGCGTAGAACTTTTTTTTTTTTCCTGAACGGCATAAATATATTGTTTATTTACCATGTGTCAAAAACACATTGCTATCAAAATATACACCACTAGATTTTGAATCTTTGTAATCAACATTCTAAGAAACATTTTTGCATACAGCGTAAGCGGAGAAAAAACACTTTTCCGATAGCAAAATGAAATAATTTATAGTAAAAATTGATGATGGATTTCAGCTTTATTCATATTAATTATAATCACCGCAAGCTTTTGGTAATGCTTGCGGATCACTAGAAATCACATTTTACGACTGTCAATATGTTATTGCTAATCACAGACAAACTGTTAAATAGAAATTGTTGCCTTTGTAACTGGACATGGAAATCACTGACAGATGACTGGAGGTTGGTTCATATGAAGGAAACTACAAAAGGCATGATTTATTAGCTTGTTAGTTAGTAGTATTCCAATTTACATAACCTAAAATTATTTAATGCTATTTTTGATGCCGTCAAAGCGACGAATTATCACTGTCGTTGGTCGCTGGCATAGCAAACTAAAATATGATTTAAAAGTAGCCACTAATAAAACATCTAATAAGATTCGTTAATTTCGTAACATTTTTTTTCAAATCATAATTCCATCAAATAACTTTCACCTGATTCTAAAGATACAGTGAAAAAATATTTTTTTAAATTTTAATTGAAAACAAAAAGGCGACACTGGTCATGGCCCCAAAGAGCCTAGCATTAAAAATATTTGACGGTAATAAAACTCTGTATACCCCTTAACATTATAATATGATAATTAAAACCTTCGTAGACGAATTCACTATGCTAACGGCCTTTGTTGTCTATCGCTATTATCACGTTGACACATTCCACCAGGGAGTTGAAAACTTGCCGGCCCCAACAATAATTTCCTTGCTGAAGCACCGTATGAAGGCGCCATAATAATAACTTGAAAATTCACGAGGATCATATCTTTGGTGGAACTGAATAATACATGTAAAAGCTTTTATGGGCGCAAGCTGTGAACGGCAGAGGGAGCAGGGAAGTGCGAGACACCTTTAGTGGGAATAAAACACTTTGAAGAGGAAACGGTAATACACAGCCTCGCCTTCTAGAGTGCGCCATATAAAATCTCGGCTAACGAAGAACGGTCAAAAGAAAACGCTTGACTCCTTGGATGTTGCTGGGGATCTTATAAATAATGTCAAAGATAATTTTTTGCGAGAAAATGCGAGTGTTTTTGAGTTAAACAGATGGGCGTTCAAAGTCGTTTAATACATTGCTGCAAAGATGTAATGTCTTACTACTTGTCAAAGATTTGTTAAGATAAGTGCACGGAAACCCGAGACTATCGAACATATAATATTAAAGGTGCCTAACAGACACGTATTTTTTTTTAACATTTCGAAAGAATGTGACGTCCATCAAAATTAAACAAATAGTTCTACGATTGAGAAAAATATCCATTGGAAAGCTATATATTCATCGATGAAGACTGTAAGGTAAGGACTCAAATTACTCGTCATCACAACTACTCGAGTATCGAGTATTAAAATTTAAAAATACTCGAGTATACTCGAGTAGTTTCAGATGTACCAAAATATATACTATTAATTCACAGGTAAATAGGTAATAAATAAATAAACAAGCTTATTTAATTTCATTGATACATTTAATTCATTTTACATAACACATATTTTAAAAATAACAGAATTAAATGTTTCCAATTTAAGATTTATTTTATTTTTAATTATTTCCGCAGTTGAAAAAACTATTTCGGTATCGTTAGCAATGAATGAATTGAAAGTGTATCTAATTTATATGTCATATATAAAATATGCGTAGTACAATAGAATTACCGTATCGTTTTTTTTATTGATTATAATAATATTTTTTATACATATATGTATCGGAATAAACTAATATTTTAACACAACTAATATACTAGTTAAAAATTTAACTTATCACCCCTGATACGTGGCTGTTATAAATTTCTAAGAAATATGAAATAACAAGTAAAGGCATGTAAAAATTTTGAATTTATTATGTCAGCTGAGCCCCTTTGACGTCAAAAGATTTTTTTTCAATGAACTCTCGCCATCTGTTAAGATTTTAATTTTGACTGACGGATTAGTAAAATCCATAAACAGGGCAACTAGTACTGTAACAGGGATGGCTAACTTTTAAGTTGGTCTAATTTTAAGTCTCAAACTCCTCCGAGCAAACTTATAATATAGTGGCCTCCGTAATTAGCAAGACTTTCGATGTGCATTCCTATTAAAAATGTTGCCAACCACTACTTTAAATTATAATATAAAACAATCACGGTATTATGGTTGATTAAAACACATCAAACCAAAAACACAAAGTTCGAGATATAATAATAATCCTTTTAGGCTTCATATTAAATATTATTAGGTTACTGGTGTGGTTTGTTTTCGACAATTTCTAATGTTCGATCATTTGTTTCCGGTTATTTCCGTAACGCTTTTGTTTATTGCTCAACTTTGTATGGTGGAAAAAATTCACGAGACAAGGGATGACTCTAGCGGGCTATTATGTTGACGCTTTTCAACTTTTGACCGATGGGAAATTGTGGCACAGCCGCAAATGTAGTTTTTAATGAAAAATATGAACTCATTTGATGCCGTTTTTTTACTACTTTGATATTCCCGCAAACTTATTTCTTAACAGAAGTATTTTAAGGTAAGCTGATTACATACTTCTTACATATATCATATCTTCGCTCTTATAATTGCATTACATCGAATTGTTGGAAGCTATTGGTAATCTTCTAAGATTAATATTTTTGCATCGCGAAGTTATCCATAAGTAACAAGCGTTAGATAAATATTAATTAAGCGGGTTGCGTGTAAACAGTTAAAAACATACTGCTGGCACTCACCATTGTAATAAGCAAGAGGAACCATTAAATATTCTGTTTCATGTTAATGGTGAATAAATACAGTCAGTTCTACAATATTGAGTTTATCGATAGAAAACAGAATTTGTTTAATAAGATAAACACTGATTCGGCAATTTTCGAAAATGGAACACATCTTAATTTTGAAATTTGATACGGTATGGGAAGCCGAAAATGTAGCTGCTGTTAGAAAGATGAAGTATAATATTACATAACGCCGTAGCCACTCGACCGAGTAGATATTATTGATTGTGTCCTTCTAAGTTCCCGGTTCTGACGCGCTACTTGAAATAAGAAGGGAGCACAGACGAAAAGGGCCTCTGGGTATTGAAGTCGAAATTGCTGAAAGCTAATGCCAGAACGTAAAGGGAAGGTTTATTAGTACGGCGATGTGAAACGCGCGGATGCCTCTTGCATTGCAACACGTTACTCCGACTGTTGCCTTTTTAGTTTAGATACACGCGCAGCAATGTTTTCAACGTGTCTTGTTGGGTTAAAAAAATTACACATGCGAAATAAAACGTAGCTAACAAATCATTTGTAAGAAATACTCGTATATAATACGTATTGTAAATAATGACAGTATTGAAATTACAAAAAAATATGTAAATTTACCCAGGCGACTTTCTTTAGAACCTAAAAATAGTATTTATGTAAGGGTAAAATGAAACTTATTTCACTTTTTATACCATGCCTTCACAACTTTTTAACGTTATTCACAGTACACACGATGCGTTAAATATTGATTGCAGTAAGATAAATTAACAGATAAAGAATGAATATAAATATGTATGCAAAAAAGCTACCCCGACGAATCATAGCAAAATAGGAGAAAACCAGAACCGACAAATTTATTCCAGACACCTATACTTTTGAAGTCAATTTGAGGTGGGGAAACAGAGAAACAAACCGCTGAAAAACTTTGAAATATTTACAGTTCAATCACCAAACTTTCTAAGGGCGGAGCACCCCTAATCCAGTTGAGGGATAGAAAATGAAAATAAGGAAAACGTCGCGGAATGATACAAACAATTCAAATTCTAATA
Source organism: Himalopsyche kuldschensis (assembly GCA_028554975.1). Taxonomy (NCBI): domain Eukaryota; kingdom Metazoa; phylum Arthropoda; class Insecta; order Trichoptera; family Rhyacophilidae; genus Himalopsyche; species Himalopsyche kuldschensis. The sequence goes on from JAHFWI010000003.1 coordinate 21,020,794, forward strand.
TAATAAACGTTAAAACCAATCACGATAAACCTTTCTAAAAACTTTTGACGATTTTTTTATTTTTTATTTAACATTGTTATTTCGTTGAAAATATGCCCACTACTGAGAGAAACATATTAAAATACTGACTAAGAGACATAGTTACTTGTTATGTAGTTATCAAACGAACGTGTTATCAGAGAACAAGAACAATATTGATTTTACATGTTGTGAAACAAAGCGTATAAGAAAAGCTGTGGAGAAAGAGTCTGCAGATTTCTGAAGATTCCAAATGTTTTGTTGCTATTTACGCCTATACTAATTAAAGTATGCATTTCCTTGCAATGAATGGTTGGTAAATAACCGACTGTGTGAACTTTAAAAATTTTAAATATATATTCGACAATTTCTGAATAGTTCGAGTAGGCAGGATTTAAAAAAAACCCTAGACATTCCTGAATAGAATTAATACGAAGGATTATGCACTTTTAGAGGAAAACTGTCCTACAAAGTCGCGATGATCATTATTTTTTATGTTTGAGATTAGGAAGGTTTTCGTTTCAAAGCCAAAGCGACAACGCCATACAACGATGAGTGGAGAAATTATTAATTACTTTGGAGATTTTAAGCCCTCTTCCGATGCGCATTGAAGCTCTCTCCACTACCACCAGAGACCTGGGGAGTGATGTTGAAAACATTGAGGTTAATAAAAACAGCCTTTGCGGTAGACTTCCGTGTAGCAGATTTACGAAAAGGGTGGAAACGGCCGACGACAGTGCGAGTTCAAAATATTTGATAATAATTTAGAATAATGAGCAATACGAAGGAAGGAATAATAAGGCGCTGTCTGTGATACTTGTTCATGAACGATATTCATCTATTTTTGATGAACAAAATATCAAAATTCAAAAATATCAAAAAATGACTTCATAAAAAATCAATATTTTATTCAATTCACACCTGTCAAATTATTTTCAACAAAAATAGGTTATAAGTTTATTAGTCGATTCAGATTTACATGAATGTAGGAGTGGAATGCATAAAGAGGGATTGGTTGCAAGTTCCAAAGCTTATATATTTCTCCAGATTCTCAAATTAACAAATTATGTATTTTTTTTTTAGAGATTTGTTGAAATTTTTATCAATTGAAAAACTAAGAATGTAAACAATTTGTGACAACAGAAAAAAAATATTATGAGTCAAGAAAAATTTACAATCCATTGGAATCAAATCAGATTCCTCATTTTCGTTGTTTTATAAAACAACTCGTTTTAATGTTTCATTTTGAAGAGGCGTACAAAATATTTATTTTATTCCAATCAATGTTATAAAAGGGTCGAGTGTAAATCTGTACGCTTCGCAAACACAATGTATTGAATTATGTGCGTAGCGCGATCAATTACATTTGGATTTAGTACCGGAGGCTCCCGTTTCAAGGTTTCCCAGTGGAACAAGTAAGCCTGTACCTATACGCTGTAAATGGGACCCTATAGAATACAAGGCATAGGTTAAACAGACATTTACATATTGCCAGAGCAATATGTATCGATTAAACTTTCTCTCTGAACGATTTCCAAATAATTCATAACATTTATTGCTAAATACTGTGCGTACGAATCAAATAGGAATAATTAATAAAACTGGCGGAAAACCAAGGAATGCTTGAAAGAAATGTGATAAGTTTGATACTCGCAAAATTTCTCGTATTTTGCTATCAGTCGAAAATTCTCTTGGATTTGATTGCGAATTCAAGATGGAGGAAGTTTAGACTCTTCGTTTCGTGAAACATTAAGAAGGCTCATTGTTATTAGTGAGCAAACGACTTTGAAAAGAAAGAAAAAACAAGAAAAAAGTCAGAGATATTATGGAAATTGTACATAAAGTAGAACCTCGATTATCCGAACTGATTGGGGATGAAGGTAGTCCGGATAATCGAAAAAATCATAATTGACAGGAAAAGACAAGTGTATTCAGATAAATCATTTTTATTTTCTTAGATTAATACATAGCTGTAATAATAAATTATTTTTTATAGAAAAAACCAATTATCGATTTCTGCTTAAAGCTAGCTTTTCTTTTCGATGCTGCCAAATCACGAATACTCTTAAGACACATACGTTGTCTTGAATAGCACTCTTCTTGACTCTCAAGCCACTTCATGGTTACATCTAGACACTGAAAAGCTTCAGAATGTGTAGGAACAATATCTCCCCCCTCACAAATCTCTTCTACGTCTTCTTGATCTTGTTCCTCTGAGGTTGATATTTCTTAAATTATTTCGTTATCATTCAAAATTTGGAATCCAGGATCGTTTGCATCGCAATTTAACCACTCAGTTATATCATCTTCGTCGCATTCAGCACATATTGAAAGTTGTGTCATTGCTTCCGCAATGTCTCGTCTATCATTTTCTACTTTGTTACTGGAACTTACACATGGTCTTATGGACAAAATTTTGTTCCATGATTTTTTCAAATTTGACACATCTAAAGAATTCCAACTTTTTTTCACATGCTAGCAATGATCGTCGAAGCATCTTTTTTCTATATAGACGTTCCGACACCGTATTTATTAGACAAAAAACGTCCCGATTCACTCCGTTTCAAAGAATCGATTATATCCAATTTGTCTTTTAATGAAACTAAGATACGTTATCTTTTCGTTGACATATCGGTAATATTAAAAATGAATATTTAAATCGTGATCAATTTTTCAGGAATCAAACGTTCAATGCGTATCGACTTAGGACGATGACTAACCCATATTTTACACAGGACTTATTTTTAAAACAAATTCAAAGGTTCAAATATTAAGACTGCATTCCATCACGTACATACGTAAACAGTGACGCAATTCGCCACGTGCATATCAGCAAATTTGTAATATTTTTGTTTATTTTGACCAATCCGGATAATAGAAAATCCAGATAATCGCGGTCCGGATAATCGAGGTACTACTGTTTTTAATTACATTACGGAGCGGTTAATTGTTAACAAAACTGCTTAAAACAAGATCCTGCGAAATAGGTTTTTGTATATTTCAAAAATGAATTATTTTCAACTTGGCATGCATAGACCATTTCATAACGATTCGAATTAAGACGTGTCGATGACAAGGGTTCATTGTATGAGATCTTGAAACTGACTTTATGTACGGAAAGAAAAATAACAATGTATTTTAATTCTACATAAATTATTTTTAAATATTTGTTGATAGCTATTTCGGCTTACGCCTTCGTCAGAACTAGTTCTGACGAAGGCGTAAGCCGAAATAGCTATCAACAAATATTTAAAAATAATTTATGTAGAATTAAAATACATTGTTATTTTTCTTTCCGTATTATAATGGAGTTCTACCAAGTAAATGCCTACTCAATCAATAAACTGACTTTATGTGATTCGAAAATTATTTTTGTAATAATAATTTACTAACTGTGCTACTAAATCAAGCAATAAATACACTCGAAATTTTGATGAGTGTCGTTTGAAATATTTCATAATTTTCATTGAGATTGTACAAAATTAACCGAATGGACTTACTAAGCCCGGAGGATAACATCAAGCATGGTAAAAAATTACATGAACCCGTTACAACATAATAATATATGGGTATCTTTTATTTTGATAAGGCACTCATTATTTCAAAAAAAAAAATTGTGCATTCTGTTTTATAAACATGATAATATTATGAATTCATTTGGAACCTTGTAGATTAATAAAAATGTGCAAATATATAAAAAGTGTGGTTTCTTTCTGGGAATAAGATTAAATTTAATATTCAAAAGTCAACACCGCAATCGGCAATATATATGGGTTATACGTTAAAAAATACTTAAAGATAAAAAGCCATTTATTAAAGATTAACGAAAAAGCTAGCAAATTAAACTTATGTATTTAAGCTAAGCAAATATGCAAGCAAATGTAAATAAGAATAATCCTGATAACAGTGTAAACATTGATACCGTACAATAAAATTGTGCATAATTCTAAGAGCATACATTGCAAATCGAATGAATAAAATATTCCATTTACAGTAAAATTGTATGAATATATTTCTCGGCATTGTCGAAAAAATCATTGGCTTTTACATGTTAAGTTGTCAGTAGAGACTCCAATTCGAGTATCGAGTACTCGATACTCGAGTATACTCGTCCATTTTTATAGTACTCGATACTCGAGTAATTTGAAAAATACTCGAGTAATACTCGTTATATATAAACGATGACTAATTTCCAAATTTTTTTTTTTAAGCAGTGGACAGAAAAGCTTAATAGCACTATTGAATTGATTGTTATTTTTTAAGCCGACGTCCACAGCAACTTTTCTACTGCGGAATTAAAAAACAAAGCTTCGAACCAAATTAAAATTTGAGACGTTTAATTTTCTACTATTTTCGAAATATATGTTTCATAAATTGAAATAAATTTATTAATGCAATAAAATAAGATTATTTATTTATTTATATTCACAAATTTGAATTGATTATATATATTTTGGTACATTTGAAACTAATCGAGTATACTCGAGTATTTTAGAATTTTACTACTCGATACTCGAGTAGTTGAGATGTCGAGTAATTGGAGTCTCTAGTTGTCAGCGATTTAAAATGCAATGGTCAAGTCGTAGGGGAATCCCGAAGCAATTTAACTTAGTAGGGTGGCGGCGATGCTGTAGGAAATGTGGGTGAAAAGTGCACGAAATATTTACGAAGGTGGATTGGAAGAGTCGCTCTTGTTTTAGGGTTGCGCGGAGGGTATTGGATTTAATATTTCTAATGGCGCTAGTCATTAATTAACTTTTGCGTTGCCCTCATTCATGTAAGGGTACTCCATCAAAAACACATTAGTAAATGTATTACAGAAGCAATGATTCGAAATCATTCCTATATTTATAGATTCAAAACTGATAATCATAACAATAAAACCGACATAAGGTTTCATAATATTTTTGAGTAAGAATCTCACAAACACAAACGACGAATTAATAGCTCACAGGGTTAAAAAAAAACATACCATTGCTAAGCGTACCAACAAAATAAAGAATATATGATACCATACATTTACTAGAATACAAAACAGTATTTCAGTATTGAAATATCGGGATAACCGAGTTGTGCAAGTGTACAATGTTTTTCTATCAAAGAAAAATATGCGCTTCTTTTAATGAAAGGTATAAAAATGATTTTTGATTATACTTTTCGCCAAGATTTGATTAAATATTCTCGTAGATCAAAGGTAGCTTGGGTTCCGTTGGTTTAACTGTTAATGCGGTTGACAATGCACAGTTATACGAGTGCACTGTGTGAACAGGAGGTAAGTCAAGAGTGTCAGGTAATCTCACCACAGAGATAACATTCAGACGGTCGCATAAGTTGGTGTGCACAGTACAGATTTTAATTAGAATCGAGTACCGTAAGGGAGGTGGGGCAGGCGATGCGCGAAAGGGTGGGCTGTCTTTACAGCCATCATTTTAATAAGGCGTGAAAACTTCGACGCTTAGGGAAACCTAATCTCGACGCATTTCACTCGGAAAATAACAATCGTTAATAGTAATTGCTCAGGATAATTTAAGTAATATTTTCACTATGTCCATGATATAAATTAATTTGGAAAGAATGCATGCTTGACGTTGGTTTTTATATTTTGCTATTAATTTAGCGCTTTTAGTGTTTTTTAGAAATTTACAAATATTAGCCAATTAGAAGAAATAAAAGCATCAATTATTATTAGTACCCGTCATCAGTTTCCCAGGATATATCTTAACTGCAAAAACAATATCTCAACATTAAAGTAATTTAAAAAAACGTGCGAAAAGCTGATGCTACTGCCGTTTAAAATAGTCCTGTTTTTTGGCGAAAAAATCTCTGTATGTGACTTTCTATCACACATAGCTTTGAAGTCGAGCCGTATTATAAATATTATGAATTATAATTAAGAAGTGGTATATGCATACGTAATTAATTTCGATTATTAATATTCGTCACGGGCCAATAACACAGCTAACGCTTATCAGCACATTCTGAGGAATGAAACGTATGCTGTATTTCATACTTATAATTTGATCAGTTGACGATACTGTCGAGAATATAAATAATCTATAACAAAATGCGCGAGGTAAATAAATATGGCTGAAATCAATTTAACGCATCGTTTCTAAAAATATGCATTTTGTCGATAGTTAGCTGTTTATTTACGAAAGTGCGGAAGAGGCAATATTAAATAGTTCATTCTTGAAAATAATATTTAGGATTTTATGTTTTTTAGCGATAAGCCTTTCCTCAGCAAGTGTAAAATGGTAAGATTTAAAAACATATAATTTAGGATATCTCTTTGACAAGGGGACCGTTAAGAATATTAATTTTAGTATCAAGAAAAAATGGTAAAAGCAATTGTAAAGGTATATCGAATGACGTTGCGCTATGGCTGTATAAATAAACAAACAGTTAAATGGGGAGTATTATATGTCATTGAATAATGCATGCGATACAAAATATTCCCCCATTTGTTTCGGGTCTATTCGCAAATGCCTCGCTGGATTTGTATTACGGTTTATGTGAGAGAGTGAACGCGGACGTAAAAGTAAATCCTCACTACAGGCCTCAGGCAAATTGTTCAACAGTGGGTGGGTAACTCACGCGGAGGGATGCAAGCTAATTACGATTCAAAGCGGAGGAATATGTAACTACAGAAATGCATTTCCACACACGATGATCTATTTTAGGTTCTTTGAATTTCCACAACAACATTTCATTTGAATACTGTTGTCGGAGTGGCGTGTTTATTATGATAGTAAAATGACATTAGTCATTTAAGGTTTATTACATTTTCACAAGTTAAATTTTGTTGTATAACTCGTTTAGGTTAATGCCTGTGTTACCAGTTTCAAAGAAAACGGGTATCTACTTCTATTGCATCGTGTATTATGTTTACTTTGAGAAATTCAGTAGTGGAATAGTAAATAAACATTTTTCTTACGATAAAATTGTAATACAATGTAAAAGGAAAACTTTTCAGACAATAAACAATAATCTTGTAACCAGTTCAACAATAATTACTTACGGAACATTGGATAACTGAAATCAGATATTTAATTGGCATGCGAGAATAACGGTATTACCAGTGAGGTATTTGACACACTAAAATTGGCAGTATTGTTCCGGCTTTTCTTCTTCAGAATTTATTATATTGTTTAGTTTAGTTTACGGATGGGAAATATTTACTTGAATTGAAATCTTATTTAAGTAGTATTCACTAATGGAGGATGCAGTCTTAGTTAACGAAATATCGTACTAATATAATCTAATATTTAATTTAGCTGTATATTGAAACATAAATATTATTTTTCTATCGATAAAACATGAATTACATTGACAGCCAGTGATATATTTGCCACCTTATTGTAAGTATGTATGTACACATTTTAGCAAATATCGGATATGTAAGTAAGACAGTGAGCAATTAAGTTAACATACACTTGTAAATGTTAAATAAGTGAGCATAACAGTGGGAAAAAAACAAAGCTGGTGTAAATATTTGCGTTTTAATGGCGATCGATATCGTTTCTACAAGGCACACCTACGTATTCATAATTGAATGATACACACCGACGGGCAGTTAGTTAACTGTGGCTAAACAGGTGACGTCGCAAATCGTATCTCGTGATCAGAGCGCTCATTTGAAATGATATATCGCAACTCACCATTACAGGGTATAAAGTTCAGTTCAAATAAGTATAAATCTGCCAGCCATGCCATTAGATTGACAGACTACTTAACGCATAGATTGAATTCATTTAGTTTTAGTGTATTCATTTTCTGGAGTATCAAGCAGATATAATTTGGCCACATGTTACCCGTGAGTGGTAATTTTGAAAATGGATTAAATAGAGACAATTAATTATCATGTCACACAATATTTTGTTTAAATAGAATATTCCAATACAAGTTAAGACTATTACGTTTATTATTATTTTTGCATGATTCTTAGCTTGGGAAGACACCTAAAACATCTAAAAAATAAGTCATCGCTGCATAAACATAAATTTATGTTGATTATTAAGTTTCATCAATAACGATATTTTAATGAAAATGAAAACTCACTCCAATGACTAATACGACTATTTTTTTTTTATATCGAGTAGCATAAAAAGCCTGCCGTCATTCGTAAACGATAAGAATATCATTTGATTTGAACAAAAAAATAACACTGTCTATGTTGGAGATCTGCATCATAAAAATGTGAATAATTTTCATTACAAACCGACTCGCAATAAATGAATTCATTAGGGGAAATAAAAATTTGCATAAAGAGGATTTGATTAATAAATTAAGTTCATATCGGTTACAGTATTGCTTGCGACTCTATACGTATAAAAAAGGTTAATGATCGTTTAACACGCAAGATAAACACATTTTGTGAAAACTAAACATTTTCTGAACAAACGCACCTATTTCATTATTTCATTCGACCGGATAAATAGGGCAATGTAATTTATGTAATAAAAGGATATGTTTCCGTTTAAAATGCGGCATAAACAAATTTACATATAATTTTATAGAACTCATGGCCTACTTTGATAATTACTATTTTTATTACTGTTTCATTAGATACGGATATTCGAAAACAAGAGGTGTAAAATACACTTTCGTAGGCAAATTTCCTTTGTACACACATGAAGAACCGCAAAGCGAATTAGAGCCACAAAACACCCAGCGCAGATAATATGACGTTAATATGTTTGAATAATACTGATGTACCCACTGATGAAAATTGTGTACCGATAATTTCACTAAATAAGTAAGTAGTTAAATTTGAAACGTTTGAATTTTTCGTTTAAACTTAGTGATCTACGTTTATTCGACGATTCAAATTTGATATTGAAATTTCATTTACAAAAAAGTTTTTACTTTTACATTGATCGGTTGACTACTTTTAAGTCTTTATTGCGTTTTACAATTCCTACGAATCGTACTGTATTTTCTCGTCATAAATGAACAGTCAGCGCGATTTACAAAAAAGGCCTAATTCTTATTCAACACACGAGTGCGGATTTTAATGAATTAATTGACTTCCTTAGCCGGTAATCTTTTGATCTTTAATTCGATTACAATTGCGTGAAACATTTCTGTGATGGTATGAAGAAAAGAAATATGGATGGCTATTAAGTCAGTATTCATATTTTGGTGCTGAGCGACGATTTAGTAAATGAAAATACCATTATTACGAGTCATTACGTACATCATGATAAAGCCCGACGATTCGTGCTGGTTCCACTAGAAAATAAAAGGAATAATGAATAAATGGTGCATTACTGTAGATATTGTACGAAGTGAAAGCACTTGATAATACACCGTCCATTTAGCAGCGGGTAGCTTTATCTAAGCATTTTTATCAAATTCATAGACAGCATCGTGGTTCGCGGCGCCGAGCCGCATCTGCAGAGAAAGGCAGATTTTCCCACACGAGGACAGAGTATATTATAATTAGAGACTCCAATTCGAGTATCGAGTACTCGATACTCGAGTATACTCGTCCATTTTTCAAGTACTCGATACTCGAGTATTTTTCAAAATACTCGAGTAATACTCGTTTTAGTAATAAACGTCGAAGTTTTTTCTACTGCGAGAATTATAAAGAAAAACATCAAACCAATTTAAAATTTGGGTCGCTTAATTCTCTAGTATTGTTGAAATACATGTTGCATAAATGGAAATAAATGTATTAGTAATATTCAATAAGTTTCTTTAATTATTTGTCATTTATAAATATACAAAAATTCGAATTAAAAATATATATTTTCGTACATTTGAAACTACTCGAGTATACTCGAGTACTCGAGTATTTTGAAATTGTATCACTCGATACTCGAGTAGTTGAAAAGTCGAGTAATTGGAGTCTCTAATTATAATGATAGCCACTATAATAGTTTGAGAAATATAAGAAATATAAAAAGAGTTTTATGGAACGAATATTTAAGGATATAAATATCAGAACGGACTTTGGAAATTGTTTAAAAAAAAACAAAGATGATTCATACATTTTTAATAAGTTTAATTAGTTAACCGCATCTCCGGCGTTCACACGAATACGTGTAAAAAAAAGTGTTCTAATTTCGGCGCTCACGCAAATACGTGTGCGCCCATGATCATTTTAAAATTGTCGTTCGATTTTCGACGTTCACAAATACGTGTTTCATGTAATTTCACGATTTCTGACATTGTATGAGACTATTTCATGATTTGGTATTATGTATATAATATGTACATATAATATTCTAAAAAATAATAATTAAAAAAAATGTAAAAAAAAAATAATATTTCTATGCTTCAAATTAAAAGAAAATAAAAATAGATTTTTTTTGGAACATTTTTGTTAAAATAATTTGCCGGGGAAGTGGTTAAGGAAAAAATTAAGTCAGTGTCCATATATTATACATATAAGTGGTTGACGTCTTTGTTTCCTAAAGGTTCGAATCTAAGTAAAGGCAGTTTCTTAACTTGATTTCTTGTCGTAGGCAAGGATGTTTGTGATTTTTGAAAATTCCCGATCCGATCCTAATAACGAGGCGTAGAGAGAGCAATTTTCTCATTACTAGTCTTGTCATAGGCCGGCCCAATCATTGTATCAATACCGTATTCGAAAAATAGAGTTTGAGCATCTGAATACTACGCAGTTCTCGTGCAAAAACTCTTGTTGAGATAAACTACATTATGAGCCTACATTCTCTACATTTGGAGTAGATATGGTTTTAAAACTGTTATGAGAAGATCTAAATGTTATGATTTTTTCTCAAAATAATTCTAGCATTAAAATAGTTCATGTACAGGTCATCATATTACCTTTAATGTATAGAGTTTTACTCCACTTAATAACATAGAAAAGTGTAATGAGGTTTCTATATCGATGGAGTGGTCATGACATGCATGTGTATTTGTCTTTTTGCCACGGGTTCGAACAGACGAACATAATTTCATAAATAAATGGATTTAAGGATTCTAGTTAAAAAAAATGAAGGCATGTGTTTTTAACTCTCAACCACTGGATAATAAAAAGAATGTATAGACAAATCGCTAAATACGAGTCCTTTCTCTATTCTTCCCCTTTCTGGGCAGGACAGACTGAGCGACTAAATTACGTCACGTCCTGTTGTTGAGATAGATACATACATACTTTAAAATCCCATTTGTCCCGAATTAGAAGCAGGTGTGGTTCAAGAAAAGTATATCTGCTTTTGATAGTTTAAATGAAAATAAATATTTAAGGGAGTATTTTTTAGAAGAGTTATTAATAAAACAAATAAACCCTAAATTGCGGCGGCATTCGAATACTTTTACAGTATTTGGGGAAATACCGAGATTTGAATTCTGGCCCGACAGTGATACGCTTCCATAGTCAAATAAAAAATAATTTCGATTTATGTTTTACAGGTTCTGAGAATGTTGTCAGACTTCAGAAGAAATAGCGGACAAATAAATATGAAGTATATTGAACACTTGAAATAGCGCCGTTAAAGGATTATTTTTTAATCGGAAAAAAAATATGTAGGTACAGTGTGTGTGGACGACTTCTATAAAGCTACGATGCTATACCTAGCAACATCCATGACCCAGAGTGTTATTTATGTATAACATAAAAATCAATTAAGCACATGTACAGCGAAGCAATAACGGTCGACTATCGAGCCTCACTATAAAAATGAGAGTAGAAAAAATGGTTGGAAATGTGATCAGTGACCGAAACATTTACATGCCGTTGAAATCACGAACTTATTTGATGATGATTTACTTGCAATGTTTTGAACAAAAATCTATGTTATAGTGTCAATTCAGTCACACAGAATTAGGATTGGCCAAATGATAACACACTGAAAGAATATGTGCTTCAGCGCTGGAAATATTTTGTGATAGTTAAATTAGCCACCAAGATAATTTTATAAAGCGGATTAATACAATAAAAAAGCAGATTCCCTTTACGGTTATGTACTACCACATTATATATTTTAATACGATATAAGCTACAGATTTAGTTTTTCATATATTTTTGCGCATATAGCGATCAAATTCATTACTCAAAAAAATATAGCGTGCATAAAAATATTCTTTCAATTTAAATAAAGCGAGTGCTTAATTTAAAATGCGTGCTACTTACTGCTGAATAAAAGAAAATACGCAATGAACTTTTAAAAAGTTTTTAAAACTACCTTATATAATTTGAATATAGAGAATGTAAATATAAATAGCTTCGTGATAAAGAATGTACATTCAGAAAGTTTTGTATGAGTGAAAAGCGCTAAAGTGCCACTTACGATAGAGCTTGAAAGCTCTGTGGTTGAAGAAACATTGAAGTTTTCTGAAGAAATTAATTAAAATCTGTTTACAACAAAACACGTTACTAAAGTAAAAATGTAAAACATTTCATCTGAACTTTTTTAATTAGATACGTGCAGAATCACAACATAAATATTATTCTAACGAATCTCATACTAAGAAAGGCATGTAACTTTTAAGTTGTTCAGCATGTTAGATTTTTTAACATGTGTGTTTACAGGAATTGTATTAAATGAAGCCGATTTCCAACTCAATAAATGCCAACGAGGAGACTTTGCATACAAATATCACCCGAAACTAGCTTCTGCTAAGTCATAAAAGTTCGAGTAGTTAAGAAAGGGCAACTTTCCAATGAAAACAAAATGATAAATGAGCTTTCAAAGTTTGCCCAAGAAAATCTTTCGGCACTTTCGGTAAGCATTTTTATGGCTGACAGAAAGCGATTCTTTATTTTGCTTCCATTTCTGACAGATTTTTTCATATCGACGAGTTTTTCGCAGGACTGCCAATGGGGAAAAATCTGAGGCGTTTGCAGTGAAAAACTTTAGAGAGTTACCATCTCGAGGGTTGGTAACCGCAAAGTCGATTATACCCGAAGTGCCAATACGAGCGAGCGTTACAAGAAGAAATGTGTTACGCTTCGTTGATATCGGGGGATAGAAGAAATCAGGAAAAAATAACAATGCGAGAGAACGTAACGGTGGGCGCGTTATAAAAGCGTGCAATTTACAAACGGTGACAGCCAGAGCTGAATGATGTATTTTTAGATTTTTCGGTGGTGTTAATAAGTTGGTTGTGTTGTTATTTTTCAATTAAAATTTATTGTAATCGAATTGAATGGAAATATAGAAAGATATTGTTTGCATATATCTAACGTAAACAGAAACAACCATTCTTGTATAACGTTTTTTACATTATCTTTTGGCCGTGCTGTAGGCATACACATCAAAAGCAAGTTAAGCTCGGCATAAGAATAACAGCAGCCGATAAGTCGAGAATAATAAAGTTGCGAACAAAACAGTGGATACCATAAGACGTCTAGAAAGCTCCAAAATTACAAAACACCAACATTAAAGCTTGCACCTACATACCGTGTAACAAATTTTTTGAGATAAACAATAAAGATTACATTTTAAAAATGTATATTGAAAGTTTCGGTGTGGGTGGTGCCCTTTGAGAATTAGGAAAGCTTTATCAAAAAAAGTTGATCCACGAAAATAAAGCGGAACATTTGTACATTAATGTAAATGAAATACCCTTCTCCGATGGCGTATTTTTATATCGATGTGAAACCGGCAGCATTGAGGAGTTAAAAATATTCTCAATTACAGTACACCGAAAGCATAGTTATGTGGGAGATTAATAATACTGAGCATTGATTGTATCCCAAAACTAATAACGCCAGAATCGGCGAGTACAGTTTTCAGTAAATTAAACACGTTACTTTACACAACTGTGAGACGCTTCAAATTCCCCTGATTTTAAAGTAGACAGATAAATAAATTCGTAGCTACTTAACGCCATTTAAACGACCGAAAATACGAAGAAGTTAATTTAAACATATCTCCGTCGAGCACCGTGTCCGTAACATTTCCCCGGGGAGAAAGTTTTCCCCGTGACGTCACAGGCAGTTAAATGTAAAATCTCGCAAATACACACAACGTTTCAGAATCAATAGTGAAAATTAGAGGGCGAAGTGTGTTCTGCGAGATACCACGTGACATGATTATTGATTTCATGCCGACAACAGACCAGAAAGAAGAAGCTCTCCCATCAACATTTTATCATGTGAAGTACCCACAAAGCACCTAAAGTTCAAGGAATTTCTCTTGTATTCCACCGAAAAATATTTGAGTATTCTAAATAAATTCCAATACTCTTGATTTAAACCATTGTTGTTTTATAGGGTAGTGGCAAATGAGTCAATAATAATTCTCAAAACATCATTTTTAATTGAAGCCCGGAGCGATCATAGAATATCAATGATACTTTCGAATTTCACTCCGGTAAATAAAGTAGCCAATTTGGTCGGGTGATAGTTTATTATAATTATTTAACTCATTTTATGCATGTTTCAGGAAGAATACGTTAAATACGGCTGTGTTATTATGTGTGACACGCATTTCGCTTCTTGGTGAAGATGCTTATATTATTAACTTTTACGATGTAATCTGTCAGTTCATGGTAGATAGGCGTTTTATCCGTTAACACAACAAATATTATTGCACAAATTCAGCCTTGCAGTCAGTGGCGGCTGGCGACAGAGTATTAGGGAGAACAAAAAAAGTTTCAACTATTTTTCCGTACTACGGATAGCCAAAAATTCATAAGAATGGCACTCCGTTGGTATTGCGAACATCTGAATTGAAAGTCCATGTTATAGAAGTGTTTTAAAATCCAATGAATAGGAAAGAACTCTTGCAAAAATAGATGAATCTTTTTTTGTACTCTCTAATACTGTCACCACCGCCACTGCTTGCAGTATAAAAAAAAGCTCGCGTTGAGCATAAAAAGTTATGTTCTTTATATTCTATTTGTCGACGATTATGTGAATTTTAGAATATCATTTAGTGGTATTCAAGCCTGTAAGCTCCGCAACAGAAATCATCGTTGACACTCAACCACGGATTTAGATTAATGTAATTAAAACCACCTTGTCACTATATCTATAAAAAAGAATAACAGAATGTAGACAAACAAGTGAAAAAATATTAAAGGATCATGAAAGTAGTATGCATTTGGGGAAATAAGAAAATACATGGAAGTGGCACATGTTAAGAATAGTGTCACAGTGGAAGGCTGCCTGAGTTTCTGGGTTCAGTGTGTATAGTTGACATATCTTATTCAACTGAAACCGTCCACGTCGTCTTCAGGGAGCAGGCACGAGGCTCAAGTTATAAACGTTGTACGCTTCAGTAGTATTATCCCAGTCAAGTATTCTATTATAATGGCTGAATGAGTAACTTTATAAAATATTATATTCAGTGTTACATCTATTCAATTGAACGCAAGATTATCTTTTTTCACTTATATATGAATTGAATCTTTGTTGACATCTTTGTTATTCACCTGATTGTGTTACTAGGTGTAACAGAAAAAAAACAAAATTATTTTTTTATTTATAAAAAAAAATTGAACAATAAGAATCAATGTCTAAGTCAGTGGCGGCCGGTGACCAGAATATTAGGGAGTGCAATAAAACAACCTATTTATGCAAAAAATCCATCCTCCGATTCTTGGATTTTGAAAATACATCTATAACACGGATATTAAAGTCCGACATTGACGATACCAACTGCTTCTCTATACTTAGCATGGCAAGGGAATTGAGCCTATCTTGGGTCATAGTATTTCTTAAAAATGATTTAATTCTATTTAAAGTTGAAAAACAACGTTCACTTTCAACTGAAGTCATCGGAATTGTACAAATGATTAGTAATATTTTAACGCTTTCGCTAAAGACTTCGAGTAAATTATTCTTTGTGAAAAGTTGAAGAATGGACAATGCCCCATCGGTGACGTAAAAATCGTCCCTACTGTATATGACAGTAAGTTCGCTTTTAAGTTTGAGCTTGTCAATAAAATTGTACGCTGATGTTGCGATATTAAAGTCTGATATTGGAAAATGTCTGTTAAAAATTGGGAATTTTTCGCTGAAAAACAATTTAGCTGCCATCAAATGACCATGATATGCGAAACGATCTTTTGCTTGATTTACAATAGTATCGCATACTTCATTGCATATGACATAATGGGGCAAATCATTCGGTCTACGTTTTTTTGCAGGTTCGACATTTGCGAGGCTATTTTCCCGAATATTTTGAATTGAACGCGTAAAATTTTCGATGTCATTATTTATCTCTGATACGTCTTTAGACCTCGATTGAAGTTGCTTGAAAAGTATATCACAGTTTGGCATTACTTTGGCAAAGAAATCTAGCCAATAATTAAAATTATCTTCGTTGAGGTATCGTAACAACATTCCAGCTTGATTGATGGTATCGGCGTCTAAATTTACGGTTTCTAGGATGCTTTCCATGCACTCTTTCAATTGCTCGCGATAAGTGTGCACGACTGTGACTGTCCTAATATTAAAATTCCACCTAGTTGTTGGTGCCGAAGGTATTCTTTTTATGAACTATATCTTTCAATACGTCAGCTCTCTTTGCTGATCTCGAAAAAAAATTGGGAATGACCGTAAATTAGCAAAAAATTACGAACCATGTAGTGACCCGAAGCACTTCTTTCCATTATCAAATTCAATTGATGCGCATAACAATGAATGAAATATGCGTATGGATACGAAGCTTTTATCAAAGCCTGTACACCACCTAATCGCCCACTCATCACTGCTGCACCATCATAGCTTTGCCCAATTAATTGGCATGGCTTAATGTCGAGATATTCCAGTTCTTTAAGAATCTCAGATGCAATACCTATCGCGGTGTGATCTTTTGGCGTCATAAATTTCCAGAAACGCTCATGTATATTCCCGCGCAATTCGTACCGTATCACTAAAACAAGTTGTTGCGAAGTAGCAACATCGGTGGTTTCATCTGCTTGTATAGCGACAAATTTGCTCTGCGAAATTTCATTTTTAATTTCGTTTCGACACACCTCCAAAATTGAATCTAGAATATCATTTTGGATTGTTTTGGACGTACCCTTAAAAACACTATTACTTTCTAGATGCTGTTTCATTGCGTTGTCAATTTCACTTACAAAGTCAATGAGTCCTCGATAAACACCTGGATTATTTGAATCTACAGATTCATCATTTCCCCTCAAAGCTAACTCAAATAATCCACAAAATTTAATACAGTCAATTAATCTTGATAAAATATGACGATTTTTGTCTACACGTTCATTAAATTGTTTCATGGACGAACGATATCCAGAATCCAATTGAGATCGAATATCTAACGATCCTAAAACCGCAAGTTGCATTTCGTTTAAAATATGCTTTTCAGAGCTACTATGTTTTTTTATTTTTGTTGACAGGTGTGCTAAATCTTTAATTCCACTTTCTGACCAATTCGACTCGCCCTTGAAAATTAAGCTAGGAAAACAAAAAACTCTATTAAGGCTAGTACAGCCACAGAGCCATGGAGCTTTTTTATAAATCGCTACATTAAAATACCGATTGACTACTTTAGTTTTGGCCGTACACTTCTGAACTATATTTAAAACTGGCAAAGGCCGTCCTCCTGCTTTGATTTCTAGCCTTTTAGAAAAATCTCGACGATTTTCTTTGATATAGGACACTGAGTTTGCAGGAAACATTATTGATTATTATTTAGTATTATTAATAAATAATAAATATATATAATAATATTCAATGCTATAATACATATATTAATAATACTTGTTATATTAATTTATTATATATGTTAATATTTATTTATAATATAAGTTAATATTATATAGTAGATATATAATAATAAAGTTAAATTATATTGTAGAATATTATATAGTAGGATATTGTATTTAAAGTTATTAAACAGTTTTATATAGACAAAGCCTTTCCATATAACAAAAACTTACAAAGATTCATATTATATACGCTAATAGGGTTTGTATTAAGATGTCTATGAAATGAAAACAAGTATGAAAAAAATAATAATAAAAATGTTATAGTTGCGTGTTGCGTGAATCAAGTCGAAACTACAGATGAGGTTAGAATGCACTGTCACAAACGCACTTCACAAATCACCCGCAAATATCTTTATTTTTCCGTTCGTCAAAGGACCTTATCTGACAAAATTTGGGCCAATACTGAATGACAGAATACAAATATATATGTTTTCGCTCAATTTCTTTACACAAGTCATTTTGGTGCATTGGGTCTTAATGCACCGGGTTAGTCGAAATTTCAAAAGATTTTTTTTGCATACGCCTTCGCCGTGTGAAATAAAGTCATGTTTTCTACCTACTTTTTTTATGCCAAATGGGACATTTCGAGAATTTCCAAGAAATGCACCATATCGAGGAACATCTGGAATCAGCTTATTTCGGGGAATCTACTTATATAATATTTGTGTGTTTAGGTCGCATGCGTGAAAGATCGTTTTATGAAACCATACATCGTTGGAATTTTGAATGAACAAATTGGTATATATATTTTGAAATTGATGAGCTCGATTCTTGGGGGACTAATGCACGTTTGCTCCTTCACACGAGCCGTCCCTGGTCTAAGTTATAAATAAAAATCTTTCAATATTTATCAGATGTTTCTTAAAAGGTACAACACGTGTCGTACTCAGTAATACAACCAGTGAGATATAAACGTTGAATTTTATTAAATATTAAAATGAATTTCTTTGACGTTACTCCCGAAACCATAGAAAATATTTATATGTCTAATAATGTTATATAAAATAAATATATTTTGTGTTCACTATCTTCGTGGAATATAATGTAGCTTCTCAACAGGAGTTGATTTTTACGAAAAATGATTGGAGCATAGGCAGGAGTAGTTAGTCGCTTCTCGACGCCCAGTTTTCATGATCTGAATACGGTTTGTGTAGGGTGGTATAAAAATAGCTTCATCAATTATTACATAAAAGTTCAACAGCGATGGCCCCTCAGCTACAGGTTCGGGATTAAAAGATATACATACAATAAATAAGCATTAATAAAAAAGCTGACATTTAAGGTTTGTTAATAACAATCGTAAAAAAAACCCTCGTTGAAAAGCACAATATACATATATTAAAAAGAGACGCTAAAAACTTTGAAGAAGTTAAAAAGTTGTCAAACCTCCCGTGACACAGGAGAACGAGAAGCGAGAGCGGGAGGAAAAGTTTAGTCGTGGAGTTTTTTCTTCTTTTCGCTTGAAGAGATTGGAATAAATATGGAAATCGTTCATAGGTACCGGCGTCGTGCAAAAAGAAAACATTCGCCCGGCGAGATTACGTTCCACTTGCCTCCACAAATGGAATATTTCACTTTGAAACTAAATTGCGCGAAAAATTGTTTTTATTTGATATCCGACTCTGACAGTCGGCGCATTTTTGCACGCTGCCGAGCAAACACTAGCGAAAGATACGAATTTGACTTAAAGAATATCTATCTCCCAGGGAGTAAATGCAAAGGTTACGAAATGAAAAATGTCTTGATACATTGCTATGTCTTTCACATCATATAATGAAAGCATGTAAAAAATATTTGACAACACAAATTCTACAATCTAATGAAACAATTGAAGTCGACGGATTTGGCGGTTAATATGAGGACATTGATAACTTTGTTGTTTCGCTGGTTGAGAAATGAGCTGTGAAATGTGTTTAAAAGTATCATCAGACAAAATTAAATGTAATTTATAGCATTTCCTGACTTTTACTATGAGATCGATTATACTGCAAAATCAACGTTGCGCATAGATCGAAATAAGACATATTTGTCTGTTTTTAATAGAAGCAAACTTCTCAATACTATTTTCAAGAGCAGACAAATGCCATTATTTTTTCAAATGATGTTTCCCCTTACGATCCAAATAAAAACGATTTTTTAGTCAACTGTAGATAAACTTTAATCATAGTTCATCAGCATTGATAAACGTATGAAACTAATTATAAAATTTAATTTCTCAATCAATAATAAATCGAAAAATACTATTCGGGATTTGATGTAAAAAAGAATTTAGAGAATTCTGTAATTTGAAAGAAAAAAAGGAGACATGTGCGAGCACAATGAAAAACGAATCTACGTCTAAGATTCTTTTCATACGAGGACATACGCATAAAACATAGAAAAGTAAATCAGCGAGGAACGTAGTGGTGTCTACGTAGAGTAACGTTGGCCGTAGCGCTATGATGGGAATGGGGATCGATCCGTTCTACAGTCACGCGTTCGCCCTTACGTGACACATCAAAAGAATTATTATTGCATGGAAAGAAAGTCTACGCCGGTCTACATTTTACAAAGCCAGGGGCATAGACCTGCGATTTATTAGCCCACAAATCAACATGCGCGGAGTAAATTGACCGATCACATAAAATAGGCATGCTTTGCGTGAACTTTCTGACTATTTACGATGGCATTGTATTCTTACACTGCAGTATTGATTTAATTTTATAGTATTATTATCGTACAAATCTTAGAAAGGCCGAAAATTAACAAATAATTTGGATTTATTTATATAGAGTGGGGCAAAAATGTATACACAGTAATAAATGTAGATAGTCAATATATTGAAGCTTATCCGTAGAAGTTACACATTAAGAAGTAAAAAAAAAAAAAGGATATATATTTATTGTCAAGTATAAGACAACATAAAAAAAAATCGCCGACAATATACCATTGTTAATGAAAAACAAATATTTCTATTGTTTTTCCAATATTATAATTAAGTACTAGTATCTTGATTTATAACTTATTTATCTGGAGAGGTATCGGGTTACGGATCGACCAATCAATTTGCAACTAAACTTATCACACTGCGTTCTTTTGAAGGAAACGGATGTTGACTGAAGTAATTTGTTGAAAATGTAAAATAATTGAGCTACGTTGTACACTGAAATAGTTACATGGAATCAAAAGTCGAATGTAGAAATGACACAGATTAGAGATAATATTTATGTTTGATATTAATAATGAATTGTTATATCTTTCAAACTCGTCTAAGAATAATGGTCGAGTTAGCAAACAAAATAATATAAATTATAATTAGAGCTGTCTTAAAACGATTGTTGCCAAAGGGGACGCTCTCCATTACGTCTGTTAGGTTGATAGGACTCTTAATCTAACCCTCCTAAATTTTCTTTTAAGAATATAATGTTGTGACCAAGCACTAAGTGCCGCTAGAGAAAAGAAAAACAATTTTCGTTACATGTGTGACCGTAGGTGTTTATTTATATTTCATACTGAAAGAAAAATGAAAACGTAGGTTACATTCAAAGCTTCCAAATAGCACAATAAAAAGAATTGTTATTATTATTTTTATCCATTATTTTGTATCACTATTAGAAGCAGCATATTTTAAGAAAATAAACTGATTTCATAAATGATATTTTAGTGCTTAATGTAATAGCGACAATATCGGCATCACGGGAAGGAAATATCTACGAGATTTCAAATATGAATTTCCTTACAAAACAGCCGGCGGTCGTTTGGAATTGCCATTTTGCGGCGCCTCGGAATATGCTTGCTATATTGAGCGACCTAAGTATTTTTTTTATTGTGATACTCTCTACAATACGACGAGAAAAAGATTTTATTCGCGGGTCCAGTGTGATTTTGAGATAAATAAATACTAGACCGAAAATATGACACGATTATGCGTCGCTATATTTTTCTGCAAGATAACAGTTACACCGGGGGCGGTCTCCCATTACTCCTTTATTTGAAGACAGGTCAGATCAACAGATCACACGTGACTGTGAGCTGTCATATTCCTAAAAATACGTATAAAGCATACTATAATATAAGGCTGCAGAGTTGTTATGTTACATAGCACAAGTATAAAGAAATATATTTAGAAAGAAGAACGCGACGTTTGCGTTGATGATACCGACACTCATATTTATTCTATGTGTACCACAATTGAATTCAAAGCTAGCTATACACAGTTAAGTAGTACTTAACCTTTTTACGACCAGACGTTTTTGAAGGTTTAAGCAAAAATAACCAAGCAGTTTTCACATGTTTTTATATGATTTACAAATATTAATACAGATTAGAGATCTTTGGATTTTTATTGCATTTGTTACATACTGCATTACACATAACAGTCATTTTAAAAATAAAGAGAACAGCATGAAAACATGGGGTCGATTATATAAGCGAAATATATTTTAAATTTTCATTTGAATTAGCTATCGTAGAACACTTTAATGTTCATATATTCAAACCTAACTGATAAATTCATAGTCACGAAATTTAGATAAACAATTTTTATTTTAAATGGAAAATGATTGTATTTCGGAAAGCGGGACGCCGCTACATATTATATTCGGAGATATTTAAATAAAAATATACTTATACATAGAGTTGGCAAATAAGAAGATGCGCGGCAGGCACTTCTTACGACGCCTAATGAAATTATTAGATGTAACCTACCAGAACAAAGAACTCTTCAAGATAAGAAAGAGACTATCCTGTGAGTACAGAATTTATGAAGTCCGATGGGACAGGAGTCTCGCTAAAAATGAAATATGTTAGATGGGTGGCATGTTTTGAAATTGTAACAGAAGAAAGGGCGACAAGAGGTAAGTGCGCGTAGAAAACTTTAATATTTGTATTTCTGAATATAATATACTAAAATACGGAGAATTAAAGGATATACAAATATAAATGGTGTGAATCTTATTTTACAATTATTTTATCTCAGATAAGGATTAGTTTTATTTGCAGTATAATATATTATAACATTGATATTTATAATTCAATCAATAAAATAACCGTGTATATTATAATTAACAGCTGATTTTATTATAATAAAATAAATTACCAAAACACGTCTCCATGTATTTTTTATTACTTAGAAATATTAATGAGATATACTCTCACTGTTTTCTGGCATATGTGATGAAGCAAATATTTTGATGGACATGTTAAATTTAATCGAATTATTTATTTAATTTGTTTAAATTAATTTTAAAAAAAGTCTTAAGTCGCTATTGGAACTGGAGTATTGAAGTATTTCAAGAGTCTCTTCAAATCGGGAAAATTTTCCGTGTTCCGAAATATTTTCTCGCCCTATTTCACGTGGATTCTTTTTCTATCAGCTCGCAAGACACGCGAAAGGCTTTGAGGACGGGATTTATCTCTAGGTTT
This sequence comes from Himalopsyche kuldschensis, assembly GCA_028554975.1. Lineage (NCBI taxonomy): Eukaryota > Metazoa > Arthropoda > Insecta > Trichoptera > Rhyacophilidae > Himalopsyche > Himalopsyche kuldschensis. The sequence goes on from JAHFWI010000003.1 coordinate 21,043,873, forward strand.
ATAGTCGTACGCAGGTAGACTTAGTTTTATTTTCGCGATTTATATTCAAGTCTACTTAGGCGCAAAGAGCGTGAAAAGGTTCAAAGTCGCGAATTCCCATTTTGGCGACAGGTAATTACAAGAAACGCCAAGTGATTGATGGAGATCAACGAAGATTGTTTGCTTATGTAATACGTACTGACAATAATTGCTACAAAAATATATTTGTATATAAGATTTTACGTACATCGAAATTAAAGGAAATGAGAAAATATTATTAATTAAGCAATTTCTAAATCGGGTTTATTCAATTTGGAAAACACCGAGACCGAAATAAAATTTTCATTTCAGTCAGTGTGCACTGAAAAAAAAATCCTCTCCGGTGGCAAATATACAACAGATTGAATAAAGCACGGTATTACGAGTGCGGTGAAAATGGAAAATTGCCGTATAAATGAACACGATCAAATGTATTTATTTTTGGACAAGACGAAAATAAATTTACTTCTCTCAATGGAAGGAGAGATACGCAAAAGACGGTAAGAATACGTTATAGTTACAAAAAACTCGTTAATCATTCTGAAGTAAAATACAATAAAAGTCATTATTCTAATGGTGTCACGGCATTGGGTGAGCTTAACTGCTTGTATATCATAAAATCATCATTTACCAACGCTAGAAGTAAAACAAAACATTCGGAAAATACAGCATTCTAGGAATAAAAAGAGTATTATTTGTTAATTATGCAGTACATTGGATAACTATTTTTAATGGAGGTATATTTTAGTTATAAAACTGCGCTATCTTGATGAATTAGGACATTTTTAATGGAATATGAGAAAGAAAACAATAGATTGATCTAGGCATTGGGCTAAAAAACTTGAAAACAGATTTCTGTACTAAAAACTATCACAAGTAAAAAGTAATTTTTGAATATCACTTTAAATTTTAAAAGTTACAGAAAAGGTTTAGTTAAATAGCTATGTGGTCGACCGAACCGATGTTAATTGTAAAATAAAATGTTTGGAAATTTTAGCATAGGTGTAATGTATTTGAAGCCGAGTGGTCAATGTCTACGGTGCCTCATGGTTTGAATACCAGTAAGAAAATCGTTTTATGGATTCTTGTTCGAATGCATGAACGTTAGTGATGCATTCAAAAAATCCCTGCTAGCTATCTCAAAAATTACAAAGAGCGACCACATCTGATCATCATTAATTAATATCTGCGAAATAAGAAAGGCTGAGTAACAAGCAATCCGTACAGAAAAATTTGCGTTGAGATCCCGTAAGGAGTCAATATGCTCTACTAATATACAATATGATATGAATTCATATTGATAAATATATTAGAAGTACATAATATTATCCAAATATATTGCTATTACATTATATAAGTTAATTGGACGATGTAAAAACAGTCAAAAGTTCGGTGGAGAATATTTCTGAATCAAAACCTCATTTGGAACAGGATGTCGGAAAGCGAGGCGAAAAATGTGCCACCTACTTGTATGATTTCCTGTATTCAAATGAGACAGGTAAAGGGTATTCCAAATGGTGAAATTGTTCCAAAGACTTACAGGAACATTGCCAACGCAAATTTGGTGGCGCTTTTCATATTGTTGCGGTTCACACGTAACAAGCCTGGTTAGAGATTAGCGATAAGAGAACGTTCAATAAAGCTTGTGCAAAACGGGGCGAGCACGGTACACAAATGCAACCGCTATGAATAATTATTATTGGCGTGTATATCCGCCCGCTTCAACTATTTTAAAAATTAACGTTATAATAGTAAAAAAAAATTACTTTACACAGCGGCATCAATTAAAACAATATAATTTGACAGTCTACTTCCAACAATGAATAAGTAACTTGATCTTTTAGCACACAAATGTAAAACAATTTTTCAAACATGGCGTATATCAAGGCGAAACATCGTTATAAGTATTTTCTTTATGAATACTTAGCTAAAAATACGAATCCAGCGATTCGAAATATGACCGAGTTGCTACCGGCGAAAAGTCGAATAGTCATATTATACTGAAAGTAATATTTATTGCATTAAGAAATTATTGATGATTTGATCAATGATGATGATTGCTGTAGTCGTTACGTAGTTTCGATGGTGCTAGTTGCTGTATGGTTGATCAATTCATTGCCTGTATACATGGACACATTCAGCAATAATATGTATTTTCTTTTCTGTTTTTTCTAAATCATGTTCGATTTATTTTATCTGTCATGTAGATTGTAAAACAAGTATAACGAGAGGTGATGTTGTAAAATGCACTGGTCTCGGATATAATTGACTTGTAAAAAGTGAATACGTGCGTTTCAATTTTGTGGGCGCTTTCTATACGAGAATACGATGTTTCTCAATTACTTCGCCAATACAATAAGTGATACGAGGCATAGCTTTCAGCACGTACGCTTACACTTTAAATATGGAATTTTAGAATGTATGCGGTTATTATAATTACCTTTAGCTATCTGTGAAGAAGAACCCAAAATATCACGGCCAGCTGATCTGAAACAAGATAAAACAGTACATCAATTTTGTATTCAAATATTTTAAAGCGAGGAACCAACAAGAAAAACAAATGAAATATTTCTCATATAAAGTTAGTACCAGTTTACTTCAAGACTTTTTTTACTACTCAACACAATTATTGACAGTCATTTAATTCAATAGTCAAAAATGATGTTAAATTGATCGACATATTAAACTAGAGGAGGTCGAATGTTTCAGATTAACCCGCTTATATACTATACATACTTAATCGGTAATAAGAAATATGTAAGGTTTGAGCAAATCCTTGTTTTTCATTTAATATGCTCACATAGTGAACGATTGGTGATAAACCGAGCAATAGTTCCATGCTGAAATTCACTGTCGGAAAAGAAGGTTGAATTTTTCATAGGACATCGTCCAACCACTGCTAACTAGCACTGATCGCTGATGGCTAAAACGTCGTTATTTCGTTACGACGCTATAACGACGGAAATACGAGGCCGTTACGTTAAACGCCAGATGATAGTTTTGGACGCGTCTAAACTTTAACTTATAACGCTGGATTATAGCTGAGATAAATCAATTTGAGAGATGGGTTGTAGTCGAGCAAAGACCGAGTTCGAAATATGGCTGACGAAATGTTTTGAAAATGAAAATTGAGCATAGATATTAATTTAAGATTCATATAACACAAAAAATAAACAAGTACGCTGTTAAAAAACATATACATATATTTAACATATTTGTGCTAGTTGAAATTATTCTAAATTTTAGTAGCAATTTATTTATATAATCGATGATTTAGTACAAGGTTATTGTATGTTCAGTTTTCCATGTTTTGAAAAAATCAAAAGTTAATATTTGAGATTCCGGTATAATTTTAGTGTTCTGTTATAAGGAAATGTATGTATGCCAGTTCATCGAAAATTTATTAACCTTCTAAATTCTAGTATTTCAACTGAGATAAATTGTTTTGATTCAATTATATGACTGTTTCAACGCAGAATATTCTTGCATGAAGAGCATAAATAACAGCTGAAACGTACATATTATTTATTTGACATCCATTTTGTAATGTTTTATAAATATTGAAAGTTATGTAAGTTTGGCAGATCAATCTTATTTTTAAAGACCAAAAGCAAAATGAATGAAATACAAACAAAAAAAAAGCTATCGCTTTGTAAGCACCAGTATTGTTTGACTAAGTGAAACGTGGTATTTGCGAAATGATCAATTTTCATTATATATTACGAATTCATCGAAAATATCATTTTAAAAATAAAGATAAGTCAAATCAAAAAGCCACAAATGTCTAAAAATGAAATTGAATAAATTATTATGTTTAACCTAGCCCTGCATCGGCAGCTAAATAAAGGGTGTTTGAAGTAATAAGATCAATTCCAGGAGACAGAGTACGCATCGGGGTATAAGAAAAGTATCAAATAATCTATAATAAACCACTTCATCTGTGTCAGTGATCAAAGAAGGGAAATAAATCTGTAATAGAATGGCTGTAAATAAACAGCAAAAGCGTGATTTATTTGTTAGATTTTCGATGGATTCGGTGAATATTTATAGGAAATTAAGTTTGGGCATAACATTGTTGAACGATAGTTTAGTACCCTATGTTGTACAAACGTATCATTATAGTTTTTATTTAGCAGATACATGTTGTCTGGGAGTTGTACCGTTTCCTTTAAACAATATTTTATGTGGAAGGTATCGCAAGACACCAGCTGCGATTTACGCGTTTATATAAAATGTAGTAAGCTTGTTGGAAAAACAAAACAGTGAAATGTGCTGTGGAGTACCTGGTATACAGTTTTCCGAGAATATCCGCAAATAAGAGTAGTGTTACGTGAAAGTAGCGGTGCTGTAATGGGGCGACCATATGGTAGCGGATTTTTTCTATCTACGCGTTTATCCCCGTTAAATTATATTTATATTTTTCTATCTAAACTCATTGTGCGTAATCACGTTTTTTTCGTATCAAATGGCGGAGTGCAAATGGTGTACTTATCAGACTTTGAAAAGAGTTCTTACATTTCATTAGAAAAATGAAATATTTATACATAATATATATATTATATAAGACAGTTTAAAGCGTTTGCTAATTATATTAGATTTCAGAATTGGACGTAATATAAAAGATAGCATCTGGTGTAGTGAGCAACAAATAGGAAGCTGCTCCATTCGTGTTTATATATATAAAAAAAATTAAAAGAGAATCATCTGCAGGTAGTTAGGCAGGTGGAATTCACGGGAAGGATAAGAGGGCGAAATATTACCCTCGTAAAAATGAGCCCGCTACCATCACGTGCCCGACTTATGCCACAACTATAAGAGTTTGTTCTCAATCAAAATAATATTTGAAGTACCTAAAAAAATTATAAAAAGTATATATTTCGCTATTTGGACAAAATCATTTGCTGTTTCTTGAACTGATAATATAAAAGATTAAAATAATGTTTTCATCTCACCGAAACCGACGTATTAAAATAATATTCGAAGGTAATTAATTGTCTTATAAATATGGTGTCGGAAAGTCAAAGATCTCGAATATAAAAAAAAAAGTGAAAAAAGTATACCAATTATTTAATGTCAGAAGATGGAAGTTATGAAAACACCACGAAATGAAATATGTGCTGAATGCGACGAAGAAGATATAACAAATTTAAAATTTTGATGGTAAAATTTACCAACAGTTGAATGGGTTGGCTATGGGTAGCCCTTTGTCTCCTATTTTAGCTGATTTTTTCATGAATTTTTTAGAATCTAAAATCAGTAGTTTTGATCTCTTTAGAAATGTCATTTATTGGTATAGATACGTAGATGACATCTTAGTACTTTGGGGAGGTACGGAGAGACAACTTAATCAATTCTTAAAACATATTAATAGTGTTTAACCCGCATATCCAATTTACAATGGAGTTGGGGTTGAATAAAATAAACTTTTTGGATCTAACGATCGAGATTATTAATAATCGGCATTTTTTCAGTATTTTTAGAAAAGATTCATATAGTGATAACATCATTAATAACTCTTCCAGACATCACATCTCGCATAAATTAGCCACCTTTCATTGCTTTATACATCGTCTCCTTTTGATTCCGATGAGTAACGCAAGTTACGATCTTGAATTAAATACAATAAAACAAATTGCAATGAATAATGGTTATGATTCGGATTTAATTGATCGACTTTTATTTAAAAAAAATAAAAAATTAGCTCTGTTAAATGTAAGCTCTAGTTTGGTGACTAATGATCCTGCTGTTAAAAAACAGTGGGTGAAATTATGTTACTTAGGTAGAGTTTCAGAAAAGATTTCAAGGAAAATTGATAAAAATCTTTTTAATTTAACGTTTTACAATCCTTTCAATCTCAGAAATGTTTTAGTAAATTCCAAAGATAAAATTAATATTCTCAACCAAAGTGGGATCTACCTACTTGATTGCGAATCCTGTGGAGCCAAGTATATTGGTCAAACGGGAAGAACTTTCAATACTAGATTTAAAGAACATCTAGCTTGTTCAATTAAAGGGAATGAAGTATCTTCATTTGGTAACCATCTGTTCCTAAATAAGCATACTTTTGATATCACTAAAAACTTTAAAATCCTGCATATTATTAATAAATCTGTAAAACTAGATAAGTTAGAAATCCTTGAAATAAACCGACATAAATTTATGAATAATTGTAATCTTTTAAATGATCAATTAGTCTTCGTTACCTCGCCATTACTATACCCAATTCACTAAACCAATTCTTATTGTATTTCTTTCTACTTTTATTTCTAATTTTTTATTTTCCTTTCTTTGATTTTAATTTGTAAGAATTGATATGGCTTTTATTCTGTTACAGGTACTGACTCATTTGAACTCATTACCGGGACTTCCATCTAATTATGGATGACAGACATTAGATTTATTTATTTTTATTAAATTCACTTAATATTTGGGATTTTACTTTGTTAATGTTAAATTCATACTTAATTGATTTTTGATGTTTTAGTTTTGCATTGCTAAGAGGTCTTGAACATTTTATTTTTAGTCTATTTGTCTTGTAATTTACTTAATTTATTTGCTTAGTTGCATTACCAATTGTTTGTCATACCTTGTTTTCATCCTTAACTTTTGCATAAATACCACTGTCTTATTGTATTTCTTATCAGTTGATAATGCTCGCCATGAGCGAAACCGGTCCTGATGAAATAAATCAGATGTGGAAAAAGTACTAAAAAATGTGTTATTATTTTTATTATAATGCCTTTCCACCAAGTATTGACAGTGAACACCTTAAAAGTGATATATAAAGGTGTTAAGTTTCATTTCAATGACCGCTTCAAATATTTTAATATCAGTTAAAATCAATTCTCATTTGTATCATATATTTATAAAATCAGTATTAGAAACGATTGCAGAGCTAGAGGGATATGAATTTCCATTTAAAATAAAACTCAAAGTAGAAAACATGTTTGCCTTCTCAGTAGAAGCACTGTGAAATGTCAACACTGCAAGTGCATGTACACAATATACTATAAAGGCACCATGATTTGAAGTATCCTCAATAAGAAACTTTATGATAATTAAAAGATGGGCACATATCGGTAGGTACTCCATATGTAAAGGGTCTTTTTATAAGGACGCTTAGTTTTGAAATGTAAATAAAACAAGTTGTTTGTGAGATTTCGACTAAATTTTAATTTCATTTGTAAGTATATTTTACGGCATTAAATATGGAATATAGCATCAAATGTCTGCCAATATCCATTCATTATAAAATGGGCCATGTCGCTAAAGTTGACTTTTTTGACAAATTTGGGTAAACTTCAAACTGCTCCAGAACCCAATCAGGCGTTGTCTGTGGTCGTTTACCTGAAGTTCCTTGGTTAGTTGGATTTTATACGGGTGCAGACATAAGGCCCGATTCAAAATTCGCCAAGTTGAAGTCGCAGAAAAGCCAAGTTCTTGTGAACAACGAGAAATAAGCTGCCTTGGGTTTTCCTGTACACTTTCACACACAGCAGCAATGTTTTCACCAGGTATTGTATTTTGATGACGTACAGGTAGGTGTTGGCCGATTATTTACCAAACTGGTTGACTCAAATTTGGCCACTAAACAATGAATAATCTACTCAGCAGGACAAAGTAACATATTTTGAGTGTCCCTATTGAAATACCCTATATATTAAAATTGAGCAAATGGGAAATAATGAAAAATAATTTCAGACATTATGCTAAAACTAAAAATTAAGCCAACCTAAAAAAACCATTTATCGGTTAAAATCGTAGAAAACCTATATATTAATAAAATTCAAAGAATTTATGTAATCTTTGTGATAGATTTTTTTTTTATGGAATGTATTGAAATTCGTCAATGTTTTGTGAATAAATTTATTCTATAACGTTTGATTTGTTAATCAGTAAGCCTAAGCACAGACGGGATTACTGATTAAAATATGAAAATTAATGTAATACCAAGATATTTCTGTTTGACGACACACGATTTTCCACCCATTAGGCAGCGAAAAAAGCGTGGACATCAATTTACCAAGAAAAAAGCAGTTTGGATACCTAGCAGTGAATGTTTTAAAGTTAAATACATACCATTATTCGAACTCGACGGGCTTTCAGCGAGCTTTGTCCTCGAAAGGCTAGAGAATGCGTCACTCAGAGCTTACATCGCCACCGCCGTGACGCTTTTTGCGAGTGGAAAGGGCGTTGTTCAGCAGAGCATATGAAAGTGCAAACACCCTTCTGAATCACACAATAAACTACCAACCGGCGGGCATAGAAAAAGATTTTAGTACATATCTCTAGCGTGTTCATATATCTTCTAGCCTTCTATGGCTGTTTACAAATTCCACAACAAAACGGCAGGATGTCTCAAGTAAGCCGTCTTTTTGGGACATATAACTTGGACGAAAACATATTTTAAGGATTCAAAAATTAAAATAATTTTACATTCAATGTCTTCATAAAACTTTATTATCGTGATTTTTATATGTTTTTTTAAGAAAGAGAAAGCTGATAAATTTCGAACATGATTTATCATAATTAGCACACTTCCATAATAAATGACAATATCTTGCACTATGCGAGACGTATATAGTTTCCCACCTTCTTTGGGTTGTAATTCACCGCACCATATGATAGACAATTATTCCGTAAATTATCAGGCAGATGGTCGTTTGACTATATTAAGTCGATCGAATATTGTTATCATGTTTTTATGCATTGAATCATTTAACCAGATGACTTAATGTATATTTAAATTCTAGTTACGATGTTGGTTTATCCGTTCGTACGATATTTTATAATCACTTATAAATCTTAAATAACAATAAAGCTGAAGTGTGAAAAAAAACGATGTAGCATAGGGCGGTTTCTGACGAATTCCACATGCATTAGCCTTGGAAAAAAGTTGTTAGATGTATTGACGTCACAGAATGGAGTAATATATTCCGGTCTACGTAATACAACATTACTTAAATTTTTAATTATGTAATAAGGGTGACAGTTTTAGTCATTGTGTTGGATACCAACTTTTGGCAGTATTTTAATAGAATGTATATTCTGTCAATATACTTATATGTTACACGATATTCAAGTATTGTTAAAGCTTTATAATCAAAACACACGACATAAAATAAAAAAGTGCAGAGAAAAAAAACAAACGTGAGTAGGTATGCGGGGCGTGCTATTCGTAGAACTAGATCTCGAGCAAACAATATTAAAGCCTCCGTCGTGAGAAAAAGATATAAACAAACGTTTGCAAAGCTCACTGTTCAATATGTAAACGGGATATTCGTAGTAAGCTCCTTCAGCTAAGGTTTGATATATGGCGATTGCTCAAAAGCAGTTATCAAGTACCGGTATATTTATTTTAACAAAATGAAAAAATATTTTTATTACGAATTGTAAATATTTTTTTTTCAGTGGACTATGGATATGACACTGATTTTCCATGAGTTTCAAATTGAACTATTATCAGTAAATAACTATTCTCCACTGTCAAAATTAAGTTATGTTTTCTACACCTATCTATTACATTACGTTACATTTGGAATTAATTCAAACTGTGGTGATGACGTTTAGATACTTTTATCTGTTGAACAGGAATTCTTTGATATAGCGTAATGAGAACTTATTTTTACAGAAAAAAATATTTCTATTCTAAGCGCGTCTATACGAAACTTACGTAAACTCTTTATTATTGAAAATAAAGGACCGTAATCTAATCCTTCAGTAAATGAATGGTGATTGTCTGAACGAGACTATTGAATAGACTATTTCATGATTTGCATAGAGATGCGTATTTTAAACGTCTTTTGTGAAATAAGTGCTACATAAAAAAGACAGAAAAGGGCTGCCGTAATGCCTGCAAAGTATCAATATATAATATATCGAACGCCTATTTACATTTAAAGCGGGAAAAACAAAGTAAAATAGTTTTTCTCTCGTAAGGCAGAGATCAAAGAAAGGCGCGAATTGGATTCACTGAGTTTTGGAAGTTTTCACATTCCAGATCATTGCTCAACAGAGAGTTCGGCAAACACGCTTTGTTAAAATATTTCTAGGATTTGAGTTCAAAGAAATGTGTCTTCTTTGCTCACTAAAAAAATGAAGTAATAACGATTTTGTCAAAGCCGGTCATACAGAAATCAATACACTCAAACCTCTTTTTGTGCGGTAGATGCGTTCCGCGGTAAATCGTACAAAAGAAAATCGCACAAAAAAAGCTATGATTTTCATAGAAAAAGTGAAGATGCGTTCCATGGATTTAAAAAACCGCATATCTTTGAAAATGCTATATGAAAATATACCAAAAACCGCACAAAAAAAGTTTATAAAAAATAGGAAAACAATAAGGCATAAAAAATACGATAAAAATCTTTATTTATGTACATTATTTTAATAAAAAATAACATTTTAAGGATGTCTCACATAATTGGTAAAATTTTAAGAATGTCTGGAATCTCTAATACCAGACATCCACTAGAGAAAAAACAATTATTTTAATTACAAACTATCATCGCTGTATGACAATTTTCGTTGCGATTTTCGATATGGATATTTTTTTTATCCATTGGGGCGCGTTAAATCTAAGATTAAAACGAAAGTTGATTAAGATTGATAAATAAAAATACCATTGAAAAATTGAATGGAAAATGTCTATAAAGTCAAAAAGGCGCAGCGTTACTGTGACGTGTTACCAGGCCCACTGTCAAATGCTCACTGCGTGTAAGCAATCCGCTGCAGTCAGGGGTGCCTAATCCCGTCGAGCGCGGGCTGCATTGTATTGGCACGAGCCCTCTTTTATAATAAAACGACACCGGTTGAACTTCCCAACTACGCATACAATATGGGAATATGCACGTGCCAAGGTTGTAATAAACAAGTCTACGCGCAGTTGCGAACAATACGCTCTTTGAAATCGCACAAAAAGAGGTTTGAGTGTGCAAAAAAGTTCACAGTCAACATTTGGTTATTAAATAAGCATGCCCGAAATACTCACAAGAAACAAATTAAAAAAACATAAAATGAAATGATCAGGATAGATTTTATTCATGGGGAGATACTTACATAAGATAACACGAATTCCTGACCATTTTATTGAAGACCGAATAATGCCTGCTCAGGCCAAACGTTGCTTAAAATTTTTGAATTGTTAAGTATCGGATAAAGCTTTGGGCTGTTATAATATACTTCTTAAAATACTTACATAATCTTTAAAAACATACGAACAATTTGAACGATATTACTAATTTGTATAATTTATTCGGTATAATGTTAAAAATGTGTGTGGTTAGACATTATGGTTCAATATAAAAAAAATATTAGTCTAGAATACTTCTCAAGGAAACACGTAATGGTAGGCATTACATCTAAGCGTTTCTTACAGGGACGAGTTCTGAATTAGCAATACGGCTTGTTTTCCCAAGCGTCTGCCGCCGCCGGACTAATTTATAACTGAAGTTCGCACGACTTAAATGCGGCAAACAAAGTTGGTCAGCGGTCTTTCGCGCCCTCCAAAACGGCGGAAGACAATAATAATTATTACCCTCACGTTCCATCGCCTCCGGAAATTTCATACAACAGTGACTTTTATTGCAAAATCATTGGCAACGAGTACAGAGAGTAAGATTTAGGAGCATCGCAAGTCCTCGCACGGCATAATTCCATACAAGTCTGCGAAAGTTCTGCGTCGCTTCTGTGTAAACTTTAAAGCTTGACAAAGTTTATCTGGTAGCGCAGTTTAACTTAGCAGTTCAAAGTTATACATTTATGAATATGTTTTTATTTCAATTTCTTCAGCAAAAGAAAAACAAGCATCGAATTAGGTAACTATATTTTTCTTCATTATTTCAAAATATTATGCCGTTTTGCGAGAACTGTTCTTAAATAGTACATTTAAGTAAAGTGGTATAGAAAATTTGTCAATCGATTATTCAAAATGAAGTAAAAAAAAAAGTGCAAAACAGTGGCGACTGAATGCCTTTAAATTTATTGTAGAATAAGATATCTTTTCCTGGTAGGAAATTGATATTTAATAATCTTTTTGATAAATATGTACTTATTATTCGCATAAATGACAGTCTTTACGTGCTTGCACATTGATAGAAGTCAAGTGAATACACATGTAACTGATCACATAGTATGTTGAATTTGTCTCGTAAATAAAAAAAGAAAAAACCCTATTCAAATAAAATGACTTATGTTAAATTCAAAATGATTAGATACGCCCAGAGCGAGCAACGTCTGTGTCATTATTTGGATAGAATCGTATCTCTATATAAGTAGAAGCAAAAGGCCAGCGGGGGCGATTGATCACTCGCAAAACCATTCAAACGGTATTTCACAGAAAAGAAATCTTCGGAACGAACCATTTTTCAAATATTTAGAAAACGTATTTTTTTCATGACAAAGAATAATTTTGACAAATGATTTAGATTGATTACGTTTTACTAGCTAACCGTAAAATTCAATGTTAACGCTTTTCCAAGAAATATATATACATGACATTATGAAAAAAGTCTTTGAATATTCAATAATATCATCGGTAAAACTAGTTTCTTTAAAAATACAAAAGTAGAGATTCAAATGTCACTATCAAGTTTCTTAGATTTAAAATTTAATCAATATTTAGCTCAAGCGTTAATCAAAATTTATAATTTAATAATAGGCCTCACGTTATTGCTACACACGTTATATATTATATTTTTCATCAAATTAATTGTGGGTAATAAATCTGCTTGAAGGTAAATCCAGTATTGTTGACTACATTTTTTGATATTGTCCTGACGATTTATTATAGATATGTAGACAATTTTAAATGAATGTCCAAACAATTAAGAAATAGTTTTGAAAAATAGCTCAGAAATAGTTTTGAATCATTCGTTACATACACAATACTTTATGGAATGTCAGTAATAAAATATCAAAGACGGAAGGTGTCCACGAAGAAGCATAGAATATAGCATTATAACTGATTATAAAGAAAATAGTAAACGAAGGAAAATGGATAATACAGGACTCAACTGGTGTGTAATATACTCATAGGGCTCGGTTCGTACTAATTCATAAGAAAATGCTACATGACATAAAAAAGCTTTGATTCATCATATATTATGAATCGGCCACTGTGGATGAGTGGTAAGAGCTCTACCATAGCTATCAGATTAGTTTAGGTTCAGGTCCCGACAAGGACAATATCATTTTTTTTAACATCAATTTAAGACATTATATATGTTAGGGTCATTCATTCATTTATTGAATAAAAACACAATAAAGACGCTTTTCTCGTGATCGTCAACTATGCAATATGGGTTTTTTTACGACGACATTACCTTGCATATTTAAATGCTATTCTAGTACGTTTTTGTAGGCGATTAAATAAAAAAGATCATAATATATTATATTGAGATGTTGAATAGAACACCAATGCCATTGATATCGCCGATGCCCTCCGCTTCCTCTTTATAATGTGATGTTATAACATACACATTTTTGAAGTAGTACGTACTTAGATGCCGACTCAAGTTACAATGTGTTCATATCCCAGCAGTCGGAGGGTTGATTATGTTATTAATACCCTGAATATTTAAAGGCATCCCATGGGGAAGGTTGACCTTTTCCACGTTTAATCCCACTTCAGATACCTTTTACATAGACGGGGGAGGGGATTAATATTGTCAGCATGGATAGAGCCGAAGTTTATGAAACTTTTTAAGCGAAAAAAATTCACTTTGACCGAGGACCGATATGCGGTTAAGTGCAGATTATGAAAAAAATATCGGCTAGCAAATTATAATAGGTGCAACATTATCTCATTGAATTAATTTCGATAGTATTGATACCGCCCTATATGGTAGGTCATCAGAACTCTCACGAACGATCTATTTTTCACCTCAGTCTATGAGTTTACGTCGATATCAGGAAATAAATGCATTCTAATAATACTCTATATTGAAATCTATAGCGATTCAATATAGAGTAATTTCAAATTTGTAAAAGAGACATTTAGGCACGACGTCTCCGTAATGGTATTGCGGACGTCTCGCTCTAAATTTCTCTGACTCTTTCACACCTGAGAAGAGACATTTTGGCGCAACGCCTCCAGATCGGAGCACGAGCCGATGTCTCGCTCTAAAATGTCTCTGACTCTTTCATGCCCTGAGTGCATGAGATACGAGGTATTTCATGCAGAGTTCGATGGACCATAAAAAATGGTTCATCGGACGCACTTTTTAACGGTTTTGCTACGTTATGATGACATTAATTGTGGCATCACACGCTAATCGCGGGTGATAATGGGCATAAAAGAACCGCTTTTTATTGTTATTAGTAAGTTAGAAATTAGAGAGCCTTGAGTGTGCACTTGATAGCCAGATAAATCTTGCAAGATTGGTTGAGGTAATCCTCCCAAGTGCGAGTCCTGAAAAGTAGCCTTCAAGCTCACAATCCTCCCCCTAAGAATTAATTCGCGTTAAACTCCTGATATCGCCTTCGAATCGTTATAATTGTGTTTTGTCTTTTTATTTAAATTCTGTGTGCGTAACGTGTAATTTTCTGTAATCTTATTAAAGTGAATACAATTGTGTGTGTGCTAATCGCACTGGTTTAACGCTTTGAGATCGTGTTTAATTAAGAGTATCCTGATTCTCATCCTCCGATCCTAAAATTCCACTTCCCGAGTGTCGGACCGGAGGTTCTTTCTCATTTAACGAGAGAATTAGAATCAAGGTCTTCTCAGTATATATCACTAATGACCCAGACATCGTCTTTCGAAATTTTTAGGATACTATTTAAAGTTTTGGGTTCAATTCTGAGACAACCATTAATATCCAAATTAATTTCAATCAGTATTCTTTGAATTAATAATTTTTTCTTTTGTTTTATGGTTTCATTTTTTATTAGTTTCTAAATTTAAACTTAAAAAATGGTATTTCTGGCCTGTTATTAACTAATTACTAAGAGTAAGACTAGTAAAGGCCCATAGGAATGGTTATTAAATATAATATAATATGGCATGTTATTTCCTTATTAAAACCATACAAATATTTTGCAAACTATAATGAGAGTATATGATCATCTCTAGAGCCGTTCTATTTGGTGTTTCGCTTTCTAGAAATGATTGGTTTTCCTTCGAAATTTTCATCGCGCGAGCTTAAATTATTATACCTACGTGTACATCCGCGCATCATATACTTTTGGGGACGTTATTTCCTCTCGCCAAACTGCAATTATTTCTGTACCAAATGTCGCTTTCATTTAATTTAATTATTGCGCTGTAATGAAAGATATATTAATACTGATTTACGTAAAATAGAAACGGGTCTGAGTTGTAATGTGATTTACTTTCATTCTTAGAAGAAGCACGATATTATTAAAAACGAAAATCAAAAGTGATAATAGGTAGCAATTTAAACATTATAATCCTCAATTTCAATTTTTGTTAAACTGTTTGACACGTGTTTTGCATTTTTGAGAAATATCAACAAGTTGATTCAGTTATCTAAAATCAATGGGTAGAAATGGTAGAGGAATCAATTTTTAAGCGGATGCAAATTGAGAAAAGAAGAAACTTTGACACATTAAAAAAAATATGGTAATTAACTTTTAATACTGGGTGAAGGAGTATTTTAACATTGATATTATGATAGATTATTTTGAGTTAACTGCATAGTCTGATTTGACTGATTATAAGCCTTAATGAAAAAAATATCTGTCACTTGAAACAAAAAAAGATTGGCATAAAACTATGTGATGAAATACTGTGGACATGGTATGCTAATTGTAGATATTTTAATATATACTACGAAGAGAATTATATATCTTAAGCTCGGTAGTTTTCAATAAACATGTTGTGCATACCCTATCTTAAAGCTGAATTAGTATGACATACGTCTTCCCAAAATGAGATATAAAACGCGACCCTGTGTCAGCAATTTTCACGACTGCACTGCCCACTTAACACGTACAGCCTCGCCTGAGAGGCTTCGCGGGTAGTGGAATATTGTGAAGGGCACAAACACAGCCATATATCAACAAAATACTTCTCAGAATTCTAGGCATGTCTGATTGTATAAAACTTCCAAAGAAATTAATCATAGCTGCGAAAATTCCGCACAAATAAATTATCTACCTTAACCACTATTTCAGAGTTTTCGCTACATATTTTAAGTAAAAGCAAAGGGAAACAAAGCATGGATATAATTGTATTTTTATCTTTACGGTTGCCCGGCGCATATTGTATGTTCGCTTTGTTTTCTGTGTACCTAACGTTAAATTACAAGATAATCTATATAACAAAAAGTCAAAATTCAGGAAATATGAGTGATATGAAAGCGCGATACACGGAAGAATTACTTCGTCGACATGACAACAAAGCATATCAAAAATATATAGAAAAGCTTTTAATTTATTATACTTGAAGCGGAACTAAGAATCTGTAGGTTATATAAAAACGAATAATTAACAGCATTCAAAGATCTACGAACCAAAAAAATCAATGGAATATCAATATTATATGTGGATTTGATGTTTTGTGGTAGTTACTAGTGTTTTTTTTGGGTTAGTCACTAGTAGAAGAATCTTAACAATACTGATTACAATAACTTTTGTACATTATATACTGTCAAATGAAATAAAGACGGGTTTAAGTCGATCGTCAGTTTTCTTTTTTACAGAAGAAGAATACATAAAGCTAAATTATATCACGAATGATTTTTTATCAGTTTTGCAGTAGTCAAAAATAGGTCAAAGATATTTTTTCTTGAACTATTACAATATCAAACGCTATGTATCGCTTGATGTTTTGTAAAGCGCTCATGCAAATAAACCAATTCTCTTTTCAACGTGAAAAAACCACAACAACAAACCACAACAATTCCATGCAGGTTAGTTACTCCTGTGAGAATTTACAAAGAGAATTGAAAGAAAAATGCAATTATTTTTTACGGCGAGCTCTCGTTAGTATTCACCTATTTTTATTTTTAATGACCACGTGGGTGTTGGATGTACAGAAATATCTTTTACCACAGTTTTTCGATACATCAACAGAAACAATATATGAGATGGAAATAGTAAATGAATAATTATAAATACATTTATTGTGACCTGAACAGTATGCGAGAGCTTTTAGAAATTTGTTTTTAATATAATAGTACCTGTTCTTTACACTCTACATCAGTGGTTTTCATGTGCGGCCACCAGCAACTTCATAGTAAATATTGATAATTTAAAAAAGTGGTTTTACCAGATAATTTATCAAAAAATACTCTGAAAAATGAAGCATTTCGAATGCAATTAATACCAATAGTAAATCGTCAGACACTTTTAGGCCCATTTGACAAAACTCAAGCACAACAGACCCGGATAAAAATTTGGTGCGGCCACCAGACATTTTCACGTGAGAACCACTGCTCTACATTCAAAGTGAACCAAAGTGAAACAATTCATCTAAATATATCGAATAAAAAATGTAAAGAAGTAATAATTAAAAACAACTTAAGAAAAAACTATTATGAATACACTACTATCTTCTTATATGGTAAAACTATATTATTTTCACCATGTCCGCTTCCAATTTTGAGCATTTAACCGTCGGTGTTTTATAAGAACTGATAATTATTTTTTTTCTCGTTTTGCAACTTCTCATTAGGAATGTAAATATCACAGAAATTAATGATTTTGAACGCTAATTCATACAATATGTAATTGAAAAAAAATAGCATGAAATTGTCCGTGCCGGGAATCGAGCCCGTAGGCTGCGCAGCCAAACACGCACAATAACTCTTTTCCACTTGCGTTGATAAATATGTATTTAACACAAATATTAAATAACCTTCATCACGTCATAAAAAAGCTGGCGAATTTTTTCAAATTAACATATTATTTTTTGAATAATGAAGTACATTTTAACAAAGAACAATATTTTTTCATACGTGTTAGTTACATGTTTCTAAATGGCTCGCAATAAAATCGAGTACAAAGTTTTATTAATTCGAAAAATTTATGTGTTTTATAAGCTTTCGTACGATTGTATAGAATATTTTCGAATACAATACAGAAACCTTTCTTTTTTATATGTTAATTTCGGAATTGGACGCAAAGATAACGGAAAATTCATGCAAATTTATGCGTCCGAAAGGAACAAAATCCCGGGCTGTCGGAATTATACAAAAACGTTTGTAGAAATATGCGAACGAACGGAGTTTATTATTGCGGCCGGCAGTCGAAATTATAGCGCGAATTTAGTCACCGCATTTGGAAAACTTGCTAACCTCCCGTAGACGCTTTCGCCGCGAAAAGCCCGTATGGAAATAAATTGAAGACAATCATATACACAATCATATAAGTTTCTTAAACGACTTTCGATGGTGGCGGTGTTAAAATTAAATTATCACAATGTCTACGACGGCTTCGCGATAGCTTGGTCAAAAAATATTTCACAGTAAAAATTAAACTCTTTCTGACAAGTATCTATCTTCTTTCAGGAGAATCATCATAATGAATCTTACAAAAAACTTAATACACCAATTTATCCTAATAATTCTACGTTATTTTGCAAGTGAAGTCGCTTTAGCAGGTCTATACATTTTTATCTTTTTGTATCGTCACAGAATAACGGTAGAACGCGGAAATCATACCCCACACTCGATGTTAATTTTGGTGAAAACATATAACAAGAAAAACAAAACACTGCTGAATCTGTTATTTTGCTTGATATATTCATTATATGTATGTATATAATAAAATTAACCGTAGGAAGATACATACAGCATCTGTGCATGGCATCTAATAGGAAGATACAAAAGATCACCGAGCAAAACAATATTATAAATTATTTATTCCGGAATTAATTTACTTATTTTGAATTAAAAAAACATTTTATTTTCTACAGTGTGGCACGTTATGAAATAATCAAACATATTTTTTACGGTTTATAAATTTTTTAATCCTAGCATTTTATATACAGTGCTGGCCAATTGATAGTTAATCGCAAGTAACCGCCCGCAATTGCGAGTTTGGGTTTCTCTCTTTCTCGTAATTCAATGGTTACAACCCCCTTATATTTTTTTATATTGTCCAGTGATATTTGGCTTTCAACTGTTACAAGTTTCGTTTCTTTATATTTCACCAGCTTTGCGTGAATCGTGGCTGTGTCAAGCGGTTAAAAAAAATGAAGAATCCAAAGCGTATGACGCTCACGACAAAATCAAATATGTTGGCTTTCGCGGACCCAAACATTTAAATTTATGAAATTTCGAAACGTGTGGGATACGGTGCTCAGTTTTTTAACGTTATGAAAAATTCTGGGAAAGCTGAGTCAATCATCTGCGGTAACTATTTTGAATCGGACTATTCGCAGGTGGTTTGTGGAGACGGGGTTCTGCAGCCGAAGAGCTCTACGCAAGCCATTTTTGACGGCGACCATGAAGAAAAAAGGCATGGATCGGGTATTAGCCCACAGATCGTGGACTGTGAATAATTGGAGACATGCCATCTTCTCAGATTAGTCAAAATTTGATGCTTTGCTATCGAATAGAGCCGACATGAGGCGCCCAAACATTGGTGAACAAAATAGTCCAAATGCATTCGGCGGACTGTTAAGCATCCACCCTCTGTAATGGTATGGATATGCATGATTTACAATGGTGAAGGTAATTTCGTGATTGCCAATGAACTTATAAACGGCATAAAATATAAATCGGTAATTACAGACGAAGTATTACCGATTTTTGAGTTGATGACGGAGGTTGTCAGTGAAACGATATTTAGGACGATTCCGCGCCGTGCCATAGAGTGAAAATTGTGAGCCCAATTCATATTTCCCAAAATATTTTTTTTATACAATTAACTCAACCATAAGGTTTCAGATTGCAAAGAAAAAATTGGAATTACGTCCCTTCCCTGGTCAGAAAATATCCCGGACCAAAGTCCAATAGAATTTTTTTGGACTATTATGAAGGGGAATCTCGACAAACACCCGTGTAAATCGGCTCCTAAGAAAATAAAAGCTATGGAATATGTGTAGGACAATGTGATTGATATTAAAACAATGAAAAAATTATACGATTCCATCCCTAAACGAATTCTAGGGCTCATATTAATAAGGGAGATTCAACAAAATATTAAATAATATAAAAAATATTCAATGTGTATAAATTATTTTTAAATTGTTCGTTAATATCGTATCAATCATACTGCTTAAAGAAAGTTTGGTTCAAAATTCATTTTAAGATGTTACAGCAATAATACCATTAGAGCTCGGTGGTGCGTGAAACCTATTTTTTACTCATCGGCGTCTAATAAAATTCATATCCCCACTGCTAATGGTCTAACTTTTTTTTTATTCTTTAGGAATGACCTATTGGCATGCCAACATGTGATTTCTAAAAGATAAATATAAATATTTCATTTAAAACTTAAATAATATTGATTCAATTTTTTTTTTGCGAAATTAACAATCAATTGGCCAGCACTGTATGTAAGTTGAGCGACTGACGTTTGTTGAAACGCTTTATAACAGGGATGGCCAGAACGTCGATCGCGAATGTATTTTTGGTCGATCACGGACCTATATTTCACTATTTATTTTCAAACAAGTCAAAACTACTCTATGTTTCAGCTTTTAAGCTCAACTAGTTTTTATCTTTGCGATGTTATCAGTCTGTAGATTACATGGATATTCCACAACAGTGCGCTTATATTAAATTTCTTTTTGAAGACTTGTCTGCCTTTGAAGAATTATTAAAAGTATTACCTCTCAAGGAACGAACCAGAAAAGAAAATATATTTAATTCAATTAAATCGTATTTTAATCGTCGTCGTTTGCCTATTCACAAACCAGTATCTATAACAACTAATGAAGCTCGGCTTTTGTATGGAATCATGTTGGGTTTATTACGTCATGTAAAAATGATGAAACAATACTAATTGTATCAGTTATCATTGCATTATACACCAGCAGGCGTTATGTTCAAAAGTATTAATCCTAAATCTTGTGATGTGTGGTACTATTAAAATCGTTAATTCAATTCGATCATTATTAGCAGTATATGATTCGAAAAAAGGAAAACATTTGTGGCATACAAATATAATGTAGCCTATTTGACCCAAGATTTTTTTTACTAAATAAGACACAATTGCAGTTTAAATGGATGTTTTTAGAAGTGAACTATATAATTATTCTATAATTTGAATCGTTTGAATTTTAAACTTGAAATGCCTGAAGATTCCGAGAGACGAAAACCGGGACTTTTGAAATTGAAATCCCATCAAGCATCTTCCGTCGAACCCATAAATTATATTATTGTCTTTTATTAGATTTATTTATTTTATTTATTTATGAAATATTTATTTATTTATGAAATATTTTTTCAAAATACCAAATTAAAATTGGGGTTGTATATCTGTAGTTAAAACGCGGGGAGCCGATCGCCATTAGTAATTTTACTAACGAGTCGATTCTAGAACAAATATTGTGGCTACCCCTGCTTTAAAATATGATTATAAAATTCTTTGATTTTGGTTAATATTAATTGAAATATATATTTTTTTTATTTAAGTTTACTTACAAATACAAATTGTCAGCTTGTTCATTTGTATAATTTTAGATTATTGATATCAGGTGATATTTTTGTCGTGATTAAGAGTATGTATGTATGTAAAATAGATCAACAATGATAATATCGAACCGATGTGCATCTTCATCATTAAAATCATTATTCAAAAAAAGTATTTAAAACAAATCTGTATCATATCCAAATTCAACTTCATCACAGGCGATAAAAGACTTCCATCAAATACAACGACGGCAATAATCCGTAGATGGCAATGTCAGACGACCGGCATGATGTCGAATCTCGAATCCATTGTCGGGCGGGGGCTCATCTGCAGATGTATTTTTTTTTTATCAAAATTCAATTAGGCGGAGTGGAATCGCGTACGACCTACATACATAATATTGTATGTATGTATGGGCTCGGAAAGAGTTGAGAGACAGCGGAGGGATAGGTCTCAAGTGGAGGGTAGGGGGAGTATTGAGGGAGGCAAATACATATGTACAGCTCTACAGGAAACCGTTTGACATTTACGAGGATAAATGGTAATAATTTTTGCCAGTATTTCACAGTAGGTTACTAAACAACAAACAAGTGATACAAATTGAAAAGTAAATTTACTGAAACAGGTATTTAATTCCGTTAAATTTAATTGTAGTATTTATGATATGATCAGGGCTGTGGAGTCGGTGAAAAAAATGTCCGACTTCGACATTGACCAAAAACTCCGACTAAAAAATGGTTAATATCGTCAACTTTTTTCCCTAAATTTCCTATTTACGTGTATTCAATTAAATATCAACCCTATCAATGCGGCTAAAAGCCAAATTTGACATATTAAATGCAAAAATAAAAAGTTCAAACTTTTCAAAATTTCCGACTCCGGGTACGACTCCGGCCAAAAAGCTCCACAGCCCTGGATATGATAAAATTTTATACTTGTTTTTGTTTAATCAATATCAATTATTCGTATTTGGCTAGCTACAAGTAGAGAAATATAATTACGTGATATTTAAACAACATAAGTCAAAGTTGAATTTTCAATAATTAATAAGAACCGTAATCACATTTGCAGAGTTTTCTAAGCAAATAAAACTCAAAGTGTAAATACGATGTAAAAACACATGTGGTACAAAATATGACTTCTTTTCTTGCTCGTTTGATCTTGCATATCTAATATTTATAATTTCTCTAAATTCATGCGCAATCATGCAGAAGCAATTGCTGTTTTACTCAAAATTCAGGTTTCAATCAGGTTTTCAATGTCGCTTATATAAAACGAATACTTGAATTGAGAAGAAAAAAAAAGTCTCTCGACATGGGAATTGATTTATGTAAAAGATTTTCACTCGCGACTTATTTTTCCTAGCTACCGATAACAATGCTTCCCTACCCTCGTAGGCGTGTTAACATGTCCAAAATTAAAATAGAAAATTGCTTTGTTGTCTGATCAAAGAGGAGGCGGGCTTTGCGCAAATCGAAAGGGATTCTTAAAATTTCGGCAGCCATTGTCGCGAATTATCGATGACATTTTAAGTGGTACAAGATAGACTTCATCACTCCTTATTTTTATTATAAACAGAAAGATATCGCTTCATCAATGCAACAGTAGGACAAACTGAAAATCTTAGTTTAGAAATGATGGCTTATTGATAAGTTTAGTGCTTTGCAAAATCTTGTAGATTTTTTTGTTAAATAATAGGTGTACCGGAAAAGAATGTCGTTTTTTTGTTATCGTTCATGAATAGTCAGTTCTGCTTCGTCAGTCAATCTTTGACAGTATATTTAGGGTTGATTCGATAAATACACATACCAGGAGTGTAATGTGAATTTAAAAAAAAATAACACCCAGATTTACAATGGATAGCATTTTACCGTGTGCAGAATTTAGTCAAAAAATGTCCTTTTCCATTTTTGAAGAAAAGTGCCGCAACAAATGCTACAAAATAATTTTGACGTTCACAAAATTTGTTTTGAAAAAATATTCCTGGAAATGAAAGACAAGTTGATTTTTTTTTCTGATATGAAAATACCCGCACTAGCTAATCGTGGACAAGTGTTTTTGCAGCAAGATGGCGCACCATCAAACGCTACAAAATTCACCAAATAAAAAAATTAAGAACCTGGGATGGAGGAAGACTATATTTCACCCACCATATTCATCGGACATTGCTCCATCCGATTATCATTTTTTTTGGTCGATGCCACACGTTTGAATGACAAAGAATATTGAAGTTATGGAGGGGTAAAATTGGGCATATACGAGTATTTTGCCTAACAACCAGCTTTATTTTACGAAAGAAGGACAAAAAAAATTACAGATTAGTGGAAAAAAGTCATATCAAATGATGGAAATTATATTTTGGACCATGTTTTGATAAATAAATATTTTAATCATATCAAATAGTTTCCTCAAAAAAACGACATTCTTTTCCGGTACACCTAATACAATTTTAGAAGGCGACGATTAACTTCTTTATATTTTTTAGTACAGTTAAACAAGAGATAAGTGTAATAATGTACCGTTGCTCATGAATAACTGACGAATCAGATAATGATAATATGCTCCAGGCGAGCAAAAGCGGTCCTGATCTTAATCAAATAATATGTGGAAATGGTACTAAAAATGTGTTTCATCTATTCATAATAATATATGTACTGAGACGACCAGGGTTTCTTCCCAATCTGACTGCGTCAGACAGCGTCATTCTAAGGCGTTCGTCGACGGAACTTAGGGACAGGATGGGGAGAAAGGTGTCTCTCGCAAAGATTTCAAACGGTTTCTCTTTGCCGTAACTCTATCCCAGAGTAGGCTAGTTTATTGTTCTCAATTTAGATTGTCAGTTACACAGATATAATTGTAGTTGCGACTACATTTCAAAGCGTAAGACCAAATGAATAATGTGACTTCCTCCTGTCCGACAAAGGAGGGCGATAAAAAAAACTGATGACTTTTGAAAGAAGGATAACGACTAACTCACTTGGCGGTTATTTTATTTGACAGCCACATTTATACTCCGTGATTCTAGTATGAAAAACAGCTCGACCAATCAACGCAAAGCATTCTGGCCTGAGCTGAATTCGACCAATCACTGCGAAGCCGTCGCAATGAGTCGGTTACATGAATTTATAACAATTTGAATGCATTTATTCGCGTTATATTACTCGTTTGGTCTTATTATTATTGATTGAGGTGATAAATAAGATCGTCCGAGAGAGTTTTGATACCCTACAACATCATGCGGTATCAGTACATACAATTTTATTGTGAGTGTTAGTTAAAAATAACGATATTGTTATTGTTTGTAATTGGTACATGTTGGGCATTACTAAATCAACGAAAAATATATCTTAAATGGGAATCGTTAAAATTTTGTAATTTTCCTCCGCTAACGACCCGGGTTTCGCCTTTTGGGATCATCATGGATTTCAAGTGTACGAATGAACTTGAACTGGATTGTCTTTGGCGAGTTCAAGGATGAACTTGATCAAGAATGATCGTGCACTTGAAATGTTTTAAAATACCGAAAGCCGAAACCCGCGATCTTAGTGGCAAAACTTATGGTAAAACTACAAAAATCAAACTCCTCTAATTTGATATAGAAAAACAGTTTTTTTTCTTCGTCGACGTAATGTAGTCCTCAGTGGTCTAGTTACTAACTGAAGCTCAACACTAGGGATCAGATAGATGTGGGTTCAAATCTTCCCCGCAAGGTTTAGATTAAATTTGGATGTGTCAATTTTAATTTGCGATATTGGGTGATTTGTCCTCAAGTTTATCACGAGTGACTTATATCTAATGATAATTTAAAAAAAATTAAAAAAAGCAAGTAAAAAAATGTTTTGCTTTTCCAACAAAGCGGGCAAAGCCTACTCAGTTAACAATACAAATAAGTGTGCCGATGTCGGTTACATAACTCAAAAACAATGACACGTGTAAGACGTAACCATAATAATCAACCGGTAGGTTGTTGACGTCAAAATAAATACGGACACATTACACAGGCGAAATGCCCCGATAAAACGGAATAAACGAGAAATGTCGCCCGGCATCTCAACATTGCTACGGCTATAAAACCCGCACCGCACACACCCTGATCGAATTATCCCCTTGCATTCGCAGCAAGTACGTACGTAACCAGGTAAACTAATGACCCTTGCATCGCGATGGTATGCAATTATTGTGATGCGGGGGTGGTGTTGATGTTAACCCTCGGCTGATGTATCGACCCATTTTCAGCTTCGTGCTGTAGGCAGGAAGCTTCATACATGCACGTGGAATTGTGTTATACGCACGCCATTCTTTTTCTTCCGAATTAACAGCTCAGATGTTACAACTAGTTGAATGCGTGTGTGAACAATGAATAAGGCGTGGCATGGACATGCGTGATCGCAGCAGATCACAAATAATTTAAGATAATACTTTACTGCTGTTGACCGATATATGTATGTAGCAAACCGTATCTTTGGGTTTTTTGTTGATTTGTGCGATTGAAAAATTTCCGAATCAAGATATGCTTCCAAAGCTGATATTATAACTTAATCTATGAAAATAGTATAACTTAACAAATAAAGAGTATTCATTTTATCACACTAGTGAAGTATTTTTTAATAGATACGATTCGAATCGTTTGAATTTTGTACTTTTCCATTAGTTTTGTCACTAAAGACCCGGGTTTCGCCTTTCGTCATCATCATGCATTTTAAATACACGATAGAACATTAACTGACGCGTAGTTAATGGTCCGTACCGTTTATATATAAGAATACATGTAATATCCCTACATTTGTTCTGATTATGAAATGATTAGGAACGGTTTGGCTCATCGTGATAATTTTTAAGTATATGTCATTCTAAAACAAACAAGACAAAAAAAGTAAATGTACGATTTGGAACCTACTGAAAAAAGCTGTAGTTTTTCAAAAAATATTATAATTACTCTCAATCTGGGTAAATTATATTGTTTTATAAAGTCATTTTCATAGGCAGGAATATGCAAGTCAACTATGTATATGGATTCCACATAATGAATTTGGTTGAATATAACACGATGTGATTTTGAATTGGATTTGGTAGGGTCGTTTCCATACAAAATAAGATGAAACGCAATTTTTAGAATGCTACGAAATTCATTTTCCTAAACATTTTTCAATTGCATAGAATCTAAATTGAAATAAAACGAGAAAAATAAATACAATGACGTACGAAAATTTAGCAGGGGACGGAAACGGTAGTGTACTAAAATAAGTTAGGAATGCTGAGTAAAACATACCACGAAAGTGAAGAGTTTCAGTGAAGACTAAGCGAGGAAAAACTCCCAGCTGCAAAGCGGTGGTAGTTGATGTCTCTGTAACGAAAGTGAGAAAAAAATGTTAATAATAACCATGAAAGTTTTCTTGAATTTATCGTTGATTTCAGAAAAATCAAAAACATGTTAATTAGGGGGTATCTCAAAAAGATTATTATGATAAGAAAGCGTTAATTTTGTATCAAATATTCTCTTCGGATGGTTATACGACAGATTCTAGGCACAAATCAAAAAAATCCTTCAAAGGTGAAAATAATTTTTCAGTACGAGTTTATTTGTTTTACAACCATGTCGGCAGCGTTGTTGTTTTCACGATACCTGGTTGGTATTCAGTCAATCAATTTTTTTCCGAGGTTGGGATGAAAACATGATGCTAGGTTAGCCTAGCTAGGCTTAGCAGTTAGCTAATCACTCTTTGTATTCCCTTTATCTGTGGGATAGGGTGCGTGGATGGGAGTGTAAGCATCAAGACATGTATTTGAATCGCTTGAAAATCAAATTATTAATGTTTTTATTAGGAGACTCAAAGCTGTGACTATCGTAAACGAGAGCGTTGGCCACTAGGCTAAAAGGTGGCTCGATCAACTTTTGTGTACACAATCTAACAAGGTTAAACTAGTATTATAGATTTCTAGACTCTAATGTTAATGTAATGTAGAAAAAAAGTAGGAAATTTGATATATAATTTAAAACGCACAAGATGAACTTCTGCGTAAATTTGAAGTAACTCATTTTCTTCTGAGCACGCGCTTCTGTCGACGAACTTAGCACAAGTAACAAACAACAACTACGGCAAGATTATCGCCGGTTCTATGCCGTTCGCTAGAGGCATATTGGGAAATGCCTATTACGTGATAAGATATAATACAATATCGTGGGAAACTGTTGTTCACGATAAGATATAAAAAGAAACAATGTGAAATTTTTGAATACAATTTTGGTAACTAAATACTGGCACTCTCTTTCAGTGCTCATATAATTAAATTTAATATATGAACAATATTTAAATAATTATAAGAAATAAAAATAATAATACATTTTTAGTACTTTTGCCACATAAAATTATAATGCCTTTCCACCAAGTATTGACAGTGACAGTGAACACCTTAATAGTGGATTATAAGAAAATTTGAATATACACCACTATATTTTCAAGTAAAAATCGGTCGATAGCATTATTTGGACAGATAACAAAATTTGCAACAACATAACTGTAAAATAAGTAAAGCTCAGTTGACACCAGGTTTTTATTTCAATAACCATCTAGCGGTTTAATACAACACTGCACATTAATATTTCTAAAATATCTAAAGATGAAATGAGCTTGTAGGGATTGTCATTCAACTGTTCCCAAATCAAATACGGCGACAGTAGACAGTTCAATCATAAGCATAATATATAATTTAGGTTTGCCTGTGTCACGAGATTTATATTATGTATGAAAGTAACTGTTCACTTTAATATAATGATTCAATTAAAGATGTATGAGATTTAATTTAATCATGGAAAATAAGTGAAACTTTGGAAGTTTGAACATGACAAAATACTAAAATCACTCTTATTAATTTAAACCTCTTTCCGTGGGCAAGAAAGTGTGCTCAATTAAATGTTGGCGTAAACTAAACGAGAAAGTAATATGAATAAAGTCAAAACGATCTACTTTTAGCGAGACGCTAGCTGAATTGGAAATGCAGCTCAGCCTCAAACTTCCTTCCCATGATGGTGCGGAAAATAAAAAGATGAAAAATACGGCAGCTCGAACCGAACTTAAAAGAGATTTAATTAAAATGCGCAACACGCGAATTAATCTATCTTCCTTGAACGGCGGAGGCGCAGAATAAGGAGAGTTCAGCCGTTTCTTTATTTCCGAGCAGGTAAAAGTTTATCGGAAGAAAAAAAATAGTTTCATTTATCCGTAACTATCATAATACCGTTAAAGCAACAGGTTGTTTTCCACAATTTCACCGATATTTTTTTTGGAATATTAATTTTATATTATGTTTATTCACTTCCACAATGAAGACGAAAGTATTATTAGATATGATGAAACCCCTTTTGTATACTTCGCAACAGATACACATTACATGCAATGGAATTTCTATATTCTTATATACATGCTGGTAGCCCTATTGTTCCTCTATCTTGAGGCTTGAAGATAATTTTCAATTTCAAAAAAAAATTCTATGCGGGGTAAAAACTATTCTGAAGTTTATAGGAATGCACATCTACATACGTTCAATTTCTGTCGATGGCATATGTATGAGGAATTGTCGTGTGTACCATGTTATTTATCATTCTATGAATTCCAATCAACAATTTAAAGCTCAGTTATAAAATTGTGCAATGCATGTACCTGTTACTAAAGTTAACAAGTAAAGCATGAACATTATCTTGATCGCTGAGCTACATTTATTTGTTAAATATACATAAATATTGAAGCCTATTTCATTTCCACTGCAGTATTTAATAGTATATGTTATTAATTACAGGTTTTCTAATGTTATCATATATAATATATATTCCAAGAAATAGTAAAAACGTAACAATGTCACGAGTCAAAGGAATATAGTCTTATAAATGCTATACCTATAACATAATGATATATAAAAATTAAAATTGACGAAAATATATTTTGTCAATTAAAAGTAATACATATACTTAATTAATGTACTTTTAGAGCAAAATTCGTTGACTGAAACCAACCTTTGTAAAAGTATTTATTCATTTAGGAGTGAAAAACAATTCACAATGTAAACAATTATTTCATGAATAATAAAATTGACTGTGAAGTACAGTGAATATTACGTAACCAGGAAATTAAGGATACTATTAATAAGGAAACTGTATTCTGTACATTTTGCGTTGCCATTTTAGAGCAGTGGATTTTTTAACGGATATCCTGTTTGTGTCTAAAGTACGGCCGAAACTTATTTGCCTTTTCGGTCGGACCACAAAAAAGCTCAAGAGTTATTTTCATCGAATCGATAATGTTACATGGAAAGGGCTAGTCGGTAGTACCAGTACAGCGGACGACGGTACTGGGAAAGCTTTAAAACACAAAAGGGTTGGTGCACATGAGGCGCAAAGAAAGCTCATAGTACGAAAAAATTTCATTTTGGTCATAAATCAAAGAGCAACGCACCTGCCGCTGAATAGACGCGCGTAAAAGTAGCCGGCTACGGTGTAGAACGAGGGTAGCTACGCCGCTTTCGTAGCCGTTCTCCGTTTTATTTAAACGAAGCCCGTGAAAAGGGTGGCTTAAATATTTTGGTCGACGCGTCAAACTTTGAATGTAAAATTAATTGGTAATTTTTTTATTCCCCATACTTTGTAACGAATAGTGACACGTATTTTAGATATTTGAAAAGCTTCACTGGACTTAACTTGAACGAAAGGTTAATTTAATAATAAGGTTAAGATTGATATTAAAATTGTTATATTATGAATTTATAAATGGAGCTTACATTTTTTAGAAAGCAATAAAAGCACTAGAAAGAATGAATCATATTTAAATAATATTTTTAATGGGACAGGTGGCTCACTACTGTTCAATTTATTTCCAATAGCAAATCAATTATTGATCATTTGTAGTGTGAATGTCATAAGGACTATTATTGTTTGTTTGTATCTAGCCCCCTTCGTGCGCCCTAGGAAAATATATAGGAAAAATTCGAACCACAATTTTGTAATTTATAAAATTAAAATCAACCTAAATCCAAATTACCAAATATAGTAGTCTGAAGATTCTTTTTGAAGAGACAAAACACTATTCACTATTTGTTTCACAATACATGGAACAAGCAGTTATCTTTAAATTCTATATTCAAATAAACTTCCAAAGAGTTAACGCTGAATCCACAAATAAAACATATAAATTCAACCTTGGAATTTTGATTGCATTCAAAATCGATAATATATGCTGAAAGGTAATCTGCTTGGCTACAACTAAATTGAAATAGCAAATGGATATTTTTTCATGCAATCGTTATCATCAGGTTATTTAATAATTACTTACTTAACTGAAGCGATACCGCATTCCATGAGTGAGAGTATTTTATAATTGTACTTAAACGAGACATTCGACAAAACGATTATTTGAATTGAAAATAGCGTTCAGTTTCAATTTGGTACGAAAATGACCGCAATGCGGCAAAGAAATAGAAAAACTACGATAAATCACAATATAACCCAATTACTTCATTTTATTTTCGTTCACACATTTGAATATTCAAAACTGAAAAAAAATATCTTTTCACAGCGAGGGAAGGAAAGCTGCGATTGCTCAAATATGATTTAAAAATTCAAGAGATTTTTTTTGAAAATTCTTCGTAGACAACTATATTATATTGTATTGAATAACATTAGGATCGTCTTGATTGACTATAAACAAACGCATGTATCACTTTTAAGGTGTTCACTGTCAATACTTGGTGGAAAGGCATGATAATAAAAATAATAATACATTTTTAGTACTTTTTCCACATAAAATTTATTTGATCATGACTGGTTTCGCTCATGGCGAGCATTTTCAACTGATAAGAAATACAATACAACAGTGATATTTATACAAAAGTTAATTAAGGTATGACAAACCACCAATTTTTATTAAAACGCATCTATATTTCGATTCAAGGCCTATTATATATAATGAAAGGAAAACACTAAGAATGATGAAGATGAAATAAAGCTAATGAATTCCGCAGTTACATTTAAAGCCGTTTTTTATTTATCAATGAATGGTGGTTGTATCGAAATCATCAATTTTATTTGTATTTTATTTATGTAATTTATTCAGTAATAACATATTTGAATATTGGAATGACAAAAGTTTTGCTATATAAATATTAATGTTGTGAATGTCGAAACAAATTGTCAACTTAAATTAAAGGATGATATATTTTCGATATCCTTCAAGACAATACTATTTGCTGAATAGATTAGCTGAATTTAAGTGAACGATTAAAAAAGTTAAGCGTCGCTGCTCAAAAACAAAGTCGAAATTTCGTTCTTATCCCGGAGCTTAAAGCTTTCGTAAAAGTTGCAATCTAAGGATAAACCCTGCGACGCTTGATAGGCGGTTTAATCTCTTAAACACAGTTGAATTACGCTGTTCTCTAATGAGAAATGACAAACAATCGTTAGGTAAGATTAACAGAATATCAAGATTTACAATCATAAGATATTTAATGATCAAATCATTTCATAGGGATTATTTATCAAATGATGTTTCTGTAACGACACGGTAACTCCACTACTAAGCCAGGTGTAATGTGCATTATGATTGTTAGAACGCAAATTTTATAAAGATCTAACACATTCACACAATCATCGGTAGAAATTGTAGTTCTAAACAACAAACTGAAATAATCAAATAAAAGTAATAACAATATTGTTTGGTGAGCAACTTTCTTATATATGAAATAAGTAGAAAGGCGCATATAATTATAACTTTATCGAAGAAAGTGAACACATACATACTGCGATGGCGTTTATTTTAATTATATTTGCAGCAAAATCGAAAATGTATCCAATTGAGTTTCTTTAATAATATCATTGTTAGAAATTATTGTTCCTTTCAATAATTTTACAGTAGAAACTATTGTTATATTCGTTATTGGAATATGGGCATATTTTTTTCATATTGTTGAGCCAACATTTTTTGCAATGTCATACACATGAAATTATTGGATGGTGTCTAGGCCACAGTCTCAATAAATTCAATGTCAAATTACATTTTTTCAATTCCATATTCGATATCTTGGGTATGGATGGTGCATTTTTTCGCCGAGTTGATCTCGAGTGATTCACAATATTTTAATCGTGTTTATCTCGTGTGACTGTTATACAGTTTTGACTATTATTCGCTGTAATTTCATAATTATTAATTTAAAAAATATTTCTCAACAATCTCTTAAGTTGTTATTTATGATAAAAATGATCTTCTTGCCATCGTGGCGTTGGTCAAAAGTAATAACAGTCAAGTCAAAAAGTGCATAAAATTACTACGTTGTTCATTGGCCCTGCCGCACGTCTCTGTTAACGTCGGCTAAGCGGGAGTAAACAGGATACAGAAAAATGGAGTAAAAAAGCCGTAGGTGGATACTCAAACACGGTCAGCCTCGGTTTGTAGAGTGAGGGAGAGCGAACGGGAGGGTAATTGTATCGGGCAAACGATAAAAGATAGGAGGTTTCCCTCGAAAACATTCCATTGACAGGCGAGTGTATTGGTGTGCCGAAAAGCGAGGGACACAATATAATCACGTCAACGCGCATTTGGACACAATCCAAACAATGCTGAAACCTGACAGGGCTGTGAAGATTTAGGAAGAAGTTAAGTCACATATTTTTACATAGCAATTTGTCATGAAGCAACAAAATATTTTTAGCTTACGGGTTGCTTTTTTTAACAATTACACCAAAAGCTTCGTCAGGTACCCACAAAAAAAGTTCGTAACTTATCGATCGTAGGGCGGTTAAAGTTTGTGATATTTTGAATTATTTAGCTGTACTGTCATGTATTCCAAATATTTTTTTTACAAATAGCAATAATTGCGGAGTTCAGTATAAACACGGAAATTAAATAAAACCCTCACTTATACGGTAAGAAAAATAACAATGTATTTTAGCTCTACATAACTGAAATACAAGTTCAGTTCTATATTTATGTAGAACTAAAATACATTGTTATTTTTCTTACCGTGTTATAATGGAGTTCTACCAAGTAAATGCCTACTCATTTCAATAAAACCCTCACTATTAGGAAGTCCAAAAAAATCAATAGGTATTTAGAGATCAAGTAAATAGTAATTAATATTGTTAGTTGTGTTTGCTACAGCGCAATTATATCATATGTTACACTTAATGAGATGAAATCAAAAACAATGATGGACAATGTAAAATTTCATAAAAGCGACTAGAATCCATAAAAGTTAAATAAACTCAACCTTAAATATATGCCAATCAATGCTAGAAGTTCCGATGTCTGATTTTGGCTATTTGGACTTAAGAATCAGACCATATTTGAAAATACTCTTTTGCTATAAATCCGCCATTCGATTTAAAATGAATGAAAAGCAACTAATTTTTGCAGCATTCTTTGCGCCAAAAAATGTATAATAAATATTCAGGAACACGCTATTAAAATATTTTTAGTAAAAAACAATTGTCTATACCGAACAATTGATATAGGCATTTCTTGCATTAGACCCCGGGCACATGTACAAAAGTGCGCATAGTAAAAAGTATAAATTATTATAAAAAAAATGTTCTTTTTTTAAACAAAAAAAGTATAGATCTCGTCTATAAGAGAAGAACTTTTCATGCGCGTGACATGTTTTTATGTGTATTGTCCGGCAAGTATACAAAGATATAAAGCTTCATAGAAGGCAGAATCGAAATTCCTATGGTGGAGAATTTTATTATTAAGTAGTGATGAAAAGGTTTTCCGCCAGGGGTGCGAAGCGAAGGGGTGGGTTATCGAGTATCGATAATACCGACATGGCGGCTGTCACCTTGGCCAACGAGTTACCAACCAAAGACCAGCGTGTTAATACGGCCATTACTCAGTCGTGTTTGTGTCTGTTTTGCTAATGGAGGGCGGTTTGGCGGTGGTATTATTGCAAGTCGAATTACATTTAAAAACTTAATTTTAATGTAGCTCGATTAATCACGTCGCCTTTGTAATGGATATCATCATTTTGATACGGTTGAATAATTGTAGTAATATTTCTAGTAAAGTTATAGAGCTTTATAACTTTAAGCAGTCTCACGGATATTTAATACAAAAGAGCTCTTGATTATTCATCAAGACAATACGAACTGTCGTTATAATAAAACATATATATAATACATGCAGTTATGTTAAAAATAGTTTTACTGAATTTTACTCTATAACGAAAAAAATATTCCACTTTTTAGGTGTCAACTGTCACTTCTTGGTGGAAACACACTATTTCAAATAAATAAACCCCATTGTATAGTTCTTTTTCTATATGATTCTGATAAAGGTCATGGCCGGTTTCGGTCATGAGAACATCAGTTGATAATAGTTTTATTTATTTAAAACTTAATATTTATTTGACGATTTTTACTGAAGGTATTGATGGAATTTTAAAATCAAAATTGAATCGGCTAAATATAATATGTATGCAGTTTCACTTTTTAAGTAAGTCAAAATACTCATAGACGGTATATCTTAAGATCTCAATCTTGAGTCTAAAGTTCTGTAAATTCGTCTAGTTTTAGCTATAGAATTTACTGAGGGATGTCTAGTTTTTATATGGCAATTTTGTTTTCTTATCTGTATGATGCAGGCGTCCGAAATCTGACTAAAGACACCTCGTACATTTTGCAAATGACTGGGAGCCATTCTATGCTGACCTTATACTATTACAAAAAGTTTTCTTGTGTATCAATATATTAATTACACCCATACATAAATCTTCACTAGCGATTTGTTAGTACTTTACCGATATATCTAACCGTTGAATAAAATAACCATTTTTAACGTAAACCTCGTGTCAATTGATTTATTTTGAGTAATAGGATTGAATCATGCAATTCTAAATGCATTCGACCGATTCTTCAGGAAAATTATTAGATTATTCTGATGGATTTTTGATTTACGATTATTTCTTCCAGTCTTATGTGATAATAAAGGGTCTTTTTATAAGGACGCTTAGTTTTGAAATGTAAATAAAACAAGTTGTTTGTGAGATTTCGACTAAATTTTAATTTCATTTGTAAGTATATTTTACGGCATTAAATATGGAATATAGCATTCAATATCCATTCATTATAAAATGGGCCATGTCGCTAAAGTTGACTTTTTTGACAAATTTGGGTAAACTTCAACTGCTCCAGAACCCAATCAGGCGTTGTCTGTGGTTGTCGTTTACCTGAAGTTCCTTGGTTAGTTGGATTTTATACGGGTGCAGACATAAGGCCCGATTCAAAATTCGCCAAGTTGAAGTCGCAGAAAAGCCAAGTTCTTGTGAACAACGAGAAATAAGCTGCCTTGGGTATTCCTGTACACTTTCACACACAGCAGCAATGTTTTCACCAGATATTATATTTTGATGACGTACAGGTAGGTGTTGGCCGATTATTTACCAAACTGGTTGACTCAAATTTGGCCACTAAACAATGAATAATCTACTCAGCAGGACAAAGTAACATATTCTGAGCGTCCCTATTGAAATACCCTTTATATGGTTGAGCAATTGATGATGCTTCGCTTTAGTTCATTTTTTTTTGGATTTCTAATGATTTATTAATATTACATTTCAAAAATAGTATTTGACTTAGTTTTTAGTTTTTATCAGTTTTAAAATACGGATGTTTTAAGTATCATCATGATAATTTAATTGCATTATCGATTGACAATAAAATATACCAAGTCTATAAATATACATAAGATTCATTACACCACGGTTACTAGTAATGTATAATAAAATGATAAGAGCAGGAAAAACCAAAGTCAACTCACTTTCCAAGAAAATAAACAGCCATGAATAGAGTTTGCCGTCGAAAAACATCGTGCAAACGTTTGATTGATTGAGTGGCTATAATGGAGGGGGGAAGGTAGCTAATCCTTTCACTCTATTAAGAAAAAAGACGATTTTTGTTTTCCATTAGTCGGATTGCTGCATCGAGAGTGCTGTAGCGTAGCGAAGTGGGAAAATGAATTATAGTACAAGTTGAATTGGATTAAAGGACAAATTACCCGTACATTCTAACAACATACCCACCGGAACAAATCTGTTTCTCAATGATGACTTAGTTTGTTATTTTTCACTTTAGCATGCTATTTGTATCACATGACTATTGGCAGTATTGATTTTTATAATAATGAAAGGAAAACTTATTTCGATTCCTAATAAGCTCGTTTAAAAAATTCATTTTATAATCTAATATGTTAAATTTATAAAAAATGACGCTTCCGACCGCTTCAAAAAAAATATTTTGTTGCATAAATTACACGATGAATAAAAGGCAATGTAGTTTTCTTCTAAAAAAAATTCGGCTTTTCGTTAGTACTAAAATACGTTGCTATTTTTTCACCGTGCTATAATGTAGTTCTACCAAGTAAATGCCAATTCAATCAAGAACATAAATTACTTCAACTTAAAAATCTACGTGTGGTAATTGTATTACCAATTCGTTTAATATTTTTTATTGCCGCTGTAAAATGAGTTTTAAAAAAACAAAACGGTGAAAATTAAAAAAAAAAAAAGCCCGCTGGCTGCAAATAAGACCTAAAATTAAGACTATTGGTAAACAATGGTATGATATTATTAAAAAGTTTTTGATTGAATAAAAATGAAGAATCGATAAAAGATATATCCCCATTGTATTTTGGAATAGGATCACCGGCATAAATGTGGGTATATTGTATCCCTGTTTTACACAACTGCCCCTGGCTGATTCTTATATTGATAGCGGCGTCGGCTTCCCTGTTCCCCACCCAACAATACATCGAAAGAAACAAATCTCAAACATACGAAAGGATACGTGGGTTTCAGGAAAAAATACATGAAAATCAAAGAGTGTAATAGCAAACTAAGAATATCTCGGATTTATTGGTACACAGAGGAAAGAATTGTTTTCTCAGGCATACTATTATACCCTTTTAACGAAATTATTTTCGCCATGATGTGAATCGTTTTAAAATTTCCGTTACAAACCTAAAGCTTTAGGGTATAATTGTATTTAAATAAACAAGATTGTCCGCAAATTAAAATATATAGCCAGGGTACTTATATTATATTTTCCAGAAGAACGCAAAAACGTTAGAAATGAATTATACAATTTTATAAAGAAGTTACAATCCATTGTGTTGAGTTATATTTAAAGTAATAAAATAATGTAAAAGGAAAAATTGGATAATGGTTTAATCACCTAATACAATTGACACCGCTTGGCTGTTGGAGTATTTATTCTTTTGCTAGTAAGTATTTATATAAAAATATTTGTTTTGAAACTACGTGAAGAATATAAAAAAGGTAGTGATATTTAAACTGTATTATTTAAGTTTTATACGACAATGAATAAACTGAAGAAAATTATTTTTTTATGATAAATGTATCGGTTTTTTCAGCGTAAACTACTAACATTTAAAACGAAGTCGTTAGTTTATCTTATATTTTGAAAGGCAGCTAGAAATATTGTTTCAAGTAATCTTCAACGTCAGCAGTTATTAAAGCTATATAAATATACTCACCTCACAGATAAATGATTCGGATTCGGTCAGATATGAAAAACTAGTATGCACAGTTCTATTATTGATATGGAATAGATAGGTAAGGCTAAATTTTTTTATAAAAAAAATATTTTTAATAGTTTATTATTCACAAGTGTCTTGAATAAAACAATAATAGCTGAGAAATATAAGTCTATTACACTTTTGCAAAAACACTTCACTTCGCGTCCTCAAAGCACTGTAGTATCGATGAAAGAAAAATATTAGGTTTGGACACATAGGTTGGATTCCCTCAACAATAATAAACCTATTGGGGGGATCGAACAACATAAGGAAGAAAACGAGGAATAGAAGCGGGAAGAAACCGTCGACCGGAAAAAAAACAGGGTAGTGTTGCCAGTTTTACGCGATTTTCGACGAAGCCATGCTATACATATAACACGATCGATAGTGGCCAGTTAGTCCTCTTTTTGTGGAAAATAATGCGAAGACCCGATTTGTCAGAATTGACATTTTGAATGATGGTTTTATGCAAAGTGGGAATTCGGATGATTAAAAAAATATACTTTTGTGGCTGCTGTAGTAATATGATATATTCTGACCGATCATCTATTCATAATAGATAATAATTTTGAATATAAAAAAAAAACAAAAGATAAATATAAGATAAGTATTGAAAATATATATGGATGCAGATGTTGACCGAGAGTAGTTTTCATTACTATTTTGATATGTCAATTATCCTAATGATACGTATATACGTTAGGAATGTAATATAGTGTAGGTTGCAGTGGTACAGTGGTTTTTCAAAGTTTTGCTCATTTTTTTTAGTCAAAAGTTTAAATTCATCTGAAGTATAGTTTTAGGTACGTAGTTATTTGTAACAGATTCAAAATTCGATCGTATCCGTAAATGGATAAAAACAATGTTAAATTTTTGGACCTCACATTGTAGACATTTTTTGATAATTTAAGTAGCTAGAAAGATAATAATATTTTAATAATTACTATCGTTAATAATCTCACTGTGAATTTTAATTTACGTTAGCAGTAAAGTTAAAACCAGACACGGCAGACTGTTTACAGTCTTTGTAAATTCTGAAATTGAATTATGCGACGGCAAAAATACTTAACAACATTATGTCGAGGGAGGAATGTCGACTGCTAAAATTACCTCGCAGTTTAATGGCTTTTCTCTTGTTTAAAAAACAATGTATTAAAACAACGTATAAAAATATTTTCATAGAAAACTTCCGAAGTATATATTTTTGGGTATATATTTTTGGCCGTTTAATGTAGTTTTTTCATTATAATTTTTCCAATGTAAAATACAATCAGAGTAAAAATCTCTAACAATGTTTTTTACTCGCTCATTTTTCTGAGCGAAAATCATGTCGTGCTAATAGACGCTTTAACTCTCTAACGTGTAAAAATTAATATCATGTCGGTGACCCTAACTTGAATAGTTATTACATGGAATGTTTGGCATTTAGACAATGCGTCAGAAGGAGAAAAAACAACAGAATAGTATCCATATAGATTATTCGACGGAATAAAAAATTCAATGTCAAAAAGTTATATAATATGACGTAAAAGTTTTATATGGTGATAAATTTTCGTTAGTGTGAACAAAAAAATTAAGAAATAATGAAATGAGTTTGTTATTACATACAAGCTTTTTTTACTTTATGCTACCTATATATTTTTCTTTTTAATTTTGTATATGAAAAGAGCATCGCAAAATAGCTTAGTAATGATGATTGATTAGGTTTCAATACTTTTTAGCCTTTTTTGAAATATTTTTACATTTGTTTATTGACATATGAAACATTTATAGGTAAATAAATAACTATTTTGGTATGTTATAGTCGGTATCATTTTATCTTGAAATAATTGTCATTTTAAAAAATAGCGATGTATAGAAAAAGTCTACTCAATCAATCTTATTCTCGGTTTAAAACAAATATCATTAAGCCATACAAATCTAGAATGAATGGATTGAAATAAAACTGTCACTTTGAAAGGGATAGCAATGAATTAATCGGCGGACACAAAAGTGTGCGAGCACTTTCAAATTAAATGATATACAGTGACATAAGATAATTTATCATAAAAACCGCATAGGATTCACGATGGGGTGCCAGGGGCGACTCACAACACGATCGGATGCGCGGAAAACCACTTGCGACGGGCAACTGGCGAGGAGCGAGTCTGCGGCGAGCAAATACGGACTAGTGACGAGCGAGGCTGACGGGACGCCAGCGGGTACTGCTGTCGACGTCGGCGGCGTCGTCGGCGCCGGCCTCCCCTAACCGACGGCTCAGCGGCACATATCGGAAACGCTGTCATTTATACACCCAATACTAAGTTTTTCATTGTGAAAACCGACACTTTGCAGTAAGCATGCGGAAAATAAATATGATATTATATATGCAGCGTATACAAGAGAATACTATTGTTATTATATAATATCGGGCAAAGTAAAAATAAAACAATGGGTATTTATTCAAACTTTCTATTGTAGAAGTGTGTTGTAATCGAAAATATTGACAGTATAAAATTATGTTTTTATTTATATTTATGTGAAATTGATTTTTTTTTAATATTAATACTCAATCTCAATTTTATTTCTTATTGTGAAAATGGCGAACGTTTTCATATTTTTTTGAACCACTGTATGTAAGAATCACATATTGAAACCAGTTATATGTTATTTTTAAAGCTGGCACCTTTTTATGATAATTTTAAATGATAATTTACGTTGTATATGTACTGGCTGTATGATACTTCAGGAAAGGAAATTTTTAACATGTGTTATGTGTTTTGCAATGGGGATCATATAATAATTGTCCTTCACAACTTAACAACATCATCACTGCACTAGGGACTCCAATTCAAGTATCGAGTACTCCATACTCGAGTATACTCGTCCATTTTTCAAGTACTCGATACTCGAGTAATTTGAAAAATACTCGAGTAATACTCGTTATTTATAAATGAAGATTATTTTCCATTTTATTTTTTTTAAGCAGCGGACAGACAAACTTGAAATCATTGTTAAATTTTAAACCGACGTTCACAGCAACAGATTTTTGCTACCACGGGAAAAAAAACCAAAGGGCCGAGACAAGTTAAAAATTTGAGTCGTTTAACTGTCTATTATTTTCGAAATATATGTTTAATAAATTGAAATAAATGTATTGATGCAATAAAATAAGCTAATTTATAAATTTATCAACTATTTATATACACAAATTTGAATTAATAATACACATACATTTTGGTACATCTGAAACTACTCGAGTATTTTTTAATTTTACTACTCGATACTCGAGTAGTTGAGATGTCGAGTAATTGGAGTCCCGACTCTGCACGCAAGAAACTTGAACTCTCTTTAGCTAAAAGTTGTACAATATTGAACCACAAGAGTCTGAATTATAACAAGAAAATTAAAGACACCATAATCCTAGCACAACGTTAGAATTATTTCTCCTACGAATCATCCCACGAGCAATTTGCCGGGTGCGCATGCGTGAGCCCATTTTCCCGCTTTCGCCCGCACAGCCCGGATCCCAACCCCCCCGTTGCGAATGAGCCGGCCAGCACGCCAAAACTGACAGATAAAGCGCGAGACTTTCGCGCTTTTTTTTCAACCTAACCAAGGCAACTAAGCGACACTGACAATAGCTCACGCAGCGGCAGCATCCTCAGGATGAATTTTAAGAATGTTGAAAATGTTTCTTTGCCATTCAGAAAACGCTTAGGTGTTGAACTTTTGCCGTCACACGTAAAAAAATAGTACTAGTAACAGTACAAAAAGGATAATCAATTGAAACATGATTTGACATCAGATTCAATGATACTAAATCTAGTTACTATACCACAAGTCATATTGATGACTCCACGTTATCTTCCGGCTGAGAAGAGTATCTTCATTTAATGTACACATTGAAATGTTATCACCGAGTCTCGTGAAAACGATCGATGCATAAATATAAGTGGTTTAAGATAACCTTTAAATATATGTAAGGCATGCTAAAATAAATTTTTAAAACTCGATTTAATCAAAGACGAAAAAAAAATGTTTATAAATCAAAACTAGACCACTGATTCTAGCAATAAAAAAGATATATGAAAATTTTGTAAATCAGATTGGTTATTTGTTATAGGTAAAGAGCAATGTTCGATGATTGAATAATAAATATCTGTTGTAAATGTATGATGAACATATTTTGACAAACAACATATTATGATATGTACAAAGCACTATCATGCTATATATGATAATAGCCAAATTAAGGACGACAGCGAATAGCTCTTTGTTACATCACAGTGATAATAACACCGAAATAATATCGCAATACAACAAACCTATTGTTTAGTGTCCGGCGAAAATGTATGTATGCGTGAAAACAAAATGTATTTAGTACACGCAATTTGAGAAAAAGACGTCGCGTCGGCAGCGTCGGCGTCGACAATAATGAATGAATTTTGATGTGCGCCCAGTTTTCATTCCGACGACAAAAAAACGATCAAATAAGAGTGGGACACACTCGACTTATCTAATTAATTTCAGCTGGAATAAATCGTTGGAATTCGCGGAGAAAAATATTAAAGTAAACATAATAAATTGGTTTTGAATAGTAGATTCATTATTAAATGGATTTTTAACATTTTTAGAATAAAAAAAGAGTTAATTTATTTATGTTTTTGGAATATCTTAGTTATGCGCGTAAGTTTTAAATACGATTTTAAAACCCATATTATTTTTCAAACACCTATTCTATGAGAAAAAACTATAATTATTTAAAAATAAAAAATAAATCCCAGCTAATTAATTGTATTATAATCTATGCAAAGAAAAACATATTTTTATAAGTATCAAATAAATAATATATCTATAACAATAAGCATTCGAGTGTAAATGATTGATGATATATCTTTGAAATTAATAATATTATTTCTTTTTCCATGTTTTTATTAGCCAAAGCGAGTGATACTCGCCGGGGATATGAATAATAACAAAGGATTTAACATGCATTAAGAGGTTTATTTTTCATCAGAAATATAACAGCTTCTAATATTTGTTATAGTTTTTCTGTTAATACCCAAGATAAAGTGAAATTCGTTAGCAAATTAGGTTACATATTTAGGATATAGTTTCGAGTTGGTGAAGTGTGCTATTAATTACATAGAGATACCAGAGCTAGATTTTTTTTAAGATCCTATGTTTGAACGTGTTATAAACACTACTATTTTATTATTATTATTAGTTTTTTTGTATTGGAATTTTAAAATTGTCCACCATGATTAGAACCGGTTTCGTTCTACGCGAGAATTATCAGCATCAGTTGATAATGCTTGAAATGAGTATGAATTCAATGTATAATGAATTTATATTGCGTAGAGACCACCATATTATATTTTTTCGTATAGCCGTCTCAGCTGGTAAAATTTGTTTCTTTTTGAAAGTTTGATAATAATTATCAGCTCGGTCTGTGGCAAAAGGTATAAACGAAAAATATTCGTCGGTTGACAATCGCGAAATGCGCTTGTGAATGAACGTGCTATTTGCGTGCTATGCATTCCTCAGTCTGCGTGACGAGCCAAAAGCAAAAGCCCATGAGCCAAACGGCATCGGAGAGACGGACGATTAGCGGGTGCCGGCGGACCGACTTGATGACGGACGCGGGAAAACGCGACGTGATTTGTCAACTCTGCCGCACTGGTACATCGTGCATTGTGATCGCCTACCTCTTTGGCGATCTACAGCTGTGTAAACGAATTCAAAAATTCTTCTCCTAAATATTTGATAGGTAAACGAGTACATTGCTAGACTACAAGTTGATCAGGGTAACACGCGGACGCGGAGAAGAAATTTTGCAAATTCAATACAGTAGCTTTTGGATAAGACACGATTGATTCATAAAAATAAACAGTGTGGAAACCGATTCACAAAATAACGCATGCTTCTCGTAATAACATTTTTTTTAATA
This sequence comes from Himalopsyche kuldschensis, assembly GCA_028554975.1. Lineage (NCBI taxonomy): Eukaryota > Metazoa > Arthropoda > Insecta > Trichoptera > Rhyacophilidae > Himalopsyche > Himalopsyche kuldschensis. Next base: position 21,087,937 of record JAHFWI010000003.1, read on the forward strand.
TTTTTTTAACCATATCCGCTCCCAAGTTGGAGCATATGGGCTGCTCTTTATGGTGTTTATCTCAATATATTTTTTTTCTACGAGAACTGCTTGTTACTCAGTTGCTCAACATCTCTTTTTCGAAGAGAGTAGGGATGGAAAGTAGAAGAGGACTAGGGGCAGGACGAGTGGTTAGATAATCGCTGTAATGCGTCGCTCTTTGGGATCGGACAGATGGGAAAGGGATTTTTTTTTAAAAACCTTTTTTGTAATAACATTTGCGAATCAAAATTTATTTAAACGAAGATATCGCAGTTAGTAATAATAAAAAAACAAACGATACATTAGTAATCTTAATGCTGTTTGAATGAGCACCATTTTGTTAGAATTTCATATTTTAGCCGAAACAAAAGTATTTTTGACGAAAAAAAATTTAACACATTGTTCTCTCTTGATTATTTGTGGCGGACATAGATTGGTAGGTTGATGTTATACATATATAATCACAGCTATACGGCGAATGGCATTGAATTATTTTGTCGGGGCATACGTAAACTACATTCGTTTATTTTTGTAATAAATTTATTTGAATCGTGCGAAAAACAATATTCAACCACAGCCAATCAATTAAACGAATTAAACAATCATTATTGTTTTTTTATAAGATTGTGGATGATCCATTAGATTGATCGGATAAATATATTACTCTGCCTAGCTAACTTAACATGTTGAAGGCCCAGTTTAACTAACAATTTGAGGTTATGGTTGTATCCCGCATCAAAGGCCGGCTTACAGAGAAAACACGATTGAGCTGATGCAATATCGAACAGTATAGACGAGTAAATGTAAACACACATACTACTCCTGCAAAGCCCCAGCACATGAGATTCGCGGACAAGTTACGACAGAGATATTTGAATATGCAAATATAGACCAGGAATGTATGGTAATGAGTAAAACTTTTATAATACAAACAAAAAACAGATCCACCGTATTTTATCAAAACTTCATCAAGGGTATTAAAACTCGCTCGTCGCTTTTTGGAAATAAATTGTAATTTAATTTCAAATTTAGAATGAGCTTCAGCTTTGAGGTTTCATTTTTGTTCGATAAAAATATGTATACAATAGGTTTAAGTAATTTTTCATAAGCGTTATAAATTTATCACGTGACATAAGAAATGTGTTTCTTTAAAACAATAAAATACGCAAGTTTCTCGAAATTTTCGTGCAAAATAATGTGATTATAAATGATTTATTTTTACGTCGCATTTTAAAGAACACTCAAAAGAATAAGACTATTTTTTAAATGTTTGTTGTAATTTCAAAAACTGTTAACTCAAGGCCTCCCAGGGATCATAATTTTTTTCAAAATATGAAACTTTTCAAGTCACATTATACGTTTCTAATTATTTGAATTGATTTTTTTTATTGAAATTTAGTACATAGTGTTTATTATTTATAAGTTGTTCACTACTGTTAAGAACAAAAGAAGCAAAAACTCGAAATATATTTGTATTTACGCCAAGTATTATTTCATCGAAGCAGTGAATCACTAAGTAATTGAACTAAATCATATAATCCGACCCCGTGACCCCAATACGCAAGTAAAGCGTATATAATATCCGTGTTAACAAATGTAATATAATTGAATAGATAGAAAGAAAACATTCCAAGTGTTTTGTGAAAGTAGTATTGATTACTGCTCCGGACTTTAGGTAGCAAGCAGATTTTTTATTCACCCTACCCTTTGTAGGCGACCGGCGCTTAAGATCGGCAAGATTCGATAGCGAGTGAAAAAAAGCTGGTTGGAAAAGCGCCAGAACGAGGCGGCTGAGACGCGAAATCCCCGGTCTCTCAGACGCCATCCGCGCCGATCTATCAGGGGTCGAGGGAAGAAGCTGCGATTCCACGGCGAGTGGTCTTTATTTAGTTTCTCTGTACAAATAAAATATAAATCCTTCCCGAAAACCCTCTTTGTTACATGGTCTTTAAAAATTGTATCTGGAATGATATACGAGAAGGGACGAATTAAGGTAGGAGTTTGAGAGAAACTTATTAAAGGTTTTTAGAGAGAATTTTTTTATTCATAAAGATATCTCCATCTACGTTTTCTGGGAGAATTCAAATGAAACCACCCAATATTATAACAGTTTGACAGAAATAAACACTGAAACTGGAGGGCTAAGTTAAGACTACTTGTGAAGAGAACTTCAGTAGAAGTTTGTTTCGGCAATCATTATATTTTATCATTACATCATAATATAAATATACTCAGATCAGGAAAATCGAAAGGATACGACTCTCAATGGTCTTGAAAATTAAAAAAAAATCATATGACTCAAAGGCGCAAATAGTTTAGGTTTTCTTTGCAATAATACGATGTGAAAAATTATTCATTACCCGCTCGTAATTTTTTGTTAGTAAAAAATGTATAAAAAAAAGAAGATACATTGTACTCGGAGCCGTCAGTTTCGTGTCGGGGCGATATTTTTAAAAGTATGTGAACTATTAAATGAATCTGACACCATATATATGACGCGAGTTAACCTTCTCGTTGAGAATAATAGATTTAAAATCGATTGCAATGTTCACTGAATACGCTAAGCGACTACTCGATTTCGCTATGTTGAACAGTGAACATAAAATCCATTTTATAATGGATCATACAAGCCGGATTAAAATATGAGATATGCCGACATATCCGCCTCATGTGGTCACTGTAGCTGTGGATTTATTGAAGCAGTTTTGGACCCTTTCACTGTCATTTATTCCACAAAGGTACATTTCCAACAATGGCAAGAAATAGACGCTCACTTTTTATCGAACGGTTTCCCTGGTCAGTATCGCCAAAACGATCGGTCAGATGCCAAACTGACACGACGTATGACCTTTCTCGTTTTCAGATATCACATGGTTTGAATTACTATACGTTTTTTAAAAAAACTAAGTCAAAATGGTATTGCTTAAAATTACATTAAAACGCAGACCAGAATATATTGATTGAGTAGGCATTTACTTGGTAGAACTCCATTATAGTACGGTAAGAAAAATAAAATGTATTTTAATTCTACATAAATTATTTTATATATTTGTTGATAGCTATTTCGGCTTACGCCCTCGTCAGAACTATGTTTTAAGCGCGCATTAGAACAAGCTTATATACCTAGGCTAGACAGGATACACTATACATCTTCTTCTCTGTCCCACCATCTTAATTTTATATGGAAAAAATAATTTATTGATTTGGTGTAGTCATGAAGTGAAAGCTAATCTGGGTTTTTTAATAAGTGGGAATAAACGTAAAATTAGTAATGCATCAAGTGAATTTATTTTAAATTTCATTAGTGTTTATTAATGGCTTAAGAAGTGGTGATGTGTTAATTGTTATCTGTTCATTAAGAATGTCATTGGATTGATTATACCTATTAATTTCTAACTGTTCCAATGCATTTAGCTTAAGGCCCTTATTACAAGAATGTAAACAAATCGGGACTGAATTTAGGTCATGTGATTCCTTCCTGGTATATTACCAACAAAACGACGGATTACCTATGGGCAGCCCGCTTAGCCCATTGCTCGCCGAAATTTTTATGGATAATTTAGAATCAAAAAATTTTGAAACAGATAACAAAAATATCGTGTATTACTACCTCTATTTAGACGATATTTTGATTTGTTGGCAAGGCACGGATATGCAGTTAGATAAATTTCTAAATAAGGCTCACTCTATACACAAGAAAATTAGATTTCAAAAAGTCAACATAAATATAAAATAATTTATGTAGAATTAAAATACATTGTTATTTTTCTTACTGTACCAGAATATATTTTTATTGATTTTATATTACACGTGATGAGTATTTGTTGTTTAAGAGAAAATTACATATAGATAATCATCCACGTGAGTTTTATTTTCGTATTATGGAGTTAAGCAAACAGAATAATCGATAGATGAAAAAGTACACCAAGAAACATCAGTCTAAAAGATTTCGGATCGCCTTTCAAAGGACGTAGTCTGTCGTGATCGTCTCTAGAGTCAAGTCACGTGAATAACAAGTATAATTTAACCACATACATACGTATATTATTTATGCCATAGATCCGAGCTGCATGTTCAGACAGTGCAACTTATAGAAAGTTCCCGCAGAAACTCGAAATAAATGGCTACAAATTAACGGGTCTGTTCCGTACAATTAAACAAATTCGCCATTTCTTTCTTCTCGACTAATTTACGCAAACGACTGGAGTTTCGCAAGAACTTTCTTACTTATATCCGAAGGCGTACTGCGTCCCGGGAAAACAATTCTCGCGCAGGTATCGCTACCTTTTTACCGATAATTATTGTTCGATAACATCGGTCGTAATTGGAACAATCTAAGGCACTTTATCTTTTAGCAATTTTGAGATAAGCGAAACAATAAAAATATCCGCCGAGTTTCCCCTTAATGCCGCAAAGATGTGAGATTGTTTCAAACACACTTAAGGTGTGAAATAATCGAGATTTGAGAAACAACAAAATATTCTTATCTTTTATTGACATTGTCGGATTTTTCGGAACATGTATGCACATAAAATATCATATTATAAAGGCGGTGTCAATACGGCAGGCAATAGGTTTTTCTCTTTCTTATTCGAAAAAGAGGAGCGTAGCTATTAAAAGTTTCAATTATAATCTTGTGTAATCAGTTTTCACTACTCCTTCCAACCTGAAGTTTTCCTACAACTCAAATAAAATATATATTACTTCAAGAGAAAACACTTGGGCCTCGTATAACACGGTTTTATACAATACGGTTTAACACAACACGGATGAATAAATTGTGACATATTTTTATACAACACGCTCAATATAACACGGTTTAAGGGGAAAAAAATACTTATTGGTGGAGAAAGTTTTTATGATATGGATATTCATGACATCCAAGAAATATTCGAGGATTATTGGAGGACGAAGAAGAATTAGTCGAAATGTTGGTTGAACCTACCACAAATAAAGACTTAGAAAGCATTTGCAGCGAAGTAGCTACATATTTCGCATTAAAAACAATGAATGACAACTTGGAATTGGCTATTAAATTCGTTTTTTTTTATTGAAAATGATCCTGAAATGGAAAAAAGTTTGAAATTCAAGAGGGAATTACAAAATATTTTGGAACCATATAAGGAAATACGTAAAGATGTAAAATCTAAAAGCAAACAATCGCTTATTACTGAATTTTTGATGATGAAAACTCACAACCTATCTCGAAAAAGAGTAAAACATATAGAACGATGATGAATGATTCGTATATTATATCATTAGTTTCTTTCAATAAATATGTAAATTTATATTTGTTTATTTAAAAAAATAAAGTAAAATATGGCTTTTTGGAACGCAAACCCTAATTTTGTATGAACTTCAATGCTTCAAACTTCAACCTTGTATAACACGGATTTGTATAACACGACGTTTTTGTGGAACCATATAAACATGTTATACGAGGCCCAAGTGTATTCCAAGAAACACAGATCCCCTATACAGACGATAGGAAAAAGAATATTCCCAATATATACCTATGTGAACATACGATTTTTCCAATACTACTAAAATATCAAAATAACACAGTATTCAAATACTTAGTCAATAATCTATCAAGACATATGTAGTATGAGACAATTCCACTGTCAAATCATGTCGGTTCCAGACAGACAAATACAATGTATTTGCCTATTAATAATTTACGAAGACGAAGGTATAGTTTCATAAATCATGTCAGATTATGACAAGTTTCGGATATGAAAAATTATTGTTAGATTGAAGGTAGCTGAGAGTACGCTTTATTAAAAATATCCTGTTAACAAGGAAGAACAGTAATAAGAGGACATACATGAAAGAACCCAAAGTAGAATATCTTTTGGTATTGACACTTAAGAAATAGTAGAGGATTTTCCTTACCAGGAATCGATTTTTTCCAGATATCAATCGGATACAAGCGGACCATACAGTGAAATCGCCTTTTTGCTCGCAAAAATAAATAGTTTTATCCAAAATATTTATTTATCTTGTAATTTTGACCGGTCCTACGGCATTTTTGTATATGAAGCTGATTCGTAAAATGTACGGTTTAATTCGCAGTTATCTAAAATATGACGAAGTATTATTTTTAAGGTCAATTGTAGGTATTGTATAATTAAAATTTATGATAAATATTAATATTTTCGATGGGTTCAGCGGAAAGTTTGTGAAAATTCAATTATAACGAGAAGTACATTTTATCTTTCATTATACACGAAATATAAAACTTTTTAATATTACTATCTAATCTTTTCCTCATTTACGACAAATCCCTTACATCTTTTGAGGCGTTCCTTTCAAAGAAAATGAAAAGCTTTTACTATAATTAAACTACAAGCAACACACGTATTAAGCTCCGAGTCAATTTACTAGATTACTTCATACGTAATCACGTTAATAATAATTATTTTACGCATGTAAACAATATTTAAATACTCAGGGCATGTAGGTATGCTAGTAGTATTGTATGATACGTAATTAAATAAAGGGAGTATGAATTACAGTAGATTAAAATATTGTTATCTTTAGTCACTCATTATAATTGCTGTAGGTATCCATTACACAGACTACTTATCAAAATTCAATTCTCTAAAAAGCTCTGATACGGCTCTCGCTTACTTTCCAGTAATACCCTAGATAAGTCTTCGTTCGCAGAGCAACGTGACCAATGTGCGGAATACAGCAATACACTTTGTGTAAAATCTACCATACACCTTTATCATACACGTATTTGGTTGCACACTTACATAAGTCCGACTGACAGTTATCAGATAAAGCCGGGAGAGGAGACCAAAGCTTCCCTTATTTCCTATTTCCTAGAGGTTGAAATACAGCCTGACTGCCGACTTTTGACAGCGCTGAACATAAGCATCTCACAAACATATTCAAACAAACCGTAGTTAAACAAAATTCAGGTATACGGGCTATTTGTTGTAGAAAAACAGGAAGGCTTCGCTTTCGACTCCAAGAGTCAATATAACGTTACAATGCACACATTTAATAAAGACGTATTGTTAAAAGCCATACTATATTGACAATTTAATAAATCTTTTTTCATGAATATTCTATATTAAATTAAATAAATCGTTATATAACGAAAAAAATGTTTCTTCAAAATAAAGTACCTATTCACCGATTAAGTAAAAATTTCAGAAAAAATAATGAATTATTAATTAAAAACATATGTTAAAAGTGAAAAATTCATTCATTAGAATTATTACCGTTCTAAATTTCGGGTAGTGACCATTTCTAGGGAAAATTTTACTCTTCGTAAACTCTTCGTAAACGATAAAGAAGAAATAAAAATACACCCATGAGATTATGAAGGTTTTTCATTTTTAATTAAAATCCAAAAAAAAGAATAGGTCAAAAGGTGTTTAATTTGGAAAGCGTGTAGCTACGTTATACGTCAAACAATATTACGTAAATAGTAGATACATTAAAAACATGTTTTTCAAAATATACTGTTTTGAACAAAAACATTCAACATGTTTTGTATAGCCGTTAGAACGTGATGTAATTTGAGCAACACAATTTACTCGCAACTTTTAATTCATCCCATGTGTAAGGAGTTAGTTTATTCAAAACGAAATTACTATCGGATGAAAAATGCTAACTGTGTTTTCCAAGTGAGCGGGGGAAAGTTATTAGCTTAATGGCAACACCGGTTAGAGTTTACTGAGAAGGAAAGAAGGAATGAATGCAAACAAAGGGTTGGCCCCGATTAAAGTTGTGCACCGTGTTCGTTTCAGATAATCATCTTCTAGCAACAGATTTTTTTATTCATGCAGTTCAACTTGCAATAAAGTCCAACATAAAAAAGGTAATAAATAAAACATTCTTAAATCTTCATAGATAATTATTGTACTAAGTATTAGATAAAGATACTATAACTGCTTCGATAGCTTTTATAAGTTTTTCAGTGAAACTAGTCCTCTGGCCGTTACGCCTATGGGCTTCTTTTTATCATTCAATCCGCCAAACGACTATTTTTAAAATCTTAGTGTTAACGACCAAGACCGATGTTTGCTGAAAGATGTTTAACAGCTACCAAATACTAGAAGGCTAATACTAACTCATCAAAACTTTCAACCCTTAATAATTTAGGTGTACCTGCACAATGAAGTTACAGCAAAGTGCACTATGATACCGATCAAGATGGTGAATAATTTTACATTAGCATGTATCCAAAAAGTTGTTGACTCTCACATTCTTTGGTTATAAAATAATATATAATAATTAATTTGGGTAAAATCTAGCTTTTAAGAAACACATACCTGCATAGTGTATAAAAATTGCTTATTATATGCAACGTGCATGGTATATTCGAAATAATCAAAATATAACAGCAATTCAAAAAAAAATCCACCGTGTCCATATGAGTCTGAAAACAACGTGGCCTGTTTATTCGGAGCAGGATAGATAAAATGGAAAATCAAATACAAATTGTTCGATGTTTAAATCGTTACTTCTTTGAATACATTCTTCATTGATTTGATTATTGGTTGATTTTTGGTTTTTTCTACGCGATCAACAGGTGTATATATTAAATCCGCATTCAATTTTCTACAATCGCGGGAGAAGTGCATACAAAAATTGCACTGTTTCCGAGTAGTCAATTCGGGCGTCAGTAAAATATAATAAATGAAAAATATCGATTTCCTGCAAAATGAAGTTAATTCTTTTAATTTCACATCAAGTCACCAGAACACAAAAATTCAGATAGATAGTTATTTAAGTCCATCCACCAGATACATTTTAAATAAGGAAACCTACTATAAAATTTATGATAAATAATAGTATAATATGTGAGCTTTTCAGGGAAATTTGTAACTCGTGGCTTATTTCAATTGATTCGAGGTTAACTCTGTTGAAGAAGTTCATTTTTGAAATAAAATTATATTTGATAACTTGGTTACTCCACGTAACGTGTAAAAAGTAGAGACACGTGTTTCGCATCTAATTGAAGTATCTTCAGATTCACTTTCGTAGGGTTAATTTATTATTAATTGTTTCTAATTTTTATATTATAAATTAAACATTATTGGATGGGATTTTTTCCTTGGATGCAAGACGAGGGATGGAGGTTAGAAACAAATAATAATAGTACACTACATATTAATTAAATGTGTTTTCAGGGTAACGTTTTAGGCGTCGAAGCGAATAAAATTTACAGCGGGTTAAAATGGCAACAAAAGTATGCGTGTCAAACGAGTAAGGAAATATTGAACAAAATGGCCTCGCAGTCGTGATCACACTTGGCGTGTAATTTTTGATTGAGATTAATAATCAAACGCCAAGATACATTGGCTACTTATAAAGTCGCTGAGTTTCATAGTGGATAAGGCCGACCTCGAATACGTAAAGGTGGAATAATAGCAGGGTAGCATGGAGGCATGCACTCAAAGGTCTGCGGGGTAAGATATTATTAATCTGACTCAGCTCGGCCAATGATATTTTAGGTTGCCACTTAGGACCATAGTGTTCACTTGATTAACTTGCTGATACAAGCCGGCTTCCCATTATCGAACGCTTCGAATCCTTTTGTCAATCAATAGACTACGTGTATACTCTTAAGCTCTCTTACAGCAGTACATATTTCCTACGTTAAGTTGCTGATTATGAAAGTCGAAGCTGTTCATTATATTTTTGAAGATTGAAACACTGAAATATAATTGAAGGATTCACTATAACTTAAGGAGATAAAATAACGTGAATCGGAGCGGTGTCGCATTTATGAAATAATAAAAAAAAAACAGGCCCATTTCACATTTTTCAACTGAAAACATTAATTTCGTTTTTCGGTGTAATATTTTGAAATGAGAATTCCTGACCATAGTATTAAGTAAAGACGTTAAAAGCAATAGAGGAAGGACATTCACATTATTCGATAAAGCCATCTTTTGGCATGACATATTTTCAAAATAAAACGAATCAAAATATATTCGTTTAATGAAATTCATATCTACAATCAGTATAAATTACTTATTTGAAGTCAACTCCAGTTCATTCTAGAGAAAATAAATCACAAATGCCCATGTCCAAGATTTTGAATGTAAAATTGAAAAAATCTAAATTTGATATTGACCCTGTCGTAACTTGAGCCCAGATTTACGCGTTTGCTAGGAAAAGCTTCTTACATCTTCTGACTCTACAGTCTCTACACCGCAGACGGATCATTTCATTTATAAAGATTTTTCTCTATCTACGGTCTATTGAAAATCATTCACTTGACTCAATTGGATATCGTCTGAAAATAAGATAAATGTTGGATGTGGCGTGAAAAGCTTGTAAATAAAATATGTTTGCAGTAACTTGGCAGAGAATTCGAAAACTTTCAATTTAGGGTCAGGATTAATAATTTATTCTGGTACAAAATATTGTACTCCATTTATCGAGGCCTGGCAGTCCAAAGTAAGATTTGAATATTTTAGCGATAAAGCCTCCGCGGCTGTGCGGCACGAGCCCGATGTAAAATTATTCTGAACTCTCTCACTTGGCCTGGCACTATTTTAGGGATACTGTAAAATCAAATAGAAAAAAAATCGATTTGAATATCCTATTCAACAAAAGAAAATGTTCGGAGTCTCCATTATTTAACGAACAACGGAACACCACGATGAGAATACGCTTAGTCTCTTCGATGTATTTTTTTATGACGATGACAAATAAGATATTCTAGGAATACGATCAAGTTGAGATAAAAATCGCTGATTAACTGAAAACTGTTATTATTTAATATATTTCAGAATGATAAGAATATAAAGGAATGAAAGGAAACTTAAATTATTATTTTTTATCAAGGTGTGCACCTTTAGGCTTATAGCGCTATTGTTTTACAATTTGTGGCACAGTTTTTATAACTAGATTGTTCACTCAACTTGGCATATCAGGTTATCTCTTATACGCGGTGAAGCCAAAGAAAATAGTTAATATTTAAAAAAATGTATATTTTTATATTTGTACTAAACGAAATGATTTTAGAACCAATTTATTTTTGATAATAAGTATGTAAAATGAAAAAGAACATACACATTTGGTCGCAGTATCAATATATTTAACCGAAAGACGTTACTTCAAGACATTGAAGAATGATTTGTTATCCAAATTTTAAAAAATAAATGCTAATCTTACTTGTCTTTAGAGTTCCAAACCAAATGGTAACAGAGATAATGTAGAAAGAATTTGTTTTGTAAGTATACTTTTTTAACAAAAACTACGCTAAGTTTTTGGCATAACATGAATAAACGTGCAAAAACCAAAAAGTGACAAAAAATAACTGTTCAATAAAATATTCTGTCATCGTTACACATTTAAGATATGAAAATTTTACCTTTAATTGTTTTCTAATCTTAATTAAATAGCGTGAGTCGATTTATTGTAAAGATATTCACAAAAGTGTCTGAAATCGAAATCTACAACAAATACGAATAAATTAAATGAAGGATTACCAAATTTTAGAGTCGTGGGCTTGGATGTATTTTTATAGGTAGAGCTCGATTTAGGCGTAGCGTCGTAGAATCCGTAGATCAGATCTCGTAGCAGGCGTACGTTCTGAAGACAGGTGCGGTTTACAGATATGCACGTTTATCGTAAAATCAAACACTGGGTGTTTTTGGAGATCGGATTCGTAAACTATAAGGGCTGTAAGCCGTGCCGGGACGCAAACAGAAACTGCAATCTGCAACTATACCTAAAGCTTTTAATGAAAACATAAATCATATATTATATGTGCTCGTGGACACAAGTAACGTGACATAAAATCCGATATGGTTATTATTGCGGATTTTTAATGTTGCGTGAGACTCATCGAATGTATCGTTTTTTGATATAAAAGGAAAGTTCAGACATCCTGAAATAAAAACATTTACATGAAATATATCTTATTGGTAATTTCATAAATTGGTTGCTCTTTGCCAAATGTTTTGCATCATCAAACATAATAAACATTACTAAATTTACTGATTATAAAAACTAGACTTAATAGAATGCTACTAGAAATAAATAATCGAACACTGAGCATATCTCTAAATTAGCTTTGCTTAAATAATTATGGTCAATATAGGTTTTATGTCGTAGATTTTTATTTAAAATGTAGTTGGCATGAAAACGGTTATATAAAAGTGTAGCACAACGTCAAACTTGCGTTTGCCTCTTTCATTAGAATGTTTGATTGTAATTTTATGGAGAATATACAAATTAACTGCCTAATCCACGTATTGACAAAATAACTGAAAATTATCTTAAAATATTTGACCGTTTTCTTTCACGCGCTTATATCTGTATTGTATAATAAAACATCAGACAGCAGATTAAAAGCTTCATACGGGTATATTTTATATTTGAATAGAAGTCGGAACAATAAATTAGCTCTGGCAAAAAAATGACATTTTTGCACTATCTTTTTGAAGTTCCGAGCACTAATTATGAGAATGCATTTTGGCAGTCGTATATTTCTTAATACAGGTAATAACTTCGCGTACAGCGCATTTAATTGCAAGTATTTCTGTTGTAATAGAGGACTAGATCCCATTATATTCATTCTTTAGGCGGACGGAAAGAGGATGGGACGATAACGAACGGAGTAATTATTTATTTTTTCATAACGAACCGGGCGTTTCACCTGGATAGGGCAAGAGCTTTATTAGGGAAGTCTGCTTTGTCAGCGTTCAATTTTGCGAGTGCATAGTCTAATGAACAGCGATCACTTAAATTAACACAAGTCACGATTCATTGTACCAAATAATTGTATAAAGGAAGAAAATGATTTTGCAGATAAATACCAAGAAGCGGTTATGTTTTTTTGTACCATAAAAAAGCTCCTCAGCAAATTTCCAAGCTTCATATTTCCTTATCGCAAATGGATATATATTCGTCGTTAAAAAATATTAAATTAAAAATAATTAATTATGTACATATTTATATGCCAGTCCTCCGAGTATGAAGTATGACATTTTTTCACTTATCGATAATAATTAAGCTACATTTATTTATTGATATGTACTGTATAATTGTTTAAATAAATAAATTTAAGAAAGCATTATTTTATATACCAGAATATATATATATCGGTGTTGTTTTATTACACACATGTTAAATTTATTAAGGCAGGGGTTACCAAGCTTATCGAATAACGAGGCAGGTGAATTGAAAAAATATTGCACAGGGGAAATAGAGTTAATACCGGAATTTATAATGGGTGTTTGTATTTTTTTTCCTGTGCCACATTCTTGGAATTTCGATAAATGAGAATGTCCTATAAATTGACGACATATGACATACGATCAAAAAACACATTTTTGAATATATTTCATTCTGGGTCCACTATCTGATAGTCTTATCACAAAAGATTACTTTAAATAGATCATTGTCGTGAAATCACAATCGACACATTGAATTAAAAACATACTTGTTTATGAATATCGGGGGCTGGGTGAAAGTCTTTAGAGGACCTAATATCACCCACGGGCCGTATTTTAGCCACCACTGTATTAAGGAATTCTCTTTAAGACCGTTGAAAGTTATTCAACCCTTTTATACTCTTGAAGAGATGGGGTGAAATCTTCTCATTATTCCCCAGCACACACTCTCCATACCTTAGCAGAGCGGTTTAATGAGACCACTAGCGATTGCAGTTGAAATTATTCTGAGGAATTACACGTACCTCTAGCATAGGCGGAGCAAGAGAGGGTTGATTGGGGAGGTTTAACCTTACATGAAAATTACTCTTTTGAATTGTATTTTAATAATTTAAAATAATATCATCATACGCCTAAAATTAGGTGTATGACAACTTAACATTTCACAATTGGTTGAACAGGGTGGATTAACTCGGTAATGGTCCGACAATTTCTTCCAGTGCAAAAAAACAGTTTAACTTTATTTCTGGGTTTATGATTTTGATTTCGCTTTATTGGCTTCAAAATGGAACGGGTTACTGCAAAAGTTTGGCGGTATCTTCGTTATCTATGCTGCTGGTGTAATTTAATAGATACATGAGATGCTGAAAAAATATTTAAGACAGCTCTCTTTCTAAGTGGTTAGTGCAAACAAAATAACTTTTGACCTAGTTGGATTATGTAGCGTCGAAATTCCCTCTTCTTTAGAGCCCTATCTATGGTATGTTCTAGAATTACGATATTCAAATTCCATTAGTCGATAGATATGACAAATGCCTAAGACGATATATACGAAGATAAGCCTTTTTCACATGTTGCATTTATGATCGCAGAAATAAATAAAAAAGATTTTACCATCAATTGACATTTTATTTTGATAATGTGAATTGAATGAATTTAATAAACATGCCGAATCGTACAATTTCTCTCTCTTTTCTTGCTGACATCTACTCTTAAATGATGGCAACCAAATTGCAATATATCCTGGGTCAGTCTTGGCAAATCACCAATGTCTTGGATATTAAGTCATAAATGCAGGTCGCGCAGTCAAGAGAATTTCGTTTAAGCCTAGAAGTAAATCATATTTTAGACCAACGTTGTCCCTTCAACGTGGAATGTAATATATATTTCAAAAGAAACCATATAAGTAACCTCAGAGCATTTCATTTTGCAAGAGTTAAAATTTTTTGAAAATATTCAAAGATGTAAAATTTCATGTTTAAAAGTAAATATTAAATATTTTAGCAAATCATTTCAACACAGGAGTAAGAACATTTGACTTAGTAAAAAAGTAAATGTTGATCGTTCAACATAAACGAAAAATATTTAGGTTAGTCCCTCCCAAGACAAATTCCTGGTTGTGCGCCTGGCACCTTACTATACCATCATTCACCCCTCCCCGAATCCGTAATTTTACTGTCTAATACGAAAAGTTAATATTTTAAGAGGCCTTAGAACCGACTACAAATTTAAATCCACTAGAAGCTTCCTAATCTGTGGATATTAATATTTTTTTTATTAAAATACGAAACACATATTGGAACGTCACATTGGACGAATAAGAAAACTACTGGAATTGAATCCGAGCAGGAATATATACTACGACATTTCAATTGATAACTTGTTATGGACCATTTGTGTAATAAGGCTCTTCTCTATGTCTTTCTACAGATACTTTTCAAAGAGTCGAGACACCAAAACAAAGAAAGAACTGGAATGAGTTGAAAAACAAAGTTATCAATTTAAATTAAACATTGAAAAATATTTTTATGGAAGTATTTATTGATGACTACTATTTATGAATTATAGATATGAGACATACACAACACGATGATTTAGTGTTTCACATGACAATTTATTGTATGTATCTTATCGTAGTATCTCGGGATGAATACAAAGTATAATTTCACATTGCGCATTTTAAATTGAAAATCTGTCCCTTATAGCTGCAATAAGAAAGAATACAATGTTTATATTATTTTTTTATTTATTAAGAATGAGAATCACAAAAAGAAAACAGGAAAAAACAATAATACATAGTAATTTTTACAATGGGTCCCGAAACCCCAGTATTGGTACAACCCATGGGTCTTCATATTGACAGGGATCTCGGGATCCCCCAGAAATTGGAAGCCCTAGTTTTAAGTATGCTATTATATCATTCTATGATCGGAGACATTTTATTTAATCGAAATACATATAAAGTAGATATAAACAAAAAGACATGTAGACCCTAAAACCGATATCATTGTAAAGGTAAACATTTCGATATGTTATTTCAAATTGTTTTTAGCAATTAAAAATCAAATAATTTATAGTATGAACATTACAGACAAATATGATCAAGGAATATACCCAAAAAGATATTAGGCTTTGAATATTTATTTCATATCTCAAATAACAGCTGATATTCACGTATAAATTAACTGAAAGAACTATTTATGAGTGTTTTGTATAATTCGACGATAACACAACGACTAACTTATGATTTCACTAATGTTTTTATGTAAATTGTATGACAACATTATTAAATTCGCAAGTATTTTAAGTTGTAATCGATTGCCTCGTGGAATATTGATGATATTTATCAAGTATGATGGCCAATTGAAAATTCCATTGATTTAATTTAAGTTTACTTGGCATACCACATTATATCATAGTTATGGCGTAGTTTGATTCACTTTAATCCAGTTTTATAATCATGAAACATTTTTTAACGCCAACAATAATTAGGTAGAATAAATATCAATTTCAATAAATTAAGAAAATATCGGAAAGGTTGAAGGCTTAGCCATAATACCCACCTTTCAATAGATTTTATCGGATTTATCTTCTATGATGCATTATATCCAGACATCGTTAATACATGTGTATCGATTATTATTTTATTGCGCTTCTTTCTTTATCGTATGGAAGTCAGTAGCCAGTCAAGGCGGAAGGAAGCCAACGAACAACGTCGGCGAGCATTATGCCAGGGGCGGCTACACACGGCTGTGACGTCAGGCGTCGGCCTCATGACGTCACCAGCCTACGATCAATGAATCTCGACTGCCGTGCTCGACTCGGTTCAGTTCATCCCCGCTCCCGCCCGCACCCTCGAGAGAGTGGGCGGATTTCGGCGATACGCGGATCGGACACGGCATGACTTAAAACGCCGGGCAACTATCCCAATACAAATACGAACACGTTACCGTAGACACTTTGACCATCAGCAATTTATACTTGCGAGGGCAACACTATCAAAATCGTCCGATCTATAAACAATGGAAACGATAAATTTGGCAAAGCATGAGCTTTATTGTCGATACGAAATGAAAGGGAAAATAAATATGAACCCTCTAAGTCTAGTACGCAAGTTATCTGTCACTCTCTTTATGTTTGAGTTTACATTAGAAAGAAGGAGAGTTACATGTGCGACAGTGTTCATCTAGTAAATAAATGTCAAGGATGTTCGCACGACTTTTCTATGCTTACAGATAGTTACGGTAGAATATATTTAAACTTTCGGCTCGGTATTTATATAAAATCCAGACTAAATTCAATGGAAAAACGCGAGAGCTTTATTCGCAGTTCAGTTAACAATATCATACGACACCGTGTTGTTTGCCAGCCGATGCTTTAACAGTATTTTCGAGAAGTTGCCCAACACAAAATATATTTCCTTTGAAAGATGAGGTGATTAAAAAAAATCACAGAAAATTCATTAATTGTATAAAAACAGTGCATCGAGGGTGTTAAAAAATACGAAATTATTCGTCTCAAATATGGCTATTGTTTGTTCGAAAGGATGCAATTCTAGATTGCTTATTGAAATATATTTGACATCATTTAAATATTTAAAAAGAGTAAAAATATCTATTATTTTGAATATTGCCAATTGTAGTACAAACTACCGAAATACTGTCACTTAACCGATGAGATTAGTACGCCATCAACGTTTTGATGAAACTACATAGTATATTCATCTGGATGCACTTTAATTTATTTAGTCATTCACAACTTTGAATAATATTTGTTTGACGTCAGATAACCTTTTGAATATAATATTTAATGATACACATATATAGTCCTTTTGTAATATAGATATTTGTCGCGTCGACAAACCAATCTGAATGTTTTAAATTTGGGATCATTCATTAGGGAATCTTATGTTTGGCGTTTACGATGTTGGAATTAGTTAATATTTCATAAAAACAAAATGATATTTTGTGTACAAAATCAACATCAACAAGCAATGCTGGTTTAATCTTACACTATCTTTTTTTATGCGTTTATGATATGAAATTTCAACTAATGGCAATGAAATAAATAACAGTCAGTGTTGATGCATAGATTTTGAGTGTACAGATTAGAACAAATTGATGGGTGGAAGTAAATATGACATAGTGGAACGTTGCGAACGCTGTTTCGATTCGATTAACTCGTTATTAACTACAAAGCGATTCCCTCGTCCCGTTGGCTGACTCTGTCATGTATTAAAACGGCTATTCCTGAAGATCAGTTCCCGTTACACCAACGAATTTTCGTCACCAGCTGGAAAGGTCGCACACGCCATTTCCAACGTATGATTAATGTTATATTGTATTTAACATGGCAAGCGGAAAATATATATCCTTTCACTTTTAAGGTGTTCACTGTCAATACTTGGTGGAAAGGCATTATAATAAAAATAATAACACATTTTTTAGTACTTTTTCCACATCTGATTTATTACATCAGGACCGGTTTCGCTCATGGCGAGCATTATTAACTGATCAGTTGATAATGCTCGCCATGAGCGAAACCGGTCCTGATGTAATAAATCAGATGTGGAAAAAGTACTAAAAAATGTGTTATTATTTTTTTTAATATATCCTTTCGGCAAGGTCAAACATAAATTAGTATTATTTTTCGGTCGCAATAATTGTTCATTAATCATGTTTTTTTTTCCATTCAAAATACGTTATACAAATCCGACCACTTTGAATGTAATCCGGCGATATTATGATGAACAAAGTTAGAAACTATTGTGAGTACATTATCTTGGAAAGCAGAGTATGATGGTGAACCATACAGTTCTGCACGGGAGATTATGTGATAATAGGCAATTATTGATTACAAAATTGGTCATTATTCTACTAAAACGATTCTTTTTTAAGCTAATTTTTTATTGGTTATACATATGTAATAGTTAAAATCAAGTTGAAAGTATTTGACGCCTTAAATAATATTTAATTATTTAACATAAACTTTCTTCAATAATCAGTATTTTATATTGCATAAGATTTTTTCAATAGAACTGAACTTTATTTTGATATTTGAGTGCCAGAAGATAAATGTAAGTAAACATATGTTTGTTTCGACTTATACGATGTCAAAATGAGAATTATATTGAGTGTTCAATTCTATGTTCCTTCCGATAATTAAATAAATCGTATTAATACTTTTTTTCAAAGTGCAGAACCAGCATGTCGATGATGCCAAGTGGGAGAAGATCATCTCCATTATTCAACGGCATTTTTTTGAATGTCAACATATTTCACGCGGGTGCATTGCGACGATAAGTAGTTCACGGTTTCAAGTATATTTCATCAGAACTTGACCTTTTCGGTAGATTTTTAAGAAAATCAAACAGCTTACCCCGTATTTTTATAATATACATTACTAGAAATAAAATAGTTTCATAAATTATATAATACTCTTTATGACGCACAAGATAGCCATTTAGACTACATTTCAGAGCAGTACAGCTGTGGCCATACTAATCATCATCTGATGAAATTCGAGAGAGGGACTAACGAGATAGGGCACGCGGCACACCCTTCCAAGTCGAAGGCCTACACGCCGCACGGCACAGATGACGTCAAAGCCTTTCAAGTGTGCTGAAACTTGAAAATGAAACTGAACAATGTTCTGAAACCCGATCGATAATAGTCGCGTGAATTTAAGTAAAAATAAGCCACTTGTGAATTCACTGATTTGTTGACATTAGGTTAACACAAAGTATATTTCTATTATTTAGTATCCCGAAATAAGTTTCATAATAATAGTACTTATGAGAGGTTTCTTATTTGTTTGATTCATTAAGCCAGGCATGGGCAACCTTTTCTAGGTCTGGGGCCAATTATCATTCTGTCTCCAAGTCGAGGGCCGGACCAAATTACTAAACATAATAAAGTAATATTTAATTCAATAAAACACGTTGCTACTTCTTATAATTTTTTATTTATATAAGGAACGACATAATATCAATATTATATACTGATTACAAAATTTTGTGTGGCTGAGTGTGGGAGTAAGATTGGCCTTGTACTTGAATTACAAGACTATCAATATTGGCGTTGAAATTGCATAGAATTTTCAAGATTTTCATCTGTTATCCTCGTACGAATTTTTGATTTAGTGTTATTTATATGAGCTGATAGAATAGGAAAATGGTTTAAATTTTTTTCATCCCTCCCTGGAACCATTATTTTCTTTCTCTATTACTTTGCCGAGATGAATCAGGGCCGGACAAAATAGCTCGGAGGGCCGGATCCAGCCCGCGGGCCGGTGGTTGCCCATGTATGCATTAAGCTCTTCGGAATTTATAAATTGCGAAGAAAGATAATCAATTACATAAAGATTATAAACATAATAATCTTAATTTATATGAGGATATACATAAATATCCGGCATCATTCAATATTTTTTATTTTTTTAAATCTGGATTTCTGAGCTCCACTGACTCTTCTAAGCTCAAGCAGTTAAAACACTATTAATATTTAAAATCTATCCGCTTTCCATAAATTATAAAAGGGTCAGTTTTAAGGTTGCAAGAAGTTTAATATACAGGTTAGTTAAGTATTGCGAAGCGTATTTTTTTATGAATCACAAAAAGAATAGAGTACCATATATCTGAGAGATTTTGATTAAGATTCCTTTTGATTAATTTTAATCTCAGCTATGATAACGACAAGTGCTGAAGTGGGACAATTGATGTGCAGGATTATTATGGTAATAAGTAGCATCTATTACAAGGAAGGTTATTGTGTATCTTTCAATTGATAACGGCGAGGAGATTTTTAAAATTTTTAGCTTTTTAGTAACAAAAAAAAACCGAAATGCTAAAGCTAGTGCGCATGCAGCGCAGCGTCGCAGCACGCGACATAGTATGTATCGATCGAAACGCGCCGCGACGCCAGTGCCGCGAACGGCAATAGGGTGAAATGAAAACCGCAATGGGACGATCACTCGCCGGCTTCCCGCCAAATTATTACGCCGCAATATATTTTGAAAACGACCATGATTATAGAAAACATATATCTTCAATTTTGAAGAAATCTCACAACGAAATCAATAAGACAGTGTCATTCTGGATCACCGGCGAGTTTAACGCAGCGAAAAATCATACTAAAAGATGTGACACCACGTTAACAAAGAAATGTGTACTTATTTGAAATAAGAATAAAAACATTCTTGATAAAATATACAGTTTAATGTAGGAACGAAGAAGATACGCATTACTTGTGGATTTTCAATTATATCAACATTTTATAAATATACTAGCTGTACCCTGCGCGCGTTGCTACGCCAGCAACTAAAATAAATTTGAAGGAAAGACGTTACAAAAATATTCAATTCAATTTGCATGTATTCAATACTCGAGAAATTTGTAAAAATTCGATATCAATTTTTGGGGGGGGAGGGGGGTTGTTTGGCGGGGTGGGGTTTGGGGGGCGTATGGGGGGTATGCTAAACACCTTCGAAGGAGTGAACTCGAAAAATTCGTAAAGTTTTAAAAAAAGGGGGGGTGGTTGGGGGGAGGGGTTGGTAGGCCAGAAACCATCGCGGGGGTGCACTCAATAAATTTGTAAAGTTTCACATCGATCGGTCGAGCGGTTTAGTAGTCCATAGCGGACATACATACAGACATTCATGTTTATATATATATATATATAAGATATAAGATAAGATAAGATATTGAATTTATTTCAAATATTATTATCTCATCTTTATTTAAAATATTCAATTGATTTCTGTAAATAGAAAGATTGCTTATAATCGATAAAATCAACAAACTGTTTCCTTGTGAAATGTGGATAAAAAAATATTTATACGATGCTCTCGCAACTTCATCATTTGTCTTCTTCAAAATCATTCGAGTACCCGTGTTATTTTTATCTGCAAATAGAAACCAAGCTCCGTCCACATTTTGATTATTTTTCTATGAAAAAAATGTCGATTTGTTTAAAAATGCAATAAGCAGATATGAACATTTAAGATCCTTAAATAAAAATTAAATACATAGTTCCGAATAATAGTTGAATTGCTTCTTGCTTACAAATATAAAAGCAATCCCAAGCGGCGAACTTGGCAATGTATTTTGATTGCTGGACATTTCGTTCA
Source organism: Himalopsyche kuldschensis (assembly GCA_028554975.1). Lineage (NCBI taxonomy): Eukaryota > Metazoa > Arthropoda > Insecta > Trichoptera > Rhyacophilidae > Himalopsyche > Himalopsyche kuldschensis. The sequence goes on from JAHFWI010000003.1 coordinate 21,109,737, forward strand.
AAAGCTTACGCAGTGGGTTCAAAAGGAGTGTTTGAATTTACAAAATTGACTAATTGAAAAATACAGAACCGTGTGCAAGAATTAGGTAATCACTATTTTCAGGGTTTCCAACATATTTATTACCTTTTATGGTAGGTCTTCTGAGACTTCAAATATCGAATCAAGACGCTAAATATCAGTGCGGTCAATTATTTATTTTTTTTGTCACAGTTGCTTGTAAGATTTTTGTTTATTTTTAATTGAGAACGAAATCGGGTTATAAATTGCATACTTTTTTAATATTAAATACAGTTTTTTAAGATATTTGCTGCTCGCCCGTATACATACGTGATCAAAATATAGATGGATTTTATAATTCTAAAATAAAGAATGATTATATTATAATCACTGTGAAATATTATCACTGCCTAATTACTTCTTGAAATTATGGGCGAGAAATAAAAAAGTGTCGGGGCAGAGGAAGGATTAGTCCTGAAAGTTTTTTAAATACCATAAATTTTGAGGGTAGATATTTAAAAGGCTTCTTATTTGTCACAATAGAGTAATTCTAGAAACCAAAGGTAATTAAAGTCTGGATCTAACGTTAAACGTTAATAATCTTTTAGTAATTTTGATATAGTCCATGATGTATTCAACATGTTATGACAATTAGACGGTATAATGCAAATGTTTTACCAGATGTTTTTACATTTGAATCGCTTGAATAATGTTTTTTTCCGTGAATTTTGTCGCTAACGACCCGGGTTACGTCTTTCGACATATTCAGGCATTTCAAGTGCACCTTCGGATAAGTACAAAATTCAAACAATTCAAATTTGATATTGAAATTCCATCAAGCACCCACAGTCGAAATACTTAATTGTTTCAATATGATGTCGAAATTCTAAATTATTCACTATATTTTTACTCATTGCATCTATTTTCTATATATTTAAGCAGAATATTTTAAAATTATTGAGGTGAATTATGTTAGCATAAACAGTGTCAAAATCACTCATTAATTGATTTTCTTACATCAATACGAACCTCTGTCGTTTAGTATTATATTCAATGAATGTATTATTTTAAAGGAACTATATTTATAATAAATCTTATTCAAATAGAATACCGGACGTAACTGGAAAATTAATGGTCATCGCATACGAGGATGATCGATGCGTCATACTAATTTGAATTACTGCAACATTATAACTAACCTAACCACACACCTGAGACTTTTTCACAAGATAATTAGTAAAAAGACGTCGCATTGATGTGCTGATGACAAATTTTTCAACAATTAATATTAAAAAGACGACGTAAATACCTTCGGTAATCATAGTATGTATGTTAAATACATCGACAAGAACGTCAATGTACCAGCTGAAAAATGTCAAAAAACCGTGTAGGTACCTACGTACCCATTGATAAGATGACTACATAACAGTCAAGATTGTTTTAAATATAATAAAAATATCATCCCACAAATATATAGATTATTATGCAATGTCAATATTAGAAATGTGGTACAATCTGGGTACCCGAGGCAATTCAACATAATACAGGACCATACCGAAACGTCAAATTAATAAGATTGCTATCAAAAATACTTTTGATCGTTACGATGAAACAATACTTTGGAAGTGGTCTGTAGACGAACATAAAATCTCAATAGTATCAATACAGATTCACAACTCGTACCTAAGACTTTTGAGAGAAAATCTGTGAGAGTGGTCTGCTGTCAAAAATGTTGGTTTATTATAATATGCCTGCATAACATAATAAATATCGATGAACACACGTTCTCGTGATGTTCATTGCTAGGTTTTTTAAAGAGTATCATGCAATAAACATCTTACAGTGATAAAAATACATACCAAGAGCTTCAAAAGTACATTATTTAGATAGTTGAAATTAAAAAATCATCGAAAAACACGAAAATTGAAGCCACCGACTACACTCTTTCAACACCGTAAGGAAAATTTTCTTCTATCAAGTAATACTACGATATTTTGATGTGTGCGAAAGACGACAGTGGTGCCATTCGAATATTACAGCGTTGCAAAAATATTATCCAATATAAATATAAGCAACACTATATTGATACTTACTATATAAAGGTACATCTTATAATTTTCTCTTATCTTGGGGTTTTTTAGAAACATCACATATGGAAAAAAGGAGTCAAAAAAAGATTTTAAGAGAAATATTATATAACTCAACTGAAACCTCCGTAATCCTTTAAGGGGCAAATATTTTTTGTGAGTATTTTTGCATATTTCAATTAATCATTTATCATTTAAATAGCAAATAAGCCGTTCCGACGCTTGATCGTTGTTATTTTCTTTATTCGATTTATTAATTAGTGCTTTAAAAATATTTATATAATAAATATGGTAGGTAATTTAAAAAAAAAATGTCACTCAAGTGATAGACAAGAAGCTTGAGAATTTAATATTAATGTGACAAGTTGAGCGATATTTTACAGAAATGTCCTATTTTAGCGCATTTTGTTTTATTCCTTTCCATTCCTTTCGATCTTGTAATGATGAAGTTTTTGTATCAATAGCAATAAACGTTCATGACGACAGTTTTTATGTAATAATTACGGTGCCCATATTTTTGAAAATAAAGAACATATTTCATTATATAGTCGACCTCCTTTCATTTTTTCACTTTTCACAACAAAATTAATTATCATTCAACAATATTTTTTTGTTAATTCTTCGATGAAATATTGACATAATATTGATATACGATAATGGCGTATACACCAGGTATAATCAGATTTTTAGTGTACCCAGGCCCGAATCCAAACCTTCGTAACCCGGCTCCACCCGTGCCCGTGCAGACCTCTAGTCCACAGGATCATTTTTTCTAGTTTGCATCAATGTTATCCAATGTTTTTACGTCTAACATGGCTGACAGAAATATAAGCATATTATTTTATAGGTACTGCAGCAAACTTCCTTCAGCCGGCATCAGTATATGGATCATTGTTTGAGAAATACTAGTTCAGCCCTGTCTGTAGGTATGGTTTTTACACACCTGTTACTGGTAGCGCACTATTAACATATTGGACGCTGAGAACACGCCTAGCGTGTCCATTTTCATACTAAAAAACAGATTCAGCATTGAAATTAACGGGGGTTATGGTAGTTTTATTTATTGCTGGTTTAGTGTGCTGTGGGCCAATTGTGTATCCCCTATTCAAATTGGAAAAATGATATGATCATTTGACAAAATATATTAGAAAGACAAATTAATGATTAACGAGCTCCCTCTTAGATAATGATAAATGGTTACCATAGATGTTTTATTCATGAAAGAATAGTCATCCCATTAGGAATATGAGAAACTGTTGACCAGCCACTACTGAATCATATTTCCAATGGGTTGAACCTTTCCCAATTGATTGCATCTCATTATTTACTAATTTTGTAATGTTGCATCATCATTGCTTGCTTTGTTTCTATCATCCCCTCCTTGCTTCCCGTAAAAAAGAAGTATCTTAACAACCATTTTGGTAATTTATCATTTTAGCATATTAAAATCTTGTTTTATGCTCCCTTTCAATAGTAAGTCCGAATATGCATCTGAAAGAGGCGAAACACAATATGTGGAATAATTACGTTATTTTATATTCAGAAAGTTCTCAAAATTTTAGATGTAACCAGTTAGAATGGAATTTATAAGTATGCAAGATGTATATATTTGTTGGGTGTGTGTAGGTTATCTATGGGTGTGTGGTAGTGTCAATGTAGTTGGCTTTAGTTGCGAAGCATTCAGGTTGAGGCTGTCGTACTAGTAATTATTTTTCAATGGAATTATTGATTTCGAGATATGGATGTCAGATAATTCCCCTCCCTCAATTCTTAAAATGTGACATAGTGAGAGGTATAAACTAACCACTAGTCCTATCCTTCTTAACCCTATTCTCTTCGAAAAGACAAAGTTTAACAACTGATAGGCTGTCAGTTTTGGTGGAAGAACTTCTGTTGAGATATACTCCATCCGGAGTATATACATCTTAAAGTTGCCCTAAAGAAAATTAGCTGCCGATTATATAAAGATTATAATAGCCATAGCTATGCTGATGACAAATTTTAACACATTGGCTACAGAGAAATCTGTACATATAGATAAACGACGCGTATTTCACTTTCCAATGAGTTCCATTCAACAATGAGCATATTTATTTTAAAACTAAAATTAATATTGAAAAGAATTTTTACAAATGATCGTAGATAAAAAAGAAATTTTCAGATGGGAGTTTGTATTCCTCAAATGATTTCCTAGATATTTGCGAACAATCAGACATTAGATTTGGATTACAGTACTGATGAACTTATTTCCAATGATTGTAAGTGAAAGCGCTGCAGCCATATATATATATATACTCATCGAATGATAATGTTTAGATGGGAGACTTTTAGGGTACATATGCAATGTCTTTGCAAAATATCATTATATCAAGACAATATTTTCAATATCTCCAGGGTCTTCAATCAGATTACAATAAATGAAATCTAAATCAATTTAGATATCAACATTTAAAAATTCTCCTGGTGGTATACAATAATTGCTGTGATTAATGTAATTAGAGGTAGGCATTTTAGGTAACCAATGTGATACATCAACAATTTCGATGAATGCTCACAGTATTTTTTATGGGAATATTTTGGGATAAGAAATGGATGATTGGTTTGGATCAAAAGGGCTATGATAAATAAAAAAAAATTCTTTTATGAATTTATTTGGAAAAAATATTATCTACACATTCACACATCAAATGACTGCACAATCATACTGGACTATTCGCATACAAAATCCCAAAAGTGAAAAAAAAACAGCATGATTAAATATATGCTTTAGTCATCAGTTATACATGATTAGCTGTAAATACCATAAGACAATACCTATTTATTTTATAATATATTATTTGTGAAAATATACAACAAATTTCTTTAAATTGAATTGGAAAAACTAAGTACAATATAGCCTCCAAAATCTATAATTTATTCTTTATATCATGTTTGTTGAAAAATACAACCCCAGTTCAAGATCTAAATGATGTAGTTTGACCTGAATGAACCTGGGTGTCGGAAGTCAGAGACTTGTCATTCACTGAATTCGAAAATAATAAGGCAGAATGAAATTCGAACATCATTTGCTCGTAGAAAAGTAAAGATATTTTCACTTAAAATATCCTTAATTATGTAATAAGTCTATTTATAAACTCCTATTTTCAATATGGAGCGTATCTTCTTGGAGGCGATGGTCCTCTCAGTCCAGGCCTGAAAATGAAAAATATTTGAATAATTATTGTAATAATATTTTGGCTGGGATTAAAGATGATTAAGCAGGGTGCAGTAGCCCAAAAGTTCAATTCAACTACATATAGCAACCACATAAATGTAATCCTAATAAGCACATTTGTAGGGGTGTCCTGATAGTCTTGACTAATTTTTAAATTTGACCTAAAGGTGTTTGTATTGAAGTTCCATATATAAAATTTTGTACACTTTCATTAGATTTTTCACTAACAAGTGAACCTAACCTGTATCACACCAGTGATTGAAGGCATACACGTACATATATAACTAATTTAACACATTGGCTGAGGGGGGATTCACAACACAGAAAAACATTGCGTATTCGGCGTTTCCCGTAACCCATGTGATAACATAACCCTATAGAAGTATTGATATATAAATATTTACATGAAAACTACCAGTTTACGCATTAATATATATTTTTTAAATTAGAATTACATATATTTTTCTTGGCGTAAATAAACTTAACATATCTTTGCCATTACCATAGCTAAGATTTTTTGTAGAACAGTATTAAAAAAAGCGAGATAACACCAATTATATCCTCTTCTAGAACAAATAGATGATTACATGCGGAAATTCAGACTTATAACGTTAATATTTTAAGTACTTTAATTTGGTCACATTTCACTGGTCAAAAGACGCCAGGCAGGGGTTAAGTCTACTTTTTTGATATATAAGTAAATAGAGATGTAAGAAATGCCCGTACACTAATTCTCAGCATCATTGAGTACAAGATGCTTTTCACTCAGAAAAGAAAATAAAAGGAAATAAGAAAACAATGAACACTCATTGCCACGAACAGTCAAGAATAAGTCACAACACGATCCAAAAAGCATTGAGCCAAGAGGTTTAGGTTTCCTAAGAGGACGTCTGCACTTATTAGACGTCTAATCCAACATGGCCAAAGTTGACTTACTTCTGCAGTTCCATTTTTGTTCTGGCAACACTGACTTGGCTATGTTGGATTTGACATCCACACAAGTGCAGTCGTTTTCTTAGGACATTACCGAGGTTTACACAGGCCGATATGTAAAAATTCTACCTGACCCCGAAAATCTACAATCCGGCCAAGCTCGAACCACATTCCCAAGCACCTTGCTTGAATCCAACAGTTTTTCTCTGAACAATATCCAAATATTATAATGTACGAAAGCATTATCACATTGTAATATGTATGTAATTTAGATAAAAGATATATTAAATCACAACATTATTCACTTGTGTATATTAATGTTTGAAAAATAATTCTCATCTATGAAGAACACAATAGCTAGTCAAGCCATAGAATAGCTTTTGATGATAATTTAACTCTACAGTTGGTATTAAAAGATCGTATGAATGTTATCTGGTTATACCATCCATATTTATAGAAAATAAGAATTCATATGTTATATTTAGATCAAAACAGTGATAAAGCTGAATGATGAAAAAACAAATATTTATATACATCAGCATAACTAATAATTATAATAAATTTATTTACCTTCTATCATCAAATGAATCGCGACTAAAGTCCTCGAACATTCTGCAAAGAAACATTCAGTGAGGATTTAGTAACATAATATTCTTCACTTTTAAGGTGTTCACTGTCAATACTTGGTGGCAAGGCATTATAATAAAAATAATAATACATTTTTAGTACTTTTTCCACATAAAATTTATTTGATCAGAACCGGTTTCGCTCATGGCGAGCATTGTCAACTGATAAAATACAATACAACAGTGATATTTATACAAAAGTTAAGTAAGGTATGACAAACAATTGATTGTTCTACCAATCGTTTGTCATACCTTACTTTAACTTTTGTATAAATATCACTGTTGTATTGTATTTCTTATCAGTTGACAATGCTCGCCATGAGCGAACCTCGTCCCGATCAAATAAATTTTATGTGGAAAAATTACTAAAAATGTATTATTATTTTTATTATAATATTCTTCAACAGATACATTAATTAGCTCAGGCTGTAGACAGAAGTGAATAAATTTTGATTTTGAAGTCACAATTTCCAAATAAATAGGACTGATTGAATGTATTGGTGCGATAGTTGAATTATTACCCAGTCACCATACACCCAGAGTGCATATTTGTATAGTTCAAGGCTAATGATATGATGATCTGAAGTAAATTTTTTTATCAAGCTTTTCAAAAATTGTTTGCAATCAAATAGATAAGCCAGCAAGAAAGAAAATAAAATGAAGCATTTCATTATTTGGTTAACAGCTTAGTTGAAGAGCTTTTATCAAGGGTAGTCAAAATTATTGATATATTGAAATAGTTCAGAAACGTAGTGACTTTTTTTAAATCTTAACATCAAAGAAAAACTAACCCTCTTGAAATCTGTGGTCCCCTGGGTGGGCTGCGCCGACTGAACATGCTGTCATATGAGCTCCTAATGGTTCCCATCGAACGGGTCATGGGGGGCATTGGGGGGAGGGAGAGCTGATCTCGTCGCAATGGTGGAGATAGAAATTCTCCTCGGGCACCGCCACGTTCCAAGCCACGTCCTCCACCCAATGAAGGGTAGCGACGGTCAAAAAGTTCCCTGGATGAGTCATAGCGGTCATAGTAGCTGTCGTATGCTTCCTACATGAGAATTATGTCAATTAATTAAGATACATGCAAAACACACCTTTTTAGGATAAAATATATGGTTGACTCTAGTGTTTCTGTTAAAAAAAAAACGCTTGACGGTAAGAAACCTGTCGGATGAATGCACCCGTCGATCTCTGACAGTTCTGTGGCGTGAGGGCTCTAAGAGTGAGCGCATGACTATTGTTGTGTTAAGGAATCTGGCCACGGCGATCGCCTTCGAAATCTCCACAATTAAAGCCACAGAAAGTCACCAACAATGTGGCGCGTTCATACTGAATCCCGCCCGGCAGCAGTTTACACGGGCGGCGTGACGTTCGCGGGCCTGAGAGGCCATTAATTTTATTATTAAGGCGGACGGGCGCCACAGAGATTCGGCGAGACGGCGGGTGAATCGAATTCAGCTGTGAGGTGAAAAGTTATTAGAAATATTGAGTAGCAAATAGCAGTACCCCGAAGCCGCCCATGATGCGATCGCGGAGGAAGGGCGGAGGTGGGGGCGGCGGCGGGGGGTAGGGATCGCGGCCGAATGCCCTCTCCCGGAAGCCGTTGCGGTCCGGCCCGCCCATCACCTTGGGGCATTCCTTGGACCAGTGCCCCCCGCGGCCGCAGCGGTAGCACTGCTCGGGATCACCCATTCCCGGCTTCTGACGCACGCGACTCGTCGAGACTTGAACCTTCATCGGCTGACCGTCCACCGTCATCCCGTTCAGCTCTTTGATGGCGTCGTTCACGTCGCCCGACGCGTCCAAGTGGACGAATCCGTAATTCCTCACGATATCGCACTCTACGACCGTGCCATACTTTTGAAATAGTTCGCGGACCTCCGGCGCGCGAGTCTTATCGGTCAGGTTGCCAACGAATATCTTAGTGGTCGGGGTGGAGGGCGCCCGGCGACTCTTGGCCGCTTCGCACTTGATCACTTGGCCCTGGAGGGTCTGTCCGTTAAGGCTCTGAATAGCCTCGCGCCCGACTTGCTCATTTTCCATGTGAACGAAACCGTAATTCCTGACGACGTCACATTCCACGACGGTACCGTGCTTTTCAAATAGAGGTCGGAGGTCGTTTGCGGTCGTCTTTTCCGATAGATTCCCGATGAAGATTTTGAAAGTGCCCGCACCCGGCATGATTACTCTGAAAGATATAATCGAACACGATACGTCAGTGGACGACGGTAAAAATGCATGCAATAAAAACACGGCTACGACGCCATGGCGAAAAGTCGAGGCGTAAAATCATAAACGTCAGAAATAACTCCTTTACGGTCGGCGGACTTACCTTTTCCGTGATTACCTAGAGAGAAAAACTTATTCAGTATTTACTTAAAACACAAAACTTCACTCTTAAAGAAAAGTAACAGCGATGCCTATGGTGTTAACTCGAGAAGCCGAGAAACCAAGACCGCAAAATGGCGATCAGCTGAAGTGAAACAAATGCCGTGGCTGCGTAGAAATAAGCGGAGGCGGATATTAATATTCTTGCTTGTTGTAAAATAGCGGCACGGTGGGGATACGTGTTCAAAATACAGTTATTTAGCTGAGTATCGAAATCGTTTATTTATTATAAAGAGTTGGAGTATTGTATTAATTATTGCTTTTTTATATAGTATAATAACATGATTTATGATAATATCGTTACTACGTAAGTGGTATTTTGTTATTTTTATTAAATATTATATCGAACATTTTCTTTTTTATTTGGTTTTGAAATATTTGGCCAGTAAAACTTATAGCTAACAGAATAAAATAAGATATAGGTATAATCATATTATTTCTAAAAAAAATGGATCTGTCGTTTTATAAAATGTGGCTCTTCGCTTTTTTCCTTTCCGAAACACATTTTTAAACTTCAAAAGCATTTTTTGAGTGCCCCTTTTTGTTTATGGTTCCATAAAATATAAAAAAAAAATGGAAGAGCTTCTCCAGCTTATGGAAAAATATCATTCTTTATAAAATGTATTTTCGATGGTTTCGGTAACTTTTTCCTTTCAATATAAAATTTAAAAACATTTTAAACTTTGAAACTAATTGTGACACGTGTTTCGCCTCTTTTGAGCATTTGTTTTGGCATGTTTGCCGACTAAAACCTTATAAACAAAATACATAACTGAATCTGTATTGTAAGTAAAAAGTCAGCTTATGGAAAAAATATCATTCTTTGAACAGTCAAAACTACCATTATTATCATTATAAAATTCATTGAAACATATAATCAATGATAATTTGTTTTCTATGTGTTGGTAACATGAATATATAATTATATTGTCTATTACTTTAAGAGTTATCTATGTTTAAGAGGCGCTAGATGGCATTTTTTTCAAGTGCGCTTTTTTTTTGAGAGCAATGAAACAGCATGAGGACAATAATAATGTTCTATAATAATGAATAAGGATAAAAAAATATTGGAAAATTTACTCAACATTATAAAGAAAACTTCGCATGACGTGATGTCAAGCGAAACGTTACATAAATACAAAATATGCCATCAGCATCTTACTTCTGAGTTAACAAATTAAAAGATTCTATACATATTCATTGGTTGTATACAACACCTGTCCTTCCCTCAACACGAGAGATGTGTTACGCTTGATCACCGCGTTAAGCGAGACTTACAAACAAAGTGTCGTTGGTACTCTGTGCTTACAAATATAAAAACCTATTTATTTAAATATTGAAACAAAGGTGAAAAATATTATTTTTTGTCGGACTCACTATATTCTGTCAGCCTCACTTAGACTCCGTTTCTGTTTTTGATCATCTTTTTTAGATTCTAGTAAACCTGCTCATACTTGACTACGCATTGTTTAATCTCACCTTGAAATTGCATGCCACAATCCATATCAGAATCATCATTTAAAAATCAATTTCCATATTTGTTCGCCATTTGCAATCTATCTTTTATTGTTTTGCACTTATCGTTCAAACCGCACTTGGAATTAAGTAAGCCATATGAAAAAACTCTTCTCCATTCAACTCTTGTTATTTTAGCAGATCATAAATTTCGATGATAGCTAAATCATCCAATGCCTCACCTATTACTAAACGTGAGATATTAATAATGTCCAAGTTGGAGAATACTCTTCCAAGGCAGTTAGCTGCTTAATATACAAACCTTTTAAAACTATTGTATTATACATACTTACATAATAATTGTCTATGTGACTATGTTTATTGGAAGTGGTAGAACAATTCGTGGGTGAAGGGACATACGGGTGAAATTACAAAAACAACAAACTGAGATAAATGGCAAAACAGTTTTCAATGTTACTCAAATTTCTTAAGGATTTGCAGGAAAGCCGAGCGAATATCTGGTAAACCGCTCTTCGTACAAGTTTCATATTTTTATATCTTATAGAACGGCATTTGAGCATGACAATGCCATATTTAACTCAAAACAGCCATTATTGAAGTTTCGCCCGTATGTCCCAACAACAGTGGTTCTCGCGTAAAATTGTCTGATGGCCGCACCAAATTTTTGTTTTGAATCTTTTGTGTTTGTGATTTATCAAATGGACCTAACCATGCATGTCACTTTACCATTGGTATTAATTACACAAGAATTATTCCATTTTCGTAGTATTTATTGATAAATTAACTGGTAAGACCATATTTTTTTTCATTATCAATATTTAATATGAAGCTGCTGGTGGCCGCACATGAGAACCACTGCCCTACACCCACGAATTGTGTTTTATTAATATAAAGATTGGCAATTAAGTGTATAATTTTCCTGCATTTCATCGAATATTTATTTAAAAAAATGTTTTATATAATCTGCCGTAAATGTGTAAATGATTCCCTGATGTAGTGGTTGAATCAACAATGTGGTTTATATAGTAACGTAATTATCATAAATTTGCACAGCTAGGTGTCAGCCTTATGTTTGCGTGAGCCATAAGTCAGCTGAACAAAAAGGGAACGTTTTTTCGTCCAAACAGGAACCGCGCTAAACAAGGGATGGGTTGTATAATATTTCAAAAGTTTGATAGAACCGCTGCGGCAACTTTCTCTACTTTCACATGAAACAAATTATATAGTCAATGAGATATATCGAAAAACGGAACCATAGTGTTTTTATTCAATGTTTTCAGGGGAAACTGGAGTTTGCAACCATATTATATAATTAAAATGGAGTATGTTAATAATAATGAGTTGTTATGTCAAATATCAATACCAAATTTTTTAAATTAACTTTTTCTTGAAGTATGGTAGCCCAAGTATCGTCTGCTCTAATTTTTAGTTAGCATCACAAATTTGTTTACTGGTCCTTCTCGTAAAAAGTCCAATAATAATTTATCTTTCCAAATTCTAGGTCCGATTTCGACAATGAGTGTTGCCTATTTAGCAATGGCGATTGGTATATCTTGTGATATGGATCAAGTACTTTTTTCGGCTTCAATCAATTTTGAAGAATCAATTAGCTAAAAATATCTTTGCTCTGTATTTTATAAATGGTTGAATGTTTGGTTCGATATTGTGCCTTTGGCTACATATCAGTAAATCGATAGCAAAATCAGCGTATAATAATTGCTGTACTCATTCGGGGAATTAATCATTGACCGTGCAGCCGAGTACGACCAACGCCTAAGAGTGGTTACTAATCTGCCAAAGGACAGCCGTTGAATATAAAACACACGTTTTTTTTTATTCATTTTTAGTATTTACCAAAATCGTAATTGAAATAAATTGAAATCACTGATTCAAATGAAAAATAAAAAAAGTAGTTCTGATGGATAAGGATACCGGGATAGATATAACAAAATGTTATTAAATTCTTCTTAGGAATCGTAGACCCTATATTATCTACGCCGCGTAGCTTTACGCTCATAGAGAGCGGCGAAAATTGTTCCTTTCCTCCGAGAGATGATGTGGGAACGGTCGCCAGGGGTAGTTTGCTGTCGGGAGTCGGGGTAACGGCGTTTCAGTGAAATGGCTGACTCTATCTCTCTCTAACCCCGCCCGGGACAGATTTCAGGGCTGAAGCTGTTGCCCACTTTTCCCAAGGATCATTTTTCGCGCATAGGTTTATCGAATGTATAGAACCGTATTGACAACACGATATTTTACTGAATCGCTTGAAAAAATATTAAGATGTCCAAAATAGTAATTTGGAACATTGCTTACACTTTATTAATTTAATTCAGTGGGTATCTGCGAAACAGCGAACATAAAATAGCTATTTGAAAATTAAATTTCAAACTCCCATTACTCGACACCTCAACTACTCGAGTATCGAGTAGTACAATTTTAAAATACTCGAGTACTCGAGTATAATCGAGTCGTTCAGATATTCCAAAATGTATATTATTAATTTAAATTTGTTTATATAAATAGGTTTATTTTATTTCGTTATGCATTTATTTCAATTTATAAAATATATATGTCAAAGATAAAGTTATGTTTTAAAATCCACGCGTAAGACGCAACGGTTAAACGTTAAATTAATATTTTTTAATTAAGTAAATACAATTTGGGAATAAATCTTCATTTATAAATTACGAGTTTTACTCGAGTATTTTTCGAAATACTTGAAAAATGGATGAGTAATCTCAAATTGGAGTCTCTACCCCCGACACACGTGGTTTCATTTTATTGCGGTGAAGCATTTTTTAAATGTTAACTATAGTCATGAAAACTCATATGTCAGCATTTCGGTATCAGCGAATAGCAGCAACTTGAAAAAGCTTTTACATAAATGAAACTGATCAAAAAAAAATATGAAAATAGTCAAAGAGAATCTAAATGTTTTCGTAAAAGAGAAATAACCTTGAGTGCTTAATGGAGACCAAGCAGCTGTTACACGAGAGACAACTGTTCCATCAATAAATAATGAATTCTTGAATTCTTGAGAAGGAAAGTTATCAGAAACTTAAATATTCACCGATGAAGTAAAAACTACTATTATAATACAACCGTAACTAGGTTGATGAATTTCAAAATCAAATTATTCGTAGGGTGTGTTATTCAGAAACTATTGAAGATATTCCTTCTCTCATCGGAATCGGTCTTGGCATGATAAAACTAATTTCTTTACAAATACAATTAATTGAAATTTATTTCATCTTTGTATGCCACATTATTGAAATATATCTTTATTTTGTTGTAGACAGAAATCCTGACAGGAGGGCACATTCATTACAAGTAAAAAATACTAATGTGTTTTGATCTATAAACTTTATTGTGAATTAAAACTTCAATTTTCCAGTAGTTTAACCACATGAGTGAAATATTATACATTCGAATGCATCACTTAATTGTTGGGAATTATGCGGTTTTATATTTCTGTTTATATCGTGTACGTCAGGCAGTGCTTTAAGAAAATAGGCATAAAGCTCTAGTCCCGGTACACTCGCATTTCCGCCGCTGCGGTGCGAGGTTATGTCACTGAATAAAGTGACGTTACGTACGCTCCAACTTAAATTACCTGACTGTTTCACGTGTATTATAAATCTTTGCCAAATATTTTAACAGACCGAAGAGTGAAGAAAAAATCGCCGACGCGTACTATTTATGCATACAAAAAAACTGTTGAAAGTTACAAGAAAAGACACGCGAAGTTTTCATAATACCAAACATAAACATTTCGTCACCGATATTAGCGTCCTTTAATTTTTGGCAATGTTGTGTTTTTAAAATGATTTAACGTTCGCATATAAAACTCGGTATTCGGTAAAGAATTTTTCTTATTTGTATTGATAGAAAATTGTGACGTACAGTGAATCATATTGAAAGGAGTGAAATGGAAAATTTTTACGGTAAACGCAAACGCGCCGACTGAAACGGTTGCCCCCGGATTGCAGACTGTTTATAGGTAAAAGAAAATCATTAATATCTGATTTATATTGAAAACGTATCTATTTAGTAAATTGAGTTGTCCTTTCATAACTTTAATTGATACATATTTATTTGTTGACAATCATTCAGACACAAAGGATTCTACGCTCCTTTTGTTTATTACTAATAATAGCTCTACGTTGGCTCCAGACAAATATTGTTACATTTCAAGATACGACCTTACGTAACAGTTACTTGCCAATGTTTCTGATGAAAGTAAATTCACTTATACATGTGTGGGTAAACAAATAAAATATTTTTTCTTCTTGAAAAGTTTTTATTATAGAAAAATAACTTGGTGGTTGTAGTAATATGTATCAAAATAACTGTAACCTTCACTCTGAAGTGTAAACAAAACAATAAAAATACTACTATGATACAGAAGGATATTACATATACATATGTAATACTAAACTTAATGTATTTCTCAATAAGCAATGTTTTTTACATTTTTTTTTATCAAGATATTAACTTCATATATGGAGTTATAATTAGACTACTAATTCGATAAATGGTCAGTTATTAATACTTAAAACGGTCAGTTAAAAATAATAAATGGTCAGTTGAAATAAAAAAAACATGTCACAAATTTGCCTATTACGACCATATTTGATAAAATTCACAAGCTGTAAACTTATATTTTTTTAAAAATAGCTGACTAATTAAATTAAATACTAACCACTTTTAATAAATAACTAACCATTAAAATATATTACTGACCGTTTTATTTGATAACTGACCACATTCACACTGATACAATGACAACTGACCGTTTATAATATTAACTGACCATTTTGATTTTTAAGTTACCATTTATTTATTTAACTGACCAAAACTTGAATTAGTTACTGACCCATTAAATACATGCCTTATAATTATTCAATGAGTTTGGAATATTTTTATTGAATATTAACGTTCACAGGTAACATAAGTAAGGGATAATGAAATACTTAATGAAATGAAGGTTACCAAAGAAAATCATGTCACTAAAATAGCTGATATAGTTCATAATAAAAGTCATTAAAAAAAAAAATGAAAAAAATGAAAAAAATATTTGCATGTATTTATTATAATTATATCTGTGCGATTGGATTTTTATTTTTTGCCATATCCGCTTCCAATATGAAGCATGTCAACTGTCTCGGTACAACTTCAAAAGTAAATAATTGAATGGTTGTCTCTGCGAGAGGAGAGGAATTTTTGCTAGTCGATCACTCTGCCTTATTGACGAAACAATTTTCATCACGCATTAATTTTTTTTTTTGGATAAAACTTCTCATCTCGCACGAAGTTTAATGGTTATTCATTTTGTATCATTTTCAATAAATACGCAAATGATTACAATACACAGATATGTAAATGAAGCAAAATAATAAAACTGTTCGTAGTTAGAGGCGTCACTGATCGTCGAGTGCTTTGTTGTTTTTGTAAACTTTCAGTAAATAAAAAAAATATTTTTATCATTTGATGATTATTCTTTCAATTCAAATCAAAATAAACAGCTTATTATTGAATGTACTAGCTGACCCGGTGAACTTCGTACCGCCTCAGAATCAATAGATGTGTTAACGTATTAGCTGAATTAAATTTAGTTTTTTATTAAGTCAAAATCAATACTCAAAATGAATATGAAAAATAAATGTGCAAAAATCAAAATGAAGTATTTTAATTACATTGAAATGAATGTAATTCACGTGGCAGCAAGGCATTTGCTTTATTGAAGAGAATCAAAATGATCGCGTAGCATTCTTGCACTGCGTTCTGTTAAACTATTTGATGGATGGGTTGTACTCGGGCTGATCCCCTTCATTGAAGCACCTTATGACATAGGACATTTTTCGTGAATCACATTCACCACCAAACGTGTTCCGTTACATAGTTTTGGTTGGTACAGATTTTGAGGCATGATGACTACCGAGCCAACCTTCAGTTGTAAATTGTACAATGCCAAGCCAGGATGATCCAATGAGCTTGATCTAATGGGATATTTTGGGATGTTGAAATACTTATTCTGCTGTTTGGGACAGTGACAAAACCAAAAAATGAAAGATCAACAAAATCGGTCCAGCCGTCCACTTATAAGTGGTGTAACTAACACGGCTTTGTTTTATATAAATAGATAGCTGACCCGGCAAACGTTGTTCTGCCATATAAATTATTTCAAGTGAATATTTTGGTTGTTAAGTAAAAAATAACGAATGTATTGTAAGTGTGTAGGGATGGGATCTATGAAAGAAAGAGGAATGGAGCACTGTAGACGATAACCACTGATAAAAACAAAAAACACCAACCATTAATTTTCTCAATTCAATGTATTTCATTAAAGGAACGGACATATTCATTTTTTGATCTCATAAAAGTTAAATGTAAATTTAAAAAAAGTATTATATTTTTTATCCTAAAGTAGGAAAATGAAATACAGTAGAACCTCGATTATCCGGATTGGTCAAAATAAACAAAAATATTACAAATTTGCTGTTATGTACGTTGTATCAATGTTGAATAACAAACTTTGATGTGATATATTTTCATACGATTATGAAAATCGCCTCTTGCGACTGCTTTGCAAAGCTTCAATTAATTCGCTGAATGAAATGTCAAACTTAACGTGCGCCTTCTGTGATTTAACAACAAAAATAATAAATAATGACAGATGTCAGAAATATTAAAATACGTCTTGACAGAGACATCCTTCACTTAGCGGTGTGAAATATACTTTACAACCTTCTCTCATATCTAACAAAGATACATACAAAATTTCATAATAATCGGTTTAGCCGTTTCGAAGGAGTTTGGCGACAAAGATTTGTGTCGAAATTTTTATATATATAGAGATTTTTTGATCAAACCTCAAAATTTGTACAAATATAATTAGTATTTTTCCCCAGCTTACAAGGCTCATTAGCAAATATGGAATACGAATTACAAATAACATTCATTGGTAACGGATATAATTACTAACAAATATACAATCGTGCAAAAATATAATACTAGCTTTATCAATTCAGTTTTTTAAAACTAATCTTATATATAAAACCGAAACGGCGTATGTATGTCTGTGGGTCTGTAATTCCCTTTTGCATTGTTGGTCATTAAGTTGCCATAAAAACGAATATGAAAGAAAATCTGTTTGAATTTTTATCGGCGAAGACATTTAGTCAAAATGTAATAAATTAGTCTTCTACTGAACTTTTCCCGGCTTTTATTATTAATAATAATGTTTATTATTTACTTGAAGGTATTATTTGACATTTCTTTGACAGCAAATTAGATTTTTTCCTTGAATTTGGACAATTTAATGGGCGAGAATGGGGCGGGGCTGTCATCAAATTAAATAAAGTTTGTGATTTTATTTTAACTTTATTTTGGTTGTTAGATTTTGTGATATAATTATGTCGAATGATATAACATTAAATAATTATTGGTCGCTTAGTCCGAGCGACGCCGGGTAGCAATACTAGTAGATTATAATTGAAAGTCAAGCTATATTATTGTTGACATTATGTACCAATTTTGAAATTCAAAGAATACATATTTAATAAACTAGCAAGAAGCATCTCTTGGAGCGCTGCATTTAAATTGACATAATTGCTATCACAATATTGATGTAGATGCGAAGAGCCATAACATTGGAACATAAATAAGATCAAATTGAATGCAAATTTAAACGATTTGTTGGACAAGGTAATTTATTCGTTCATTCGGATACAATTATAATGATTGGTTTTGTAATTGTACCGGGGGCTTGAAATGAAAATATTATACGATACAATGAAAACAAGTTCTTATATTACACATTATGACCGATTTGGCTAGTATCTAGTAAAACTTAAAAAAAAAACTATAAACATGGCTTTTCATATAAAGTGAAGCGCTTATTCATATAATGACTACTCACTTTTAGTTTGAGAGTGTTAGATACAAAGATCATTATTTTAATTCCATAATATTTAACTCACGGTAAAACATCTGTCATTAAAAATTGCATGTTTTTCATTTTATCAATTACTAATTCATAATAATTGGAATTATACTGATCAGATTTCCTAATCTAAAAAAACACTAGACTTATGGAATAGTGTAACAATAATTTAAAAAATCATGAGAACCGAAATTAAAACAATACAATATAGTGTAACGTTTGTGACTAGTTAAGGTAAAATAATCACTGAATCAGAAAACCATATGTAACTATATAAGAAAAATGGAATAAAGGGACAGAGGAAAAACATCAACTTAGTTTCCCCTCTTATTTATGTTATTAATTATTATGAGAGATATACTGAATAGAAATATTGAGACGTGTTACTAATAATAACAATGAAGAATTTATTACGAAGGCCGCACTTAACTACAGTGTTATGGCATGCCATGCCAATGATGATCTACTCGTCCTTCCATAGTGTTGCTCAAAATAGTGTTACAAAATATTTACACATAACTTTGCTTGATTCAGAATAACGAATATGGTTACTTAAGCGAAGCATAATTTGAGCTTGCTAACTTCTCGTGAATATCTCATATGTAAATTGATTTAACAATATAATTTGTATTAATGCACAAAAGGGGGGGACAAGGATATAATGATTTAAATAGATTTATTTATGAAATAGACCAAAACATTTATACTCGGATGTTGAAACGTATTCTGCAAACGAAGCAGTTGGAATACATAAGATCTGCACAAGAGCTCAATCATGATTTGATTTAAATTGCAACGCCACTTTTACAATAGTACAATAATTAGAGCACATGTCAGTGGAATAGATAATGTATCTTTTATAGTGGAACTTTGCAAATGTGGATGAAGGACTTAAGAGGTCTCAGAGGTAATATTTTTTTCGGTCAGTAATAATGCTTGGCAAAATTTATTCTAGGTTTTCTTTAGAAATCACTATTTGAAATATCTTCTAATCACGAATATTCAAATAATTTAAACTATTTTTGAGGCCCCCAAGATTCGTAAGTCAATCGAAAATGATTATTTTTATTATAAATATTAATATTATCCAAGGGACTGTGAGTCACTAAAAGTTGTAGCTAAAGAATTTGAAAGCAGTCTTTCATCTCCAGCTTTTTGATCGTGTTAAAACATTAATCTCCGACGAAGAATAATGTAACGGCATATAATACATAACACAGGCATTTAAAGTATTTTTCTTAAATAGTGAGTTTTGAAGGAATGTTGTAAGTAATAATGGCATGACTCATACGTTTCATTGGGTTTTAATCGTAAATATTTTTCTCGTTCCCTATTATAACGTATGGTGAAAACGATGTTTGATATAAACAAATCAATTATAAACAAGTTTCTTTGGGAAGGGGTCAAGGTGTCTTTGAATATTTCGGGAACCAGAAAGAAATAGTTTTCTGCGTAGATCGAGTATATTACGTTTTGATGTTGCGTTAATTTGTCATGTAATACAGCGTTTCCTAAATTGTGTTTTCGGATTCCGCAATGCAACTGTTTTTTGTATTCTGATTAATGATTAAGTTTCTTTAATTTGAATTTTAATGTGCCGTAAAAATGATGAAATAAACTTCATGTTTTAGAAAAGGAAAATGTGGATGTTTGAAAATAGATGTCAAAGCTACGAGTAAAATAAAATATGTTTTCATTTCTCATATTAATGTTGAATTTAACGAAATTATTATATCAAGATTGAATAAAAGAAAAAGGCGATAGAAAGCATTATATTCATTCCATGTAAAATTTTCAAAAGGGTGGAAATGTGAAATTTCTAAATAATCACTAGTACCAAAATTCTATTCACCTTTCAAATTCTCCTTTTGATTGATAATCGTTGCGAGCCGTTATATTGCGGGTCGAGCCATCGTTAAAAAAAATGCTAGAATAACGTTAGAATAAAAAAGTCGATGAAGACAATTAGTTTGTAAAATTTTGGTGATGATTTTTGTATGATTTAATAATTTATTCGTGAAATATTTGAACAAATGTAATTCTAATATTCTAACTAAGTAGGCTAATACTATCACATACAAATACGTTTGATCAATATACATGTTTACTATCTTGGTTAAATGCAAATAATAATTTCCACATTAAACCTACTTTAAAATTAATTATGGAAAAATATGATAATACTTAATTTATGGACGGAGGAAGCTAAAATTCGAAACATTGCATCATGAAAAAACGATTTAAGATTCATAAAACTTTTATGTACACTGCTGTACAAATGTTAAAGTCGTATTTTGACTTAAAATTGGCAGTAAAAATATAATATTTGAAGTATCAAAATATTTGTAGGCCTAAATTATTTTAATATAAAACAACTTTGATTATACACGTTTTAATATGTGGAATAATCAAACTTATTTTATATTTTATACATTACATTTAATATTAAAATGAACTTCGTGTTTGATGAACAAAGTTACCGTTGAATCCATCGAAAGTACGAAAATATTGTCTATCCTTTTTTGCTCGTATTTTAACGCAGATTTTTTTGTCACAGATATCGAAAGAATAATGAAAATATTTGAAGACAATTTCGGAAATAAAGAGGTTTGTCATGAAAAAACCTGAAAGGACGTAACTTTTTACTTAAAATATCTTCGTTGCAGGAAAACTTTTGCTAATGAAGTTTTGACAAGAAGGACGTCTAATGAATCTAAATAACAAATTTTCCCAAAATGTCCGTTACCATTTCTTCACTTCACTCTAGATATGGTACTATTTTACAAAACTGTGTTTATATCGCGATAAAACCAGATTGAGCGAACTCAATAAAATTTACGATATATTTTATATCAATACCTTTCCAAAGCACCGATATACTCTCTTCTTATGGAAAACAAACAACGGGACTAAAAATAATATATTTTCCATAACCAAATTCTATTATTTGAGAAGAGTAGCTGTTGTTGTTAAAAGTTTGTGGTCTAGTGGAAAAAAAACCCTAAGTGTCAGATGAAGATGAAAAAGTCTAAGCGTCAGATGGCTTTTGATTTAAGTTTCAGCAAGACCTATATTCTACATATTCCTATATAGGATTGAGCAGGGCTTTTTTTCCATTTAACGCGGTGGAACGGCGTTCCAGCACCTTTTTTCCCAGTTTATTTTTTTTCAAAATTTCAAAATCAATTAGACGAAACAATGTTTGCGCATACGTAATAACAATTTATATTTATATAATTCGTCAAAATGATAAAATATGGTATTGTTATGAACTGGATGAGATGTGTTATTTTAATGTGAGTTCCGGCACATTTTGTTTTCAAAAAAAGCCCTGGAATTGAGTATTCAATAAATTATTGGTATCTTTGCACTCAATACTAGGGTGTTAAAATGTAAATTCTTAAATCTGACAGTTGATTGATGATTGCAATAAGTTTTCGTAGTTCAAGTAGAGAACTATCAATTTTAATTATATACACATTATTATACTATAGTATGGTAGTATGGATAATTTGAATGTACTTTTCAGCTATCGCTCATATGCATCTCATTACCACTTTGATATGAAAATCACTCCACTCTCTACTTCAACTTATTTAATATTCTCAGTGAGTGCTATTGTAGCGGTAAAAACAATTTATGTGAAAAGCTGAAACTTTCGCTTAGTCCATGACTATTATTTGCTTTACTGAACATTTCCCGACATGTATATCCGTGGTAGATTTTTGTTGCAAAGCAAAAATTACCCCAGAAATTAATTTCATAAGAGATTTTTCATTATTATAAATTTCATTAAGTCGGATCACATGATATTATCCAATTGCATTGATTAATTGAAAAAAAAAGAAACTTAATATCTCACTTGGCAAATCAGCATTTAAAGAGTTTCATTTAATTTTTTTGACGAAATATTGACTTCACTTTTAAGGTATTCACTGTAGATACTGGTTGGAATGGCAACATAATAAAACATTTTTGGTACTTATTCCACATAAATTTTATTGGATCAGAGCCGGTTTCGCTCATGGCGAGCATTGTCAACTGATAAAATTTATGTGGAATAAGTACCTACTATTTTTTTTTTTTTTGAATATGCATTGCCTTGTCTTCAAAATCACTTACATAATAAATATATGTATGAAAACAATCACAAGAAAGCAAGATTTGTCGGTGTACCCGTTTGTTTTTAAGTGTATAATATATCCTTTATTCAATTATTCTCCATGGCATGAAATATACTAAATAAAATGCTAAATACGGATTAATATTATTTATCATATGTATATACATTCGTGAGAAAGCTTACACTGTGAAAATACAACACGTATTGTTTCGCCGTTACTGAAGTTTATATGGGTAAAAAAAAAATACCTCATATAATGCTGTGTTTAATTTTCAATTCAAACCAATATTATTGGTGAATATATTATTATTGATTATTTTACCTCAAGCCGAGACAAATACCAGAGAGTAGACTGCACTGTCAATCAAATGTGGCATCTAGCAGTATTACTTATCCATTTCAAAATGAGTAAAAACACTATTTACCTTTGTAACTTTTTGGTAGTTGGATACCACTAATGTCGTTAATATATATAAATAATATTACATGTATAACATATGTATTGCCTACGAAGAACAGTAACGATAACTGTTTTAACCACAATGATAAATATCAAAAGTTATAGTATTGATAATAGCATTATTTTGAAAAACCTATAATTGCATAAGATGCATAGATGTTTTGGCCACTAATTTATTACTATAAACCCCTAACAGATGTTCTCAAAATATATTCGCTAACGTCAACATTTGCTTTCACTCAAAGGTATGATAGTAGATATTATAATATGCCGACATGCTATATTAAATAGGATGAAACGTACTTCCCAAGCGTTCTTTTCTGATATGCATTTTTTTCTTGAAAACATGTTTGAAAAGAAGTTGATTTTTCTAAACGTCATTCCAGCATAGGGGTAAAAATAGATGATGGGAGGAATGAGTATTATGTGACTTTTATGATATAACTTTTATATTATCCAAGAAACTTAAATAGCTTTTGAACATAGCTGGTAGTCTCTGAAGGTACATCTTTTGTTATTTGATTTGCTCTATGAAACTTTTGACTATAAGTTTTATATTAATAACGAAATACGATAACTTGTATCATCATATGGTTACAATTTTTAAATCACATTAAACAGTTTAGGAATACGGGCGCTTTCGCCAAGCGACCGTTCTAAGATTTTCAATGTCCGTTTTTTAAGATTGAAAAAAAAATTGACGCAATTTTGGCACTGTTATCAACGGTCATGGAAATAAATAACGAACCTCATTGTTTTTTATCATTGACTCATTTTTGCATATTATTTTGAGCTTTTTGAGTAAACTTTATCGTATGAAGATAAAAGGAAATGATTTCCTTTTACTAATGAAACTTTTACCAGCCCTGTAGCTAAGTGGTCAATATTACCGAGTTTGCCCCTGATTTGGTTGAGCGGTCGATGGTTCGATCTCTCGAATGCATACTTTTATTTCGATTTTTGGATAAGTATCACAAGGCATACGAGTGTTTTATTTTAAACTATCACCACCTACTCCTTATTGGATACTGAAAAACAGAGCATAGAGATAGTGATTAGCTTACTACTAGAGCTTTACTTACACCCGTTATTATAAAAAAGTGCGTTAATGTTCAATTTGGAAAATACAAAGTGAATAATCAGAGTTCTTTTTTAAAATTTGATTTATTGTTGTGTGCAATCTGTTTTTAGATAGATCGAGCTCATGTAATTTTTTCTGACGAGCTTAACAAACGTGTTTATTATATTAGTTTACACGACACACGCTCATTGATCGTGTTCCACTCAAGATAAAGCTTAATTAAAGTTTATTCCTTTATTATGTGCCATCTTTTGATGTTACTCAAAATTTATGATTCAAAGGTTTCCTTTTACGAATAATAATTCCCGTTTTTGCTATCCCACAAGGGAAAGAAAATTCTCTTAAAGTTAGTTCTTTTGGAGAAGGCGTTGATTATTATTAGTAATGTCGGATGTAACAAAAACTCAAATGATAAAGAGAGACAAGACCAATTCATTTTCTTGATTCAACACCTCGGCGGGCTCTCAAAACATCCTCATAGATATAAAATCGTGAATATACGCAAAGATAAATGAAATATTAAAGAACATTCATTTCGTCTGTATTCGGGTGAATATTTTCATTTAAGGTAATCTTTCCTACCAAATGAAACTATATGGCGTTTGCAATGCGAACTCTGAGTTTCCTGGTGATTTCATTTCTATGATGCGTACACAGAAAGTGTTCATATATGTTTCCCGGATTTAAGTAAGTACTGTATTATTAACGATTCTGTTACCTGAGAAATTAAAAAATTGGCCTTTTATGAATATTTATTATTTTGTACAGATTTAGCATGCAATTTTGAAATTTTCTTTCACCGGAAATATTTTCAAAGTTCTATATTTCACAAAAAAACCTATTAAAATGGTCGCAGTAAACTTATGCATATTTTATTCAAAACTATAACTGAAATACATTAAACGATATAAGTATTTTTATAATGTAAGAAAGTTATAGTCCAGCATTGTTCCTTTTTTAAGTTATTATCATAATTATGCTTTGATGTCTTATTATAATTTATTGTTATGTTGAAATATTAGAGTGTTATGTATGAAAATAGCTAAAAAATTCTCGGTCTATGCTATCAGCATTTATATTATTATTGAACACAAGGTGACCTGTGACATTTGGAAAACCTAGTTCTCTCTCTTTTTTGCTTCCGTTTCCTGGGAAGCTCCGAGGCCAGCCAGGGGCGCCTTTCCGCAAAATATAATATCATACCTGTCTCTACTTTAATGACTTCAGATAATCGTACTGTCTCAGCATCGCGTTTTTATATTCATTGTTGTCAGTCAAGAGTTTAAGTGTTTCTCGTGAGGAAAATGATAATTACATTTTTTTTGTGGTAATAAAAGAAGTGAGTAAGAATATTTATATTTTTGACATGCCTTCATATATTTGAAAGCATAATTATAGTAGATATTCATTCAACCATAATATCTTATTTTGAATTGTTTGAATTTTGTACTTTTCTACGAGTTTTGTCGTGAAATTACCTGGGTTTTAGCCTTTCGGCATCTTTTTCAAATAATAATATGATATTGAATTTCCATCAAGCAACCTCAGTTGAAATCCTCAATTATAAAATTCATGTGAAGTAAATCAATAAATTTATATATATTTAGATAGTACACATTGCACTTTTAGAAAAATAAATACGACTTATTTCCGTCTTCATAGAAACTGTGTCATTACAGTTGACTTACTTCCTTAAGTAGTCTGCCCTTTAAATTAATGTAAATATATTAAGCACGGAAGACTTCTTGTTGAGTCTTTAAATATTGAAATTTTTGTCTTGAAATAGATGAGACTTGTAACTGTATTTTCATTAATTGAATGGATTTTTTAAAATACATTTCGTACTTAAAATTAAAATGATTATACACCAGTATTTTAAATATGAGATGGACAGTATACATAATTTTTACTACAAATAGAAGTCATCAAGCTACCGATAACCTGCCATTCGCATTAGGAACAGTTCTTTCATCCGACTATTAATAGTCAAAAAGGTATATCAATAAATGGAACGCTTGAACCGTCCAGTAGCAATCGTCTCTGTAAAATTTAATAGTTTTTACATTAGGTGTTATTAATGAGTGTAAAAACATCAATGGCTCAGCATACATCAAAGTTTTTTTTTCATATTCAATCGACGATGTCTATAACACAGAACTATAATATACGCCTATCTTATCTAAACATCCAAAAATATGGATAAATTTATGTATATTTTTCGATATTCCTGTTTCAATACTACTGTCAAAATATTAGCATTTGCCATATTTCCGTTTGCACTCGCGTCCAGCTTCCAAAACTCTTCGTATCCCGACAGCGAATCTTATTTTCTTGGGTCGTATGTTATTTTTTTCAACATATTTTTCGCATCCATTGATTGTTATATAAAAAAGGAGGCACGTTTTTTTCTATAAATCGAGAATGTTTATTTATGCTGGTCTGTTTAAGTTACCGCAGAAATGTCTAGAAAACGTTCGGCCCGGGGATATTTTTTTATAATTTCCGCCATCGGATAAATATTTTTTTATTTCCAATATAATTATTTGAATATATGTTTTTCTTGGAAATTTTATTGTTTGTTTATATTTTTTTCTCCGATTCATTCGATTGATACCCCGCACAATATGATCGAATAACATTTTAATACTTGTAAACGAAATATTTTTATGGCTAGCGGCATTCATTTCAACGAATTTATATCAATTATGTATGCATACAATTTTTTTTTCGTAAAATTGATAATGATATCTTATATCATGCTTAAACTCTTATCCAATGATAATATTATGGATATTCAAAGCTGATTATATTTCATAAAATATATCTTTCAACACAATCAAAAGATTTTCTCCATTCATCACATATAGTATACATATGTATGTATATGAGAAAAATAGAAGATTACCAACGAAGACTTTTGGTGAAAAAATATCAGACAATATTATGTGAAATTTGCTCCTACATAGAGCTGTACATTGGTTGAAAAAATATAGCAGTTTTGGAATGCGGTGGTCTCAAAATTATATATACCCACCCTATGAAGTCTTTTCCTCTAAATTCTAAGCCTCTTGCCGATTTTTTCAGTTTTCGGTTACCCCCTAATATTTTTTTTGTACAAAATCATCAACTTTAAATGTGTGTTTGATTCTGACACAGAGATTCACGTGTTTCATTTGATAGGGTTAACTGTAGAGTAGAATGTTTTAAAATAAAAAAATATGTCCAAATAAAGTTTTATAAGGAAACATTTATTCATTAAAACGACACAAAATTAATATCTAGTAACATTTTTACATAAAAGATTACAAAAAATAGTGTTTTCAACGGGAGGGATGGGCCTCATAGGTACACAAATTCAATATTAGGCTTCAATTAAGTCAGGCTTTACCTTATATCTATCTTGAACCCTCATTTACATCTCATAGAACCCATTTTTTTCCACTAACGTAGACCCCTTGTTGAAATCGACCCGCAGGGGTCGATATAGACCACTTTGGGAATGACTGTTCTAAACGAACAGTGCATTCGTTTATATTGCAGTTTTTGAGTAAAAACAGTAAATAAAATAAATACATTTTAGTGCACACAAAATCGTTTTTACATTACATTGATTAAATAAAAACGTCTAAAATATATTATTTATAATATTCCCACATTTATCATACCATTATACGTATATATCAGAAAACTAATAAATCGTTAAGTTTTCATTTAAATTATAATACAATGCGTTCAGAATAGCCCATATTTTATTTTATTAAAATAGCTACGCCTTAATTGATTTCAAATGTAGGTTGTGTTAAGTAAAATAACATGCTTCCGTGAAACACTTCGTATCAATCTGTTGGAAATCAATTATATCGCTGTGATTCGAGAGCGGTCCGTGAAGCACTCGCCCGGGGACAAATTTTCCACCGGCTGTTCAGAAATACTAACGTATACAGTTATACCCAAGTCTCTCCCTACTAACTACCTTATAAACAATCTAAACAATTCGTTCTTTAGAAATCGAGAACAATTATTCATAATTAAAATAATTAAATTAATTCGAGTTTTAACCGCAAATGGAGTAATAATGCAGATGTTCTCGAAATCAAAATTACACCCTTAATTTTACTAATATATTTTCATAGCAGCCAGTGTTGTTATTGCACCGATTTTTTTGTATTCAGCAGCGTAAAGACAGTATTTATAATCAAAGTTCTTTGTGTTACGCTAAAAAAGCTTGCCAAAGTGAAAAATCTTATTATTGTTGGCTTTCCTCTCAAAAGGATTTGATAGAAATTCACTAATAAATTTAGGTATAAACTTTTGCAGCAGTTACCAACAACTGAAAAATTAATATTATGTCATTACCTATTGTGATTCTTATGGAATATAATATAAATGGCATTCTCACATACATTCACCAATGGTAAAATGTGGAAGATTTTTGTTGAGTAATCACTATGATTTTAGTTCGTCCTTTTCAAATAACGTTAATTAATAAACGGTGATATTGCCGAGAGAAATATTTACGTGACCGCTTTTCATAGAAATGTAACATAATTTCAATTATTGATAAAGAAGTCGAGACCTATTTTTACGCGCGCAACTTTTCCTAAAGCTTCCCCCGACCCAACCCTTCGCCGCTTCATCGACAAACAATAATTTGATAATTGACTGAGCTGAAATCTGGCGCAACGTGCAATACTGGAAATATTAAAAAGCCATCAAATAGTCCGCCCGGCTTTTTATTGCGAATTCGCAGGCAAAATGCCCGCCGCTAAAAAGGGCGGTTTCAACTTGCTTAAATCTAATTATAGCGCCACCTGTTGTTGCTCAAAGCAATATTTTACGGGAGGATGGGTATTGAAATATAGCAGTCGGTTATACAGGGTTATTATAACTCGGTAGAATAACCGCACACGGGTAAGTAGCTATTTAATCTGATTTAATAATACAATCAGTATGTAGTTTATCACGTCTGTATCCTCGGTTGTAGAATGAAAATACGTGTATAAAATTTATAATTGAACGAAATTTACTTTTATAGTTAATAGCCCGGAAAATTTGAAAACTCCGCTTTATTAATTTTCAGATCAATGTATTTTACCAAAAGTTAAGTTTTAAAAAATTCATTTCGTATAACATTGAAGACAGCTTTTATGGTATTTTTTTTTCTTTATAATTGAATTGTGTTCATTCAAAATAGTTTTAAGAAGGTTGACAATTATTTTTGTTTCAAATTTGGGTTGCTTCTAATAATAAAAATTTTCAAAACAATACATTCAATAATTATTTGAGCTTGAAATTATCCTTGGTTCCTCGAAAATTACTCATACATTCTCTTCCTCACAGCCATCTATCGTCCGCTGTCGATGCCAGCTACCTGAAGTATTGTACCTAGTTAATGTTGTATATAATTTGTGCTAAAAAATGATTTCTAGGACCAAAAATCTGAAACTCTTTTCGCATCGCGCGTACAATTTTCTATTTTATTTTCGAGAGCATTAAATTGCCACACAGAACAAACTTTTCAAACCTTTTCTGAAATATATATAAAATTGTAATTTTTAAATTGTTACACTGCTGAAACAATAAATATGTGATTTACGTAACACTTCAAAGTGATGTAGACCTAGAATTCTGATGGATATTTTTTGCGATGGGTAAGGAGCTCACTTATGACCCGATTTCGATAGTACATATAGCTACTTTATGATACCTTTTGCACCATTATGGAAAGCCATTAAGGAGCGGTAGTGTATAAAATATTATGGGTCGGTGTACTCAGAGCCTAATATATTAAGAAAATTGGAACAATGAAATACCGCGTTACATTGTGAAATTGAATTATATTTAAAGTTTAATACTACATTGTGGCATATTAAACGGTAAAATGTATCATTCGATTGAATATTTTTGAGGTTACGCTGGTTTTAATAATTTTAATTATATCACTGCACAAGAAGTATTCGATACTATTGATGATATCTACCTTTACTTTGAATATACTTTTCAATAAATACTATAATTCGATTTTGAATTTTGAATATATTAGCATAGCAGTCTTAATATAAATTGGCAAAAGAAAATGATTGCAGTTTGGTGTTTTACACTGTGAAAAATCAGCACGATTTTTAAATTATTATCCAATATTAAGTCACATACATTGGATTTAATCGTTTACTTCTTAATATACAATAAGAATTGCAATGGTCAAAAAGAGACACAATTCAATATTAATGATTTTATAATTAAACTATACTATTTACCACATTATACCTGATGAAAAGAAGATTTGATGAGCTTACATTTATTTTTACCAGGATTAAGGTTTGGTTAGGTTCCAAAAAAAAGCCTAAAGCAATCTGTGAATATCAACATAAAACCAATAATTCTATCGGATATATATATATATATATACCATGCAAACGACATGTGTGCAGTTGATGAGTTCAGTTATGTATATATCGAATATTCTTTGATATCGCGGGTAGACGTCTTAGAAGCTCGTATTCAATTTGTATGTCCTGCACGATCGGTCTCAATTCTTTTCAACCCTCGACCTTTTTCAGTGCAGCGATAAATGAGGGCCATGTCTAGCCTTTCACTTGATCTGTCTATTTATCAACACCCAGTCCTTTTGCTCTTCATCTTGACGTGACCGAAATACGACAAAGTCTCTTTTCTGAAGGCCGTGTAAGGGGGTACTTTGATTCCAAGATCCAGAAGAATCTAAGAGTCAATGTATAAACTTAATTATTACGACATGACATATTTGAAAAATATATTCATCCTCAAAATTACTTCGTATTCAAAAAAGTTCTTATATTTAAAATAAAGTGAAAATAGCAAGCTCGGTAATTTCTATATGCTATTTTTTAATTGAATATAAATTAATAACGAGATGCACGATATATTAATGATTTCGCTTAAATGTGCGCATGATTTTGCATTTCATATAGGTACATTAAAAACTCGTTACTTTTTAACTTCTCAAATAAAAATAAAATATTTGTCATCTATATATGTATAGTTGACGCGTTTCTAAATAAATGATCTTGTATATATGTATATTGGTGTCACTATCAAAACATCATTATCACTATCAAAGCTATCACATGAATTAGCATGTTCACAATTCTCGAGAATATAATCGTACCCCTATGAAAGGGGTATAATATCTTAATAGATTTCTCATACCATTGTTATTTGTTATATAGGTTTACTAATGTATTGTTATGTAACAACATTTATGTAGGTACCAACAGAATACGCATATAAAATCGATTCAGTTCCTCGGTTGCGATTTCAGTATCTACACATTTACACGTATGAAATGATGGCCCCCAGAGATTCGAAATGTATGTAGAAAGATTGAAGGAAATGGAGATTTTCAAACGCTCTGTACTTCGCAGTACTCACAGGAACGCGTCTGGAATGAAAAACTTTTCCCAGTAAGCGGGAGAGTAATAAAAAATATTTGAGGTCAACGAGTAATGTATTGGGTTAACGGTGACAATTTTAGTTGAAATATAACTTGACGTCGTATTTAACATAAATCTAATTATGTTCAATCTAAGCCACCGTTTTCGAACCTTTTTTCGCACATGAATTAATACTGAAACCCATTTTTTAATTAAAATTTTCAGACCATATCAAAATTTCGGATTTGAAAAAGAACACGCCAAAAAGCCTTTCAAGTAATAAATTAAATTGAAAAGATTTTTTCAAAGTGAAGTTTTACAAAAAAAAACATTTCACCATAGTTTTCACATTTTTTTCTATAATATTAATAATGTAGTTTTTATATGCATAAATGGGGGAATAAGATAAAAAAATAAAAGCCTTTAGTTCCTTTTTAAACAAATAAGGTTCCATGTGGCCATTAAATAACTTCTTTGGTATTTTGCGATAAACGATGTTTACAGACAATATTCTCGGTAAAAATAATGAAGGTAAATTGAAATTAAAATTGATAAGACTGAATATGTATATTGGTTAGGTTAGGTGAGTCTAAATACTTTCGATGGTTTCGGCGGTAACTTTGTGGAATTTCATTTTAATATACAATTTAAAATAACTTTGATTATTCCACGTATTGTGCTACTAACAGTAACACGTGTTTCGCCTCTTTCTGAGGCATCTTCGGACTTACTATCGCGAAGTTTGCTTAAGAAATAATTACTTAATTTACTTAAGCAAACTTTGCGAAACACGTGTCACAGTTAGTAGCACAATACGTGGAATAATCAAAGTTATTTTAAATTTTATATTAGGTGAGTCTTCATGAGAAAATAGTGTGAGAAAAGGTTAAATAATACATGGTGCAATATTTAAATGTATTAATTTAGTAGTTATTTAATGAATGTGAAGTGTTCGTTTGATCCAGATTATAATTTAATACCGACGAAGATTTCTTTATTTATTTATAAAAACCCGTTCTTACCATACTAAAAAGCTGTTTAGATTAACACTCTCATGCTCCACCAAAAATAAATTAAACAAAGTTCAATTATAGATCTTATTGAAATGGTTTTCAAGTTTATATACACAGAAATAAATTTTAAATTTTAAAGTTTTTTATTTCAGTTTGTATTATGGCTAAAACAACTGTCCGAAACACTTTTGAGTAAATTTTGTCTGTTTTATCAATCGTTAATCTATTGAAACATGTGTGTATTTATCAACAATAGTTAACATAATACAAGTTAACTAATGAATACATTTGGGTATCACCTCAGATTAAAGTTCATATGATATGAAAAACGTAAATCAATTAGAACGTATTGTTTTTTTATGTATTTAATTATTATATAAATACATCGATGTCTTAAAAGACAGCTTTTAATCAATGTCTTTGAATATGTGTACTTTCCTATGTAATAGAGCTTAAAAGAGGAACATTTGAGCTCTAAATAAATCCAAGAAACAACGAAATATGTAGTTGTGCATATTGTTATTTGTTTTGGTTTTTATTTCAGTTAAATCTTAGTATTTCAGAACTCACGTATATCTTTAGCCGTCTATTTATTTAGCAATATGCCGTAATCGTAAAAAAAACCTGGTGGCAGAATCCCAATTTGACAGATATACGTTTATCGTTTCAATTTGCATACTTGAGCTTCGCTTATTTGATCAAAATCGTTGAATGAAACGAAATTTTGTCGAAAATATCCAGCAAAATAACACTACGAAGTAATTTTATGTTATTTTCAGCATAATTACAAAACCCTTTCGGTGTATCTTTAAATACAATCTTCAGCCTTTATAAATGTTCGTATTATGCCGTCGCTTATCTTTACAAACGTATTGTGTAAGATATGTACTGCACAATATTACAAAATCTTTGATACAATATGAATTCCGGTTCAGTTTTATGTGTCACAGTTTATGTCGACAAATTTATCGTTAACATTAATTTTATTCCTTAGCATTGATTGTCAAGCATCTACGTTTAAATATTCCCTATGTAATTATTTCGGAATGGTACACTTCTATAATATTATAACAATAAACTGTAGTTGAGTATACATATGTATACCCGATTCTCTTTTTGGACGATGGATACGTTCCAAAGACTACCGTGCAAAAAAGACCCGTGTAAAAAAAGATAGGTGCAGTACAGAAAAATGTGTTTTATTTATTTAAATGTAATGCGTTTACACCATGAATGCAAATAAACACCTTCAAATTGACTATTAATATATATCTCAGCAACAAGAAAGTCAATAATAATACCATTATGAAGCTATAATTTGCTTTGCATACATATTGATATATCTCATGTTTGTATAAGGGCAGTGGAGATAACCGCTAACTGTTTGGTTACAATTATTAATATTAATAACCCACACATTTGTAATCTATTATGCGAACAAAAAAAGCAGACTAAGAGACTAATTTGTCTCTGTCGAGATAACGGAAACTGTAAGAAAAGCCGAAAGAAACCTTTTAGTTGTCATCCTATACCGAAAAGAATATGATAAAAGTTTCGCAACTTTATGCCGAGGAATATATTACGTTTCACATGCTGGAACAAAATACTACAGCCACTACAGTAAAAAAACAATGACATGTTTTATACAAAAGATAGAACGCGTTGTTACCATTGTTATGTTAAACGTAACCAATTTATATTGCTAGTATTATAATGTTAACAAAATAAATTCAATTTAATGATGCTGATACAAATTGTATTTAATATAGAAAAACATTGCCAAGTATATTTTGCCACCTTGCCTTATTCTTATCCTTAAATGGGGCTGATAACAATAGACAAATAAATGTCCTTCCCAATGTTAACCTTAGTTCTGTTATATATCCGCAATATTTACAAGATTAATAAATTCTCTAACTAGCTGTGTAGAGATACGTCAAAAATCGCTGATCAAATAGACCTTTCCATGAATGTCGCATTTTGGAGTGCATAAAATTGTAAGCGATCAATCGGTATGTGGAAGGTTACAAATAAATCCAGAGGGAGCCCAGCATCACAGTTTATTTATCCCAGAATAATTTTATTAGAATAATATTACTGACCGTATTTATGGTCGGTAAGAATTAAACAGTAAAACATAATTTGGCGAACAGTTTGGTAAATAAAAAAAATATCGATTGATTTTTATTGAAGACGAATGAATGCCTATTCAAAATATTTTAACGACGACGGGAAAATGGTATGTTTATTTGATATCCTTTTAAGTTTGCTTTTTATTACGGACTACTGTGTGTGAATGTTCGACACTTTCGAGTCGAATACCCCACTTTACCCAACGGGATAATAAAATGAGCATCGGTCACTTTTACGAAATATTTCGGATACTATCACGAAACGGTAGTAGTTGGTATAAATATTGATATGCGTTTGAGTGCAAAATGTCAAGATAATAGAAGTAGTCAGGAGACTGAGTAGACGAACATAATGCGTTTACTACATTATTATCTTATCTGAATTGTTAGATAATATTTAATTTGCTACTTATACAAACCTAATTTATGCTACGCATTACTCGTACAACATAATTTCTGAATCTTTGTATTCAGAATTTGTAGATGTATTTATTGATTATATAGATATACATACATCATACAGATTTTATTTATTTTCATGTAAATATTCTCATTTTTGTTTATCGACATGTGGAAAATATGGAATCTAAGCCAAGGCCATTTTTATTATCTATGGATTGATTACATAATATAATTTTCACGGGTTTATTTTGGCTATTCGCAGTGAACGATTACTATTGGAGAGTAATCAGTTGACACGTATAAATTTAAAGCAACACAAAAAATTAGCTAAAAATTAAAAAACTATGTTATGTATGGGAAGAAAAAATACGAAGCATTGAACTCAAAATCGTACTCGTCGAGAAGGCGATAAAAACAAACAGTCGCACAAAGTATTATTTGGTTTTTAAAAGTATAGCTGAAATGAAGACGAGAAGTATATTGGTATAAAACTGACGCTCTTGTACAATTCAGTCTCAAATTTAATATTCGAAACGGACGCAAACAACTTGATCAAGCTGTAAGATCTCAATCTACACCCCTTGTCGTGCGAAAACGATAAATGTTCTCAATATACGATACGCCTTAGATAACTAGATGACGTTTCTACGTCCAATATACCTAGGAGAATAGCGAAGAAATTATTTCGAATTGTTCCACATTAATATCATGTCACTATTAATGGTCAACATCGTATTAAGCTTGGAATATTGCAATCGTTCCCTTGTAAATTGGTTATGTTTTAAATTATTGTCTAAACATTTTATCTTTATATTAATTGCTGTATTTTAGTTTCGAATTAATTTCAAGTATTATTGCCAATTTGACAAATGATTTTACATATATATAATTATAGTATTGCTAACCGGCTTCGCTCGGACCAGTTTGGGGCTATGTTCACCTTGGCGCGTAAATTCAGACGGGCCAATTTGAAACAACTTTTTCAAAATTCAAAAGTCTAGGTCAATTAAAATGGAATTAAAATGAACATTTCAGACTGGCATTGACATTTCACAGCCCCTTTCATATATTGACAGCTCCATTCTCGCCCATTAAAATGTCAAAATTCAAGGAAAAAATCTAATTTGCTGTCAAAGAAATGTCAAATAATACCTTCACGTAAATAATGAACATTATTATTAATAATAAAAGCCGGGAAAAGTTCAGTAGAAGACTAATTTATTACATTTTGACTAAATGTCTTCGCAGATAAAAATTCAAACATATTTTCTTTCATATTCGTTTTTATGGCAACTTAATGACCAGCAATGCAAAAGGGAATTACAGACCCACAGACATACATACGCCGTTTCGGTTTTATATATAAGATACATCATTTGTATCATGTTTATCTTCATATCAGCGTTTAACTTTCCTTTCTGTTGGATTGAGAATACAAAGACTGATCACAAAGAGAAATAGTTTTTAAAGTGAAATAAACGAAAAACTTTTGGGAAAGGGATCATTATATTATTAAAGTTTTACTCCTATTGGAAACCATTTTCTCCAATGAATAGCATAAAATAAAATCCAATTATTTCGAATATCTTCTCAACTGTTTTTGGAACCCTTTGGTATAATTGCTCCTTCAGCTAAATATTCCAGAAGTATTGGGAAAATGTTTTCATTAAATTTATAAAAGGAAATAGGTACATTCAATAATACAAAATTGAGGTGATAGCGAATTTTATACATCATTGATTTAAATCTGAGAAACAAGATTTCGTCTTTTTCCGTCGACGTGCAAAGTAAAAGTTCAAAGTTGAGCAAGTAAATTTTCACTAAGTAATTATCTGCTTGCATTATCAATCAATAATTATAATGTTCGAATATTTCGTAATTCTCTATGTGAAAGCAAGAGACAAATAAATATTATTATTTATTAATGATTCACGTACATAAATGAGCAACATAATGACATATTTGGACAGTTATAATATCTATATTTTTAATGAATAAAATTTAAGCATTTATTCAAGATTCATAACAATTGGGGTTTCGATCTACAGCGACAATCCTAAAAACCAATGAAAATTATTTCATTCACTGGTAACTTAATTAATATCACATAATTTATTCTTTTTTATGTTTTTAAAAGATTGTCTGGTAAATAATATTTTATCTTTTTTTTGTTTTTCTTAGAAATGAGTCAAACGCATATTTTAAAAATAACCATACGATGATTATTCTTGATATATTATTTTGTGATAGTCAGTATTTGATCATCATATGGAGTCTTATTTTTAATTTTGTTATACTCGTATACATATTTAGAAATGTACATTTAGAATAAGCTAAAAATAACAAGGTAGTTTACGCTTCAAATGATTGTCAATGTGTAAGCTATAATTTCTTTGTGAAAGGTATTAATTACATTTGAATAATTTAAGCACATCTTTTTTTACTACTTCCACATATTTATAGAAGAAGAACAACATACAATGCTATTTTTATCCTACTGTAATGGAAGTCAATCGATATGTAAATTTTATTCGAAGATAATACTCATAAATTGAATAAATATTAACAAAATAATATATATGTAGGTACATATTTCCATATATTCAATGGTGTTAAAACACGTGGACAAAAAATTAAAGTACATGTATCCCTCGATTTACGCGGTATCCATTTTACGCGGTTTCACTTTAACGCGGTTAGGAAAAAATCACACTTAAAAAAAATCAAACGTATTTTGTGACACGTGTTACACAATTGTGAAATATATAGGATTAGCAAATAAATAAATTAAAAAGTCAACATTAAATGCTTGTTGGAGAGCAGTATGGCCAGAAGTAGTTGAACCTGATCATATAATTCCAGCAAGAGATGAAACATTTAACAACATTTTAACTATAACAAAAGCGTTGGGACAAGGGTTGGAGAATTTGGAATTCAGTGACATCGATGAATTGTTTGTTAATAGTGAAATAGACGAAGAAGAATTGATTTATATGGTGTCAACCAACGAAAAAGAAAACTAATAAACCAAATAAATTTACGTCTAAAGAAATTTCTGAAATTTTACAATTCGCCAATAACTTAGAAAATAAAGGTTTGGCTACTGAACCGGTTATTGAACGTGCTGTTAAATTTCAGCGAGACCTTAAAAGCCTGCGCAATACGGTGAAATTTACAAGATTTAAAAAAAACACAACACAAAAATTAGTTATGGAATATTTAATAAGACGAGAAGAAAGCCTTTTTTGAAGATTTTTGTTTTCTGGAACCTATCTTTCGTTTTTGTATGAGCTTGAAGTCTCGATTTACGCGTTTTCTCTAGGAACGTATCTACCGCGTAAATCGAGGGATGAGTGTATATGAAAAAAATAATGGTTATAAGAAATCAAAATGCATTTTTTTGTGTAATATCTAGGTCAATATGTTGTTTTATTCTTGAATCTACCAATAAGGGAAATATATATCAAATACCTCTTCATAGTCTCTGCAGTAGAATTCACTGTTTTTATTGTTTTATTATGGCATACTATTTGTTTTCAGAATACAACTCAATCATATAGGACATTAATAAATCGTTAAACAAACATTGAATTAGAGATACTGCTAAACGTTTTAGAAGATTGTTAATGTAAACAGTACTGTAAACGGTTTTATTGTGAAACCCTCAGGTGTCCATTACATTAAAAAGTTGTATCTCTCTCCGGGTAACACGACACCATCGCTTATTTTGGCAATTTCCGTCGGTTGATAATTTAGCTTAGCTTAATCCTGTCCCTTGTTGAAGCTCATCTCTTATCCCGGAGCTTACGTAACACTGGCAAGTGCCATCCAAAGTGTAAGATAGTTACGCACAACCAACATACGATTCATACATATTATTATCTTAGTACCTCACTGCGTTCTCTTATTAACCGTTTTGTTTTTTTTGTGATTTGCGAAATATGATTCAAACATTTAAAATGAGTTCTTTGAGGGAAGTCATCGTAAAAAATAGTTAAAATTTGTGAAATATGTACCATAAATAGTTTTCACTGTTAACCCATAACACGCCATCCTAATAAGACATTTGTTGATATAAAAGCGTATTTTTTCCGTACTGGCTATCTTAATACGTTCTATGGATTCGGTGGTAGCCATGTGGACGTTAATTTTAATATGAAATATCTTTGATTATTCCACCTACTGTGCTACTAATAGTGACAAGAGTTTCGCCGACTTTCAAGATTCATTATCACAAAGGTGGTTTAACTAATTTACTCAAACAACCTTAGTGATAGTAAGATTATGTGAAGATGCATCTGAAGGAGACAAAACGCGTGTCATTATTAGAAGCATAATACTTTGAATAATCAAATATATTTAAAATCACAAAGTAACCGCCGAATCTTATTTTCATATAAGTGCCATTGAGAACCCATAAGCAATAAATAACGATTTGTTCAATGACACTTAAAATTTAAATTAATAAGTGATTAAATATATATAATATATTATGAGTAGACTGAAAAGAAAGCTTCCAGGAGTGTTTCTAACGTGCAACTGATTTACTGTATTAGTAAATTTATTATTATATATCTAAGGTTTCTGCTTCAAAACAAAAGGAATAAATTTTAGCTCCATTGTGAATTTCTACATAAAAGGTCGTGAATCACTACCGAAGCGACTGGAAGTGACGTGTTTTGTCTCTCACTCGTTTGAAACGACATTAGAATTGACAAAACATCTCTGAAGGAATGGGAGAACCTCGACTAGTTGATGAGCATTTTTGTAATATTTTCACGAATAATATCACTGAAGATACGCCGCATCTACATAATCATAAAAATGCCTACCTATTTGGCATTGTTGAGTCGCCACAGAGAGAGCCTCCCTGTGGCTCAACTACAAAATAAACATTTATACTAAAATAAATCTAATATTGGTTACGCAAGATAATATACCAATGTATTTTAAGGGCATTATGAGGAATGTTATCTCCAAATATTTTATTTTTATGTTATATAACATTTCTTTTTTTGTAAAACTCATTGGACTAGTACCTCTGAAATCAATATACTGGTACATTTTGTACTCGAAAACATTTATTTCGAGACACGTCATTTTAAATTGCCACTTCTTCCCCGGATGCTTATCGTGCAATGAAATATTTAGATAATATGTACATATTTTAAAAACGTCTGGGCTTTCGTTTTATCAATTCATTTCCGATAGGTATGGATGTTTTAAGTCAACCACTATATCGTATCGGTTTAGTTTTGTTTTCAATATGAACATATAAAATTCTTGTTGAAAAATATTTGTTCTTGAAGTTTTTTTGTGTTTTTTCTTAACAATTTTTAGTTTAAATACACTTTATTTTTAAATGTATTGTGTGCTTTGTACAAACCTATACATTATACACATTATCTAAAGGTTTCGCATTTTTTAGTTGACTGCTATAATTTTGCCATGACTATAATACTATTTTAAAGCCAAATATCGATAACGAAATTTTTTAATAATATCCAGTCTTAGTAAAAATAACACATTTTCCCGCTACCGAATAAAAAAC
Organism: Himalopsyche kuldschensis; assembly: GCA_028554975.1. Lineage (NCBI taxonomy): Eukaryota > Metazoa > Arthropoda > Insecta > Trichoptera > Rhyacophilidae > Himalopsyche > Himalopsyche kuldschensis. Next base: position 21,150,577 of record JAHFWI010000003.1, read on the forward strand.
ATGGAATACACTAGCTGCAAGCTAGTTATAACAGTGTGTTTTTTATTTGAATAATTTATGTAAGCAGATGGTTTTAAAATAATGTTTTTTATATTACCGTTCAACAAATAATTTACAATTCTAATGTAATTAGTAGGCAGTAAGCCTTACATGCACATATAATGTTAAATTATAAGATAAACTTTGATAGTAGCTTTCAATGTGTTTATTGTAGCGTTAACTTGCAATTACTCTAATGAGATGTATACGAATGGAAATCTAATTAGTATTGTCAATCCAATGTTTCATTGTTAAATAAAAGCCCTTGCTAATAAAAGCAACAGCATTATCTCAGTAATTACTTACAATTTTTATCACATAATGAAGTTCTTTTACGGAATTTTAAATGTTTTTATTATTTTTATATGCTCAGTAATTGAAATATATTCTTTAAACGAGTACAAGCTCAGTACTCAACCCTCTCTATGAGAAAACAATAATCAAAAATAATTTAAAAATAAAATTTGGCATTAAAGCAATTACCATTTTTAGTAAAAAAGACTAAAAGAAAAGGGATCAGAAAAAACATTCCGAAAGTCTTGGCATGAAAAAAAATACTTTTTAACATAAATCTGCTTTTGTTGATATCCAAGGTGATACTTTTATTCTCATTGTAATGTTATAGAGATTGGTCGTTCGCAGCCAGGGGACATCATATTTCTGTCCCTCGTTTTTGGATTGATTGCCAGCAGTCATTTAAAACAAAATATTTACGGTGGCACCATGAACTACCGTTCTCCCCTTTCGCCGTTTCGCGCATGGATCGCAAACACTCGTAAGAACAATGTCAAATAATTACGTATTAGTGGTTCCTCGCCTTATCGATTTCCTCAATATATCGTCTCAATATGAGGCTTCTGTCGCAAATATGATCCCAATTAACCGTTTCTCATTTCATTGCAAAACTATTGCAGCTCCATCAACTCTGAACACGACTATTGCTAGAACGAGTGACATTCGGTATTCCAAAGATATATAAATCTTTTCTTAGAAGAGTATGCAAGTTTAAGAGGTTTTGTTAAAATTTAAATTAAAAACTGCAAAGGAAAACATAGAAGGAGAGTTTTTTAAATAATATAAATGGTAAAACAATTTGCGCTTAGATAAAAAGTTCAAGAAACTAGTTTTTTGAAAAATTACGTTTATATTATTTTTAACTTTCCACATCATCGGTTTCCCACATTTATCGTTTTATTGTAATGTAGACGCTACGTTAAAATCTAGAATTAGGGTTCTACTGTTTAACAGGTATTATGAAATGTAAGTAAAATATAATAATTAAATAACCACTTACGCATATTGTTTTGACTTATTAAATATAATTGTATTAACAATTTTTTTACATCCATTGCGATGTTTTACATCCATTGTATAGAATGTCAAAATAACAGGCGGGTGGTGCTATACCCGGGGGCTGGTTATATAATTACATAATTAAAAACACAATGACGGGGTCTTAACTGTAATTGCTTCTATACTTTGTGCGTTATTAATTAGAAAAGTCTGATGAAGCCATTTAAACAGCACGTTCCTATTGTGTCCGATGGAAAACAACAAGACACCGTTTTCCACAGGGATTTTCAATAAGAATTCGAATAGCGAGAAATTCACCGCTAAATCCCACTTTATCGGTTTGTTTGTTTACTTTTTGGGTTGAGCATAAATATGCCAATATCGTTAAGGTAAAGTGTAAGTATGGGGTGAATGAAACATGGTGAAACATTTGCTTACAGCATACTTTGCATAAGTAAATATAAAAAACTACATATTTCAAAAAAAACAATATTTTTCAACATATGATTTCTAATTTAGTCGGAATAAAATTCTATGAGAAACTATACAAGATATGAAAAATATAAATAAAACAATATACTCTGATTTTCCAATTTACTAGAAAATCTTGCTTGCAGTTGAAAATTCTTGCTTATTTCGTGCGTGAAATATTTTGATAAATAATTTGTCGTTTTTAAGTTTCAAATTTATTATGATTTTTTAATTTCTACCCCACCATTTCCTGAAATAACGAGGAAATGCGAATAAAAATAGACCAGTCTTCGTTTAAATAGTCAATATGCATCATATGGAAGTTTCTAGTTGTTCTTTAAAATCTTTATATTTACTTGCTTGAAATAACGGTTATTTCACTTAAAACATTGTTTCTAATCATTCTTTTTATGCATGTGTTTTGCCTTTTACCGTGGCTATATCGGAAATGATGTTTTCTTCGATTATAGACTTCTATTAAAAGTATATTACATTTTTCACGACTGAAATTTACATTTTAAGTAATACGTATCTACGCCCTTCGCCATTTTCTACTCACCCTGAATACATAAACGGAAGCGAAAAATAAATCCGGATAAAAAAATAATGCGGAAGATCAATACAATAAATAAATAAAAAGAGAAAAACCAATGCTTGTCGTTTCGAATAAATATTGTTTGTTTATTACCGGATTTTATAGACCTACAAATTGGTGAGTTAAGATCAGGACCGCTAAATGTTGTTTATGGCTTTTTGAAAACGACATATTGAATAGGGGCTTTCTACAAAAAGACAGAAGAGCTTTTTGTGTCGGTGATAAATTATTTATAAACACATCGTTTAAAGTTTGAATGAAGTGTTTATACTCTAGACGATGTTAAATTATGTAAAACAATATTAAATATTATTAAACAGCTTTTATATAAAAAAATGAGATATATTTTTATACTATTTGGTGGAGACCTTTTCTCTGACACAAATATTAATAATAATTCAAATAATCAGCCTGGTCAAATATTAAAAATGTACTAACAAATGACGAATATGTGCCAATATCACATGTTCATAATATAATTTTGCTTTATAATATACCGTAGAGAACCTACATATATTAGAAATACACATTTAGTCAAATTGGATATAGTTCATCTTAGTTTATACAAATATTTTGAGTCACTTTATGATATTCACTATCATTCAAAATATTGAATTTAAAAAATAAATCTTTGGTTAAAATGACAGTATATCATTGCTCAAGTAATGACGTGTTTTACGAGTGGCGGTTTTACAGCAAATGCTAAAAATGATTATGTGTGTTATTGAGGTTCAACCCAATCGATATTTTTTGTGGAAATTGAATAAAACGCCCATTTTTAAAATAACATTTTGGACCTACTATCTTCATCTGTGCAAAGCACGTGCGCGACTATTTAACTATTATCGATTTATATGCTGACACATGAAAATCATTAATATAGCCTATAAGTATTCGACTTTAAGTAGGAAACTCGTAGGTGCTCTGATGATATCATCAGTTCTTACACAGTTTGCTTAATAGGTATAATTAACTGATATTTTAAAAATAAAATATCTTGAAAAAAAAACAATGACGTTAGAAAGGTTTGAGATTGACAACCAGGACGGTCAGGTATTTAGGTTATAAAAAATATTTAATTCCGTTGAAGTTATCATATAACAGCGTAATATAAGTGTAAATTTAATTTGTATTGTAATTATTCAAAATAAAGAAGATTTCGTTATTTTAAAGCAAAGAAGAAATCTTCAAGAAGTAGCAATTTACATTTCGTTTATATATTTCACCTTTTTTTTCTTGTATAATGGAATTTTACATTTTCATGTAAAACTCCTGAAATCGCCTACGAGGGCGCTGTAAAATCTCATTTTATGGTTATCTCAATTTGTGATGCCTTTCTCAGATAAAATTGTTGTAAAATGAGGTCGCTCGATAAGGGTAATTGAGGAAACTCATTTCCTGCTGTGTGCTTGTAAATTGTTAAGTTTTGAGATTGACAGAGTTATTGATTAGATGATGCACTCTCTAATCGCAATCTAAGTTATGCCAAAATCACTTTGTAATTGTTTAATGTCAATAGAAATGTAGTGTTTTTAATGTTTCAATACAAGAAATAATTAAAAGGTTTTTGTCGAGCATAAGTATAGTAATACATGAAATTAGTTTGTTAAATGAGACCGAAAAACTTCCTTGAAGCCCATTTTAATTGAAAAACCTTGTCAGATAAATTAACATTGTTGAAAGTTTTGGATTCAGTAGCTACGTTAAATGTTGTTGATTAATTTGAACAACTTTTTTATCTCAAAATTTGGCTGATCGATGTATAAAATTGTTTTAAACTTTAACCTGTCATTGCCAAATTTCATTTCATTAAAGTTTAAAAAAATTGTACCATCTTTGTACTTTAAAATTGGCAGTACAATGTTAATAAAATTCGGTAAAAAACTATTTATGCACGTTGACTGTGCGTCAATCAACTTTTCCGATTGACAATAAACGAACTTATATCCTTATTTAAAGTGATTTTTTGGGTTACATTACTCCTTATAGTTAGCTCATTTTATGTGATTAGGCACTTGCTTAGCAGGATTTAGATATATATTTTTTATTTAATTAATATGTTGTTCTTTTATGCCAATCTCCGTTTTAATGTTTATTTATATATATAAATATTTATATTTGTCAAAAGCATGACGCATTGGCTTCAGCGGTTATGCCATGTTGTGTATTTTCTTCAAAAAAGGATTGAGCTGAGGTGGATATTTTTTCAGTATTTGTTAATTTATTCTAACATTGAAAGGAAATTCGCAATTTCATTTTTTATGTTATTATTAACATGTATTTCGTGTTTAATTTTCGTGTAAAAGTGTTATTTGGAGGACTATTAAAAGTTAAAAATTAATATATAAATAAATAATTGGAATAAAATAATATTTTGTGAGTAGTAAAAAAATATCTCGTTATTGCAGGTCCGCATGGAGCGTGATGTCTGGAAGTTCGCAGTGGGTGCATCTCCTCTGTCTGCTACAACTACTGCTTGTTCTGCAGCCGCCCCTGCTCTCCGCAGATGAGAACATTCCACCAGATGTAAGGACGTTTAACAATATGCACATTCCTTTAGTGAGATAACTTGCATTGTTTACCAGCTCTAATGTAGTTCATAATGTAATATTACACGGAAACCGTTATTAAATTATCAAATATTATTGAATCTCAAAACGGCAAAGAAAATGCGATATAATATCACAAGAGTGATTTTTTTCTATATTCAATGCACAAGGAATATATTGTTGTCAACTTCTGTTCATTTTGATTCAAAGATCTATAATAAACTGGCTCACATGGGTTATAACGATTTATATTTTGTGAATCCATTGCTTCCTTGTGATATAATACCTAATGAAATTTCAGTCTTCTAATGCTCCAATTAATTACATGATGTATTTCTACAAATAGCCCAAAACATTCACAAATTTTCTTTTCAACATTTTTGATAACGAGTTGTTGTTTCGTTTTCACTTTAACCCTTTATAAAAATGTTAAAATCTACAGAAATATGATCTTAAGGTAAACTTGCTTTTAGAACTTGATTCTGACTAACAGAATACTAATCTGTACTTTTAATAATTATTATTGTAATTCTGTTCCTATATTGAAATATGTATACATATAACTATAAATACATTCACTAAACCACCGAATTTTCAACAAAATCATAATTTTTGCGGTATAACTCTTAGCTTTCTTTCGTAAAACTTACAAGATACTTCGAAATTCAAAACAGAAATTATTCCGTTATTGAAGATAACCCGTCCATCATTCACGTCAAACTCAGCTGAAAAAGAAGTAAGCTGTAATGAATAAGTGACAAGATCTTTTCAGAACAATTCACCTACGCAAATTAATTGTCTTATTATATAATATGCACGATGTAAGTTAAACCGAAATTCATTTTTTTTATTCCCCGGATTATGTGGTGAGAAGCATCTTCAGACTTAATGTCAGTAAGATTTAATTAAGATGCTTCTCAAAGAGGCTATAAAAGGTTACCGCAAAATACATCGAATGTACGATGTGAAGCTGTTTAGTCAACCTTAAATTATCATGATCCCGTCAAAATTCTATGTCATTTGATATATAACACATGTTATGAAAACATTTCATTTCAGATGAGACTTAGTTCATTTATTACATTGTTCTCAGTGGTGATAGAACATGACTTACTAGCGTGAAATAGATATTGAAATGCTGCTTGACACAACTGTTTTCCAATTGTTATTTTGATCTTATAATTTCAAGGGTAATAAATATCCCTTGTGAACTGTGTAAATCAAAATTATGCATCCATGTCAGTCGATGATCACCGCGAATATGTGTTTTTTTAGTTAAAAGTGTTTATTTTCGATTGCTTATAATGGATGATGTACTTATGTAGTTTTCCCGCAAATGTAAATAATATTTAAATTTATACGGGCAATTGTGAATCCGATATAGAGAATTATTGCTCATCCTAATGAAATTCAGGAATCATAAATCACCAACACTGTAGTGTTGTCGTTTCCATTTTTTCATGGTAATAAATTCACTTGTCATACAGGCGTAGAAGCGATCCACAAAAACCGTGTATTATGAAAAACCTTAATACGATTTCTATATCCAACATTTTGACGCTTCAGATTTATGCCTGATACAATTTTCGCTCACTTTACGACAACTTTAAACGCCATACTAAAGATACAAGTTCGCAAATCATCCTCTCGGATCAGTATTAAAAAAATGAATTTAAGTCACCTCACTAATTCCATGTTATGATTATTATCTTACGGGTGATAATGAATCTTTTATTCCAGTGTATTTATTTACTTCGAATAGATGCAATTGAATAATAAAACCAAAAAAATATGTATGTATTAAATAACTCTATTTCTGGTAGCAGAAATTATCGGAAGCGTTATATGTTACAAACAAAAGCTTTTCAATTTAAAACTCTGTCTATAAAAATACACAAATTCATTGTCAATTAAAATCTCACTCATAAAAAATACAAAAAAAACAATTTTTGGTAAATAAAAAACCATTTTCAATTAAATTTTCCAATGAATTCGACGTGTACATTATGAAAATACATTTTCTATGACAAATATTGAATGCAATTAGTCGATTCACTCGCATCCTTTGTTGAAAAGTTATTATATTGACGTCATTAATCCATTATTTAATTGAATGTACAAAAATAATTTATTCAATAGTTATAAAATTATAAATACTAGCGGTAAGGACGTATATAATTCAATGTGTCAGAAAAACGTCGATAGATGATACATTAATGATTTATTTGAATTAAAACAAGCAAATAAAGACAGTTACAAAACATTTAATATTTCTGTAGCGAAAAGGGTTTTCCATAATATAATATAAATATTATTAGGCTGACAAATAGAAACATAATATATAAAGTTATAATTATAACTACTATAATTATGTGACTAAGAACCGACTATTACTCGTTTACTACTTTTTAAATATATGAGAAATATCGTTAATTATACACGTAATTGAGAATTTGGACTGAAGGTGCTTGACGGAATTACAATATCAAATTTAAATCTTTTTTTTTTGTATTTCCTTTAGTTCTGTGGTTAACGAGTCGGGTTTCGCCTTTCGGCATTTCATGCACTTAAAATGCTGAATGTTGAAACCTAGGACGTTAGTAGAAAAACTCATGGACATTAATTACATGAATTACCAATTGGATCGTATTTATTTTCGAAGGGGGCTACACCATCAGCCCAAGCGCAGACGCAAACGCAAGCGGACGTGACGTCACTGGTAAGCAGCGTGGAGGCTGCTCTTCGGGCTGTCCACACGGTGAGCAGCGGAGCCCGGGGGGCGCTTTGCGTCACCAAAGCTTTTCTAGCTCTTCCGGTCCGTCTCGACGCTACCAGGTATGCTACGGCTACGCGACAGGCGTCGCTGGCTGCAGCGCTTATGAGACCTTTGGGACCAGCGCCTGCACAAGGTAATAATACCTTTGTCTTAATTCATTTTTATTTTCTTTCGTATAATATTATCCATATCCTCTTGGTTCACGGAAATGGCTGGTATTGCAACTATGATACATCAATTCACGCAGATTTCTGTTCGATAATACTAAAACTACATTTTTCCATTCTGTATTTGATATCGATCTCCTTATACTGTTGAAATTCATAAAAGTGATCTCAGACATTCTTTGTTTACTTACTGTTTATACTATACAGTATCTGCGTTTTGATGCGCGAAATATTATTATTAAAATATGTTTGTTTAGGTTTTGCGTTGATTACTTTATAGTCGGCGTTTATTTATCGATGTTGATTGTTTTATTTGCTTTATTCTCATATTGCTACTTGTATCTCTGAGTGATATAATAACTCATTATCAGGGCTGTAATAGGTACATATATATTATTATTATTATAAAAGTGCGGTGCCACTTGGAGCTGCAATACCGGTATTAACAAAACTAACAAACGAAAAAACGGCATCGATAATTAATAAACCGATATTTTATGTTATATATTAACAGTATATTATGGTGCACATATTCGATGCATATTCGTTCAACGAACGTTGTAACTGAGACGATCGGACTTATTTGCAAGAGATTCAATTGAGATTGACAGATTCCAGAATTGATGAAGTAGATAGACTTGATAAATTCATATTTTATTTCAAGAAAAGAACGAATCGTGGTTTTTATGAACAACTTTTTAAATATCGATAAATTAAATGTGACGTTTAAAAATAAGAGTGGCAATCTCCATTATAGATGAAGTTGATATAATCACATTTTTCATTCCACTTTTAGAATAATGTTTTCCGTTACCAAATTTTTTTTCAGCAATCGAAATTTCTTAATAAATCATAAAAACAACTGACCATGTGTCACTTAAATACTGGTTGGGGATGACTGAGTCTAAAAAAATGTAGCATAAAATGACGATGTATGTTTGAACAAAATAAAATACAAAATCTCAAAAAGTCAGTAACTGGAAATGACCACGTTTGTTTGGTAACGTTTATAAATGTTCTTATTGATTTATCCGTCCGGTATTGCGATCCAAGAGGGTCCATACTTATTTTGTTTCTTTTTATTTTAATTCTGGTATTTCTTTGATATTTTAATCCCAATCAACAGCCTTAAATTCTATTATTTGATATTGAAGCTTTAACGAGCCGCGCCTTGAATCAGTATTATCTCACACTTTTCACTCTTTCATGTCGGACGGCGTCCCGACGAAAACAAATCGCAACAGGTGAAAAACAGAAATGTCGCCTGGGTGGTACTATTTTTGTAACGCTATTATTCGATCGGGTATATTTTCCAGTATGTGCGCATTGGTAGGCAGTAAGCGGCAATACATTAGCCCTACGTCATGAAAGTCCTTTGATAGAACCCAGCGGGCTGTGAGACGTGAAAAAGGGACGAGAGGGGTTGGGGCGATATGGGCTAGATAGAAGGCTTTTAAAACACTCACAGGCCCGTGTTTAGACATTTTTGCAATGTCAAAATTAATTTCCTACTCTTACATGACTCTTATATCAAAAATATTTAGACGGTTGCGCTTAATGTCGCTATTTTTTATCGCACAATATATTATCGTAAATCTAAGGTTAGAGCTGTGCAGTCGTTTAAAACCTCTAAATTTGATTTTAGCAATTCAAAAAGTCAGTCGGAATTTCACCATATGTATAATGACTACCGACATTGTTAAATAATGGTTTAAGTTAAAATACAAATAAGTCATTACATTCGTACAAACCGCTTATTGTTGTATTAATTAAAATGGCGAGTCTGATAAATTGAATGTTCATAAAATGTCGTAAATCATAGCTTCCCTTTTCATCACGCTTTTTTGAAAAAAACTATTTTTGTTTCGAATGGATGTATACTATTCCGTAGAGTAACAAAAAAAACACACAGAATTATTAATGTTTTACATAGTTAGAACAAAATTTATATGTGAAATACAAATACTAATAAAAACATAATTAATATAAAATTTAAAATAACTTTGATTATTCCACGTATTGTGTAACTAACTGTGACTATCGCAAAATACGTGGAATAATCAATGTTATTTTAAATTTTATATTAAAATTAACTTCCACAAAGTTACCGCCGAAACCATCGAAAATATTAAAACATTATTATTTCAAGACTCACTTTTAAAATTTAATAATTATCTAATTCTTATAGGTTATGTATGATTCATATGGATTTAATTATTTTTCAACGTCTATCAAATCCCTTCTTAGTTATAGTCTATAAATAGTCGACCGATGTGTTTCTATGAAATTTCATTTTGCTACATGAAATAATATTTTTTTATTATTTCATCACATTTTTTATATCCTTCATCAACAGCTTTAATCATATAAAGTGGGTTTATATTCATGTATCACACGTTACTCTTTTTTGTTTATGGAACATATCAAAACAATGATGCCATTATTTTATAAAATTGAAGTGTTATGTAAAATACGCGTACAGATTCTTTTTATGAATCCCTTGGGCGTTGAAATTCTTCAGGGTAACGAAAACGCTCAGAATATTATTCCGAACATTTTCCATTTCAATGAACTGCTTGTATAACAAACCGTCAATATTTACAAAAAAATAAAGGTATTAATTCCCATAACGGTTGCAAATTTTGTTTGTGTTATTCAGAATCTTTTTATGCTCTATGGGTTGAATGAGTATCTTTGACCTATTTAAATATGCAGATGGGAGAATTCGAAATATATTTTTGTTCTATTATTATCTGCTATATGAATAATAAACAGCGAGTTCTATTTTCAAAGGCAAAATAATAAAGATTATCAGAACCATTTTTAACTCTCTAGAATGAGACCTGCTAGAGTTTCAATTCGTTTGATTGCCGTACCAATGAACACACGATACAACCAGGAAAGCAAATAATAAGGAAACCAAGGAACCGTGAAGTCGAAAAAACCGATCGAGATGTGCTTTTTTTTAAATAAAAACAAAATATGCTTCACAAAAACGGGGCTTCAGAAGATAAAACACGATATAAATGTAATAACATATATTCATATTATTGATTTCTTGATTATTATTTCTCCATTTGTTGATAATACTATACTTCTTCCGATTTCTGATGTATTTGATTGGCACATTGGTTTAAATAGCTTAATGCTTTTGCTTAAATCAATTGAAAATAATCAAATTTTCTGTACTAATTATAAAGGAAAGTCAGTACTTAATTTGATTTTAAAATTCACGGACTTTATTGGTAAGTTGTCCGCTGGCCTACATTTGCCAAGTTAATTTAATTTTCATAGCGGAAGTCTTTCCGTACAAAACAAAATACAACGCAATATAAACTAACAAACTTAAGTAAAAATAACTACTACTTTAGTTATCAATAAAACATTGTAAATTATAAAAACATACGTATAATTTTCATATAATGAATACATTCGATGCTTAAGGAATTGGATAATTGTCGAATTAATCTTTCAACATTAATGCATTTCTCGATAAAAAAGAATATTCGAGTGCTGAATCATTAAAAAAAATCGTTTAAACAATAGGCAATAGTCAAACTTATACATGCTGTCCAATTATGCGCTCAAACTATTAGCTGCTATGGTTTGCTTTAATGTCTAAGGAGTAGTTAAAAGCATCCGCCTCGGAGGCAGTGGCATCTTTTAATAAATGCCGGAAAAGTCTTTTCATCAATGTAATGTTTTCAAAATAGAAAATGGTGTTTTAATTTAGATGAAAAAAAAGGTCACGGCTTTAGTACATCACTGCTGTTCTATCCGCTATATACAGTAAATATACAGTAGAATAGTATTAAATATCAACAGTACATATCTTCATCAACTGAAAAGTTTCAATATTTAATCCAGTTAGGTTTTATCAATTACAAAAATACATTTTTTCTATGAATTTAATTACTGTCCTGATCAAAAGATAAATCACTTTCACAGATTCTAAAGCTTTGCACTCACTCTTAAAACGTGTATTAGAACACATTTTAAACGGCATTGCTTCGGATGTCGACATATTTCATATTGACGTTAGTGAGTTCAGACGAATACTATATTTTATGAATAAAAGTTGATTTTGTCGGAACTCTCTCGGTTGACATCTTTAAAATTTCTAATGTGATTTTATAATTTTTTTCTCTCTGTTCTTATGGCTACAATTTATAATTTTTATTATGTGTATACAAGTATGTATGTATGTATATGTATTTAAATTTGTCAAATGCATGGCGTATTGGCGTAAGCTGTAATGCCATGATTTGTATTTTTTTATGAATAAATAAATAAATAAATAATTTTATACGGTACATTTCACTGCCAGTGCTCATGGTAGATAAGTAATTGGAGCACGTGTAACTTGTTAGTATTGTTATGTTCTCCTTACGTTATCCCCACAGAAATAAGTGTCACGAGTCATCCCTTAAGTTTGAATTAATAGTTTACGTACTGTTTACGGAGCTTTAAGTCAAGAGTCCGTGACACACTAGGCGTAACCAACATTTCAACATAAATCGTCAGTATTTTTCATTTGAATGTTTTACTTACTATCATTATAGAGAGGGTGTTTATATTTTAAAAGTATAAAAAAATTCATTCACGAACTGTTAGGGAAAAAATCTCTGTATATTATATAATACATTTATTTTTTAAATAAAACACCTTCCTTTCTCTTCATATATAACTAGATAGAGAATATACTTCACTCAAGTGTTTTCTGGACATTATTTTAGAGTTCAGCTGTAATATTGTGATTTTGTATATAAGTTTAACCAAAATCATTCTGAGTAAGCAAAAATATAAATTTTATATAATAAAATTTACACAAATTTGTTACAGTAATATTGAAATTATATTTTTCATATAAATTTTCATGTAAAGGGATATTAAATTTGCTATACATGAATATGATGAAAGAAAATAATATTGAATATATATATACCTCACTACCTGTTTAATATTTGTATGAGAACCATCATTTTATAAATGGGTATTTATACCCTTTTATAGAGGTTGCTCTTATCCCGAAATTTTCGGTAAAATTTTGTTTTGTTCGTGCTTGAAGAGATTATTAATGTTATTTAACTGGCCTCGTACCGAGTTTGTCAGGCTTCACATAGATATAAGTACGTATTCGAAACAAAAAATATAGCAATTTTGGCAACTTTATTTAATATTTTCTGGTATATTGACAAGGTTTTTGTTTGTAGTCTGTATTATATCAAAATTTGAATACGGATTTGTTTTTTTAATGTTTGAACACTTATATAATAAAAAACGAATAAAATCAAATATTGAAAGATATGTTTACAACAATAGTTCAATCATATGAGAACCTTGAACTCGGCAGTTGCCAAACCGTTGCTACCAAATTTCCAGTGGCTAATGTGAGATAATTTAATGAATACATTGGAATTCCGATCTATGTATCATTGCGTGATCTGTTGTTTTTACGCCAAGTTTCAAAATTTATCTAATATAAACGCATCGCGGGTTTCTCTATCTATCGCGTTCTACCACTGATCGTTAAAAATGTTCTATTGGAATCTATTTTTCTGTATTTTCCTATATTGATCGTGGTTGAACGATAAAAATGTTTCCTGGGATACAAAATACTTAATGACAAACAATCTGCAAGCGAGAATAATTTAAAACAGAATCATATTTTTCAAGTCGATTTTTAAGAAATCTACTTAAATTTTTTAAAGACTCGGAAGAGTCACAAGCATATCATTTTTAGTATATTTTCAATTTGTAGCACAATACACACGAAAACTCATTATCGAAGATAATGCTTATGTATAGAATATAACAAGATTCCTAGTATCTTTACATACTAGGCGAAAAACCTCTGCTCAAAAAAAAGGCATATTATTCAAATTCCGGCTAGGCTATATAACATCTGGTTTGAAAATATGTTATACGAGTTGATCCCAATCGACTTTCTATACATCTTTTTGATTATATCGGGAACACACATGGTATATCCGATGGATTAATCTTATATATAAACCGAAAGGCGTATGTCTGTGGGTCTGTAATTCCCTTTTGCATTGTTGGTCATTAAGTTGCCATAAAAACGAATATGAAAGAAAATATGTTTGAATTTTTATCGGCGAAGACATTTAGTCAAAATGTGATAAATTTGTCTTCTACTGAACTTTTACCGGCTTTTATTATTAATAATAATGTTTATTATTTACGTGAAGGAATTATTTGACATTTCTTTGACAGCAAATTAGTTTTTTTCCTTGAATTTGGACATTTTAATGGGCGAGAATGGGGCTGTCATCAAATTAAATAAAGTTTGTGATTTTATTTTAACTCTATTTTGGATGTTAGATTTTGTGATATAATTATGTCGTATGATATAACATTAAATAATTATTGGTCGCTTCGTCCGAGCGACGCCGGGTAGCAATACTAGTAATTCATAAAGTAAACTCATACGAAAGTATCCTGGTCCTCATCTCACTAGTCCTGTTCTAGCCCGATTCTTCTATCTCCAATCTGTTTGAAAAAGAATAGTTGTAATCGACCGAGAAACGAGATTTTTTGAAATAAGCTCCACTTTGACTTATTATCTATAGACTGCATTGTGACCAAGCATTGTTTATATGAAATCTTAATATATTTTGTCCTTTAAATAAAAGATCTTTTTATATCCACAGAAAAACAACAAACTCAATCGTAGAAATTTTTAAGAATGTTTTCCTTTTACTAAAATTTCCCTAAGCAACTTAGTTTAAGTGTTCAAGATTGTGGCTTTTCAACATGAATTGGAAACCGCAAAAACCAACTTTGAAGACCGTGTTTCGGTGCTCGGAATAAAGATTTATTAATCATGAAGAACAGGGAGAACCGTTAAAAGTGAATAAATATTAACGAAGGAAGAATACATTATGTGTACACACAACAAAATAACAATCGACCGAGTAACATTTTGTCACGAAGATTACATTTCTAATTATTATAATTTTTATGCATTGAGTATATTTTGATAATATTTTAAATTATTATCTTATAATCAATACATGCTTACTAAAAAATTAGGTGATGTATAACAATACTGCGGTCATAAGGTCCCTTATTAGTTATGATTACTTAGTTCTTTTTTAGATAACCAACAGGGAGAAGTATACAAAACAATGTACCTACTACCTACCAATGAGCTCTCTGATTTTAATCCGGGATTTTTTTTAAAATTACACTTCAAAGACGAATACAAAATAAAACCGAACTAGCCCCACGATTTTCGAAACTAAATTTTATAAGAATTTTGCATGTTTCCATATAAATATATAAAGATATTAGTAATAGAAATATTGGATTGTCAATTTTTTTATATTACTTTAATTTATCTCATAATCATTTTCGACAAGTGTACAACAGCTATTCAATAAATATTATTACGTTCGACTAATTTTATTCGCTAACTGCTACATCAATAGTGTTTCATTTGCCCCGATAGTAAATTATACAAGAGAAGCGAAAAATCAATGACTGCCTGCCTAATGAAATGAAACGAAAAACGATAAATCACTTGAGAATAATGTTACCAGAATGACTCTTGTCGGTTGAAAATCGCCGTTGTTCTGACCAGGGAACATGCTTCAATCAAACACCGAAAAACGAATCAATCACTCATTTGATCATGATGCTTAAAATTTATAGTCTCTTAGGTATTCGATATAGTCATATCTTGGCAATATTGGCATGCTATTGAAACGTACTATACTCACGAAGATCAATCGAGTATATTTTAAAGCTTTATTCAGATACCTACAAATCAATTGCTAAAGACCTAGTGCCTCTTCTATCTGTTTGACATAAACACTGGATTCATGATCTTCTATCGAATCGCTTTTTTAAAAGGCTGACATTTATTTAAGTGTTTCGTATTTAATTTTGGTAAGTATTTTCCTGTCGACTTTCCGTTTTTTGATTCACATAAAGGGGCCAAAAATGACAAGAACGCCGGTGGCTATGGCGAATATTATTTCCAAAAATGGCCGAGCTGCGATGATTTTTGTGATAAAACTTGCCGCTTTTCCTGCAGAAATACTGGTCGATAAAATAGATTCGATTCAAAAATGAACGCATACATAATGTTAATAAATTATCACGTAAGCAACATAAAATAAACAATAATAATTATGGTTGACGTGAACTAAACGTAGCTACATCTTATGATGTCGCACAAGCGTTGTCAGTTTTGTATATTTTTAGGCAGCTTTTGTTCCCACAGACCACGATATTCTTGAGAGATACTTTCTGTAAAATGTGATTAGTTTTATTTAGGGCTGTGGAGTCGGTAAAAAAAGTCCGACTCCGACATTAACCAAAAACACGACTCCAACTCCGACTCAAAAAAAGGTTAATATCGTCACTTTTTTCCCCTAATTTTCCTACTAATGTGTATTCAATTAAATATCAACCCTATCAATGCGGCCAAAATCCAAAATTGACATATTAAATGAAAAAATAAAAAGTTCAAACTTTTCAAAATTTCCGACTCCGAGTATGACTCCGGCCACAACGCCGCGCCGACTCCGACTCTGACTCCACAGCCCTGGTTGTATTGTTAGGCAAAATGTATACAAAGCCAATTACTGGTAAGTACCGACAAAGGAACTTTGTTTATCTCAAACGTAAAAATTGTCAAGATTTTTGTTAATGCAATTGTATTTTTTGTGATCCCGTGGTTGCCTTGCAAAAATGACTTTAATATATAAATTAAAGTTGATAAATTTGTTATTCAATGCATTAAGTAATTTAGTTTGATCCGTGTTTCCCTTATTTGTGAAGCATTCTCTGACAAAATTTATCGTATCGCTATTCTTCTTAGCCACTCTTTTAGATATGTTTTTTTAATATTAATTAATCCTTAATTTGTATTGGCTGGACATAAAATAAAATAAAGTTTATTTATATATTCAAATGATCGTGTGACTATATGCAATATGTGTTTCGCCACTATGAGAAGCATTATCAGACTTATATGTTGTAAGAGCTAAAATTTTTAGATTTTCAATTCCATTTCAAAATAATTATGTGGCCCTCTCGTCAAAGCTCAGTGCGATGCAAGAGGTAATTTTTTCGATTAAATTGTCATAGCATCACGACTACTTCTACGACCACAGATATATTTTTTTAATTATATATACAACTAGTATTGTTACCCGGCGTCGCTCGGCATAATTATATCACAAAATCTAACATCCAAAATAGAGTTAAAATAAAATCACAGACTTTATTTAATTTGATGACAGCCCCATTCTCGCCCATTAAAATGTCCAAATTCAAGGAAAAAATCTAATTTGCTGTCAAAGAAATGTCAAATAATACCTTCACGTAAATAATAAACATTATTATTATTAATAAAAACCGGGAAAAGTTTAGTAGAAGACTAATTTATTACATTTTGACTAAATGTCTTCGCCGATAAAAATTCAAACATATTTTCTTTCATATTCGTTTTTATGGCAACTTAATGACCAACAATGCAAAAGGGAATTACAGACCCACATACATACATACGCCGTTTCGGTTGTATATATAAGATAATATGACATGGTAACGAAATGTGTAATTTGTCCTTGAAAATTCCGCATTTTGTAGAAAATAACTTTCTTGAGTGGACGCTATAGGAGGGTTTGTGGTACAGTACATTTTTTTTTTTAAATAATATGATGAATCTACTCGTAATGTATAATTAATTTTAAAAATTCCAACCAAATAAAATAATTTTTGAACCATTTTCTATACATATAAATGTTACCAAGCGTATTGTGTGAATATCGAGTCGAATTTTATATAAAATTTCCAGGTAAATAAATGTAAATTATAAATTATATAAAAATATCTTCCTAGCAACGATGTAGCGACGTCCATTAATGGTGGATCAATTGCTTTTGATCAGAATTGAATGGTTCACTTAACTTGTAAATCACAACGCGTTTGGTTATTTTTACCCATACGCTAGCAGATTTTTGATATTTCTGAAGATTTAGCAGCAATGAATATGAAAAAAGCACATTAAAGGATGGATACGTTGATTATAATTAAAAACTAATTCGATTCGGGGATTTACGCTAAGCGCTCCTTAGCTGGAATGTTTTTGATTGAATGAATTTCTTCAATTTATAGGGATATAATCTTGCGTTAGAGTTAATCTTTAATTTCATAAAGTTTCGTTATTTTTTGTGTCGTTTTCGTAAATTTATGAAAATATACGAAGAAGTCTTCGAAAGTGAACATTGAGTTATATGTGCATATAAATCAGTAAATACATGACTTTTTACAGTAAATGAAGGGTTGTTTTTACTAAAATATGTATATATTGCAGAAACTTCGTTTTGTAATTATTCAATATTTTGCTGACTTAATTACTAAAATAATTTATTGATTTTGTTTTGACCTGTCAAACCCTAAGATGCTTTTGTTTTTTATGCGTTTCAATTAAATTATCTAAAATTCTCTAGAAATTGGCGATCTATCATAACTCACTTCTCTGATCTTGACATTTAGGATGGATCACTCATGCTATTGGAAAAGAAAATTCTAATACATGCTATATGTTCTGCTTTAATGTATTAAAACAGAAATATTTGTCACAGTTATATATACTTTTTGAATATATTCATAAATTATGCGTCCAAGAAATCCTGGAACCCCTAAAAATGACTCGGTTAGCGAAAATATTGTGTACCTTTTTGCTGGCGATTACTTGGCCTAGTAAAATGAATCTTGTAATGGATTACGTACCGGTAGCTGAATATAACGTTTCTGAGTCACAGTCAATCTGACTCAGAAAATCCTTTCGTTTATGGTTAATATTATTGAGTGCTTTCACGTCAAGTGTTATTTTTCAGCTGTCGCCATACATTCTATTCGAAAAATGCCATTAAATAAAGTACGACATCTTCGTATTTCATGATTTTTATTACATAAAAAAGTATTTGAGAGCAGCTTACTGAATTAATATACAAAATCGTAAAAATAATTCTCTTCTTCGTTTCGAAAATCTCTTCACTTTGGGTTGACTTGAAAACACTTTCATCATAAAATCCACCAATCCAAGAACTCCATAGCTTATATACATTATGATGGGACTACTTTTATGTATCGAAAATACTTCAAATAAAAATGAAGATTTTCATGAAAAATTCATCTCCTGTGTAATAATGAAGCATACGTATAAGTTTTTTGGTGCACTTAAGAAAGTTTGCGGAAGATTTGCGTACGATTTGTGAAAATAAATATTTTATGTTTTAAGTTGCTAGCTATGCATTATTTTAAGATTTTTTTTTTATTTTCAATTATAAATCAAATCAGATGGAAAATATAACATTTTCGTAAATAATAAATATATTTCATTGACTAGCACGTGTATAATATAACTTTATGGTGAAACGATAATGTTAAAATTATACGGAAAATGCGCTTTATATATTATTTTGCACGCATGGAATTTAGAAACGGGGAAAAAGAAGGAAGCAGCGAGCTAAATAAAATGGAAATTTTATTTCGCCAGAACTCTATTGGCAGTTTTTGAGAGACGGACGGATACGACTATTTTGTACTATAATATTCTAACCTTAAACTATAATTAAATGACTATTCAGTTTAACATAGTATATGGCTATATGCTATATGGTATTCTTATGCAAATTTCTCAAACGTTTTAGATGTTATGCATTGTGGAACAGGATACAATATGTATATCTTCATGATCCAGGTCAATTCACAAACTAAGTAATATTTGCATATAGACAGGTCAACATGTGTGGCTATTAGTAAAATTAGTAGTGGACAAACTAGTCAATCATTGATTTTGAAGCGGGCGGTTGTAAAGTGGTTGTAAAGAAATTATTTTAGCAATTGATTTCTTTTGACAGTATTTTGGTAAATAATGGCTATGAATTATTTTACATGAGTATGCAACTTGATTTAGTCTCACTGACTTCGGACACACTGACTATTTATATATGACTGACCAATTATTAAATTTACTAGAATTTTTACCATTTCCGCTCCCAATGGAGCATATGAAACCCTAATAGTTCATCTAAAGAGAAGTTTTTTTACTTTCTTTTTTTCTCGCTCTCGCTAGGTTTGGTTTTTAGGATCGGATGGGGTGAGGGAGGGAATTTTAGACAACACAGACATCCATGTCTTCAATCAGAAATTTAGAATACGATTGAAAATGAAACTCCCCGGACTGGGATTCGAGCCCGCGCGATCGGCAACCGAAGTCGATAACGTTGCCACTCTACCATCAACCCATCCGGTCATTAACATACAGGCCATTAAATATTGCTGTATTGACATCCTGGTAATCTTCTATATCAACGGTCACCAAACAACGGCCCGCCAAAGATTTTCATCCGGCCCTCTAAAAATTCTCGATTTTTCCAAATAAATTATTCAAATAACATTTTTTTTTTAAATTTTATGATTTGGTTGTGAATTCACAACTATTTATTTCAATTCATCAATTGGTAGCTATAAGATACGACAACGTATGAACCCATAAAATATAATAAATATTTTCTATTATAAATTCTAATATAAATTATATTTGTTTACTTTATATAATTATATAAGAACATTTAAATTATCTTTTTAATTGGAATCCAACACGAATTTATTGATCATCCGGCCCGCCAAGTTTTTTAAAATTTTAATCCGGCACGTTTCCCTAAAAGTCTGGTGACCCCTGTTCTATGTGATACGATTTGACATTATATTTGCAAATAAGATTTTTCTTATTAGATAATCCTTCATATGGCACGTCTTTGAAATGGTCTCCTTTGAATGTTTACTTTCTTTAGCGGTAACGTCAATAGATTAGCCGTAAGAGTTTTTCACGGTCGAGGACGAACTTTCGCAGTCTCGCGCAGAAAGTTTGGTGTTAGATCCAATTTATTATAGACGGGCTGAATTTTTTTCCACAGGCCGACACGCGACTTCTTTCATAATTGTTTTATAATGTCGGCCACTAGGTAATTCATTTGAATATCGGGAGTAGAATGTCTTCTTTACAAAAAGCAATGCGTTTGTTTGTTCTCAGAATGATTGATTGAGTTTCTTTTGCTCGGTTGAACAGAGTAAATAAATGGGAAAAATAAAACAGAAAATCGTTTTTATAATCGAACAATGGCAGCGGTGTTTTGTTTAGCAACGAAGTTGAGCACTCAGTAGCTAAGAACTTGAGAAGGGATCTTCACAATCAGGAAGACATAATTAAAATTTGGATTATTTAAAATGTTAAATACAACAATGTGGTCATTTTTTCGGACCAGGCCTGGTGCCAAGATGTCTACTCAGTTAGACATTTGACCCGATCTGTTACGGTAATCAAGGGTAGGAATCCACAAATTGACACTTTCGAAATGCTCAATCAAGAGTCCAAATGCTCCACATTGTGATGTAATTACAAGCAGAATTGTTTTTTGAAAATATTGTATAAAACTATAATAATATATGTATATTGTAATTGTTTATCATAAATGATATATTCACACCAGATTTGACTTATTATATTATTTACAATATATGCCAGTTCATAATTTTCATATATTTGTCCGTGTGACATATCAATGTCAGCTGAAAATTTTCACCAGACTAAATGAATGAACAGTCTATCTCAGTGGTTCTCATGTGCGGCCACCAACAGCTTGATAGTTAATATTAATCTATCTATATATATAAAAATGAATGTCTGCGTGTATGTCCGCTATGGACTACTAAACCGCTCGACCGATCGATGTGAAACTTTACAAATTTATTAGGTACACTCCCGCAATGGTTTCTGGCTTACCAACCCCTCCCCCCAACCACCGCCCAACCTCCACCCCCCAATTTTTTTTTTAAACTTCATGAATTTTTCGAGTTCACACCTTCGAAGGTTTTTGGCATACCCCCCCCATACGTCCCCCAAACCCCACCCCGCCAAACAACCCCCTTCCCCCCCAAAAATTGATCGAATTTTTACAAATTTCTCGAGTACATTTCCTCGAAACTTTCTGGCGTACACTCAAATTGACTCAAATTGAATTGAATATTTGTGTAATGTCTTTCCATCAAATTTATTTTAGTTGCTGGCGTAGCAACGCGCGCAGGGTACAGCTAGTATTTAATAAAAAAGTGTTTTTAAAAAGTAATTTGTCAACAAAGACACTGAAAATTTAATATTTTGTATTCATTGTATTGTGCATCAAGAATGGTTTGTTCACAAAAACTCAAACAAATACATGCTTAGGTATTTTACAAAGTAGATTCACACAAAAAAATTGTGCGGCCACCAGACTTTTTCGTAGGACCACTGATGTTCCTAATGCGGCCACAGCCAAAATTTACGTGAAAACCACTGGTATAGCTAGACATATATTAGGAGGGGTATTTTATTCGCATTTATAGATACTAATAATCTTTTTTGTTATATTATCAACCATCATAGTGTTCCTATTAATTTTCATCAATATGAAGTAGCACTTACAAAGTAATCAATATTAATCACACTGAAAATACAAAATAATAGTAACTTTAATTTGATACGATCGTGGATTCAATATAATTATAATATTTGGTACAAAATTGGAAGAGACACATTTATTATTGAATATATTATGCATTATGTTAACAGTAATGTTTTTTTCACAGAGGTTCTAGAAGCTGTGGCAAAAGCCTTAGCTCGCACAGCCCCGGGTGCTCGTGGGGCGAGAGCTTTGGTCCTTTCAGGAGTTGAAGGTGGAATCCTCAGAGCTGCTGCGGCACCGTTACCGGAACCATCACCAGATCCTGGAGCCCCATGGTAAATATAAACGACAATTGGTTTTTTTAAATGTGAAATCTCAATTTATTGACTACGATAAAAATGTCTTTTTCATATCCATTGAAACGATTAAAATTGTTTCAATCGATAAAAAATATTCAAGGATTTTACGCTGCTATAAATTAATAACTATTAGATTAAATATTTTACTGATGAAATTTGTAAATGCGAAATAAATAATAATGTAAGTTTTATAAAAATAAATTAGTAATTGAATATTATTCTTTATAAGAATAGATAATAAAAGTATTCGATTTTGTTCGAACAATAATCAGTATTCGGAAAAAGTCAAGTTGAGGTCGATTTATTTGCTGCATTATAGCGCTAGTATATTTATAAATCTGAAGTTGATTTCCAGAAAATAATACGAGCTAAAGAGAGCCGAGTTTGTAATTGACGTTTTGTGTCGATATATGTATTTGAATCCTGAATTAAATCATATCATCATAATGTGTGGAAGATTTTCATATGAGTGATAAACTCCAATCTCACGTACATATGTACATATAACGTGGCTTATATTACAAGCTTTATGTGGTGGCACGTCTTGGTTTCTAATTTTGAATTTGAAAGTTACCAACTTTTGCGTCGGAATAATGCAACTAAGGGTAATAAATTTGAATTTCTTGATTAGTTTTTTACGTCGTGATTTGTTTTGACAGCATCGTTTTATATTGTTATTTAAATCTAGGTACTTGTGTGAATGGCTTTGTTGAAACAGAAAAACATTTAAAAAATAGAGGAGAAAAATAAATCAAAAAGAGAATGAAATATAATATAATTTTTAATTTCTTAGCTCAGAACCACGAGTTTGCATATCAATAAAGTCAATATTTATTTATTTATGTATTAGCATTTTACATTGTAATTATTATATTTTGCGTTTTTTTAGGCAACGTAAAATAAACAATTCTTCCTATTTAAGTTTTAAAGATTATTCGTGGTTTAATTAAACATTGATATACCACTCAATCAGTCGCATTAGATCTGATAAGAGATGTTCATGAATTGCCTCGCAACCGAATAATAAGCTGTAATCAAATTAGGCGACGAAATAATAATTTCCGAGTAATCAATTACTCTAACAGGTGGCAGGCTGTTCGGGAGACGAATAGAAACGGAAGTCTAGAGTGGGAGGAAGAACAGACAAGGGAGCTGATTCCTGAAAACGGTGTTGGGAGATGGAGTGCCCCATACTACAGCTGTGCCGCGGCAAGATGGCTCCTCTCGTATACGGTACTCGTTCCGGGACCGACGCCCGAGAGGTATGAGGGATATCTCAATAATTCAAACTACTCACTGTTGTTTTCTTTCAAAGTTTTTTTGGAAAGATCATCCAGTACTACATACGCATTTTATACGTAATAAATATAGTTTTATCGATAACCGTACATAATAGTAACGTTTCCACTGTTTTATATATTTTAATAGAGAAAAATAAATTCATTTATTATGAGTCTGTCCAGAGTGCAAGACTTAACACTATCAAAATTAATTAGAAGATATTCAAACAGCACTTTTGATTTTGATGACTTTCCTTTTAACACATTGATTGCGGAATAATCTAAGTGTTAATTGACGTAACGCCAAAGTGCATTTAGATTCCAACCAAGATGGTGAATAATTTTGTGCATATATAATACATATATGGCTGAAGACACGAGTTATCAATGCTGAACTATCAAATGAAAGAGCATAAATATGGATGAGATAACAAGCTAGTGCGATATAAAATAGTACTGCACTGGAACAGTTTATATGTAAATTATTTAAATACAAATTCAAAACTTACTATAAATTAAAAACATGAGTAAATATCATGAAATATTGCTCATCAAAAGATCAGTAGAAAGATGTTTATGGATACTCACCATTATGTATTGCAACCGCAGATATCGTGGATTATTATTTTTAATGATTTCAATTTAGCGAAAGTGCCCTCGTTTCACTGGATGTCGATGTGTCTGGCCTAGAGTTGAACCAGTGTGATGGACCATACTCAACTGTAGCACCACCAACAAGCTTCTTCTCAGATCCTGATCCCTTGGATGTGTTCAGAGGAACGCACAAATGTTCAAACTTGACTACCGAGGTAATTCCAAGTTGAAGGCGTTTGCATTTATCGTGATATTTTTGTGTGGAATTATTAAATCAATTGAACTCCATAGAGTATAAATGGATTTGAAATTATTATTTATGTTAAGTCACCATACACAGCTATAATTTAATACTCTCTCAAGATGGATATATTTATATTTTAAAACATCTTAAAGATAATTTGAACATTGTCACACTAGACATCGCTAGTTACTATGTAAAATATCTCAAATATTAAATTGAGGCTTGCAATATTTGATGAAGACTTAAAACTGAACCCTTCTTTTCGGAGCTGCTATCGCTAAAACATATTTAATGACGAAAAAATCAAGAAGTGGAATGGTTTTTCGATGAATTTTAATTCATGTACATTTATAAGGATTCAGTAAATTTATTTTACCATGCATTCCATCTAATTTGAAATATAACTGTTTCCTGTAGAAAATTGTTTACTTTTATGAGACCCTTAAGCAGGGAAACCTTCCTTTAAAAAGGATAATGTTCCCCATTACTTACAGTGTTCAGCTCGCGCGGGTCGCGGATGGTCAAGAGGTGCGTACGTCTGTAGATGCCGGGACGGCTTCTATTCTCCCACACATCCTCAGGGATTCAACGGTTCGCTGGTCGAAGGTAAATTGATATTCAGTCTTTTCCGAAACAAGAAATATTTTATTCACCCGTGAGATGGGGCAAACCATTTCGTTTACGTAGGTAGGTACAGCCTTCCATCTTTGTTATACTTCTCCAATTTACGCCGGTGATTACATTAAGGAGTCTATATAAACTGCCAATATTGCTATTCTCAACCCAATTAATTCGTTAATTTATTGAATATTTATTGGCAAAAAACTATTAAAAATACATGGCATTACAGCAAGCGCCAATGCGCCATGCATTTGAGAAATTAATAAAGATTACATAAAATATTACACAAAAATAAGAAACAGAACAGAAACATATTATTTACATAAGAAAACATAATTTTTAAACAAAGCATCAAGTTCACTGCCGAAGATGTCAACATCAATAGGCAGCGCATTTATCAGCCGAATAGCCCTTGCAACTGGAGATTCAAAAGACCTACGTGACAAACAAGTTTTGACAAAGAAAATTGATTTGTCTTTGTTACGACCACGTAGGTAAAAGCTGGGAGCATGCAAATTTAAATTTTCAAGGATGTCAGGGTTATCAACTTGGCCCCGAAGAAGAAGAGAAATATGTTTTAATATTGCAATTAGTCTTCGAGCTTCAAGTGAGTGAAATGACAGCATTCCTAAAAGAAACTTGGTTGGATAATATTCCATTAATGAATTGTCATACGGAAAATAGTTGAATTTTTTGAAATAATAATAACGCAGAAATTTTTTATGAACTCGCTCCAGTTGCGACTTAAATTTAAATTCATATGGACCCCAAATAATAGATCCATATTCTAGTTTGCTTAAAACTAAAGAAACATAAAGAGTACGAAACACAGTAGGGTTTTCAAATGGCTTACTTTGCCGAACTATGAATCCAAGAAGTTTACTAGCCTGCAGGGTAATTGAAGAAATGTGGGAATGAAACGTGAAAGAAGAGTCAAATGTTATACCAAGATCAACAACTTCAGACAAACGCTGTAAAGTCATATTCGATATCTCATATTTATATTTGATAGGAAATTTTGAACGAGAGAATGAAATGCAGAAACATTTCGAAATGTTGAAGTCAAGTTTGTTTAATAAGGACCAATTAACAATTGAGTTTATTGAGTTTATAATCTCATCGACTCAATAAAATATGTATCTTTCGCGCTTTCCTGATGTTTAATATTTTATGACTCCTTGTAAACCTCAATATACCTTTAATCTGGGTTTCTAGAATTTTAGATTTGAAAATATTTATAATATTGCCAATAAAAATATATTTATTTAGCGATTGAATAATCTCATTAAAAAAGTAGCGTTATCTGCATTAAATGCGTCATATACGGGGAAGATACACTTAAAAATCACAGCGTTCTTGAATTGCGTATTTTTTGGAAAGTTACGGATTATCTTGGCCCAAATCGCAAGACAGATGACAATTAAATTTTGGAATGAAGTTAAGAAGTCTAAAACAGCGTCCGTATTTTTATTCCCAAAAGGAATATTAAACGAAGTCAACCCTTTCCTTGACTTATTTAGGTACTTCAGCCAAAATGAAATTAGCTTTTACTTTCGTACTGTGTTTCCGCAATATAAAATTTAAAACATTGTTCAATTTTTAAAAAGTGATTTAAGTAATTATGCTTAAAAATACACGGTACGAAAATATGTAAAAAATATTTTGTGTAATCTCAATGCAGAAAAAATCATTTTGATTTATTTATATATAACAAATAAATTGACTTTCCACCAAGAATTGACAGTTAACACCTCAAAAGTGGTTCCGCTATTTTATTAAAATTTAGATATAATATATATTTAGAATAGTTTTTAGTAACATGCAATGCAAATAGAATACAAATATATACGTACGTTATATACAAATTAGGCATAGTCCTACAAAATACCTTATTTTGTTCCCGATTCCAATACGAAATTTGCATCAACGTACGAATAATAGTCTTCAGTCCATTCGTGCAAAAATTTGTATTATTTAAATCTATCTTTTCAATCTGTGTAAAATAAACTATATCAAACATTTTAGTTAAAAATACATTATCTGTTATATCTCATTGTTACAGATAACTTTAAAAAACAAAGGTAAATCGTGAAAGTGAAATATTTTTGTTTGTATTAGTTAATTTATTAAAAAAAATATATGATTTATTCAAATAAACCGGTGAGTCATCCATGTTCATACATGTATTTTTTTCGTTCTTGAGCTACCAGTCAGCATTTTTTTATGTCATCAGCATGCACCATGAAAATATGTCACGTTTACGCTATCTCGTCTAGCGGAAAAGGTTTTTTTGCAATTCTTAAGCAAATGCAAGTTTACTGGGGTAATTTTTATGATGCAAACCGCAAAATTATCTAGGTCGAGCGATACGTAGGTGTCTACATTTTATAACCTTTAAGGATGACCCATGAAATGTAAAATATTACGTATTATTAAGTATTGACGATGTATGGGCATATAGCGTATTTAAAGTGGCAATATTTTAAATTTATTGTGAGTATTTTAGTGTAATGGAATTTTAAATTAATCTATTTGGAGTACATATTATGTGAAAGAATAAGAATAACACATTTGGTTGAATATTAAATAATGATCACTTATCTTCTTCGACGCTTCATTTTAACTACAATCATGTTATATATTTTCACGACTTTAGAGTTTCGTTGAAGTAGCATTTGAATTCACTTTTCGACACTTTTCAGTTGCATGGCAGGAAAGAGATGCTGGTGAAGAGACGTCAGGAGGAGGATGGGCAGCTTTACGATGCCTTCCGTGTGCGGAAGGTTGTCTCTCGTGTACGGGTCCTCAGCCATGCAGAGCATTATACAATTGGCCATTCAGGTAAATAGCAATACTTGGTATTGGTTTTTTTTTTTTAAATTAACTTCTTTCAAGAATAATTGTATAAAGATCAGGGCTGATTTTGCTCGTTGCGAAAAAGTATATATATATGATATTAAACAAAGTGTTTTTAAAAATGTTTTCTGGGAAATGCGATAATCCTAATATGTAGATCCGTCAATTTAGTTAAACCGGAATTTATTTATTGGGTATTCTCATTTCTATTGTTCTAATATCAGACAAAGAAATTCTCGTTTCATATTTCAGTCCGGGATTGCTATTAATTAAACCGCGATTTGGAAGAGAGCAATGATAAAGGAACTTTTTCTCTATAATAAATACAGACAATGCAATTTTCTTTAGACTGTGAATTCACTGCGGCTTTGAATTAATCTACATAAGTGCTATTTTTAATGGAGATTTTCAATTAGTTAATTGGAAAAATATTTGAAGATTTTTGTGAAGTTTCGTAAGAGTCAGTGGTACGAATGGTTAAAGGTGAATACTTAGTAATAAGTTTTTCTTATTTTTTTAAACATGTATCTTTTAATTTCATAATTCAGTTTTAATCAGCTTATTGAACTGAATTAATGGATTTTATTTGGTGAAACAAGAACATAGACAGACATTTTTACGATTATTATGAACCGAAAAGAGGGTGCTAGTGGCCCTGGTGATTTCTCACTAAATCAACCAATAATAATTTAATACAATGGAACCCCGATCTTACGTTCTCGTATTATACGTTTTCCCGCGTGGTTTAGTTTTCAAATATAACATTAACAGGTGATAAAAATACAATGTGGGCCGCGTTTAAATATTTAAAAATAGAAATTACATATGATATCATACTCAGACTCTACATAAATTCAATGTTGTAAAACAATTGCATACGGGCTCACCGGGCTACCGGGATTTTTCCCGGAATTCCGCCAAACGTAGTCGCCCTTGTGAACCGATGCTGCAAACGTTTTAAATCGATGTTCAGTTGGTGAAGAAACATTTTTTTATCATTACAGAAGTGTTTTGCTTGGGATATCAGCATGGTGTGCAGGTGGGACGGCACTCTTAGCAGCTTTTTTACATCGCCACCGTCGAGCTAGAGTTTTTAGGAGTGCCAGCCCAGTTTTTCTTGCCATCACACTTCTTGGGTGTGCTATTATGTACCTAGAGGTAAATATTACGGTTCCATGACAAAACAGAACATGACTTCAGAATATGATAAAACAGAACATGACAAAAAACCTAACCTAACCTAAACCACCTATTTTATCATATTCTCAAAGTCATGTTCTGTTTTGTCCGGATACCAAATATTACAATGATACAACAATAAAAATTATATGCGACTGATTTTTCATGTTATGTAAAAAAAAGTCTCACATACTATTAATATATTCTGAAAACTCTGTTTTTTCGAAACTAATGAGGATAAGAGATATTATTGTGAGATGAATATAATTGACTATTTTATGGAAAGACTTGAAATTATATAATTCAAAATATATTTTGGACTAGGTATCTCGTTTCGAAAAAAACGTTGAATTTCTTTTCTCATTGCTTATTACATTTTAGGGTGATTTGTATAATAATTTACTTAAAGTTAATTTATTACTTTGAATAGAAATTTATCAAGAAATTGTCTACAGCGACGCAAATAGTTTTACCGCAACTATCCATTGTGCAAAAGCGTCGCTCGCTAAACTTTCAAACTACTTAATAAAGTTTTACGATAAAATTTCTGAATATGTTTCAAAATAGTTAGTTATGTATGGCACAAGTAAACGCCAGCGCAGTAGCGTGTAAGTTGATTTAATATCATTTTAGGTTTTACATTGAAAGAACTAAGTGGTAACTTTGATTCATAAATATTGCGGAAATCTTATGTAATTATTTGAATACTAATTTTCTTCGTGTAGATGGCCGCCATATTTCCAGTTTTGGACATCTACAGTTGCGTAGCAACAAAGTGGTGTCGCCATCTTGGATTTTGCATAACCTACACTGCATTGCTTATGAAAACTTGGCGGTAAGTTTATTGAATTTTCAGTTTAATTAAATTATTTCAGAAAACCGCTACCGGCAGCTATCACTATTCCCGAGATCGGGAATTGTCAGCAAAAACGCGCGATAGACTACACCGGGAATTTTTTGGGAGGGCATAATAAAAGAAAATTACGGTGTCCATAATTAACGATAATAATTATTATATGCTTAACTTTATCATTAAACAACACTTTTACTTACAAAAATCTTTATATGAAACAAAAAAATATTATTGACGATTCAACTGAAGGCGTTTGATGGAATTTCAATATCAAATTTGAATCATTTTAAAAATTCAAAAAAAATAATAATGTGTTATAAATATAATATGTCGACACTGCCACACTGCCACACTGATAGAATTGCAGCTTAAGCATACTTTATGAATAATATGTAATTCACGTATTGTGTAACAATAAATGACGTGTATTTCATCTCTTTGAGAAATGTCTTTAGACTGCCAAAATTAAAAAGGAATATTTTTTTTACAATGAATATTATATGGAATCACAGTAAATTTATTGAGGTCAGGGCTGGTTTCGCTCATCGCGAGCATTTTTAACTGAAACAAACTGAAATTAAAACCAAATACAAAAAAAAATGTTATTTTTAGTATAATGCCGCTCTACCAAGTATCGACAGTGAGCTCCTTAAAAGTTACCAAATTTATTTTTAAATTCACAAATAACTTCCACAAAGTTACTGCCGAATCCATCAAAATTATTGTGCTTTCGGAATTTTAATCAATTACTATTTTACTTTCTAGGGTGTCCCTTACATATAGAGTGAAATCTGCCCATGCTGTGAAACTAACAGAGCGTCAGTTGCTGCGGTGGCTTCTGCCAGTATTATTAGTTGCACTTGTTTATTTAGGCACTTGGACATTATCCGATCCACCACATGCTGAAGATGTAAGAAAAATACTACCATTAAACTTAGTCTTCCCCACCACTAATATTATGAAAGTTATCCATTACATTGAAAAACCATGTTGCCCTCGGGATATATTTCAATAGGAAGAAATCAAAATCATTCTCAACCTCTCTATTCAACAAAGCTAGTTATACAAGGAAGGAATTAGTATGTATTTATATTATTAAAATGTTATAAGTATAAAGTAAGTGGATTATTCTATCCCCACATATTTATTTTTTATTCATTTATGTTTATATTGGCAACTGGTAATGTGGAATACGCATTGTTTCTCTATGTGCTTAGATTTAAAAAATAATATATTGTATGTTTCCAAATGTGGAATGGAAGCATTATTGACTAGATCACACTGTTTGGCAGAGTATATTCGTTGAGAAACATAGTTAGTTCATAAACTACATCAAAACCAAGAAAAATATGAATATAATGCATATATTATGGGTATATATTGAGGATTTGCAATGGATACTTTTATCCCTGACTTTTAAGCACAAGTAGTTCCTAAATCTAAATAATCTGAAATATGCACTACGTGTAAATGTGTCTTTATTTTATAATTATAATCTACCATTAACATGCAACAATTGTAACCTCTTTTGGCATGCATGTTTCGTTTTAATAGATTACTGATCAAGAAGGACTTAAGTTTAAGCAATGTGCATACAATTGGTGGGATCACAGTTTGGCTTTTGGTGAGTAATACATGCGTTTATATTTTGCATGTTTCAAATAACATTATTGTATTAAGTTTAGCATATTGGGAAAGTTAATGTACTTATAACTGACTCATGTGTAAGTAAAAAATACTGCTATTATAATTATATTTGAAAATATTTATTTCAGGAGAATTGGCATTCCTGCTTTGGGGTATACGTGTATGTTATGGAGTTAGACATGCCGAGTCTTTGTACAATGAAGCTCGGCTTATCTCTTATGCCATTTACAATATTGCTGCTGTCAACTGTCTGATGTTAACTTTCCAGTAAGTCCTTTATAACTCCATAAATATATAAACGATAGAATATAAAAAGTAAAACTAATAAACATGCGTAAAGCAGAAACTCTTGGTATAATGTGATGTTTTGATTTCAGTTTATTGATATTTCCAAGAGTAGGTCCAGATATGAAATACTTCTTGGGATTTGTGAGAACTCAACTGTCAACATCTGTAACAGTTGCATTAGTTTTTGGCCCAAAGGTGA
Source organism: Himalopsyche kuldschensis (assembly GCA_028554975.1). Lineage (NCBI taxonomy): Eukaryota > Metazoa > Arthropoda > Insecta > Trichoptera > Rhyacophilidae > Himalopsyche > Himalopsyche kuldschensis. The sequence goes on from JAHFWI010000003.1 coordinate 21,183,073, forward strand.
GTTGATATTTAATATGTATAGCACAAATAATATCCATTGTCCTATAGTTTTTATAATAAGTTAAGAATACTGATAATCTTATTAAGTTCTATTGATATCTTCATTTATTTAATATTTCAACAAAAATGTGCAATTATTCTACAGGTGGTGCGAGTTTGGAGAGGTTTTGGAGACCAATGGGACAGCAGAGCAGCAAGAGGAGTGTCTGCTTCATTTTCACTTAATGGCATTGGATCTGTACATCCACATCCTCCTCCAACACCCCATGATCTTGCACAGGAAAATGATGAATTAAAGGTTAATAAAACGCTCAGTTTTAATAACTAAATATAATTCTATTATTATCAATTTTGGTACAACTATCCCTAAATTATGCTTTTCATACATAAACTAGTTTTCTTTCGACGCTTTTAGGAAGAAGTTCAAAAACTTGCAGCACAGATTGAGTTCATGAAGATTGTTCAAATGGAACTTCACAACCGTCATCTGAGACCACGGCCAGGAGGACATTTTACTTTGCCAGCTCCACCTCAACCTCAGGTTTGTAGTTTACAAAATTGTAATAAAATTAAATTCTGTTTTTTGAATATTTTATATTTATTCTTTCATTGGGATGCCTTCAACTTCAATATTTGTGATTAGATGAAATTACCAATAGAGACAACATATTTTAAACCTCAAACAACTTTTGCAACATTTTTTATCATTAGTAAGGAGGCCTCCAAAATTATTTTGCGCCTGGTCTCGAGAGTACTTAATCCAGCACTGATCACAATTGATTTTGTTAATATCATATTAAAATTATTGTATTACTCAAGTGATTTAAAAATGGCATATTAACAATGGTTTGTCAATGGCGTGTATTTAATGGAGCAGTAACTAATTCAAGTTTTGGTCAGTGAAATAAATAAATGGTCAGTGAAAAATCAAAATGGTCAATTAATATTATAAGCGGTCAGTTGTATCAGTTTGAATGTGGTCAGTTATTTCATAAAATGGTCAGTTATGTATTTATATGGTTAGTTATTTATTAAAAACGGTTAGTATTTCAATTAAATTGTCAGTCAACAATAAAACACTGACCAAAATTAATTATTAACTGACCATTTATTATTTTTAACTGACCGTTTTAAGTATTTATTACTGACCATTTATCGAATTAGAAACTGACCAAATAATTAGTTGTGTTTGTCAATGTCGAAAATATATTTATTTATTTGTCAAATGAGGTTTATATTGTGTTTTCATACTATAGATAAATATATATTACTAAATATGCTTAGGGCAGTGACGAAGTGGAGAAAGAAAAAGATGGCAATCGTGGAGGATGACTGGTAGCAGTGGGAGTGGGGATGGGAGTGGCATGGTGTGCGAGCGGGTGGCGATGGCCGGGGCCCACCGCACGCGCTCCTGCCCGAACACTCGAAACTCGACCGCCAGTTTACGTTTAGTTGACACAATATGTTGCTCTTCGCTATCGTAGAAAAGGTCCATCGCCATTCTTCCATCCCGGGACTCTCGACTGCATGTACTGAATTTTATTGCATAAAAATAATTCAACAGGCAGCTAGCAATGAGTAAACAACAGTTCATATTCGCTAGATAGTCTTGTTGTTTTTACTATTTATATGATTTTCGTGTCAATATTTAATTATTTTTGCAATATTGAAATGTTTGATAAGTTATAGATACGCTTGCTACATTTTTTTAAATATTCATATAAAGCAGGGGTGGCCAAACTTTAACCATTACGGGCGAATTTTTTGGCGGCGGTCGACTCAATGAAAATAAATTGAATTTTAATAAATGATAATTCATTGAAATAAAAGAGGAATCAGTACACTAGACAGGCGGGCGACTTGGAATAGCTAAGCGATCAACGCTTTGGCCACTCCTGATGTAGTGTATAATATAATAACAGCTGATAATCAGTTTAAAGTCATGGTCATCATTTGGCAGTAAAATCATTTTTGATTTAAAATTTGTAAACAAATCTTTAAATGTATGGCATAAAATTATTTAAAAAGAATAGTTTTACATCTCTTATATAATTTTATTTGTAGATGTTCACTCATTCTTATAAATTTTAGAAGTAAAAATGTTCTGAATGGTGTCTTATGCACAAATTATTTTAAAAAAATGGTATCATATATTATATTTAAAGAAATCGGAATGATTATTGAAATTATTATTTTCAACTGAATGCCAATGCGTCTTTGTCGCTACTTTACAGTCATAAGAGCTAATGACAAAATGCATATTCTGAAATGCGAAACGTAGACTATTAGTTGGAACTCAGCAATTTATAGGTTGAATTGTTCAATGACATTTTTATACTGTTGCCTGATTGGTGTCCATTGTCTTTTTACTTGCGACAGAAGTAATAGATGTAGTATAAAATTAATAATTACCTTATGTTTAATAAATTCATTAATTTATTACATGTGACTTGAAAAGCTTTTAATATAAGAATAATACTTCTTTTGATTTTATTATTAATTAAAAATAAGCAGCAACTTTTCATCTAGCTTAAAGTTGCCAATGATAGTAACTGTGTATTCAATTTTCGTAAATATGTTCTTGTTAAAATAAATATGTTCTTAAATAGATACAAATTTGTATATAAAAATTTGTTAGTTTCTACCAAATAATATCATGAAATTAAATTTATTATGCCCATGCATTCCACTCCCACGACGTGAGGATTTGTAATAACTTTTTTTATAACCGGATGAATAAATTTCGAAAATTATATACTAATATGAATTAACCCTTGATAATGCATCTGTTATTATAATAAATGTTTCAAATAAATGTCTAATTGTAAAATGTATGTACAAATGTAATTTATTTTGATTCATATTTTCTCATATAACCTAACCTAATTTTTATACAGACTATATATTGTCGTAAAAGAAATATTCAATCAAAATTAGTAAAGTTTAAATATACCAAAGATAATTTCTATATCATCTAAAAGTACAATAAACTTTGTAAAATGATTTATTATTATATTTTTGTAAATGTATATTGAATTTCATATGAAAATCATTATTTTTAATAATTCATGAAACAACATAATGTTGTTTACGTGTTGGACAATGTTTATGTGCCAGATTTTTTTATTTACATTCCTAAAAATCTGTGTATTGAAATTTTAGGATAGTTTTGTAATATGATCACTTCAATATTAAACATTCATGACTACAATAAATTATTGTAAAGTCAACCATTAATACCAGTTAATCGTGAATTAAAAAACTTTTTCATTATATCACAGATGAAGATATTTTATTTTGGTGTTTTGAAATGTAAAAATATGTAATTTACTCTAAAGCTGATAACATTGTTGCATATTATATTAAACTTGCTTCACTTTGATGACTCATCGGGCTGTGTCTGAAAATAATATTATTGAATTATTAAAGATTACTCTTGTATAAATTTTTTAGTAAATGTACAACTTTTATCATATTTGAATGCTTGTTTTTGTGGTAATTGCACTTTTTTAAATAGCGCACAGTATTCAAAATGATTAACAGCATTGACTCTGATATTATATATAAAATTGTATGTATACTGTATATGTGAACTATTCCAGTTTAAAGAGTCATTATTTCTACTCAATCAATAAAAAAAATCCCGTTATAAACCGCTTCAATCTTTCAGAGTTATCATTGACATGGACAAGTCTTTTCCAACTGTTTCAAATTGCCAAAACATTTTTGCAGATACATCATACTCAAATATTTGTAAACTTTCACCATCTTTACGTTTTCATAAATTGAGCTTGGTACAAAACCCTTATTTTGTTATCGGAGTGTGAATGAGTAATTTTAATTGTCGTAGGAACAATGAACAAAATATCAATTCAAATGAATTAGCAATTGCATGTATAGATATGAATTCTGTCTCTCACCGTATACATTTTTGTTGTTTTTTATGATAAATTTCTATATCTCTTCATATTTTATCTTTTTAGTGTATAAAATATTACCATGAGATATTGAAAACATAATGTTTAAAATATACTAGTCATTTTAGTAGCATAGACAGCAAAATAGTATAGTTATATCTTATAATTAATCTGTATATTTCAGCTGATAATTTTATTTGGCATTTTATTTTTATTTCAAAGCGTATACTTCATGACCGGGGTAGATGTTAAAAAATGAATTCTTAATGCTACCTTTAACCATATGCATATTCTCACCGTACAGTAGCCCTCATACATAATGTAATACCCATTGGGCTGAAATAAACTGTGATATTAACATAAGTATTGAACATAACGTCAATTTCTAAGACTAATCAAATACAAGTGATGAATATTTCACTCAGAGATTCAATATTGGGGATGAAGCGTGAGGTATATTTATTTATTGGTCAATAAATGTATTGTATCCTTTCAAATGGGATCCGCAATCATGTTTTAACAATTTCTTACTATAGTGATCTTATAATACTATTAGTAAATACATTTTCAAGTGTAAAGCAAGTTATCACATCACACTTTGTTCGGTTCGTCTATTCCAGATGGCCGTTTATAACTGGCAAGCTGCCTTCACTGCGGGTAGCTTGTGTTTAAGTCTAATAGAATGCCGCTGACTGCGCTTTGAATGTCTACTTAAAAATATACCAATTTTTTTCATGTTGTTAAAAAAAATGCAATCATCAATGAATGGGCTCGTAGCTGACTTCAATAAATATTTTGGATGTACGAGATAGGAAAAAATGTGATAAGAAGAGACTTGAAGGAATGTTGCAATTGAAGTATAAGCCTTAATATTTAGTTGACAGACTTGAATACAAATTATTTTTTTTTCATTTGAAAGAAATAAATAAACATTGTTTAAAATTATTCTCCATTTAACCGGGTTAAAAATAAATGTATCATAAATCAAAGAACAAAGAAAAGAAGGCATTGATTGTGGTATTGTCAAGTAATTTTGATTTCTCATTGCAAATATAGTTTCAACAAAAGTTTTTGGCGTGCACGCATAGTTGTCTGGATATTGGGAGTGCTTCAAGTTTATGATATTCTGATCAACATATGTTTGTTGTTAGACAATAACAAAATTTTGTAAAAAAAACACTCATAAATTGATATTACATATATATTCTTTCATGTTGTTTATAAATTTAAAGTTGGCTAATGTATAATATTTTATGATGTTGCATTTATGAAAGATTATAACATATTTGAAATTATAGTTAATCTAAAATAGTATATATGAGAACTTAATAAGTATAATATTATAAAAACTGTTATTAGTATTGCAATCCATGAAAATGAGGATTGCAGCAGAGAATAATGTGAATATATATAACACGCAAATATTGAAAAAGACTTTCAGAGATTTACTGGAAGCTTTAGCATGATTATCATTATCGCTATCTGCAAAGGCAATCCATATAAGGATAGAAAGATTAGGAACATGTATAATATGAAAGTCTCATATGTAATTGTACATATTAAGAAAATTTTAGATTCTTATGGTGTTTTAATTTATGAATCTTGATTTTTTTAAAAATATTTTGATGCCGATATTAGGCTGTTTACTTAGAATGGTATATAGTGTATGGTAAAACGCTACATATCCAATGCTTAAGTAGATATAATGAATTGCACCTATGTTTAAACTGTGTCTTAAATGAGTTTAAATACTTTACGGTAACTCAGAAAGCCAGGTTGATATGAAGTTACAAAATTGAATAATGATTTATCAAAATTTGATTAAGAAAAACACATGTTTATCCTAATAGTGAGATCATGATGTTGTGCATATTAAATTTCCTAGTATTGTTGCAATCTTTGAAGCAATTCATCATTGTTAAAATGTATTGTTCAATACTTTACCCTTTAACAGTTTCAATTCAAGATATAAAAAATATCTTTACATTGTGATTCATTACATGTAACCAAAGATATTCTTATCTTTTTGTAATTATGTTACAAATTTGGTGTTTTTGTCCTTTTCTGAAAATTTTAATCACATTATATTGGAATTTTTAACATAATAAAGCCATAAAAGATCTTAAATCAAAATTCAATATCATTTCTTTCAAGTTATGACTTCCATTTTTATGAATTCTGACATGAAAATGTTCATTTCGTGGAAGTATTTGTTTGAATAAAATACTTCTTTAATTATAGCAATTTTCAATATGGTTACTCTAAAAATAATGCGCTCAATTAAAAAAAAAGCTTTCTTTTATTATTAAATAATTTTTATTATAGAAATATAACTTGATTTCAACAGCAAAAGTATATTAAGCCATATTTATTTTATCTTAATATTCTTTTTTACACTAAAGGGATGGGTGTCAATATAATCGTTGATGGTGTTAAAAAATACATATATTCCACAAAAAAACAAATTCGGTACATTGTCATTCCACATACAGTAGAACCTTGATTATCAGGACTGATTGGAGATGAAGATAGTCCGGATAAGGACAAATCCAGATAATCGAAAAAATCATAATTGACAGTGGACGCAATTCGCCACGTGCATGTCAGCAAATTTGTAGTGTTTTTGTTTAATTTGACCAATCCGGATAATCGAGGTTCTACTGTATCTAATATGTTGAATAACAGTTATCAAATTTAGTTTTATATTGAAAATGAATTTCCACAAAGTTACCGCCGAATCCATCGAAAATATTTCATTTGTGTGCATATTTACCAACTTCATTAATGTTAAGACATATTGCAAAACATATTGAGTGTCTGTAATAATCATGATCATAGTAACATAAGATATAAAATAAAGACGTTTGTAGAATGTAGTAATATATATTATATTATTAAGTGTGATACTTGTCATAAAGAAACTGTTGTTATATTATACCTATTAGAAATTTATTTATTTCCTATGAACATGAAAATAAAAATAATATATGTTTTTATGTGTAAAAATGAATAATATTATACATACATTAAACCTTAAAAGATTATGACAAACAAATAATATATACTGATGTTAATAAATGTGTTCAAACATATTGTTTTTTAATCTATTTTCATAGACCCTAGAGATGATTATTTAACAGTGTTATATTAGGTCGAGTCCTAAATACTGCTGTATTTTTACATAGACAGTGGTTTTTTTTTCCTTCTTAGATTTGTATGATACAAACAAGTGTTATCACATTCTTCAGTTTAAAGCCAGCGGTTGGACTAAATGGAGCCCTTGTGAATTTTTAAATCAACAAATAATTGTGTGCATATGCAATAGTGTTTACTTTTTTAAATCAATAAAAGCCATAACTGTAGCAATTAAAACATCTGTGATTTGTATGCGCAAATTATATGTATAGCTTCAACACTATGCATATTTTTTTCATATATATATCAAGAATGCACAAAAATCAATAAACAGCACTAAAAGCTCTATACATTAAGATCACTTTTTATTAGCCAATTTTCCCAAAAATCGAACTTAAAAACAAGATCAATAATTCTGATCGTTAATCTTAGACAATGTTTGTAATTGTGTGTACGGAGGTATCATAAGACCTTCTCTCGCAAAACGCAGAATATCCACAGCCTGTTGTGCCTTTTGAAGTATGTGGGCTACGTCCAGTTTATGTAATTCTCTCGTCATTACGTCGTTAGCCGCATCTGCACGTTCGACACGACGACGTAAATCTTCATTATCTGCTTTCAAGCATTTGATTTCGTCTTCATTGACAACATCTACATAATCTTCATCTTCGGGAAGTAAAACATTCACAGGTATTGAAAAGAATTTGTCCACCTCAGAGTATAATCCTTCCAAGGGTTTTTCGGAGTTTTCTAAGCAGAATTTCGCCAAAGCGTCACATTTAGAAGAAAGTCTATTTTTTCTGTCGTCGCTCAAGCGATCAGTATCCTCAGACGATGTCAAAAAACTTTTTGCCTGGTGAATTTGCGATTGTATTGCGAATTCCACCAGATCTTTTAGAGACTCTTTCAATTTTTCTCTTCCAAACCCAAAGAATTGAGTTTCGTACTCTTCGTTAATACTCCCAATACCAGTATCAATACCTTGTTTTGCCATTTGGGAATACATTCTCGGTGTAAACAACTTAACTAAAATTTTGTTTTCGACAAATTTAATACAACGTCAAGATTTGAAAGATTCAAATTTTGTTTTGTTGCCAACAATAAAAACAAATGTTATCAATCAAATTGTCGCAAAAAATAATAATATTTAAATACCTACCTGTGCTTTCTTACAATATAGCTCTTTCTACAAGTTAGCAAATAAGGCTTTTGGTCAAAATTTCTGTTAGGCTTGTGGAGTTGGAGCTGGAGTAGTGGAGTCGAGGTGCTTTGGTCGAAGTCGGTGCCAGAGTCTTGAAAAACTTTTGCCAATGTTTGACTTTGTTTTATTTTTTTATGCCGATAACATTTGTAATATGAAAAATTTTACTATTTGCCAGATTGCTTGGCTGATCTTTAGTTTAGAAAAAATATGACAAAATTAAAAAAAAATAATCTCAGTCAAGTTGTTTGCTAAAGGCGGAATCACTAACTTCGAAAATAAATATTGAATAATGGTTATCGATTCAAATATTACTGATATGGTTATGCTTATAACAGGTATTCATATTTTCTTCTGCCAGAAGAATACAACAATTATTATAATTGCGCGATCATAATAATATAATTTATCTTGAGCTAATACCAAAAGCATTCATCAATTGCAGTCTACGATTGCGCGAGAATAGCTGATGGTGCATCACCCTCAATATCATACATACTATCTAAATATTACTCGGTGAAAAATAATATGTAATGTGATTTAGTCATAGACAAGATAATAAAGAGTTAATATTATCAAAATAATCTTCTGGCAATCCTTAATTCACAACTGACAGTGAAAAGAGCGGCTAATCAAAAAGTATTCCTTTTGTCTATGACATAGTCACGCAACATTCTCAACTCAGATGATTGAATATTCTCGTTGGTGAATGTTTCACGATTGATCAATCTAGTCAATATCATCTTTAATCAATCAATTTTTCAGAGATTAAACTATATATTTAAACATACTTTACAGATTGCTTTGTTATGGAATGCATTGATACATTATATGATCATGAGAGAACTGCAGGTGTAGATGTAAGGTTTTGGTAGTTTAAAAGTACATATATCTCATGTTTTATTAAAATAGTTACTTTCGCAATCAATTGTAATCACCCTTTTATTTTCTTCAGGATACATGGTTTAAACCTGTAGAAGTGAATGATTTAATTTCTCAATCAAAGGCTCAACATTTAAAAAAAATCCGCACTATTGGATATCTCCGCTATAGCAATGGGGATTGTTATATACAAAATGTAAGTAAATTGCTCAATGTGCAATGTCAGGCACTTTTTACTTGTGGAAAATAGTTTTCCACTCCCACATGCACCTTTATTTTCTAAAGGGTTACTGAAATTATTTGAACCACTGGATAAATAGAATTAGCTTATGATATTTAATTAATGATTTCTATCATAATCCCTTTCAGCTAGATTCGGTTTTCGGTTCTACCAAATGCCAAATACTAGTTTTGATAGATAACTTGGCCACTATACCTCAATTATCGCCACCACAACCAGTACAAATATTTGGTGAGGTGTGCTATGTAAGTACACCATACATATTGTTTCTGAATGGTCATTGCTGATATGTAAATGCTCAATTGATGGTTCTTCACCGAGACAGAAGGGGTGGTTTGTTGACTTTCAAGTATATTGACTGATATTACTGATTTTCCTAAACTTAGTTTAAAGTTTTAAAGTAAAGTAAAATGAAGTTAGAACAAAGCAAATGCTAAAATTTATACTATAAATGCATTAAGCACTGCTTGTATTTTAGTTTGTGTAGTAAAACATTTTAGGTCATTGACTTATGTGTACGACATCCCTTGCGACATATTAATATCACATAAATATATATTTATTTCCTGTAAATTTCACTTCCGATACCGAAATCTTAATATTAATTTAGAATTCAATGAGTACTTATTTTATTTTCTGTTTTAATTTAGCCAAAGGCAATATTTTGTGGAACTGTTGTTGACACACATTCAGATGGAATCGAAAGCAAAGGTGAGGACATGTTTGCACACATTATCAGGGTATATGCTGTACACAAAAGAATATTTTAGGAACCAATATCATTCTTAAGTTTGGAGAATTTTCGTTTATTTCTCCAAAAAAATATATGTGAAAACTTTTGTATCACCCCAATACTTCATTAAGTATTCAATACTATTATTTCTGTACATCTTGTCAATCAGCCAATTAAAGACATGGCTAGAACCTGATTCATACTTAAATATATTTATCAATATTTTCAACATTTAATGTTAGTTATCATAAATGACTACACAAGACCCATCGATCTTGCTCGACATTCCGGCGGATCCTGGTATATTTTTGGTCCAAAATACCATCCTAAAATATTCACCACCAAACTTTTTGTTATTTCTGCAATAAAATATAGATTTATTATCGTTTTCAGTTTCAAATAATGAGAATACTTGCAGAGAAAGAACAGTAGGAATAAAAGCCAAGGTGATTCAGTACGTTCTTCCGTCTATAATTCATCAAATGAATGTTATAGTCCTAGAGAGCTCTAAACGATGAATCAATCATACAGTAATTATATAAGAATTAATGTTCTATCAAACAATTATGTATCACAAACTTTTTACCATTCCTTTAATACGTGATGTCATTTCAATAATTTAGATGTTTTAAAATTTTTATTAAAACAACAGTGTTATAAAAAATAATAAACTTTTTATTCAAAACCATCATATTTACATCATTAAATTAAAATATTCTCTCATTTTATAAATCTGAAAACACTGATCAATAATTAGTGGTTTTATACTCGACACAATTTTGATGCAGTGTTTTAATAAATTTCAGCTTCTGAAGGTATTCTTCTTTAAATAAAAGTAACATCAATATTGGTAAGATTGGACACATCTTTGTAACATACACCAAAATAGTGTGATTCTATTGGAATCTGTCCTAATTAAAAGGGGGGAAAACGACTAACCAGCTGCCATTTAAAAAAGGAGTGAAGCAATATTATTGTTTCTAATGCATCAACAGTCAAATTTTATCTTAGAACACAGGTTTTGGTGACACAAAAATCTATCATTTATCATTAATTATAAACCTCTTATGTTGGGGCTTAGATCAGTGATGCAATTTGGGGAATATTTTCAACAGACTGAAGAGTTTTTATCATCAACTTGCCTAATTTTATGTATAAAAATGTGACACCACAATAATAATTATGGATGGAGGACTGAAATTTTATAAAAGAAGTCTGAGCCCATGAAACACAATTAATTTGTCATCAAGGCCAAACCTAGACTTGAGCAGAGAATAAAGCATACCAGTATAAAAAAAAATTAATTAGCAAAATTATTGTAAATACTGTTTTGCAGGAGCAAAAAATGATTTGCTAATGAATTTAAATTCCGTGGATTTACAATTGATTTCCCTATTAAATGTGGTTTTAATCTAAAGAGAAATATTCAGCATTCCATATTATTTAATCCTCCAAAATTATCATAAATGGTTAACAATTCAGCGAAAAAAATCTGAGATAATTTATGTCTTTTAAGTTGAAAACGAGCAATATTCAGCACATTGGGTGCTGAGAACACGCCTAGCATGTTCCAAAGCATATTAAAACACAGGTCTAGCATTAAATGTGCTAAATATACGTTATTATATTTTTAATTTTCTCAACTTTATGTTTAAACATGTGGAAAATACATAATATGGTGTCAATTTGAAAGCATTAAATTAATAATAATTTTCTTTGACATATGTCATGCATAACGGTTTGCAACAATGCAACTGATAAAAATGCAACTTTAGGCTCGATATATTCAACTGTATGACAATTGATCACAAAGAATTAGAGGTGTACACATACAATAACACACAGATATTATTTATTATTTAGTATGATTGATTCAATTTGCTATAAAAATAAATAACATTTAAATACTCCTAGACAAATATCGCTAGAAAAATATTAAAGGGGTAAAAATCAATATTAAAAAGTACAAATTCAACTATTTTAACAATATTCACTAAGGATAAAAAAAAAACTATCAAGTATGCCTAATTAAATACAAAAAAATCAATTTAAATATTTATTGGTCTCATAAACATATTATGCAATACTTTTACATCTTATTTTACATATGTAGTGGGTAACAAGGGAATTCAATCAACAAAATAAATAATATTTTCGCACATAATATAACACTTGTATCCTTACCTATTTGTCAAAGCATGTAATTTTTCGCATTTTATAGGACAGGATTTTTTTAATTTAAAGATTAAATGATTTTAAATATTGATATACCATTAATAACACTCTTTTTTAAATCTAAAATTAAAACTGGTCGGCTACTGAGGACTAATGGCAAGAGCTTTACCCTTACTAGAAGGTTAGCTTAATTTCTTTAACTAGATCAATATGCTTCTGCCAATTTGGTATGGATATTATATACGTATTTATAAAGAAATCAAACAATAAAAGCCGCTTCAGCATTTTTTATGAGGGTTATTTATCGCATGTATATAACTAGGCATCCAACCCCATAAGAAAAAATTACTATCATTTATATTTAATGATGATTAAGCCCTATAAAAAGACCTCTAATAACTTATAGCATGAAACTTATTTTCATAAATAATGCTCACTTTTCCATTGCTGCGTCATACAAGTATAACAACTGTCACAAGGCAGATATAAACATTTAATTATAATTAGGAAATGAAATGGGTGTACATATATTTAGAATTGAAGGATTACACGAATTCCACCTCAGAACCTATACAGCGAGTCTAAAATGAATGTAGCAAATTTTCTCCGACAATTAAAATCAATTTGATAGGAATTTTGATACTATTTATATATTTGAGAACCTCCAAATCTCTAAAATATGTCATTTGAGAAGTGGGTAAACTATAATGATATCCCATTCGCTTGATTCATAATAAACTGAATATATATTTCATTCCCATGGTATAAATGTATTTGATCGATTTTCATTATAATAAGTCTTGGCTAAAACAGAATTATCATCAAAAAGATTTGTGATAAAATATACATATATATTGCCTACAAGTCAAATAAGTTCTGTCAACAGTATGTCTGCAATGTCCATTTAATATGCTCAAGATGGTAATTATTTACTGTTGAAAATCACTGAATTCATCATAAAAATAATATATAAATACACCTTTCTTGAGCCCCGTGTTCTAAAGCAATTTTTATCAAAATATTTAGTATGAATTTATGACGGCTAATGTTTCACCATATAAATTGCAAAATTCCTATAAAAAATCTGCCCCACTGCAAGAAAAATAGAATATATCGAATAAAAAATGGGATATTTATAATAGAAAAGTTTTCTCACGTAGCGAGTATAAAAGACAGGGTGAAATAACATAAGGCTTCATATTATTCAGGTTTCATTTTGCGGTTCCAACTCGTCTAGCGTATCGTTGGAGCTAGAATGAGTGAGATCGCTAAGCTCATCTAAATGCTTCTGCTTCTTTCGTACATTCCAATGGAGACATTCAGCCAATGAATCGAACCAGTCGGATATTTGGTCTTGAGCACAAATGGAAGGCACGGGGTATACTGACGTTGTCACACGTAGGCTGTAAAAATCATTAAAAAAATATGAAGCAGAGGAACTTTAAAGAAATTCATTTTGTATCTGAATATGCGATGAAAATTTTACCCCACAAAATATAGGCAGATTTGAAACAGAATTGCGTGAATTAGTTAGTAATAATTGCATACTAAGTAAAACGACAATTTAAATCCATCAGGAGAAAGAAGATCTCATAATTATCTCTCCATACAATGTGTTCACTAAATATGCTAATTTGGAAACAATTTCCACAAAACCTACAACTACTTTTCAAAAAGATGTGGAAAGTGATTGTTTGATGAATTATATTATCAGCCAACTCTAAATAAATGGTAAATATATATTCAAAAACATCTATAAAGATTTAACTATTATAGTAATGAAGGTTTTTATGTTTGTTATTTTCAATATAAATAATTTTTCATGTGGTTTTGTGGATCTTAATTTAGAATTAACAACTGAGAGTTCTACAACCTTTTGTGGATGATTTAATAGAATGAAAAGGGTCATATTTTCATATATTTGACTAATATTGATCTACATCTCATAATTCATTGTTTTCTTTTACATATTTTACTCCAAAATTTTACAAACATTGCATTTTTTATTTATTTATGATTATGCTACTTAGTTTTACACACACAATCATATATATCAGTGGTTGTCATGTGCGGCCATCAACAGCTTCATAGTAAATGTTGTTATTTTTAAAAAAGTGTTCTTAAAAGCTAATTTCTCAACAAAGACTCAAATGAAATATTTTGTTTGTATTGTGCATCAAGAAGTATTAGTTAGCAAAACTGTAATGTAATGCATGGAAAATAGGGAATTAACAGCGAAAAAAGATTAGAAGCAACACAACTACCCAAAACAAATAGTGCGGACACGAGACATTTCCATCCTGATGTTGACAATGTGGCCAGAGTAAAATGTTATGTGAGAACGACTCATATATGTCATATTCAATTCAATAATTATGTATATTACCAGTTAAAATATTTAAAAAAAAATTTAAATATCAGATATAATTGTAATCAAGGAAGATATATATTCAATTCCAAGGTGGTTAGGTTACATCATGCATCAAGTTTATAAATGGTAAGCTATAATTATATTCATGCATAATGTCACAATTACTATCAGGGACAAGTGATATTGAACACCAAATCAAACAAAGCTAGTTGTACCCAAGCTTCTATATTATGTTAGTTGGTAGCAGAGCATTATTATTATTATCCAGAAAGCCATTCACATTAATTTATCAATGTATCGATTGTCTACGAAGAAAAAAAGGTAAGTAATATTTTATGAAATACACATTGCAGTTATATTTTTAAATGTATAATGGTAACATTTTACCAACACATTGGATGCTGAGAACACGCCTAGTGTGTTATATTGCGTACACAGGTCTAGCATTGAATGTGTTGAGGAAATGTTCTCCATTCTGCAGAGCTTGTGTAATTTACGATAGTATATAGAAACAACAATTAAATTCAAATATATATTATATATATATAACTATTTTGAGGCAATAATAAGTGCTTCAGTGAAACAAAAGACAAAAAAAATGATAATGAAATGTGAATTATTTCAGTCTTATCCCGATTTATCTATTTTTTTATTCATATCCAAGTTATTTCAGCTTCGCACATCAAAATGAATGATTTTCATACATAATCCCAGCTGCAAGCCTATCACAGTTTGCATTCAATGTGATGATGTCAAGTGCTATGTTGTTTAAAATGCCACCAGAGTGCACAACACTTTCAACGGTACTTTTGATGGATTTCAAAGAACACACAACTCATTTAATCTTGCTCCCAAAAAGCTATGGCCATTTTGTTGCTGTTTAAGCAAAAAAAAGTACCTATCGCCGGGTTCAAGTATCTGTTGGTAGCGGCCGTCAAACGAAACACAAGCCGCATTACGCGCATCAACTCCAGGCATTATCTGTAAACAGAGTACATGCAACAATATTCTGTTCCATAGAATAGAGTACGACAAATAGGGAGCGCGGCACAAAATATAAAGCTACGAATTCTTATGCTGAAAAATGTACAGCACCTGACAGACAATTTGAATAATAATAGACAGAGCAGACTTGAGAAATGACCGTGCGGCTTCTGGGAATACTACAAAAATTTATATAGATGACCAACTACTATATCATTTACTATATACATTATCACATTGTGAATGCACACGGAAGAAATTATTGCTGTAAGGTTGCTTTAGTTATTCAACTATAATTTATTACATTTGGATTATAATCAAAGAAAATATTAATGTAAGAGATGTAAGCAGAAAGAAAATATTAAAATAGACAAAAAAATCAAGCTATATACAAAATTGGCAGACTGCACGAAACAATAATATTCAATACACATGCTAGACAAGATTAAACGGAGAACACTATCATTAAGAGGCAGTGTGTGGGAAATGACATTGTACCTATCTCCGTGGAAAAGTTCCTGTCTATTTCTGCCATCAAAAGAAACCCACGAGGTATTGCGAACATCGGGTGAGAGGGATATCTATAAATACAAGGATTAACATATTTTGATATTTATAACAGTTGTTTGGGTTGTGTCATTGAAGGTCCGAGTGGTTATAAAAACTTTAAATTGCTAGGATGGAAGGAAAGATGTAAGTCAACCGCAGTGAATGAATTTTAAATAAATCGCCTCATATCTATGTCAGGTTATAAGATGAAAATCGAAAGAAAAAAAATCAATAGAAATAAATCCCAAAAAAAAATTATGACACACTTAGTTTTCCGGAAATAAAATTCATTTATCAACCATAAGGGTTAAAAGTCGATAACACAAATAAATTCTGTTTGCAAAAACTCTTTTGTTGTTAACTAGCGAGAGAGTGAAAATGTTTATGAAGCAAGACAGGCAATATGTTTTTGAAATTATCCACTTTGCTTCTTTGAAAACCTCTTGTTTTCAAAATATATTTATCAGTCTGCTTTGGGTTAGTGGAATTCATATTTTTTTTGTATCCGATCAAAAGTTTGTAGCTGTGACATGTGGTTTGAGCAATAAATCTTTGTACAAAGGAAAATGTTATTTTTTATGACAAATTTACAGTCCAATTTAAAGTGTGAATCGGATAACAGTTGAAAGCATCACGGAAACCTGTTAGAAAATAAATTAAAAACGGTTTTCATAATTGAACTAGCGAGGATTCGAGCCCACAAACAGAGATCATGGAATCTAGCATATTTTTGCTATAGCTGCTGTAATTTATTATTTCTAAGAAATAATCAAGTGATACAAAAAAAGAAAATAACTATTATTATAGATTTATGAATAAAAAGAAATATCTATATATAAAAAGAATATCAACATACTTTCAATTCCACACCAGCAGGTACAACAATGGGTCTAAATGACAAGGAATGTGGACAGATAGGTGTGACCATAATAGCAGGAACCGAAGGATGAATCATAGAAGCGCCCGCGGCAACTGCATATGCAGTACTGCCGGTTGGTGTTGAAACAATAAGACCTGAAAAATTATTTAACAATTTTATTTAACCTCAGAAAAATCCTTCCCAGAACTACCTAAAAATATCTGTTTGGTTTAAGTATAATGAGACCTAGAATTTGTGGTAGATATAAATTTCATAATAAATATAAATACAAAGCATAATCATAGATATTCATTAGAAGTTCAGATAATAATAAAAATAATTGAAATAAAAGATGAAAGTTAAGCCTACCGTCTCCTTGCACACTAGTAATGTGTTTCCCATCAAGGAAGAGATCAATATTTGAGAGATAAGGGGAAGGCCCTCGGTCAATTACGACCTCATTCAAAACAAGAAGAGTTGACGGAGGCGCTGGAAGTTTGGAATTGTTTTGACTTTGATTATGGTTATGATTTTGTTGTTGTTGACTTCCTTCTTTACGCACTATCACACATCGGAGACGAGACCGGAGTGTCAAAGCTGCATCACCTAAATAAAAGCAAATTTTAGAATTCAGAATTCATTATAGAAATTAAATTAATATGCAGCTCAAGAAATAATACAACAGAAGAAGTGTACCCTTTTGTTCACATCGCCCAAGTTGTGATGCTAGTATAACCCAGCGGTTAACACAATTTAAAAATATCAAAAGTAGCAAAAATGATTCAAGTCATACTATTGTATTGAAATATGATTTATTGTTAGAAGAGTTGTAAAACATTGAAACATCTATCTGCACTAAAAGGGCAGAACATTTAAATCACTTAAAATTCTGCAAACACATTAATTTAAAACATTTGGTTACGTTTTTTAAATATTACAAGAATAGAATGACAGTAATGAAATGGTTATTATTGACTAAATTTAAATCAATGTGTTTATGTTTTGTAATCAAATTCCATAACCTTCTAATAAAACACACCATTCCCCATTTGAATTCGTTGAGTGTTTTTCTTACCGTGTAGTTTAAAGTGGACACTAATACATGTGTAAATTAGATTATAGAGTAAATATGAATTTTTGTTCCTATAAAATGTACGGGAAATTTCTAGAATTATAAATCAAACATACCTTCCAGCACGTTTGTGACTTGTTCTTGAAAGTTTTCAAACTCAAATGGTGTGAGAAACCCTAGGGATCCAAGGTGAAAAGCCATTATGGGTGGTACTGATTGCTAAACAGAAAAATTATTAGCATTAAAGAATGATAAAGAAACCAAAATTTTACACAAAGAATACAATATTTAATAAGCGTACACTACAACTGTGAAGTTGGTCAATAATAGCGACATGTAAGCAAAATTTACTTAGTGCTCAATTTGTGAAGGTATTAATACTGTTGACTAAATAAGAAACAAAATGAATTGTAATTATAGTTATTTACATATCCTAAATAGAGATTTACTTCAATCTGCACTTCGCCACTTGAAGCTTTTACTATATTTTTGCAGTGTACCAGAAGTAAAAATAATATACAGAAATGAAGTTACGTTATGCTTTTTATTTGATAAATATCATATATGTATTGGATATAAGAAAAAATTGTTTCAGTGCACACAATAATTTGATTTACAAAATATTTTCTGATGATGAATTAAAGTCTTCTGGTGTTATGTGAATGAGTCGAATAATATTTTTGAATCAGAAGGAGGAAATTTGCTAATTTTAAATTATTTAAGATACAATTATAGTCATTTTTAGAATGCAAAAAAGCCTGTGATTTCCCAAATAGCAAAAATACTATCAATAGCATTTTGAAGCTTTTACTATGATATTCCGAAAAAACATAATTTTACATCATAAAAACATAGTTTATGCAGCTAAATAAAGTCTACTCTTCAATATAACAACATTTTTTTGTAAGTAATTTTTTTAATGCTCACACAAAAGAAGCTTGTTATTGCAAGCTAATTATGTAATAACATTGAAACAATAACAATATAAGTTTACAATTTATTAATGCAATCTGGCAATAAAATAATTACATTTTCAAACTCTGAAGTTTTGACTCTTGAGATTCGGACTCTGGGTTCACAGCGTGATTCAAACCATAGTACTTTAAATTGCACATGAAGTAGAATTTGTATTCTGTTTTGGAATAGTTAATAACTTATCTGTATGATAATTTCATGGGCATCTATTTAAATATTCAACGAATTTATTTTGAAAAAAAAATTGTTTGAGTTTGGGAATAGTTTCTTAATATAGTACATCTAATCGTGTATGACATGAACACTACTAAAGATGATTATTTGATAATATTTACCTGAAATAGAAGACTAGCGTACAGCAGTGTGCCATCGCCTCCCAGACAAATGATAAAATCAATTCTGTCAGTCAGATCGTCTTTCCCATCCTTAAATGTCATCAGGCGATCTTTCACCTGACCGAAGTCAGAATACGGGAGCAGCTGAGGGTCGTCCATAACCGATGACTCTACGAACACCAACATGTGCTTGACCTGTAAACAAACAGTCAAACGAACGTAAGCACTGATAGATGAGTCGATTGTATAGAACGCATAAAACTATTTATAACTATGCACATACCTGTATTAGCCAATGCACGAGTTGCACAAAAGGAGCCAGTACGGAGACGTCGCGGACTTTCTTTATTACTAACACGGTGAGCGGAGGTTTGTACCATGTCAGCCTTTGGGATGCCGGGTCTTGGATTTGCCTGTAATAAATGGAAACAAACATTAGTTTTATTTTGTAACATTGTTATGTTGATTGAACAAATTTAAGCAATAGACTTTCGAGAAGTGGCTGCATCAATATAAAATAAGGAAACCAATAAGGAAGGTTTTGAAGTGGGCCAATAACCCAACAGATCGTAAAGCGAACATCAAACGCAGAAACGCTGCACACATCAGTAATTTTTTTCACAATGAGCTGTAGGTGGAAAGAGATTATTTGACTAAGAAGCCTATCTTATTGAATAAATTTCCAGAGCAATAGTATACCAATACAACTGGCCAAGGATAAGAGAAATGTAGTGCAACTTTTTATCCAACCTTTTATAGCACAAGAGAAATTATATTAAATTAAAGCAAAACTAAAAGGGAAAAAAATCAAAAAGAAACTCGGAGGACTGCAAAAAGCCCTGTAGAAGAATATTTTTTTCCTAACTCATTCAAGCACTTTGGAAGGTTGCTGTGACATTATGGCTGAACATACAACCTGACTTCATCCGAGAATGAATTATGATGAATATTATTTTAGCTTTACGTATGAAACAAAATATTATTTTAGAGCTAAATGATTCTTATGATAAATAAAATAAAAAACACAAAAATAATAGTTCAGGATAGCAAGATTTCATTTCAGGATTTGTTTAAAACTCTTTTGTGCCATATAAATAAACTTTGATTAAAATGACGGTGATGATAGCACGTGTTTTGAAAATGACCATGAACCTTTGATTTGCAGGTCACAATCAGCGCGCATAAAACCACTGTCAGAAAGAATATTTTTGTTTTTAATTGAATGGGTATTAAACGGCTAATGCTAAATGAAGCTCACTGAAATGCCTTCCGTAACAGAGATATTATGATTTAATATTGTGTAAATATTCCTTATGTAAAAACAAAGAGTGTTTTTAAACAGAATGTAGGAAATGAACATAATAATAAAAAACATGTGTATTATTACTATGCAGCAAACTTACATCAAAGAAACTGGAATTAAATGACTTTTTCAATAAACAATAACTTAGTATTCGTAAATAAAATAACCTGTTCCAATTATAATAAACAAAAAATAAATAAAAAATTGGAACATTATAAAGGCAACAGAATAAATGGTCAGAATTAAAATGATGTTTCGGTCAAAATAAAAATGGTTTCCTTGGTCAGAATACAATTCAATATAAGGTCATAAAAGAAATAGTAATAGTAGTCTGAATAAAATTAATGATTGTCAGAATAAAATTATTAAACGGTCGGAATAAAATTATTTAGCGGTCTGAATAAAATTATAAAATGATCAGAATTTGTAACAATTTTGGTCTGAAATGGTAAATAAAAACAAAACGTCAGAATAAAATTCGGTAAAGGTTTCGGTTCATATATTTATAATCTCATAATTGCGTGTGTTCTCACCAGAGCACACAGCCATTCCCCTTGGGTAGAACTGTATCCATATCCGTGGTTCCAAGAACAATAACGGGCATCCCTTCCCATACTAATTTATATATTGCGCAATATGAACATTATTTCTGATTTTTGCATTTTTGAGAAGCCGATTTGTTGAAATTAAAATTCTGAATTCTCGGTGACTTTCATCATCAAAATTCTCCTCATTTTGATATTTAATTTTTAATATTTAGAGAAAATATCTATTTTGACAGCTGTCAAATTAACGTAAATACTAGTGATTTATTCGATGGCCGCGGCGCTAGTAGTATCTACCGCCCATTGGACCATTTGTCGTATGACATCACTTTGCACCAATAGAAACGCTATTCGATCTCCAAAAAAAATTCTGACAGATGTCAAAATAAATATGTCCAAATACTATTAAATATTACCAATTTCGATTAAATTCTGCCCAATGATATTTAAATTCTGATCAATTTGTTTAAATACTGACCATTCATAATTTATTCTAACCAATACATTATGACCATTTAATATAAATTCAGAACACTGTAATAAAGATTCTGACCATCTTATTATAAATTCAAACCACAACTGTATTACTATTATGACCGTTAAAATACGAGCCCATTATAAATATCATAGAATCAATGTGATTTATACAAATGAAAATGAAAAAAATCCATATCAAAAATATCTAAAAATTTAATATCCATGTCAATCAGCATGGATTTCAGAGAATAATGCTTTAAAAGTCTACATTTACTATTATTAATTTCTTATAAGAAAAATAAATCAATTATAAAGATAGCTTGTTGTTTTGTTCTACTAAAAATTGTTATTGTACAGAATACATATTTATAAGCCGCTGTACCAGGGACAGTTTTTAAAAAGGAGCAAAAAGTGCACAGCACTCCCATGTGGATATTCAGGTAATACTTGTCAACAAGGCTGTGGAGTCCGACTCCGATATTGAGCAAAAACACGACTCTGACTCCGACTAAAAAAGTTGAATATCGTCACTTTTTGTTGCCTTATTTTCCTATTAATGTGTATTCAATTAAATATCAACCCTACCAATCCGGCCAATAGCCAAATTTGACAAATTATATGCAAAAATAAAAAGTTCAAGCTTTTCAAAATTTCCGACTCCGAGTAAGACTCCGGCCAAATCGCCGCGACGACGACTCCAACTCCAACTCCGGCCAAAAAGCCCCGACTCCAGGACTCCGACTCCACAGCCCTGCTTGTCACATTCAATTTGTACTCAATATATTTACTACACGATGTGCAGTGTACACCTTGAACTAAAATTTGAAAAGTATTTCAGAGTGACAAGCTTGTCATATAAAACCCAGTGTTGAAGTGGGAAAACATTATTATTTACCTATGTTTATACCAACCACTTGCTGGCATGTGGTTCTTTGATGTGTTGTGAATATGTATATGTATTTTGAATACTTTTTATGGATATTCTCATTTTTAAAAAGCATCAAAGCATATTTGACAAACTCTATTGCTTAAGACACATTAAATAATGCCCTTGCGATCTGAAGTGTAGAGAAACAGTTAGTATCAATATCTGACTTATATATATATTTTTTTTTTTTTGGTATTTTCAAAATCCCAGGATATTAAGAAGAATTTCTCCAATGAAAAATAGGTGAATGTTATTTGCACTCCTCCACTACGCAGTGCACTCCAAAGGTATTATGTGGATACAAATAATGTTGAAAATCTTGTTCATTCTGAGCACAGATTCAAAAGTTCCCATTAAATCATCAGAAACACCAAAGTGACTCTTTTACTATGAATCAGTGGATCTTAAATAATAGATCCTCCAAAAAATGCGGAAGCCGTACCTATAGCTTGTAGGTAACAATAAGATATTTCACTACACAATTTTTTAATTCATTTTACAACAAAAGCACACAAAATATTATATTATGACATCGAAATAAAAAATAATTGCGTTTGAAATTGTTTCGAAAGAATGCGATTCATATTTATGCACCGTTAATTATTTTTAAGTGCTAAATTATTTTATAAAATCCAGATTCTCAAGAGCATTGCTGACTTCAAACAGAATTTCTAAAAACGGAAACTATTTTCCTATTTCCAAAAATCCTATTGGATTTTTACCCCTTTGAACAGATTTTGTAAATAATACATATATAAATAATAAGTACACTTTTATATTAAATTACAACAATGAAATATTGTAAATAAATACAACAATGCTTCATGCTAATGGAGGGCTAAGGTGAGAAGGATAGCATTAATCGTTTACGTTCACTGAAAAATCGCAATGAATACGGATAGCAATCAGGGTTCATTGATTTGATAGCAGAATTTCGGGATTTTAAAAATTCAATCGTTTCCTTATAAGACATGATATTTTATTGACGTAATTCTACAGTGAAATAATTTGATAACAGCCGACAAAACACAAATATGCCGGAATGCACCAATACTCATTTGACTCAAATTTTAAATAATGTTGGCAATCTACTTCAACTGACTTGTATTGAGCGACAGTTTAACATGATTCATTATTCTACTGTTCTAAATTTAAATATTGAATGGAATCTTACGTAGATTCAAAATTTATTAAATTACCAGTAATCTCGCAAAATTATTTTTCTATAAAAATAATTGTTCTAATGATGTCGCCACGGTTTTCTTTTATGTATAAGATGTAACGAACATGAGCCATTTATTTTCGTTTTTATTCATATCACCATTTTATAACAATTAAGTGTTATAAAGCTTAAGTACGAAAATAAGTTATTTTAATTAATATTTTCTCTTATCAAGAGTGAACAGGAAAATCTTTAAGCATTTGAGACTTACTTAAACTATGCGACATGATTTACATTTAAAAGAGTTGAAATTGAAAAAATATACGGGATTATAATCCGCGCGCGCAGTACAGTAGTGAATTTCACCTGCGTCTGATTTAAAATATTCTATATTCGGAGTGTTATTTTTTGTAGTAACAACGATTTACATTCATTTTATATGCAAATATCACATTAAAAGCGACCTGGTCGTATCGGTTTGACGCCAGCGGATGGGCCGTGATTAATATGCATACACTATTTTAAATAAATTAAGTAAATAAGTTTATTCAGTAAATGACTCGCTTCAAATGGAAATTAAAATTCAGTGAACGTGATAAGATAGCGATTGAAAAATTTACGAATCGGGTCATTTCGCATTGAAAAACCTGTGTAGCATTTTTCTCAAAAATCAAATAAAACGTTAGGAATAACTGAAACCGATAACACAAATTAATCCAACAATTCAGAACTAATCATCGTAACCATTTCAATCGTATTGTATAAGTATTGATGAATAAAAATATTAAATAATGAAGTCGCAGCTGTGCCAGGCAGGGCTGTGAGTCGGTAAAAAAAAGTTCGACTCCGACTCCAGCATTTATTAAAACCACGACTCCGACTCCGACATTGACCAAAAACACGACTCCTACTAAAAAGGTTGAATATCGTCACTCTTCTTTGTCTAATTTTCCTATTGATGTGTATTCAATTAAATATCAACTACCAATCCGGCCAATAGCCAAACATATTATATGCAAAAAGAAAAAGTTCAAACTTTTCAAAATTTCCGTCTCCCGAGTACGACTCCGGCCAAATCGCCGCGACGACTCCGACTCCGGCTAAAAAGCCCCGACTCCACAGCCCTGGTGCCAAGTATGAGTATGCGAACCAAAATCACGTATTGCATCGCGATAGAATTGATCATGAAGATTTTTAACAAGTAAACTGCCGATGTAGTGAAGAACCATAATTAGGCTTTTCAAGGGGTCGAAAATAGTTCGGATACTCCCGATGTTTTAAAACGCTGGAAAATAAAATGCTAAGCTGGGTTGATGTTTGCATATGAAAGTCACGGCAATTATCAGATTTTCACTCGATTTTGTAAAGTAGGAAGTTTTTTAATGATTGGTAATTGTTATTACGATTATGAAATACTCAAGGTGTGAAATAACAAAATATATACATACATGACCATGGCTGAATTTTTCATTATCCTCCCGCATGGTCCGAACTGTTGAATGGGCGAAGGCGCGTTTAGCGACCTCGTACGCCTGAAAATAAAAAGAAAATAAAACAATTAGAAAACAGGTAAATATAATAGTTTAAAACGTTTCTGTGCTTCCGCTCCACCTATTCAAATCCATATTTATTAATCATTGGTCTGTTAGCTTTCCATAATGATTTGGCATGTGCTCTTCTCAATACGATTTATTACAATCCAAATATCCAATCAGTGATATTTCATAACACATCACAAATTTCAATAAAAATGTTTGTTATGAATTAAATCAAATGTTCAAAATGAACAGACATCAGTTAAATAATGAGATTGCCCCGAGGGAAAATGGATTTCTAATATTTTAAATATATTAGATTAAATATATAATATGTTTCCTAAATGAACAAGAATTTTATTCAGTGAATAGTTATTGGCTAAGGCCTATAGTTTGCAAGGAAAGTCGTTGTTAAAGAGCTATCGAAGGAAATAAGCAAACAAATTTATTACAATATTTTGCATTCGATACAAATATGGATAATGTCTTGTATGTACATGTAAAATTTGGCCAGTTGATAATCATCACTAATCTATTGAAACTATATATTTGTTTTGAAAAGACATCAAAAATATATATAATATTTTAACACCAATTAATATTTATTATCCAAGAATTAGAGATAGTCGTATATTATTCATTTTAATATAATACACTTTGGCTTTCCCACTATCACTTTTTATACACACGTATGTAATAGAAAGCTGTAAAAACATTATATATTGTTTATCAGTGAGTTTTCCTTAAACCGATGTAAATCTATTATTAAATATGTAAATCATTTGTTTTTATTTTTCAAATGTCCAATACATCCATATTATCAATTCAATATTTGTCTGGTATAATTTCGAAATAATGTAACAACATGTACTCTCCAATTAAACGACTGATAAAAAATCTTCACATGTGATGCAATATCATGAATATACTTGAGATAAATATTTTCTAGTATAAATATATAAATAAATTAATCGTACCTGCATTTTATAAAAATGTGCATCAAACATGTGCATCACATTATCGAACAGAAATGTAATATGAACGCATAATAGTCTAACATTATATATATATCATATTATAATATGTATGCATGTTAGAGGAAATTATAGATTTAAAATATAAGAAGCTGATATTAAGGCAGTATTCTAGTCTAGAGGCTGAAATTTTAGGTGTTTTTGTGCTGTAGAAAAGTGCTCTAGAAAAAAAAGGAATAACAATTTTACTACACATTTTCTTGCCAAATATTTATTTATATTTTAAGAATAAACAGAAAAAAAATCAAACAAAAAAACTATAAACCTAAAAAGTTACAGGCTGGAAAAGTGGGGGGTCTCAAAAAAATGGCGCTCCATAGTTGCCACGATCCCAACTTTTCTAGCCACATGAAATAAAATAAAAAAATATATTCGTAATCAGTAAAGATACAACTCTAGTATATACTAGAACCAAGTCAAAAAAGAAAAAAAATCGCAAATTGGCAGAGGTTTGAAAAAAAATATCTTTTTTTTCCCTGTTTGAGATTTTTTTTAAAATAGTAAGATTTGACAATTTTTTATAATCCTAGTATATACCATAACGGAATGTTTAAAGAAAGTTCACATCACATTTAATCGATATCGGTTATTTGTAACTTGAGATATCATGGCATTTATTTTTAGAAAAATCCGAAAAAAAAATTCGAGAAAAACGTGTTTAAAGTTTCGAGCAAAGTTAAAAACCGCCCAGATTGGTTAGATTCTACGTCACTAAAGTAGCTATATCTCTATATATAATTATAATTTAAACAAAAATTTTGTAACGACGTATTTTAATGTTTGAAAATTGATAATTTACAATAAAAAAAAAACGGCTTTTTCAGAATCCTAGACCAGAATACTGCCTTAAGAGATGTTGTCTGTGCACAAGTATTATAGACACATAGTTTGCAGTGTTTGGATGCTAAAATTTATGTATTATTACAATGCTATTTATACAATGTTCAAATGACATGTTTGCAAAATAACCTAAAATCATTTATAATATATCGCCACAAAACCTTAAGAATTTTTTCCAGTCAAAGCGTACGTACCTAACATTCTTGTTTGAAATATTTATTCAGTTATCAATTTAATTATCATGTAGTTTTATCATTACGCTGGCGAATTTACAGACGACACCACTTAACGAACACTCAATATCGATGACTAGGCGATATAACACGATTTTATTTTACACGGAAAAACTAACTGGTGTAAGGATATCACTAATACGATACTTCCACTACACAAAATCAAGTATATTCTTTCTACGACACGCAAGATATTTAAATAAGTAATGGCAGTCTATGTATAAGTCTGTTAAAATAATGCAACTAGTATCCTGTGTTTTTTTAGAAAATAACTATCGGTGTGAAAAACTAACAATCTTATACCAACTCGCGTATGGATAGGCACTGTTTAGTCAGAGTAACAAACATAATAAAAACAACTTGACAGTGTGACTCTTTACTTGCAAATGATTGTCCGATTGGTTGAATATATACAATATCATACTCAAGCAATGCGACTTATGATCATGACCAAAAAGTATGCGAGCAATAACGGGACAGTGTATGCTTCGGAAGGCAACCATACGTAATGCGTCAATACGATATCGTATGAACAGACAAACTACACCTTGGATTACAACTCTAATAACGTAGAAAATTCATTTCATTTGTTGTATACGAAGCCCAAATGAGAATTCTGCCATTATTGAGTTTCAAACATAATGCTATCACTATATGAGGTGAAAATGAATTTGGTGTCGTCGTTCAAAGTGTAGGACTAGCCTGACAAATGGTGGATATTTAAATAATGTGGTGTAAGAGATTTATTTCTGTGTTTTGATCAGATGATTTTGTTGTTCATAATATACGGCAAACAAATTTAATTTTAACTGACCGACCATATAATTGGAGGGAAATTCGACTTGATCGCCAGATTTTAAGGAAAATGTACCGTCAACAGAAATCACTTCGACCAAAGAGAATCTAATAAATCAGAAGTCAATTCAAACCACTTACACGTGAGATGTGTGAGTATGATTTTGACAAAAATATTGAAAATTCAAAAGCACAACAATCATAAATGAAAAAGGGGGTGCTAGGTAATATATATGTACGAATAAAATCCAATTGATTATGCACGTTGAGATGTCAGGTTTGAAATGTTATACAATCAACAATCAAAATAATCTCGGGCTGTACGCCGAAATATGAATATTGGTCACAACATTTATCGATACATTTCAAGAATAACGATATCGATCGATCGTCATATTTTTTATCGGGCCGATAACAGTGACATTGTTTAAATTAGATACTAATCAAATTCGATGTATAACGAAATATGATATTTAAAATTCTTGGGCTAATTTGAAGATAGATAACTAAGCAACACGTAAATTGTGGTGAGTAAAATATCTAGTTGTTCCTTTCTTGGCTTAAATAAAACGAGATATCGTTGGATTAACTAACAGAAAACACATCAACGATTAAGAAAAATATTATTCAGGGAAAATTGAAATCGTTTATTGAATTGGCATTCAGTTAGTGGACTAGGTTAGATGTTTACGTTTTCGATGAAAAGTGGCTATAATATAGTGTACACTTGATCCAATATGAAATTCTCTTTTTGACGAGAACTGTCGGTAATGTGAAAAAATCGCACGCTTAGTAAATGTTTAATTTGACATCATTGACACTTTCATTTTCATTCTGGTTCATAATTAAATTTTAAACATATTTATGTTGAACATTGTTTCGATGTCATATACTTTTACTTTTTATGAAAAATCCAGTGGTGCAAAAAAACATTATATGTGCCATTCAGGACATTTTAGGATAGGGTACACGAAATGAAATCTATTGTACACGAAGCTCTTAGTGCTAGTTGAGTGAGTAGATTGTTATAACATAATTAAATACCAATATAGCCAATTTATAAAAATTAGAATCATTTTTGTGTACAAATTACACATGTCAGAAAATCCGGTCCTTGATTTTGCCGAAACGAAGATAAGTGATTAGATTAGCGGTCACTCAAACAACAAAACAAGTCATTTTTACTATTGCTGATCTTAGTTACTGTGCGCACAAATACTCACCTATTTGGACAATATTAATGCTATGACGCAATCACAAATACGTTTCGTTTAGATATTTAATTTAAAAAAACAGGAAATATTAACATTAAATTAAGAAGAAAACATCTTAATGGTGTTTTCATTACATTATAAAAAAAGATGAATGCCAAATTTCAAAACCAGGTAAGAGGCATTTTTAAAAAGTGGAAGTAATATACAATTTCGGGAGCGGAAATTTAGCCGCCAGCAAGGAAATAATATCAAAGTGTGCGGTACAAAACCACTTTAAATGGTGCAGTCGGAATTTTTATGAATATTTAAACGTATGTTTCAAAACAAATTTCATACACCTGTTGTCGATTCTTGGAGGAAAGATACGGTAATTTTTTCATTCTGGAACGAAAAAAAACACCCAGTCATGACGTTCGTAGTCATAAAACACGTAAAATATGAAATGAATACTTTTATGCTTTTTTGTCGCTATCATTAAAATCGATAAATGAACGATATCTCCATAATGGAAGAAATTTCCATAAACTAGAAATACTGCAATGTAACAAGTCACTAAATAGGATATAACTTGTTTACTTTTTATCTAAATAAATACCTAGGGAAATTTAATACATTTGCAATAATATCCAGATAAAAGATTTTTGTCGAATGTGATTTTGAATACATTATGGCTATTGAAAAAAAAACAACGCAAGTTTTCATTATATTTTTTTGTGGTTCTGTTTCCGTGACGTATGAGGTAAAATAAACCACAAGAGTTACGCAATCGACACACCGCTACAATAATAATTTAATGTTAACATTAAAAAAGCTCATTTGCAAAACACATGTTTTATTAACTAAAAATAACAATTTAAAATTATACAATAAATCAATATAAAAGAAAAAGTGTATCAGATACGTCGTGGGCCTTTCTTATTCAATTTAAAAAATATTCCCGCTTACAGGTTAATGAGCGAATGGAAACAAACAGTTCCAATGAACCACTTCTCGTCCTGCGCAACATAATACTTCACTTTTTGAATGAGGGTGTTGGGAGTAGAGAGTAAGCCGATCGATACGCAAACTCGCAGAATTACCCATAGTCAAATTATGTGAATAGTATAACTATGTATGTCTGATGATTTTTTTTAAAGATGACAGTGCCAATCAATTTAATATTATTTGCTGTTGGTCCTTAGATTAATAGTTTAATATATAATAATATATATACTGCAATGCATATTATTTATTACTTTGAATCAATTATTTTTACTGCGATCGTTTTCGCGAAGCAACTTACTACCTAAAATTGCTTAACGAAGAACTCTTAACACTTTGTTTACTGGTTTCTAATTATTATACTAATTACGCACAAATGTGTGCACACCGTAAACAACGCGTTAAAATAATTTTAAAAAAAGTAGTAAAATAATGAGAATCATCTTATAGTAAGTAATACATTGTATTCTATATTGTGTCGTTAATTTCTCTCATTGTTATATTTAGTAACTATCATTTTAATTATATTTTTTTTTCATTTGTCAGCGTACTAACGTGTCTTATAAGATAACGTAACAGTTATATATAGCAATATTTGAGGATACATAGATTTCACCAGTGTCGTTATCCAAGAAACTTTCCAAATACCTGAAGAGAAATGCATGTGCATTTTTGCATCACATATAAATGTGGGCTTATGCGAGGTACAAATTGGGATTTCGTCATTATTGTGAAGGTCAAATATTATGTCCCGAGTGATTATTAGATAAAAAAAAAATCCACAGCTTTGATATTGCCGAATAATATTGTTTCGGATGTTGACATATTTCAGGAGGAAGCGTTTTCTAAATTTTTAAGCGGAATAGTATGTCGGAACTTGCCAGGTGGAATTACTTGCCAAATTTATCTTGTATGGTGTGGATATGATAGTACATAATTATATGAGTGTATACATGGGCGCAGTACTAAATCAGTCAATTATAATTTGTATTGATATAAATAAATTCAGCTATATTGAGTAGCTTAAATAACAATATTTAAAACGTTAGCAATTGCATTTGAATCAGGAATTGTATTGACAAATTAAATCATTCAAACAATATTTTTTTTATGTACACATTATAAAGTCGAGCTACTACATACCTTCTAGCAGCTTGTGAAAGAGGTATCATTGTAATTGCTTTTTGAAACAAAACAATATCAATAGATTCAGGCACTTTATTTTTTTATTCACTTGTTAAAAAATTGATTGTACGCGTTAATTGCACTGTCGAAAAAAAATATTATTATTTGTGTATAATTTTACTATAATTATATTATTTAGACCTATGATTATGTTCAGGGGTTCTAAACAATAAACTATCTGTGAAACAATCTATTGCAATGTGACCAATTACTTTTTATTGGTAAAATTTTATAAATCTAGTGTGCTGCATAAACAGTTGCTTTTGCATGGCTGAATGGGGATAGGCAAAATTTTCTTATCGACCATTTGCGCCCTGTTAACGTATGTCTTATGATTCTCGATTGTGTTGTGCGATCGTATTATAATTTATGTATCGTTTTTATGCAGTTGAATCAAGCGACCAATGTCAACGCTAAATACAACAGTATAGGGGGCGTGTCCAAATAGGTTTTGACTAATTTCTTGCAAGTTTCTCTACTGCTGGTGCAGTTACTGTTCTTCTAGCACGGTAAAATAGAATTTTTTTCTATCGAACGAACTCTTTCGTGCGTATAAAAAATATGGACCAGGGAAAATTTAAATAAAATTGTAATTTCGAACCCATTGTTTCATACAGCAAATATTACACGAAATTATTTTCCCTTTGTTTGTGTAAGTATTATATTATATACTAACTTGAGCGCGTTTTTAAAAATAAAAATAAATTTAAATATACGTATTTTATTTGTTCATTTCAAAAGGAACGCATTCGAGCATTACAAATTCGACCGACGACACATATAGTTAGCAACTTATAACAATTAAACTATCAATTTTCACACTTTTCTGATACTATATATCTTAGAATATTAATGGTGATGAATACATATAGCACAGATATTCATAAAGCAAGTTGGTGACGTTTAAAAATATAATTTAACTGATTTAGTTAGATGAAGCAAACACTGAATTTAGTTTTATATGTATATAACAATGATGCGAAAATATACATACACACACACATATACATTGAATACGTACAAAGATTAAGATGAGTTGAAATTTTTTTAATATTTGTTTACGGCACCAATTCAAATAATTGTGTTTTCACTGTATAAGCGAAGTTTTGATGTGAAATATGTTTTTTTGTACGCGCCCGATAGCCGACGAAAGCCAAGTGCCGGCTGAGAAGTGCGCGATATAGGTATCGAGCCGCCCCTCAGGGGGGCGCGGGGTACCGACGCCGTAGGTGCCAAATCCAGTGGGGCGCCCTAGCACAGGATAGAACCGAAGTGTATAGGTATGATATTTTTCCATACCACGCAAAAGTAAATTAATAAATACACGGTGCGATATTAAATATTGCCTATCAATTTGTACTAAATCGTCTGTCGTTAAATCGCAATATGAAACACGATAGAACCGCAACAAACAGTTTTTTTTAATTCAATAACAATGTATTCGTTGATTTTCAACAAAATTTACGTTGCGTAAAAAAATATAATAGGAATAGCTTTTAAGGTGTTAGTTAACTCTCAATTATTGGTGGAGATACAATATGTTTAAACAAATAGAACACGCTGTGTTTTTGTGTACTACATCCACGTATATGTAATTATATAATGATCAGGACCGGTTTCGTTCATTGCGAGCATTATCGGTTGATAGTCATCGTGATGCGTGAAATCGGTTCTGGGCATTATAATATATATTTCGAATAATTCAGAGAAATGATTTCATTTTTTTGATGGCATAAAATGATGATAACCAATTTGGCTGGAAGTATATAGCTAACAAACACGAAAGTTGCTAGAATTTTAGATGATTCTGGAGGGATTTGTCAACATCCGTAAAGGTTTAAAACTTAATGCGGATCTGATCATAAGTTGGTATAATAGAGCGCGGCACGGCGGACGACCTCGACGATTCACGAATCGGTATCAAAAATGGCGGCGCGAGTCTGTTAAGGTCGTTGCGGACGAGCTCAGAGAGAGGGCTGACCTATCGCCGGAGGGTACTTTTGACGAGACCGCCGAGATGATGATCATTAAATTGCGAACGACTCATACTAATAGACCTGCACGTGAGAATTCAGAAACAACGGAAAGGAATAAAATGCTCAACCAACAAAGCATAATGTATCTTATGGACATAATCTGAGTGAGTGTTGGTTTAAAGCTCTCCATCATATGTATGTATTCGAAATTTAACTAAACTTACAAGGAACTCTTATCAGCCTAGTTTTTTTTCAATATCGGAGGTCCGCTAATTACGATTGATTTTTGCATTTGTGTTTCATTCTAATGTGTACGTTTACGGCTGGCGTGTTACGTTCGCTGGTCGTTGACTTTATATGTAATTACTACAATTTTATGAAGTAAAAATATATTGCCGGTCCCTGTGGTCTAGTGGCAAGAGCTTTGTCCTAGCAATCGGGGGGCCCGGGTGCAATCCCCGGCAAGGTCAGAATTTTTCAATTGAAAAAAAGATATCTTGGGCTGGGTGTATGTTATTTATCGTTGATTTTGTGCACAACTGATACATTATTTACCATCGAGTTAATCTCGTAAGACTTTCACAACTAAGAATATTTGGCGCATTGGCGTAAGCTGTAACGCCAAATATATTTTTTTTCTTTAAAAAATATAAAAAAACATGCTTTATATTGAATAAATAAATAAAACACAGTTTTTAGTACTACTTTTACATACATTTTTTAAATACCGGTTGCGCTTATCTTGACCATTATCAAGTCATTTGACTTTCCCTCGAATTTAAATACGTCGGTGACATAAAAATGCACTTAATTACCTCTTAACATAACGGAATATTGTATCAAACAAATAGCTTTGATCGGCTAGTTTTCATTTCATAAAATTTGAAAAAGTACCTATTAAGGTGTGACAAGTGTAAATAATCATAGTCAGTATTGACGTATGACTTTATTTATTTTTAACTTTAGTTTTGTTTCATGTCAAATACAATATATGACATTGAACTTTGAAATTGATCAACACGATACTTAACTACCTAGCACAGATTTCATTAAATTGACACGTTTTTTCAAATCAATATTGTGAATAAGTGGGATAGACATGTAAGCAAGAGGATGGGCTATAGACAATTTTCTTTAGTACAAAGTACATCAATTATATTCCAAATTTGGTTACAGCTTACAAGTAAAACTTATTACAATAATTCGATAATGATTGACATGTGAGGAGCTTGGGATCAAACATGCTCAAATCCAGTTTTGGTAAAAAACGAGATAGCGATTATAATATGGAAGTACGTATTCAAAAGCTCATAATTTCATTAAAAACTCACTGAAATCCTCATAGCTTCCATGCAATTCAATATCAAAATATGACTATAGAATCAAAACTGCCCAAATCCTGTAGAGTTTTTGTTTCATAAATGCCCATATCCTAAATCGGCCAATAGCCTGTTTACATTTGTCGGCCATGTTATAATCCAGCCCACATTGAGTGAAGTTTAATGTTGTTTGTGTCTGATTTTTAGTTTTTTTTTAGTTTTTTCATGATTTTGCTTAAATGGCAGCATATTCAGATTATTTTAAAATGGCAAATGAATAAATACATCAAATTAAACAGTTACTTGAATAATTTGTGATGGCGATAAGTTTTTATACGAAAGGTGTATTTTTCTCTGTTCAGGAAAAAGTGGATATGGTCATTTTTGATCCCAAGCTCCTCATAAGTACACCTTTTCTTAAATTTGCCAGGTTTCTGTTTTATAGTCATAGTTACGGTTGTCTTTTAGTGTAAACGGTAAAATTTGGTTTGTCAACCATAAAAAACATAACATAATGAAAATACGAAATAAAAATTGTTTTGAATATATTTAATACAAAAAGTAATCGATACGTGTTACATGGAAGATTTTTGAACTATATTTTGGATTATATGGCGTTTTTTACGGAAATGATCTGCTGTATAATTTAAGTAAGTAAATACGTAATACACTTAATAAGTACATTATATGACATGTTTTATGATTATGTGTTGGCTATAATAATAATATAAATAGCAAGTTAAGTGTAAACCGTCCTGTGGTCGAGTGCTCGACGCTCATGGGCGCCGGCGCGTTCATGCTTTTCGATTGCGGTGCCCCCCCGTACGGAAAATTCATAAATTTGTGCTCAAAGGATAATATTCTGACCGATAGTAAAAACGAAGAATTGCGAGAGCTATTTGCTTGTAATTTTCCAGACCTGTTTCCTTAACATCTCCGAAAAAAAGGTTGAGTAAATTAATAACCACCAGTTTGGTTGATATTTAAGATATACTATATATATTCAGAGACGTGAAAATGAAAAGTTTCCGTTGCTGCATCGATTTTTTTTAAAATTTATTTAAATTTGGATCTTGATTGAATTTGTAACTAGTGATTAGAACGATAAACTAAGAGGAGTGAAGTCTGAAAATCTGAGAAAATATACACACTGAATAGTTTGCATAGCGACCGCCAAATTGCTTGAACGTATGGTCAGTAATGAAATTCGAGATGTTTATAGACAAATGTAATTG
This sequence comes from Himalopsyche kuldschensis, assembly GCA_028554975.1. Classification (NCBI taxonomy): domain Eukaryota; kingdom Metazoa; phylum Arthropoda; class Insecta; order Trichoptera; family Rhyacophilidae; genus Himalopsyche; species Himalopsyche kuldschensis. The sequence goes on from JAHFWI010000003.1 coordinate 21,219,263, forward strand.
TTATTACTTAGTTTTGCAAATGATTTGTATAAGTAAATGACACTCAAAGTCAAAATCTATATACACACATGAACACAGACAGCTTCATTAAATAAGGACAAATTGCTTAAATATTCTTAGGAATCGCATAATTTTATCTAACGATAACCAATCAGATTTGTGTAAAGATGTTTGAAAAGGAATCGAATTCCGACAAAAAATTTCGCTCGATAATTCGGGGGGGTCTATATTCGACAGTCGAGAAAATATAATTTATATGACTACCGCACCATAAAGTGAAGTGCAGATATACTATATGACATATTGAATTTTGTAATTGACTTAACTGAATACTGCAAATGTTAATATTTCTCATTAAATATGAAGAAAATAATCATTTCAGGATTCACTAGGTACTAGGAGAATAAAATGTAGCGTGTATTTTAGTTATAATAAGTCGATGCAAATAACATAACATTTATAATGACAATATTATGTTCTAACGTTAATATTCCAAAAGTTGTATTAAAAAAAACTACTCTTTACTATACAATTTATGAAATACATACAATAGATAGTTGTTTTTATTATATCGTGTAGTGTCTTTCCCTAAAAAATAAACAAAGAATAGATAATGAAGTCATACCAAATAAATGCAAATTCAATAAGTAAAGAACATAATAAATTGTTATGCGTTGTTACTTAAATAATTGAAATAATACTACGAGCACAAATCGTTGATCGTGCCTTTCAATGTTTTTTTTCTCTAATATTTTCTTATATGGATTTTCCGATTACTTCACTGGTAAACTTTACAGTAACTAAACGTAGATATAGCAAAGGTACGTTAGTATAAACATATTTGCTTTGACATGAGTTTCGATTTGAAAGCAAATCGTTTCATTTACTGCACTAGAATTAGTTGACATCTAAGTACGTACATGCGTGCGGTAGTATTTTCTCTCCGAAGCTACAGGTACAATACATAATATGTACATAGGTACTGCACAGCACACCATCGATCAAGAACCTAATTTCCAACTGAATTCACAATGGATCTTCACAGGCCATATCAAGCGTAGAAAGCAGCGTAAGGAGCAACTTACTCGCCCGAGTACGTGGCATCCTTTGACATCATTCTAAAATCTTGTTTTTAAATTTTTAGTAAAATAAAAACTAAGCCGTATTTTATTTTCAGTAGTTTTGTATTGAGTGGGTGGGCCTCAAAATATCAGTTGCCCATTGTCAGCATATACGACATAAGAAGAAGCTGGCCATCATAAAAATATAAAAATCCAAAATTCCTTGAAATGACAATAAAGATAAATGATAACTCATACAACTATCAACTGTGATAATGCCCACAATGTGCGAAACCGGTCCTGATCTAAATAAATTTAATGTGGAATAAGGGCTAAAATGTTTTATTATTTTTATTATAATGTCAAAGTGATCAACTATGTTGTCATTATAATAAAAATACTCGTGAATACCAAGGTGCCGTGTACCTATGTACTTTTGGTATGCATTGTAAAGTTCACTAAGTAATTAAGTTGTCATTGAAAGCTTTCATAATAATGGATGGTTTCTAAGAATACATTACTCATACATAAACATTTCCATGTTAACACAATAATATATCTACAATTAAAAACGTATTTATAAGAAAACAATGAGAATACATTTAATGGTGTTTACACTCGTGGTAACAAAGAGCAGTTAAATTTAATAATAATAATTATAATCTTCATAAAAATATGTCCATGCTTGAAACCAAGGTGCCTGCCTTCGTATAATAAAAAGTATTGTTTCTTGCAATATTGCATAGTGCAAATAGTAAAAACTGAATAATTTTCTGTTTTCTCTAAGATGGCAAAGAAAAAAAATGGAGAATGTTTTAAAACTTTGTTTGTGGATCCTTTCAATTAATTACATTACAGATAAGTATTCGAAGTAAAAAAAGGTTCCGGCACCACAACGCCACTGGAGGGGATCCAAAACTAATACAAAATCGTCGACATCCACGCCTACGACCACAAATATTGAAAACAAAATATATATGAAACGCAGCTGAGTATGACAGAAGTCTATCGGCATTTACCACTAGGCTATATTTCAAAAGAAGACAGAATAAATGAAAGATCCGAAATTGGTAAGCAATGAATGCTAAGAATAAACATATATTTATCCTCATATAACACGGTTTTATACAACACGGTTTTACACATCACGGATGAATAAATTGTTACATATTTTTATACAACACGCTTTATATAACACGGTTTAAGGGGGGAAAAAAATACTTATTGGGGGAGAAAGTTTTTATGACATGGATATTCATGACATCCAAGAAATATTGGAGGATTATTGGAGGACGAAGAAGAATTAGTCGAAATGTTGGTTGAACCTACCACAAATAAAGACTTAGAAAGCAGTCGCTGCAAAGAAGCTACATGTTTCACATTAAAAACAATGAATGACTTGGAATTGGCTATTAAATTCGTTTTTTTTTTATTGAAAATGATCCTATAATGGAAAAAAGTTTGAAATTCAAGAGGGTATTACAAAATATTTTGGAACCATATAAGGAAATACGTAAAGCTAAAAGCAAACAATTGCTTATTACTGAATTTTAGATGATGAAAACTCACAACCTATCTCGAAAAAGAGTAAAACATATAGAATTATAAGTGATAACGATGATGAATGATTGGTATATTATGTTATTAAAGTTTCTTTCAATAAATATGTAAATTTATATTTGTTTATTTAAAAAAATAAAGTAAAATGTGGCTTTTTGGAACGCAAACCCTAATTTTGTATGAACTTCAAACCTTGTATAACACGACGTTTTTGTGAAACCATATAACCACCGTGTTATACGAGGCCCAAGTGTAATTTGAATGTATTTTGCAAACAATTAACTGACCTATGAAGTTCTTGGGCGTCATCAACTGCACTCTGAGTTCTGCAGTATTCGGTCGTTGACGTCGAACCACCTCCATTATGCATATTGAGAAGACTCGAATATAACCTCACAAAATGCTGTCAAACAACAGACCTATTCACAAGTGAACACTTACGTATGAAATTGTCAACAATGTGTTAAAGATTCGACAAACTTTCGTCACGCAAAGCCAAGAAAAAATTAAAAATAGAACGAAATAATGGAAGCTAAATCGCGTCAAGAAAAGCAACACGAATAACTGACATAACCTGACAGTTTCACATAAATTCAAGCGCGCATTCGATATTTCAATTTAGTAAGTAAAAAAGACAGCGACAGCATATTCATTCCATGTGAACCATTATAATTTATAGAAAAAAAAATATTAAATTAGTAATTTATTTATTACGTCGGTAGGTATTTTGAAACGTAACTGCGTTGAAATAACGATTCAGACAACAAAAAAAACTATCGGTTTGACGATAAATATAACACAACTTATACTTAAATACATTTTGTTTGAAGATAATGAAATTGGTCGCGTTTATGTATTTTGTAAGAATGATTATCGAAACGGACACATCTCACTATTAGAGTTTCAACTTAGCATCTCATGTAGAAGTGATAGCAATGCAGCACTCACACTCTCACATAAGTCGAAAATGTCTAGAAACTCGAACTGTCAAAATAATGACCTACACATGGAATGCGCAAACTCGTGACGTTGATACACATCGTGACCTGATTGGTTTACCTGAGAAAGTACTACATACAATATTCCAATTATATTCACTGGTCAATAGGGTGGTAAGTGTATTTTTCTAGAATATAGAAAATTTATTGCTTTTTTTTGTAAAATTCATGCGTATAAGAAAAGTGAAAATTTATCATAATATTCATGATTGAGATCAACTATTAAGAATATGAATAGGAATAAAGAAACGTAACCAGGAAAAATATATTTTCATTTCTGAAATTAGCAAAAATATATAAAGTTCTAACACAAATTCGGAAGAAGTCCATGTGAAATAAATATCTCTGCGTGATAGATAGTCGGTTCCAATGGAAATGTATTTTTAAATGTGGTTGACAGAATAGATTTTCATTTTTTCCTTTACGAATTGTAACTAAAATGTAAGATTACATAAAAATACGTAAGTTTTGAAATGTAATAGTGATAACTTTCAACGATATTTATTTATTTTTATTTAAGACATTTCAACAGGACAATCATTAATTTGCAGACGGTTAGTTTCCCAGGATATCTATGTCTCTGCGATATAGGCATCCGTAATATCAATAATTATGAGAATCGTAAAGCCTTACGGGTCGTCTTAGCTGGGCGAATCTAGGCGAGGCGATCCGGCGCGGCTTTGAAAGCGGCAGAGTTTTAAAATATCAAACGGTCCTCGCCCATGCAAGTGTCATACGTAGGCGAAGCGGTCCGGTCAGGACGGCATATGTCGCAAGTCGCCTCAAGTGCGCACTCATGGCGCACGCGAATCGCTTGAAAATATGAAACGGTCCAAGCTCACCAGAGCGTTAATTGCGTCTGGCCGAGCGATGGCACATAAGACCTTTGATCAACTACGTTTTAAATTGACTGGATTCGCCTAAATTCTCTTGCCGGTTCGCGTCGCTTACCTAAGACACGGGGTTAGGATTGTTTGGGCTTAATCTGTGAAACGTGATTTGAAATCTGTAGATTACATTGAATCAGAGGAAATATTCTGGTAATTTCAAACATCGAGGAATGGCGCAAAATATAAGCACTGAGGAAGCGACTTTGACAATAAATATAACGAAGATTGGACGTGAAAAATTGGTCAGATCTCTGCTCAACTTACGGCCATGTACCGGATCTCGTCCGCCGTCTGTGTCTAAGAGTAGTGCAGGCTTGAGCGCAAGGTAGTAATCCTTGGGCCGCAGGAGCTGCAAAACGCGGCCTTCCAGTTTGCCTTCCGCGGAGAGTGGCCAAATCCACGTCGGAACCGGCCCATAGTGATTCCATCACAAGTCAGCAAATACACTCCCGGAAGGATCAACTGATGGATATTATGTACGATAGATATGACATCGCGACTTGATACGCCGAACACTTTCGATTTCACTAACTGCCTTTGGGTTTTTTTTATATAAATATAATCTAGTCTAGACAGACTAAGCTACTTTATAGTATGATGCATGTATATATAATGTCAATACGTTATTATACAACCGAAAATATAATAAATGAGAGTAAACGATAATGATACACGGAAACTATGATCGTTTAATAGAATTGTTCAATAGGTATATAACATAAGTATTGTGCTTTATATTCAACTTAATAAAATAGTTTCTGATATAGGCATGTTACCACCTGTTGTGGGCAGGGTTGTGTATAATTATTTTGTTTTGAAATATCTCCTGTCTTTGATTTTTTTGAGCACTAATTTCGCATTAAAGTATTTTGGCGAGTATATCAAATTAATTCACAAAATATCTTAGATATTTTGACCTGTACTTGTCAAGGCATAGTGAAATTCAAGAATAATTAAGCATACCATTTACTTTTCTACCCTTGGGAGCCTTAACATACCTTTAATATATGGAAAATAATATACATTTCATAAATAACTATGTTAAGTATGGGCGTAATCTAGATCAACGTATCTTTGTAAACCAATTGACAATCCACAAGATAACCACTAGAATATCAGAGCCTAACCAGAAAAGAACGCCATACTAAGGAACTACTGCTAGAAAAAACTTTATACTGGATGCCAAATACCACGTATCATAATTTAACGGGTATTTGAAGTTACAGTAATATCGATGTAGATTATATTTAGGTTATGTTATCGAAAGTGACACATATACACGAGGAATGTTGATACAAAACTAGCACTGGTTAATATATGCACTGTGACAATGAATAAGTATTGATAATTACTGACAAAAAAATCTATTAAAATAGTTTTCAACTAACAGCCGAATGAAATAGTGTTTTGAAACTGTTAGAAAGTATTCTTTTTTGGAACGAAGAACAATGTCAGACATCACCCTCCATTGACAGAATTTAAAACTAACAAGTGTGAACATAGCACCACAATAATACGTCGCAAACTATCTGTCAGTGAGCGGATATTGGCGGATATTCATCGGCGGATCTAAGTTACACATTTTTTAAAAATACGATTGCAAATATTAAACATTTTTTTTCAGAAACCACCTGACACAATAGACTGAGACGTCTTTCCACACTTTTCAATGGGACACAAGTTGCTTGATTTTTTTTTAATTTTCATAATCAAATAAAACTCAACTTTTTACAAATATTTACTTACATATTAAGCGAAGGCGTGGAGCTATTACATATTATATGTTTAACAAGAACCATGACTGCATACGTCCACAGAAACATTTGGAATTGTTATTATCCGACTTTATTGCTCGTGTTATTTCAAATCAAATACCAAGAATCGGAAAATGGATTTTTTGAGAAAATATGTGATTATTATTTTGTACTCCCCAATATTGCTATCACCGCCGCCACTGTACAGTCACATCAATTTTAGAGGGTAATATTGATCAAAGAATTAAAGATGAATAATCCACATTATTGACACATACCTATAAAACGCAGCACCACTGCACACACCCACACTGCACAATCTTTTGAGATTCCATCCGCGCATTCGGAAATGATTTAAAAAATATCAATATTAGTAATAAAGCACACGATTTGCACACAAGTGTTTCTGCTAAATGCGTGACAGAATGCTTTAAATATTATTTCTGAGTAAAAGGTTTGATAAGATTTTTTTATTGAGAGCGTGTCAGCGACCCTGGCTCCAGGGTTGGTGGCCGATTAAATAATGTCCACTTGACAAATACAAGATTTTTTTAAATTATAAATTATAAGTATGCTTTTGAAAACATTTCTACATACGTATCGCTCTTATCATTGACGATACCAGCTGAGTTTGAATGTCTATACCAGGGCTTCTCAGATTGATCGAGATAGCGTTTTCCCGGTATTTAAGGGAAAGTGAAAGGGTCCAAATTCTGAGATAGTAGCATCTATTCATGATGTATTTTTTTCACTATTTTAAGTTGAATTATTAAAAAAAATACCTAGCTAGAATACGGATAACATCTAAGTTGATTACGGCATTCCCTATCTTGTCCACTCACTTTAGGTTGGGTGGAGGCAATAGCATGCTTTAACAGTGACTAGGCTGTTATTTTTATCGAAAAGATTTTAAATAATGCATAAAAAATAATCCGGTCCCTTGTCTGGTCCGTGGCGCAGTGTCAACGTCGTTGGCTTTCGTGCCGGACCGCCCAGGCTCGATTCCCGGTACGAGCGGATTTTTTCAGTCGATAAATCTGTTCAAAGGCATTGGTGTTTGTGTTGTTAATCCCTTCCCACCTTTCCGATCCCTAAGAGCGACGCACAGTGACAGCGATTAGCTAGTCACTAGTCCTGTCCTAGTCCTCGTATCCTCTCCATCCCTACTCTCTTAAAAAAAAGAGGTTGAGCAACTGAGTAACAAGCAGTTCTTGTAGAAAAACATATGTTGAGATAAACTCCGTGAGGAGTCCATATGCTCCAAGTTGGGAGCGGACATGGTTAAAAAAAAAACTAATTCATTAAAATTGACCTAATCATTGAAAACACACGTATACCTAAAAAACGTAAAAAATAAAAAAATACATTATCTATTGTTGTTCATCAATTATATTTTTTCAAGGTTTGACGACAATTTTATTAGAATGAGGCACAATGAGTCAAATTAATTGAGAAACACCGGTCGGTTCGGCTACTTAGTAAAATAATCATGTTTACATAACCAAGTCTGGGACTGTACACACGTTTCTACATTATCTTGTGATTTGTTTAAAAGTGCTACATAAAGATATTAAATATTTTAATATAATTTGAGATTAGTTTGTTTTTTCTGAGTGAAACCCTAATCTTCAAGCCCAACGCCACCGCGGCTTAAACACCCAGTAGTGATAAAATACCTGAATGACATACCTCTCGCAAGAAACTGTCAAATTGATCATAAAAATAAAAAACAAAATGTAAAAACCACTTTTTTTAAATTAACCACGATTTGGCTGCGGCCAACATAAGAGATATTGGTATTTAAAAAAGTGTTTTTGAAAGTTAATTTCTCAACAATTTAATGTCGATCGAGATGTATTTTTAATAAAACTGTTATTAAATTCATGGAAGATGTGGAATTAACAGTGAAAAAAGATTAAATGCAGACTTAAAACAAAAATTTGATGTGGCTACAAGGCATTTCCGTGAGGATGATAAGAATACGGCCATAGTAAAATTTTACGTGTTTAACCACTGCTCTCCATAAAAATTTGTGATTTAGCATGTGTTTTTTAGTGAGAATAGAGAGTACGGCTGTTATCTTTGTAGGCCAGCCCTGGTACATGCGATTTGTTAAAAATGTATAAATACCAATGTTTAATGAAATAATTATACAGACATTTGTTAAACAGCCCTTATAAAGTATCAAATATCTTGGTAATAACATGTTATTTTACGAATATATTCGTAGAATTGTAAACAAGCATTTTATGAATGTCAATAATATTGTTTTTAATTACCTATTGCGTCAAATATATCGAGTCGACGTAGTTCGTGAGTATCTTCTCGAGGATACTTATCTAATTTTTGAATTAGTTAGGTTTAATTCATATACCTATTTAAAATAAATATGTATTCTGTTTATGTAAGGTACTTATAAAAAACATGCTTAAAATGGTGATTAATATGAGATGAAAGTCTTTTAATGTGTATAGCCCTCTCTGACGGGCCAGAAAAAACTTACGCTCAACAGTGACATCTATTAATGAGAAAAGCCATTCAACTTTCCCGTTTGTTATGAAAAATGTGAAATAAATTCAATTTGGCCATCTAGTTGGGCTTTTTTCAATCATAATAATTATAACTATGGAAATTTAATTTACTACGCGTCACAGTTGCTCAACATTGCTATTATAAACATTTAATTGATTTTCCTTATCTTAACGATACACGTCATGTAGTGTGTAATGTACAATGAATAAGGAAAAAAAACTTCTTGACAAATGTTTGACAATAAGTCTCTCAGCATTGAGAAATTTCTTTAAAAAAAGATGTTGGTTGGATATATTATTAAGGTGTATGGAATTACTTGTTTCTTTTTTTATTTCATCATCCTTGACCTGAATCTATTAAAAAATATCAATACAAGGTCGAACCGTTGTCAGATTTATTGAATCAATGAACGGAATTAATAGTATTATTATAATGATCCGAATGTTATATTTAAATGACTCAAACAGAACACATTGTAAAAGTTTTGAAGCAGTGGCGTCTTCAGGCAAATTACCGCCCTACAGAAAGGTTTATAATGCCGATTTTTTTAAAATATATAACCATGTCCACTCCTGGTGGGGAATCCTAAGTGGATTCCTGGAACAATGGAACTAACCTCTACAAATGATTTTAAACGATAACAGCTGGTTACGCTTTCGTCCAAACTATCTTAGAAAAATACACAAATCGTCGAAATTACTATTTAGGAAAATTCCTTTGTAGATGTGTTACAAACAGGGCTGTGGAGTCGGAGTTGGAGCTTTTTGGCCGGAGTCGGAGTCGTCGTCGTCGCGGTGATTTGGCCGGACTCGTACTCGGAGTCGGAAATTTTGAAAAGTTTGAACTTTTTATTTTTGCACATAATTTGTCAAATTTGGCTATTGGCCGGATTGGTAGGGTTGATATTTAATTGAATACACATTAATAGGAAAATTAGGCAACAAAAAGTGACGATATTCAACTTTTTTAGTCGGAGTCGTGGTTTTGGTAAATGCTGGAGTCGGAGTCGGACTTTTTTTCACCGACTCCACAGCCCTGGTTACAAATCATCGACAAAATAAGTAGAATCAATTAAGTGTAATTTCAATAATACCTCAAGCCATTCGCGGCATATATATTTTGAAATATTTATTGATAGTTCCTTGAGATCAGCTCCCAATAATAAAGTCAACATGGATAAAAAGCAAGAAAAATATGTTCTCAAATTTATGTTAATTCATGGTTTTTACACTGTTTGTGGTTCACCTATGTTCCACTAGTGAAACTAGTCCAATAACAAACTTATCAGTTTTAATTTTATGTTGCAAACTGTCACTGGAAATTACTATTAAATGTTTTAAAAAAAGAACAACAGATAATACAGATGGGGAACAAATACTAAAATAATTGTAAATGTTAAAAGAGAAAGGGTTCTGTGTTATGTGACACTTTACTCAAGTCAAATGATTCTTTAGTGTTAATGATTTAATTTATGTTTTCTTTCAGCTTAGGTTGGCTATAAGCTATTTAATAAAATGAATCAATAATTCGTACGGAAAACTATTGATAAATTGTACAGGAAAACGTAAATTTATTTGACTAAATCTTTAATTAATAGTACCTAATTATTGTTTCTTCAAACAATATATGTAAGTGTACGGCAAATTAATTTGATTAAATTGTAGGTATGTCGTGCCTTATTAAATATCGTGATCGTGAATATGTCAGTAAAATATTGCATGGCAATTATTTCAGTTAGATTATAGGCATTGGCATTGCCTTTCGGCCAAGAAACAATAATAATATATTATATTAGTTGGCCGGTAGCGATAGTTAAAATGCGAACACAATGGATATTTAATTTCGATAATGAATGATTTGTTTTTATATTTTGATAATTTAAATGTATGCCACAAATAACGTGAAATAAATATGAATATCTGATTTTGAATACATTTAAGGTGCGAAATTTCCATTCTACAATACACCGTACTTGGTAAAATAGTATCACAACTCTATAATCTTTATATTACAGATGAGTTTTACCCAGGGCTTTTTTTGAAAAAATAAAGTGCCGGAACTCACTTCATGTCAAGCTTTTTACCAAATAAAAATATATTCAAATATCATTCAAGTAAAATTTCGTCCAATTGATTTTAACTCTTTGGAAAAAGGTGCCGGAACGCCGTTCCACCGCGTTAAATGGGAAAAAAATCATAAGGAAGAATACTATTACATAGAGATAAATACAACCATATTGTAAATTGATAATTTCTATGCTCCTGGTACAGCAACTACGTTATTTTATCAGATACTACGAAACAAACGAAATTCTATGCGGAGAGTCTTTGCCATTTTTTTACTTTTAAATACCGAACACAAATATATGTAAAGGACAAGAAAAAGGCCAGTAAGTGTGTCAGTTTAGAGTTAATTTGAATTTCGAATGGAGTTGCCAAAGATTATTTTACTTTTATGGTATACAGCAGTGGTTCTCACGGAAAATTTCACCGTAGCCGCATCGAAATCAAAGGCGGTGCTATAAACATGTCTGGTGGCCGCACAAAATTTTTGTTTTGAGTCTGTTGAGTTTGAGGTATGTCAAATCGACCTACACATGGTTGTCAATTTACTATTGGCTTTAATTGTATACGAAACATTTCATTTTCATAGTCTTTCTTGAGAAATTATCTTGTAAAACCACATTTTTTTTAGTATCAATATTTTCTGTGAAGCTGTTGGTGGCCGCACATGAGAACCACTGGTATACAGTGTATAACGCTAGCCCTAAAATCAATTGTATGTGATCCACTCGTCAGCTCAGAGCTTTTTTGTATTTTGTAATATCGAAAACTTATGAAAATTGTCCAGAAATAATTACGAAAATATATCATAATTTCAGTGGCTTTGGTAAGAAAATCGTTTTTTTGTTTTCACATCTAGAATTCAGAGACCTTTCAGATAGATGCATGTAATATTTTTTAAGTTTTCCTTCCAACGTCGCCATGAAACAGTAGACGAAAAGTTAAATTTGAAATTTTGAGAGTGGATCTTAGATACTAATCTCTGTAAAAATAAGTTATTATTAACTGCTGAAACAAAATGTGAAGGAACAGTTTTTTTTTAAAAGCACGATTTGCCTATAACTTTATTATAATCTGATCCAGTTCCACTTAGCGGGCGGGCATTTTTTTTTTTATCTACAATTGAATAGATACAGTTGGTGAGAGTTATTGGTAAATTAGGTTGAATCTTAAAAACCAGTCTAGTATGCTATTTCAATGTTTTGCCATTAACGGAAATTATGTGAGTTTTTATAATTTTTGATTATGCCAGCGGAAATTGGGCAAGTATATTATATGGCCAGATTGCAACATGAATTTGGTACCGATGCGTCCGATTCATATAAATGAAGATAGTCTTGTTTTTCGTCAATAACAGGAATTTCGCACATATTTACGATGTCATTTATTGCTGTTATCATATACAATAACTAATCATCATCGTTAATTGAATTTAAAAAATAAAAATTTAGATGATAAGATAAGCCAGCATTCTGGCAGGAATTAAAACGTCTTACATACAACAGTTCAAATAAGGACGGTGAAATATAAAATTAGCATGTTCATCCGATACCTTTTGAGTTGTTCACTATTAATAATTGGTGGAATGGCATGATAATAAAAATAACAAAACACTTAACGAAAACTCGCGAAACTGGTCCTGATCTAATAAATTTAATGCGGAATAAGTACTAAAAATGTATTATTATTTTTATCCGATACATTGAAAAAATATTCAAAGTACATATCGCACAAATCTTATTTAAAATCAGAACCGGCGTCGCTCACTCAGAGAATATTTTCAACTGGTTTATTTGATACAAAATTGCTATCAAATAAACCAATGAACACAAAATTGGTAATGTTTTACTCAGGAATATAATGTTTCCTTTTATTAGTTTGATTAGAAAAGATTCATTTACAACATATTTTTGACATTTTAATTTATTTAAATTGAAAAAAAACAGTGAAAATTTTATATTATATTACAATATAACCGGTGCTTACATATGGAAGAAAACTATTTGGCTAGTTGCCTTTTCAACAAATAATAAATATAAACAATTTTACAAAAGTAATTTATCTCGGTAAAGTAAGTACATATTCACTTGTACATGGAAATCGATAGGTATATGTTGTCTATTTTAATTTATTTGTCTAACATGAATAAAACCAATAAAATACGTAATAGTTTGTGTTGGTAACATAACTGCATAAATCAATAATGACTCACCTGAATGTGCGCATTTTGTCCTGCAGCTGGGTAGCAAAGGTCCTTCTCAAAGGTGCCGGAGAGCCTCCAGGAGAGTCCTCGTTAGATTCAGCCACCATCGCCCTGGCCACCATCAGGTCGTGTTCGTTCATCTTCGAAAGCCGAACCAAAACTGACAACTAAAACTATCTCACAATCGGAACATTCGACTTCGTCATCCAATTTTGTAAGTTCCGCTGAATGTCATAAATCAAAACAGGTTACTAGTTACTAGATTAACACAATATTACCAATGAACGAATAATGCCCGAACGATTCGAACTAGATTAATTTCGGTAGTGTCTTAACATTGTTTTAATTGCCTACACTTATTAATTTCACTTTTTAATATCCGAGATTGCAAACTGTACCACTGTTAGATCCACAGGCCACTGTATAATATAATTACCTACTTACATTGAGCACCGTCTAAAAATGATTACTAACAAATTACTGACTTAAGTTCACATATAATTAATAAATCTTACTCAATATTAATGGAATAACAAGAAGTTCTTGTGATTAGTAATTATTACGCTTACTTAAATAAATGAAGCCAACTTCTTTAATGCAATATAATAGTATACAGTACAAACTATAAATATCTTATTGTTACTTGTTGTAATCAATTGTACCGTGATCATTAAATATTATAATGGTTGATGCTCCAAATATAAAAATTATGAAAATTAAAATTTATTTTCATTATTAATATTAAATCAAGATAAATCTTAAATATAGCACTTTATCAACGATGTTTCTCTTCTTAACATTCATTCATTGACACGTAATATTATAAATATGTGAATATATTTATCGTTCATCACAGATTTAAAAAATGCCCAGATTTAATTCTGTTACATGTCAAGCAACTGAAACTAAACTGACCAAATTCACACTGAGCTTAACATATTGCAATACTATTTAAGAATTTTTGAATGTTTACTTACAAAATGTGTTATTCTTAGCCATGTAAAATTTCTTGTTATTTTTTATTTGTTTCTTCTATCTGTAAACAATTTATCGTTGCTGATGGCTTTAGTAAACAAACTATCTTGAGTCTACGTGAACACGTCTTCTTGAATATTAATTTTGTGTGAAAACGAGTCGCGTAATGCTTAAAGTTAATTGAATATACACTCGTGGGTTTATTTGTGGAATGGCATGATGGCATTTGAATTGTCGTTGAGGTATTCTATAGACACGTCCATTACGTAAACAAAAAGTTTGGAATTAAATATGGTTAAAATTATTTTAATGTACGCTAGAAAATTGTGTAACACAAAATTATTGGCAACCAGATGTCCACGAATAAATATGATACAAAAATCTCTTGATCATACTAATTTTATCATTTGAAACGGAGTAACGAAAATGTAAAATAAATGTCGGCGAAAATATTCTTAGTCGAAATAAAATGAACTTTAACTGGAATGGTGTATAAAATCATTTCGCCTGTCCGCCCTGAATATTAAAATGTTTTCATATTTCGATAGTAATTGAGTCAATATTATAAAGAAAACTCAATTTATTTGACAAGTAACCTTTGTTAAACATTTTGACTTCAAGACTCGATAACATTAATATATCATAGGTACTCATAACATGTTTTTCGATTGGATAAAAAAATATTGAAAATTTTGATTAATAGATCAGTAAGAACAGTGAGCAATGATTATCATAAATAATTATAATAAGATATGAGAGTGAAGCAATCCCTCATTCTATATTTATATGTGAAAAATATTCATTAAAAGCTTAACACGTGATCCGGAATGAAAGTGTATACGTGCTTATAAATGAATAATTATTTCAAATTTTATTACAAATTTTTGAAAATAATTGTTTTTGTTTTCTTTACTAAGAATTTTTGACACACTTTAGATTTATTTGAATGTTAATTTTTTGTACATATTTTACGATTGGCATTGATGTCGAGTTCACTTGATATTTGTTTTCGACTATTTAATTATTTATTAATATAGTATTGGGTGATATCTACTATGTTTTACACTCACAACAATGTCAAGTAACATCATATAATAATTGTGAAAAAAAACACTGGTTATTGCTTTTTTAACGCTGAATGTGTTTACTAAAGTATAAAAATAAATTGTTTTTCTTTGCTAGCATACATTAAAATTTACGAGTTAATTTATGCGTCGTTTAACTGTTTAGCAGATATGTGCCCAAAGTTGAAAAATAAATGTTTGCAGGTGTAATCTTACCGATCCAATAACGCGGAACACAAACTTTGTACTAAAATTAATAACAGATGACTTCAATGGCACGTTTATGAAAAACCATTGACAGAGAAGAAACATATCATTGAGCTCTGCAAATAAACAATGAATGAATGGGTACAAGGATCGCGACCTGTAGAGCGGCAGTCACTCCAAAAATACATTAGTTGCGTTTCCTCGCGCACCCCTCAGGTGTAAAATGGAGGCAAATATTTTATCCGCGAGAGACAGCTTAACCCTCCGGCCACTATAAAAGTCAGTGAAAGACTGTGACTGATGGAGCAAAAGGTGTTTATGAACATCTGTCGTACGCCTCTGTGGCAGCGCTGCTTATCAAGGGCCCGACATAAAGAGATTGTGAACATCTTTAACGCAGTCATCCTCTTGTGAATCCAATTAGATATTTCGAAATCAGACCTTACACGCAAGATAAGTCGTCATAAAGCCTGTTACTGTCATCTTTGAGATCTCATCTTGTTAGATTTGTGTTATTATATATAACAATAATTGCCGTCGTGCTAATTCCATAGTTACAAATCGTGATATTCGTTAATACATTCTGTAAACAGTTTGTTAATTTAACCTTGTATTCGTTAATGTGCCTTCCTATATTAGTTTTTTTCTTTTTGGTGAAATCAAGCAATGAAAATTTTTCAGTTAATTTTAGAATGTAAATAAATTTTAACGAAGGAATATTTCAGGCATTGTATGGAAACTCCATATATCTCCTGAAGTGTCAGTATTCTCTCTTACACACATATCTAAGCATATAATATATTATATCGTATTTCCTCGACTATAAGACGCAATATTAGTTTTAAATAATAATAGAAAAATAAAAAAAAGCTTTTCACAAAAAGGCAATCTACATACATAATTACAAAATAAAGCATTTAAATTGCGTATATATTTGAGACGTTATTTCTTCATCCTGAAACTTCATCGTATTCGGTCCGATTTTCCTACTCTTCCCAGAAAACATCTTCTTTTTCATTTGATAATCCTGATTTTAGATATTGTAAAAAACTGTACAATTCAGTTCAACTTACTACCACATTATTGGTAGTTTTAAATTTAAGCAGTTACCCGACGTTATGTGGATAATTCATAAAACAATGGTAGTTCGTCATTATTGTTAAACATAATAGTTGAGACATGACTGATTTTAAATGATATTTTGGTTCTTTCGATGGATTCGGCGATAACTTTGTGGAAGTTTATTTTAACATAAAATTTAAATAACTTTGATTATTCCACGAATTGTGTTACTAATTGTAGTTGATATTTTGGTTATTGTTATGTCAATTCCATCAAATCTATCGCTTATTTTACAGATTGCATTAGTGCATAGAGATTGAGGTAACAAAGCACGAGCTTCGATCAGAGGATACCTGATTCCTCGACTAGGATTGTTCAGTTTGTTGTGTGTTAGAGGAATACACAAGATTATCGACAGCCAAACACATACACAGAGAATGAGCGTGGGAGTCGATAGATTTTGTTTTGAAACTAACTTTTCATTATCTTAATAACTCGTATGTAACTAGTATAACATGTAAGTGGAAATTGACTGTTACAGTATAATATCAAAAACCATCTTTCTTATTTACAATAAAAAAACTTTTTAATTGCATTATTCAATGTGTTGCAAATAAAGTCTATCTATACAGTATTTTGTGTGTGAAATTCCAATGTTACATCCGAGATCGAAGTAGGATCCATCACAGAAATTATATATGTTTATGCGATATCATTTTGAGTTTGAAAATGATTCCTGTCGTAATTTTATTTATCGTGTCATTTTCGTTTTAATCACTTACAATATCATAAAAAAATATACAGGCAAACCAAATTGTTGGCATGCATTGCATTTGAATCGTTTTGCTTATTATTATATTTCATAACAACGCAATATGTTAAATGAAGTTGTTGTGAGTATCAACTTAAGCTCTATATATAAACCTATTAGCATAATGTAAAAATTAGAAACCGTGAGTTTTCTATAAATCCGTACACCAATATGTGGGTTTACATCGACTATCTATTTACATAAATATTATCTTTGGAAGACACCGCGTTGCAGGACCGGCTCGTGACGTGTGCGAAGTGTGAGGCACAAACAGGCGCTGGCACTTAGCGCCCTTTTCAGTTGAGGCGTTCAGTACTGGGAGGCACCAAAATCTGTAAACCGGCCCTGCCGCGTTGTTTTCGTTGGTAATCAAATGGTGGCCACTGAAATTTTCAGTGCTATGAAATCATACAGATCCCAGAAGACGAAACCAGTAGTTTTGTAACATACTGTTTGTTTCTAGCGAAAATCTTTTACGTTAAAATTTTTAACGATCATGTAAGAAAAAATATGTTCTGAATTGGAAATTATATCTCATTTTCAATAAAAAGAAATTTACTCTACAATCTGACGGTGTCATAAAATACACAAGAAAATGTTCAATACCTTCAATGGTCATACTCTTAATTCTTAATAAGAATTCCGCACTACGCATTAATTATATTTTACTCTGCACTTTACAGTTATTGTTTATGGTAATGAATGCATTAAAAAATACAATAATAGACTGACTATTATTACAATTAACTAATGAGCTATTTCGAAAACTTGTTCCCATTTTTGGTTGACCTTCTTCAGACGTAAGTGATGTGACTGTCCATTGTTAATGTTCATCATACCTCTGACATTTTTGTGGACACTCAAGCTGATTTATTTAGATTTCTATTTCATTGAAAACCAGCCATTCATTCATTATTATGATGATTGCATAAATATATACTCCTAATGGAGCATTTTGACAGAAAGAGTTCAACGAAAACTAGTTTTAACTTTGCCTCTCAACTCTCTTTTCAAAACAAGGGGTTTTTTAAGCAAACACATTAGCACGCCGTCACTTGATGATTTATGACCCATCGGTCACTCAATGACGACCATTTTAGAAACATTTTTCAGATTGACATAATATTCTTAACCAAAAACTTAGAAATTAAGTCATATTTTTTTGTTAAACTCATTATGTTGCTTATGATTTTTAACAATACAGAAATACTGCAAAAGCAATAAACATATTGTTTTTAATTTTTTTAACATAAATTGATGTATAAATAAAGTCCATAAAGTGGCGCGTAAAAAAGTCACGTGCAACGAATTTGATTTGAGTAGGTACATTGTGTTTGAACAAGTTTTAAAGCATAGTCACATGATTTTACGCAGGTTTATCACTTTTTTAAATTCAGGATCACCATTTCTTCAGTGAAAAATCGCATAACGAGTCAGATGTGTAAAAAAAGTAACGGTGCCGTCCAAAAAATGGCTTGATTTCGAAACCGCGCCAAAAAATCGCGTAAAAAGAGGACTGGGTGGAAAAGTGAAGGAAATTGAAGCCGCTAAGATTCGGAGGCCCCGAGAGCAAGCTTCTTGCGCTTATGGGGTAATCCGCCTCTGGCTTATTACAAAAATATTACCTAAAAACTAGATAAAGAAGGCTGTTGCAGTTCGCATGCACATTTCAATATGTCATCTTACAATGATAGTTATTACACAGTTGGTTTATTATATTAGATTTTAAATTTAATATAAACGTGATATAATATTTATTTCATAATGATTTTATTCTACATACACTAGAAACACGGACGTGCATCGGAGACACGCATAATGTTAAAAACATAACAAATTATTATTATAATATAAACGTGATATAACACTTATTTAATAAAGATTTCAATCTTCATATACTTAAACCACATAGCTTGAATCTGTGACGTGCATAATGTTACAAAAATGACAATTTATTATGTTAATATAATAAATATAAGCGTGATTACTGAACACTTATTTAATAAAGATTTCTATTTTCATACACTAACAACATGAGGGCGTGCATCTGGGCAATGATGGATGGAGAATGTTGAGTAAATCCATTAAAATACATATACTTACTGTGATTTTCATTCTTTTATCCTTTCCATTATTATATGATCATTCTTATAAATAATAAAACTTGAGTTCTACTCCAACAAGCATATAAAAATACAATCGCTAAATCTTGACCGTTCAGTACAATAAAGTTCGAAGTCGTTCAAATGAAAACGGTTTTCCAATAGCCCACAGCGACTGTACGTAAACTATAAAAGAACACGACATGTTGTCCCTGACCTATAGACGAATAGAATAATACATATATGTACGACAAGCATACTCGGACGTGACTAGAGCCTGCAGTTGTTATCTCAATACCAAATCTGCAATCGATACACTACTTCTCAATATGCAGCCGATATTAATTCACTTATTGATGACGGAATTCAGTCTTTCCTAAAATTCTAATTCCGCTAGGGTTATCATTTAAGTTTTCTTTAACAAAAACTTACTAACCCTCTTTATAATTTCTGTAAATCAAAAACATTCTCAAAAATTTCTAAGTTTTACGACGGCAAATTTTCTCCAGCCTCCTTAATGAATGAAGCTGTCATAAAATGATTAGGTAAGGTTCCAATATTAAATTAAACGGCCTCTCAAAGAAATTAGTCTAAGTATGTATATTGGTGTCGTTAGGGTATAAACTGATTTTTGAATAAAAGTGTAGTGGATAGATACTAAGATATAATTTTTTATTTGATATATTAATATTTGAACTCCCGAAAAAAGTTTTTATTTTGATGATTAGTGGAAATCTAAATACTGATAATAATTTATTTATTCTCACTTATTTTTTTCATAGTTTCATATTTGTTAGAATATTCCTTCTGTCAAGTCAAAATTTTGCAGTTATCTGGTTATGCTCAAACAAAACCGATATTATAAATAATAATTTTGTAGATATATATTATTATTATTATTATTATTTTAAGATGGTTTTAGATTAGAGATCTGAAGAACAGATTTAGCTGTTCTGATTGCAGACATACGTTCAATAAGCAACTAGCTTAACCATAAGAAAGAAATATTCGAAAATATACTTTTGCGGAGAACGTTTCAAGGTCTGTTCTATTTTTTAAAAGTATGAATAGATTGCAAATTTGTGATATTATTTGAGAACCATTTATCAATGAATAATGGATTCAAAGGTATAAACAAGTTTTTATCGAAAGGTTGGTTAAGAGATTTAGTTATGTATGTAAGTACTCTATATTTGTTTTGAGATATTAAAGTTTTAATATAGGTATATTATAACAAAACTTAAACATAATATGACAGAAAACTAGGGTTGTAGAGTCGGAGTCGTGGAGTCGCGGTGTTTTGGCCGGAGTCGGAGTCGTGTTTCAAGTTTCAACTTTTTATTTATACATAATATGAGTAACATGTTAAAGTTGGCTATTGGCCGAATTGGTTGGTTGATATTTAATTATACATAAATAGGAAAGGTATCAAAAAACGTGAAGAAATTAAACATTTTTTTTGTCGGAGTCGGAGTCGTGTTTCTTTTTAAAGACCCCACAGCCCTGCAGAAAAATTCCTCAATTTACAAGGTATCTTACAACAATTTACAGTATAATTATAATCTATGCTCACAATATTGCTCTTGCCAGAATGCATTACGCCCAGAAAGAGAGGGAAGGAGATGATTGGTTGTAGACAGGTATAAATACTAACTAGTACAGGCACTCCTAAACCTTGTACCGCAGGACACATGTGACCCAATTGAAGGTTTTTTGTGGCCCTTTCGAGGTCCTCAACTTTCTATTAATTTTGCACTTTTTTCAAATGTGCATTATAGTTGCATTTGGCACCACGAGTAATTTTAAGTGTCGAAACAGGTTGACTGATAAAAACTTACCAATATACTCCGATGCGCCACGTCCAAATTACAGGTCGAAATTTAAAAAATATCAGTCAGTCGTCAGTTCAAATTTATTCGTGCACTTGAAATGCATGAAGATGCCGAAAGGTGAAACCCGGGTCGTTGGCGACAAAACTCATGGAAAAGTACAAATTCAAACGATTCAAATTTATTATTATAAAGGTTTAAAATATTAATGTGTGGCCCATCAGAGACATGTATTATTTTTTTTGGATCACCAAGTGGTTTCAGTTGGGCGCACGTGGACTTGTATTTCATACGTACACCTAATTGCTTTAAATAAAAGAAATTTTCGTTATTTTCTAAATCATTTTATTTATTGTGCATGTAAAATATAACTTTAACACAAAAACTGCAAAATTTTAATACTATTAAACATTACTTTCAAAACGGAAGACAATCAAAACTATGCCTATGCCTATGCATTTAAAATTAGTCCCAAGCATTCTGATGTTAAATAATAAAAAACAAAGTTACAAACCAATACAATTTCACCATCAAGAAACAGATAATCCAGGGTCAATCTTGGCATAAATGAGAAAACTATACTGCAAATATAATTGAAAATAACTATGTAGCTATAAATGATATCTTTTTACATGAATTACTGGACATTATTTACGAAATCTTGAATGAATGTCTTTTATAAGTAAAAATTGCTTTAAACAAAACTTTGCTATTAATATTATGCTCACTCTTAATTTTCTTTTACAAGACTTAAGATATTTTATATCCAATACTTTTAATAGAACCACTTGTTAGACAGATTGCCCAAAAACCATAAAATATTCTTACCTATTCCAATCTCATTTTAAAAAATACTCTAAATAATTGTATAATTATAACAGACAGAATCATTCCAGCTGTGAATAAGATGCTCTTCAGAAGTTACATATTTAATATAATTTGTAAATGTAAGCTAATTTATTCATTATAGTAATGTTCAGTTAAAAGATCAGAAATAAATTGATTAAAAATTAAATAAGATAGTGAGTGTGAACCACTGTGAAAATATTGTACTAATGAAATTACTCAACATTCATTGAAGTGTGCGAAAAAATTAACCACTAAGCATGATTAGAATATATAAATCTTTTTCATCTATAATGTATTAAAAGTAAAAAAAAAAATTGACAACAGTTCTTCCACAAAGTGTCAAAGAGTCTATTTAATATTGGTAGAGTGAAACATTCCTATGTAACCCAATCAGCTATATGTCAATTAAAACATTACTCTAACAACATACAAGATTTATCAAGGATGACAAATAATAATGTAAAAATGCCTGACAGCAAAAAAATATAGTGCCAAACAATTTATTAGAAATATAGTGCCATATAGATATATGATTCTTTAGATCAGGTTAAACGCATTTGTTACATTTTTTATGCCAAATAATTATGAATGCTTACTATTAATGTTTAGAAATGATGTTTCAATTCCACAGATAGTTTTAAAATAAAGAATAAGAATATTTCCTATACCGGGCTATTTCAAATCCTTAAACACAAAATATCATTTGGAAAAATCCCTCAATTAGAACCTGTCTATAGAATTTGATGTGTAAATTGAAAACAGTTTATATTTCAGATTATTGGGTTAAATAAAATTGTTGTCTGAAAACAAAAAAGTAAATTCATATGTAAATAATATTCAGAATATTTTTGGTAAACATAAATATTAATGTTAATAAAATGCATTGATTACAAATGTTAAATTTTTTTATTCAATTCATTAATTCATACAATTTTGTTGGTAAAATTCAGTCACTCCTCGAGTTTTAATTGACATAAAACTATTCATTTTCACACAACGTATAAACCTCCATAAAAGCTACATAAAAATAGGAAAGAAAATACTTCAATGCGGAATCACTAAAATTAAAATTAATAGTAAAAAGAAATATTGTGAGTACCTATAACCTAAATTTATTAATAGAATAATTCTTATCACTAAGATTAATTAAATGTTCTTCTAGGATGAACTTTTGTACAGTATTTGAAAGTCTTTTTTTTTCAATCACTTATTACAGGTCAACAATAATGCATTGATGGTAGGTAGGTTTATGAACACTTTTTTTAAAATTTGACTTTCTTTATTTGAGGTAAAATGCTTCAGTCAAATTTATGTGTTGCACAATGTAGAAATAAGGTGATATAACTATAAAAAATAATTTATAAATAAACCTCAATCATAATTTGTATCAAATGACCCTGAAAGAACAGCAAAAATCCAATTTTTTTTTTTATATAATGTCGATAAAATTAGTCTTACTGTTTATTAGGTATAAGTAATTCAAAAAACAATCATTGATAATTCATCGTTATTACATACAGTCAACACTTTTTGGACAAAGTCTCAATATTTTTCATTGCAAGTTTTAAATGAAATAAAATATGAAAACAATGCTCGTCATATAAACATATAAACTCTGTAAAAAGTTTTGACATAATATTATGCAGAAAATACTTTTGATACAATTATTATTTGATCATCTCTTAAAAAGGGAGAATGGTACCCTACTCCGGAAGTATGAACAAATCTAAAGATGCTTAGTTTCTTTTATAATCTATATAGGCACTACAATATCAACATCTGATGAAATTTTCATTCACGACACCGTTTTGTTTTAACTTTATTATAGACAATCGATTTGTTTGATTCCACCAACAAAACAATGTTTACGATTTCACATAAAAGCAACTCTCGCTTCTTCCTGGGATCACAGTCTTTTAGATTTCCCGATTTTTTATAAACGCAGGTCTCTTTCCTGACATTCTTGCGAGCAGTGAGCAGAGCCGTCTGTTAGTTTTTCTTTTTAATACTCCACCTTTATTGAAAGTGGACGAAGAAGTTAACTAACTTGAAGAATTTTGCCAAAGTGTCGACGGCAATGTGTCATAGTGGGAAGGCACCGTCACTAATGCATCATCAGACGTGCGGCTTGTGGAACAGTCCTGAAATAAAAGCATTACAATTATTTAATTAAAAAAATAATAATTTCGTGCCTAAGGGACCTTTTGATGAAATTAAATATTAATTTATGCGTAAAATTAATAATAGAAGGAAACTCAAACATATTGAAAGTTTTCCTATTTTTATTTAATATTTTACAAATGCAGTGCAGTTATACTCAAGAAATATTGCAGTGCTTCATTTGAGATAACCTTTCTCTTAGCTTACATAAATTCAGTGTGATTTACTAATTTAAGTCTACGTATTGGTAAATTAAAATGCAGTAATAATAAGTTATTAGTTTGTACCTTAGGCTGATGGCGTTGCGTGTCAACGCACTCGACAGGTAATCGAATGAGCTCCGCGCTGTATTTGTGTCCGTGAGCTGTCAGTTTTATAATTGTGTGAAGGGGTACATTCATGTATGGTAGTTCATCTGAAAAAAAAGGAAAACTCAATAAGTTTTTTTCAACTTGGGACCAGAAAGATATAAGGTGAAAATCTTTAGTTTCATTAAATGTTATTATTGTTCAACTCAAAATGAAATTATTTAGAGTTCCCACTCACCGAGTTTGGCATCAACAAAATATCCCAAAACGCATCTCAAGACAGCTTGATGTCCGACGAGTAGCACATTAGTCGTGTTATCGAGAGCGGCAAGAGCAGGTCTCAGTCTCGACATCATGTCGATGTAGCTTTCTCCCCATGGATAGCGATACCGCAATTTATCTTGGTCCCGCCACGCAAACTCTTGAGGGAAGCGCTGTTGCATCTCTTCATAGGTGAGACCTTCACATATACCCTGAAATACACATACGTCACAATGAGATACAGAAGGCATGTTATGAAAAGTAACGGACATTGTTTCAAGTAGTAACCTGGTCACTTGCGTGAAAGTTTTCTAGCCTTTTTAAGGAGTCTATACAATCAGTAAAAAAAGCAAACTGATGATAATATTTCAGAGAAAAAAATCGCCTGAAATTAAGGTGTTGTTTAAAAATTTGACCTATGTTTTTAATGCTGTGTAATTACTTTGATAAATCCCTATTCTAGTGAACACTTATATGATTTGAACATACATTTTTAAAACGAACATTTTTATAAAAATATACATAATTCATAAATAGAAAGAATTCTCGCCAGCAAGAAAATTATCACTTGTATACTTCTTATCTTGTTTATTTAAAAAAATATTCTTTTCAACTTACAGCATCAAGCTCATTGAGTGGTCTCACGCAAAACTTCGTTGCATGAATGTCCAGTGCAGTCTGTTTTGTTCTCTTCATTTCACTGGTCCACACTTCGAGCTCGTCTGACCCTTCGAGGGCATTCATGTGTTTGGCGAGTGCTCTAGCATACTGGAAACCTCTCGGGGAAAGATTTGCATCACCTCCTATTCTTCCGAGTACATTGTATTCACTTTCTCCATGCTGCCAGGGGAAAATAAATAATCACATTGAATAAATGATATCATGGTGAACTGTCAGTAGATATTTTTATTTTTTTAATAAATTTATAAATCCAACAATCACTGTATATCGGAATATTAATAATATTTCTTTCTCTAGTCATAAATTAGATGTATCAAATAAGCATGTATCAATAACAATTAAAACTATAATATTTTTGAATGTCAATAGTGGTGAACTTAGAAAATGGCATATGTGTCTGAAACGTGATGTCAGATAGGTTATCATTTAATATAATATCACATCATCATAAATTGACATTGTAAAGAAAAAACCTTATAATTGATACAATCATAAAACAAACGAACCAAGGTTCAATAGCAGAGCATTCCTATACATATAAATGAAATACAAAACATTCATTTTACGGAAAACACCACACAATAAACAAAGAAAATTGCTTTGAAAATTTTCCTGTATGTACACATACAAAATGAAAATCGAGTTTATTATTCAACATATTTTTTAGATTAAAAAAATATTTACCCTTGTAAAGTAGAGGGTTTGAGGCATAGGTTTGACGTTGGATAGGAATCCCAAGATGGCACTTTCCCTCTGTCCTCCCAATTTGTGAGAGCTCACAGATTCACCACCATTCTGAACTCTTATATAGCTAATATCCTCCGCAACTGGATCAATCGGTTCATATTGCTTCATGTAATGGTTTAATTTATTTCTCAGGTCCTCCATGGCCTCCTTCTCTTTCATGTTTTTGTAATCAGCAGAGTAATGCAGGATTTCAACGATATTCTTTTCCATTAATTCTTCATCATCACAAATGCATTCGACAAACAGAACCCTGAAACCTAAATCTTTGGCGCAGTAGTCTCTTAAATCCATTCTTTGTTGGGATGTTATGTTGGTGCCATCAAATATCTGAAAGTAATCAGAAGAAAACAAACATCAGAAACATTGCCTCAGTTATAATCTTATCAATAAGATCAACTATAATTTTAAGACAGACTGTGATTTCCCAATCGTTCCATTTCAAGAATGAATTATGTTACTGATGTTATTTATTTATTTATTAAATATGTCACTCAATTTGTAGCTTTTTTGGAACTATGATGTGAAATGACTTTGAAGATACAAACTGAAAAAGTAAGTGAATAAACATTTTTTAAGACAGATTCAATATTACCGAAGTATGAATTAAAACATAATGTTGCGGATAATTTAAGGTCTGAAATAATATTTATTACCGAAATGCTATTCCCTTCCTTGAGAAATTTGATGGCATCTTTAACAGCATCAAAAGCGCTCTGTCTTCGTACTGCAACACCGGTCGGATGATCAGCCCTAAACATGTCATGGCGTGCATAGTCTTCCATCTTCCTGCGTCTATACTCGCTGCAGTCAAACACTGGAAATTTAAATAAATATGTTAAATAAGCAGGATTTTTTTATATACAAAAAGTGAGACAGATAAAGCAATCTCCAATTTTTTGAATGGGTTTAATAAAACAAGGCAATTTCATTTTATTTTCAAAAACATGTTATGGTATACCATTTATAATAAAAAAAATTGCTTGATTAGTGTTTGCAGACAAAATTGTTTGATGGCGTTATATTATCTTAATTAAGTCCAATTTACCTTTTGTACTTTCTCCCTGCCAGTTGAGATGTCTGGCGAGTCGGTGGGCGACATGAGTCTTGCCTCGGGCTGGGAGACCAACGAGGGCCACCAACAGTGGAGCAAATTGACCTGAAGATCCGCCAACTCTGGACACGGCTGTAACAAAGAAAAAAAAACTGTCAAAACTTATATGGACACAGATGTTCACATGATGTTGTTTTTTAATCCATATCTTCTCCCATTGTGACCCATATGGATTTTTAATAGGGAGTATCTCAATGTATTTATTTCCCTACAAAAACTGCCTTTTACTCAGTACTTAAGTGTAAAAAAATTATAATATCAATATATAACATGGTATGCACAAATATATAGGATCTTTTACAACACGGAAAGAAAAATAGCAATGTATTTTAATTCTACATAAATTATTTTATATATTTGTTGATAGCTATTTCGGCTTACACCTTCGTCAGTTCTGTTCTGACGAAGTTCTGACGAAGGCGTAAGCCGAAATAGCTATCAACAAATGTATAAAATAATTTATGTAGAATTAAAATACATTGCTATTTTTCTTTCCGTATTATAATGGAGTTCTACCAAGTAAATGCCTACTCAATCAATATCTTTTACAACATTAAAATGTTTTTCGACCTTCCGGAAATGTGATATGAGGAAAACGAATATTGATAACACCAAAAATTTTGGCCTAGATAATTTTTATCTATAATCAATTTATTCACAGATTTTTATGTGATTTTGGGTACAATATTTGTTAAAATAAAAAAAAATTGTACCTTAGGTAAATAATACAAATTTTCTAGTACACATAGTCCACTAACATTGACACTGATGGTAAAAAAGGTTAATTTTCCGACTTTGAAAACAATATGTTATTGTTCCAATGGCTTTTTTATCGACAATATTTATATATTGGAGTGTTTTTGTAGTGATTTAACAACACATAATATTGTCAGTCTATAGTGCATGTTTAAAATACTGCAAAGGAAGACTTCACAGAATTGTAAAGTTACTATATTTTGTTTTACTAAGTTTGATTATAAAATTCGCAAAAAAAAACAAACATCTTGCAAAATTCTTTTCTTTAAAATCTGACAGCAACAAAATGATTTGGTTGATGTTAAAAAATCTTGTTTGGGACGGCAGAATGTCTAGCACAAGCCCTACTCATATGCTGGTTGGTCAACTTTAACCATGCTTTCAAGGTGCAGCTTGCTCCTTAACTATATATACTTCATAATTACTGTGTCCTTTCAATTAGTTCAGCTTGTTTACAATTATTAATATTAGATTTTTTTCTGATTAAATTGTTCCGCGCTGCATGATATTCGCACCTCATTATCACTAATGAAAGTGGCAAAAAAAATGTCGATAAGTAAATATCACTTTTATCATCAACCTGGAACAACAACTCGATAATGACGTATTACACCTATACTATTTATGATAACAATAATCTTTGTATTGTATCGGATGATATTGCACTTAATATTATGGCCATTAATGTAATAGCCATTAAAATGTACTGATAATGATTCACATCATTAAAATTAGTAAAAAAAAGGTTATACGGAAAAAATAAATCGCGAGATAGTAGGTAACTAAGCGAAACATAAATATGTGTAGGAACCGTATTAGTAGTACCGGAAGTAACGAAGGCCTCCGAAATCAATCTTCCTCAACATTGCTAACTAATGTATTATTACATATTATATTATAATGTACATAAATTTTATGTTTAATGTTTATTTCTGTAATTAATACCAATCATACCCATTTATATGCTCAAATTTAAATGTATGGATCTAAAATGCAAGTTTGTGGATCAAAATCTAACAATTGTAGATACGCCAGTAAATAACTGCTGCAAACACGTTTTTTTTATTAAATATAATATCATCACTAATATTGTATTCAAACAAGGTCGGATATGTGTTATTCCTTAGTTGATACAGGTGGATGAAAAGTTGCTTACTCAAAAAAAATACCTGTGCGATATAAACATGTTTATGAATTCAAATAAAAAATAGTAATGCTATTAAAAATGTATGATTTCATCGACAGCATATCACATTGAATAGTAATAAATTAATCTTGTTTACCACTTCATTTGAAAACGCTGACACAGTAGGTTATATTTTTATAGCATTATCTCCGCAAAAACTTGAAACCATGCGAATGTATGTAATTATATATGATATATTGAAAAACGAATGTGTGTCGTATGTTGAATATTACACTAGCTGATTGGGAACTACATAAAATTCAGTTTAAAGTTTAAAGTCCATTTTATTCGTTTGCAATTTCTGTGTCTGCATTTAAAGTTTAAATCAGCTATAAAAGTTTCCTAGCCATTTCAATACTTAACAAGTCACCGCTGCTGTGTATCATAACATAATAATTACATAACTTTTTGATAATAGATATTATTATTTCAAAAACGTATATGGCAGTACATACTAGAATATGCATTCAGAATTAATTACCTGTATCGAAATATAACCAGAGGCTAATATGTAGCATAATCATCAGGAAGTGGGTATGTAAGCGTGAGTTAGAATATTGTATGCACTTCCTTTAAGAATTAACTATAATACATCCAATTATTCTGACAACCATATGAATTAATAAATATTTAAACGATATAATTAATATAATATCAATCTATGAAAGAGTATTACTTTATTATAATTTAATATTTATTGTCGTTTTCTAGAAGGTACTTCTATCTACGGCGTATTTATAAAAAAGTAAGTGACAATGAAAAGTTTTGTGAACTCTTGGACAAAAAAATATGATTTATATCCGAATATGAATACTACAATGTCGAGGCCACCCCGACATGGCAGTTCAAAGGGATAAAGATTGTATCTTAAATTCATTGACATTTCGAGTCTCTAAGTATCAGGTTTTTTGCCTAATATATTTCTGTTGCTCGCACTGGAAATATAATGGCATTAT
Source organism: Himalopsyche kuldschensis (assembly GCA_028554975.1). Classification (NCBI taxonomy): domain Eukaryota; kingdom Metazoa; phylum Arthropoda; class Insecta; order Trichoptera; family Rhyacophilidae; genus Himalopsyche; species Himalopsyche kuldschensis. The sequence goes on from JAHFWI010000003.1 coordinate 21,249,389, forward strand.
CACAAAACACAAAGGATTTTCAACATATGTATGTGTGTTATTATATTTTACTACGTGACAAAATTAATCAGAATTCCGATATTCATAAACGTCTTATATAATTTAACATGATGTGTTATTTATTGTTGATTTTATGTTATTATTTTTGATTCCGGTTTTAGTTTTTATTGGAAGGTCAATATTATTTAATTGTTTATTTCGCAACAGTTCCGTAAGCATTAGCATTACATTGGTGATTTTTTGTATTGTTATTCCTATGTCGTTCATTTGATTAGTTATTGCCGACATTAAAACAAAATTAATGATTTATAATATGAACATAAATCGTAAAATAATATTTATAGATTTTATTTGCGGTAATGTATTAAAAAAAACTTATTACATTTGTAGCTCTGTCTATGTATCCTGACACACCCAACGCAATACCGATCCATATTATATATTTTATTGTTAAGGCTATATCGTATTGTTGCAGATTGCGCTCGTTATTGGCGACCTTACTATGAGATATGCTAGAAACTTTAAATGCATTGAGTGTTGCATTACAAAGTTCTCCATAAACTTTTTCACTTTTTAGACGGGAAAAAGACCACGATCATTCATAAGCCGGCCCTGATAAATATATTTTCTTCGAATACGATTTGAAACTGGAATCACATTTTACGGAAACTGAGAAATTAACGCTTCGGAGATTGTCAGTCATTTACTCGAAAAAATATTCTAGTATGCTGGAATTAAATAAACGTATTAAATCATCAAGTCGTTACAAGAGGCGGTACGTGTTGTCTTTTTTTTTAGATTGACGTAGAAAAAATACATTTGCTTAGAATTTACGAAAGTGTTTTCTATACATTTAATTCCAGCGAGAAAATATTCATCTCAAGACGATCCGATTCCGTGATTCATTTTATTCGATTCACTTAAATAATAAATCATAATGAGAGTAGAAAATTTACTATTATATTCCCGCGGACCATTTCTTCTATAGATTTAACTAAGACGGAATTTTAAGCTGAACTTTTTTTGAACAAATATAGACAAGAATTTTCCGAAGATAAAGGCAAGATTACGATAGTGAATGAAACTAATACAATGCCCCAATAGCAGCGTGTCATCCAAGAGTTGCATCGCTTAGTGAATCATACAATTATATTTATACAATATATTTAAAAAGAATTAAGTACAAATATGATTGAATCTTCAAAATATAATCAACCTTTTCTTGTGAACTTTTATGGCGTCGATTCAAATATAATTCTCGACGCGTCAAATGGTGAAACTGTACTTTGTACCTCTCCCGATTGATTTATTGAAATTAATCTGCCACTTATATCGCTATAATTGCGTTGCTTCGAACAACGCAATGTTACTCAATGGCTAGATGATTTTTTTCAATCTTTGTTGTGCAGTAAAAAAAGTCCCCGACGAATAAAAACACTGAAAATTGTACAATTGCTAAGAGAAACAGTCTATTTTTTTCAAAATTATTGCGTAGTTATAATATTTTCAATAGACATCTGCGACGGGCGTAAAACTCTCGAGTCAATTATAAATAACAAACAAAATATACCTTTACACTAAAGAGGAGAATCTTCAATGAATACAATTGTGACTAAAAGCGGAAACAATAGATGTCTAGACAGATGCATGGGTAATATGTAATTATAAACATCATTTGGTATATTATGGTATATTATACCACACGGAATTTATCATTAATAAATCTTTGTAGTGAAGTCTGTTGACACGTACGCATTAATTAGTAAGCGATTGTCGCCGTCAGAAGTAAATATAGGTTGCAATAACAAAGATAAGAGGTTTATAAAATAAGAGGCGCGCTTAAAAGAAATCAAAACAATGATAATTTCCATGTAGCTTGCTTTATTAGAAGTCTTCTTTTATAATAATAATGCCGTATGTTTTAATGGTACCTACATAGTGCCGTGTCGAATACTATTCGTTTTTTTTAATACGACATCGTGTCCCTTTCGGAAATCACCATGTGTTTTTATGCCTACGTGATTGGAATAAAATACCTATCCACAGAAGTCGGGCCCACCAGTACAGCCAACAGAAAAGTGGTATCGCGGTTTGCCTCGAGACACGCCCAGCAACAGTTTCTATTAATATTCTCCAACGGGGCAAAAAAGTCTCATCGAAAACGCGTCACGCAGTCGAATATGTGGGCATACATTGGTACTTGGTAAATAAAACGAAAAATAATACAGATAACAATTTCACCAGTGTGCGTGCCTTGCTAGAGTGTGCGAGAGAAAATTTTCCAAACGACGCGTCGGCAACAAATGAGACGGCGAGATGCAGATTTCCTGTTTTGTTCTAGCAAATGATCGATTTTAAAAATCATTCCTGAAAGTTACAGACTCTAACATAGCTTGAATAATTGATATTTTGAAAAAACAATGCATTAATTACTTCATCTCAGTTGATTTAAGAGAGTATTGTTTTGATTGATGATTTATTTATATGCAGCTTGGTCGTAACTTGTAACTGGTCACAAAATATATTTTAATGAAACAAGTGGTCTAAAGGATCTTTTAGTGGTATGATGATAGTAAACAAATAATTGTTTTCAATTATTTTCTTTTAACAAATTAATTGTTCAAAATACATTAATTATAGCACAAAAAGTAATCTTCGAGTTATCGATACAAAAAAAGAAAAGTAAATACAGATAAACGTGCTATAGAAACTCATTCAATTCCTTATCTCATCTTCGTAAAAAATAAATATTTTACCATGTCCGCTCCCATTGTAGATCATATGGACTGCTGATGGAAGTATCTCAACCTAATTTTTTCTATGAGAACTGTTGGTTACTCGGTTTCTCAGCCTAACTTTTTTCCGAAGAGAGCGGGATAGAATTATAAGAGTTAATGCAATGTGTAAAGCTAATAAAAAAATATCCAAGCTATTAAATTTGAAATATAATTAATTACTAGTATATAAAAATAGATCACGAAATTAATATTTTTCTAACACCCGTTTTTTTCCATATAAATAATGTGTAAACTATAAATAGATCGCATCGCACGATTCAAAAGTGGTTTAACTAGCTTATCAAGCTATGGCGTAAATATGCCATACATAAGTATGTATTTACTGTCTTTAGATATTTTATAGGTACCATAATTCAAATTTCCTAATGGTAAAAAGAAAAAAAATTAGATGTGATAAATTATTTCTAAGTGCCCATAATCACAGTAAACCTGTTCTTCGGAATTTGAGTTTGAAAGGGTGTGTCCATGATGGTTTTTCTTATGACGTTTATGTGTTGGGATTAGGGCTAGCATTAGCGGTTAACCGGTTTACCGGTAAATAGGCCAAAATACACCATCGGTAATTACCGGTAAATTGGAAAATTTACCGGTTTTTACCGGAAATGATTTTATCGCGAATTAAGGACAGATACAGGCATATTGTAACAAAGGTTTATTGTGATATGCATGCGGAATCGAATTTGATAAGATCTCGGATATAATATCGGCATTTCAACCAGTAAAATTAGATGTAGAAGCTCGGTGTCGTGAAGTCATAAATCTATATACAGCCGACATCTAGTCTAAGAAGTCTAAAAGACGAAAGTATTGATATGATTTGTTTCATGAAAGCATATTTTAATTCTGAAACATCATTATACCAAAAAAAATAAACGTTTTTTTAGTAAACTCTATATTCCAATAAATTGTTATATTATTTTATTTTAATTAAGAATTTATATTAGTAGGTGTTTGTATACAAAGTATGCATGCATACATCTAATGTATGAATTACATATATACATACATCAATAAGTTAATGGATAAACTAATAGCTTATAAACTTCTCACAGACAGGTAAACTAAATATTAAACAGTAGTAATTTAACTTAACCAAGCTTTATGTGGCAAATAAAAGATTATCTAATCTCCCATTCCCATATCTCAGTTAAACAAAAAGGACATATAATATATTACACCTCATCGAACATTAATGACAATTCGAATAATTAATTTCCTATTTACGGCATAATGCAGTAGTAATTTATGTAACTGCCGTACTTAATGATATTGTTTACGTACGTTTGGTATTAGTATTTACGTCCAAAAATAAATTCAGAGATAATTATTAGATGACATTTCCTCATAAATCAACCAATAATAATTACAAACATGATTTTCGTGAAAATTATCTAAATGCTGTAACTAATTAGTATGAAGGTATGTCTACACAAAGTCACTATCTCTTAAAAATGAAGAAACTAAATTGAGTAGGGAAAATATTTAGAAACTCAATGTGTTAATTGTATTTACCGATATTTATCAACCCTATCCAACGCTGAATAACTGAATGTAGTTTGTTATCTGCAGAACACACAACTTTATTGAAAATTAAATTCTTTTCAAAATGCGCACATAATACAGAACAGTAAATTTGAAGTGATACAAGAAAAACTATATAAAACGCATACTCAGCTGAGGAGATGTTACAAAAATAGTGGTTGCACTAAGAGTATCATATGTACGGACAGTTAGATAAATTTGAAAGCCACGATAATCGTTTTTGGCAGGCATCTTATTTACCGCGTGCAAGTCGCGTGTTGCATTGACAAAGTCCACGGTTGCAACGCAATCCGCTCAGAGTTTATCCTCAAAGTGGCAAAAATCTTTTTTTGCATATGCAGACAAATTCAAACATCTTACATGCAATCAATGAGTGGGATTGTGATACCGAAAATGTCTTAAACATGTACCTATCAGCATATTTTAGAGTTTAACAGAAAAAAACAAAGTATATATATTGATAATCTAAACAAGTTAAGCAGCGAAAATCATCTCGGGTGTAATAATTAAAATAGTGCGTCGAATAAAAATGTACACAGTTCACTATAAATAAAGGCCTCGGCCGAGTCAATTACTGAGCGACCCTGATCAATGACGGGAAGTTTTCAACTCTTACATCACGCAATAATACGAATCATTGTACATTTAATATGATAGTGCTTATTATTATTTCACAAAAATAACTTTGATTCACCTAATTTTAATCTTGTATTGGAGTCCAACCAAATATTCGCCCGAAAGATGAATAAATAGTGATATATTATTCTTTTATTTGTCAAAAGAGTGTTATTTTTTTTATAGATGGACAGTAATTGTTCAAAATACAACAAACACCAAACTGAAAGTTTTTTCAATATAACGAATTTGTAGCAACAAAGCAATAATTTCACGATGATGGCTATGACATCGAAAATATAAACATTTCCAATAGAAAATAAAAACAGATTGTTTTGTAAGTCACAAGTGATTCCACCCGGCTTCGCTAAGTGTTTGTAATATGTATCATTATAATTAGAGTTCTAAGAAAAAAAATGCAAAAATAATTCAAATGTATTCTATCGCCATTTACGCAATCTACATTCATCTGTTTTTTTTATTTAAATCATATGAAAAAAGAATAATTAATGTCAGTTAATAAGAGATGAATCCGACAACCAATCAGAAAGGAATACCACATAAAATCGACTTTTAAGAATTGAGTATTTTTTTAGTGATTTGAGATTACAAAAGTTATGGTTTTAAAAAGTAGTTCCATAAAGTCAGCTCTTGGTAGAAAGGCATTGTAATCAAAAAAATAAAAAAAACTTGTATTGTACTACTTCCTAGATTCATTATAAAAATCAAAATCGTGACGAGCGAAAACTATCTTGATCTTAACAATGTATAATATATGATGTGGAAGCAGTACAAAAAAGTAGATACATAAGAAAGTGAAAAAAACGTGCCCTACAGCAGAACAATTTAATCCACAACTCTATCTACGTTACATACCAGAAAAAAATACAACAAATCTTGCTAAAAATGTAACGCTATGTGGTTACTTTCCCCCTATTTTTGATTTAGGTAGGAAGTTTGTTTTTATTATAGTCTACATACAAAAGCAATAAAAAGATTTAAAAAAAAACGTACACGAGGAAAACATTTCATTTAAAAATAGATAAAGCCCACGCTAAAAGAAAACCGTTTTGGCAATCTCTCTGTTAAATTGGCCTGATTAAAAAACTATACAAAACTATTCTTTGTTAGCATCAATTTACAATAAAATAATAATTAATCATTATAGTGTCGTAATAAACAGGTGGCAAAAGTTTGCCTTGCAATTTACAATTATTGAATTGTAAAGGTTCTGCGTTGACGGTTATCTATTTATACAACCTGTTGCATTACACATATTTATATTAATACAATATCGCAGACACGTAAAGAATGCGAGACAAAAATATAACATAGATTATTGCAAAGAAACACCAGGAGAATGAATAATTCGAAGCGAGTCAAAATCTGCAATAAAACATTATATTAGGCGGAATTTGAGCATTTTATAAAAAAAATACTTCGATCTTTCTGATATTACCGTTCGCAGGATGCATCGATTATTTAGATGTTTATAGTGTCTTATTCAAAGTTCTTATACATAACATACTATCACAGTAAGCATTCATTTAAGTACTTGATGAATATGATCGAATCACTTAATTTATCGTTCGTAGGATTGTCATAACAAATTTTTATATTCAATGCATGCGCTTTCATGGTCATTAAAACAATATACGTTCAACATTTAGCATAATAGTGCATACAACTATCCATTTGTTTTGTATGCGTTTATATTCGTGCAAATTAACAGACTAGATTTCGATTACGTAACGTAAATATTTAGTAATTGAAAGCGTATACCTACACCATACACAAGTTTTTATTAGGTAATGAAAAAACTACAGATAAACAAGCATATGAGCGTCTTATTTCTTTTGGGTGGTTTTTTTTTGTCACTGGTATTTTAATAATTGTATAATTTTGTCAAATAGGATAAGACAAAATTAATGCCTCACTACGTTTTTAATGTCGAATCGTTTGTTTTCGCAAAATGTTTTTTATCAATAGAAATATCACAATTGAATAATTAGAAAATTTACAATAATCTCTCAATACAAAAGAATATCTTGAGATTCTGTGGTATTGATATCCTAAAGTGAATTGAATTATTAGTATACATTTCGCCTTATAAAATGAAAATAATTAATCGACGCGAAAAACAAATTGACTGATGCATTATTTGTATAGCTGTTGAAACGCACACTTTCGCAAATGTCTTATTTTGGGCACTTTTGCGAATTGAAATCAGAAATTATTCAAAAATCTGAATATTTTCAAACAATTGTAATTAAAACCTATATTTCTTTAATTATTTTAAAGAATTTGCTATTTATTTTGCGAGATCTTTGATAAAAAAAACTATATATAAATATATGTTAGTAAATTATACTCCCAGAGCTCTCGGGTGAAACAATTTGAATGCAACCACCCACTTGCCAATAAACCTCCCTTTTGAGGAGGGAAAACGGTAGAAAAATTAGACATGGGGGAATATTCTTCGTTAGATAATAGATGTCACTGTCATTGTCCATAAGGTAAGGAAAATGTGACAGAAACATCTAGATATAAATAAGCTCACTGTACCTGGTTAATTATGAAAGAACGATAATATGTTCGATACTACCAACTACCTACTCTCTGTATGGGTTAAGAAAGATGCAATAATCACAATCCATGAAATAATCACAATCCTATCCCCTGCGTGTGTCATAAAAATGATATAATATCAATAAAAGAATTGGTAGAAATTATAAAATATATCTGAATGCGGATAACTTCTCTTTTTTTAAAAAACCGTTGGCTAGTTAGGTTCATTGCACGACGAATGCAAAAATGGGTAGCTAATTTTCGTACCTATCTAATAAAACTTCCAGGGCCACATTCTAAAAAATCGCCAAGGTTGATTAAATTTATTTGCAAATAAAAAAAATAAATGCTGTCTTATGAGGCTTCAACTGAATTTTGTTTATTTGGGGCATCGCGTTGTCAAATGTATTAATTTATACAACAACAACGACAAAAAACGCTCAATTATGTAAAAAGTAAACCTACCACAAAACAATTTGCAATGCTCCACTAGACTTGGGTGTTGAAATAATATTGTTAAGACACAGCCATGGTAAATTGTATACTTACGTATCTACTTAGATTTATGTTAAACAACGCCTCCAAGGTGAATTTGAATGTTTTAGTGATATTTTTCTATGCCCAATCGGCAATATTGACTGATGACCTTTGAGTGACGAAGATTGATATAATGGAAAAATGCATGTTTTTTTTATCCGAGTAAGCCGGAAACTCCGTTGTTTTACTACTCAGCCACGAAGATTGTTGATGATTTGACGTTCGGCAATAGTACATCGCAGGGTTTTTTTTTGGAAAAAAAGGTGCCGGAACTCACTTCATGTCATGCTTTTTACTAAATAAAATAATATTCAAATATCATTTAAGAAAAATTTCGTCTAATTGATTTGTAAATCTGTGAAAAAAAGGTGCCGGAACGCCGTTCCACATCGTTAAATGGAAAAAAGCCCTGAGTACAGGTGACTAATCTATGAAATATAATGAAAAACGTGTTATATTAAATACGATATTGAATACACGACAAGTAGTGATGTGATAACATTGTGAAAAACAACTTTAAATTAAATAATAAAAAAAACACGATCGCTTAACAAACACAAGTGTACACATTAGAATGTATACATAGAAATATACACTGGTGCGGTACTTAAAAGTTCAATTACAATCACATTTATAAATTACCATTATAGGGAGACTGAACCATTTCAATAATTATGTTGATTTATAGCTACATAATTAAGCCTGTTTATTCATTTTGGAATGGACTGTATAAAAGTGGAAAGTTAAAACGATAAAATGATGCCTTTATAATTGAGTTACTTGATGATTCCGAGTACAATAAAAAAAATTAAGTCCTAATTCACAGATTTTCATGTTTTCATACAAATTCAAAGAGATAGTTGAGTTTTATAATCGAACAGTATTGCCTTCCTTTATGCGGTATACATACTATATAGTTTTCTAAAGTAGCGTAAAACTAAGTTAGTGAAAATAAACCCAAAATAACATTTTTTTTAAATGATTTACAATTCTAGAAAATAAAAATGATAAAATCATATAATATGTATGTACATAGCACCAGCAATGTACCCCATTTTCGAGGAGTCATTGCTTACACGGTCACTACATTTTGTAAAACTTCTGCTCTTAAGAGTTTTTTTTATTGCAACTTGTAATTAAAAACATGCATAGAAAATAATGAACAATGATTTAATCATTTGACGAAAATGTAGTAATATTTTCTTAAAAAATTAATGATAGTCGCAATGTTCGGACTAAGTCAACAACACTAGACGAATTATTGCACGTAGATGACGCCGGGTCAATAGCTGAGGCTTTGCAACATGTTTGTTTTGAAATTTTAAGTCTATTTATAAACACCACCAATCATTGCACAAAGTCGTTCACAACTGCAATATAAAATATTCAACGCATGGGGGGGAATAAAATACGAAAAACAAAATATTTTCTGAACTAGGTGTATTCCCACGAAACACTTTATATTAAATTTTCTGGCAGTTTCCCAGTTTCTGGAAATGATTTTCAATTTGATTGTGCGTCTTAAAATTTCGTAGATTTCTACAGATGTCTACAAAGAGAAGTCGGCAAAATCGAGTAGGTTTAGTTGTTACTGTAAAATCATAAACAAAAAAGCCAGCTCGCATCGGATATGAAGTATTTTTACTTAAGAGGGGGGAAAATGTGCAGCTGAAAAAAAAGACGCGGATTAATGTAGTAAGATCAGTGGTGCATATGCGACTCTTTACAGATGCAATATGGCCCGGAAAGTTATAAAATCAAGACTCCCGCAGTCATAACCGTAACAAAGATTTCGCGACGTTTTTTACTACTTACTACTTAGTGTATCCCATATTTTAGAAAATGTCGAGTTTAATCATGTTTTGATTTATTACCACGTTAGTTTCACTCTGTTTGAAATTACACGATGAGGGCATGATACAAGCTGCCGAAAGAAGTACGACTCGTAATAGGCTAACTTCATGTGGGAAAAAACCTAATAGACAATGAGCGTCTCTTTTATGTTATGTCAATAAATAAAACCGTTTAGCACTAACCGCTCAATATGACGAATGCTGAGGGGTAAAGGTACACCTGGAAACGATGCATAACTAAGCATACATTGCAATGCGCTAGATATCGCTCCTAGCGCGTTATGCGTGCCCAGTACGTAAAGTAGAAAATTTACCAGGTATATTTCCATCACTGAACGTGTTAATATTTAATATAAGGTTTTAAAAAAACTGGTGAGTAAACATATTTTTGCTATTTTATTATAATCAACAAAAAGTTTTACACGAAGATTTAGACATCACCAATATGGTACCTATAAGTATTTATAAAAAACTTAAAAAAACACAATTTTATTTCGAAATGGGAAATTTATCTTGAATAGCATTTGACCTAATAAACATTGTCAATATGATAAAACGGACGTCAAATTCGTAAGACGTCGACCTATTCACGCATTTACTTACTTCTATTCGTTTGCAAAAATGTACAATTAGTGATGATACAAACCAGATAATAATAATGATACAAACCAGACTATAAGATATTATCTGCATTAGATTTAAATACTGCATATCAGCATTGGTTTAACTATTATAAAATAGTGCATAGACTCTCGGGGATACGAACAGGAAGGGTGTAATGCGCAAGAGGGTGGTAGTAGGTACACCGTTGAGTGCAACGCAGTATGTAGTCAACTTTTTGTAAAGAAAAAGATTGTTTTTTTCCAGAGAGAAAGGATTCGACTATTCATTCAACTCGTCGCATGGCAGTGTTATAAAGATAACATGCAGTATATATTGAGAATACCTTTATTCCGGCTCCCTCGTAAATCGAGAAGGAGCCTCCTATCCGACACTCAGAAAGAGGGATTTTGGGGACGGAGTAGGAGAAACATGGCACTCTTGTAAAGAAAAGACGATCTCAAAGCGTTATGTGGTTGCGGTTAGGAGGCTCCTTCTCGATTTACGAGGGAGCCGGAATAAAGGTATTCTCAATTGGGCCCCACGTTGGGCGCCAATTGAGACGACCTTGATTCGGGTTCTCTCGTAAAACAAGAGAAAACCTCCGTCCGTCACTCGAGGAGAGGAATTTAGGGATCGGAGATGGAGAATCAGGATGCTCTTTAATAAAAAACGATCTAAGAATGTCAAATAGTGCTATTGCACACACAATTTATTAAAGTTCGGTACACAAGTTATATTTAAATTACACACAAAAATAAAGTACAGAAGTTATACTCAAAATGACACAAATACTGATTAACAATTGCGAAAAGCCGATACTAGGGACTGTACGCGATTAAAAGATACTCGAAGGAGGGAGGATACCTCGACCAATCTTGCAAAGAAGTGCACTCGAGGAGCTTAAAACTCTAACTGCCTGTAAAAAAGCGGTTCTTGTAGGTAGAAGACCGTTGGAACAAAAGATCGATAAAAACTTCAAGTAAGATAAGCAATCTTATTTATAGGTTATTGCACTTAATATGAGATACCGTGCACTCGGAGTGACACAGCCAGAGACATTTGGGAGCGAGCCGCCCGTATTACAAAATGAATTTAAAACTTAAACTCATTGACTGAGGCGAACAAAAGATCGTTCGAGAGAGTGCTGATGTCCTACCATATTAGGAGGTGTCAAAATGTACATATTCGTATGCTGAACTAAACGTAATTAATCGTTTTAAGTTGGTAACATATTTTATTATATATAACTGTTAATATAATAGTTTTTAATAGTATAGTAACATGATATTGTGTATATAGATCGATGATATAATTAGAAGGTTTAATAAATTTAGTCTAGACAAGATATCTCGTACTGCGATAAGTGAGTGTCTGTACTTCATCATTTGTAATAAATAATATGTCGTATAAGTGTCGGGGAGTGATAAGGGTTCCGATGTATCCATATAAAAAAGAAATATGTTATGGTCATTCCATTTTCAAACGGACCTTCACAATTGTTAAGGTAAATATTTAGGTAATATTTTTAAGTTTAAGTTAAGTCATTTAACTTACATTACTTACAATATGTTGTACGTCTGTGGTTCTAAAATAAGCTGACAACAAATATGGTCGGTGTTTAATCACAACAGATGGAGACCTTAGTTCGACGTCATCAAGTTTTAAGAGATCAAACTCCACTTGTACCCACTCGAATGCAAACCGTTTAAATTTAAATTGTAAATAGAATCTATAACTACAGTGGCTTTTATAAACGAATTTTTAGTTGGGCTTAGAACTAGCTTACATAAATAACATGTTATGAAATAGCATAGACGTAAACAAGATTGAATAATTACAAATCATAATTAGCTTGATAAACGTGAAGAGAATAAGATCATTTCATAATAAATAATATACATTATATATATCGCGCCTTGTTTACGTTGTACGGTTAATGTACTATAGACTGCACCTTTAATTTTTGCATAAACAACGTGAAATCTAGTTATAAAGACTACTTCGTGTAAAATTCCTATTTATTTGAAGATATCGAGTGTTACAGAAGATCAATTTCGTAAACGATAACTTCCAGCTATACAATAAAACAATATCACGAATCTACACTATTGCAAAGGTTTATATCAACGAAATAATTCTTTATATTTAAAAAAAAATATATAAATAATATTAAATTATCTCTCCAATGCGACAAAAATATACATGTTGTTGAATTTTTGCATATTGAAAAATATTATTATCAGAAACAGATAAAATTATTATCTAATTGCTCATATTAATCTGTTTTGGATATCCTGAGAAAAGATTTCCTATTATCAAAGTATTTGCTCGAATCTATTGTATTTATATGTATACGTGTAAGACCAGAAAGATTGTTAATCCTACTTTTGGATTAATCAATATGCATTTTTAATGTTCCTAACACGTAAGTAAAACATGTAAGCCTTCAATTTATACGATAAAAAGGCACATCTTTTTATATAAACTGAAAAAATCATCATGGCACAATATATAAAGTAACGAGATGCCGAAATGGCCATCAACTACGTTTTATAATATTCTTAAAGTGCATATTAAATATATACTTTACCATTTCGAGATACAAAAATAAAATCATGACAAATGAACAAATATTTTTATTGAAATAAATAAAACACATTTTTTGTACCACTTCCAGATTTATTTTGTAACCGAGCGGACCGGTATCGCTCATCGCGAAAATCTTCAACTGAACTGATGAGCGTACCGTTCTATATCTTTTCAATATGCATATATGTATATGGAATTTTTTTTTTATATATTATATAATGCTTATCCACCAAAAATAGGCAGACATTTTTATACTTAAGTTTTGAATCAAATCTATAACTTTAATTTTACTATTTTAATTTTACATTTCGGTTTCAATAAAACGTGTTTATTCGTCCAACTTATAACCTCGATGTAGCTCGTTTTTATAGCCTGTACGAACCTTCTCAAAGTTTACCTAGTCAAATCTTTATCAAAATACGACCATAGCATTTATGATCACAGAAATATATATTTAAAGCGACCAATATTCGCATACAACTTGATGTACTAATTTTACTAAATCTTATCATTTTATTTACGATGCATACATATTGCTTCAATAAAAATTGATCCTTCAATCATTTCATAAGTAGAAGTACGTAAATTACGTTTAAAGGCTTCATAATAATAAAAAAACATTTTTTGATCTAGTACTTCCACATGTACATATTTTGTATCACTCGAACGGTGCTCAGTCGAAGTACGAAATTTATTAAACAATATTGCTTTTATTATAAAATTTGGGCTGCCATTATTTTAGCGATACCGTTACTTCCTCATTAATGATTTCAGTTAGAAGTCCTTTGATGGTTTTTATTCAAACAGTCTCGCGATATCGATGTTTTTTAGCAATAATACACGATATATTATGTTGTTATACTAGAGACTAGATACATATCCTTAATCCTCCTAAATTAATGTAGCCTGATTCAACAAAATAAACACACTTTCAGTGTTTCGAACATATAAAAAATGTGCAGGGACACAGCATTGACCGAGATTCTAATGATAGACGAGTAAATATGTAGATACTTAATTAAAATATACCGGAGAATAGCTTGTGTACATATTGTTTTCGTTGAACGTGCAACCTAAGGTGGTGGAAGGGTGTTTACGTAAAAAAAAATAACGTTAAAAGAATTGAGATAAGCAAGGCACATGTGTAAAATAATGAATTTTTCATTTATAATATCATAGACATAGTATTTGCTATCATAGTACAAAGCATGAACATGTTTTACTCAATGTGTATAAACGCTAGCCTTGTTGATATTTACCAAGGTATATAATATAATGTTCGTATCGAATCTTTAATAGTTCTACCACACCGGAGACCAACGATTCTTGCATTAGATTAAAAACGAAAAAAGAAAACCATAAACAAAAGTTTCTATTCGTAGTACCTAGTTGGCCTTCATAAAAAACGTTGCGTATAATTATTAATAAAATTATTTTTTAAGCTTTCCCACGTTTGGTGAAGTGCCGTGCTGGAGCTCGATAATTTATAGAAGTATGATATAAAACATAAACAACGTAAAAGGTTCAAAAAGACCCCGAAAATTAAATGTAAAAAATATGGAGAATGATGGCTTATAAAATAAAATCTTTCAATCCAGCTGTTTTTTGGTAGAATAACAATAACAATATTTCCTGAAGAGACAGTTCAAAAACCGATCGTGTATACTTTCTAAAAGACTGACCCTGAATTTTATAGTATAATAGCAGGTAAGGCAATCATAATCACATAACAAAAGGTTTCTATCCCAGATTCCTTTTTACTACAATATACCGACAGGTGCTTATTGTTTACTGTTTTTATTCCAGGTACATACTTGGAACTCCGAATGCAATAAATTTTAAGGCTTCGGTGCATTAATACCTCTCTTATCCATATAACAAAATATGCGAATCCGAATTCTCCATCTGAATTGGAATTACACGAGAAAATAAAATCAAATAAAATTTGACATCAAAAAATTGGCATTCAACTTGTTTACGTGTGTGTGTATTAAATTAAATGTCACAGATATTACAAGTCTCCACTCAAAAGTTTTTAGAGCTATATTGAAACAGGGAAAAAATCATTTATTTTTCAAAAAGAATTCTCTAAATGGCGAAAAAAAACAGTGCACTTACCAGGTCTTTGTTTAGGGTTCATCATCCTTTCTTTCTTGTCTTCGCGCATGGCATCGGTGGTGGACACAGGTGCCATTGTTTTGGCAATGAAATTTTTGAAGCCGGTAAAAACGATATTGTCTTTAGAACACAGCTGACCATTTGATGATTCGCTAGCGACTGATTCCGAAGTCTCTCGCGCGGCCCCCTGCAGCCACCGCCGAACGGCTGATAACAAGCCCCACTCACCCGTCGGATTCTTATCGCCCTGGCAAATACTGCGAGATATCGTTGCAATGAAACTCAGCCTCAAGATGAAATTGAGAACTACCAAATGAAAGTGCAACAGCACTGACAAGTAGAGTTGAATTACTTTTTGAATAGTCATTTCAGCGACTTGTGGAAAAGTAAACAAACAGTAATAATACAATGTTCCATTTAAGCCTCCCGTCTAAATCACGAAGCCTCTTTCACAAAAATGGTCTGAGGACGTATGTCTGATAAATTGTATGAGATCTGGTCTCATCGTGGCAGCAACCCGGGCGCGCGCCCCAGGCCCCACAGCCAGCGTCGACAACGCAATGCAACGCCGGAAAACGCAAACTACACACATGTGAAAACTGTCCGATCTTACAAGAAAAACGATGACTTTATGATATTTTGGTTCGGTCTTCGAACCGTGAAAAACTAGGATACACTTTCACAATCTCTTTATTCCTGGATTTATAATTTTGGCCGCGATGACCTTACTGAATGAGCACCGTCTCTTTTGGCCTATTTTTGTTTTGATATCTAATGTTCAATGTTTACGATTTGTGGTCTATTTCATTTTGATTTGAAAAGATAATGGTTGATGAAAAATACTCATGATTGCCAATAATTATTGAAATGATACTCTACTGATATGTGACACCATAACAAATAAAATTAGAACAAGTTACTGTTTATATTATATATATCGAGTTATCAACCTGGTCGCGCACTGTTTTGGAGTGGAACGGGTTAAGTAACTTTACGTGTGTGTGAAAATCGATTCACGTTCGAGAATGTTCACAAAATATCCGAAGTAAAGAAATTATAATAATAAATGAGAAATATCTAGGCAATAGAATAGTCAAAAATTTTAATTGTTTTTTTTTTTAAATCTTGAATGATATGAGAATTTTTTTCAAACAATTCTTAATAAAAATAGTGACACAATTATCATGAAAAATAAAATTTTGAGTAGATTCAATATAATAAAATTAATTATTATAATATTTTATGATTCATGAATTCTTTAAATGTTACAGGTACATCAAAATAATTTAGGATTTTTCCTTATGATGATGCGTTCAATAGCAAGATATTTCCGCTATCTCAGTAGGTACCGATGAAAGCGTAATATAATATGAAATTATATAATTATTCTTCATATATTTTAAACTGCATACCAAGTTCAAGTACCGACTGTTTACATTATTCGTATATTTATTAATTATTTCGAGTACATTCACGAACATAAATCGCGAGTTTGTTGTTGGGTAAAGCAGCTGATTTTGACGTCTACGTCTTGGGCAAGATTAAACAAAAAATTCACTTATAATTCTATTATTATTGTTATTCCATTGTGTTACTGACACAATACGCTTTGTCTGAGAATGAAAAATTATATTTTCCATGCACAGTAATGTTTGACCATGGGAACTCAAGCAGTTTTTTCACAATGTGTTTCGCACAGTATAATAATTATTTTTAAATACCATGAGAAGGAGTCACGCCGCTACGATGTCAGTTAAATATACTGGAGTTTCATGAGTGGTGCGGAGGCATACATCCATTTTTCCAATAATATTGATTGCTATATTTATTGAAATGTCGGATTCGACGATTGATTTGGAACAATGGATGACGGAATTACCAGAAAACATCAAAGATCTACCATTTATTTACTTGGCTATTCCTGGTAAATAACGCAATTTTTGTACATCGCAGTCTCTAGAGAGTTTTTTATCAATTAAATATCTCGCGCATACCAGTTTTGATAAATCATCCCCATTAGTTAACAGCGTATTATGTGAATGCCCCTTTTATTAATAATAAAGAAATTGGTGCGAATTGAGAGAGAAAAGATACAAGTAATTCATAGAAACAAACCAAACAATATTCCGATGTAATTATGGGACTACTTTAATTTGGTAAATTCTTAACATTTTTGAATTAATGTTAGTCTTATGTTTTGTCAATGATATAGGAAGCCACGATTCTATGACATATGGTATATCCCGTAATAGCAGTATTGCTCCAGATGCTCCGCCTGCAGTCCGTCGAATTTGGCCAGTTTTTAAAGGAACTGTCGTCCGATGGACCAGAACTCAAAAATTGACTGTTACACAGCAACTAAATAGTGGAATACGGTAGTACAGCATATTTTTTTATTGTAGTTCAAAGTTATTTTACTAGTTTTCATAAACTAAAATACCATTATGACACTACCAATAAAATCTCAATTTATATTAAATATTTCATTTCAAAATTTATTTAAAGAAGCACTGAATATAAAATTATAAAGAAAACTTTTAGAAGAATAATTGTTTTTTTATTACATATTCAGATATTTTGATCTGAGATTGGCTACTAAACCAGATACAAATGATATATTCTTCACCCACGGTCTATATGCCGATGAAGTGACCGAACCATTCAATGAGGTCAAAGAATTTCTTGATTCTCATCCAAAAGAGGTAAACATACATAATATATTAATTTAAGATATTGATTTCATTTATGTACTCTTGTATAAGTTTTATCAATAGTTCAAACGTGCAGATGAAGTTGAAGTGTGCAAGATTTTTATGATTCAAATTTAACTGGAATATTCTCAAAATGTTTAAATGGTTCATAATAATAATTACAGAGTTTGAAATCAAAGAAATAAAAAACCACGATAGATGTTCTGTATACTGAGATTCTAATCGATAATAATTATTCTGTAGGTAATAATCTTAGACTGTCAACATTTTTACGAGTTTATGGTAGAAGATCATCGGAAACTATTTGGTATATTAATTAACACTTTCGGCTTAAGAATTTGCCCTCCCCAACGTCACTTGGAAGGAATTACTCTTCAATCTCTCAATAGACAAAAGCAACAGGTAATGTTACTCCAATATATTATTTTGAAAATTATTGTGTACTTTGTTATTAAATAAGATACAGTTAACTCCTCAATAACACATATTGGTGGGAACTACAAAATAACACAAAATGTAAGGCTGTGTTAAAGAAAGAATAACTACTGCCATATTTTTTAATAGTCAATGTCTAACTCGACGCATGTAAAGTCTTTGATATCAGCTTATATATATATATATTATACACAGGAGAAGAACGCATTGTTGGGACTACATTCATCAAAATTTGTCACATGATTTATTAGGGAGGTTTACTATAATATTTTCGATGGTTTCGGCGGTAACTTTGTGGAAGTTCATTTTAATATAAAATTTAAAATAACTTTGATTATTCCACGTATTGTGTAACTAACTGTGACACGTGTTTCGCCTCTTTCAGAGGCATCTTCAGACTTACTATCGCAAAGTTTGCTTAAGTTACTTAAGTTGCTTAAGTTACTTAAGCAAACTTTGCGATAGTAAGTCTGAAGATGCCTCTGAAAGAGGCGAAACATGTCACAGTTAGTTTCACAATACGTGGAATAATCAAAGTTATTTTAAATTTTATATTAGGTTTACTATACATTGTTGAACTTGATAACACATTTTATTATTTATTGATAATAACTAAATATTGAACTCTAGAGGTGTGTAAAATAACATGCCACTTATTACTCTCCATGCAAATATATACTATCTCATTTGAATGATAATAAATTATAATTAGTTTTACCACACATTATTTTCGTAAATTACGTTTTGCTCACTATTATGAGATATTATGTTGATAAATAAA
The DNA here is from genome assembly GCA_028554975.1 of Himalopsyche kuldschensis. NCBI lineage: Eukaryota > Metazoa > Arthropoda > Insecta > Trichoptera > Rhyacophilidae > Himalopsyche > Himalopsyche kuldschensis. The sequence continues at coordinate 21,268,539 of JAHFWI010000003.1, forward strand.
TTTAATAACCAATTATCTTTAATTCACTGATACCAGCATATTATTGAATAAGATAATGATGTTGTGCCATCCTACCACATAAATCCTTAATCTTCATTACATGTCCTACACACATGACACGTGAGATTTTGGCTGATGTAACTGCATCAGCTTCTCAGAACAGGGGGGAACAGGTTCACCTTGCTCTTGTATGTTGCGTGACTTAAATAACATCTTTGACAAGATCACAAATCATCAATATATTGAATTTTTTTTAAAGAAAACCATTATATTTAAATAAATAAAACACAATTTCTTTTGTACTATTTCCTTTTATATTTTGTAAAGATCTGTACCTGTTTCTCTCGCGATGCATGAAAAATATGTAGAAGTAGTACATTTTAACTTTTATGTTAAGCAAATAATAATAATGTAATACAAAAATTATTGAAATTTCTAAATTAAAGTATTTTCCATTTTTATTTATTTTCTCATAGGTAATTATAGTCTACCGCAATGAAGTGGTGGTTAGTAGTGGAAGATTCTGGCGAAATGGTCAATTTCCAACACCGTGGCCTCAGCAGGCCAGTACACGTGGTCTGCTTCGCTACATTCAATCCACTCACCGGCCTCCGTCTGCTGGATTTGTAACACAAGCTGTTCTAACTCCAACAGCTGGTTTCATAGTTATAAGGTATGCGATGTCCTTCAAAAAAAGAATTGTATTACTTTACAAAATAAGATGGAAGTCAAGATTTTTTATTTTAAAATTTGAGTGCTAATTATTAAGATTCATTTTATAATAATATTTACAAACCATTAGATGTGAAAACTACTGCTTAAATGTTTGTAGCTAATTCTTATGAGGATTAATCTTTTACATCCACCATCATATTACTGTTTTTATGAAATATTACTATGAATGTTAAATCAAAAATACCAGTATTTCAACTTTGTAGTTTGTTGAATGACAAGCTATTAAGTTATTTATGTTACTTAAATAAATGTTCCACTAGACATAATAAAATACGCAATAATCAATCAAACTCTTCTTAGATTAATCAATATATACATTAGAGAAATCTAAATGGCAATATCCTATTTATGTTTTGATGCTACGTGTTTTGATATATCAGCATAATATAAATCAAGTCTAAACAAGTAGTAAACTTCATATCAAATAATAACTAATAATTGGCAGTTGGTGTATTGCATCCTAATAATTTTTCTCAAAGATGCCGTTCTATTCATTGATGATAAACCAATCAATCATTTTTATAGCCTGCCTAGTTATATTGTTTTATTAGTCTCGCGGCATATATATATTAATTTTCAATATTATTGTGAATATAAATTAATAGCAAGGTCCGAGAGGCGTGCCTTCTCAAATTTGTCTGACATTAGCGATCTTTAACCTTTTATCACGGAGATCAATATTCATCTCTTCCAGTAAATAGATGATGCGTTTTGGAATGTTTTTACAAATCCTTTTGTAAGATTTCATCAGTTGTTTTCACTGGATTTTGATAGTGTAAATACTTTAATTTTACAAAAAGTGCCACAGTGGATTATTTATTATTTTACATTTTAATATGTATGTATTTTTTGAATTTTCTTTTTCAGGTGGCGATCAAACATCGAAGAGAGTTGCGCAGAACCGGTAGCAAAAAAGGTATTGCCATTCATTTCATCTCTGTTGCCGGGACCGCCACCACCCGCTCCTTCAGATTCTGACGATCTTCGTGTCAATGTTGTCATTGCTGATTTTATCGATATCAATGATAATCATTTTTCTAAAACTATAATTGGACTAAATTATAAACTAATTCAACAGTCCAATTAAATGTTTTATGCGTTTATCATAAACATGTACGCATAAATTTATAATGTGATAATTTATGTATCCAAATATTTTGTATTGCAGGTTTTACATGTCGGGATGTATTATAGAATTATAGTATATGGATTTAAATATGTTTTAAACTTGACAAATAATAATTGTTATTCTGGATATATGGGTAAAGATGTATTTCTTGTCTAGTAATAGAACAATTTGTTCAGAGTGGGATTCGGATTTTTTGCCAATGATTATTTTTTGAGATGCACATTAATTCAAAAATGTTATTTGTGCGAATACATATTTGAGGCATCTAAAAGCAAAAACCAGAAGTCATCATTTTGATACAATCTAGCAAAAAATACGTACATAAATAGAGCTAACGTCATTCCACATTCCTGGCAAAAAATCCCGGTAACTGATAAATTCAATCACATATTTATTAGGTTAAGCGGTTAATTGGCTAGTAAAAATAGGGATATTTTTCGACGTAGTAGTTATCAATTTTGAATCGTTTGAATTTTGTACTTTTCCATGAGTTTTGTCGCTAACGACCCTGGTTTCGCCTTTTGGCATCATCAGGCATTTCAAGTGCATGGATGTTATAAAAGTAGATCACTAAGTTAAATTGCTATCAAAATATGAATTATGTTATCATTTAAAAGTGAACATCAGTTTCTTTGCTTTTATATGCTTCATTTTGGCAGAAAGCGGCATTTTTTTACATTCATTTCAGTTGGATTTACTGGGGCCTACCGTGTTCTCAATGGTATACAAATCAAATAGACAAGTCAAGCCGTATAAGTGTGTGAATTACCATGGTTTTTCATGATTTACTGTATGTAAAATGACGATTTTACAGCATTGAATCCCAGTACCTAATAATAAGATATTATAAATGTGATCTTGTATCGTACTTTTTAGATATCATTTGATGATAGTCAGCATAAAATTATGGATTAATGTAGCCACCACAGCTCTGTAGAAGAGATTTAATGGAACCAATATTTTTAATTTTCACAGTAAAATTCTATCAGTAGAATAATTGACGTTTATAAAACCATTGCTTACTTTGATGGATTTATTTAGCGCATAAATATAGCCTATTTTTCATAGAAGCCAAAACTTTAAATTAGGTTGCATATTCATCCAAAAATACTCAAGCAACATATGAACAACATTTATTCATTGCAAATAACCTATTGACTGAGCAATTGAACTCGATAAAATGATTTTATACTTCCGATTGTTGCGTTTTTAGTGTAATTTTTCTTACATCAATCAGTAAACCCAAACCTTTCCAAAAACAGTGATTTTTTTTTTTTGTAGTGGAAAACTGAAAGTTGCTATATTTTTGGGGCTCATATGTTTCTCCACGCGGTATTTGTAAAATTCAAATAATTTAATATTATAAACCAAGTAAGACTGTTATTTTGTAGCAAATTTGTACTGTCACTGAAGGTTTCTTTGTCGAATAAATTTTATCTGCAGCATACTTAAAATTGCATGATTGCTGGAGCATTTTGACAAACATGGATTATTCACTCTAGAAAAAAGTATTCATTTTATTGTTCAAGTACCAGATCTAAAATTATTCTGTAGCTGGGTATACATATATAAAATTACAGTACATATTCTCTTGCTAAATATATTTTCAATGTAAATTTTAAATGTTCATGTTTAATGGGTTCAATTTTGATCATTATTATTGTAATTAGATTTAATTTATTTGATAGTTATACATGTATTTGTTGGTGAATATAACATGATTTTTTTTATATCAGTATACATTCTACATTATAAGTGTTAATCATGTTGCACATTTCGCTTTGACGCTTCCTAACTTTGTGATAACAGTTTCAAGTCAGTTAATAACTTAATGCACAGCGCATATTTCACAACAAAAAATACCATCTTACCATTTCTTCAATTACCTATATTTTTTGAGAGACTGCATTTTGTTTTCAAAATACTGCAATGAGTACTAAATCACAAAATATTTTGATCCCTACAAAAAAGTGTTTGTAAAACCGGATAAAACTATCCGATTTCAGGCTACCTACCTCATGAAGAATTGGTATGGGTCAAGTTGCTTGGCTGTCTCGTTTCTTTCCTGCTGTGCTCAATATTTAAATGGTTTAAATATTTGTGATTGGTATCTATATGATAGCATATTTAACGTATTGTAGTCATATTCTATAAACAAAGTTTTCTTGAATATATTGAAGATTTCTATTATTACTACCATCTGGAAAGAATAATACTTTTAAAAAGTAGGTACATTTTTAGTATTTTAAAAAATGTGCAGTAAATAATTCATTGCTTTAAAAGAATTATCTAGAGACTTTTACTTCCAATTGAGGACTAGATCATTACCAAGATATTTGGGAATGTGGTTCTTCTCTATTGACATTGATTCAAAGAAGTAAATTGAATAGACTGTCAATATTTACTTCCAAATATCACCATTTTTTAAATTTTCTATTTGACTGCCAAATCATAGATATGTGTAGTGGAAGATATAATGATAAATAAAAAAAAATAAGAATGGTAATAGATAATCGATGAAACAACACTCACAATATCAAAATATTTTTAGTTTAGATCCTTCCAATTGAATATATACAGCAAAAGATTGGCTAAATTATATACATTTACCATTCTACTGACCTGATTTTTGCATTTACCTAAGAATAGAGAAAATAATATCTAGTTGGTTTTGAAACTTGGTGATTTACATGGCCTACAATTTTTATAGATATATGAAATTATGAACCACAATGTAACAGCCATATTATTACTGTGTAGCATGTACAGAAAACAAAAAGTATAATTTTTTACTGATTAGCTTAAACTTTATACTGAATTAAGAATATGGGATGGGCATGGTATTTATTGCATTATTGTTATAAGAAGGTATTTGAAAAGAAATGTCATACAAATATTTATTTATGAAGGCTAGCTATAGATACTGCTTGTAAATTCCATTCCAGTGCTGTTATTTTGAAATGTCTTCATTTGAAAGTGGTATATCTATAGTTTGCCATTGAATTTATCAGCAAATAAATATTGAAACAAATGTGACAGAAAAGCCATAATTATTTTGAAACTCAACCTCCATCTCCAGTGACAAGGTGTTATAAAATGTCATTCATTGCAGTCAATTATTATTTTCCATCTGATGTCAATGATTACATTTATTAACATGGTCCAACTACATTTGATTGTGATACACTTCTAATATTCAGAATGGTAGAGAAGCTCTTTTTCTTCCAGTATAATTTATTAGATAGTTTTAGTGTGATCCATAGAAGCTAGCTTTGCTGTCCAGGGTGGGCATAGAATATAATGTTACTGGCAGACGTTTTTAGGTAATAAATTGATAATCTTGAATAAACACCACATGAAAATTTTAGCTTTTAGGATAGAGCCTCGGGCATCTATATTGTATGTTACATATGTAGATAAAATAGTAATATAGAAGGATATATGCCGATCTGACACAAATTAATTTAGGGATTTATAGACAAGGATGTTTATGGATCTGACTAATCTGCATTAATTACCGATATAATAAATGACTGTTTTTGCCAACCTAGTATGATAAATACTCATATTAAGTTATTCAAGACAAAGACTCTTGTTGCACACTTACCAATTTCGGCCGGTATGGTGGCGATATAATTAATCAAACAGAAAAGGATTAAAAAAAAATTGAAGGTTTCAAACATTTATTTGGTTATCTCTAGATGAACACCTTATTAAAATACATTGTTTTTGATGGATTTAATAAGACTAGGGCCACTATAGCATATAAGAGAGCTAATAATAATCGATAAATTTTATTACTAAAACATGAATTAACAATTATTTCAGCAACAATCACAATAGACATCTTTCAAGTGAGAATTAAAAACTAACAATATACGAGTGGCTTAAGTTTTATATCACCATGTATACTTATAAACCTTCAAATCCTCTACAGCAGAATATTCAGAAGACCGCAAGCATGTATTACGATAAAAATAATGATTTACTATGTTTTATAAGTTTACATGGCTCAAATCATCAAACTATCAGTCTAATTAAGTTATTTATATTCGAAATTATAGTGAATTTATTTCTTTAATCTAAATCACATGCAAACATATTTTTGAAAAATACATAGAATGAGTAAAATATAAATAAATATGTTTTCAAACAATTTTTACATTGAATTGTGACATCATTAAAGCTGGGGTGTGCAATAGTTTTAAAATCAATAAGTACGCATATGTTGTTAAAGTTTGAAATTTGGAAACTAGTACTAGAAATCAATATAACCCAATAAATAGTAAAATAGTAAGGAAATTATAAGTTTGTCCAAATGATTTTTTGTGCAATGATTGACTAAATTAACTCAAGAGATACAACAATGCTCACACCAGATTAACCTTTCCTTTATGGTGATTTGTTACATGTATCATATATGTAATAAATCACCATAAAAACATCATCTTCGCATGAATCGTAGTGTATATGTTACAGTGAAACTGTATTGTCAGTGAAAATGTATTCTTCTCCAAGCTGTCATTGAAATCAAATTTGACCGCCCTATCTTCAGCCCTATGTTTGTCTGTGTTTTGTCTTTGGTTCTCTTTTTATGAAAGGGACTTCTTGCTGATTTTGTTTCATTGAAGCAAACCAAAATTTTAGGCCGGCAAATCATCGACTTGGGCCAATAATTTCAATGATCGTGACCATTGAAATCATGTTGTCATACAAATCTATTACTTGATACATTTTCACTAAGAATACAGTTTCACTGTAACATATACACATCACTGGATCGGATGTATTTTTTTGGTACCGTGAAGGAAAGATTAATACGAGTTGTGACTTGACATAAAACATTTTTTTTTCTTAATATACAAACTAAGATGTTCAGTGTGCATAATTAATCTCAATCATGGTCTAAAAATTATAAAATTGAAAACTTTCAAAGGAACTATGTAGTTTCTTGGTCACTTATGTATAATTCGGTGGGGTTTGGGAATAACCTGATAACTGATTTTTGAAAAAGTGTAGTGGATAGTTACATTAAGATATAATTTTACTATTAATATTTGAACTTCTGAAGACTGTATTATTTCGATTATTGGAATAATCGAAATACTGATAATAATTGATTTGTTCTAATTTTTTTTTTTATAGTTTCATTTTTGTTTGAATATCTTTGTCAATTCAATATTTTACAGTTATCAGGTTTTGCCCAAATTGTACACCGAATTGGGAAAAGTAATAATAAAAATGCACTTACTTAAATGAGGTCAATTTTGATAGATATTGACTTGATGCATGGTTTTATTCCATTTAGTATAATAGAAAAACTAACTATTATTTTTTAGAATAATCGAAGTTGAACAAAATTGGTAGTTGGTGCGTTATGTACCAAAATGTCATATTGACTGTATTTCATTAAAAATAATCATTTTACCACTGCAAAATATTGATCATTCTAATAAACGAGTAGTCAATCCCCTGAGTTGAGACAATTCCCAAGGAACAGAAACCCAAATGCAGAAACTAGTAGTAATTTACTTTAGTTTAATTATGACAAAAAAGCCAGAGTAATTCGTACATATTATGTTATCCAGACATTTTCCATAAACATCATTACATCATATAAATAAAACACATCTATTTTGTACTACTTCCACATAATTATACTAAGATAAGGATGAAATAGTCTCACCGTGAGCATTTTCAAATCAGTTGAGAATGCGATGAGCAAAAACTGTACTGATTTTACAGAATATAAGTGGAAGTAGTACAAAATAATTGTGTTTTATTTATTTAAAAATAATACCTTTCCACTGTAAATATGGTAGTTGTAATTAAGTTCAGTGATTATTGTTTTTTCAAGAATTTATGTTCTTTATTAGTGGAACACATACTTATTATTTGTTATTTTCTGAAATTTAAACATCTTTTCAATAATTAAATGCATTCCGTAAACTTAACATATCCAGTCGGTTGTTTGGGATAAAGTTTGTGACCCTGGCGTGTCCAGAATAAACAGAATGGACTAAATGGCAATAAACAAAGCAATTGTGAAACCTTTATTCAGATGTTTAAAAAAACCATCCATGCATTGTTTCCATTGTTTCTTGACAAACTAATTCAAGATTGAATTAGTGAATAACGATACTGTGAAAACACTCATTCAGGTGAATGTTAACATAGTAAAAAAATATCATTTACAATGAGCACTATTATTTGAATGCGAGAATTAAACTAAAAACATTATTTAAAATACATCATTATTTAATTTTTGACCCGGAATATTTTATCAAAAATATAATTACTATCACAAAAATATATTGAGAACTGAGGAAGGCATCGCTTCCAACAGGTATATAAAAAAGATCCGTTGGGTATAAAATTAAGTTTCTAAACAAAAGTTTATCATTTATCACAAGTAAATAATAACAAAATGATTATTAAAAAAATATTGTACAGAAAGTAGTCAAAAAATCTTACAACTGATACATTAAACATTTTATATATTCATATTATGGAATGCAAGAATATTTTTATGCTAATGAAATATATTAATTTTTGCAAGTAATCATTCCTAAAAGATGCAGGTCACTAAAACATGTATCTACATAGATTTTATTAAAATAGGGCATTCGAATTAAAATTGAGTATGCATATTCAATTATGATTTATTGTGAATATATTATTAACGACATAATTTTATTTTGCTAGATACATACAAATTTTCAAGAAATATTGAATAGACATCGTTCCTTGCGCTTCAACAGAAACCACCGGGGCTCGTTAATTATAAATATAATGAAAAAATCCAATTCAATATTGTAATTTTGTCAATTGTGATATTTTAGAGTTCTACAGTGTTCCAGAGTGATCACAATGCTCTGGCATGAATACAAAAATACAATAGAATGTGTCACTAATGTGTCATAGGCAGATTTGTTATACTTTTGTGCAAATGCTATTTGTCCTCTGAAGAAAACTGGTAAACACTCATTATAATATATTTACCCACAATATTCCCTGGGAGTATTTTTATTTAAGTAGGTAGTTCAGCTAAGAATCTTTGTAACATAACAAATGAATTTATCTATAATCTAACATAAGAATAATATTTATTTAACTAAAACTGTGCGTCTACAAAATTCATGATACATATTTGAAGAATAATTTTTACAATTCCCTTTGTAGCATATCACAATCATCAATTAAAAAACCGCTAATTTATCATTTGAAAAAAATCCTTTACCATACGAAATTAACACATTGTGTACAGATGTCTTATGAATAAATAATTATTTACGATTGATCTTAGTCTTTTTGAGATTCTGGCAGGATAAAATACTCCCATCATTATTAACTAGTACAATTTATCAATAAGTATTGGCATTTTCAGAAAAAAATAACTTTCTTTACAAGGGGTATAACAGTAAGATAATATATATTCAGTGGAAGCCAGTCATTTTGACATGTTAAGAATTAATGAACTATTATGCAACAATGATCAAAATACTTTCTACAATTCTACAGAAATATTGGTTTCTGCTACATTAAAAATATTGTTTATTACAAGTCAACACAACCACTGAAAAACAAACAATCATTTTGAATATGTTGGATTAAACTGAAGCTCACTCACATGTCAAAATTATAATAAGGATTTGGCAATTATAGATGCTTTGATGGGCCAAACTGAATATTATAAAATTGCGAGTCAAGGGAGAGGATAAATTTTCTGAAATTGAACCAGAATAAATAGTGTACGTTCGCTCTTAATATTAAAATCAGTATTATGATTTTTAAAAACTGATTTTGATCCATCGTATTGACTAAAAAAATAATTATTGAATGTAAATATTCAATAATCATAGGATGAAGTCTGCGATTGGGTGGACTGAGAGGACGCAAAGAGTGGAGGATCAGACAACGGTAGGGCATGGGGTGAAACGTCACCACGCGAACTTTCATCAGGTGAAACGGGAGAAGAGCGACTGTTGGTGTCGCTGCTGGCACTCGGCTGATCAGCTAGGGTGCACTCTGACACTGAATGGTCATTATCACCCACGCTGAAGTCTTGGTCATGCTCCCCGAGGCTGTCTTGAACAGGAAGAGATCTGGCACTCTCATTCGGACAGCATGCGTCGGACGAGTCTGGTTCTGGAGACTCGCACTCCACACTACGCGACCGGTCTCCTTGTCTTTCTCCTCGGTGTATTCCTGATATAGTGGAGTTATCTTGGTCAGGTTGGTTTTCTTCCCGATTGCAATAAAAGTGTTCCCCGTCGGCTTCTCTTTCGGCGACAGGCGGATAGTTTCTTCCAGGTGGGTTACACGTACGGAATACGCCTCTGCTGTGGCAGCGTTCATCGGCACACGCAGCAGTGCACGCGGGATACTGGGGGTCATCATAGATTGAAAAGTCCAAATCGATAACTTTATAGTCGTTTCTTCCGCCAGTGTTAGCCACCCACAGAGGCAACCAGCGGTTCACCATAAGCCACTGCAGTGATCCCTTGGATATGCCTTTGATGCCCCCGGAAGCACCCGATGGTCCGGCAACCGCTCTGTTTCCCTCTTCTAATATCCCGTCGCAGACATTCTGATACGTCTGATCGACGTTCTGATAGATGCCGGTAACGTTTGGATGCACCCGATCTACCTCAGTATTTTGATAGATTCTCTCGGCGTAATGGTATATTCTGTCAGCTTCGACAGCTTGATTTTCAATTCTGAAACGAGGATTTCCTTCAGCAGATGATCGCGGAAGCGCAGGACGAGCGGGTGGGGTGCAATAATGGTCAATATTTCCACACGAGGAACTGAGGTGGCGTTCAATTCGACCAATTCCAGAACCCAACACCTGCAGCCGGCCGTATGTGTTACCTAAGCGGCCGTAGATGCAGGGGCGGGCTGTCCCAGTGGCGACAGACGGCGCAGGTGCAGCTCGAGGACAGGTTCCACTGCTGCCCGTGCCGTTGGTAGTGTCTACCTCGCGTTCATCACGACTCCTGTCATTGAACTCTAAAGTCTGAGAATTGGAAGGTGACCGCGGCGGTCTCTTTCCAAAGCACACGTTGAGGCTCACTGGACCGGGGCCTCCTGCTTCTCCGCTCGTTGGCGAGGTTCTAGCCTTCCCTTTGCCCTTACCGGTAAATCGTTTTTCGCCAATTTTGCCAGCCAACTTTGGAGTGTCATATTCTGCAAAGGCTGAACCGTTTCTAGAAGCGGACTGCTTTGAGTTTTTAGAACCGGTTTTGAACATTTTGAAACGCCAGTGGGTAGGAACAGTGGAAGCAGAACCCGACGCCGGCAGTTCTTCTAAATTTTCATAAATATTCTCCGGTCGGTCAAAATTGGGACTTGGACCGGTGCCATATCGAGGGAGAGATCCGGGTTCAAGTCCTGCCGCTTCTCCAGATCCGGAAGAACATGGCTTGGGTTCTATTCTGACGGTTTCCAGTTGAATTGAATTTCGAGCGCTGGCAGCCAGTTCTGGCATTGGATTAACACAATTTCTATGATTGTCATCGGCTTCTCCGTTTCGTGCTGAGTCACCATTTGCTACACGCCTGCGTGTCGATGGCTCTCCCCCTCCCCCTGCGCCCCCTTCGGCCCCACCTTCCTCCTCTTCTTCCCCTTCTTGAAGCGATTCGTTGCATCTGAAAAATAACAATATCCCTGGGTAAGAATTTGATAATTTGAATATAACTAATGATTTTTGCATTTCTCTTAGTGGCAAAAAAAAATTGACTTTGTGTGATCAATATATCTGAGACGAATTCATTCCTATCAAAATTACATGTACTATTAAAAATGAAAAAAAAAAAATGGGCACCTGTTTGAGGGAAGCGGGTCATTGCGTGAGTGCGGGCAGGGGCAAGGCAGCGGTCAGGCGGGCGAGAGAGGCGAAAGGGGGGGCAGAGGTCGGTCGATGATTGCCACCCCCGCATACGACCTGCCCGTTGACATCCCACTCTCAAGCATTGTCCAGACCTCTGTCTTAGGATTATACACCTGAAATTTTATAAACATTTTAATTGATTAAATACATAACCACAGCAGCGTTGTAGAGGGTTGGATTGCAGAGAAACATTGTACAAATTTATCATTCAATTGTAAATAATTCACCTCGACTGTATTGAGATTGGATGTTCCGTCGTCTCCCCCGATGACATATAGAAGTCCTTGATGAGGTAAAACACCTGCGTTGCGTCGGCAAGTCGCCATGTCGGGAGCAGGCCTCCACGACTGTGATCCCGGTCTCCATACTTCCACAGAACGGCGAACGAGAGGACCATCGTGGCCACCCACAGCATATAGAACTCCCTCTAATACACCCACACCTGTTGAAATTAATTTAAATCAGACATTCAAACAGAACACACGTTCAAATTATCTTTAAAGAGACCTAAAGAGAGAGAAGGCAAAAGAATATTATAACTAGATTCATATTATGTATTCCTAGTTCAATGGTCATTATTTTTATAGTTTTTCCACTGTTTAATTATATCTTTCAGATGTAAGGTGTTGACCGATTTTCAATAGTAAGTGGATAATAATACCTGCACCACTCCGCCTGGCTGACATATCAGGAACAGAAGTCCACGTGTCTGAAGGAGGATCGTAACATTCCACTGAGCTCAAACATTGACGACTGGCTCCATCATAGCCGCCAACCTATGAAATACAAGAGAATAATTATAATGATCAGGACCAGTTTTGCAAAACCTAAAGTGTGTATTATTATGATTAAATTCATAAAAGAACATTTTTGTTTCAATGTTAGTTAGAATACTTTGAATTTTTAAAACAGAATCAAACGTTCAATCCACATCAAGCAGGGTGCTGCAAAGTAATATCGGCGCTGTTTTGGTATAACCTGATAACGAATAGTGAATTTACAGGAGGGCAATTAATTTAGATATTAAAATTCAAATAAATATTTAATATGACTTTTGAATCATTTCAATATATTCCATATGTAATTTCTGTTCTATTTGCTTACTCAGTGTTTTAATTAGAATAAATGATAGACTAACGGCATAAAGTTTTCCTTGAAGAACAGCAACACCCACGGATGAACGGCGAGTTGCCATAGATGCGAGAGGTCGCCAAGCCCCAACTCGAGTGTCTAATACTTCTGCAGAGCTCAATCCTGTTGCTCCGTCAAATCCTCCTACCTGTAGACAAACAAAAATACATCACTTCACGAAAGCCCCAGACTGGTAATTTTACCGCTATAACCACTGACGGCTGGTGACGGGGTACTGGGGGGTGCAAAAGGAAGAATCAACTATTTTTTCGTACTACGGAAGAGAAAAAGTTGGTATTGTGAACATCTGAATTGAAAGTCCATGCTATAGAAGTGTTTTAAAATCCAATGAATAGGAAAGAACTCTTGCAAAAATGGTTGAATCTTCCTTTGCACCTCCCAACACCCCGTCACCAGCCGTCACTGGCTATAACATTACCAATAAATTTGATGTGGAGTGCCAAAAATTGGTAACACCAAATATTTGTTATCACAATGATAAAAATAAAATATTTTACACATTATAATAAAGCAATTATAAATTATAATCAATTAGCTCAATATAATCCACGATGCAGAATGAAGAAACATCTAAGCAGGCATGTTTATTTCATTCACTGACAAAATTGTTCTACATGTAATTTGCCTATTTATTTATCAACATGTGGGAATACCACTTGTAATACTTTAACATTAGCAGCTACAAACTTACAGCATAAATACACGACTCAATAACAGCCACACCGAGTGTCGATCTTCTGGCATCCATCGCAGGAGCGGCTTGCCAGGTGTCAGTGACGGGATCATACTCATCTACCGTACGTACACGAAGAGAACCGTTAAAGCCACCTACTGCATAAACTCGTCCCTCCACCACACCCAAGCCGGCTCTGTAAATGTGTCAATAAATCCTGTAATAATTTTGGATACAGAATACTTTCATCAAAGATTTATTTAAATTAATGCAGAACAATACCGAGCATATAACTCAAGTGGCAAGTTTAGGAACATACTCCATGTTTCTTTTATTCTTTTCAATTATGAATACATGTAACAACCAAAGTGACAAGTTACAGGTATAAAGAATACCATAACTGTTAATTCAGAATTTATATTTTACAAAATAAATGTATTTTTTTTTTATAATAAAAACTCAATATGAATGGGGCCATTTGGGGTTTTGAGCCCTTGATGGAGTAACAGAGTAGGGGAAAGCTCGCTCTGCTACGGTGATCATCAATAGAAGATGGTTTGATTATGGTCATAGTTCAGAAAAGCGAAATACTATTAATGTTCAATTCAACAATGGTGCAGAAAATATCTTTTATGTACACCCCCAGCTAGAAGCATGTTGCATGTGATTTGGTGTGATAAAGTGCGCCGTCTCTGTGTTGATAGAAACGGCTTGACTTTGCTGCTATCGTATGCATTTGATATCATCAAAAAATAAATATAGAAATAAGTAATAACTAATAAATAAAAAAAGCAAACCTGCAACGCCGTGTGATCATTTCGGCTGCGTGGTACCAACGTTCTTGCAGGAGATCATAACATTCTACGGATCGTATCGCTTTCGGAGCTTGCCCTCCGACCACCAACAGCACCTGTAAAAAAAAAAAATTTAAATCTATTACAAAACCTGTAGAATAGTTTTATTAACTTCTTTTGAAAGATGCAATCATGATATGATTGTACAGCAGTAGGCTGATCTAGATCAACGGATAGATTAGCTGAGCTATTAACCTACTGAAAGATCAGCTGGAAAATATAGAAATTGCCTAAAGGAATCACTCCTTCTGCAGATACATGATATCATGAAATACATTCTTAAAAATACACATTACACTCTGATTTTTGCTCACCAGATTGCGGATTTTTCTTCACATTTAAAAAATTATTAGTCTATTTGAATATTTTGAGGAATATTAGTATATGAATATTTGGGGTCCCTTTTTGTATACTTTGGGTGCTCCGACAGGTTTCCTCGGACGACAGCGAGGTGTGGCTGCAAGAAGTCTTTGCTCCGGTCTGAGAAGATGGTAAGTGAGAGCTTCAATCAGTAAATCTTTACATCGAAGGTCTCCCCTCAAAGCAGGTTCAGTTTGTACGCGTCCCACCAAACATTCCTGTAAAATACAGATAATCCGTGTAATGTATAAGTTTACCAAGTGAGATATATCATATATAAATATTAAAATCAATCATACCTGAGAAAGCAACGGCAGTCTGACGTGCTCCATCAAAGCTGGTAATTGAGGTTGTCTTTGGACTGGGTTATGAGCGGCCCACTGCAGTACACTTTCTAGGACCTAATCAAACGGAAATAATTATAATAAATAAGCCGAGCCTTGAGCCGTGGGGTCAATGTCAAAGCGACTTATGCCAATTAACATAATTTGACAAAAATAATGACAATTTTACAGAATTGAGAAAAACAGAAAAGAAAAAATAGCATTTATGTTCAATGTTTGATGGTTGAGCAACCTACTAAAAAGAATACGGAATGAAAAATAACAATGTATTTTAATTCTACATAAATTATTTTATATATTTGTTGATAGCTATTTCGGCTTACGCCTTCGTCAGAACTAGTATATATAAAATAATTTATGTAGAATTAAAATACATTGTTATTTTTCTTTCCGTATTATAATGGAGTTCTACCAAGTAAATGCCTACTCAATCAATACTAAAAAGAAGTTCTAGGAAAAAAGATAAGCTTCATTAGGAGTACATAAGCACCAAATTGGAAGAAATAGTAATCTTATATATAAAACCGAAACGGCGTATGTCTGTAATTCCCTTTTGCATTGTTGTTGCAAGTTGCCATAAAAACGAATATGAAAGAAAATATGTTTGAATTTTTATCGGCGAAGACATTTAGTCAAAATGTAATAAATTAGTCTTCTACCAACTTTTTCCCGGCTTTTATAAATATAATAATGTTTATTATTTACGTGAAGGTATTATTTGACATTTCTTTGACAGCAAATTAGATTTTTTCCTTGAATTTGGACATTTTAATGGGCGAGAATGGGGCTGTCATCAAATTAAATAAAGTTTGTGATTTTATTTTAACTCTATTTAGGATGTTAGATTTTGTGATATAATTATGTCGAATGATATAACATTAAATAATTATTGGTCGCTTAGTCCGAGCGACGCCGGGTAGCAATACTAGTAATTTATAAAATATAAAATTTGAATTCCTTAATTCCTTCACACCAATTTCTAAGTAAGCGTGTGCGAAAATCTATGTAAGTCAAATTGTACTGCATTCTGAAGTGGTAAAGATTGGTTGGGGCCAAGAATAGTCTAGTAGTAAGCTAATTCCTTATACTGTTTTTTGAAACCCACTGGTCGGAGGAAATATAAATGTCACAGACAACTATGCAATTGGGCACAATTCCATAAATAAATTTATCTATCTCAAGGGGGGTTGGGATTCGAGCTTGTCAATCAACAGGAAAACTTCCAAGAGGTACGGAACCGACATTCTTGTTTTAAGTTTATTTTTTATAAATGTATAGAGAGCTTGCCTTTTCTTCTGACGGTACACTGAGTCGATCGCTGCTAATTAGACGAGCGACTTGCTGTTGAGAGAGAGCGAGGAATTCTTCACATTCTACCACTTCCCTGTAAATAAGCAATACAATTTTAGCATAGAAATACTTTGAACGTGTTATCTCATCATTATTATGGTAACCTTAAAAAATGTGTCTTATACTGATAAACATAGTTAGGTAAAATATAACTTTTGGCTGATTGACTTTTTTACTATGATAGAGAAAATTTTAATCAATCTATACAATGTAATATGATGTAACTCATATACTTTATGCTCGTTGGAGAACTGCTGTGAAGAGATTTAATTTTTGATAATATATTTACGCAAAATGTGCTTGAATATATCGGTCAGCGGCATGCGTGAGATCAGTGCACGCGTGCAGATCGGCGAACGCTCGGATGCCGAGGCAATTGGAAGGGTGAAGCTGCGCCAATAGAAAGCTGCAGCAGTCTTCACGAACTGTCCCCAATTGTAATAAATTGGCTGCAGGTAGTAAAACCTAAAATAAATTATTTTCCGTGAGCGGACACATCACTTGTAATATGGCAAATTACTATGTTGAATAAGATTGGAAATTATTTTATGTATATTCATTAATGGCCAACAATGCCTTTATATCAATGCTCAAATGAAAGTAAGTCAGTTGTTGTGTAAAACCAACCTGAACATTGTCCTCTGTTATGGTGACTTCTGGATTATAAACATAATCTACAAGCAACTGCAAAGCCAACGGGTCAACTCCCTGGAAATATCAAGCAATAATTATGTTTATGTTGTTTTTCTGCATTTATCATTAAATTAAAAATATTGACAGAATGACATGAATTTGCAACTAGCTCAACAAAAGGCAATCTTATTGTTGCATTTGTTCTCATTACAGAAAGCAAGAAATCTGCAAAACAGGAACTTATAATTATTGAAGAAAGTTCAAATTTGCTGCAATTAATTAAACTGATATTACAATAATGAATGCTTCAGTGTTAAAATGGAAAAAACTGCAGACGAATTAGTGATGATGACTATCGATGTGTTGTATTTTCATAAAATATTTATTACATCGTTATTTGTAGCATAATCAAATAAATATTGAAATGTTTCATGTTAACCTGAAGGGTGACACGGTCACGGCGTGATTCTTCAAATTGTGTGAACATAGCTCTGAAGTAAGGACTGCATGCGGCCAAAAGAGCTCGGTGAGCAGGGACTTCGACGCCCCCTGCCACCAATTTGACATCACACAATTCCCCCTGTCTGAAAATTGTTGTAGAATCAATTAAAGGACAAGTAAAATCACATACGATTTGAATGTATGCACACTCACGCACATTATAAAAATAATTATATTCCACACTGGAAGAAATGATTCAAAAATTAGAAAAACAATGCATTATTTTTTAAATAGAATGCCAGAAAAGAATTTACAGTTAAAACTTTAATATTGCGTGATAGATGAATTAATTATTATATTGATAATCTAAAATATTTAACACAGATTCCATGTTAGACATTGTTGCACATACAGGTCTAGCGAATATAGCAGATAAAGCAAATGTAATCCTCATATGTTGACAAGTCACAGAGATCGTACAAAAAGATCAAACATGTTTGGACCAAAATATGAGCCAGTGGTATTCTACGCATAATATGCTAGAGTGGGCCGATATTTTGGCCTCCAGGGACTAAAAGGGTTGACCTCCACAAAGAACATGTAAAACAATGATGTTTTTTAATGCCATGCACTAAAAGAAACTTGTGAATTATTCATATAGTCTTATATATGACTGCGATAGCTACTATCGAGATGTACCGATTTTAAGGGATATCTTGTGTATGAGGTATATTTAGGACTGATAACGGGTACAGGCTTTGTTATCTCCTATTTATTATACAGATGGTGGAGTAATTTACTCAATGTTCTTGCAAGTGTTTCAAGATGATATAAAAGTATTTTAGAAAAAATGTAATTTTTTGAAGGCATGAAAGTTAGGTAGCATATAATTTATATGTACTGCATAAATTGAGGAATAAAGTAAGTACATGAAATGTAAAGGATTGGAATCCGTTAAAAACACATACTTGCGCATCTGACTGAGAGCATCCAACGCAGCAGCAGCATGATGGTGGTGATGATGACGATAAGAGGTTCCTCCATTTCCTGAAGTGGAACCGGCGCCCCCGCCGATACCTCCAAGAGCTCTTTGACTGCTTTCATCTAGTGATGATTGACTGGCACAACGCAGAAGTAGGCAACTGGAATCGGAATGAATTATTGTTGTTTAGGAGATTAATAATTTTTAAATAAATAATTTACAAAATTGCACAAAGCTATCAACTAGTGGTGTCCAACTGAAATGGCCGTGGACAAATAAAATATTGGTCATTATTGGTGGGCCGCACATGTAAAAGACACGAATGAAAATATTTTACTATACAATAATTAATTCAGAATTTCCCAAATTACTATAAATGTAATAATAAGAAATCATCAACATTTTTTGATTGTGATTTTCAAAAAGCTTTAGTTTTGTGGTGAATGCTTTCATATATTCGGCTGTAGAAAATCGACTGCGTTTTGGCCTAGGCAATTACATATATTCTTTTCATATGAATATGCAACATTGTGCAACTAAATGACCTATTTTATGTTATTCATGTTCCAAAATAAATTTTCAAATACCTACGTTAAGTTAGAATCGTTTTATTTTTAAAAATCAGTAACTATATTTCTTAACATAATATAAAAAATATTTACAAAACTGTCAATATACATGAGGAAACAATGATGGGTTGCTATTCCACATTACCTATTAAACTGTTTATTGTATTAAGGCTTTATAAAGAACGTCCCTGTAACCTTGAGGTTCAATCAATCAAAGATTCGAAACTTATCATCGAGAGTTGAAATAGAAAAAAAGTCAAGGATAACAAATTCAAGGGAAATTTTCGGTGGGAAACAATTGTCTTCCAGTCTTCTGGACTTTTGTTTTTGAAATAAAAATAAATGAAATCTTTCAGCATTTAGTCCTTGTATGCACTTATTAATTCAGAAACAAAGAAGTCGCAACATAAATTAGATATATTTTGTACTAATGTGTGAGAACGTTACACTTACAGGATGACCTCCTGTAGCAGATATTGAATAAATTTAGAAGAATTTGGTAAGCTTTTTAAAAAATAAAATTAAAGATGCTATGTTTACCTTCCTTTCTCCACTCCTTCGTGTGATGAATTGTTTGCCATTTCCATATTAATTGCAAAAATAATTGTAAAGAAATCATTTGATTAAACTTGACTTAGACATTTCACTGGTCAAAACATAACACAATAACGATATAATACATGACAACAGATAGAAATTATCTAATATTCACCAGATTATTAAGTTAAAAGATATTTAATAATAACACTCTTTACATCAACATCAGTCTAATCATTAATCATAAAAGTCAAAGTGAAGTTCTTCTGCGCACTTCTGGCTATTTGTGACAAATTGTGAACTGTTTCGCTATAGTCACATTGCTTGCATTTACTAGTTTTTGTTCGGTGTCAAATGTTGTAACCGTCCAACTATTTTTCACCAAATGAATGATACAGCTTGTGCAAAAAAATTCTGACCAATACTATAGATTACATCAAAGTCAAAGCATAACTTAAAGTAAAACTTCTGAAAATGAGCCTTGGACATGAAAATACTTCTAATAAACGTCAAAACCTATTGAGAAATAATATAGTCGATTTCAAATACCGTCAAATCCGTAATTTTGCATAATTTTTGTAGTTAATTTTTAGCGTTTCGTCGATACGCATGAAATATGGGCTGTGACTCTGAGGACATTCTGAGATAGTCGATAAAAACTGTTAAAAAAATCAAAATAAAAATAACACTTCTAATTATGGACAAATTAGCAAAAAAATATTTACTTTATCTAAGAATACATTTATTGCAAATATTTACTATCTTGAGCAAGAAAATAGCATTTCACTGCGTTTTTGGCACAAGACTCATATTCTATGCGCAGTTTTGTCACATAGCCCATATTACTAGCTGTCAAAACATTTCAAATTTGGTAACTTAGCACGAATCTACTGTATAATAAACAGAATCAATAAATGAGATTCTATTATCAATAAATTTATATGAATGTTATATACTATGAAATGGAATTGTGTATTACGAAATAAACCATTAATTTTCTCTTTTGGGAAACATTTTTTTGACTTCAGCTTATAAGGTTTTTTTTCCACATTCCTTTTTAGTATTTACACTTATTGTTGGGTTATTACAACACCCAGACTTACATTACCCATATTTAAACAGAAAAAAATAATATCAAATATGTTGGCGGTGCACTAGAGGTCTGCACGGGCTCGGGTTTGGCCCGCGAGCCGGGTCTGGCCGGGTAACGAAGGTTTGGACTCGGGCCCGGGCTTGGCTCGGACGCAAGCATACAACAAAATATAACAAAAATTGGGCCATTTACGAATGAGCTCACCATTATCGTATATCTAAATTTAATACTATAATAAACTTCACGTTCTCGTATTTGTAATCATTCTGACGCCGTGTTCGTTATTTAAAAACATTCTCTCATGAACACCCATTCGAAAGAACAAGATGCATTGTTCTTAACTAAATGACTTTTGACGCCATTATTTTAGTATTTTTTAATGATGTCTGCTTCATCGGCGTTTGTACAATACGCATAATGAATTTCATAATATGATCCTGACTTCAGTATGTCTTATATGGTTATTTCGATCGGTCGCAATTCGATTTGTTAGGCTTATTTTTTTAAATTTACTGGCAAGAAATGGGCTTCGAAAATAGACAAAACTGAAGAGTGGAGAGTATATTTCTTCAGTAAAAACCCATGGGAAAAGTGAAGTGTGGAAATCATTTAGTGAAATCATAGAGATGGCTACAAACAAAAAAGTTGGAGGCGTTGAGTGTATAAAATGTAATTGCATTTTCAGCTTTTCTAGTTCAAAAACTTCTCATTTGAGTCGTCATTCCTGTAAAACAAACAAAAACTAATTCTAATTAGGAAGAAATGTATTTCGCACAATTGCACACACACGATAGTTGGTGAGCCAATTTTTAAAAATCGGATTTCTTCCGGGCAAGGTTTAAAAATGTAGGGCTCGGGTCGGGTTCGGGTAAGATTTTTGGAAATGAGCCTCGGGCCCGGGCCGGGTCGGAGGTCCTCGGGTTCGGGGAAATTTTGTTCTTTGACAATATTGTAAGCACGCATTTTAATCATTCTCTATTGCACAAATTAGCACACTATCATTTTAATGCTATTTTTATTTCAAATCGTAAATTCATCGAACCAAAAATTATAACAAGGAGCATCACAATGAAGTACTTTTTTACAACATTGACATCAGTTATTGGAACAAAACTCACAACGCCAAAATAACTCAATTGAACATATAATTTTTTTAAAAAACTTCCTCAAAGTAACCGCCAAATCCACCGAAAGTATTAAATTAACGTTTTTGCTCCAACAATTCCCACATGGACGTTAGATCATTTTCAATGGGTCTACTTGTCTTTCACTAGTTGTAATTCTTGTAATGCCTGAATTTGGAATCGGACAACGCAAGCCGCTAAATTGTTACATAAAAAGACAGGCAAATACACATTATTTTATCACAAAATATTACAAATATATAAGGCTCGGCTTTTAAGCTATTAAGTTTGCTAATTTTAAATTAGCAACTGAACCTTCCAAACTCATTATTATTTTATCTATTCAAATAAATATCATGAATTATAAATTCTAACACTTGAAATTTATCAATTCTTAAATAATAGGTCGGACAAAAACCACCAATTATATTTGTCGTAATAATTAGAATTTACGATACTACATTTCAAATACCTAATAATAATAATTTACCCGCACAATTCATGAAACTCTTGAGATCAAAACATTCGCTAATTCATATAGATTACGTTAAAACAATTAAACTTCGTGATCAACTTTTAATATTCTATCTATCTATCTTCTATCTATCTATCTATATATATAAAAATGAATGTCTGTGTGTATGTCCGCTATGGACTACTAAACCGCTCGACCGATCGATGTGAAACTTTACAAATTTATTGAGTACACTCCCGCAATGGTTTCTGGCTTACCAACCCCTCCCCCCAACCACCCCCCAACTTCCACCTCCCCATTTTTTTTTTTTAAACTTCATGAATTTTTCGAGTTCACACCTTCGAAGGTTTTTGGCATACCCGCCCCACCAAACAACCCCCCTTCCCCCAAAAATTGATATCGAATTTTTACAAATTTCTACTACACTTCCGCGAAACTTTCTGGAGTACACCCCCTCCCCTACCCCACCCCCTCAATCCCCCCTACAATTGCTGGCGTAGCAACGCGCGCAGGGTACAGCTAGTTTTATATATAAACTACAAAACTGCTTACTACGCGTCAGTCCAAGTTCATTCTTGCGCTTGAAATGCGTGAAGATGGCCAAAGGCAAAGCCCGAGTCGTTAGCGACAAAACTCGTGGAAAAGTTCAAAATTCAAACGATTCAAATTTGATTTTGAAATTCCATCAAGAACCATCAGTCGAAATTCCAAATAAAGTTATTTTAAATTTGAAATTATACACCTCCTTACAGATTTTGTAGCCAGATAATAGTGTGTCAATGCTTTATCAAATGTGGTGAGTTTCCTATTTTTTGTAGTTTTTTATATGTATTAATTTATCTAAAACATAATAACTTTCCACTTATTTATAAATCAAATCACAGACAGGAAAACAGTTATATTTTGTGGATTTATATACTTTGATGTGCCAAACGGTCACATAGCCCATATTTAATATCAAAGATTTAAAAGTTGGCATATATCTCCTTGAATATTTGTTTTTCTCACGTTTTATATTTTAAATGGTGTAGAAAAACAAAAAAAACGAACTGTATATTTATCTCATTTTCGTAAAAATGGTCACATATCCCACATTTGATGCGCAGCGACAATATGTAACAATTAATTGGGTGACCAGACCAATCGGCACAAGTCAAGTCGGCAAATGGCACGTCGACACATGTCAAGTCGGCACATGACAATTTGACAAACCGCTCCTATTTTTATTCGATCTCCGTCAAAATACTGCACGAAGGCTGTGTTTTACGGAAGAAAACACCTTCTGGCACACTAGGGGAAGTGAATGCCTACATAATTACGTAAAATTTGCATGCTAGATTATGAAAAATCATGTAGTTATTACAATCCAACATAGCTAGCCATAGCCATATCTAGCTCCCAGTACAGAATTACGATTAATTGATCGTAATTAATTGGCCTTTAGATAAATGCATTAGAACAATTAGAAATTAATAGATATCATCAATCCAATGACATTTTTAATGAGAAAACAAACATTAATCCATCATTAATACTCTGATCATTACAGATCGTTAATGCCGTTTTACTAAAATCATCTTGATGTAAAACTAATGTACGTTCATTACCACTCAATAAAACCCCAGATTTGCTTTCATTTTCAGAAAAACATAATATCAATTTGTCACAATTCAAGCATTATTATGAAATAGCCATCATCAATATATTATTTTTATAGAGCTCAAATACATTTTTTCACTGTATTACAAAAAAGAAATTTTGTCAAGATGTCTAGGTGTCGTATTGTCTATGTACCGACTTGACATGTGTCGACGTGCCATGTGCCGACTTGACTTGTGCCGAGTTATCACGGATTCAATTAATTGCTAGTCTGTAAAAGCAATAATCTATAAAGGACTTACTAATTAGTATCTTGTCTATTATAATAATTTAGGTAAAATTGCAGTATTCAGACACGTGGCTAATATTGTTCTGACGCTACTTTTGATGGTAGTCTTGGATTCCTTGCTTCATTTTGGACCTATATAGCTTGGCGCAGATGGATTAGGTCCAAAATAAAGCAAGGAATCCAAAACTACCATCAAAAGTAAGGTCAGAACAATATTAGCCACGTGTCTGAATACTGCAATTTTACCATAATTTAGTCTATGATATAACCAGATATAACCATAGATAATATACTATAAGTATAGAGTATAGTTCTCTATGAATATAACCTTAAAAGATTGGTAGTTAGAAATGTCAAAATTAATATTATTAATTAATAATGTATCAAAAAGATACATATCTTCTTCTAAACCCTGCGAAGGTAAAAGAAATTTCCGGAAGTTTCTTATGCCTAATAAGCGAGGTACAGTACTCCACAAGAAGCAACAGACAACAGAAGATCGCGCATTACCTGTAGACTTGCGAGGTGTACGAGCCACCGGGTATAGAATCAATGGTCGTTATGTTACTTTCCCTGAAATGATTCCTGAATTAATAGTCCCAAACTTAGCCGGATGTGATCTCAAACCGTACGTTTCATATAAAGCTCCAGAAGTAACTCAGTCGGAATTCACAGCCGAACAATTGTTCAATGTCGTATACGCCGAGAAGATCGTTAAGGACTTCAAGCAAGGAAACTTAGATGATATGGGCCATCCAAAAGAACCGTCACCATACGAAGAGCTTACCCCCGAAAAAGCATTCATCAAGGCTAGATCAACGGGATCAGACATATTCACTAATACAAATATTAAACCATCAGGTATCCAGTAAAAGAAAGATGTAATTTTATGCAATAAAATATGTAGTTATTAATCTAAACATGCATTTTATTTTTTTAATTTTCCCTAATCGATAAATGATTCTAGTAAAATTTACCATATTAATTTACCACTTCGGGCCTATTTGAGAAGGAGCAGCTGTTTTGAGCCTCTATTTTCAATTATTTAAAAACTATATATTATATCTATAGATGTCTTGGTGTGTATCTAAAAAAACGTTTTTTCAGTGGTCAATGATGTATGATTCGAAAGCTGAATTGGAAATATACTGGCAATCATTTTTGTACTACTTCCCTACTACCCAATGGTCAGGACTGGTTTTTTTGTATAATTTTCCATTTTTAATATTTTCAATGTTAAATCCAATGTCTAGTTTTGTTCGACATCGTTTAGATAATGCGCAACTCCTATGTAGAGTCCTGCTCGACATTGTACAACTTGGTTGGAAAAATAATTTTATTAATTTTAAATTATGGTTGTTTCAAAACTGTACAAATTGGGTTGTGTGCCTTAGTTAAAGTTTGTAACATGTCATAATGTGATATTCAGTATTTCGTTGTAATAAATAATGCTAATAAATATGCAATCCCTGTGAGGAGATGATGAAAGGAAAAAAAATAACATATTGAGGAGTGCAAAGGGTTAATCTAATCATATTTGTAGAAGTTATTTAAACTCAATAACAAAATTAAACATCTCTTTAATGTGTGATATTAATTTGATACCCAGTAAGTGTACATTCACTTGTAAGAGGTCATAAATATTTTAATTTTTGATAATTCGATTCCAATTATGTATAATCTTTGAATGATCATTTTCCTAACAGCAATTAATGTTTATTATAACCTTGTTTTGTTTCTCTTAATTTGATATAAAAGACCATGTTTGCTTTCATAATTTATCAGTTGAAAATGCTCGCAATAAGCAAAAACGGTCCTCATCTTTACATAATATTTTTTTTTTAAATCTTATTTTTGTAAGATAATCCTGCTGATAGAATACTGTTCTTCAAAACTTTTAAATATTGGGTACTTAGTTGTTTTATGCCAGGCAGCACAACGTTAAGTGCTCGCTGAGCCCTAACCATCCACATACAATGTCACAATTATGGCTGCACACGTGTATACATGTATTGTTTATGAATTCCTGATGCTTGCTACAATAAATGCATCCCGGCTGATGAAGCTTGTCCTCCACACAAATATATTTGCAATAAATGTCCATGTGTTTTCCTGTGTCTATTATTTTCCCAATAAATCGATCACCACATTTTCTCTACTAGTTGGGTGCTAGAGAATATATTGGGATAAATATAATGATAACAATGATTCACCGTCAAGTGATGAAAATGTGTACGATCTCCGATTATGTACTCCAGGAATCGCTAAAAATGATTTTAGTGGATGTTATTTTAATTCTACTGCAGCTTCCACCAATACGAATATTTTTTTAAAGTTAAACAGCTTATATTAGCTTTGGAAAAATACTCAGACCATGAAAGACTTGTAATCTAGTAAAAAGATTTTTTTATGAAATAGCCTATGTTAAGAGTGAGGAATATGTTTTTGGATATCTTGAGTTGAATTAATATGAAATGATAAATTTTATGGTATAATTAAAATTGAATTATTGCATTTAAAAGCTAGTATTGGGGGTTATTACTTCCAATTGATTAAATATCTATCAATTATTAGTATAATATCATATTTTAAAAAAAGGTTGTTTTGCTCTAACACCAGAGTTTCATCCAATTTAATAATCATCAGTTCATCAAAAAACTGAAATTTAAAGTTAGTGATACAGCTGAGAGACTGAATAATTGTATTTACATGAATATTTTGATTATATTCATTTTTTAGTCTAAATAGGGCATATATTTACCTATGTAAAGAGATGGTATCTCAATGGACAGAGAGCAACCAGAAATAAAATAATACACATGTGTAACTATGCAAGGTAATTTTCTCAAACATTCACCACCCGCTGTCAATTTCGATGTTTTCCCATAGCTCCTTGGAGGACATCCTATGGATCATAATCAGCAGCTTTCGGTGCTGACTGAATTCATCCAATACCTAGAAGAGACAGGTAAGATTCAGGCTCAATAAAATTTCAAGAAATACATGAGCACTAATCCTTATCTAGCTCCTTTCTTCCGTTGCTAATCTATCCGAAAAAGGAATATTGAGTCATTAAGTCACAACCAGTTTTCTTAAAAATAGCTTTTGTTGAGATGCTCCATGACAAGTCCACATAACGACCGGATATGGACTTTAATTCTTTAAGAGTTATTTGTTTACTCAAAAAAACAATATCTGTATATTTATGATCACTCTGATGTCAATTTTTTTTAAACAAACTGCATAATATTACGACGATCTCATTAGATTCTTTTTGTCAAGATTACGACGAAGGTAGTGAACTGTTAAAAAAATATTCCTTTTAAATAGGATAACTAGCCACTACCACGTTAAAAGAATAAATTAATGAACGATTTGACAACTTTAATGGTTAAACTTATTTATTTTTCGGATCTGCGATATCAGAAACTCTCTTGGACATCGCATGCATTATTTTCTTATCTGACTGTACTGAATCAAGTTTTGAATGGTTCACGCAGGCCGCGAATCCTAAAAGAATAATACTCATTTATTTACGTGCGACGGTCGTTCGCGGATGTGTTGCACTAATCTCTTTTTACACCGGATTTTAAAATGGGTGGAAAATACTCCTCGATGGATCCTATGGACGTAGAAGTTCCAGATTTGAATAAATTATTGGATCGCGATCCATATTTGAAGCCGTATGAAAGAGAACTTCGTCGGCGGTAAGCATTAAGGTTATGTTATGTTTTCATATTTGATCTTCACAATGTCACAATGAAGGTCATTGGCGGTATTTACACCAAAATTTGAATATTACAAGAATGCACTTGTTCTTTTGCTAACTGTAAATTAATAACATGTTAATTGTATATTTGCGTGGTCAAACTTTTTTAAAAATTCACGTTCTTTAGAGGAGAACAAATAAACTCGTAAGAAAGTCACACATTTTTAAAATCTAGATATCAATTTTTTCAGATGAAAATTAAATACCGACGGAATTTTACATTAAATAATATTTCTAGTTGTAATAAGTGCTTAATATTTTTATTATAGAAATAAATATTAATGATGTGGATTTTAGGAATTTATTAAAGTAATTTAGCAAAGAATTTTCATTGTTATGATCTTCCATATACGTATAGGTTTTGGGTTGTGGGCTCGAGGCAAATGGTGCTATTGAATCCAATTATTTATTAATGATTTTTTCTAGATGCTAGCTAACAATATTTACTGGATGCTGTCGAACAGAAAAATAGTACGCAATAGCTATGTTCTTATTTTAAAATCAAATTAAAACGGGGCTACAGTTTTTTTGTTCTATCAAGCCATCACAGGAATAAAAATTATTTATTTTTGATCGTTTATTATTTTAATATTTAATTTATTTTAATGAGTCATGCTATTAATTTGTTGCAGTTATGCCTGCTTTAAGGACATCTGGGAAAAAATTGGCAACTTTGAAGGAGGAATAGATTCTTTCAGTTCAGGTTACAAGAAATTCGGTCTGCAAATAAATCCAGACAAATCTGTGAGTTGGAGAGAATGGGCACCTGGAGCTCATTCTGTCCATTTGCAGGGAGAATTTAGTAAGAAAACTCTTGTAATACCCAAATAAATAATATAATAAATAATAGTGTGGGGAGCATCAATACTGAATTTATAACTGCTCGTCTCTTGCTGAATGTACTATAGCCTAAGACATTTTTTCTCTCAACTTTATGAGACAATTAATCAACACATGCTTATTATTTTTACTAATTTAAATTAGATAATGGTGGATATCAGCTCATATACAATAACTTAATATATCTTCCAAATTACTTTCATAACTTGTATACCTAAACATTTAACGTTAAAATTACTATTGTGAAATCAATGTAACTATAATGTTTACTTTTATTATAGATAATTGGAATAGAAGCAGTCATCCTTTCAACAAGGTTGAGCATGGGAAATGGGAGTTGAGAATTCCGGCAAACACCGATGGGTCATGTCCACTTCAGCATCTATCGAGAGTAGAATTAATAATTAATGGACAAATTGCTAGAATATCTCCTTGGGCTCAGTATGTGAAGCCTCACGATGGAGGTTTTGTCTTTCAACAAAATATTTACAATCCTCCTGAGGTTAAGATTCACTTATATTTATTGTTTATTTTGACATTGTATCTGTTTAATATTCATATATTTATTATAAGTTAAAATTCAATGTCAAAACTTTACTAAGAGCTGCACCAGCGTAGTTAACAGTTTTAATTTCATATTAACTCTATGCTTCAAAACGATTCTAAAATAGAAATACATAATTCAAAATGTGATTCTAAAATTTAACAATGAATCGTAAATATTTTATTTATCCATGTTTTAGCCATATGTTTTCAAGTACAAAAAAGTGGCACGACCAAAAAGCTTACGTATTTATGAATGCCATGTTGGAATCGCTACATCAGAACTGAGAGTGGGAACATACAATGAATTCACTGAAAATACCTTGCGTCGGATAAAAAATCAAGGTAATATATCTCTGAACTGATTGAATATATTGATATGTGAAATATATAGTAAGTTAGCAAAAAGAATAGCTGAGCATCTGAGTATTAAGCATTTCTTGTAGAGAAGTTTTTGTTGAGATCACTACCATTAGGTGCCCGTGTGATCCGCATTGGAATCATGGTAAATAACAATATTTTTTTTTTTTTTACGAAACATAATTCAATGATATTTTTTATAGGTTACAACACCATTCAATTGATGGCTATTATGGAGCATGCTTATTACGCATCATTTGGGTACCAAGTTACCAGCTTTTTTGCTGCAAGCAGGTGATTATAATATTGTATTTTAGTTAATCAAGTATTTTTATAAAAGAAACTACTTAGACAAAAGAGAAGACTATTAATTTAACTTCATCCAAATTGAATTTCAACCCTCTTACTCTCAAGGGTTTTATTAGATTTTAGTATATTTTCTGTATTGTGAGTAAGAGGGCTAACCACAAAAACATAAAATTACTGCTTTTGATTAAATGTGTTCTTTGCATCATCTTAAACAGTTGGCTGATATGTAGCCATTGTATAATATTATTTCTATAAAATCTTTTTGTTTTGACTGTCCATAAAACATGGGAATATAGAAAGAGATGATTTTTGCTTTTTACAGTCGTTACGGTACTCCATGTGAACTAAAGAGATTGATAGATGAGGCCCACAACATGGGACTGTTTGTTCTTTTGGATGTGGTTCATTCGCACGCCTCTAAGAACACTCTCGATGGATTGAATGAGTTTGATGGTACCACAGCCTGCTATTTCCATGATGGACCCAAAGGCACTCATCCAATGTGGGACTCAAGACTTTT
The DNA here is from genome assembly GCA_028554975.1 of Himalopsyche kuldschensis. NCBI lineage: Eukaryota > Metazoa > Arthropoda > Insecta > Trichoptera > Rhyacophilidae > Himalopsyche > Himalopsyche kuldschensis. Next base: position 21,299,111 of record JAHFWI010000003.1, read on the forward strand.
TAATTATTCTGAGTGAGTATTTTACCCCATCATTGAATTGAGCTTGCCTTAAGTATTTTATCTCTGATGAATTGAATCGAAGAGATTTTTTGTTTTTTATGATTTGCACAGGTGTTTATTATCGCTTATTAAATTCGAATACTTTTATTAAAATATGATTAAGCAATTACTTGTATAGTATACGATTTCATATAATATAATTTATATAAATCTCATTATTTTCTGAGAATGCCACTCTACCATGATGAATAAAATAGTAAGCAAAACAATATTTTATTTATTTTCTCAGTTTTATTCTCTTAGAACTGATAGTAATGTTTATAATGTAGTTATCATTATAATATCAGGGCTTTTTAGGGCCAAGGTTTGTTAATACTATTTTCTTTGATAAACATTTCATTTCACAGTCTTAACCTTATCATCAATTTAATAACAAAGATTCATTTATTATTGCATAAATAAAATATTATATTATCTAATCAGTTAAATGCATGTCCGTGGAAAAAAAATGCCATAAATATCTACTCTGCATAATAACACCCCATAACTAAGCAAGTATGTTAAAATGATACTTATTCTGATATATGTAAGTACAATATGTGTGTATAATTTGGAATGTACTTAAAGAAATTTTTGCTGAATAAAATAAAATGCTATCTTAGACATTTGCGGTATTTAGTAATTGTTTGAGATATAAATTATACAATCTATTATAATAATATATAACATATTGCCTATATGACAGATTTTAATTTTGTTACAGGTTTGAAGTGCTCAGGTTTTTACTATCAAATTTACGTTGGTATCAAGAAGAATTCGGATTTGATGGCTTTAGGTATGTATCAATTTTTATTTCTAATGAAATAACTGATATACATATTTATAATACAGTTTTATAATTTAGTTCAACAACTGATCAGTTGACAATGCTCGCCATGAGCGAAAACGGTCCTGATCCAATACATTTTATGTGGAATATATACTAGAAATGTTTTATTATTTTTATTATAATGCCATTCCACCAAGTATTGACAGTGAACACCTTAAAAGTGATATAATATTCTATTGTAACTTTGATTTTGCCTGTTTCAATGATTATCAAATTTTCACATTCAAATAAACATGTAGTATTTTCGATGGTTTCGGCGGTAACTTTGTGGAAGTTCATTTAATATAAATTTAAATACTTTGATTATTCCACGTATTGTGTAACTAATTGTGACACGTGTTTCGCCTCTTTGATCTTCAGACTTACTATCGCAAAGTTTCTTTAAACTTAAGCAAATAATTTGAAACTGAAAGAGGCGAAACACGTGTCAATTAGTTACAATACGTGGAATAATCAAAGTTATTTTAAATTTTATATTAAACATGTAGTTGATAGGGTATCAAGGAAGCATTGCAAATTTGTCACTTTTTACGTGGTACCATGATTGATCTTAAACTTTAAATAATTTAACAGTTAATATTTGACATACATAGATCCTTTGTAAGGGAAGGTTCTGGATTATCCTTAATCAATTAATACTTAGGATTACTTTTTCTATTGTTTTAATCCTCTTGCACCGTGAATTTTTTTGTTTATAAAAGTATCCCTTATATTTAAGTATTTGGATTTCTACTATTTATTATGTAATTTAAAATCACTTGGGGCTGCTAGGATGTAATGAATATTATAAATAAAAAAAATTACAACTCTTAGGTTTGACGGTGTTACATCAATGTTGTATCACAGTCGAGGTGCCCAAGGATTCTCGGGACACTATGATGAGTATTTTGGACTAAATGTGGATACCGAGGCACTTGTGTACCTTATGATTGCCAATGAAATGGTCCATCATAATAATGAAAATTGTGTTACAATTGCTGAAGTGAGTATGAGTGGCTAACTGTTTTATTTCAAAGAGAGTTTTGAATCTTTAGCATAGTATGAATTTTATAACTCCATAAAATATGACTTTACAGGAAGGCATAAAAATATATGATCATCACATACAATTCAGTGTGTCAAAAACTTACTCAATTGTTTTTTTTATTATGTGAGATAATTATTGTACATAATAGTTTTAATTTACTGTATTTTTTCGATTATAAGACACTTGTTTTTACCTATTTTGGAATTTTTTAATTCGGAGTGTCTTATAATCAATGACACTGTAAAATAGGTTATATTGCCATTTTGTGACTTATTTGTTTAAACAATATTTCTGGATGTTTTTACTATAAGGATACTAAAAATATTTGTGGATCTTATAATTCATTTAGTAAAGGAAATATAGCAACATTATTGTAATCAATAAATGAAGATGTTATTTCTTAGGTGAAGGATACAAGCTTTTAATAAATTAATAAAAGATGTACAGTTACATATCATAGATTTTTACCTGTTTTTTTTTACATATAATTTAGTATATTTACTATACTATTTTTTTTTGTAAATGTTAATTTTGAATAGGATGTATCAGGAATGCCCGCATCGTGCAGACCTGTTGCCGAGGGGGGCACAGGTTTTGATTACCGTCTTGCAATGGCTATTCCAGATAAATGGATAAAGTTATTGAAGGAATCCAAAGATGAAGACTGGGTCATGGGAGATATTGTGCACACACTAACAAATAGGAGGTGGATGGAAGGCACAGTTGCATATGCTGAAAGCCACGATCAAGTAATATTAATTGAATTCTTCCTTCTATCGAATAGTTTAAAATTCATCTCAAGTCCATTTTTTAATGGTTAATAATTTTCAATGTTCAAAATATTTTGTTAAACTTAGTGAAAATGTCTTAGGATTCACTTGAGACCAACTTTATAATAAATAAATAGAGACTAGAGAAATAAGAAAAATCCATGCCATAAATATAAATATTAATTGATATTAACCCTTTTTAGGGTTATATTTTTACCACTAAACCTAATGGTCTATTGTCACTTTTTACCTTAATGTTTGACAGTATTTATGAATTTATTTTAGGCTTTGGTGGGCGATAAAACAATAGCTTTTTGGTTGATGGATGCTGAAATGTATACAAATATGAGCTTGGTCAGTAATCCAAGTCTTGTTGTTTCAAGAGGAATGGCATTGCATTGCATGATACGGTTGATCACGCATGCTTTTGGGGGAGAAGCATATCTAAATTTCATTGGTGGGTTATCAATTTTAAATAAATCTATCAAGATTGCCACATTATATTTACACCTTAAAATATATTATAAAATTTTCAGGAAATGAGTTTGGACATCCTGAATGGTTAGATTTCCCGAGGGCCGGCAATAATTCCTCGTATCATTATGCTAGGAGACAGTGGCATCTAGTTGATGACGATTTGCTCAAATATAAGCAGCTTAATAATTTTGATAAAGACATGAATGCACTAGAAGAAAAATATGGCTGGCTTCATGCAAATCCAGTAAATAGCAATTTATTTTTATTTTATTTTAATCAATGGATGTCATCAATGGTGATTTCTATTTTCAAATTGATGACACTATTCTCAAGGGTGTAAAAAATGTTAAAAAATCTTTAAAATCCTCAGTTTAAAGTATTCACAATACATTTTTTATTATATTCAGACTTTAGAAAACATGGCATTTAAAATTTTTTGTACTGCTTTAGTAAATTTTTTATTATAGGCTTATGTTTCATTGAAACATGAAGGGGATAAGGTAATATCAGCGGAGCGTGCTGGATTGCTTTTTGTGTTCAACTTCCACCCTGATAAAAGTTTTACCGATTATAGACTGGGTGTAGATGCACCAGGAGATTATAAGGTATTATCAATACGATATTTGAAATATAATATGAATCTATCTTATTCATTCAATTCAATTTATTAATTTAAGTCAAATGATAATAAAATAGATTTATGAGAATGAGAGTGACCAGAAATATTAAGGGATTGTTTTGCAATATAATTTTTAAGGAAAAAAAATAATATAAAATTCAATGGTTGCACAACAGGTTGTACTATCATCAGATAGCTCTGCTTACGGAGGGCACGATCGCGTTAAAGTTGATGGTTTTGCGCATTGTTCGCTCGGAATCCCATGGGCAGATAGAAAAGATTCCATTCAGGTAAATTAATAATTTCGCAAGAGTTGGTTTGCTTATTCATTATAAGTATTTTTTAATTTATAAATTGCTATTATTTTGTATTATACCTTTATTAATGAATATGTGGCCGCGTTGAATAACAACCCAAATCTAGCAATTCAGCTTTTTTTTGCTGCTGATTCTTTAAACAGGTCTCACTCATGTGATTATACCATTAATTTAAAATCAGTGGATGACTTTTATTGTCATTAACCGTTTGAATTTATAGCAAAGATTTCTTCAAAACAAAACAATATTCTCAAAAAAAAATTTACTTGTTGCTCATCGCGGCTAAAGATGTATTCAATTTGGAAAATTATAATTAAGGTAGACTCGATCAAGCATTGTATGAAATCAAAATATGTTTCTGGAAATACACCCAGTTCATAATCTCAGGATATATTGTAAATAAACTCAGTTTTTTTTTTAAATAATGTAATTCAATTCACCTTAACTCAATTGTATTTTTTCAGGCTTATCTTCCTTGCCGCACTGCCCTGGTATTTGCAAACTATTAACAAATAGTTTCCAAGCAAAATCAATCAATACCGCAAGAGAAATTGGTATAAATGTTTAATAATGGTTTATAACCGTATTTTTTTAAGAAATAGTCACCTCATTGCAGCTTTTTTCACTTCAATAGAGCAGTTAATAAAAATATTGTTGAGTAGTGTTTAAGGTATTCAGAATTTATTGGCTACATTGTTGTAGTTTACATAAAATAGCATGTTGCGTGTAAGTTCTACTTATGTTATTAATGTGATTCAATCATATTAAGTGATAGTACCTGTCATAGTCAGAAAAGAAAGACTGCGATGATAGCCAGCCAGCCTATCATCATGCTATAGATATTATTTTTTGATTATATAACTCAAAAGCATGCCATATAATTAAGTTTGTGAAAGATAATATACAATAAAAAATATTTTTTACTATCCAAACACTTTTTTATTTCCAAGTTGAGAAGATAAGCAAACATAAATAATTTATCTTTTATGTCTCTTGTTTTTACTCTACTAACAGATTATACTATAGATATCTTATTACTTTTTTCACAAATTGAACCCTGCCCCCCCTGATTATTTAGATCTATAACCCTGGCCTCCTGACATTTTATGACCTTTTCAAAAATTGCCCAAATCGCTGTATTTGTTATTTCCATATTAAAAACTTCATCTTACATCGTTATCATTTGTCGAAACATATAAACGCAGACAGAGATGCAGTAATTCTCTCAGTAACACTCTTTGTTACTTGACATCCACTCCAAATAGAGCATATGACCACTATGCCTCCAGGATTTGATATCAAATACCGATTGCTTTGCATCCTCCTATTTCATGCCAGCATCAATAAGTTCTGCCAAGTGCCCGGGGTTCAGTATCTGATAATTATCCAGAATCAAACCAGCGAATCAGAGGCAAAAAATATAAAACTAAAAAAATCCGTCCTCATCAGTTATAATATCCTTACTTCCTCAAAAAACAATTGTTATTAATGAAAATTCAAAATATTTAGATGGGTATATAAAAAAAATATGAAATAAACGAAATATAATAACTTTTTTATCTCTCAAGTTTATTCCATGTTTAATTGGATTATTTATGATTGTAAATGACCATTTCATTCTGATTATATGATATTTAGCCATTAACTCATCGCAAGCATTATCAACAATGAGAGAAACGGGTCCTGATCCTAATAAATCTAATTTGGAATCAGTACAAAAAATTGTTATTATATTTTTAAAATAATACCATTCCACCAAGTATTGAAAGTGAACACCTTGAAAGTGATCATAAATTGTTTGTAAAATACACCTTTGAATGAGGAATGTTAATTTACTTGAAGTATTCATATTTTTAAAAAGTATTCTATTATAATTCTACTGTTATTCTTTATAAACATTGCCTTAGTGCTATGATAAGCAATTAGGTAATTCCCTAGGTTGTCAATTTGCAGGGATGGTGTACTGGCTGTCTGCACATACTGTCATACAATTAAAAATGACTTTATTTATTGCAAGTATGGTGTAACACTTAATGACGTGCTTCGCCTCTTTAAGAAGCATCTTCAGTTATACTAACGCATGGCTACTTTAGTAAAAAATACTTTGAATAAACAGTTATTTGGTCATTTATTTTGAAATGAACTTCCACAAAGTTTCCGCCGAATCCATCAAAAGTATATTCAGTCATTTTTCTAAATCATTAGTATGAAATAATCAACAATAAATGTTATCTTTACCATTACCATAATTTCAAATGGGGGGAGGCGATATAAATAGTCATTCTGGCAATGCGTGTAAGATAAAACGATACAACAGTTTTTTTATCTTAATTTATTTCATGGTTTAAGTTTTCTTCACAGAATAATTATTAATGTAACAATAATTTGTAAATATGAACCTAAGTATAGAACCCAATACAATTTTATAAATTTGTGTGTTATTGAACCATTTGATCAACTCTGCAGTTAAAACATTTAACAAATCTAATTATTGGTTCATAATATTTATACAGGCACATTCTGACAGTAGTTTAGTTCAGTACTAAACACATTACATAATTTCAAATGTATTTTTTGCTTGTGTGATAAAAATAAATAGACGTTGAGTTGTGTTCAACTCATGTCTATTTTTAAACCATTGAAAGTGTCAAGTGGAAAACAAGTCAGTTTTCATTTTAAATTAAAAAGATTCCATTCAATTTAGTTTCAGTTTTTATAATTATCAGAGATGTGGTCCACATTAGACAAGGAACTCTCTTCAATTCGAGATAGTCTTGATATCTCTAAAAAGGTACCGACATACAATGATATCATGTCAGGATACCGAAAGCTTTATTTTATTCGCGGCCCTGGATTATTGGTTGACATCAATCAAAGAACTAAAGATTTGTATCCCACTTGCTTTGGCGGAGTGAGCTTGATGCTGAACACTGCAATAAATGACCAACTGTCATACAATGCCAACATAAATCTTGATAAAGGCGACATAAAATACTATAAGCCATACTTTGCATATATAGGAAGAGAATCGAAAAAGTATGATCACGAATTGAATCGTGCTGGCTTTAGCAATTTTGTATTTCAACATGACATTTCTAAAGAAATGAAATGTACTGTCCTCGGCCATGTTCAACATCTGGGCGCTGGATCAGTGGAATGTATTATGGACTATTATGGTCACAATTACACAGGGTCCGTATCTTTATCTAATATAGATCTCTCTAGCGGAGAAATATCAGCACACTTTTTACAAGAAATAGATTTGAAAAATACTGTCGGTACCGAATTAGCAATCAAAGTTGGAAGTTCAAACAAGCCTGAATTAAGTAGATTCAATATAGTAGGAAGATATCGTGATATTGTCAAAAGAGCTATAGTTTCTGGTTCTGTGGGTCTGCAAGGGGTTCAAGTGTGTTTTTACAAACAACAGAATGCAAAACTTTCAGTTGGATCCATAGTGGATTATTGTTTTGAAACCAAGAAACCAACAGCGTCCGTTGCTTGTCAATTGACAGAAAAAGGAATCACTCTACGAACATCCTTGGATACTAACGGTATGGCTGGTATTAATCTATCAAGAAATATATTTCAGGATAATGTTTCTAATGTTAATTTAACATTCAGTGGATTGACTAACTTTACAAATATATTTAAATTTGGGATAGGTCTTGACTTGACTATGTAAAAGAAAAAATGTTCTAATTTGTTATGAAGAAATTTCTATTGATTCTATTCATTTAAATAATTTGAAAATTTTGTTTTTCGGTGGGATTCAGATGTTGAAACAGTAATGTAACAAAATATAAATACAATTATTTGATATCCTTATGTGTACTTATTATCAACCATTTAAAATAAGGTGTACAGTTTGGTGTAAAAATTTAGACTCACTCAAACCATTTTTTTCGAAAATTTTACACTGATTTTTTTTTGTTGCAAATATGGCCGATACGGTGCCTTCAAGTTCCTCTGTCATCACAAGTTTTTAGAGCTTCGTATCTCTGCATTCTGTAGTTCCGCTGAGAACATTCTAGTGTTGGTCATCACCGGCGCTCCAGCCTAACTGAATCCATCCAATCCAGGTTAACTAAAATACACACTGACAGAAAAAACTCCAACAATTTGCGACATTCTTATATCACACATGTAGAGCCCATAGGGGTCTTAAAGGTTTGGTGCAGCGATAAGTTTTATCTTTACACATCAATATCATTACATATTTATGATTTTTCAATAATGATCAATGGAGTAAATGTTCATTGATTGAATTGACATTAACTTGGTAAAAATCCATTGGGTAAAAGAGTCACTATACATTAAAGATTGTTCTATTTTGAAGAGGATATAGTAATATACTGAAAATTCATTGTTTTATAATATTATCCATTTGGATAACCGATATGTATACTTTTATATTTATGTTTACATGGTTTTTATATACAATGGATGGTTTCACAAATTAATTAACAATTTTGTAATGCTGTGATTTTTGTTTATTAGAGGGCCAGCAGACAAGCTGCTTAAAAAAAATACACACTGTTCCTTACTATTTACCAGAAATCCCAATAATTAACATATTCTTGGGAGTGCAACTCAAAGGTACAAGTCGAGTTAAAGAAACAGAATAGCCATTATTCATAGCATGTCTTGCCCTATCGGAGTCAATGATTGACATACATCTGGCACCTCTTTCTTCCATTGGATGATCTACATGCGTCTGGTCTGCTGCATGTCCGATGCACATGTACTGGGTAACTGGAACCACGGCTGAAAAGTCTTTACTTCTGGGGTAATTTAATCTGTCGCTTGAATGAAGTGAACCGTAGCAGCATGGACAGACAATGAATGATGCGTTTTTACTGATACAATTTTCTAAAACTAAATCTGTTGCTACACCACAAGCGTGCAATGCCACTCCTATATCAAAAGTCCCTTTAAAAAAATCTAAATTGCATTGAAAAAAATATACATTTTTCATTCCTAAGCTGTGTACTCTTGACTGAGCCCGATTTAATGATTGCTCTTTATTTTCGAGCAATATTATGGTACATTTAGGCAAAAGATGTGCTAATAGGATACCTAAATGTCCACTGCCGCTGCAAAAATCAATTATTCTATCTCCATCCTTGGCCAAGTTTAATAGTAGCCAATGCTAAATTCTCAAGTTGCTGAGTTTTTCTCTCCATTCTTTTGTCTGGAAGATGGCCACCATAAGGGTTTGCATCTAAAGGAATCGTACTCCAATCAATTTTATCTGTTATGTTACTTTTTAACTCTAGCTCCAAGCCATCAGCAATTAAACCCAATGCAGATTCTACGTCTACTTCTTTAGTAAATAATCTTTTCTTGGGATTACTTCTTTTTGGGTCAGATTTATAAAGACTAACTTCTTTAATAGTGGGCATGGAATATTGGATCTTTTTTTCAGAAATATTATGTTTGGCGAACAAGATTGTTGATAAAATGTTGTTTATTCCTTGAAAAGAACTTAGCATTTGCACTGTAGTGAACCACATCACGGTTTTGGGTACATAATTCAGCAGTGTTGTTTTATCTAGGATGGAAAATATCAAATAAAAGTAAGGATATAAAATTACATCAGCTAACGTGACATAAGGTCCTTCAGCAAATTTATGTTCCAAGTCTAACTCTGTAATCGGGGTAGAGCTTTCAATTTGTTTAGATTTATTATTTGATTTCCAATATCTGTTCTTTACATTCAATCTAATCGGTTTGATTTCTAGACCTTCGATGCCTTGATGTGATTGTTTGAGATCTTTATCATTTGGTGTTTTAATGTCCTGGTTATTTGTAGATAAGTTTGCCATATCACGAGCAAGTTTGTACACATTGTGAATTCTTAGCGGTTGTCCGAGATGCTGTTCAAATCTTGCAATATTTTCGGGGATTTCATATAACGCCATCTCACCGTCTTTAATAATACTAGATTCATTCAAAAGCAGATTAACAGTATCTAAAATTTCCACCTCACAAAACTTTGTCCAGACCGATACTTCATTTGGTGCCTGTAAGCAGCTACTACGAAATCCAAGTATGCCTTCTGGATGTTCATGGCTATTTTTGATTGCCGTTTGAAGTTTACTTAAGTTTCTGACAACTGCACAGAGACCAGTAATTACAGTAAAATTAGACGTGATTACTGGGAGCTTACAAGATGACACTTGCCATGGTAGATCTTGCGACTTAGCGACAGATATTGTATTTTCTTTCAATTTTAATGATACCTGCGATGCACTGGGGTTATTTTCTAAAACGATTGTAAGACTCGTGATAGGCTGCTGGCAGTATTCATATACGCATAAAACTACCAATGTCTCCAAGGGGCACTGGATGAATATATATCCATCTGAAATATGCTGCACACTGTAAGCTTGTATGTAAACAATCGTACTTGTTGCCATTATAAATATGCGGTAACTTTGAATAAACTATTTAGGTTATGTATAGTTCTTATGTCAAAACCGCTATGGCATAGATAACTATACCGCTATGGTCAAAACAAGAGCACATGATAAGTATATTTGTCTATGGCACATGATAAAGTAGGTACATATATATATTTATGGCACATGAGTACAGTATTATTTATTATTTATTCATAAAAAAATACAAATCATGGCATTACAGCTTATGCCAATACGCCATGCATTTGAAACATTTTTTACATATACATACATACTTGTATACACATAATAAAAATTACAAATTGTAACCATACGAACACAGGAAAAAAAATTATAAAATCACATTAGAAATTTTAAAGATGTCAACCGAGAGAGTTCCGGCAAAATCAACTTTTATTCATAAAATATAGTATTCGTCTGAACTCACTCACGTCAATATGAAATATGTCGACATCCGAAGCAATACCGCTTAAAATTGTTAAAGCTCTTCCCAGTGGCATTCCCATTGGCAGACTGGTTCTACCCCTTGGAAGAACAAACAACTCATGTTCACGATGCCTCAAAAAATTATCAGGAACATTCAATTTAACATTTTCAAAAATGGTGGAATTCTCATTTTGGCCTCGGATAAGCCGAAAGAAATATAATGCCAAGTACATTTCTCTTCGAGCATTCAAACTATTGAAAGTGAGCATCCCTAAGAGAAAGTCGGTTGGATAAAGCTATGGGTAGTACCCATATGTCCTCAAATAGAGAATTCTCAAAAATTTCTTCTGAACCCTCTCCACCATAAGAACACATTTCGCACCCCTCGGTGCACAAACAATCGATCCACTCTCAAGTCGGCTTCGAACCAAAGAATTATACATTAGTATCAACATTTTTACTCCTGGAAAGACCCTGGTAGTGCGGAGGATAAAGCCCAACATTTGTAAAGCTTTGTTGCAAGTAATCTTAATGTGATTGTTGAATGTTAGTTTGCTTTCAAATTGTACGCCAAGTATTCGTGAGAGAATTCGACCATTCATTGAACATTGAAAGAATAACACTCGTGAGTTCCGCGTAAACAATAAAAGATTGTATTTATCAATCATATGGAGTTGCTAGTTATAATTTTCAACGTCCGAAATTATAATACTTGTATCTACTCGATAGGTATAACAATTTTAAGCAAAAACTATCTTGTGGTTAGAATAGATAATAGATATAGTTCATCTGGTAATGTATATTTGGGATAATTTACACTGTTATGGTACTTAAGAAAATTTATTGAATCAAAAATAAAATATATATTATATAATCGCGTAGTTAGACAATGCAAATTGCATTATGATAACTAGAATATCAAATAAATCAAATAAATAGTTCTTGAAGAATTTACGATCTTTCTATTGTCAATAAATAATACGAAAATTAAAAATAAATTATTGCAATTTCTTTTTTTTCAGTGGTAATACAATATTCAAATGTCTCATCAATGAAAATTATAACCTACAAATTCGATAAACATATTTATTTCCATAATGTTGATTGACATCGAACTACTTTTACTAGTTTACTTTACACTCTTGAGCTTTATTAGTGCTATATTACCGACTGTTCTAAAACCAGTAAGTCTGTCAAATGTTTTGCCCTGAGTTGTTAAATACTATGTATGGCCGTCCACAAACTACCTATTTTTGTGTCCCGTTGATATCGCGTAAACATACATATATTTACAATAGTATATATATATATTAAAAAAATAAGTGATTAAAAACTATATTACATCATTTACTATGACATTCAAAATGTTATTGGCATCTACAAAATCAATCGAGAAAAAAACAATTTAGAAGTATCGACAGACTAATATTATTTACAGTTGATTTGTTTACATATTATTTTATGATATTTTACCTTTTAGCTATGGATTTGTTTGGGTGGCCCAACTTCAGAAGAAAAAAATGTTGTCAGTGAAATAAGCGACCTCAAAACTCAGCAACAAGGAATATCAATGAAGGATAATTTCTCGGCATATAGCAAACTTCAGCGGAAAATCAACTCTTTGGAAGAACTACAAAAGCAATTATCGCAATCTAGAGTTAGTAACAATTTGAAATTGAAACTCTTTATAACTTATGGTCTTCAGTCTGCAGTCGGTGTGGTCATGTTGATCTCTTCCATTTGGTATCGCAACGTGCCTATCATAGTATTAAATCAAAAGTTATTTCCATACCAAAGCTTCTTTAGTTACCCCAGTAATATTCCTAATGCTATAAATCCACATGCTTGGGTTATTATTTCAAGAATATCTATGAGAAATATTTGTAGCTTTTAATAAATTATATTCTCTTACATCTCAATTGTTGCTCCATTCTATACTGGATTGTATTTGTTAAGATAATTCCAATCAAAAATTTGAGAATAACAGAATACATGCCAAATTTGCTGTCATAATTTTTTTTGAAATTAACAGAAGTCCTGACTATCCTTTTGTTATGTTCATGCTTTAGTCCTCACTGGTAAATGTAAAATCAATATTCACCCTTTTAATGCTAGGCTATATTTCAAGATACGCGCTACAAAGTTATAGCCTTTATTTTATTATTTATCACAGCTAATATAAAACTCTATAATTTATAGTATAATTAGTTACGTAATAATCATCAATAATGAGTAATTGTTGAAATTAGGGTGTAAAGCAAATAAATGAGAAGAAAAATAAAAAAATACAAAAATTTGTCAAAATAATATTTTTTGGGTTTCAATAATAAATCTTTTATAACGACCATTTTTAGTATGTCATATTAACAAAAGGGGTTTTTAATTATAAAAAAATAATATACAAAGTTGAATAATTAGTAGAATAATTCATACATAAAATTGAAGAAAAAAGTAAATGAAACATTATCTATTGGATAAAACTGTAAAATTCTAAACTTTCTATATGCCATTGAGAATTCCAATATGATTACAAATCCACAACTGAATACTATTTGTAAATACTACATATAAATTAGGAAATAAACATGTCCAAAAATTCTTAATATGTACCTTCTGTATTCCTGGTTATCCTGCAAGCGGATGGTGCGCTTGGTTTCCTTCATGTGTGGCGCAAGGAATTCTGTGTAAGCTTTCTCTGATATATAATATTTGGAAACAAATGTCTGGTTATCTCCACATGTTTAGTGAGGTTGTCATAAATCAGATATATTTCATTATTAGTTATGGTTCAAATCAGGCACACAAAATTACAGTAAAAAATAAGCCCCTTGTCCTAGAAAACCACTGGAAGCTGAAGACATAAATTTTCCACTTCATGAGGGGACATATTTCCTTAAATAGTACTCATTCTATTGCAATAATATTAAGTTTTCCAACAAATAATTATTGTTAAAATAGAATAAAGGCGCAAGACTAACTATTATACCCTTTATTAACGCTTTCAATGCTGAACCTGTTTTTTAGTATGAAAATGGACACGCTAGGCGTGTTCTCAGCATCCAATGTGTTAATACCTTCCATTTTAAGTAAAAATTAGTTCTCTTACACGACTCACAACAACATACATAGAAAATATAAGAAATAAGAAAATAAAATATATATAATAAAATATAACTGCATAAAATTTTTTACTGCACATTAATTTTACGATGTGTCACTTGTGATATTGCAGTAAGTTGCACATTGTATAACAATATGTTCTAAACTTGAAAAAATAAAACAACCATTTTTAAAAAATTCTTTTTTATTCTTTAGCATTTGGATAACACTTAATTCTAACCGAAACATATATAACTTTATTTACATTGAGCTTTTGACGCAAAATAATCTAAATGGGAGTGAAAAAGGCATATTCAAATATTACTATGTGAGAAAATTTACTATCACTACATAAAGTCAATTTTGTTTTCCTTAAAACTAAGATCAATTGATGCAAAATGTTTTCGTTGTAATTATTATATAAAGCTTTTATGTGCTGATATTTATATTTACGAAGCAAAATATTTTTCTTCAAAAATGCAGATTTAGCAATTTTTACCTTTTCAGTAATTTTATATCAAATAAAGTTATCAATTTTAACTTTGTACATTGGCAGACAAAACTTAGACTATTGATTACCATATTCATATTTATATAAAGTAGATAGTGATTTTTTTGACAATGAGGTTTTCCAAAACATTGTGACTTCTATAGCCGTCATATATGATACTTTAGTATCAAAATTCCTATATACTGCCATCATAAGTGAAAACACAGCACTGATCAATTCTGAGGAATAATAACAGCCGAAAAAATTTGTTTTGATGTTAGCTTTATTTTTATCACTACAGTGCTCATCTTTTGTTTATAAATATAGATTGGTGTCGATATTAAATTACAATTTTTTTTCAAAAACCTGATTCATCAAAATTTGATGAATACTAGAATTATAACTTATGTTGTACACGGCTATCAATAATTTATAAGTCTATTGATACTATGAGTATAATAAAGGCATTTTCAGGAAATTTGTATTTTGTGTCGTTACAGAAATAAAATGAAATTTGTGTATATTAGTTTCCTTTCAGTCTAAAGTTGCAATTCATATTTTCACTAATTTATTCTGATTATCGTCTAATAGAATATTCAGATGGCCACATTTAATTGCACAGACTTGCTGTGCTTATAAAAAAACGGAAATCATGTTTGTATGGTGGGGAAGTCAACGAATTTATCAACCTACCAATTATCCTTAAGAAACTTTCTTGTCTTTCAGAAATTTAATCAATAATTGGTTGAAAATTGAGGATATATAAATAAATTGTTCTCTATGATGATTGCCTTAAGAATCCACCATAGACAAACACAATTGCAAAGAATGATTGGTATACTGGATAATTTAGGACCAAATTGAAAATTATATCCAAATCTATGTGTGTACAAGTTAGTTAACAATTAAATTCAAAATTAAGTACCCGTACTTGTACTGTTGGATTATGAAAATAATCCAACTAAAGGCTTCTCTAAAAATATTTTTTGGTTTTAATATTTATGATTTTTTAAATATTCACATCGCACCGGACATTGATCCGACTGATACCTCAGACGGCGCAAGACTATTTCACTAAATGATTGTAGATGACAACATATATAATATATTGAATATTACTCCACATCCTAGCTAGTAGCTCCCAGCGAGTGCAATCTGATACATGTGCTATTGTATTTCATGACAGCATGTGTCACTTAATCTATAACACACATAATATGTAGTAATTAAGAACCAATGCTTATATGAAAGGTGATATTGGATTTTTGCAGACTCTTCTTGGGTAACAATATGGCATTTCGATGTTGGATTTAACATGAGCCCAATTGGAACGACAGTTATTTTTTTTTATTGATTTCCTCAGATATATCCAGATTTGGAGTAGAGCTCACCAGATATTATTTAATCATGGAAAGCAATAATGGTTACACACAGAGAATATGTTTGATCTCATAAAATTTACTGCAGAAGTTTGATTGATTGTTAATTGACATAAATAAGGCTATGAACAGATGAGTCAATAGTTCAAGCTAACTAACTAATATATTATATTAGCTCAAGTATTTTCAATGGCATTTACAATAGAAGGCTAAGAAAAATTACAAACATAAAGCAATCAAAATTACAAGATATGATAAAAAGGTTCATGTGATTTTAGTGAACTAAAATTTACTGCACGATTATAAAGATTTGGTATTATCTTTCATACGATTAAACATTATTTACTATTTTATGTAATTGAGAAACAAAAAAATTTAATTGCGGAAGAAGTAAACTGCTTTGGAGATTTTTTTTACATTATATTATTAACCCAATGTACACTAGTTACATTATCAAATTAAATAGTGTTTCATTGAATAATGTTTCAATTGCTATATGTTTTGTACAAACATTAAAGTTGAAAAAGCGCCATCTCAAATGAAAAATTAACATACATTCAAAAGCAATGCATCATTGTGCAGTGACCTTGAATCTTTCATAAATAAGTATATTTATTCTTTCAAGTCTATAAGAATAACAAATTGATACAAAAAGTAGATAGTTTTAAATTAGTTAAAATATGAAATCTTCTTGCTATTATTGTAATCTCACAGACTGACTGAAGTCAAAGGTATCAATGTATGAATATAAAATGTATTTATTTTCATGTGTGAAGACTTTTATTTTTATAAATATTGACAACGCTAAAGCAACATATAACAATATTCTTGTCAAAAAAATCTTACATTCAACAAATAGTGCAACAATTCTATATACTATACTTATAAAACTAACATTATTTCTCACTTTTTTACTAGTATCAAGACAATGGGGTGACTTTCCAGAATAACCTTATTATTTTAGTCTACTTAGCATTTTTAACATAACCATAATTATTTATACAAGCTCTACTGTTTAGGATATTTACAAAAACATTTTTCACTTCAAACAATAGCAATTGTCAGCTGCTCCTACGCTAAGAAAAATGGTGTATAAAAATTTTCCTCATCCCATTTCTCCTTTATTTGTCTTCTTCATGGCATCACTAAACCTCTAATGGCGATTTATGCAATCAATCTGCTGGAGGCAATAGTGCTTTTAATGGCAACACGGGCCTTTTGAAGGGAGTTCTGTGCTAGGTGTTGTCGTAGAATGATGTATTGAAGTATGCTGTTAAAATGTATACCACAGCTTCATATGTTGCCATCATAATAGCAGTGTTTGGAATTTGTCGGACGAGTTGAGTGGCCAAACCCCTGGAAAAAAAAAGAAATAAAAAGTCAACATTAACTCCTAGAACTACTATGTCAAGTCTAGCTCGACATCGTATAGGTAATAAGCAACTCCTATGTCGAGTCCTGCTTGACATTTTAAAACTTGGTTGGGAAAATATTTTTTATTAATTTTAAATTATCCTTATTTAAAATACCGTATATATTGGATTGTGTGCCTTAGTTTAAGTTTGCAACATATTTTTCGTTATTTCGTTTTGTAGTTGTTGGAAGGAAAAAAATTATATATGGAGGAGTGCAAAGGGTTAATGTGTAACATCAATAATGATAATATTGTTTGCATTTTGTAAGCACAGATAGTTCTTGCACATGTTTGCAAAGCTCATCGAATTTTATGAAGTCAATCTTATTGTTAGTGATGCAGAAGGAATGAAGAAGTCTAGTGCTTCATCGCAATAAGTTCTCTGGTTTGCATCCGGTTAAATCACAATAAGTAATGAGACATTTCAGTTTATTACTTATTTCGTTTTTAAAATGAATGTATTTTGTATGCTCATAAGAATTACATTGAGGGGGGAGGACCAAAAAAAGGTTCAGTGGGATACACTTTAACAATTTTTACAGCCGATGTTTTATGCGTATTTTTGTAATGAGAAAATATATTTAAGTCTTGCAAAACATGTGGTTTTTAAACATATTATTAACACATCACTGATCATAGTCAAGTAATCATAGGTTATAAATATTTAGGAAACAATGTAAACATTAAATTAAAGTTAGTTTTATAAGAATAAATATTACCTGTATACCCCTCGATGACCTTCTTCGCTCCAAACAGTATGGAGAGTTTGCCAAAAGCTGCGATATTTATTTCCCTCTTCACGCAACCTAGTTCGAGCAACCTCTGTAGTAGAAAAATAAAATCAGTGAATATTGCTGGACCCAACTGTTTTTTTTTTGATTTCATTTACTGATTATAAAAGAAAAGGTATTTACTATTATTATAATAAATGAAAATTGTCATTTATTTTTGGGGAGAGAAAAAATATCAGGAGGTATATTTTCATTGTTAATGTTAATTTAACAAAGGACTGAACCCAAAATTTGGTTGTGGTAAAACTTAGATTTCACAGGAATCGTAGGGTCTCGTAAGTTATTAGAACACATACAGAGCCATTCTAAAAAATCAATTATGTTACCATGGAGTGATACTATGGTAACATAACGGCTTCATTCCATTCCATGTTAGCCCACTATATCTTCAAAAATACATACAGAGGAGATTTAGTCTCCATGTCCATTCATGGCCTAGCTCATTATTTCATTTCGGGTGTTTTCAAGTGCTGTAAATAACTGAATGTCTTCTATTTATAATTTAGCAAATAGTAAGGACTTAATGCCAACTATAGTTGGATGTGTTTCTGATTACCTTTTATATGCAGTATTACTACATAACTGTTGACACAATCATTCAGACAACACTCTTATTTGCTCAATGATCTACATTATATATCTAGATAGGTAACCTAACAATGGTTTTAGTTCAGATTTGAGGTTTACGTAAAGAATTGGATATATATGGTAATCTGAGTTTTGTATTTTCATGCTGCTATCAGTATAATTGATTTACCATGTGGATAAGCTATGCAGGATGCAATAGTTTTTGAAAAGGCACCAGCCGCCATGAACTCGAGAAAATCTTTAGGTTGCCTCCTCTCCGGGTAATTTTGACTTCCATCCAATCCTGCCTTGCGACGTCTAGCTTCAACCAACCGTGCCTTTACACCCTCATACAGGACAAAGTGAACTACTGTTTCGCTTATGCCCATATATGAAGCGCTGATGCCTTTGTAAAACCCTAGAATTCCCTGCAAAAAAAAATGTAATCAAATGATAATTTTTAATTCAATAAAATGGTTAAGCTAAACTTGAAAAAAGTTTCATTGATTTGTTAATTATTCTACAGCTTATCACAGTATTTAAAATTTTTATCTAACAAGTATATAGTTATTTAGCTAGATTCAAATTTACTAATGTTTTCCTGAGAACTAATATTTCTAAATAAATAAAACTTTTTTGTACAACATCCTCATATATTTTGTAATGACTTGGATCAGTTTTCCTCATCCAAGCATTATCAGGGTATATATTTTTAAAAAACAGGGTTGTTTATATCTGTCTGTTTATGTATTTTGTCAGTTGACAAAACTGACAATAAGAAACGGGTCCTGATCATTATAAAATATATTGTGTTCAAGAAGAACAAAATAATTGTGTTTTATTTATTTAAATATTAAGGATTTCCACCAAGAATTAACAGTTAACACATTGAAAGTATCTAATATTTTTAATATATGAAATTTCTTCAGCAGTATCAGGATTAATTACTATTATCGAGTGTGTAAACCTATTTCCTTGCGATCGAGATTATAATGACATAGGTAGAGAAATAATAACTGAGAGAAAATTATTGAAGATACTAACAGATTGTGCGTATATTCGCTTGATGCATTGGCCAGCTGTAGTGGACTGGCCATCTAGTTGAAGTCTCGTTTTCACAAACCATATTGGGTTTGTCGTTGTGCAAGCAACAAAACCTAAAGCAAGGAAGTAGCAATCTATTGGTCAATTGTGATCATACTTGATTGCAGACATATGATGTAATTAAATGTCCAATTACAAAATGATCCTAAGCAGACAATGCATATTTACCAGTACAAAGTTGACATTGTATCGGATGTAGGAATTTAATCGATACAGTTGTATTAACTTCTCTTGCATATATTGTGTACGTTTCATTGGTAATCAATTAGCGATTAAATTGGACAGTCAATTATCTACAATCATTGAAAGACAGGAATCTAAGTATAAACAACGTTCATATTATGCTTAAAATATTTATTTTATTGTGTAGGTATTGAATGTATGAAAAAAGGGAGAAAAGGTCCCGATGCATATTCACTGATCTATAAAATTGGTCTTCATATTAATATTGTTCAGATTTACATTATCATAGATAGTATGTGTAACAGCAATCACTTATACAAAAAATGGCTAAATCATTCACAAAATTTCATAGTTTTGTTTATATAGTCTAAGTGTTTCAAATTATTTTCAGCAAGGATATATTTAAGAGTTAGAAATCATAATAACACCACCACTAAAATTCAATGAATTGATTAGATGGTTATTTTAATTAGTTAAATGGAAGCAGTAAAAATTTATGATAAATTTTTTCAAATAAATTAATACCTGCTGCACCGGCGGCCGTCAGGTGAACAACGGGTGTGTCCGGTTGCAAATGTTGGTTCGCCAGTGCTTTCGCCCGCGAGTATGTACAGAAGTATATTGCACGCGATGGCGCCACACCAACTATGTTCGGCCCCAGCCCTTTAAACAGAGCTCGGGTGCCTTCAGTCTTCACTATATGCCTAAAAAGATGCAATATCAAACTCACATTATATCCATACAGAAATGACTGCAAAGATGATATTGTTTCAATGATAATACTTTTTACTATATCTAATAATTTTAAAACTACAAATGAAAACAGACTTAAGTTTCAGTTTAAATTTATAGTACTAGTAAATGTCGAATAAGCATTTTTCCAGTTTCCATGGCTGTAAAATGTTCAAAGACAATTGGAGCAGGTTTTCCCAATCTTTTTTTACAATGTAACACTTGTTGAACACCTTGTTTATTTTCATTGAAAATACATTTGTAATAAAGCTATTTAATATAATGAATAACATACCTTATGCATTGAATAAGGCTAACACGCGGCTGGGATTTGATTCCATCACGGTTTACAGTCGACACCTGTCAATGAAATATATATTCAATATAATAAACCAATAAAGATAATTTAAATGGAAGCAGATGAAAGATAATCCTAATGAGCTTTGCAAAAATCATTTGATAGGTAAAACATTCAACTCACACTGTGTATGGATGAGATAATTTTTTTTTTTCATGAATAGGCAGTAATTAGGCAAAGCCTTTTTATTTAAATTAGCATGAAGTGAATTTCTGAATTTTTTGAGGCAGTTTAATTTAATAGAAAAAAAGAGAATTTAATATTTCAGAATAATATGGATAGCAAATTCCTAAACCTATTGATTTTAAGTTGAACTAACTAAAATTAAAAAGACAATACAATTTGGTGTGTTCATTCATGCGTTTATTATTAATATGCAAACTTACAGAAGAAAATATGGCTTCGTGAGGGCCAACCGGGATAAATAATGTGTTAATTGAAATTGAAATTGAAGGGATTAGAAGAGACCTGACTTGACTATCAAAACCAGTTAACACAATCATAAACCAGTTTAAAGCATTACATGGAAAACTGTTCTGTTCATGAATACTTTTTGAAATTATATTTGAACGATAATAAAACCACAGAGCCGATGTAATGGCGCACTCTTTTATTCATCTTGTTTTCTTAAATAGATTTGCAACAAAATTAAGATTTAGAGTGAAACCTCTATCTATCGTTCCTCGAATAATCGTTTTCCCGTATGTGTCGTTATTTTTTGCAGTCCCGAATAAATTTCATATAAAACACGCAAAAATAGATTGCATCAATCGTTTCTCTATGCATCATTTTACCGCATTTATCGTTTAAATTTGGCAGCCAAAAAGCAAATGACAATGAAAGACTGAGGAGACTTATTTGACAGTATAAAATTAAACGTTTCTTCATTTTGAATAGGCTTGGTTCTTTTTATTAGTTATTTTATTAGTATCTATTTAATAAATGACAATAGTTTAGGTGTTGGACTACATACATGATTTCCTTACTGGCGACAAAGGTTTTGTTTTTAACCTTTTTTTGTCTATCATTCTGTATATAACTAAACCAAAAACTAGCTAGCCATAACTTTGTTCTTTGAATTACATGTGTAACCTTTTAAATTAAAAATTTCTACTACATACCCCACTTGTGGGAGTTCTTGTTGTAGTGCATCCAGTACAAATGTGGAGAATATAATATTTAAAATATATTCAGTTAGATTTAGCTAATTAATGTTTATATTTAGTTTTTTTGCAACGTAAACATGTCACTATTAATCCTCGATGAAAAATTATTGTAACAGTACTTCTATAATATTTACAAAACATGCATATAAAAGACTACAATTAAAAAAGAAAATTACATTTTAATTGTATTGGCAATGAAAAAATTACTATGACTGTGTTGTAGCTATAATTTTATTGAAACTTATTACATGTTAGAGACAGATGTATGTGTTTCCATTTCACTTATTCATTAGTTTTGTTATTATTTTGTAGCATACATCTATTAATGTCTTTCTAGTATTGATTTCAGCAAAGGTGAAAATTAAAATAATAAATTTCTACACACTGATTCTCTCATCCAAATAAAAGTAGCTGGATGTTTGTTTTAGTTTTTAGTTTATATGGAATCAATAAATCTTCTACAGATCAAATAAGTATCTATAGATGCCCGACATAAAAGTTTACAGACATGAAGAAATTGATCATGTGCCAGCATTACTGGTTTTCACAAAAGATTTGCACAAATAATATACAGTTATTATGATCTTGGAAAATTCAAATTTATTAGAGAGTTATCTTGTACCAGAAATATTTAACATGAAGTAAAATACGCATACATACTGAAGACTTACAATGGATGAGTGAAAAAATGAATTTATTCATTTCGATTAGAATATTCAACTTTGAAGGGTATTTATTTTTTACATCTGTATTTTCATAATGTGAGTCCTATGGAGTAGTCAATTGATACTGTCAATGAATCGCGGAACATGCTTCACATTTTATATTGGTATGTCAAAGTTCAAAGAAGCGCTGAATTAAATTTGTATTGAGAACTGATGTACAGACACTAATGGATACAACTTATCCTAATATGAAAAATCATATTCAGTGTCATTATATGACCTCACCCATTTTGAAAAAATATATCTACTTAAGTTTGGCAATAGTCAGGTATATTTCTAAAAGTCCATAAATTTTGGCTGCATGTTAATAACAAGTAACAAAGACCTGAGATAGCGCTCGTGTGGAGAAATGCCTGACCTGTGCTGTCGGTCGGACATTTCTGATTGTATTGCCAACTCCCAAAGAAGATTGAAGTCTCGTCTTCACCACCTCCAGAGGACAGGTCACGACGGCTCCAGCTGTTCCTGCCACACTTCAGGTTGGTAATAATAATTGTATTAGAAGATGGTTTATGCTGCCAAATATAGCAAACAATTGAATGGCTGTAATTGCCAAAGAATCATAATGATTTTAATTTTATGTGATCAGGTCTTTACCATACCAATATTGGTGTTCAAATTTAGAACATTGCAAACATGCAGGCAAAAATTGAATTCATGGGATAATAGGCAATATGATCAGATTAAAGAACAATTTTTTTACTATAGAGAAAAGTGCAATATTTAATTCAATAAGCGGATAAGTAATATTTTATTATTATTATCAATCCGTGGAATAATAAAACTATCAATATTTTCTTATGGAAAATGAGCTTCCTTAAACAAACCATTGAAATCCATTGAAAATGCTATTATTGTTTAGCTCATCACCTATATGAGAAATGGTTTTAAGGAGGTAAATTGCTCAGAATAAATGAATAAAGACAATTTAGAACACTAACAGGATACTGGTGGAAAGATGTGTTGAAACTTATTATTTCAAATGTTCATCAAGTCATAATAGAAGATTATAGCAAATTTTGACCAAGAATGGACCATGTTGAATCAAATATGATTGTTCAATTACATTTTTTTTTGTATGGACATACAAGTGATGTAACGCTGTGATGCATACAAGTGATGCTTAATTTTAATATTGCCCTTTTCTCCAATAACTCGATCCGAAAATAGATCCCCTCATCAAGCATTTGTCACATTGCTATCATGAATATTATCAAAAGAGTTCTAAATCTTGACATCTGAAGTTAAGGTTTGATATTAGAAATGATGCAAGAATTGACCAGTATGTAATTGAAATAAAATGGCAAAAAGAGGGCTTTACTATATTTTTAGATAATTTCGTAGATTTTTAAAGTTTTAAAATAAGCTAACATAATCTACGGAATCATTTATAGCTTATGATAATAGTAAATAAAAAAAACTGACAAACTCTATTCTTTCATCCGGCCTTTTGATTTTTCATCAGCAATATGATGAAATCTAATAACAATATAGTGATATCGAAATTGAGGAAATTTGAATAATTTTAAGAAAATAAGCATCTATTTACCTACCAATAACAGGTTTAAAGATAAGCAATTTTCTGTTGACTACTGGTTTGAAATAATATTGTTCAATGTTTTTAAAAAAATAAAAAAGGACTTATTTAAGACGTATCTGATAAGAAAATGTAGATTATAAAACTATTCTGTCCCTGAAATATGACATTTGGCATGACATACAATTGCATCAAAATACTTTCGGCGTAAATAATGGAAGGTTAATCTGTCGGACTGAAATCAAATTCCAAAGATAAGAAGTATACATGCTAAGAAGATTTTGGGGAAATTAGAATCTATCCTTACCCTCCAGCGAAGAGATGTATAGCAGTATCCTTCTGTGACATATTTATTTAATATTTCAATTACATGATTGCAATGTAGCGGTCTATAAATAAACAATGTGCACAGTGTCGCAATAAGCGAATCGGCCGTGCTTACGCACGAGTTGTAAACAAATGCACGGAATGATAAGACTATTTGATCACAGTATTTCTCTTTTGAAGAAAATAGCTGAAAATATTTTATGCATAAAACTAACACTAAATTGGTGATTTTGAATAATAAATGACGTTTGTATAAATAGAATAAAATTTCACTTAAGAATCGACTTGATCTTCCTGATGTCACACATCAACCGTGTTGCCATAAGAAACTGTCGGAAAATCCTTAAAATTATTAAGTAACGTAATTTATAAAAAAACTGCTTCACAAAATTATAGCTGCACTGACAAAAATTGAAGGTAAATAAATATGACGCTTCGCTTATAGATTTTAAATAGCACTAAGTTAGCAGAAATTCGTAATTGTTGAAATTAAAGACCTGTCTGTAAATAAATACACTCATTCTTATTTTCCAAAATTGTATTGAATTCAATAACTATTTCAACGCACAGGTGAGAAACGGTAAATAAATATTTCCAACAGAATAGGAAAAGTTTAAACAAATGTCTAAATATGAATACTCCATTCATAGTAAGATATTTAATTTTTCATCTTTTGAATTTTGTATTTTACCATGAGTTTTGCTAGTGACGACTCCGCTCCCAACTTGGAGCATGTGGACTCCGCACGGAGTATCTCAACATATATTTTTCTACGAGAACTACTTGCTACTCCATTGCTCAACCTCTCCTTTTTTAAAGAAAGTAGGGATTGAAAAGATACGAAGACTGGGACAGGACTAAAGATGAGCTAATCGCTCTCGCTATGCGTCGCTGTTTGGGATAGGAAAGGTGGGAGGGGATTTTCAACAACACATAATACCATGCCTTTGAACATAATTAACTGAAAAAATCTGCTCGTACCAGGAATAAACCCGGGCAGTCCGGCACACAAGCCAACAACGTTGACCACTGCGCCACGGGTTTTACCTTTCGGCATCTTCAGGTAATTCAAGTGCTTGAGTGAATTTGGAAATGACAAGCTAATTTATGCACTTGAAATGCCTGAAGATACTAAATGGCAAAACTTGGGTCGTTCGTGACAAAACTCATAGAAAAGTACAAAATTCAGACGTTCAAATTATACATTGATATTTCATTTAAAACCTTTTATCGAAATTCTAAATTATTTGATGAAACTAAAAGTACTATTTAAACGAAAAGAAATATTATTTTTAAAATTTTTGCATATATCTTAAAAAAAAATTTCAGATATTATATTTAATTATAACTTGCTTACTTGAAGCTTTATATTGTCAAATGTATCTGACAAACAATATCAGAAATGTCCATGACTGAAATGAAAAATTAAATCTTCATATTAGTTACTCTTTTGACCATATATTGTCAACCTCTGTCTCTTGAGTGAATTCTGGCACACCACTACGCTTGGTCGAGCTCGGAACATGAAAAACTCTATACTTTTATAATAAGGCATCATAATGCCAATATTGATAGTCTCATATTTCAAGTACTTGGTCAATCTTCCCTCTAAATTTAATCATAAAATAGTAATATTTTCGATGGTTTCGGCGGTAACTTTGTGGAAGTTCATTTTAATATAAAATTTTAAATAACTTTGATTATTCCGTATTGTGTAACTAACTGTGACACGTGTTTCGCCTCTTTCAGAGCATCTTCGACTTATCGCAAAGTTTGCTTAAGTAATGATTACTTAAGCAAACTTTGCGATAGTAAGTTCGAAGATGCTCTGAAAGAGGCGAAACACGTGTCACAGTTAAGCACGGAATAATCAAAGTTATTTAAAATTTTATAATAAAATAGTAATGTTGTGTGGTTCATTAGGTATATATAAATAAACTCAATAAGGAGATGAAAGATATTTTGATTCATGTGATTATTTGATCTGTGGTTGAATGCGTAATGCCATTGTCTTCTATTGCAATGCTCACAGGTTTCAGTAATGGATTTTTCAATTGATTTATAGGTTTCTCCTTTCTGTTCCAAAGTCTCAAATTAGAAGGATTAGCTAACCACTAGTCCTGTCTTAGCACTATCTATATATCCCTACTCTTTTCGAAAATGATAATTTGGCCCCAGAACAAGGAAAGGTTGCGTTAAGACTCTGAAGACCCCCGTTCCTTATCAACCGGATTCTCCTGCTATTTACAATTATTATTATTAATCTCAAGTTATAGATTTAGAAAAAATCTTTGGAATATCTTAAAGTATACTTATCTGAAATCAGTTCTTAAAAAATATTAAATTTAGTTGACTTAACTAATAATATGTTTTTGTACTATATTTATCCATTTTACTCCATTTATGCAGGATACATTATATATGATAAGGTTTGAGGTGAAAAGTGCAGCTATCATGCGTTTCACAATTTTAAATCAATTTCCAACACAGAAGATGTAAATTTACTTTACATGTATATTAATATTGTTTTGCTTTCCTACCTTAAATACCTCCTTCTGGATGTGTATTACAGGTCATTTATAGCAGCTTTAGAATATTGACTGTGTGCCCAAGAACAAAATCAAGAATCAAAGTTCTTTTGTATTAAATGGGTTCACATCGTACACATATGTGCAGGATTGATGCTGTAATTCTTGTGGAATAGAATGCTTTGCTATTTTGACTTTATTAGCATTATTTTTTTAAGTCATTGAAATCAAGAGATTTTCCTATCATTGTTTCCACCAAAACTACACACAATCGAAGATTGTTTTAAAAATTGGTCGCCAAGCTTGACATACATGTGAAGAAAGGTTTACAATCGCTATCCTAAGTACTCACCTGAAATGATCAAGATCATATTATAATAAATATTATGTTACAATTGAAAATTATCATATTTTTATGAAGAAATTTTGAGCATAGTTATGAAACTTATATTATAAGATAGGACCTATAGGCTATCATTAATAAGATAAGACGAGAACAGCTTCTTCAAAAACAAATTCATTATCTGTGTTGTGTAGATAGATGGCCTGTTTGTAGCCAATCATATGTTTCACAAACTAACATTATGTTTATTTTGCTTATGACATTTACATATATTTAGATAGTGTCTGAATTCAAGACTAGTGCAAATCTGTTACATTAATTGGTACCTCACTTTTTGAGAAGTCAAAATGACAGCCTGTAAATTAAATTATTTCAATTTATGGGCTCTTGGTGAGCCTATACGGTTAATTTTGTCGTACAATCATATTGCTTTCATTGATACACGCTTGGACCGATATGGCAAAGAGTGGGAAGTGGCCAAACCTAGTAAGATATTCATCTAAATGCTTTTAATTATAATAACATTTATATAATGTAATGGAATATGTTTATATGATATGTACCTACCATAGATTTTTCTGATTAAATGAACCAATTCAACGGCACCGGTGAAAACTGAGTATGCCTACTCAAAATATACCATTGTAATAATTTAATAATTTGTGAAATGTGTTTAAAAATTTTGTTTTTGACAAATTTAAATATTTTTATGCATGAGTCTAAGGATGTTTATTATATGTAGTCTTAAAATAAAGAGAGAGTAAAGAGTTCTGACAAAATCAACTATAATACATAAAAAATAGTACTCCGAACTCACTCACGTCAATGTGAAATATGTGGACATCAAATACCGTCTAAACTCGTTAAAGCTCTTATTAACACAAAAGGTTCTTATTTTTGAATATCAATTTGTATGTATGCTTTTAGCTTTCAAATTTGGACAGTTACCAATGCTTGAAATTGATGGACTAGAATTGTACCATAGCAAGGCAATATGTAGATATCTTGGTAACAAATATAAACTAAATGGCCAAAGTTATAAAGAAGCTTGTGAAATTGATATGGCAGTGGATACAATATATGATTTCATTATGAGTAAGTTATAATTATTTTTTATCATTCATATAATAACAGAATACTTTATTGTAGCATAAATATTAAAATATGTCATCTAGCAGTGAAAATAAATTTTGGTCTACTATTGGTAATAATGTGTTACTTCACAGCTCTACTGATCACCGATGGGCGTGATAATGTTAGTGGGTTTTTAGGCTTTCTAAGACAACTCTTTACATCTTTAATAGCTCTGGAGTCAGCCTGAAAAGCTCAATGATTTAATATATTCTGATCTCAATGACATTGTCTCAAAAATCTCCATTCCAGGGATGGCCACTTGTATTGGTGCAATGGTATACTGATCCTCCATATATATTCAAACAATATGCAATATCAAAATAAATATACCAATTTACTAATGAAAAATTCCTTGTGTGTTCCCATACAAATATTGCAGGAATCATTTGGAAATAGATTGCATGCATATTGGATGGCATCTATATTATAATCATATGTTTTTCAAAATCAACTGATGATGTGTAGGAGTATATTTTCTGTAATGTTTGCAAGATTTGGTACAGTGGGTAGAAAAAAATATTTTGTATTATCACGCCACACACGAATTTGTATTGAGAAGTTTTTCTCATTTGGTGCTGAGATATCCTAACAGAAGATCTCTGCTGCCGAACACATGTATCAGCATGCACTAGCTTGTTATGTAAATGTTTATATATTGTTACGCATAGAAAGTGTTTAGTCCTTCCAAACGAAGCTCATCAACAGAGGGAGGATAGATTTCCTGCACAAATAGGCTTTTTTCACACTTCCTTATATTTTTATCAGTACCTGCTACAGTCTAAAACCATTTCTTTATTTCAGCGGATTGTTGATTTGAAGGTGAAAATAGTACTAATTTTGTGAAAATTATATTTCAGAGATGCGTGCTCTTCGTGAAATATCTGATCCTGTAGAGAATGAAAAAAAATATCAGGAATTCAAATTGACTGTGATACCTTCTAGTCTTAAAAATTTAGATTTGATGGTTAAAAATGGACATTTGGCATGTGAAAAGGTAAGTAACAAAATACAGAAATTGCCATGACACCCTGTTAACATTCCCTAAATAGAGAGAGTGAGAAGGTGTGTTTGTGTGTTTGTGTGTTATAGAAACATAGACCGATTAATCAAGAATAATATAGATAATATAAACAGGCATAAGGTGTCAAATAAGCAGTAAGTACTTACCCAGTGTGTGAATAATATATCGCTGTACCCTTATATCAATGGCATATTTCACTAAGGATGAGGACTATCCCCATTCCATGATTTCTTTGTTTAGTTTGGACTGGCAGAAACCGGTCATAATTTAAAAAAATGACTGTGGAATACTTAAGTATAATACTAAAAATGTTTTATATTGATATGTTCCGTTGAAGTAATATATCAGGGTGACTCAATCTTCTTTCTGTCAAATCATAGATAAGTATATTTGGTTTTAATATATTTTTTTCCATTATGTTCACAGCTGACATGGGCAGATTTCTATTTCACAGGAGCAGCACATTATTTGAGTAATCTATCCCGATTGGATATATTCCAAGATCATAATAATTTGAAATGTGTTTATGACAAGCTAACTTCAGCTCATGAATTGACTGATTATATTTCCAGTCGAGTTCATCGTGATTTTTAATTATCACCATATTTTTATATTATATACCATATAATTATAATTTTCTCTGTTCTAATATAAATAAATTAATGAGAATATAAATGTGTTTGATTGTTTTTGCAATTCCTGAATACTTTTAGCAATGATTGTGTATTATTGAAATTTTATCATCACCATTCATAAAATCAAATGATTTAGAGACAGCTGCCCTGGGCCTCACATTTGATGCATTCAAGTAAATAATAAGTCAGCTGAGTATAAAAATATTGTGAGTTTTAGTGAAGTAATTTGTCAGGTGCGTGGTGCAGTGGTCAACGTCTTTGGCTTCCAAGTTCCAGTATGAGCAGCATTTTTTTCAGTTCATTTATCAATTCTGCTTGTAGGCCTGGGTGTTTGTGTTGTCTAAAAATTCCTTCCAACCCAATCAAGCCCTATAAGTAGGGGGCATAGCGAGAGCGACTAGCTAAGAATGATGCAGCATATAAAAAATAAAGGATCATGCACAATCAAGAAGAATATTTTTATTTTATAATATATAAAAAATATTTTTTTTTATATACCTCTGTCTTATAATAAATATTAATGATTAGGTGAAATTGCCAATATAAAAAGATCAAAGATATTTTTATCATCCGATAAAGAGTCACTGCCCACCTTCGAAAAAAACTTAATAAAACGTAATTTTTTCCATCAAATTAGCCGTATGATTTTGATCTTTATTATAACTATTGATGAAAATTTACAAAAAGTAAACAATGGTGGTTTTCCAACTAATGCCCTCATATTATATAAATGTATGTGTGTCTACCTTAGGATTTATTTTTATTTAAGTATTTGAGAGTAACTTTCGCAAGAATATAAGTAATTATGTTTTATTTATCTTATCAGATTATGTAGATATTTGTATGTGAGTAAAAATATTTATCACTCTTGATAAAGAATGAAAATAAGCCAGATAAGTACATGTGAAGTTTATCTAGTTTCTATTAATAAATTCAGTGCTCGATAATTATAAAGAAGTATTTTGTGTTAAATATTACGCATTTTGATTGCAGTTCAGTGTCAATATTTTTTCAATAATAGTTTTTTAATCTGAAATGGCAGCATGCAAACTAACTTATTTCAATTATTATGCTCTTGCTGAGCCTATAAGACTTATTTTGGCATATAATCAAATTGATTTTGAGGACATACGTTTGGACCGATATGGCAAAGAGTGGGAAGATGCAAAAACAAGTAAGGAATTGATTTAATTAGCTTTTACATATTAGATCTCTGTTTTAATGTAAGGAAAAACAAATATTTTTTTGTCTTATAATAAGTGAGATATTTTATAGCTTTCCAAAAAATAAACAAATATTTTTTATAAATAAGTACTTAAAGCCAATTTCGAACCAAATCGTATTATATGAAGATATTTCACTAAAAATTGCTTTTCACAAAGAATTAGTGGTTCCACCAGCATTTTATTGATATTTGTAATGCGTTTTAAATTAATAAAACACGTGATTCGAACTTTTAATCTCATAACTGAGTAAAGCAAAATACCTAGAATATTGACTACTCGATTACGGTAAATAGCCTGGTAAACAAGACCCACGTTACCTTGTATAATTGCACCGCTCATATTAAAAAGTTATTAAATTTAATTATATGAACTGTATAGGATATAATAAAGAATAAAATAAAAATAATAATACATTTTTGGTACTTTTTCCACATGAAATTTATTTGATCAGGACCGGTATCGCTCATGGCGAGCATTGTCAACTAAATAGGATATTGTAATAATTTGATTTTCTTATTCATACAATGTTTAAAAATTTTTTAGCTTTCAAATTTGGACAATTACCAATGCTGGAAATTGATGGACTAGAATTGTACCACAGTTCATCAATATGTAGATATCTTGCAAACAAGTATAAATTGAACGGACAAGATTTCAAAGAAGCTAATGAAATTGATATGGTGGTGGATACCATGTATGATTTGATTATGAGTAAGTTCAATTTGTTCTTTATTAATAGGAATCCTATGAATACTACCTACTTTATAATACAATAATATTTTTGGTGCAACTCATAAAGAATTTCAGATCAATACTGCTCAGCAGTACAGAATAAACAAAATTTTATATTAAAATGAACTTCCACAAAGTTCCCGCCGAAACCATCGAAAGTAATATTTAATATTTTGAATTTATTTAAACTTATCAATATATTGTAGGTTTCTAAATATTCTAAATCAGGCACGGGCAAACTGCGGCCCGTCGAGTGTTTACTGCGGCCCGCCATTGTAAATCATAATTCTAAGTAATAATAAATTTTTAACATTTTTTTAAAAAAATATTGAAAATCAAATAATTCTTCAAGATATTGAGTGAGTATACAGATATTCCTTTTTACAGTAAAGTTCGATGCCTTTGCTTGGAAAAAGTGCTTCGAAGAGTTCGGGATGTAAAAAATATTATAATTTTATTTTTGGAAATGAAGAATGTTACGGACTTTCCCGATACTAATGATTAGGGATTTGTGATTTTGCATTTACTCTGGACTTAAATACTATTAACTCCGTGTTATGAACGCTCTGAATGACGATTTTTCACAAAGATTTGGTGACTTCCGAAAAATTGAGACAAGTTTGGCGCTAGTAAGCCATTCCATAGATAAGATCCATTTTGAATAGATATAAAAACTGTATTGAAAGAGCTACAGCTTGAGATTATAAATCTGCAATTTAACACTGATTTAAGAGAATTACACCGTCGTGACGAAATCTGCAAATTGTACAATGATCTTAATTCAGACAAACTTTATCCAAGCAGTTTTAAAAATATCAACTACAAAATGAGCATGTTGAAAAATTTCAATCTTCGAAACAGCTTCATTCTTCTGATATATTTAAAAAAAAATATATTTTTCGTGATAATAAATAGAGTACACCGGTCTTCTTTTTAAACGATTTTTTTCAGTCATTTCGATTTTACGTGATTTTTGGGATGGCACCGTGATTTATTCGTAGGTACGTGATTTTTATTTTTACAGACAAAATGGTGCGCAAACTCAAATGGGAATGTTTTAGTTATATTTTTATGCAAAAAATTTTTTTTTAGGTCCAATTTGAAAAATAATTTTTGTTTTTTCTTGTATTTTGGATACTTTTTACCGCGATTTTTTTAGGTGCGCCACTTTTTGAAAACAAAATATATCACGTAAAAAACGATCGGGTGTATATGCTCTATGTATGTATGGGCTCATTTTGAATTCTTGGTATTGGCCCTCCATTCGAAAAGTTTGCCCCCCCTGTTCTAAATGATAAAATTTATGTGATATTGACTTCTCACTAAAGCATATATCATATGTCCAATCCATATTTGAGAAAAGAATCATAAAGCAGTAGGAGCACGAGATAAAGCTGTCTACACTTCTAGTGTTTCCAAAAATGCAATGTTTTTTACCTCAAATATTTTTTTGTAAAAAGCATTCGTCGTATATTATATTTAATGTCAAGTGAATAATTAAATTACATGTAGAATGTGTGGACGATATTTTTTCTCCTACAGCTTGTATTATATTTAAAGTCAGATCATTTGTCTGTTTCTTCACGCTAATATCTGTAAGCTATATAATTTCTTCTTCCAATGTTTTCGCTTTTTTTTCACATTGCAAAAGCAATAAACTTATAATTTGTGATTTTTGTAATGTACATATATATATAAATATATTATTTTTATAAAAATAAATATACCATCTGTGCGATTGGTTAAAGTGTATTGTCCTAGTTTTTCTGAGCTTCTCATATAACTATAGAAAATGTTGGTTGTGCGGAAAGAATAAAATCAGTTTACACTCAAATCAATAAAGGCATTTGAAGAAGATACAATATGAACATTAATGTGACAGTTGACAGAGAAGCTAAAAAACCGACAAATCTTTTACTTTAATGTTTCACTTCCATACTGCTTCAAATGAACAGGTTACTCTTTTGAGGATGTGTTATATTTGGCCGAACCCGGTTAATATTACAATATGTTTCTCAATAGTATGGGAGATTGACTCTGCCTGGTTTAGCATATAACTCTGTGATATCTGAGTAAATTTTTATTATTGAATACAAATATAGATTTATAATATTTTCTAAATGTGTGGTAAGGTCGCGTTATCATTGGAGAGATTTGTGTATTTAATTATCATGCAATTAAATAATTTTGTCAAAATAGTAACTATGCACAATGTTTTACAGAGATGCGTATTCTTATTCATATATCTGATCCAATTGAAAATGAAAAGAAATATCAAGAATTCCAACAAAACGCGATACCAACATGTCTTAAAACTTTAGATTCAATGGTAAAGAATGGACATTTAGCATGTGAAAAAGTAAGTTCCCAAACTAGTCAATAAAAAATACATTTTTTGCCAAGTTATCGTATTTCCTTACTAAAGAGTTTACTGTTGTTATTGAGGTACAGTAGTAAAAAAGTGCACATAAATATGATGCAAAGAAGGTCATTCTGCTAAACTATATTTTACTAATTTCATATAAAATTGCGTGAGAGAAAATATGTGGAAGATATATATATAATACTAGCATTTGATGTACTTTTGTAAATCACACATTTAAATAGTGGTGGTGTGAGATTTGCTTATCAAATCATCTCAACAAATTATATTTCTCTTATATCTTTTATATCTCTTATACCTCTTATATCTCTTATATCTCTTATTTCACTTAAATTAAACAGTTTTAATGTGTTTATGTTTATAGCTGACATGGGCTGATTTCTATTTGACTGGAGCAGCACATTATTTGAGTAAGCTGTGTCGATTGGATATATTCAAAGGTCATAATAATTTGAAAAGTGTTCATGACAAATTAACAAGCGCTCCAGAATTATTGAAATACATTACCAATCACGTGAAATGTGAATATTAATGTACTTACACCATTTACATGATAAATAAATGAATAAAATGTAAATTTTGGAATAAATAAATTCATAAATAAATTTATAAGAATCATTTTAGGTCTTATATCATCATCTTCCCATACACTGAATATCTCATATATGTATATACCCAATTTAATCAATCATTTTTATAAACATTCATAATTTTTTTACGTTGAAAAGTTAGTTATGATTGTAACACATAAAAAAAAAAATATATTTATGTCACCTTAATTTTATTAATAAGCAATTCTTGATGAAATACCAAACAGTAAATAATATTAGTTCACAATAACTTCTAATTTCACATTTTTTAAATTCAAGTGGCTCGTTTAAGGAAATGTTGTTGGAAAATTCTTTTTTAGCAATAAAAATGCCCCTTAGCTTAATGAAACTAGCGTTTTAATTTTTTCTTCATAAGATTTCAATAAAAAATTTTCATATTTTACGAAAAAGTCTTAAAATATTAAAAAATACGTCTTTTATTTATTCAAAACAATGCATATTTACAATCTATACCAGTGGTTCTCACGTAAAATTTGGCTGTGGCCGCATTAGTAACATCAGCGGTCCAACGAAAATTATTTTTTGTCAAAAATATCTAAACATGTATGTATTTGAGTTTTAGCGAACTGACAATTCTTGATGCACAATACAATCCATCCAAAATATTAAATTTTCAGTGTCATTGTTGACAAATCAATTTGTAAAAACATATTTTTATGGTGGCCGCACATGAGAACCACTGATCTATACTTTCAGCAAAGACAATTAAAAAATTTGGCGAGCGGCTTTTTTGTCGAGATACCTAGTAGCTTTAAGTAATGGAGATTATTTTTGCGAAGTGAGTAAAATTTGGTTCATTATCTTTAAAGCACTATCTCTAACACCGAAAATTTCTTGAAAATAAATTTATAAAAGTCAACACGTGGATCATTTAAAAAGACTTCGTGGGTCATGATGGCCCCCGGGTCATAAATTTGCCACCTCTGCCATATGCTACATTGGTTTGTGGCAGTTACAATTACCCTGACAAAACAGAACACCTTAAATTTTATAATTAATCAAATAACTTTGGTGTACATTTGAATCGAAAGATAAATAAAAAAAATGATAAATATAATATATAAATGCTTGAAGTATTTAAATTAATTACCCTACCTGCTGTTATTATTTTTGGTGAAAAGATTTTATAAAAATGATAGCAATTCCAATAACAAGAAAAAATAAAGCGATGAGAGTATGATAGTGTTGAAAATATCACCTTCTGGATTTTCTCCCGAGCAGAAACGTTATCAAAACTTAGATGAAAAGGACAAGTGGACAAGTCACATTCTCATAAAAAATCATCATTATTCAAATATATAAAAAAATATTATAAAATTGGTATATCTATTATGTCTGGCAACACTTAAATGCATTGCGCAACAACACCATCGCAGCTGATTGCTCCAACTTGATTATTGACTTGCCGCATAATAATCGTGATTTTTGGTTATCTACCGGCAATTTGTTTAGCTGTCGTTAATTGATATACAGAAGCAAAAATGTTTGCATGTCGATCTAACGTGCTGTCAAGCGCGTGAGTACCGTTTAGCTTTGAACAATTTATCGTTTTCATTTCACAAAAAATTGACATTTTTTTTTCAGATGTAAAATCTCTAAATATTATGTAGGTATCGACGCATTGTTGATTTTTAATATTGCGTGATTGACGACTAACAAATCTTTATATTTGGCGACTATTTTAGAAAGAAGGCGTTCAACAATATCAGCAGTAAGCAGAAGCATACATTGCCAGATTTACCTTATGAGATGAAAGCATTAGAACCTGTGATATCTGGTGAAATAATGGCTCTGCATCATTCAAAGCATCATGCAACTTATGTTGCGAATTTGAATGCTGCAGAAGAGAAGTTAGCAGCAGCACAATCTAAATGTATGTATACAATAGCCCCATTTGCACTGGTATAAGCTGCTATCAAAATATATTATTTTACAATTTATATCAATTTGGTCGCTATGGAGAGCATCGGGCAACTTCACAACAACTTGTTTTTTCTATTTTATTTCTTGCCAGCATCCTTATGTTTAGTTCTTATCACTACACCTAAATACCCTATGCAAGTATTTGCTCTAACAAACTGGTGTAGGTCATTGTAAAATATATGTGGAAGTAGAACTAAAAATTGTGTTTAATTTATTTCTGGAAGAATTGACAACCTTTAAAGCATACATGGGCATCTACCGGCTATTTTGTCCGGCCCTTATACATCTGGGCAAAGTAATTGAAAAAGAAATTAATAGTTCCAGGGAGGATTTTTTTTTTAAAACCATTTTTCTGTGCGCGGATTTCTTTTGGCGCGACTGTAATTCTTATGTAGATGAATTGAAGGCACTAATAGAGCAATATGATACAAGGCTTGCTGACTTCCAAAAGAAAGACTCCACATTCGCTATATTTGCTCGTCCGATAGATTCAGATGTAAAAAATATGCCAGCAAATTTACAGATGGAACTTATTGAGCTTTAGGGGGGGGGATTTATTGCTAAAACCACAATTTAACAACATTACTTCGACGGATTTTTATAAATTATATTTGGTGGATGAAAAATATACAAATTTACGTGCATTTGCAAGAAAAATAATTTGTATTTTCGGCAGCACATATACGTGCGATCAGTTGTTTTCGAGGATGAAATACACTAAATCAAAAATTCGAACAAGGATAACAGATGAAAATCTCGAAAATTCTATGCGATTATCCTTAAGCAATATCATCGCCAATATGGAGTATCTTACTTCCACACTCAGCCACACAAAATTTTGTAATCAGTAATATTAATATTATGTCGTTCATTATATAAATAAAAAGATGTAGGAACGTGTTTTATTGAATTAAATATTACTTATGTGTAGTAATTTGGTCCGGCCCTTGACTCGAAGACGGAATGACAATCCGGCCCCAGACCTAGGAAAGGTTGCCCATGCCTGCTTTAAAGTGATAACTCCCAAGTCAGTATATTATTAAAGTAATGAAATCTAATCATATTTCGTTTATTTTATTTAGCTGATGTCTCTACCATTATATCTCTTGAACCTGCTCTACGTTTCAATGGGGGTGGCCACATTAATCACTCAATTTTCTGGCAAAATCTTTCACCCAATGGCGGTAGTCCCTCCAAAGAATTACAGGCAGCTATTGAAAGGTAATAAGATTCCTTACACCATTAGTAAATGATCTTAGCAATTTTAACCAAAAGTGAATCTTTTTGAATATTTATGAAAAGTTTTGTTTAATAATAAAGTGTTTATAATTACAAGTAAAAAATTGGTGATCTGAACTTCATTGTGTAATTTTTTGTTGTTGTGTAGAGATTTTGGATCTCTTGAAAAAATGAAGGACACACTGGCCACCCGTTCAATTGCTGTACAAGGTTCCGGTTGGGGCTGGCTAGGATTCAACAAGGAATCAAAACGTCTCCAAATTGCTACCTGCAGTAACCAGGATCCACTTGAAGCAACAACAGGTGAATATATCAACACAATGATTACGAAGTGCACACATTGATGCTTTTTAAAATTGGCAATCAAATGCAGAAAACATGCCAATTACCAATGTTATTAAAAGGGCCCGTAAAGTGTTAAGTTTGTGTGCATATTTATATTAGAAGTGTTCTTGTGCCATATCTACTACTTAAATATTTGCAGCACATGACCACCATAAATTCTATCTTATTCCAATCTCTTTCACCCAATGCAATGCACCCAACTATGCTGACTTGTGTTCCCTTAAATATATACATATTGCAGCTTTTGCCACTAGATGGAATATGACAGGGATTATACAATTTCTTCAAGAGCTTTCCACTGAAATGAATTGCCTATTCATAAGAGAACTTTATTGTATCTAAATATTGTTTATTCTATTATTGACCTATTATAATGTAATTATTTATTTCTTCAAATCCCTTATTTATTAACCTCTACTTGGTAGCTGAAGCTATTCACCCTTCAGATTGTTTGTATGTTCCCACTTAATATCTTTAAAGCTGAATATTAATATAATGTTTATAAATATTGTTACAGGTCTTGTTCCATTATTCGGAATTGATGTTTGGGAGCATGCTTACTATTTGCAGTACAAAAATGTCCGAGCTGATTATGTAAAACGTATCTTTGATGTTGCAAACTGGGTTGATGTCTCTTCACGATTTGCTAAAGTTCAGGGTTAATTTTATTGAAGAAGTGCAATTTTTATATATTATTTTTGCTATGCGTTTTTAAACATCTCATCATTGGTTGAGAATTTTCATAAAACCTGTGCGTTAGAGTAATGCTTGTTACATA
This sequence comes from Himalopsyche kuldschensis, assembly GCA_028554975.1. NCBI lineage: Eukaryota > Metazoa > Arthropoda > Insecta > Trichoptera > Rhyacophilidae > Himalopsyche > Himalopsyche kuldschensis. Next base: position 21,338,831 of record JAHFWI010000003.1, read on the forward strand.
TATTTTTAAGAAATGTCTGAGGAATTTGGACAAATAAAACAGCAGTGTAGCTGAAAAATTGTTGTCTTTTAATAATTATTTATATTTTGCTGTACTTTCCAGAATTCATCAAAAAACCTGATTCTACGCTCCGATTATGTTAGTGGAAAACCGTCTCACATTTAAGGTGTTAACTGTCACTTTTTGAAAAGGCATTATTTTAAATAAATAAAACACATTTTTTTATTACTACTTCCACACACAATTTGATAAAGACCATTTTATAATGCTCGCAATAAGTGGAACTAAAATGTGCTTGATTTATTAGAAAAAAAAAGAAAATTATAATATTTATGTATAAGGTTTATTCAGCTGTGGAAAATTCAGTTGAATTATGTCAAAATTTGCTGGTAATTTTATGTAAAATTTTTAGTTTTGGTTTTACTTTTTTACTTTATTTATTTACAAAGTTTTAAGATTGTCATCCTTATTTCCATCATTAGATCTTTAAAAAGTTCTAATTGACATTTTTGCCTAAAATGGCGTTTGGGTCGGAAAACTTGCTCATTTTACCGTGAATTCTATCAATATATGAAACTCTCAAAACAGTGTCATGGATGAATTTAGTTTTAAAAATAGTGTTTTTATTTATGCCGTTTTTTTACTATATTTTTTGACAAAACATAAAAAGATTGTGGTTTCTTTCATCATTAGATCTTTAAAAATCATTATTTCGTAAGCAAGAGTTGTACCTGAAAAAGTGGTTAACACCTTAAAAAGTGATTTTAAATATTGCTATGATTGTTACAACTTGAATTTTAATCAATCGAAACTTCAAACGCTCATATCTCAAAACAGTGTCATGAGCATTTAGAACCTTTTCAAAGTAAGGTCTCAAACTGTTAAAAGATAGTGTTAAGTTAGCCATATGCCGTTTTAGGTTAAACAAACTTTTTTCAAACAAAACATAAAAGATCATGACTGGTTTCTTTCATCGTTTAGCTCTATAATATAGTACTATTTTTTTAAATAAGTATAATGCTATTGTACCTGGAATTGAAAGTGGTTAACACATTAAAAGTGATTAAATTAAATATGATATGATCATACAACTTTTGGCCCGTGTATATCAAACATTATAATAATATTCAGGAGATTAATACATGCACAAGGGATCACATTGTAGGTCCGGTCAAATGGTAAGATGTGAAAAACTATAAAAAACTGAAAAACATAGCTGGAATATTAAACAAAGCAAGATAGTGTAAAATTATACACTATTCGATTCAATGTAACTAAGCAGATATAATTATTTTTGAGTAGTCCTATTTCAGAATCAATTGATTTGGAATTTGTATTACATTGAAAGGGACTACAGTGTAAGCCATAAAACTGAAATATGAAATATCAATGTCTTTTTACGAAAAATAAGTATGCCCATGATATAAGTATATCGCTTTATATGCTCAGCAACCGATTTATATTTTGACGTTTCGTTTTTCTTTGTACGCATGCGAATTATTGCGAACACTGTTTGACATCTGCTGCCAACTTCAGATATATACAGTGGAAATGTCAGAGTTGTCAGTGCCTTTTGCTGTTGCGCTGTTTTAAATATTTTCACAATCGGTAAGTACCCATTTAATTATGTTTTATTAATGATTCGCACTGAAATGTTAGTATTTTTAATGTTTTAATTGATTTGGTTTCATTCTTCTGAAGGGAATAACTGGAGGTCAACCGGTAACTTGATAATCAATACTTGCAAACGAAAGCTGCAGGCAATATGCGGAAAATTCTATCCAGTGAAAAGCGATCTGGAGTGATTGTTAACAAATTGTAGGCTTTTAAATGTTTTCAAAACTTGCCGATTGGTGTTGACAATTTAATCTTCAAATACATATCGATGCTTACCTTAGGAATCGTATGAAAATTATTATTGGTGTTGGTGTCACGTTCAATTAATCGATTTCGGATGAAAATTTCCATAAGTTTAGTATGGGAACCTTGCACCGATTGATTAGTTCAGGGTCTTCTTTGTTCCAAAGATTTTATCAAAAAATAAACACTTGAATATTATAAGGAAAATTGATTTCTTATATCGAGAGCCGTGAGTCATAATATTTTCTTTTTTATACCTATGGTATGAATGTAGCTATCTATGTAACAATAAACTATCAATATTTAAGACTTATTTTGGATTTTTCAATTGATTTATAATAAGGATTGTCCTCTCATATTATCATGGAAGTGCATATATTGAGAGGGGTCCAAATTCTTTACCGGGGCATGTAAAGGAGTTATTCGAGGAAGCCAGAACCCGATCTTCATCGTTGGGCTCGTACATATCATTTAGAACTTTTTACATCGTAATCTCTGTGCTACGTTCCAGTATTGTATATATTTGAATATATCTGATTTCATAAAAAGATAATCATTACATTTTGTATGTATTAAGAAAAATAAATAGGTACCTAAGTTCCTTGGAAATACTCTAAAATAGTATTTTTCGGAAGTCATGCTTACATGTCATCACTCCATCACTACACGCAGTAAAGATTGAAGCAAGATTGGCCTCCTTCTCCAATATACGTCTTTATTCTGGTGTCCAATATTGCCATACTGCTCCTTCATTATAACTTTGCAAACTGATGATTCAGCGCTTCAATGCTTTGTGATCGGTGCGTCTTCATTTAATCTACAATGAATAAGACTCACCATATTACCACTTGGTCATCAGAAATCATTGTATTCGACGGTTATTCTTATCGTTTTCCTCTAAAAAATGCCAATGTATTTGTAGCTAAAAATATTAATAATTATTGAAGAATTTTCTCGTCCAAAAGAACAAAATATAGAGTGCGAAATAAGGTAACCACAAAATATAAAAGCATTACATAACTGCGATCGTGTATATATTTTTCAAATAATTATTTCAATCTAAAAAGTGTCACGTATCGGCTGTTTTTTCTCATTTAATGTGCCGAGCCTTATGACGCTATTACGGCTACCCGTCCCAGGTAAACCTCCTAACCACTAACCCGTTCGTTAAATAAATATAAGTGCTGAAAGCCTTTGAGGAAAACTTTTCCTAAGTCGAGCACTTTTTATGGCACTACGATGCCTTCGGAAAGCCAAGCAGCAAGCTCCTTATCCATAACTTACGCATTAAGAAATCAAAGCTCGGCAACAACTTTCGAAAAGGAAAAGAAATATTTAAGGAAACTCAATCTGCTTACGTGTCTATATGTGCGTTAAAATATGAATATTCATATTTAATAGTAAAGTCAAAAGAGACTTAAATAAAAAAAACTGAAAATATTTCAGCCATTTTTGGGAATGCCTGACGATTAAAACTTTCGACAACAAATAAAATGACGTAATGAAGACAACGTAATCATGTTTATTTTATTTTACAGTCATCTATTTTAACGATTTTATAATGCATATAATAATAAGTTAGCTCGCCGATAGACTTCAATGGATCAAAAATGCATTTTCGATTTTGATATATTTTTTGTTTTCTCAACAGAAATCTTTTTATAAAGTAGATAACTATAATTGATTTTTATGCTAATTCAATTGATTGGTTTTCAATAAGCATCTAACTAAAGCTTTTGTCTAATCCATAAAATAATCATAATATAATGAACATAAGGAAAACCCATTTCTCATTTTGATCACATGGGGGCTGCAAATGTAGGATATAAAAAAATCTGTTTTAAACATAAACGTTTCTTAATCAAATATATTTTATATAATAAATGACCGAGACGCTGAGTAATACACGGAATGAAGATAAAGCAATGTTATGGTCGTTTTCTACCACTTGTTTAAAATACAAATACACCCTTCCATTCGTACTTTATAAGATTATTACCAACATAATAATATTCATGGATTTATTATCATTGATCTGAATATATCGTATGTAGTGAATTGAACAGTAAAATATTTACGAATTATGCCTTATTTGAAAACAAAAGGCCTCTACCTCTAAAATGGCTGTCTTAAAATATAAAAAACAATTATCATTAGGTATAAAGGCATCATAATGGCCGCCCAAACTCTGAGTGGTGACAATTTTGAAACTGAAACATAATATTTGTTGACTCACATTCGGTATGGATATGGCTTTATATTTAAACGGGCGTCGGCGTAGGCGGCGCTGTACGGCGCCGGGACGCGACGGCGTCGCTTTTCCGTCGAAAAGCATTTTCATGCAATTCGAAGAGACTGGTTAAAGCTATCAATTGCAGGATATTTCCGAGCAGCTGTCCACGAAACAATGAAATCCATACGGTAGTGTTAACATCCAGTCTCATAGTTGTATTATTGATGATAATTTACTTCTTCAGATTTTCATGCAAAAGAAAAATCAAATGAAATTAGTTATGGATCATTAGCATTCTCTTAGACATTATATTTGTATGTAGATATATAGAATTATAAATGGCGTAGTGTAAATTTTGTTTACAAACGACTTCGTATGCGAACCTTAGTGGAATCTATGTTTAATATAAATTTGATTATTCCACGTATTGTGCTACTAACTGTGACACGTCTTTCGCCTCTTTCAGAGGCATCTTCAGACTTACTTTAAATAAAAGCGCCTGTTTTGCCGTACTGGCTATTTTAATACTTTCGATGATTTCGGCGGTAACTTTGTGGAAGTTCATTTTTATATAAAATTTAAAAAAAATAAATAAATATATAATCGTGTCACAGTTAGTAGCACAATACGTGGAATAATCAAATTTTATATTAAAATGAACTTCCACAAAGTTACCGCCGAAATCATCGAAAGTATGAATCTATGTTTAATTGTTTTTTTTTGTTCAATACTTACACTTCCCAAATCCGATAACCGTGCAAACTGTAACTCATACACGTTTTGGACTAATGATTTGTTGTGTGTACTTCACGTTTTCCAAAACATTTATGCGTTTTCTTTCGCTTTCTAACACGTCCATGCTTATTTTAGGATTGACGTTCGTGCAGAAGCTTTCTTAATATCGATTCGGTAGTGGTTCGAATTGTAAAAACTTTGACGTCTTTCTGCTTTGGTTGTGATTTTGTTGGTATCGATTTCGTGTTGCGTTTTGGCTTCCAAGTAACGAAGGCTTCGCCGGTTGGCGGTTGGTTGAACGGTCTGCCCTCAGACGCCGCCCGGTCTACGTTTTATGACTCATTCTGGACAGAAAACACCCGCATTTGCCAGCCTTCACAACTCACCCCTCACGTCTGACTACTTTGCTCACAGTTTATGGTATGAGACGGGTTACGCTGGAGTCATGCGAAAAGTTTTTCTTACCTTTTTTAGTTTCATTTTTCTCCACGGACCCGATATTTTCTTGGGGATATGATTTGCTCCGAGTCCTGACTAAACATTATATTAAACCCGATGATATATACTCAATTTTTAATATTTCTAAGCTTTATAACCACTACGTTGTTTGCGAACTCCACTAGAAATACATATTTTTCTTTTGACTTTGATTTTAATCATAATCGGTAAAAAAAAATACGATACTTTTCTAATGTGTTATCTAATTTGTTCTAATAAGTTAATCAATCCAATGAAATTCTTAACGACCAGATTATTAGTATCGCTACACCTCTTCTAAATCCTTTATCAAGCAATAAACAAAAACAATTTAAAAATTAAAAATAGATGCACTTAAGACATTGCAGATTTTAAGTGGTTTCACACGATAAAAATAACCCAAAAATACCCAGATTATTTTTTCTCACCATTACTTTAGACCAATAAATTAAACTTATTTAAATTCTTCCATGTAACGTTGGTATGGTTTCAACAGAAAGAGAGGATGTACGGGGCACCATGTCTAGCATAGGTATATAAGCTATCTCTAATACACGTTTAAAACATGATTCTGACGAAGGCGTAAGCCGAAATAGCTATAAACAAATATATAAAATAATTTATGTAGAACTAAAATACATTGTTATTTTTCATATCGTGTTACAATAAGTAGTTGTGATTTGTAAAAATAGATTTTATAAATCGATATAAAAGTTACTGGGTAGTAAGTTAAACGTATATTTATAAAAAAATACCATAATTGGGACAAACAATATATACTTAAAATGTCAATGATATAGTGACAAAAATAATTATTATGTTTAGTAAATTACCTTATTATTTGGATGATCTACTCGTGGACTCTTAAAAACAAAAAAAGTAAAACACAAAACTACACCGTATTATTTTTTGTTTTCGAAAATATATTTTTGATATAAGAACAGTTTTCTCGACGTATTTTTCTGATACCTGATGTAAATTTAACAATGAAATTATCACGAAACCTTAGGGCCTAGGGCAATACATTTTATCTGATACCCGCATTCTCGAATATCCTACTTGTGTAATAATTTTCTTTCGCGATTATTTATACGAATATAGGTATTGTTTTCCTGCACGGCATGGAATGTAACGAAGAATTTCCTTGGCGCTTTGTTGAATTATGTGCGAGAAGACGTCAGCCACCTTTAAAATACATAATTTATTTTTCCAGTGTTGCCGTGTACCTCATCTTAAATTCCGTCATTATATTTAATCGCTGTTACATTTCACATGATAGTAACACCGTTAACTTAGTTAGCTTAAAATTACATTATGGTGACGCCCCTCGGTTCAATTCGTTCATAGCGCACGGAGAAGATAGCATCTATGAAATATCGATACAATCAAAGTTGACACGAAGTAGACGTGTTTCGCATCTTTGAGAAGCATATTCAGGCTAATATTTTATTTGTAGCAAAAATATTGATTTTTGAGCTTATAAATCTTACAGTAGTTAGCCTGAAAATGCTTAGTATACAATTTTAAATAACTTCTTATAATTTCACGCATTGAATCAATCAAAGTTATTTTAAATTTTATATTAAAATAAACTTCCATAAAGTTACCGCCGAATCCACCGAATACTGAAAATGCTTTACTGGAATCACAGTTATCAATTTGATTTTTTTTACTAAAAATAATTTTCCTCAAATAAACCTCCGAATCCAATGTTAATACAATATTTGATGATCTTTAAAAAAATATATACAATAATGTGCATCTAAAGTAATAGTATTAAAATTGGCTGATATTACAAAGTCAAAATGTTTCCTTGCCTTTCCGATAGCGTCTGAAGGCAACTGCGGCCGTAAATATGAGAATTCATTTGTTGGGGGACATCCTCCCATCCCTGGCCTCGTGTAATAACTTATTTAGCTCGCACGTCAGACTTTGCGATCCCTGCGCTTATTTATGGACCCATTAATAAAGAAAGACACGCCGTAATCATGTATCTACCTGACTGTTTTACATCATTGAACAAAGGTTTACCTACTGTTTTTAGTCTTTACAGACACAGTTTACATCATATAAAATTCCACAATAATTTTCCTGCTGATACAAATCGTATTTTTTATCCATCGCTACGTTTTTATATATATAAAGTAAAACTCACGTGACCATATATATCCATAATTTACCTAAACTCTATTACTAAAGTGTTCCTTGTATAATGAAATAGGTTTTCCGAATGCGTTTTAATGAGGTAACGAATGACATAATTCACTGCTTTACTGAACCATTGAATTTCCAATACTTAAATTGAAAAAAAACTGTTTTTTTTCAATATAAAAATGACGAGGGATGTTTAGTGTTGAATGGGGTGTGACTTAGCGTTCGCCAAATAATTATCCGACACGCGTTGCAACTTCTGCAGTTATGTATGGTCAAAGGCTCATCACACACATAATATTGTGTACAGTGACGACTCTTTAATAAATATAATTAATGGTACATTTTGTCCATTATATAAAATATTTAAATATTGATAAATTAATAAAACTCAGAGATAAATGTTAGAAAAACTGTAATTAAGTCACCAGCGATTGACCGTGAGAAAAATAAGCCACAACTATGGCTTCTATTATATCTCAGTATTGTAAATTGAAAAAATCAACATTATATATTGAATTGGCAAAATTTCATTCATCATCCTTCTGATCGCTTAACGCAGCTCTTACCACTAGGCTGCCAAATACATGTAGTAGACGTTAAATAATAATAGAATTAATACATTATAAGGTCACTTTTTTGTAGAGTAAATTATTAATAATGTTTCGATTGATGTACTTAAAAATTTTGAGAGAAAACCATTTTTTTATTTTCCTTCAAATTAAAATACGTGTTATTCAAGGTGATTCCTTTGTCGAGAGATTTGTGTAAGGTCAGTTACGAAAAGCCGTATTTTACATTAGCCGGCTATTTTGCATAATTGGGTATGGAAATATTTAAAGGCCTTAAAACTTTGAATGAATGCTAAACATATTTTTTAAATAACAGTGTTATATTATTTTTAAATAAAATTATCATAATTTTATCTCAGCACGCTGTGCTAATCGTACGTAGGGTGAGCGACGATCGGTAAAAAATCAACTCTTTATCTTTTATGTATCCCTGGAAAATAATTTTTTGTCTGTGGAAGAATTTGAGTATATGTTTGTTTCGATTTATCTGCCTGTTTGTAACGACTAAACACCCTCAAACTCTCTGTTGGCGTATTGAGCGCATTGAATGAATTTTGACAGGTGTCAATGTTATCCTTAGAGGATTTTTTCCACAGGCAAAAAATGCTTCACATTTGTTAAAGACGAATTTCTACGATTTTTACGACGAAATGAATTTGTAGATGGTTCATAATGAATTGTAAGTTGATTATAATAGTTTGATGTAGGTGTTTACAAATATATTACTTGGTGTAAATTTCCGAAAAAAAATTGATGGAATATATGTTCATTCACTCCTTCGCATTACCAGTCTGTCACGGGGAATGAGTATATGCTAGCATTGACGCCGATTTGTCTAAAAATTGTAATAAACTAATATTATAAGTTTTAAACTCTATTTTTTGAAATATGGTGCGTGATTAGATATTCAACTCTCTGCAATTTGAAATATTCGTGTTAAATTACTTTACGTATTTGCTGCACGGCATCAGTTTACGACCTGCGGTAACCTCATCGCAACATATCCACATGAGTTGCAGTATATCCTATAAATTATTTATTTTAATGCATTTCGTGCCCTGGATAAATACATATATATTCTATGGTAATAGAATTTTTTTGCGGACTGTTCTAAAGTAATCACTGTTACTTAAGTTTTAGATGTTTAGGCAGGTGTAAAAAAACGTCAAAACATTTTTCTCATGCGGACACGCGCCCTGTCAATTATTTTGACTATAATACTTTTCTTAAAATAGCGCACTTAAGAAAAAAAATACGGGCTCCTAGTTTCCTGGCTATGTTTCTTGGGAGGGTGGGTAAAGAATAAGTCTTTATTTCCCTTTCCCGCATGTAAGCTGGCTAAGTATTAACTGTCTCAAAGATTCCGTCAGCTGAAGTCTTTGTTAGTCTTGGAATCACGGCGTTTTTATAACTGTCCCACTTAGTGTTACCCTATGGTTTCGTTGATAATTTACAACCCATAGACTTGACAATTTGCCAATGTTTTGTCGATCCCATAGAGCTGCGGCTTACAACCTGAGAGGCAAGGACTATTGCCAGGCGAGATGCCATTTTTTTCATATATTATGCACAGATAAATGATTCTTCATATCGTAGTGTACCAGTGAAACCTTGGTGCACGAATGCATATTTACAATACTTTTTACATTTGTATACAAACATTTAATTACCTACTGTTAAAAAAAACATCCTGAGCGGATTTTTTTAGGCGAGCGAGCAAACAAATTTTGGCAATGCACAACAAATCTGCTCGTTGGATAAAAATCATAACCTCAAATGAAAGTTTGACTATTTTACTAATAAAAACAAACGTTCAAAGAACTGTCTGTTCAATCAATCGCATTGTTAGCTTCATACAAATGCCTTAGATGGTCGCAAAATGTAAACTATATGCAATCGGAGAAACTTCAATTCTGCCAGCAGCTATTAATATGATTCGAATAACATGCAACACATTTGAGACAAATCCCGCTTGCTGGCAGTGCAGTTAGACAAAGAATTAATTATATATATAGGATGATCTTTGTAATCAATTAGTTTTTCGACTGCTTTCTTAAATATCCATAATATAAGTAGATGAAGTAGCTGAATATAATATTATAGAAAATATTCATTGAAATTTTCAATACAATTTTCAGATTTTGAGAGAAGTGGACGTTATAACAAAAACTGCATTTTACCCTTCGAAAGCTAAGCTGTTTGCAAATCTTTGCGTAGATATGGAAGCTAATTATACCGTACGTCTTGTGTTATTATGAAGGCAACTGGCTATCTTGTGAAAATTGATTCAAAGATATTTAACTGAATGATGAAAACAAGAACTTTTCTTGAAGAAAATCACCATGACTTTAGACAGCCAGTTATCATAAAAAAGGTTTTTAATGATCCTCGATTCAAGTTGCAAAAATGGGCTCAGCAAATAATACAAAATTTAAATCACTGAAAGTATGTTAAATATATAAAAATAAATGTTATTGTAATGTCTTCCTTTCCTTCAAAAGTTAAATAATTAAATAAATATTATTTTAAAAGCACGTACAGGAAAACATTGCTTTAATTTTAAATTGTATATATGTATATATATATAATAGCGAAGAAACATGTATTATGAATTTAATACGAGATTTGCGGAGAGAAATATTCAACCGCAAGTTTTTTTAGTCGGTTACCTGTTTTAGTTTCGAAACAAAATGTATTCATACGAAGCTTTGTATACTTATTAAATTACACCTCGTTGTTATATGTATTCTTGCTTGTTTTCTAGCGGAAGAAGGAAAAAGTTTCTAAGAAATTATGTAAGTTTTATCCGTATCGTCGGTACACCAATGGAAAAGTTTTCTAAAGAAGAATTTTCAATTGTTGGGAAGAATACATTACCCTGTGTGGCTAATTCAGAAGACTAACATACCTGCGTAGGATAAATTCATACGTGGGGGGACACGTGCTTCGACATTTATAAAATGTTTTTATATGCCCTAATGTAGGTTGCCATGCTACTTATTTTATGTTTGGCAAGCATTAACTGCCTGCTTTCCCTCGACTTAAGCCATTAAGGGCGCAAGGTTCACGTTGAAAGCACGATAGTAAACCTTATTATCACCTTTGTAGTGTAAGTGGATAATCGTTCATTTGCTTTAGCAGGAATAGAATAAACGAATGAATCATTCAACGAAAATTCTTTTTATTATACATGTAATTAACAAAAACATGGTTAGCTTTGAATTACATTCACAAATTTATTTTGCCCTCAACTTCCGACTGTTTTTCGCTGACTGGCAATTTGTTTTAATAACCATTAAGTAGTAATGCATTTGAAAGTTATTATTAACTGGGGCTTATTTATTCGAGGAGATTTACGTATTTTATACGTTACTACAAAACGCTCTCGATTTTTTCTTACGAATATTCAGTTAAGCCTCGAAAATTTTATTTGTAAATATTTATAAATAATTGCGTTACATGTACGATAAAATAGTAAATAATTGATATCGCATGTTATTCAACGATATTTCGTTTTAAGGTATTGGCAAATCGCCCGTTTTATATCGAGGTACGTTACCTTCATTTATTACATACGGTCGATTGAGTTTAATGTACATATATTGATTTATAAATTCTCATATTAATAAATTTTCATAGTACTACATTTAGTCTTGTACAGATTTTTTGTTTGATAGCAGACTGATACAAATTAAAAGAAGATACACGACTGTTATTATATCTGACCTATTTGTTACGTCATATTTTATGAAATGGACATGAAATATTTTTGTATATATTGTCATACTTTAGCTTTAGCATATTGTTTATAATGGCCCTTAAAATAATAAAATGTAGTGTTCTATTTATCAAGTGTACTTTTTGCGTATAATTTTTTTTCCAAACACAAGTTTCATATAAACATATTTCAAATATGATCCATTAGTCACTTTTCGGTGACTTCTTGATGCAAAAGCATTATTTAGATAAATAAAATAAATTATGTACTACTTACTACCTCCACATAATAATATGTGTTTTATTAATTTATATAGGTTTTCAAATTGCTAGCGGAAAGGCTTCAAATGTATCACAATAATATGTTATTTAGAGTTTCGACTGAAGGTGCTTGATAGAATTTTCAGTCAGTGTCAATTCAAGTTCATCTGGGCACTTCAAGGGCCTGAAGATGCCGAAAGGTGTGCCTGGGTTCCTAGTGACAGAATACTTTTAAATGTACACAATTCAAACAATACAATTTATAATAATATGTAATGGCCGTGCAGGAAATACAATACCAATATTTCTGCATTTTTACTAAAATTGCAATATTTCGTATAGGATATGCCGATAAAGGTATGTTCCCCATGTCATTTATAAATCTTCATCCAAACTTTCTCATTTCGTCCATTTTATATCTATCGTCAAATAATAACTTACACGTTAAAAAAGATGTACGTTTATTTATTTTACTGGAGTGCATTATAAATGCAATTGGACATAAATATGAAACTTAATTATAATTTAGACCCTTTAAGTCTATTGCTACTTAAAATGGAATAATAAATGAGACTTCTTCCATTGTTCAGTCGAGCTTTTATAAGAAGAGTTAATAAAAGTAAATGTGCAGTTAGATGTTAGAACCTACCTCTCAACATTTATTTCTTTGCATAGTTGCAGAGCGTATCTTGTTGAAAACTGCAATGTTAATTTGGGTATTTGTTTTTTAAGTGTACCAGACGTTTCATTTGTTTCCTGTGTTTCAAAATCCTTCTTCCAAAGCGAATTTAATTTGTTTTGCATGCCATTGTTCCAATTCCATGAAGTAGGCCACAGCGGCAGTTAGAGAGGCAGATCGCTTAGTGCTTGCCCCCCCGGAGACCCGTTATCTTGAAGGGAGACCTCGCAAGCGCCTAAGTCGGAAGTCCCCGTGAAACAGTCGCTGGTTTTTCCAGTCCACATTATAGCGCCCGACAGTCACTTTTACATTCTCACTAAAGATTTTTGAATCATTCATTGACTCTCGCTAACTGTTTAACCTTTAAACGCCCGAGTATTTTTTGCGAAATATCCGCGCGGCCCATAGCTCTTATAAAAATAGTTATATTTCTAAAATAAGTCAGCCTTTGTGGGTAAAATAAAAAGCATTAGCAAAATAAAAGATTGCTCATAATTTACAAACAAAGACCAGCACCGAAACTTGTACGCCTTTTTATTCTCTAGGTAAAAAAATAAACGATTCCATTTTATCTAAAGCTATCTTGAAAAAAATATCGGTCAGCCCTAAAGATAATCTTCTAGATATGGAAAAAATATCTTTATCCGCATTGAAATATGTAATATAGTCTGAATAAAGCTGATGTATTACGGTCCGCCGGATATAACATAACGCATATCCAAAAAGTCATCCTTGTATCGCAGATTTTTATATTCTTCATTATGACAAAAATAATTAACAAAACCGAAAATAAAATTATGGGTCGGTATCTCAAAAACATTATTTATGAAAGCTAATATTCATATGTTGATAACTATTATTATAAATCAGTGTTATCCGATAGCGAAGTGCACCATTATCACTGGTCCCATACGGCATACGGGACCGTAAGGCTTTTAGAGGTTAATGGATTTGTTTTCCCAGCTCTAATCAGGGAATGAATTTGGGGAACCAAATTGCTTAATCAATGTTAATGTGCTCGGTTATTGCACCGCAGTTTTATGTTTTGTGAGTGCAATATCGCAGGATTCGACGTTCAACTAAACCGTTGATGAATATATGTATTGATTTGAGTTGTATAATATTGACTATTTATATGCGTACATGTTTTATTTCTCAATCTGTCAATTTATTTGCGGTAGAAATTTTAACCATTAGTGTTAATGAAATATTTTTTTAGTTACTATACACGCAGTGATAACATTTTGTTATTATACTTTATTCTATGATATTGACGTTTCCGCACCATTTTTTTTTTTCATATTAGTCATTCAAGTTCTGTTATGCAGTTAAGAGAATGTAACTTAGTTTCAGTTAAGGTTGTGAATTAATAAAACGGTAAATATCCTTCAAGGATCCGCAAGGTTAAACGATGGCTGAATAACAAACCATCATTTGCCCGTCACAATAGTTGGCGTCAGAACTCCCAGTGCTGAAATTATTATTAGGCTGACAGGACCGTTTTCCGTAAATTTTTGCGCACAGGTAATACCGTTTAAATTAAATTTATAGATACTAGATTCAATATAATATGTCACTGTAATATGAATTTTTAAAAAAATAAATTAGTATCAAATAAGTTTGTAATGCTTTTTTCATTTACGGTATGGGCAGGTCATTAGATCTTAACCCTTAAACAATACACATAATAGAAAATAGTCAACAGAGAATGACCAATTTGAAGAAATATCGGCATGTTTACATTTATTAGATAGGCTATTTTGCATTATGTAATTTCTTAAAAGGTTTATTGGGTTTTGTCCATTATGGCGTTACAGGTTTTCAGCTATAGAAGGGGGAGTAGGCATAGAGGGTTCCGTGGGTGTGTATGTCATTATTTTGATTAAATTCACTAGATAAAAAATGTCACATAACCAACATAGTATTGACGTGTCAATTGCTTAGTTTAAATGCACTTGATATTTTGATAGCGTTTTTTTATTTGTTATATCAATATTTGGCTTCAAATGTGTTCGTCACGTTTTCGAAAGCCAAAGCATGTTTCAATTTTATCATAATTTACAGTTGCATACAACAGTAAACTTTGTTAATATTAATCTTTCTAGGCTTAGTTTAAATGTTTACGAAAATTATAAATGTTTTCATTTTATAAACTTATCTACCGTGCTCGACAATGTTTAATTTCTCGTTCTGTTTTCAGAACGGTGATAATTTGTTTATATTTTTAGTGTAGTGAGATTGTCATCTGACGCCTGTCCAATTGTTTCTATGGAAAATGTTTTTTAAAGAACCTCATTTCGTTATGTTCATTTTTTCAAATATTATTTGAATTGATAAAATGATAGTATACTACAGTCTTTAATAAAGTCTGAAATAGGAATATAAAATATGTATAAAAAATAAAATATACTTACCCATATTATACAATATTTTCCGTCAGTAATATTTTTTCTCCGTAGTAAACTTACGTTTATCTATATTTAGTTTTTCTATTGAAGAAATGAAACACGTCTGATATGATCTTAAATTAAACTGTCACTACAGATCTGATATTTTCTAGTTTTGATTTATTTAAACGTGAATCTACAAATATGAAAACATACTAAAAAAATCAAAGCAAGAAGGTTCAGCTTTCGACTGAGAATTTGTATCATTTATAAATGAATTAATTATTTTTTTCATTGCATAACAAATATACCATGGCCTCTTCGCGGTATCTCTTCGCATCTTGGTTTCTCGCTATTGTCAATCTTATACAAGTAATATTGAGGCTTTCAGGGTTGCAGAAATCCACTATGTTTTTTCTTAAATAATTTTTGAATCTAGGACCTAAAGTATAACTTATATCGTATTATTTTTTCTTGTTATAAATATATATTGTTGACATCTATTAGCTGAATTTTTACGGTTGAAAAACAAAGATAATAGTAGCGATTTTTACTACTTGAATTCATATAAGCGGATAAAAAAATACACCGAAAACAAATATGTGATATCATTACCGCACCTGTCCATTTAACGGGACTTTGTATTGATTGATAATTATATACTCAAATAGTAAAGTAATTACCTACTAGTGTTTACAAGCGTTAACTGTCTATGCCAGTGAATCATTGGTACTTTAACGTCCGTATCATGGTCAAATACCTGGATCAGCCATGCCCAAACCTTGGCCTGCGGGGGATTGGCCCTTTTGATGTTTTTGAGTGGCCGTTTCGTGGTTTTCAACTATCAAAGTCCAACGGACGGTGACTACATTAAACAGTGCTTGATAGCTATTGAAAGAAATTTGTCCAGAAAAAAATCCCTCTGTCCAATAAGATCTGTCTCTAGCGCGATAATGTGACATGAATAATCAATGACATTTCGACTGAGACTGATTTGTGCATCAATGGACACACTTTCAAGAAACTTATTTCACACCTATTTCTCACTGGCTTTAGATGAGACAACAGATATCAAAGATACTGCTCAGTTTGCTTATTAGCCACGTCAAAATTACCGATTGAGGATTAAAAAGAAATATGTATTTCAACTGTGAGCTATTTGTTTTTTATATAAATAAAAAGATATCATATTTTTATCAGGTAAAAAATATTTTGGTGTGTCCCATCAGAGACATGTATTATTTTATTTGGCCCTCGAAGTGAGTTCAGTTGGGCATGCCTGACCTAGATCATCAAAGCCTTTCGTAAGATTTATCTTTTCTTGAAATCTTTACAGTGGAAAATCTAAGTATACAATCGTGTCATTGTCTTTTATTGCTATATTACGCATTCAAGTTGAGAGATCTAAAAGTTAACCTTGCGTCTTCTATTGATATTGCGAAGCTGTTAATTGCTACAGTTAATGAGTCGTTTAAAGCGACTTACTTATAATGACACCACGCAGCGCCACGACGGTGTTAAAGTTAGTCATTATTTTTATGAGTTAAAAAAGCACCACTTTGAGACAAATTCTCTCAAAACAACGTCATTTTCAGGCGGTGAAGTTTCCTCGTTATGAAAACGCGTATAAAAGGCTGCGTTGCGTGTCCATGAAGTTCTACTCGGCATGTCGGCAAATGTAGCCATATTTTTTTTAATACGTAAAAAGATTGTTTTGATATGTTTGTTGTTGGTATATCAATTTATAATTAACAAATATGAAAGCATTACTATTGTCTTGCATAATAACTTGGTCTGATTTTTTGAAAGAGAGGCTAAGCGAACCACCAAAAAATAATAAATCAAATAATTTTAAATGGTTTGTTATTAAAAACATCAAGATATCATATCGTATCTTTTCCTTTGTTCTCATAATATACACGAAAGAAACAGATCATATTAAATTAATTTTAACTAAGTCCTAGCATCCGAAGATTCCAAGAATTGCTATGTTATTTCGGTAGATTTAATTACACTGAGAAGTTGTAAATGAATGAATGAATTCCTTTTTGATTTGTACCAGTTTGCGATATCGAGACATAAAATAAGTATTTTTCTTTAAGAAAAAGTCCTGTTAAATCCTTTTATTTTGGCTTAAATAATGTGGAAAATATGCCATCAACAAAAAATTTACGAGGTTGTGGAAATTTTAAAAAGTCGGTCATTAAGTGCGTGATTTTTTCTCGTTACGTGATTTTTGTGCTCACATTTTCCGATATTCCATGTGCTAGATTTTTCCATTAGTATATTTCTCATATTTTTTTGTTTTCGAATGCTTTGCAGCGTTTGTTTATTGGAAACGACAAAAACAAATCTTAAAGGAACTTTAATCAATTATAAAAATGTTTAGGATAGTGGGACTTAATTTTCTAAGCGAAATGCTCGAAGAATATAAGAAGTTTCCCACTAAATTGAATAACGGTGTTAAAAAGATTTCGATTTTCGTATTTTCTCGACCAAAGCTGAATTCTATTGAAATAGTTTTATAGTAAGGCAATTGAAAATTCCTGTCTTGTTAAATATATTCAAAGCTCTAAGAAACTAACAGTGTAGAAAATGAAAATTTTTTACATCATTTAGTGTTGTTTTATTATATAAGTTTTTCATCAAGATTGCTTACTTACACTCGTGTGTATATTTAATTATTTAAAAAATATATTATACGGTTTTGTTTTATATCAGAACAACTTAATTCTTGAATATAAAAAAAACGCGTAAGAACATTAATTGCTTATGTATCACCTACTTATACACATATACATTTTGTTTTCTTGTTATATTACAAGGTGTAAAAATAGTATTATACATACATATGAAATAATTTAAATTTAGACTATGTTCTATTATATTGTTCATTTATACAGATTGGATTTTTATGAAAAAGGTGATTTTCAAGATAATTTAAGTTTTAATTATGATCTAAATCAGGCACGGGCAAACTGCGGCCCGCCACCATAAATCCTAATTCTAAGTAAGAATATTTTTTTATATTTTTTTAAAAAAATATTGAAAATCAAATAAAAAATTCTTCAAGATATTAAGCGAGTATACAGATATTCCTTTTCACAGGCAAATTCGATGGCTTTGCTGGAAAAAGTGCTTTGAAGAGTTCGGAATATAAAAAATATTATAATTTTATTTTAGGAAATAAAGAATGTTACTCACTTTCCCGATACTGATAATTAGAAATGTGTGATTTTGCATTTACTCTGGATATCGTGCCATACTTAAATACCTATTAACTCCGTGTTATGAACGCTCTGAATGACAATTTTTCACAAAGATTTGGTGACTTCCGAAAAATCCATTTTCAATATATATTAAAACTGTATTGAAAGAGCTACGACTTGAGATTATTGATCTGCAATGTTACACTGAATTAAGAGAATTACACCGTCGTGACGAAATCTGCAAATTTTACAATGATCTTAATTCAGATAAATTCGACCAACTTAAAGATTTTGCACGAAAAATGTTAATAGACATTTTTGATCATGAACCTCAGCTTAATTCTGATTCCATCTTCTTCTATGACCATTCACAAGCAGTTTTAAAAATATCAAATACAAAATGGGCACCTGAATTTAATAAAAAACTTTGAAACAGCTTCATTCATAAATAAAGTACACCCGGTCCTCTTTTTAAACGATTTTTTTCAGTGATTTCGATTTTACGTGATTTTTTGGACGGCACCGTGGTTTATTCGTTGGTAAGCGATATTTTCTTTATACAGCTGAAAAAATGGTGCGCAAAATCATGTGACATTATTGGTGACTCTGCTCTGAAAATTTTTCAAGCACAGTGCATTTATAAAATTCGTTGAATAGCACGTTTCCCGGTCGTAAATTTTATCACAGAGAGTCAAATAAATGCACTTCAGACGTCCAAATATTTTAAATGCACAATAATAAATACGAACTGAATAGAATATTATTTTTGAATGAAAATGAGAATGTTTTAGGTATATTTTTATGCAAAAAAATTTTTAGGTCGAATTCGAAAAACAATTTAGTTTTTTCTTGTATTTTGGATACTTTTTTTCGCAATTTTTTCAGGTGCGCCACTATTTAAAACCTATGTATCACGTAAAAAACGATAGGGTGAATATCTAAAAATGGTATTTTACTTGCGGCCCGCTCATTTTGAATTCTTGGAATCGGCTCTCCTACGAAAAAGTTTGCCCCCCCCTGATCTAAATTGTGCTTAAACGAATTAGTTGTAAAATAAGAATGGCGAGATTTCGAATATTTTATTCAAAATCACCCAAATTATTAAACTTATTGTTTATTTTTGTGTAAATGATTCTTCTGGACAAGATTCATCGATGTGACTTATTCAAACCAATTCTGAGTTGTCAATATTTATTTATTGAGTGAAAATACTCATAGACCGATTTCTCTAAAATAATGTATTACGTAAACATTTGTAATTTTCATTGCCTCTTAAGTCTTGGTAGTTAAACTTTAACGATTGATATACCTCTGCCCTTTAGGGGAGAATACGGTGTTGAATGGACTAATCTATTCTGTAGGTTACAGGTCAATTTATTTCCTGATCTAAATTCAGAGTCACTGTCTCCTTGGCTTGACAATAATAATTGCGTTTCAAGAAGTGTACAACGGGCGTCCAATTATTCGAATGATATTATTTTTAAGTGATTTTGACGCTTATTTCCCTAGGTCAATGAATTGCACGATGACTTTTTCATTATTTTATCCTAGATTTCCTTGAATAAATTCTATAGAGATTCACAGTAGAATGCACAAAAGTAAGTTGTATAGAATAATAACAGATGTCAGGTCGATGGTTTAGTGTCAACATCATAAGCTTCGGTTGCGAATGGCTAGTGCTCGAACCCTAGTCTTGGCAGTTGCATTGTTGATTTCTGTTCGTAGACATGGGTGTCTGTACTGTCTAAAATTACCTCCCACACGATCCCAAAAATATGACGTAGCTAACGACTAGTCATTTACTAGCTCTATCCTTTCTTTCTCTTAGTCCCTTCGAAAAAGAGAAGTTGAGCAACTGAGTAACAACTAGTTCTCGTAAAAGAAAAATTATATTAGGAGTACATTTGCTCCTCATTGGAATCCTCCACATGGTTAAAAATACTAACCATAATCCAAAATATTTTTTTTTGAGTTAAAACCGAGACTTGCTCCTCAAATTTTTTAAATCGAATGCCTTTCAGCGGGTTCTTGTGTAATTTAGTTCGAATGACAAACAAATTATGGCCTAAGTGAGCGTGATTAAATGTAGAATTTATACCGAAAAAAACAAAGCTTAATGAAGAAAAACAAATGTGCAATAAACCATGATGTAGATGCAAACCTATGGGCATCTCCTTTGTGTGCTAACTTAAAAAAACCGACCGAATAAACTGGGTATTAAAATTTCGCTCCAAATAGATTTATAATGAAAACATTTAAATATGGTTTAAATCTCTACATAATTTCATTACCACAAAGATTTCCCGCTAAACCGTGACATTTATTTATGTGGAACGTGTTCAATTCATAAAAACTAATAATAGAAGAATAAACCTCATATTATATTTAGTATATGCGCATTAACGTGGGTACTCAGTAATAATTATTTTAGCAAGAAAAATTTACACAAAAGAAATCGTATACAATTCAGTGAATTCCACTGCACAGGCAATCGCACGCACATTACAGCTATTAATCCGTCCCAGGGCTTTTAAATAAATTGTTTTTTACTTCAGGTCGGGAAGGCTCACGCATGCAATGATACTCATTTTTATATTTTAAGCATTAAAATGTTCAGTACATCAAAAAATAATGTTATTTTTTACGATTGTCACAAAATATCTCCCCTTTCACTTAGACGAGTTTCGTACATTTTCATTGAATTTTTAACCTAAAAAAGCGACGTGAGTTACACTTTTATCTAATATTACTACTAATTAAACAGCCAGCCAAGCCCGCACAGTCTGTATTAATGGGTCTTATTCAAGGTTTCAAACAGGTGTATCTTGTTCAACGAGTACATTGTATAAAATACCGGTTTCACTCATCGCGGGCATTATCAACTATTTCGCAATGATCGAAACCGGCACCATTTTTTTAATTCATAAAAATATGAAGTTTGAGAGTAAAAGGAAACACCGTATTACAAGGAATATTTAAGCTTGATGATTTTTACTATTTGTGCCTTAATTATAGTTATTTTATATCCGATTTTGTTATGATATTTGGCATAAAGATCCCTGAAGATCTCAAGTCAAACTGACCATTCGAAAGAAAAAACTAAGAAATGGTAGAATTTTGTTTTGGCTCAGAATCGAACTGAGAATATTATAGCTTTAAGTGGACGTTTTACACGACGCTGTGTATGTCTTAATCTTATTGAAACAATTAGTGCTCTTCTTTAGCTAAAATACCAACGATTAAGCCTTTTTTTCGTCAAGATCAGTTTTTAAAAAATCTTTATTGACAATTTCGCAATTGCTTCTTCCAAATATTGACCAATTACAATCCAATCGTTTTATATTATATATTTTTACAGCATAAAAATATTCGAAGGCAATAGATATGAGAATCGATTGCTAGTTATGCAAACTTTATCATTGTAATTAAATGATTTATTGGGGAAGACTGAAAACAAACCCTCAGTTAGGAAGTAAACGGAATCCCAAACGAGTCATCTCAACAGATGTTGTTCAAAGATAATGGCTTGAATTTCAGTCTCTCAACCTCACTTTTTTGGAGTGAGTAAAAATATCAGAACGCAACTAGTACAAGAATGGAAGTTAGTCGATCGCTCTCGCTACGCCTCGTTTTCAGGATCGGGGGGGGGGGGATGAGAAGAATTTCATACATTCATGTTTTCCATCATACATTGGTATTAAATTTACCTATGAACTTGTTTGTACTGGTATTCAAACCAATAACCGATGAGCACGACTTGACGACAGGCAGCTAATTTCCGTTATTTTTTTATCGCAATGATTGAAATGTCGGGCAACTGATTCTTGCTTCGTTTACTTAAAGATGAATAGTTAACAAATATTCCAGTGGAGTAAAATTGTAACGCAGAACTTCAATTTTGAGATTAAAAATGAATCGATCTGTCACTGCCTTCTGAATTGAAAGTGTTTGACTGACGTAGTATGCATAATATATTTACGTATGTATATACAAAATGTACTTTTTTATGCGTACCGACTTCTGGCACGTCATCGAAAAGGGATGGGAAATTTCATCCCTTCGAAAATATGGGGTACACAGTAACGTCATTACACCCTCGACAGCTATTGCGTGACGTCACTCTTCTATATGGAGCATCGGTTTGATGACCTTGAAGGCTTTTCTTTAATAGTGTCGCTTGAGAGATGTTTTTAATTTATCTTGACTGTGCCATGTATGTATGTGTAAACTGAAACATTTTTGTCAAGAAAGTATTTTACAAATAAAATAATAATGTAATCATAAATAACATAATAATTTTACTAAATGTTAAAAACATACAATTTTCACTGCAGTATCATTATTTTTTATTGTAAATCGCTTTGGATGAGAAGTTGCGCTTTTAATATCGTAATCAAAATGAACAACATTTAATAAACTAGGCAGTAAAGAATTATATTTTGTGTGTGTGATAAATTTTTAAGATTTGCTCATTTATGAAAAACGAAAAACATTTTATGTATCGTCATAGTCTTCGACTTAATTATCTGATGAGAATTAAAACAGACGAATGAAGGAACATTAATTTGATGATTTCATTCAAAAGTTCGAAGGTGAAAATAAATACACGTTCATGTGCCACAAAAGAGGAGGGAAGAAAATTTGCGATTTCCGTCTCGAATCTTTAAATATGCATTTGATTATTGACAGTTTAAGAATAAGCTGTTGAAAATATATGATCAAGTGAATTTTTTTTACAGTGGCAAACTTTGATATATTTACCTAAAATATATTAATCCACTTCAAAAGTATATTATTATATCACCCACAATGTATAACATACGTATGACATTTGGGATAACACCTGTCAAATTCATGCGTTAATCGTTTTCAGAACGTAACCTTTATATTTTATTTTAAAATAAGATATAACCTCTTTCATGAAATTGAAATTAGTGAAAAAATCAGGAGTCGGAGTCGTCGCGGCGATTTGTCGGAAATTTTGAAAAGTTTTAACTTTTTATTTTTACATTTTATATGTAAAATTTGGCTTTTGGTCGCATTGATAGGGTTGATATTTAATTGAATACACATAAATAGGTAAATAAGGGGAAAAAAGTGACGATATTGAACTTTTTTTGGTCGGAGCCGGAATCGTGTTTTTGGTCAATGTTGGAGTCGTAGTTTTGGTAAAGGCTGGAGTCGGAGTCGGACTTTTTTTCACCGACTCCACAGCCCTGGAAAAAATAAAACATTCAATATCTGTCACATATTTCGAAAGAGAAAGCTGCTTATTTCAAAGCTTTGTATATAATTGGATTTACAGTTGGCAATGTCTAACAGTATTACTCCAGCAAATTCTTTGATGAATATTTGAATGTATACATTTATCCTGACACTTCGTTAATTGTCCTTTTAACCGTACATTAGGAGAACCGTGCCTATTATCGCGATGCCTATTGATAAATGTTTACGTGGCTCAGGAATAATTTGACCTTTAGAGAATTTCGCAGAGTACGTACGGGACATTCTCACTTTCTGGCAGGGGGGTATCTCTTATGAAACCACTTATTTGCTAAGTAATTGGAATGCCTGCGGGCTTTTGGGATCGGCACTCACCTGCTCTCCTATATAAATTGTTGCTCTACACATTAATTTTCGCCTGGGAAACACCGAAATATAGATAGTGTGTGCCAGATATTTGCGCTGGAAAATGGATCGATAATTTACGGCAGATTTAGTTTCTATACAACGTTTGAAATACAGTAAATCTCCGAAATAACGCCAAAATTATCGCTTTCCCGCAATCAATTTGGTTTTTTTTTGTGTGCGTATTTTTGAATCCTGTTTTTTCTATGTGTTTGAGAAATCTTTCATAAATTGAAAACCAATCACATATTTAATGTTAAGGTGAAGAATTAGGCCGCAATAAACCGCAAATGCTGTATGGCCATGACGTAATAGTAATATTCAGATACAGTTTTACCGATAAATTATTGTTAATTGAAAATTCGTTAAATGACGAAGACATCCATGAGCGCATACGTAGGGCAATAACCTAATTAATTTATAAGTTGAATGAAGTAAACCAATCAAAAGAAATTAAAATAAACAAATACAGTTTCATTAGCCACGCCTCAAAGTTATTGCCTGAGTGTGTATGCGACATGATTAATAACTTCACCATTTCTACCTGTTATATTCGCGTCACAATAATACCTATATTGTTTATCTTATTTATTCATAGAGTCCATTAAAGTTTTTTTTTCTCAGTTTACCCGAGATGCAAAGAGAAATCATTATTCACCTTCAAATATAATACACCGGTGATCTTCAACCTGTGGTCCGTGGACCGGCACTGGTCGTCATGACTTTATTGCCGATCCACGAAAGCTTTTGTATTTCGAAAATTTTGATTACAAAAAGCTTCAACATATGTTACACTTACAATTTATTTTAACTTTATTAGCTTTTACTTTAATCAAAAATATTCTTTGTATCATTGACTTGACGTTTCAATTGTTTCTTTTTGATTTTATTATCCAAAGCAAACATGCACAGTTCTCGATTTGCAACAGGTTTCGTTCCTTCACCTTAGGCGTAAGTCGAATTTCTTACAAATAAAAAAATAATGTCGCGTACATCCAATTTTGACATTTATTACATTGGTGTCACTGGGGTATAAATTTTGACAGGGAGTGTAGAAAAAAATATTTTTTCTTATTTATATTCCATCGTCAGACGAGAACTGACTGCAAATATCTGGTTGACGTCGGTCCGCGAAATATTTTTCCCGGTTTTTTCACCGGTCCGCTGATGTAAAAAGGTTGGAGAACACCGATATACACAACATGCTACGCAGTTTCCCGTTGACGGTGACGTCTACGGAAGCTTTTGTTTTCTCTTCTAATGGCGTGTTCTCAGGTTCTGAGGGTGTCTCTATCCACCAACTATTTATTTGATTACATAAGCCAGCATTTGCGGGTCTAATTTCCACGATCGAAATAGATCTGTAAAGGTATAACGTTACAGTCTGAGATCACTCATGTAGGCGAGAGAAATATCCTTAGATGAAATATTGTGCCAGACTTCTGGATTGTTGGCTTTACTTTCCGCTCTATCAATTTGCCTGTACAGATGCGGCTTACTTTGATCAATTTAATGTTATTACTTTGTAAAAAAATCTGATTATTATAGAATAAAATTCAATATAGATTTGACAGTAAATTATAAAATATTTACTGTATTTATAGCTACATCTCTTTCTAAAACAATCTATTTGACGATATTCATTAAAAACCGTCAAAACTTCCATCAATTTTGAATGCAAATTAATTAATCTGATATATGTATGTTTATGTGCTGATTAATATAATAAATATATTGTATTAATCAGAATATATACTCACGTATCTAAATGCATGATAACCTATAACATGATTATAATTTGGATGGCGTAGATTAAAGAAACGTAAAGGTTGTAATTAAATATCGTCGTTGATAAAACAATATGAGCCTGGTGAAAAATATTGTTAAGTCATATATATCAGAAATTGTATTTCACAAAAATTTTTACCGTTCTTATTGAATGCGACAGTTTATATCGGCTAGACTTTTCTTATATTCGTCGTCGAACATTTCCCAATATTTTGTATACATTCTGTATATATTTAAAGTTTGAGTCGCATATTTATTATACACACGAGTTGCTGTAGTCTATGTTATCATAAACACAACATAACACAATATATTCATTTTAGGTATGACCTTAGAATATTAGTAGGTTAGCTGTAATTTCAAAGCGGGATACTAAACACGCCATGTATAATTGCCTGGAGATATTATCTTAATGCTTGAAGTTTTATAATGATTTAATTTTTAAATAAGACTGGTTGGTAATCCTAATATCAACATCAAAGCATTATTGTATTTCTCTTCGAACCATCTCTGTTTCCTCTTTGACTAAATGTAATGATATATCTTGAATTCATGTGTGAGGTATTTGAATTAAATATGATGAAGCAAATACAAAAAAATATGATTATGATGTAAAACTTTACGATTTAACTATGATGTAAATTTACACCCATGATTAAAGCTCTTGACAAAAGAAGCTGCAACGGTGTCGAAACGTTGAGTGATTCGCACCAAACATAACTCGGTTTATTTCAAAATTAATATACAATTCGTGTAAGGATAAAACTTACGTTTAAAAAATGATATAATATCTTTCAAAATCTCCGCTTCTGAATCGTTATTACTGTCTCGTGTAAGTGTTGCGTAGTCGTTCTTTCTGTGGCGTTGCCAACAGATCGCTGGCTCGGTGGTTGGTAATCTCTTCTCACACCGCCCCTCTTGGGAAATTGTTGGAAAATTTACGGCAAATATATATGTATTCGATTGTACCACACGGTTCTACCACCGGTGGCCATTTTAATAAAACAGTTTATTGACTTTTTTCTATTTAATTTGTTTGCAGAACCGAAACGGCTTTATCATTAAATCCTTCCTTTAATGGTATATCATCACATAGAACCTCTGTATTATTTAACGGGGCTGACCATGAAACGTTTATTACCCTGATATATGTTAATTTTCATTTATATTCTGTTAAACTTCATGTCATTATTTTCGTATTATTTATGTGTTGATTTTATTTGCTCCATTTATACAATATACATATGTACTTATCTAATCAGTCATAGAATATGACTCTTGTTGTTTTATTTCGTTCTGTTAATCTAGTCTACACACTACTTTCATAGGAAACATAACCCAACTTAAAAGCTCTGTACTCTTGGGCTTTCCTTCGTAGGCAAATGCTTAGTCTTGTTGGTAAAATTATTAACGGTTCAATATTTATATAGATTAATTAATGATTAGTGCTGTTGGTTTGAGTCCGGATTTTTTACTTCACATGTGGTATTTCTTTTTGACTCTGAATAGCCACAAAATAACACAAGTATAAATTAAATTACTTGGCGACAAAAATCTGTTCTGATTCGAGTCGCTTGTCGAGCATCCAAACACAATCTGGAACTGCCGGAGAGTACAGGAACATAGAAAACATGCTGTCAAAATAATCCATAGAAATTCATTCCATAAGTATATTTCAAGTTAACATATTTTCAATTTATTTAAAGGATTTTTTTATTGGAAATCAAATAAACGCTTACTTAAATAACTAATGGTTCTACATTTAAATTACAAAATTATTGAATTTTTATTTTGAAAGAAACTTGACTATGGAAGTACATTATAATTTAAGAAAATTTTCTTCTTGTAAGTGGTTTTATTTAAAATGAGTAATTAATTATTCTCAGGACAAAAGGTTGTTTGTTCTCGTTCTAAATAATCCACGTATCTAAAGTAAAGCGTCCATTAGGTAAAAATTATCACCACCGCGTGTCAGATGGAGGTCGGGTGAAGGAAAAGGCATTTCGGTTGGCGAAATGGAGGTGCTTCGCGTCTATAAAAGGCCCTTGGCAAAATAGCTTAGATAGGGCTGTTCCCTTGACCTGATTACAAATATTTAATAGCTTACTGGTAAAGATATTGTATCCCTACTCCCAATAATATTCCTCCTATAATTGTGCTAGCCAAATTTTTGTACATTAATCTTACTTTCCATATGTTTATGTTATTGTTTCACTATACAAATACTTAGAAGATTTATTCATGCAAATCCGTGTATGTACTAACATAAAGTTAGTAACTGAAAAATTAACACAAATGTCATATCCAAGAAGCGTGTTTCAGCAGCAAAAAATACCGGAAATGTTGAATACCATCACCTAATTAGGCGGTATTTTTGTAGAAAGTTATTTTTAATATACTATACAACTCAGCTTCTTACTCTTAGTTGAGAATTAAGATGCTTATCAAATTAAAAAGCACGTGCTTCAACTAGTGACACAACCAGTAGAATAACAAAGTTGACAGCTTTAATTTTATAATAGAGAATATATTTCCTTCCAGTGCAGGCTCTAGTGTGTATTGGCCACCCTGTGTGAGATCAGCCAAATATGTCACAAAGACTACATATGTCATTTATTTAAGCTTGTATCAAAGTTTATAATTGTTCTCAATCAAAGTAGCATATTTGAATTAGATAAATTTATATTACAATGGCACCTTGCTGTGCGTAGGGAATTTCCATCTTAATTATGAATACATAAAACGAAAATCCGAAAAAATGTATTGTATCACCACTTTCATATTCTCTATCTTCAAAGTCTGTCAAATTTATTATTATTTTTTATGATACATCTCAATTCAATAATATGATTCGATGTCGAATTACAAAAAGAATATAAATTGCTTATTTTCCTTGGATGTTCAAAAGTCGTTAATCGCTGCCAGCCCTAATCCTTAAAAGATGCGGCGTGAACTCGAAGCTCAAGGGAAGAAGTGAAAGCTATTTTTACAAAAAAAAACTTATTTAAAGAAGCCTGTAAGAACGCGTAGGAAGTCTATCTTATTTCCAACCCTACGCCTTATCTAGCCTCAGTTAGTTTCATTTATCTCGAGTCTATGTCTTTATTTTCATAATAGCTCTATTGAAAAAAGAATATTCTTGTCCTTTTCTGTCTCATTAATGACATTGACCTCTTAAATATGTATATTACAGCATCCAATACGTGAAAATTATTATCAATTTAAAAAATATTGCTTTTATTTACAACAGCAACTGTGAAATGAGATTAACTGCTTTTCAATAACGTTTGATATTTTTGACAATGATTGGCTAATTTTTCACAAACTTGTTTATTATAATAGTACTGTATTCAATTCGCATCACATTTTTACCCTGTTACAAATTATTGTAACGCAACCTCTTCCATTCTTCGCTGTATTAAGTACTGATTCTCCTATTTGATTTTTTTAAATGTTTGTGCACATCCGATATTTTTGTCGAATATTTCAAAAATAAAATTTTTGATACGAAAACGCAAGAAATAAATATTATATATTTGATGGAAATGATCGTGGGTGTAGCCGGTATTGTTCATAATATGATATTGTGAAATTAGTACAAAAAGTTATAATTTAAAAAAAAAAAGGATTCTATTCTTTTTTAAATCGATATTTATCCGTAGTTCATTTTTGTTGTTGTTAGACAAACACTCTGTCTCGAAACAAATATGCTCGACCAAAAAATATGCCATCGCATCACAAAAAATGCAGTGGTTAATAAATGTCAGGAGTCGACGTCGCATATCTTCAGAGCAGCTTTCTTTATTCACCCTCGCCCTCTTCACGTCCACCGTGCGACACGTATCAGGTCTCAGCCCAAGGTTGCTATAACTTTGAGTTAACAAAGTAATGCTCCGGAGGGATAGGGTAACCATATTTTTTTGACGTTTGTGTACGACAGTAGGCGCGAACCTTTTTAGTTACGCGTGCTAAAAATTCAGTTTACCCGAATTACCAAAATGTTTATTCATAAGTAATGTTTAGGATTTCATATTAATGCATCTAAAATATATGTATGTATTTGTAGTTGTAATTTATTTTGATTATATTTTTATATCTGGATCGTACTTGGTCACTGCTAGAAACGTAAACGAACAAATAGGTTCACCTGTATTAAAAATTAATACAACATTTTTTGTACTTGTTTCACAATAAATGTATTTAGATCAGGACCGGTTTCGCTTTCTTGCTTAGTTGTCGTTTGTCTTGGTTAGTTTTTGAATACATAACTCTGTATTTATACCAAATACTCGCGATGAGTCAAACCGGCCATGATCTAAATACATTTGCTGTAAAAGAAGTACAAAAAATCTTAGTAAGTATTGACAGCGAACACCTTGAAAGTGAGGTTTATCAGTCATTCTTTTTCTTGAAGTGGATTTTGTAAAATTGTATGAAAATAAAAAATTGTATCAAATTTTGAAACTGTTTTTCAATTATACCAAAAAATAGGATTCGGAATACAAGTATGTTTTCAAGCTGCGTCATACAATAACGATAGTGTATCTTTGTTCATATTTATTCCATTGTTAAAACTCAACCGCCGAAAAACTTACAATTCAAATGTTTTATCTTTCGTTATGAATATTTTAAAAAGTAGCACACAAATATGTAGATATTTTACTATGAGTCTTATTTAAATTACTTTATTGTGTTGTTTTTCTCAAGATTTTTTTTACTTTTCATATCACATATTCGTTCATTTTCATATTTTATCCAAAATATGAAAAATTTATTCATTCAGTGTAACTAATTCGAAAAAGGGTTGTGTTATTTTTCAATTTTTCCAAGAATACCTGACTTATAATTAAGTTCCCGCCTGACGTCCCCGGACGCACTTCAAAAGAGGACATGTTCGGGATAATCCGAATGTCTGGTAACCCTACACAGAAAACAAGAGAATTCACAAAACCTCCTCGTATACCAACACAAACAAGAAACTTTTACCAAATAATAAAGAAAATGTTTTGAATGTTCGTGAAAATTCACTGGCGTTCTAGATCTCGAGCATGATTTCGGTTGAAAATTGTACGCTTTATTCATTTCTCTAAATGTGCACATAGTCCTCTAACGATTTCTGATAATATCAAATTGTGAACGATAACCGTGAAACTGTGGTTTCGAAAACGTTATTTTCTTTTTGATGGCTACATTAACTGGGATTTAAAGCACTTATACTATTAACGATGTACCTATTTCCTAACGGTATTTTCTATCCAGATGATGCATCTGACACGTACCATAATATACTGAAATTATCTGCTTTAACGTTAACGTTTTTTAGATTGTGAAAGCAAAATATTATGATTTGATTTACGAATATAATATGATCACTGAATTTACCATATATAATATACATATCTATATTGCTCCCACTCTGCGTTTGACTGACATAGAGAAAGGTTTTCACGCTGTCATATTCCATTAATCCATCAATTGCATGTAAGAGACTGATGATAGGTTGAAAAGCAATTCCCGTCACGTTCGTTAGAGAATAATTGCGAGGAAGTCCAATGCGATGTTCCACCAACCTGCCACGCTTTAAATATACCATTGAGATAATGTTCGCCGGAAAGATTGACAGCTTCAAATACCTTGGAGTAAATATACTGTGAGAAACCAGTACACCGCAAAAGCTCTCTACCCGTCTAGATATAGCTATAACCTCATTTACTTTTATGCACACAAATTTTTATACGCAATTTTATTCGGCTTAAAGAAAATGTAACTACGTAAAAAAAAATATTTTGCCGGTACGGAATCTTGACAAATGGCAGAGGCTAGTAATCGGAGCTTCAAAAGCAGACACTTCCATTGGAAAGTGTGGCTACGGTAGATTGCCTTTGTTTAGAATTTGGAGATCAGGAAATGGTTTTGTAAAGCTCTTCGGTACGTTACGGAACTGGCTGGGACACGTTCATAATGGCAACATATGTTTTGAATAAAACATGTCACTATTTCGCATATATATATATATATATATATAAAAGAGTTCCGATGCTTTTTTTGCTATCGCTGACAAAGAAACGAAGAAATTTTCATCAAGATTTATTTTACCTTTCATATGAATATTCAACTCTATACATACATTTGTTTTATTTATTATTTTCATCGTAATTGCTTGTTTGTATTCCGAAACTCAACATGTATATCCGTATGTTTATATGTATATAGTGGTTCGTATCTGTTGTACTTAAAAAAATCAATGACGAGCGTTGGCTGCATTCTATTAGTAAATTTGATTGTAATCTGAATGAGTTTATTCATCCAGTGCATTTGACCCTTTTGCCATTGTTTTTGATAAGCCTTTGTTGAAACACGAATTACTCTTTATCTAATATAAATCTAATACGCTGGCAAATTTATCACATTACCAACAAATAACGGTTATTTTGACATTGAAAGTTTTCTAGACGTATGACGTAGGATGAAACGAAAAATACGATTTTCATTACAAACCCCTGTGGGCGGAAATAGCCAGTTTGTTCAGGGTCTATCGTCTTCAAGTATTGACAAACCATTTCAATGAAGGTTTAGCAATATCGCGTCGAAGTATTTATATTAAATTGACATAAAATAACTGTGTACCGCAATATTTGTTTCAATATATTGTTTGGTTTATATAAATAGAATTGATTTTTACTCTTATGAGTAAAAATCGAATAACTCAACCATAATTATCATACGAATACATTAATTATAACATTGATGCACGATATTTTTTGCGGATGTTCATATTTTAATTTGACTTAATATAAAAAAAATGCTAGTATTCATTCAAGACGTTTGAAATAAAAAAATTATAATGACAGCGTAAATCGTAGACAACAAACAATTTTATAGTAGCCCTTATACTTATCAGTATTAATCAAAGAAACTTGTCAATTAATACTAGCGTATACTTGTATTCTTTTTTAACGTATAATTCAAACGTTGATGAGCTTTTTTTTGTATTAATTGAAAAAAGAACAGCCTAAAGCCATTGACATTAATTATTTTTTTATCCTATTTAAAACTCATTAGCACTGGCAGGCGAATCCAATTTGCATGTCGCTTCGTAGTAAATATTATTTTTAGAATTTTCTCGATTCTCAACTACATCTGCTTGCGTGTATGCATACAACGTAGTTTTATTATGCAAAATATTTTCTTGAGGCAAAAGATTGATTGGAAATAAAAGTAACTGTAGATCGAGATGAGGCATTGTTTTGTTGAACTATTTTGATTATTAATAATAGCATATATGTATGTTAATTTTAGATACATATTTAAAGTGTACAATAAACGGTCAAGTTCTGAAGCATATTGTAAAATTATAGCAAAAATAGGTTACCCACGTTATACCTATGTTTTCCAGAAATACTCTATTATCTTTTACATATTTAAAAAATATATTTTGTATTTGTCATCAGACTAACATATACCTCCTGTTCAATAATATAATAAAATAGAACATTACAATAATATTATGACTGTCAACATAAAAATGAGCAAAGCCCTCGGACTACTTCATAAACAATTAAATTTTTAAATTAATTAATATGTAGGTACAAAATTTGCAAAGTGTTGCATGCACGGCGCCATGGATTTTGTGACAAAAAAATAAATATAATCGATCATAGCGTTAAACCGGAATTAATGAAGACATTAATGTGTATGGAAGGTTACAACTTAATTTCAATGTATATTATGTATATATAAAATTACTGATATAGCTTGTTATGACTGGATTATATCTACGAATACAATATAAATGTGATGTGAATTTTAATATTCTTACTTTGTTACTATGTTGATGATAGTGGTTGAACTATATAACGAAGTAATATATAGCTTTCTTATGGATATTTGTGGTAAACTTTGTCCCTTTGGGCGTTTCTTTATTAACTTTGGCACTGCTTAGGAAAACATCGGATTGAGTCGTAAATATATTGGGCTTATAAAGGTCGAAGGTTTGTCTAGATTGGTTTATCTCTCAGGCCACGCAAAATGTGTTACCGCCGTAGCGAATTTAACGCCACAATATGCCTAATTTTCCCGCCGGGCTAAGCGAAATAATTATTATGTTATGCGATTTATCAACCGCAGACGACCCAATTATCAAAAACACCCAATACATACGTATACCCAGCTTAATTTAAATTCAGAATCTTTAGTATAAACTTCATAGTTAATAGGCATTTATACTTTTTTTAAACTTTATTATAATCATAATAAGAAAGTATGTACGACTGAGCACATTTACAAATTATTTATCTCTTTTAATCTGTAACGCGTGTATAATAACATTTAAAATTTCATACATAATGCAGCCTGTTGCTTTAGTACATGAATTAAACTTAATACCAATTTTCCAGGAATGTGATGGAGTGTCAACCTTGTTGATTTCGGTTGCGGAGCTCACCGGTTCGAACTCAGTACGGATAGTTTCATAAATTGATCTTTTGATTTCTGTTCGAAGGCATACATGTCGGTGATGTTTAAAATTACATCCCACCCTTTCCAATCCTAAAAATCAGAATTAAGATTTACTTCTATTTACTGTTATATATAACATTAATGCATAGATTATAACCGATGATATGCCTTCTTAAGATGACACATGCAATATTTTATTTAAATTTGAATGCCGCGTGTTATGATTTGTAATTCAATATATCTTAGTATTTGGATGTATAACATATTTAAAAACAAGATTTCTTTATTGAGTGTAAATATATGGCCCTAAAATCATTTATTGAATAACAAGAAAAGTCTTTTAGCGAAGTTTTTAGAATTTACCCATATTGAGTGATATTCAGAATATGCTATGAGTTGTAAGTGAGGACGCATAAAAAACGCGAACATTTTTTGCGTTAGTCGTCTGTCTGTTATGTATTATGTATAGTTTGGCCATAAACGCAAAAGAACAAGATAAAACTTTCAAGCAATATTGAGCGAAAATACAATTTGGGTATTCCAAAAATGAATAGTGTATGAATATGCTCAAAGCGTCTGAGTTTTTTCTACATTAGTGTTATTTATTTGTATGAATAAACATTATTTACAATTTATATATTAAATGCGTTCATCGTGACCCGTACCTTGAACGGAGCATGTAAAAACCAGGTGTGTATTCAGTTGGAATTGAAGCATATAAGTAGTTTCTTCACATCGTTTTGCGGATTCGTCCTTATACAAATTTGAATCGTTTGAATTTTGTATTTTTTCTATGAGTTTTGTTGGTAACGCTTATTGACAGTCAGTTCTTTCGTGCACTTAAAACGCATGAAGATGCCGAAAGGCGAAACCCGGGTCGTTAGCGACAAAGATCAAGGAAAAGTTCAAAATTCAAACAATTCAAATTTGATATTGAAATTTCATCAAGCGTAAAGCCAAGCCATCATTAAGCCATATGAAAATTTTCATAAAAAATTCTATTGAAGTGCGCGTGTAATTATAAAATTCTTAAGACCATAAACATACATGTTTTACATTTTTATCTCCATAATAACGGATCTCATGACCAAATTATGTTTCTTTCTTATTAAAATTTGTTCTTCGCGTAGCTCATATGTGACGTCAGTTGCTGGGAGATGTTGGGCCGACCAATCGTTGCCTCGAGAGGTGAACATATTTTGCAAAGAACTTTGTGTATTTTTTCTTATTTCGATGTCTATGGCAATAGCATTATTAATTTTCTATCTCAAGTATGATACATTTGCGATTTATGTGTTTTAACAAGAACAAATAAGTATGTAAAGATATCTTAAGCCCCGTAAAAAAATTGGGTGTATTGTCATACAAAAGATAAAAAAACGTTCTATGCGCGTTTGGCATCCTTACGCCCACCTTGATTTTGCCCGTATATCGATTGAAAGAATCCGCTTCTGCAAAGAGGCATCCTTACCGTTGGAGGTTATTTATTTTATCATTATGTACGTTTATTTTGCCGTTGCGTAGAAACAAATTTCATTTAATTCTGCTGAATAAATAATAGCTAATATTTAACGAGACATAAAGTACCTACCTTTTTTTAAATTAACATCTTAAACAGGTATCTGCGTTTGGTGAACAAGTAAATAATGACTTCTAATATTGAAAATTATAGCTAGAGTCTTTTTTACATATAAATTGTGTTGCCAATTAATTGCTTAGTGTGTTCAACAAACTAACACACCTAATGTGGAATATGTCTTTTGAGTATAATAGAAAAGCATTAAATGGTGGTTATAATTGCAAATTGCCAAACGCGATTGAAAATTCAATAAGATATCGCAAATCTTTTGTAAGACCTTAATTAGTTTTAACATTTTCAACGATATTGCTTCAGATGTCAGTATATTCCACGTATACGTGAGTATGTTCATAACAGTTCTACTTTCATTGTTTTATTCGTTTTTAGTGTTTATTATGGCTATGTCGATATACTCCATATGTTCTACTGAGATTGTAAGTGGTGATTAACATAAATAAAATATCTACATACTTGTTAAAGTTGGTTCGTGCTAAGCTCATACTAATCTTGGATCTTCCGCATTATACCCTCTACGCCGTAGACTATGCGCTGACATGGCGTAGCACTGAAAGTATTGACGATATTAGTATGTCTACACCTTGTTTAACAAATCGACATTCTCCAGAAGCATTCCTTATCAATCCATAGTAGACGATCTGCATAAATCTTTATCTTATTTGACCTGAATCGGTGTATTAATTTAGTTTAGTTTATTTGACAGGTTCCCAATTAACAATGTCGAATTTATGTTATACTAGGATAATGTAAATAATATAATTTAAAATTGCTACCAAAATCATTAAACAAGAATTATCTCATACTGCAACGTCGTCTACTTTATTTGTCTATTTATAAAAAAAATATTTGGTGGTAAGATATTGAGCCGTGATTTAATATGGTGAATTTTCTATTGTAGATAGTAAGTAAACGTGTTTAAATCATTGTTTACTGACTCCCATCAGCCCAACAGCAATGCGAAATATCACGTTTTTCACGTCAGCAAATTTGGTCTCCATGACGTTTTTTGTTTTGTGTTTTCTAACCATGTGCACACAATATGGAGTTTATAGAATCCCCAATGGTGCTTGTTTCACTCGTACAGTGAGAACTATTCAACAATGAAATACGCTACCTACCTAGAATCTTCGGATAGGAAATAAGCATTATAAATATCTCCTGACTAAATATATGTCAAGGCATTAGATTTAACGGAAGGAATGATTCCGGTCACTTAACATTTTACCTGTGAGATAAAAAGGCAAACACACGAAGCATACTGTGCGTGAATGAAAATGGTTGACGCCCGCTAACATGTCCGTCACAAATGACGTAGGTTCTTCCGAAAGAACGCGCTTCATCATAAGTGATGGATGATTTCTCATAAAGCCCTTTTTATTTTGACGAAATACCAATACCACGCCTAGTTCCATTTACAAAAAATTCCCGCGCATTTTTTATTAAATTCTTCATGCTGCCAGTTCGCGGTGATCGTATTGGAAAAAAAAGTTTTGAATCTACGCAATACGTTTCTCCGTGTAGAATTGGCGATTATTTGGCGGAGAATAATAGCCTTATCCATTATCACGCAATATCTGTAATCATATATTTTTGTGTCAAACGTAGTGTGTGATATGCAATAAGTATTTCTAATCTGTTTTAATGCTATTATGACGGTATTGCAATTCCTACTCAAAATGTATCAAATATTACAAAAATTTCTGTACAGTGTATAAAATATAATTATGTTCAAGAGAAGTAAGTTAACTTTCCATGAATAATCGTCTATAATATAAATTATATACGTAATTTATTACTGCAATTTGTATTATATTAGAAGAAAGGCCCTTTTTTGATTGTTTATTTTATTATATTTGTTGAAGAGTGACCATAATGGATTTGAATTAATTATTAATTATAATATTTCTTAACCACGGGCGCTAAGTTTTTTAAAAAAGTTTAGTTGAAAAGAATACATAAGAATGAAATAGTGGCGATCAGTAACTCGAAAAATCGAATCAAACCCTGCAAATAAATAACTGTTACATCAATCTCTATCTCTATATATATAAAAATCTGGACACAAATCTTTGTCGCCAAACTCCTTCGAAACAGCTGGACCGAGTATTATGAAATTTTGTATGTATATTTGTTAGATATGAGAGAAGGTTGTAAAGTATATTTCATACCGCTAAGTGAAGGATGTCTCTATCAAGACGTATTTTAATATTTCTGACATCTGACATCTGTCATTATTTATTATTTTTGTTGTTAAATCACAGAGGGCGCGCGTGAAGTTTGACAGTTCATACAGCGAATTAAATTTAAGCTTTGCAAAGCAGTCGCAAGAGGCGCTTTTCATAATCGTATGAAAATATATCACATCAAAGTTTGTTATTCAACATTGATACAACGTGCATAATAGCAAATTTTAAATATTTTTGTTTATTTTGACCAATCCGGATAATCGAAAATCCGGGTAATCGAGGTTCTACTGTATTTCATTTTCCTACTTTAGGATAAAAAATATATTACTTTTTTAAAATTTACAGTTATCTTTTAAGAGATCAAAAAATGAATATGTCCGTTCCTTTAATGAAATACATTGAATTGAGAAAATGAATGGTTGGTGTTTTTTGTTTTTATCAGAGGTTATCGTCTACAGCGCTCCATTCCTTTCATAGATCCCATCCCCACACACTTACAATACATTCGTTATTTTTTCCTTAACAACCAAAATATTCACTTGAAATAATTTATATGGCAGAACAACGTTTGCCGGGTCAGCTATCTATTTATATAAAACAAAGTCGTGTTAGTTACACCACTTATAAGTGGACGGCTGGACCGATTTTGTTGATATTTCATTTTTTGGCTTTGTCACTGTCCCGAACAGCAGAATAAGTATTTCAACATCCCAAAATATCCCATTAGATCAAGCTCATTGGATCATCCTGGCTTGGCATTGTACAATTTACAACAGAAGGTTGGCTCGGTAGTCATCATGCCTCAAAATCTGTACCAACCAAAACTATGTAACGGAACACGTTTGGTGGTGAATGTGATTCACGAAAAATATCCGATGTCATAAGGTGCTTCCAAGAAGGGGATAAGCCTGAGTACAACCCATCCATCAAATAGTTTAACAGAAAGCAGTGCAAGAATGCTACGCGATCATTTTGATTCTCTTCAATTAAGCTGCCACGTGAATTACATTCATTTCAATGTAATTAAAATACTTCATTTTGATTTTTGCACATTTATTTTCCATATTCATTTTGAGTATTGATTTTGACTTAATAAAAAACTAAATTTAATTCAGCTAATACGTTAACACATCTATTGATTCTGAGGCGGTGCGAAGTTCGCCGGGTCAGCTAGTATTCAATAAAAGTCTGCGAAGTATTTGGAGTTTAATTTATTTTGTTCGTCAGAAAAATGCCAGCCAAATCGATCTACAGCGCAGACTATCCATATTGTTTACCAATTTAGTCTAAATTGGCCAGACTTGGTAAACACACGATTTTTATACAGCATGCCCGCTATCAGTTTGGACCATATGGATTTCTCATAGACTATTTCAATAGACGAGAACAATTTCACAAAATACTGATAATACGATTAACTAAGAAAGGAATAGTTGATAACTGATATTGGTTTCAATATGACCAATTTTGAGGGTTCGGGTGGAAAGAGGAAAACACGTCACATACATCCCACCCTTTTTGGGTACCTACACTATCATACATCAGTTGAAGAGAAAAACTTAATAAAAAAAATAAAACATTTTTAGTACTCATTCCACATAAAACTTATTGCATCAGGACCGGTTTCGCTCATGGAAAGAATTATCAACTCATCAGTTGATAATGCTCACCACGAGCGAAACCTGTCCTAAACCAATAAATTTTATGTGGAATAAATATTAAAAATGTTTTATTATAATGCCATTCTACCAAGTATTGACAGTGAACACCTTTAAAGAAAATCTTATTAAATGTCCTATCCGGAATGTAGACCTGTGAGTATGATACAGAATTAGTATGATAAACGTAAACATTGACTACTAAAATATGGTGATAACAATGCTTAAAAAATACACCTTTGATTGAATTTATAAAGTGTCTTTAAATTGGTTTTATTTAGCTTCATGTAACATTAATCATTAAATACTTTGACTTCATTATTCTCTTCCATCCGCTTGTTTTATTTATATTTAAAAGGTCTGTATGAGTAGTGTATAATGAAATTTTTCTTCGGCAAGATAATATACAAGAACCTTCCATGTATTCGATCACGCCCCTCAAAGGAGCAATTTCATTTTATCGGACCCTCATGTAAAGAGAAGAGAAGTGGCGTCGCGGCGCCGCGTAGCAGAAAAGGCGTCCTTGCCATATTTTTCCGCGCCCTTTCGTGCTTATACTAAGATCCTGTCTCATCTAGGGGCACTGCTAAATGTCAAAAAGGTCATTAAAAATGGTATAGCCCAACGGAAATTACTCTTTCAATTACAGAACCGGTATTAGATTATGAAATTTCGATTGGTTTCTATTTGAAAATTGGTTTTCAGGGAAACAGTTTTTTCCTATAAAACAGAACCGGTTGAAGTACTTTAATACATTTTATTAGTAATTGTTACTTCAATTATTCTATTTAACCTTAGTGTGTAAAATACGATTAAGATTTTAAATTTCTATAGAAGAATATTATGCTGATCAAGTAAAGAAGAGGACAAGGATAACTTGCTTGAGTTTGGCCCACCGACGGACCGGTAAGCCACACCACACCGTCTTGTATTATAAGAACAATAAACATGGTATTTGAAATTACTTATGGGGAGCATTGGAAATTATAAGCTGATAAGTATTTTTTAATTTGTTTTACTGTATTTTTTTTAAATTTTATATATTGTCTGTCCTTGGTGGATCTTTTATGCATCAGTTGAATTTGCTCAGTCATTTAAAAATATCCGTTTAAAGTGTAAATTCCTTGATAGTGCGATGCTGAAAAATATCTTTCAAACGTCTTTATGTAAATATGATAATATACGCCATAATAGCATTTCATGATTTTCTTATTCAAATGTAGTGTCTTACTTTGCATGGCTATACTACAAGAATTCTGGCCTTAATGCATTGCCCTAG
Organism: Himalopsyche kuldschensis; assembly: GCA_028554975.1. NCBI lineage: Eukaryota > Metazoa > Arthropoda > Insecta > Trichoptera > Rhyacophilidae > Himalopsyche > Himalopsyche kuldschensis. The sequence goes on from JAHFWI010000003.1 coordinate 21,379,705, forward strand.
TTAGAACACCCTCCACTTATAACCAGCTGTTCAAAATGATAAAAAATATCACCACTTTTGTTATATTGTTTGAAGAAGGGTTAGGCTACCGGTATCCTATAATTTTGAAGTCTGTTATTTAATAAAACTCAACATTATTAACGAATACATACCACTATTCGCATTTTTTTCATGACCATGCATATTCACAATGTGTATTATATTGACTCTTAATGGACCTTAACTTAATTGAAATGGTTATCCGAAATACGATTGTTATTCGGGCGCTTAACCTCGCTTTTTAGATTTAGTGCGGATAGGATGAAGTTAGGAAAATAAGTATTAGTGCTGTAACAGTTAAGAAAAAATGATGCATTTTTGGGGAGAGTTTCGATAACAGGGTGCGCTTAGAACAGGACTCGTGGTTTCTTAATAGCTCTCGCTGCGTGGCGTTTAAGATATCGAATGGGTGGAATGGAATGCACAAACAATAATGCCTTAAAACACAGATCAATAAATCGATTCAACTTTTTTCCAAAACTGTCCACATTGAGACTCGATCTCGTATATATGTTGAGCACTCAGCCACGCGCTTGGTTTGCAAATATTTTGTTATTTATTGGCTTACTATTACTACCGATAAATGTGTCAGTGAAGTGGATGTCATTTCAAGTTACAAATAATTTCATCGACAACTTCGCCATATGACCATTTTATTAACAAATTAGTATTCAATTTATTTTTCATTTCACAAAACATGATAAAGTTTATAATTTATGTATAATAAAAAAATTATTTTTCTTTCAATGTTATACATAAATGTTAAAATACCACGTATCAACATCATGATATATTATATAATTATTTAATTAATTATTTCGCAATTTTAATTAAAATTGCCGGGGTCTTATTTACTGAAAAATTACCTTAAAAATTATTTCACTATGTTTAAATACTTTACCTAAGTCAATATAAGCAGATGTCAGGAGTTATTATGCAAATGTCGTTTGGGACTCTGTTATTCAACAATGTTGTCTTTTCTGTTTAGAATTTGGTATACCTCGTTGTGGTTTAGTACCCTCACCCCGAATTCTGTCAGATTGAAGTGTGTTATTCTGTTTCAAATTTCAGCAGATCCCACTGGATTTGAAATTCGTTTTTTTCGCCTTGTCTGCCCTCTGAGCCTGTTTTCCTGCTTTACGTTTGAAGGTATATACATCTATTTACAACTAATGAGCGACTATCTTTATCAAGATACACTATTAAATTGTATTGTTTATTTTTTAACCGCTTGATGGAGTCAAAATTAAGACGCGCTGGAGTCAAACTCCCCTTATCTTTAATTCTATGAAATTAACTTCACATAAAACCTTTCTATTTAAATTATAAAAAAACTTGATCCATTATCGGCGTCAATTCACCGCTGCGAAACCAGTTCATAAGATCACAATAGTCTTTTACTCATTTGTGAGATGTATATAGTAGAAACATTAATAAAAAATCTATGATTTAGTTGTTAAGTGTCTTTTGAGTCGTGCGTTTTGAATACGTTTCAGTATAATAATGGTGCAGGATAATAAAATGTATCTTACGTTTTGATGGAAACTATATTTTTTTCATATCCTGTATAACTAGCGAGTATACGCAAAAGTATTTTTTTATTCCCGGACGAGCGTGAGATGAAATTAAAACATAAGTAATCGTTGATCTTATTGATTGAATTGGCTAGAACTCCACGATAACACGGCGAGAAAATAGCTATGTATTTTTGTAGAACTAATTTTTCACTGTTCTAAAATAATCGGGTTTTAATATATTAATCCAACCTACGACACTTTGTGACATTAAAACAATCAGCGACAATTTTCGTTATCGTTTCTATTGAAAAACAATGCCAACATTCACGTAAACTTTTCAATAATATCAAGTACGCAGTAGTGACAGCAAAAACATGTTTTTTGGTTGTGTCGCAGGGTTATTGTTAATTTTAAAATTTACGTCACGGTGCCTTATATTTTATTTTTTTGATGCAGATTATTTTTACCAAGACCTCTCATCCCTCGAGGTTAGTGCTGTACATCTCTTCATTATTTATATAAAACATCTAAGTTCGTTTGATACTGCGCGTGACTCTTTACACGAAGAGTATTTTCCGTTCTGCGGATACAATTTCAAATGCCGTCGTGTCAAGACTCTACGAACGTATTTTTCATCTTATTTTTTATTCACGAAGAATTTAACGTTATTTAATGAGTATATAATAATTTGTAGACAAAAATGAACCGGAATCAATGGATTTTAATTTGAAACTTAGTGTCAATTAAAACAAATTCAAAAATCTAATATATATTTCGATACCTGAGTGTAAGTTGAAAGCTGGTTTAAACTTTTCATACATATAACCTCGTAGATATTTTAAGTTCCGGGTACGTCGGAAAAAATTGTATTTTTTATTGAAAAACAATTTATTGATTCCTATTATTGTACTGGTCGTCTTAGAACTCAATTTTCAGTATCTCTGTTTTTTTAAAGATTTGATGGCAAGCAATTCGTCGAAAAATAATGTTTCAACAATTAATTACAACTGATTATCTAAAAAAAATTAGAAAAGATTAAAAAATACTTTGTTATAAGACTTTAGATCCATAGACATATAAAGAAGCTTTAAATCTATCCTTAATTTTTAGCCTTAAATATTCTCATAATAATTTAAAATTCATTTACACTTATTTTACACCTTGCTACAAGGATGGTTATACTATTTTTGTAACGATATTGTTTACATAATACTTTTGCGTGAATAAGTTACAAAAAATCGATTATTTTACACCGGAATATGTTCCGTGCGAATTATTTAGTGTATTTCAAGATATCATCATACATTCTTGACACGGTTATAGGGGTAAATGAAATGAATGCTTTGTTAATTTTCCGTTTGTCTTGCTTAATCGTCGGCTGTCCTTCGCTAATTTTTCTAGCCCATTGAGTTTGCTATAAACCTTTTTTTGGTCGCAATTTCGGCTTATTGTTGATGTTGAATTAGGGGAATAGTCGGATACCCGCATAGAAACAATAGAGGAGACAACACAGAAGAAAACAAGCCATTAGCGAAGTCAAGCGGCGAAATAAAGGGACTCTCTTGCAATTGAATTAGGCACTCGGTTTGCGGATAGCAGCGTCTAATTTTCTCTTCTTAATCCCGATTCTGGTACTATAACATTCTCACTAAAAAGCTTCATAACGTGTTTTCTGCTTCCTATCTTGCTGTGAGTAAAGGCACTTTCTAATGACTGTTTTAAGGCGACGCGTGACTGAGTCGCACTCGCAGAAAATTGGACGGACTTATGCCGGAAGACGGAAGTGTCTTATATACTTCCAGCTGTTGGCACTCGGTACTTCAAAAGTTTAAATAATGCTTGTTTGAACGTTTAAAAAATAGCTTAGAATGAAACCAACCGTAACATAACGTGAATACTAAAGGCTTCATTCATATTTTTAAAATAACATAATAACCAGTACCCTTGAAATTATATGCAAAATCAAATAAAAAAGACAATAAGACAACCAGAAATCATGAGAAATAAAATCAACTATCTTTTGTCGTTCCAACACTGAAATAGTAATAAAAAAACAAAAGAAAAGACATTCGTACTTAACGGAAATAGTAAGTAGGTAACATACTACTATAATATTCATTCCGATAGCATTTCCAAAAAGACATATTGAAATTCGTTCAGTATAGTGGCCTTACTGAGAACTTTTTATCGTTTTATTTTTAACACATGTCCACCACATTTGGTCTCCTCATGGAGGTGTTTAAATATTTTTTTTTGCCAGAACGGCTTTTTACTCGCACAACTTTTATTTTAGTTTGATGAGAATAGGGGACAGGCCTAATAGTTACCTAGTCGCTCTCGATATGCCCGGCTTATAGGTTCGGCTAGATGGGAAGGAAATTTAAGACAACACAAACAACCATGCATGCGAACAGAATCGATAAATCAGCTGAAATAAAAATGCTGCTCGCACCAGGGCTTGAATCCGTGAGATTCGTCATGGAAGCCAACGACGTTGACCACTGCACCACAAATAACATGCATACATAGCTATTTACTTTCTGATTTTTTCTCCAATTTGCATTGAACGTTTATTCGAGCTTCTTGTTTATAAATTGAAAACTTACAAAATTTTGTTTGGTACCTGAGAGACGTCAATGTTTTGTGAGAAATTATTGATGTTTTTCTTTAGACGTGATTGTATTAAATATGCATACATTCTAAAGTGCATCAACCTTAGAAAGGACATAGGTCCTGAACTGTCTGGAGGCATTGGGAATTATAAAGATGTTACCATTTATTTTTCATTCAAATTCTCACACTTCATTCAGTGAATCATGTACAATATATTGAATTTCAGAGCTTATTAAAAGTTTCAGTTTTGTAACCTGTGTATACTTGAATCTCACTGCGACTTGAATGTTAACAAGCAATGACATTATTGACCCCTGCGTCGTTCTCTTTGCATACAATAATATCAAAGATAACAAGCATAGAGCTAAATAATTTCAGTGTCATTAAGTTGAGTGAAATAAATTATTGGTATTAAGAAACGTGCAAAGCAATTCAATTATATAAAAATACACAATTTTTACCTACGTGGTCGTAACCAAGGCCAGACATTTTTTTTTATCAGAATTTGTTAGTCGCGTTTGTCTTTTGAGTCACCAGTCACAAGGGCTGTTCAGTTAATCAATGCACTGCCTATTGAGGTGGACATTTTTAGCAGTGAACTTGCTGCTTTATTTTTAAATTTCGTTTTTATTCTTATGATTTTTATGTAAAAAAATTGTTTTGCTTTTTATGTTTTTATCTTTATTATATTTGTCAAATGCATTGCGGATTGGCATCAGCTGTAATGCTATCAATTATATTTTTTTCTAACGATCAATATTACAAAACCATATCATTCCAATCATTTATGTTAACATATTACTTGTGTGAGAAAGCTATACAACCGATACAGGTGTTGAAAAAACCCAACGCTATTGATGTTATCGGAGTTTAATCTTCACAAACTTTATTTCTACCATTGCACGCTACGGATTTACATACCGAACGAATCCCTTTACACAACAGTGTTAAGAGGCTTTAAATGATGTCTCAGGAGCATCACAAAAGTTTTTCTATACACTACAGTGTTCTTTAATGACAGTGTATAATGGAAAACTTCTGTGCTAAAATTTTATTGTCATCCGTGTGATCATGTATTTTTTTAAAAATTCTATGTGATTTACACTTGTAGAAGTGATCTTGTTTAAGTTGATTGATCACTTTCCATCTCAGGAAGTTCTTTAATGGTGTGATAAACATAATGTAGCTGATTGCCACTCTAAACTTGAAGAGCTTGTCGTCGAAGCTCAATTAAGACATCGTAAGTGTAACCATAAGCAGTCAAAGCTTTGCAATTTCCATTCATTACTTTTTACAAGAGATTATATACAATTAACCGATCCTCTCAGATAAGCTTCATCTTATTTAGTAATACTAATACTAAATCTCTTATCTTACACTAACTTTTGTACCCGCCATCACTGCATACGGGCTTGCAAATGCAAATTATTACCAAAAGTGACTGAAGCAGTTACCTATCATTTGGCTCATGTGGCTTAAGATCAGCACAATCTGTGTATGTCGTAACAATTTTATTAAATGTGATTTAATTCGTATTAATATAATAAGTTATATAATTATATTGACGACGATAAATTTTAAGCGCTACTTAAATATAGTACTTGACTTAACCTGAATCAACGCTAACTACCAGCTGTTGTAGTTGAAATGCCTCATTTCAGTTAAATAAACACTATATATTTAAATAGGTATGTCCCTTATCTTTTCTACATACCAGAATATTAATGCACGTTTTTGCGGAGCTACCATTTTTTACAAAGCTTACACAATTTTATAGTATAAAAGTACAAGCTGTTTCATATTTTATTCAAATATAAGCAATAAGCATTTTACATAAAAATGTGTGGTTAAAAATATTATATTATACATGTATGATTTTTTTTATAATACGCATCAAAACTAATGTTTATGAATACGAAAAAAATATTACTCAAATTCACCGATAAACCTTTTTAAAATCGATAAAAGAATTGTTGTGACTAATATTTTTTAGCTTATCGCTCTCTTTGCACCCTATTTTTACAATCAAATAGTGTCGATGAAAATTAATGAATATATAACATTCATGCATACCATTGAATTTGTCCATTCTGAGACACGAATCATTGAAAATGCAACATAATAACATTACAATTCCAGAGGGTTACTTTTTGACTATTTGGCCGCTCATTATTAATGAATTGGAAAAATCCAGTTATATTTTAAAGCCCTAAATATGACTCTTATTTTTTTTTTTTTAAAATACTGTTATAAATGCTACGACTTTCGTTTGGGGTCTACGCCGTAGACCTTTCTTTTGCTATTTAACATTTCATAAGTCTTATCATATATTGTGGCGATACTCACTTATCTGATAATGATAGAGAAATATGCACCAAATATAATAATTCAAATCAATGACAAATAGACTGTTAAAGAAAGTAAAATAATGAATTTACCCCTTTATTTAATTATTAGCATTAAATTATACATACAATTTTTAAAACGTTTTTTTGTATTGAATTTAACTCGCGAAAATTACTGAAGGTCATATGAAGAAAACCATTAATTATATAATTGCATATTTGAATTGTTAATTTTAATTAATATTTCCATTCTTTTTTTTGTAATTGAGATTGAACAATCGATTTTTAAACATAAAATTGTTATTTATAAAGCTTTTTATGTCCAGCTGCTACAGAATCATTATCAGCTGTTTAAAAATGTTTGTCGAAGGTTACTTTTAAAGCCTGGATTTATAAAGAGTCTTTACTAAAAACATATATGATAGTGCTTATTATTTTCAAATATTTTTGATAAACTTAGGTCCTAATATATCCGTATTAATGGTTTTATCAATTTAAAGTGTCCATACTGTTTGTTCACAATACTCTGGCGTTCCATTTCGGTCGTGGCGTATTGATCCGTCGGCTAGTTAGGGCGGAGAGTGTGGGCGGGAATCGAGGGGGCAGGGTAGGGCGATGGGCGCGAGGGGAAGGCGGAGTCTCGCCTATCGATCGGCGGGAGTAATGTCCGCCCACGACTAAGACTGCGCGCGCACCACGGCAAGAATATTCATGAACCGTGCGGCCGAGACGGCGATATTCGATGGCTGCGTCTCGCTCGTTTTTCCGACGTAGAATTTTCACTGCTACGAGAACTCTCTATAAAAAAGCTCAGATAACCATATATGAGCGTTCTCTATTGTATTGCATAATAATAAAACACTATGGTAAACATCTGGGAAGCTAAAAGCTTCGGTTTTATATTCAAATACATACACGTCAATTGTGGTATATTTTGTTATCATACATAAGTATATGTAAAATTCTGTTGGATCGTTAGGAATATGATGTGTTTCCATAGTAATCTGGCTATCTAGTGTAATTGACACTGAAAGAAAACTCTCTTTCTTTTGTTGCGACTGTTGGTTAATTAGTAAATTTATTAATTGCAGTTTTGTTTCACCTGTTCCTAGCAATATATTTTTTATTCAAATACATGTAAATAACAACTGCCAATCGTTTCAAATTTAAAAGCTACCTAAGTCAAATCTTTCAAAAGATTTTATAAATATATCGTTCATTTATCAGTTAAAAAGTCTCATCATATCCGCATTTTTTTTAAGATTTGAAGACATGTATGTTAAACACGTAAAAGATATTGCAATACATATGATTCTATTAAAAATAACTATAATATTCGAAGGGGGTTATTGCTAAAGGCCCAAGACCCACAGAGGGTGTTAAAGCCAAAAAGAAGAAGTAACATGCAATATATTCATTGTATCCCGCTGTTGGAATATTTTAAACGCCCTCAAAAAGGAAATAGATTGCTGGGTGAAGTGATCCTCATTGTTCTACGCTGACCTCATATAGTTATATACACTGCTACATTGCGAAGAATGCTTATAATCCAAATCGTATTTGATGATTTTGAAAATTTCAAATTAAATTTAGCAATAATTGAATGAAAAGGCGAAGAGTTTTGTGTGCCTAATGCCACTCGTATTAAAAGTAACCTCCAGGTGACCATGACTTGTTTGCCGTGTTGACCTTTTCATTAAAAAAACATTCTGAATAAATTTCAATGTCTTTGTATTTTCGGGATTATCGTTACATTGTCTGGGATACGCTTTTCCGAGACAAAATGATGCATAATGAAAATGTATTACTATTTTCCAACATGCGGCTGGGACATTTATTATTATTTTATTTTACATTAATATGAATGTATTTTGGACTAGCCACATACAAATTAATATTATCTTTTGACTTATTTTTTGTTTTCATTCTTAAACAGTATTCTAATTTCAATCTCCATACAACATAATGGATGAATATTTATTATTATTTTCAATACTAGTGAATTAATTTACATATTTTGCGTTTAAAAAACTTTGACTATATCTCTAGTGTTATTATATATATTGTAATTTTGTATGTGAAAGAATCGAGTTATTAATTTATTTACTGCGAAACAATAGATTATCACCTGTCCAGATATAAATGTTTTGATTTTCTTTGATTATTAGAAAAATTGCATACATTATAGTTTCTCTGTCTACGAATAATGTGCTTACTTTGTCTTTGGTGATTCCCCTAAAGATTAATATTTACTTTATAATTGTCTTCATCTGATTATATAACGCAGGTCCGGTTTCGTTCGGAGAAATAGCATTGAATATTATCTATTTTGTACCTTCTACAAGTTATATGTTACTTTTATGAGTATATATGCATACATATATTTAGATTATGTACATATGTGACACATATATAAAAGACGTCACAACACTTCGCTTGCGCATTATGCACAAACAGAGGGAGATTTAGTGCTGAGCGAATTTTGACTGGTGGTTTTGCCATTTAATTTGTAATAATAATAGTTATTGATAGATAGAAAATATGTTTTTGCTCTATTAGTCACAAACGTTTCAAATTAAATAATGTAAAAAAACAAACACATAAAAAACTTACTTTGATTTATTGGTTTATATAATATAAATATGACTGTAGTTTTCTTCATAAAATAACAAAGCATAATGTAAAAAGTTGAGTAATATTGAAAGAAAATAACCGACGCTGTTGACATTGTCAACAATATCGAATTATATTTTCTGATGGAAATACACTATGCTCGTTTAATCCGTAGAATATCCCTAATAAATTCAAAGGTTCAACAGGTTTATTTGTATTTTCTCTTCTATATACATAGATAGAGAATTCTTCAACCACGAAAGGATTACAATTCAGTGACCTTCGACGTGACTATAAAACACCTTCGGTCTTTTGTTACACCAAAACTCACATTCATTTTTGTATTTACTTGAAATGAATATTATAATACATTAGTAATTCATTGCTTATACGCTCAGATGCGGTAAAAACTTCGTATTCCATCATATTTTAATATTGTTATTTTATAACATGTAAACTTTGTCTTTATTCAAATGGAATTTATATATATTTATTGTGTACCATAATTTTACGTTCTGTCTATCCTTTTTTTAATTGAAGCCATGTTTTTTTAATAATCTATATAAATTTGAGAAGCTTTCTAATATAATATTGTTTATCCCTGGTCTAAATACAGTTTATACGATATAACGGAAACTTTTTATCGACACATACCCCCTGATTAATTGATTTTTAAAATACTTACTTTGCAAAACCTTTCTTTTTCAAAACTTGTTGTTAAAGAAAATCAAAATTTAGTAGATTTATAAATCAATTTATTAATAACATACATTATTTAATAATTTCACATATGTTATGAAGATCAAGACTATTTCCAATCATCTCAAGTCGAAAAAACACCTCATAGTCAGGGATTAGTCGATACTGCTCGTGAAGAACGAACCCGGTTATAATATGTGCAACTAGGGCAAAAAAAACGTGATTAACAAATATACATGCATAAAGTATCGACAGTTAACATATTAAGGGAGTAAATATATACTTACAAAAAAAAGATTTCGGTGATGAAAAAATAAAAATTAAAGTATATATATTATAGATATATACAAAAAAACATGTTTAATTGGCTTAGCCAAAAGTTTTGTGTTACTATTGATTCATTCACCAAATACCGAGTGGCAATCAATTTATACTATTGATCAAAAGTCATTTAAAAACGTGTGATGAATGAGTAATGGGGTAATGGAGTGGAGGCACCATGACGAATATTTGGGTCTTTTTCCATGCAATCTTTTATTTCAATAAATGCATATTTTACCCTTTTTTCTACATACTGTACGATGCTATTAGTTTATATCACCGGTTTGTAAATGCGTAAATTTATACTCATTAACGCAAGCCGAATTAAAGGGTACGTTTAATTGGCTTACAAAGGTTGAAAAGACTCTACAAAGTCAATTTAGGTACTTTAATGGGCAGCATAAGTTTTTAAAATAGCTTTAATTAAATTTTCGAAACCTTCTTCCGCATAGAGCACCCTTTTATTGCCCAAGTTTTTTTAAACATTTTTTTTGTCCAATAAATATAAAACAACCTAGTGATATTTGAAATGATAATAGTCTGATTCGTAATTTTAAACGACCCCTAACACAGGCAAGGTTGAAAGTTTGTCAAAAAATAACGATTTTGACCGTCAAACAATTTTCACGAATTTCAATTTAATTTTTAATACGCCGTATTCTTGACTGATTAAACTTCGAAATAAACAAATAGATTTCTTTTATTGGAATTTGCTTTCAAATTTCCAAATGTGGCAGTCATAGTGTTTGTATTTATCTAATTTTGTGAGATTGTTTTCATATTGTTTTGTGCGTCAAAAGATTTCCTTCTATCAATATTTGTTATTGTGACATTTTATGATACAATGGACGCGTTATTTACATTAAATAATTCACTTCGAACTAGTTTTTAAATTTTGGTAGCGAATCTAAATGTTTATAAAAATTTAGCTATAAAAAGGTCAATAAGATCGATTTATATCAATATATGTCACTTTTATTGTTTTTTTTTGGTTTTTGAGCCAATTATAACAAAATATGACAGAGACTGCTGAAAATAATGACAGTGGTCTAGCGTTAACGTTTATGATTGACAAGAAACTACAAAGTTTTTTTTCTGTGTCTACGTTTCACGAGATTACATTTAGCCGGTAGTTAAATTTAAAAAAAATCGTTTCCTTTCATTAACACATTGGATGCGGAAACACGCCTAGCGTGTTCATCTGCATACCAAAAAAACAGGGTGAAACAACCGAGAGTTTTTTTGAAAATTATCTTTTGCTGCAATTACTTTGTTTGCTTTTGACTTAAATTTAAGAGATGTCAAAAACTGTTTTTATCATACTTATCTTTTCAATCTTATATTATTGATGACTGTTATTGGTTTCGTGGACATACAGGACATTTTGGACTACGAACACTCCCGTCTCATATAATTGGTTTTCTACTGTATATTTTTTAAGTATTGGGTATGGTGCGTATTATTGTTCATAATAATAAAAAAAAGAATTACTTTATTGTTAAACTTAGAAGCTAATCATTTTGATATATTTACTGATTATTTCAATGACTATGTCAACCAAAATGGGTGCGCTCATAATAAACGTTGTTTCTATTATTAAAGCAGCCGCTCCGTAAAAAGCAAAAGCTTCAAGGAATTCCTGCGTAGAAAGAAGGCCGTTCATTCAATCAAGGCAAATCACCGAAAAGCGTTATCCTCTCTCATATCGCAGCGACGGCGATCGGCGATTAGTTCCTCGCGGGGTAGGCAGTGTGGGCACGGTGCCGGTGGATTGGGCACGGCGTGCGTCACGCCACGAGCGGCGCCGCGATGCCTGCCGCGTGACGTCACGACGCCAGACGTCGGCTTTTCCGTTACACTTGCGAAATGAGTGTGCTCAGAAGTACCCAGAGTCGGCGACTTTAAATTTCTCATGTTTATTTATACAGACGACATCCACGGAGACAGCAATTTTAGAATGAGATATCTTTTGCGTCGATGAAAACTACCGCAGTATAAAATATTATGTAAGCGATACGGTAGATGCATTTCATATAATATAATGTAGTTATTTCTACGGCGAGACGACATTGTATATTATAAATTCGCTAAAATAATTGAGAACTATCAAGACTTCTTATGTAATACACATCTACGATTTATTTTTAAACTATTGTATATTTCAAAAAAAATATATATTTATTTCATTAATTAATGACGTCTATCACTTTTCTATCTAAAATGAAATACTTCTATCTAAAAAGGAAACATAATGTTTGTCACAACCACATACAGAAAAAATTGGCATATTCGGCTAGGAATTCATTATTTTATCTCCTACAACACCTATGTCGAGTCCTGCTCGACTTTGTAAAACTTAATGTTTGTGATATGTCATAATGTGGTACATCTGTCGGTATTCCGTTTAATCTTGTGAATACAATCAATTTCTCAAATCTATTGAGGAGTTGTTGGAAGGAATAAAATAATATATTGAGGAGTGCAAGGGTTAGAGACAGAATATACAAAACAAAAGGCTACATTTAAAATCAAAATTATTTTTTATTTCAAATTCATTAATTACTTTGCTTTTCTAATACATTATTTTTTTAAGCATCTCAACATATCTTTCAACTAGCGAATAAATTAACATGAAACTGTTCGATATGATTTATGACTTTGAAGATTTCGGAAAAAAGGTGGTGTGAGGGATATTTCTCTTATATAATGAATGAATGTATTCGATGCCTCTTTCGAAAAAGGAAAATTTTTAAAATTTATAGCTTAATTTATTTGATTTCATAGTATATACATATTTTATTTTCAGGAATCATTTTTTTGCGAGCTCGATTTTATTTGAAACGATCTATAAAAGATTTTACTGCTTGAATTTTTATGTAAATTTCGTGTTTTCAAGATATTAAACTTTTTAAACTATTTCCGCTCTCAATCTGAAGCATACAGACTCCCAGTGGAGCTCATCGTATCAGAAGATTTTTCAATGACTCAACCTCTCTTATTCGAGAGGTATGTATAGAAGAATACAGCAAAGACGTTGAAAATTTGTTAGATTTTCGCTCATGCATCGCTCCGTTAGGATTGGATGAGTGTTTTTTAGACATCACAGAAACCCACGCCTTCGAACAGAATATTGGGACTCGAACACATGAGCTTCGCAACAAAAGCCAACGACGTTGAAACTCAACCACGAAGCTGGCAGTGAAACAGCTTGGTATAAATTCAAATTTGATGATCGTACAGTTTAACTCAAAATGTATTTCGGGAAACGTAAAGATTTGAAGATTATGTTTAAACTCCCTAAACCATGAAACATAAACTTTAAAGACATACATATTGCTCGCGTCTCACGAATATTTTATAATACTAATTTAATTGAAATCTGTCTATGGGTAACGCAAGTTTTAACGTAATATAACATCACTTATGCTTCGCCGAGTGAAACTTAAAACATTTCGAAAACTGTTTAATTATTCAGCAACTGATAAGAACTCCTTTTCAGTATAGTGTTTTTTAAGAGTTTTAGCATCTTTGAACCTCTTCAAAAAAGTTCAATAAATTTTTAGTTTAATAATAGCTTAACTAGATTTTCTTATGAGGTTATTACCATCAATACATTATAAATAGTCGCTGTCCATGTTCTTTTATATCCTTTATTTTTTTTTTGGGCGAATGAAAGACAACATGATATTTTCTTTAAATCTATCTATAAATTCAACGAAAAAATAAATAAGCTTGCGACTCCGTTTCACGGAATGTTCTGCTGCTTTAAGATTTATGGTAATAATTTTATTTTTAATAGCCTTTGTTGAGAATTTCATTACTGAAATTATTATTCAAAAAAATATGCAAAGTTATTCTCAAGTATAACGTTATCTGTTTGTTTTTTTTAATATTATAATTTCTCTGGATAGTAAAAACATTGTAGCGCAGCATTATTAATGGTTTGCAGAGTACTTCGTCTTTTCTTTGTATAATATATTATTTATCTAACCTATAACCTCATCTTGCCTCATCTTAACAACCTACATAGCTCGTACCTTTCGAACATTTTTTTATCATAGTGAAATAAAAATACGGATCGTAGTTGCTAAGAGCTGAAAATCATTTTGGTGGCCAGACTGAGTGGAAAATCTTGGAAGAAACTTGGGCGTATCCAATTTTCAATAAAAAGTAAAAAAAAAAAACACGTTGGAGGCGGAAATTTCTGTTTTAATAACGATAACAATTTAATTGATTGAGTAGGTGTTTACTTGGTAGAACTCCATTATAATACGGTAAGAAAAATAACAATGTATTTTAATTCTATATAAATTATTTTATATATTTGTTGATAGCTATTTCGGCTTATGCCCTCGTCAGAAATAGTTCTGACGAGGGCATAAGCCGAAATATCTATCAACAAATATATAAAATAATTTATGTAGAATTAAAATACATTGTTATTTTTCTTACCGTATTATAACAATTTAATGTCTCACATTGCAATGTCGTGGTTGTAAAACAAACGAAGCGATGGATATATCGTTCGACACTTAAGTGTAAAGTTTTATTTCTTACTATATGCCTACATGCAGCAAACCACAAGAGCTGGGATTCTTTTGATTTGTGGTAAAGATTCAGTAAACAACATAGCAGATCGTGTAATACATTTTTGAAGAGACTCATGTCTCGGAAGTGTGATGGAAACTTTGATTTTTTTTTATAATTCGCATACAAAGTATATAATTTTGGATATATTTTTAGCTAAGCAAGAAGTGTAAGTTATTCTTTGGAAATGATTTCACTTATCGGAGAGTCTGCGCACGCATTCTTCTTCTTTGAATACATAAATACCGTATGACTTTTATGAATATCAAAATCGCAGAAGTGTCACGAATAGAGACATACCTTTAACTGACTCCTTTATTTGCATGTCCATTTCCCTGACATTTATTAAGGCGAGATTTTCCCTGTCATACTTTTCCGACCTTCCCCAATTTGTAGGCCTAGTCTCACTAACCCAGCTCAGCCCAGTTCAACCCGACAAGGCGTTTACGACCTGCCGGTCCGGGAGGCTATATTATTATCCCCCTCGTATTTTGCCGTTAGTATTTCGGGTCGTTACACCCTTCATGCCATTACAATGCATCCTTCGAAGTTGATGGCATTCGATAACATGTAAGGATAATGCCCTGCGATAATCCCTGCGGAGAGGAAAAGTGACTGATGTAGGGGAGCATTAATTGAATTGAAATAGCTTTGACTTGTGTCTATTGACATTATTTAATTGGGGTAATTTTGACATCGGATAATTATCCTTCTAGCGGCACTACCATTTCATTCACATTACTAATTATATTATATTTCAATAGATTTGCATCATCGCCATTTCCTTCAATTTAGCTAACGGTGATCGGTCGGTAATTAAAGTCACCTCATGATGAAAATGTATTTATTTTTAATAAATAAAAAACTTTTTTTTTACTACAAATTGGACCTGGTACAAAAAATATGTTGAATTTATTGTAATAAAGTAAACCAAATCTCACCTCGACAACGTATACCATATTCGCTTCCAATGTGTAGTGAATCAATATTACTAGCTAAAGTCAATCGATAAGCCATAATTGTTATTGATTTTCAGAATGAATTAATATACGTGTAATTGTAACCCACACATCTTTCAACTTTCCTTGTCATACAACAGTTGCAGGCTTTCTCCCATAATGACTCAAGAGGTCTTCCTCAGTAATTTATCAGTTAAGTGAGTTAAACGCAGTTAAACTTGATGGCTGTCTTAATACACTGTAGGTGTTACTTCGTCCGTGTAAGCGAAAGTTAAGGATAATTTCAATCTAAAATGTCACTAAGTAAACAATAATATGAACAAAAGTCCAAGAGTGATTCTCTCGATTCAATGTTCGTATTAATTATACTGCAGTAGTTATATGCCATTGATTATAACTAAACTAATATTTCTAGATTCTTATTAAGGGTCCACTTAATCTGTACTCAATCATTTTTCTTACGCCAATATAGAAACCGTTTGCGGAAGTGAAATAGAAATTAATGATAATTAATCAATATTAATGATCAATTGGACACCCGGAAATAGAGGCAATTAACATTGCTTGGCGCCTCAAATACTTAATTGCCCACTTAGTTGATTGATTATAGGACGATACATTATAATTTATATAGCGTTATATAACATAAAGTGGCAAAAGGATAATCCATTATTGCGTATTGTTTGTAATCGATCATATCGCCTCGCCGGGCAGTATTTTTTTCTAATCACACCCTATGAAATAAAAAGTCTGGAATATGGCTATTATTTTTACTTTTATTAGAAAATCGAATGCTCTTTTAAACCCACGCCTTCTCGCTTCAATTTGCTCCCACGCTTCTTGTGAAATAAAATCTTGGAAATTTCTGCACTCAAATCAAATATACGTGTGAAACTTTTCGGGTTTCAATATCAGGACACGCAAACATGCCAGCGTCATTTTTTAAAATTGATTCACGAAAAAAACCATTTCAAATCAAAGTAATTACATGTTTTCATGAAGTACTCATACATATAATGTATTATATATTATAATAATTATTAAGATGGATATACATACATGCAAACAACGTTTACAAAAAAGTAGATGGTTTTTTTTTAATATTAATTTCCGATACATTTCAAATTTTAACAAACCATCTTTTGCAGTAAGATTTTCAAACGTCGGCAAAGCAGCCCCTGAATATTAAAATCCCCTTTTCTGGGATATTGTATAAAATTATATTAAATGTATAGTATATACAACATTTTATTTTAAATTGGTGCCATATTTATAAGAATTGATGAAGGGGAGCAAACTGAAAAATTATAATAATTGTTTCCTTTCGTCAAATAATAAAAAAGGCAAAAGTTATTCTTCCTCTATGAAAAATGTAAGCGTATCTTGTTAATAAACTATATCGTCTTAGCTAGGTTATAATATTGACCCGCATGGATGGCCGCACAAAAATGGTTAATATCTTACAGTCTTGAGGGAAATCGAAGTTGTATTTTCTATAACTTGATCTTGGACGTCTCCATGGTGCTGAAACCTTTAGATTACTTTTGAACTCGGACTACAAGCAAGTGTAAAAATAAGACGTGGAATGAGAAACATCTTCGAGGCCGCAAAGCCTCAACCCGGGCGCATATTCCTTTCCGTGTCATTTTTAGCGAATAATGATTTCTATAGAAATCTTTTTACTATTATTAAAATGCTTGAAAATCAGATGAAACGTATCCAAATAACGTATAATAAAATTTGCATCGAGTATCAGCATATCTCCTGAAGTGCAAACTACACTGCGATGCCCGCTTTTTTGCATTTACGTGATCATAAAAGTATACGTTCTTCGTCTATCTCTTTGCACTACGTAGAAAAGGTCGCACCCTGATGCCGGATAATAAAAGCTTGGGTAGTTTCCATCAGCTGAATTGAAGGGCTATTTTTCATGATTTGTAATTTTAGTGTACCCTTATAGTATTGGATATTGAAATATATTGTGAGAACTTTGATTTGTCCTCTGTTTAATACAAATTTATAGCAGTTTTCGTAAAAAGCGCAATTTATTTTTGTACTTATATATTTTTTACTTATAATATTAGAATCTTCCGTTAATTATGTATCTGTGTATATTGTTAGTATATTTATAGCTCTGTTATAAATGAAAAACACAAAAGATTCTTTACTTTTACAAAAATATTAAATTTGTTTACAATAGAACATAAAACTCTTCAATGGTTATGATAGTAATGTACACTGAAATGCATGCTATACTTTGAAACGTGGCGTGTTTTGAAAAGGATTAGGTTTAAAATAAAATGATTTTAAGAACAGACCACAAATTTATAACTGGTATTACAATACTTACACATGCATTGTCTGACTTAAAAGTTAGTTCATTATTTTTATTGAAAGATATTCTTAAGTATTTTGTGCATTTGTTTTATTTATTATATTATACATATATAGAATAGCCATATATATTTCTTATCCTCTTAAACGTCACTTTTAATGGTTATAGATAGATAGCAGTAATAGCTTTACTTTTACAATTGGCTCTCTACTAAAATCCCGGTAAGGTCAGTATAAAATATGGAATTTTTCAATTAAAACCTTGGACATGGGTGCATAGACATCACGTCTTGCTTCCTTAGGTTGATTTGAAACGAAATTTAAAAAAAAATCTAATGAAGTTTATCTAATATGATTTTAAAATTTGAACATATCTGGCGCTTTGGCTATTAATAATTGTCGTTTAATATATGTATTTAATTATTTTTATAATTGTAATGTTTTTTTTTAAATTTACATTTACATTCTCAATCGCATTTATAAACATAATTTTGTTAATTGCTCTTAATAACTTGAGATTACTATTAAACTTCACAGTCACGTTTGATGTTATGTATAATATATTACGTTACCACAATAATGAAAGTTAACTTTACAGTGCTTCTTCTTTTGATTGTCATTTTAAGTCAGTTATACAATAATACGTTAGTAAGTGCGGAACTTTATGGGGATATTTTCTAGAAACCATGGACATATTTGGGACGTTTGTTTCACAAGAGAGAAGGTACGTTCCTATTTGGATTGTTTACACACTAATATAAACGCACATTTTCTTCCTCGTAACGTGGGAAAAGTATTCATGTCAAATAATTAAATATACAGTCGTTTTTATTTAACATATTTTTTATCAATTCAATTACGTATTCGCTGAAATGAACCCTAATTTTAACTTATCCATTGCCTAATGGTTCATCTTAATTTTGCATGATATATTTATGCGTTAATATTATAAGAAAGATAAGTTGAAAACAGTATTTAGGCAAATGAATGAATAATTCCATTTGATCCATCATCATAAAAGCTCAACTTCAAAATAATATGACATTTATTTTTGTGTCGAGCGTAAACTTTATATAATAATATGAACATGATAAATGGCTTATATTAACTGACAAGGGTAGCAATCACGACTGACTCAAAGTAAATTCAAGCCGCCTTAAAAACGTATTATTAGCAGAAGAATCCTTGTCATATCTTTAAATAACTTTCCAAGGACGGGTTTTGTAATGACAATGTGTATATTTGCATTACTTATTGTTATAATAACAATATTCAATAACGCAAATCAACTATTTTTTATCGTGTTTAGATCTTCTAGAAATGTATTTTTTGATATAAATTACAATGTGAATAACTATTTATTTTTGAGCAGATCAGATTTTAGATATTGTCATTAAAGGAAAACAGCTTTTTTCTCATTTTTAGTAAATATATAAACATAATTGTTTTCGATATGATGAAATGTCATCACATGCGTGTATAAAAAATGAGTACGTAGGAAAAGTAACGTATGTTACTGAGTACGTTGTAGTAATGACTTATATCGTGGTCAAGTTGTTGTGGTAAACTTATGTTTTAAGCAATTGAATAGTTGAATTATCGTTGCCCTTTAATGTCTCATATTCAAACCCATTCCTGCCCTGTACTGAAATCTTGACCAATTTAATTAGGAATATATATATATTTTTTAACTGGTGAAGCAAAAAGTCAAGACCGGAGTACAAAAGACGCCACTCGAGCTCCGGCGTCGAGTTTTTTCAAAGTAATTTCCCAAGGAGACACATGTTTGGCCTTTACCCCCAGCGCGGTGCTTATGCGCAGGCTCCGCGCCGACAGATGCTGACTGCCAACTGCTGGTGGCCAGCGGCGCCTACTCGCCCTCAGATATAACCCGACTGTCGCGCGCAGCGGTCGATCCACACGCCGCATCGATTTCATTGCAAAATCTGAAAAACACTGCGCTGTTTCATTTTCCGTTTGCGACAGCCGCTTTCAAAATGTCCGACAGCCATCGCGAAGCTTACAACATCGTCGTGAAAAAGTGGAGCAACCCGCGAATCTGATATATTTAAAATTGTTTTGAATAAAGTTTTTGGTAATTTAGTGGTTTATTATACTGACGTATTGATAATAGTGAAATGTTTGATTAAATGATATTTTGTTATTGGTTTCGTATTCTCGGTTTGCTCAATAACAGCCCCCGCCTCCGAATCGGTCGTTCGGGTGGTAATTTTCAAGTGCGCGCGTCTTATGGAATTTTCCGTCTCATTCCTTCGAATTGCACAGAACGCGAATAGAAAAGGACGGCGTTCACTCGAAACTGCGAAGCTCTCTAAGTTATGCCTCTCTCAACTGTAGGGGTTGAAATTTTGCAGAAAGACACCGACTGGCGTCCTGTCTGAAACGGAAAACGGTCATTTTTTGTTTCGTTCTAGCTGCGCTCTCGCACTACTGCGGGAATGAGACGGAACATTCGTAATTAGGCGCCGTCAGTGTTGGTGTTTCACTACAGTGTGTTTTCGTTTGTTTGTATCAGTGTGGAAAATCCAAGGTTGTATAGTGACGCACAAGGAACGGCCCAGGCGGCCATATGTTATGTGGATCTTTCAATAAATTTGGATCTCGGTCGATAGAAAACTGAACAAATATTGTGTGTGTCGCGGGCACGATTGATCCGTCTGCTACGCTGACTCCATCTTAATTTTTCACCTCCATAAGGTAAGTTAGATTGGTGAAATGCGCATATTTATTTAATATTTTGAAGTCGTTCAGACGCAATAACATAAACAACCTTTTATTCTCCCTGTTATTAATATTCAATCGAACGATTCAAGCTGTTACACATAAGGCAACAATAATTTTATGAAATTACGCCTTACGGAATTGAATATCACTATTTACATAATATTTTCATGATGTTTATACTCTTTTTTACTAATTCAATGAACTACTTCTCTTAATATATACATACTTCTTTCCGTGGTTGTGGTTTATCGACAAAACACAGATGTGAAAATTTCGCGATGACTCATTCATAAGATCCGCAGTAGGTTTCTTAGGTAAGTCAATTTTCAACGAAAATTCCCAACATAGCTTGTTTTGATATATTTTTTAATATATAAAATCATTCAATTTTTCTATAAAGATCTTGCTAAATATATTACACTATGTAATGTAAAAATAAAACAAACTGTACGAAAAAGTAGCACAAAAAATAATGCGTCGTAAAAAATAAACGCAATAAGTTCATGAATCTATTTCTCTATTAACAAGTCAAAGCTTATTCCCAATGTATCAATTTATTCGAATTATTTTCATTATATTATTTTTTTGAAGATTATGCAACACGGTTTTCTCTTAGAATGGTGTGGAATATTTTATCCTTGTTGACTGTTTTAATCAACGAATCCTTCGGCAAGCAAACATCAGTTCTATCGCTTTTTCTATAAAATAAAATGTTTTTGTTATGTCTATGATATTGCAGTACTACATGTATTTAACAATGCGCATTATCATATAACAGTATTGATGTGAAAATTTTCACCTTTTTATTTTCTTTTATGAACCCTGGAATACAACACTTATATGAAGTGAAGAGTGCAATCTTATAATCATTACTTAATCTTTGATTTACAATTGAGACATAAAATTTCTATTGTATCAACAATAATTTAATTAATAAACTAATTATCTTTACATTCGAAATTCATTGGTGCATTTAGATAATGTTTACATATTTTAATAATGATATTAAGTTATCAGTTAAAAGGATTATGCTGGTTTATTGATTATTCAACAAAATAAAACAACCCTTGATTGATTTGTATTAATTAGTCATTTCGAAAATTAAACAACAATAATGACAATAATAATATCGAAACAGACGATATAGCAATTTGATAATAACCAGTGAAAAAAAACCGTTTAAATAAATGGTATTTTAAAAGTATTTATAATACAAAACTAATTTAAATATTTTTGAAAACCAAGTTGATTTTTTTTAAATCCAAACTATCACCGTTTTAATTTCGAAATAAATTATTGTATCAATTTTTTTTATTTTCGGTTGTACGATACTATTTTAAATTCACCATTTTCATATTACCAGATTTCCTCGGAATCTTCAGATATTCAAAATTATATAAAACTAGTATTGCTACCCGGCGTCGCTCGGAGTAAGCGACCAATAATTATTTAATGTTATAACATTCGACATAATTATATCACAAAATCTAACATCCAAAATAGAGTTAAAATAAAATCACAAACTTTATTTAATTTTATGACAGCCCAATTCTCGCCCATTAAAATGTCCAAATTCAAGGAAAAAATCTAATTTGCTGTCAAAGAAATGTCAAATAATACCTTCACGTAAATAATAAACATTATATAGCAAATTGCAACAATAATGCAAAAGGGAATTACAGACCCACATACATACATACGCCGTTTCGGTTTTATATATAAGATTTTGCTATTCAATTTATATCATGCGGCCCCCATTCGTACATTTGAATTTTGAGCGTGGTTCTGTGATATCATTCATAAAACTCATTATTCGTATTATTAAGGTTGATTTTGATTTTATTTAAACTATTTACTCTATATAATTTTACCATATTTGAATTTCAAAATGATTATCTTTCCACTTCCCAACACCAATCAATATACATTTTTATGAAAAGATTTTAAAGCGGGATCAACGAGAAGTATGTAGTTGTAAATTCAGTTGGTTCAATTCTTTCCAAAGAGGATCAAGATTGAAGGGTCAGGCTACTGCATGGACGGTTTTAAACGAATCGTTCTCTCGAGTTCCCTTTTTTAATATTTGACAGGACTGAAAGGTATGAAAACATCTCGGGAATCCATTGTTTAATAACTCAAAATAAATTCAAATTTCCTATTTCAATATTCAAACGATTGATTGCAAAGCAACTTAAAAACGTAAGGCGCTCGTCCGCTCCGATAAGGAGTTTGATTCTGGGAATAACATTGCGGAAGCAAGTTTTTGTATAATAGTTGATGTGGAAAAATGCCCTTCGAGTTGGAAAATTTTATATTCTTCGGTGACGCAAATGGGCTGTGTTGAGGGTGTAAATGTGCGTTCAATGCCATTACTGGAGGTCGAATCTATAATGTAACATCTACCCTTGTTTTACAAATAAATAAACCATGAACCATACTCCAATTGTCACAGTGACCAAATAACACCTAAATTCGTTCACTCAATCTTATATGAGATCATTTCGTTATATTTATAACATATTTTTTTTATTGTTTAAGTAGTAATATTTTTTTAAAGAAATGAAAATAGGTATAAATATAAATCTAATTCTTAAAAAATATGGATGATGTGAAAAACATTTTTTCACGATACCTAACAATTGAAATCGTCTGTTATAAAAATATGTTTAGCTTATTATAAATTATTTAAAATATTTTTATCTCTAGAATAATTTTAAATGCAGCGATGATATGTTAAATTATTGGAAATATTATATCACTGTTTTATAACATTTTCGAAGAAATGAACGATAAAATTAGTACAAATAGGTATGATGTCTGTCTTTCTTGAAATAAGTAGTCCCGATTCATCTTGATTTACAATTTTTTGATTTTATATGGACTATTGCGAGCATCGAGTTATGCTAAAACCATGGCTCTTCATAATTGCCAAACTCGTCGTGTTTTGAATGTTGAAGTAAATTTTTTTTAATTATTTTTCGTCATGGTTTTATGGTGGAGTATTCGGATAGTAAGAAGTGTGCTTTAATGTTAGCCTCAGTTATCACAGTATGGCTTTTCATCTAGGCCAAGGGAAAACACGACTTTTGCGTAAAGTATCCGCGAAGTCCTTTTAAAAGCGCACTTATAGGACTTCTTTTCAATTTATGTAACAGTATTCACTACGTTTTTTGACCTTTGAAATTATTGGTGTATAACATTAATGAATGAGATAATATTCTTTAGTTTAAAAATCACTCCCGCTTCTATTTCGCTCATCGCTAGCGTTTTTAAATGAATAATTAAAAATTATCACGATAAGCGAAACCGGTACTGGACGTGTGACATATCCGTAGAATATGTACAAAGAATCTTATGTTTTAATTTTATAAATATAATGATTTTCGACCAAGAATCGACAGACACTCTAAAAGTTATTTAAATATATTGTGGTTTTTATTGTCATAAAAAACTTCATTTCAATGCATACATATGACTGATAGTCAAATTTCAGTATGAAACTATTTTACAATATTCGCAGTTAATTATAAACTTAAAACTATTCTCTGTTTAAGTTTATAATTTATTTTACCATACAAATATAATTTTAAATACGTCAATTAAATTTATCTTCATTTTACTAACATAATTATACTATACAGCCGGTCATCTATCATTTTGTTGAATAAATTCAGAATAGAATATACTGCTGATAAGGGTTACTGTTCTCCGAATTACCTTTTTATGTTCGTGCGTAAAATGTATGAGACATTTTGTTTGGTTTATGTTCGTCCACAATGGTTATATACTTTAGGGCCGGATTACGTTCCGGACTTTATATCCATTGTACAAAAGTGCGTTAGTCAAGGCAGCGCTAATAAAGCAAAAGAATTATATAATAAAGTATAGTTTCTTTAATCATTACATTGGTATTGTCATCTTGCTGAATGGTCCAACAAATTGTACAAAGAAATCTATGATAGAATGTGAAACTTGCTTTAATTTTATGTAATCATATTCACTACGAAACTAAGTGCAGGAAAATATTTGATATTACATTATAGTTTTAGAATACTCGATAGATGCAGTTATCTCATTAGTAACATTTTGATAGTAATTATGTTTTTCATGAAGTTGCATTCTCAATATTAATATTTTATTATTTCCAAATGATTAATAATACTTGCCATATTTTTTCATTACAAAATGCCACAACCATATGCAATGCTACAAATACCCAATAAGTTGACGTGGTTAATTTTCATTGAGAGCTAACGAGCACTTTAATTTGATACCAATTATTCATGCTATTTTCTGTTCATGTTTGATTATTATCAACATCATTTCATTAGCCTGGAAGGCCAATCAAAAAGAAAAAGGGCAGCAGAATTTTTCTCCGTATTTGAAGGTAATTTGTTTATAAACAATTTCCTCGTCAACCACTACCGGAAGGCTTCGACCTTCTTAAATTTTCCCGGGGAACCCTCTAGATTGTACATACTATTATGTATTTCAGTAGAAAATTGAATAGTCATATGAAAAAAACACCGCAAGTTCTGCGACTGTATCTCACGTCTCTTATTTCTACTTTTATTTTCATCAAGTATAAATACTTGTGGCTCATTATAAAACCTGGAAAATGCTTCACATTGAACTCATTGCTTTGAAATTGGATGTAAAAAGTAAGTTTACGGTAGTTGGATGTAAGTGTATCGGTAATATCATTATGTTATTTATCGTATTATTCACCACGAGAAACAAAATTAATCAACCCCGCTAATCTAAATTCAAATTCGTGCATTATATGCTTTTAGAATCTGGAGAGAAGTTTGATTAATAACTGTATTCATCCCGTAAATTATGTTCAAACAAATTACTTTTCTGTGTTTTTAAATGTACATATTCATTTTGCTTATAATATAACATCATATCTACAAAAATAATGATACAACTAAAATTATTTGAAAATAATATAAATCTAAATACGACTACATTTAATCATCATGCGATCTACAGATAAATATTATGTTGATTATATTAATAGCAACCACCGATTAATAAAATACCTACCATTTTCTGTTTTTTTATAATTGACGCTAATTATGTGATCATTTTATATATATATATATTTTTAATCAATACCCTTTTTCTTCTTTTCTCAACAGGAGGCTTTTGGTGGTAAGGGTGATCCTCTAAGCCTCCAAGATGTCGTCCGTGAAAGTGGCGGTGCGTGTGCGCCCCTTCAATTCTCGGGAAATCGGCAGAGAATCAAAATGCATCATAGAAATGGAAGGGAATACCACAGGTAAGAATCTGCCTTAATACTTAATTGAAATTAACTGTTATTTCTGTTAGATAATTTATTTGAAAATTATTATTTTTACTACGCCATGATTACACAATACAACACAATTGTTGATTTAAAATAAATACATATATTTAATTCAATGTAGATTATGTGACAGCGGATGCTTTTTTACGATATTTTACTACTCATTTTTGGTCTTTTGATTTTTGTACTTATATAGCGAGTTTTTCCGCTAACGTCCCGGGGTTTCGCCTTTCGGCATTTTCATGCATTTCGAATTAACTTTCATTCGTGAACTATATTAAAACTCCACCGAAAGTCCAGTCGAAATCCTCAATTTTACTACTCACATTTTTAAGGCATGCTTTGATATAATAGTTGTCTAAATATTCTTCTACGTTTGTTTCAATCAGTTAGTATTTAATGAAATATATTTGCACATTATAACACATTATTATATAAACGACATTAGAATTTTTAAGATCCCTTGATATAATCTGTTCATAGAAATTGAATCCAATTTACATACCGAAAAGAAGAACATATAACAAAACTGTTTTCACGACTATTACTGTTATACACAGAATAAATACAGCACCCAATTAATATTCCAGTATCACCACTAAAATGTTTTGCGACATATTTGACAATAATGAATTACATTATTGTAATATTGTGGCTTTATCTTATGTGTAATATAGATCTCAATTATTATCATTGTTTGAAGTTTAGGTTGATTGCTGATACATAATAATACCTAGTCAGGTAATAGAGTGTATACTAATTTATATTACACTTACTCGTAATCTATGTAGTTGTATATTGAATGTAATAGCTACAATATGAGAAACGATAGTGGTATCGTTTATTACCATACTCGAAAGTAATACAATTCTAGTGTCGTTGCAATATAACATATTTGTTTGCTGCTGTTTTTAGAACAATTCGTTAAAAGAAGAATTAAATCATCACGTTAATTCATTTTTATGAAGCATTTTAACGATTTTGCATGAGTGCTTAAGAGAGTTGCTTATCTGAACTGGAATACGTTTTAAAGTTTCTAGTTGAATACTAAATGTTAACTTGACGATATTGTGTTCATTAAAATTATTGTTTCAAAAACTGTGGTTATATATCGTTTATAAAGTCGTTACTATAATAATAAACCTAGTTCGATGACTTACGAATACAAAAATGTTGAAATAACTAATCAGGCCCATTCAACTGTGTGTGCTGTTCTTTAATTTGGAACGGTTCATTCACCTAAGAATTATCAAAACAGTGGAATTTTAGTCAGGGTTGGCCTCTTTTGATAATATCACCCTAGGGGTGGTAGTAGCTATTTCGTTTAACGTTCTCGTGAACCAAAGCACTAAGTGAACATTGCACCGTAATATCGTACATAGTTTAGTAATGTTTCTATTTTGTAAACAAGCTCTTTGGGATCTTATCAATGCAATGATTATAAAATTAACAGACGATGGTTTGCCATTTTCCAGTATTAAGTGTTGTCGTGTTTGTTAATATTAAGTACACGTGAGCATTACACTATAAACCTTATTCACTTTTTTTAAACTTATTATTGACACACAGTAAAGTGTAAATAAGGTGTATTTTGTTTTTTTGAAAACCCGATCACTCAAGTAATCCTAACACTTCAGTGAGTCATAGGCATCAATAAATTAAGAGCAAAAAAATGTAGAAATCGAATTCTAAAATCTCTTTTTCATTTATATATTATATAATACTGAAATGTTTATTGTATTTGTTTCTCTTTTTATTCAATATGAAAATTAACCTATAGTATACAGTTATAAACCATAATCATATTATTTTTATATGCAATGCAAAAGACAAATTTGCCATTTCCAATATCCTTTATATACTCAAAAAACAGGTGAAATAATCACATCAATTGAGTACATCATACAAATTATACGACTAACTGGATGCTCGTATACTATAATAAAAAATAAACGCTACTATTTGTGTAATTATATCACGTATAATTATTAAATACTAATATATTATTCAAGTATGTGACGCTCTTCTTGCAAAAGCCACTTTATTTCCTCCTAGGTGCAATTTCTTCTCGAAAACGCTTTTAAGCAATGAGTGCATGGAATAATAATATTATAACAAAATTCGCTAAAGCGCCGCTGAAATTACAGCGTAGGCTTCTTCAACGCGTATTTGTGGCTTACTGTGCCGTGTTTGATACGATCTACCAAAGCGTTACGACTAATGAACCGTGCATCTTATATGCTAAAATACTTTGAACCCAGACACTAAAAGCTATTGTGCCACACTTTGGTGGCGATTGTGGTCTATTTAGTAACGATTTGTAGTTTTATTTGCACTTACCTTGATAGAAACCTTTCGCAATATTGTCTCAATCCAATAGTGACGAAAGCCGAAGCCACGGGGACTTTTACTGTTTGACATAAAAAAGTTTTGACTTGGATCTTCTGGCAATCGTTAAAACGTAACGTAATCATTCGAAAGGTGACTTTATTATATTTGCTTGATTTATCTTTTAATCGATATTATTAACAGTTAAAGAACGATTTTAAAAGCAGTAAACACGGTGTATAAAATCTAATTAATAATTTATTGATATTTGCCGTGAGTGTATGGTTTTGATTTTTTTTATCACCAATTAAAGAAAGAACAACTTTGTTTCCCCAACAACTGCACGTGTATTATATTTAATGACTTAAAAATGGACAGTCGTATAGCCATGTTTAAAAATTAATGTAATCATTTATTTGCATTTGCAACATGTAGATTTTTACTTATGATATCTGAAACGATTTAAAAAATCTTCTGGATGCATGGAAAACGATATTTAATCAGTTTCTCTCGCAAATTGACATTTATTCTTTGTTAAATATATACATTTTTATAGTTTAACTTAGAAATTACCTGGAAAATGGTTTTATATTAACCACGACAGCTTTAACTACCCATGTGAACATTGTACTCTGCAAGATGTCTTCTTTAATTAAATTTTATAATACAAATTCAAAATCGTGTGATGAATAAATACAAAAAGGTGTACTTCTATTTTATGAGCATACCATATAGTAAAAAAAATATTTAATGCATTGAGCTCCACTTAACGCATAACAAATATTTGTCTAAAATGTATGTACATTAAGAATTTTTGTAATGCTTTAGTTCATCTTTTACACCTGCGAAATTAAACGTATTCATAGTTATTCATTTTTTTTTTTTTTGCAACGTTGTTAAAACCGTTATATATTTCGTGCTCAATTAATTCATATCTGGGTGGCACGCATGAAATAAATATGAAAAGAAATAGTGGAGAAAATTTCCCGACAAAAAATATGGGGAAAATATCCAATCTGAAAACCCTGGCCGAAGTATTATATTAACGACTGTGTGCTAGACACTTGCAATAAAGTTGGGCCGTTTTCGGCTTAATGGCTAACCTCAGACTATTTTTTATATTGTAGCCATAATATTTCTACCTCAGCGGTGATAACCATTTTCTATCCGTATAATATACGCCAGCGAATATAATGAAACCGTATATATTACATCCGCGAAAGAGTTAGATGTAACCATTTATACTAAATCAATTATCGGCGATTGTGCTCGCCACATAATCTCCGGGATTATTATAGTAAACATATACATTTTATATTCACTAAACAAGAGACATAAACTGATTGTTTTGGTCTATATGGTATTTTCATTCTTTTATCGTTTTCAAATGTTCAATAATTTTTCAACTACAGATGAATATCATAATTGAAAATTTGACGTGTTGGTAAAACATTGATATTTATCCAGTTAGATTCATAGCAACAGTATCATGAAATAAATATTCAGTGTTGCACGGTGTAGTTAGTTACATATCCCTGACGTAACGCGTCTGCCGCATTTTTTATGAATTTATTTAAAAAAAAAAAAAAAGACAGTTAACATGGCGTAGTTGAGTATTTGGTAAGTATTTATTGTTTAAAAGAATCGAAAATCTTTCAATATTTGTCATATTAATTTAAAATATCTATATGGTTTTTGCTTCCACTATTGTGGTAAACACTTTTTATTGGCGTTTTCCAAAAAATCGAATCAAAATTAATTACGCATAAAGTTTACATGTATAAGCATGTGTGATCAATTTTAATGTGTAGACTGTTCCTAATGGTGGAAAGGCATTTCTACTACTTCTAACTTGTATTTATCAGGACCGGTTTCGCTCTCGAAAATTCTTAACTTATGAGTATTATATGAGGAAGTAGTAAATACAAAGAAATGTGTTTTTATTAACTTTAAATATATAATCGGCTCGTTCATAAACTGTAGCTGGCAGGGCGTCGTTAAAAATAAATCCGACTCCGACTCCAGCATTTACCAAAACACGACTCCAACTCCAACATTGACCAAAAACACGACTCCGACTCCAAATCCGACTAAAAAAAGTTTAATATCGTCAATTCTCCCCCCCCCTATTTCCCTATTTATGTGTATTCAATTAAATATCAACCCTATCAATGCGGCCAAAAGCTAAATTGGATTGGAAAAATAAAAATTTCAAACTTTTCAAAATTTCCGACTCCGAGTACGACTCCGTCTAAAACGCCGCGACGACTCCGACTCCGGCCAAAAAGCCCCGACTCCACGACTCCGACTCCGACTCCACAGCCCTGGTAGCTGGATATAGATATGCAGATTCGTAAATTATTGTTATAATACTTATTTGTGAATTACGATTGCTAGACTCAATGCCAGTTAATATTTTTCATGGCGCCTAGATTAATTATTCGATAAGGCAATAAAAAAATCGTGTTTGTTTTTTTTCCCGGTAACAACTGAGGTTGTAAAACCGCCTCATAAATGTTGAAAAAAATTACAGACATTGGTGACACGGAATCACGCTATGCCATCTACCCATAAATAATTTATTTTATGGTGAAATATACGTCATATTGCGCTGTAAAAATGAAAGACAAACTTTAAATTTAAAACTTGAATACAGCTTCATAGATATAGTAAAAAATAAATTACATCTTGAGAATCATGAGTAGCATTTGCGATTTCGGGAACATTGAATAAATTGTTTACTCACTCTATATATTCATCGTTCCTGTCATCCCGATTTTAACTACGCCGTCGAAACCAAAACTAATCATTTTTATTTAACCTAGTTCTACGCGTCGGTTATTATAGTCGCCAGCTACAAGGGCTTTCCGGCTTATCGGTTGAGGTTGACATTTCCAGCCACGAACTGTGTATCGTATTTTAGATTAGGACACGAATTTGTTCTTTTTATTGCTATACGAAAAAAATCTTCATTCTATTTCATAAATATATCTTAAAAATGTTTCAACGGTGAAGTATTACTAAACTAAAACTAATTAATGAATTGCTGAAATATACTAGAGACTAGAGTGAGCACTAAATAGATTTGAGAATAAGTTATGACTATTCAGATTTCGATCAAAGTGATTTTCATAAAATATTATATATCCAAGTACTTAAGTATTGGCGAGTTCGTGGTCGATTGATCATCGTCGTTGGCTTCGTTTGCGGTGCTCACGGACTCGTCCCATTTAGTTTAGCTGACCACTACTCCTGTCCTAACCATATTCTTATATCCCTACTCAATTCGAAACATAGAGGCTGATCAACTGAGTACCAAGAAGTTCTCGTAGAAAAAGCCTATATTAGGAGCCGAAATGCTCCACATTCGGAGAGGAAATGGTTTAAAAGGGATTTTTTTAGATACATTTTCTTTTTATAGCATTCATAACTATTTTTTTGTTAATAGATTGATAGATTTCTTAAATCATCACTGAATGATATTAGTATTAAACATATCTGCAAATAAATTTAATTGCTGTCAAGTCTTTTACACGGTATGTAATTTTCCTGACTAAATTGTCATGTACTATTTTATTTTTAGAATTCATTCTCGCTTCGTTTTCTTAAAGTTTTATTCGCATAAATGGCATGTTCGTTTGTAAGCCTCGTTTTATAGTTTAGAATTAGGTAATGTAGGTTAGCTTTCTAAAGCTCAAACAAATTTTCACTGTGACCTTCAATCCGTGCGAAAGTTCATCTGAGTAATAATATTATAAATGCCTCCATGCGTGAAGATCTCATTCCGTTTGGCATTTATTCATGATAAGTCTTCAGACTTTTCACAAAGCTAAGCTCAATATTTGAATGAAAAGCTAAAATTAAAATCTACGCTTTGTGCAAATTTTTCAATTTATAGTTAATACATAACTTGACAGTTAAAAATAAATCTTACTTAATGCAAATGTTTTTTCAGGCGGAGATAAATCAAATTTAACAGTCGACGTTTTATCAAAAAACATAAATATTAACTATTAAATATTCAGTGAATAAGAATATTATTATTTCACTATAATATCCAAAGGATTATAAATATTATGATATAAATTTATTAGACTTACATACTATTTTGTTTCAAATGCAATCGTAATAAAAATCATTATTTTTACACAGTTGTAAATTTCCACTGAAGGTGCTTGATTGAATTACAATATCGAATGATTCAATCGTGCACTTAAAATGCATGAAGATGCCGAAAGGCGAAACTCGGGTCGTTACATTTAATATTAATTCTTTCAGTCTTAAATAAATTTATATCGCAATCCTTGAAAAACACGCTTCAAAATTTTGTAGCTTACTTAAACATGTTTTACGTGTTCTTTTTTTAAATTTAAAAGTCATTGTCAGATGTTTTTTTCTTCATATTTGGCTGATAAAAACCGTCTGGAATATGGTGTATAAAATCACATACAGACGTACGTGCAAGTTTCTGGGAGTAAAATTGTATTATATTATGTACGCTGTTGCAAGTAATCAAATGATTTTAGTGTGGTAAACCCCCATGACGACGCTAAGTTGGTAACCATAAGACTCTACCAGTAACCCTTCGGCGTCGTAAAAGTTGTCGAAGACGAGACGTTCGTCAGTGTCAGAGGTGGTGGACTTGTTTTACGGCGAGAGTTTTACGAGCAATTGCAGGCGGCCGCCGTTTTATTCCGCTGCGGCTTCTGCACTGCGCTTTTCCGTTTAAAACATCCCGACCCGTGAAGCCTCCTCTTCTTCGCATCTAGCCTCCGAACCCACTTCCGCCCCTTACGCTTTACGACTGCTTTTCTTGTTTACGTAACGGAAATGTTAACAAAATTACAAGTAGGTCTTACGGCATCAGAGGGTGGCGTAGATTTTATCTGAGTTCATATCTATAACTATGAAATAGGAAAAATAAAAACAAAAATAATTTGACGTAACACAACAAATCGATCATCATTTATTATTTTCAAATTAATATAAATAAGCTCCCTTATATCGTTCAGACACACTAAAACCACAGTGATTGTTCTTTTTTTTTTTTAAATCTTCTCCTTATATACAGTTAGTTTAGTTGCAAACTTCTAGTTGCCTTTAAATGTGGAACACTTGCGTTGAAATTAATTATGATTTTAACGAGGACTGGTTGTAAGTCAAGTTTATCAAAATATCTTTTCAGAAAGCATTACGAAACAATTAGAAGTTAGTACTAGTACTAATAGTCTAACACTAGTAGTAAGTTTATCCATTTTTCTACGCCCCACTGCATTCACAGGATCGAATGCGGGAATACATTACGAAAACATCGTAGTATTCCTGGGCTTAGAAAGATATTTATTGATCGATTGAAAAATCCATGTTCATCCACGGATTCGTGTCTTTGACCGTGTAAAGAACTGAAACGAAACCACTACATACTGGACAGGGGATCTAGTCGAAGTAATTTATTGATGATACATTCATATCAAGAAAATAGAACCCAGTTTACGAAGGTTTATATCATTACATAAGTAACATATTTCATTTTCCACTTTGAAGTTAACACATGCTGTAATTCCTATATCATAATATTGACTATTGTTATTAATTATCCCATTTTAATCACACAATATTGGCACCAAAATAATACAGAGCATCGTAAAATAAAAATCTATAAATATAGGCAATAAGAATCATGTACAATAAAAGGTATATTTCAATTCTACGGAACTTTTTAGTTCTGCCATCCGCGATGCAATGATGGGTAAAAAAATATAAGCATTGTCACTTTACATTGTGGAACTGCATAGATCTCACCACGATACATAGGTGTTTTTATGCATTGTCTAATTATTTTTGTTTTCCTAATTGTTACAGCCATAGTAAATCCGAAAGCTCCCCCTGGAACAAAAGATGCAATCAAAAGCTTCAATTTTGACTTTTCATATTGGTCTCATAATGTAAGTTGCATACTTTTCTATATCCATATTTATATTTATAGTAATTTTTAATAAATCTCTTATGGTTTTTTATTTTTATTTCAATTGTTTTATTTTTATTTTACACTAGGAATGTAAAAATATTAATTTCCAAAGATGCATAAAAGATGAAAATGTATAGTATTAAAGTTTTCCAGATATTAATATTGAATTTTAATTATACATGATAATTATATATATTTTTTTTTTTCCCAGCCTTCAGATGAAGATTTTTCATCTCAGATTATGGTGTACAAAGATATTGGGGAAGAAATGTTACAACATTCATTTGATGGTATGTATGATTATTATAATTAGATTATAGTGCTTTAAATCTTATTTGAATATTTTTATCATTAATCAATTCATTAATGTGGTATATAATTCTGCAGCCACTAATCCATAAAGAATACAAAGTTATATTTTTTTGTGCTTACAGGTTGTCTTATTTGTCTATATTTCGTATTTATTATTTATAGGGTACAATATTTGTATATTTGCCTATGGGCAAACTGGTGCTGGAAAATCCTATACGATGATGGGGAAGCAAGAAGATGGACAAGAAGGAATCATTCCACAGATTTGCAAAGATTTATTTCGGCGCATTCGACAAACTACTTGTGATGACCTCAAATACTCTGTAAGTGTAATATAAAACAATTCTTTGTTATGCAGGCAAATATTATTTATATTTCAAATATTGCATATTCATCAAAGAGTAAAAGTATTAATATATTTTGTGTTACTACAATATTTGATATTAAGTTTCATTCTAGAAGTGTAAAGCTTTTCTTATTTTGTAGGTTGAAGTGTCATACATGGAGATTTATTGTGAGAGGGTTCGTGATCTCCTCAATCCAAAGAATAAAGGAAATCTACGAGTACGAGAACATCCACTTCTTGGACCCTATGTTGAAGATCTTTCCAAATTGGCTGTTACCAACTTTCAAGATATTAACGATCTCATAGATGAAGGAAACAAAGCAAGGTCAGTTAACATAAAAAAAACATTTGTATATTTATGTTAATTTTATTCAATTCCTATATGACTGCTATAAATTCTAAGGTAGACTTTATTTTTACATCATCTGTGTTATGTGTCGCAAAACCTCTAATGAAAAATTGTTAAAAACAATGTATAATAACAAGATTTTAATGTACCACTGCTTATAATTGATACCCATATATCTAATAGGTTTTAGATTGCCATATTTCAAGGTTTATCTTGTACCAGATGAAATTCTGTCCACCCAATTGATTTGAAAAGTATTTGATTTATTTATAAGAATTTATTATTATATTACTATTAAATAATGACTGCTAATTCATATTTCAAATTTAACAAACAGGACTGTAGCTGCAACAAATATGAATGAGACATCAAGTCGATCCCATGCCGTCTTCACCATATTCTTCACACAACAAAGGCATGACATAACCACAGATCTCTTATCTGAAAAGGTATTCAAACTAAATAATCAAAAATAGAACATTATTTCAACAGTTGATATGAAAATAAGCGCAAGTGAAAAACAATGTAATATGTCTTCTACTTTTCAGGTCTCAAAAATATCGCTTGTTGATCTTGCGGGCTCAGAAAGGGCTGATTCAACAGGCGCAAAAGGTACCCGCCTGAAAGAAGGTGCTAACATTAACAAATCTTTGACAACCCTAGGAAAGGTTATCTCTGCTCTTGCTGAAATTGTAAGTATTAAACTAAAACCCTTTTTAAATGCAAAACACAATAAAACAAATATTTTAAAGTACTATCATTTCAGTCATGAAACACCAATTCTAACAATGTGATATAGCTTTTATAAAAGGCATCAAGGTTTTTGCACTATGTCAAAATTATCAATCTTAACAGGTGTTTTTGATGATTCCATTTAAGCCCTTTGAAAATGTCAAAAAACAAAAATATTGATCACTAACTATGTTATTTAAATTAAGAAATATTTTTTTTATTACACATAATTACATAAATATCCACCACGCTAGTTAAAATTTTGTATCGGTTTGTTCATAGCTCCTTAGTTGTAAATCGCTTTCAGTTATTTCTATATTTTCATCATTCCTTCTCACTCACAACAGTTTTCATAAGATTATTATCTAAAGCCATTTATTATCATCTCTTACCCTAGTAGTTATTCAAAAATAACGTTCAATTATTTATAATTTTCCAACTTTCCTTTGGGACATTAATAGTCGGTAAGTGAATAACATTAAAAATTGACCTAATTTCTACTGCTGTTTTATAAAAATGTATCGATAACTTATAATTGCCTCATAAATGCTTTTATGTGTGTATACGTTGCATAAAAAACTTTATATTATGCTTCTAAATTCTCATTTTATTTAGTAAACATGCTGAGATGTTACCACATCTCAATTCTAAATGAGAATATTTCAGGACAGTTAACATTGTTTTCATTTATATCAAATTAATTCTACTCAATGTGTAGTTATATTGACGGCAACTAGGGAAGTAAGAGTAAGAATTATAATTATTAACCTGGTGCTGCCAATATAATTATATTTGATTGCTCAAATTTTGCCCTTGTATGCTGTTCAGAAAATTCCTCGATTTTTCTATTTAAATGTACATAAATATATCAATAGCGTTTATCTGTTGAATTTATTTACTTACTGATGCATTTCGAAATATTTTAAGAAATTCCTTCCTAATAAATAACATAATACATCATTTCACTCTCATAATGTCATTCGATTTGTAGCAACACTTAGTTGATAAGATCAAAAATAATGATTTTAACTATCATTTTTGGTTTCGTTTTTTTACACACTACAAAAACTATCATGATCATCAAACCCAATGTTAAAAATAACCATCCACCTATAAAAAGCTTATTCTCCTAGAATCGGCACATAGCATTTTGAATATTTATTGTGAGATGCGGTAAAGCCTAGAAAATTGGAAGAATTCAAAGTGACCTTTTTAATACTTTTTTTCTGAATATGACTTCAGCGTCACAATCAAAGAAACGTACTTGAAAATCAAAAGTAATAAATACTAAAAGGAAAAACTCAAAATTTTACCAATTTTCTTCAATTTAATAAATTTTGCTTTGGAACTATTTCGAAAAATTCTGTTATATTCAGCATAACAGCAATCACAGTATAATTTGATCTAT
Organism: Himalopsyche kuldschensis; assembly: GCA_028554975.1. Taxonomy (NCBI): domain Eukaryota; kingdom Metazoa; phylum Arthropoda; class Insecta; order Trichoptera; family Rhyacophilidae; genus Himalopsyche; species Himalopsyche kuldschensis. The sequence continues at coordinate 21,417,231 of JAHFWI010000003.1, forward strand.
TTTCAAATTATATTAGTTAGATAGTTTTCCATTGCTTATGTAACCCACTTCCATTATTTTGTTTAAATCAAATGTAATTGCTTTATTATAATGATTACAGCAACACTATGAATCATCTTTATAAGGTTTTATAATTTTTTGAAAATGCATTGTCCGTTTTGACACTCGCGTATTTTATTAGCACAAATTTCTTCTTACCAGTAATCATTATTTTAATTAATTTTGATTCTCTTAATAAATTTTATATTAATAACTGCCTTAAGTTTTGAACATTCCATTTTTAATAATATTTCTTGAGTACTTTTTGAGAGGAATTTGTATCGTTTATAGACTCAAAATCAAAATGTAAGGTAATCAATATTTACTTTTCTATTTTCTACAAAGGCATCCAAAAACAAGAAATCAAAGAAAGCTGATTTCATACCATACCGTGATTCTGTATTGACATGGCTTCTGAGGGAAAATCTTGGAGGCAACTCCAAAACTGCAATGATTGCTGCCATATCGCCGGCTGATATTAATTATGATGAAACACTTAGCACTCTAAGGTAAGATCTTGTTTTTACGTAGTAAAGTATTTTTCTATACAACTATATTTAAAGCCAATATATAAATAATCAGTCCAATTGAATAATTCTTGAAATCTAGTTCTGTCTTATATAATATGCAATAATGTCTCACTAACACTAACATTTCAGCAGCAAACACCAACTACTAAAAATATAATAACACCCCTCAGATTTTTTATATGAAAGAACCACTGTTATTGCCTTTTATGGGTAAACAGAAAAAAGACAATTCCATGCGAAATATAAAACTGAAGTAATCATGATTGATTTGTATTTAATCTTTTTAACCGTTAAAATATGTTTTTTAGATATGCAGATAGAGCTAAACAAATTGTTTGCAAAGCTATTGTCAATGAAGATGCTAATGCTAAATTGATACGAGAACTGAAGGAAGAAATAATGAAACTGCGAGAACTCTTAAAAGCTGAAGGCATTGACGTGCAAGAAGGTTGGTTGTTTCTCTATTTTCACTTTCTTTTCATATTTGTAATTATGTAGATAATTATGATATAATTTTCAAGAGACATTCAGCAACGATGGGGAAAATGTATCTTTTGTTTATGTAGGTTGATGGTGTAAATGTTTACTGAATATTTTAAACAGATTAAAAAGAAACACAGGTGATTGGTTTTGAGCTATAAATTCTTCTACAATTATTACAGTGGATTTATAATTTACACAACACTTACGGAGTGCACAAATTTGTGCGTTTGCTAATTGGCCATCACATGCGAAATAACATTCTAATTACCAAAGTTATTAAACGGCCCCGTTAAACAAAGTGTTAAAATAATGCTAATGAAGAGAAAAAAAGTTATAGATTCATTATTAGTGGTATTTTAAGACTACTACATAGTTTCATGTTGAATCACTCGCCAACCATAGGCCCTATTTATTATTTTACATTGTGAATGTGTATTGAGTCATATGAAAAATTGACTTGGATGGTGCCGATACAATTTTGATTCATTCTTTCAGTTCGCATTTGTAAACAATCTTATTTATCCCATAGGGCCTGATGGTAAAGTCGTATATGAAAAGAGAGAAGATAATAGTAAGTAATTATTAGTCAAAGATTTCATAAAGTTGCTGCCATTTTTTTTTTGCGGACTGTCACTATATATTTTATATTTTATTTTGTTCAATAACATATTATTGTAATGCAGTATAATATTCTATATTGTATTTATTTTTATTGAAACAAATACTTCTTTCCACTTGATTGCAAGGATACAATGTTATAGGAATGAAGCTGTTTGATTTGGTAATATATTGGTGACATAATAATACGTTAATCATCAAAAGTATTGTTTGAAATTTAGCGGAATATATAAATGGGAGATAAATTTGATAATTGAAACTGTAAAATTTGTATCCTTGCATTTTTATTTATTTTAGCGGTATATACATATATATAGTAATAATCTATTATTCACAAGACATAATATTGAAGTTTGCTTCACTGCAATATTTGTGTAATTTTCCAGAACGTTTTATCTACTCCTCTTTATCCTTCACCAGTCCATCATACATCCTACCTGTTGCCATGATGTAAAATTGCACTACCGTCAATATTTATTTTAATGTTAAAAACTGCATTAAAATATAATAACATTTTGTTACTTTTAAACTATTAATCAAAAATAATGATATTTGCTGTACATGATGTCAGTGAAGGGCAATTAGTTTTCACACCAATATCTTTTAATAATTCTTCCTCTACATTCCACCTCTAAGAAATGATGTGAGAAGCGAAATTTATGGGTATTTTATGACAGTGAGATCATTTTTACATCATAGTAATGGCAGGGTTGACCACTTCCATTGATTATTTCTATTTTTTTGTGAAAACCACGCCCATTAGTATAATTCTTCCGTTATGTAGGTGGCAGCTGAATGTTATCACCATCTAGGAACATTAGATAAAATGCATCAAACATTTTATACTATCAAAAGATTGGACGATGCATAAGATCCCGTAATCATCTTTGAAAGCCTCTGTGTACACGCATATTTAAGATATCTTCATGAATCTCTCACATTACAATATATATTTCATAACAGTATGCATGGATAAGTCTTATATTTCAGCGAGCATGTTGAGTCGGCTGTTGCTGCCTTCACTATTTCGAAATACTGCTGAAAGGCTCACTATAGCTATATATAACATATAAATGATTCATAAAATTGGCAACAGTGTATTTAGGAAATTAAATTTTATTTTTTACTAATTTCTTTTTTCAAATTTTGATGAAAAAACTGATACTTTAGAATAATTGGGCCTTTCAACACTAAGGATTAAGCTTTGTGTGCTTTATAAGAATTTATATATTACATTATAACTACACAATCTCTTTTTGTACAATGTTTTTCAGCTCATTGATCTTGCTTTATAATGTAATATTGCTTTTTATTTAGTATAATTTCACATATTCCGTAATAATCTATTTTCGATATATCATTTTGATTTATGTTGTCAAAATGAAGGCATTCATAAAAAAGTATATTTAAACTTAAATTTAAAATTTAGCTGCATTTGTATCTTAAAATATGTTAGAATTACATGAATGCTGGTTTTTTAATAAACATTGAAATTATCCAAGGAAATCAAATGAAAGCTGTCTCCGAGATACGGTTCGCTACAATAGAAAATGAATATCTTGTAAATTTATCAGCTTACAAATGTTTGATTTTTGTGTAATTTCAGGAGACGAAGATAACAATCCTGTCAACAGAGAGCGTTGCATAAGTGAAACTGAAACCGGAACTCCGAAGATGACCAGAGCGGCGACCACAATAGCTGAAGAAGCTGTTGATCAACTCCAAGCGTCTGAGAAACTTATCGCTGGTAAGATAATGTTTTTAAAATATTGTTGTATAAATTTTTTACAATAATAATATAATCCAGCCTTCACATCTTGAGGAAAAAATTGAAAGCATAGCGATGACGCTGTAATAAGAGAATCTCATTTGGCTTTCTTTAGTCTGAAATAAAAAGATGAATAAAAATATACATTTTTTTGTTAATTATCTTAATAGTTCCTGATGGCAAAACATGTAATTTCTATTATAGAATTGAATGAAACTTGGGAAGAAAAGCTCAAGCGAACTGAAGCAATAAGAATCCAACGTGAAGCTGTCTTTGCTGAGATGGGAGTGGCTGTCAAGGAAGGAGTGACCGTAGGAGTATTTTCACCAAAGAAAACTCCTCATCTCGTCAATCTTAATGAAGACCCTAATCTATCCGAATGTCTGCTATACTATATCAAAGACGGTGAGACATTGATTGATTTTCAAATTTAATAATACTGACACTTACTGAGTCATTAGTATTTGACATATTATATTTATAAAATATTATTGACTGTTTAACTTATTTGTTTTAGGTATAACACGTCTGGGGACTTCAGAGGCAAATCTTCCTCAGGATATTCAACTATGCGGTTCACACATTCTCTCTGAGCATTGTCTCTTTGAAAATACAGATGGTGTCATCTGCCTGATACCGCACCATTCTGCACTCATCTATGTTAATGGGCGAGAGGTAAATATTCTTATTATTGGCCCCAACGACAACTGAAGATAGTCTTTTATGTAAACTAAGAAATTACATACTTTTCATTAAAAAATGAAGTATTGTAACTGTGTTTTTTAATGCTTCAGGTAAATGAGCCCATAATATTGAAGACGGGATCTCGTGTGATTCTGGGAAAGAATCATGTGTTCAGGTTTACTCATCCAGAACAGGCCAGAGAGAGAAAAGGCAAGGCTAACCCCTTAGATACTCCAGGTAATTTATTATTTCCAAGATGTTTTAATCAAATATAAAATAGTTTTTTATTTATTTATAAGTACTATTTAAATAATTACATTAAAAAAAACTGTATAAACATTTGTATATGTAAATGATCAATGGTAATGTTTTATTGAATTTTTCAGCATTGGGTGAAACAGTCGATTGGAATTATGCTCAGTGTGAACTTTTGGAGAAACAAGGTATCGATCTTAAAGCTGAAATGGCGAAGAGATTGTGCGCTTTGGAGGAACAGTTCCGCAAAGAAAAGGAACAGGCTGATCAAGAATTTGAAGAACAGAGGAAGACCTATGAAGCTCGAATAGACGCACTGCAACGCCAAGTTGAAGAACAAAGTGTTACCATGTCAATGTACAGCTCTTACACTCCGGAAGACTTCCACAATGAAGAGGACATATTTGGTAAACTTACAAAATATATATATTCCAGTTTTGACTTTTACTTTAAATAATTTTTATTTGTTTGAATTGATAATTATTGTTTTTATACTTTACCTTTTATTAGAAAATTTTACAATAATTATTATGAGTGTGTACCTACATAATAATAATATTCAAAGCCTTAATATTAGACCGAATAATAAGTCATGTATTATAAAAAACAAATTTTTGCTAATTCCAATATTATTTGATGAATGTTAAGAAAAGTATAATAAAATAAAGATAGTAAACTTTTTTTCAATTCAAGCACCTTCAGTCGGTAGTGAAATTTAAGTTTTATTTATTTTAATTTATTTCAATGCACTTTTCAGTGAATCCTCTCTTTGAAACAGAATGCTGGTCTGCTAGAGAAGCGGGCTTAGCAGCTTGGGCTTTCCGTAAATGGAAATATCATCAATTCACATCGCTCCGGGACGATTTGTGGGGAAATGCTATATTCTTGAAGGAGGCGAATGCCATCTCCGTAGAGCTGAAGAAAAAAGTACAGTTCCAATTCACTCTCCTGACTGACACCCTTTATTCGCCGCTGCCGCCCGAATTCACCGCCAACAGATCCACTATGGAAGACGATGACGAATACGGAAGGCCTTACCCACCGACTTGCGTTGCTGTTGAGGTAACCGATACAAAGAATGGAGCCACTCACTATTGGACGCTAGAAAAATTACGGTAAGTCAATATAACATCAGTTTTAAGTTACATAGAATTAATCATACATACGTATAACTCATTTGAATTTCTGATGTCACCAGATGATCATTTGCTCTTGGGCTTCTGATTGGCTTAGAATGGATGTTCAATTCCCAATTTTAAACAATCGGTTGTATTATTTTCTCCAGCCAGTAATAATTTATTTTTAATAGTTTCTTTCCACTTATCAAGCAAGGGTCAATTACAAAAATACGATTTTAAGATGATCAAAAAACAGCTTTTTTATATTTTTAAGCATTACTTATACACTGTAACATGGTTTAAATAGCATTCATTTTCCTTGTCAATGTCATGATGTGGGAAATGTTCCCTACAAATAGGGATGCTGCAACAATATGCGACTCAGAAACTATCTTACAAATACATATAAAAAATAAATAGAAATTTATTTCATGATTCAATTCAACCTTCTACTTATTAACTCATTTTTATGCGTAAAACAAAAAAAAACAGTCGTATTTTTGTAGTTACACTCTTTTGAAAAAATGCCCTTGAATCAAACTATCTATTTAAGAAAACATTCTGCATTCATTTACCACATCACTTGAAATTTTCACCATTACCTTTCTTCTTGATATACAATAATGGTTGCTTGGCCATGCAACATGAATAAAAGCTATTATTTTGCGCATGACAACACTTATGTCATTCCATACTGCCTTAAAGCTCGAGGGCAAAAGAAAAAATATATTAGTGCTGTCAAAGTGTAAAATAATGAATTGTCAATAATTTCCACGTCTATTGACTTTTTTAAATTGTTCTGATTGTAAAGATGGAGTTTATTTTGTGGGTTATGTGGAGTTATTTAATATTCCATGAAATAATACATCATTGTCATGAATGGAAAAATGTAGAATAGCATTATCGGTACCGTATTAGCGTATGGAGATTGAGAGGCAATCTCTGTGTCATGTTGTAGCCACCGGCTCGAATTGATGCGTCAGATTTACAACATGAATGAGAGCATTGGCGGAGATGTGCCAATGGAAGGGGCGGGGCCACAGGGAATAGGCGGCGTGGTGGGTTCGGGGACAGGGGTGGGCGTAGGGCAGTCGATGATGGCCCATCCGGCGGAAGGACCGCCTCCGTCCGAACTGCTGCTGTGCCTGACGGCTTGCGCTCACCAAACCCGATTATCGCTCGCTAATCTTTTGCCATCGAGGTTTGTCAGTCTCTTCCGAGCTTCTCGGCAGGTTATCGCAATGGTGTGGATTCTGTGATGTCTTTGCAGCTTTTTTTTTCTCTATCCAGCTGAATGCTAATCTTTATCAAAGTTGTCCTAAACAGAATGTTTCGCATAATTGCTACTTTAAAATAAAACAATACACATAACAGCCAATTCAATAAAGCACCTAAAGTCTTTCTTTCAAACAGGTAGTTCAATCACAATGAAAAAGGTAGCTCACCTAAAATTTAAATCATGATTACCTGAATACATAATATTAATTCTATCATATGGAAAGAAAAATAACAATGTATTTTAATTCTACATAAATTATTTTTAAATATTTGTTGATAGCTATTTCGGCTTACGCCTTCGACGAAGGCGTAAGCCGAAATAGCTATCAACAAATATTTAAAAATAATTTATGTAGAATTAAAATACATTGTTATTTTTCTTTCCATATTATAATGGAGTTCTACCAAGTAAATGCCTACTCAATCAATTAATTCTATCTACTACATAATTGTACATATACATAAAAAAATATTTTAATCTGAAATAACAAAAACATTTTGTTGATATTGATTATTTTTATTTGTATTGCGAGCATCAAATTGTATAAAAAACGACAAGAAAATAATCACAAACAATTATGTGCTATCATTTTTGAGAAAATTAGGCTGAACATCACAAACTCAAACACTCAAAAGAAGTTGATAAGCTTTCAGTTATGCTCTGTCTGCCCCGCCCCTTTTCACTTGTCTCAGTTTTCACTGCAGGTGTTGTCTGTAATCTATTGTCGCTCTCAACAAACGCTTGGCTTTATGACTCTGTTGTAGGAGGCTTACATTGTGATATTCTTTTATTTAGACAAAACTGTGCTATATATATTTTAAATATTTGTATGTGTTGAGATGAAAAAATATAATTTACAACAATATATATTAAATATCTTTATTTTTTCAATGCGTGATTAAATGATTTAAATCAATTCTTTTCCTCATTCCTTAATTTCAAAATTTTGGAAAATTCACTTGTTTTGAATCAAGATTAAAGTTTATAATAATTAATGCATGCATTGAAAAGTATGAAGGTTCAAGCTTCATTTAAATAAGCCAACTGCTTGCGAGTTACAGTTATCACATATTTATATTGGCTTGTTAAAGATTTAGCTCACTGTTTATATATTTACGAAGAATATTGAGTAAATATTATTCTTGCGGTCCACAAGGATCTTCTTATGGTTAAGCGCACGGCTTTGTATATTTGTGTTCCTATCAAAATTAAATTCAAAATGAAAATATTACATAATGAAATAAGATACCTGCAGCATTATTTGTTTTATATTTTCGGTCTAGGTGCCACAATAATAAAATCTTGTTTTATAACATTTTCCTCATCAATAATTTGAATGAATAATCAACATACCCAAGTATATACATAATCTATATGACAACATAATTTGAGAAACAATTTTTAATGAAATTCTTAAGATGAGGGGACTCGTCAGAAACGATCGATACATTATTTAAATTTCGTTTGCACCAGGTCGCAACTATGAATTATCTTAAACAGTATTAGCAATCATGTACAATAACTTATTTTCACAAGTCAAAAACTTCTCACTTAGCCCAGAAAATCTTGTTTTTACCAAACATCCTAATAAATATTTATACGTTCTACCAACTTTTAAAATCATAATCTATTTGCGTTTTGAAATATACATATAATTCTTCTAAAAGCTGATGATAAAAATTGACAAAAGGCAAAAATCTTTTTTCTTCTGCGCTGTCAAAATGGCTTCAACTGTTATTAGTTATGTACATTCTTTCACATATGTATGTTTGTTTCGAATTTAAAACAACATGAAATAAAAATTCAATTGGGGGTCAGGTCTAATCAGAGTAGTTAAATATTTTTGATTCAGGAATTATTATTTTAATAAATATTTTATGAATTTATGAATTCAGACCCTAATATGTAATGAAATTGTAAAGCATGGAATGAGCATGATTACTGATGTATATTTTAGAAGTGATGATTGAGCTAATATAAATTTATTTTTGAAATGTGGTACATTGTAGTCTGCCAGTCTAAAAATAGATAATCTATTTCTAATCATCATCTACTCTAGCAATATTTTGCATCTCACTAGAACAGTAACTAACTCCAAATTTGAATTGTATCGGTGCACACAAAATTTTGAAGAATGCCTTGAACTATATTACCCCTTTAATTATTCGTTAAAGAAATATAAATTATATTGCAGTATACAATTGTCTATTGTCTATTGGCTACAATATACAATATTATTATAAATATTACTTAAAAAAAAAATATTTTTATGACTAATCATTACAATATATTTCATTACAAACTCAAAAACTTTTTTTTACTGGTTTAATGCTCACTATAGGCGTATCATTCTTGTACCTGATTTGAATTATTCCCGTTCATTAAATAACTTATATTTCCTAAGGAGTTACTTCAATTATCTGTTTTCTTTTTCAGACAACGACTGGAACTAATGCGTGAAATGTATCACAATGAAGCTGAACTCTCCCCTACGTCTCCGGATTACAATGTGGAATCACTCACAGGCGGTGATCCATTCTACGACCGGTTCCCATGGTTCCGCATGGTGGGAAGGTAAGTTATTTTCCTGGTTTTCTTGAATCAACACAAGTAAAGCAGTTATTAAAATATTTATTCTGTTAAACTTAGTTGATGTTTATTTTATTGATATTGCATTTTTTAGATGCTTTATTTATCTGTCGAATCTGCTCTATCCGGTGCCCCTGATTCACAAAGTTGCTATTGTAAATGAGAAAGGTGACGTGAAAGGTTATTTGAGAGTAGCCGTGCAAGCAGTTGTAGAAGAAGAGAATGCCGATTTCGTAAACGGAGTGAAACAGTCTGCTAAGATTGCCTTCGATGAAGATATGGCACCTAAGCAAAAGAAACACAATAATCAAACACTTAATTTGAACGAGAAAAACAATATGCATAACCTTGAAGACAGAATTGTGGAAGGACAGGATTCATTAAAAATTGAAGGTGCGTACACAGTTATTCCACAGAGTTAATTATGAAGACATAGATTCATCATATGTTTTTCAGAATAATATTGTTTCATTTCGGAAATTCTTCACTCAATTTGATGATTGTCTTATTTAATTTTTGCTATTTCAGAATTAGCTCTAGAATGTGACACAGACAGCGGACGCGGAGACAGCTCCGTAGCTTCCGAGTTAAAAGAGGAAGATTTACCGGATCATCTATCTCCTGGAAAGGATTTCACTTTCCGTGTTACAGTATTGCAAGCGCAAGGAATTTCAACCGAATATGCAGATGTTTTCTGCCAATTCAAGTAAGCTTCGTTCAATTTTGTCGTTAGATTTATATTATTAAATGAATGAATCAAATTTTTCATTGATAGATTCTATATATTATTTCAGTTTCCTTCACCGTCATGACGAAGCTTTCTCAACAGAGCCAGTCAAAAATACTGGAAAGGGAACGCCTCTTGGTTTCTATCATGTGCAGAATGTAAGTTTTCTAACTGACGCAATTTTTTTTTGTCAAAAAAAGTTTGTTAAGAAGTTTTACATTATTTTTTATTTCTATTTTCAGATTACTGTTCCGGTTACAAAATCTTTCTTAGAATACATCAAAACTCAACCAATAGTCTTTAAGGTATTTGGACACTATCAACAGCATCCACTTCATAAGGTGAGTTTTAAATAATGCATTACCCATTGTTATAATATTTGCAACAATATTTAATAAAAGTTTAATTAAGCACATTAAATCAAAAGAATGCTAGCAAATTCTCTCAATATTATATGAAGTATGTAGTTATAGCTAAATAAATACCTTGAGCCGATAATATTATCAATAAATTGTGAAATGTTGCCGCACACACAGGACGCCAAGCAGGATTTAGTGTGCGTAGCGCGCACGCCACCCAAGCGAATGTTGCCGCCTTCCATTCCTATCTCTCAACCGGTGAGGTCCCCGCGAGGCGCTCCGCCCCCTGCTGTGGCTCCGCCGTGTCATCTCCATTCGAAACACGATTTGCTGGTCTGGTTTGAAATATGCGAACTTGCACCCAACGGAGAGTATGTCCCAGCTGTAAGTATTTGATTTCTTATCAGTCCCATCACCAAAGATAAGAAAAAATGATTCTCCCGTCAACAAAACTATACTGCAAATTGCCACAAGGAGATGAATTCCTTATTACCATTGTAAAATGGTCTGTTCTGTACATAATATCTTTTCCTTTTGGTTATTCAACTCATACATTGTAAAGTATTTCCTTCTAACAATCAAATCAGATTTGAAAAGAAATCAATACAACTATTCCTAATTTTATTATGCAGGTTGTTGAGCATAGTGATGAACTTCCGTGCCGTGGATTGTTCCTTTTACATCAAGGTATCCAACGCCGCATTCGCATTACAGTCGTTCATGAACCTGAAACAGAATTGCGCTGGAAGGATGTTCGGGAACTTGTAGTAGGTTAGTATAATCAATCTCTGTTGTAAACATGTTTATGGAAATTATCATGATTTTAATATATGACGCTGTGCAATATTGTGATTTATTTCTTGCATACTTATAATGTTTTTCTTAATTGCAGGACGCATTCGTAATAGCCCTGAACCAGCCGACGAAGATGACAGTGAATCTTGTGTCTTATCTCTTGGGCTTTTCCCAGGAGAACAGCTAGAGTTGCCAGGAGATGACCGTTGCATGTTTAGGTATTTATTATAATTATCCTAGTGTTATGAAACTTAATTAGATGTTCATAAATAAATATGACATTGATGTGATAATATTATTTCAGATTTGAGGCAGCTTGGGATAGCTCTCTTCATAACTCTGCACTTCTTAATCGAGTGACAGCGGGTGGGGAAATAATTTACATCACATTGAGTGCATACTTAGAGGTAAATATTTTTTTATTTTATGTCGTTAAATATTTTCATTTCAATAACTTTATGGATTTATACCTTTATATCTAATCTGTAAATTCCTGGGTTAATAAATGATTTAATATCAATCAACATTAAGTTAGAAATATATTGAATAGAATGATAATCAATCCCAAAACATATGCTATCTAATTCTAAAATAAATACAAAACGGATATAATGTTATAGACATACTTGTTGATGTTTTTACAATCATAATACTAAGAGTACCATAATTAGGGATAAGAAAACTCAAAATAAAATAATAAAATTTACCAATGACAGTTGGAGAACTGCGCTCGGCCTGCTATCGTAACAAAGGACTTGTCAATGGTGATCTACGGACGTGATGCACGTACTGGCCCTCGCTCTCTGAAGCATCTCTTCAGCGGAGGAGCTCGAACAACAGAAGGTCACCGTCTTACTGGAGTCTACGAACTCAGTCTGCACAGAGCTTTAGAGCCAGGTAGCCCAGGTGCCCTATTTTAGTAGTGACATTACCCATAACCAATAACCTTAAGTCTCCCGCTGCCCTCAAAAAAACCTTAGTTACACGACTCGCATGTTCAACACTAACAATTACATATATTTTGAAACCCCTTATAATGTGTTTTGTAAATAAATTATTGGTTTCAATATTTTCATCACTTTTGTAGATGTAGCTTTTTTATATAGTTTTGTTACTTGTTCTTGTCAGTTTAATTTTTATAAATTCTAGAACAAAATGAGAAAGTCTGCTCTCACGTATTGGCAGTTGTGGTTAATAATCTTTTAATAAATTAATTATCTGCCTTTTAAGGAGTTCAACGAAGACAGCGCCGTGTGTTGGACACAAGCAGCACCTATGTCAGGGGAGAAGAAAATTTACACGGATGGAGGCCTCGAGGAGACTCTCTCATATTTGATCACCAGGTATTATTATTGAACACTGTGTAGCAAAATAATATACTTTGAACGCGATAATTGATTATAATTTTTCTTATATTTCGGTGCCATAAAATACTGTGTTTTACAGTGGGAACTTGAAAAATTGACCCGTCTGGAAGAAACTGGACGAACTAGGCATTCCATTCTTTTAAGAGAACGACTTGCCCCGCCTGCTGTTGCGCCACCTTGTCTCTACGATTTCACCAAATCTGAAAAGGTAAGATTAATCATTTTCATTATTGATAATTGGCAGTCTTTAACATTATCATTAATATCAATGTCATTTCAGGATGCCTGCAACATGGTTGCGAAAGCAGGATGCGGTGTCCCACCCGTTTCCAACATGTTCTGCGCTTCAGCAAACGATGGAGCTCCCTTGCCTCACCAGCCGGATCCTGCTGTCTATGAACCATGGGAGATGACCGACCATGAGAAGCAGCTCACCACCAAATGTATAAGACTCATACAAGGTAAGAGTTATTTTAATATAACCTAACGATGTACAATTTTTTTACTTATTTAGTGCATAAATGAAATGTAAAAGTATTGATTATTGTGCTCCCATCTTAATGAAAGGCTTTCTAATATTTTTCAAATCACATGACCATGTCATGTTTGATCTTGTATAAGGTGAGTTAGATGAGGCTTCAACCAATAAGCTACACTATCTCGAGAGCTACTGTCACAAAATCACTTTATCAAAACGTTAATAACTTCAAACAATGTTTTTGAAATGATAAAAAATCTATCTGATTGAGAAGTAATATCACTGTTAGCATACTTATTTGGTAATAAAACAAAGTTTGATTGACATAAAACCAAATTCAATAAAATTTCTTCAAAAAGTATGTTGATTATATTTCAATTGACACGTCAAGGTAGAAACTCAACGTGTTGGATTTGTAAAAAGATTCGCTGCTCATTCTATATTGATAATTAAATTTTGAAATAACAGGTCGTATTGGAAACTCCAAAGAAGTGAACACAATAATTGCCGGTTCTCCATCCTCTCCTGTGGACGAAGGAGTGACAGACATGTCTACCACAACCAGTCTTATGTCATCAATTCAAAGTGCTAGCTCATTTGAGTAAGTATATTTCACTCTGTAAATAAATTGATCAATCGTCACAATTGATCACTGTTATCTAACATGAATCCAAATGTTTTCATAACATCAAACTCACTCATCTCTATTTAGGTTATGTTCTCCTGAACGAGCACTCTTGGAGCACACAATGCAAATGTGGGGTGGCCAAGCAGGAATTCCCCAGACGAATGCCCAAACACCGACACCTATGATCGCTTTGCCTCTTTATGTTCCCGACTGTGAGGAGATCCGAGTCAGTGCAGCCGTAGCTCGTAAGGGATATCTCAATGTATTGCAGCATAAGACTCACGGATGGAAAAAGCGATGGGTGGTAAGTGTAACATTATTTAAAGTGTACAGAGCTTATTACAAAGCCACAATTGTTTTAATTCCATTATTTGAAAAATCTTTCATAACCTTTAAATCACCCAGCATATATTGATTCCATGAATAGATCGATGGTATCGATGAAAATCCCTCCATTCCAACGGTGTTTAAAAGATACATTTGTTTTCAACTTTTAAATTATGCCCAGAGATGTCACGTATAAAAATAAAAAAAAATAAAAAATTGGTTCATTGAAATACCCCGAAAATGTATATCGTTGGTCACGTTTGGTCGAAAAGTTGATAGTAAGATGAGGCATTATCAAAACACAGCAATAAAGCTACATACATGTTTTGCACATTATTTATTGTGGTTGTATTTGATTAGGTGGTGCGACGTCCATACGTGTTTGTATTCCGATCAGAGAAAGATTCCGTTGAGAGGGCTGTCATCAATTTAGCTGCGGCACATGTAGAATACTCCGAAGACCAGGCACAAGTTGCTAAAATGCCTAACACATTCAGGTAATCACAAAGAATTCAAATTATTTTTCTTTCACGTAGAATCTTGAATAAACTATAACTGATATTTATATATTATATTAAAAATGTGCAAATAGAGTGGGTGATAATAGTTCATATTTTTTCCAGTGTGGTTAGCAAGCATCGTGGCTACTTACTTCAGACACTCGTTGACAAGGAGGTTCACGATTGGCTCTATGCCATCAACCCACTGCTTGCCGGACAAATCAGGTAACATATTGGTGTATATCGAATCATTGTCATATTGTTATCACTCTGATTGAATGTAAGAATTTTCAATACTAATATTTCAATTTAAAAATAACAGGTCAAAATCGGCAAGAAAGAACCCTCCGTCCCAGCAGCATCAAACACAGCCCGCCTCAGCACCTGTCACTGCACACAACAAATGAGATACGATCACAATGGAGTCTGTACTGGTTTATTGAGTGCATAATGCCCGCACCCGTGTCCCCGTTATTTCTGATCGCCCGTTCCCTGTAGATAAACACAATTAAAGTAATTCTTTTCATTTACAGATTGGCAATCAAAGAATGTGCGTACGTATTCCTTCCAAGCACAAAATTTACCATAGGCCACTATATTTCATTCCAAAGAGAGTCGAGCGCGAGTTAATGTTGCCTTGATTGTACCGAATGTAAACAATTTAATTTACCAGCAACGGTACACGTAATTTAAAAACATTGAATTTTTTTAAATTATTAAGCTTTTTTCGGATGAATAATAACTATCAACACGAGTAATGTATAAAATAAATTGTTATTGCCTAAAGTTGTGTCTGGAAACTTTCCTGTGATAAAATTTGTAGATTGAATAAATGCATTAGATTGGGAAAATTTTCCCCGCTGTATTTTCATACTAA
Organism: Himalopsyche kuldschensis; assembly: GCA_028554975.1. Lineage (NCBI taxonomy): Eukaryota > Metazoa > Arthropoda > Insecta > Trichoptera > Rhyacophilidae > Himalopsyche > Himalopsyche kuldschensis. The sequence goes on from JAHFWI010000003.1 coordinate 21,432,652, forward strand.
ATTTTTTATCTGCAGATGTGTAAAAAAATGGAGTTTTAAAAGATTGAATTAAATGTTGAGAAACTTCCGAGTTTTGTTTGGTTTATTGACTATTCAGATACATTGATTTACTATGTTGTAATAATATTTATAAATTTAATGTTGCCGTCACGGTTGGTAGAGTTTTAAAAAATTGGCGATTAGAGAAGTAAGAAAAGGGGCATGATAATAAGTACAGATTTCATTGGCTGCGGTTTGAATACGGTAGTAGTTGTCGGCATATCTGATGTCTCCAGTGGATTTGATTCACCGCTGCCGAACGAGCAATCTCACTGACGTTATGACTTATATCCCATATATTCAAATATCGCTCGGGTTATCCAGGTTGTTTCTTTTGGTGACAATATTAGATTTTTATATAAAGAAAATCTTACGGTAGTAAAACTGTCACGTGTAAACGTCAAAATATGCTCTAAATCGGCTGTCAATCAATAAGGAAATAACTGTAAATAAAATTATGTTACGCTTCTCATCATTGTAAAATTAGGTATAGGAAAATACTTCTGCAATTAGTGCGACTTATTGTATTTATTTGAATATATTATTGATAAGTTTTTGTTTCATATATTTATATAAAAAATGTGAATAATTATTTCTTAGCACTTGTGATAAAATGAAGGTGTGAACCTTAATATGAAAGAATGTTGAATTTTTGAATACTCATTTTCAGGATGTAAACGGATGCACTATTTCTTGTTAAGCAAAAGCATTTAAATATATAAATACAACTATAATATTATATTTATTAAGTTATCTTATTATTGTGTATTGGAAAAAATCAGGTTCATTTGTTAGTTTCTTGCCTATTTTCAGTCAACGTTGATTTGTTTGAAACTTATTTGATTAATATTGCATAGGTTATAAGTGTTACTAAAATTGTTAAACTTAATTATTATTTACAGAACATTTTTATTTTGATTGAAGAGCATTTATTGCGTAATATTGTTTGCATAAAGAAATATGCATTATTGACTATGGTTACATTGATTAATTGTAGCGGTTCTAGTGAAAACAGTCTGCACATATTGCTATTTTCTTAATGAATCATAGTTATTTGAACAAAAAATATTGTGATATTTTTATTTTGCATGTAATCGTCGATTCTAGTCAACATTGTGTTACTTTACGAGCATGGTTGAAAAGTTTCTAAAAGCTTGAGAATTCTTTGAAATAATGTCTATGTGTAAACTTAAATAAGACTTCTGTGAACTGTGTCTAAAGTTAAATTTGCAGTCGTTTGTTAAAAATTATCTGTCTGGCAAATTGAGTCAACGTTCTTTATAATAATATACGTTATTAAATGTTATGCAATTTAAGTTTATTTTTGAATTGACGGCTATGTAGGAACCTTTTGATCGATGCTCATTTTTTCACTGCTATTAAATAATATAAACTTATATATATATATTTGAAAAACTTTGCGCTAACGGCTCTGTCTTTTGAAGTAAATACTCATTAAGTAAAATTGATATATTAGGTTATCGTAATTGGATAAAAAATATGCCTCACCATAGAAGGCTTAACTGTTAGAAGCATGTTATGAAATTGTTTTATCGGTATCAATAATAATGGTAAACAATAATAAAGGTCACTAAGCTCATATGTGTTAATTTGTTACGGACCGTAAATAAAATGTATCACTATTGTATCATAGATACCAAAAAATATTATAATACCCGCTACCTAGAAGTGCATTTTATCTAATGCGCTCATTGGTGTTTAATTAATACATCACACATTACAATAATAAGATATAAATGGCATTTTCTCGCCACGTGATCTCTGGAAATACGCATTGACATAATACAGATGATAAAAATGAGCATCCACATCCAACTCTGGTAACTTTGACATCGATGACTGCATTAGTAATACTCTTTTATGACTTACATAGATTAAAATCATACTTAAAAAAAAAGTATTATCTCTAATGTATAATGAATAGTATAAGAAGAATTTTATCACACGACGACGGAATAAAATGGTGGGCGTGTACAGTAAAAATCATGAAATATTGGCTATCGGACACAAAACTATTTCATTGATTCGTGAAATATTTTTTTGCAAAGAACAGACGATAAAGAGAACAGTAAATAGAAGGAGATTCTTCATGCGGCGGTGAGAAAATTAGTTATAAATTGTACAAATAAACCAAATAAATGAAGTAGGGGTCGTGCAATACATTATACCGATGTACTCTTGAAGCACTCGCTGTAGTTTTGCAATTGACGAAAGAAATCAAAGTCGTTTGATTATATATTTTTAGCAAAAATGGTACTTGTGACATGGACAATGTTTCTACATAGAAGAAAGCCGCGAGAGTGATATAGTTAGATAAGTTAGTAAAGAACAGTTCCGCGATGTTATCAGATTTGTTGGCTGTAGATAAAATGTTTTAGAATAATTTAATACATAAAATTTCATTAATGTCATTCTTTGAAATATATACTTCAAAACATGATTATAATGTACTAATGGATATACTAATTACTTTCTCTGTGCTTTCAATACTTAAAAGAATTCCAAAAAATAATATGCATATTTATTACAAGTAAATAAACATGTTAACTGAAATAAAATATTTGGAAGAAGTATGTTTTTTATTGCATTAAGCTTGTGCTAATTTCGAAGCGAGGTTTGTATATCACCGTTCGCCCGCTGTGTAAATAGCTTTTTGGCTTACAATTTTTCGTGTATAGTGGCTGTTTTGGTGTCTTTTATCTCAGATTGATATTCTAACATCCAGTATTTCACGAGAGGCTCTTCAACATTCTATTCCATTTTATGAACTTGTCATTAATTTAAATAACTCGGAGGGCTTGCGGAAGAAAAGGTTTTTAAACGAGCAGTATAATGTATGCAGTTTCATATTTTGTCGGGAGGAACTCAGTATTTTGTTTCATCGTGATCTCCGTTTGTTTACTTGGAAGCATATTTTATCTAGTGATGTATTTATGAATTAAGATAATGATAACAATATTTATTTTTGTGATCAAAAGCTTTTTGCACAAATAGAGAAAATGTATATGTCATAAAATATTATAGTCATCGGTGGTCCCTATCGCTTCCATGCTAAAAAGAATATAATATTTCTACGCTTCTCAATTGATATCTTTTCTGCGTTATTATTTCAATAATGATATCTTATAAATGGCGATAAGTAGGTCACAAAATGTGAATAAATCTTATAAAACAATTAAAATCACAAATTTTTGGCAAAGTAACACATTGTAAGCATGACGTATTTGAAAAATCAGGTAAAAGACTTTCTATTTCGTTATTTTATTCTGCACATTAAGAAAATAATTGTGATTTCATTTTACAGCAGATATAAAATTTTTAATAATCAATATTATTTGACTATTTTAACGTACAAAATAATAGAATTTATGGAACAACTCCAAACAATCTTAGGTGGGCTGGATCTCATCTCTAAAATGAATTAGATTGGAGGTTGTTTTCATTCCAGTTTAATCATTTTTGACAATTCATTATAAAGATCAGCAATTTAAATAAAAAATTTAATAAAAGAAGAATTGTAACAGAGCTCTGTTGATTCGGAAAATGATAAATTAATTCCTTTACTTATCTAGTTGTATAGTCTCCACAAACGTAATAATGTTGGGATCTTGTGCAATTTGATCATGTTCAGATTTTACATGCTTTGTGATGCTGAATCTGTGACATCACAACATACATGTTTTGGAGTGGTGTTATATTTGTACAGTTATTATAGATTTAGAATATTGTGGTATCGTGGCTAAGCCTTTCGATATCATAAAATGGTTCACTACCACTCCGTTATTGGAACAGACCATTACATTTTTGTATGAAAATACGTAAACAATAGCATGACAAAACACAATGATATCTGGAGACTGAATCGTAAATCTTTATTGAAAAAAGAATCATGTTATTTTTTTTTACAATAAAATACACGCTTACTAGACCTTTTGCAACTAGTTTACTACTCCTTGCAGTATCGGTAATGTCATTAACAATAAATTTTGGGAACCTTTACGCACCTTATAAAACTCTATCTCCCGATAACTAAATATGAGATCGGATTCAAAAGAGGAATGATCCATGGAGACATTTATAGTATTAACTTTACATGTCACGATTGAACAGAAACTTTCAGCTTCTTTTAAACACGTTAAATGTCGTTTCATTTCTAACAATCCTATCTCAATAGCTTGGTAAAAATATTTTCAAGGAATTGTTACTGCCCAATGAAAAGAATCAAGAAAAGAATGCTTGCCGACCACTGTACATGATTCTTTTGATTAAAGGGTACTAGACAAATGTGTTACTGGACACAATAAAATAGAAAAAGAATGAACATTACTTATGTATATTTTAGGTAACTTTGACAAATTATAAATTGGACATTACTCAAAGCTAAATGTATTATCAGAATAATAATTTACATGGTGTGAAGTCATGAATAAAATGCTTTAAAAACTCAATTTTCTGTTTTAATACTGCATAATCAATGTCATTCATCCACTTCTGAAAAAGTTTTGCGTTGTCCATTGATTGAAGAATTGATGCATCGGAATAATGAATAAAAATATTAGTACTGGTAACAGGTTTCACGAGAAATAACCATTTTGGTTTTTGTACACATTCACAGTTTAATATATATTTTAAAATTGACCATCTGCAACCAAACTTTTTTTTCACGGTTGTCCCAAGAACGTATCCCCCAAACAAAAAGAGAATCAGGTGTATTTTAAAATGATAAACGCAAAATAACAAATTATCTCATTTAGAATGGCAAGAAGCATCAGTGATTGTCTAAAAAAAAATATTTCCAAAGGCAGACTTTTTATAGTCCCGTAGCACTGTTTTTGAAAGAGTTCTTCAATTCAGCATGAGATATATTACTGCAGTTTATTGGTAAGTTTATTGACACATTGACACACACAGCTGCAGTAAAAGAATTATTATTGAATACACGAGGAGTGCAATAAAACATTATATAATGAATAAATATACTTTAATTTATTGCTGGTGCATTTGTACATTTGGTAAACAATGTAAGTAACATGTACAGACACATTACAAACTACAAATAAGCACTAATCTGTATAATTATCAGTAGGATTTCTTTAAGAACAATATATTATTGACATGATTACTATTACTTGAATTCAGCTTTATTTAGATTACATAATAATTAATGATATTTAAACATCAAATCACCAGGCATCTAGGGTGAATCTTTGTCGCTTGATCACATACAATGAGATATAAGGGCATGCTGATGTTTTATCTTTTATCTTACTTGCTCATATGAAAGTAAGGCGCTGTAACGGAGATGGAGAAAAATTCAATGCACTCCGATGACAGGGGCATAGATTACTGCTTATTTAGTTTGTAATTTATTTGAATGAATTTTGTAAATGAAGACCAATTTCTAGATCATTTACCTGTTGAGCCCTAACATTAAAAAAAGAACAGAGGTGTCGAATGCTACATTCCCAATTTAAAATAGTTTATATTCTTTGATTTTAGTTTAAATAATAAAAATCTAAACATACATCATTTGGATACCTATTTAATTATACAAACTTCAAATTCACATTATATATATAAATATGATTTTGACTGTGTCAAAACAGATTAAAATATTATTCTAAAAAGAATTCGGGGCTCAGCAGGGTAACTAAATTTATTAAGCGGTAAATGACAATGAAAGTATATAGATACTAGCATTGACAGAAAATAATATGATCAATTGAAGATAATTTTACAAACAATAAAATAAATCACTGCGACATTCAATTAATTTTTAATTAAATGTTTGAATGACATTTAATTCTTATTCCATATCAATAAATTTATGTAGAATATTTTCATACAAAATTGAGTACCGTAAGTATTATAAACCTACAGTCATTACTTATGTTAGAGAATTTTGACAGTCTTGTTAGTAAATTTACTATTTATGAATGGTGCTGGAATATTTCAAAGTTGAGTTTCCACCGGGATTCGCTTGATCTACTGTGTCTTTTAAATTCTTTTGAATTGTCCCTCTGGGATCGCAGAACCCGTGTTTTGTTTTCCCAAAGGAATTGGGCCCGGCAGATGTTGGGGTGTCCCTAGAAAATAAATTCTCAATAAAAACATTTTCTTGATATTGTAAAATAAATCATAAAATTTTAAATGATGTTAACTAGTTATTTTTCAACTACCTTCCGATATTTCGCATTCTCATGCGGGCTTCTGCTGGCATTTCTTCAGGTTCTTCATCGCTGCCATCACCAAAAACGGATGCCACCTTTGATGGTTTGGTAGCTATGGGAGCATTTTGAGTTGACGGTGCCAACAATAGTTTTATCGGCTGAGTCTAGAACAGTATGCATTACAATATCAATAAATAAAATGATGACATTATATTTTGATTATATTTACCACCTATTCAATTACAAGTATATTTTTACGACCTTTACAACAATCATCATTATTTTTAAAGGAACACATACATAAAACATCAATCATTCATATCGTTTCATAATTTCGAGATTATTTATATTTTAAAAACCAACTTCTGAATGCGCCCAAAAACAAGATACCTGACAGATATTTTACGTTTAGAACTATGTTATGAAATGAGACTCAAGTAATAAATTAAGCACAATATTTAATTCTGTAATGTTTTGACATATACTCAAATAAAAATCTTCTAATATTTTTAAGTAAGAAGAATAAATATCGTTTTAAATAGACCTTCTATAAATAAAATCTATATCAAATTTATCAAATTGATCAAATCCCTCAGTAGTTAGGTTCGACAATTTTGATTACTATAATATGAACCCGGAGTTGGTCAAATGGGACACAATAATATAACAGGTACAAACATATGACATAAATATTTGAAAATCTTACCGGCTTTGTAAGTGGTCTATTGAAGCCGAGAGATATTTTCGGAGCTGGTGGAGGGGAAGGAATTCTTTCATCATCTCTTGGAGGACTTATTGACATTTCACGAACTATCGTGTCTAAAATAGATATGATGCATTTATTTATAAAAGTGTCAAATCAACTTAGAATAGAGATAGAATTTAACAGGAGTTATGCTTCTGGAAATATATGTATTAATTAACTGTAGTGAGCTTTCAATTCAAATGACAGAAGCATATCTGAATGCATATTTATTATAAGAGTTCAGTACTTCAGTACGTCAGTGACAGATGAAATGGCGATGTTGAAACTTAATTACCCTAAATTGTACACGGAAAAATTCATCTGATACATCCGATTAAGTCAATAGAACATTGAAACAAATCATTACCGGTTTCTTCATTGCGATCGGTTCTATGTTTTGATCTGTATTTATCTTCCCTAGACCTGGAACGTCTATTGGATCTGTCAAGTGAGCGACTTCTGTCTCTTTTACTTCGACGATATCTGTCTCGCGAATCATCTTTGGGAGCTCTATATCGATCATCTCGACTTTTCTCATCAGATTTCGATCCTGAAATCAAAATATTTTGCAAATAAATCAATTAGGTTATCCAAAATAAATGCTAACAAAAAACATGGGAATATTTCGCGCAGTATGGCAATTCATCCCATCGAGTTGACATATCTGTACGTTGTGTGGTTTAGTTTAATCTTGCAAAATATACTACTATGTGAGTGAAGTGTAAATAAAACTTTAATTATACATATCTTAAGGTTGTTCATTGTTACCTCTGCTATAAGCGTCGCTGTAATCTCTGTTGCTCATGTTTTATTTTCTAGGAACTCACGACATCTGACTTTTTTCAGTTGCTGATTGATATTGCCAGATGTATTTGCTTTCCCATATTAAATAAAACTCTATAATACGCAAGCTCAGGGATAACTAATAATATAGTAACTGAAAATTCAATGTTATGTTGAGAAGTTAGTGACTACCCCCATTCGAAACTTTAAATAAAAAGCAAAATGCATAATTACGAAAAATCCAGTAAAACAAATTATGATATTTTCACGTTAAAGGTGTAAACGTGTAAACTGTCAATAATTATTTTTCATGGAAAGGCATAATATTAAAATAAATAAAACCCAATTTTTACGCACTACTTCAATCATATTAAAAATAATAGTAGAGGCAGTTATATATATCATTATAAAATATATTTAAATGAAGTGCAAAAGAAAATATGTTTTTTTTTATTATCTTTGCAGACTAATTCACACATCATGAAAAGACTTCATAAATTTCTTTCCTGCGGGTATGGCTCTTTTCCATACCCCAAGTATAGATATTTGCCATTGCAAAGTTGTCGTCGATTCAGCTCGACAATTTTGAATATTAATTCAAAAACAAATTCTGGTAAGGATGGTAAAAAATATAGCATCAAAGATGGCCCTGGCCTAAAAGACTTTTTTCAGTCTGATGCACCACTGATAGATATATCAACAGTCGAAGACACAATACCTTACATACAGGAATCACCGCCTTCATATAACAGAAAAGTATTTTTTGATATATATGGGTGTCAAATGAATGTCAATGACACGGAAGTAGTGTGGTCTATATTACAAAAAAAAAGCTTTTTGAAAGTTGATTCTGTTGAAAACGCAGATGTTATTTTGATGATTACTTGCGCAATACGGGAAGGAGCTGAAAATAAAATTTGGAAACGATTGGAATATTATAGGACATTAAAGAAACGTCGGTCAAAGAGTATCACTCCCATTAAAGTGGGGGTACTTGGTTGCATGGCAGAGCGCTTAAAACATCAACTTATTGAAAAAGAAAAATCTGTGGATATTGGTAAATGTTTATATTCCTTGTATGCCTTGAATTTAAACCATTCAGTTCCTGAATAAAACCATGTAGCATTATATTAGAAAATATAATAGGATATCATAGTCACTTTACTTTCAGTTCAAAGCAGCTAATAAATAAAACTTAGGGAGCACTTGTTCCTTAAAATCGAGAGTTTTTATGGCGCTCAATACTTAAATACTATAAATTCCTAATAGAGAATCTCAACAGATGTTGTGAGCAAAACCATAGCAGCTGTCTCATATGATCGATGATATTTTTACTTTGTTTTGGAAAAAAAATCAAATCATTTACCTATATTTTTTAACATTAATATACAAATAACCTAGCCAAGCCCCCATGATGACTTTGGGAATCTGTCAGTGTCTCAATTAATTATTATTCACTTACATTTTTGCTTAACAGTGGCAGGTCCAGATAGCTACAAAGATTTGCCCAGACTTCTTGCTTTGACGGAGAATAACCAACATGCTATAAATGTATTGCTGTCTCTGGATGAAACATATGCAGACGTTATGCCAGTGAGGTTGAATGAGAATTCTAAAACTGCATTTGTGTAAGAAATCTTTTATATTCGAAATCAAAAGTGGAAAGCAATGGCTGGTTGCACATGCTTATTTCTCAGTTGCTTATCCGAAAAGAAAATAAAGATAGTTGAATGAGGCCAAGGCAGTATAATTAAACATTCTATATATAATACCTTAATAGGTAATTAAATTTTGAAATATTATCTTCACTATTATACATTATGAAACAATGTACTTGTATTACTAGTCAGATACATGAAATATATTTTGCCCTATAAGTTTCATTACTTTGGTCGAATCATTGTTTATTTTTCATAATATTTGTAACAATAGCTAGGCTCTATATACTTACATGCTAACTAAATTTTGACTTTTTTGTAGAAAAGATCTTTCATTTCAATGAATAAATTGCGTATATAGTAGGTAGGCTACCTACCCAATAAAAAATGCCAACTAATTTATAATATTTTCAATTAGTTCAATCATGAGAGGATGTGACAATATGTGTACATATTGCATTGTTCCATTCACAAGAGGAAAAGAAAGGTCTCGACCAACATCCTCAATAATAGATGAAGTGAAACATTTGTCGGATCAAGGAGTAAAAGAGGTGACACTTTTAGGACAAAATGTCAACAGTTACAGAGATTTATCAGAAGACGACGATATTGATGTAACAACAAAATTAGTAAAAGGATTTAAGACAGTCTACAAATCAAAAAAAGGAGGTTTAAGATTCGCTGACTTGTTGGACAAAATATCATTGGTTGATCCGGAAATGAGGATTCGCTTTACTTCACCTCATCCAAAAGATTTTCCTGACGAGGTAACTTTTTACCAATTTTTCAAATTGTGTAATGACAGTTCAGATACAACAAATTGTTTATTCTGTTTTTATTACAGGTATTGGAAATAATTAAAGAGCGACCTAATATTTGCAATTCATTGCACTTACCGGCTCAATCTGGAAGCTCATCAGTCTTGGAAAGAATGAGGAGAGGTTATAGCAGAGAATCATATTTAGATCTCATTGATCGTGTGAGGGACGTCCTACCTGATGGTATCTAAGAATAATATTTTTCATATTAGAAATAATAACTCAGCTAGATTGTCATTTATTACATATTATCTTTTGCGTATTTTTATCGTTGTTTTGTAATTATAGGAGTCCATAAAACCCACATTCGGAGTGGATGTGAATAAAATGAAATTCTGAACGTAAATTCAAAAGTTTGTAAATCTATCAACCTTCTGATGTAATATAATTCTTACTATATGTAATTATGTGTTTGTTTCAGTTACGCTATCAAGTGATTTTATTTGTGGTTTCTGCCATGAAACTGATGAAGAATTTAACGACACCATTAGTTTGATGGAGACCGTCAAATATAATGTGACTTTCTTGTTTCCATATAGTATGAGAGAAGTGAGTTAATGTTTATTTTAATATTTAATATTTTTACTAGTAGAAGTTTTACAATAGTTTTCATTTTACTTTTTGCAGTATATTTTATAAATCATTGAAATATCCATTTTTAAAAAGATGGAATAATGATGTTTTTGACACTTGAAACTCTTTAAATAAATCCTGTTTCCTTGGAAAAACCTCAAATATCTATTGTTTACGCTCTTTTGTGTCCAATACCTAAGTGCATTTTGATTTGTCTAGCCATTCTTAAAACTCCTACTTTTGACTCCTGTTAATTTTAAAATAAAAAATTTTCATATAGCAAAATAATAACATGCTATTTTCTTTTGCACCAATATAAGTCTTTACTTATAACGTTGCTATGGATATTTGACAATAAAACAAGATAATCATAACAAATATAAAGTATAATTTTTAAGGATTTAATAATTGACTCTTGGTGATAATGCTTGCAAAGAAGCGAAACTGATCCGAGTCCGCAATGGACGCATTAAAAGGCCTGATTATTATAAAAATATGTGCTATCTCTTTATAAATCTTAATGAATGATGATGATGATGATGATGTGTTTAATGTTGGTATATTTAACATAATTGGATGTTTTTACAGAAAACTACTGCTCATAGAAGATATACTGATGATGTGCCCGACAGTATAAAGCATGAAAGAATGTTACGCATGTCTGAAGTCTACCGAAGACGAGCACACGAAATAAATAATTTGTCTGTAGGTAAAATACAACTCATATTAATCGAAGGAATAAGTAAACGATCTGAAAATATGTTCGCAGGGCGTAACGATGGAAATATCAAAGTCATCATTCCGAAAGGAACAGTTCCTGGAATCCTCGACAGCAGTGATATCAAAACTATAACTCCGGGTGATTACATAGTTGTCAGGATTGACAGTGCTACTTCTCAAACCTTCAAAGGCACACCATTGTGTCACAGCACCCTACAGATGTTTGCAAATAAAACATATGATTTGATAAATAATTTAAAATCAATGAAAAATGCTTAAAAAATATTTTTATTAATATTGTATTTGTTATTTCTAATTATGCTACTCTAGGTACATTTTAATTACAATAAATAGGTTTGAAAGTTTCATTTTAATTGTTATTGTGAACATACTTATCATATTATAAATAACGCTTTTATTAAATAAAAATAATAAACATAAAATGTCGAATATTAATACATACTCTTAGTAAAACACTATCCATTAGTTGTACTTTTTGATATCTTAATTAAATTACTTGTAAAGTTTAGGCCTAAAGATATGTTAAAGTCGCTTAAAAATTATTGACATTCCTGTCATACGAGGCTTGAAGCTCCGAGATGAGAATGCGGAGGGCGATTCATCGGGTCATTTCTTATATTTCGATTAATGGCGAGTCCCAATTTTTGGCTGACATTTTCCGTGCAATCGACGTTGCCTGATAAACTAGGAGACGCTCCCTGTGAGCTACCGTACACTTTAGTGCTGTATCCAGAGTCATTATGCGAGTCTCTATCTAACTGGCTTTGCAATTCCGACAGGTGCGTGTTGATTGCTAGATTTTGCATTCTCTGATGAAAGTGATCGCCTGGAGGTTCATGCAGGTTATGTTTTACTCCGTTACTTTCTAAAGGCATATGCATATTGCCCGTCAGGTGTCCATGTGATTGATAATGATGGTTTCCGTGCAGAAGGCTTTGGCCGTCGACTAGAGCATTAGAAGCGTACCTGCCTTGAAAATCCGAATGAATGTTTGGATTGTTAATATTGGAGATTTCAATTTCAGCATTCTCATCTAGCTGGCTCGTATAGGAATGGGGAGTTCTCGCCAACTCTCTGTCAATGTGATCGTGCATCATTTCACTGAGTAAACCGTTGGAGCTGTACACTGGATTACGATTTCTACTATAGTTTATGGGAAAATTATCAGTCGGAATATTGTTTGAGTACTGAGGTAATGCAGAGGTCTTTTGAAAATGTGGATGATTTTGCAAATGCATATGGCCCGAAGGAGCAATGTATTGACTAGAGCCTCTTTGATTATTAACATTACTCATCATTGGGTTGTCGTGTAATCTTTGTCTGTTTGGTATTTCGTGAAAATAAGCATCTTTAGGTATAGGTAACAAGCTTCCTCTCAAAGCCATATTATTTGCATTATGAGGGAAGTGACTGTTGGGTGTGTTTGTTTTATAAGGAATTTGTGGTTGAGCGCTCTGTCCGGATATCATATTTTCATAATTGGGTAACGGAAGAGTTGTGAGTAAATTAGCATTTTGCATCAATCCCGGCTCCAGAGTACTTCTAATCGGAGCATCCTCTTCGTCACTGCTCTCCGATCTGTTGCCGTCAGATTTGTGTTGAAAATTAAACATTTTTCTTGAGGGAAAAGGAATGAGATTATGAAAGCTAAATTTCTTTTTTTCCTGCATTTTTGCATTTTGGTGAGTTTTATGTGACGGTTTACTATGCTGGACGGTTTGATTGATCGGCTCAATGGTATTAAAGTGTGTACTGTCTTTAAGTGGAATTGAATTGTTTTGCCATGCGGCAGTAGGCTGGTGAGGTGAGGCAGTTTGATAGTTTGGCGATAGCGATCTGCTGACTGGAGATCTCGTTTCCCTCACAGGAGAACGAGAAACCCGCTGTATTTCATCTATAAATTGCTGTTCTTGTATTCTCGCAACCAATTCGTGCACTGATTTTCTGGGGCCGGTTTCAACTTCTAGAGTGCCTTGCGAATTTTCAAAAACAGTCTGTAAGCTTTGCATGCTGTCATCGTGTATAGAATTGTGAGTCGAATGAATTACGGATGATTTTGAATGATTGTAAATATTACCTTCATCACATCTCATTGAATGCTTAGGTATTTTTACATAGCCATCATTTTCTATTCCTACTAGACAATTTTTGTTCTGCTCCATTTGTGACATCATGTAGGATGTTTCATGCTCTGAAAATGATTTATTGCTCAGTTCATCAGTCAAGTTTTGTGACTGTAAGTTTTTATGTTGTGTTTGTGTGTTTTGCGGGTTCACTATGATAGTCATTTTCGAAACACTGGAAGCCTCTGAGAGCCACTGGCTGTTTGCCGAATTGTCTCCACTCGGAAACGATTTGCTGGATCTTTTACTTGGCGTTGAATATTTTTCATCAGATTCGGAGATTTGTTTACTGTCCGAATCGCCATGAGAATCGCTTCCCTTTTTCTTACTAGACTTCACATGTATTTCAGCAATCACATTGTGCGGTGATTCAATAACTCTTTTAAATTTATTTTCTCTGTCAGTTGTGCGCTTTGTCATGGCGAGACTTCTATCAGATGACCTATTACTACTTACTTTGCTATTTTGCAAAGGCCCTTCTAAAAATTCTGTACTTTTTGAGTTATCCTTCTTCATGATTCCTTTCCGAAACGGGGCTATTTCATTTTTAGTGTCAACTTCTAAAATATCTGCACTCTTCGATGTATTTCTCATAGATTTCTTGAAACTGCTTCCAAAATGTTCTCTCTGAAATGAGGTGTCATTGAATGAGCGTATTATGTTCCACGTTTTAGATGTCGCATCCAACATTTCTAAACTTCTCGTTCTTTTCAGTGGGGCAATATCCACCGAGCCTTTTGGACTGAAATCGAGTTTCCTTACTCTTTCAGAAGCTCGGAACATCATGCCCCTTGTTAACCATTGCTCCAAGTGATGTTGTCTCTCTCTACACAGGACCCGTTCAGCAGCTACACACCGAGTTAATTCAGATATTTGCCCTTGAGTTCTGAGCTCTAAATTAGTCACTTTTTGGTCTAGTTTTTCATGAGCCTTATCTATATGATGCTTAATCTCCTGTTTATCTCTATTGAGCTTATCTTCCATATGTCTGAAGAACGGCGCACAGTAGCAAGTGTAACCTACTCCCACAGGTCCTTTACAAATATTTCCTGCTAAATCTAAATAATATTGTTCTCCTTTCTTGAGGGGTTCTTTTGGCAATGAGTCTAGGTTAGGTTTCGGGAAGTTTTTCGGGTCAGGATAGTAATGGCACCCATACGGCGACCAATGCTTACCGTTAGTCTCAAAGTGAACATTTTTGGTTTTTTTCTTTTCTTTATTTTTGCTTGGACTCGAATGACCTTCCTTCTCTTTGCTTCTCTTGCTCCCTGTTCTGTCGGCCAATCCATCCGGAAAATCGATAGCTCTCTCTTTGCTTTTGTCTCTTTTTTCCTTTTCTTTTTTCTTTGCATCTTTTCTTGGCTTAGAGGAAGACGCACTAAGTATATCCACAATCTCGCCCAATTCTTTGCGCACAGCAATATCTTGTGCAGTTTCGCTTTGTTTATTCTTAAGTTGTTTATTTGATCCGGCCTCGAGGAGGATTCTAGTCAATTTTCTCCTTCCCATGGCGGCAGCAATATGAAGTGCTGTATCACCATTTTTATTTTGATCTGAGACGTGGCATTCGGCAGAAATCAAGATGCGCGTTACACCTGCATGTCCGTACCGAGCTGATGTATGTAGAGAAGTGTCACCATACTGAAAAATTAAAAACATATTTTCAAAAAAGTGTAAATTTATTAGTTATCATGATAATATTTATAAAACATGAATTACAACATCCATAATCACAAATTACAATCTCCTGTTGAGATGAATGAATATGTGATTTCTACAATCAAGGCTGAAGTTAATTTATTTGCTATTTTTGGTAGTTTTAGTATGAACACCATGTCTTATCAGTGGTATTCTGTTGTAACCTACCCTGTATAAACTTCCAAGAGAAACACCAGGAAAACTTCTAGATCTCTGTGCTTTAATTGAAAAAATGCTCATTCATATTCGGTGCAAGAAATTTATCATGAACATAATATTTATTGCAAATTTCAACTATGAAGTTAATATTTTAATGTTTTGGGACTGATAAAAAAACAATATTTTAGTAACTTGTAGATTTGCTACTGAATTATTCTTTACTCTGAGATACTTCTGAGATAGTCTCGAATTATAAAAAGGCTTTAATTATTTTAAACATTCAATGTGGCTTTTATTACTCAACTATTGAAGGTATTTATTCTTTCCTATATTTATACATACATTGTTTTGTATATCTGGATCACATCCCGCTAAGAGTATCTCTCTGCAGGTTTGGTTGTGTCCATTTTGACAAGCAAGGTGTAGCGGGGCAAATCCTCCACTGTTCCGAGTGTGCAGTTCACTCCGGCCGGACAGGAGGGAGACACATCTACTGTACCCTTTCCACGCTGCTTCGTGAAGTGCCGTATTGCCATGCTGAAAAAAAAATATAACACACTTACTTATAAGGATTATCTATATTTGAATATGTATATTTATAAATAATAAGCTACACTTTGTAATCAAATTGCAAAGCTTTGGGATGGAGACAACACGGACAAAGCTGATCAAGTATATTTGATGGTAATATTTTTTATTATATCCACAATCGATTTAAATGATCAGTATAGCGGTCACCAAACGATGACTCGCGGGCTGGTTTCGGCCCGCCAAATATTTTCATACAGCCCTCCAAAAATACCAGAGTTTTGTATATAAACTATTCAAATAGAAAATATATTTATTTTTTTTATTTCATGATTGTGTTGTGATTTCAATTCATCATTTGGGATAAGATGTGGAGTGGACCCAAGCTGTAAAAAGTTAGGTATAAAATATATTTTTGGATGCGACCAGTTTCCGTTTACTTAACTCGAAAATCTAATGGATATTATCATTTAATGAAATTCTAAAAATGTATGTTCATATGTAAAGTAAAATTCTAGTTAGAACCCAATACGGATGTATATGTCGTTGGGCCCCCAAGTTTTTAAAAAATTCAATCAGGTCAGATTTCCAAAAAGTTTGGTGACCTCAGGAATAAGGCAAGGATGCCCATCGGTAAATCCGATTGAAAATAGTTTCTTTTTTCATATTTAAACATCTGGTTTTTTTAAAAAGTTTGCGCGAAGTGATTTTATATTAAAAGAGATTAAGAGGTCAAAATAAACATGCAAATACTGAATCAAAAAGGAATCTCTAACCCTCAAAAATTTAGTAACACCACAGATCTCCTGGCGCTCATTAATGTACATAATAGCTATTGTCAAATGACTTCACCCTGTGCTATGAATGAGATTTTCTTCTGAAGGCCGTTCGACAGATTAGGTATGCGATGAAGATAAGGAGTGCCAGACAATCGCCCGCTATACCTTCTTCTAATGAGTTATTTATACAAGCAAACCATTTCCTCGGGCCTGGGAATTGGTCGATAAATATATATTCCGTTTACATAGAGCTGGCGTAACGTGTAATTATTTGGCTAAGAATAATATGAGCAACCTGATAGCCGCAACTGGTTACCGACAGAATATTATTAGCAATAATTGGAATGATTGGAGAAAAAAATACACACAAAAATAATTTTCGCAATAAGTTTGAAGTCTTGTTGGATTCCCGTATGCTTCAAGTTAAAAATCGATGGCGGGTTCTCCTACTTTCTGCGTGATCGATTGATAAAGGGTGCTAAGTTCGATTTTTAGTTGGAAAGGTATTGTACTTTTTAATCGAATTTTTATGGCGATTAACTTCAAACAGGAATCTAACACGTACGCTGTCAGTCTGTACATTTTGTACATTATATGTATAATATCTCATCCCAATGTATAGAATATGGACATAAAACATCTCAACAGATATTACTTATATGCGAATTGTTTTTTATTCGGTTGTCCAGGCTCTTATGTCCGGAGAGGTCAAAGATATAAAGATGAAGTCAGGAAAAGTCTAGTAATTAGTTTTCCGATCTCGTACATAATCACGTCGATAGGAACGATTGGATGGGACAGAAATTTTAACATCACATCCATTCCTCGAATGTTAATCCATAAATCGATCCCAAATCTAGTTTTGTTTCTTTTTTCATGGGGGCTCGAACCATGGGCCGTGAATTACTTCATTTAGCATTGGGTTTGGCCCACTTTGCACTATTTAACAACCTGTTTATTTTAAAACCGTGGACGATCAAAATATATATTATTATAAATATATTAACTATCGCAGTTGCAGTTATATTATGAATGAATAAATCTAATACAAACAGTGGCAGATAATCCCCTTGGGAGGCCCAAGGCGCAATGTAATTTTGGAGGCCCTCTTTTTCGAATGGTAACAAAGTGTCGTAAAATCACTAATACTTTGCTATTAATGTTGATTTCATTCTGAGACATTTCTCTAAATTGTAATTTTCTTTTCGTATTGTATGTGATGAGTATGGGTTGAACAATTAACGCTGTTCCCCGCAGTTCACTAGAAATAATTCAGTACCTAGCACACCGTACTTTATGATTTATGACCCATCGGTCATTCAATATTACTTTTTTGAATTTGCATTTTTCGATGTGACATCATAATATAATATTCTAAACCAAATACATGTGTCAAAACTATTTTTCGAAAGATGTAATTTGAGCTATAGTTCAATGTGTGCTATTAAAGCCCCCAAGATTTGGAGGCTCCAAGCGCACGCCTCTTTCGCTTATAGGGTAATTCACCACTGAATACAGACCATGTCTAATATGAACCCAATGTATGGAAAATGTTCGTTTAATAACGATAATTCATTGAAATATTTTTTATTCTTTCTATCATTATTTTTAAAAGTGTTTTTTAAAGCACACTCGTATTTTTAATGCAGTTTATAATGAAATTGAATTTTACAAAGATAACAATGCTCGCAAACCTATTCAATTTTAGATCACGAAGATTATACTTCTACGAAATAATAATTGGCTAAGAATTTCTCAGAAAAAAAAATTAGGATTTATAAAAGAAAGATGCTAGATTGCGTTAGATACTTGAATTCAAGCACCGGATAAAACTTTTCTTTAAAATAAGTTACCGTTAATCATTTTTTTTAATAAACATAAAATATCTAATGTTTTTGGTATAAAAAGCTATGCAGGAAGCTATGCGGAAATTTGTGGTTTTTTGGTTTCCGGCTGACTATGAAGTTTCGTGTGTCATTAACCATTTTATACGTCGTATTTTTCTTTCTGTTACCAACAATATTTGCATATTCTTATTAAGCTGTATTCACTCATTGTTATTAATGGTAGTTAAATTATAATGGGAACCATTTACGCTATATTTGGTAAGTTCTTTGTATGAAAACAAATTACCTAAACGGTGTATTCATACATAGTACATAAGTACATAGCCAATGGTATTTAAGTTTCAACAGTGTATTTGCCACGTTTTTTTAGTGTAGGCACAACATATCAACGAAGCAAGATGAATTAGCTTCATT
This sequence comes from Himalopsyche kuldschensis, assembly GCA_028554975.1. Lineage (NCBI taxonomy): Eukaryota > Metazoa > Arthropoda > Insecta > Trichoptera > Rhyacophilidae > Himalopsyche > Himalopsyche kuldschensis. Next base: position 21,451,748 of record JAHFWI010000003.1, read on the forward strand.
ATAATTTGAGATACTCTATGATAAAATGATTGATTGCCCTGTATATTTCGGTGGCTCCGTATGATGTAAGCTACAGTTGGTCAGAAAGCGCCTGAGACAAAAAAAGATTATTTTTATTTCGACTAAAAAAAATATTTCAAAGAGATAAAAATGATCGGGATAAAGAGCGATTCAGGAAACAATTCTACATTAGTAAAGATAAAAAAAAGATTTATCTTATTCATTGTTATAACTATCTTTTCTAGGCGCTTTTACTATCGAAGGTCGGTGAGCACATTGCATTAAAACTCTTTATTCAGAGCCAGTAGACATCTCCATATCGTGAATGCTTTGGACATTTAGTCATTTACGAATATCCAAATAAGCCAAGAGAATCTCCTTCTACATAAGCTTCTACTGGCCCGCTTCCCTCTTATGTTATGAACTGAAGTAATTAGTATTTTTAACTGACACTAACTATGTCTAAAGAATGCAGCTTTTGCGTTTGATGGTTGTTATAAGATTACTTGGCTTATTGGCAGACCTTAAAACCTTCTCATTGATGATATAAAATTCCCAGAAAATCTGCACTGTTTGCCTATACAGCTGAGCGTCGAAAACTTTCATTATCATATAAGTCATTGGTCAAGTTTTGGTCGTTTTGCCCCATGCTGTTTATATACATTCATTATCTCTAAAGGGAAGTCCTCAAGCATCACCGGCAATAAATTGAATCACACTTTAAGACGTCACGCTGCGGAATGCACCCCATAAGATGGGTGCGAAGCCGTAGCGTGTGGTCAGTGGTTGATACATAGTATTGTATATTACTTTAAATTTTAGCATTGATGGTTCGTTGCTTGATTGCAATTAAGTTCTCACAATAAATTAAAAGTATTTATATCACAACAAATAAATTGTTATGAAGAAAAAACCCGAGGCGCATATAATCTATATCGGTTATCTCGACGGTAAAATTACTTTATAAAAAGTCTCGGGATGCGGCCATTATCACCGACAAATAATTATACGTTAGAAGCAGTGCTCTCAATCAAACCCTTTCAACGCGAGACTCTTCATCCGGCGATTGCAACTTTGAAGAGCTGACTTGACCAAATCTAATTTGCTACATTTTAATAGTACCAACAAACTTGAGGACAATCTATCATGGCGCGGCCCGTGGCACAGTTTTCATATTAGGTTACGACACAATGTGAAATAAATTTTTAGCAATGCTGGACATTTTAAATCGAAAAAGTACATATTTATGTACTTTGGGTAAAATTGAAATAATGTAATGGGAGTTAAAGAGTAAATAAGAAATAAAGGTGAAGCATATATTGGTATGAATTTGTAAGTATCACAAGAAATTACAGAACTGCCATATTGTCGCCGTCAGAACTATGTATGAAAAACAGTCAGTCAAGATTTTATCAAATGGATACAAAGTTCGACCTAACTGAAAAAAATTTAAAAAATGAGTGACTTAAAATATTACGGACATCAAATACTCATTAATATTTTAATATAAATGTCTATATTAAGAAAGCTTACGATATTTTTCAATATAACAGGAAACGGAAATTCATAAGAGTTTGCAAAACATAAATAAATTATGAATTTCCTGCGTTATTTTCAATGAGAGAATGTTAAATTCCTTCTTGAAAGTTATTAAATTAATCAGGTCTAAGTGTTGTTGCAAGCATGTTTAGAAATTAAATATATTATCTCTATATAATATTTATTGGCGATCGTATTAAATAACAAAAAGATCTGAATGAAGAATTCTAATTAATAATTATCACTCATTCAGAAAATTTATATTTGATGCTCGGTTTTGCTAAAATTTGAACGTGGAACTTCTCATCGATACGTAAACTTTTTTACCACTACGCTGCATGGGTGGGGTGGAAATGCCCTCTTTGCAATAATAGTCTGCAATTATGTATTGAGACTACCTTGATTCGGCTCCCTCGTAAATCGAGAAGGAGCCTCCTATCCGACACTCAGGAGAGGAATTTTGTGAACGGAGTAGGAGAAACATGGAACTCTTTAAAACAAAACACGATCTCAAAGCGTTATGTGGGTGCGGTTAGCACCCATTATTTAATCGTTAAGAATTTACACAGACGTTATATTACACTAGTACATTGAATTTAAATACAAGACAAAACACAAATATTACGATAGCGAAGAAGATATCAGGAATTTGACTCGAATTTAATACTTAGGGAGAGGATTAGGAGCGTCCATTCTCAATGCTGTCCAATCTCTCACTGATCGTATGAAAAAAAGCGGTTGCAAAACGACCGTTAAACGTCACGCAAGATAAGCCATTATTTATGGCCCATCGAACTTTTTATGAAGTACCATGCACTCTCGTACACTCAGGGCGTGAAAGAGATAAGAGACATTTAGAGCGAGACGTCCGCATAAATGTCTCTTTTACAAATTTGAAATTACTCTATATTGAATCGCTATAGATTTCAATATAGAGTATTATAAGAATGAATTTATTTCCTGATATCGACTTAAACTCATAGACTGAGGTGAAAAATAGATCGTTCGAGAGAGTTCTGATGACCTACCACATAAAGCGGTGTCAGTATTAACATTAACTATAAGCGGCGACTATTATTAATTTCAACATTTAAGTCGAAACAGTAAATGAGGTAAAATTACCTTTGCATTACCTCACCTCGTTTTTCGTTATGTCAACGCCTTTAGGAAAGAAATCTTTGATTGAATTGAAAAAATAACATCGTTTAATCTACGGCATTTATTATGACATCGAAACAAAAAAAAAGGAAAAAAAGACCTGGTTCCCGCACGACGCACGAGTCATAGTTGATCACGTCCATTGGGAGCAATCAAAGAACGTACAAAACGGGAAACATAATATAAGTCAATTCAAAAATGTCATTGTCGTAAAAAGATACATATGTCCACGAACATATTACTGTAAAATGTTTTTATTTTATCGATAAAATGTCCGTAATATATAAATAAATTCACATTTGATCTGCACTGTCTCCCTTTCCTTTCTATTATACAATTAATGATCAAAATATTGACTTACGAGATTATCCTGGCGGCTAGGATCAGCCCCGTGCTGTAGAAGCAATTTGACGACTTCGGAATGACCATCGGCCGCCGCTCGCTGTAACGCAGTACATCCATTCTGAAAGAAGACAATACGAATTTATGATTATCCCAGTACAGTACAACATTCGCGTCAAGTATTTTTGGATTCTTCCGTAGATATTTTTGCACTACTATTAATTAATTGGTTGTAATTTTTTTTCAAAATGTCCTCTTGACTTTGAGTCTATGTACATATATTAAATATTTTTTGAATGATATAATATAATTTGTACACAAAGAAGCACTATTCTATAATAATAATGTATCATGTCAGATTTATTTAAAACTAGTTTTTTTATATAGTTGGTCGTCTGTGTAAAGTACATGTGGACTAGTTATGTTAATACTTGGGAAGAAAAAGCTGCGTGAAATTACAGCCATTGTATACATTATAGCAGCTAACACATCGAAATAAGATACGATACGATAAAATAAATTTATATTCTTTACTACGCGTCGTTGTGAGAAAAGAGAAAAAATAGGATCGCCGGATCAAATACAGAAGATTTTTTTATTCACGTATCAATACATGGCAAAAAGTTGTGAAAAAAATACCTACGCCGTGGTTGCGGAATCTATATCAATTAAAAAGCCACAGGCTAACGTAAGGACGCGTTTCGCGTCCCGGGAGAGTAAACATGTCGAGAAAACAGGTTACATTATACATTGCTTAATGATTTAAACATGATTTAAATTGTTCGTAGCAAGCAGCAAAATATTCACCCGTGTTCACTTTTCGATAAAAGTCAGACACCAATTATGTGACGTGTTTACAATATGTTATAAACTTGCTCTAGAATAATATCAAAATCTGTATTGAGCTTTCCCACCTAGGCACTGCTATTAATATTATATTATGTAAGTATGTACATATAATCATATATGATAGATCTTCGGTCTACAAACCACTGGACGTGGCCCAATAATGATCATTGAGCGCCATCTATCCTGCCCGCGGTGGCAAATGAACAACTTTATTTTAATACGGTAAGAAAAATAACAATGTATTTTAGTTCTACATAAATTATTTTATATATTTGTTGATAGCTATTTCGGCTTACGCCTTCGTCAGAACTATAGCAGATATATAGTTCTGACGAAGGCGTAAGCCGAAATAGCTATCAACAAATATATAAAATAATTTATGCAGAACTAAAATACATTGCTATTTTTCTTACCGTATTATAATGGAGTTCTACCAAGTAAATGCCTACTCAATCAATAACTTTATTTTACTTTATTAAAGAACATTTTTATGCTATAAAAGTATACGACAGTGTAATACATATTGGAGACAGTTTCTCAAACATTTCGGCCAATTAATGGATCTGTAATAAAAGGTATGGATTTGTTTTCACCCAATCCATCCGATCCTGAAAGGGGAAAATGCAGATTGCTTACTAACAGTTTTTTTAATTATTTTATGTTACTATCCTCACTGGAAAGAGAGATTGCGCGACTGGCTTACGAGCAGTGACTTCAAGTAGTCTTTTAGCAGTAAACAATATCTGTTAAAACACCGAATAATGAATGCACGTGCTTCATGAAAGAAACGCATTGTTTTTGAATCAAGTGGCTGAGAAAAATGCATTTTCTTTTTTCTTTATATTTTCCTTGTCTTTAAACACCATATTGCTTGGTTAAAAGATTCAAGCTGCAGTCCCGTGCAGCTATATATCGGACCAAGTACATACATGCGTGCTCAATTCATTTATTTCATTGATCGTTCTGGAAGGCGGCCGTGAAACAGCGGTGACTCATAACGGGAGGTGATGGGACAACAAATGTGTCACACAAATATATACATATTATTTTAGTTAAAAAAAAAGTACTGTTCAAATTTAATTGGTAACTGTGAAAGGTTAATAACTTTAGAAGATTAAACAAATAGTACATAATTGATTATTGAAACAAAACATCTAAAACTAAAACTCAATTAGTAATTTATGGTATTAATCGTTAATTATAAACTTCATACAATCAAGACGGCACAAATTATTACAATCATGTGATGTTTATAAACGCAATATATTTAAACTAGTTAAAATGTTTACGCTGAATGTAATTATAAAATCAATCGTCTTCGTTGAAGATTCTAGGAAGCCATTGAACAAGAAAATGCCATGGGAACAGGTTGAAATAAGGTATGTATGTATTTAAGGCTAATTATTTAATCGGACGACCGATTTATTTTCAGGGTAAAAAGATTGTTTAGTTACGCTTGAGTAAAATAAAATTGAGAAGAATTTTGCAATTTGAGAAAAATGGTAACGTGTACAGTTCATATGTAATTAGTATTTAGGAAAAGAATTTTTATCGAAGAAAACTTCGGAGGAAAATTGTTGAAATCACACCGGTTATGGCAGAAATAGTCCAAACCATGATCAACTCTATTTGAAATGTATATAAAATAGATATTATAAATATAATCAAATAATAAATTTTTATTCATGAAAGCTATTTTCACATATTTTATTGACAAGCTTGGTATAGCTCCATTATGCAAAGGTGTTAAAATTAAGCTGACAGAGCCTTTTATAAAATGACTTACCTATATTTTATTACGTATGATTTGTTTTTCAATAATATAAAGAACTGTTTCAATTTAAAATTGCGTTAATTCTCCGCTTTGAAGAGTTTATGGAAAAATTTTCCAGCTTAAACTTTTTTTACGTATTGCTAATAATAAAGTTAAACAACGTCATTCTACAAATAGATAACTGAACAAAGTTTCCACAAACTTCTTATAATGAGGGAGTTATTGAACCGCTATTCAGTTTATCGACTATTTCTTGAATGGCGCCTTCTTGTTCAATATGAAACGTTAAAATTTATTGATCTTTGTCTTGATGCGCCACTGATTTTACCACGGTATGCTACCTACACTTCGATCAAGACGTTAATTGTTCCAGGAAGTCTCAAGACGAAGCTGGGCGAAGTCTGTAGACCAAAATGCTAGTGTGTATATGAAAAGTCGTTACTTAAAGTATCCATTAGCATCTTTTGTGCGTTAAGAGAGACATTTAATAGGCAATTTTTTGCCCAATAATCGTGTGGTATTAATACAAATGTATTAATTATACAGTTTAATAATTTAAATAATTTTCCTGGTCCGTGGTCGTCTGTCAGCGTCGTTGGCTTCGGATACAAAGCTCACGGGCTCGAGTCGTAGTATAGGCGGTTTCATTAATTGACTGAAGCCAACGGCGTTGGCGCTCAACCACGAAACAAAAAACCCGTAGGTGGTATAAGGACACAACGATCCACAACCGTATGCCGAGTTTAGCGGTATTAGTAAGTAATGAATGAAACAAAATCATCAATACCAAAGAAATAAATATACTAAATTTTAGTTGACATTTAAAAATAGAATAAACAATAAAAGAGTATAAACTAAACATTTGTAAGGCTTCAAAAACAAATTATTATTTAACACATGTTTCATAGGAACCAGGAATGGACTCATTTGAACGAATAAAATGTAACTATATATCTTGGTGTTGAGGTTTTCTATAAATTGTATTAATTTAGCATGTGAATTATTTCCTTGTCCCATCCTTTTTACTGATGTTAAACGGATAATATCTTTGATGAGAAAATTTCGAGAGAGCGAGACACGATAAAAGCCGCACCGCTTTTATTCTTTGAAAGCTAATATAATTACGATACAAACTAATCGCTTTACTTTGAATACGTTTTAATGGAATTTATGCGTGATATATACATACAATTAAGCTATCAATATGTTTGTGATGACTTGATGAGTTACACTCCTTCAGTGTATAATATTAAATTATCGAGAGTTAACGTTCCCTCTCTGTCACGGTTCGATGATCCGATGCTTATCTGACGCAGTAAATTATTCCTCGAACGCCCTTTCATTTTCAATTATACATCATGATACGACATATTGTAAAGGAAATTAGCGTCATTATTTACTATAAATTTCGACCAATCAGATACCTAAAAGCGGCACTGTAAAATTCTGATTGCTTATTTTATCGAGATTATTTTTAAGTGATCGTACATTTTAATATTTAGGTAAGTATGTGTGCTCTTCTTCGGCAAAGGCCAAAAACATCAACTAAACGTTTGTTTTAAGCGATTTAATATGAACTCGCTCTTGTATTTACTCTGATTTTATTAAAATACAACTTTTTAAAGATGCCATAAGATTTACCCAAACGTTTATTATCGTACTATTTTTTTTTAACTCGGTACTTGTTTCCTGATCCTGTTTAACGAGAAAGATTGAACAACTGATTTCAACAACCAGTTTTAGTATAAAATATCAATCAAGGTAATCGATTAGAAGTTAATACACATATATCAGCTTTTTCTACCTTCACTGTATTAGCCTGCAATCTGCATAAAGTAAGTAAAAAATTGGAGCAGCAAAAACTTCTTTAACCAAACATACAAATATCAAATCCGGGAAATCTGATTACGGTAATATTTATAAGACAGTAATCTGTAGAAAACGGAAAATTATTGGCACCGTGGCAGCCTTCGTTTCACAGGATCCTACTACACGAAGATTACGTACACGTAATTATTTCTTTTCAGAGCGTGTATTAATATTAAAAATACTCTCTCGAACAGGAAAGAAACCGAAGATTACTGGGCGTGAGTTAGAGGCCTGCACGGGCTCGGGTAGCCCCGCGGGCAGGGTAACGAAGGTTTTAATTCGGGCCTGGGCCGGGCTCGGGCCTGGGTACACAAAAAATAAAACATAAATCCGATTTTCCGGATGTATACGTCATTATTGTACCTGTACTGTATATCTCAATTACATACATATTATAATTTTATGAGTTGATATTAAACTATTTTAAATGTTGATTACAATTTTGTTGAAAAGTTGAAAAGCCTGTCGGGCTCGGGCCGGTTTCGGGTAAGATATTCTGGAATGAGCCTCGGGCTCGTGCAGACCTCTAGCGTGAGTGTTCGAATACAGTGCAGTTATGTAACCAAACTGCTACGAAACGTTTATTAGTTACTGTCCATAGAGTTACTTAAGAATTTGTTAATCTCGATAGTGTTAAAAATTGAATGGAATATAATCATGAATTTAGTAAATATGTTGTCCTTTGAATATTTGAAATTCTAATAATTTATATAACGAATTATTTGAATTTCTAATGGGTATGGATGAGAATCTGATTTGTCATCTACGCTTTCGTTGAAAATTGCGATTAAAACTAATGATTTAAAGTGATTTCCCGTAACCCTCGTTTGTTAATTTTGCTTTCCTGTCATAATATCTGGATAGTTATCGGCAAAGTTATAACGATACAATATTGGATTTAAATGTTTAGGTACGCTATAAAATGTGACTTAAAAATAAAACAAAACTCGAACGAAGACTTTTATTAATTTGAATGCTGTTTACGACAAATATTAATATGTAGGGCCTGACATGGCCGTAAACATTAAATTTCTAATACGCCATTATAAAATTAGCATAAATATATTTCTCAAGAATTGTATAATTTTTGTCACTGTAGAATAGACACCAAGACCAAAATTATATAAGATGTCTAGTTCCAGTTATTTAAATATCTGTGGAGAGGCAGCAATTAAATAATTAGGTAACTTTAAAACAATGCGTGATTATTTAAATCGCTTATTTTTATTCTTGTTTGTCTTGAGGTTAAATTAAATATTCTAGTGTGTTTGTTATTCTTACGTGAAATGATTGTAGTACGTATTATCTAGTATCTCGTGACCTTTTTGAAACCAACTTGTGGGATTATTTGTGTTGAAGCAAATAAGACAATGGGGTAACTAAACAGTGCAACAGAGGATTTATTCTATGTATAAAGGTTTCTGTGCCAGAGAAACTACACGAATGTTGCCTTTTAACAATAACATTTTAATAGATAAAGCGTACAATCTGTGAGAAAAAGACAATGTAACAGAGATGCTCCAATTAATAAAATACAGTGGAAAAGATAATAAGGTGTCGCTCAAGGAATGAAAAACATGGAATGATAACAGTTTTATGAATTTACTTACATTCCTCTCGATGATACTCAACGTTACGTTCATAACTATCCTTTGCAGCAGGGTTTCCCAAACGTTTTCGGCGATGGAACACTTCGCAAGCCCGGAAATTTGAACGGAACACTTGGCTTATTTTTAGGTTGGGTAATTCCTATATATTTTCTGGTATTTTCTGGCAGTTTTTTGATCAGATTTATGATAAATATTTATTAGGGTGACTAACCGTTCTGTCAATCTTGGCAACTTTAACTGTCGTTTAACTGACATGACCTGCCAGCCGGAGAGAAAAGAAGGTCCTCCGCCTGTACATATATACTTAATGTCAGTGGCGGCCGGTGACCAGAATATTAGGGAGTGCAATAAAACAACCTATTTATGCAAAAAATCCATCCTCCGATTCTTGGATTTTGAAAATACATCTATAACACGGATATTAAAGTCCGACATTGAGGATACCAACTGCTTCTCTATACTTAGCATGGCAAGGGAATTGAGCCTATCTTGGGTCATAGTATTTCTTAAAAATGATTTAATTCTATTTAAAGTTGAAAAACAACGTTCACTTTCAACTGAAGTCATCGGAATTGTACAAATGATTCGTAATATTTTAACGCTTTCGCTAAAGACTTCGAGTAAATTATTCTTTGTGAAAAGTTGAAGAATGGACAATGCCCCATCGGTGACGTAAAAATCGTCCCTACTGTATATGACAGTAAGTTCGCTTTTAAGTTTGAGCTTGTCAATAAAATTGTACGCTGATGTTGCGATATTAAAGTCTGATATTGGAAAATGTCTGTTAAAAATTGGGAATTTTTCGCTGAAAAACAATTTAGCTGCCATCAAATGACCATGATATGCGAAACGATCTTTTGCTTGATTTACAATAGTATCGCATACTTCATTGCATATGACATAATGGGGCAAATCATTCGGTCTACGTTTTTTTGCAGGTTCGACATTTGCGAGGCTATTTTCCCGAATATTTTGAATTGAACGCGTAAAATTTTCGATGTCATTATTTATCTCTGATACGTCTTTAGACCTCGATTGAAGTTGCTTGAAAAGTATATCACAGTTTGGCATTACTTTGGCAAAGAAATCTAGCCAATAATTAAAATTATCTTCGTTGAGGTATCGTAACAACATTCCAGCTTGATTGATGGTATCGGCGTCTAAATTTACGGTTTCTAGGATGCTTTCCATGCACTCTTTCAATTGCTCGCGATAAGTGTGCACGACTGTGACTGTCCTAATATTAAAATTCCACCTAGTTGTTGGTGCCGAAGGTATTCTTTTATGAACTATATCTTTCAATACGTCAGCTCTCTTTGCTGATCTCGAAAAAAAAATTGGGAATGACCGTAAATTAGCAAAAAATTACGAACCATGTAGTGACCCGAAGCACTTCTTTCCATTATCAAATTCAATTGATGCGCATAACAATGAATGAAATATGCGTATGGATACGAAGCTTTTATCAAAGCCTGTACACCACCTAATCGCCCACTCATCACTGCTGCACCATCATAGCTTTGCCCAATTAATTGGCATGGCTTAATGTCGAGATATTCCAGTTCTTTAAGAATCTCAGATGCAATACCTATCGCGGTGTGATCTTTTGGCGTCATAAATTTCCAGAAACGCTCATGTATATTCCCGCGCAATTCGTACCGTATCACTAAAACAAGTTGTTGCGAAGTAGCAACATCGGTGGTTTCATCTGCTTGTATAGCGACAAATTTGCTCTGCGAAATTTCATTTTTAATTTCGTTTCGACACACCTCCAAAATTGAATCTAGAATATCATTTTGGATTGTTTTGGACGTACCCTTAAAAACACTATTACTTTCTAGATGCTGTTTCATTGCGTTGTCAATTTCACTTACAAAGTCAATGAGTCCTCGATAAACACCTGGATTATTTGAATCTACAGATTCATCATTTCAAAGCTAACTCAAATAATCCACAAAATTTAATACAGTCAATTAATCTTGATAAAATATGACGATTTTTGTCTACACGTTCATTAAATTGTTTCATGGACGAACGATATCCAGAATCCAATTGAGATCGAATATCTAACGATCCTAAAACCGCAAGTTGCATTTCGTTTAAAATATGCTTTTCAGAGCTACTATGTTTTTTTATTTTTGTTGACAGGTGTGCTAAATCTTTAATTCCACTTTCTGACCAATTCGACTCGCCCTTGAAAATTAAGCAAGGAAAACAAAAAACTCTATTAAGGCTAGTACAGCCACAGAGCCATGGAGCTTTTTTATAAATCGCTACATTAAAATACCGATTGACTACTTTAGTTTTGGCCGTACACTTCTGAACTATATTTAAAACTGGCAAAGGCCGTCCTCCTGCTTTTATTTCTAGCCTTTTAGAAAAAATCTCGACGATTTTCTTTGATATAGGACACTGAGTTTGCAGGAAACATTATTGATTATTATTTAGTATTATTAATAAATAATAAATATATATAATAATATTCAATGCTATAATACATATATTAATAATACTTGTTATATTAATTTATTATATATGTTAATATTTATTTATAATATATGTTAATATTATATAGTAGATATATAATAATAAAGTTAAATTATATTGTAGAATATTATATAGTAGGATATTGTATTTAAAGTTATTAAACAGTTTTATATAGACAAAGCCTTTCCATATAACAAAAACTTACAAAGATTCATATTATATACGCTAATAGGGTTTGTATTAAGATGTCTATGAAATGAAAACAAGTATGAAAAATAATAATAAAAATGTTATAGTTGCGTGTTGCGTGAATCAAGTCGAAACTACAGATGAGGTTAGAATGCACTGTCACAAACGCACTTCACAAATCACCCGCAAATATCTTTATTTTTCCGTTCGTCAAAGGACCTTATCTGCCAAAATTTGGGCCAATACTGAATGACAGAATACAAATATATATGTTTTCGCTCAATTTCTTTACACAAGTCATTTTGGTGCATTGGGTCTTAATGCACCGGGTTAGTCGAAATTTCAAAAGATTTTTTTTGCATACGCCTTCGCCGTGTGAAAAAAAGTCATGTTTTCTACCTACTTTTTTTATGCCAAATGGGACATTTCGAGAATTTCCAAGAAATGCACCATATTGAGGAACATCTGGAATCAGCTTATTTCGGGGAATCTACTTATATAATATTTGTGTGTTTAGGTCGCATGCGTGAAAGATCGTTTTATGAAACCATACATCGTTGGAATTTTGAATGAACAAATTGGTATATATATTTTGAAATTGATGAGCTCGATTCTTGGGGGACTAATGCACGTTTGCTCCTTCACACGAGCCGTCCCTGCTTAATGTCATAAACATCAATGGAGATTGATCATCACTCGCATTTTAATTATATGTAGAAGATTTTTAAATGTGGTATAGAATATAAAACCTTTCCAAATTGTCGCGTAATATAGTTTGGGAAACAGTGCCTTACAGTATTTTTAAGCATTTTTGAAACTGCGAAATATTTTCCACGCCATAAAACGTTTTCGGATATTTAAACATTAGAAAAATCTTTACATAACTGTCATAACTACAATATCAATCACGTTAATGTAGCGAAAAGCTTTTATCAGATGCAAATTTTGCAGTAACCTCCTGCTTTAAGAGTGCATCTTCATTCGAGGAAAATAAAAAAATAAAAACGAATGTTAAGAAAACATTGAGATGCCTATTATACAGATTAATTTTGCACTATCACGATCCACCGACTGGGAACCAGGGGTTCAACGACTCAAAGATCCACCATATCGTTCAATGTTACCATTATATTATGTTACATTACACAACGTATCTAACTACAGCTGGCGTGCCTCAATCAGGGCCGGCCCGTGGATTTTTGCGCCTGTGTGCGAAGCGCCTCAAAAAACCAAAACTCAAGGAGCAAATAATTTTTATTTATTCAAATACAACATGAAAAATAATAATAATAATAACATTTGGTACTTCGTTGTTTTATGCCAGGCGGCTAAACACGAAAAAATATCACTGAACCTAAAGGTTGCCTGTCGCTGCACCCTCATAAACATGGGACGGGAGGCGTCACTTGACGATTTTTGAAATAAAAACAAAGAATTCAATCCTTGCAGCCAGTTGCATAAGAACACCCAAAGCATGTAAAACTAATAAAAAAAATTCGGGGAAGTGCGCGACGTAATATTATTCCACGGGAGATTATGTGTAGTAATGGACATTTAATGACGCCTTCATTTGAGGTCAGGACACGCTGGGTTTGCCAAGTGTTCTTTGCTGATGGTTGCTGGGTAGGTAGCGGTTCCTGGAGTACATACTCGGAGATCAGTGCTCATTTTTTACACTTACTTTAATTTTATAAACCCCGATACACTTGCAAACACCCAGCAAGTAGAGAGAATGTGGGGATCAGCCAGAAGAGATTTATGTGGTAATTTATTGTTATCAGAAGGTATTGCTGAATTTTGGCAGTTTATAGAGCGTCAACATCACGATGATTGAGAAGCGCTGGCTGCTAGGGAAAAGGCGTAAGATTAAATTATCTGGAATACATTAAAAAATACACGTATACACACATACAAGTATTCGGCCATTAATTTGATGATTTATGTGTCGTTTCATATGGATAGCGAAGGTTTAGGCAACCTTTAGGTTCAGTGATATTTTTTCGTGTTTAGCCGCCTGGCATAAAACAACGAAGTACCTAACATTTTTTAAGTTTGTGAAATAATGTTAAGTTTTAAACAGAAATTCGCCTGGCTTTAATTTTAGCGAAATCCATTCGTAAAATATCCAAACCAAGTGATTGGGCAATTTCATTTTCGATTGGAATTATTGTCAAACCATTCAATTTTTCCTGCCTCATGCTCGAACGTAAATAAGTCTTGATTATTTTAAATTTTGAAAATGAGCCTTCTTCCGTGGAAACGGAAGTGGGCAAAGTTATTAATATTCTTAAAGCTATTAAAATATTTGGAAATAATTCATTGAGTTTAGAATTTTATATCCATTTAAGAATTGAATCAGGCGTGTTCTCTTTACATTTGCGAGATATTAGTTTTAGCTGTTCACTCATATCCACTGCATCAACATGTTTTTTATCCTTGAAGCTTAGTGCGTTTTCCAATAATACACATTTTTCCATTAATTCATTATCACATCTGCACTCCCGCGCGATTGACCGTGCACCAGCGTATGCGCCGCGCCACGTCATCCATGTGTCAACGCATTAGCGCACGGGTGTCATTTACATGCATAAATTTTTGGAGCGATCCACCAATTTGCGCCCTACTGAGAGCCGGCGCCTGTGTGCGCCGCACACCTCGCACACGCTTAGGGCCGGCCCTGGCCTCAATGATATTAACATCTTCTAAGCAATCAGTGTTATTATTTTTCAAAGAATGGCCGACCCTTTCCGGCTGACAACTAATGTAAACAGAATCTTTAATTGGCGGTTTAATCAAAGGCACACGACTTTTCTCAAGGGATCGTAATTGTAAATACACAATGATTGTATTGACAATTTGAAGGTTGTGCCTTCTAGATTCTGAGGCTTTATGTTCGTAATTAATCGTATTGATTATAAATAGATGTGTCATAAGATTTATAGCAAAGGGTTGCATGTAACAATATTTTATACCGACCATAAACAACATCAGATCAAATATAAATTGAAAAAATAACAAATTCATTAATTTAATATTTATAAGAAACGAGAGCAATATTGTTAACCCGTTAACTGCTAGCTTTGAATTCGTCAGACGCATGATTTCGGTGTGTGGTAAATTAATATTCAAACATAAATATAGTTAGCAGTGTTAAAACTGTTAATTTTTTTTTATTCTTATTGGTTTGCATTATTTTATATGATAACCTACATTCGCGTATTTAACACAAACACTAATGAATTAATTTGTAATATTTTAGTTGTTGAAATATTCGTAAATCGGCTCAGCTGGAAGAAATTAAATAATACAAAAAATATAATCTATGTATTTTCTATGTTCGGTCATCATTAACACTTCGTATCAGAATAAATAGCCATGAAAGGTCGTTTCGCTTTAATCTTATATGGAAGCTACTCCATTTTTTACACTTGGGCATTTATTTAAGTTTTTTGCCAACTGCGGTAGCACTAAATGCGTACTAATTTGCCGCAGATGCCTTAAATGGATACCGCTGATGGACTGCTTCTGCATTTGTGATGATAAGGTCGAAGCAGAGGGACATCGTCATTCTGTGAAACGAGGAATTTCCAAACAATTTAATTATTAATTTACGTTCGATCTCAATTATGATGTGAAAAATTCATTCAAGTATTATTGAGTAGCTATATTCATTTTATCCACGTCTTCTGAGACGAACCTATTTGAGAAGAATGATGACATAAATATTATGCATTAATTGTAAAAAAAATAATAAAAGGGAATGTATTTATGTACGTAATAATATATTATTTCATCTACATAATCAGAACAATAAATCATACTGTAATATTGATGATTCTAGTTTTAAAAATAATTTCTTTTTCATTCCAGCTAATAAATGCCAATGCATCAGATATTGATTAAATGGGATGAGATAGAAAAGACATTAAGAATTTAAAATCCAATTCCAAAATTAAATAAATCAGTATTTGTATCATCATACTGAAAATAAAATTGGCAAATAAGTACTCTTGAACAGCGAATGATTATATATTCTATACGTACGTGTTCATTTATAATAAATTAACCCTTTAAAACTCAGACCGCTAATTTAATTTATTTTGACAAAAACCTTAAAGCACCGATCTGCTATCGCAAGCTTTCATTTCCTATAAATGTATAAAAAATACTCGAAGGAAGGTTATTTTATCACTACATAAACGTTTCAATTGACAACTAAAACCAAAATCGTTAAAATGTTATAAAAGTATTTCTTCATGCGATTCTTATTGCTTGTTATTAATTCGGTTCAAAACTTTCATGCCGAAAATATTTGTCCTTCTATAAAGACTGAAAAAGACAATATTTATATCACACTGATTTCGAATTTGATACTTCATGTTAAACTATTTACAATTAAAAATAGTATTCTTGGCCAACTGTATATTTAACTTGCAATCATCGATTTTTATGTTGTACCTATATTTTTATAATCTTTACTGACCGAAATTGGTTTTAATTTTCAATGTAAATAATTCATTCGTGTGCTAAGATAATAGAACTTTTGATTTTTACGTGTTAACTTCTTGATAACATAGAAAGCAAAAAGTAGTTAATTACAGCGTGTCTGCTGAAAATGATGGATTTATCTGCGGAAATGTAACGTGTGTTCACATTAAAAGCTCATGTTCTGCACTCACGAGAGTGTTTGAAAGTGTACGCTGTAATCTATTAAGTGTTCTGTGTAAGCATGATCGATAATCCAACGATCGTTAGATACAATAACATTTGTTTCACATAAATCTGCTTACACAATAAATAACAAACGTACTGTGTATATTTTAAAGCTGATTCTCAACGCGTTTGTAATTTACGTGATAAGTACAAAAGATTTTACAATAGATATAGCTATCGTTCTAGCAAAAAAATATATATACACTAGTATTGAGTAAATCATATTACATTACGTATGATTAAAATTAAACAACATATTGTAAAATATCGTAAAAAAACAGTTGAGCAACGAATGCACGCCATTGTCTTCAGTTATGCGATAACAATTAAAATGTTTTTAGTTTGATTAAAATATACCTTTCTAAAAAATAAAAACTCATGTTTTTCATGTTATTGTTTTTTATGTATAGAATTATGTCATTGAATTTGTCTGATTACCAATGTTTAGAGTTTTGATTTTTTATCAATCGTGTTTCATAACGGATTATTACAACATAAGCTATTTTTTATTCAATCATTCAACTATTTTTATTCTGAGATAGTGAGGATACAAAGCGAGGGCCTTGAAGCAAATAGTAAAAGCAAATAGTAAAAGTAAAAGGACCTTTTTCTATTTACTCAATTCACAGCTCCTTCGAATTGACATTTCTTTTGTCAGAACAGGGACAGCATTATACAGTGAAGGAATACATCTTATTTAGGTATTATCAGGATAGGTAATTAGGTAGGTCTTGAAATAAATACAAGATGCATACATTATTATCATAAAAAAATTTACAGTTTATCTCGTATGATTTTCTAATTTTAATAATATTTGGCGCGTCGGTATGAGCTTTGATGCCATTTCTTTGTTTCGTTAATAATTATTTAAAATAACAATGATATTTAAAAAAATGTTTTTGCTGAAGCGACACTGATATTTATAAAATAAAGATGTAGTGTTCTCACAGTTTTCTAGATATATCCACAAATGATAGTAATTGACATGTAAAAATATGTGCGTTCACCTAACGAGACAATGTTAAAGATGCTTTTATGGTTTCGTCCCTTTACGGTTATTTTAATGACGTGACAGGTTGGCATGGTAACATATCCGCGCATTATTATCATAGTGGCTAATAATAACGCTTGGTATAAAGTAATAACATATGTCTTGTATAATCTTAAGAACGCTTGTGTTTTATTTTAATATAGTCATTTCAAATAATTGATGGTACGAGCTGAGAATGAAAGCTGCAAGTGCGAAACACTTGAATATATCACGGAAACATATTGTTATCCAACTATCTCAAGGTAGACGTAATTATTGTTTGCAGATTGAATATATATTATATGGATTTTTAAGTTATAATAATAATTATCTCCCTATGGTAATATTGACAATTAAGTAAATACTGCTTCAACATTATAACTATGTTGGTTTATAAAGTTGTAAGCTTTTTTATTTAAATGGCGGATTTAAAATATTCATCGTTTTTCAATTTTAATATAAAATAAGTTTTTATTGTTTATTTCTTAATAATTCAATTCAATAGTATCTCAATTTATTTCATTAACACAAGTAACTAGTTTTTCATAAAATAGAATATTCTTAATATGCATACCAAGATTGTATAAATACACCTACGATTCTTGAAAATAATCACTCGGAAAAACCGACAATGATCATACATATTTTAAGCAAGCATGCAACAGTTAATTAACTCTATTGATATTTGATTTCAGCATTGCCCTAAAAGTATATTGAATGCATTATACTTCCAAAAACATAAATTTAATTATAATTTAGACTTTTAGAGCACAACATTCGTCGATGGATTTCTTAATCCCTCGATATTGATATGTTTGATGTAATAGTAATAGGTATTTTAAGTGTACATAGTTTATTTAATATTATAACTTTTGAACTTAAAATAACAATGAAAAGCTCCAGGGAGGTATGCAATTATATTCAAAAAATCAGAGATATTATTTTTGACGTATGCACGATATTCCGTAGTCTAAACTCTAATCAACGCTTTGCAATAATTCAAAGTTTGAACAAATCCAGCCGGATGCTAAAGTGACCTTAACACTTTTTAAACGTTTTGAAAAACAAAAGCGAGTTATGAAATATTGAATTATCTATTCGAAAATCGTTGTTTATGTGTGTATTTGTATGTTCGAGGTAGAACGTTCATTTTTAATACACCAATATCCAAATTTGTTTCACCATTGATAATGAATTATATCGTGTAATTATTTTGAATAAAACATATTTCTAAATTTCAAAATTGTATATTGTTGTTAAGAAGCAAGAGAAAAGGCACAAGGAATATTATATTTAGAATTATTTCGTAGGTTTCGGGTCGTGGTCGTCCTTTCAACTTCATTTAATGTCATTGCATTTCGATTATTTCCATCCATCTAGAGTAAAATTTATTTTTAAATTTACAAGTTTACTGAAATGCTTTGTAATATAATTATATTTTATATATATTTTATTTCAACGATACCAAATTGATACTAGGCATTTAGGTAAACTCCATTATAAACGGAAAAAAAATAAGAATGTATTTTACTTTAAATTTTGAAAATTTCGTTCTGACGAGTTCTGACGAACCATAAGCCGAAACCACGGTATGGTAAAATACGTATGAATCATCCTGCTTATGTGAAAAAGTCAATATGGCCCCCGGACCCAAAATTTTGGTGACCCCTGAAATAAAATATTACTTTTCAAACCAGATTTGTTCACGATCAAGCTCTGTCCTCGTATTTTCCGTGAGAAACTGCAGTATACTAAATATGTTATATAACATGGCTCCCTAGAATCGTCTGTCTATCTGTATCGCAACAAAAACACACACTCTCGCTCTCAGCGCATGCGTTGAGAAATATTGATAACGCACAGCACTCAATCTGTTTCTGTTTCCACATGAAGCGCATTGAGAAAATGCTGAAAAGTAGTACCGCCTGGTAATAATAATCTAATTATATATCTTTTCCATAGACATAACCATCTATTGGCGTTGGTTACTGATAAAATCATTTAAATTTTAAATAATAGCGTAAAATACGAAATTTGAGATAATCATAGTGGTTTTGTAAAAAAAACATTTTATTTTTGGCCGTAACATATATTATATTAATTATTACTACACTCATTGTAGTGTGGGTGGTGGAAAATATAATCTAATCGTTTCATTTCTTAGTATTGATTTAAATGGATCGTGTCAAATAGTTAATGTTTTCACATAATTTAATAATCAATCTAATACCTATGATACGCCACATGTGCTTGGCTATTCTGCGGCTATCGAGATAAATAACCGGAAATATTGCATTATTACGTCGATTAAAGTTGACCAGAAGCGCGCCTCATAAACATTCCATTTCATGAATATTCATTATTTATAGCACCGAGAATGTTATTTGATACAGACTTTATATATCCGAAATCGAAACATAATCTTTAACTGCCTATGTATTCACTTAGCTAACCGAAGAAAATATAGCGATGATTTCACACGTATGATGAATGTGTAAAATGGACTATACGGATAACATATTTTGCAGTATAAAGAAGCTAGGCGATGCATTTAAATGCCAAATTGTAGATGGAATATCACATATTTTTTAACAATTTCATCACATTCACCTTCTCAAATTATCAATTATTTTATGCTGTCCCTACTAAGGTATTAATAGAATAGAATGCATCCCTTTTCACAAAACGGTAGATATAATCTTATCCAAAAATGTGCCGAAAGCTTCATATATTTATTATAATCTAAGCTCGTTATACTTTATTGACTTTCGTACGCATTCAACTATTTTCATTTTCTTAAACTAATACAGATCTCTCTTTTTTGGCAGTAAAAAAATGTTACCGGTTACCGTGGTATTTTGGCATATGGTCGTCAGTTTACTTTATCATGGAAAAAGTTTATTAATTTCAAAACAAATTTTAAATTATCAGGACCGGTTTCGCCCATCGCGAGATCTTCCAAATGATGAATTGATCAATTTAATTTATATAATGGGACTTATTAATTTGTTTAATAATGTTTTTCTGCCAAAAAGTCACTGTTGTCAGATAAACTGTTTTGAATACATGAAAAAATGCTACGTGGCTTATTAATTTTAAAAATATTGTTATTCTTACTTTTAAAGTTCATTGAAAATTAAGCAGTGAAACAATTTTATAATGCAAGGTGTAAAGGCACGTAAGTACTACATACATTATATCTCGTAAATAGATTTCCGCATTTTGCGCTAATATCATCGTTTTAGACAGCCGTTGAAATCGCAAGGCTTTCTTTGTTGCTGAAATTGTAAAATGTATTACAAAATGAGCTTTTGCACTCTGACCTAGAATAAACTTCCCACAGGCCGATAATTGAGGTCAGTGATCTGAGAAGTCCGATAGTACAGCTTTTATTCCTTCTCAGCTTCTCAAGAAGGATATGAAACAACAATACAAGATAGATTGAACTCAGCTATATTTTAGATAGTATGAAGCCCGGTGATTGCATTTGTCTGAATTCTGTGTCATTTGTAATATGAATGAATTCTAACAACTACCATAATTTCAATTAATTTTTATATTTTTTTGTATCAATAAAACCAAAATTAAAAAATTTAATTTTAAGATCTTTTTTAATTATTTTATTTCTTTATAGATCGTTAAATAAACTGTGAGCTATAAATTTCTATCAAAAAATCGTCGGATACTACTCATAATTAATTTAATAAATAATTTTATTTTACTGTAATTAATCACATGTTAATTCTCATTTCATGAGCGAAACCGGTACTGGTCCAATTGAAAATATTTACAAAGAATTTTAAATTTTTTTATAAGGATGGTGTTTTCGTCGATTTGAAATTGTCAATAATTAAATTATGTATTTTTATTGTAATGAATAGCGTCAAGAATAGTTTGTTTTTTAAACAATATTTAAGTGCAAAATAATCTATGAAGTTTTTGACGTGCATCGCGCCCAAGCTTTCACCTGATTTCTACAATGATAGCTTTGCGGTGGCAATATACACTAACCGCACACTTGCATCCGATATCAGTTTACCGCAGCCCATAACATTTCAATCTCGCAAGACAGTCAGGCTTCTGACATTTTGAGCTCACCGTACATTCCCTATGTAGGGATTGCATTCCGAGTCGATTATTTTCGATCCCAAGATTTGATAAATACAATCCTGCGTGGAACTACGGTAATTTTTACTGAACCTTAATAATCATAAAAAAGTTTAGTTATACTATTACACCCAATGTTTCTTAGTGTTAAGTATATTATTTTCATCGCTTAAAAAATATTTTATAAAAGTCATGTTGGATAATTACATTGTTTTAAATATTTATTGATTTAACAAAAAATAATACTAATAATAGTAATAATACAATAATATGTCATCGGGTTTTCGAGTTCTCAATCATTGCCAAATGATTTAAACTGAGAGCTTTGAGAGTTTCTTAATCACTTTACAAACGGAAATATGGAAAAAAGGTTTAAGTAGACTACTGCTTCAATGTAAATATATTATAGATTTCTTCTGTGGCTTAAATTTCCTCTGCGTCATTCAAATCGATTTTCTCATTTTGTCTCACTCCATGACCAAGAAAGATTATAGCAATAATAAATGGTTCATATTTTCAGTTGGAGTTTGAGCTGCAGATCAATCATGCTCAGAGATAGACGTTGACAGAAACCGCAAAGGCAAAGACATGTAACCAGTGCTGGACATGTAAGCAGGAAGCTATTTAAACGTGGTAAATTTTAATATTTATAAAATCGAAATCATTTTAGCACAGGAATAGAATAAACCACATTACCTTGTCTCCCTAATATCAATAGAAATGATACGTTAAATATTTTTTTATTTTTCAGCAGTGGTTCTATGGAATGAACTTTTGGCATATGGTAGATATCGATTCAATCAGTGTAAGCAATGTATTTCATCGACAATTTAATTTTTTTGAGACTAAATTTCTCTACGCAAAATATTTTAGTGCACTAATTAAAATTAAATTAAGCGAATAAAAAAACATTATTTGATCCAAAAATTATACTACTTACCGTTGCAAAAAAAAAATATTATTACAGGTACACAAGCAGTGAAATAACAAATAACCAATTGAAATTGTTTACTTCATAAGAATTCGACATGCTTTATTTAGAATGATAACAGTCGTGAGTACATTATTTTTACGGTTTATTTTAACCCAAAGTTAGTATTTATATGAAAAGTTCTTAAATGGCCAAGCTTTACTTCTACTATCTAATACTTCTGTAAAATGTCTATTGGTTTTAATATTGTAGTAAATTGATTTTATATTAACTAAATACACAGTTTTTTTCCGTACGAAGCACTGTGTTTATTAACAAAAGTGCCTCAACTGCTCAGATATACTTTGCATCGCAAAAGCTCGTCTCTCAAAAATTTACCACAAAAATGATTGTATCTCGTTATTTGTTTATTTACGACTACCTTCGTTGTTAACAGATATCCGAATGTTTAATAGACCGTAAAAAATGGACGAGAAGACGTGTAACTAAGCAGTATAATTGTTATTAGGAGCCACGCGGAATAAGAAGGTAATTTAATTTAAAATGAAACAGATAATTGACAAGACATTCAAAAATGATTATAAATATTAAACTGCCAAACAGATAATTCATATTCGTTTTTCAATTTTTTTTTGAATTGAAAAACTTCATCAAACGCTTCGCTGAAACGAATGCGTGAAAGATAAGGTTTAAACAGGTTATTCATGTAAAATCAATGTTTGCTAATATTGTAGAAATCCCAATTGATTTTTGCAACTATGAATATGCATTTATTTAAATTCCGATCTTAATCTAAAGGCATCTCGTTTCGCGTGAAATTAAAATGGATGGCGGCACCGTGAGAAGAACACATGTACGAGACAAATGAAGCGGTCTTATTTCAAACATGAAAACCTGCTTCTAATGCGCAAGTTTCATATGAAATTCAATGTTATATTCATTCCGATTATATATAGCACGTTTCTATTACTTCACAACATAAACATATGTAATTAAAAGAAGCTTGACAGTATAAAAGTTCATAAATACTGCTTGTTTTCTTTTTCAGTGAAGGGAACGACCCTTAAAATTACAAAACAAAATAATTTTTGAAAATTTACATTCGCTTACAGAATGCATTTAATCACCAGTATTTCTGACGTTTTTAAAGAACTCATAGTTACTTTATTTCAGTGTCTTTCATGGTGGTGTTATCGTCTCCTTGGTTAAAACATGACAAGGAGCGCTATTTTGCCAATTGTCTGTAAATAAAGATTATTGATGGGTCAACAGTCTGAAAATATTTGAGAAATACTTCTTTTTACTCTCTACTGTCTGTACCAATAATAATTTTGTGAAGTTATTTGAAAGTCTTATGCTTATATTCTAATGGTGTTTGTTGATATTTAAAAAAAAATGCCATTCATTCTGCAACAACAAAAAAATACGTTTGTGATTAAATTTATGGTATCGTATCGAGCCTCCAACGGGCGCTTAAACAATCTCGATAATAAATAATTATTGACTTACAACAAATTAATAACCATGGTCTTACTATTGGTCATTTCTCTGTTGCATACATCTGATAAACAATATACATCGCAATCGATCATCATGCAAATGGCGACATGACACAAGATTTAGGTTATTTTGCTTGTGTATTTCAGACGGGAGGTATCCAATAATTGGAATAGTCTCTACTTATTATTTGGATTCAGACCACTGTCTCACAGCAAAAAGACTCAATTATTTATTCCCTGACAGTCCATTTATCTTATAACAGTGTTGGAAAATAAATATATGGCGTATAATTGAAATATGGCAAGGTAAGCGTACACTTACGTATGCCTATTGGTTTATAAAAGTCAATTTCATAAACATTTTAGACCTACTTTGAGCCTAGAAAATACATTAATTACATTCAGTAGTAAACATAAATATATATCTGAAAGTAAAATGATAAATTATTATTTTTTTAAATAAATTGACAAAATATATGCTGTTTGCCAGCATATTATATTGTTTGGTTCACATAAATGACAATATGATTTATGTAGTGGCCTGGTCTGAGTCAATATTAGTGCGTTCCCCATAATCCAGCATCAAGATTTATAAAAAGCGAGCATATCGTAAAATTTACGAAGCTCTATGTACCAATTAGCTTTCTAAAAGAGGTAACTTAGTACCATGTCCTTTAAAGCCTCCAAAGTTAGACGGCGACACCGGACCTGGCCTACATACATATGTATGTATGTAGCTAGTGCGGATGCTCCGTGGTCTATAAATAAGGTTTGAATCCCCACTGTAATGTTTGTTGCAGCGATTATAACTTCTGAAATAGCTTTAAAATAAGCAGAAGGGAGTTTTAACTACCATGATAGATTTGTATAGTTAAGAAAAGATGTGATTTGAAATTTATTCATGCTAGCTTGTGGGAAAACCGCCGAAAGTAACAGGTTGCTCAAGAACGACGGTTTCGCGACAACTGTCAAAAATTCATCGCGCCACATGAGAAATAGTTTGAGAAAATAAATTAAATACCATTCAATAATTAATATTCAAGATTATTGCCGAATCAATAATCTTGTAGTGAATTTATTAAAAATCTCCCGTGTAGACTGGCTGATACCGCACTAAATCAAAGCTTTTTTTAGAATCACAATAACTCGACTGTTCAATATTTTTGATCGATGGTTATGAAAAAATGATACACGGTAATCATTGTAAAAAGAATCGTTTTAAAAACACATTATAGATACCGTTTACGCACTGGTATGCCATAATAATGGGAATGCTTTTTGCATTGCAGAACGTAAATGGATTTCACCGTTGAAAAGACGATGCGCTCGCTATTCATAGCACGCTGAAAAAATGTTTGTGGTATTATTATCGTCTACGTGTGGAAAAGCATTTTACGACTAAATTATAGTTAAAAGCGTAAGTATTTGCGTATAATATAATAGATAAAAGAATATAGATATTATATCTCAATATTGGTTTACATTGTACAGTTTGGTTTATTTTATAAAATAGCCAAATATTGTGTAAATGCAGTAATATTTATGAATATCATTTCAAAAATTTGTATGTAGTTTATTTGTTATTCTACTTATTTAGTAAATAAAAATGACCCGTGTTTCGTCTCTTTGATATGCATATTCTGGTGTACGGTTGTAAAGTTACTTTACTTTAGTAATTCATTCTAACTCTAATATTAAAAATTACAAAATGGAGGATGAGATTTTTTACTATTGCATGACTCATAGTGGACGGTTTGATACAAACAATTGATACTAACACTAAAAAATACTAATAAATGAATTGAAGGTGTGTCTGTATACCATCGGAAATAAGTGTAACAACGTTATCAATTTAATTTTATATTAAAATGAGCTTCCACAATATTACCGCCGAATTCATCGAAAGTATTAAAATGTAGTCATTATTAAACTAATTTAAGTAGTTGATTGAGTAGGCATTTACTTGGTAGAACTCCATTATAATACGGAAAGAAAAATAACAATCTATTTTAGTTCTACATAAATTATTTTATATATTTGTTGATAGCTATTTCGGCTTACGCCTTCGTCAGAACTATAGCGTAAGCCGAAGGAAGGCGAAGCGAAGGCGTAAGCCGAAATAGCTGTCAACAAATATATAAAATAATTTATGTAGAACTAAAATAGATTGTTTTTTTTCCGTATTAATTTAAGTAGCTTTTTATTTTTTTCACAATGAGATGATGTAAATGCACAAAGTGAGTTTCTCAGCGTATTTTGCAAATGGAGTTCATGTAATAATAACATTTGTATCATTATGACAATTTTAAAAATAATCTGCATATTTTATCAATTAATTAAATGTAAAATAATTACGCGTAAATAATTACTTGATGTTCAACTGTAATTTTCACAGAAGCCCTATTGCCCATAGTTTTGGAAGCACTCGATTTGTAGTCCAATAAAAAGACAGCGTAAGAAGAAGGGCTAACGAGATCACATCAACCAATTATATCCATATACAAATAACATGGTTATTGGAAATTCAAATTATAATAAATGTGGTTGCTATTACTAGTTGAGATTCCAGCACAGTATAGTTCGCACGGTATTTTACGCACGCGGTTAGCAGACGGTGTTTTAATGACGTATACATAACAAGATACTGCAGAAATAAAATACCGTAAAATAATTGGACATAATATTCATTTAGTTAATTCATAAATTGCTTACTTAAAACAACATAAATCTCAACTGCTGCATTATTTCTTATTACGAGCTTAAAACTCAAGGTTACCTACTGTGTTCATGAACATTTTAATCGATTCGCAGAATACTACTATCGTGCAAGGTACACTACATTTACTATACATCCATACATAAAAGTAAAAGATCCTTCGATGTAGAATTGGTTCCACGAATATCTGTTTAGGATTTAAGATGGATTTGATTCATTACATGTATTGTCTCCAAAGCACCGATGGAAATGATCATATTTTTGATCTATTAATTGAAGCTAAATTTAACCATCAATCTAACAAACTTTCTAATCAATTAATAGAATATGTTTAAACCGCTAGTTATCATACGAGAAGATGTGTCAAATTTAACGCGTGCCAGCCGATGATTTGGTGTGCGCATATCAATTTATACAACCATTATGAATTTATTATAGAAACCTTTATTTTTTTCAAAATAAATAGGGCATTCTATATTTTCATTCTATAGCTTCAGATACCCCTTCTTTCCTTATATTGACGTGTGTATATCTAAATATCATCATTCAATTTGTAAAACTGACAAATAATATATTTAAATTTGTATCTGTACGGTACAGTCAAGTTCGGAAACCCGACCCGATGTTTTTTTTCCAAAAATAAGCTACATGGAATTGAATATAATAAAAATAATGGTAAAAATATATCTCATCCTACCATTTGAAAAGAAGCGCAAATAAATACGTGAATTTGAATGTACAGCGCAGGTATTTAGTTCTCATAAAAATATTTTCCACGACTCTAAAGACATCTATTTAAGCTTTATGGCGCTACTTTATCATAAAATTGCCATAAATAAATAAAAGATGTATCATAATATTACGACACCTATTACTGTGGCTTGTTGGTGAGTGCCATAAACTAGTTAAATGGACAAATTAGAATTACCGAACGAGTTTTCCTATACTTTTCGTACGTTGCGTGTCCATATTTTTCATTACACAATGCTACATTTATATCCCAATTTATCGATTGCGGGATCAGCAAAGGTAAGGAGGCAATAAAGGATTATTAACTTTTTAAATAGAGCTTTAGCTTTATCGCTCTTAAATGTTTTATGACGATTTTCCTTAGGGTATGATTAAATACAATTACTTGTATAGTATACCAACGATAATACAATCATTTAAAATAGGCGTGATTTTTTTCATATGCGTCCACTTATGGCGGTTATCTTTTATATTATACATATGAATATATCCAGCGCTCGAATTGGAATCACCAGAGAAGCGCGCCGCCTCGTAAAATATCAATATTACCAATGAGACGCGAAAATCATCAAAAATATTTCAAAATTGTTTTTAACGATATCTGTCTGCCTATAAAACAACACGGTTTTTTCATAAAATTTCCCTTTTCGATCTCTTCAATATTCTCCTAACTTCTAAGTATCTTTGACCAAGTTTCTGGCGATATATATGATGGTGGTTTACTATTAACGATGATACTCATGGAATAGATAAAGGTTGAAGTCAAAAATTGTATTATACCAGGGCTGTGGAGTCGGTAAAAAAAAGTTCAACTCCGACTCCGACTCCAGTATTTACCAAAACCACGACTCTGACTTCGACTAAAAAAGTTGAATATCGTCACTTTTTTTGCCTAATTTTCATATTGATGTGTATTCAATTAAATATCATCCCTACCAATCCGGCCAAAAACTAAATTTAAAATATTATATGCAAAAATAAAAAGTTCAAACTTTTCGAAATTTCCGGCTCCGACTACGACTCCGGCCAAATCGCGGCTCCAACTCCGACTCCAGCCAAAAAGCTCCGACTCCACAGCCCTGTATTATACTCTCAGGCTTTAAACGTTCGTCTTTAAAAATGCAATATACGCCCCAGAATAAAATAGAGTTATTCCATTGAATACTGTCAACGAAACGCTTAAATTTCGGCACGATTTCTAATCAACAAATTATTATCGAACTCTTTTAAGTAACAGTAGTATTTAATTCAAATAATAAATACTTCATAATTATTCATTTACACGTTTAATAATATTTTAGTGCCATGTTTTCGTTTGATATGAATTATTTACGAGCTGACCGTATGGAGAGGGAGGAGAAACTACACTTCTAGACACAATGATCTCATAAGAAACAGGAGAAACTTGCCAACAATAAATATGGTGTCAATAATGATATAACAGCAATATCCAGATAAAATTAATATGTCATTTAACATTATTAAGTATAAATATATACATAAAAAGATAAGTATAATATAAAAACTAAATTTGATAACTTTGTTATTCCACGTATCGTGTTAAAAAACGTGACACTTGTTTCTCTTTTTTGAGACGTATCTCCAAACTAACTTTCGTAAGCTTAATTTATTAATAAGGTAAACATTAATTCACAATCTTATCCGATAAATTACAAAATAGTGGTTGTGGATTTTTATTTTCTACGGGTTTTTCTTTATTTAAAATTAATTTTCGCAAAGCTACTGCTGAGTTCAAATAATTGGATAGTAAATTTAATATATCCTTCATATAAATATTAATGCTGTCTGTGATAAAACCAGACAATTAATATGATAAACATAATATTTATATGCACTTTAATGAAATCAAATATTTTCAACTTAATGTTACTTATGGTCACGAAACATCAAATTTAAATTGACCTCTCATTCACTACGACGTGAGTACACAATATTTTCCAGCATGAAACTAGACAGATGAACCCGCATGATGGGTTACGGCAGCATAATTTAATTAAAAAATAATACCGCATGACAAAAGAAAGTGGATCAAATTAAAAAATCAGCGTAATTGGATCATCCATATGACATGTTATGAATAGCCGTCAACACATTTTAACATCCGGTTTTGTTGAAGTACACTTTCTCCCGTTTCCACTAATGTTCAATCTGAATCGTGTTTCTAATGGTTTCATAAAAATTGGTTTATTAATCGCCAATTTGGTTTATTGCCGTTCACAACCTGTTTTCGCTTAAGGTCGTTATGTATTCTGTTTTCTTAGTTTTTGTGTGGAACTAATCAAAAACGTCGGCACTAAGATTCGACACAGAAAAACACCATACCATCTTGTTTATTGGCTATCGATTACATTTGAAAATGGAATTAGCTATTTACACTTCCTTGAAGAATTAAGAACTGTGATTCGAACACAACATACATATGCATTACTAAACCAAATTTCAAACCATTATTTAGAACAGTGCTTCGCAACCTTTTCTTTCGTGCGTCAATCCAAAATTTTTGCCAGTGGCACACTACAGCTCTAAAGGAAAACATTTAAATACATAATGATCACAGAATTATATGCCTGAGGAAGTATTGGATATTTATTAAAATTTTTATATATTTTTCATTTCGCAATGAAGCAACGTATCGCGTAACACCGTTTGCGGAGCAATGGTTTAGAAGAGCGATGTCCAACAGAAATCGTCAGGTGAACCGGATAAAATATTACTGGTATTTGTCGGGCACACCCAAATAAAATAAATAAACAACTTGTATAAATAATTTATTACTCAATAAAAATTGGCCGGGTCCGTGGTTTCAGTGACCAACGTCGTTGGATTCGGGTGCGAGTCCCAGTACGGACATCTTCTATTTCTAAAATTCCTTCTGTCTTCATTATAACACATGTAATATTTTTTAACAGAATACAACCTGGCTCTTCTCATACCATTTTAAAATAGAGCCTGACCAAAACGGTCCCAGTGGTAACAGAAATCAAGATTATGAACGTACTATTTGGGTATATCAATTGAACTATGTTTATATTTGCTTTTTTCATATATTGTAGAAATAAAATCGTTGATATAATCTGACACCCAGATCTAGTTGTATCTACTGAAATCATGATTCGAAATTCAAAAATGTCATAATATAATTTTTAGTACACTCAACGGAACATAGGACTCGCAAGTTTTGAACGTTCAAATGGTGATATTCTTTTCGATCACACCTCGCTTACTTTCAGCATGGAGTATTTCTAAGATCTGTAGATGCAGATTGTATGTAATTTTCGTTCATCATTAATGTCCAGTTATATCTACAAGCTTCAAATGAGGCAGACACTAATATATTATTTAAAGAGCACAATTATACATCGAAACATCTAGTCGATCTAGTTCATACACAAATCATGATTCTCGCGAATAATGTTTTGTGCTGGTTCGTGCTGCTTTTGTCTGGAGGGTTTTGAACGGTCAGAATGTACTATTTTTATATTTACGTTCCAACACTGGTGGACACGATAATATTATATTAATCCGCTAATTTTATACGACAGTTATCATACGGCTTAACATAAGCTGAGCGTATTAAAATTATTGGTAGTTTTTTAGGAGCAACTGCCCATGAATTCTTCGTGAAATTTTTATAAAATCATAGTAGCTTGCTTAATTAGTCTCCAAGTCAGCGCGACCAATCGGTCTAGTCAACGGTCGAATCAACTTGCGAGGCTCTTCCATTTTCTCGCGAATTAGTTTGACACTCCAATAGAATGCGTTCAGTATCCTGCTTTATAGTACCACATTTGCATATTGGCTTATCTTCTAACCCAGGGGGGGGGGGCAAACTTTTCGGATGGATGGGCCAATTCCAAGAATTCAAAAGCGGGCCGCAAGTAAAATACCATTTCTTGATATACACCCTATCCTTTTTTACGTGATACATTGGTTTCAAAAAGTGGCACACCTAAAAAATATAGTGGAAAAAAGTATCCAAAATACAAGAAAAAACAAACATTGTAAAAAATATGAGAAGAATAAGCTGTTTCAAATATTGAAATTTTTCAACATTTTTTTAAAATTCAGGTGCTCATTTTGTAGTTGATATTTTTAAAACTGCTTGTGAATGGTCAAAGAAGAAGATGGAATTGAGAATTAAAGGTGAGGTTCATGATCGAAAATGTCTGTTCACATTTTTCGTGCAAAATCTTTAAGTTGTTCGAATTTGTCTGAATTAAGATCATTGTAAAATTTGCAGATTTCGCCACGACGGTGTAATTCTCTTAAATGTTACATTGCAGATCAATAATCTCAAGTTGTAGCTCTTTCAATACAGTTTTATGGTCTATTGAAAATGGATCGCTTACTAGCGCAAACTTGTCTCAATTTTTTGGAAGTCACCAAATCTTTGTGAAAAATCGTCATTCAGAGCGTTCATAACACGGAGTTAAAAGTATTTAAGTGTGGCACGATGTCCAGAGTAAATGCAAAATCACAAATCCCTAATCATCAGTATCGGAAAAGTCCGTAACATTCATCATTTCCAAAAAATAAAATTATAATATTTTTTATATCCCAAACTCTTCGAAGCACTTTTTCCAAGCAAAAAGCAAAAAGGAATATCTGTATACTCACTCAATATCTTGAAGAATTTTTATTTGATTTTCAATATTGTTTTAAAAAAATATAAAAAAATATTCTTACTTAGAATTAGGATTTATGATGGCGGGTCGCAGAAAAACACTCGACGGGCCGCAGTTTGCCCGCGTCTATTCTAACGGGTCAAGCTCAAAGAACTTGGCAACGAAACCGTCGTGTCCGGGAATGAATTGCGCAAGATTATAAACTGTCAACAAGAGTAAGACTCACTGATGCTTAAGAATTATCTCATCTTTAAACCAGGGATGTGGAGTCGGAGTCGGAGTCGGCGCGGCGGTTTGGCCGGAGTCGTACTCGGAGTCGGAAATTTTGAAAGGTTTAAACTTTTTATTTTTGCATTAAATATATAAAATTTGGCTTTTGGCCGCATTGATAAGGTTGATATTTAATTGAATACACATAATTAGGAAAATTAGGGGAAAAAAGTGACGATATTAACCTTTTTTTAGTCGGAGTCGGAGTCGTGGTTTTGGTAAATGCTGGAGTCGCAGTCGGACTTTTTTTCACCGACTCCACAGCCTGCTTTAAACACAATACCCATTTTATAATATAATGACTTAAATACCTACAAGCGACCACCATATACAGTACTATATAGCAGGATTTCCCAAACTATGCTCCGCGAATATTAGGAATGTTTTTATACACAGCAAAAAATTTAGCATCTTCTTCGTAATAACAGGATGAATGATGGTCTGTCAGGTATTTAAATTTTAATACAAGAGATAAAACTGCATCTTTTGATAAAAAATATAATTTTGGATTTCAATTTAATTAATTAAGGGCTCACCATGAAACTTTTTTTACTCTTGTGATATAACAATAAGTATTAAGTGTTTTAATAATATATTTATATTTTTTACCTTTTGAATTACCCAACCTAAAAAATATGTTCCGCCAAAATGTTATGATTTAAAAAGTGTTTATTCAGTGCTGTGGAGTCATAAAAAAAAATACGACTCCGACTAAAAAAGCTTAATTTCGTCACGTTTTTTTCCTACCTTTCCTATTTATGTGTATTTAATTATATATCAACCAACCAATCCAGCCAATAGCCAAATAAAAAGTGTAACTTTTCAAAATTTCCGACACCGAATACGACTAAGGCCAAAACGCCGCGACGACTCCGACTCCACAGCCCTGATTCCATTACAGTAAAGGCTTGGGAAACCCTGCTATATTTGTCACTCGTTGTCAATGTAACGAAAATAAAGGCTATCGCACGTCGGATGTGTATGTAAGATATTGATGGACCTTTAATCTACGCGTACTGAATAAGTAATGCTGTTTGTAGAAACTAAACACGACACGGCATTAGGCGCATGCTCGGGCAGCTAACGCGTTCTTTGACGGTCTCTTAATTAGAAGCAGCAAGCAGCGTTGTGGGCTTGAGGCTATTATTCGTCGGTAAGCATGAGATGCAAGACCAACTTAAGGCCAATGAGATGGAACTAATGACATATTCAAATTAGTCTACAAAATGGAGGCCGCTTGTAATGTAGAACGACCGCATTCGAAAGTATGAAGAATAAGTCGCGAAAGTAAAAAAAAATATAACTTGGATTTTTAATTATTTTACTGTGTTACTCTCCTGCTTTTTTTATCTAACTATAAACGAAAAAGAATCAAACGTATCAATTTCAACAATCAATTGAAAAAAAATGATAAATTAGTAGCCATAGTGTAATATTTTCATCTATCATGCAAAGTTAGTTTGAAAGGAACTGAAGAAGGTGCTCAACAGATGTAATATTTATGAAATGTACTTTTTATATGATAATCAATAAAAACGTGCTATTTTGATAACAAGCGTTTTGAAGAAATGGTTGAATATACAAACGATAAATCTTCTTTGATTGACATTCACACAAGCTGAACGAAACCGGTACTTTTAAAATAAAATTTGTGAATATTGTTGGACACAATTTTTGTTTGAGTATGTCCTATAATTTCTTTCCACCAAGTATTGATAGTATATAATTATTTGATATTGAAAATATTTTGATCTCGAGCTAAAATTTCTCGCGAAGAATTTTGTTAAAACTTTTTGGTGTTGAAATAACTGGAGTGCTTAAAAGAATGTCACTTCCATGAATATTTATAGTAAATTTTACTTTCGCATCCGGATTTAATGTAAGTATAAGACAATATTGCGTACACAAATAAAACGACGAGGCGAAATTAATATAAAATGACATTGCTACATTTACATTCAAGTAATTTATTTTTAAGATTGATTATCGAGAGCAACATTCCTTGGCCATAGTGTATTGAAAACATCCTACTCTTAATACATACACTTATTAACATATCCTTAATGAGGTTATCTACATATTTAAAGAGAAATGCTCTTAAAGTGGGATATTAAATTAACTTGGGTATGCATCCCAGTTTGCAATGCAGAAATTTCTCATTAAGTCTCATAATAGTCTGCTTTTATTCCAAAAATGGTAGGCGTGTGTGACTATTTTATGTTCTGAATACTCATCTCACCGGTTTCCCAGGCGATCATCGCTGGATTTGGTGGTCAGCTATCTAACGAATTTATCAAGAGACATTAGATATCCGCAGAAGTAACACAGCAATTATTTCCAAGATCGGAATTAAATCCTCCAAAAGTGTTGGATTGGACAACGGCTACTTAATAAAAAAATACACAATACTAATCCACTACAACATACATAATATAATATCAAGCACGGTCGACAAAACAGTAAAGATTAGATATGTAGTACTAACGTAAATGTTAGTTTAAAAATATCAAATTATAATAAATGAATCACCTTAATTAAGATATTAGAAGAACAGTGGCTAATATTCAATAAAAAAACGCAAAACTCAATATCAAGCGGGTGCGGTTGATAAAATTTATTTTCTGCATTTGGGAAATGAACAAATATAATATAATAAATGTTGCGGGGAGATACAACATTGAAATGGGAAATTTGTGTTAATATTTCAGATTGTGGTTTCGACTATATATGAATAAAAAGTGTGAAATGAATTTCCGATTCATTTTGATAAAACAGGCATCGCGATAAAATAAATTAAGCGTTAAACACCTTAATTTATTTTCCGCTATCTGAAAACAACTCAATATTTTATTAACGAAGATTTAATCCGTATAAATTTTCATATAATTAAAAAGATTTAATACGGAATTTAGAATTTATGAAGATTTATCAAGAGATCGTCTACATGTAAAACATAATATAGTTAGTTTATTATAGATACAAATAGAAATGATTGTGATTTTTAATTGTACACTCGGCTGTAAAATTTCATTTATCAGATTATATTACAAATAATATTCGGCATGATTAGATCCAAGAGTGAAATTGATCCAGCTATGAATATCTTCGGAGTCTTTTGATTCTTATCGTGGTTAATCTGGCATATCTTACCATAATATTTCAGCAGCATTGAATTATTAAGAAGACACTAAAAATATACAGTTTCCGTTTCATCAAGAATATGTTTATTTATTTTTAAATATTTACATATGCCAATTTTTCACCACATTTATATGGTTTTCTTAATAAGATTGATAAAATTCTGTATGCGAAACCTGATATATAATTTGTTTAATCGGGTTGGTTTTATAGTTTTTTAACATTTTGACACATTATAGAAGTTCAAATTACACACAAGATGAATTGTAAGGTTACAATTTTTTCATATATTAAACAAATAATATTATTTTAATATTAAACAAAATGTAAAAGGATCCACGTTGCGGTACTTAAATTATTGAAGGATATGCTTCTGGCAAAGTTATAGTGACCGGAGACTAGCTTCAGATCAGTCATCGTGGAGACGTCTTAAGAAGCCCAGACCTTCAACCAGAATGCTGTTTTACATTAATATTTACAACTCACAAATCACTTATATATTTAAATAATCGTCACGAATATTTGTCCACTTTTTCATATTAAAGACTTCGGCTTAGTCATAAGGAACGATTTAAAATTTATTTATCTTTTAATTACATTATGTAATTTACATTCATTACTTTATTATTGTAATTATATCGGTGTTTGAATTACACTGCAAATGCAATTATGAATAATAAAATATATTCAACCGATTTATTTTGTGTACTTTAGATTATTAATGAGAACGATAAGAATATGCATGTATCATTATTTTTAACACATTAATTTACTACAGTAGCAAAAACAACGTCATGCTTTTTCACATAATTTAAATTACAGTTTTAACGTTCAAATTAATTTGAATAATGGCTTCATATTCGGGTTCTTTCGTTTGGCTGTGATTGATTTCTTACGAGAAGTGATTATAAAACAAGTTTACAATTAAAATTGTGTATGTACATTAAAATTTGCATAATATTATTCATTACGTAAAAATATTACTTTTTTAATCGTATGTGTAATTATTTTCTAATTCACATAATGATCATATAAACATAATTGAAATTTACCGAGTAAAATTCCATTATGATTACTTTAAGGCTTAAAGTTTAAGCCTTTAAGGGTAACGTATTTCGTTCTATCGGAACCCGGAACTAGTCGATGTTTCTTTTGTCATCCAAAATATTTTCTGGCCGGATTTGAAAAAATACGCAAAGAATTAGTATTTTTAAATAATTTATTTATTTATTGGCAAAAAACTATATAAAACACATGGCATTACAGCAAGCACCAACGCGCCATGTATTTGACAAATTAATAAAAATTACATAACATATTATACAAAAATTTTAAAAATAAGAAACAGAACACAAACGTATTATTTACAGAAGACAAAAAAAAAATAAGCTGTGTGTCCCGTTGTACATGTGCAATAGGTCACCTCGGCAAAAATTCCATGAAACTCTAGTATCAGAGATATCAGGATAATCTTCACGCTCAACGTATCGCCCACGACGATAAGCGCATATTCTCATTTTAAAAGCAATAGGGAACTCAACCACTATAGCTGGGTGATAACTGTCATCAAGGACTAGAGTGTAATCACTTGCGTACACCGATACACAGCAATCTGCATCAGCCAGAACCAAGTCCAGGACTCTTGCCTTCACATTTTCAATCTGTGAGAACTGTTTGAGATTCACACAGCTCAATGAGCAAACTCAAATCCTAATCCGGGTAATAAATAATATATTACTATTATAAATATATTTGATTGGTGATTTGGTTTTCTATTTGTTATATTATTACAGATTACAGTAGTGTAAGAATATCACTATTAGTAAGGAATTGAAAGAGGAGAAATGCAGCGCAAAATGACGATTGCCACATTTATGATTGCGAGCTTTTCCTAGTTAATTCCATATCAGCTCAGGTTTTACGAAAAAAAAATCAAATCGGAATGGCTGTCAATCTCTTTTCAGATAGTAAATCTAAAATTTATTGTTAGCGAATAGCTTTAAAATGTTATTTTTATTCTGAGTTTACACGCACAATACAAGAAAAACAAAACGTGACATCTTTCATAATCTTAAACAACTTTATAAGCCCGTTTAACACTCCTCGAAAGGTAACCTTCGATTGATTTATTTGCATTTACATATATGATAAGAGAATATTTATTGCACTTTTTTTAGTTCTTCACGAATTTAAAGTTCATAAATTTATCTAAATATTACTTATAAAAACATTTCTTCAATTGCCATATATGTATGTGAAATATTATATTTCATTGCTATACGAAGAAATTGACACCTGCTTGCGGGAAGTTTCTCTCGTTATAAATATTATTTAAGCGTTTCAAGGAAATTAAATGCAGAAAATGATTCGTCACGTATCTGACAGTTTGTTGACAGTATTGACCTGTACTTGACAAAATTCAAACTCTGATCCCGTGTTTGTAACATGTATTTAGAAGACGCGTTTAAGTACACATAATAAAATATTTATTTTAAATTGAAAATACTTTTTCGACATCGACAGTGATCTTTCTTCTTTCTCATTCTCATTCTTTTACAAATTCAATCACCATTTCACTGTAAGACATCATTAACGATCAAAATATATTATACGATATATAATACTACCTTTTGTCAATAAAGTTATGTTTATTTGTATTATGTACAGTTATAAAGTGTATATTTTATATGCGTAGACAGCACTTTTACGTTAGTTTCTGTGCCATTTTTTGAAGAAAAAAATACAGTGGAAGCAACAATTAACTTCTATTACTAATGGTACTTAGGAATATATTGTGAATAAAAAGAACATTAACCTTTTTTATTATTATTTTGTCCATTAATAATCTCGGCTGTACATATTAACTCCTCCCATTAGTAATTAACGGTTTCGATATACCTATCTCAGTAACGGATGTTGACGGACGCTATTATCGCTGGACCGTGGAGTAAATCACACTGTGAAAGCTTTAAACGGTGCGGTGAAAGTTAACCTCGTCGATTTCGGTGCATCAATCTGCATAAGAACGCATTCTGATGTGACAAATTTACATTTTATATCGATCGTGCACTAGATATATTTGGAATACTCATCAATGAAATTATAGAGTGGGCGCAGATGATGTTCTGTTCAAAAATAGGGAAGAAAATTTATGAATGAAATTATAATAAAAACAACAACTATTCGTTTGTGCGTACAGCAAACCAAATCGGTAATATAAAACAAGACTTTGACTGAAGCTGCTTGATGGAAACTCAATATTAATTTTGAGTTTTTTAATACAATTACTTATCCAATTCACTGAAACTTATTTACATCAAAATATTTGCCTATTCATCTAGGTATTCTAGATAATGATGATAGCAATTGAAATTATTGATTTAATTTAATGCCTATATATAAGTGGTACAAACTATCTACTGCTTCTCAGTTCCAGTTTATTAGTGCACTTAAAATGCCTAAAAATGCTAAAATGCGAAACCCGGGTCGTAAGCGACAAAAGGCACGGAAAATACAACATTCAAACGATTAAAATTTAATATTTCTCACATTTCGAAGATCGAGCTCTAAGCTTCTTAATTGTCAAGTAGATTGCAATTTTACGATAATATACTGATACAATTTTACAATCCCAACCAAGTTTGTATTAAAGTTCATTTATTTGAGTAGATGGAATAAATCTCCTTTTACACATCTCAAAACCTTTTTTTCATGTACATTAAAAACTGTCTAAAGTCGTAAATGAGTATAAATGAAACATTCATTTTGATTATTTTAGATCAAGCATAATGTAACCAAACGTGTCTAGTCATTAGAGCACACCGGGTAATAATTTCGATCAATTTTAATATTTATCTATTGGTTTGATTCATTAATCAACCATAGAGACACCGTTCGAATCTAGAACAGTGTCACTTTCTGAACTTTACGATCTTGCCTGACACGTTTCCAAATATCGACTTTCAATGCTCTTATTTTCTCCGTGCCTCTGAAATAAAACATGGCAACTCAATCATAAAACACAATGTTAATATAACGATAATATAATTTATACACGCTGAAGTGAAACACGGCTTTTTCAATACTTGAATTGATAAAGCTTAATTCCTGATTAGTTTAAATATAGTGTTCATAAATCACTTTAACTCGTGGTGAAAGACTATTTTACTAAAAAAAACCTTCATTTCTGTTTGCATTAATTCCACACGTTTTGTTTAGTTGCAATTAGTCGATAATTTTGATATTTAAAAACAGATTTTATTAAATTCACAACTATTTCGCGTGGAAATCACAACTTAATTTTACTGCATCACAGATTGAGTAGATAAGTCATAGATTTAATATTTTTTTTAAATATTATACATCCGTTGCTTACTATGTAAAATAGATAAATAAAAATACATTTTTCTGAGGCGTCATTTTTTAGGATTGGCATTTCTCTGCAGATGTTACGAAATACATTGTAAGTACTTAACATTCTCATAACAGAGACGGCAATTAAAATGTAATAAAAGCAACCTTTAATGTTGACGTGAAGCTCATGCTATCACTCCTCACTCTTCTTGATTAAACAAAATGATTGATGATAAGCACATGGTCTTGTTTTAAAACTATGCAAATAGTTTATTGCAGCACTAACGAAAAAAGTAGTTAGTGCTAATGGTTGCAGAACGTTTTATTTATTAATAATAAAAGAATTTTATGGATCCATTATAAAGTTTTCAACATTACAAGCGTAATTTTTTTCGAATTGTTTGAATTTTCTACTTTTCGATGAACGTTGTCATTAATCGTTTTCTGCCTTCTGTTATCAATAGGTTTTTCAAGATCATCCATGCACTTTAAATATCTGAATATACTGAAAGCCGAAACACAGGACGCTAGTGACAAAAATCATTGAAAAGTACAAAATTATAGACATTCAAATTCACCTCGTAAATTATTACTAACTACCGTAAAACAAAATAATTTTTAAGATGAAAGACAAGTTTTTATGTAATTTCAGCTATTTTTTTTTATGATAATTGTAAAGAATGAGATGAAAAGAGTTTCTTTTATCTTAAAAACAAGGAATTTTCTTCAATAATTGACGGTCAAAATATTAATTCGTTCCAGAACAATTAAATAATTTTGTTGACAACTATTTGGTCATCACATTATCGTTAGAACATTCAAGTCATAGATAGAATGACACCGAAATATGTAGCTGCCAACTATATTACACAATTCTTTTGGCACCAACTATGTTGCTTCCCTTATAATAATGACGTTTATTACAATACATGTTTCACTCTCTTGCTACACAAGCTCTTCACTCAAATTGCTGTCAAAACAAACGATGGTTTTAATAAAAATTTAATACATTTTATATTTATTTCAAAATAAACTAATAATACTTATTAACCACTTCCCCGGCAAAATGTTTCAAAAAAATCTATTTTTATTTGAAGCATATAAATATTATTTTTATAAAAAAAAATAAGTCTAATTTTTTTACATTTTTTTTTAAATTATTATTTTTTTCTTAGAATATTATACGTACATATTATATACATAATACCATATCATGAAATAGTCTCATACAATGTAAAAAATCGTGAAATTACATGAAACACGTATTTGCGTGAAGGCCGAAAATCGAGCGACGATTTTAAAATGCTCATATGGGCGCGCTTCGGGTATCACACGTATTTGCGTGAGCGCCGGAATTGGAACACTTCATTTTTACACGTATTCGTGTGAACGCCGGGGAAGCGGTTAAACATGTGAAATGAAATGAAATTGAAACCATTTTGAATAAATAAGGATGCTAATCGACCGAATTAATGGGTAACGAAGGTTACCCATTAATTCGGGTACCCATAAGATGGGTCCCAGCCTCTGACCATATTAAAAGCTTATGTCAAAACCTATTAACGAAATAGCCAGCATAACTTACAAACCGAAAACTAATTTTAAAAG
This sequence comes from Himalopsyche kuldschensis, assembly GCA_028554975.1. Classification (NCBI taxonomy): domain Eukaryota; kingdom Metazoa; phylum Arthropoda; class Insecta; order Trichoptera; family Rhyacophilidae; genus Himalopsyche; species Himalopsyche kuldschensis. The sequence continues at coordinate 21,493,326 of JAHFWI010000003.1, forward strand.
GTGCTGCAGATTACGGGTATTTGAAGCGAGTGGCTACTTTAAAAAATGATAAATTATATATTGACCGTCTACAACATCGCAGACTAATGGTCTCCCATGGACATTCACTCGCTGAGGCACAACACACATTTGAATTAAAAAATGACATGTAATAGGTATTTGGAAATAAGATAATAAATATCTACATACTTATAACACCATTACAATGGCACAAATGCAATATGTTATTATAGCTATATTATGCGTATAGAAAAACTAAAAAAAATCTTTTGTCATTGTAGCAAATTAGTTTGTATTGTATGACAAAGACTTTTTAAGTATATATTTATTAAAAATGTCTTTTGAAATTGAGTATGATGACTAAAACATCGTCGTTAAGGAACTACTTGAATTTTGTGTATTTCTTAACTTAATTTAATCTATAAGAGATTTTAAAAGCAAATAAATAAATGTCACTGTATAATATTGTTAAAAAAATATTCGGTAATGTAAACGTTATTTGAGGAAAGGAATAAAACATAGTATTTTTCTCAATTTATCGTTTATATGTATATGTATATTTTTGTTTAATTGCTAACGTAATATAGTTCATTTCAGTCATTCAAATAACACTTTGAAGAGAGTGAGATCTCCGACACTGAGACTAAAATGCCTATATTAATAGTCATAATGTTACAAAAGTATGCTTATCACAAACACAATTCATATCTTTTGGCAGAAATGTAACATTGTTCTTTGTTTTAATTCAAACATGCATCATCAATTAAGTAATGAATTCATTCAAAAGAATTTTATCTGAGGTGCTGCAAAAAAATCTATACTCACTGGTAGATTTTCCTATTTACGTAATTTACTCTAAGAAATATAGTTCCATGTACCGTCAACTCAAAACATTTCCCTATGCCAACTTGTCGGATAATAACTATAATATTTAATAATAATTGAGCGTTGTTCAATGGTTTGCGGCTAGACCACTCGTTGAATGTTTTCCGTAGAAAACGGAAGCTGACTCGGTAGCCAGCCTGAAGGAATTAAATTGATTTGGTATTTTTATTGCCGGTTTAATTCAATTATCCACTACTTTAATGGTATGTAAGTACCTTTCATTAAATTAATCAAAATACCGAGCGATTATTCTGATCGTTCATTCGTTTATCTAAGTATATTTATACAAAAAAATACGGAACACTGTTAGAGATAGTGTTTTGAATGCAGGATAAATTGAGCATCACACACCGTACAAGATAAATGTTCTAGGAATGATAGATTAGAAGTATACTCAACGTGACAAAAAAAATAACTCACGTGACGCGACTCAACATGCCAGCCGAGTTTTAATCGATAGGGCTTTTGATCAGGCATCTAATTATCCAAATCAAAAATTATAATATTTATGTATTATAAATAAGAAAACGTATCTTAGGTATCATGTAAAATCTCTTATTTTGGATAAATAAAATTTAGCTTACGTAGTTTTGTTTAAGAAAATATTTGAATTGCGTCGGCTTAATCAGGGGTGGGAAACCTGTTGCCTTTTAAGACACAGCAAACAGATGTATCGATTGCCATCGTCTCAATTTACTTTATTAAAGCTTCTTTGGTGAGATCCAATCGGATTACAAAACAAAAATGCGACATACCGACACGTAACTCCTTGCCATTTAATGAGTTAAATTATAAAATGCCTGTACAGTATAAATAACTAGTCGATAATCAATCCAAGGCGATTTACCTGCTGAATTTAAAATTAATATTTGCTATTGATCGTATTGTTATTTATTTTGACAAAATTATTACAATAGAGTAAAATATAACATTTTTGTTTTGGTAACACCAAAAAATCCTGCGTAATATAACAAAATTGTATGTAAAAAAATGAACTTGCGACAAGAACTATCCAGAGGGACAGATTCAAACGTTTAGATGCTGACTATAACGGCAATACGTGATCAAAGTCACAAGTTTATATATTTTTTTGGAAACCATATATAATAAATTACTGGTGACATATGGTTGGTACTTCTTGGACAAACATGTTGATTTTCCACAGGTATGTTCACAGTACACACTGCATTGCTGTCATGTTAAAGTTAAGTCATAAATTTGCTTTTTTGTCGTTGTACGCTCATCATTATGTCCCTGAATGGCATACTAGTTTTTTTGTTCAAAATCTTAACTCACTTTAATTTTATTTGATTTTATAAGGTAGCAATATGAGAAATTTTGCATTGATTTTTCTTTTATCATTTGCCTTTGTTACTACAATTGGCCTCAATTTGACATTAAATACTATAACATAAATCAATTTCAATACTTGTGATGAGTGATCCTGTTCTGGTAATTTTCATAAGTGTTTACAATCAGTACAAAACAAGTTTTTTATTTTTACTAAAATATGACTTTCCGTCAAGAAGTTCTAGGTGAAAGTTTATAAAAACGGTCAAAAAAAATAATAATCTATTTAAATGGTTTATTTTGACAGTATCTCGCAAAGGTTATTTTATAAATTTGTTTAAATTACTGTTTGTTATTTATTCAAAATAATATCAGTTTTGTACAAATTTGAAGCAGATTTATTAATTGATTGCTCATTTAAATATACTTATTGACCAACAAATGATAACGATACTGACCAAATAAATACAGGCCATTAAAAAATACTGCCTTTAATTATCATTAGAATACTGTTTTATTATACAGTAGCATATATCTGTGTCGTTCTATAGTAATTAACAATTTAAGCGTGAAAACATTTTCATGTAACGACATTCTTAGATAGATAAAACGATGAGGTGTGGCCAATATGAAACTATTTTTTTAAAAATGTTCCATTGTATGGCGCCATGTATTTGCATACGACCAATATCATGAGAATCTTAAAATAAAACATTATTTTTAATAAATCAAAAAAATCAATTGAACTTATTTTCAATTTAATTGTATTACACAAATATATATTATGTTTAAAAATCCGTCATTGAATTGAATTCATACTCTGGTAGCATAAAAGTTTCCTTTTGTATTTATATGACTGTATTTAAAGTATGTAAATATCTGATTTTAAGCATTAAAATGTGATGCTCATTACTTATCAATTGAATTTTAAAATGGGATAGTCAACTAACATACATTTTAAAATTAATTCTAAAAAAGGGGATCGGAAAATACAATACATATTTTTTTCATTTGAAATTGTCTAAACAAGGCTGTTCATATTTTTTGGCTGAATAATCAAAGAATACACCAAGCTTAATTTCGTGAATACAATATATTTTATAATATAAACTACGATAAGTATAATTACGTTTAATCACGATTAGTATAACATATTTGAAATGGCAGAATTAAGGAACAAAGTATGCGTGACAACTTCGATAACGACGTGTTAGATTTTTTTCCTTAAATGTCTGTTTCTTAATTAGAGTACCTATTTGTCTTCTTTGTGATGCTTTTTGAAAACAGAAAATTGCTGACAAACCGTTTTAATGATATATTTTGTCGAAAATATAGTTTTTGTTGGTTCGTAACATTAACGGTCACCGAACATATTTTATGATTTATTTTCAAGTGGGTATTCCATGGAGTATGACTGAATAATGCATGACTGTATGATTTATAAGGGAATGAATAAGTATTATGAATAATAAAGTTGTCCGGCGGTGGTTGTCTACGTTTAGATCAGACATCGCAGATGGCTGTAACAAAAGCCTTTAGGTAGACCGAGCGCCAAGCCTCAGAGTTCAACGTCACCCGACAATATTTTATAGTCATCCTTTGATACGTCATCGTGAAAGAGGATATAAATTAATATTGGAATGTATCTCGTAAAAATCCTTTGGGATATTTATACCTTTCTTGAAAATAATATAGGATTGTCAAGTATTGTTAGCAAATAATCATATTCATTTGTAATTTTAATTTTAAAGATAAAATGTGTAAGCTTACACTTCTGCCAGCCTATCGCCGTAAAAGTAATATTAATAATAGCTTCAAATATTTTTTTCTTTTATTTTGAAGTTCAACTGAAACCCCTTCGTTTTTTTAGGTAAAACTGTGCTTTCAGCCCTTGCAAAATATGGTATATATTTAATTTTCTTATTAGCTGATTTTCTTCCATTTTTCATTTAATAATTGCGGAAATACTCAATTAAAAATCCGTTTACACCACTCTACATCGGGAATCGGGATACTATATTTTCCATTGATTTTTGAAAACACAACGATTCATATAGGATTTATTATATTTTAGCATTGTATCGTCTCACTTAATAATAATATAATTCGAGGAAGATGAAATCTTTTATATAATTCAATATTTATTTTATTTATAAATTAAAGATATGAATAAGTTTCAAGTCGAGGACGCAATAAATTTTAGAATAATTTTTCATTTATGCAATAATCCTAAGAATAACAAGATTGCTTTTCATTCTTCTTATATGACTCGTGAGATGGGCAAAAGTTTATTCTCGGTAAGTTCGTAAGTATGTGGATGGTTGTGTATGAAGGAATAAACGAGACAAGTATTGAACGATGCACGACTGGTAAGCAAAAGGTCACGCGTTTGTACATCCCAAGGAACAATGGATCCGACGAGAATCAATCGCTGCTTGAAAAAAAGGACTCTCAATAAAACATTGAATATATTTGCAATTTTAATCAGCGGCTTTTTTTGTTTTTATACATATTTTAAAGGAAATACTAAATAATAAGTGATAATATAATCATTATACCATGTCTGAAGTCGATTCTCAATTAACTTTTATGACCGAAGGTTCATTAAAAATTTCCAGTTAAATATAAATAAGGTTAAATTGCACCGATAAATAAAAAACACTACCTTAATGATTTTACTTTAATAATATTTTTTTTACAATCATTATTTCTTTTGCGGCCTCAAGTATGTACAAAGTAATCTACGACAATACAAATAAACAAATACACGATTGGGGAAAAGTCGAACATGCTTGAAGAAATTAAGTTCTTCAAACGCTGGTAAAATGCTAGTATGTTTCTAAACTCCACGAGAAATTTGTCGGAGTATAAAATATAAATCCCTTCTTTTGCATTAACATCTTCAACCAATTAAAGCTTTTTTGTGTTTAAAAAGTACACTATTATGAATTAATTAATTCAAAGTTTATCAATAATAATATATTTGTATTATTGCAAATTTTTCTTGGTGGCTCATTTATACTGGCATCTAAATATGATCATAATATTAGAAATATTTTATATACGCATGTGTTATACTGAAATAAATTCGTAAGAAAAATATGTTGTCATTACAGGCCGTTAAGGCTTTCTTAAACTATGCTTGAAAATGTAATTTGGATTTTTTATTTAGAGGACCAGAGTTTCCACCTGGGGCTTACAATGAATACGAATTCCTATAGCATACACAGCTTTGCTTATTAACATAATGAGAGAAAAAAATGAAAAGAATGTTTTCGAAAAAGTCTTTGAGTAACGACGTTTCGTGTTTTAACAAAAAAGCTTCTTAGTAATGCTGTCCACGTTGAATTTTGTAATCCACAAAGGAGGAAGTTGAAGGCGACCAACTTTTGTTTCATTATTTATTATCTGCTACATGCATTGCAAATAAAATGACAGCTGTAAATTAGTTTGCTATAAATATTTCAACGAAATTTATTGTGCGATATTTTTGACAACGGTCCTGTGTCCAGTGTAGCAGTAAAAAAAACAGTCAAATTGCCAGTGATTTTATATCGGCAGAAAAATTCGGCGGACCAGCACCGTTGAGAAACACATTGCATAACTTAAAATCGCAATTTACAGAGTTGTCTCTTAATTATTAACCGTTACACTTAACAGAATATGTATTTTTTTTAAATGCCTTAATTGCAGTCAGTCTTTTAATTTTGAACAATTTTCTTTTCGATAATGTGTCAAGTAACAATAGTTTGATATATGAATTTATCTCCAAGCAGAAGTCGAGCCTTTTTCTTACAAAATATTTACAATGATTATATATTACTATGTATAATCTATTGATAGGTGGTATAACTGGTTTTCGCTGTTCATATTACACATAACAGCTCATAACTGGCTTATCCTTGTTCTCTAAAATAAGGTATATGTATGAATAATGTTGCTCCTGTATGGTCAAATAATACAAAAAAACAATAAATTAGCTACTAATTTTCTTGAGAGATATTTATTTATTAGGTAATCCCGGAATTAATGTCGTTTTATATAATAAAACTCAAATTTAATTTTTCAATTTTTTTTTTTAAACAAAGTAATTACCAGTGTTGTCTATGACTCTTTGCCGTCTATTTTCAAGATCTAAAAATCCTTTCTCATAAAAGGTCTTTGGTTTAGATTCGAAGAACTCCGAGAGACCTGATTTTAGTGCTTCAATATTGTTGAATTTTTTGTTCCTTAATTGCGTTTCTAAAGAACGAAACAAGTAATAGTCACTTGGTGCCAAGTCCGGTGAATAGGGCGGATGCAATAAAACCAAGGTCCTGGATTTTTTTTCGTGTAATATCGGCAACGTGCGGACGGGCATTGTCATGTTGAAGAATAACATTCTTCTATTCATAAGAGCGGGTTTAATTTCTTGTAACTCTGTGGTTAATTTGTCCATCTGATCACAATAGAGAGCTGCAGTAACAGTTTGTCTTTGTTTTAACACTTCATAATAGATCACGCCTTTCGAATCCCACCACACACACAATAGGGCTTTCTGACGGCTTTTGCTTAGCGCGTGAGGAACCCAAATGCCTTCTTTTTGAACTTTCCTCAGTTTCTCTAGATAGCGATGAGTATTCGATCAAGATGTCCCGACTTTCTTGGATAATTGATCGATGGTCATTGGCGGATCTGCTTCAATTTCCGCCTTCAGGGCTGCTTCACCCACTTGACTGCGCTGTCCACTTCGAGGCTCATCTTTCAAATCGAGATTGCCCGAGCGAAATTTTCTGAACCATCGTTGGCACTTCCTTACGTCCATTTTATCACCGTAAATCTCACAAATGGATTCCGTTGCTTCTGTTGCAGTTTTTTTTCTAATGGAACCAAATCAGCATACAGCTTCTTAAATGTGTTTCCGAAGAACACGTCTCTGCCATTTTTTGTAAATGGGGTAGAATTGTTTTTTTATGTTTAAAAGACAGGTAGAGAATCACAGAGAAGAGAAAAACAATAACACACGTCTTTATTAGGCAACAGACCCAAACACACTGAGTCAAAGTTGCATATTAAAAAAACAACATTAATTCCGGGATTACCTAATATTATTTTGGAAAAACTCTCTTTCTATTTTTTATGCGAAATTGGTCACAAATATATTCCACCTTTATTTATGAACCATACTTTAAAAAAACTTAATTTCAATGTCATTTGATGAGGATTGCGTGGTCACACGAGTTGGTATTGTTCACATGCGCGCGCACGACGCTCACGAACTTTCGTCTCGGCCTATTGTCTTTTACCATATTGTCACCAAGTCACCAGTCACCACATAGTAAAGGCAAAATGCAATAAGGTGCTTCAATTTTTAATGTACCGTCGTGGGTTTTCAGATACCAAGGAACTCATTATACTAACAGATATGTATCAAAGCCCATTAAAACGAATTTTTGGAAATGCCTTTATCGGCTTCAACAAACTTACTATGCGAACTACGTGAATTAGATTACAACAATGAACTTGGGAAAAATAGTAATGTTTGTCCATGGGTCCAGTACGTGGGAATTAAATTTACAAAAAAAATCGATTCGTCGATATACCCACCCTTGGTATCAAAATGATTTTAATTGTGCTTTTTTCATAACGATATACTTGTACATTGACATTATATAAGTATTAAAATATCTTTTTAACCAAAAAATATTTACCATGTTATAGCCCAGGGCTCACCAGACTTTTTGAGAAACGGGCCGGATTGAAATTTTTAAAAACTTTGCGGACCGGATGACCATGAAATTCGTGTTGGAATCAACTAGAATATTAATTTATATGTTCTAATATAATTTTATAATGTAATTTCTATTGGAATTTATTATATTTTATGGCTCTATACGTTGTCGTATCTTATAGTTACCAATTGATAAATTGAAATAAATAGTTGTGATTTCACAATCAAACCTTAAATTTAAATAAATAATTGTTCTTATTTGAATATTTTTTTTTTTAAATCGAGAATTTTAGGAGGACTACATGAAAATATTTGGCGGGCCCGATCTGGCATTACTAGTTTGGTGACCGTTGTTTAAGCCAAAAGACTAACGGCCTTTTTACTAATATTAACTTATTAAAATTAGTAAATTCATAGTTCCAGAAACGCATTTTAAATCAATTATTAATTATTTGTAAAGAACGGAAAGTATGCGTTCTGGATACTTCATCGTCAAACCAATCGTTTGGCACGTTGAAGACGATATTCTATAGAATTCGAAGATACTACCGGATTGGCGTAAATGCACATGAGGCCCGCGCTTAGAGGGCCAACAGTCATGGCGGCGCCGAGCCTGGAGTGCCAAGTTGCCAATACCTTCATGAATTGAACAGATGTTTTGTTAGATTATTTACTGCAAGGCGAATCCAAACAAGAAGCATTCACACGGCACCGTTATCACAGTTTTTTTATCGGTTAATTAAAAATAATAACAAATTCTAGAGAAAAGGAATTTCAACCCTTGTATTAAAACAGTATTAGTGAAATAAAATCAATATTCAGGGTAATAACGCGAGTTTTTGTTCGAGGTTGTCGGTTTGTCAATGAATTACTGCCCAAAGGCCAGATTATATCTTATTTTTAGCTATGCTTGCTCACATGTGATGAAGTATGTGTTCTACGCGAAGATAAAATTGAGATACCAAAAACATATTACCAGTTAGCTATTGGCTCTCGCTGTTACTCTTTTTAGGATCGGATGAAAAGATTTAAGGCAATCATAACATACATTCATGCATTTGTATAGAAAAATCTAAGTCGATTAAAATACCAATATATGAAAGTGAACAGCCCCAGCCGTATATGAAGTCGGAAGATCGTTGACTACTGGGCAATTGAACGGCAAGTTAACTGTTTTATAATAATTGTAAGGTAGATAAAATAGTTTATGGCAATATACCAGATTACATTGAATATTTCTAAGCATTCGCAAGTGATTTACAATGTTTACTAACGATGCTCTGAGAGCGGCCATCGCTATTTTGTCGGCTACAGTTTATAAAATTGCGTGTGGAGCGATCTTATGTAGCTGCAGACAATAGCCCTTCCGTGACTACACACAATTAACTTCCAGTGGAACTTTAACGTTGACCATACGCAAAATTTACCTGCCATCTATATTAATGTAAATAATCAATAAAAAATAATCGTCTAAAAATATTTTTACCTTAGATGTACCACCATAACTTAGGCAGTCAGTGAGGACGCCACCATCGAGTGAGTGATGTCCAATACTCACCCATTTTTTTTAATACTCACACTTTTTATATGCAATAAAAAAATGAAAAAAAATATATTGTTTTGATGTACTTATATTTTAACTTAAGTGGATTTTGAAGATGTCTACTCTATTAGGACGATTTTAAATGGTGGTCAAGTAATGGTGGTACAGATTGACCACGCTACTTATGCAGTCTAAAGAGTGACACTGTGAGAATCTCCTGAATGACGCCGACAAAAAATATTGTCAGAGTTCGAAAATTTTAAATTCCCTAATTTAATATAGACTGAGCGCGTGGGCTGCGGTAGGTGGATTCTTATGTCAGAGGGGAGAACATTTATTTAGTATCAACGGCTGACGCAAACTCGAGTGAACTGCTAAAGAAATCAGAGTGTACATCTAAAGCAGTTTTTAGTTGGGATCCAAATATTGATTAACGGCACGTAGAATTTAAAATCAATTAATTGGCATACCTTCAATAATACAAGTTAAATGGATGCTCTCTAGCAAAAAACCTGACCAAAGTGAATAAGTGAAGTGTAGAGCTCCGTTGAATATTAATGCGAGTTAGACTTGAAATTAAAAGGTAAAATAATATTATAATTAGCGAACAATTAAAAAATTAAAAGCCATAATAAAATTTTCAACATGCTAATTTACACACTTTTATCGAACAGTGTCGACGATGAAGCATGAGAATCAATTAATTAGTTACGAATTTATTGATTAAAATTCTACTATTTAATATTTTTTTATGTTGTTTTTAATGTGTACGAACAATTAATATTTTCAAATTTGAAAGCCAAACGCTATGATTCAGACCGGGATGGGGAACCTTTTAACGCTGTGAGCCAGATTCAAGAAACTTCTATGAGAATATCAAATTTAAAATAACTTTGATTATTCTACGTATTGTGCTACTAACTGTGACACATGTTTTTCCTTTTCAGAGGCATCTTCGGACTTACTATAGCAAAGTTTGCTTAAGTAATGAAGCAAGATTGGTTCTAACATTTTAAAATGATAAAATTACAAAATGGTTACCGCCGAAACCATCGAAAGAATTAACTTCTATGAGGTATTAAAAAAACTTATGTTCTTTATTTTGTTACCGAGTGAAAATATTATAATGAAACACACACAGGTTCCCCGACCCTAACTTGAGCCACTGATTTCCACATGGATTGAAGAATGATAAATTTAAAAATCTAGACTACAAACATTGGTACGTAATTTATACATGTAAAATTAAATGACATTGCTTGAAGCTTTTTTTCAGCTTCTAAAACATGAAAAAAAAAGTTGGCATGCAGACACTTAAACTTAATTTATTAATCTGCGTGCGTTTCAACGGTAGTTTTTTGCCAACGGTCACTTCATTTCGGGTGCAGTCAGAGCAAGGCGTGTCTAGATTAATGGAAGATCTGTCAATATGTGAAATTGGAGAGCCACTGCGAGAGGTCGATTGGAAATAATTCGTATCAAATAAAAAAATGTTAAAATTTAATCGGCTAGTGAATGGCTTTGATCTTATTTAATTTATCACTACACTACTTATATTGCGATTGCATCTTTGCAAATTAATATTGATGCCCGTAGCTTTAAAATAATTATTTGTATACCCTAATGTTTCAAATTTGATGAATGGTGTTAGATAGGAATTCAGATAACGTTTATAATAAAGCATATGTGTGCCTGATACGTAGTGAGCATTAAAAAACGGATGCCAAAATCACAGTTGTAAACCAAGAGCTTTTTATTATCCTTGCATTCTGCATGGGACTTACAAACACTTAGCTTCAAGAAAAATACGTTAAACATTTATTGCTTATTTACAAGAACAGTAAAACGTGTGTCACCATCTTGTTAAAATGAGTGCTTTACGATAAAATATTAAACCTTATTGCCATTAAAGAGCGCTTAATATTAAATATACGACATCATATGTATATAAATAGAGGTATTGCCAGTACTGAACTAAATAAATTGTTTAATTCGTTTCCGTATTTGTCTTTAAAGAAAGATATATCTAAAATTCTCTCCGACCTATCCGATCCTACAAGTGGGGCTATCGCATTGAAAAAAGAATGATCAATGAATAACAAATAGTTTTCGTATCCACTTCTGATGATACGTCTCCATAAGGAGTATTGTGCTAACCGTTAATTTTATTATAATTCATCTAATAAGCTTAGGCTTTTTTATTTGTGAGCTAGTTTCTATGATATAGCTAGTAAACATTTATTTTAATTTCGGCGATCTCATAATTACAGTTATTTTCATGTTGTGGCAACCCTATTTATATTTAGTAAATTACTTACAAACTCCACGCAATCATCTGAAAATGATTTATAAATATATATATATTGTGCCAGCCCTACGAATAAATTTTAAAATGCCGCACGCGAACTACAATAGCTAGTAAACATTTATTGTAATTTCGACGATCTCGGAAATGCAGATATTATTTTCTTGTTGTGGCAACCCTATTAATAATTGGTAAATTGTTTATAAACAAATATGTATGTGAAAACCCAATATTATAGAGCGAGCGAGCTCGGACGGTGTCAAGGCGCCAGATTCAGGCGTCCGTAGGTAGGCCGATTGTTCTGAAAAGTCATGTTCTGTTTTGTCATATTCTGTTTTGTCATGTTCTGTTTTGTCATGTTCTGTTTTGTCATGTTCTGATTTGTCCGGTTACCAGAATAATGACATAATAAGCTCTAATAATTATCGTATATCGTTTTCTGTATCCTCAATTTCTAGGATCGACTAAATGAGTAGGCATGAATGTTTACATCATACATACATCTATGCCTTTTAACAAAATAATATAATTCAAATAAATAACATTGCGTGGCCAAAAGCTTTCGTGTATACCCTAAATACTTAAATGAAAGATCGTTGACTCATTGATTAGATTAATTTAATTGGTCTCGAGAATATTCAATCAAGCGGAGATTCGGCGACTCGGAGACGAAATTTTCTCTTACTCTATCGGACCCATCAAGATTGGCGATATCATTGCGTGCTTGTAGAAAATTTGTGAGTTGAACAGAGGTCGTTGTGATATCGTTTGTATTCAAATTCCCCCAGCCAGCTGAGAGATGTCTTCTCCGTAAATTAAGTGCTTATACATGCGCAAGCTCGTAATATACGAGTTTCATTATGTTCGCACAAGGGTATCGCAACGAGGATTGTAATATGCAGTCACAAATCAGGAATTTTCATTCCGACATGTCGTATGTATTTTATTATATTCAAACTGAAAATGTTTTAATGTAATAAATTGATTTTTTTGAATCCTTGTCACAGATCCTTCCTTCATGAAGTATAGTTTTAGTAACGATATTGTTTTCCCCTATATGTGTGTAAGATTTTTTTGAAACACAGAAAACAAAAATAATGTAATCACCTTTTTTGTATAATATACTAAACATCCTCTTAGCGACTTTTTACCAAAGCTTTGAAGCTTTATCTTTTCTGGGTTAAAAACAAATGTGCCTATGGACCTCCTTTTCCTTATATCTAAGTCGTTAGTTTTTTTAGACTACTGAAAAGATCCAAAGCTTTCATACTACTGAGTTGGGTAGGTTAGATTATTTATCCTGTCACACATAATGATTCAATCAATGCAATCCTAAAAAGTAGAGTCTTAGAATCGCTTCTTGCGAAAAATTTCACATGTGCTTCTTTAAGATTCCATAAATTGCATGCTGGGAAAAGAAATAGCATGGTTAATAAAAAATCTTAATTGTAAAAAATCTTTGATACGATACATCAGGGGTTCTTAAGCCTGTGCCCGCGGGTACAATTGCGCCCGCAAAGCTATTATCGAGCGCCCCCGCAACCAAGTATCAAAAGACGAAAAAACCTTAATTTATTAGAATTGTATTTTATTTATTGAAATTATTTTACGAAGAAGTTTTGATTCCAAAGTTTTTATTCATATCTAATAAAGCTTCCCAAGAAACAATGATACAAATTAATAAATACCTATGTACTAGTTTAGATTTGTTTTTTTAAATTCCGGCCTGCGCTCGTCACTATTCTCCTCAATCTCAAATGCGCCCGAAGTCGCAATAAGGTTAAGAACCCCTGCGATACATGATAACATTGTCTATGAAAGTGGTAAGTTTTCGTTAAAATGCATCAAATATTACTGTAAAATTATAATCGAAAGAACACTTTTGAGTATTTTTAATTATAACAATTCAACATTGATAGATTTTTCATCATATATTGATTCGAAATTGGCACGAATTCATACAATGCGTATAGAAGAAACGTATTACTTTTTTTATACGATTTAACTTTTTTTAATTGAGTAAATACCTACTGAATAGAGATAATTAAGAAAAGTTGTAATAACTCAGCCATGTGTATGCTTAAAATTATCTAACACAGTTAAAAGCCGTGGCGTCTTTATTATGTACATATATCCTAAAATAGCCTAATGATAGACGTTGCTAATTGCATAATGTAATAATTTGGAGTCGTTAAGCATTTGAAGATGATTCAAACGATTTCATTCCGTCTTGATTGCGCTTAAATATTAATTGTGTACATTTATCATATAAAACCATGTAATGAAACAATGAGATGCTAATGAACTTTGCTTGATAATCGCTTTAAATCTGCGGTCACATGACTAAATCAGACAAGAAATGTCGCGATAATATCGCGCGACTATACAATTTATTTAGATTTAAGGGATGCTACCTTATCCATTCAAAAATCAATAAAGTCTCATTTATTGATTGAGTAGGCATTTACTTGGTACTCCATTATAATACGGTAAAATAACAATGTATTTTAGTTCTACATAAATTATTTTATATATTTGTTGATAGCTATTTCGGCTTACGCCTTCGTCAGAATTATTCATTTTTGTAACCATCCTATGAATAGTAATATCGATGAACACGTCTTTAAAAACCAAAATAGGTATATTGTATAACAAAGTTATCAATTTAATCTTAATAATGTTAAAATGAACAATATTATGATCCAAAAAGTTTCAGCCGAATGTCTCTAAAAAGTTTGTGAAACACTAATTTGTGGATTTAATTTATTTATAGAACACAGTTTTGAATAGTTTTGTTAACATATATTGTAAAATAAAATAAATACAAAGTTACACTGCTTTGCGTGTGTAAACATTGTACTTATAACCCCATGACCTTTTATAAAGTCGCTCATTCTCGTCCTATAGAAAAGTCGTATTTAACCGACGTTCAGCCGTTTATATATTTTTTACACATTGCAATCAACAGTCTATTCATAGCAAAGAATCTCATACGCCAACTTACGCATATATGTCGAGTACATCGGTGCTGTTATGTTCAGGCTATTTGTAAAGAAAGTGGGAAAATGAATTCGCCGTAATAAAGATTCTATTGATAGTTACGGCATTGTTTGTTATAGCTGTTGGCAATAATGGAGAAAATATTTTTTACAAAAGATTTAAAAGAAATCAGTACGATTTCAAAACCAACTCTTAATCCGCTCCCTGGGTATCAAATAAACTTTGTTATAAAACATGTATTTTTATACAACAAATTGTAACCAATGGCGAAATAAAGACTTTCAGTTAAAAATATATTGCAGATGTTTTTTTGTATCCTAAACAAAGTTATTAACCGCGAACATAATCAAAGAACTCACGCAAACCAATTTTTAATTTGAATATTTAGATCTATTATATTTAAAATGTTTAAAACCTTAGAAAAACTTGAACAATATTGTCTATCACACCAATGATTCATAACGAGATGTATATATGAAATCTTTAAACATTATCAAAAACTAGCGATTAAAATGAGAATTTTATAATAGAGACTGGACCTCACCTGTTTCTCCTTTCAACCTACAGGACACTTCTGTATTGGAAATTCATATGATATATTCATTCTTAATTAAACGGTTAGCGTAAGCTAATGAATCTTAAAACCACTTATGTAATTCTCCAATGAGAATATAAAAAATGACAAGTACTTAAATATCTGTCGAAGGTAAATTTTATTGAAAATATTTCATGCGTGATCTTTTTTACTTTGCACCGTTATCTATAAAAGGTTGCTTACACAGTTGCAGTCGTATACATGCGTAATAGATTTGCCACTTACGTAAGTTACGAAGCAAGGATAATCTCTTCTTACCCACGTCTCTGATGCCATCTATTTTTACTTGCACAGTGAGTTGGCGTAACTCGTATTTCTCAATGCGGAAAATATGAGGGAACTATGCAGCTTTCCGTCATTTTGCGGCCGCTATAAGCTCTCTTAGCTTATTGGCTCGCCTTAAAGCCTACGTCCGTACTAGGTATTATTGTAATTTCAGCCCCAGCCTACATCATTGGGGATTCATATCGGATATTTGCTAAATTATTTGAATACTATTCATTTGTGAAGAAGAAAATGTTTTTTACATACAAAATAAATTTTCAATTTTCATGTGTATAATGTTAATAATTAATGAAATTACTCAAAGAATTATTATCACTTTTCATAACTGTATTTTTTACTTATAAATTACATAATATTGTACGTATATATTAAGTCCAATTGTATATGTAATAAATTAAGCTTTTATTACATTCAAATCAACAAAACGATTTTTTGTACTCCTTCCATATATTGTATGTCAGAACCGTTGAGTTCAAAATGCTCACTATGAGCGAAACCGGTCCTGGAATATAATACAATAAATATTGAAGTCATAAAAAGGTGCATTATCTATTTAAACATAATGTCTTTCGACCAAGAATTGACAGGTAACATCTTAAAAGTGATTGTATTACATATTGATTTTTTAAATGTGGCTCATAAATCATAGAAGTCAAATTACTGAATTAACTTGTTTCTATCCCATAATCAAACGGTATTTATTATAGCGAATATGACTTTATTAGATACTGATATTGAGAAAAAAAATAGAAAGTTTACGACGGATATAAATCACGAGATGTCTATACGAGAAAACTTCGCACATTATTCTTATATCGCCAGTGACGATCAAATGTGAAATTCGAAATTGCCGTGAAAACATAAAACCAATTCTTTGTTAACTTCGACGAGAGAAAGGTGTTCCCACAATTATCGGATATTTGTTTTCTACTCGATATTATAAAAGCGCTCTTAAAATTTTACGTTTAGTCTTAAATGTTCACATCATGAGACAATGGACAAAAACATATCACAGCCCTCATTTATAAATGATAGATTTTCATTTCCACACGGCTGCTCGAATAATTATCTACAGGAAATATCTCGATCAGTTAGTTTTATACAGAATTTTTAATCATTGAAATTAAAAAAAGTTTTTTATGTGTTGTCAATTACGACGCAATTTTAACAACATATTGAAGATTTTTTTAGCTTTCATCGTGTATTATGAAGATGGTTTTTACTTTCAAATGAGAATCAAAAATATTTACTAACACTCTATTTCATTGATATATTATTTTTAATTCCATAATGGAGGATATTTACTCAGTGTGTCAATTTTAGGTAAGGAATGATTATTTTTTTTAGGGACCACGCACATAAATGAGTTTTAAGATTTTTCATTGTATACTAACAATAGAAGCTGCACTTAAAATCAGAAAGTTTTGACTTTTGCCAAGATCAATATTTTGGTCAAGAGTGTTATTTGTAATATATAATAATGTCTTTTCTCTTCGAATTGCGAAGGATTTTCCTGTAATTGCATATATTTACATAATTTATATATTAAAATATACAACATCCGGACTATTTTTATTACGCCACGATGGTAAATAGATTTTTAATAATCGGTTAAATGGGAGGCTTGAGAGGTTTCAAAGATAAGATTTCGTAGCGTAAAAATATAATAAATTTGAAGGAAAACTATTTATTGACATAAATTAAGTACTTCTTTGCGCATTGTATAGTTATGGATTTTAGGAGTCATAAAAAAATTATGAATAAAAATTTAATACTTTTGATGAAGGTACTAAATATTACCATATGCGTTAGTACGCCTCCGTGCATGAAAACCATAAATTGATGATCACAACAACATATCATCAATATTTCGAATGACAAAATCGATTTGGTATGATTTAAATTATTTTTATGACTTGGCGTAGGAGTGACATCTCGTACTATAAAATCATAACATCTGGAAACCATTTAATCATTCAATTTATATTTGTATAATGTCATATTTATATCATGACAGCAACGTAAATCTAAAAATTGTTGTTTTTTTTATAAAAAAAATATTGCGAGATATTTAATATTTTCTGTTATTTATATCATATCGACGACGAACTGTGTTGCAGTGATAAGAGGCCCGTAATGTCTCGAATACGTTCCTTGCTGAATTAAATTAACATTGATTTCTGAATTTTAAAATACTCCTTAGATCCAGTTTAAGAATGCCTTTCTCCTTCATTTCATTGTAACATATAATCACATTATCCTGTTTACTATACATAATGTATATGTATTCCAAAATATATATAATGATTATAGATTTTGACTGATAGAATTTTAATCAAAGAACTCAGTTGCATTATTTTTAGACAGGTTTATAATTAGAATCAGAAGGTCTGAATATCCGTAGCAAAAATAAAAATATCGAAAATGTTTAACTACTTTTTTGTGTCTTGAAATAATTAATTATGACAACACGTAATAAGATCGTATTAAATGAGCGTGAGGTATTAATAAAAGAAACGAAACACCAGTTATTTATGTACCTACTACACAAAAAAAATCCATGCTCATATAATCAATGTTTTATGATATTGTATCTGTTAGATAGTAAAAAATAAATCATTTAGTATACGCATTATTTTTGGCGTTACTTTAATAAAACTGTATGTAAAAACATTTTTTTTTTTTTATTCTGCATTTTAAAATTGCGCTTAATACGTTTCATACAGCGATAGTTCGTAGAAATATTTCTAAATAAACTGAGACATTTTATAAATATAAACTAGAAACATTTTATCATTCACAATCATTTTTGTAAAAGTGTAATTTAATATTTTTCTCATCTTTTTTGTAGATCATTTAAAAATCACCTTCTCAATTACTCGCCGTTAGTGAGTTCATATTGAAAAGGTATGCGATGAAACATTTTTAAACTTCTGCCAAGCAAGTCAAAAAAACTGAGTTGGGTTTGAATTGATATGAAGACTGGCGATCCGTAAGATAACATGAGATTTAATACAATCAATGTAAAGGTCGGTCGTGTAAAGCAATAGCCAAAAGACATAATTTAATTAATAAAAATAACATTCATCAAAAATAAAATGACTAATATGTATCCATGTGAAATCAATTTGACTGATTTTTTTTTGGAATCTGATCTTTCAAAATCTGTAATGACACAGTCTAATAAGTTTAAATTAGCCCGATATTATTGGATAGCAACATCGATTCCTTCCACCTAAATTTATTAACTCAGCTGCGGCAAATAAGTGAATTAATATTTCAACTGTCAACACTTGTATATCTATTTCAAAGACGAAATGATTAGGGTATCACCACTGTGTGTCGATACCATAAACCTTAAAACCATTTCAGTCTGAGCGAAATAGGTTCTTGGTCTTGATAAAAAACATGAAATAAGTTTATTTTTTAGTTTTATAAATAAATTGAAACGTTGGAATTTTGGAATTTTCTCAAATAATAATCTTCAGGCATTTCAAATGCACAAATGAAAATGAACTGAAACTGAAAAACCCGCGTCGTTAGCGACAAAACTCATGGAAAAGTACAAAATTTAAACTATTCAAATTTGATATTGAAATTCCATCAAGCACATTCAGTCGAAGTCCTCAATTAATAAACTGTTAATTTAAACGTTATTTAGTCTTGGTTTTCAAGAATCGATAGTTCAACCACTCAAATTCATATAGTAAAGTGTGCATTAATTGCTGTGATGAATTTTCGTGATGTTATTTTGGCGCTGGTTGTATTGTACATATAATATTGAGTGAATACAAAAATTATATAGCACGCTGTAAGATTTTTGACAGCCTGTACTTAAGCTGAATGAGCCAGTAGATTCGTACCGGCTGGTCGAGGAGAGGCTGTGTTTTGATGTATAATTAGTCGACGTGGACACTTTGTAGCGTGTGGCGTAATAAATACAGCCGAGAGCGACGGGGAAAAAATACTTTCAGAACAAAAAAAAATAACAATCTTGAGAAAAATATAACGACGTTGATTATCCAGTCGCAGCACGGCCAGGAATTTACTCCGCATACTTTTGACGACAATGTTATTTTTTATTATATTATTTAAAGCAGTTGTGGTCAACTCTATAAAAAAATGTCTTGGTGCAATATTACTGACGAGGAAACGACTTTATTTGAATCAAGAAATGGAATGAATTAATGATTACAATATATATTATTGTATTTGTCTTGACTTGACTATGTAACGCTCAACCCATTACTGCACTTGCTTTTGATGAATTAATCATGTGTATGAGAGAGAAGAAACACAGATATGTAGTTGTAACCTAATTTTGACAGGTGGCACTGCCATAATGTATTAAAAGTAACTTCTTGCAATGAAGGCTGACTTAACCAATTGTGTGCGTACAGCGCAATAGCTGCGACGGTCCATTAATTGTATTACAGGTTGCTATTCAGTTCACCAACCGCTTTTTCAAATAAAGGTTAAAAATATTATATAAGGCTTGGAAATTACTACTAGCAAGCTAAAAGCTTTAGATTTGCACCGTTTTCAGGTCGGATGGGCTTGTGCATATTATGAACAAAAATCCATAAATCAATCTCTTTAAGTGTCTGAACGAGGATATAATTCAATATACACCGCAAAGAGAATATGACTACTTGTGTGCGAAACAGCACATAAATTTGTTGAAACACAGTTTATTTTAAGGATCGTTAGAAGAAACTTTATGATCATAAATACAGTTTTATTGTGTTATTTTATAATGTGTTTGTGTGAATCCATGTTACATACAATACATGCAATTGAAGCATAGTTGGTATAAGTCAGTATATGCTACAATTTTAGCTTTGTTATTTTGCAAACTATCGGAGGCACAATTTACGAGTCGTTTTTTTAATCACTTAGCTATGACAATCTTCGTCAATTCTTCAAACCGTAAACATAAACGAAATTTCAAGGTTTAGGGAATAAGACCGCTATTTTTTTCAAGTCGGTCAAAAAATGTAGAAACCAACTTGTGGCGCACAAGCGAATAGATTGTCTTTTAATAAATATAATATACTTACAAATTTATTATAAATATGTAGATTTGGTAACACTTAATTTAAGAATAAACATTAAGTAAATGTGACAAAGTCACTCATTCATCATAAAAAATAATGCCAAAGAATAGACCTGCTTGGCATAAACGTATACCTAAAAAAAGGTTGAGGTAAACTTTGTTTTATAATGTCGTTTTGATGTAAGGTTTTAGTTTTAAGAGCGCACCATGAAAAAGTGGTTTAGGTCATTAATTAAATGACATGCTTAAAGTCCAGATAAAAAATATCTTGTTATAACTAGATTTACGATAAACAAGCATTAGTCTGCATATTATTTCCTGCTCAAAATCAATGCATAAATCAAGTATAATATATGTAGGGAATGCTTGAGAACTGTATTGTGTTGATTGCTGATAATATTGCGATATATAATACCCATGTACGATATAAATACTCGATGATATTGAATACACCAAATAGTATGGAGCTTAATAAGAAAAAAATGCCGTAAACCATAATTATTATGCTTGTGTCAAAAAGCGACGCGAGTGTCAAAAACTACAAAATTATTTGTTTTAAAGAACAAGTGCTGTTTTATTCAGCTGAATGTTCTAGATTAACTACTTAATTCAGTGCATGCGATTCCTCGTTTTTAATCTCTTTATTCAGCAAATGAAAAAATATCATTCTTATTGTGTACCAAATTGCTAGCTTTCTTGGCCTAAAAGCGGATTGTAATATTGATAAATTTGTTTTTTTTTCTTTTTCATCCATTCTGTCACCGCTGTAAATTATGAATTCAATCGAATAAGCAACGAAAATTTTGTCATGTTATAGTATACAGTCACTAGTTATGGACAAAATTACAAAGACGAGAATTTATTAGTGACACGAAAACAAACTTGAAACAATCTTGAGCGTAGAAGCGTTACTCGTGTTTTGATACTGATTAAGAAAAGGGTTATAAATATAATATATATTGGTCGATTTATTAACAAGTTAAAAAAAATATAACTCAACGGAGTATTAACGATGAGAATTCTCACTTCATTTTTTCCTATTACTTATCCAATAAGTGTTTGGATCTATTTCATAAAAATACAATGATCAATCACAGGAAACCTAGAGAAGCTTCTGTTAGTGTCATTATAAAAAGCACATTTTAGTACTTGGTTGCCATTAAAATATCAAGTCACGATTGGTTCAAGTTATAAGACACCACAATCTAAATAAAATACTGACATTAAACTGACGGGTGACCGGAAAGATATAAATATATTGTCGTTTTCTTAAAAGGCAATAAAATAATTCAATCCTATCAAAATTAGGCGGCGGAATAATTTTAAAAGATTATTTTTAATGTGTTGAATTTTATGGTGCTCAGTGCGTATGATAAATGTTTAACTAATTGAGATTTTTATTTATGAAACTTTGCCACGTTATTTTGTATTTGATGGCTTATGTTTTGCACGAACACGAAATGAAAGTGACTTAAGGACACTTTATTCCAATTCAGCATTGGTGGTGCATTATTTATTTTGTAACACACCGTAAAAATGCTACATATCTAAACAGACAATATAAAGAAGCCCATCCATTAAAAAATATGTTGCGAATCACAGAAAAAAATTGCCTTAGACATTTTCTCAAACTTTCGGGACCATTGATTTTCCTACATAACATCTTATGAGGGGTTGTTCTGTAAATTATTGTTATATCAGTTAATTTAATTGAATAATACACATACAACTAAAAGTAGTACATGAGTAAGAAAATAAAGTATTTTTACAGTACATCAATAAATTTAGAATTTTAACTGAAGGTGCTTGATGGGATTTCACATGTACTTTTCCATGAGTTTTGTCATCCACATCCCGGGTATTGTCTTTCGGCATATTCTGTCACTTCAAGTTCATTTGTGCACTTGAAATGTCTGACGATGCCGAATGGCCAAACCTAAGTCGCTACCGACAAAACTCATGGCAAATTGAAACGATTAAAATTTGATTTAAAAAAATTTAGATCATTTTTTGATAGCATATATTTTATCACGTCAAAGTGGCCAAATTTTAAAATGCCTCTTACTAAACAAGTTATTTGTTTCAGTCAAACGTTTTTTTTATTTTAGCAAAATCCGTTATATACCAAAGAAGCAAAAATAGCTTGCACGTAAAATTCTCATCAGCAGTAATGTGGTGTTTTTAACCTTCAAAATGTTTGGCTTGCTATCAATGCGTTAGCGAGAAACGACTATTAATTTATCCCAAATAGTTAAAGAACAATTTCGATTAACAGTGAACCAGATTCGGGAAAAGGTACCTATTACCGTTTACGAGTTTTAATATAAACGCGATAGTCACGAAACTTGAAAATATCGTCAATTAAATACAGTGAATTATCCGTATGAATTCCCTGAATGTTAGAGAACCTATAACATGTATTCTTACATGTAATCCGAACGGATTTAGAGATCATGACGGAATTACTCTGCACGATATATAAATAATTGAAATAATTACAGGGCGTATAATTTTAATACATATGTAATTTTCAAATGATGAATAATCGCATGTAATAAATATATGTAATGAGTTTATAGCTGTATTCTAGATACTGATAGAACCCTATAATATTAATGTTTTCATTATATTAGAGGTAAATCAATGTAAGTAAAAACGTAATGTAATTAAATCTACGCACGTTACGGAGATAACAAAATTGAGTAGAATAATGATACTGACAAAATGATTTAATTATCTTGCACATAAATTTGTCCATACCAGATCATCTTGAACAATTGTAACCTGGTACTTTTCGGTAAACACTCTTGGTCTAGGCATATTATAAAATTGAGTCACATCAACAATATACTTCAAATTATAAAAACAATAATTTGGATGATAGACGACACGTCTTATTTTCCAATAGTATTTAAAAAGTTACAAAATTGCTGTATCAAGTTTGGTGCTTTCTCGACTAAGACCACTTCATGTTTTTTACTCGCGTTTTACTAAACTTTACCACTATAAAATCTCGTGGATACAGCAAAAGTTTTGACAGTTATACATTCGTTGCAAATAAATTTGGTCCAAATAGTTAATAATGGTAAGCCGACACTATAATTGGTAAACTTTGATATTGGATTAAAATCACATTATCTAATATAACTTCATTATATGCTGCAAAATGATAATGGAAGAACGTTGGACTGTTATAATGTATAACAATTATTTTAGTTTTTGTATTCGAGATCCATCGGATTGTGACAACTGGTTGATGTTATTATACACTTAACGTCATAAAACAGATTTTTTATGACTTATAATGTTTATATTTAATGTGTTTTTATAGTTGCTCATGAAGTTTAATAATCCACCATTCTGCGTTGTGTGTTGAGTAAGTAATCGTATCAATATTTTATGCAAGTGAGATAAATAGCCAAACACATGTTTATAAACGCCTTTTAACTGTCCTGTATGTTAGTGGATGGTAATAATCGATTCCTAAAGCTAATAAAATTTTGTAAACAGATATATAAGCTTCATCGTTACAAACTATTTTTTTATTCTAAAATTAGAATTCCTCAGATAAACGAGGATAAACCTTAATAAACTAATTTTACATTCAATTCATGGTTTTGAATTTTTTTATCATTTAAGTATAAAAATATCTTTGGTTCACAATATACAATCAAAACATGTTAAAATACAGCTATAAATGTTCTTGAGACAATGCAGGAAACCTTGTCAATGTGGCCAAAATAAAATATATCCGCAATGAAGATAGAATATAATTAAGTCAATTAAAACAATAATCAATATCTAACGTAAGACTGTGTATTAAATATTCTTTAAAATATACCATCGTATTGATTTAGAGCAATTAATCAGTCTTAGAATCTTAATTCCAATCACAAATAACACACTGAGGCAATTGGATTAAAAATGTGTAGCATTAATTTTGTCTTAGCGACAGAAGAATGGCGTGTCAGTTTCTTAAAAAGACCCCCACAGCTATTCATCAATTTATTCGACGGACTTCTTTAATCGAACATCTTGAATTCACTCCTCATTGTGTATGACGAACGACCAATGTCAATGTTAGCGAATACATAATGCTTCAAGATGCATAACAGCAGAACTTGACCGATTCGATTTGGCCAACGACTGACTTGTTTGCATTATGAATAAAACACGATTCGTCCTACTTGCGAGTATTTATATAATATTATCTAACAACATGACGATGTAGTATTTGATTATTATTTTGTAAGCTATAGAAAATTACTCGTTCACATCCTTTCACACCCGAGGGATTTTCAAAAGATGAATATTGTTGACATTCTCCGCTAACACTTAAAGTTTCTTGTTAGCTTCCTTGTAATATTAAATAACAATTACTGTCGCAAAATAGCAAAACAATTACGTAGTTGAACCTTGGTACTATTCAAAACATTTTGGAAATAAACAAAACAAGTAATCCACCAATTTAAAAAAATACTATTTTCGGGAAACGGCTACGGTTAATTTTAATAAAGCTTTAATGGAAGCTATTTTACGAGAATTTGTTGTTATTCATTCATTCACCCTCTCTTTTTCGAAGACAGAATATAACTTGTAATTAGCTAGATTAGATGGCTGAGATTGTAATGGAACTTACATTAATGCCATTTAACACAAATCTGTTTGCAACTTTACTAGAGGAGTATTAAATTTGGGAAATAAACACTTCTCTTATTTATTTACACTTAAGGTTGACAGCAGCGAAAATCACAATATTTTAATAGTTTTTGTAAGATATTTAAACTTTCTTTTATATAAGTAATAGAAGCAATATTCAAATTTTAAAAATATATGTACAAGATAGAAATCAAATTTCTACCGAAGTCAATATCAAAAGCCAATCATTTTACGCGTATTATTATATCTAGTGAATCATTAAATGTAACTCGAACATAATAATAAGTGACTTGTACAGTTACCTTTGACTATCGTCGTATCAAAAAATGCCTATCGCATCAACTCGAGACAGACGTATAATTTAAATAGATCAGATATAAAACATAAACTACATACGTGGGGTAATTAGATAAAGATCAGGTGATTTATACATTTTAAATATGATCGCTATAAATAAAAACATATTCCTGGGCAGCCATTATTGATGTATGGACTTCGGATTTTCTTAACTAGCCACGTACAAACTCGATAATCCAAGCTAATAGTTAGTTTCGTATCAAATGCTAGATATTAGTTGACCGTTTCCCTGTGCGTAATGAATGCCTTGATCGGATGCGAACATATTTTATTGTGCTCGTTATTGGATTATCACGAAATCTCGAGCAGTAGCTATAGCCACGAAGTTATGGCAACTCACCTACAGATTGTACCAGAATAGCTTCAATCATAGTTAATAAAGCATCAACAATACAATTACTTCATTTGTAACGGCTTAATAATACGATATTAAATAAAACGTAATTTTTGGAAATTTTACCATCAAAGTCAATCAAATCAACATAGTCATAATCTTATATATAAAACCGAAACGGCGTATGTATGTATGTGGGTCTGTAATTCCCTTTTGCATTGTTGTTGCAAGTTCAAACAAACGAATTGATTTCGCTCGCGAAAGTTCCGACGGTAAATTTGTTTCGTTATCAATGTGTGTGTAGAGACTCCAATTACTCGAGTATCGAGTAGTACATTTTACAAAATACTCGAGTACTCGAGTAGTTTCATATGAACCAAAATATCTTATATATAAAACCGAAACGGCGTATGTATGTCTGTGGGTCTAAAATTCCCTTTTGCATTGTTGGTCATTAAGTTGCTAGTTGTTTCAACTTGGCCCGTCTGAATTTACGCGCCGAGGTGAACATAACCCCAAACTGGTCCGAGCGAAGCTGGGTTCGAATACTAGTATTATATATAACACATTATTGCACCGCTTTAGTCAGTAAATTATTCGATATGATGACTTTTCAATAGCTTATTAATTATAACTATTTCTGTTTATCATGTCTATGTCATATTTGGGCTTGACAGCAGAGAAAAAGATTCTCTCTGAACTACTGAGAGTTAAAGCTCTTTTTAAGCTCGATCCAATTACAATTCAGTTCTATATTGCCTACACGTTAATATATTCCATCAACGTCAACTTTTCATATATACGCATTTTCCGCTAACACCATAATTGTATCGAAACATATTGCTAATAAATACAGTTTTCAGATTTAAATAATGTTGACTGGCACTCAATGATGATAAAAAAAAAGTTGTGTATTTGAGGTGATCATAAGAATTTACCTCTTGTTAATCTGTCCGAAATAACGCAAAGAAATAAATTATTTTTAGTAGATTTAATCTAATCAAAAGCTTACTTAAAAAGATACATCATGTTTAAGTAAGATAAAGTATGTTTTATGGCTAAGGTGCTATTAAGCAACACGAATGAAGTATCTCAGAATCATGTAATGATTTCCCATCCAATTCAAATTATTAAACAATTTGAATGAATAAATTTTACCGTAAGACATATTGGACCACCAATATTATTTTTAACTTAAAATTGTGAATCAATACTGGTTCGAGGATTTATGAATATAATACATTCAAGAATTCCATAAGATATGTAAGTGTTTCTCAGCATAAAAGGCAGGCTTAACGTATCTTTGTATATATGTATATAAAAATGAATGTTTGTCTGTCTGTATTTCTGTATTTCCGCTATGGACTACTAAATCGCTCGACCGACGATGTGAAACTTTACAAATTTATTGAGTACACTCCTGCAATGGTTTTTGGCCTACCAACCCCTCCCCCAGTCACCCCCCAACCTCCAACCCCCAATTTTTTTTTTAACTTTACGAATTTTTCGAGTTCACTTCTTCGAAGGTTTCTGGCCTACCCTCCCATACGCCCCCTAAACCCCAGTCCGCCAAACAACCCCCCTCTCCCCCAAAAATTGATATCGAATTTTTACAAATTTCTCGAGTATTGAATACATGCAAATTGAATTGAATATTTGTGTAATGTCTTTCCTTCAAATTTATTTTAGTTGCTGGCGTAGCAACGCGCGCAGGGTACAGCTAGTTAATAATAAATAATGATGGTAGAAATCAATAAGTTAATTAGTACAATTAACTGCTTTAACTTTGGAACAAAATGTATTTTATGAAGAAATAGCTATTATTACGATCATTACAACAAATATTTTGAGATAGTAATTATATCAATATTTTTGTTGCTTTTTGTTCAGTATGTTACGTTATAAACACTTTTTAATTATCAAGGCAATCTGGTTGGTTTATCTGCGCATACAATATGGCCTACTTCAAAACACCCACGTTTTGTAGCCAGCGGTCATAAGGTTCACAATTTCTGATGGACGCCATACCTATACTCGTAAAATTTAACTACAAAACGATTCTGCCAACAAGAGGAATAGGTTACTTTATATACTTTAGAAAATTACAAGGGAAAAATAAATTAAAGGATTCCATACAGCATTTCAAAACAACAACTACAATAAATTACTTGTATTCTCAAGCTAGCAATAATCTTAGTGAAATAACTGGTATTTAATCAGATGTTATCATTTTTTTTTAATTTAAAATAATCTTTTAAAAACCTTATATTACTGAAATGTAATAATTGCAATTATAATAAGAAATTCAGTTATATACGAGACAGACAATATTCTCAATTAACGCTAGAAAGAAAAACGAATCTATACATTTTTGAGTGCGTTCTGTAATAATTCTAAATGAATGAAAATAAAATGTTATGAGAATTTTACAGAATTGTGAGGTTATCGATGACCCTTATGATTTAAAATCGAAATCACAATGCTGGCTTACGGGTCGTCTTAGCTGGGCGAATCTGGGCGAGGCGATCCGGCGCGGCTTTGAAAGCGGCAGAGTTTTAAAATATCAAACGGTCCTCGCCCATGCAAGTGTCATATGTAAGCGAAGCGATCCGGTCAGGACGGCATATGTCGCAAGTCGCCTCAAGTGCGCACTCATGGCGCCCGCGAATCGCTTGAAAATATGAAACGGTCCAAGCTCACCAGAGCGTTAATTGCGTCTGGCCGAGCGATGGCACATAAGACCTTTGATCAACTACGTTTTAAATTGACTGGATTCGCCTAAATTCTCTTGCCGGTTCGCGTCGCTTACCTAAGACACAGGGTTAGCCTCGCGTGCCGTATAGAAATACAAAGATATTGCTTTATAATTATTACTTAGAAATATTACATTTGACACAAATTAGCTTGAACGCTATGCATAGAAGTTTCATGTCAATAGAATTATTTACAAAATGCCTACGACAAAACATGTTACTAAAAAGACACAGTACACACATTTGACAAAATAGTCTACATGTCTTTGAATTTATTATTGACTTGGGTTGTTCTAAAATGAAGGAATTATTTTATATCTTGATAACGTCGATTTAAGATAGGAATGTACATTATTCAGATAACATTTCTATTAAAATCTTGTTCGTATTGAAAAGCGATTAACATATTTTAAAGATCAACTCCCGCTTCTTTTTCAGCATTAAAATTTAATTTAACTACGGGAGCTTCTATTATAAAACTTAAGTAACTCATTTCCATTAAATGTGTTTCACACTATTTAAAAATACATGTATCTTCAAGTGCTACAGTGTAAGCGATATAGAAATTAATTTAATTGGTCATCATTTAAATTAGACGCATCAAGATTATTATTCAACGAAAGAGGCAGGCGAGTGATTCGGTTCTTTTGTGATTCGTGAGGCTTCGATGAGAAAAAATGTTGCCATCAAGAATTATTATTTTTGTTACAAGATTAATTACCAAAGAAGAGATGTATGAAACACCTCGTAGCTGGCAATGTATTCATTATAAATGGAATGATCGCTGGATCTCTCTCCTAGCCGTGGGAATCGGCCGCAGGTAATAATAATTTTTGTCGGAAAGATGCGTTTGTATGAAAAAAAAAAACAGTAGAATGCATAAATCCGGTTCTAATTTTTGGCACTTTTAAATAAATAATTTTATAAATTTTTAAATATTCTCTAACTCATTCTTACACACTGTAAAGCCATAAAATAATGGATCTCGATACAAACCTGTTATTGAGATACTTGCTGAAATACAAGAAAGATCCCGCAACCAATGTTATGCGTATAATAAACACGTGATCACATAGCTGTGACGGATTTAACGCGAGCAGGCCGATAATTTGAAGTTGACTTAGCCACGTTACGACCATTCATATTTTTATCATGTTGATTTTTAATCAACGCTTGGTACCTGCACTCACCTTATGAAAAATGTATTGTCTCGTTTTTTTCTTTAATAAATAGGAAGACGGATGATGGAACTCTGCTTTATATTGGAACGAATACCCCTAGCTCGTATTAGTTCGTTGTATCGAGGATACGTGATCATCATAATGCATATATATATACATAGATCCACTAAACTAAAATAATGGTCTTCAATACACTTGATATCTTGGACATTGGACGTCTGTGATATTTTGACTGTGAAATCTCGCAATAAGCTGTGAATCCAAACATCTATAAATAAAAAAATTGAGATTCCCTTTGAGTTCTTAGAATCGGAATAAAATTAACTGTAGTCAAAACGATATAAAGATTTTAATATCTTGCTTTTTAGAAATGCAAAAACCTGTTTTATGCTCTGAAGTGAAATATTTTTTCAATCGACAGAATTAATATATTTCCCATCTCATAATTTAGTATAATTGTTTTATAACACTTTTAACCAAATAAAATATTATTTGGTTGGAACAAGCACATCGTATTTATTTTATGCATCTTCTAACAACCATTTCTTCATCAAAATATTGGAAAAAGTTAAAAATTCTATTAATTTAATTATTATAACATAAATTCCATTGTCAAGTAATGTTGGCTCTAAAAATATTTAATTCCATTAAATTCATATAAATCTTTGATATAACGATATAATATGAAGGATGAACACTTATCAGGTGGGATATACATTTACAAGGATGAAGACTTTTTAGGTACAAGTAGTTTAACGATTTTTCTAGCAATGTTAAAGGTGATTTGTCGTCGTTCGTCAGTAAGGCCGAAACAACAAAACTAAAAGTAAGCATCTAATGATGATCAAAGATAAGACCGTTTTATCATAGCTGGAATATGTGTAGCCATAATTTATTATTCTTATTATTTCCATGTTGAAGTGGTGATATGAAGGCACGGGCTAAGAGGAAATACCGGTAATGAAAATTATCTCCTGGTCAAACTGGATTTATCGGTATTCCCGGTTAATGTAATGACATTCGGAGCACACCGACGCGTCAAACTAAGTAATGTACCACGATACAATACACATTTTTAGAAAACATTTGAATAATACATCTTTAAAGTTTTTAACGAAAAACCTGATGAAATATTTAGACTAAGTGAATTCTCGGTTTTCTGGCTAGTTTTATTTCTGAGGTGGGTGAATCTTAGCGTTTATATCTTTTTCTTGCATGTATTCGAACTTAGAACTTAGAACTTATTCTTGCTCACAATAATGACAACTCCCTGTTTGGATATGAACTAAAATCAAGAAAACCTCCTTACGAATTTTCTTTACTGCGCAAAGGCCCTTGCGACTTTAATTTGGTAAATACTAATTTTTATTACTCATGCGGGACGTAGATCTTGTCTCGGATTAGACCAGCGATACTCAAACCGCGGCCCGCGGGCCGCATGCGGCCCAAATAGCTCTGATGTGCGGCCCAAAATAATTATAGTCAACAAATATTTTTTCGGTGTTGTTTTCAACATGCTACCAACAAAGTTTACAAAGAAATAGAAAATGATGGACGGTGGTGTATTTTTGCCTTTCTGTGCGATATCACAGCAAAACTTAATGAACTTAATCGTCATATAAAATTTAAAATAACTTTGATTATTCCACGTATAATAATCAAAGTTATTTTAAATTTTATAATAAAATGAACTTCCACAAAGTTACCGCCGAAACCATCGAAAATATTAAACTTAATCGTCATTTACAGGGTGAAAACAAAATAATTTCACAAATGGCTAATAAAGTATTTGCCATTGAAGAAAAATTAATAATTTATAAAGAGGAAGTACAAAAAGAAATACTTCGCAACTTCCCGACTGTAATAAAGGCTAAAGAAGATGGTATTATTATTACTCTGAAAAACTGTACTATCATCGCAAATTATTTAGATGTTAATTGTCAATAAAAATTATTAATGAATTTATTAGCCGATTTGAGGATTTAAGAAAAATTAAAAAATGTCTATTACTTATAGAAAATCCCTGGTACATGGAAATAGAAATAATTGAACAACTAGCTGCATTGGGATTTGATTATGCAAAGTTATTTGATGAATTTATCAAGCTCAAAAACGATACAAATCTGGAAATTATTTTTAAAGAAAAGGGGCAAGAAGGGGAATATGAAGAATTTTGGAAACTAGTACCCGAAAAATACAAAACTGTACAAAAATGTGCCCAGCTTCCACTCACATTAATCTCATCTACGTATCTCTGCGAATCGTCATATTCTAAAATGAAATATGCGAAGAGCGTGTATAGAAATCGGCTTACTGATACTCACCTTGATGATATATTAAGAGTAGCCTGTAGTAATCAGGAACCTGATTTGACGAAGATAGATCAAATTTTGACTAAATATCATAATTCACATTAATTTTTATTTTATTTTTTCCTTTTCATCTTAAACTTAAAGCTGTATCTAGAAGACTACTTTTAGCAGTAAATTTTACTTTTTTTGCGATTTTTTTTAATATTTTGTTATTAATGCTGTAAGTCTTCTTTAATAAATAAATATCAACAAAAAATAAAATAGTTTTATTTTGATATCATAATTCATACATAATCATAACACATAAATAAAATTAATAAATTAATTAATATGTTGCGGCCCACGTAGAAAAGCAAAAATTGGAATCTGGCCCAGAGGAAAAAAAGTTTGAGTATGGCTGGATTAGACGTCCGTAGCCATCGGACAATACAAAATAAACTATATTTTATTCAATTATAAAATAATTGTTTTTCCAGGATTTAGTGTTCAGTATATTCTATTCGTTTTCAAAAACAATTCAATTTCGCCTTTTAAATAATTAGCTACCATAATAAAACGCAGCTCAAAATATGTCCTTCGACTTTTTCGGAAGCTTGTTATTCCTACATGAGGTTTTTTTTTATAAATGAACAATTTTTATCACCTTTTATTACATTATTCAAAGAATACTGATAAAAACGGTATTTTTTTAAGTCATTCTGATAACAGTTATTATGACTGAATAATAACTTACCTTACTACTTAACTTATACAAAATTTATTACCAATTGAGAATGAATCAGTGGCTGAAATATATTTTAATGATTTTTTTAATTAGTTACAGGTACCTCCCAATTTTTATCAAGTACAAATTGACTCGATAAAAATTAAAATATGAATATTCAAATAAAGAAAAAACCGATTCATTTTAAAAGGCATTTGAAAGCAAGATCAATTATCGCGATGTTTGGAACATATCATCGATAAATTACTATAACCAGAGAGAAATAAAACCACATAAAACAATTCAATGATATACCCAACAGGTCGAGTCAAAAAATATAATTTATATTAAGCACACTTTATCTATTGCAAGATATAAAAACTCATTTAAATGTCTCCGTTATCCGCTGAAGGCATTTATATAAATTATTATTTTAAAGTGGATATCTATTCAAAGCTTAAAACTTAAATGCCAATTATTCTTATACACTAATCGATTGGTATTAAGCTTGTCTATAACTCATTGTATAGCTTAAGACATTTATCTGTTGTCAATTTCTTTAGTATTGAATAAAAAATAACATTTCTTTAGTAAAAAAACGGTTAAAAGACGTTGAGATCGAATTTCAAACATAAATTATATTATAACAAGGATAAAAAGTGATCTGTTCCATTTTTATCAGCAATCCTTATTTTTTTACAACGATTGTTGACATTTGAATTATCACAGCTGATAAATAATTTATAGCACGTATGGTTCATCCTTAATACAAAACAATATGAGATAATCACAAAAACGTGTATATACAATTGTCTACTATCGGTATGGCTTTTAAACAGAAAGTTTAAGCGGGAGACGAAACCTGAAACGTGACATCTACGAATGTGGATAAATAAATATTTTTTTAATTTAGTCTATTATATTTTTTGGGAGTAACTATATTATGAATTAGGTTAAATAGTGAAATTTTTCGTTTCGCTTAAATTGTGTATTAATGTCAAAAATTATTTACTTTTATTTGACAAAAGCTGCTGTTAGTCATTTTTAATTCTTGATTATGGGATTTCAATGCGGAAATTCACTGCCATGAATTCGTCTTATAATTTGGATATTATATTTCTCTTTGAAACGATATAAATCTCTTTACATTTTCTCATTCTATGAAGGAAAGTTTACTTTAATTAAAATTATAGTCTTTATGTATTAATAATCATAAATTTTTGAACCAAATCGGTTTTTTAATATTCTAATAAATGTAAGAATAAAGTTTTTATGTACTTCTACCAAGTAACTGAAAATTAGGCACCTTTCACCCAAATAAAGAGCATTCTTAGTACAACCAATTAGTTTATATTAAACGATTAAATTAAAAATTGATTTATAATGGCAAATAAACTCAATTTTTGACATAAACGTTTAATTGGATATAGAAAACACAAAAACAGTTTTAAGAAAATAGTTAAAGAACATTTATGTTAAGTAAAGCTTTTTATAGTGGGTATTAAATGTTTTTCTGTAAACATTGATCAGTTTATTTTATAATTTAATTATTAATGTTATCTTAACAACTCATTTTGGAGAATAATTGAAATTAATAAAGAAATCAGACAATCGTTGTGTATCTTAAGTTATATTTTAAAATTTCAACATCTTTTCTTCCTTCACGCAAAATACACGCTGAGTGCGTTTAATACCATTTGAAATGTTTCTATTTTACTGGTTCTTCTTACCGATAAAGTGATCAATAATCAAGCGGCACCTATAACGACACGAAATTTTCTCAGCGAGTGTCAAGTCGTTATCATATTCCTGGTCAAAGACTTAACAATAATAAACAATAATGGCAATACCGAGACAATCCCGGAATACCGAGAGGCCTGGAAACCTAAATCCAGTGTGACACTTACAATACTCGTACATCTTACTGAAACAACTTTTTTGTATTAAAGCAATCTATCCGTATGTCGTTGTATAGTGCGATGATAACATTGTTTAATTCAGGTTATTAGAGAAGCTACATATGGAATGTCAACAAATAGAAGCCTGCGATTGTGGTTCTACTAGTATTAAAGAGGTCGGACCGTTATTAATCGCCAATATTCCAATATTTCATAGAATTTTATCATGGAATAAAACATTATTTAATAATCGATATGGACGAAACGGTTAACTGTCATCGTTGGTGGCAAATACTTAAGAGGCTTGAACTTATCGCGTCTTCTTACTACTGCAATAGATTTAAAATTGAAAATGCCAATATTGGCGTTGATGTCATGCCAATAAGTATTTTTTTAATTTTGAAATATTACAATTGCAAAGCAGCACGACTAGTTTCTCGAAATTTTGACTATTACCACTAAAAATATCAACATATCACACGAAAGTCACAGCAAAAATTTGATTGCTACATTTTTCTGATAATTTGATATCATAACATAAAAAATATGATGTCTCTATATAAAGTTTTACGAAAATGGTAATTATCAAAATATCTTACAAATCATCACCCACATTCATTCGCCAGAAGACTGAAGAGCTGTTATTAATGTCAGGAAATTATAAATTGTTTCTTTTCCAAATTAATATTATTAATACATATATATTGAAGAGAAAACAGAAATTTTAAATAGGTGTTGCTCATATACTCCGAAATGTTTCCTTTTAGCGATCAAGTAGGAAAAATGAAAACCCATTAAAACTTTAAAACTTTTTATGATTTAATTACATCCATATTGTCCAATAATTTATTATCAAATTTTACATTAAAAAATATGACCATCATTGGTTTGAACAACATTTCATCGCTCATAAAAGCACACATTTTCAGGGCGTTATAATTAAATGTATAATCTTCATTCATTGTGAGTAAATTGATCATATAGCGACAAACCTCATCTGCTTCATTGACGTGTGCTGAAGAGGTCGGTGTCTGCAGCATGAGGGTGAGTCTCGCAGAATCTCCTCGAGCTGCCGCCTCTCGGAGCGCGGCGCCTATCACCGTGCTTGGAGCTGATCCACCAGTCGGTGCCATCATTCATTATGTGACACCATTAACTAAAACAATAGAAGAACAAAAATCAGCATACTCATAATAATTGATTTCTCTGTAGACACTAGCAATATATGTATAATATAATGTAGAATTTTGACTGAAGGTGCTTAATGGAATTTCAATATCGAATTAGAATTTTTTGAATTTCAAACTTTTCTTTGAGTTATTTCCCTATTTACTCGGGTTTCGTCTTTCGGCATCTTCATATATTTCAAACATTTTGTCAAAACTCATGCAAAAGTACAAAATTCAAATTCAATATATACTAATTAATATAAATCAATATGTTATGGTTTAATACAGATGTTAAATAGATTAACTGTCATTCAGGAATCTGCTTAACTTCTATTCATGGTGATACGGAAAAGAAATATAATAACTCAAGTGCTTTCTTTTGCCGTAGAATAAAATTCACCTTAGTCTTATTTGATGATACTTTTTTAGTATTGGGTTTTTTACTATTTTTTCTTTCTTTAATGCATTCCCCATTTTTTGCGTTTGTTTAGGGTAAAAGCACTACACTTGTCAAATCTCACTTAATAATAAGAGTAACTAAGCCATCATTTCTTCATTAATTAATATTGAACATTAATATTTCCGCAACTTAAGCCACACATAAAGTAGCGATTCTAATACGATCAACTATTTTTTCTACGTCAATAAATTACACCGATTTAAAAAAAAAAGGAAACTATTCCAAGCCATAAATGTATTACAAACAAAAAAATATTAAATGTTTAGCTCGAACTAGTTGATCTTGTAATCAATGCCCCGGATTTTTTTATATACTGTTAACATTTTTAGAAAAGTTTACCACCGCACCGCAAGATCGTAAGTTATTAGGTAATACTATACAACATTTATATATATTTGATTAAGTGAAATATGCATGATTGAGCCACCTGCTCCGAGCTATAATTCAGTAAATCAATCAATTGAAAAATATAAGAAATAGAGGAGTTTTAATTAATGACAATTTTATGCTAATTAAAAAGCCAATCGTTTATTTACCCATGCTAGGTAGCTTCCTAAATCATGATCAAATATTGTAAGCCATATTTTCGATAGATTCGGCGGTAACTTTGTGAAAGCTTATTTTCATATTAAATTAAAAATTACTTTGGTTATTCCCCGTATTGTGACAAGTGTATCGCCTCTGAAAGAGGCATCTTCGGACTAACCATGGTAAAGTTTGCTTAAATTGCTTAAGCAAACTTAGCAATAGTAAGTCCGAAGATGTCTGGCGAGACACGTGTACGTGGAATAATCAAAGTTGTTTTAAATTGTATACTTTATTTAACAATATTAAAGATATTGATTGAGTAGGCATTTACTTGGTAGAACTCCATCATAATACGGTAAGAAAAATAACAATGTATTTTAATTCTATATAAATTATTGTATATATTTGTTGATAGCTATTTCGGCTTACGCCCTCGTCAGAACTACGTCAGAACTAGTTCTGACGTGGGCGTTAGCCGAAATAGCTATCAACAAATATATTAAATAATTTATGTAGAATTAAAATACATTGTTATTTTTCTTACCGTATAATATTAAAGATAATTGTGCACTTTCAAGTTATAATTTTCCAAAACAAACTTTAACAATGTTTTATCAGCTTAACAAAGATTTATTTATTAATTTGGTAAATGGGACCCTTTACTAATTAAATAATAAATGGGGGTCGTATTTTTCAGTAGTGTCACGTGTTCGCATCTTCGATGAGCATCATTAAACTTGTAATTGATACTTTACAATATGTTTTTATAATACTTCAGAATTGTTTTTATAATACTGTAATATAAACAGGTATTATCAATCATGTAAATTTTCTCATATATCTTATAATACTTTATTTAAAAAATGCAGTATTTATTCATATTGAAACAACATTCATACTAACTATTGCTTAACTTATTTAATTTATAATTGGCAAATATTAAAAATAGTAACCTAGTTATTTTTTGTTTGTTTTAGTTTGAATAAATGATTCAACGCAGTATAATATGATTTTATTATATTGAATACGTGATGGATACAGTTTACTATGAGATCGTTGTTTATTTCATCTTTGATAAATAAAGGTGTGGAAATCAAGGAACCTGTATATGAAGTGTTGTAATAAAGAATTAAGTTATTAATTTAGCCAAGAATGTTAATCAAAACTGACAGAATAATAATTGTTCTCATGCGTGTACCACAATTTGTATTATTTTGTCGAAAATTATTTCTTGGTTAAATTTAAAACTATATTAAACCAGTAAATAAATTATTTAATAAATCATTCAATTATTCAAACCACTATATTGATATTTTATGATATTTTGTTGAAACAACGCAAGATTTTAATTACATTTCAGAACAAGAAAGGTAGAAAAATTTTATTTATTGTTAACGCCAAAAAAAACAAATGTTGTTTAAATTAACATAAATTTGAATAATGTTCGGTATATGCAAATTGCCTGACCGTTTTAAAGAGATTCTATCCAAGAAACACTTATATAAATAATAATAGCAGAAAATATACAACATTTTTATTGAATAGAAAAAAGTATTTTTCATTTTTATAGTATAATTTAATCATTTGTACTATAATAACGAATACCGAATATATGTTTTTAATTTAACTTAATTCAGTAATTGATCGTTTAAATATATTAGAATTTGCGGATAATCATTACCGGAATGACATTATATGAGTTTAATAAAACAAATGTGTATTATAAAACATTATTTCTTTTAATCTTTTTTTGATGTTTATTTTTTGAAACCTCCAAAAGCTAAAAACCAGTATTGATTCACATCAAATGAGTAATATCAAGCTTTCGAGAGGGGGTAAAACTATTTTAAACATTAGTTATTGAATATATATAAATATGACTTAAATCACCGAGGACTTATAGGCATAATAAACCCCTGTCAAATTGTTTGATAAATCTGAATTTAGAATATTTCTACATTATATTCAAAAATTCTGCAATATCTTAAAATAATATAAAACATTGTCTAGATTCTAGAAGAAGACGATTTGTTTATTTAATCAAATATAACTTATAACAATACATATTGTATTACAAAAAAAACATATTCAATGAAAGAATTTATATCCAGTTTGTACATAATAAATTATTCAACATACACTTCTTACTATTCGAGCTGGATTGCAAAAATATTATAGTATGCTTTTATGACTGATAATGTATTTAAAATATAAATAAGCTACCGCTTATGTTCATACTTGCAAACAAAAATTTTATAATAAAGACAAAGCAATTTGCTATCTTTCTGTCAAAATAACTGTTATTGTATTAATTATGCCATATCTAATTAGTAAAACATATAAAACCAGACAACATCAATCTTGAAGCAAAAAAACATCCTCCAGAAAATAAACAATGCAATGAATCGCTAGCGAAAACTCGGCGTTCGTGAGAAAAATAATAACATCATGATATTTTATTTAGCCTTAAAAATTCTTAAGGAATATTTAATGAATAAAAATAATAAAACATTTTTTTAAATATTGGAACTAAGACAACTTTTTCTCGCTTGAAAACTGGTTACTAGTCATTCTATTAATATC
The DNA here is from genome assembly GCA_028554975.1 of Himalopsyche kuldschensis. NCBI lineage: Eukaryota > Metazoa > Arthropoda > Insecta > Trichoptera > Rhyacophilidae > Himalopsyche > Himalopsyche kuldschensis. The sequence goes on from JAHFWI010000003.1 coordinate 21,532,932, forward strand.
TATATTTTTTTTGTAAGCCCAATAGTTGTGACCAATTCATGTCAATCACTTAAGACTACATATTCCGATGACTTGAATATATTTCGCTATCTTGTGCAATATATTGAACTACATATGTCGTACAAATATGGACAGATTTATTAACATAACTATAGGATAGTAACAAAAAAATTTAATGAATACTCTCGTGTTCGATGTTTATATTTTTAGCTGAATTTATTGTTACACTGTAAATATTACAGCATATTAATATATTTCCACGTCAGATGCATTTTCGTTCGTATATTCAAAATATTAAACTCCTAATATATGTATATTATGAATAAGCTCCATTTTTTCCATACTTTGCTATAACTGGAATGTCAACTGATATCATTATGATCAAGTTTATAATTTAAAGAATTGTTTAAGTGTAATGTTTGAAAATATTTGAAATATCTTCATGATTTGTACAACACGTGCATTTTAACTGATTTATTAAACAGTAAATTTTTAATCCAAGCTTAAGAACGCATTAAATATTAAGTCTTTTTTATATCGAATGGGCGCATATTAAAACATCGAAATATAAATATCAAACTCAATCACCGATTTGAAATAAACATTTACTTATTTAAAATAATAGCTCAATAAGAAAGAGCCTTACAAGTGTAATAAAATATGTTTATGTTGTTATTTTTTTTACTCGAGAATGACACCATCGCCTTAAGTTCAGTTCATATTATCATTGTGTACGAATGAAAATTAATCTGTCGCCATATGCCACACCTAGATTCCATTTTGTAAATAAGAATATATTTATTCCATTCTCAACTATGTGAGATCGAACAAACGATACTCAACAAAGTTTATACGGTTAAAAATCCTATATTATAAAGAGATTAAAATTTACTACACACAGAATATTAAATCTTCATATACATAACTGCGACAACTATGTATGACAATTTTTGACTATTTTATCCCCAGCTCCATGAGTAAACTGAATGTTTGTATTCTGCTTAAACTTAATCTCTGACACAAAATTTGAAGTTTCGTTTAAGAGTTATTTTAGCTTTAATTTTGTAAAATGTTGTTGATTTCATTATTTGATGATTACAACCTTAGGTCCAAATCAGGTTTTTTGTAAAAATAAACCATTAACAAAAATTTGTATGGTCACGTAAATAATATAATACTTGATCACTCACTTTGATAATACGCATTAGAAATTTAGTTGCATGACAATACAAAATATTAACACATTTTTGTACTTATTCCATATTAGATTTTTAAAGATCAGAACAGGTTTCGCTTACTGCGAGCATTAACAATGACCTTTATCATCAGCTGATAATGCTAGCGATACGTGAAATCAGTTCTGATCGTGATAAATCTAATGTGGAATAAATACAATAAATGTTTATTATTTATAATATACACCCATTCCATCAAGTATTGACAGTAAACACCTTAAAAGTGCGTGACTTATTTTAGTCAAATATTTTTGATTTCATAATAAATTATTTGACTAAATTGCTATTGATTATTCACATCAAGCGTTATTCGCGTTGTCTTTATTTTGCGAACGTACTTAAACTTTTCTAACGGAAAATAGGAAACGTTTTGAGGAAAGAAAAACACGTGGATAACGATGTGTACACAAAGCCGAGATAAATTTTCAGCTTCAGACAGCTGGTGTTTTGATGATCGTTAAAATTTTATAGCTGACAATCCCGAGAGTGGGAACACAGCATGCCATTCCATTACCTTTTCCTTGCAATATTCAAGTGTAAAAGATTACCATTTGAATATCTATACTTTATAATATAAAAATGTATACGAATATTTCGTTCCACTACCGTACGTAATATCTCAGTGTTTTAGCGACATACCTTTATATTACAGATGGGAGAGTTTGTTGGACAGCAGCGTCTATTGAAACGGGAAATAGGTAAAAAATTGCAAACATTCGCGTATTTTATAAAATACTTACCGGTACCCGGCAAGAGTGGTAACGCCACTCAAAGAAAGAAATTGTTTGTGTTTATTGAAGTGCTTTCTGATGCACAATATTTTAAATAAATAATTACGATTTAATTTCACTTGCACAACATTGGTCGGTATCGATAACATTTGCCGTTTGACGTTTGCTGTTTGTCTTTTGCCGATTGTCTATAGTACAACATACGCGCTACCTACTGAAAGTTAATTGTACTATTTCTATAACCTTTGCGAAAGTGCAACAATAAGTTGTCAAAATGAACGGTATGACAGCGCATAAAATATGAAAAATCATTGATTTTTATATAAAAGTAAGTAAACCTACTGTAAGTAAATTTTGATATGCCGCGAAAGTGCAAGAAAAACGGTCGTGAAAGTTTCATTGCGATCGGAAGAACGGTATGGCAGCACATATCAAACAAACAAACATACAAATATTGATTTTTATTTGTATATTAGATAACGTGCAAGGATTTGAAAAACATCTCAACGGCCCACTGAATAATTAGGATTGAAAACCAACATTTGTCTTCAAGAGATCAGTTCGTCTGGATTAAAACATTAAAGGGAAGTGAAAGTTTTATTTTTTTTATTTTTATATAACTAGAGCTCTGTTAGTTATATTCAATTTTATTTCTCTTTTTTTGCTAGACTGACTTGTAAAGCATTAATTGAAAAAATGACAGAAAACAAGAGACCCACGTTAGTTTGTGGAAAATTATACTAAATTTAATCAACTGAAACGTTTTCAAAAATCGAACGGGCTAGATCGTATAAGTTATATTAAAATAAATGTTTCTTTAAAATACGTGGGCTTAAAAATGTATCAAGATTAGTTTTATGTATTTGTATCGCTAATGGCAAGACTTGTGAGCGTTAAATTTTATCAATGCTCAAGTAAATTTATTAAAAAGTGACATTGACCCTACGCTTACATCTTATAACTCAATGGCCAATAACACTTCGCGGAGACTATCAGCTATAAAATTTTAGTGCAACAGGATTTCTATAAAATAAGTTCACCGATACGCCCAGTCTTAAATCGTAAAATAAAACGACATTTTATTTACCTGTCCTTTCACACGTACTGCGAGAGTATAATTTAAGATTAAGTCAATTTCGGATTGATTTACGAATATGTTTAACAACTAATTAAGTATCGACCCGGTTTCGCCTTTCGGCATCTTCAGGCATTCCAAGTGCACGGATGTACTTGAACTGACGAAAATATAAGTAGGTCACTAAGTTAAAAGGTTATTAAAATGTAAATTAGCGAAATTTGAATGAATACAAGTTTCCATGATTTAAGTGGGTTTGTTATAATTACGGGGATTTTTGAAAATATTAATGACCAGATGGTAACATAAGAATATTTAAAATAAATCTAGGTCCTATCCGTCGTCTCGTTAATGAGTTGATTGATTTTAAGCCTTTATTATTATATTAAGCATTAAATAAATGACAATTATTAATAAATGACAATAAATTAAAATTAACAATTATTTAAAAGGGTACAACAATGGTGAACTAGGCAAATATAGTTGCTCGTTCAAAATTGGCAGACCGTTGAGCTGAGCTCGATTAATCTCTAAGATTTCTTGATAAAATAGTTTAAACTCACCCTGTTAGTATGTAACAACTTAATGCCTGAGTCAAAATTAAACGTATGGTTTTCAAGAATTAAATGGTTGGCGAAGGTGGAGGTATCTTTAAGCGAAAAGCGGCTAAATGCTCAGCCACTCTTATATTTAAGGTTCTAGCAGTTTTACCACTTAATTTATTGTCATTTATTAATAATTGTCATTTATTTACAATTCAAGCACTTGCTATTATTAAATATCAATTCACTTACTAATGTAATATAATTAAAGGCTTAAAATCAATCGATTTATTTTAAATATTCTTATGTTACCATCTGGTCATTAATATTTTCAAAATCCCCGTAATTATAACAAACCCACTTAAATCATGGACCTACTTATATTTTTTGTATATAAACGATACAAACTGTTTACTACGCGTCAGTTAGCGACAAAACTCATGGAAAAGTACAAAATTCAAAAAATTCTAATTTGATGTTTAACAACATTACGATAAAGTTTCAACAATACATTATAAACTTTTTTTATACTGTGGGCCGTTATAACAATCGAATCGGAAATCAAATGCGTTTATATTATTTTATATCACAAAAAAAACCATAAAATTTCGAAATCATTATCATATGCTTTACATATTGAATACTTTATTCTCGAAATACTGATATACAAAATGATATGATTTTTGACAAAGTAAATGACGGATACTATGTATCTATAAATAAATTTTAAAAAGCAGTGGTTGTTAGAGAGCACAAGACGCCTTTTATTTGATTAATTTTAGTTTAGGAACTTTCACTCAGCGACAAATGATGTGTATATAATATAAATTCTGTAAAAATATAATAGTTTTTATCTACAGTGATCGGACGTTTTCTGTTACTGAATCAAAGCTTTTTCGTTTCAGCCAACATCAATCACAAAAAAACAGTTGAGACTACGTTTTTTAAATATATTTTAAGAAATAACGTTCTAATCAGCATTATATCCGGACATAAAACTCTCGTTTAAAAATTTAAATTTGCGTTTGGCACATTTTCAATAGGTTGTCAACTTTCATTTTTTTGTCAATTGGAGACTTGACTATTTCAACGACAGATTAAAGCATTTATATTGATCGTATAACACACTTTTTCCTCAAGTAATAACATGATGCATAACTTAATTAGTGAATTCGATTCTATCTAATTGAGTCATGATGCCTTGCTTTAAGAAAAAAATATTTTTTCCTTTTCTAATAATTTAAAATATATGATAATCACATCTAACTTTCCGTAAAAATTGTGTCGTAAAAGAACCAATAAAAGTTTATCGTTAAAAGCTTATACAAATATCGAATAAAAAATAATGGCATTTTAAGAGGTTTTACAACCATCACCAATGATCTTATACGTAATTTGAAGAAGTGTCATAATAAATATAGAACTTAAATAACCAGGAAATAATATTGCGATTTGAAAAGGTTGAAATGTAAATACACCACACGTATCTCAAAAATATACAAAAAAAATCATCAATACGAAATTCAAATACGATAGTTTTAACGAATGTTTTATTAGTCCATTTGTAGGCTCATAATTTTAATATTTATATATTCCATAAATCGTAAACAAGTATGCAACTGAGACTTAGATGACATTAACATTAGCTTCATATGATATCGGTACTATGTACATATATGAAAATAAAAGAAACCACACAGAAACTTTTTAAAATTATTAACTATTTAAATACAATAAACGATGTTTTATGTGTAGAAAGTCTAGAAAAGATTTGAATAAATAGTCATTAAAACCATTGATAAATAAAGTAGCATTGAGAACTATTATCAATTGGCATTGGATGGTGATCGATCGTTTATCCGATGTTTTGAAAGCTTTTCAGGGTTCATTCTTTAAGAAGAAGTGCGATTGTTTTTTCCTTCAATAAACCACATGTTACCTTTTCTTCATTACATATGTATATCCAAGATCTTCTCACATTCAAATAAAAAATAACACTTTGATTGTTAAGCGTTAGCTTTATAATAATATACACTTTGTAAATTGATTGATGCCTTATGAATACATCTAGTTATTCACTGCACAATATCGTTCGGTGGTAGACGCCTTATATTATTGGCTTTATTTTTTCAAAGCTCATCGTTGACTGAACTTTGCACCGGATGTGTGTGTCCTTATAACCTTACAATCTGGTGCTCGTCATGTATCGATTAACAAGACAATAACAAAGACACGGTAGTACTTATTCATATCTCTTCAATGAGCGATACGTGATACACAGCGGAAGGGGCGTGCAAGTAATGTAGCTGTAGGAAATAATTTCACATAAAACATATCAATCGTAACTAATCACTGTTAGTTATGTGATTTATCTGTCACTACATGCTGTTCAATTAATTTAAACGTTTTCGTCTTCAAAATATATTATTGTTCTTAACTACACGGCAAAAAGATACTTTTTTAATAAATATTGAAAGATCACTTTTAAGGTGTGTTCACTCGTCAATACTTGGTGGAATGCCATTATAGTAAAAATAATAACACATTTGTAGTACTTATTCCACATAAAATTTATTGGATCAGGACTGTTCAGGACGCAGTTGATAATGATCGCCATGAGCGAAACCAGTCCTGATCCAATAAATATTATGTGGAATAAGTACTAAAAATGTGTTATTATTTTAATTAAAGATTTAAAGGTTGGTAAAAAATCTATCATACACAATATTTTCTACTCTACGGTGTTCCGTTACCATTTTGTACTTGCACTAGAATGCAATATTAGTAATACAATTCATAACAAATGGTATTAATCAAGTTTTCATACCAAATTAACAAATCCTAGTCAAATTGTACAAAAGCTAAGCAAAAGTATATTGAGTTTTAAACTCGAACCATATTATGAAATATTGACTGTTATACATACGGAACATATTTTTTCAATCCTATTTGAATACAGAAATATTGGAGTGGAATATTAAATTGTTTGTTTTCATTTTCCGTTGTGAAGTTAAAACTATGATCGTGTTGATTTGGTTAGTATATTATAACAGTCCACGCTTAGTTTTTTATTATGTAAGATCTGCATGAAAATTTAACAGATCAAAATATTTTACCACAAGGGATATGAAACATTACTCAAGTGACCTTTCTAAATGAGTTGAAGACCACAAACTGCGCCCAATAATAATAATTTAATGTGTATTACGTCTTAGCGTGTGGGTTTCCACTATTCCAGACTTCCAACGGCAAACCTACAAAAAGTAATTAAAATACCTGTAATTGTTCAGAGTTTATTTGATGATATTTCATGAAGTCGTGACTATGTGTTATTTATTACCGATTTGTATACGATTTGGAAATAAATTACCTTTTACAATTACAAAATGCTGGTTAACGCAGTTGCAATTAATTAGAGCAAGATATTTATGGATACGGTTGCAAGGATTTCCAAAAAAGATCTTTCCCACTGCGTAAAAGCCATTCCAAATTCAAATTTCATCATCTGGAACGTAAAGTTTTGTTTGTTTGAGTCAATTTACTGTAACTTTGAAACAAACAAAATAAACTTAAACTTTTAAAACGACATTAAATCATATAAGTATTCGTAATAATTAGATTAGAGGATTTATAAATTAGCTTCGAGGGATGTAAAGAATCCTTTGTATTATAAGATACAACAACTTAAATTACCTGATTGTTCGTGCACTTAGAAACCGTTCTTTATCTCGTGTCTGGTTCATAAGTTTTTTTTCGTGTATACAAGAAAACGCAGAAACTATTAAATCACGATTTCACTTAAAAATTCATCGCTAGTATAATATTTACACACAATACCGAATTTGAAATGACTATTTAAATTGATTATTTACCTACGTATACTTGATAACATCTGGTCATTCTGATTGCATGTAAATAATTCAAACACAAATAACATGAGGTAAATTCTCAAATAGGTTTACATGTATTATGTGGATCAAGTAAATAAAGCTGCCGAATAGGTTTCCCACGCTTGGGTCCCGAGCGCGGTTCTGCCGTCATGGAATATGGTCATTGCGGACGCAGATTTAGGTTAAACCGTACCACTCCTTACCTTATTCATATTCTTGTCATATTTCAACAATCGTATGCGACCATATTAGACGAATCATATTATAAGCTTTACTCTATTCAACTACTATATATTTATATATGTATGTATACATATATAAATAAATACATTTATTGGCTTAGTAATAATATGATCCAAAATCTTTGATAAGCCATCGAGAGTTTAATTTATATATTGTAAATATACCGAGTAAGCTAAAAAAGTGCATCTTAATTTTATGTAGGCGAAAGGTCAAAATCGTAAATTTTGTGGTACGGTAAAGTTCCAAGTTCCAAGCACTCAAACGCAAAGTTAAGTCGGGGCAGAGTTATAAAGTTTTAATATAACTTCAACCGTACTATAAACTAAAAGTTCGCTTTTTAATGCCTGTGAGAATTTTGATCGAGGATTGAAGTGCTAATAGTACAACGTCCGAAATTTCATTGTCGAAATATATTTTCTAAAACAAATCGTCGAAAAAATGTGCCTCAGTCAAAAAAGCTTTGTAAAAAATCATACATACTGCCAGACATAGATTATACAATTCAAATTGTTTATTAAGTAGTGAAATATGTTTCTTCTTTTTGACAAGCATATTTAATCCAAAAAAAGTTATTACACATTACGTGAAATAAGAAATGTATCAATTTTATTTAATAAATGAACCTTGACAAAATCAAAGCTGAATCTATCAAAGTATTAGATATAGACTGAACAAAATACTCATAACTGATGTATTTTTTTACTCCCTATTATAAAAGCAAACGTAACTAAAGACACCTTATTAGGAACAGATTAAAGTTGTTTTAATAATCTTTTTACATATACAAATACTTATACAATTGATCAATATCGTTCCCTATATTAGTGAGAATAAGTTTGGTTTTATTTTTTTGCATGTCAATACAAACGAAACAAATCATCGGTGCTTACAAGATAATTATTATGGCAGCTGCATTCTAATGATGAATGAATAAACACTTTTAAATCTCATTCGGTGTGACTACCACCACTAATATATATTATTATTAATACAGTTCCGCGCCGGTGTGAATGTTAATGAGAAACTAAATAGCAGAACCGTATGACCTTCATATAATTGCAGAGGTTATGGCATCCATTTTTGGCACACTACTTAGATACTGTTATTAACGCCGGTTAAAATCTGACAGAAAGTTTTATACAAAGAATAGCAATTATAAACACACAAAAAACTTTGTGTGTACCGTAAAAATAGCGCAGCGCATTATGAAATTATAATCTAAGCCGTTTCTTGAACATCTTTTATATTCTCGATCATTATCTGACGATAGACTGCTTCATAGTCATTGATATAAGATAATTTGAGAACAAGCTTTTCATATTTGAATAACAGTATGGTTAATTATTTACCGCAAGTTATTCATTTGACCTAATTTTCATATTCATATTATGTAGGTTGTCTTTGTATAACATGAGGATTGACAGATCGTTGACCACTGTCTACTCACTGGCTTATATTTGTATTTGAATTACTTATAATAGGGGATTAAAATTCGATGAGAATAAATGCTTTAATTTTTTACCATATCCTAATCACGGAAAATCTGACGTATCGAAAAATGCAAAAAAATATGAAATTATTGAGTTAAATAATGCTCCTTTTATTAATCTCATACTCGTTATCATATCGTAAAACAAACCGATAAAATGCTGCATTTTTAAATTTCATTATTTAAGTTTTCAAATAATACGAACATCGGGGTAAGATCAATAGGTTGATAAAACAATAGTTCAAAATCAGTCAGTCTGCTAGAAATAATACATTCTATTTTCTTTCGTAAAATAACACATTTATTCAGTATTGAACGTTTCTGTACAATAGATTGTGTGACGCGAGGTGTTTAATCAATTATTTTACAGTTACAGAAATTTATTCAATTCTTTATCGCTAATTTTAAATTGTGGAATTCGTACTATAATTATCATATTATGCGATTACATTGTATTTTTCTACGGCTGTAACGAGCTGTAAAGATTGAAATTAACGACTGTAATTGATTTTGTTTCTTAAATATGTACAATTATTACTGGTTGTCACTGTTTTAAGTAGCGTTGAATTTAATTTGACACAAATGATTCGTATACAATCAAGTTCAACGAGACGATTCATGAGATTTCTAAAACCGTATTCCACGTACTGTAGATTATTATTCAGCTAATTAATTTAACAGAAGTGTACTCTTCCTCTTTGAAATGACTCGATTAATCAATAAGATAATATAAAAAACTTTTTAAACTAAAATAATTTCAAGTAAATTGTTTAACGATATTGCCTCGATGTGTCATGTCGAATTTACGATGTGAAAAAATGGCCCATTTTAAAATGTATAGACATCTCCGCTTACCGATTAAAAGGTCACAAGCTCAAATCACTAAAATTTTATTTATTTCTTAGAATTTATTATTGGTGTCTTGGGAAATTTTTATCTCGACTGTCATTTTTGAAACAATATATTTCTTTGGCAAATTTATTTTTAACTTTATTTCAAATGTTTGTTTTACATTTTTAAATGAAGACTAATTTTTATTCACTTTCGTCTGAAATACATAGATACGGTAAAAAAATCAATATATCTAACGTATTATCAATCAATCAGCTGTTGTTATTTTTAATAGAAACTGAATTAACTATAATTATAAATTTAAATTACTAGGATAGAATGCATCGGATGTCAGTATAATTACTTTACTAATTTCATCTTTTATAAAGAAAAACACTTTTATAAAGAAAAATATAAATTAGTATTTGGTCGAAAATGACATAGATTTGGTGAAAGTTTTACCAAATATTCTGTGATGAATGACAAAATATTTTTAACCAACAGATGATGGACGGACATAAAACCATCAATGTTTTTTACAATGTTTGGTTTAAAAACTCCAAAAAAATTGCAGCGATATTTGCTATATAAAATGTTTTTGATCGGAATATTTTTGTGTGGGATTGAAAAAAAATCTAGTTGATTCAAACCGATTCCCATTTCCGGCGTCGCACCATGTCGCAGCGTGTCTATGGCGGAAGTGACCCGTTACTAATAAAGAGTTTCCGGTGAGGAGTACCGAATATCCATTGTCATGAATCACATCCGTGGATGCTGCAGAAACAAAGAAAAGAGTGTCACTTCAATATTATCTGAACGCCGCCATTGTTTTATTTTCGATCTCAAAAATTAAAACAACTGCAGAGTTATTATTACGAAAAAAGACTTCAATTACAGTACGTACTCTCGTATAATGATAAATTATTATTTTATTTTTTCCCAATAGAGTTTTGTTTGTCCTAATAAACTTGACATATATATTTAAAACAAACAGATCTTTTTGTTTAAAGTTTGAATGATAATCATTATAAAATAATATAGTATTTCATAGTCTTTTCTTTGTCCACCGAGCATAATTTTAACGATCCGGCTCATGATTTTTTCTCTCGAAAACTGGACAGTTAATATTATTATTAGGTTGCTATTTTCTTCAAATCAGATTCTGCAGTCCATGTCTTCATTACCTTGACAAGAATATCGTACAGATTGAGAAATATAAAGAAACCAATTGAGGTTTTTAGGATGAATAGAATGGGCATTGTAGAAAATTTTCTGGTTCGAATCGTACATATAAAAGAAGTTTGAGCGTGCGTACGTCACGCCGCTGAAGCTATAATCCCGACGAAACACGAGCGTATAATATTGTATGACGACGTGGCAAACATAGGGTGCGAAATTGCGACTCTTGGTGTTTACCTCCTAAAGACACGGAACTTGCTAAAAATAATATATTATTTTTGCACTGTAATAAAATAGTTTACTATCACGGAAGTGAAGTTCGCCCTCTCTTACACAATAGATTGCTTAATAGCTGTTATATTTGAGTGCATGAATAATGCTACAACTTCTATTCTAATAGTAAAATATTTATGTTTTACTACCTTGCTATATGAATTCCGTTTTATTGAATAATGTCGTAAATACTTCCTGCAAAACATAAAACCATGTTTCAGTTAAATATTGTGTTTTAGCCATGTCCGCTCAAAATGTTGTACATATGGATCATAAGAGAAACATTGAATGTAAGGATCTATGCAGGATTTTTTCTGCCGTAGGGGAGATTATAGTGTTCTCCCTACTTATAAATTGTCAAAATTGATTGTTTGTGCATATTTGTATTCTCATTAGACTTGGGTGTATAAGACTTCGAATAGAGATTTCAAAAAGCGCCTATGTGTAACGGAAATGAAAGGAAATTATATTTACGAATTTTGAATGAAATTCTTTATAAGATATTAGCTCATTTGAATATTTTCACTATTGCACTGCAGTTTTCCGTTAACTTAATGACAAGATAATATTATATGTTTGATGTCTTAGTGTTAGCTTTCCGCTGAAATACAGTTACGAAATATAACAATCTTATTTATTTACATCAGGGGAAGGCTTGTTTTTTTCTGTTTTATAAAAAAAAAAATATTGAAAATTTATTATTAAAAGGTGTTGAATATTACCTTTATTCATTAAACATAAATAAGTGCAACCTTCCAATTCTTTCTCCATCCCGGGTATCTGTGAATTACAATTCTGTATAAAACTTTGTATTAAAAAATAGTTTTTAGTCTAAGATAGTAATAAAATGAACAATATTTTAATTGGAAATGTCACCCCTTTAATAACTTCGTGATTAACGTATTGACTTCAATAGTAAACAAGTATTATGAACTTTTGGTCTACAAAATACTAGCAGAAGAGAGTTAATAATGATAAAACAAGAACTGTGCAAAACTCGCCAGTAAACATCTTAATTGAAATAAGAAGTATTTTTTGTATTTAACATTATTTTTAATGCCCTACAGAAGCGGTCGTAAAATTATCGACTGCAATTCAACTTATATCATTATAAGCATATAATAACAGACACTCAAGATGTCTATAATATATACGCGTATTTAAATTGCGATGAATACAAATGTATCTTAATTGTCCATCTATTAAGCAATTGAGAATAATGTGGCATTTTATAGCCATAAAAAGACTCGAATAAAATTATTTATCCGGTGGAACTTTTACCATTTATAAAATGACTTAATAAGTTTATGAAAAACAAACAATCGCTCGGGTATTATTATAAAATATGCTAAAGATTCGATGCAGCGATAATACTTTTCATTGTATCATTAAATATTGACAACCGGTTAAATATTTTGAATATAGAAAATTACGTCTTTAATAAACAATGTTTTTATCTTCAATGTAGCTTCGATATAAACCGGATAATTTTTCGATTCTTTTCGATTGACCATATAATGGAATGTACGCATATTATTTCATCGATTGTGAATAAAATATTTTTATTGCGTATAATAAACAATAATAAATCTGAATATTTGCAAAGTGAGAAGGTATTTTTTGTATTCTTTGTTAAATCGGTTTCAGTCGAGAATGATAATAGAATTATTATTAAGATATATCAATAATATCGTGTATTTGGATTTTCTCTATTTGGATAGATAATAAAATATGTCATATTCAGTCGTTTTTTTATGGATTTTTTCATAAGTAGTAAAAATACTAAAAGACTATATTATTCAATGGATATTGAAAACTTTGACATATTTAAATAAAATTTAATAAAAACTCAATAAATAAATAGAAATCTGAAACATCGAACTGTCGGTAATTTCACTTTTTTCACAATTTCACCTTATTTACAAAGACTACATATTAACTCCTTCCAATTATGTTGAATATATTTGACTCATTTATATAAGTAAACCCATCCTCATTTTTCAATAACGTTAGGAGAAAATTTATATTACATATGTATCTTTAAATTCACAATATATAAAATGCAATTGGTATTTAGAATCGGTGATTGGTATACTCATAAATATTCAGTATTTTATGTTTTGCTTGAGGTGTTCTATAACCTTACCTTGTGTGATATGTTCATCGCCGACCACGCCTTAACGCACGCTTCGGCAAGGGCTAATCGTTTCAAGTCGTACACGCAATAATTTTTATCCTCTTGCCTCGTAACACAATGGCCTCCAGATAAAGCTCACGTAAGTCTTCTGCTGCAGGAAAACAATGCAAGCTTCTTTAATGAGCCGGAAACAATGCATATTTTTACGAATCGTTAAAAAAACATTCGAATGGTTGAAATGACTTTCTTTATTACAAGTCACAGGGCATAGGTTAAAAGTTAAAATACGATTTGTTAATTTCACATTAATAATAATGAATTTAACGTATATTTATTTGATTATGCATTGGCTACTTTTTTAACAATACTCATTCGAAGTCGCATGTTTTTTTGTTACTTTAGATTGTGTGATTTCGTTTAATTTAATAGAATAAGAACATTTTATATGTAAGTAAATAAACACACATTATAAAGTACTTATTCTAAATATATTCTGATAGAGATTAGGACCAGTTTAATGCATTGCAAGCATGACCTTCATCAGAGTATAAATGAAATTAGTTTTATAAAATGTGTTTTAGCTATTTAAATAATGCCTTTTCACCAAGAAGCTTGCATTACCAGTTAACACTTAACAAGTAAGAATGATATTCATTTACATTTTATCAAAGTAGAAACAGCGACCACAATTCTGAAAAAAAAATCTAGTTTAAATGAAATATGCTTTAATCGCCAAAAAATATCCTTCCTTCAACAGGTTGAAGCACAGATACCGTATTAAAATTTCTAGTAAATGCCTGAAATCTAGTAAATAAAGCTTGAACAACTTCCTCGCAGTCCAGTATTTCACCTCTATGACATCAGTCAGGTCAATATTATTGCTTTTCTTTATTTTCATTTAATATTTTTACAGATTTTAAAATATTAAATTTCTTTCCGTAGATGGAATTATGAATATATTTCAAATATGATTCTTAAGCATTCAATATCTGACTTGCCACTTTTCACGGAAACTTGCACAGCGTCGATTCCAAAACTTATGAATATAGACTTTCAAATATGATTTTTACGCATTAAAATATCTGACGTCCCGGGCCCGAGGCTCATTTTCATAAACCTTACCCGAACCCGACCCGAGCCCGACATTTTTCAACCTTGCCCGAAACAAGTCCGATTTTTTCGAATACGAGTACGTGAATTTTATTATAGTATTAAATTTAGATTTACGATAATGGAAATTGGAAATAGCCCGATTTTTGTTATATTTTGTTGTATGCCGTCGAGGCGGGGGCAACCCCTTAGAAGCCAAGCAGGTAGAGCCCTGCAGACCTCTAGTGTACATGCTTCATACTTTCTTTGTGTCAATCTGAATATATACATACTCATGATCATGTATCGTACAATGCGTGGAGTTTATGAAATAATCTTGGAAAGCACAAATATTGATCAAAATACAGCACTGGAAAGCATTCAAGCTCAACAATAGATAGCGTTTTTAGTTCTAATTGTCAAAATTAAAATGTCATTATATTTATTATAAAATACGTAATGTTTTCATTCCAAAATTGTATCAAGTGATGTGGGCCGGTTTCGCTCGATTGAATTGAAAATTATTCATCAAAGCGTATACTAATTATATACAATATGTCTTTCCTATAATTTTAATAATAAATGGTCGTGTTTTAAATTGTATGTAAAAATAATTTTACACGAAATTTTCTATATGAAAAAAGTGTGAAATTAACCAATAGATTAAAAGTTTTAATTAAAATACATGCAGTGTCGCACAGTTGTAGCTTTAAACGATTATTCAACAGAAAACTCTCGGATTATTACATCTCATTAAAAAGATTAACAAATTTCTTTATTTATTTATGTTATGTTTGGATATCAAAAAATATGAAGGTATTTTAATTATAGTGTTACATTATTAACATGACAACAAAGCCTAACCTTGTACAGTTAAATAATTCAATCACACATTTTCAGGAAAAGGAATTGTCTGCAATCATATTTTCGATGGTTTCATGTTTGATGGAAAAAATTTGAAATATTTTAATTATAGTGTTACATTATTAACATGACAACAAACTTTGCGATAACCTTGATACAGTTAAATAATTCAATCACACATTTTAAATTTTAATTGTCTGCAATCATACCTATCTAATGAATCTCTGCATCGGGGCATGAATGTGAAAGTAAATTTTTTTTTTTTCTTAATAATAATTGTCACTGCGCTATAAAACGCTTTAAAGTTAAAGGTTTCCGTTTATATACGATATGACGATAAATATATCGTGTTATAAAATTTTCACTATGTTCGGAAGCACAAGATAGTATCTTCAAAAATATCTATAGTATATACAAAAAATAAGCAGTACATACTACTATTATTTCCCAATATCATATTCGGTTGTTCATTGACAATGTTTGTAGCCCTGCTTAAACAAAATTATAGCTCCACTCATTTTTGTTACGGCAATATTTATTAATTTAAAACCTTTAATAATATAGCATTACTCTATTGTAAAAATTGCCATGTCAACCAGTGAGTTCGTACATGACAATAGGAGATTTAATGATTTTTTTCAATATTTATTTGTGTATTGTAGTACATCGACGTAATTGTATTTTTTCTGATTGTCAATCATAAACCAGGCCATTAATTATACTTCCATTTCGCAATGCGAACAAATGCAATCGAATCAATCTACAGTTAGAGCATAGATTATAAATTTTAATCGTTGATAATTTAATTATTAGAACAATTTTTGTTCGAATATTATTAGACATTGTAGTATTACAACTTATATTATTCGTGCACATTCCATAGCTGTGTTACAAAAGCTAACTAACTGAAATAAATCAAACTTTTTAGTAGCTGCGTTTATGTAACAAATTGAAATCGAATATATTATATATGAAATCAATAGCAAAGTCAAAGTAACAGCAAATTGTTATTTCGCACTAAATTCAACGAGTCGATTTCGATCAAATTCTATTACGTCTCTTAATAATAGTTTCATGATTTCAATTTTTAGTATTAAGTTTTTATAATAAAATAATAAATATATGACGATTTAATTAAGAAATTTTCCGTAATATTATAATATTTAGGATTGTCTGAAAAACAATAACTTAATTTCCTTATTTTTTTTTCTTTTACAACAAAAGCCGAGTAAACATTTATTCTCAATGTATTGTTTGCGATACCTGATATATTTCAATTATAAAAGCTTTGATGAACAATATGCGCACAGCATAATTTTAATTTACATTATTTGATGTTCATAGTTCTCTCATAAGCTATTTCTACCCAAATAATCTTTCTGTGAATAAATCACGTAGAGATTTTCTGTATGGATATTTTTATCGGATGTAGTATCACTGACTGCGTACAAAATGAAACCTTTAATTGGTATTGAATATTGATACAAAGCTTTAGCCTGAAGCGCGAATGGACAAATTAATAATATGTTAGCTTACGCGCATAATAATTCAGTGTTGAATGTAAATGAAACTCTCATAATTCACTCCAGTATTACAAACTGAAAACTTTAAAGCGATTTGATTTATTCTCATATTAATATAGTTTTCTTCGAAATATTTCCAACCTGTTATTATTTTAATAACATGAATCAATGCTCGTGTTTTCGATCATATTTTTAAAAGCTGTTGAGAATCGTTCACTTTTTTTTAATTTCATTTGTAAACATTTTTTTCTTTAATTTATACATATTCATTTAATCAAATGGATACTTCATTTTAATACCGGGAAGAATCTGAAGGTGCAATATTAACTAACGCACTGGCACGTCTTAAGAATGTTGTCCAATAGTGCGACACATACTTCCACAATTTCCCAGATGCGGCCGCATAGTCGTCCTGCATTAATGCCATTAATTTACGTGAATCTTCCACAGGGTCAAGGGAAGAAGCGTTATTTTTTCTTGACTTAAGCTGCATAATAGAGCGAATAATATGTAAAGGATAACCCTGCAGTTAATACGAATACCGTATCTGTATATTAGTATCTGTTACGAATGAATATAAAAGTTGAACGAGTAAATCGGGATAAAATATATTTTTTTTATTCTAAAGAGACTAATTTAAAATCAATAAATCCTTTAATTGGAATGAACATGAATTAGTATTTCAATTAATTAATAAAAAAAATGGGTCTTTCCCATTCAAAAATAGTCACTACAGAAAGCGAGGTGTATAATGAGTGAGTGAACAGCTGATAACGTGTCCCTTTAAAAACTCTCCATTTATCCAAAATACCCTTCATATAAAAAACAAATTGCACATACATATTTTATAGTAGAATATTGGGCTTATAATGCAGTATGGATTAGGTACGCTTTTTTTTAAATGTTCTAGTTACCGGAAACGCGCTAGTATTTTGAAGTACTGTTAAATTACATATTCATAAAAAAATATCAAAAAAAAAACTTCCCAGTACACCTGATATATTCCAGAAAAAAAAAGTTTACGTTTCTTTTAGATTGGCTCATAGCTAGTGTTAAATTGTTGATTTAAAATATTAAATCAACGAAAACCTTTCAACAATACCAAAAAACAAAACATAGCGGCTACATTCAGCAGCAGTCTCATATTGGTTTTTGTGTATCATTAAATAGGATAATACCAAAATATTGGCACAATAAACAATAGCCTATTTGTGAAGGGTAAGATTTCGTTGTTATAATAACTCAATAATATATCTAAACGTGCTTGGCTTCTTTCTTTGCTACTAAAAAAATCCCTTTTCCTTCAAAACGGGAGTGCTCGGCGCGTACATTTCTTAAAAACCCCACCAGGGTTGTTTATATATTCAAATGGCGTATTTAATAGATCAAATTTTTGTGTGACAATACAAAGTCGGATCGTCTTGGACCAACCTAATTGAAAAGATACTGTCCATTTAAAATCTAAATGTATGCCTTATCTCTTATTTACGGCATAACGGAAATGTTTACGGAAATGCTTTTGCATTACCCATGTTCGCCAGAATTATCTCGTCGGCTAAGGTATGTAAGCATATCGCTTCAGAGGCACGCATTCGTGTACCGACACTTTATATAAATAATTCAATAAGCATTCTTTTATCAAATAGTGAACATTTCCTGGCACCTATATTTAATTTGTAGTAAAAGAGATTGCGTGAATCAGTGGTATTTATCCATTATCCGTATACTTTACTCAAATAATAGTTATTATTCACGATGTGAAATGTAAAAAAACAACTTTCTTCTTTTTAACTTCCCATATTTTAAGTCCAACAATTTTCTTTGTACCGCATTAAAAAGTATCTTCGTTTTGGTAGAAATGCTTGGCCCGAGGCAACCAATATTTTTGAACCAAGCCCCGCTTAAATTTTAAAGTTATGGGAAATAAATAATTAAATAATTTTATGTATATTTATTATAATTTAAATGTTTTGTAAAAAACAGCCAGCCCATCACGGTCTAAAGAGTGTAAAAGAGATAACAATACATATTTCTTCACTCAAATTCGTCTTCTTAAAGGTATGAAAATTTAGATTAGTGAAGACGTCTTTTTTTCATGGCTTTCGTAAGAATATGTACACTATCTTAACAGGTCCAGAAAATGTATTCATATTATTGTTCTCAAGTCTTTTAATATAGTAACAGTAAAGAGAATGATTCGAATAAGGTTTAACATGAAGAAAACTCTGGTTATCAAGGAATTATATTTAATTAATGTTTTTTTTTGGTTGCAAGATTGACGCGCATATAAATATTTTGATCATAAAATCTTAGCAATAATGCTTCAATAATTAGCGGGCTAAGAGATTAAATAACGCTAAAAATATCTAAGCTCTAAACACCAGATATAGGTAAAGGTACGTAGTTAAAAGCACTCGAGCAATTTGCAAAACATTTCACATAAAGTAGTGAAAAACAAGGCGTACCATTACTTCGTCGCCAAGGTTTATTATGTATCCTGTGAGAGAGCTTCTATAAAAGGACAATGCCTGGTCAATAAAGCTTAATAAGAATAATAATAAGAGGTGCCAGGGATGAACAAAGTTCATTTTGGCTGACTTAATATTTAATATATTTTTTTGTTAATTGATTAAAAATTGTAGATGTATTATTTTCATACCACTTTTTAATGCTTTGGTTTTTAATATATACATACATATATATTTATTATACGGTTTACATATATATTGGATTCAATATTCATTTTAATTGTGTATTTATGGCATTTTACCACCAGAAAGCATCATACTATTCTCGACTACGAATAAAACTATGCGAACGTAAATCTTATCGATATTATTTACAAATATCAAACAGAAAATATTGTTTTGTAAAAGCCACATGGAAATTACACAAAAAAATATCGATAAAATATATTCCGTTACATTTGACATATGGTTTCCCATCGCTTAATTCTTCACAAACAATCATTCTTATTACGCTTATATCATTCATTTTAAAGTAACCATGCACTTACATGTTTACTATAATGAGTATTTTATTATATTTAAAGTTGTAATCAATAATGAAAGTGCGTATGCCCGAAGATAAAATAATGCTTAAAACTGTGTTCTAAAATATCTTTAAATGAAATTGTAATATCTTGGCCATCGGCACAAGTCGACAGTAGTCGAAAACGCATAATACAAAATGATAGGCAGTGACGTCCCATAATCCGGTAATTAATTATCATTAAATTTTCTCCCTGTTTCATCAGTCTGGACTAATGTAAACAATTCGAAGTAAAGGCTATTTATTTTCTCTTACTGCTTAGTTTATTGCATGCGTATGTGCAACAATAAATCGTTGAATAAATTTACGTTATACTCTTCATCGCAATACCAATAAATATTTCTCAATTTTTAGAATCAGATATTAAACAAATACAAGTATAAAACAAAATTATGACAAACTAAATTCAATTTACGGGCTCTATTTAGATTCTTATAAAAAGGAATGTTTTTTAACTTATATATTTATACATTTAAACTGGATCTTTAAGCAATTCATTTTAGTATTCCTTGAATTTCACAATACATATATATTTATAATACTTGGTAATTGCATATATTTATTATTTGACCAAAAATGTTACCTTTATTTTCTTGTCACATTTCAATAACTAGTAATATTGGGAATGGATGGTAATTAATTACTACGAGTCCAAACCATTGCAGGCTTAGTTTTCATGTGTTTGGACACATGGATTTTCACACTTGGATTTTTCAAAACACTCTGTCATGCATGTATTAAATATTTTTTATATAATATATATCAATTCATAAAGACCAAATCTGTAAAAAAACAAATAAACAAAAAATCAATCCACTACTGTCAAGCGTATGAAATTTTTATGTTTCGGAATTCTCAACAAATACGAGAACTACTTTTTGTTCAGACACTGATTTTACACGCTCATGGACGATTTCATTAAGATTGGTTTTATAATGGCTTCGATATTTATCTTCGTACTATTTAAAATCATAAGTACTTTCTTTTTTTTTTAATCATAAGTATTCGTACTATTTAAAATCCAAGATAAACTTACCGCCATATTAAAACACAAACAGACCTACAGTAACGATCGACCAAAACATACTCTTTGATAGCTTTATCAAACATACGAAAACCGTAAAACACACCACTTTTTTACGGCAGTTTGCACGCCTTTGTGTCACAATCGAGATATTTTTTCAAACGCAAGTGAGCAGAAATTAGTGTCTACGTATATCGTACAAGGTTCTGACATTCCGACTGAGGTACTTCTCCGATTTATGATCGCTCTTTGATTTCTTTCGTTGACATTGGTCCCATAAAACCACTACGGTTAATTTTATCACAAGAATTTCGCTGAAAGCAAATTCACGTATCAAGAAATAGTTTGCTCTGAAAGAAGCAAGGCTATTCCAACGATCAAGACTTTATTACGACGCTTCGAGTCTTTTGCAAAAAACTTTCTCGGTAGCCGGGATTGATTGTTATAGCGGAGAGAGAGAAGAGAGCAAAGCCGTCATTTATCAGCAAATCTAGTGCAAATACAGGACTTTCTCGACGCCAAATAAAATAAGATTAAAATAAATTCTCATTTAAAAACTGTTGGCGGTCTAATACAGAAAATAACATATTTTTAGATTGTTAGCTAACTAAAATATGACCAAGATAACCGTAGAAGACGTGTGAAGAGTTTGGCCATGGCACATCAAAGCAAAGTAAATTTTGCTACCAATATTCAAAGGTTACGTTAAACCAGTGATCACCAAACGGTCGCTCGCGAGCTACCGGTAGCTCGCGGTGGCATTTTCAGTAGTTCGCATAGGATATTGTATCATCTTTATAAGTTTGCCTAGGATCAAATTTTATCAATCATTGGGGCACAAAAACAGCAGTCTTCAAATTTTTTAAGCAAATGTAGCATAATCAACATTTATAATTTACATATATATATAGGGGAAATACAAATTCTGCATGGAAGTTAACGGTATTAAAATAGGTTAAGAGCTTTTTCTCCAAAAATTTTTTTTTGATAGAAAGCTAACGTTGCTTTCAATGCCCTCGCATATAAGTACATAGCTCATCAGACAATTTTTTTTTTCTGAAAGTAGCTCACATCTTTATTAAGTTTGGAGACCACTGCGTTAATCCATATACAAATATGGTAATTCGTCATAAATAAGTTGTAGCTTTAATAGAATGTGGGATTATTAATTAATTAATATTAATTCATATCCGCTCTCAATGTGGTGCATATACTCTCTTAATAGGGGGTATCTCGACAAGCATCTTGAATGATTTAATTTTAGCAAAAAGATTTTTGATCACAATTTTGACATAAGTAACTTTATTGATAGGCATGTATAATACTTTGTTGCTTAGTTTTAAAAACTGTCTTTCATATCCATACGCAATCGCTTATTGCCAACGTTTTTGTCAGATTTACAATTTAAACGTTTTACCCATCACGCCTTGATTAATCGTTAATATCTATCTATCCACCTAGTATGCAACATTTTCCATTATATATAATCAATTAACCAAGCAACTATCAGCGGAGATTTATTTTATATTGCTGTTTAAATTACATCGGTAAATTGAAGTAATTATATTTGATAAAAATGCGTATTTATTGGCCGCCGGTGTCGGTAATTCGATTTTATATTGGCAACACTGAACTCAATTATTCCAAGACGATAAATGCAAATTAAAGAGTGTTCAAGATTGGCTACATAGGTCGCGGAAAATCCTATTTGTAAAACGATTCACGGCGGTACATTCTCACATAATAGGCAAACTTGTCTGCACATGGCTTTGAAATCAATCAGAAAACGATTTCTATTAAATGCAGCAATAAAATATTTTATCGATGGAACGAATATATTCATGATATAACATAGATAAATCACATATGTAAAATTAATTATAGTTAGAAAGAACTATAAAACATTTATTTTCAACGGTATTTACATGATTATTGAATATAACTTTTCGTCAATTTAAATGATAAAATATATTTGTTTCATGAAACAAAATATGTAGAAATTGTAATGGCAATTACATGGGTAACATCTAAAAATTTGAAGAGTTTGTTTAACAAATAGTCTGTTTATTCATAATTACAATTTGAAAGGTATGCAGATTTATTTAAAATGCATTAATGTGTCCTTGTTAATTATTTGAATACTCATACTCGTAAATTTTAAAGATTTTTATTAACTATAAACGTTGAAAATGATCGTTAAAAAGAAACTACTACTCAAAGCAATTTAATTGCAAGCTGTCCTCAAACGAGCAAAAATTGTTTACGTGACGTGTTTTTTAACTACAATTATAAATGACTTTTAATGTGTTCACTGTCAATACTTGGTGGAATGGCATTATAGTAAAAATAATAACTCATTCCACATTTAATATTACTTTATTACTTATTCCACATTGAATTTATTGAGATCAGGAGCGGTTTTTTTCATCTCGATAATGCTCGAGATTGATAAGAAATATCAAACTGATAAGAAATACAAAAATACAGCGTTATTTATAAAAATGTGTTTATTTAGTGCAAAAGCGTCATTTTTACAAATTTCTATGCTGGTACTATTAATAATGCTGTATTTTTGCACTTCTTATTCGTTGATAATGCTGGTGATGGGCGAACCCGGTCCTGATCACAGTAAATTCCACGATAAGTACTAAAAATGTGTTATAATTTTTATACAATTATAATTTACTAACGAAATGGTTTGGTATGCATAGTGAATTATAAAACTGAGTTATCTTCACAATTTTATTTTCACATACTAATATAGGGAAAACGAAAACTCTTTAAATTTAATAATTTAAAAAATCGTCATAATATTTGCTGTTAATTAGTTTATCCTGATTTCTCTATGAATTTATAAAAATTAACGCATTTTCATTTAATAAATCTTTAGTTATCCAAAGTTGCAGAAAAGGAACAGCTTAGGACCGTTAAAATTATGCAGTATGCAAATATAAAATTATTTACATTCCAGAAATGGATTGTGTTCTTCTTTGTTCCATATTTGAAAATCATAATGTATGTGTTAGTAATTGCACTTAACTGAGTATCACCTGACGTATCTTAAATAATATAGATAAATCATACAAGATTATAAGTTTATTATTAAAAAAGAAAATGAAATCAGGTTAAAAAAAAAAAAATGTTTACTAGTTGGATACATATAGGTTCATCTCGAGTGAGCTTATTACATCCTAGTTGTCCAATGCCATCTCATGAACTAGCCTACTAAAGTTTCTAGCTCATCGCACAGAAGAACAGAATATCTAGTTGAGTAAATATTATAATAAATTATTATTAAGGTAAATGTACCAGTAGCTGACCGTTTAAGAGAAAATTTCAACAAAAATAACGATTAAGGTTTAGCATTGTACCGAATGAAGGCAAAGCAAGTATACTCATATTGGATCATATGTCCTAATCAATATTACGTAACAAAAATTACGAAAGGGCCTGCTTAAAAAAAGTTGTGTTAAATTATTTGAAGTCCCGTTTTTGTTTCAGTAGTTGACCATCTCACAAATTGAAAAATCTAGTAGTTGACCATGTCTAAGCAGAGACCTTTCTGTCCTTGCCTCAGGGCTTTCTGTCACACCACTCTTGGTTGAATCAAGTAGCAATGGGTGGTTCAGGAACAAGGTACACACCGTTTCTAGATTGATCACTTAATAAATTTGAAATAATACACTTTCTTCACTAGGTGTTGTTTTCAAATCGCCACCCTGGCACTCCATTGGCTATATGGTGATGTGTTAGTGGCTCATTCTCACCACAGATGCCTTAAATTGTCTTAAGTTTACAATTTAGAGCAATCCCGCATCTGCAATTCTTATTTTGGGCCATTTTATTCTCGAAAGGTCAACTACTGGTACATGGTCAACGACTGGTACATTTACCTTAACTGTAGTGAAATATTATCAATGACATTAACGCCAGTTAATATTATACAGGAATGGAGGGAAGGTTATTTATTTACATTTTACTTTATGACACCAATAAGTATTGCCTGTTGGTTTCAATTATTTATTTTTCTTGGCACCACACACGCAAAAGCTGACTTAAAGAATATAAAACCAACATATTACATTTCAATATGAAAACTGTATAGTACACACCACTTGATTGCAATCGTCGACATATTTTACTGGATTAAGAAAAATAAATATATCAGTTGCATATTTTTACTTCTTTATCGTATCTGATTATATGGACAGCTTTTATGAGAGTATTATCAAAAGCTGTAATAAAAAAAAAGAATTTTACGATGCATATATTGGTTTCGTAAAGTATCAAATGTTAAAGTTAACATAAAAAAATACGGAGCGATTGTAATTTTTGATAATGTTTCCTTTCAGACAACTTCGGCGTGCAGTAATTTGAACGCAATATAAATAATCGTGCAAATCCAAGCGAACTTTATTTGAATATTTCAAATGGTGTAAAAAAAAATGCTGGGATAATGAGGCCAGTCTCCGCAACTTCAGATATCGCGATAATGTGATAGAATCATGGACAGTCAATAATTTAAAAACATCAATAATGATAACATTTATGCGGGTGTCCACATACCACCTTCAAAGAGTCCTGAGCACTTAGGTCGAGGATACTTAAAAACGTGCCCGCGTAGTCATAGTGCCGGCAAAGAATAAAAAAAAAAATTTGAAATTGCAAAAATATATGCTTACCTATGCTATTTTGAGAGGTGGTGACATTTTTAATGTCTTGAAAAACAACGCGAAAGAGATTAGCACGCCTTCATAAAAAGTATCAGCAATAATTACTGACACAATATTAAAAGCTCTTGTAGAAAAAGTGATATGGTTTTGTCAATGTAAAATGCTCTTCGTGAAATGCATTGTCAAAGATTACACAAAATGTACATTTTTATATCTAGGACTTTTTTTAATTGTAAATAAATGCATAATCTTCCTATTTAAAATAAACAATTTAGTCACACAATATAATGAACTAACACATAGAGCTGTCAATGGAATAATAATAAAATTAATACATACATAAATATGAACTACCGCTTTTTAGAAATCTGACCTGCGCCCGTGACTCATCTCAAATGCGCCCGCCACCGCAATAAGGTTAAGAACCCCTGACTTAGGTGGTAGGCTGGGTAAATATATCATTAATTAAAGGTATTATGGATTCTTATCTAAATCAATTGTGGCAACACCAAAATATCTTTCAATTAAAAGATCAACGCATGTTTGATAAAGAAAGCATTAAAATTAAAACATGTGCTATTGGCTATAATATTTTCTGGTTACACATAGCATTAATCTTAATGGCGTTTCACAGACAGTTTTGGTTACACTTTTATACAACAAATGTTAAGTTAAAACTTCAGCTTAAAGTTGTATGCACTGTACACACATCATGTATAATACTCTCATATTACATCAATCACACAATAAATCTCATATAACGATAATTGGATAATGTAAATTGGTATAATTATATCCCTACAACCTACAATATTGACTTTACCTCATTATTGTTAACTTGAGATGTAATCTCTTAATTAAACATTTTTCCACCTTTGCATTTGTATTGAGCCAAATCAATTAATTCAAGCACACGCGATTAGCATAAAAAATATATTACTCGTACCAAAAATGTTTTTAAATTTCAACGGGAGTTTTTTTTAAATGTAAATAAGTGTAATTACCGTCTCGTAAAACTTTATGGCCCTACGTTACTAGATAAAGAAATTTAAAGTAACACAATATATATATTTAGTATAATTCTGATACATGTATTTATAATTTTATTAAATATCTGCTGATAGTTACTACTATACATCCAACTAATTCTGGACATCTGTGCCTTGAACAAATATTTTCTATTCGTAAATTATTAACAATTAATTTGGTTTCATAAAAAAGTGCTTATGAATACATCAATTAATATCCGTTTTACGCATACAAAAGTATTTGAATAAATATAAGGTGATAGTGTAGGTTGTTATCTTTGGTTTACTACTTAATTACGATAAATTGATCGAATATACTTGAGTTTGACACGTCTTTTGTAATTATAGTAATCATCTTAAATTACAGAATACATTTGCTAAAAAAAAAAAATAAGAGGTACAACGTAGTATAATGAAAGATGAAGTACGTTTGATAGAAGCTAAAGTAGACTTTTCTTGTCTTTTTTTTCAAGGGTTGTAATGATTTTGAAGAGTTAAAAATAATTTACGTTAAATAAATGAAGATTTTTTCGTAAAATATTACTTTGATGATCAAACAAATAGATAACGTTTATAGAAATAACGTTAAATCGTTATAGATTTTTATATATAAAAAAAATATAGACAAACAAATGTTTTCTTGTTCGCTCACAATGTGTATCATACAAACTCCTAAGTAAGCTTTTTTACGAGAACTACTCAGTTAATCAATCTGTATTTTTTCAAAGAGATTAACGATGTAAGAATAAGGCTAGGGCAGGACTCGGGTAGTAAATCACTCCGGCTACGCCCTTTCTTCAGGATTGGATGGTTGGAAAGGAATCTAGACATCCGTGCCTTCGAGCACACATCCATAAATCGATTGAAAATTTATATATTACTGTCAGCATAGATTGCATTTGAAATATGTTTATGAAACATAAACCAACGTAAGAAACTCAGCTTTTAGTGTGATAGATAATATGTAGATGTGAATAAATTATATACAATCTTAAATATAATGGTATTGGGTATGTAGATATTTTATTGAAAGCTTGAAGCTTATTTGTGCCTATAGTGTTATTTGATTGTAAGCAATACACCTGAAGAGACTTGATTGTAAGCCTATTATTATTATAATTATCATGATCATTAATCTAATCGATTTTTATTTTCTTAAATTAACTGTTGAGAATAATTACAATTGAGACGATTTGGTCGGTGAATAATGTGTGGGAAAGAAGTATCCATAATTGCATGAAAGCGTTTATTAAAACAAGTAAAGGTAGCGATGTGACACGAGTTAGCAGTCATGCAAATCTATTTTATCCGAGTTGGTCATTCAGCCATGAAAACCCTTTTTACTTATCTTTTTTGATGTATAATCACGTCGCTAAAATAATTTCACGTTGTTCATAAATAAATAAACCAGAAAAGAAGCTTAACTGTTTTATTTGTTTAAATATTATTCAGTAAGTTTTTTACATCATAATACAGACCTCAATATTATTTTACCGATTTCATCTGTTGTTTGTATTCATTTTAATTGAAAGTTTTACCGTGATAATGTAATATTTCATCACTTAACGACAAAAATTTTGTAATTATTACTATAAACTTAATTTTTTAGGCTAAATTTAAATTATAAAAATGCCAAATTTGTGTTTCTTGGTGAGGAGATACTCTACTACTGGAATATTTCACATACATATATCGCAATTTCATCCTAAGATTATAAAAAATATGTAACGTTCAATTTTACAGTACGATCTTCTAGTTCCACGGAGAATTTTACGTATGAAAGTTTATCACGGGCAGAGATATAGATGACATTATATGCTTTACAATATATGTTGTTTATTTTATAGTTTTCAATACCTTCCTTTGAACATATTAGCATTTTAAAATTCTTTTTGTCCACTTAACCTTTGGATATTCGTCAGGCTCTTAGTACACCAAACCTTCATAAACCGCTTTTGTTGGTCACACCTAGAGCCATATCACAAATAGAAAATTATTATATTTAAACAGATTATGGAGTAAGGTTGCAATAAGTACATGCATAGTTTTGGTATGATTGTTTTTCAAACTCGTACTTGCTTTCAATTGTCCATACACAAATGTTGTAAAGATCTTTTCCTGAGATGAATAATGAATTTAAGAATGCACTAAAATCGTAAAATTGATCAATATCACCCGTAAATAAATTATTAAATTCATAGGAATGCACACGCTCTCTTTTTGAACCAACCAACGTAGTCACGAAAATATTATCACGCATACAAAGTTATCCAACACCCACCGTTAAATATTTATAAAATGTAGTGGGTGTTGCTGAGATTATTATTTATTACTAAAAATATATTCATGTTTAGTGTCATCGTTCGGTATCTTCACCTTTCTAATGCAGGTCACAGGTTAAAATAAATATTAATGTAGTTCTTGTAATTGATTTCAAATAGTTGTGATCAGGGCTGGAGCCGTTCGAATATAATCTGACTATACCATTTTGAAAAAAAAACAATCGAATCTCAATTGAATAGCCAGATTAAATCGCAATTTATCGAAGGGACTTATGAATTAGTGTTAATAAACAAATTTGTGCATCCGTACACAGACCGTAATTGATTAAATAATAAATTTTATAATTCTTCAATTGATGAATATAAATCCTAAGTCCTGAATACAATGATTATTAAATTTGTGTATCCTTTTCCGTCATCATATCCTTGTCCATTACGACAAAATATGCCACGACAAATTCTCTTAAAATACTTAAGTAGAAGTCTACATAAAAAAGGAATAATATCATTAGCTGTTCAGATAATTTTACGTGAGAGATTTATTATGGTTTGAGAACGGATTTCTTATTGAGATATAAAAACAATTGCACCGTACTAATATAATACCGCTGAATTACTTATAAACAACTTGGTAACTACTATTTTGAAAAAAGTGTCATGGATGCTGATTACGTCCCATAGAGAAATCGACGTATTTTTTACCATGTTTTTTTTAAATATAAAAAAAATACTAACATACATAATTGAATTTCATAAATACAATTATAACGATACGGTAAGATAAATAACAATGTATTTTAATTCTACAGAAATTATTTTTATATTTGTTGATAACAACATTATAATGGTATTATAATGGAGTTCTACCAAGTAAATGCCTACTAAATCAACAATAATAATGATTTGTGAACTATTGCTAAGGAGGTAGCTTATTAATACAGTAATTGAATGTATATCTTACGATGCAATCGATTTAAATGGGCTTTTTTCAACATCGGTTTCTTTGGTGCTCTCATGAACAGCTCTATATAAGAGAAAGCACGCTTGATAAGTTTTATCGGCGCAATGCGTATGGGAAGGCACACAACAAGTGGAATTTTTAAATTGCCCTCCCGCGTAAAAAGCCGTACATCACCTCCACAACCTTTTGAGTGTAGCAACTATGGCCGGTATCACGACTCGACTCGTCGCAATTATTACTAAATTAAAAATAACTAACGGAACAGACGCGCGTGATTAGTTCTAATACGTCCAATGGACCTGTGAATCGAAGATATCAAGTAAACGGCTTAGTTACCAGAAATAATAATAGCTTTATCGTTTTGTGGAAAAGATCCGAGTGCTAATATATTATACTTTTGTATTTTATTTATCATTGCCATATACGAGCTTGAAATATGACCGGAAATTGTCAGTGTTTAAAACCTGTGTTAAGAAGCGCATAAGTATATAGCACTATAATTCATTCCATTCAATTCATTGCAAGAAAAACGATTTTTTACCATGTTTTTAACGAGTGGCAACACCAAATCGGGTTTATTTTACATTTATTTAGTGTTGAGTTTTTTTACAAAGTTTTTCTGTCGTCTTAATATAGACCGATAGTGTCATTTTAAAACTCTAACTGTAAGACAAACTTGTAACCTGTATAATCAGTATATAGGACAAATGAATTGTTTATAAATAAATCGCTGTTCTTCAGTCTGAACTAGACCTTGTTAAAGAGGTTGTGACGGTTTGACCAATTCTTCTGTTCCCCTTACATTTAATACAGTCTTTTTAGACTCTTTTTATATTCTTTTTAGTTAATTTATTATACTGTACGGAAAAAAAAAACATTAAAGCCACAGCCAATTAGAAATGAATTTGACGACAGCCAATCTGAAACGAATGATGCACATGAGTATTTGTTTTATAAATAAGATAGTTGATAGTTATTCCGGCATCACGCCATCATCAGAACTATGGCTTCATACCGAAACCGAAACAGCTATTAAATATATTTTTATATTATATTTGGTAAAATACACACACCGCTTGCCGAATTTTATCTAAGGTCTTTTAGCATATTCAATATTTTTAAAATGTATTTTATGGTGCTTTATCGAATATAATGTATTCGAAATCCTGTGGAGGGAATATATCAGGCAAAGCTTATGTGACATGATATAAATATAAAACCACATTGGGGTGGCCTGTATAAGGTTCTCGCTAACCCCATTGTGTAAATGTGGCATATTGAATAGGAAAGCTAAATCCAGTATAGCATCGATAAATGGTCATACATGCTCACACTCTTTGGGAAGAACAGAGTGGGATCAAAATATAGATTTGGTTAGCACATTTTTAGTAAAAACATTAACATGCATACATGACTAGTGTATGTTAAATGGACATCTTAGAGATGGTAAAAATGTGGTTAAAATTGAATATAAAAAAATAAAGGGTGCAACTTCTCAAAATTCTATTTTCTAAAAGAAATATGCAGCACTGGTATGAGCTTTAAAGCTTCAAACAAATGCATTTTAAATACATCATTTTTCAAATCTACGTTTCTCAAGTTGTATATATATTTGCTCATACGTATAAACATTACAGTCATTTTTAAATTTAAATATCAAAAATAACTGTGAAAACTGATTAACATCTAAAAGCATTGTATGTTCTGAAAAATATTCGTTTTTAAAATGAGGCTAAAGAAATAGTAAAAGAAATATTTGGTTAAACATCTCGAAGCATATAACGAAAATGTTTTAAAAGAAAAATTAAAATGATAATAAATAATAGTACATTCAAAATATAGCTATTCGATTCAGAAGGGTAACATTTTAATGATCGATCGATAAAACAAAAAAAATACTTTTAACCTATCGATAGATGAAGAGGTTGGGATTCTGTGAAGTTATTTCCGAAGACCCTTATATACCCTGCTAGCTTCGTTATATTTGGGTCATATAAACGAAGTTAAAGTATTTGAAGAAAAACTCTCAATTTTCTTAATTTTGTTTATTTCTTATGTTTAAATTTTAAAAACAAAATTAAATTTAATACGGCCCTAGTTTTACGTATTAGGTAACATTAAACCGATGATGTGAAAACAATAGGCTTCGTAGCAAACCTAAAAGGATAACTATCTATGACCTTTTAAGGACATCGATACTCTAACTATAATACCCGTGTTGCATTAATGGGATACAGGGAAGCAACCACAAGCATTTAAAACGGTTTAATGTGTTGGGCAGCGGGCTATTTAATTCCAATTGAAATTATAAAATTCGTTACCAGCATTGCATTTCCAGGAAGCTTGATGTTTATAACTGATGGCTGTAATTATTTACCGAGTAAATGTTTGCCTCTCGCTGATATGCAATCAATCGCTCAAGACAATTTAAATTTGCATTTTGATTCGCTTACGTGAAAAATTACTCTGTCAAGCTGTGAAACATATTTCTTATGGTTGTCTTTGTTGCTATAACCAGTATGAGAAACAAATTACTTACATATTTTAGTATAAATGTTCAGGGTTTGCCTAAGGATTTTATGTTTTCAATAAATTTCACAAAACAAATATTCATTCTTGAGATGAATTAAAATACAATAAGATAGGTTACATATTTTTAAGAGAACCTTCTAATATTGTTTGGGTGTGCCGTCGGATGAAGTCGACAGGCAATAATATTATAATGACAATACATAAAATTTAAAACAAGTATTGAAAAACATAAATTAAAATTCTTTTTATGAAATATATTCACACTAATATATTCAACATAAAATTTATAATTATTCCATGCATTATTCCAGTATTAATCAATTTTCCAATACATTCGTAAATATACAAAGAATAAATTAATATCTTTTCAATACATAGTTTATAATTATTATTTTCACTGTTATAAAACGTAAATTAAGTGTACAACCCTTCTATGAAAGTAATCCTTCGCCGAAAGGTTTCATTGGTGAATAAGTACCTATACCCTTGTTTTTATTCCATGAGTATGTTAAAAGAAACAAATTAGTCGCGATAACAGATACGACTGTTTTGCTCGTGACATCAGAACAAAAATGTTTTCATGTTCATTCATTAATAAGTTTCGCAAAATCGGTACATATTTTAAGTTATTAATCGATTTAGTGGATGCCATCTTTTGAATGTAACTTTTTGATCGCATTTTGTAGCATCATGTTTTATTTATCATTAAATTGCAAAATAATTATTATTACCCCAGTAGTCAATCGTTAAGTCACAACTTTTATACAAATAAGCTACTAAAGCTAATGATTCTCAGCTGAAATAAAGATTGAATTCGACTTTTTTGTTAAAAATAATAAAAATTCTGATTTTACTAAAGTAAATACTTGGTTTTCGCATGTATTCAAAAAGGAATATTTTAACACTCGTAACACGAAAAAAATATTATATATGGACGCCGCGCTCGTAGGTTTTCATCCTAGTCAGGAGTAGAGACTCCAATTACTCGACTTATCAACTACTCGAGTATCGAGTAGTAAAATTTCAAAATACTCGAGTACTCGAGTATACTCGAGTAGTTTCAGATGTACCAAAATATATATTTTTAATTCGAATTTGTGTATATTTATAAATGACAAATAATTGAAGAAACTTGAATATTACTAATACATTTTTTTCCATTTATACAAGATATATTTCAACAATAATAGAGAATTAAACGACTCAAATTTTAAATTGGTTTGATGTATTTCTTTATAATTCTCGCAGTAGAAAAACTTCGACGATTATTACTAAAACGAGTATTACTGAGTTTTTCAAAATACTCGAGTATCGAGTATTTCAAAAATGGACGAGTATACTCGAGTATCGAGTACTCGATACTCGAATTGGAGTCTCTAGTCAGGAGTGATAAACCTCGATGTGACGCTTAAATAAATTAATTTTTCAGTCGGCTTACGGATTTGCATTCAATGACATAGATTTCCTGCGGTGTTGCGATACCTTCCCATCCGATCCTAAAAACGTGACATAGAAAGAGGGATCAACTAACTCCTAGCCTATTTTCAAGAAGATTTTTCTAGCCTTTATGAAATAAGGTAGATTAAATGACTTTACTCCATCTGATCCAGACAGGATCAGATGGAGTAAAGTCATTTAACATTGCTGTTTTTAACACTTTAATTGCATGGCATGTATCTTTTAGCAATACTATTAGAGAAACCAGTTTTTTAATTTTGAAAAAAAAAACTTTTACTAGAATTATTATATTCTAATAAATTTGACCACGGATCAATGTTGCGATATAAATAATATAAAATTTAAATTAACTTTGATTATTCTACGTATTATGTTACTAATTTTCACTCGTGTCCGATATCAATTTAAGCAAATCTTATATATAAAACAGAAACGGCGTATGTATGTATGTATGTGGGTCTGTAATTCCATTTTTGAATTGTTGGTCATTAAGTTGCCATAAAAACGAATATGAAAGAAAATATGTTTGAATTTTTATCGGCGAAGAAATTTAGTCAAAATGTAATAAATTAGTCTTCTACTGAACTTTTCCCGGCTTTTATTATAATAATAATGTTTATTATTTACGTGAAGGTATTATTTGACATTTCTTTGACAGCAAATTAGATTTTTTCCTTGAATTTGGACATTTTAATGGGCGAAAGTTTGTGATTTTATTTTAACTCTATTTTGGATGTTAGATTTTGTGATATAATTATGTCGAATGATATAACATTAAATAATTATTGGTCGCTTAGTCCGAGCGACGCCGGGTAGCAATACTAGTATTCTAATACATTTGACCACGGATCAAAGTTGCGATATAAATAATATAAAATTTAAACTAACTTTGATTATTCTACGTATTATGTTACTAATTGTCACTCGTGTCCGATATCAATTTAAGCAAATATAATATAAGATCGATAATATGACCCACCTACAAATTAGAATGAAATATTCAACGGAAATATTTATCACAAGAAGTGACAAAATACGCACATTATAAAAATTCAATCACGATTTCTTTTATTTTTCACATAAAGCTAAGATGTTATTATTCTCAAATTAGAGAAAAATGATTTGTATTTTTAATTAAATTTTCTATGTATGGCAGGGAGTGGGCACACAATTTTAATTGATACTTTACATACATAATTATTTTAAATATTGACATTTATGTGGATACAACATTATAGTGAAGCTAATAAACTACGGGATGACGACACATAGCACAGCAGGTGTTTTCGTTAATCAACTCCGTTTGATAATCGGGTAGGGATTTTATAATTGTCGTATAATTTATACTTGGCCATCGCTTACAAGCCCAGACAAAACATCTTTAATGTTATGATTTTACAATCCAGAATAATTTATTTCCTTACAGAATGAATATAATCAGGCATGTGATTGTATGTAATATGCAAATATTAATATTAACAAACATGAAGAAGATTTTTTTAAATATTTAAAATACGTCAGTCATAATAAAAATTAATGCAGTTGAATTCGAACTTGATTGATGTCCGAGTCTTTAAATTTGGAACACCAAAAAAGTTGATAACTAGTACATACCTTAAATACCAGGTGGCCGTGCCACTTGTCATCATTCGCGCCAATTCGCGACATGCGTAGATATTGAGTTGGATGTGCTGTGTAGTTATTTGCATCATTTTGGCGCTACAGACGGACAGACAGATAAATCAAAACAGTTACCAATATGCAGCAATTCTCAGATTTGAGTACCGGGTTACTTCATTACGTGTGAGGCGCTATTTGATACGTCCATTGTAGCGACGCGTAAAGCACGCACCATTATCCGTACATTTTTTCATTAAAACCGTTTCCAAATATGTTTGGTAAGGCTAAAATAGCCTTATATGTCAAATTGGCAATACAACTTCAGCATTCATTATGACAGAATACAAAATATGCATACATTTGTTTTTAAATAATTGGCATATTAACTTTGCCTTCTGAAAAACAATTAAAGAGATTGAACTATTTTCTTTACATGACATATTATTAATTAAAAGATTACAAGAATCATTGGTTTTAAAACGCGGGTTCCTAACCCATGGGTCGCGGCGGGTTTTCTGTGGGGTCGCCAACTTATACAGTCAACCAAAAAATATATTCACTTTAATGCATTTTTGCTGTTTTTTAATAACCTTATCAAAAATGCCCTTTTCAATCGCCTTGTGGGTCGCGGGTCAAATGGCTTTTATTAAAAGGGGTCGCCACCCGAGAAAGGTTGGGAACCTTTGTTCTAAAACATTGCTTTCAAGTTATTCTATTAAATAAATAGCAGTTACGAAAAACTAAGAACTTCATTGCAATATTATTATCTAAATTAGAATATCTTATTAAATTGGATAAAATTATATGAATTAAACTATGTATTTTAAAGATAATATGAAGTCGCTTTATATACGATAGTACATACTGCAATAAGATGTTATTATAGTTATATGTCATGAAAACAGTGATTTTATGCTATGATATTGATCTTTATGTGACAAAATGGTGGGCTGGAAGTTATGAATTGTGATACAATATTGTCTCTAGTCTGCATAATCATTATTTATGAGTTTTATGACATTCACTTTATATGTTCTTGTACATTATGCAGTGAAGCTTTTGTGGATTGAGCGCGTGGGCAGAACATTGAATATAACGCGTGACGAGAGATTTACATAGATAGATCTTTGGGAATATTAGATGATTTGGTAACCAGTATGCATATGTATTTCAAATAAAAGCTCATTTTAAATTTACATAATTGTGTATATCATATTACTAAAAAAATAATAATGTACAACTTAAGCAAACTTTGCGATAGTAAGTCCAACGATGTCTCTGAAAGAGGCGAAACACGCGTCACAATTAGTAACACAATACGTGGAATAATCAAAGTTATTTTAAATTTTATATTATGCACAACTTAATTCCAGATTTTTTTCCCAAGCGTACCGTACCATAATATGAATCTAACATACACTCATTCGGAATCTTATATATAAAACCGAAACGGCGTATGTATGTCTGAGGGTCTGTAATTCCCCTTTGCATTGTTGGTCACTAAGTTGCCATAAAAACTAATATGAAAGAAAATATGATTGAATTTTTATCGGCGAAGACATTTAGTCAAAATGTAATAAATTAGTCTTCTACTAAACTTTTCCTGGCTTTTATTATTAATAATAATGTTTATTATTTACGTGAAGGTATTATTTGACATTTCTTTGACAGCAAATTAGATTTTTTCCTTGAATTTGGAAATTTTAATGGGCGAGAGTTTGTGATTTTATTTTAACTCTATTTTGGATGTTAGATTTTGTGATATAATAATGTCGAATGATATAAGATATAACATTAAATAATTATTGGTCGCTTAGTCCGAGTGACGCCGGGTAGCAATACTACTAGTAATATAAATTTGTTTAAAGAGCGGCCAAAAATCTGCTTAATCAGTTGTTTGTGTGAGCCATTTTTATTGTAACTAGTTGCCATATTGGCTAACAATAATACGTGAATAAGGACAATAATTATTCTATCATAATAAAAGGTTTACGATAAGCATATGATACCTTATATGACGTGATTCAATGCACCAATCTTAATATTATATTCGTTACCATTTATAATCAAATAAGCGAAAATGTTTAAGTATACTTTGATTATTTTATATATGTTCGGAAAAGTATTTGGTAAATATTATTCTGTTAGAAAAAATATACCTAGGCTTTTTAATATTATATTATTTATAAACGGTGCACGGGTGGTAACAACTAGTAAGCTGTATAAATTCATATACAACAAACATCCACCCACGTGACTATTATTTCCCAAGCCATACACACTTTTATACTTATAATGGGAATACTAAGAATTGGTTGCTATTAGACTCTTTAAATCTTTCTGAGAAAGATGCTTTGCGTACGAATTTTAATTATGTATAGATCGAAAACTTCCCAAAAGATTTTGCCTGCAGCCAAACATTGAAGGATCCTTGTAAAGATACTAACTTTATAGTCTTATATGTATATCAAGACCGCTGCGTATATGTTTATTGTATATACATGCCATTTAGCTTTAGTGGAATAATACAAAAGATCTCACCTCATTATTAGTGACATTAGGACCAGTATCTTTAAGCTTGGAAGCGTTTTAAGCTTTCAAATTAAACTACAAGTTGATAATGCTCGCCATCGGCGAAACCGTTCCTGATCCAATCAATTTTATGTGGAATAAGTACAATTTTTTTTTTTGTTTTTATTATAAAGCCATTCCACCAAGTATTGACAGTGAACACTTTAAAAGTAAACAACAAGTGCTTACTCACCTGGAAAATCCGTTTAGAATTCTTCGTTTTATCTTGAAGTATGATACCCCACAAAGCTTTAATTCAAATAATTATATATATTATTTATTATTATTTTCTCTCAAAGATTAACGGACTCATTTCGTGATCAGCATCTGTTCCGAAGACAACAAACTTGACACAGTTTTCAGTGTCGTGTTCTTTGTAAACAAAGAGATTCAGATGGCAAAGAAAATCAGCAAACATGTGAAAAGTCTTCAACCATTCCCGGCAGAGACATCTTCGATGGTGGCATCTGGAAGCTAGAGTTCTGATTATGATCTGCACGAAAATTTTAGCGCAGTCTATTCAGTAAAAATTCGGAGGCTATGACAGCCAGGATGTGGTGAATAATGACCACCAAATAGGTCTGCCGTGCTGAAGGACGGTCACTTTGTATCGTTAAAGACACCAAGAGTTTTTCGAGCTGCCGATGATGGTTTGCTTTAAAGCTATGAATGCGGAACATTTAGTTGAAATGAATATATCATCATTTCGCTCAGAAAATGGGAGAATGGAAATGTTATGC
The DNA here is from genome assembly GCA_028554975.1 of Himalopsyche kuldschensis. Lineage (NCBI taxonomy): Eukaryota > Metazoa > Arthropoda > Insecta > Trichoptera > Rhyacophilidae > Himalopsyche > Himalopsyche kuldschensis. The sequence goes on from JAHFWI010000003.1 coordinate 21,571,973, forward strand.
TTATATCTGGTTTGTTGACTAGTTTTCGAAGCTGAAAGCTGTTGTGGCAGAGTGTAATTTAATACTTAACAAAACGCGATGCTCCAATTGCATTCAACCTCGCAAAACCACACAATTATTATGAGTGGCGTGCCAGCAAAAAACACCAAAGAAAAACTGCTGAAAGCATTATGAATTTTATTATTACTTACAACGAATTGATTTCACAACTGAGACATCCAAATATTATAAGAATTAAATTGTTTGGAAATTATGGTACCGATACATTGATTAGGAAATAATATTAAATAAAGTGAACAATCGCGATCCGTTAGTACTTGATAAATCTGTATTAGCAGAAAATAATTAATTTCAATTAGAAAACTTTTTCTTTTTAGTATCATTATGTATACTGTGTCCCAAATAAAATACTATATATTGCTACATCAATGCAACAGCAGGACATTGCGAAATAGAAATATGTACATAAAACACTCCACTATAAAACGTAATACTTTATAGGGGTATATTAATTAAAAAATGAGAATATTGATTCAATTCTGATTGATATGTTTCCCATTTGTTCTCGTAGCATGCCTTCACTTGAAAGTATAGCCAGTCACAAAAACTGTTTCTGAAATCACAGGGACATCAATTGGTCATATTTCACATGAATTAGAAGTTTCAATAGGTATCGTATAGCTTACTTAAAGCATCTCAAAAAGTTTTATATTAATATATTTTTTTCTCCTTTAAATGATTCCCATTAAAACTTAGAAAAGAAAAATTACAGTACAAATAAATAAAGTTTATTAATTTTAGCTTACATAATAAATTATTCTATCATTTCATGCCCTCTCTCTGTACACGTCTGCACCAATGAAGTGCGCCTGCAGCATTCTCGTTTTATTAAACGGAACGCTTCAGAGCAACACGAAATCATCAGCAAGAATCAAGATACAGAGCCCGAAGAGTGCTCTGAACTTTAATCAACAATAGCAAACTCATGACAGCGCTGAAGTAAAAGTGATTTGATTCATTGACGGCCTAAAAACCAACAAAAAATTGATTAACGTTGCACTGAAGCGTCGGATAAACAGACAATAATTCACAATTATCATTGACAGTCAAAATGAAAATCATGAGGTTATTATACTAATATTTAATGAGTTTCCATATAATTACTTTACATGATTAACTGCCGAATTTACACTTCATATTTATTATTTGTATATCGTTGATGAAGTGTTTTTCTTATATGGGTAATCAACAAAATTGCGGAGAAGCAAATCAGAAGCTATCAGTGGAAGGAAGAACGATAGAAAAAGAAAAGCTTTTGAATAAACATTTATTAAAAACAACAAAGAAAGGCATTTACATAGTAAAATTACATTCCATGTGACATGATGGAAACAATGTTTCTTTTATTCAACTAAGGTCCCAGAGGGTTGCAGTTTCTTCATCTTCGTAGTTTTAAAAAAAATATAAAAATAATTAAGATTGACGTTTACAAATGTAGTAATGTCATGATGAATACCAGCACCTCAATGTATAAGGGTAAATAATTTAGTCATTATAAACTATACATGTATTTTAGTCTTTAAATGTAAGATAATATACTATGCCGTATTCATGTAAGAAAATAGTTAAGTGCATCGTACACAGTTCGTCTAGAAAGAGCGTTCACTAAAGAATTTGCCGCAGGACATCTTCGAGTTGTTTTAAAATAATCGCGGCTTATTTTCATACAAACTGCTTTTGTAAATTATCCTTCCACTGGTATTATGATCTCTGGTAATAATATGGGAATGGTTGGTATTGGAATCCTGCCACTAAGTAAGGATAGAAAATATCGTTAACCGGGAATTGGAATGGAAGCAGATAATTTTTAAATCTATTAAATATCTTACAGTGTTGCTTTAAACTTTAATATTGTAGTTACCAACGAAAATCTATGAATATTTATTTATTTAAAGTAATACAGGAAAATTTATTATTCTTTCACTTTACAAACTGCGATATCCCGGTGTGCCTAACAACGGCTTTCTAACTGATATTGTATCTGATGTGTATCTAGCTTTATTGTGTGACTGATTTTGGTAGTGTTTCGTTATATGAATAATTTCGATTGAAAAAGTTGACCACTGGAATCAAAAAGTTTATACTATTCCGTCGTTTTAATGAAATATAAATATGCATAACGCTGTTTGAATATTAATTGACAGAAATATTTATTCATTTAACTGTGAAGTGGCAAAAATAATTTGAAAAATAGTGGAACATTTACAATTTAGAAGATATAATCTCAATCGGTGATTATATAAATCAGTCGCTACAAAACTGTTTCCTAAATTAATTGATTTATAATACAACCAATAAGAAAGCAATAATGTAAATTTGTGCGTCTGTTGATACAATAACAGGTTGTATACTTAGTAAAGAAAACAATCCATTGCTGCCTTGCAGATATTCTCGCTGCTCGCGAAACAAACATTGTTTTGGAAAAAGCATTTAAAGATCGACTTAATAATCGTTAACGAGAAAAATGTATTTCCGGCCAGATAAGGCATTTAGTTTTTGTTCGTGCCAAACGCGGCCATAAAACATTCCAGCGAGCCTGCTAGTCCGCAAGTATTTCAAGAACTTTTAAAGAGGAATGTTTTTAAGCAATATTTCCAATTTAATTCGGATTTGTATTGGAGAAAAAATGTTATAAAAATGCTGCACCGTTAGCCGTGTTCAACGTTATTGGATTCGGGTACGGTCTCGAGTCCCAAAATGGACAATTTCGTAAATTGATTGTTCAATCGGTTAATAGATTAGTTTTCGAAATCATATTGTCAAATATTTCATTCCACCCGTCCGATCTTAAGAACAGGTCATGATGATCTAACCAGTACCGTCTACTTACATATATTCCTGCTCTTAGATTTTGCGGTTAGTTCTAATTAAATTGCCTCTCCAGCAGAACAGTGAGGCAAGGCGCAAATTTTAAGATATAAGAGGTTACTATGACAAATTATGTAAAAACATTAATTTATCCAATGCAACATTGGCAAAATGTTTGAAAAATTATTCTCCGTTAGAGAGACAGATGCGCCATTATTCAATTCTTGCATTAACAGTACGATTAGAACAACAATAAACTCCCGAAGAAATATACAATCGTCACTTGCATCGTTGTCCTGCCGGAGAAGAGGTATGTTACACGCTAAAAGTATAATGATTATGATCATGCTATAAATATTTCGTCTAAGTAATAAAAGACATACAAAAAAGGCTTTAATAATCAAATTAATTGTCTTGAACCAAACCCACAATGTTATCAAGAATGCGTAGAAATATTAAGACAGACTTTTTAATTGAACATTTCTACACAAGTTGACTATGGTTATTTGGTTTTCAGTCAGTCGCAAAACCACTGTCTTCAGAAAAGGCAAGGAAAGTTACAAGTAGTAGGCTAATTGCTGGCCACCCGCTCTGTCTTTGGGATTGAATAGAAGTCAAGTGAGGGTTGAAAAGAAGATATCTAGGATTTTTTACTAGAAGTTTTCATTCCGTGATTTAAGACCGTCACATATAATCATACTTCACTTATAAACGAATTATAAATACAAAAAAAAACACCGCTTATTTTGGGTACATATTTCTATTTTTCAATAAAAAGTTTATACATTTATACAGCCCCTAACTGAGCAAAAGCGGTTCTGAGAATACTATAAAATGTAAAACAAATATAATCATACGCTTAATATTTTTTTATAAATATCATTCCTATCCACCAAGAGCTGACAGTTAAGATCGCTCAAGCGATCAATAAAATATCTGTGATCGTGATATTACTATATAATGATATATCACGACCGATCGAAAAAACTGTGACTTTTTACATTGTTTAGCAAATTAAATGTACATGCATATTTTATTGAAGTCAAATTATTGGTTTTTCAAAACAAGATAAGTAAATTATTCTAAACCGACTCACGTAACGACACATTGTACAATTAGACTGGACAATGTTTCAATCAACAAATTAAATAAATCTTATTTTAATTTTGTTGCTTTCTATTTGTCGGATACATAATTTAAAAAAAGAAACAAACAAAGATGGCAACATTCAATTATAAAATAATTAAATTGTTTTCTGTATTCTACACAGTATGTTTGCAAGAAGTGTATCTCATGCAGAATTTATAGAACAAGTTTAACTCACGCCGTTCACGATACTTGAAAATATTCATAAATCATCGATTTCGTCGAAGGTAATATAATTTATTTATCAAAATTGATCTTCATTATTAATTCTAAGAATCTGATTGTTTTTATATCTCTTTCTATTATGCGTATCTTTAATTAATAACAAATACAATTCGTGAGGGATAAAGATAGATGGTAATGGCAAGTAAAACTGATTTTATTTATTTATTGATATATGTTTACACATAAAAATACATATACAATAATTTGATAAGTGTGTGATTGTGCGTATAAAATATACACTGTACTGCTTTTGCAGTGTGATAAATATTGGCTTTTTCCGAGAAAGTCAACTGGCTAAGTGATGAGAAAATTTGAAGCATTAAAAATAGTGCTAATTGTAATAAATAATTATACTGAACATACTAAAAAGTGAGGTTTTTTTATAGAACTTGACTATAAACTCAAAACGTTTAACTTAGTTTCAATTTCTGGCATCTTTGATAAAATTTAATAAATTTTGTATATAGGAAAATATGCTTTACTATAGTCATGTAAAAAGCGAATGTCGAAATATCTAAATTTGATATTATCGTGTTTTAATTAAAACGTTAATGTAAAAATGTTAATATTTTCATATAACTATTACTATTTTTTTGATAATTGTAGTACAAAAATTTGGCAACAGTGTCCATATCTATATTTTTTTAACATTCTGGATGAAAATCTTCAGTCTGCTTGTGCATTTGGCAACATAGCATCATACAATTGATCATGCAAGAGCATATCTATTCACAAAAGATGCGCTATAACTCTTAAGAAAAGCTTCGACATTATTATTAGTGCATTTTGTGTTTTTCAAACGACAATTACCTATATTCATTCTAAGATTTCATGTGTGGTGTCAAATTTATACACTGAATATATAAGTAATGTTATAAACGTATTTAAGTTTAAATTGGAAAACCATTTAAAAATGAAAACACTTTTCTCGTTTTATTATATTTATTTTCATAATTATCATCCTCATTTTTTTACTGATTAATAATACCGTATAACTAGATGTGAAAAATATTTTTTAATTTATTTAGATTTTCAGTTACAGTGAATTGATAGTAATCGGTACAATATTCATACTTTTACATGGTCACAGGTATTTATAACATTTATTTTTATGAATCTATTACTCCTACAATTGTTGTAAATAAAAATATTTTTTTATCTAATCGATCTTTAAAAATCATCGGTTACGTCGTGAGTCGTGAGCTACATTTAAAGTTTTTTTATACGGCTTGAAATGATTATACCATTTATGTTGTTAAAGTTATACAGTCGAGCTTTGTTTTAATATAAGGGTACCTTCTGGTTCCTGATAGAATCGAAAGAGAGAATTTTATATGCAGAAAAGTAAATAATTACAATTTCTCGTGAAGTGCATTTACTTAACTGTGAAAAGTATAGATTCTTATTATCAAGAGTAAATTTGCATTTAACATATGCATAATTTTGGACAATTAATTTAAACAATCATATATTCAACAGGGATCACGAAATATGAAAATAAAAATAGCTATTATTATATTCATTGTTTTTCGACTCATTATTGTATATTAATCCTACCTTCTCTGGGAAGATATTTATTTATAAATAATAATATATAAGCATCCACAATATGTTCATTTGTTTCCTCAACAAAAATATCTCCATTGCAGTTTTGTTAAAATTGAATTGAAAATGTAAAAAGTAATATTAAATATAAAATTAAAGCTAATAACTTTTATTTTCGACTGATTGTGTAACTAGTTGTGACACGTATTTCACTTATGTGTGAAACACCTTCACTACTGACATTATTAACCAAAAGCATGGTAGTGTTTTACGCGGTAAAAAAATCATAAATTTTAATAAATTTCGGAATTTTTCAATTACATATTTTAAACAGTCTTTTTTAAATGTGTAAAACTACAGATTTCTACAAACTAAAGACCTCTCCATATGTGTTAGCCCAACTTCGTACAAAAATATTACTCTTTTGAAATGAATGTAAGAGATACAGAAACAAAGTATCCAAAGCCAATGTATGTTTGGACAGAAACTCAACTTCATTTGAACTTTTAAAGTGCTAAACGCATTACAAATACAATAACATATTTACACAGTTGGCAAGAAAAAACGAGGTAAACACAATAGTAGGCGCACTATTATACATCTTATATATAAAACCGAAACGGCGTATGTATGTCTGTGGGTCTGTAATTCCCTTTTGCATTGTTGGTCACTAAGTTGCCATAAAAACGAATTTGAAATAAAATATGTTTGAATTTTTATCGGTGAAGACATTTAGTCAAAATGTAATAAATTAGTCTTCTACTGAACTTTTCCCGGCTTTTATTAATATAATAATGTTTATTATTTACGTGAAGGTATTATTTGACATTTCTTTGACAGCAAATTAGATTTTTTCCTTGAATTTGGACATTTTAATGGGCGAGAATGTCATCTAATTAAATAAAGTTTGTGATTTTATTTTAACTCTATTTTGGATGTTAGATTTTGTGATATAATTATGTCGAATGATATAAGATATAACATTAAATAATTATTGGTCGCTTAGTCCGAGCGACGCCGGGTAGCAATACTAGTAATATATAAATGTATGAATACAACAAAAATGTCCGTTTGTATCTAGTGTTGTACAAGTTCAGTTATTGACCACTCACTACACTATAAGTTCCCAAGAGTTTGCTTCGTCAGGAATTCCTTTCAAATCAATTTACAATGCAAAAGCAATGTAATTTAAAAACCAAGAATTTGTACCAAGATGCTAATAATACAATTAGATTAATAGTTTTATTGACAAATTTACTGTGATATAAACCAAAAACATGAAATTCTTTATTCAATAGAAGGAAATTATAAATATGACATAATATAATAAGTTGATATTTTAAATCATAACAAGCCGAACCCTGCTTAAAATTGGTGATTCCAAGCCATGTTTCGATTCCAATACGTCTTAACGGTTGCAGTATTTTTTTATATATACAGTATTATGAAACTAAGCCTTGAAAAACCTGTTTCTTATATGTTAGTGGTAACAAATGACAATAAATTAATAATTATGAATATATGTTTAGATATGTATATATATGTTTTAATTTTACTAAAAAATTGAAACTTTTTTATTACTGTATATACATACATATATTATATATGAATATATCAGTACCTCAGTAGTCAAAGTTTGTTTGTCACATGTTGGTAATTTTCCAGGAGTGCGCAATTTGTAAATTAAGGCAGCATACCAATTTTACCATAAGCCTAATTGTTTATTTGCTTATTTTATCCGTTAGCTATAATAATATTCTCATCTGATTTATTGTTACAGGCAATTTTCTCTAATTGATACATAATATGATAGAAAAGGTTAAGTGAGTCGAAAAAGCTTTGTAATCTGGCTGCTTTTAAATAGGTACAATAAAGCTCCGGAATTTTAAATAACGACTCTAAATACAGCAGATAAATAATTTGTACGTTTCCTTTTATAGAATTTATTAAACTTAAACATAAATAATATATAACGGTAAAGAATTTACATAATTCTACAGCATACGCGCGTTTGATTTATTCGCTGAGATAAAGAATTACCTCAATACAACATTGAGAGAATTAATTTATTTTCTATGCCGCGTAAACTTACGCATATTGCAGGCGAAGAATTGAACGTAAGGAAGTATTTCTACGGGCCGCATTAAAATATTGTAAGAGTAATTTATCAGAGGTCGAACAAGCACAGCTCGGATTGACCCGCGGATCGGAAAGTGTGGATGATAAATGCTGGTAAAAAATACAAACATTAACACTTATGTGAAAACAAATTATTCAAAAGCGGAGAAATGACAGCATACATTTAGTATTCGACAATAAAAAATAATGAAAAATTATTATTGTAGTACCCTACAAAGATAATTACTAATTCATATACAAGGTTGTCTGTTTAGTACTTTTATTTTTAATAATATTCAACTATTGTATAAGAGAAATCAAAATAAGAAAACTTTCAAACTAAGATCAAATTTCGAATGTGTCGCAATTTACCTTTATTTGGTTGCAGTTTTCCCATCAATTGGACATTGAAATAAAATATATTAAACTAATAACATTAACAGAGAGGTGTATTTAAGTTAAAAGTGTATTTTAAGTGTAACAACCAAAAATAACCGAGCTTAGAAATGTGGAATGGGTATTTCGCACCGGGTATTAATAGTAAATAAAATACCACTGCATAGTATCAAACCGATAAATCACCAATAGCAAAAAAAAAAGATGTAAAGAAATATAAAAGATGTTTTATGATTGATTTTTTTGTAAAATTAAAAACGCCATACATTTGACGGTACATACCAACAAAAAATTATAATTTAAATAAATCAGATTGACAAAATAGAAAAGAGAGAGACAATAGCCGGTGAGTGAAAATGCAATCAATTCGGCTGAACAGCCCTCGCTACTGACGTCTCACATGACCGAAGCGGAGAACAAGTTTTAAGAAATATTTTTTCTACGACTATTAAAAACGTAAACAAATCGTAAACATGTATGTTCATCGTCTTGTGAATTTCCTGATTTTATAGTCGATCCTGTAAAAAAAGGGTAAAAGCTTTTAATAAGAAAATGATTTTCAAACATCAAGAGAGTGAAAATATTGTTTTTTCTCTGATAATTTTTAACGTAAGTATGTGTTGTTGAAGAGTAAAATTGTATTAAATACGCCATTCTACGTGGGTCAGAGTCTTATTATTAGTTACTGTAAAAATAAAAAAACTTTAAAAACAGTTTCACGCGGCTTAAATTTAACGTTACCTTAAACGCGCATATATTGCTTTTAAGAATTGAAATGGTCGCGAGCACTTTTTTAAGAGATGAGGTTATGATAACCGAAGAATCTTTCGAGTGTTTTTGTGGAGATTCGAATCTATTTCTTGTTAGCTACGGGAGCATAAGAGATCGTTTCAATTTACTCATACCCGGCCCGCATTAAAACGCAATTATCGCGTTGGCTACGCCTCCCTTCGCATACACTCGCAAGCGGCGAAGACCAGCCCTAAAATCTCATTTAAAAAAATATCCGAAATGAAATTCCGATGCCACAGCATACCTGCGTTGTAATAAGCAATATTTGATGGCCAAGTAAATCATTTTAAGCCTACAAGAAACAAACATTATGAACCGGTTAAAGGGGGAAAGGGTTCTTGGAATGATATTCAAATATGGAACTACGTTAATATATAAGAAATACACTAGTAGGAATAATAAACGAATGTTTTTCAGCAAAACAGAATACATATATATTTAAAAAAATAATAGTTTGTCGAGTCCGTGGTCGAATGTCAACTGTCATTATTTTTCAATGAAATATTAATTTCTTTTCCGAGAAATGGATGTCTTCATCATCTTAAATTCTCTCCCACACCAAAATCCAAAACGGGATATAACTAGAGAACTAGAGTGGTAATCTAATCACTAGCCTTATCATATCCTTTTGATCCCTACTCTCTTCATAAAGAGAACAATTGAGTAGCACTCGGTTCTCGCAGAAAACATCTATTGAGATAAACTCCATAAGGAATTCAACTCAAAAAAACTATCATCACGAAAAACGGCGACTAAGAAATGATGCCAACAAGTTCTCGTCAAATCTATTTCGATAGTACATGTGAATTTTAAATATTTTGTTTGAACTAAAATAAGTGATATAATAACCTGTTCGAAGGCATGGGTGTTTGTGTTGTTGATAATCCCAAAAAGCGACGCATAGCGAGAACGATTAGCTTACCACTATTGCAGTCAAGCAAAAACAATACTTGTCAATTCTGTAAAAATGATGACAGTTGTGAAAACGACAACAGCAATATTTCAAAATGCCCGCCAACCGCTTCTCGTCGGATGCCTGTGGAGAGAGATTGGTTGGCAGGTTAGTCGCTCGTACTCGCTTTCCGCAGCCAGCCCATCCAAAAAACCAGTCCGTGCAACTTTTTCGCGCCACTTTAATGAATCCTCCGACATGCTGCACGTTTGCCCATCATTCGGCAAATGGAGAACGCTTCGAGAGATATTCATTAAAAAAAATAACAATCGCCGATGTAGCGCTATCGCCCTGTCATGGCCTTCTTTGCTTTAAAATATTAATCTGGAACTGTCAGATACAGGATATATTATTTGATCGCTTATTTTGATTACGAACGATTACGAATTCTTTTGTGCATTTCGACGATTTTTTTTATGCCTATCAACTTTCTATACTCACCAATTATTTAGGATTATAGTCGGTAATAATTTATATTAAATGTATAGTTTGTTCGTGTATCTTCATTGAAAAAATACTTAAGTCACTTTCAACGGAATTGACATGGTATTAAAAATGAAACGTCCATCGATGTTTGATATTTTAAATAAATAAAACAAAAACTATTAGTACTACTTGCACATATAATTTTATAAAGATCATGACCGGTTAAACTCATCGTCTGCATTATCATCAGTTGAAAATGCTCGAGATGAGCAAATCCGGCCCTGATTTTTATCAAATTTATGTGGAAGTAGTACTTATTTAAAAAAAAAAATACCTTTCCACCAAAAAGTAATTAAAAAGTAAACACTTTAAAAGTGATTTATTTAAATATTTGAAATCTATTTTTAAGTTTATTTTAATTAATGTAAACAAATCTTACATCGCTGTTACAAATATCATATGGGATATTCAAGTACTCAACCTTTTTTATCTACATAATAACTAATGGGAAATTTGAGCATTTTTAGAGATTGCACCATAACCGACAAAATTTTAGCCCTTGAGCAATTGGAATATGATAAAATTGATCCCATGTTGTGCATCGCTGCTGTTGAGCTTACAGTGAAGTTGGTGATTCTCGTACAAATAAGAGGTGTCCACATTGCAGTGTAAACGCGGGTAAAAAGAAGAAACTATAAATGTATGTAATTTGTTACCAAGAACACAACGTGAAACATTTCAAATTGTTACAGTTGTTGTGCAGCGACATGGAAGTCAACCGAGCAAGGACTGGTTTCAGTACAAGCCACTCGGAGAAAACTCGAGTACTCCTGTCATATTACTATTATTATTATACATATAAACGTACTGTTCGCAACACACAATTCGATTTCAAATAGGGTTGTCCTAACAACTCGGCCAAACTGGCAAGATTTAATCAATAAGTGCACTATTTACAGAGTCTATAACTGAACATTAAAGTCGTTGGAATTGGTTGCTGAGTTAACATACACGAATCCCAGTACAGACAGTTTCATATATGTAGATGAAAGATAATTATATTGATTGATGGATGTGATTGATGTGTGAATTCATTTCCGTCCATGCAATCCTAAAAACATATTTTAGCGAAAGCGATTAGCTAGCCTCAAGGTATGTTCTAATCCGATGCTTATATTCTTACTCCCACCAAAACTGAAAGGTTAAGCTACTGAGTTTCAAGCAGTACTCGTATAACAACTCCATATTCACTATATTGGGAGCAAACATTATAGCAATAGTGAAAGAGTTACGTAACAAAAGAAGTTGTAAGACATATGGTATAAATAAGCATTTCCTGTTTAATAATATAACAACTCATTCTTATGGATCCCAAATTTATAAAATGGAGATAGCGGACATGGATAAAAGTTTCAAGTTCCAGTTATTGTATTGAATCATGTGATGGAAAAAATGACAAGAAAGATTGAAGTATTTGTATTATCAATGAATACATAAAAAAACAATTCATCGTGGCAAGAGTCGTTGTTGCAGCCCTGCATGTGACTGCCAAGACTATTTCTATGCATTTATGATGTTGACTATATCAGAGGCTTATCGGCAAATCTTGTTTCCGATAATGGAGAAAAAGGATCAAGAAAATTTACACAAGAATGTATCATAATTAATTACGAAAAGAAGGAGTTGTATAATGCGATAATTTGTAATTCCACGTTAAGATGTTGAATTTCTAAAATCAATTGCTAATTTCACGAAACTGCTTAATTCAAGTTATTTTGAATGCTTGAAATGCAAAGTTTCTCAGGAAATAATTGCCACCACTTAACCGTTTAGTATTTTGTTATATTTTCGGTAAAAAGTAAAAATTAGTATTGTATATTCACATTAGAAATACGTGTTCACGTATAAAGCGGTCAAACGTCGAACTAGTAACCAAGTAGCTAGGCTCTGTACTAAAATTTTGGTAACGGTTGAATATAAATATGTGCTCGTGATTTCTTTCCTCCTTTAGTTTATCACGAATGATAAAAAACTATTGAAAATTATAAATCAAAGTGACGAATATATTTTCTATTGATATCTTTTTCTATAAATATAAATGATATCATCACTCCATACCACTTATCAGTCGATAGCAACCGATTTTTAAATCCTCATCATTCTATCTTTACCTTTTTTAAATAAAATATTGTTGACTATTTATCCTGGAAAGACACCATATGATAAACAATCGTTAAATATATTAAAATTTTACTATTTTACGTCGCCTTGTTATTTTCAAATAAATCCGGTCTAAAATCGTTGAGCATAAATTCAAATGTAACTAATGATACCATTCAAAAAGAAATGAAAACCTTTCGTAGACAGTATTATTCGCCTTTTAAAAGGTCGATCTCAAGATGAAGCGATAAAATAGTCAAATTACTCATTCAACTGCTCCGAGTCATCTTCAGATGGTGTGCCGACCCTTCGAATTAAAAACAAAAATACTTATGTGAAGTTAAATGCACGTCACAAATAACTAATGTTACTTAATAAGCGTCAATGCATCAGTCAAAAGCTTAAGTTTTCCAGATAATTTAAGAAAAATACGTTTACATTTTTAAATTAAACTTGTCCATTTAAATTCCTTTTATTGAGTAAAAACTAGTTATTTTTGTTAAATTTGATTTATCTCATCTAGGCTGTATCTATTAAATCAAAAGTGTATTCTATTTTAACTTTTAACTAAGTATTATATGGTATTTGGTAGCTTTTTAAATGTATCTTATTAAAAAATGGTCCCCGGGTGTTGCAGAAGGTCTGACGAATCTTCAAAATAACAACGCCAATAATACATAACTTCATTTATACTATTATTCATTTTTTTATCCGCTTATTTTAAATATGAAGCCTAGGCAAGCATGTATGCGATTTATCCACGACCCTAGGGACGGTAACTTAAAGTAGATATCTCTTAAGCCTTTGCGTATTTCGCTCGCACACCTAAGAAGGCAAAAATAGAAAAGATTTTCATCATTATTAGATCATCTTTAATAATCCCAGATTTGAATAATTACCTAATTTAGAACATATAAAATAATACTTAAAAACTTATGATTCGACCTGATATTACAGTGTATTGGAAGGTACAGCCTATTTTTTTTAATTTACGGGAAAGTATTGAAATAATATTTTTCATCGTTTAATAAATTCGATCAGCAACAATTTATGGGTATTTTTCTTAACCCTTTATAGGACGGGGCTATTTTTTTGCATTTTGAATGAAAAATTGATTAAAGTCGATTACTATCCGCCTATGAAGATTGGATAAATTATTTAAAAAAAATCATAGTCCCTTGTAATAAGCTCCAGCGGGTGGTAAATTATAATACCACATTACGTTTAGGAAAACAACGAACTGTGAATGCAACACACTAACCTCTCCTTGTTTTCGTAGAATTCAATTTATTTACAAGATTTATACTAAATAAACAAATCAAATATTATGAACTATAGTTTATTATTGAAAAATATTTAAAAAACGAGAGAAAAAAAATACAAAACATATAAAATTCAATCGGTATGATATGGCGCAAAACATGTTTTACAAAGTGCTATTTCGTACGAACTGCATTTTAGATTGCAGCGTTTTTGATTTTTTCGGCGTCGCGTACCACAAAGTGATAAACAATTGCCAAGATTTCGATGTCTTATGAAGTTTAATATATTTTTTTGCCTTGGATTTCCTCACCACACTTTGCATTTTTGGGACTTTGGATAGCTTTTTTCCACTGAATCCTCCAATTAATTTGTTGGCAAGCAGGGTTCTAATATTTAGATTTTAATAAGAGATGTTTAAGACATAATTTAAACTCAAATAAAGACAATAAAAACGAAAATAAAATATATTACGTCTTCCTATAAACCAACAAGAAAAATTTCGAAAGATTTTTAGGTTATTTTCTGAGTTTATCATCCAAAAACAAGTCGATATGTTATCGAGGCTCAATTTTAGTTTTAAAATATTATATACATCCAAAGTTTCAGAAAAATTATAATATTACAATAGAATATGTGATAAAAACATTCGAAAATTAAAAATTATAAATCATCTAATCTGTCAAATTTCACACTTGGGTAAACACTTTTCACGAAATATTCGAAACTACGGATATCAAATACTTTTTTAGTATTTAATACTAATCTATGAACATTCAAAAATATAAATCTCACCTAATTTCACCCCAAAGGCTGTTTTCAATCGAAAAAACCAAAGAGATAGGTCAAAACACGTTCAAACTGCGTAAAATCGCGCGCGGGAATGCACGATGGTAAATATACCTACCATTTTTATTTGTTTTTGTGACAACTCACAATGTCGGTTCCAACCAGACCTAAAGTCGTATTTATATTGACCACTGCGTGTGTACCTGTTTTGTTGGTTATAAAATGATCTATATCCAACAAAACAGTTGGATATAGATCATTTTAGATGGAAATTAGTAGAGATATTCACTTTTATTGACATCGGTATGTATATTTACCACAGTCCTATAAAGGGTTAAAATGACTTGTCCTTTTGTCGTTCTTATAATAGTGTATGGAATATAAAACAATCATCTGTAATAATGTAATCTTTAACATAAATATGCAATGTTTTATATCTCAACAATATGCTACCATTAGTACATGCACTTTTTAAGATTCATCTAAAATTGAAAAAAAGCATATTGAATGCAAACAATGTTTTTCGAAAGAATATATATATAAAAAAATATCAAGAAAAAGAATATATATATAATAAATATTAAGAGTCTCTACACACAAAAGTAGCAAAATTAAAATCACAAAGAATAAATAAATGTATAGGTTTTCATAAGATATCCAATAATTTAACGGAGGTAAAAAAAGACGGCAGAGAATTAAGGCGATTCATTCATGTCTTCATTTTGTACAGAAGAGTCATAAGGCTGATATTTTATTTCAACTGTTAACTTACTCACCATCAGAGACATCCATGGCCAATAAAGAGGGATAAACATAATTCGGTTGGATAAGCATGCGATAAAATTAATACAACATAATAAATATAACAACATGCGTGTCAAGTTTGTTACTGCATATATTTCTAAGTTGTTAAGCCGATGTTATATCATATGCAATATTAATTTTAATTAAAGTATAGTAAATATATGAGCAACCTCCGGCTCTTGGTTCATTTGGGACTCTTTCCTACTTTTGGTCTTGCCATTAACTATCGAATCAAATTCAGTGGAAAAATATAACGGAAACAAAATCTTTTCTGCAATACCAACGCCAATATATGTAGAATGTTTTTTTGTTTCAGTTCAAACTTATCTTGACACAAAAGTTTGTAATCACTAATCATTTTATAATAATAATGTGTGTCATGCATGACAAAAATAAATAATAAGTATAAACTTATTTACTCCCACATCAATCAGTTTCTACAGGTCCTACTAGTCAAACACATTTTTAATA
Organism: Himalopsyche kuldschensis; assembly: GCA_028554975.1. NCBI lineage: Eukaryota > Metazoa > Arthropoda > Insecta > Trichoptera > Rhyacophilidae > Himalopsyche > Himalopsyche kuldschensis. The sequence goes on from JAHFWI010000003.1 coordinate 21,587,925, forward strand.
ATCGAGTAATAAGCAGTTCTCGTAGAAACTTTCTGTTGAGATAAATTCTATTCACAGTACATTAGAAGCGCACAGGGTTATAAAAAAGTTATTTAAAATATTTCCTATTAATTTATTTAATAATTTGGTCAGAGTAATAATTTGGCCCCAGAAATAGAAAAGCTAGTCCATGTCTGGTAAAGTGAGGTCAAATAATTAAGTTTATTATTGTATAGCCTTGATTTCAGATATATCGCCGAAACCATAAATAGCCGTTTATATAATATTATAAATTTTATGAATGAAGAAGAATACAACCATCTAATGAGAAAACATACAATACTATTAGACATAATATAAAAACTACATATCATTCCTACAAATTGCACTCCAAATTTATTTTTTATTACTTACTCTTTTATTTCAAATATTTTGTTTTCAAAATCTTGTTAATTATATTATAAGAATATAAAAAACGTGATCAAAAATAAACTCTCAAATGATATTATATAGTTTTCTTAATATTTGGATATTCAATCAAAAACGTTTCCGACACCTAGGATTCATTATCTTTGCTAACACATCTTTAGTGAATTCAAATTAACAATCGAATAAAGATTAATTTTATTGGTATAAGAAATAGATTGCGGATAGGTGTGCAAACTGCTTGCTTTAAATACAGCAAAGCTGTTTAATATTACAACACGTCTGAGAACCAAAGTATTATGATATGAAAAATACTCTTGAATTATTTGTTTATTATCTATCTACGAATATTTAGTGCAACAGTGTGTAATTTCAGGATTAAACCAGTTTAACACCAATAAGCGTATGCACATTGGAAACAGTCTTTTTGAGTTCATGGTATTTTATTTTTTTATAACAAGAAAAAATATCGAATGCATGAATGTATAATGAAAATCTTAGTATTTCAAAAAAATCCGTTACATATTTATAAATCTTATGCCACACCTTTTTGAGAGTTTTCGGTGTGGCTGAGTTTTTTTTATTTTAAATAACCTGATTTTTAAAATTGATCTTGATTATTGAAAAAATAGTCTCCGTTTTTTTTTTCACACCAAAATATTCAAATTCGATGCAGTTATGGTAGTAAATAAATGACATACGTTTTCAACACCGTCAAACAAATGAACACGAATAGTTATATTCTCTATTCAATTCAAATGGGTGACAGATTGACAGGTATGGTGTCATTTAAAGTCAGTTTCCGAAATGACTAACAGCAGGTATCAAAACACATTTAAGTTACGAGAAACGCGGAAAATTTTCTTTAAATGCCTTACAGTTAGTTACACAAGCTTATAATTAAATTAGTATGTTCGTTTTCATTGTTTTGTTTCGCTGCTAGGAATGCCTAATCGTTAAAAACTTCAGCTTAAATTAAGGTTCAAAAGATGTGGGCTGGCATTGTTATTAAAGTTTTCATATTTAATTAGCATTCTGTCTTACAGTTTAATTTATTCCCCAGGCTGCGATGAGTTTGGTAAAAAAACGCGCGAGTTTTCTTGTCATTTTCCCACACAACTTGAGTATACGCCGCTTTTATGTAAACTCACTAAGACAATAGCCTATAAAATTTTACATATTGCAGTACCACCATACCTACATAAATATAATTTAACATTCAACCGTCAAATAAAAATATTAATAAGACTCTTAACCGCTTAGACTTTAGAGATTGTATTGGAAATAATTTAATAAAACAAAGAAAGTTAAAATTTATTAGACAAGCATATTGCTATCGTTTTACTCTTGCAATGTTTGTCTCTATTTTTACGGGTCTGACTTTACAAATCTGAAATTGATACGACCATAAACATACCTACATGCTTCCGATTTTTATCTTCGCAGCCGAAAACAAGCATATTTTTCCTAGCAAAATGCTTTTTCTTCGCGTCAGTCACATTAAAAGCCAGTTGCGTGAGATTTTAGGCTGATCAATGCATTGCCTAGACAGGATTTGAACATTTTCAGCAACAAACTTATTGCATTTTTTTTCGAATTTAAATATGTATGTGAATATTATTTTGCGTCTATTCTGTTTTTCATTTGTTTTTACATGTGTTGCAACAAATCTATAGCGCATTGACGACTATTATAATGCCACCGTGCAGGTCCTTGTCCTTGTTCTTTTATTTTTACAATAAATTAAAACTGTGATATTAAATTTAGAAATTATAAAAAAATACATATGTAACGTGTGTAATAACTTTAAAATTTACTCGTAGTATTACAATGTATGATGTTGCTTCCAAATAATGAAAATTCTGAAAACAATCTCGTATTCTGTAGTCTAAACGCCAATTCAAATAGAAATTTGAAGGAAAATTAAATTATATTCCATCATCAAATAGATTGCAAAAGATTATAACATATATATTTAGTTAATAATTATCATTTTAACAGTAAACCAGTAGTTTTTTAGTCAACTGGATGGTATCTTTATTTCAAAATAATCAATAACTTTGCGCGTTTAACCAATATTGTAGACATGCTGGTAAAACAAATACTAATATTTATATGTTTTACATTAAATGTAATACACAGTCAGTTCTTGACTTACGACGGGGTTCCTTTCCACCACCTAGGACGTAAGTCGAATTTCATACAAAAAAAATAATCAAATGATAGACATAAAAAGTGCGTGGTACGTTATAAGTATTTATTTCAGAATATGTTAATACACATACATATAATATATTATATCTTCGCTGTCAACTCCCAGATTAAGTTTTTGAGCAAATTGTACAATGATTATAATAACGTATCATAATCATATGTATTTATATGATTACGATAATTATTACGTTTTAATAGTTTGTTCCATATGCCATTTATACATGATGTCGTTACATATGACCATCCTTCTGAGATAAAAATATTTGTTTTATACAGTACAAATTTTGTAATACTTATAATTACCATATCTAAATTTCTAGTAAATGTGAGGATCAATAAAACACCTTTGAACACGCCCCCTTCTTAGACACGCCCTCTCCATCATTACAATATTTAGCGGTAGATATTACTCGTCTCGTACCGAATAAAATAGATACAGGTTTTTACAAGCATGGATATAAGAAAATAAATTATGAAACTTACAGCTCTCTGCCAATATGAGATCCTTCTGCAAAACTTGGAATTTATTATAATTTCACTTAACTATCTCACACCACAAAACAACACGAATTCTTAAGAGAATATTTTCTTTCACACAAAATCTGTTATTCGATTGTTTCAGCACAGCTTAAAACTTTAACACTACCTACTTGTAAATACATAATTATAAGGAAGTATCTATATTGATCATTATTATAACCAAATCCAATCAGTAGCACTACAAAATTATTAGATATATGTACTAATGTTTATTTACCAGCGTCGCTTACACTTGGCACAAATGTGGTTCCACACTGTTGATTTCTATTTATTTTACAAACATTATATTTTTTCACTGAACTGCTGTTGATTTTGAAAGCAAATTTAACAAAAGACCACCCATATACTCACATCCGTTTGGAAATTTCACAAAAAACTTTTGGTAAGCAACATTTGAATTTCAATAAAAAAATATATTAATAGATACCAATGTTGGCAAAGGCATTCAAATATATTAAATGTTTTTATATGAACGTATTTTTTAATTTGAATAGGTATTGCATTTGTCATGTAAAACGTTGAGAATATTATATCCATATATTATTAAACACAAATCACTTTTGGATCATTCAACTCCTGCATGATAGTGATAAAAACAATTCGTCAAAACCTTCAAATATTTCAACGCACGGTCCTAACAAAACCCACAGGCAAATTTTGAACACATAAGAATCAGGACTCTTTCACTCATGGCGGTAAATTTTATCACCACTTTACTGAATTGTATGTAAACTTATCGATGTTTTCAAATTTTTGTATATTTTTCGACTTGCACAAGCACAACACGTCTGCACGGCGTACGACAGGTGCAAAATGACAGCGTCCGGCCAACTGCTGCCATCTTCATGGATTAAATTGAAGCGTTCTAAAAACGTAAAATACTCCACAGTCAAGTCCACGAGACATCGACATACTTGTGTTTTACCTGTTTTCCCTCACGACTGTTTTGCCAGAAGAATGAGAAACAAGTTCAATTCGCGGCGCTTGTATTTAAAGTGCGTTATTTCCCAATCAGAAATCGTAATCAGAAAAACTTTTTACAGTTTTTGCGAGCTGGATTTTTAATAGGGTGGAGAGCTCTTATTATTTTCATCGTTTAACCAATCAATCACCAAATAAAATAAACAATCGATCATTAATCTTTTTGCTTATTATCACAAAATAATAAAATTAACAAGTATATACAAGGCAGACGGTTGCAAGCCTTTAATGTCCTACTGCTTACACACACTACAGCTATAATATGCTGTCTGTGAAAATATTTGAGCCATTTTTGGCTGTAAGAGTTAATCAAAACAATCGAAGAGTTTATACAACAATATTTAAATACATTTAATATACAACAATAAGCTTTATTTGCGTTCGGTAAAATCTTCCATCCAATGTATATTCCGTATAGTCTTCAGTAAGCGGTTAAATTTGGGTTTTCATCCACCCGCAAATGACATGTTTCCTGTTTGTGATCGTTATAAATAAAGTCGAAATAAAGATAACAAACGATGTGGACAAAAAACTAGAAGTTGAGAAAAATTATTCGATGTCACATAAAAAGTATTTCAACAAGATAAAACTACTCCGTAAACTTTTTAGAATAAAGCATTGCTTTTTTCCGGTCTCTAGTCCTCTTTTGTGACACGCAAATAGAATATCGATCATGAGGATTCCTCATCATGCGTGGTGGTCTGGCCACGTGTTTTAATGTCAAATAAAGTTTTATTTATTTGACATTAATATAAAAATTAAAGGTGCTTTGACTACCACACAGGTGATACATACAACCCCCTTGTGAATAACAATTCAACAGCATTCAGGAAGTGCCGCATATCTCTGGGTCTGTAAAATAAATTGCAGTTAGTCCCAAAAAGGAAAATACTAATCATATTTTGTAATCGTGCCTAATTTTCTGAATTATTTTTTCATATATATCAACGATATAATCTGTTAACTGAGCGTTCAAGATCATTCGTGCACTTGAATGTCTGAAGATACTGAAAAGCGAAACCAAGACTTATGAAAATGTAAAAAATACGGTTTATATTTTACTATTGTTATATGACGAAAATATTTAAATTTTCATATAATTAAAAAAAAAAATACTTCAACAGACTTTAATATTTGATATTGTTTTTAATTACTCATAAAATTTATTTTCGAGCTGTCTATCTAAATATTCTAAATTATATCAATTTCCGTTCATTGATACTGTATAAAGATCAATATCTTTTGATTTAGACCCAACATATTAATACCGAAAATAAATGTTTTTACAATGTTTTCATAGTAGTCCATACAGATTTCCATTTATCATTTACATTTCAAAATCGATCGATGTCTTTAATATAAATTAATTGTCAAATGAAAGTTGTAAGAGCTTAAGGTTAAATCAAAAAGTTTTTGGCTCTCCTGAACATTTCATGTCTTGGCTTTGCATCAATATGCTACTCATGTACAGACATTAATAAAGATTTCCCATGAGACCATCGCGCATGTCAAAAACGCTAATTTCTGAACTAACGACCATTCGCACTTACTACGAACGAAAAATACTGGTTTTATAATTTCAGTAATAACAAAATTGAAAACTTTAAGCCTGAGACTGGTAAATCTTCGAGAGTACGTGTCCTCATCAAGTACTTGCCTGTTAATGGAAAATAATAAAAAATCAACAAACTGTAAAAACTTACCGGGACATGTTGATCAACCTTACCTTTTGATGAACCGTAAAACGGGGTGAATAGACACTTTTTACCCTTCACGACTGTGTATCTTCATACCTGCGCCACACATTTCAAATATGAATGGCTTGAAACGTGTTTCTATGGTCCTACTACACATTCATGACAATATTTTTCAAATATTAACTATCGTTATTAAGACACGGTCAATTTGGTCGATTTCTCTATTCACATTGAATTGGGGTGAATCTCTTTTCACCCCAATTCAATGTGAACGTCTTTACGATAGAGGGTGAATAGAGACAAAACAACAAATTGTAATGATTTGAAGGCGTCAAAAAGTAAGGATGCACAGATGTTTGTTTCAATTTTGGCCAAACGTTTAGTTGGTTTGGTTTTGTCATTCGAGAGATAGTTTTTTAGTCAATTTAAAGAATTATATATAAATAGTAAAAAATACATTGGATACTTAGAAAAGTTGTGCTAAAGTTCAATCCTTGATTTTGTCTCTATTCACCCCGTTTTACGGTACATATCTGTATATGATTTAAATAATATGTTTGTCCTAAATTTGACTTACGACTAAGGAAGAGCGTTGTCGTAAGTGGAGGGCTGTTTGTATTTAATAATGATAATAATAGTATTACTTTCTATCCCAGTTTCCCAAATAGTCTTTGTTATATACCAACGGTCACCAAACTGCGGCCCGCGGGCCCGCCAAAGATTTTCATCCTGCCCTCCAAATATTCTCGATTTTTAAAAATAGATTATTCAAATAAAAAAAAAATATATTATTAAATTTTATGATTTGGTTGTGAATTCACAACTATTTATTCATCAATTGGTACCTATAAGATACGACAACGTGTGATCCATAAAATTTAATTAATATTTTCTATTATAAATTCCAATAGAAATTACTTTTGTTTACACTATATAATTATATTAGAACAGTACAAAGCAATCTTCAAATTGGATTCAAATACGAATTTATTTGTCATCCGGCCCGCCCAGTTTTAAAAAAATACAATACGGCCTGTTTCTCAAAGTCTGGTGACCCCTGTTATATATAATTATATTCTGCTTTCAAACAACCTGGAAGCAGCAACTTTTTAGGTTCCAATGAGAATATAATATTTATCGTGTACGAATGCTTTGTTTTCGCTTTTGACTTTTATTCCACTGTGATATAGGTCGGGAAACCGCAGCTTCCGAACCTTTTACGGCTGTTCATAAATATTGAATGTGAAAACAAAACTATTCATAAGTATTTACTGTATCGTTCAAACATCATTTTCACGTATGAATTACATGAAAAGTGTATAAAGCCAAATAACTGACTAGTCAAATAAAAATAAAAAAAAATCACACAACATACCTGAACATACCAAGAAAATGAAAGGCTATTTATCTTATTTTTATTGAATGCTTGTGTATTGCATAATTTATTTTCTTCAATCGTCAACAATGGATAAAAATATTTTACCTATATACTTACTACATGAATATTCCGAAAAAATACTCTAAATAGAACAGGTTTTGCTTATGTAGTGGGCATTGTCAAACTGAAACTGATAATGGTTAATATCTGAATGAAACCAGTCCAATTTTAATATGAAATTACGAAATATTTTATGTGATGTGTCTTTATTCTGTGGACAAAATTAAAATTACTAAGAATTTCATTCAACTTGGTTTCTAGGGATTGCCTCCTATTTACATAAATGTTTGATTTAGTATGTCCAAAAGAGGTGGACTGCCAGTATTAGAATGAAATTAACATCACGCTGGTCAAAGCTTTATTCGTCTGGTTTTTCGCAAAGTAATGAATTGATTTAAAAATGGAACTTAAATCCATCTGATCTGAGAAGTTACACTAGAGCAAAGGTCAACAAGTTTTTTGAGAAACAAACCGGACTGAATTTTTTTTAAGCCTGGATATTGGAATCCAGTTAGATTTTCAATAAATTAGATATTTTTGAATTAACAAATATCTGGTCACCTCCAACAATACATTTTATAGCTAACTACTTTTACTTTGAGTTCATTATCTTATCTCAAATGATGAATTGAAATACGGTTGTCGTAAATTCACAACCAAACCATGAAGATTTTATAAACTTCAACTGCACTACAGGCACCATTTTTTGTGGGATTCATGTATCAAAAGACCCTGAACATCAACATTATCTCATTAACATACATCAATATCATTAACATACATCAACTCAAATATAATTATAATAATCAAACTTGATATCAACCTTGTCAAGATTTGGAGCCCAGACAAAACTGATCACTAGGGTAGTTGCTCGTACTACGAAATAGGGCTTCCAATTAACAATAAATACTAACCGGTTTTGTATGTGAGGTGATTATTCAAGAATGTAGTTGATGCACATTTTTCCTCGCATTGAATTCAGTGTGAAATATTTTAATTGCACAAAAGACTTTTTTTTAAGAAATGGGTTAGCCGAGTAAAATACACCAGGCTACAGGTTTTTCCAAAACTTGCAATAAACAGGTTAAACGATTCCGATTTAAGGTTGGAAACCCTACCACACCACTACTAGACCACAGAGGCCGACACATTTTCTATAGTAGAATCAAACAATCAATAATTAATTAAAAATAATTTATTTACACATTCTCAACATGTTATACAACTCTTTTTTTGATTCACAAACTCAAAATATCAAGCAATTATTTTTCTGCGACTTATAAAAAAAAAAAACATACATTGTATTCTTATTTATCTTATCTGTTATAAAAATTCAGAAATAGTAACATAAGCAACGCTCCAGAGTGTAATTTAACTGAATTTGTATAAATTTGAGGACGATAACTAAAACAGCCAATTAATAATAATTTCATGCAAGTATTTGGATATAATTTGCGCTTCAGAATTATTAGTTTCGAGGTTTAAAACAATCTGAGAAGTGACAACAGTGTTCATTTTTCTATTTTCAACTACATCTGATAGTATTTTTAATTGTTTGCAATTGGTCACAGAGCCACATTCCTTTAGCAACGTTAAAATTTGAGATTGTGACACATTTTTCAACGAGCTTCTAGAAATTTTACGAAAAACATTCAAATATGTTATCAGCTCTTTCATTGAAACTGAGTTTATTATTTTCAGCAAGTCTAGAAGTAGACAGAGTATTTCACTATGCAATGTTTCACTGATTTTGAAGCATTTATTAACAATCAAATCAATCTTATTTTCATTTGTTTTACCTTCCGGTGAAGATAATACTTTAGGGATAGATTCACACATTAAACTCAACCATAAATTGGAAATAAGCATTACAGACATAGACACCAAGATTTTATTCTCAGAATGAATGTTTCTAAATGTATTACTTAACCATGCAAAAAGACCGTAGCCTTCAGTTAGTATTTTGGCAGCTCTGGGAATACATATTGAAGAATTAATAACCTGCAACAGCAGTAATTTGGTAGGATTATCTGAAAGATTACTTGAATAAAAATCAAGTATAATTTTGAATGCAACACTCTTCAAAAGAACTTTGATATCTGAAAAATTTTTGATTCCGTCTCTCAGAACTTCCAGAATCCAAGTACGACGTTCTACATACTGCACATCCGTATTGTGAAAGAGATCCAGGAGATCTGGAACTACTGAAAAATTGATATACTGCTTGGAGATGACAAAATTGTTGATGGGTTTAAACATGGGGTCCAGGGGACGGGTCATTATAAATGCTGCCCTGGCCATAAACAGTGAGCCGATGGAAGGTAATCTGTGCCTAGAAGATTCATGGTCTTCCTCGGAAATTCCTGACTCCATGCTGCTTTTCAAAGTGTCAATGAATTGTGTCCAGATCAATTTGTCATTTTTGTAATACCTGAAATAAAAAAAAATACATGATTTTGAAAATTGTTTATTGAGAAACAATGTATTCATATTACCATATTAATTAAACTGGTCTATTAACTATTTAACGGACAAACTTTTTTGAAGGGATTAGAGATTAGCCAAAATAGCCGAGCAGTTGTTACTGGTCTTAATATGATAATTATTTTTTGTAATTTTTTGTTACATGCCTTACACATGAGTAATTTTTTCTTATACAGTCAAACCTCTGAAAACACTACTCCGTATAACAGGCTGGCCTAAAATATTCGTCGCAAATCCCCCGATGGCACGTTCGCATTCCATTCTCGTTGCTATGTGACGTTGCTGCTCGGACGACTGATGTCGATAAAAAAATGGGTTCCGCTGTGACCGATGCACACACACAGCCAAACGGCTGGCCGTCTCTACGGTGCATACACTCAATCAACACGTGCCAGACAATACACGCACAGCGTTGCGACTTCCTGTTTGATATACATGCTACATTTTTTGAGCGCTATGCATTGTATCACCTAGCAACCAAATATTTACGTAAATATTTCGTTCATATATTTTTTTTGCATATAATCTTAGTTTGCATTTTTCGCGGAAAAAAACAAATTCCTAATTTTGTATGAGATCACGCCCCGGTTTACACTAGTTCATATAACACGGTCCCGACCATAGTGTTAGCGGGGGTTTTACTGTATAACACATTGGATGGTGAGAACACGCCTAGCGTTAATAAACACAGGTCTAGCATTGAATGTGTTAAATAAGAAGAACAACCTGAAAACCTGCAATACATGAAGCATTATCAGAAGCGGAAAATCGTTCCGCTGTTGTTTCACACGCTATAATTTTTTGCTCACAGTCTTATAAGGGTTAATATAGCTTGGCCCAGGTTCTGGGTTGAATACCTTCAGTTGCGGATGGCACGGGTTCGAATCCCAGCCTGGACAGCTTCAATTTTGAATCAAATCTATTGAATTCTGTTCAGAGACGAGGATGTTTATAATTTTAAAATGATAGTTAATAAAAGGATCAGTAAAAAATTCAATCGTATTTTAGGTGTCTGGCTAAAAATAACAGATCGGACAAGCTTAATTCAATGTTTTTATTTTGGTTGTATTATTTCTCTTACGGCGATTGGCAGCACCATAACAGAAGAGGCATGATATAAGTCTTCCCCTAAAACTAAATTAAGAAGAAAAAAATGAGCTACTTACATTTCAGCCTCTAGATGGGAATAAAACCGTTGCAACACATTCGATGCTGAAGCTCGGATCAACGGGCAATCGGAAGACAGGGCTACTAATGGAATGGCGAGCACACCGCACCGAACAATCCGATGACAAGACACGGCAGATCCAGGCGACAGAATAAAATTCAATATGGGTAACAAGAAAACTGGATCATACACCTCAACGCTTTCTGATATCGCATGGGAGTTATTTGTAAATTCCATAACAGTCATCAGTTTTAAGCACTTTTTATGTTTATTTGTAGCTACTTTTGAGTTTAAAGCTGCGAATAAATCAGTATACTTCACAGGATTCTTTCCTTGATTGTTAGCATATCTGTTGCTAATTACGTGATCTACAGTTTGTTCTGTTGAATTGAAGCATTTACTCAATAATTGTGTACACATCACACTTTCCTCCGAATTCAGTTTGGCGTGGATGGGGAATTTCTTTACTGTCAATTCTATAATGTCCTTATCCAATAAATTTAGCAAATGATTAACTGTGGGATTACTCCAAAGCGAAGACTTTTTCCTCTTACTTCGGACAGCATAATGATTGGCTGCCATTTCTCCCCACAGATAAGGTTGGTATTCTATCATCGACTCTCCATTGCATTCGTAGAACCTCAATAGAGACAATATTGTCTGGTCGCTCATACATCTTGTCGCGTGATAGGAACTCAAATAAACAGGTATGTGAGCAGATTTCATCACCTTTTTATTGTTGCTCACCATAACGTATAGTAATTTGACCAATGATGTCTTCAGATCCGGATATCGAGTGCTCAGCATTATATTGAGAAATTCAGAGTGGGAGGTGGTCATTTCAAATAGATTTTCAATATCAGAATCATTTTGAGGATATATTAACTGTATTAAATGTGAACTCAAATCAAACAGAGAATATTTCTTCCAAGCGTCATCGATGTCGTCGATACAATTAGTTGAAGTGGTTTTTAAATATAGTTTCAGAATTGATTTGAAGAAATTTTGCCAAATCGGACTCTGTCGAACTTTAGCATAATTCTCACTGTCTACGCTAGCCTGTTTGCCTTTATCGAGAGACCAATTTAAGAAGTTTTCTACAGCTGTGTATATTTTAGCCAATTTTTCATATTGCAGTGTATCTCTTTTCAGTGATACATTTGCCAATTGAATAATATTTAGCAAATAATTTTCCGCATAAGACAGATCAACAATAGCTTCTTGTTTAAATGTCGTTTTCAAAAACAGCGCTTCCAATATCTCAACGTGAAATTCTTCCATAGAATCAAACTTATGAACTTTTTTCATATATCCTTCGCACTCAGTTACATCCATACACCTGTGTATGAGCTGCACCACTACTTTGTAGTTATCTTTGTATATTTGTGTGGCTTTATGCGGTTTCTCTATCAATTTCTGGATATTTGATTTATAATAATTGTATATAACATTGATGATATCTTCAAATGTGTTCATCTTCGAATGTTCAAATGCAGCAAGAGTTAGCGGAAGAACTAGTTCTCTCTTGCCGAGCACCTCTTCTTTGACAATATACTCGTTGAATTTAATTAACAAAGTTTGATTGACTCGAAGCAGGAGAGCACTCAATTTCGAGGTATATTTTCCAACATGCTTCACCGAGAATGACGCTTTAAAAACACTATGAGGAATACTGTTTATATATTCAGGATAGCATATAAGATAGTTGTATATACTCTCTTCGAGGTCTGCAACATTTATCACCAAATCCAGTTCGCAAATAATTTTCGAATACAAATTGGCAACTTTTGTGATAATTTCTAAAGAGAGCCTATTTGATGTCTTTATCGATTGATTGACCACATGGCACACTATTAATATCCATGATGACGCTTCATTTTCATCAGATATCATGCAAGAAACATTCAAATTTAAGATTTCATTCAACACAGCTGATGCATCAAAACTGCTTAGATTGACAAGCGTCAAAATATTGCTTAAATTATCAAAAGTGGGCCCTTTTTTGGACTTTTTGCTCTTTTTTATTTGAGCCAATAGCGACAGGTATGTTTTGTGTCTGTAAGGACTCAAAGAATGGTAAAGTGAGTCTTCATCGATGTTTCTTGTAAAGCAAAACTTAAGAATATCTAAAGTGAAATCAGTAATAAGCTTTTGACTATCATTTCTCTTCTTTCCATAGGGTGTGAAATAATTTAAAATAATTTCATTAGATAAAAACAGTTTGACCATGGACAATATTTCATCTGCTGTATGACTGATATTTTTAGTCATTTCTAGTACACAAAATACCGCCTGAGTAGCATTTGTTTTTTTCATATCATTCCATAATCCAAGTGAACTTAGCTGAGTTGTATAAAACAAAATCATGTGAAACCATGATGAAATTACAGTTGGATCATCAATACTCTCTATCAATTCAAATGTATTTTCCAAGTCAATATATTTTTTTTCTTCATCTTTATCGGTCACTTTTTTCAGATTAAAAACGTGGGCTAGATTTAATTCTTCATCGCCGAGGAGCGCACCACTCAATTTAAGCAGTACAGATTGCTTCTCTGTTATTTTTGTAGGTAATTGTATCGGACTTTTCACCCAACTAGAGATATATTTTTGTACATTGCTATCAAGTTTGTACTTGCTTAACACGGCTAACATGGTGTGGACTGTTTCTTGATAGTGCAAAAGATTTAGAACAAAATAATTAGTGAACGCATCTAAATTTTCATCGGCATTCTTCATCCTGTACTCCATTAGTCCAAGTAAAAAATGTGTGAAACATGGTTTTTCTTGATACAGGTTGATTTTATCCCGGTATGTATTATTTTCAATATTTTCAAAGAAGGCATCGAAATTAAGATCTATGTCGGCTGCGTCTTCTCTTCCTGCCGGAGTGCGGTTGGCAAGTAAATATTCATATTTACTGGAAGCCAAATAGGTCATTTCCACAATGTTCACCATGACACCTGTAATCTTGTTATCATTTTTGTGGCTGACAGTATGAATGGTGTGAAGTATTAGATCAATTTCAGATTGGTTTTTATCGAATATCCCCGTTGTGTCGAGAATATTGTGCAGTACAGATTTGGCTTCATTTGAAACGGTAACGTCTTCACTAATATATACGTCAAACATAGATAGTAATATTTCTTTGAACAATGGTTTATCAGGGGAAAATGCATATTTATCCGCACATAATAAAAACTTGGTAATCTTTAATTTCAGTTCTCCTCTGTCAACCTCTTCGATCGTTTCCATTTTGTCAAATAATCTTTTCGAGTCTAGCATTGTTGACAGTGGATCAAATGAGTTTGCCAGAATGTCATTGTACAAAAGCAGCAAGTCTAAAATGTTAATTAAAAACTTGCTTTTGGTAGGTGAAGGAATTTTAAAAGAATTACTGTCATCTTCCATAGGTTGAGTGGCAGCATTATCTAGAACTGAATGAAGGACAGTTATCAGCATGTCAGTTGAAGGAAAGTGTTTGGGAATAAAATCTTCCAGTCGATTCTTCAACACAGGCCTTACAGCACTGAAGGTTTGAAGTCTATTGAGTAAAATCAAATAGGACTTCACCGATGATAACATGACATTTAATAATAAAATAATTTCATTCCTCATCGAATTATCTGATGAGGAGAGAGCTCGGGATGACATTTTAAGTATCGGTATCGGCAGGTATACGTTTCTTACAAAATTTGTTATTTGAAGTGGACTCAGCTCTGCCATATTATTAATGACATGTTCAGCAGGTAAAGCTGCAAGTAAATCCTTCAAAAAGGTGACTGTCTTATACCACTGTTCCGATACTCTTGGCTCAAATGACTGTTCGACCAAATTTTTAACAGGTCTGAATAAATCTGGACAGTTTGCTACCATTTTTATTATGAGCTGCCCGGCACTTTCGTTGTTCCAGGGAGCTTCCAACGATTCAATTGTCTTCCATAAACATTGACTTGTGAGTGTATCTCCGGTTCCCAGCGTTTTATCCGTAAAATATATTCCATATTTATGAGACGTAAACAATATCAGCAAGAAATCAGTTACTGACGTTTCAATTTCACTCTTCTGAACGCTAGCGACAGCTTTATCTACATTGTGACCTTTCCAATTGTACAGCTTGAAAATACTTCCTAGCACATGCTGATTGAATGTTCGTATTTTAATTGTTTTTGATATATCAATATTATTAATAATATTGGTCTTCAATATTTCCAAAATGTTCAATACTGTTTCTGCATTGTCTTTAAAGAGTTCAGGAAATATAATCGCTATCAAACCCTGCTTGTCGAGCAATGTTTTTATAAGAGCTGTGTTTTTCGCATTCAGGAAAGCCAATATAAAAGAAATAAAGCTGCTACGAACACTATCATTCTCCTTGTTGCCTTGATACTTTAATAAATGAGTTAAAGTTTTCGGTTGTAGAGTTAATTGATTCAAAACGGTGAATCCTAACTCTATGTTGAAACTCACAATCGCCTCCAACAGTTTTAGGGTGTTTTTTTGTTGTTTAGCATTGGATTTATCATTGATCATAACATCAATGGTTGAAACGTACGAGTTCAAAAAGTATCGGCATGTTTCTTCGGCTGACTGTAATAATTGAGGCGAGGAAGTCTGTATTTTCTTCAAAATCAGACATAGTAGACTGAAAACTGTATTCACTAATAGAGTATTTTTCTTGTTTGTTTCATTTAATTGATTTAATATCTCACTCAGAGTACCACCGTTTTCCAAATAAAGGGATATGTAATCTATAGAACTATCACCCTTCGTGCAGACGTGTAAGAATTGATTCAAACCTAAAAATTAAGGGAAAATAAATTGAGAATACATTAATAAATTGAAGCTGTCATCTCATACTAAATAATAACTGATCTTGAAAACAAGTGATCAACTGATGGCAATCAATTCTGATGGTTATCCTTACTTTGAAGATATCAACGTCAATATACGCATATATAAAGTATGCATTAGAAAAGATCGTATTCACTTACTGACGGATTGAGATTTTTTGGAGTTTATATCTTTACGAAAATGCTTTATATCAAAAGCCGACTTCTGCTTGTCTTTTTTTAGTTTTGGAGCGTGATTTGAATTATCGGCAATGGCAATTTCATCTTCGGGCTCTTCCAGTTTGGAAATTTTCGCTTCGCAGGAGTCACTATTTTCTTCTTCATCCTTTAGTTTTCTTTTAGAATTGTCTTTAATAACCATTTTAATATGATCACAATATTCAGTTTTATCTCAGAATATTAAATATATATAATGTTTAGGCTGTTTATAAACATAACCTATAACCATCACATGTCACTAGCATAGCAGGCAATATGACAAGCACGTTGTATTGAGTGCTGCCAGAAACTTCATTTCATTTGATTGTCTATAGTCAATAAAGTTACCAGAGATTTTTTTAAAATTGTTCCATTTTATATGGGCGAAAACATTAATGTGTATTTATAATTTTTATCGGTTGATTGGTAAAATATAGTCCTACTTTTTATTCATTCCTTGTGTTTTTGTTCTTTTTTTAAGAGTTGTTTGCCGTAGAACTAATTATTTACAAAACTGAAATTATTGATAATGGTTTTTTGAAATTCTAAGTACTTACTCACCCAACCTAACCCCTAGTATTATAAAACTGAAGAGAAAAATTATACGATTATCTTTTTTACCACTTTCTATACCAATTTCTATAAGGAAACATAAAAAAAAATATTATCTGTAATAAGATCTATCAAGCCTTCAAAATACTTATTTTGATAACAATATTTATTTTGTTGTGTATGAAAACAGTCAGAAATGTAAACGACAATCAGAGTCAGAGTGCATTAGAAGTGGAAAATATTTTGTAATCATTTGTGTATAAAGGATATGGACAGAAAGAAAGAAGGTATATGGGACAGTGCAAGTTCACAAATTCCAAAAGCTAAACGTTATCATCTAGTCAGGATGTTCACCAGTATGCTATAATATTTGGTCCAAGTTACTTTTTTTTCTGATCCAAGGTTTTGAAATACGTTGTAGCAGCAAAGGATTGGGATATGAATCTTTCTGGTTGTCTTAAGCTACAAATTGATCTTCTGCAATAAAATCATAATTTATAATAAGCAGAATCAACTCCTCTGGATCAACAACTTATCGTTGTATGATTTGTTTATTTTGTTTTCACATTATATTATAATACATTTATTGTTGAGCTTAACATGTTAGCCGCCAAAGTCGAAGTATTCGATCTACGGCTGTACGCCAGCGATTTTAGAGAAAATAGAAATTGCATAAAAAGTAACTTACGAAATTTTACTTACATAATTTATAATACGGAAAGAAAAATAACAATGTATTTTAGTTTTACATAAATTATTTTATATATTTGTTGATAGCTATTTCGGCTTACGCCTAAATAGTAAGTAAGCCGAAATAGCTAACAACAAATATATAAAATAATTTATGTAGAACTAAAATACATTGTTATTTTTCTTTCCGTATTATAATGGAGTTCTACCAAGTAAATGCCTACTCAATCAATACATAATTTATAGTTTGAAGATGTTTTCGTGTGTCCTGGCACATGTGAGTACAAAACATTCTGTGCTGCGGGATTTATGGGGTTATTCGATTTCGTGTTCATGTATTAAAAAAATCTTTTTTTTCATTGAAAAAACATTGCGACTCACCGGTGAAACATTGGCGTATGGAGTCAATACGCATGCGACTCACGGGTGAGACGTTGGCGTACAAAAGTTTACGCAAATCTTTCAATAATAAATATGTTTAATTTAGTTAAATATTATTTATTATTTACATTACATTCAACTGAGTTGTAATCACAAAATGTTACTTTTTTTAAAAATTTTAACCTTTATTAGTCAAAAACCCAATTGAATGTTTTAATGCAAACTTTTACAAACATAAAAAAGCTTATATAATTAGTCATCATGGTTAGGTTCGGTTAAGTTAAATTGCTTCTTGAAGGAGCGAATCACACATGTCACTTTAAGCAGTAAGTGTTATTTACTAAATTATACTGAGTTTAGGATTTTTTTAATTCTATACGTTCAAGACATTAAATCTATTATGAAGACTTACGTCAACCAGTTATCAGTATAAATGATTAGTTTAGTGACTATTTTAAACAATAAGGAAGGGCAAAAATATTAGCAACCAGTACCAAGCACCTTCATAAAAAATAAACTCACTCACAACTTATTTTGATTTTAGCAATGATTGAATCATTGTTAAAATGATAAATAATATTTTTTCAGTCACAGTATTCTCAAGGTCTCACACATTTGGCGTTAGCCATAACTCAATTATACAAATTCTGATTAGAAATGTGTACCGTTATATACTATATTATTTAACAACAAGAATCAGTGTACATTTAGACTATTTAGCAAATAACAGGTGCGGAAAAGACACTTAAATTTCGAATAAAGCCAAAATAGGTATAACTATTACCTAAAAGAATTGTGAATATCACTTAAAGAGTTAAATTAATGCCTTGCATATTGCACATATTACAATTTTTAAAAAATATATTTTCGATGGATTGAGAAATAACTTTTTCTATATAATTAATTATTTTTAATAAAAAAAAAAAATTGAAATTTTCACCAGTCCACCAGTACTATTTGTCACACGTGTTTCTCCTCATTGAGAAGTAGACTAACTTTATTGCAAAAAACAATGTTATAGATAATAATTTTTTTTTTAAGTCATTCAAGTGATTTTGCAGAATTCAGTATTTGGCAACAAATCAGATGATACAACCATGCCTATATATTACACTATTTCAGTAAAGAGTACAATAATAATTGTTTAGGTCATTTCATGGGTTGACAATAAAAAAAACGATATTGTGAGATACAACTGACAATTTGAAAGAATCAAAATTACTGTTACTTTATTTGTTATTATTTATGTTTTTATACAAATGGTTACAATAAGAAACTTCATAATCGAGTCCAAAGTTACAATTTGATGATATGCAATAAAATCATCATTTAAATTAAGCAGACCTACAACTCCTCTTGACCAAGAACGATTTTCGATTTCATTATTTTTGTTGGACATGTTTTGATTTTCCGTCATATATAGTATGTATTTTTTTATACAAATTTAAAAGTTCATATATATTGAATATATATAAAATGACAAGATATCACATAACATAAATTTTATACATTGTTAAAACAATTACTGACTCGTGATTAAGCTAATTAAAGCAAGTAGCAGCTATATTTCTTTTTACAGAGATGTACATAATGATAATAATAATTATATTATTATATTTACATTACAAAAATCAAAAATTATCAGTTTATTGATTTTGCAATGTGAAAAAAGATTATAATTATAGGATATGTTATTAAATCATTGGTATTGTCATACCATTTTTTGTTGTTGCTTAACCTAACTATAAAAATGCATATGAGATCAAATAGTTTAAAATTCATGAAAAAGATGTGAGCATTCAAAAACAGTTTTGGTAATCGTGAATCCACTCTGCCCATAATCTGTTAAATTGATATTAAGGTTAGAATGTAAGGCTCAACGCACAGGTTGTTAGCTATACATATAACATAAAGGTAAAAAATTTAAAAAAACTAAATAATCCAAGAAATCATTTTTTAACGCATTACATAATATTTGCCCTTATAAATTGAAACAATAAAAAAAAATATCAGTAAATTTATTCTATGCTAACATAATTGTTTATGAACAAGTGAATTTTCTTCACATCTCTCCTTCTTTCAATGTGATACAAATTGACAGATTTTTCCATAAAATAATATTGCTGATATAGTTAACATTTATTTTGATTTTTTGAGATTGCTAAGTTTGGGTGTTGGATTGATTTAAGTGGAAGTCTATTCTCTGGAGAAGAAGTTTTGCAACATTGATTTTGTCTTTCGAATCTGAAATAAAATAAAACATGTTTTATTAACGACATTTTCCAAAAAACTGAGCATTTTCTATAGCAGTTTTTATTTCTCTTTTCAAAAGGCATTGTATGTTTTCATGCTTACAAAAGGCAATTATAAAACCCTGGAAATATTGTATTGGAGCAATATTCCTGCAATGTGACAATAAATCTACTTTCTGCATCCAATTGCAGTCAGCCAATAAAGCAGAATCTATGTAAGGAAATAGTTCCAGCAAGTTAATTCCAAGATTAAAATGAAAAAAATATTACAAAGTGTAAAAAGGGAGAGTATAATAATAACTATTAAAGATACAGTGATTTCAATAGTTTTTTTTTGCGAGTAAGTATAAAACTTTTTGCACTTTTTGTGTATTACTTACTATCATAGTAGATCACTTCACAGAGATCTTTACACTCTAAATCGTTACTGAGTAAATCTTTCAAAGTACAATAAAATTGCACAACAATATCTTGCTTGTGTTCGCAGTAGTATCCTAAAATGTTTAAAAAGTATTTTTTATTATTTCACAATGACTTTTGAAAAAAATACTACAGCTCTTTTATTTAAATTTATTTGCACTGTCAAAGAGTCTATTTCAATAACAATTTATTAATACCAGACCTGCTTAGTCATTCAAAAACCGACTATTCTACTGACTTGGACTTCACCTCACACTACGACTTCAATATTAAGTGTTGAAAATTTTAGTTTGAGGATTTACCAACAAATTGAAAGAAAAAATCATATCAATAGAGGTCGGTAAATTATTGTTAATTCACAATATGTTGTAACTAACTGATAACAATTGGTGGGTTACAATATATTAGTTTATCTGAAACAATATATTATTAATTATCATTACATTTTGTGAAAACAACACTGCTAGTGGCTGTGATACAACCCTTTGACCCACCAGCTTACAATATGTCGAGTTTGGTCAGCAAATTAAAATATATAAGATTTTTAAAGTTTTATCATTTCATCAATCGTTTCAACTTTTATTTTCATCGATGATTTTCAATCATTTATAATTTATCACCACTGCTGCTTTCAACAAACAAAACATGGATTGAAAATGAAGTCATTTACTTTGAAATTTCGAAACGTGACTGATGCTATCAAACAGTGTCTTAAGAGCACTAGCTCCCTCGGTTACAACGTAGGTCGGACGACTGCCATCTGCCTTGTGAATTTTATAAACAGAATTCTTGTAAACACGATTTTTCACACCAGCCGTATCTCTTTCAATTGGTTCCAATGTCTGTAACAAAATAAAGTTATGGTACAATTAATCGATAAATAGAATGAAATTAATACTATAGTAATATAATAATAATTAATAAGTGCTTGGGAATGCATTTTTACCACAATTCTCAGTTGGAATGAAAAATTTTGTTTTCAGCATTCACGCAAAATTGTGTGATGCCAACTGCGGGCTTGTAAATACATTTTAAAGCTACCATTCGATTTCAGGTGATCAGACAAATACGTGAATGATGTAATTTCATGATTTTAGACATTCAAAAAAAAAAAAAAAATTATTTCATTTCAATTGCTATAAATATAAAATTTAAAATAACTTTGATTATTCCACGTATTGTGTAACTAATTGTGACACGTGTTTCGCCTCTTTCAGAGGCATCTTCAGACTTACTATCGCAAAGTTTGCTTAAGTAAATAGAAAGTAAAAAATTACTTAAGCTAACTTTGCGATAGTAAGTCTGAAGATGCCTCTGAAAGAGGCGAAACACGTGTCACAATTAGTTACACAATACGTGGAATAATCAAAGTTATTTTAAATTTTATATTAAAATGAACTTCCACAAAGTTACCGCCGAAACCATCGAAAATATTATGCTATAAATATATTATTTTTTTACTTATGTTATTGTAATTGTAAGTATTAGGTGTTTCATATTTCCAGGTGGGCAAAACTTATTTATTTTATAAATCGTATTAAATAATATTCTATTACAATGGAACTTTGTGTGTATAAGCACATACTTAAATTTAAAAAAAGAAAAATTAGTATTGACCTATACCATAACTATAGTCAGTTGTGTGTGTGAAATAGTCGTAAGAACATATTTTGCATTGTCATTAATACAAAGAAGTCAAAAACACATGTTGCAGGTATCCAATTTTGCAACGGAAACCAAGATATACATTAATTTTTAAAGGGTTAAAAAAATTTATACATTTTTATTTATATAACATTTTTGCAAAAATAATTTGGTAGGGAAATGGTTGAAAAAATAATATGTAATTTTCTCATCTATTTTCAATTAATCTTAACCCTTTTAGCCTCAGCCGTTTTTGCGGGTGCTTGCGAAAAAGCTCAGAGCTATTTTTATGAAAACATAGTTTAAACTTGGGTAATATACATTTTATTTTAAACGAAAAAAAACGAAAAAATTCAGGACACTTTAATAGTTGAAGGAGAACATGTTTAGAGAGAGAAATCAATAATTCTTTATAGTATTCGTCAACGAAGGGAACTTGCTATTTATCAATATTGGAATTTTGCATACAAGCCCATATATCAAAACATATTTTTATTGGTAAATGGTCAGTCTAAGGTTTATCAAAAGTCACGCCAACGGATAATGATCATCGGAGTGAAATACACGCGCGGAACTCAAAATATAACTGTTAAAAAAACCTGAATATTAAAAAATAATAATTCGTAAATTAGTTTATTTTAATGATAAAACATTTCTCCAATGGCCTTTTTTTGTTTCACTATGTTTGCTTTCTCTATATCTCGTATATGATATTTTAAGAGGGTTAATGACTCGTATTTAATCATTGAATCTGCATTGATTTCAGTGCATAGGACTACTTCATCCACGCTGCTGTGTTGCCCACTGCAGGGTTCATCATTCAAAGAAAGATTTCTAGATCAAAAAAAAATTCAAACCAACTTTTTTGTATTTGTATTTGACATGTGATTTTGCTTTAAATACCACACATACCTTTTCATGACATGTGTAGACTCTATCAAACGTGAATCCATGGATCTATTAATCAAACCACTCTGGCAACCGCATTTATCGGGCCAAAGTTACACGTAATACCGCACATTTTTCACGATTTTGGTTTTTCGCACGACATTTAGAATTATGCTTATATCTTTTTAATCAGTTGAATAAATTGGATAAAATAAAGTGTATTGTGCATAGTATTTAAAAACAATAAGTCCGAAAAAATAAAATATTAAAGCTGTAAACACATGATTTATTCATATTTTTGAAAGGAAAGCAAAAGAAATATTTCTTTTCCTCATTGTATTACATAAACACATAAAGCAAAGTCTAATTCTTTTGAAATGTTTTCTGCGATCTTTTTACACAATATTGTTGGTTTATAACAGGCATGGGCAACCTTTCCTAGGTCGGAGGCCGGATTGTCATTCCGTCTTCGAGTCAAGGGCCGGACCAAATTACTACACATAAGTTACATATATTTAATTCAATAAAACACGTTGCTACATCTTATATATTTTTTATTTATATAATGAACGACATGATATTAATATTACTGATTACAAAATTTAGTGTGGCTGAGTGTGGAAGTAAGATTGGCCTTGTACTTGAATTACAAGACTCTCCATATTGGCGATGATATTGCTTAAGGATAATCGCATAGAATTTTCGAGATTTTTATTTGTTATCCTCGTTCGAATTTTTGATTTAGTGTGTTTCATCCTCGAAAAAAACTGATCGCACGTATATGTGCTGCCGAAAATACAAATGATTTTTCTTGCAAATGCGCGTACATTTGTATATTTTCCATCCACCAAATATAATTTATAATAATCCGTCAAAGCAATGTTGTTAAATTGTGGTTTTAGACATAAATCCCCCTAAATCTCAATAAGTTCCATGTGCAAATTTGCTGGCACATTTTTTACATCTGAATCAATCGGATGAGCAAATATAGCGAATGTGGAGTCTTTGTTTTGGAAGTCAGCAAGCCTTGTATCATATTGCTCTATTAGTGCCTTCAGTTCATCTCCATAAGAATTAGTCGCGCCAAAAGAAATCCGAAACAGCCGTTGAGCCTTCAAATCTCACATGCTTTTCAAAATATGGCTATTAGTTTACTTTACAATTGGAAAGGAAAAAAAAGGAAATCGGTAAAGATTTCGAGGAAATTTTCGCAAATGAATAGAATTGTGAAGGGTGCGCGGATTTCTATTGCCGCGACTGTATATGTGTTGTTTGTATGAGCTGATAGATTAGGAAAATGGTTTTAAAAAAAAATCCTCACTGAAACTATTAATTTATATTTCAATTATTTTGCCCAGATGTATAAGGGCCGGACAAAATAGCTCGGTGGGCCGGATCCGGCCCGCGGGCCGGTAGATACGCATGTATGATTTATAATAATCAACCAAAAAAATATAATATTTATTGAGACTTCCGAGAATTAGGGTACATACCTCAGTCGTAAAATTAGGAACATTTACGTGTCATCACAATGGCACAAAAACATTATAACTATTACTTTTACGAGCCAAAAAGAATTCATTTATTGTTATTAGTTTTCATAAAAACTTAAATATTATTATTATTTTATTAGGTAATGTGAATAGGTGAGTTAGTAAAAAAACAAAATGATATTTAAATTTATTGCATCTGAAATGTGAAAAAAGATAAAAACATTGCAAAAAAAATTTCACACATATTATTTATCACTACTTACTATACTCCATTATATAACTATTGTAAAAGTTGTCCATGTATGTATACTTGATGCCATAAACCTCGACAATGATTCAGAAGCGATGATATCGTTTGAAAAAATGTAGCACATTTTTTAGCATATATTTCTCACCTGGTAATAATGGTATTATTGTCAGAGCAAAATTTTTTTATTTCCTTCACTGTCGATCCATTTTCGGGTCTTTTCAACTTCTTTGTATTTTGTTTTATTTTGATTGTAATATCTATTACTTCACAAAACACGTAAATTTAAACTCTTTTTCCACAAATTTTACCATTACTATAGCACGTATGTAAAACGATTTTACGTAGAAATACGAAATAATTACAAATGCATTCGCGGAGATATCACATAGGTTGTACTCATTTCGACCGATATTTTCAAATTATAATACAATTCTTATGTATATAACATGGGAATGGTCACATCATATGGACTGTGTAAAGACTTCGCTAAATGTTTAAAAATACAATGGAAATCAATACCTCAAACATTCCCGGTAATTTGATTTTTTATGATTCGTGTATTTTGAAAATAGGGTTCAGTATAAATCTTTCAAAAACATTATGCAATGTGCCCCATTCATCCCCAACATGACATTGAGAAATCCATTCATATTTTTACCGAAATTACTTTTATTGTCCTAATTCAAATATTTAGACGCAGAGTAGACAATAAAACATATTTTGCCGAGCTAATAAACAAAAATACTTATCTCGTTTCAGTCGTTATATTTCATTATAGGAAACTTTTTGACTCAACAAATATATTTTATTTCAAGGACGTTTTTGAGCCATAAGCTTGTGAGAAATTGAATAAAAAAACATGGAGAGCTATTAACCAGACAGTAATGGGTCGTAAAATAAAATAAAAAAATCCAAAAGTGTCATGTAATGTGCCAACAGATGCAAAGACAATACGCGGGGCGTAAATCCGCGCGAACGCGGGACCGGTTGTTTACCGAATGCGATAATTTCCACGCGGACGCTGAACCAGTGACTTGAGTGTTAAGGATTGTGTACAAAGTAGAATAATGGGAAAAAAAAATATATTAGTAAAGAAAACGAAAATAATATACCGAACAGGCTTCCAAATGGGTATCATGTGCATTTGTCGAATCATACAAGTCAGGCGGTGAATACAACGTAGAGGGTGCGAGGATGAACAGTTTTTTAACTGGGATTTTGGTATTATGCACATTCTCGTAGTTTTCCATCGATTCCTTTATACCTCTATTTTCATCACCTCTATTTGGTAGCATAATCTTAAGATATCCGTAGAAAAACTGAATTGCCATGTATGAACCGCAATCAAGACCCTTAGAGTATTTTTCTATCCACAGACCTCTATTGTATTCACATTCTTGCTAAAAAGAAGAAACCAAAGAAACATATTGGAAGTGGATAAATAATCTTGGAATCCCAATGGAACATGGCCCAAAAGAATAATAAAAATTATATCATTGTGGGAATATTTTCCGTAAAAATAAAATACTCACCATCTTCAATACCTTAAATGAAAGGAATGCTATGCAAAAGCATATCATACTTTCAATTGTAATGAGTCCTTCATAGTCTTTGTTTAGCAAAAAAGTACAAAAGGCCAACACAGCAACCACTTTTGTTCCTGAATTAAAATCACATAAATGTGATTTTAAAATTCCGAAATTGTAATTTTTCCATAAAGGCTTCTCACAATCAAAATGATATATTAAAAAATTGAGCAGTCTGCTGATAAGTTCCGATAGAACAATCAGTGTGATAATCAATGCTGAAAAAGAAGTAACTATTAAAAAAATTACAATATTCAGTGAAAAATTTGAAGATGGC
Source organism: Himalopsyche kuldschensis (assembly GCA_028554975.1). Taxonomy (NCBI): domain Eukaryota; kingdom Metazoa; phylum Arthropoda; class Insecta; order Trichoptera; family Rhyacophilidae; genus Himalopsyche; species Himalopsyche kuldschensis. The sequence continues at coordinate 21,614,336 of JAHFWI010000003.1, forward strand.
TACACCTCTCATGAAAGGTTATAAATATTTTATATGGAGGTAGAATATTGCCAGTTTGACGTGAATTTTTGAAATACAATGTACAGTGTTCCTGTTATGTTTTGTTTGATGAGAAGCCATTTTCAGCTAATCAATTGAAAACTATGACTTACATTATCAACCAAGGATTAAGCCTTTGAATATTTATTGAAATGAGGTGGTATCCTATAAATGCCAAGTATTGTATTGGCAGATATAGATGATTTTAATTCTTCAATTATTGAATAATAATTCAACAATTTTGTAATGAAAATCATATAAACCTCTAACTGGAGTAACATGTTTTGGATATTATTACACACAAAATCCTTTAGATTTCCCACAGGTAGTAACGTAAATAACTTCAACATAATCGTAAATAACTTCAACGTAAATAAAGTCAACGTAATCAATGAATGGCTGAATTTTCACGCATTGGTCATTGGCCAAGCTGCCCAGGTTAAGAAGTATATTTTGGAAGTTATTTAAAAAAAAAATAGAAATGGAAACATTTTTAGAAACCATGATATGTATTATATATAATCATCCTTAAACCGATAAGATGCTATAGATTATCTTCAATTGATCAAATTTAAAACAGTTGGTAAACCAGAAACAATGTCACTCCACAACTTCAGGTGCAGAACTAATGAATTTCATGAAATAAAATTCATTTAGGCACTTACATTTTCAACACAATAATTGGAATAAAGTATATAGTGGACGACAAAAGATGTCGAAGCATGTAGTTTGTTTTCAACGTTTAAAAAGGTAAATTTTTTTGGGATCGGCACATCATATTTTTCTCATAAGCATGGAGGGCTCAATTAACTTCATCGCACTAAGAGGGTGAAAAGTATGAATCTTAAGATTTTATTCTGTGAATCAAATTTGTAAAACAAACATTCAACGCGCGGAAAATGTTATGACTTATTGAGGATTTATGTATTAAATAAAATAAAGCAATTTTATTTTGAACAATATTACAGAGAATTTAATTAGAATAATCAGATAAATACAGACATGTGATTTTGGAAGGAGGGTGTCACCATTTCCCCTAAAATCTGAAGAAATATATAGTATGTATCCCTTTGAAATGGCAATGTTCATGCATAAATATGAAAACAATTTAAATACAAATCTTGATTGCATCTATACCATCAACTTACCAGAGTTGATCATTATATATTCAAGGCCATGTCCTAAAATCAAAAAAATATTAAATTATGTCAATGTGAAAAACATGGTATAACATTAACACTTTGTTTACGGAGCTCTTTAATTACTATAGTAATTACGCACAAATTTCTGCACACCGTAAACAATGGGTTAAGAATCAATGAGGATTATTGAAGGGTAGAGAACCTTCCATTTTCATAGATCTATAAATATACTGACCTGTGTGGTCTTGTGGTAAACGGGAGTGGCAATCAAGTGGGTCTAGATAAGTGGTTCTCACATGAAATTGTACCGTGGCCGCATCATAACCATAAGCATCTTACGAAAATGTGAAAAAATGGTGGCCACACCAAATTTTTGTTTTGAGTCTGTTGTGTTTGATTTTTGTCAAATGGACCTGAACATGTTTGAAAATATACTATTGGTATTGATTGCACATGAAATATTACATTATTGGCAAATTGACTTGTTGTTCCCGCTGTTGGTGGCGCAGCCAAATTCTAGGGTGGCCGCACATGAGAACCACTGGTCTAGATTACAGTTCCACCATGATCAAAGAACATGAATTTTAATTTGGGTCTTATATCTATCTAATGAAATGAGTTTCATTAGCATTCCGATATTTTTCGATTATTTAATTATCAAAATAAAACATATTTTTATGGGTAGGCATCAAAAAAGGCTGGGGGAAGTCCCTACTTCACTGTTTTTTTAAAGTATAAATAGGCAACCTCTTGTTTATAATAAATTACGTTTTGAATCTTTGAGGCTCTCTCGTGAAGCATAATTATGCAGATACAGGAGTTTTCACTAAGTAACGATATATAAAAATTGAAAATGCATTTTGAAACAGTGCAAAAATGTTTTATTGATTTAAATATATGTAATACCTTCCCACCAAGAGACAGTTACGCTGTTTATTATTAGTGATCCTACACATTTTCCATAGATGCTGGGTCATCTATTTGTGTGAAAGGCGACATAATGATTTGTACATTTATCATTGATACGATATTGTTTTTTAGATTATATTGATAAAAATTGTGAAGAGCAAACAAGTAGAGAATTTCTTTACCGAGAATTTTTCAATTAACTATAAAGTAACTCTGGAGTTTTAAGTACCTGTTGCAAAAAGACACAAACAAACTAAAATTATTAGATGTCCGACCGTCGGACGTTTCTTGAACTCTGTCGCGGGAAATTCCAACTTCTGAAGTGACGACATATTTGTTGAATTCTTGGTGAGTATTACTTGGTATACCGCGCGCTTAACAGTCTTTTCTGGAACCTGATTGTAAGAAGTAGTAGTTTACATTGGAATTATTATTTCGAAAAGTCGTGGCTCAGACGTATGATCTATGGTTTATAGTTCTGAAACTTCAAATAATGACAGCAACCATAGACAAGAAAAAACGGGAAATTTTCCCATTTACTTGCATATACCATAGATAGTAGTCGAAAACTCGAGAATACCTAGGTATTCGAGTAAGGAAGTACCGTCAAATGGGGTGACTTTGCCTAATTTTACATATTTTTTAGCTAATTTTTTAAGATTGACGATTTTTTGTAGTAAATCTAATATTATTATTTTTTCAATTGAATTGTTTCATAATGCACGGTTAACAAATATAAAATTATGATATTACTTTTTTTAAAAAATAAAAATAAGGCAAAGTCACCCTTCGGATGGGATTTCTTTGCCCATACCAATTACATTCAATATTCTGCTCATTTAGCTTTTGGTAGGTACATTTAAGCCTAGCTAAATTTTGATATTTGATGGTCTTTTAACCGTTCTAAAACTAACGACTCACCGGTGTGTCGCATAAGAAAAAGCTCTGACAGCTAGGAACTCACCGGTGGGCAACTACGTTTAAGGCGTCAAAAAATAATATTTCTCAAAATCAAAAATTCAAAAATATAATGATTTTTACGCAAAATCGTTAATTTCCTCTAATTCCGATTGATTTGGCAGACTTTAAATCTAAGGATGCGATTGAGATATGCAAAAATAAATATGTTAGAAAGATACGCATGAGAAATACTTTAGAGAGAGACATACCGAAAATCATCCCAAGTTGTATAGAGAGCGCAAATATTTTACTTTACAGTAAATTTAAAACGTACGAAGGAGGCTGTCTTCATCCCATTGTTTTTTTTACAGTGTGGTATTTACCTTAGCAGAAATACAACAGTGCTCGAAAGTTTAGCGTTTACTGTTTTGAGTTTGTTTGTGTGTACAAATAAATATGATCAAGTCATTACTTAATCTTTTTATGCCAGAAATGTAATAAATAGTATTTTCGTTCAAATTTGCATGTTTTGAGTTTGCACGTATACTTCGTACGCAATAATATAGTACGTGTATTGCAAATCTTTTCCCAGATTGTAAAAATCACCAAAAGCATAGGATAATAAAATGTTGGATAACATTTCAGAGAATTATCAAAGAATGGCAATAAAATTTAAAAGCTTTGTGAAAAAGAAGCCACTCAAAACTATATTTATCATAAAGATATGACGACATTTATTATGAATACATACTTTTAACCATTTCTTTAATCTTTTACGGGCTATAAATTTAATTTGCAAACGCAAAAATTGTTTACTATGATGATTTCGTCACAAGCATAAACAAATTTCATTTTTGTAAACTTGAGCACTAAAACACAATCACTTTTTTTTATTCGATATAAAGTATTGTTATATTTCAAATCGTAATCAATAAAATAATTGTAAGATTCGAAAAAGAAATAGGTCCTCCATTAAATTTCTAATATATTATGTTTTTACCTCTGATGAATTTAAATAAAATGAAATATCCAATACTGGCAAACAATGATTAAAAATATTTTCCTATATTCCACTTATTGTTATTTGTAATTGTATTAAAAATACGATTTCTTCAAAGCCGTTAAAATTTTAACAAAATAATTAGTAAATGCGAGATTGTATCCATTCGAAAACACTATTCTCTTGCCATATATATTATATTATCAACCAAAAACATTATTGGTAAGAAATTGTTTCCTTTTTATGAATCGCAATAAATATAGCGACAGCACGAATAATAAAAATATATTATTATGGACTTTCCAAACAGCTGTATAGTTCTTGGAATATTAAGTCTCGACGTATCTCCATTGGTCAACAAATAATAATAATGGCCTAAGATGCCATATGCGTTAGGGCGTCACCGACGGACGTCGTCGATGCAAACAGTCTGAGACATTGCAATATAGAGGCTGTATTCAAATATCAAGCACGAAATAATCGCAATTCATTCCAGATGATTTTCTGCGCTTAATCCGTTATTTTAAAATAAATTAAAGGTTTAAAAGTTTAAATGATAGCAAGGATATATTTATGAGCAAATACACATGTAAAAAAAAACTTTTTACTTAAAATAGGGACCTTTTATGACGATTGCTTACGAGCGCTCTTGAAAGCGCCCCATGGGAGAATACGACAGATTTTTGGCATAGCTTGAGAGGGGTTAAAGCAGGCACGGGCAAACTGCGGCCCGCCGAGTGTTTTTCTGCGGCCCGCCACCATAAATCCTAATTCTAAGTAAGAATATTTTTTTTATATTTTTTTAAAAAAATATTGAAAATGGAATAAAAATTCTTCAAGATATTGAGTGAGTATACAGATATTCATTTTCACAGTCAAATTCGATGGCTTTGCTTGGAAAAAGTGCTTCGAAGAGAACGGGATATAAAAATACATACATATTATAATTTTATTTTTGGAAATGAAGAATGTTACGGACTGTCCCGATACTGATGATTAGGGATATGTCATTTTGCATTTACTCTGGACATCGTGCCATACTTAAATACTTTTAACTCCGTGTTATGAACGCTCTGAATGACGATTTTTCACAAAGATTTGGTGACTTCCGAAAAATTGAGACAAGTTTGGCGCTAGTAAGCGATCCATTTTCAATAGATATTAAAACTGTATTGAAAGAGCTGCAACTTGAGATTGTTGATCTGCAATGCAACACTGATTTAAGAGAATTACACCGTCGTGACGAAATCTGCAAATTTTACAATGATCTTTATTCAGACAAATTCGACGAACTTAAAGATTTTGCACGAAAAATGTGAATAGACATTTTCGAACATGAACCTCAGCTTAATTCTGATTCCATCTTCTATGACCGTTAACAAGCAAAAAATATCAACTACAAAATAAGCACCTGAATTAAAAAAAAAAAAAATTTCAATCTTTGAAACAGTTTTATTCATCTCATATTTTTTTTTGAAAAAATATTTTTCGTGATAATAAATAGAGTACACCCGGTCCTCTTTTTGAACGATTTTTTTCAGTGATTTCGATTTTACGTGATTTTTTGGACGGCACCGTGATTTATTCGTAGGTACGCGATTTTTATTTTTACAGACAATGGTGCGCAAACTTATACGATATCATTGGTGACTCTGATCTGAAACTTATTAAAGCACAATGCATTTATAAAATTCGTTGAATAGCACGTTTTTCGGTCGTTAATTTTATCACAGAGAGTTCCTATGTCAAATAAATGCACTTCAGACGTCTAAATATTTTAAATGCACAATAATTAATACGAACTGAATATAGAAACATTATTTTTGAATGAAAATAGGAATGTTTTAGGTATATTTTTATCCAAAAATTTTTTTTAAGGTCTAATTTGAATAACAATTTTTGTTTTTTTTTGTATTTTGGATACTTTTTTCCGCGATTTTTTTAGGTGCGCCACTTTTTGATTCCAATTTTTCACGTAAAAAACGATCGGGTGTATATAAAAAAATCGTATTTTACTTGCGGCCCGCTGCCCATTTTGAATTCTTGGAATTGGCCCTCCATCCGAAAAGTTTGCCCCCCCCTGATCTATGCCAAAGCCTTATCACTGGGGTATTTTCAGACCCCCCTTTGGATCGCTCGTAATTTTTCAGGGACTGTCTTTCGAAGGTTAAGTTAGTTTTTTAAACTCGGTGGTGATGATTTTTGTGATGATGACCAATTTATGGATTTTAAATGAGAAAGTTTAATTTCATAAACTAAGATCGATTTTTTTTCTGTACTTGGATTACATCTCAAATTAGAATCCAGGGTAATTCAAATCGCTACTGATCAAAAAGTAGTGAAACCAATAAACAATGACATAATAATTTTACTATATTTATTTTTCATTCAGAAATGCAAAAAATTTAAAGGAAACAATCAAAACATTTAAATTAATAACTACAACATGCTGCATTTGGATATATTTATTTTGCTCAACTATTTTTATTTTTACATGCGTTATTGTTCAGATGAACTCACAAATATTCAACATCCAACCAGTATTTCTGACTTATTTTGACAGAATTATTTATTACAAACATTACCTACTGCTTATAAAAAAAGGATATAATTTTTTTTTTGTGTTACCACGTATAATATTATAATGATCATTACTGGACGGATTTGATCGCCACAATCATTTTAAATTGATTTATTTTTACCAAAATGAGAAATATAAAGCAAGTATAATTTCTAATATTATACGTGGAAGTAGTACAAAAAAATAAAGGAGTCATGTTAAAGCAATATACTAATCTAAACATAAACATTATCTTCCTTATGACTAATAATAATTTCATGACTTCCAACTCCCAGTTCTTCCAAATCGATGGCAATGTCTTTCCCAATGCATAACGTAACATCATCTGTACAAGTCGAAGTATTTTCAACGACATTGTAAGAATGCTGTTGATCCAATAGAGGTGAAGTGGAGTTCTTGAGTAAGGAAGAAATCATTGTCGGTTGGTCTTCCATCACTAAGTTGCTGACATTGTTTGGAGAAGTTTTATCAGATGATTTCACAGGCTTGGTTTTCACCTTATATGCCTGAAATAAAACAAAAAACTGTGTAAAAAATTACTACTTGCTTCAAAAAAAATTGCAGTTAATAGGAGTGCAGTTGATTGGTTGAAAACACAAGTAACTCAAAAATATTATTAAATATAGGGTAACTTTGTGGAGATATTTAAAAATTTTAACTTTGTTATTCAACTATTCTAACTATCGTAAAATGTATTTTTATACATTCGATTAATTAATGATAAAATAAAAAGTGAGACTTTTTCTTTCCATGGAAAACTGCATGGGAAATAAATTCTTATGATACCTCTCGACGCATTTACAAATTTGACATGATTACTAGAACTAGAACTAGAACGCATAAATAAGCTGTTGGCCTCTACTTGAAGAAAGAACCTCGATTGTCTACACACACCTGTTTTCCTGTGAGAATCATACTGTGAGTTCTCATATGGTGTGACAGTGCACTCGCTGACCTATGAGCCTTGTGACACGATCCACAGATGTATGGCTGTTCCCCAGTGTGAGTCCGCATGTGGACTCGCAGTGTGTGCGATTGGGTGAAGCCCTTATTACATTCCTGTAACAGAAAAAAAATATATCACGGCGTCTTTCAACCAATGGTTCACAGGGACCGGTGCTTGGCCACAATATTTTTTGCTAGTATACTAAAACATTTACAATCCGACTTAATCCGGTTTAAATCGATTAGGAAAGACTGATCGAAACACTTAACTGTTGATAACTAACAATAATTGAAGTATGATGACTTGATAATTTGTTTTATATTTAAAAAAATTAATAGTGTAAAAAATGTATTTTTACATTTGAATTGTTTGAATTTTGTACTTTTCCATAAGTTTTGTTGCTAACGACCCGGGATTCGCCTATCGGCATCTAGAGGCATTCCAAGTGCACGGATGTACTTGAACTGAGTCAGTTCAAGAACATCCGTGCACTTGGAATGCCTGAAGATACCGAAAGGCGAAGCCCTGGTCGTTAGCGACAAAACTCATGGAAAAGTACAAAATTCAAATTTGATATTGAAATTCCATCAAGCACCCTCAGTCGAAATACTTAAGTAATTTTACATATTCTGCATACTTCATTACACAAAAAATGTAATTTAACATTTCACCACAATAATATTGCATCCATGGACCAATCAAGCAGAAGATCTTAAATTATGAATGAAAGTATTCCTTGGCTCTTGACTCCGCAACCAAGTAGGAGATTAGTTTTTACCACTCAATTACGGAGGCTATAAGAATAATATATATGAGGGTGCGTAAAGAAAATAGTTTCCACATACTTTGCAAACATACGGGCGTTCCCCAGTATGCGTCCTGATGTGGGACTTCAGATCTGGCTTGCTGGCAAATGTATTACTGCAGTGTGGACAAGGCAGGGTAGCGCCATCTCCATGACAGCGCGCTGTATGCCCACGCAGGTGACTCGCTCGATTGAAACCAGCACCACATTTTCCACACATGTGAGATCTGATTTCAAAAAATTGTCATTCTAACCTCACATGTAAAAGCAATTGTGCTTTACTATAAATCTAGTAAATATTTATAAAAATAGAAAAAAAATCCTCATGTAATTCTAGTCTGTGATTTACTTTTACATATAACCTAATCAATGTTCAGAACACAACTCATCTTATTGCTCAAAATATAAACTTTTTTTTCATTTCAAGCAAAACAGTAAATTATAATACGAGTTTAGTTTAAAAAGTCAATAGATTACCTGTTTCCCATAGAATGTGTTTTTATGTGGGCCTCTAAAGCACTAGTCAGCGGAAAACTCTTGGGACACAGGGTACAGAAGTACTGACACGTGTGAATCTAAAATTGAACCAACAATTAGTTATAGAAAATTACATATTTGCTCACCTTGATAATATGATACACATGAACTGCAGATAGTTTCGATCTCTCTGGGGAATACAGGTTTGAAAAATGAGATTTGAAAATGGTGCTGTCAAGTATTGTACAATGCGATTTTGATTCATGATAATTGATTGACAATATATCTTGATTCTGCATTCATTGAAAATTATGAAGTATATAAATGTCGAAAAATCAAATAAACAAATTTTTGGAAAATTTACATTACAATCACAAATGGCTATTAGATTTTAAAAAAACTGTTAACAACCCTAAAGCTTTACCAGTCAGTTACAGGGACAGTTTTTAGTACATTAACTATACATTTTTATGTGGTTAAATATCAGCGATTGTCCTTGTTTTTTTTCTGTCTTAAACCCTTATATCTTATATCTGAACTAAACGATTATAAAGAAAACCAAGATTTTGTTTTGGAATACCTTCATATGTTGATTAAGTTCCACAACAGATAAGATAACTCCGCAAATCTTGCATTCGACTGCCAAATCTCTCGGTGACGAAGTAGGATCTTGGCAATCTTTCAGATCGAATTCAGGATGCACTAATCGGACGTGGTTGTTGAGTTGGGATCGTGCAGTGTACGTTTTACCACAAGTGGAACACATGTGCAGACGCTCACCTAAAACCACATCATACAAATCATTGCCATTTTTACTATAAACCTCTCAGCGTAGTATGCACTTTTCATTTTTATTTTTCGTATGTCAGTTTTTTATTCCTAGGAATGGATAATTACGGTTTTTTTATAAATTGTGAAAACAATGATATTATATTATATTGGTATTGTTTGGGCATAACCTGATTTTTGAAAAAAAAGTGTAGAGAATAGGTACTATATTCTATTCCATGATTATATTGGTGGCCATTTGATTTTACCAAAGTGTAACCATGAGTCGCAGACTTTCTGCTTTAAATTGAATAGCATTGCAGCACCAGGTACCGAAAGCTGTCGACTTAATTCACCAGTTTACACAAAAAATAAAAAAGTTACTTTGAGCCCACCTGAATGTCTTTGGGTATGATATTTGAGATCGGAAACTGTAACAAAAGTTTTGTTGCATTGTTCACAAGAGAATGGGCGTACATCTGAGTGTCGATTGGAGTGGGACTTAAGCCTGAAAGAAATTTTTTTTTTATGTTGAAACATTGATGAATTCGGAATTGACATTTTCTATCAGATCAAGTGTGATGGTTTTTTGTTTATTGTTTTTATTAAACCAATTATATGTAAATCGTTTGAAGCTTCGTCATTTAAATCGATTTTTTGGATATTTTATTTTCACATTTTAAAAAATAATTTGTACACTAATTGAAGAACATATTATATTTAAAAATTAACTTTATAATAATATATTTATTTAAAAAATTGGTGGATTTATTGAAAAATACGAAAACTAAGATTTACTTAGTTTAGTTTAGTAGGGTGCATTACTAGTTGTCAATAGCACAAAATTTATACATGTTATGTTCAACGAAAAAACACTGCGATTCACCTGTGAGACTTAAGTGGTGAACAAACTAATGACTCAAATTCAGACTCCGACACCGTTTTGAGAATTTAAAAATGTAGAAATGCATGACAAAAGATGTGGATATCTAAAAGATGGGTAGTCAAAACCACTCAAGATCACTAGTAGCTGTGGTACTCAAACCATGTCAATTGGAATGTGAAATAACTCCTATATACAATGGAGCAAAATGTGTGTTACCTATCTTTGGTTGGAAAAGCCCTTCCACATACTTGACAGAGGAACGGAAGCTCTTTGGTGTGAAGTCTAACATGATTTTTGAAGTGATGCATGTGAGTAAATCCTGGAATTTGATATAAGAACAAAAAAATATTAATAATAATTCTTTTCTCATCCATCTTGGGTGTGTTAGGATCTGCTTTACAAAATCAAATTCAATGATAATATAAATATATGCTGCATTAAGAGAATTCAACATAATTGTTCTGATAACTTCCTTGATTCAATTGATTGAAGAGCAAACTTAAAAATGAGAATTCGTTTACCTTTGCTACAATATGTACAGGTGAATCTCTTGGTGGAGCGATGTTGCAGCATGTGCTGGCGAAGGTTCCGTCGATGTGGAAAGACTTTGTGACAAAAATTGCATTCATGGTCACCGGCTTCCCTATGATTCACGTTCACGTGCATCTCCAAGTCATATTCAGTTGCAAATGACCATTTGCACCTCCCGATCTAGAAGAAGAGTTTTATCGCCATTTATGTAGAATAGCACTGTTAAATATTATATAAGAGGTCTCAAATGTAAAGATTAGAAAATTGAAACCATTGAGAGACCATTTGAAGATTAATGTCATCAGCATATTTTTATTAATCTTTAGACATATACTAACTCATAAGTGTATAGAGTTTTTTCCCGTATTCACTAATGATGAATTACCATCTCTTCTTCACGTATTTTCAGCTGATACTTTTGTACACATGTGAATCTGACCAAGGTACAGGATTATTAAGTTGAATATCTCGCAATCGGCAAAATAGATACAGCATCTACTGGCCCTCTGAGAGTGTGCCACTCCATTTCATTTTGTGGCAACCCTATGACGCTGCCATCATGGTCGACTCACTAGCCCCACCGTCCCCGGCTCACTGCTGATTTGGCAAAGATCTTTGTGCTGTATTAATGTCGTTGAGTGTGGAGTAGATCTTTGCAGCAAGCCAAAATCAGTGGCGCAAATTTGTACATGCCTTGTGCTCTACCCTATTTGTGTGATTGAATCAGTTAGTGCACCATTTTGCTAATCCTTTCACTGACAAAAGCAATTTGTGTGATTCATTTAATGTGATATCTGTAATCGAAATGGCCATGTGTAATTGAAAAAGATATTTACTCTGCAGTGAAATGGTTTATCAGGATCGTGAGACGTCTCGTGTCTTTTCAAATCACTCAATGACCTGAAGTCTTTTCCGCACATACTGCAAAAGTGCTGACTCTTTTCGTCGCCTGAAATACAAAAACGATACTTGTCAACATTAACAAAAGAATATGATCACCGAATACTTGTGGCACTTGTTTTGCCTCTAAGAAGCGTCATCGTATGTACCTACTATCGCACGGTTGCTTTAGTAATGATATAAAAGTTGAAAGTATGAAACTAGGTCAAATATCTTATTTCACCACCAGTAACACTTTAACGTTAGATCAACACAATTAGGTCTATATGGAAATGATAATATTTTTGTGATATTTTACCTTCTGAGAAAATAAGATTTGTTTGTGAACTGTTTTTCTTTGTTTTATGGATTTGTTGTGACGCATCAAGGTGTTCATGCTTTATTGAAATATTTTTGTTGTTTATATATGCACCGTCCATTGGTAAACCAATATTATAATCACTGACAGCATTTGATACAGTGACTATGGTGCCATCATTGCATTCAACATTTATAATATCTGAAATAATATATTTGAAACAATATTTAATATTTTTGATGGAATGTGGATATTGTAAAAATACCGATCAGTGCAATAAAGATAGTCATCCGGTCAATTTAAACTCTTCAACTCTTGGATTTGTCTACTATTTTTTTCTGTGTTCTATATAGTGTTTTTTTTATGAATAAGTTCCCGATATTAATAATATTGAAAGTATGACTGAGGAGATGGATTTATTTTTTTCAAAAAATGTTGGCAAAAAGATGTTATAGCCCACTAATAACATTATGTCAGATACCTGCTATTCGATTTGAAATTGTTCAAATTGTTAAAATCACAGTTGTGGGAAGGGTAAATCGAATTTACATTTTTTTAATAACTTCACAGTACTTGAAATCAGACAATGTTTTAAATAAATTTCTTCCTTGTGCACTAGTTTGGATGGTCGGCAATATATTGTTTGAAAAAATCATGAAATTAGATAAAATTTCGCTGAAGTTCTATAGTGTAAAGAATAGCATTCTTACCTTGCTTTCTATTATCAATACTAACAGGCCTATTTGTAATTTCTTCACTAGGTCTTATATTTCGGCTATTGATATTTTCTGAACCGTGATCCTGAACTAAATGGACCTGAGACATAAGCACATATATTCTTTGATTTATTGATTGAGTAGGCATTTACTTGGTAGAACTCCGTTATAATACGGTAAGAAAAATAACAATGTATTTTAATTCTACATAAATTATTTTATATATTTGTTCATAGCTATTTCGGCTTACGCCCTCGTCAGCTAGTTCGTCCTGACGAGGGCGTAAGCCGAAATAGCTATCAACAAATATATAAAATAATTTATGTAGAGTTAAAATACATTGTTATTTTTCTTACCGTATTATAACATATATTCTTTATAAAGGTTGACTATATTAATTGATAATAGTCGGTAAAAATGGGATTGTACTAATAACAAAAAACTTACAACAATCAGTTCACAGTGAGTCATATGTAAATTACCATAACCGCATGTTTAATAATTTGACCCTACTTATTATTATTAACACATTGCCGATTAATTGGAAATATTTAACACTTTTAGTTTTTCATACTGACAGGTTCATTCTTTTCAGTAGGATTATTTAATAAATATTTCAACAATTTCAGTCAGATTTTGTTATTGATAGCACTATAAATATGAACATAAAAAAAAATGTTTACAACATTTTTCTGTTTTATTTGTATAAAAATTTAAAGGAGGCCTTTAGTTCCTGAAAAGGGGGGGTAAAATAATTTTGTACAACTACGATTTAGATTTAAAAAAAAGTGGGCGAAAGTGATTGCCGTGCGAGTGAGGTCACAGGCTCTAACTCTATCATAAAAAGATTCATAGATTGATTTTGAATCAATTAATGGATTTATATCCAAAAGCACATATGTATATATGTATCACACTTTTAAAGTGTTCACTGTCTATTCTTGGTGGAAAGGCATCATGTTTATATTTATAAAACACATCTTTTCTACTCCTAAACTTATACAATTATTTATCTTACAGATTAACATTGGAGGTGAATAATGTGTATCTCTTATAGTTTTTTTTCCAGTTAAATAAGGAAGTATGACAAAAAAAAAAAAATGGTAACATAAATATATAGAATAAATCTACGCATAACAGTAATTTGATTTTTACTTGAGAATATTTGGAAAGTATTTTCAATACTATTTGTAATTCAATAACTATGAGCCTATTTTTACATTAAAATTGGTCCGAGCATTTTAGCATTTATACACTAATAAAATCCTTGGGTGTAAAGAAAGTTAAGATAACAATATGCCATACATGAAAAATAGAGCATAATAAATATAATGTTATTTGCATATTCACAAGCTAATATTTTCAATGAATGAATTTTATCAGATTATCTTGAAATTAACATAGATTGAAAAAATAATTTCATAAATAGATCGCAGATGATAGACATGTACTTAATTATGTACGCACCTCTAATGTTTCTTTATCGATGAAAAGTTGTTTACATGTATAACAGATTAGTGTATTAGCAACATTGAGTCTTTGATTAGGTACAAGGTTACTTGATTCCGTTTCCCCGCAGGCGACTATATCTGATTCCATTTCTGCACCCAAAATACGGGGATAACTCTCTTCAGTTTCAAAGTGTTCAGTAAGAAGAGGAATTTTAATATCTATTTGTAGTTCTGAAAAAAAATACTGTTAATTTAAGCCAAGTAAAACAATCAATGATGGGAGTGTTGTGGCGAAAGATAAATTCAGTTGAACTTTTTCAAACTAAAATGGAGCCAAAGTCTAAGATAATATTTTCAATGACTCCATAGAATATTGTTAAATAGTGAGAAATCTGTTTCGAGTGGCATTGCTATTGGACGGTGGAAATCAGACAGATAAACTAGAATATAAAATCTAAAAACACCTAAATAAATAATCTAATTTATTTTAAATTTCATACTAAAATGAAATTCCATAAAGGTATACTATATTTTAAAACTTACAGGATATGTTTTCCATGCCATTGCTATTGATTTATTCTTATAATTTACACCAAAGATTTATTGTAAAAAATAATATATTTAATGTCTTTAATGGGGATGCAACATATTCAACAATTTTATTATTATAATAAAGAATTTTTGGCTTTACCATCACTATATATGAATGAACAAAACAAGTACAAATAAAATATGTGTACCCCTATTCTCGGCATCACGTTGATTTTCCTCATTCAAAAAATCGATAACTGCATCTCCAGGAGAGTGAATGGTCAAGTGCTCCTTGAGATATTTAAATTCCTTCCATTTCTCGCCGCAGTATCCGCATCGAAATCTATATATTTCTTTATGGGCAACTTTAAAGTGGGGAACTATATGCCTGCAAACATTAAAACAAATACAAACAATCAAATGTGGATCAAATATTCTATTACATATCTTCAATATTGATTATGAATGACTAAAAATGAATAAAAACAATATCCACAGTCCACTTTGAAAGCAGTAAGTTTGAGATGCACTCATATATACCTCTCATGACAGAACGTCTCCTTACAGTACCGACATGACAGCTTCTGCTCTTGGTTGATAGGAGGATGTTGATTGTTGTGATAATACAATTCTTGCCAGCTAAGAAAATGTAATTCACATTTACGGCAAGGAAACGGATTAGCTGCCGGAAGACGCTTAACCTTCTGAAAACAAAAGTACAGCATACATACAATCAGTGCTGTAGTCCTATATTTAGCAAAGGAAAGAGAGTAGAGGTGTCCCATATCAACTTTATTGGTTATATTCTTTAAAGGTTACAGGTTATCAATTGTGTCTCACCCATGAACAAATTTTTGGATCAACCTTTATATTGGGTGAATTTTTTTTTTATCACGAATTTCAAGCATTATCAGGGGACAATTTACACTCAGTTTAAAGAGTATCAAATTTTGAATTCACCATGCCTTTTAAATCTGTGTGAGCAAGTTTATCGAACCAAAATTTTGCCCCATAAAATTTATTTGACTTTGCTTTATTGAAAGGTTAAATAATTCACTGATCAAATCAAATATAAATATTACCTGAGGTACATCAGAGGTCAAATTATCTTCTCCTTCTTTCAACACAAATTGCAAAGGATCCAAATCGGACGAACTGTAACCTATTGAATCATCACTATGATTATTGGATTCAGCTCCTTGAGTTATTGAAGATGGTTTACCAGTTTGGAATTTCTCTATCAGATGATTAAAAGTCTTGCTGACACTCTTCCGTTTTTTAGAAATGAATCTATATTTAAGAATCGATTCATTTCCATCAACAGCTCTTTCATTAGTGTTTGTGAAATTGCCTGAAATAAATACATGCATCAGAAGTAATTTCACATATAATAATTTATTTTGAACAGCCAATTTCAAAATTATCTTATACTATTGATATGAATACAATCCTCCACTTGCAAAACAAAATGTTATAACTACACCCCACTTCTGTGAAATAAAAGAAAAAATATTAGGCATTTGCTGTTTGATAAGAAATCATATTACCACGCACTGTGGGTAATAAAAGAAAACAGAACAATGTCATGGGGACTTCTCATTTTAATATCCATTTTTAATTAGAATTATAGCTTTTTTTAAATAAGCCACCACATATTTTGAGCATCAAATCACTTGATTTAAATTTAGAAGAAACAACAGAAAGACATCACAAAAATCCATACTGGACTTTCATTCTGAACCTTTCGAACAGAAAGCAGAGCTATAAATGTAATTTAACTATAAGCCAACTAATACAACATTTAAAAACAGTACATATAAATGACAGTTATACGTGTTATTTATCACAACATACCATTGTCATTCAATAAAATGTTATTGTCATTTTCTCTGAACAAAACTAGAGCATTGAGTTCATCAAGACTGTTAGCATTACAGTCACACAATAGTTTTCGAATGCTTGTATCTATTCTTAAGCATTTATTCTTGAACTCATAAAATTTCGTTATCTCATTGGCACATGTGGTGCAGAGGGATTGTGGCAAGCCGTCATCTTCTGTTACCTGAAAGGAGTAATATATTGAAAAGAAAATACAAAGTTCATCTTCTTTGCTTTCCAGCCTTTGGTACTTCAGTGGTCTTGGTAGACCCTTAAGTAATCCTTTTGTATGTGATTGGCAAATCAATATTATGCGCAATGTGATTTTTTGAAGTACGATGATATTGAAATGGTGAAGAAAATTCACTATGATGCAAAGACAGAGATGAGTTTCATTCAATATCGCTCAATCACAAAGATGTGAAATTTTTCAAGTTCATAGATACCAACCAATACACAAGCAATGAAAAGCAAGGCTAATTCAACTGAAATAAAAATTTCATTTAACTCTTCTTAACCCGTGGCGGACGAACGTCACAGATGTTGTGTCGGGAAAAGACAAGGCCCGTACGCGACTGTCACGACTTGTGTGACGGGAACTTTCAACTGATGATTAAACGATAAATCTCTTGCACACAGGGGTGATTATTGTTTTAAAATATTGCCTTATCTATCTTGCTACCACAAACTCCTTGAGATTGTCAGAAATAATAGATTTAAATATAAAAACATCGATTTCTCGAACAGCTACAATTTTTCGATTTTACCCGTCAGTGCGCTTATTCGTTTGAACGCGCCTGCGCAGTTCTCATATAATTTCATTCGCGGCTGCGCATATGACGGAACTATTTTACGTGACAGGCACTGCGCGGTATTATATTTATTTTTCGTGCGATCTTTATTTAATGTTTTTATACTTCGTATTGTATTGAGGGACACATTTAAATAAAAAACTATCGTGTATTTATTCTAATTATGTCGACTATTGTGTTTACTAAAAAAATTATTGGGTGTATTCAATATTTAAAAACATTTAGTTCTGATTTGTGATTTGCACAATGCTCAAATGTAATTCAAAGAAAAATAAAAAAAAAACTTTAACAAGTTTCATGTGCAAAGATTGTGATGTATTTGTCGTTATCTTTTCTACAAAATTTATAACTCTTAAAAAGATTTAAAAAAAATCATAAATTATTATCTCTCCCTAGGTGTATGTGTGTTGAACATTTGGTGATAAATGTCTCGATATTAGATTATTTATGTGTTTCCCCGTAATTAAGCGAGTAATATATGTATGTTTCGAAGTGACAACGACCATCGAATGAGTTCGTCGCAGGGCTCTTAATTTGACACGTTCGTAATTAAAGATAACAAATACGTCATGTCGACAAGCATTGCTTTTTTGTTAGAGATTTGTTTGTTTAATGAATTGTGGCTTCATGTGGTATTTCTTTCGGGTTTTTAGTGTTCCCACATATTCTTAATGTGTTTGTCCGCAATCAATATCAATCCAATTATTTTTAATCCCTCTATTTATTACGATATAACGAAAAATAACATCCTTTCATAATTCGAAGAAAGGTGACGCGCACGGTTTTTAATTGAGTGAATATGTCAACGCGTGCGCCGGGTTAAATAAATTCCAATATGTATATTATTAACATTTGTTTTTTTTGTTACATACAAAATCTCTAAAAAAATGTTTTTTTTTTTGTAGTCTTGAATTGTCACTCAAAAAACTAGGCAACACATCTGCACTAACACTACTATAAAATAAAGCAATAGGAACAGTACTCTATGCTAACAATGTTCTATGTTCCATTTAATTTCAAATATAATCTTTGGATTCGTAAAAATAATTACATGTATTCCTGTGCAAGAGGTGACCATCTCATTATATCTATGACTCGGGAACTTGTGAACAGATGAGAAGAGTCCTTGCATGGGCTCAGGTGAGCTTTCCGCTAAGCAACCGCGACAGAGTTTCATAATCTTAGCTTGAATAGCTTTCTCAAAATATTCTTTAGGTAATGATTCCTGGAAAAACATTGCAAAAATTGTAAGAAAATAATTTTATATTTATCTAAATAAATATAAATTTATTATGCATCAGGTACTTCAATATTTCTTTGATAGTATATTGAAGGTTATAATGCTCAAGTTGTTGAGACTTATTTTTATTTCATAAAATAGCATTGACTTGTTTGACCATTAGGAAAGATGAAGCAACAGAGAATCTTGGGGTGCCTTGTTGTGGTCACGTGAGAAGCAGATATGGTCAACGAGGAATTATTTTTGTATCAAATGATTCAATTCATTTTATGAAATATTAAACTTTTAAACTAACGATAAACAAAGGATGACTGAAGATGGTATGCACTTAAATGCCTGAAGATACTGAATGGCGAAACTTGGGTCTAAAGCAACATGATAATTACATTTGAAATAAAAAGAATCTGTCAATGTAAAAAATGTGGTTTATACCGTTATACCTATAAAAAAATCTATGATTTAACGGAAATTACCATTGTGGCGCTTAGGCTTGAATTTTCTTTCGTCAAATTTCTATCATTGTTCAATGGTAAATTTTCTGTAGGGACGGTATCACACTTGATTGTGGTTATTCTTACTGGTGAAAAGTCTAACAACTGGTTACTCAACAGCAAGCTTGATTTCAAAAAATGGTTGGAACAAATGGTGGCTGTAATAAGAAACCACAAATACTTAAATATGAATAGAAACATATACAGACACTAGATAAATAAATCGTTTTTTACAAACTCAGCAGTTCATATTTAGTTGTTTCATTATGTCATAAATTTGATTTTTTTTTCAATATGTGTTAGTTTAAAAAGATAGATGAAAGAAAATGAATTTTAAATGTTGTACTTTTTCCAAAATTGGATGTCCATCATAAGCTCTAGCTGTTTGCCCAAATGTATTTTTATATTTTCATTAGAATTGTAAGGTGGATAATCCAGTGTATTTTTCAACAATAATGGCTTGCAGTAAATGTATGGATATCAGCAAAGCTATAACTTATCTTGCTGTGCAATTAAACATTATTTAAGAATTGAGGATAGATTCCCACTATTGTAAAGGCTCTTGCAGGCAAAAATATCGGGCATTTATTTTCCATATATAAAATATAGTATAGTATACTTACCTAATGTAAATGTTTTATCATTGTTTTAGATTAATGTTTAAAAAGAATTTAACAGAGGGACTTTAAGACAAAGTAAGCAATTAAGTAAAGAAGAAGGTTTATTCCATAGGATTAGTAGAAAAGTTCAGACTTTTCAATTTAAAAAAGTAGGAAGTAAAATATATAGGTATAAAATAAACGTAAGTTATCTTTTGGAATTATTTAATTTTACAGTTAAATATTGAACGAGATTTATTTGAAATCAAGTGCGTACGTTCTGTGTATTGATCTGAGGCCAAAGAATTTATTCATAATAGTACCCGAGTCACAATTTGTATTAAACATAATTAACAAACCATTTGCCGTCGCAAAAGAACGCTTTCTGCGACAAGCATCTACCCATTGCTTCAGTATTTTTTTTTCTTTGGGAAATTTATGAAATGTTAAGTTTGAGCGCTTTGTTTTGATTAATTTATTTGGGCAACCATACACGGCGCAGCTTGGCATCGCTCTCTTTTGTTCAAAACGCAAGAAATATTGAGATCGCACTTTTTCTTCTAATATTCTGTAAAAACAATCAAATATTTTTCTGAGGAGGTTTCACTAATATATGACAGCCAAATTAAACACCAATGGGGCATTTGGTACTTTAGTATCTGTATAAATCCTAAATCGGATGTTTGACAGCTGTCATCATAATAGACATGAAATAGACTAATACTCTTTTGATGTTAAGAAGAGTTGCCAAGCTAAAATTCTGATGAAAAGTTAAACAATATGTATAAGGGATAAAAACATAAAAATCCTACCGTCAATGGGGTTAAATTGCCTTCCGATGGGTGTCATTGCCTAGTCCATATTTTTTTATAAAACTGCTCACAGTGTAATTATTTGAATGCATATATCAATATTTTATCACATATTATGTGGATGACAAAAGGATCTATGCTGGGAGCACTATATAAATAACAAATTGTTTCTAATGTCACTTTCCTTCAGTTTTGAGCCAATTTATTGATCTTCGAAGTTTTATACTGGAAATTGATTTCTCAAAACTTAACTTGGTATCTAAAAAAAACTGTACGTTACGCTTTTAATACTCCATCAAACTTCTTATTAATATCTTGGGAATAATTTAAGCATAGAGTTAATTCAATTTGGTTGGTTTTTATAGTAAATAAGTCACCAAGCAATGTAGTTCATGAAATTTAATATTTTTTTGTCAAAAATATGATTAGAAAATTATTATTTGATAAAGAATAGTTTTAAAGTTTTTCTATTTCACTAAAGATTGAAAATAACTATTTGCAGCTTTAATAATTTGTATTGAAATGTTATTTTTTTTAAGTGTAACTCTGCACGCGTCTTTTGGAAATGCCTCGCAAATATAAATTGCAGTTAGGATCAACGGCATATAAAATACTTAACAAGAAACCGTAACGGTCGTCAAAGAAAAAAAAATGTGCTCTCATTAAGCATATTTTTTTTTCTAAAAACAAGATTCAATAAAATCAAGGTTTGACTGTGACTGTAAAAAATATTCAATAAAAATAAAATTATCTTCTTAATTTTTATTATTTACCATGAAAAGTATATTTTCTAAGAGTCAATAACTACTCACGACAACTTCTGAAATTTGATTTATTAAATGACCATGAAATATCAACATTTGGCCAGGTTAAATGTATTTCCCGAAAACTTATTAAGCGGAATATTGATTATAATTTATGTAGGCAAAGAGCCCCATCCGGTGGGTGATTTTGCCTTATTTTAATTAAAAGAATATGCAAAATTTTTACCCCATTTGACGTTACTCCAGCTGAATACATTATATTTATATTATAATATAAATGTATGTTCAAAAATTGAAACATTATTTAATTAAGCATGAACGCTTATTTACATTTAAAATGTAGGTATGCTATATTATACAAAATAGACCTATACGATTGCAAAGCTATACTGTAAATGTTAAAAGTATAATTTATTATTATATTGTATCGAGGGACGCATGCAAATCCTCTCGATGAAGAATTAATAATATTCAAGTATAACTGACGGCATTGGACGTATTTTTTTCACAGTTGCAATAAGGGTTGTTTTTACGCAGTGCGAGTTTTCACCCTTAAATTTCGAAATATGGATTTCGACGCAAGAGTTTACCGGTGTGGACTGCTCTTTAGCTACGCGGTAAATCGCCCGGGTGTGATAGTGACAGTTTTGTGAGCTCATTCCAGATGATTTTGTAATTTCACATGTTGCGTAAAAATCCTTGCTTTTATGGGTTTATGTAAACTCGCATTAAAATAGTTAGACTACACTAAGAATGAAAAAAAGTGTCAATTATAGGAATAGTAATGTCAAAATATATATTTCATTATTTTTAAAAACATGAGAATTTTAGTTGATTACATAAGATAATGTGACGGTTATTGAATTATTCATGTCGTTTCATAGCCTTGTTTTGTCAATCTAAATCGGTATCGGTCACCATTCAATCCATTTATCGATTGAAATGCGATTGGCCATGTCGATGTGATACTTGTGAGGTTATGTTTCTTTACGCTCACAAATCGATAACACAGTGTGGATAGTTCGTGCGTCACACTTAGTCTCCACGTCAAGCCGGCTTAGGTATTTTAATAAATATAATTTTAGGGTATGCCGTTAATTTTAACTCTGTAATGTTCATGGCAATATAGCGCGTCATTTACCTCCATGAATATATTTTGAGACAGCATATTTAATCGAGCGAAAAGTGTAATCCTCAGACCAATAGTTCAATATCACGTTCCTATCAAATCTAGGGATGTTATATTAATGTTATGTTTTGAAATTCTACTCTAATACTCCATCAATAGTCAGGTTTACATAGTAGAGGCATTTTTCTGAAATAAGAAAAATATAAAATTGAAGGTTAAAAATTGATTTGACAGTTGACACCAAATTAATGTAGATATCTATAATTTATGTAAACTTCCCACTTGAGTAGCAGTTTCATTTTAGTTAATCATTCTGCACGAATAAATAAATATACAGGACTGTCGAAATGTACTTTTACAATGTTGACAATACAATTTTATAGTACAGTACTTACTGTTTTTCTTATTTAATGAAATAAATTAAGTGGTGCATATAAGGACCAATGACTTTATGGATTATTAAATATTATAAACCTACTTAACACTATATTTACAGATTACTACAATACCTTTTGTACAATATTCCATAGGATTTATACAACTTTGTTTAGTTAACTATTATCACTAAACAAGAAATAATATTATTTTCATGAACTTTTTACTTAAAATATGCACGAAAAATTACATTAACAAGACATAAACTCATAATAATAATGCTAGGGCATTAGCTGCATGCTTGATTATTAATATTGTGAAAGTCGTACAGAATCCATTAAGTCCAACTATAAGTTGACGTCAACTTGTGAGCAAAAATTGAACGGTAGTTGTGTCTGCACAAAATATAAATTTTTTATTTGATCGATGAAATGAAAACGTTTCATTGAAAAAAAATGATTATAAGTAATCCACCTTTAACTGCTGTACGAAACAATAAAGTAACAGTTGAAAAATCAGTGAAACATTTAATTACCACATAAGAAACCCAATTAGAACCATCCATGAAGAAAAATAAATAAGACAAACCAAATACAGTAAAAACGTATATTAAGAATTATTACAGCTCTTTGCCTATGAAGTTGTTAATATTTTACTTTTAAGATCACTTTAATTTTGCTATTTTACATTACCCATTATACTTTGTAGAGTGTGAGACTTAAAAACTTTTGCTCTGTCAATTGTTGTATTGGACAAACCGTTGTCCATGCAGCTTAAAAATACTTCATTATATATTATATTATACTAATTTACTGTTTGAAATTTGATTTTTTTTATAATATATTTTTTTTTTATGGATTTGGTAACTTTGTGAACATTCATTTTTAATGTAAGAATAAAATTTATAACTGCTCTGTTATTTCATTGGTTATTTTACTACTTGTTTTGCCTTTTTGAGAAGCATCTTCAGACCAACTCTATCATAATAATTTTATTTATAATGATTGATTCTTATTCTTCTTATAAATGAAGGGTGGGATTTTTCTTTATTCTGGCCGCAGGAAGGGGGCTAGATACAAAAATAACAGTATCAATTACAATAAGAGTAATATTACATTATTCATTACTTGTGTTTGGAGGGGAAAATTCCATGGGAAATGTATTTAATTCTGGCGATCCGCCAGTCCTACTTTAAATTAATGGATGTTTCTCAGTGGTAAAATATGTCTCACATTTAGTAATAACCAGTAAAATAACACATTTATGAATTTTTATTTAAATTGAATCCTTTTTTGTGTTTCAGAAACATAGTTACCCATAATTGAAGTGTTTTTATATTCTGCATACAGAAATAAATTTCTAGTTTCCCAATGCAAATGAATGACATTTAAATAATATGAATACTTAAAAATTAATAAAGTGAACTCCCGATATTTGAAGAAATATTTATTTAAAACATATTAATCTGAGTGAGATAGTGCTACTTACCGCTTTATAATAAAAACAATTGTGTCTTAAAATATTTTTTCTAACATGAATATTTCTTCGACTTCGAACATGTTCAGTAAGTGTGGTGAGTACTTTACGTATTATCTAAATTAATCCATATTCTGCATGTAACTTGAATGCTTTTCATAATTTTGAAATAGAAAAATAAACTGAATAACCTATACCTAGCCCAGAGATCACTTTACCGCAGTTCATTAATAGTATGTAATGTGAAGATGAGAGTTATGAATTTGATTTTATTTACATTAGTTTTAAATACTCGTGCAAATGTGATAAATTAATTTCTGTAAAATTACATACATACATGGCATAAATATATTTGAATCTATTGCACTACTCATATTTTTCTCTTTTGTACGGAGAGTTGGACGATACCTGGCCTAGATAGTGCGTTTTGTTTGTAGTCTAATTTAAAAATAGAACACTAAAAATTGTACACTAACATTAATTTTATTTGATTAAATATGACAATATTGATATTTTAGTTCATTTGCATAATTTATACTGTTTTGGTTTTAGTACTTTTTTGAAATGTTTACTATAAAATTGAAGAAATACAAACCTTATATTCAAAAGTTATTATTATAAGATACATGTCAGTTATGAAGAGTGGCCATAAGAGAAGGTAATTTATAGTAACTGATAACAGTAGTGGATAGTCACATCATAAATATTCAAAAAGTAGCTATGTTAAAAATACCATGAAAAAACTATTGACCAATAGACAATTAATTTATATATGAGTGTTAAAATGATGTTTATGCATCTAAACAAAAAATTGTAGACTAATTTCAGAGAATCTAGAAAGTCTCGTTATCGTCATTCGTTAGGTAGAATATATTGCTACTTTTTATTTATGATTTTTTTTTATTAAAATTTATCTATTAAAAAATGTTTATATTGTCAAATTTTATATTTAAAGTCGGAATATTTAAGTTCCCTTAACTTATCTTGCTACGTCAATTATAATTTATATATCAGTTGATATTGATTGCGATGAGCAAAACTGGTCCTGGTCTTAATCAAATTATAATGGGAAGTAGTATTAGAAGATGTGTTTTATTTATTTGAAATGATGCAGTTGCACCGAGAACTGACAGGTAACATTTAAAAAGTGTGTACAAGCCTGAGAAGTCACCTAACCAGCATTAACCTTTCCCCTAACAATTTGTGATACTATTGTGCTGTTAATATTGGAATGTAAAGCTTCAGCTTGAAAAATATAGATGTCCACAACATTATCATGGCTTTAATTTTAATACAGATTAGTAATTTTCATTTTTGTAAAAAATAAATGGTTCTGTTCAAATATCTGTTTGTATGGCTTTTATTATCAAGTATTTGGTACTGACTCAGGCTCAACTGCCCATTTCACTTTTTACTCACAGATACTGTTGTAAGTTCGGCAGATCACTGTTTTAATATCTCACTATGATAAAAGAACACAACCATCATAAGAAGAGTTTTATGTTGTCTTGAGTACAGCTAATTTCAACAATATATTTATAAAGATTCTCTTATGTTAATATATAGTGATTGGACTACTTAATTAGTGTGCATTTACAGTGTAAATGTTAACAACATTCCTTTCATGTGCTAGTGATGAATAATAAACAGCAAAAATATTTCAGTGTTGATTTATTGAATATGTTGTTTTTTTTGAAATGTAACAATATTCTAATCAAAACTTCAAGAGTGCTGTTGAACTCCTGGATGCGTTTTCCATCAGTCTATATCGTCCCAATGATGCCAAAACCATGACTGCATTTTTGGCTGAGTTGAGTTAGGTGCATGGGTAGTCTAGAAATTTACCAATTCCATTATGCTAAGACATGAAAGTGCTACTGACTCTAGAAATGGATAAAAAAAATTACCTTACTTACAAAACTGCATAAATACTGAAAAGAAATCAGCCAATGGCACAAATGTGATATGTACTCGGATAAAGAAAACTCAACATGGCCGCGTTATTTGAGATGTCTGTTCCTTCTTGAATGTAAAGTCATAAAATTTGAATAATGTAGATGTCAACAATGTTGCCAAATATGAAAAATATTGGTTCAAGAAAATTTACATATCTAGTAATGGGAAGAGTATTATGAATATCTGTAATGTTGATTTTTTTTTACAGCGTATACATTCAGATTATTTAATAAACCAAGGACTATATCAAGAATAAAATTTCATTAATTATGTACTGATAGAAACAATCACTTTGAATTTCATAAATAAAACATTCATCATATTGAATATCAATTTTACCTTGTTTATTCAACCAATGCAGTTTGAAAACTTTTGTTGAAACTTTGGTTCCGTAAATTATGAAATATGGTCACCTGGAATTTCTTATATGTATGTAGATCTATTCAGCAATGAATAATAAGTTCACAACAAAGTACAGGTAAAACTCCCACATACACTCAAGTCGGGACCGTGTAATTGGGGGAGTGAATATCACACAAAATTGGGGATTTTGTTCATCCGCAAAAAATTCAAAACCAAGATTTCCCTTAGAAAAAAAAATATGGATGAAATATTAAGTTACTAATTGCCTTGTAAATGCGACCGTTCAATTGGGGGATTTGCTGCGAATATTTCAAGCCAGCGCGTAATTCGGAGTAGTGTAATTGGGGATCCTCTGTACTGTTACTTTTTACATTATGGTAATTTTAATTTTATCTTTTTCAAATAATTATAAGTTTTATTTTTTCTCGTCAGCTTAGTTTGGTTGTTAATATTCAGTTTCGTAGATGTCGGTGTTTTTGGGTCTGAGTATCTGCTACAGTGGCTGTACTCACATACGATATTATTTTACAATATTAAGTTCTATGATTATTATTCAATGCTAATATATTATTTTTTATGTACATATTAAAAAGCCATATATAGTTTATCAAATTTGCAATATTTAGCTGATCTGCATCATTATATTATTATGTAATGAAGTAAAAAATATCAGAAAGTAATATTTGATTAAAAAATTCGGTCTGGACCATATTCCGAAAATGAATTCCTACTTGAATAATAGGTGCTATCACTAATGATAATGATTCATCATAATATTATCATTATCAAAATAATAAAAAGCATTTTTTTTTCTGTCAGTAGTCCAGTTGTTATCAAGAGACCTGACGTGTATTTGGCATTTACATATCGGCTACTTTATATTAAGTTTTCTTTATTGAATCAAAACTAATAGAAAAATGAGTGTAATGAAGAATTTCAGTAAGTTTATCACACAATATTTTTACAACTGCTGTTATTGAATTGATAATATTCCGTTTTTAAATTTAAGTTTCTTTTTTAGTTGGTTGTTTTTATCATTGACCTACATTATTTTGTTTTGAAATAAATTTAAGTTTTGCCAAAAATAGCTTATTATCATTTTGTTTCAATACGACAGCAATGACATTTATTTCCATCTCGTAATTTCTGCTTTATTTCTCCGATTTATAATATGTAAAAAACGGATTCTCGAAATAACATTTTCAAATAGTTTTATTTCGAATCAGAATTCGATTTTCGATTCGTTTATCTTCTTATTGACAGTTAAAAACGTACAACGGCTAACATTTGACAAAACATAATATGTTAAAAGGTCAACGTTTCGTCCTAAAAATAGTTTTGACGTAACACACATTAATTATGTTTTCAATAAAGTAAGTTGTGTTATAAAAATAAATAATTGTGTATTGAAAACCAATTGACACTGCAGTAACTTAAAAATTATTATTTATGTATATTGTCTTAGCTACAAACACGACCTTCCAAAATCTCTACAATCGTGCTAGCATCTGAAAAAATAGCAATTATTTTTGAACTAGCATTCTATATACATATGTAATAGATTTACGAATCGATCGAATTCTAAAAATACGATTGTCATCTATCGACTTTTGGTTGTTAATAAATTTTAAAAAAGTCTAAATACTATTCGTCTTCACGGAAAGTTAAACGTCATTCGCCCCGTTTGACTGGCATCAGAATAAACGTATGGTTAAACATATGAATGTTATTTATTAAAAAAAAAAAAAAATTTTACAGGCAGTTATATTAAAAGTTGGTTAGCATTCAAAAGTCTTATGAAATGCAGTTTTGATTAGAAAGAAATGTTATCTATTTAAGTTTGATATCGTCAGCATAGAATGCAAAGGTAACTCTATAAAATACAAATTTATAGGTGAGGGTATAATGTTTTTTTAGACATTTTGTTTAATAAGTTTAATGTGGAGTAATTTTAGAATACCATCATTTAAATATCATAAATCGATGTTTTTGCGAGTCTCAGGGGCGATCGGAATTCTTCAGATTCTGGTACAGTGACGACATCTATAAAAGGATTCCTTTTAGCGAAATTTCGTGTGATTTATAAAATTTAATTACCATCGAAACTAAAAGTCAGAATTTATTTTTCAAAACAACGAGATTTACTTTATAGACTGACGTTTAGCAAAATATCATCAGCAGTCATGCGATGCTTGAACGAAAATAATGATATTATGGGTATATTAGATCAGCGATGCATACAATAATTATCTGTACACAATTGTAATACATTTTAAATTGTTTTGATGAGATATCTTTAACATTTTGTCAAAAAAAATCAACGAACAAGCCGCTAAAAATCCCCATTTGATTCTAAAAATTCTATGAAAATACCAAATTATGCAATTATAAACGAACGGAAAATTATTTGGTTAGCTAAATAGCATGATCGCTGCGAAGTATAACAGGTGAGCCTTAAGATTATTTATTAGTCGACGATTATTAATAGTAAAACAAGTCCTATTCAAAATAAAAACTAAACATGGCGCAAAATTTAAAAAAATGATTTGATTTCTAAATATGTACAGTATTATCTGGAAGACTTCATTAAATTGGAAATTCTGTTTTATTTTCATTCCAAAAAGTGTTCCATCGAGTGTTCCAGTAAGAATGTTTTGATAGAGATTTCGTAATCTTTTCATACAGTAGTTTCTAAATAAATTGAAACGATAGAATGACCCTTCAAATTTACGATTTTTTTCTAACCTTATCTGCTCTATATGTGAAGCAAAAATGGAGTTCTGATAAAACATATTAATATAAGTTTTTACGATAGTTGTTTTCACGTACCGGCATTTGCGCAACTGCCTCTAGCAACAGAGTTCAGAGTTATTATGAGTTGAATATAAATCTTTTTTGACTGATTATATAAGTGCGACATAACTGGTGGTGGTGGGACAACCAAATTGATGTCTATGCGGAAAAATACATTATTTATGGGCTTGTAGTACCTCTACCGCCAGTTGCTATTCAGTCCCTCAACTTCTATTATATAAGTGCAACGCCAAATAATGACTTATTGCCCCGCTATGCCACGTTTTGGGATTGGACGGATGGCGGGACAGCAACATTGCATACATTTGAACGCCCAGTTATGATTTTGTTGCACGCGCAATAGCGTTTACTATTCGACTATAGGACCGCAAGTAATATAACATAGTGATTTTTTTATGCCCAGTTATGGAATAAACTTTCATTAAACACAAGTGAATCTCCGATTGTTTTGATTTAAAAAAAAAGTCTTCGTTATATATAACTGAAGGATTTGAATTTAAATCGCATCGTTTGCAATGTTCGTCCGGTCTGGACAACGAATAATGCCAATCTTAAGAAGCAATGATCTTCAAATGTTATTCAATATACAAGATGTAGCTTTTTTATAACTTTGAAACGTGATCGACATATCTACCGTAACTTGGGTTCGGTGAACTTTTGGTTTGATTTTTTCGTCATCTATTTTTTTCGACTTCTGGAACGAGTTTTTATCGATGACCAGATACTCGCGCGGCTGTTAAAATCACGTCCAATCCCGTTTTTTTTAAAATACATATATTGATATATTTAACTCAATGCGAACCGGGATGTTTCATTGTGATGATTTAAATATTCCTTCTCAAGCCCTTAAGATATGTGTTAGTTACTTTAGTGCTATTAATAATATATTCGTTAGACATGGCAGTTATTATAAATTGATTATTCTTGATTAATAGTTTAATCATTTCGATAGCTATAATTCATGATATATCCATTGATTTTCTGGTTACTTCCCTTGTTTTTGTATTTCGGCATTTTCAATTTCAAGCTTATTAAAGATATTTTTTAATACCCATGTCGTTTGTTTGGACCTAACTATTTGAAACAGGTATCTGTTTGAATTTCCTTAAAAAACGTTAAGGGGTGTTTGATATAGGCAAAGAGGAAAATAACTTAACATATTGGGGGAAAAACACTGCCTGTATTACTATTACCGAATGTTCAATAAGTCACGTATCATAGTTTGTTTCTGTACCACTTTTATTGAATAACATTTTAATAACTGAATATTTATTTTTAGAGCCATATCCTTGAAATATATTTTTTTTATATTAAAGCTAACTATTATAACTCTAACTCATCAAAACCATTCTTCATTTAAACATTAATTGCACAGTAAGGTAGAATACTGTCAAGTTTTTTTCACCATGTTGATTTCTAAGTTGCCATTTTCACGCCGTTCTTTCTTACAACGTCTTTATATCCTACCTTTTCTTATATTGGTCCAAAACGACTGGTTCAAAATATGTAGAATAAATTTGGATCTTTTTCAGAGTAATAGGAATGTGAAAGATTTTGTATAGTAGTTATGGTAATCGGCGCATACTTATCTACATGCCATAATAAACAAACATGCTGCAATAAATACCGAATAGCTATTTTTCCATCCAATGACAGCATTTCCCGTCATTAAGGAGACAAAGAGATCGTGTGCCAGTTGTAAACAACCAATTGTACCACGATCTTAAAGAAAACGTTTTTTTTTTATAAATTTGTGTTGACCATTTTTCACAAGATATGGACGGCCAATCAATTAAGAAGTATTTTTAAATAATTTATTCATTCGCGTCATTAACCAATCATGACAATAGGCAATCTTTGTTTTAAGTGTCTATCATTCCTAACCGTATCGCATACAGATATTTAGTGGTTTACAATGGAGATCTAAAAATAAGATACCAAAACTGTGACATTATATAAATGCTGATTTGTAATTTGAAGAAGAAAAGTTATTGGCGGATTGAAGATAATTCTGCTGGCCATATATACTCCGAATAAACGAGAAAAACTGTCCAAAAAAATCTTAAAAACAGCTATTTTCCAAGAAAGAGTGTCACAAAATGTGAAAATTTTCACTGGCCTATAAGATACAAAATAATTTATTATTTTTATACGACAAAGTTTCATTAGTGGTTTTAAATATGAGCAGAGTAGTTTTCGCTCATCGTCTGACTGAATGAATATTTTAAAAGTGCTCTTAATAAACGAAACTGGTCCTGTAAAATTTTTCAGTAACATGTTTTTATACCGATAACGTATCAAATACTTATTCGCTAGAGTTTGTCCTCCACCGCATCAATATACATATATTATATAATAAAAATAATAAAACATTTTTAGTACTTTTCCCACATAAAATTTATTAGATCATGGCCGGTTTCGCTCATGGCGAGCATTGTCAACTGATCTATATTATATACATATATTATAAACTAACGATTTTTACTTTTATATGAAACATAAAAATTTTCGCCCACCGAGCTACATAGTTGGTAACATTGACATCACATGTACTAATCAATATCTTTTTATTGATTTCAGTATAACATTTATAAGAAACAAACTCGTATGAACTACTTATGCCCACTACTAAAAATAAATCATCAGTTTTTATTTCTTTGTATGGGAAAAATACTGTTTTTAAGACTCTTTTACATGACTTGCTATGATAATAAAAGTATCAATACAAGTGTATTAATTATTATGATGAAATATAAATCGTTACTATACTGTTAAAATGCAAACACTGCAAACATTTTTTTTTTTATAGATTTATCTGGTAGCTTATATTTCACCTTTTGGACCACGAACGAATTTAGGAATAAATTATTCTATGATATTGTTTGTAAAGATGAATTATAAACAATGATACTTTGAAAATGTAAGGTATACTTAGCAACACCACGGTGAAAAAAAAATAACAATTTATTTTAGTTCTACAGAAATTATTTTATGTATGGTCGATAGCTATTTCGGCTTACGCCATCGCCAGGACTATATTTCTGTAGTCAGAACTAGTCAGTCTATAGTCGATGAGTCTTAAGTCAGGTCTGTGGAGTCGGTAAAAAAAAAGTCGACTCCGACTCCAACTTCAACATTGACCAAAAACACGACTCCGACTCCGACTAAAAAAGTTTAATACACACTTATATACTTAATAGTCACTTTTTTTTGCCTAATTTTCCTACTTATGTGTATTCAATTAAATATCAACCCTACCAATCCGGCCAATAGCCAATTTTGACATATAATATGCAAAAATAAAAAGTTCAAAATTTTCGATTCCGAGTACGTGTCCGGCCAAATCGCCGCGACGACTCCGACTCCGACTCCACAGTCCTCAGTGATGAGTCTTAGTGATGATGGCGAAAGCCGAAATAGCTAATTTGCCCTAAAAAAATCATGTGTGCTTTACATTATTTTGGTTATACTTTAAACATTACTCATAATACAATAAATATTACTGAGATACATAGTCACTGGTTTGATGTCGCTGCTTCGTGCCCTCCAGATCACTCGGAGAGCGGCCTTATAGAAATGAGGTAACTGTTCCGAGTAACGGTGATATACCCCTCTTTGTCACTCTACCTGTAAAGTTCATCCACCTGAGATAGTTTTGTCTTGCTCTACTGCAGAGTCCAACTCGAATCAGGGCATTCTTCGCACCGAATTTATTGTATTCAATTTTTCGGTCGGATCTGTATGGAGCCAACTGAATTATCATTTTTCAAGAGACGATTGACATTCAGATTGCCTATTTTCGAGCAGCCGCAATAGCAGAATTATTGGATATCAACGCAATGTAAATTTGTTAAGTTCGTAAATCCAAAAAACCCTCCTTCGTAATATTTACTATCAGTGCGAAAAATAGAACTTTTTTGTGAAGCTTTACATATGTGTTACATTCATGCTATATTTTTTAATTTACCTTCACGAATTATAAATACCATCCATAACTTTACGTTACCTTTTCGTGAAAACTTCTTCGATACATAATTTCAATAGATAAAATACAATTCTGATAATATTTTGGTATTTTCGTAATTTGATACTTTGGATAGGGCGCACGATAATAGCTCCGCGGGCATAGGGTTAAGAATCCCTGATATAATATACATATATGCGAACAAAAAATCTTTTACGCGTAATTCTCGATTTATAAATAGCCACAGACAATGCTTAATCATTTTTATAGAACTAAATATAAAGCTATTTTTTAGTACAAATATTAATACTACTTAATTGAGCTATAAGCCAAGAGTAAATGGAAATTCAATCAATGATTTCGATAGTATTTTAAGTAAACTTTTACAAGCTATTTTTTTAATGCACTCATAATATCTGACTGTCTCGAAACGAAACAATTGTTTTGTATTTGTTATCAGCCATATAAGTCAGCTTTGTCATCTTTTGACTTTTGAACTGAGTACAGTTTGTTTGATACTTCCTACTGAATGAGTTTCCCTTCGAATTGTATTTTGTATACGGCTTCATAGCACGATAGATCGCGTGATCGTCTGAACCCGATTTTAATATAAATTAGTCAGTCATAACATACGACGGTACTTAATTAAACTTTCATGTATATTTGTTAAAATTCCTACTATATTTGGAGACGTTGATATTATCAAAAGTGGTGTCAATATGTTACGAAAATTTTACTTTAGGCTTCATGCGATTCTCAGTTAATTGGCATATAACATTTGTAATTTTGTGTCGTTTCGTTCATGTTTTGTAAAAAAACATTTTAGCGAAATCTAGTCATGTAAAAACAGACAATTTGTCGATTCAATGTAGGCTTTTGTAAGTAGGTTTATATGTAATCAAATACTTACTTATTATTTTGACTGTTAGATAGCGAAAGTAAGAAAGATAAATAAAATGTCAGTAGTTCTAAAATTATATAAATAATTTTAATTATATCTCATCAAAATATATTTAGCGGAAAAATAATTGAAAACATGCGACCTTTGAATAAAACTAGTAATTGACGTTCCAATGTCTAAAAGAATATTCATTTCAGGCGTAGTCGTTTCAAACAAATACCGATGTTCGTAATTCGTTTAAAAATTCTATTAAAAAACAAACGAATGTAGTTTACGTACACTATGCCAGAATAATTTGGAATTCGTTTTGTATTTATGTGTCGTATAACTGTGGTTATATTAATACAAATTATAAATTCCGAGCGGAACCGGGTGGAGCCAACATTTATATTAATTATCAATCGTAATGTTGGATTGATCGATATAAATGCAAATCTTTCTTAAAAATGGACTGTCAGATGATTCAATGGAATGACTCGTACATAATAATTTATTGTTATTAGTATCGATCTCGTCTTGACAATAACAGATTATTTTTTAAATGTCGCGCAAAACCGTTCAATGCTATCCTTGATTTAGCCGGGTCGTGCGTTCAGTTATTATGCCGTGTTGACTCGCCACTTTTTAATCGATCGATCACTTTTGTTGGAAATACGTTTTTTGTAGCCTTCAGTTTTCATATTTTGCAAATGAATGCTCTTGACTCGGCGCGCTCTTATTCCCACCTCCAGGGGCTTACCAACAGATGTGTAACTTTACTTTTCGAATAGATGTGATGATAGACAAAAAAATACAACACCTAGGTCCCAGCGGTTCATCGTCACGTATCATTATCGAAACCGGATTTTTTTTTAAATATTCGAGACCAATTTTGGCAACCTTTATAAATTATTGACAACCTTTGATCAAAATTAAGAATTCCAACCACAAGGTGTCACTGAGACATCACTTAATGTATGCGTTGGTTATATTATTATAAATTATCTAATAATATAGTTTTGAAGTAATTGTTCACCGATTTTTATTGAAATTTCACTGAGCTTATTTATATACAAATAAAAAAGTTAAAATCAACTGTGTATGTAAACTTTTTTTAAGCTTTTGTACAGTCAATGAAAATTTAGTATTTCATGACATTACAATACAATAATGTATTATTTTTAATTCAATATTTTAAATCTTCAATATGGACATCTAACAATTATGTAGATATTTGAAAATTTATGACATAAATTCTCTAAAGGTTCATAAAAATATTGATTGAGAAGATACTCCCTCGTATTGCAAAACGTAGTATAAAATTGTGGAATTCATAATATTAGGAATTTGTTTGATTTCTCCATAAACAAAAATATATGAAACTTAGTTGATTTGATAAAATCCGACGTTCTAGAACGAATAAAGTCGTTCTCAATAGAAAGCACAATAATTATATGGAAGACGTTAATTTATTTTCAACAGAGAATGAGAAGTCTTTGTTAGTAAGTATGCTATTTTTGTTTTAAGCCACAGTTTGAAACGATTTATATATCTATTAACATTCCAAATTATTAATTCACGCCTACATAAAAATATTGGTCAAATATTTTGAATATAAAATTTAAGATCGATGTCAACAGAGGTAATATACTGTAAAAATAAATTTCCATATAAAAGCGCCAGTTATTGAGATCTACTAAGATAACAATCTGTATACCTACTTCTTTGAGACATGTATCTTTTTTAATTCTTAAATATTTCCTACATTGATGTTATTTTGTTATTTACAGTGGCAGTCTTGTGCAATGTGAATTTATATAAAATTAAAATGATTATTTTCATTACCAGTGTTTTCAATGTTTTGTAAAGCCTCGTCTATGAAATTAACTTGACGTTACGCAATGGCTGTTTCATTAAATAAAATAAATAGCAAATCGGACACAACAGGAAAGATATTGAAATATATTGTCTTTTATTTGCCGGAAAATCATTGAAAGTGACAATTATTTTGATCGGTTATTAAGTGGATCGAATTTAAATTTTGCTGACAGTATAACATCGCACTCATTGCCACTTAATAAAATACAATTAATCGTATCGTGTTTCCACTATATTTAAATTCTAACACGTGTACCCAATTAAAATTAAATGGAGAATACATTTAAATCGTAGGTATCTGTCAAACAATTCTTAAATACATAAGGGTACAAGCTCTACCATCTGATTTCGTCATAGAATCAGATTTGCATAGACAAACAAAGTAAGTACAAACAAATTTTTGAATTCAGAACAAAATTACTTAATAT
This sequence comes from Himalopsyche kuldschensis, assembly GCA_028554975.1. Classification (NCBI taxonomy): domain Eukaryota; kingdom Metazoa; phylum Arthropoda; class Insecta; order Trichoptera; family Rhyacophilidae; genus Himalopsyche; species Himalopsyche kuldschensis. The sequence goes on from JAHFWI010000003.1 coordinate 21,651,075, forward strand.
TCAGTTTACAGTTCTAAATACATATATACAGAGCGGCTTTACTTTACTGCTGGATCTAGTTGTAATGACATGAATTCAGAGTATTAAGACCGTTGGAAACGGATAGAAATTCTGTGGGCAAATAACATCAATTCCGAAATTTTATGCCACGATGACACATTTAGTCCAGTTTTATTTTCCCGCCATTTATGTAGTAAATATACAAACATTTTTTTGATAAAAAAACATTGGATCTTATTAGCTTATTTATTTACAATGGGTCTATAACTCTATACTTTCCTATTTACCTAACACCTTCGTTCGTTCGTTACTGATAATTCGTATTGTTTATTCGACGTATTATCATTTGCTTTTTTCAACCAGAAACAAAAGCTAGCTAGTTTTAAAAAAAATATTTTGAGAAATCTTTCATCTTCCAAAATGAACTATTTTAGCGATCTAATAAAACGCCATCAGTGGGCTTATTAACTGTATTTCTTTATTTATGATAATAATTGTATGTGTTTTATAACATTATTACTAAATTAAGAGTCATTACTGATGGTTGCCCAAAATATCTTTTGTCAATACATGCTCTGTGCTATACATTAGGGACATATTAATTATTATTGTCATTCATTTAATTAAATATTTAACTAAATTAGTTAGTGGGCAGTATTCTTACATTGTGGTAACCCTAAAGACAGGTTTTAGTGAGAGGCTTGCTTTTCTCTCGCCATGTTTTGCCTTTCCATATCTCCAGACTTCCTCATTACCAGTTACCTTCTGAAACTCGACAATCGTTTGTTATTTGCAATTGTAGGATTCGTTCACAATAATTATTGCCCTTGTCATTTCCCCTGTCTATCATTAATTGCACAATACGCAATGATGGTTCATTTATTTTTAAAAAGTTTAGTGAATTGAAACTGTAGATTCACAAGAAGAAACTATACATTCTATCCGACATATTATGCGCAGATTAATACAAATTGAGAGAGTGTGTGTGTGCTATGCGCTACAAATTTACGCCCTCATTTACAAAGATACACTCAATGCGCATATACTGACAGAGAAAGAAAGAGAAGTTACAGGTGGGCAGTTTAACTAAGAAATATATATCGTACAACTATTCATCCATCATAACTTATTTAAACATAGATAATTAGAATTATTAATCGGGAATATAACCTCTGGAGATTTTTTCCCCATATCCTCTCCCTATTTTGAGCATATGGCCGACACACGGTGCCTCTAGGATTCTCTATCACCCGCCATCTCCTCACTTCCTCCCAAATCATCCTGGCGTCCTGTAGCTTCGCTGAGTACACCCTATGGATGGTAATCAACGGCCTTCCGGGACATCGGAATTCATCAAGTTGATAGAAGAGACGGGCAGGATTCAGGCTCCCCTGGGGGCATCCGCAGCACATTTCCAAGCCAGGTCCATCGTCGCCTTACTTCGTCGAAATAACATTCGAAATTTATTATATCAATAAAATAATATGGCATTTGATAACCTTGTGAAGTCTCACGAGGAGCGAATAGGTTTAAATTCACATAAGGTTTCCAAATTTGGAAAATATCCTAACAGTTATTTAAAAGTACAATACTGCCATGGTTCAGGTTCAGTTCAGTTTCGTCCATTAGTTTTTATTAATGCGGCTGTGACTTTTTAGAGTTCTCTGATAAAGCAGACTCAAACCTCTTTTTATGTGATTTAAAATGTATGTAATTTTTTAAATATATTTTTGGGACTATATAAACGCACATATGTAATAACGTCATTAACAGCGAGTTGTTCACATACTGTACCTGCAAAATCCTGTATTTCATCTGTTTATTACAATGTGACCTTGAAATATACGCCCTTTTACATGTTATTTTCTCATAGTCATAAGTCATATCTTTTTTTGTGCGATTTTCCGCGGAACGCATCTACCGCATAAAACAAGGTTTAGGTGTTTTCTGTACGTACACAATATTTATACAGAAAACCTTTTTCTTTTTGTTGGTCAGCAAGTTGAAGTAGTCGGATTCATGTTGACTGATTGTATGAATATCAATTAATATTTAAAAAAAAATCTCGAATACACCCTTCGCAAAATGATTTTTCGTTTATAAAACAACATGTTTCTCAGCATTGCGGAAGATATCAGTAGAACTAAGTTGTAGTGTGAACGCAACTTTACATCGTGAGTCACGCCAATTTATGAACGCCTTCTATAATATTTTAAAATATGATTATTATTAACAGGATTAACAAACAGTACTATTCGCTCTCATACGGAACTTAATACTCGATCCATTGGTTAGAAGCTACAATTGTGACTTTTCTAAACAAATATTTTTATATTTTTAACGGCTTTTTTGTTTATACGTCGTAAAAAATAAAACAAAATTATTTATACTTATTTCGTAGTTGTGTGTAATGATCGGTGCTGGTTTCTCTCATCGCTCATCATCAAACATATTCCATTTTGTAACATATTTTATCACTATCGATTTCAAGACTGAATTTCCCTTATCAATGTAGATTTATAGTTTTTCATAACAATCTGCACAGTACTAATAATTCATTTTATCTCGATATTGAAATATTACCCTTATGCTGTTCTCCCTAGTCAAAAAAAACAATTTAGTTGAACATAATACGTCTTTATTTCTGTGTCAATCTACGAGGGTGATTTACACCCCTTATTTGTGCATATAAATAAAATGAAAACAGTCACTAATTCACGGAAAAACAGTCTGCGGTGTTCATTTTTTCAAGCTGTGTGGTGGAAAATTGACGATTTTTTTAAATTCTTTTCGAACCACTGCCACTAAGAATCCATACGCTATTTTAGCTGTACATGCGCTACAAGTCGTGCGCCAAATGTTATGTACCACTGCAATAAGGTCAATGACTTGTTTCATTGTCAACTATTATTGTCTATGGCGCGGGTATTCAACCTATAGTTAAACTTGGGCCACACTAATTGTAGTGTAATTGTTCCGAGCTACATATAAGGTGTGAATACAATACATAATAAAAAATCGTCTTGCTTTTTTATTATGAAATTTAGCAGGGTGAAATAAAATGAATGGTATATAATATATAATTTTGACTTTGTGATAGCAGCGCGTCCACGTATGGTGGGATAGAAGAGTTAAAGTCTTTATTTACTCTCGAGAATCTTCTCAGAAATTATGCTTTTAGTATTCATCTTGGAAATAGTTTCTCATAAATATAATATAAGTGCTGCCAAAAAGCGATAATATTAATAAGGCGTAACGAGGAGAATATTTCTATCTTGGAAGATAGGTCTTAAATTCTATGCTATAATTCCAGGAAAGTGTATTACTTTATGTTCAATATCTGATTGCAACTCTTAGTATTCCATTTTTAAATTTAGAGATGACATTTTGTTTTTGAAGAATTTGTGATTTTTCATTTGCTGCATTTTGTTCGATGTTTGAAATAAGATTTGTTACTTTCTGTGACTTTGACTTGTTCTACGTAAAGCTTATTTTTGAAAGCCGTAGTAGTTTGAAATATGGCCGTGATTAGTTGGTTCATACCCTGAAGACGCATGTTTATATCATTTAAATGAGTGGTCATATTCGCTGATGTAATCGCAGGATACGCGTCGACTCAAATATCGACGCCAAGTTGTTAGAATCTAACGTCTTTTGTAGCTACTGCATCAGAACAACCCCCTTCGATGTACAGCATTCCATTGCTTGAAATATTTCGCGCGGTGCGCTGGAGCATCGTGCGATCGAATTTGAAGTAAAAAACATTACCGCATTACTAGTTGCCTAGGGCCGCGGGTTGGACAAGCCTGGTCTACGGTGAGTTTTAGACCAGTGCCTGTAAAGATTTTTCACTACCGTGTGTTTAAATAATGTGTTTTTTTTAAATAGGTTACTAGAATGTTCTATTTATTTCCTTAGAAGCGTTAAAAAAATCTTAAAATAGCAATATTATTGAATATGTAAGAATTCATTACTACGAGCACTAATGAAGATGATATAAACAGTGAATAATGACACTTCGGAAATCGTTTAGGAACTTGAAGGTAAATTAAAGTCCTAAACAATTTAGGATTTCGACTGATGGCGCTTGATAGAACTCATGGAAAAGTACAAAATTTAAACTCTTAAAGTTAATAGCTAATTTTTTCAACTAAACACCAACAATAAGGATACGTAAGGGGTTTTCTTGAATCTTTCCCCATTCGAAGGCGTCAGCTGACAGAATCTTCACTTAAAATTAACCGACTTTCTTACTTACAATTCGAGTTTGGCATTTTTAAATTATCTTTCCTCATGCAAAAGTACATGTATTATTTTGAAATACGCCGACGTCGAATTACGCGAGTAAATTATAAGAACGAGTGATCTCACATAATGAATCAGTACATATTTAAAAAAATATATTTTAAAATTTATATTTAGTTATGAAGTGGTTGAGGCGCTTTTCGTAATGCGATATTATTGTATTATATTATATCACTATCCAGTTACTAAGTCACTTTTTTAATGGTGAACCGTTATGGAGCCTATTGTCGTAAAAGGCTAAATCATGTTTTACCGAGATTATTCATAATAAATTTGTCTAGGCTAGGCGAACGCGAATATTAGATGCTCACGTTGTCAACCATTTATTTTGCAATTCAATAAATTTAATATGAAGCAATGTTTTTTTTTTTAAATTTTACACGTTTCATATAAACCATGAATCTGGCAAAAAAACGTAACGTCAAAAAAATTCAAACAAAGAGGTGAATTTGAATCATTAAATCGTTACTATACATTATAGTGTATTTTTTAATTGTAATGATTGAATCAAACTTATATATTTTATCTTTTAAAAAATGGAAAATTTTTCTACTAGAAAGACACCACTTGGTATTGTGTAACTGGTGTTATTAAACGTAGGTATTAAGCATGCATGTTACACACACTTTCATCATAACTCACGATGTCCAGAGTATCCCTTTAAGCAGTGGCGGCTGGTGACAGAGTATTAGGGAGTACAAAAAAAGATTCAACTATTTTTGCAAAAGTTCTTTCCTATTCATTGGATTTTAAAACACTTCTATAACATAGACTTTCAATTCAGATGTTCGCAATACCAACGGAGTGCCAGTCTTATGAATTTTTGGCTGTCCGTAGTACGAAAAAATAGTTGAATCTTTTTTTGTACTCCCTAATACTCTGTCGCCAGCTGCCACTGCCTTTAAGTAAACGATTATATTATAATCGTCGTTCTTTCTTCGGTCTGCGTTTTTTAAAAATGTTTCAGTGCTCAACCCCACCCCACCCCTCTTATTAGTATGCGATGGAATAATTTTAGGCGAAGATTAATTTTTCTAAAATAAAAACAAATTTAATCATATATACAGCATTATACCAACATATTAAGCTACGCAATCGGAGGGAGTATTGAGACGGCGAAGTGTTTCGAAACAACGCCATTGGTTTTATATATAATTGTAACGTAACTATTGCTGTGTAAAAAAAATAACGTAGACCAGTGTTTCATCTTATTTACGACGTTATCAGAATGGGAAGCGTTGCTATTCGCGTCTATGAAATAATTTCACATTTTTTCACTAAGGTATTTTTTGCCATCGTATCCTGTGATAGCTGTATATAAAATTGATCATATTCTGACACTATTTTCCTGTCTCACCAAATTGCTATTTGGTTCAAGTAACTCGGGGTTCAAATAATTTTTTTTTGCTTCATTTTCAGAACAGGCTTTGGCCAATATTACTGGAGGAGAGGTTTTTTGTAAAGGTTTTTTTGTTATCGCTAGCCTTTATTTTTTATAGTCCATAGCAGCGATTCTCAACTTCTGTATCGCGACAGAAGATGATATAACATTTAAAATTATTTTTTGCTGTGGGGCTCACCCCGCCCTTGCTCGACCTTTTCAATCTTAAATGCAATCAATCAAAATATCGACCCAGACTTATCTAGTGATTTCCACAATTCGTTGTTAAAACGATACATCGCTACAATTTGTGATTCAGTTCTCCCATTTTCGGCAAATAATCAATTAAGCAAATATGTGATACTAAGTCTTAAAATCATTAATTACTCCGTGGATTAATAATTTTCTAAATGATTGATGATATTCGCAAAATTTCCACGTACTTTTTAAAGATGATTTTGCAGGCGTGTGGAAGTGATGGGATTCATATCTGTGTGTATCCCTATCAGAAAATGTTGAGAACAACTAGGTTATGTCGTATGTTTTGTAGATATAATTACGCGGTTATTTATGCGACTTGCGAATCAATATAAAATGATAAATTTATTTGCATCAAGTTCAGAACTTTTACAGAAACAACTAAATAAACATTCTGATACTATGTTTTAATGATGTTGTTTCTGGAATGCATTTAAAATTCACATTATACAAGTTTTTGTATTTGTAATATAAATTCATTGATGCTACTTGTTTATTTAAGCAGTCATTCAAAACGGAAATTTATTAATATCCCAATAAATCCTTCTTTACAAGATGGAATTAAATGTCAAGTAAATAAACATCCATAGAATTTTCATAATGTATTTCAACTTATTAGATAATAATTATTGCCAGTGAAATTTAATAAATGAACATAATCCAACGACATTGACCACTCAACAACAGGCTTGGAAAATACATTTAAATCCACATACCTAGATATCGGCAATCTTTTAAACCGAACATTCAAAATATTTTTTGATTTCGTGGCCGAATTAATTTTTAGATTTCTCATGTCATACATACATATCGTGGGTGTAGAACAGTGGTTCTCATGTGCGGCCACCAGAGGGTTTTGCTGCGGCCACGAATAGCTTCATAGTTAATATTGATATTTAATAAAAATAGGTTTTTACTAGTTAATTTGTCAACAGAGACACTGAAAATTAAATATTTTGTATGCATTGCATTGTGCATCAAGAATTGCTAGTTAGCAATATCTCAAAACATACATGTTTAGGTCTTTTTGGCAAAAAAGACTCTTTTCTCTCTCGAAAAAATTTGGTGCGGCCACCAGACATTTCCGTAGTATCGCTGATGTTCCTAATGCGGCCACAGCCAAATTTTACGTGAGAACCACTTGTGTAGAAACATACGGGCGTAACTACAAAAATGGCTGTTTTGAGTTAAATATGGCATTGTCATGCTCAAATGCAGTTCTATAAGATATAAAAATATGACACTTGTACGATGAGCGGTTTACCAGATATTGCTCGGTTTTTCTGCAAATCCGTAAGCACACAGTTCAAAATTGGAAACTGTTTTGCCATTTATCTCAGTTCGTTGTTTTTGTAGTTTCGCCCGTATGTTCCTACACCCACGATATATAGATTGTACTTGAAAATTTAAGATATACATATATACAGTTATATCTGATATGAGGTAATAATCATTATCTTTATAAATATCTGTTACATTATTTTTATCGGCTTTATGTTATATCATAAATTTTTCATAATTCATAAATGCGATAAGATTATTACGATCTCATAATCCCAATCAATAACACCTGGGTATAACAATATTTTTATAACCGCGACCAATAAACTGAAACACATTCCCCGGACGATACATTTTGGTTCAAGTTAATTATGTACGAATATTTTTGCACAGGTGTTCTTGCGATAAAGATATAAGTAAAAGATTTTATTATGTTTTAATGCAATTTTCTTTCTTATCAAAAAATCTGTAAGAAATAAATCACAAGATTTCTTATCAATAAAATCTTCAATCACTGGAAATTTAATTTTTACATTATCTGGATCATTATTATTAACCGGAAGAGAAAAAACAACACATTTATGTTCAAGATCACACATATAAATTGAAAAAGTTTTAATTTTACACTAACCTGACAGGGATTATAACCCAGACAATCTTGATCGCTGGGGCAGAGCTCTTACCACTAGACCAGTGGTCGGCAATCTTATTCGCCAAAGAGCCAAATATCAACATTGCAACAATAAAAAAAAATGGGAGCCAAATCTCTCTATTGATTTAATACACGATTATTATAATTTTAGACCTTCATTAGTTGTGGGTACACTGAATAAAGCTCGATTTTATACTTCATAAACGCGAGTTTTTTCAGCTGATCATAAGAGTAAGGAATACTTTTCCAGGCGTTGAAAATTATCATGTCTTCCTTTTCCAGGTCTTTTAAAGCAGGCCACTTGTGCTTTAAACTAAGTTCACATTTATTTTTCTCCAATATTTCCAAATCAATACAGAGACGTTCAAATTTTGAGCTCCATATTTCCTTGTTTTTTAAATCCAGCAATTGTACTTCAAATTTACCAATGTCGATGCCAAAAGGAGAAAATTTCAAATTTGTTATAGTAAGAGGGTTTTTGAAGAATGCTAAGGTCGCTTTGCTATTTTTAAATTCTTGAAAACTGCTGAGAAATGCTTCCCTTATATTTAGAATGGTTTTTAAAATAGTGTTTATTAATATTTGAATTATTTTCTTGGCGATGCTTCTGCAGGCTCGGAAAGTGAAACAATGTTTCCCTTCCTCAAAATCTTGAGCAAAAGTGATAATTTATTTTAGAATGAAATTAATTCTTCTTACATCGAAAATACTGTGATTATGTCTGAGCCGCATGAAGGGGCCAAAGAAGCCGCATGCGGCTCCGGAGCCGCACTTTGCCGACCACTGCACTAGACCAATGGCTCTCACGTAAAATTTGGCTGTGGCCGCATTAAGGACACCAACGGTGTACGAACATGTATGGTGACCGCACCAAATTTTTGGATTGAATATTTTTTTATCAATAAGACATAAACATGTTTGTGTTTGAGTTTTTGTTGACTAAAAAATCTTGATGCACAATACAATACATACAAAATATTCAATTTTCAGTGTCTTTGTTGAAACAATTAACTTGTAAAAACAAATTTTTATTAAATATCAATATTAACCATGAAGCTGTTGGTGGCCGCAGCAAAATCCTCTGGTGGCCGCACATGAGAACCACTGCACTAGGACATAGACATTTTTGTTTAGCATTATTACTGAGTTGTCAATGCTGTGGGATTTATTTGCATTATGTCAAGGGATTAAATACCCGAATGGAGTTTTTCATTCGTTTATTTTTATGCCGATTTATGGGTTTTAATCCACACGCATCTAATATTTTGATGCCTCCCTTCAACACTACTGTTAAAAACGATACAAAAACACATAGTTGTTTCTGTGTAACAAAATATTTTTACTAGAAGCATTCATTTTATAATGCTAAAAACAGTATATTTGCATATGTACGTATTTGAAAATAGTTTCAATATTTTCCGATTACGGCGCCATAGTTGTCAATATTATCGGAATGGAAATTATCATACTTATCACTTTTAAGGTGTTCACTGTCAATACTTGGTGGAAAGGCATTATAATAAAAATAATTTTATCATAATACTTTTGTTATTTTAACTATTGTCATTTTAAATATCGGGCCACATGACAGACAGAACTTCAACTAGATAAAGTTATATTGTATATTATTTCCTTTCTGTAAATTACCTACTAGTTAAAAGATAAAACTTTAAAAGAATCATAGGTTTTACTTATTTAGATTACCATCAATATTTCGCAACTTACACCCCACTTTCTTATCGTCTCTAAATGTCGCTATTTTTAGCTGTAATTAAAACACAGACATGCAATATCAATGACGTCGATTCACTTATAACCCTCATCTTAATTTCCTTTACCACATATTTTTTAAATCCTTTTAAGAAATAACACAATTATTTTAAAACTGAAATAATTATAACATTGTATTATCAGAAGGGTAAAAACTGAAATAATATGTTTTTTTAATAAATTATATTGTGTAATAACCGTGCCATTTATATTAAACTCATAACATTTTTATGTATGCGTACATTTAAGCAGTACTACATGCTACTTGTAATTAAGTTTGTTTAAAGTAATAAAATCTTTCATTAGTTTAGGGGGGCTATCTTGTGTGATTAAAATTTATATTGCATGTAAATGTTTAATATCGAAGCGAAACCGGTCTCACCCCCACTAAATTTAAATAAGATATATACTTACTATACATGGTTGTTTTCATTGTATCTTGATTCAAATATGTACATATAGAAACCTGATTGGATTTCAGTACCGAGTACTCACAGTCCCACTATGTATACGGTGACCATACTTTACGTTATTTTATGAGACAGTTCTTAATTTCATTTGCATGTCTTTAATTATTTTCAATAACCATTTGGTTATATATTTTCCAAATTTAAATAATCATTACAATATTAGCATGAATCACAAGGCCCACACAAATATAATACGGGCACTCTAGTCGGGTGGCGCCGCGTCTGATAATGCGTGTTCACAAATTGTATCTTTGAGACTGCGGTGTCACAGTAATGAGGTAAGTTTACGCCTTTTGAGTTTTAACACGTATTCTATATTGGAATATGTGGGTCCGTGGCGCAGTGGTCAACGTCGTTGCATTCTGTGACGGTCGTCCCAAAATGAGCAGCATTTTGTCAGGTTAAAAATTCCCTCTGATCCATCCGATGCTATAATCGGGGCGTAGCAAGAGCGGCCAGCTAACCACTAGTCCTGTCCTAGACCTTGACTTTTGTATTCCTAATTTCATCGAAATAGAGAGAGATTTAATGAATTGATACCGCATGATGTAGTAGGGTATCAGAACTCTCTCGGACGATCTTATTATTACCTCAATGATAATAAGACCTAAACGATTAATATAACGCGAATAAATTCACTAAAATGTTATAAAATCTTGTAACCGATTTCCAGAAACGACGTCTCTCGTTTAGTTCAGGCGCGACCGTTTCGCGTCGGTTGGTTGAGCTCTTCGCACACTTGAATCGTACTGTATAAATACGCCTGTTTAAAGCCATTTTTTCTCAGTTATCCTCGCAGTCTAAGTCGACAGTCGCTCCTGCCCTCCGGACGGCAGGAATTCGCAATATAATCGTTTGGTATTACGCTTTTAAAATGTGGTTGTAACTGCAATGTATCTGTGTTTGTAATCGACAATGTAATCTGATTTGAAAAATAAACTAGCTCACTCTCAGATAGAGTGCGGTCAAGATAATGCCGATTGAAATCTTTACTAGAGATACCTTTCTTCCCACCCTGTCCCTAAGTCCCGTCATCGAACGCTATGGAGGATGCTGTCTGTTGCTGTCAGATTGAGGAAGAAACCCTGGTCTTCTCAGAATGAATTAGGAATAAGTAGTTCTCGCTAAAAAAAAAATCTTGACATGCATTAACACTTTGACGGCTTATAATTAGTATAGAAATTTAAATAGACAAACTTTTATCAACACTGAGGGCCTTATGGTTTGCTGTTACATATGGCAATTTAAGCTACGCTCAACTAATTTGGCAATATTAATAGTCTAAATTCCAAATAAAGGGTGAACGCAACCGTGCGCGGTGTACGCATGGATACAAAGATCATGTCAATGCAAATAGTCAACGCACGGGATGAGTTTTAAAAAAACTTATCATTGTCGTTTATTTCCTTCAAAGAAATATGGTCACCGTAACTATGTGCCATGTCATTTATTTAAATAGGTACTTTCGGTCGTTCTGTATACACAGCATAGATGTAACAACGGGTTCATTGACCTGGTCCCATAACAAATGGTCTGTAATGGTAGGCCGAGCTGAGTTTAACGAGACGGGAAGTCGGCCCACAGCCACTGGCCCAGCGGAGTCTCGAGAGCGGTATGCGGATCGGTGAGTGGTGACTCGTCCAACATTTGAACCACCAAATATGACACGCGAAGATCCCGAGTTATGTTTAACCACAAAACCACTCGGTCAAAAAATTCTTTCGTAAATTTTATACCATTATTTTCTTTTAATCAACAAGAATACGTCGAAATTACTTATTTTATGATATCTTACAGGGAATGTCAACTCTTTCAATCGCTAACCGCCACTACTGGCAAAAAACACATTTGGTTTAATATTAACTTACATTTATCATAATAAAATTTGAATCGTTAGAATGTTGTACATCGGCATCTTCAGGCATTTTAAGAATGAACTTGAACTGTTGACGCCAGTGCGCCATGAATTTGACAAATATAATACAGATATGAATAGAGAATGGCATAAAAGACAACATATTTTTTATATAGAAAATATAGGAGTAAAAGTAAATTTAAAAACATAAGACGAAGCTCATTGCTGAAAATGTCCACTTCCATAGGCAGTGCATTGATCAGTCGAACCGCCCTTGTGACTGATGATTCAAATGACCAATGCGACCAAAAAGTTCTAAAAAATTGGTTTGGTTTACGACCACGTAGGTAATAAATTATGAATCATTTTTTCAATGATAAGATTTTCACTGTAATAAATACATTTCACTATTTTTATATTTTGCAAAGTTTTCCGTGAAATATAGAAAAGGACTATAAGTCTTTACGTAATAAAAACGATTATTTTTTATCTACTCTGCGATTCTGTCAAATATTTCGTTGACATTTTCAACATATTTTTTGTGACTTGTTGGCATAATATTTTTTATTTCAATTGAAAATAATATAAAAAGGGACATTTGAAATTTTTGCTGTAGGCTTTCTCTTAGTTAATTAGTTTTCGTCAAATATTCTACCAGAAAGAGTTGTTTTTCGGCGATGTTTTGTTCCGTTGTGATGCAACGTGTTTCGATACGGTTTTCCGCGGAGCTGCGCGATTTTCTTGCCATTCTTGGGACATTTGCGAACACGTGCCCGCGTTGTAAGTCGGGCCGCTTTTTCAGTACAGCTTGCCGGCTGTTCGGTCAGTCGGTTGGCCTGTCACTCGGGGCAACTGTAACTGGGCCATATACAACTGCGGCCAGAAGACAGAGGACTGGACCTACTTCGCCGTAAGAACCACTCGCCCGGTAGCGCCGCCGTAATTCCGCCACTTCCCAACATTAATATTTATGAATATTCAAACCGGTAACACAATGAGAATTCTATCTTACAAATAATACCATCGACATCATTTTTATATTTTCAACGGATTCAGCTGTCACTTTATGGATATTTACATTTAAAATAGACAATTTTGTGTTCCACTCCTTGTATTGCCAGTTGCTGGAGATGTATCTCAACTCGTTCCAATAATTTTCCCCTTTTAGATTCAAGTAAATATGCATGTGAATATACCTGAATATAATGGTTATTCACTTTCCGCTACGGTTCAATTAAGTATCTAATTCAGATTTCGAAAATGTATTTAACCTCTATCTCTATATTACAATTACTAAAGCTAGGATTTTGAAAAATATACCTATTCATTATCTTCTTTCAAAGTAATTTTGTTGATAATTATTTGTATGATTTTTATTATTTTATTGTTTTTCGAATTGTGCAATAATTAAGAAAAAAGTTTGAATTTATTACATTAATTTATAACGTTTGACTACATTATGGAAACAAATATTTCTCGGAATTGCAAATGATGAGCTCGATCACTCAAATTTTTGTGGCGTATTTCCTAGCATGTTTAACTAATTTCAATTTGTTCACGTTTTAAATTCAATGATTTTAATGAAAGAATATTGTATGCTGGAGCGTATGCATACTGGATGTCCTGATCTCTGTGACTCATGTATGTAATAAAAAAACATCTATTACTCTTACCCCGTGTCTTATGTGAGCGACGCGAACCGGCAAGCGAATTTAGGCGAATCCAGTCAATTTAAAACGTAGTTGATTAAAGGTCTTATGTGCCACTTCTGGCTAGCATGGCTAGCCACTTCGCAGCGCCAGGTTACGGCGCAGCGATTTATCGCTGCTTGTTTTAGCTCCAATTCAATGTACCGTACCCTTTACGTACGGGGAGATATCGATCAAACTATTGTTTTAATATGCACTAATACACGTTTATCTATGAAATTATAACATATATATTTTTATAAGTTGTTTATTTATATAGTTATATTTGTTTGAAAGTACCATATCTAATACCAATGCCTTTCGTGCTGTGCATTTTTCACGTTTTTTTTGTTGCAAATAAAAAAAACGTGATTTTTTTTTAAATTTCCACACGTATGTATATATCTAGATTATATTTGCATAGTTTATATTTAAAAAAAAATAATAACACATTTTTTAGTACTTTTTCCACATCTGATTTATTTCATCAGGACCGGTTTCGCTCATGGCGAGCATTATCAACTGAATCATCAACTGAATTATCAACTGAACATCAGTTGATAATGCTCGCCATGAGCGAAACCGGTCCAGATGAAATAAATCAGATGTGGAAAAGACTAAAAATGTGTTATTATTTTTATTATAATGCCTTTCCACCAAGTATTGACAGTGAACACCTTAATAGTTTATATTTAAAAAAATATTCATATTGTTATTTTATATTGGATAAGATTGCATTTTCTTGTCAAAATTAAAATTTATGCAAAAAAAATATGTATTTATTTTATCTTTACAATTTTTAATTTTTTTATATTGTTTTCTTTGATTCCTTTAAATATAAACTGTTTTTTGATGTGTATTATTTTATTTCAATGACTTAATTTGAATAATGTAGAAAATATAATTGTTTTGGCAACCCATAAACCATTCCCTTTTTTTTCGAAAATTCGGTCCGTAACCAAAGGGTTACATTCATCATGTCGGACGCAAACGCTTTTTATTTGAAAACTGATATCGTGAAAGAAGGTGTCGCGATTTCACGGCAAGCTACCTACCTATCGTTCATTAGAATAATATATCACACTAATCTTATATGTATATAAAACCGAAACGGCTATGTATGTATGTATGTTTGTGGGTCGGGAATTCCCTTTGCATTGTTGGGTATTGCTATAAAGTTGCCATAAAAACGAATATGAAAGAAAATATGTTTGAATTTTTATCGGCGAAGATATTTAGTCAAAATGTAATAAATTAGTCATCTACTGAACTTTTTCCGGCTTTTATTAATATGATAATGTTTATTATTTACGTGAAGGTATTATTTGACATTTCTTTGACAGCAAATTAGATTTTTTCAATCAAATTAAATAAAGTTTGTGATTTTATTTTAACTCTATTTTGGATGTTAGATTTTGTGATGATGTGAAATAAAAAATATGGTTGACACGGCACAAACACACAGTGGATAAACACAAAAGTTGGAATATGTAAATGTGACGAGGACAAGTTGTCTCACAGTGTCAATAAATTGTGTGCTTCTTTGCGTGGTCAATTGAAACAATTCAAATTTGAATATTTTCGTTATTACTATTTTTCATAGTCAAACTAAAACAAGCACCACTTTGGTTTTTGGATATTTGCGGGGTGTTTAATTTTAAAATCCCCGTATACAACACTTTTTGCAAACGTGTTCTAAATTTAATCAATTTAGTGGTCGGTCTGACAAGGGCTTGAGTCGAAATAGCGATCAACTAATTATTATATATTTTTGTAGAACTAAAACACATTGATATTTTTTCACCGTATTTTAATGGAGTTCTACCCAAGTCAATGCCAATTTAATTAATATGCTCTTGAGAGTTGGAACTGTTTCACGTATCGTAATACAGGTTGAAGCCATTGCTTAAAATTAACTTATAATTTGTTATTTTTGTAATGCACATATATATTAAATATACATTTTTCAATAAATAAACGATTATGATATCTTTTGTTTTTATTGTCCGACATTATTTGGCGTCCATTTGTATGTTAACTGAGTAAAATTTCTACATCTGTCATAATATGACGAGGCCCGCCGCGTCAAGATCGTTTCAAAATATCAAATCAACCGATCGCGCAAAGTAAACATATGCGGTAACGCGCGGCAACGCGCGGTAAATCGTCAACATAAGACGCTCTGGTGAACTTGGACCGTTTGATATTTGCAAGCGATTTGCGCGCGCAACGAGTCAGGCACTTCGATGCGACTTACGACAATTTGTTGAAGTTATTACCTATGCCGTCCTGACCGCATCGCTTCGTCTACATATGACACTTGCATGGGCCAGGACCGTTTGATATTTTAAAACTCTGCCGCTTTCAAAGCTGCGCCGGATCGCCTCGCGGAGATTCGCCCAGCTAAGACGACCCGTTACACGTGCCGTTATGGAATTGTTCGCATGGAAACTGATTATTGAACGTCTATGAATTTTACGAGCATAATTATTTACTCTTCTCTCCTCGTTAGCATATTTATTTTGTTTGTCTGGTAAATTTAGTAGCTAAAATGTCTTGTCTTGCGACTAATAATAGAGTACAATTTATATCAGGAAGGTTGACTATTCTCAGTAATTCTATTGTGACATTGGCTGTATATGAAGTTGTGTCGAAACCACAGTTTTATCAAACCCAAAACTTCTAACTCTCAAAAAAGTATCTATCATATTACAATAACGTTGTAACTGCTGTAACATCTTATTGACATCTTATGGTGTCGTTAATGGTCTTGTGGAAGAAGCTCTTGTGTCAATTGAATATTAAATGGAACCAAATGCAAATCTTTATAAATAAGTTTCCTTAAGTACAAATCCTAGAACACGCTGTCAAATTAAGGATGATGAATTGTTTTGAACACTTTCTTGGACAGCAGCAATGTTTTCAGTTGATCTTCTCGTACTATGTGGCCCAGGGTTGTGTTCATCTGATACAAAGCACCTTTCTTCAAAATCATAATCGATAAACGTTAAAAAAAATCACGTTTTTTTTCTAATATTTACAATAGTCATTGATGACTTGATTTGATTAATGTTTTTACAATTAAAACACGTTGGTTTATCGAATATTTTTTCATGATAAATTTGCCACGTTTACACTTTGCGATTGCAAAATTCATACGAACTGTCAAAATTCACGTTTACTTAAATGGCGACCAAACAAAGTAGTAAACCTTTCCGACGATTACCATGTGTATTTCCGAAAAAATATGAAGATCTTTTTAATCTTTCGTTTTCTAAACAGAAATATTCCGCTCACAAAATGTAGTCTTTAGTTACGAAAACCTTTTATCATAATTATTACATATCCTTCATATAATAAAAAATACTACTTATAAATTAGTCCAAGGATTCAAATATTGTTGACGCCGTGCCCTTTTTATTTATATTCCATATTGCTTAAATATAAATACGCCTGGGTTATATATAGTACACATGTCAGAGAAAAGAGAATTTACTCCATTATAATCTTATGTTGAGAGTCAACTGAGGATTAATCAACATTCGTAACATAAATATGTTATTATAAAGGTTATATCTACCAGCAAAAAGCAATGAATTTTAGAAAATTTGAAACTGTTTTTCCAATTAAAAATATCATAACCAGAAATATAAAATCTATTCAAATCAACAACAATTGAAATCTTATATATTATATTAGAAAGATAACATGAGATTTGTCCCTGCTTCAAATTCAACTTAACTAACGGATGTTTTACCTTTCACCTTTGGGTAACAATATTTTTAAAATATTTACTATGAGAATATTATGCAGATACGTTGCCGTTTGTTTGAATTGCGCACCATGGTTTGAGGAATGCTGGTGCCAGGTTGGTCGGACCTCTTCGGAGGCTTGGTGGGGCGATCCGGCAACCTCTGCCTTCCGACAGACGAGCTGCAGAGGCTTCTCTTCTTCTCAGCCAACCGCCCGGGACGGTCACTGTTCTTCGCGTTCCGGAACCGCTTCCGGCAGGTTCAATTCCCACCGGAACTCAATAATAATAATATCACAACCGGACTTGGTCAATTAAAATAGTTATTTCATCCGTCGATACCGTAAGCTCTGGCAACATTATATTGAAAAACACTTCGATCGGAAAGAATTCAAATTAAAATATTTTCGAATCCGTTTACCGCGTTATTTTTGAACACAAAACAGTCTTACGAAAAATTTGAAATCGGTGTTCTTTTTTCAAAAAAACAACGTTTTTATTGATACAGTGACGTTAACAAGTCTGTGATTCAATAAAACTATTGTGATATTAAATACAAAACATTTTTTCAGTGAAGTCGTGTTTATTGGTCGATTATTTTGAATCCGTTCATCCGGAAACGGCGGTTTTTAATTTCGATTTATAACATTACTGCAATTATTGTGAAAAATCTATCGCGGTTTATTTAAAATCAAGTTCAGTAGTGATTCGAACTTTAATTACGTTTGTGCAAATACACGATTCAAAGAAGTTAAAAACTTTGCAGTGAGAACTATGAGTGGGTGTTTTATATGACAGCATTTGTTTGAATTGTATTGTTTTATATCATAGAGATTACAGAATTGCGCGCGGACAGTTGTTTTCCGATTGCATACGGCAACAGATGTGTATCTTCCTTCACGTGGACAAGATAAATTATACAATTGATTATTGTGTGTATGATATGACGTGATCCGAGATAGCGTTCTTTTGTTCTGTGATCGTCATAGTTTCGTTTCGATAGATTGTTCTTTGTCGCTGTGAAAATGGGGAGCGGGAAAACTGGTGTTAGGATTCCGAAAGAGAAGAAAGAGAAAATTGTTAAGAAGCCGAAGAAAATTTGGTGGCAGCGTGAGTTACTTTTCTAACACAGTTTGCATTCGCAGTCGAACGCTAGAAAGTTTGCACGATGAGATCTTCGGTATTTAATTAAAGATTTCACACTAGTTACATTATAAATACGCTCAGTAAGTACTTCGGCATTTCAGTAATCTCGAGTATTTATGTTTACCTGATTGATACACTCAATTTATTGTTTTACCATTAGAAATCGTTAGAATTTTTTTATTAAAATAAACGCTTATGAATAAATTATATAACGGCTGGCAGCGAAGGGCATATTATGAGTGAGAACCTATTTATTTAATAAGAACCTTTGTATTTTCTGTCAGCTTAACATAACAATTGATAACAAATATCTAGGGTTCAGCTTTTGTTTCGTTGCTTAAAATATTCCATTAGCTGCCTTTATACTTAAAAAAATTACACTTCACAGTCAAAGATTTAAAACTTATATGTAGAGATCAATTCTTTTTAATGTCCTTTTCGCTATTATAAGAATCATTTTTGACTCAGTGTAGGCTTTATCAGGACAATTTATGAAGAAATTTCACTGTATAATATGTGTACAAAAATAGTTTCCACGTGTTTCTCCACAGTTAAAATCATTTTCAAACGAAACGAACAGTATTTACAGTAAAAAAAAATATTAATGTATTTTAATTCTACAGTAATTATTTCATATATTCGTCAGAAATAGTTCTGGCGATGGCGTAAGCCGATATATAAAATAATTTCTGTAGAATTAAAATACAATGATATTTTTTTTACCGTATTATAATGGACTTCTACCAAGTAAGTTCCAACTCAATCAACGAACCGTATTTGTTATATGTTTTAATGTCTATATTTGTCTTATGTTTAAAATTACAGTTCATTTACCATTGCTAATTTCGCTCCCACGAAGAGTGTCGTCGGAAAAAAAAATCAAGTTTTAAAATAGAATAAAAATTATAGGAATACGCAAAGTTCTTAAGATTTTTCACAGGAACAAATAAATTGCATTTATTGAAAGAGAATTTGTTTCAAATCTCAACTAAAAAATACTCTGATTTTCGTATCTACGCGTGTGGAATTCATTTAAAATTCGATGAAATAAAACATCTAATAAAAAAAGCATGTTTGGAATAATTATAGCTGTAAAATTTTTATTGTTATTTTTGCGTATTCAAATAACAGTTAAAGTCAAATACAACAGTCAAATTCATCACCGTGACATTTAAGTGTACCGGTTCGTATATGTATTGTTGACGAATATTGTGGCAATAGTTATTCCATACGGTTTGAATCAAATATATTTATTCATAAAAACTTATTTATATACATATTATACTATCACTCATTCGTTAGATTTTTTTTTATCTTGCATATTTATACATAAATGTAACATTAAATGGCATATTATTACGGATAAATTCTATAACAACCAAATAAGTACAAAAAAAAAACAATACTTTTTGTTTGCAATGTAATGTCATCTTGTGATTTAAATTAGTCAGAGATTATGTGCTTTTCACTCAAATTTTAAGAGATAAATTAATTTATTGTTTGTATTTGTAGAATGACAGTTTACCTACCAGCCGAAATGTGTCGAATGAAATCGACTTTAATTAATAAAAAGTTTGTCGCAATACGACTGAACTTCATGACATTATAAATAGATTTCACGCAGATCGTAGAATAGTTCTATATTTATATAAATAATTTAAACACATTTTTTATTTGTGTCTCATATATTTTATAATGATCAGGACAGGTTTCGCTCATCGCAAGTATTTTCAACTGTTTTGATATATTTTCTGTTCTGAAATATTTTCAACAAAAATATTTCGTCTTCACAAGGAATTGACCGAATTTTTTTTTTAAATGATTTTTTATTTTTGATGTATTTTATTTTAGCGTATTATAATAGTGACTGTTCTGAATTTTGGTTTCATAGAGTGATCTGAGCCATGCCACACTAAATATTATTTTCCTACGAATTAGATTTTTATTTAATTATTATCATTTTTTTAACCACGTTCGCTTCCCATGTGGACCATATAGAATTTTAATTGAGCGTAAAGTAAGTTGTTATACCAGCTTGATACTCAATCTCTCTTTTTCGAAGTTAGTAGGGATAGAAAAGTTAGGATTAGGGCAGGAATAGTTGTTACTTAATCACTCGCTTTAGTTCCTTTTTTAAGATCGGATAGGTGTGTGAAGCTATTGTATCCAACACAGACAACCATGTCTCCGAGCAGAAATCAATAATTCAACTGCTCGCAATAGGATTCGAACCCGTATGGTACGCGCACGAAGCCAACGATGTTGACACCCGACCACGGACCCGACACAATCATGTTTATCTGGTTATTCAGTAGCCTAAAATCACCGAGTGTATGGATACATAGTAATTTTTGACAACTTGTGTTCGATCAGGTGGAATATTCGAACAGACTTTTTTAAAACCTTGTATGTCGATATCACGATTTTATTTTTGCTGGCTAGTTGAAATTAACCTCTTGAATACCTTTGCTATTCAAAGGTTAACAAAACGAGACGATGGAATTTGGTATTATCACTCAGTAACGGTTTTAAGAACACAATTAATGTTAAATGTATTTTTTAATTTGTAGTAGTAAAATCTATTCCATGGTCTCCAATTTAATGTTTAAATCATTTTTTTCAATTTGATACATTGAGTATTCAATATTTTAATACGAATAAAAGTTTATATATCTGTAAAGTAGATAATCTAGCTATTTAACACAATTCGTTCGTATTATAAAGTAAGATACGATTCTCCGTGAATATTGATAATATAAGATGGAATTATTTGATTTATATGTTGTTTGTTGCTAGTTCTAGATGGAGCAATGTTATAAACAAAACAATTGGATGTAAAATATACTACATTGATAGAGAGGAACGGTATTTCGACGTCACACTGTATAATAAATGTTGAGACTACTGACATCTTTCAATTCATTCATTATCTTACTAAATAAACTAATATTAAACTTTTCCGTCCATTTGTATGACTATTGTTGATTATGATAATGTAAACATTAAAACCCTGTGTTAATCGGGGCACGTAAAACGCATAGAAATACTTATTTGTATAAGGTTTTTTTTATATATAATAAAAAATATTCAATTTTAATCATAGAAATAGGGACATAATCTTTTCAATTAGTTTTTTTATTATTATTCAGCACGTACAGCGGCCTTCTGTCAAGGATTTAGAGTAAATACTATTGATAAAGCAACAATAAATCGTCGTATACTTAGCATCGTTATTCTTTTGAATTATATAGTTATTATAGATGATCCGTGAATCCTGAAAATGACCATGATTCTAGTTTTAGCATTCCAACATATCTCATTAATAATGTGAACAAATTAATTGGTCTGAATTGAATTTAAATCAGTTTTCGGTCAGAATAAAATAACAATTTTTGGTCGGAATAAAAATATTAACGGTCTGAGTAAATTTATTGTCAGAATAAAATCAACGTGACAAAAATTTTACAAAACAAATCTGACCAATTTCATTTAAATTCTGACCATACATTATTTATTATGACCTATACGTTATAAATAATAAATACTATAAAATCAGACCAATTTAATAGAGATTATGACCGAAACTGCATTAAAATTCAGATCGGAAAAATACGAGCCATTAATGGCAACGGTTTTATGTGAAAATTATGACTATTCACATCTAACATTCATGTCAGCATTTTATTTTTTTTAAATATTGATGGTATATCTGATATTTATTATATTTTGTCTGTATCTTGATATGAACTAGGACTTATTTCAATATAATTTGACATGACTTACTTCACCGACAATCTTTTATTGGATTTCATGCTTTACTTCGTATCACACATAATTCCTAATATTTAAGAAATGTCCTTATCAATCTAATTACTTTAAATATAACGTATTAGTCTAGTTACAATTTACGACGTGTCACCAGTTTGCCCTCGTATAGAATAATTATTGTTATCGTCCGTTTATATTTCAAGGTGCAGATAGATAGCAACAGTGTTAATATGTAATCGTTTTATAGAAACGCCAAGCGATAAAAAATTTCATGACCATATCCTTGTAGGGAAGTATGTTTGTCCACAACCTTGTATGTCGAACGGTATCTTCATACAAATGAAGTAATTATTATTTATTATATAATTTATTTTGCATAGATGCACTCTATGATTGCGTCGTATTAATAAAATATTGTTTGCACGATTCTATAATTCTGTCGTCATATTTTATTACTATTTAATGTATATGTATTGGTTGAAGGAGTAAACTTGAAGCGGCATATAATTAAAATATTGTATGCACAATTATGTATGTGCGTCGCCATTTAATTAAATACAATTTAATGAAAATATTAAATCAATATCACTGATAAAATATTCCAGCGTGTAACATTGAAATACACGATCGTTCACTACAGATTATATTGTCTGATATAGGCCGATATTTTAACTTTTAACTGCAAAATATGCCATGAACGTATTTGGTTTTTTTTAAATAAATAAAACACATTTTTTTGTACTGCTTCCACATATTTTATAATCATCAGGTGTCCGTTTTAATAATCTTAAGAAATCCCATATACATCTGGTGGATAGAAAAGAAAGTTTTTAAATAAATACTCTTCTTATTGTACAACCGTTTGTTGAAAAGCATATTGATACTTTGAATATTTCTTTTCTTTTTCTTTGCCGTTTTAAAACTATAATTGCAGATTTTGTATGGCGTCATATATTTACAAGAGTTCGAAGTTGACATTATCGGCGAATCCCCATCGCTTACCTTCATACTCGACATGTTGTAGGGAACATCAATATATACATTCTACAGAACCATTACAATACTGAATACACCAATCATTTTTTACCCAATAAGATGAATTAACATTAATAAATAAACCAGATGCAGATACCCGAATTAAAGATCCTGAAAAATCAATATGAAAATTAGTTCAATCCTGTCAATATTACTTAATCGAATAATTTCCGTCTTCTAACATTGTTTCCATTGAAATCCGACCCCCTTCCTTATTTTATCAGCTCTACCCATATTGTCGATATCAGTTAACCTACTGAGATCGCACTCATTTGTGGTCACTCTTATCGAGGTGGCTGATTTTGAGTATAGTCGTAGGGCTCCTCCAGTCATAAGCGAAGTGTGATTCCGCATACGGATTCAAATTCAATCGGTTCCGTACTTGGTCAAATATCAAATGTATATTTTTCAATCCATCATTTGATCTCTTAGGGCAGAGTTCATAAAACTTTTTTTTAAACTTGGGGAGCCGGATGCCAAATATATTCTTGTTGGAAATATTTTATAATATTAAAATTTATCAACTGACAAGGAGCGACATCAAAAATTTTAAAGTTAGTATCTATTATTTACATCGGAAAAGACCTAACGACTAATTTTTCTTAAAGCTTATTTAATTTTTACCTATCTTTTATCGGTGTATTAACTACATGAGCGATTGGCGAGATAAAATCATTTTGGCATACACATTTGATGATAGATAGATACAAGATACGTATAATTTTCAGCCTTTATAAAGGTTTAACAGCACTTTTCGATCCAAAGTTGTGCATTGCTACATACTTCCTCCGATTATTCTATCAATATTAAGGCTCATCGTTTATCCTTGTCGTTAATACATGCCTATACACAATGATTGTTGTCCTAGTACCACTGAATGATTTGTATTTTTTTTCCAGAAATTGTCTTCACTGGCTATGTGCCCAGAAATTCAAGCGTGGTGGTTTTTGGCGAACATGTGTATTTATTTACATATCGTCAGCCTAGAATTTAAAGCTCGTAAATCCTCAACCTTCAACTTTAAAGGAGAGCGCAATGCATTGAGAAATATTCAGATCACTTCATTGTTCACGATATTTCAGAAGAAAAACAATATTGTATTTCACTATCACTCGGTATTTTTGGAATAGCAAGACTAGTATGTATGTATGTCGAAAATATGTGATAAAAAATATTATGTACATAATACCACTAAATGTTTTTTTCGATTGCGTAGATGCTTTTTTTTTTGAGATATTTTTATTCATATCCGCTCCCTATTCGCAGCATATAGTGACCACACGGTGCCTTAAAGATTCTCTGTCACCCGCCAACCTCCTTCCTTCCTCCCAGGTCGTTCCGTAGCTCCTACGTACTGCCACGTGGTATTTTTTTTTATAGTAGCTGTATGCATATTACAGTCAATATTGTTTATAAGTGTTTCGCGGTAAGATTAATATCGTGATATTCTATATTATTTTTAGAGATGTGTATCACTCATCCGTCGTAAGTCGTTATTCCGTAACCACCACGAGGTAATTTTATTGAAGTTCAAGTTAGTATACCATGACCCAGATGTTGGTAGAGGTTGTGGTATCAAAAGTATCATTCGCTACATAAACTTATATATTGAAAATGTTTACTTTTGTTCTGGGTGTACTAAACTTCTCTTTTCGATCATTTAAATGCGGTTTAGATACATAAGGAGTGAAAATTGTGTTCTTAAAGCGGTACGTTGTGCGCTTTTTTCGCTAGTAAAATAGCTAAGAAAATTTCTCTAAATACGCAATTGCTTTGAGTAGATGCTCTTTTAAAGCATTGGTGAAATCGTTGCGTGACTTGTTTTTAATATTTTCCTTCGTGTTATGTGTCGTTCACCTGGCAAAAATATATTACCACGTGATCTATTGAATAACATTCATATTTCGTGATTTATAAAAAAATTAATTACAAATTATTGTCAAAAAAATACTTAATACAAATAAATACTAATATAAAAACAGAAAACGCCAGTCTTGTGCAGAAATGACATTTTTGCTAGAGCTCATAAAAAAGTATGATGTCGACTCATATTAAAATACGAAATTTTTGTAGAGAATCTATGAGTATGTAAGGATTTTTGGTACTTCGTTGTTTTATGCCAGGCGGCTAAACACGAAAAAATATCACTGAACCTAAAGGTTGCCTAAACCTTCGCTATCCATATGAAATGACACATAAATCATCAAATTAATGGCCGAATACTTGTATGTGTGTATACGTGTATTTTTTAATGTATTCCAGATAATTTAATCTTACGCCTTGCCCCTAGCAGCCAGCGCTTCTCATTCATCGTGATGTTGACGCTCTATAAACTGCCAAAATTCAGCAATACCTTCTGATAACAATAAATTACCACAAATCTCTTCTGGCTGATCCCCACATTCTCTCTACTTGCTGGGTGTTTGCAAGTGTATCGGGGTTTATAAAATTATAGTAAGTGTAAAAAATGAGCACTGATCTCCGAGTATGCACTCCAGGAACCGCTACCTACTCAGCAACCATCAGCAAAGAACACTTGGCAAACCCAGCGTGTCCTGACCTCAAACGAAGGCGTCATTAAATGTCCATTACTACACATAATCTCCCGCGGAATAATATTACGTCGCGCACTTCCCCGATTTTTTTTTATAGTTTTACATGCTTTGGGTGTTCTTATGCAACTGGCTGCAAGGATTGAATTCTTTGTTTTTATTTCAAAAATCGTCAAGTGACGCCTCCCGCCCCATGTTTATGAGGGTGCAGCGACAGGCAACCTTTAGGTTCAGTGATATTTTTTCGTGTTTAGCTGCATGGCATAAAACAACGAAGTACCGGATTTTTTTATTGTTATATATGTCTCGTATGATAAAACATTAAAATCATGAGAGAAAATGGGAAAACAGCGGGTTTGTAAATAACAAAACCCATTTTACCGATGGTAACTTTGCCCACAAATGGCAAATGCGTCCTAGGCGGTTCATCAGATAGAGGCGTGTCCAACCAGATTTCGATCCATTTATTATGAAATGTAGATGCGGTAATTGTGCTTTCAAAAAACATTTTATCAATATATGTTTACTATTTTGTTTGCAATATTATTATTTATATCTAAATATAGAAAATCGTTCAGTGACGTTAAAATTATTTACTGGTTTGTTCAATGAATGCATTGAGATGATAATGTCTTTTTTATGCCTCTTATGTTGTTTATCAAAATAATACGGTCATTCATTGATAAGAACATATACATAGTAATAATTTAAACTCGTATAGGGTATTTAAAAACATCATATTTTATCTCAAAATTATCATCTAAAATTAGTTTTAAACAGGACTGTGGAGTCGGTAAAAAAAAGTACGACTCCGACTCCACCATTTACTAAAGCCACGACTCCGACTCCAACATTTACCAAAAACACGACTCCGACTAAAAAAGTTTAATATCGTCACTTTTTTTTGCCTTATTTTCCTATTTATGTGTATTCAAGTAAATATCAACCCTATCAATCCGGTCTATAGCCAAATTTGACATATTATATGCAAAAATAAAAATTTCTAAATTTCCGACTCCGAGTACGACTCCGGCCAAATCACCGCGACGACTCTGATTCCGGCCAAAAAGCCTCTTCTTTCTTTATTTTCTTTTTGTAAGTTATAATAACAGTTAAACTGTCGTGATTACGTTCAAGACACCGTCCTTATCAATATACAAATTTTAACTTCACATTTGTGTGACAGTTTCAATCTGTGAACAATGTTTCATTATACGCGAGCAATTGGATCACTTTTTTCAATATAGTTTTAACTCGTATAAGTTATATTTATAATAAAAATAAAGCACTAATAAATCATGTCAACTTATCAAATAAGGAGATACTTGGACATATAGGAAGTGACCATTCAATTTATTGAAATCAATAAAACCATTACTCGTTTTTCATTTCCAATTGAAACCCACATCTAGACACACCGTAAAGTGGCTTTGAAGTGTCTGTGGCCAATACAATGCATTCAATCCACTTTTCAGAATTGATCAGTAGTACAATTGTGCAGACATCAACGCGAACGCGAGTGACAATGAAACCATTTGAAAATCAACAAACGTACTTGTGATTCAATTTCCAGAGATTCCTGACTAACACTTAAAAAAAACAATACCAAACAACACCATTATGACTTTGTTGACATTCCCTTCCCATCGCTGCCGACAGGAGGGCGCGATCGCTACAGTTGAGAAGTCAGTTTACTATTGTGTCTCTACCTAGGGAGTGTCATCGAGAAGAATAGCTCTCGGCCTATATCGATTCTCTGATGCCTTCTCGTCATAATTCTGCAAGCAAGAGATTGTTGGGTTATCGTGAAATCCCACAGCCTTATGAAACTTTTTTGAGGTTTCACGAACGAATTCGCGAATAGTGGGCACACTTAAATCTCTGTGTAGCAGCGATCCACGCACGAACCATGGAGCATCACATACTTGACTTATTCTGAACAACCTGGAGAGTCTTCAGATGCTTTTGGTGAGCAAACGCCTACACTGGTGTGGCGTACACCATTATTGGACGAGTTATTGCTGTATATAGGAGAAGTTTACTCTTTATGGATAGTTTGCTCCTAGCATTAAGCATAAAGTACACTTTCGCTTTTGTAGCATTAGCTTGGCGCTTTTTAATCGCGGTGTGTTCGTTAAACTTCAGTCTCTTATCTAAGTTATGTTTTCTAATGAAGCCTTTAGAAAACATTATTGCCGCGCACTTTTCTGCGTTGATTTTAATTCTCCAGTTGTCACACCAGTCCGCAATGGTATCGGCTACTGTATATAGCTTGCTTCCGACGTAAAAAATTCGATACATCATAGCGAAAGATAAATTTCCCAATAATGTTACCGATAGGCTTTAGGAAGTTTATTGATACATCAATGAAACGGATACATACAATTAAAATTGATATTTCAACTTTCGTAATTGGGCATGATACCAATTGAATATCCAAAGTTTAATCAATCTAATTCAAATCAATTTAACACCTTTTTTGTCATAAATATAATAATTTGTAAAGATCAGGTCCCATCGCGAGAATTTTCGACTGGAATTAGTACAAAAAGTGCTTTATTTATTTAAATACAATGCCTTTCCACCAATAACTCTTGTAAGTGTTTATCAATTTAAATTTGAAATGAATTTCCGCAAAGTTGATGAGTTATGTAATAAAAATCATATTTCTGTTGTACAACATATGGAATACCTGAGATTGCTTTGTTTGCAATTATTGTTTTTACGATATATTGCATCCGTGATTTCTCATGAACCCGCGAATCATGTGCCTTTTTGTGATAAATACTACATTCGAAAGTGCGATTTAAATGGATTTGTTTACGTATACTATGGGCAACGGTCAACATTTCGTAGATATGAACTGTTATCGCGTTCTCATATTATTTATAGGCAACCGTACGTTTTGAGAGGAATATTTTCATTATTCCATTGCATATATCAACGAACGGTTATTTGGCCGGCGGCAGAATCGATCTGAATAAAATCAGCCGGCTACCGAAAAGTCAAGCGATTTTTTCCTGCATATGTGTTGTTATTGCGGACACTCTTGCAAGCTTCGTTATAACTACGCGAGTATTGATTTATTGTGATCTGTTTGTCGGTTATCCTAGTTTATACATGAAAAACCCCACTGCCGGTTTTGTTACGCAACAAAAGTGAATTTTTTAAAATAATATTTGAGTTCTCGTAAAACATTTTGGCACTACGCAGCTCACGAATCGTCAAGTCGGCGTTCATCTTAAATTAACCTTAAAATAGCTGAAGTTTGTCGCCAGTTTTTGCTACAAACATGACTGCAAAAATGTGGTGTAAGTAATCTTATTTGTTACTTTTCCTAAAATATTCATAACATTTCAACTAGTTTACATAACAGTACTTCAATTGCTTTTTTACACTCATTGTTTATACCTTACTGTAATTTTAAGATTGTTTCTTTTTCGTTATTTTAAAAATTTATTGTTTTAAAGACTTTTTTGTTTCATATTTTGCGATCTTTGATTGATTTGAAATTTTGAGTTATAAAAAATTAACAATTAATTTTAGTTCCTAATTTTTAAAATGTATTTCTCAATAATTGCTTATATAGATCTCTCGTGAATTGTTGGTGTTTGGTTTGATGAAACAAACCTTTAATTATATATTTTTACTGATTTTTGTTCATAACTCAACAAACGTTAAATTTGCTTTCATTCGGTTATACCTACATATTTCCCGCTGCTAAAAAGAAAATGCGTTATATCTCAATACGCTACGGCCATCTATGATCTTCATTACGAACCCGTCATAGTGGCGACTCTCTCAAATCCAACCATCTGATTCGTAAATTTTATATTTCTTAGTTTATTATTATTTTTTAAATATATTGATTCATTACAAATGCGAAAAAATAATATTTTGGTGATAGTTAGAAAACCGGGTTGTTGAATTAAGAATTTTGATACAATATCACTGGGTTGAATTGGCTAACTTCCAGTCGCTGTAGCCAATTTCATGCCATCTTTCTGTTTGATAAATTTTAAACTTTATAATACGTAGTATATTAAATTCTCACTTTTAATGAAAAACCCCTATATCTTATAAAAATGAAAATGGAAAATTCTTTCCGAAAAAAACCACACTTATAATGTAGTAAAAAGTATTTACTACCATTTAGTGTATTATATAATATCCAATAAAAACGGCAAAAATGAATTAATAATTACCTTCTCGAGTGTACTCGAGGATTAATTAACTACTGTAGAATTAAAAAATAGTTTTACTAGTGTTTTTGCGCTTGTATATTACGTCCTAATGAAGATAATATTTCGGTATGTGAAATCCATATCTTCGAAATATAATAGTTTCATTCAGTTCTTCATAATATGTTTGGGTCAACAGAATTTTGCATTAGAGAAACATATCGTCCATTCACGGAACATAATGAGATACTAAAATAATTTCGTAGGCATAGATTAACATGTCCGTGGTGTCTTCGTAGTAAGCGAGTCACTCGCAACAATATTCACGCCGATTAAAAGTCTGATCATTTGGCCGAGCGTCAAATGTATTTCGGTCTTGCAATAGTCGCCGATCTGATTTGCCAGCGATCACATTGTCTCCTCGCCGACTCTTTCCTTTGTAAAATGCACAGGTTGATTAGCGCAGACAAAACTACCGCGTCTATTTGTGAACGCATTGCTTCTCCCCGCTCAGCGACACATAATGGTCGTGAAGTCAGATTACTGACATCAGTAAAGCGTCTTCTATAGGGTTTTTTCTGAGACAGAGCTAATTATTCACGTTGTTCCCTTCCCAGTAATGCCTACAGTAAATCCATCCCACAGATAAAACGGAAACTATTCTGTCGATTAGTGGGGTTGCGATTTACGATACGTTCTTACAATAAAAATACTAAACATTAAAAAAAAACTTATTGATTCTCAGAAAAGATATTTTAACATGCACGTTTATGGGCGAGGAAATGGGAATGAAAAATAATCCTTTGACATTAATTATCGTTCAGAATGTATTGCCTTTAAAGTCTGCGAATACAATGCATAGATATTACATATTAACTGGATGCCGTATCTTTGCCAGAATATTCTATTTTGCAAATAAATTTGACTTCAAAATACAAAGATGTACCTGCCGCATAATTGATCATTCCATGAAGAAAAGTAATGTTATTGTTTAAACATATAGTTAGTCAAGTAAGTTGTCGAACGTTTTGTGCACATCAATTCCCGTGTTTTCTCCATATAGAATTGGAAGATCCAATATAGAATTGGAAGAAACGTATATATAAAAAATCGAAATCATGGCAAGTTATCATTGCCAATTGAAACTACTTAACGTTTTCATCTCATCACGCCCTCTTCTATCAAATATTGGCTACGGAATCGCAGTGCGTCTCTCGGTTTTAAAGCATATGGGTTTTACTAAGGAATGCGAATTGTTTCACAATTTTACCTTTTTGATGATCCAACGCAGTTCGCATCTGGTTGGTTTTATACTCGAGTAATATGAAAAACGTTCGACCTCAAGGAGGAATCGATAATCGTTCTGTTTATTGCAAGATAACGGCTTAGATCAATAATATTTTGCATATATAAAGCCACTTTGATTAGAGTGTATCCGGTGTTTCAATTATTCAACACAGCTATCTACGGTATTGGTAAGGTAGGAGATATGAGACTATTTTTAAAATCGTGACCGTCCTGTGAACAAGGACAAATAACAATTATTCTAAACCGCATCGGTCTCTTAGTAATAAGCTATTTTAATACAAAAGTTATCATACACGTGTTGTGGCTGACGATATGGTACACTGTGACCACTTAAAATTGAAATATTTATGAATGTTTCAGGAAAAGTGGCATTCGGATCGTTTAAGTGCAATTATCTTATCAGTATCGTTCCACTTAACTATTGCATTGTCTATTACATGCATAAGAATTATGAAATACGGGAAAATCTCATAAACTTCAAAATCATTAATTCAATAGTCTGCAATAGCTAAATATAAAATTTCAGATTCTCAGTTTGCTCAATCGGTCAGTATGCGTTGGCTGTACTTCTTAATTTGCCGCATGAACCTAATTCGGGTTGCTGAGTCTATTGCTAGTATTGGTACCATTAAACTTGTTGTGAAAGCTTCGTACGTTAAACTTTCACAAAGCTCGATAACTGTAATACAACTAACTTGTAGAGTATTATCGTTGTCGTATTTACTATCTTATAAAGAGGTTGTGTAAGTGAATTGTGCAGAATCTGAACTCTAAACATTTGTATATGTATGTAACGTACCTCAGTTAGTAACATGGTGAATTAAATAAATTGGTTTTACAAATTATTGTCAATCAACAAATATTAGATACATAATATGTGCTTATATTTGGTAACGTATATGTATGAACTTTAATTATATAACGTTAGTATGCTGGTAAGCACACAAGTAAGCAAAAAAAACCCTATAATTAGAATAGTAAATGAAAATTCCATTGATAACTAAAAAAGACCATTATTTTTACGTTTTATTTACTCTTATCATATGTAGCTTCATTTTTAACGGTATACACGTGATAATGAATATCCCTTTTATTTAATAATAAATTCTTTTTTGTATTGTTTTACTCACATTACTTAAGAAAATTAAAGACTAATTGTGTTTAACGAGTGTCGGATTGCGATCGGTCAATTCTTGGCGCAAGGGAACATGGAATATTCTAACATCTCATTGTTTTTGTGGACTTGTTAATTTAAAACAGTTTTCCTTCTAGACTACTAAAACAATAAAATGCTTCTCGTGTACGACATAATATATAGAAGGGTGTAAGATTTTTCTAGATACTTATTTCTAGATATTTTATTAATGGCTATTTCTTTATTTCAGTGGAAGAGATTGACCAGTACTTAACGTACGTGGGAGGTCCTGCCGGTGCCCTCGCGTTGACAGGAGTCGCTGCAGCGTCAGCCTTCTACTTGGCATCCAGGCCCTCACCAGAGACACCCCTTGTGCCACTGAAGGAGCAATGTACTATTCTACCGGTAAGTTATTTATCACAATCTTCGCAATGTATTCACTAAACACGTCGCAAAACACATCAAAATTAAGTGGTGTCGAAAAATATAAATGGTTCCACGACTCTGATTGACTGATTTGCCATGCGCTGAAGGTTGCTTGAAAAAAATTAGTCCACCTGTAGGTCGTGACTTATTGAAGATTTTTTTTCTTTCATTTCCATTTCTGATATGCAAAATGGATGTAACCGGCAATCTACCCGCGATAATCCATTGTTTGTTGCGAACCGATTCAAAATCCACTAAAAGATGTATGTACATTTTAAATTAAGAGTAAATAGTAATCATTTATTTATCAAGGCTTGTTAATTACAAATAGAAATATATTTAATCTTAATATTTTCGATGGTTTCGGCGGTAACTTTGTGGAAGTTCATTTTAATATAAAATTTTATATATTTAATCTTAATTATTTTCACGGGAGGCTTGTTATTTTCATCAAATTATCACCAGCGCTTCATCGGTTGACAATGTTCGTAAAAGACTCGAAAGATCTTTTTACAATAATTGATTATCTAATTCGTTAAAAAGTATGTATTATAAAAAAGCTCGAGCTATTTGACAGATGTCATCGGCCACGTGAGCTCTCATGGTATTCAACCACGTTGCATTATCAACTTATGAAATCCTCGTGAGAAATTATCATCTGTCATACGATTGAATCATGTGTCAATGTATTTTAATTGACACGTTTTTGGCACTGAATGGCAATTTTCAATGTCTAACAACTATACAATTTAACCGATTTGTTTACATCTCTGCAGTGTCTGGTTTGATGATAGCTTATCATGCGAAACTTATCCTGGCAATAAATGAAGCAGTGTTCGTCAAAACACAATGAATATTTTTGGAGTTTTTTCTTAATCTCTTACCATAATTTTTTTTTTAAATTTTGAATCTGTCAACTTATCGATTTTGTTCATATTTAACTGTTCAAATGAACCGTGTTCGCTTCTGTAAAATAAATTCCTGCTTATCAATAATTTTAACTTTGAACAGTAATATACTTTGCTGCAAAATCATTAATATAGAATGCCGGAATAAAAATGTACATAAACTGTGATTAAATAGTATAAGATACGAAAGCGCTGCATTTTTATGTCTTGCGTTCAGTCAGACGTTGGTCCTTGCAAAAGTTACACCTTTTATCGAATTCGCGTTTACAGTCGTCATTTCACTGTGAATGACTGGGAACATTTTGATTCATTCATTATGTTACTCTCATCTTGTATTGAAATATAATTTTAATGTGTATTCGACCGCTATTGCGATCTTAATTGAACGTAATTATTTTCATGATTTTTCAATGTTCTGAATACGTTAGATTGCTCAAAATTAAATATTGAATGAAATAAACAATTGGATATTCTATGTTTGTCTCAATGATATAGTTACTGTATTTTATTGAGTTCACGTATCCCATTAGAAGTTCTATATTATTTTAATAAATTTATACCGAAAACTGTTGTGGACCTGTTTTAATATGTAAAAAAGCAGATAAGATGTAGGCAGTTGTTTACGTTCCGAGATATGTCACGACTTGAGTTTGCTTTTACCGCTCTAGCGAATTAAAATTAGTATGCTCGTTGCGAACTTATGTATCGTATTTATAGTTCTTGTTTCTATTAATATTGTATATTCGTTAAAGAGTAAAAGTGGCATGTGGCCGAAAGAGAAAACTATATACTATTAAAATTGTATATCAAGAAACATATCTAACGTCACATGGGTTAAATATAGAATAAGAAATGTCTGTGCTTCAAATATATCGTTGACCAATAACAGAAAACCACTGTGTAAGAACACCGGTATTAATGATTGGAAATTTGGATAAAGTAATTAGTAATACCAATTAAACATTACAGTGTAAAACGCAAAAAACGGGTTTTTTTATTGTTTGCAAAAATTCAACTCATTTCAAAATTTTCAGACACTGCACTGTAACATGTTTATCTTTCAACATCGAGATTAATCATTTTGTGCGAAATGCGTTTATCGATTATATTTTATTTTCATCGAAAGCTTTTAAGATGTCAATAAATATGATTTGGAATTTACGCGAAAGCTTTTAATGAAAGATCGTTTGATTTTTAAATCATATATGCATACAAAATAAAATTTAAACATAATAACCTCGCAAAATGGGTTGCCTTACATGACTGTGCTAAAATTAGACAGCTAATCGTTGCCGTGCTAATTTATTTAATATAACTAATCCTTGAAGTAATTATGTCAGCTTTGTTAATCGGTTCGGCCGTCGGCCGAACTGACCATCTAAATTAGTGGTCTCCAAACTCAATAAGGATGTGAGGTACTTTCCGAAATTGAAATTTTCTGATTAGCTACTTATATTTACATAGAAGCATTTTGGAGAAACAAAACTTTAAAACTACTTTAATGCCGTTAAATTTAATGTAGAATTTTTATTTCACCTATATATATATATATAGTGTTAAAAACAAAATATTTACATAATCCAGTCATTTTGCCACACTTTTTTAGATATTTAAATTATAAATGTTGATAATTCTGCTTGCTACCAATTTTTCAAAACATCTGTTTTTGCGCTCAAACGATTGATAAAATTTGATTCTAGCAAATTTATAGATATGTTAAAATATCCTACGCGAGTTACTGAAAATGCCACGGCGAGCTAACGGTAGCTCGCGAGCGACCGTTTGGCGATCACTGACCTAAATGATTCTCGCATTTAATAGTTCTCTTCGAAACATTACCATCAAATTTTATCAGTTCCTTCTTATATTTACCGAGTTACCATGTTTTTTTACACATCGAAGTTTTCGTTTGTTTTTATCTTACCCAGTGTGAATATTCCTCGTTCAATGTATTTTAAATACCAATTTGACATAATATATGATAAAAAAACAACTTATTCTTTGCTGGACATTTCATAAACGCTATTACAAAATTCCATTTATTGTGAACGAATTACCTAAGCGGTTGGTTGTTTATTGCAATCCTTAATCCCGCTATTATTCGAGATCGGTGTAACTTGGTCATTAAATTTAATGCGAGATTGTACGATAAAATAATGCCGTATATCCTTCAGAGAGGGATTGAAATACGATTATGCTACTAAATTAAATGTGCCTGACATACGCAACAAGTGTTTGCGTGGAAAATGAGTGTTTTTCACACAGCTGCAAAATGCCAACGAGCTAGATGATTTTGGTCACTGCCTTAAGATGTCGCACTGCGTCCAGTGACAATATTTTGGTAACACAGAATTTAAACTATAAACGTCCCACCGGTGGCACTTTGTGATAACTTAACCACTAGTGCGTCGCTACAAAGTATCTCAAATATAGTTTATTTAATAAAAAATACCAGCTTTTCTAATTCTTAGATAAATCGTTACTTACATGCTTATATGGCAATTACAGGAAATTTAGAAATTCGACAGAAGTTTCTTGTTGGAATTTCAATATCAAATTTGAATCGTTTTTTTCATGAGTATACTCGATAACGACGGTGGTTTCGCCTTTCGGCATCTTCAGGCATTTTAAATTTATGTAGAATAAGCATTTACATAGGTCGAGTGTTTCTTTAATGAACGCGTATTATTGTATCAAAAGCTCGCAAGTGTTTCGGGTTTCCGTTTTATTACTAGTAGCACTTTGTGCATTGATTATTTAATACCCAACAAATTAAACAAGATCCAAAACAAACACTGAACTATTAACCGTGCGCTCGTAAATCACGTGAATAAGTGAGAGCGCGTGTTTGTTAACACGTCCACAAAAAGCGTTTTCCGTAAGTTTTCCGGCGAGTACAGAACGTGTGAGAATCCCTGATTCGTTCCATTAGTTCTGTGCCAAGTTTTGTGGGCCCGCTCCCAAACTTATCTTCTTGGTGGTTCAGTAGGTTCAGTTGCAGAACAGGCGGTCCCGCTCCGACGTCCCCTCTCACGGCGTCTCCTGTTTTCGCCTCGATTCAACCCATCCCGCTTATCGCTAGCCGCCGTCCTCCCGATTCGTTACGGGCCGTTAAGAGACCGATTTAACATTATTCGTTATAACAGGGAAAGACGCGACGGGCAAAAAGCATAATAGACCGAAAAAAATTCACTGAAAAGTCTGTCATTGACAATATTTTTAATATCCTATTTTATCATAATTTTGTAATTTCAATTGATTTTTTCGCTCTTTGACTGTTACAAATTACGTAACGTGCTTTAAATATCGCGATATGTAATAATATATTTTTACTGTAAAATTTTATTGGAGACTAAAATAAATACCGTTTTTTAATTGTGTTTGTTTTTAGGTGTGACAGTGTTATATGTGCTTGAATATGTAATATAAAATAAACTATTGTTGAAGTGACAATTTAAGAAACACAACGAAACGATAACATAAGTGGTGATTTTTAGTTTTTTATTTGGATAATTTATCAGTCAAAATGGCCTGCTGCACTTGTTGCACTTCAGGGACCGCAATGGTTCCTCCTATCGACCTGAATATGCAAACTGAAGTTATGCGAGTGAGTATTCTCTCCACAAATACTTAAAACCAACAAACATATTACTTAACACTAGTATATTTCTAATCAAATTTTAATGATCATTTAATCACAAATTCGCTCATAAGTAAAACACACACATTATAATTTTACGGGTGACCTTCAATTTGAGCCACAAAACAAAAAATTGGCAACTACATACAAAGAATCGGATGTATTATATCTTTAACAGTTTAAGTATTTTAGTATTAGTCTAGAAACTAATTGGTATCTCCAGAATAACTTCTTAATTTGCACCCGTAATTAAACCAACGAGGGATGTAATTATTGTTGTTGTTAGACTCGAAACCTTTTCCTTTCGTCCTCTTTTTCAGGAAGGTGAGAGAGAATTTACCCATTAACAGACACACTGATTGCGTATCTTAATGTTTGCATACAAACGAGAATTGAACTTAAATGTTATCGCACATGAAAATTTGATTTTCTTATGAATTAAAATCTATATGATGGTGTCAGCTATTGATAAAACAATAACTAAAACCTCCTATATTCCCCTTATTCATATGATATTCTTAACGGAACCGCATCCAAGGTGTATTCATTTAAATTTAAACCATTAAGTAAGTGATAATAATTATATATCTATACTTCACGGACTTGTATATACACGTTTGTGTTGATTACCGGCACTTAAAACTGTATTACATTCGTTTATTTACAAATTACTGCTCAATATATTTATGGTTTCATTTTATTGCAAAATCTTGTTCAATTTAAGTATATAAATTCTAAATCCAACCAGTTTTTACCGTTTTCTTTCTATTATAAAAATAATACATTTATTCCTTAAGATTATTTATTTATGGTGTATGGACTTATTTTACCTCGTTAATTGCTTCAAAACACCAATCCGCCAATAGCCAGTATGATATATCCTTTAAGTGTATACCATTTTATTTCGTTATGCGGCCGAATTTCAGAAAGTAAATAAATACACAGGTTTTTCATTAATAAGCCAAACTGATTAAATAGAATTATTACCCTCCGTGCTCATTTAATTTCCATTATGCGCTGACCTTGCGACTTCGGATTATGCATGTCCCTTTCCCAGATAATCAACAATTGCACTCGCGATATTGCCCAACGCACTTAACTTCACTGCACTCTATCATTTATAAAGAAGTTAAGACATCAAGACAGGCCAATGTGTTATTACAATAAATTGAATGTAATTATTTATCCCCCTCGATGTTGCGAAAATAATTCTCGACTCGTTCGCTGATAACCGATATAGTTTACACGCTGAAAATGTAAAAAGCTTTTATTGTGCCATTCATGGAAAAAACATGAACGTTTTTAATTATTTTAATCATGCATACTTCCAGACACTCTAATTAAAGTAGGCTTTTATTTTATTCACTGGGGTTGTATACTATACTTATTTCAAGTTATAATGTTACAGATCAATTTGCTGCTAAATACTAAATTACACATTTTGTTTTTATAACAATATCCACTTATGAATTGCCATCGTTGAATATGAAGTAATCCTTAAAAGATATTTTTTACACAAAACAAATATAATACTTTTGTTTGGAAAACAATTCGTTTAAACAAAGGGTAACTGTAGATACGTTGAAATTTCCTAATCGCGTAGCTTGTTATGTTCAAAATAGTTATATGTATGATAGAATATCTATAGTAATAATTTTAAACTATAATTATTATTTCCACTAGAAAATTAAAGAGCGGGTGGATTATTATACTGTCATATTTGTAATATTGGCAATCCCAATTGAATTTATGGATATAATGGATAGGTTTGTAACTCTGATGTTACTTAATTTTTACGGACACACTTTGCCACAACACTGATGGCAGCTTAGAAATGATTGAAAACTTTTCTGACCTACGGTAAAATAATATTATAATTATATTTAAGAATCAATGCATTCCAATTCTTATGTAAATAATTCTAAGGACATGTTACATGTCACTATGACATGACGGTCTGTATTGATTCATTCTGAACTGAATAACAACATAGTATACTTATTACCCGTTGTTATTTTTGTCAATGTATTTTTGATTTACCGTTATTAAATTCTATTTAACATAAAGCTTTTAATTAAACATACCTAACTTACATGCGCGTTATTCACAGTAACTGTGTATCTAATTATGCTGATTTATGTAGTAGGAATATTAATTGTTTAAAAAACAGCGAGTCATCAAAATTCTAAATTTTCAATTTTCTCCGAATAATTTAAATAATTAAAACTCATTTTTTACGTATTGTACGCATTTTTAAAGATTAGAACCGGTTTCGTTCGATATTGTAAATTATCAATTGAGCAGAACAGAACAAAAAAGAAGTGCTTTATACTTACCATATTGTTGTCTATTATTCGATGAACATACTCTTTTACGTATTGAAATGAATATTTCCTTTTATCTAGCTATCATCACATTTAGTATTTAAAAGCAGTTAAGATTTTTTTTACTTTTACGACTCCACGGTCAATTAAGAAAGCAACCTTAATAAAAAATGACTCGACATAAAAATTCAATACTTCGATAATAATTATAAAAAACTCATTTTCGATTAATTCACCGGCCGCATTTCGATATGTTTAATTTAATATAATAGTGTATTAATACATTAATTTAACAAGATGTCTTGAAATATGTGAAAGGCAGGAGTCAATTTGGCAGAACATGATTTATGAATGCGTGGCAAGGGCGCGACCGAACCTCGGGGGTAATACATATGATTATAAAAATATTACGTGAATTTACAGTGCGTGCCAAAATAATCGCACACAAAGAGAGATGTGTAACCTCTATGTGTGTGCTTATTAGAATATCAATTCAATAAAATTGTTTTGAAGTTTTCCCCTTTAAATGTAGGGTATACTTAATACACTAAGACTAACACCTGCAATCGGCACCCTTGTCAATTAAAAAATCGCACGTGGCTGGCTGGCTGTTTTAGATTGAAAGTTTTTATGAATAATTACACCACTTTCGAGGCAATAATTAATTTACTTTTGCGATTAAAATTCGGTGAACAATTTAGCCCTTTCCCGGAAGAATGTCGTGTACAAAAATTAGCCTCTTTTTATAAATGTGAAGAAAACTAAACCAGTCATGTTTTTTTACAATCTTCTTTTTATATACAATAAACATAGTACTATGTCATAGTAATTACCTTAAACAATGCACAATGACATACCCAACATTGTTCAATTGATTGCTAAACATTGATATTGTTATTCGATACAACATTCTTCCGGAAAAGGGCACAATTGTTTGTACGAGGTGAAACCGTTGGATTTATATCCAGTTAATCTAGCATTTCTTTGCGATCTTAGTAGGGAAAAGTATAAGAACAGCTTACCATCGATGCATTCCAAATCTAACCGAAATCGTTCTTCTGGATAAATTTGTTACTATTTTGACATACCATCACTACGATCATCTCAATTAATTATTTTCAGTAATATAAAGTCATTGAATATTTTTCCGAGATACTCGGTATACATCTCGCAAGATACTTTGTATAATGCGAGGCGTTCGAGTGGTTAAGCGATCTGATAGTACTTGATGGAACTGCATATTAATTGCGTCAACATAATGCATTTTTACATACAACCTGTTTTTATATTAATAATTCATTGCAGACCGCTGCACTTGAATGTGCAACAAGAATGCGTTGCATTAAAAACAATGACTGTTTGAGTTACAACACTTTTTGTTCGAACTTGAAAAACGGCGCTATGCATGCTGTTATAACGTAAAACGTTAATTAATTTTCTCTGTGAGACCAGCGACTGTTTATAAATGCAGAATGCAAACTAGGAAATGTAATTGAGAAATTAGTTTCGATTATATCATGACTAATGATTTTGAAATATGTACACTCTTTTTTAACACAACTCTCCACTTAAAATAACAAATATAATATTCTAACACGATTCCCATTTTCAATCATGAAATGTATAATCAAAGTACATGGAAAAAACACAAGCATATAACAGATGTCCTTATAACAAGTATATCGTCAATACAGGACGATAATAACAAACAAAAGTCTTCATTAGATTCTTGAGAACACATTGGACGTGTTAGACATTTCTAGCGATGAAAGCGATATATTTAGAGTCCCTCTTACACGTCTTCGTATTTTATCAAGTAGCGATTAATATATTTTTTTCTATTGAGTCTTCTTTATTTACCCTTTGCACGTTTTTCTATACCACTTTTTATACACGGTTT
Organism: Himalopsyche kuldschensis; assembly: GCA_028554975.1. Classification (NCBI taxonomy): domain Eukaryota; kingdom Metazoa; phylum Arthropoda; class Insecta; order Trichoptera; family Rhyacophilidae; genus Himalopsyche; species Himalopsyche kuldschensis. The sequence goes on from JAHFWI010000003.1 coordinate 21,692,809, forward strand.
TTGGTGGAACGTAACTTCCTTGTAAAAAATAAAAAGTATTGAGATATGAGCGTCTTCCATTTAGCTTACGTTTTAAATATATGAAAGTGAGTTGGATCCATTTGTCGGAGCGTAGACAGAGATGACATATGTCTGCGAAATAATACTCTTGTGACCTAAGTTATTGAATGAAACCTTACGCAACGCTGGTGATTGATACCAAACGTTAAGATGCAGTGTTGTCTCGCATTCTCTACGACACTTGCGACACAGATTTGGATAGTGATAATATGTTTGGGCCAAGTCATTTTGTAGCTTTATATTCTTTATTGAGATTTTTCACAACATTACCGAATCAAAAATATTATATTGTACGCGGAATAAACAACTTCTACGACATCACACCATTATTATGCTTTGGGATTTCTGGAATCAATGAGACTCAAATTCAAGAGACTCAAATTTGTGTTTTTGAAAACTTTCTACAAAGTGTGATGCATACCAAATCAGGGGCGTTGTGCGTTTTTGAATCTATGGGGTACTGAGCGTTGTATTCAACACCCCGATACGTCTTCACACTCTTCTTACGGGGTGTATTTCGCAGCTTAACAACGGTATGCGTGCTTAAAATTTTGCCAGGAGTGTCCGACAAGAAATTCCTGAAAAGCTATGAATCAGCTGGTCCAGATATCAGGAGTCAAAACTTTGATCATCTCCATTCATCACTTCATATTCGGAAAGAATTTGTAAGTCAGCCTCTCGTACTGCGAGCTGGTGTTTTATGGGCTTTGGTAATGTCTGGATCTGCTTAAATATATTACATTATATATATATTTTGGCCTATTCAACTCATCTTTCAATTTCTTCAAAGGCTAAGCGCCTTCTTTCTTTCGCGCATGGATTTCCTTTCGCCTTTGTGCTCTAACTAAGAAGAAAGATGTAATATTATATTATTTTAGCCAAGCCTTAATTAGTTTTTAACGAAACAAAAATTCCCCTTGCCAATACTGACTTGTTCGATTCTTCTTATGGATTGTTCGCAATTAGATTTTAATCTTTGATGATTCTTTTTTGTTTTGCCTTGCCATATGGCATGACTTTTTTAATTTGTGAGAAAAACCAGCTTTTATCATTAAATTTTATTGCGAAAAATCGTTTGTGTCGGATCCGTCATACGCGACTGCCCAAACTCATTATATGTTGAAAAATAATTTACTTTAGGTTATCTGCCAAATTGCTATTCATGTGAGATCATCTGCTGTTTAGTGATCGTATGAATATTATTAAAAAAAATATATTACTGAATATCAAAGAAATATAATAAAATCAATTAGATGCCGTTTACACTGTACATTGTTTTGTGTTATTTGATCGAAACTGATTTTACTTCATCACGTTCAATTTACATTATTTGTTTTGACCTATTGCCAGAAACGCAAATTAAAAATTCTACGTAACTCAAAAAAAAAACTTTGAAAGGTAACTCTCCCATATTTAATGTTATCCAAAGCCGCATGATCCCCGTCCTGATTGAATGCATTGTTTTTTAGTAGCCAAAATTAAGTTTTCCATACTACTAAAACGGTTATAGATTTATTTATTTTATACTTACGTAGTGGTCAAAAATAGGAAGATGTATCTAAGCGTCCCTGTGATTTAAATCGAAATGATTCAACTTCACAATTCCTACTCGTTAGTGTAAATTTAAAGCTGTTCTGTTGTTTTGTTTTCTGTTATCATTATCATTTTAATTATTATTTTCTGGCCCAGAGACGATGATCTTGGCGTTGGTAGAATTTATAATACACCGTATCTTATTCAGTGACACTAAATATAAACTTAATGGCTTATGACATAAACGATACGATATTTTCGAAAGATGTGATGTAATTATTTTTTACTCAGCATTTTTAACGAGGCGAATCACTCTTGGCCGTCACTCCCAAAAACATTACTTTGTAATTTTATTTTTGATCGAATTCTGAAATATTTTTTTTTATTTAAAACTGTTTTATTTCACATCCATTTATTGACAAAATTAAAATATTTTTAAATTAAAATTATATGGAAGCAACAAAATGTGGAAATTTAAATAATATTGATAGTTAACAGTTGTAACTGTAAAGCACATACTTGGCTTCCGTATCAAGATAGTCGTTAAAACAGATGATTTACGTTTGTAGAGTAAAATAGACATCAAAACTAGACGTTTTGTAGTTATCCGTAAATTTATCAACGGTCGAAAGTATGGAACAAAAATACAATGTATGAAATACCAATATTATTTTACTGTAAGTGAAAAAAATATTGAAGCAATGTATACAATTATTATCAATTTTTTGTGCCTATTTTACATTCAGTGAATTATTGAGTATGTATAACACAATCATTTTGCGTTGTATATGTTCATATTTTTTATTCACATTTGATACAGGCTAGTGCTTTTGGTAAATTCTTTTAATCCTAACGACTCGGCAGTCTAAAATAAACTTGAACTTCTATGGAGTGTTCTATTTTCAATAAAATACTCATGGTAACTGTTGTCTATTGGTATTCGTTTAAGAATATAACTTAACGAGTAAACAAGGTAATAAAGGTTAACATGTGTCTGAGAATAGCTCTCGCCTCTATTATTAATCCACCGATTGTCTTACAATCTTGTAATTGTTCTCGTAGGGCCTATTTGTTCCGCACTCAATCATGCTGCATGACTCGGATGCTTTGCAGCAGACTAATGGTCGTGATAACTCTTCGGCGGAGAATGCAACCTTTTGCCGCGGCCGGTGACAAGCAACGCTTCTCGAATCTGTCGTCCGTCAGCGAAGTGCTATTCGATGTTGCGCTTCAATGGATCGTTTAACTTCGCAACGCGTTACGAAAATACTTGCTTCAGGTTGCGGTTCGCTCGACTAAAAACAACAAATGAGCCAATCTGTCGTTGCACAAGTTTCAGTCATATTATCCGGAAAATCTGGTACACTTAACCGTAATGAAAATTGGTTCTCAATAATTCAAATGCGCTAGATATTTTCCGCTACAATTATGATTTGAATTTAACTCTCACCCGGAAATGACGCCATGAAAAAAGAATTCGCATATACTCATGTCCAAGATCTTATATAAAATATTACATTTAAAAATCGATTCTCATCCGATTTAATTTTAACGGTTTACGTTTTTTAGCGATCGATTAATGATTTCAGATATGAGGGCATTATTTGCAAAGGCGGCTCGTTCCCAAAAATATAATTCCTGGGAAAATGGATTAAAATTTCTAATATACGACTAATTTCTGTTGTTTTATAGTTGATTGTTAATCAAGCATATTTATAATATATATAAAAAGGGAATTTATTCATTACTAAAACAATACGTTTATTTTTCTTTACGAAATGACATCCAAGGTTGATTTTTTTTTTTTAGATAAGCCGTGTTTGCAATTAATACTCTCACATATAAACTCACCAGTCTTGTGCATGTTTATATTTGGTTATAGTAAACAAAGGGTGTTTATCGTAAATAAATATAAATATACGCCCTACGTTGTTCTTTCAACGCTCCGTTTTCAAGATAATATGGAGTGAGTGAACGGGAATACATCATACATCGATACAATGAAGCAATATAAGTTTCGAGACCATATTTCTTGACTACTAGCTCGAGTAAATAAAAAATTTCGCCGAATTAACATATGCACGCAATTATACCTAAAAATAAATTGATATGTGGCATTAAAATTGCTAAACTCAAAGCCGAACTGCTGAGTGTAGGACGTAGTTAATGCATTCGGGTGTCAATCTTGAGCCGGTAGTCTTTACATTATCTTTCGGATCGCATTCTTCTGGGCTAATGCCGCTAGCGAAGAGTTTGTTTTTGCCAATGCGTCGATTGACATATTGGCAAAGTTACCGACGATTCGGCTTGACCCACGTTACACCACGTGAGATAGCACATTGCCACTTTGATTCAGATTAGTGACTCAACTCAGGCTCAATATACATCGGATGTTTAGTTGGATTGTATGGATATAGATTATAGACCGACCGTTCGATTTCTGAACGGTAAATGTTGGTAAATCTTATACCGAGAAAAGAATACTTCCAGATTTGGTATTTTTCCTAGATTGATTTTTGTAGTTTAACTCGCAACAGAAAGGGTAACAATGTGGAATAAGTTTATTGGTCATTCTCCTTTTTATGAATCGAGTTTAGGCTCGTCTGTTGCCTTTTTAGAATGTTTATTTTGTTTAATTTCTATATCATTAGTAAATCCGACTATTAAGTTTTGTATAACTATGCCACCAATTAATAAGAACCTTCATTCGATATTATTCTAAAAAAATACCTTCTTTAACACTGCATGTTATTGGAACAATTCTAACTTCATTGTAGTTATGAATGCCATTTGGTAAATAATTTTGTGAGCTACATATATTGGTGCTCACGCTTATACCAGTATAGTAACTGAAATACTCAGTAATGAACATCTGCTAAATGTAAAACAAAATGTTACCGATTGAGCAACAAGTGTAACAAAGTTATTAATTTGAATTCTATATTTATTCATAACGATGATAGCTTTCTTACTAATTAAACTTATCATTCAAACACACCTAAACCATAAACAACACAGGTTTGTCCGTCATTGTTCTATGAAGCCTATTGCTGTTGCTATCAATTGAAATTTTACTGTATTTCAAGTTTGGCAGAGATTTACGGCTGCAATTGTGTACGTATCGATTTTGACGATTTACTGCGGTATTATTGTTCATTTAATTGACGGATTAAATATTTCGATGATGCGGTCGCTTGTTACCATTATTATCTCGCGTGACCAGGTCACGCGCCCAGCTCACTCCTCCGAAACAGCTGACAGTGCTCGTATCCCTCATCAAACAATAATTATTTTTTTCACCTTGGACCCCTGCCAGCGATAACTTTGTTGGAAGAAAAAAACACGCTGAAAGCAAGCCTAAGACGCCAGTCTTTAAAGAAATAACTACTGCCTATTACGAAACGCTTTAAGCAGTCCTTCAAATATTTGTATCAAAACATGCAAAAGATGACTGTTTTTTGTGACGTGTCTCTCAATTTATTTCCGACGTTTTCTGAAAAATATTTGCTTTTTTCAAGGTTATCTGTGAAATTATATCACATGACACATACTATTTTTCTGTCACTCCAGACACATTTCCTTTATTTATTAATGGCATTTTGGAACTTAGCGACCGTTAAAAATATACCTTCAACCAATTTTTGTGATCGTTTATAATTTATATATCAAAAGAAAATACGTTTATCTACTGTATTGGCCTGAATAAAACGTGGCCTCGAATACTAAGGCAACATGTTAATTCTGGGAAGGGATGAAAGGAAAAAAATAAATACAAGACAGAAAGTTGTCGTTTTAACCTCTCTAGCGTCACTTTGTCGATCGTATTTTCTTCGTATACAATACTGATTGAGTTGATCTTTTCGTTTTCCACGCGATCAACATTTTGTTAATTGAGTATGGAACTCATTGTTCTATAATCGAGGGGTTCAGAAAAACATAAATCCCATCAACGACAAGAAGGCATCCGTAGACTGTCAATTTACCCAAACGCGCAAGACAGGTCTTACTTTGGCTTGAATACGCCACTTGGAATAAGAAACGCATATCTCGTATAATTGTTTTTATCAGACATATACAGGGGGATGCTTCTTAAAAAAATATAGGGAAACACAAACCCAACTCAAATTCATTTTAAATTATAATTTGATCCACATTCTTCCGTATTACAACATCGATTGCACCCTTTAATATTTTTTATTTATATTTGTATGATATTATATATCCATAATGTTTATTACTCAGCAGAATTTTGTATGATATGTTTGTATGGCATCTGACATGTATAGTCTCATTACAAAAAAATTACATTTTTTATATTTGTTTTTGAATAAGGTTTTTTTTTCTTCAATTACTGACAGAGATTTATGTGTAAAATAAGACGTTTTTGAAATGCTCATTTGTTTAGATGTATTGAAATAGTTATGACTATATAAATTAAATTATTAATGGAACTGTATTACGCAATGCGTGTCTGTTTTAAATTTTCATCGACGACTACCTATAATGCAATAGCAGTTAATTAAAACGATGATAGATAAATGTGGCTTTTACATTAGAGCTTTCAGTTGAATGTTGTAATTTTTCCTCCATTCCATCCTGCTATTCGCGTATATCTCTACAAGATTTTTTTTGCCAGAAATAATAAAAAAAAAACATAAATAAAACCCCGACATTCTTTTAATATTACTGCAAAGCTTGCGGAGCTTTAATAACGTGTAAGCGCGCAGCGAGGTTACATCGTCAAAAGCTCTATATTATAAAGTTTGCTTGGTTTATTTTTAATCATTTGCCTGACCCTGTCACTCCGACACTCGGCATTCAAAGCTATTTTCTAAGGCTGATGTCTTTTTATAGAACATGCCGATGATGACATTTTAAACACATAACTTCTATCTGTATTAATGAATTTTATAATCAAACACACCACCCGAAAATTCAACGTAGAACCATGGATAATATTGACCGTGGACATCTTACGTAATCGTTCGCTATTTAATTCGTAATGTTTCCCTGTTGTGCTTTACGATTATTTTGATCATATGTTCTAATCAATGAATATTGAAATCAACAATTTCAACATATTTTAGCTTATTATTTGCTACATAATATAAACAAGCGCTTGTTTCATTTTAGTCTAATATCCTAGACAGCTTTTATGAAGCAGAACGTTTCCGTGAAAAGTCGGACGACCTTGCGCAGGATCGATTTTTTCAATGCGGTCTAGTTTAGCGCTGCAACTTTCGTTCATTACATAATATAGATGGGTATTCATGTGAAATGATGACAGGGGTTGTATTGAAATAATTAACGAAAAAAATTCATTTCGCATGTACATAATTGAAATAAACCAAATTGTTCTTTATAAAGCGCCTCATCGCTTTTATCTGCTTGTTTGATCTGCCATTCAATTCTAAGTGCTTACGAATTTGTAATTCACTGAGTTTTATAACATACGTTAACATGGAACCTTATTCACTGGCTCTTTTTCATGAACTCTTTATCAATCATTCAAATTTTCTTTTTATCCAGATTCTAAATTCATTTACATAGCTATTGTTTATGTGTGAAAATAAACAACATTATACATAAGATCTGTCATAAACATGTAAAATTACATCAGCTAAAATTTGGAAATAGTTTCTTAGAATATAATACATGTACATACTAGAAAATCGATGTTTGGGTTTGATTTTATAGATGGCATTTCGCATTACGATGTCTGTTCTCCTGTTCTAAGCCAACAATATACGTTAATTGTGGATTCTGAGTATTTAACTTGATTGGTATTTTGTATAAGAAGAAGATAATAAAAACTTTTGCAAAGTCTATTTTTGTAATATTCCGCATCTTACATGGTGTGTTCTACTGATGCCTATTATTCAACGATTTTTTAAAAACTTGGTTGCATTCTAAATATGCCAAGTCGGCATGACCGAGCCTGCAGACAGACCCGCGTGAAAGTCGTATCGCCTTCGTTGTCGATATCTTGACACTCCCAAACGATGTAATCAGCATCCTGAATCATACCACAACATCGATGTGCATCTATGAGTTACGTTGTATATTTAATTGATTACGTGTGCGCTTTAAAGTGATGCGATCAGCAAGCGCGCTGAGTGACGTAACGTAAACAGAAAACTGACACTGTTAAATAACACATCACTACGGAAAAGCGAATATAGTTAACGCCCACTTAGTGTCATCGGAAAAACGCTGAAGTTAAGCTATTGCATACTACGAGTTTCACTACAGCTAGTGGAATTTGAATAATGATATATTTATAAATACACAGATGCAGCCGGCGGCTAAATATTGACCCATGTATTTTCGGACGTAGAGCATCACAAATGCACAATTATTTATGTTAGGGAAAATTGCTTCGTACGCATGACCTTCAATAAACCAGAGGATTTCTTCGTGTATCCAGTTCGTTCGAAAAGTTTGTTCTTTTTTTAAATTCTTTTCGCCAAATTTGTGCCTATTCCCCAAGTGAACTTACGACAGTTTCAATGGAATGTATGGAATACTAAAGCACAATGTGGCCATAAATACTGAGCTTAAGATTTTTGCAAATTTACTGAATAGTGAAAATAATACAGTCATTTATAAAATAATGTTTATACTCAGAAACGATCAACAAAGTCGTTGCTGGCAGATTCACGAATAACGATGCAATTATTTCAGTGCTATTCAACGTTAACTGCCGTTTGAAAATAGGTGGAGGACAAATACAAAACTGCTTTTTAATGTAGAGCTGTTAGGTAAATAGGTAATTATTACTTTGGCACGATTTTGTCAAATAAAACACACTTAACGCCACTAGGAAGTGTTGTATGTTTAATGATAAATATTATCGACATGTAGGTTATTATTATCGTGATGTTTTATTCAAATCCTCTTATGAATAAAATTGATGTAGTTTTAGCCGATACTCAAGATTTGAAACATTTACGACGTATTTTTTTTATGTAGTATTATTTTATTAGTGATTTTCAAACACGGCGAGTCTTTAAAACAACTAAACAATTCAAGGGAATTCTATGACTCAAATATGGGTCGCGAATCGATTCATATATTAATTATTGTGAATAATATTTTGATTGATATTCGATAACTTTTATGATTTAGTAAGCAAACAAAACTGTGGACCACTGCCAAATAATATCTACCCAAATCCGTTTATGTATATAGTTAAGAACCCGGTGGAATAACAAAGTTTTCATTTGGTATATTAATGTAATATTGAATATTCACATAGTAAGCGTCAAGGGCAACGCATACCTTCATGTAATTTATTTTAAACCCGTAGTTTTCTCCGATAAAGAAGTATTTCATAACGCTTTTTTTAAAAACTTTTGTAAACATTACAGATACATTGCTGGTGTAGCTAACTTTGGTTATGCTAAAGTATTTGTTCAGTGAAATTTATCACCTTAACGATCTTTGTTATATAAGTTAATGACATACACCTGCACGTATGCAATAATTAATATACTTCTAATAACAATCTCAATATGTAGTAATGTGATGAGATTTTTATTATCTGATTTAAATGAGCTACTAATCGATCTGAATTAATTGTGTAAATTAATGCATGTAAATAAGATAGATAATATTGGCATAGTGACAGACTGATAATATCTAAATTGGAAACGTAAATGGGTCTGTCCAACATATTCAAAGCAATACAGCAAAACAAATAACTTTCATAACTGTGTTTGTTTGCGTGATTATTATAATGGTGTAAAAGTGTACTTATAAGACAGAAAATATTTTTTTTTTTATTGAGCTTTCACAATAAGCTTTTAATTCGCTGTTAAGTTTTATGTAGAATTATACAAATTATAATGTTAGCATTTTATAAATAAAAAATAAAAGATCCCTGTATCATAGGGTCCAAAAATGTGATAAAGTTAGATATTTCAATATAGTTTTCCGTGGGAGAAATTGAATAAATTGAGTATATGCCTATGTATACAATATTAGAAAAAATTCACAACTAATAAAATGAACTGTAAGAAAGTTTGTCGACAAATAATATATCCTTTTAATTTAGTGTAATAATTGCATGTGTTTATAAGATAGTTTCCTTAACAGACCGAGAGTATTTTTGATAGAGAATGAATTTAACAAAATACGGATATACGCGTTATATTTTTGCATGCCTTATAATATTATGCAACTCGTGAGCGTCACAACCAAGAACTGAATAATCATCGGTTACTTATTAATGTGATAGGTTATCGATTTTTAGTAGAAACGATTATATCGCAGTTAATATTAAAAGCTTCCACCATATCTGATAGTTAATACTTGTCTCTAAGCGTTATATTATTTTGGTTTTGAGACAGTTTTTTTTATAGTTACATTCTTATATTTTAGAAAAATTCTATGAATATTTCGTTCTGTTCGTTTTATAGTTCAAACATTTTTGTTTGTTAATTTATCATTGGAATGTGCTAAAATAGCTGTTGCCAAATACAATGTTGACTAACTTTATTATTTTAAGTGTTATAATATTATCTTTGACTTTGACCATAAATAACATAATCCGACAGAATAGATACGGCAGAAATGAAGGAGTATAAATTATCTGATTTATATATGTAGTTAATTTTTATTCTGGAATTCTTTCCGTGCGAGTCATAATGTTTTTTTTGACCGCGTCCGCTCACTAATGCAGTATTTGTTGAGGTGAGATGCAATCTCACTACTCTTCACTTCATAAAGGATTAGTCAAAATTTGGCGCCGTGAAATTTTAAGAAAGTATTATATGTAATAAATTTTCAGGGATTCAAATGTATATTAATTGAAATCAATATAAATTTATTGAAAGAGAGTTGCTTCTTTCAGAAAAAAATGGAATGGGTAAAATAAAGTATGCTTGCTTTATATTTTAAAAGTCTTAAATCGTTATGTCGAGTAAATATTCTTCTGGAGACTAGTAAATTTGTCATACTAAAATTGTAGTTTTAAAATAATAATTTTAAAACTACAAACTTTTTAAAAACTGCAATATTTTTTCTAGAACCCCACTTCTTTCATATTACGATTTTTCATTACTATGATTTAATTATTAAAAATTAAAATACTTACATAAAATTGTTGGTTAGTAATATTGTTTTTGTAATAATATATTCTCATTATAAGACTATTTTATTATCTATTATGATATTGACACAAATAAGCGTTGTATATTAGTCAAGTTATAATTTAAAAATATGATTTTGATAAAAAAAAAGATTTACGAGCGAAGAATAAGTTTTTCAGGCTATTTCTATCTGTCAAAAATCACGTGGAGAGTTATCCCCACGTAAAATAAAATTTATTCTCTCGTGTGTTCAAATACATTTTTGGCACAGCCACGCCTCGAACCAGAGATATCTCAATGACAACGTTGTTTCTATACGATTTGTGGTTCAATAATTTGCTTTCAAAGTGATACGTTTTTTAAGTGTTTACTCCTACAGTTGAATATAATATTTAAACTCTCACGCGTTTTAATTATTGCTTGATATATTAAATTCAATATTTATGTCGTACATTATTTATATTTAATTAACTATAGTAAAATACTACGCTCAAAGCTTGCTTATTTACTTTTTGAATGGCTACACTTACTACTTTTTGATTTTTTTAAATGGCTACACTTAGAAAAATGAACGATCATCACTGAGGTTAATCTAATTATTTTCTGTAATACCAAAAGCTCATAAAAATTTCAAGCTCGACATAAATCAATAAATATAATCAAATGAAGACTCAAGTTGATTGACCTACCTTTTCCTATTAATACCTTATTTTTCTTTTAAATCATATCTAACATAAATGCGGATCATATGAAATCTAATAGAATATTTTAGCAGGAAGTGTTATAAATCAATTTTAGTTTTTAGAACCCTTCTTTCAGATAGGATATCGATAGAAAAGTGTGGTTAAGAAAATACCAGCAGTCAACTAATCGGTCTTTACGCCCCGTTTCAGGGATCGATATAGTGATGGAAGAGAGAAGAGAAATCCATACATTTCGATAACAAACACATATAGAACGGTACAAAAGAGACCATTCGGGTATTCAAAGACTCGGCCGAGTCTATTAAGCTCACTAGAACGAAACCCTTTAAAGGGGTCAGGATGTTTCGTACTTTATCAAAACTTTTTGTAAAAAAAATGATATAGAAACACATGTGAAATCTATCATTTAATAAATATCTTTATTTTTTACTGACACTGAAGAAGCTGTTTACCCTATTCATTCGGCTGCGGTGACCAATTCCACGCCCATTTATTTGATTACAATGTCCATTGTATTTTTCAATTAATAAGTTCTTTGAACCCTTTATCTTGTCGAACATTGAATTAACAATATGATATAATGTCAAAGATAGAGATAATAACACAAAGTAATTATCTGGTCTGAATACAAATCGCTCAAGATAAGTTTCCGAACAAGGCATATCATTTTGCCCTCCAAAAATTAAAGACGTAGTAGGTCCACTCTAATTAGATGATTTCGCGATCGTCTCAAAAGAATACTATGATCTTTCAAAGAGTAAGGGCAACCTTAATAAGAGTATATTTTTTGTGTTCAAAGTGTGTTCTTGCATTGTTTGGCCACACATTCAATTAAATTAAATAATCACTAAGTTTATATTTTAGTAAAGAATGTCTCAGTCACATACTTTACCAATTATGCATACTATTCTTTGTTGAAGTTTCTGCTCAAAATATGAGATATCTTAGAAGAATGGCACGTGTTTTGGCACAAACAAAATTCCAAATTTACATGGAATTCGCGGAGAGTTCTTTTTTATGTTTACTTTGATAAATACTACAAATGGCTGATTGATTTAACGAACTACATTAGCGTCCTGTCTGTTTATTTTTATATTCCAAGAAAGCGTCGTCATCTATAATATTTAATGAAGTTGTGAATCGATTACAAATCGATTTTTCATACTATATAATCTTCATACACTACATGTCGATTTTTACGTTTCCGTACAGATATAATCTAACAAAATTATTTGGAATGATCGTCGGCTTAATTTACAAAAAATAATGTACTAACAATTCTAGTATTTGAATTTTAACTCAGTAAATTTAACGTCTCTTATTTACCTCAAAATTTCGTTTTTCGTTTTCAAACTTGCTATGCAATTTCCTTTTGAACACATTAATTTAATTGTGAAGGGGAGCTTTTCTGTATGCTCTTTCAAAACAACTTCCATGGTTTCGTATACTTTCAATAATTACCCTTGCGAAGGTAGCAAGGGTTAATTGATAAATAGCTACAGAACAATGCCAGACCAGACGACTTATCGGCTTTCCCGTGTTCAATAAACTCATGTATTAACGTTGTCACTTACATGGCTTCTAATATTATACCAACATACCTTACATTCATATTGAATTTTCTATTATATAACTTGCGTTAGGTCTATTCGTATAAAAACAATTACTACAATTTAAATAAATGAACACATAATTTATTGTACATTTTCAACATATTATAAAGTAGTACAAAAATGTACTTTATTTATTTACCTATCCGCCAAAAATTGTCAGTTAACACCTCAATAGTGAAAAGTAATCGAAAGGGATTTATTGTGACCGTAATTTTATTATATTTATGTATTGACAAGACATCAACTACAAAGTTACTTGCGAATATATCTAGATTCTTCGCTCACCTATTATGATGAAAATTTGTGAGCTAGAAATTAATTGATACAATTTCTGAGTCACAGGCACTCGAAAATTCGATTCATATTTTTGTTATTCTGCATACCATTTTATCTATTTTCACCCCGGACACCAATATTATGATCGTGATCATAGCGCAAAATATTCTGAAATATTTTTCATACCACTCATTTTATTTCAGAATTAAAATAATATTTAGGAGTAGCAGTAATTGCAGCTGTCTAGATATTTATCATTTCAATATTACGTACATGTGACGTTCAAGTGGGCTAGGACTCCCTTTAAAACAGCTGAGATATGACGGGTAACACCTCGTATTTGTTTCGCCTAATTAATCACCTGCTTAATAAAGTCATTCATTAAAATATATCAAATTAAATTGTAAGGCAGTCATGTAGAAAATTTTATCTCTTAATGTTTTATTACATTGATATTAAAAAAACAATGTTACGCATAAGTCTGCATTTTTAACAACGCGTGGGCGCATCCGACCGGCAACAGGAAAATCTTGTTAGTTTTTCCACCCTAGCGCAAACAGTGCGCATCTGTATTAGTTAATTGGATAAATCAACCGTTTTCTCTGATTTATGTGGACTCCAAATCCAATTGAAGTAATATTTTATCACTCGCAATATAATTCAGTTAAAAATTTGTATAGACTGCATATTTCACGACTTAACTTAGACTCGTATATTTCCGGTCTGAATTTTAATAAAGTTTCGGTCATAATTTTAATTACATCTGGATTTATATAACATTGCTCTAAATTTATATTAAATGGTAACAATGTATCGGACAGAACACAGAGACAGAATAAATAATTTATGGTCAGAATTTATAAATTATAAAATGGTCATAATTTTAATGAAATTGGTCAGACTTGTTTTGACACATGTTCTTTTTTTTCCGCTGATAACCTAACTATCGATTTTTTATTCAGACCGTTAATATTTTGACTCTGGCCGAAAAGTGATTTAAATCCAGACCATTTAATTTGTTCTCGTAAACTTGCACGTCATTTTATAACGACACTTATAAAAGTGAAACACTCGTCATTTAAAACATGCATAATTATGTTGAATTATATTATTTGTATTTACACGTACAATCAATAAATAAATAAATACTTTCCATTGATAGGTTTATTGATAGTAAATAATTATACAAATAAATAAATATTGAATGTTTAATTTTGCATTCACTGATATGCTTTGTTTCATTGTACTTTGCTCTTACCCTGTTATCTGAAGATGATTGCAAATTCTTAGCTGCGCACTTCAATGTCAAGGAAATTGATACGTCATTCAAAAACACATTCTGCAATAAATAATGCAATCTTTTAAACCTGAGGTGACAGATTATGAATAACTTAATCTCTAATTATTTGATGTAGGTATTATATTTTGAGATTTTTCAAACCTCAACTTTTTTTGTTGATAGTTATTTACACTTCGATTCCGATATAATATTATAGAAATAAATAAAAAAAAACAGTCCAATCCACGTTAAAAATAATTTAAGGCACTCTAAGAACAATTAAAAAAGAGAAGCCATCACAAACACCCATGCCCAGGATCACAAATTCAAATTGAAAAAAATCAATGGTATTGACTTTGCTGGGAGGCCAGACCCACATGATCGATAGGGTAAACCTTTAAAATCCACAGAGGCTGACATATTTGCTCGTATAAGATTAGCAGGGAGAAGATTGTGAAAAGTTGAAAGAATATAAATTAGTTAGATAGAAGAGTGCATTAGGAACAGAAAACGCGAAAGATAACCTCGGAAAACATCAATCCATGGCTATTCAATATTTCTGAGCAAAAAATATTAAGAGGATAATTTCTGATCTTAATATTAATTTGATTGAAAAACAATTAGACCCGTAATTCAAATTGTAAATTGAAACTCCGAAACTCCAGCTGAAAAGATGGCAGTTTCTTGGTCAGTGCCCTCCCCCCCTCTCTAACCCTCACAGAAATATGGCCTGAATAGATCGATCAAGTTTTAGAATTGGATATCTCCCAATTTTCGACCATACGTTTTTTGTATCTGTCAACACAGGATAAAGTAATTCTGTCAAATTGTGATAAATTGTTAAAGCGTCATCGTCAATGAAATGTTTCACACGAATTTGAGAGCTATTATTATGCCATTAGTTAAAAAAAAACGTCAAAATAAATTTCACGCATCACCAAAATAACAATTTTAACATTTCTTTCTGCCTACCATATAGTGGAATTTTATAGATGAAAAATTATGAAAATTCTGCTGTCAGATTATACGCCGTGGCATTATTGTTGTTTTTCTGAAGAATTAATATTTCATGTAAAACTTAAAAAAATCTGGCTACACATATCATTTTTGTGAATACTAATAACCTTTATTTTTATTTGTATTTTTTAACAGTATAGTTTCAGATAAATTCTTCATAAAAAAATGCATTTGTTATTTTAATCAATGATGTCAAAAAAAATTCTTCATCAAATTGAAGGAATCATCAAAATTCTACTGCATATCCATGATTATTATTAAAATTTATTGATTATTAATTCAAATATTATCTTTATTTTCAGGGTCCGGAGATGATCAGAGTTTCAAAGTTCTACAAAGAAGCAAAAAATGGAAAATTCGTCAGCCACATTCACGAAGACACAAAAACCTTATACGACACATTCAGACGAGGAGCAAAAGAATCAAGTATGTTTGATCTTTACTATGATATATGATTCAATAGATCTACCAAACCTTTTTACCACACACCATACTGGGAAAGGGTACTTTATAGCTCTGGACACCAAAGCTTTCAGACATATTCCCAAGGTGTCTTCTTTCGCAAGTTAGAACCTATCACGCCACACAGCTTGGCCCACACTGTGATAGATTTACCTTAGAAATTTATATTATACAATGATTAATTACTCAAACCTAGATTTTCCAATATCTAAAGAAATTAATTAACCATGAATACATCACTTCAAACAGAGTAAAAGATGCCGCGTGCATTAAAAAAGTAAAAAAAAAACTGTAATAATATACCTTTGGATTTACCTGGAGATATTGAGGATATATAAATATTTACTGTTAGTGCAAAGTGTATGGTTGCTGAGTATGTCCAAATGGAATAAGTTCACAGTAATACATATTGGCAACGCTCTTCAAATATTTGTATAGAGGCGGAACTGTAAAAAAAACTTCTGCTGCAAAAAATTTTAAATTTGAAAATACATATTACCTTGTTATTTACATTGTTAACTTTGCCAACTTACTCTTGAATTTACTGCAGGAGACCTATCCATCAATGCTTTTAAGAAGTGTTTTTTTTTTGCAATTCAACAATATTGATTTTTCAATTTCAGACAATGGACCATGCATAGGATGGAGAGAGGGACCGAACAAACCTTACGTTTGGGCAAACTACAACGAGACATTACTTAGGGCAAAGAATTTCGGCTCTGGTCTTGTCGCACATGGGCTGGTTCCTGGCCCATCTACATTTGTAGGTGAGGGCATTCAATTTTAATATTTAATAATTCTTCTGATATTACGTGTGTACTTTTCAAGAGTGAAATTTTATGGTTTTGACATTCAACATATAATTGCTATTTTTTTGTCAATTAATTCTAGAAGCTTTCTGTAATAAACAAAGATATTTTAGTATAAAAAAGATTAATAAATGGTGACCTATCCTTACCTTTGGTATTTACTGAACTGGTATGATTTTTTTCTTGGCCTCTTTTATAAATACTTGCCAACCATTTTTTTGAGTAGTTTAAATATTTTTTTAACCATGTGATTTTCTCAATTTCAGGAATATATGCCCAAAACTCTCCGGAATGGGTTTTGACGGAGCATGCCGTCTACTGTTATTCCATGGTTTTAGTTCCACTGTATGATACATTGGGTCCAGATTCCTGCTCATATATCATCACACAAAGTAAGTTTAAAGTCTTTTTCATAATGTTTGAATACAGAAACAACTGACACTCCATGTGGTAGTTAATGGCCTTCATTGATCATTTTGTCTACGGTATATATTTTTATTCTATTCCTAAAGATATCTTTTCTTTAATGATTTTTTAACTGCTTATGAGTGGATCGCTTATTTTGGATTAATTAAGTAGAATGATGAGCTAATTAAAATCAGCTGTGTATCAAAGTAATATTTTCAAACCAAGTGCATGATCTTGATTAGTGATTGAAAAATATTATATTTAAAGTCAGTATAGTTAAAAAATGTTTTATACAAACCTTTCATCTCTAATAAATATATATTAAATGCAAAAGAAATAAATCTAAAATTACAAACATAATTTTTTCCATCCTCTTTGCAGCCGATATTTCAATGGTCGTTTGCGATGATGATAAGAAAGCCAACCTCTTGCTGGACAAGTCTCCAAAGAGTCTACGGAAGTTAATTGTGGTGAAGGAAGTGAGACCTGCAACCATCCAGCGAGCAAAGAATCGCGGTGTTGAAATAGTCAAATTTTCAGACGTTGAGATGATCGGAGCACAAAAGGATTACCCTCTTATGGTATTTATTTTGCAATTTCATTTATGAGATAGAAATCACCAGATGGTATTGCCACCTATTAATAATCACCCAATGCACTGACAGTGTGTGTGAGAGAGCGATTTTGTAGATAAATTAAGAAAAAAATAATGTATGATATACAAATATAGTAAAAATTAATATTATATGCCATACAACTAATAGGGACTAAGTATTATACGAGATCATAACCCGAAATAGCTATCAACTGTCAAATAAAATTAGTTTTATGATTTAACACTGTAATTAATGATGCCCCTTACTTATTTTTTGTTATTCTTTACAGCCCCCTAAAGCCCAAGATTTATGCACTGTTTGCTATACATCAGGAACGACAGGAAACCCAAAGGGAGTGATGTTAACCCATGAAAATGTCGTGGCCGGTATTTGCAGTGTTATGATTCAGCTGGGACCTCACAAACCAAACAAAAATGATACCCTGCTGTCATTTTTGCCTTTGGCGCATATGTTGGAAAGGTGCTGTGAGGTGTGTATATTAATTTCTCCTACGTATTACAAGACACTGCGGTGTAGTGGTAAAAGCTTTACCATAGCCATCAGATCAAGCTGGGATTGAAGAGTCCTCGCATAGTCACATTTACAGTTTTCCAATTTAAATTTGAACTTTGAACATGGGGTGCTTAGGGAGTCTTTTCTCCTCAAGTTGATCTCCGAGTGAATTATCTATCTCATGAGATTTATAAATTTCGAAATGTTGACTATTATTAACTGCAATGTCAAATATTTTTTTATTCTTATTGTTTTATCCATGACAAAAAAAACGATTATCTAAATCCATCTTGCATCTTTGCATGTTCTTAATCAAAACTTTATTGATCAAATGATCCTTATTTGAAAACATTTTTAACTCTACTTCAACACCAAAAGACAAAAATTACAATTTTGTTTTCTTTTTAAATCCATGTCCGCTCCCAATGTAGAGCATATGGCCACCTAATGGAACATATCAAAACTTCATTTCATGGTTAATTAAAAAAAAATTGTGGAGCGAGCCGTGTTTTCAGATATTACCCTCAATTCAGTTGATTGTAAGAGCTGCATTATTAGATGTATTCGCGATGTCTTCTGGTTTGTTATATTATCTTGTATTTTTATCATTTTCTATTGTAGAATGGAGTTTACATGGTTGGCGGTGCTGTCGCCTTCTTTGGAGGTGATATCAGAAACCTAGCTGATGATATGCGTGCAGTCCGACCGACTATTTTCCCAGCTGTACCCCGCCTTCTCAACAGATTGTACGATCGTGCTCAACAAGAAATCTCCAATTCTTGTCTGAAGAGAACATTATTCAACATGGCCATCTCCGCAAAGGAGTCAGAACTTAAAAGGTAGCGCATTTTATACCATATTTATTTTGATACTTAATAAATTACTTAAATTTCCTGAATATAAAGCGAAAATAATTATGATATGCTTATTCAGGATTGAATGGAAACATTCTGATACAAGATATAAGTTGTTCTTTTAATCTCTCAGCATCTTTCACTTTTAAGTTCATGTTGCAACTTCTTTGCATACCTTAATTGAATTGAGTGTTTGTTGATCTTTTTCTTTTTATATGATCAACATTTTGTTTATTTTGCTATAGTTACAAGAGGGGTTTAAAAAATCAATAAAGCCAAGATAAGACACTTTACCCAGACTCACCAGACATGTCTTCTTATAAATAGAATACTTTAATATTTTAAATGGTTCTCGAATTTAAATGAAAATTTAAAATAAACATAGTTTTATATTCAAGGTTATTTATTAGTAGATATTTAAAAAAAAATCATAAGCATTTTTTTATAATTAGAGTTGAAAATGTAAATTGAAATTTTGCAGGGGTATCATCCGAAAGAACTCCATCTGGGACAAGTTGGTGTTCAGGAAGATTCAAGATGGAATGGGTGGACGTCTCCGACTCATGGTGGTTGGCAGTGCACCTTTGGCTGGCAATGTTCTTACCTTTGCCCGGTGTGCTCTTGGATGCTTGGTAGGAATCTCTTTTTTATTATTAAATTGCACCCGTAATATATAGAAATTAAAAATTAATCAACATAATAATGAAATTTGTTTCTAAATTTAATTTATTATTTTTTCAGATTGTAGAAGGATACGGCCAGACTGAATGCACTGCGCCAATCAGTCTGACTGTACAGGGTGACCATGTACCTGAACATGTTGGACCTCCAGTTGCTTGCAATCACGTTAAGGTAATATTGATACATACTTATATTATATTATTGTAAGATATGTGAAAGTCACTATGAAGAACCTTTAAAAATTCATTGCTTGTCAAGCAGGAATATGTTCTGTATTCATATTTGACGTATTTTCTAAATAAAGAATGTATTTTTTAATTATTATAAAGTTTTTCTGACAGTTCTTTTGTATTTCAATATATATAAGATTTTTAGATTTAACTTTACATAATAAAATTGTTGTTTATTATTTTAGTTGGTTGATGTACCTGAGATGGAATACTATGCGGTAAAGAACCAGGGTGAGGTCTGCGTGAGAGGCGCAAATGTATTCAAGGGATATTTCAAAGACCCAGAAAAGACACGTGAATCAATTGACGCACAGGGCTGGCATCATACCGGAGACGTTGGCATGTGGTTACCGGTAAGCGAACCTTTTAACCAAGAAAATCTTCTATTAACACTTAGTGTTTCATTTATCCTGCGCTCTCACAGAAGCAGTGAAAAATCGTTTACTACTAAGGGTTAAAAAAATCCTTTCATTAGACACTATAATTATCATGGAAATGATGTTTAAAACATCGCCAGTGGTCTCTGAGCATTATTTAGTTTCCTTATATTTCATCTTCTTGCCATCTTGAAAAATAAGTCCAATTATGTTTGTATGTTTTCATCATCGTTCTGTCAATTTTCTGTTTATTTTTATATCATAATCGACTGCGTAAATGAATTCATTCCACTCAAACCCACATGTAAAATATTGTTTGTCTTCTTCCAGAATGGTACATTAAAAATCATCGATCGCAGGAAGCACATATTCAAGCTGTCTCAGGGTGAATACATTGTTCCGGAAAAGATTGAGAACATTTACATCAGGAGTCAATATGTCGAACAAGTATTTGTTCATGGAGAATCATTAAAGGTAATACATTGCACCATCTATTATCACATTATCATATTTGGTGAGGAATTTTTGTATGCCTGTTTTGATTAATAATAATATATTATTGTTAATTATAGAATTGAGATTCAATTTAATTCAAATATACACCTGATCCTCTTTTTGTATAGGGAATACTTCCCAAAGACTACCTTTCAATGAAAAATCAGGTGCCCATACAAAAATGATGAAATTATTGAACTCAAAAATAAATAGAATTTGTTCATTATTTTTATATAAATCATTTTCATGTTACACAAGATACAAACTGAACAAATAAGATATTTAAAATTTAAAGTATTTTTCTCTTCTTCTCTGGTGCCGAATTAAATTTTCAAGACTATATATATAAACGTGCATGCTCCCAATTCTTATCTACATATATAGTGAAACTATATTGTTAATTTAAATTTGTAGTCCTGCATTGTGGCGATCGTCGTTCCCGACGTTGATGTGATCAAGTGCTGGGCCCTCGAAAATAAAATTCCCGGAACCCTGTCGGTGCTGTGCAACAATCCAGACATCAAGCAACTTATTCTACAAGACATGTTATCCTGGGGAAAACAGTGCGGCCTATCCAGTTTTGAACAAGTAAGCTAGCATGAATTATATTTAGTATGAAGCCGTTGGTGGCAACATCAAAATCTTCTGGTGACATGAAAACTTCTGATATAGACGAATACTGAATTTCCTCAATAATAAAACATATAAACAATGTGTAAACTTTATTAATAACTGCAGTCATATAATCACAATAAAAAGCAGTAAAAAACAGGCATGTTATTTATGCATTTTCACCATCAGAGTATGGAATATCTTCAGATTCAATCTCAACGGAAGGTTATCAGTTCACAGCCTGTACTGGAATGTCAAGGGGTTGTAATCACAAGTCATGCCATAGGGAATAACGACCAATTGGCTGCAAATTTTAAGTTAGATGTTCACGAATGGCATCAAGAACCAGCATACTCAGTGGATTACTTTACAGGGATTGTAAGGCGTCATCGATTATAAGTCACACCGAATTCAGAGACATCGATATAGGAAAATACTTGAGCAATCATAAATGAGAAAATATGGTAGTATAACTACCCAAATGATGAGATTCTAATGATTCGTTTAATAATTTTTGAATCCTTTTATTTCATATGTAAATAAATAAATATTGTTTTTATTTTCAGGTGAAGGACATTTACTTGCATCCGGATCCATTCTCAGTGACGAACGGTCTCCTTACTCCCACCCTTAAATCAAAAAGACCGCAAATCAAGTCATACTTTAAACCACAACTTGAAGATATGTACAAAGAATTAATATGAAGAGTCACATAAACGGAGCCATCTTCTGGAATCATTCTACCCATTACTACAAAAGTGAAAGATTATTATTACGTGTGAGATATTTTTTTTATACCTACAATGCATAGTGACGCAAATTTCCATCACGTACATTTTTGATCTACAATAAATTTATCAGTGGCATTATTTTCGGAAAAAATTACCACCTTAACTTTACTTTGAAGCAAAAATTTCTATAGTTCATGCATTGTAGAGTAAAATATTTTGTATAGAGTAACTGAGCATTTCGTATTGTTTCGTATTATGAATTTCCCTCGCTTATTTGATGTGACTTTTGTATTTACCCTTATATGTATGTACAAAATTGTATCTTGTATATTATAATTTTTTTATTATAAGTGTCCTGTCAAATTTAGTTTAACTTAAGATTTAAATTCATATTAATTTAAGTACTAAAAAAAAACAATTAGTCAAATTTAAACAAATATGTAAATTACTCAGTGATTATATAACGGTTCTGAGAATTTTGTTATATTTTCATTTATTTATATATATATATATATGCTAATAAAATTGAAAGGTGCTGTTCAGTAGGAAAAATTGTTTTTGTTCTATTTTGTTTATATTATCAAAATAACACATTTCGAATGAAAACTCTTTGTAAATATTTTTTTCATGTATTACCTTTTTTTTATAAATAATGTTTTATTGCATGTAGTGATGGGTATAACAATTATATTTTGTTTATTTTCTGTAAATAGAACACTTTCAGAATAAAAAAAAACACATTTTTTTATAGACGTAGTTAAAGGTTTCAACAGCCTGTTAAAATCTAAATCAAGAATCAAATCTGACCTTGTGACATCAGATGAAAAATTAAATATTTATCTAAGATCTGATCCACAATAAGAGTCAAATTGTTATCACATTGTGTGAATGCGTTTTCTCATTAGGAACACTAGCATATCCGACGCAATACCCTTTTTTTATTGTTCTATTAGAAATTTGTGATGACGAATGATTGAAACTAGAGTGGAAACAAAAAACAAATATTTAAAAATATAAGTCAATATTATACTATTGTGTTTTTGGGTTTAATTGTGTAACTACTAAAATAAAGCGAATTACATCAAATTAATCATGATCAGAAAATTCATATTTTTATATAGGTAGAGGATAACATAATTTAATTAGGTGTATATGTACTTACAAAATGATTACATCGCATTTATTTTTCGATGATGCCAACATTTGTCATATTTAAATATCTGTCAAATGTAAACATTTCTTTGGCCAAAACATCTAGTCAGTTCTCTTGTAAAATAATTTTTTCTGATCATTATTGATACTAAGAAATGCTGCAATTGTATTTTGTTTGAGAACAATTTTTTGTATGCTTCAAAAGTGCCTTATGCTACGAGTCTTATTTATCAGATTGACTGTTTTTTGTCCTGTGAGTTTGAATTTTGGAAAAATAGCAACTCCCCATAGCATGAATATTGCCCGAACATTTTTTTTTAATCCAAAAACAAACTTTCCCACTACGGCACTTCGTTTAATCCAACTGTAAATATCTATAATTAAATACTCATTCTTCATAGAAGAGAGTATTTAAGATATTACGAGAAATGTGATTGAGTTGTGAATTAAAATGTGTATAAAAACTAATATTTTACATTAATATAAAACATTTATGTAAATAAATTCAAAACGGCAAATGTAATTGATATATCTAATAATTTCCATATTCCAATTTTATAAGTCAACTTCAAGTTTTTCATACACCTCTCTGTCTGCTATCAGTTTACCAAATTAATAAAATGTGCTTGGATCATAGCTTAGTTTAAAATATATATTTCAATGATAAATAACTTAATGCAGGGACTTAATTTTATTTAGTGTACTTAAAAGTAAAATAAAAGTTATTTCGACTCTATTGCAACTGTGCTTTTATTACTCTTAATTCTTTTAAAATATTTTCTTTGAGCACTTCCAAATCGTCCTTATTAAATATTTACTTCTCTTTTTTCTAAACTTTGCAAAATCAGGTACTAACATATAATAAAAAATGTTGTGGCATAATTTTAATTGCCTCGATTAGAACTGTTATAAAATTTCTTAGAATACCTACCATATTAATGAAAAGATTAATATCTGAGGTAGAGCTTCCGTAGTAGAAAAAAATTAAGGCTGTAAGAAAAGTTATCTGAGATTATTTTAATGATAAATTTTCCCCTGGGCTTGTGTTTACTAAGTGTAAGGTATTCGAGAAATTGTATGAATCACAATAATTCTTTGGAAATATATCAAAGGTTCATTAACTATACTTTACAGACTGTCTCTTAAGTATGCATTTTTAGACACACTTTTGTTCAAAGCATTGAATGATATTTTACCAATGCATCATAATTGATTGATTCCTTTTTATTGAAAATATTTATACTCTATAGACACCTGCTGACTTTTCCCACGCCATCGATATGCCAGTGCTCTACAATAATTAATAGTAGATACTATTAATGATTATTTTACCGTGAGCTTCCTATAAGCCATTATTTTCATTAATTTTAAACGGGTCCAGACTTCGGAGACATTCTGTACTTACACCTATACCATAATATTTTCACCGAGTTTGCGAATAGCAATCATTCTTTTACAATTTTTAATAGTACTTATCACTAATATCAACAAAGAATTTAATTAATATTTGAGACTCAAACCATTCATAAAAAATTGTTATTAATAATTTTTCTTCTAATCTAGAGTCAGTAATTTTTTTAAGACATTTCACTTTTAGGGATCTACATTACATTTATTTGGTTTTAATAAACGTAAAATATAAACAACAATCTTAAGGAGATATTCACTTTATGAACAATAATATATCTCATAGAAACGGCAGTTATTATTTCGGCGTAGGGAATTTCTTAATAGAAAATTTACTTACTGAAATATTTTAATTTAAGTATTAACAATAACATTCATAGTCCATAAAAATTTATGAAAATTAAAAAAAAATACCTTTACATCATAAGAATGAAATTATTTGATGAACCAAAGAAATATTGTCAATTTCAAAACAAAATTTATAAAATTAATATTTCTACTTTTTATGAGTCCAGCTCGCTGGGTTTGAATTAAGTTATTACTTGACAACAAAAGTATGAATAAAATTGTTAGGTAAAACTGTTTTTCTTTTGATTAACACTTTATCAACTAGCAACTTATCAGTTCAATGCATTGATTTTGTTGACAATTTTGACCTAATTATTAGTAATTTATTGTTATAAAATAAAATTCATAGAAAATGATTAAATAAATAATTGTGTATAAGGAAAATGCATTTTGTTTATTATATTCACCATATTTTCAAGAAAAGCTTGTTCCCTCCGGTGCTGCCACTTGGTCTTCAAATTTATATTATAAAAAGAATTCGCATGAAATTTGGAAAAGTAAGTATAATTTTACTGGAACTTTACATTGGCAAAATCTACTAAACCACTTATCAGTTTATTTCAATGGCAATATAACGAATGCTCCTAATTATCACTGGAGGGTTTATTATATAAATATCCACCATAATACAAATGTTACAATCTACATTCAGTGATAAAATTATATGCTGTTAGGTAGCAAGGACACCGAAGCTTGTACAGTAGGTATTTTGTTTGTCTTTAGCTTAATATGCTCACTCTTATAATAATATGAGTGGTTATTATTCAACATACATCTGGATAGAAGCCAAGTCTAGATAAATTAGTCTTGGTGTATATTTAGTAGATTGTTATGCATTTATTTCAAGGGCAATCAATTAATCTGATCAGTCATTTCGAAGAAGGCAAGAGATTGACTCATCCAAAATTTCAGCTCACCATTTCATTTTTACAATATTGACCACTTGTGTCAGATACAGGATATCTTATACCACTTATCCGGACTAAAAAGTTGTATATTGCTTGTCAATTTTATGTTGATTGTATAATTCAGAACAAATACCGACATCTGTATCAATCTTTTTACAATAAGTTTTATTTCAAATCAATTTGTATCATCACTTTTTGACAGTTGCCTCTGACGCTTGTGTAAGGATACCCTATCACAGTAATACTTCAGGCGTTTATTTCTTTGTAACATGGAAAACTACTTTAATACTTAGGAACTATTATATAGTCTGATAAAGCAATGTAGTGAGCCTTCGTGTAAATGTGTATCAAATATCTGCGTCAAATAAAAGGGTTGATGGCAAATATACCATTCGAATTTAAGGGCATTTTTATTTTTTTACTGCAAACATTCCCTACTTCCGGTAATCCTTCAGATGAGGGGCTTTATCAATTTTTTTTCATTTGACACATAATTCAAGATGGCTGCCGACAGTGTTGGCTATTAATTAATTGCTGATTTGTGGAATAATCAAATTATAATTTAATTAACAATTTTTAATTTTATTTTTGGTCAGGTTTGGGTAAGGCTAGGTTTCGTTTGTTAAGTTTAGGTTAGGTTTGGTTTGTTTAGGTTTATTTAAACACATAGAAATATTCCTTGTTCCAACACGTAGAAATATACATCAGCGATTAATTAATAGGGAACACTTTCGGCAGCCATCTTGAATTATGAGTCAAATGAAAAAAAATGATTAAACCCCTCA
Source organism: Himalopsyche kuldschensis (assembly GCA_028554975.1). NCBI lineage: Eukaryota > Metazoa > Arthropoda > Insecta > Trichoptera > Rhyacophilidae > Himalopsyche > Himalopsyche kuldschensis. The sequence goes on from JAHFWI010000003.1 coordinate 21,719,751, forward strand.
CCTGAAGGATTACCCCACTTCCAATGAATTTCATTATTCACTGACCCCAGAATTTTAGAGGTCAGATATTTTGTATTCGTAGAAAATGGTTGATGTCATTTTGATTCCAAAACTGCGAAAAAATCACTTGTTATCTGAAAACTACAGGCCAATTATTTTGCTCCCACCAATGAGCAAGCTCCTCGAAGGGTTATTATATAACGGCAACCGTGCGAATAATTATTCTTCCAGAGTGGCGCTCTAAACCTGTATATTGTCTATGCCCTGTATATGTAGCTTGTTGATAAGGATTATTATTTATATTATTACCCAATGCAATTGACAGATCGTTGAATTTCAAGTAAATTGTCTATGGTCTCATGTCTATTGTATATTTTCTTCAGTTTATAGCCTGTGGTCTATGATCTATGTGTTGAAAATTATAGATGAAACCCTAGGGCCTAGAGTAATACTCGATAGGAAAGTTATATAAATGCGACTACGAGACTTGACAGCAGAAGAAAAGAAGATGCCGACTTCGCGACTCCTACAGAACTTCAAGAACGTTTGGAACACTGAGAAATGACCTCTTGAGTTGAAAAAAAAAGTTCTTGAGGTTATTGTATCACGAATCAGTGTCAACACCATCATCACCACACTTTATTCTACTAACTCCTTAACTTATGCGAGCGAAACACACACGAGATGAAAGGGAAATACGACCATAACACTCTTGGTCCCCCACAAAGTGAGCTGACAAATCATCATCATCACGAACACCTCCAATATCAGTTCAGCTCTCGTTGGCCCTCGTAGAGACTTCATCTCTCTAATAACAAGGAACACCTCCACGCACAAAGACCGTGGCGTAGCGTTACGTCACCTTGATGCTGGCACACCCCAGCTGTCTGACTTTTTCAGTCGATTGAGATTCAAAGTAAGCAGCGCGAAAACAGGCGACACTCTGCAAAATATCAAAAATGATAATGAGAAAATCCCCGTCTATCGTATTCCCTGCTCCTTCAGCCCAGCTGTCAAATACCTTGGGGTATTTATGAAATGCTCCCTAACCTAATTTTCACACATCGCAGAAGTCGAGCGCAAAACCCACATTGCGATCGGTGCGTTGTACCTAATATTCAATGCTAGAAGTTAACCTCAGCATAGCCAATAAGAAGGTACGATATAACACGGTAATCAAACTATGTTGTATGCCTCCCCCACATATGGCCTGTAAACATCCCAAAAGCAAACCGCTTCTCATACAGAAGATCGATTCCTGCGCAAAACCTTAAGCTCGAGGAAGAACTCCAGTATGTGATACCTTTGGACGAGGTATCAATGCCCAGAAATTTGAGAGACTACGCCTATACTGAGCCAAATTCACGGAGATTTTGAAGCAGACCCCACTCACCATTTCTCTTCAGCTCTCCAATCTGTGAAAATCTTGCTTACAAATCAACTTAAGGTCTTTAAGAACCTCGTCAGGACGATGACCCACACCTAATACTCCACTTTGCCTTCTCGTAAAGTTTTATTTTCCAACAGCGGATACAAACGTGGAAGAGGCCATCAGCATTGCCAGCTTACAGCTTAACGATAATTCTAGAATAAACGATAAAGTTAAGATAAATCTTAAACTTCTTCGCCCGCTATCACCTCAAACACCAAACAACCTTACCCAACTAATAGTTCTGTTCTAGCCATATCCTTCTTTCCCAACTTTTTTTCAGTTTGAGTCACAAACAGTAGCAGATACCGTATATTGAGATAAACTCCATGAGTCATTTAACGCAGTAATTATGGTGGAGGTTGAAAATTTCAAGCCCCTAGCAAATAGCTGGTGAAACAAATGTCGAAAAAAAAATAATTATTCATATCCCTGAAAGAATTGTCTTATGGAAAATAGTTGAATTTTTGAAATAATAATAACGCAGATTTTTTTATGTACTCGCTATAGTTGCGACATATAGACATTTTCATATGGACCCCAAATAATAGATCCATATTAAAGCTCGGAAAGGAAATATAAAGATTACGAAACACGGTAGGGTTTTCAAATGGCTTACTTTGCCAAACTATGAATCCAAGAAGTTAACTAGCATGCAGGGTAATTGAAGAAATATGGAAATACAACGTGAAAGAAGAGACAAATGTTATACCGAGATCAAAAACTTCAAACAAACGCTGTAAAGTTATGTTCGATATCTCATATTTATATTTGATAGGAAATTTTGAACGAGAGAAAGAAATGCAGAAACATTTCGAAATGTTGAAGTCAAGTCGAATTATGGCATCACCGTTCTCTTTCTATGAGTCACGCCAAATTGACAGAAGGTTTATGTTCCTCGAAGCTGAAGTTAGCAATAGATAATTTTATATAACCAATCACTAGCAAAAGAATCAGTTTAAAAAAATTATTTGAATTAAAATGGCTCCGGGGGAAAAACCTCAAAGTTTATTGGCACTTCTAAAAAATCACAATAAAGTCACGGTTGAATGATCTGGGCTGGGATAATTAAATCTAGATCACAAGTGGCCAAGAAACTCGACGCTGTTTATATTGGAATTTAAAAGAATCGCAGCGCAATCTTTAATTGCCGAATGAAAAGCTTATAAAACTATTTACTAGCTAATAATTTGAAAATAAATATTGTATCGGCATATTGCATACAATGAATGAAATACTAGATAAATTTTACGTTTATTTTATTATGAGGTATAAAAATACCGGTGAGGCGATAGTGACTTTATTTATTATGTGTTTTTGTCCTCGCTATGATATTAAATTATCAAGCGGTAGTGTCATTCGCTCAATGCGCAGACAGAGATAGTGTATGCGTGCTTTACTTAAAAGAGACACAGATAAATCAACACTGACATTAAATTAAATATTATTGCGTTTGTATAATGATTCAATATCTTTCATGCGAAACCGAAGCTTATAAATGGAGGTCTCGAAAATAGTAATGCCTTGTTTGTTATTTTTTTTCGATTTGTATGATTGCCAGACGATGGCACGATGAATGATAGATACAAGCGCAAATTTTTCATGCTTTTTATGCATAAGAGGGTTGAAATTCATAGAAAAGGTACACATATGTAAAAATTTTGGGAGACTGCTATAGAGATAAACTCTGTAAGGAGTCTATATCAAGGCCCGTCAACCGGGTCCGTACCACCCAGTAGTGGGCGGTAAAGGCTTCCGTGATGGGCAACATGCGATTTTTGCATTTTCGCTAAATCTTTCAAAATCATGACAAAACAAAGAAGTTACATGAAAATCACTGAAAAAGGAGACCTTTGTTTGTTTTTAACGAACATTGAACCCGACATAAAATATTTAGTCTCACAGCATCAGGCTCAAAATTCTCATGAATTATTGAATTTGACTTTTTTTTCAATATACATATGTATGGAAAAGCACAAGTCTTCATTGTCAACATGTGCATACACCATACAGTATGATCATAAATTTTAGCCTGGTCCTATTGATATGATTTTTTTCAATACCGTATGATATTATGTAAATTTAAAATATGTACAAGATAATATACTTAAGCAAAAGAGCTATTTTTCACATCTATATGATAATTTTGTCGAATGAATGTATTTTTGAATAAATAAGTAGCACGTGTTTTATTCCTTCAATCCTTAAAAGATTTGAGAAGATTTATAAATCTATTTTATTTAGAACATAGCCAAAATTAAGCTATTTATATTCTCCGCAAATCTATTAGAACGTGCATGACAGAGTTTTCAATTATTTCCAAGAATCGATCAATTATAATATACGTGAAAACACTGGAGCGTAAAATAATGATGTTTCAAAAAGCAAAATTCAACCAAAATTTCTTACACATTTCGTCGAAATAAATTTATAATTAGTATAAAAATGAAGAACATCGAAGATTTTCAGAGAAAATTCAAGGCCCGGAACAACTGTTTTTTATGAGCCATCAAAATTATAAATGAGAAGCAATGAAATATTAATTGATAGTAATTTGTTGTTTTTTTTCAAAAAAGGCTTATTTCGATACAATATATCAATTTACAAATTCGGAGTGGAAAATTGAGCTTTATTAAACTTTGGCCCTTTGCCCCATTCTCTGATATCGCCTGCATATCGCTTAGTAAACAACTTGAAAGTGCTGATAGTTAAAATGAATGTTAATCTTATTCTAGTCGTAGAAATATTGCTTGTACAGATGTACTAGAGGTCTGCACGGGCTCAGGTTAGGCCCACGGGCCGGGTAACGAAAACTTGGATTCGGGCGCGGGCCGGGCTCGGGCCTGGGCATACAAGAAATAAAATATTCATCCGATTAATCCGGACTTATACGACATTATCGTGTATCTAATTTACATACAAATTAAAATTTGGTGACTAAATATTAATACGGAAAGAAAAATAACAATGTATTTTAGTTCTACATACATTATTTTATATATTTGTTGATAGCTATTTCGGCATACGCCTTCGTTAGAACAAATATATAAAATAATTTATGTAGAACTAAAATACATTGTTATTTTTCTTTCCGTATTATAATGGAGTTCTACCAAGTAAATGCTTACTCAATCAATAGACTAAACATTAATTAAAATTTTGTTGACAAATTGAAAAAATGTTTGGTTCGGGTAAGATTTCCGAGATGAACCTCGGGCTCGGGCCGCGTAGAATTTAGAAATTTCGACCCTTGCAGACCTCTAATCATGTACTATGAAAAATATTCAATAGCTATATTAAGTATTCTAAATATCTGCAGATTTGACATGGAGCATAATAAGGATTGCCAAATCTGATAAATATAATACAGTATACTCTCGATTATCCGTGTATGGATTATCCGGTTTGCGGATTATTCGTGCCTGAAAATAAATATTTTTTAATTCAAATTTAATTTGATTGATTTTTTTCTATTACGATTATAGGACGCATTAATGAATTCCGATCTTGAATATGCGCGTTATTTGATAAAGGATGAATTTAGCGATGTGTTTGTGTTTACGTAACTAACCCTGATTTTTTTAAACACTTGTATAATGTTTGAATTTTTGCATATACCGCAATAAACCTCATAATTTATGGGACTAGAATGTGTCAAGAATTGAAATCCTTTGTACTCCACATGTGTTTCTATTTACAACTTCTGAAAACTTTTGTTGAGGAAGATGATAATCTGATCAATTTTCTTCTTCCTGATTCAAGATTCTTCCTGACATAGAAACAGATTTAATGGATTCGGAAGAGAATGAAGAAAATTTTGTACCTGAAATGTGTGAATTATTGGAAGATTAAATTTTTTTTGAAGACGTGGATAAGGAAAACGTAGAGGAGTGGCTCAACCATGATTTAAATGATCCAGGCTTTGAACGCATGGACGATTCTGATATCGTTTCTCTTCTTACCCAAGAGGAAGAAAATGACGGTAGTACTACAAGCGAAGAAAATACCAGTGGTTACGTTAGTCATGAAACGGCATTGAATTGTGTTGAAACATTGCTAGATTACGCTGAACAAATGGGAACTGAATATAATAATGTAACAGAGTATTTCGAAGTGAAATAAGGAATTCGTTAAAAATTTCTCGAAAACAGATGAAAATTACTTTTTAATGATTTTTAAAATTTGTTTACACAAAACTATACTTTTTTATATTTTTACTTATTTGTTTGTGTTTTCTTGATAAGTAACAAATATATAAATAATATGTTTAAAATATGTATTGTGTATTTGATATTCGAAAATATAATAAAAATTTAATGATTCTGATTATCCGTGTTTTTCAATTATCCGTGAACATCCTCCCCAGCATTAGCCCGGAGAATCGAGAGTTTACTGGAGAATTGTCCAAAGAGAAACGTACTGTTTAAAAAATCGACAATTTGAACTTTTTTCCTATCTTTAATTTATGATTTAATAATTAGCAATCAAATATGACGTATTTGTTGAGGGAAACAAATATAATAGGTAAACGTTTACTTGTCACTGGTGAGTGGTGACCAATCTTAACAATAAATTGAAAGTTAAAGAAATACTGCACAAGGAATGAAACGATGTTTTAAGATTTAAGCAATTGCACGCCATTATTTAATTATCACAGATATTTTTTACACAATTGTATGTATATTCCAAAAAATGTTTTTTTTTCTCGTCAATAGATGCCGCAGAAGAATCTGCCTTATCCTACTCTCGACTGCCCCAGTTAATTGAACTATCTATTTTTGAAAAGTTGAATGTTCAAGTTCAAATACCGATATATGACATGTGAAATATAACAATCTTTATTATTAATCAATTTACATTCAAGCCGTGTTATTGTCGTTAGTAATATTTTCAATCGGTTTGTGAATTTTTATCTAAACCCATAATGTTATTGTGATAAAGATACTTGGACCTCTTAATATTATTATGGATGCAGGCTTGATATACCTTTCTTATGGAAATATCTCTTGAAATCAATAGGTTTCTCATAAATAAAATTAGCGATTACTGCGAACTTCATTCGGACTATTTTCCTCTTGTGTAGCCACCTGATTGCTCGGTCAAGGACTCAAATTTACGGAATGGAAATATTCATTGACTGATTATTTAAACATTGAAACGGTATCTACATTTGTATCATGTTATTGTATGTGTTCATTGCGCAACACCGAACTCCCTTTATCCATTCCTGAATAGGGAGCGGGGAAAGAAAGAGAATAGGTAGCTGACATGTAGACATTTCCTCGTTGCCATCTTCCTTTCCTTATTTTTTCTTAACACTTTGTTTACGAGGGTTTTAATTACTATAGTAATAACGCACACATTTGTTCACACCGTAAACAATGGGTTAAGTTAGCTGTTGAGTGGCTGAATTATAATCAATTTTTCTCAAACGAATGTTATTGAGATGTTCCATATTAGGTCTATTAGAAGTACATATATTATGATCCATATTATTAAAATACAAAATTTGGCATATACCAAGATATTTAGAGTATTAAAGTTTCTATTAATTATAAGTTTATTGCTTTGCAATGTAATTGGCAAATAAGTAAACCGAGTGAGATCCGACAAAGTCAACTATAATGCATAAAAATAGTACTCGTCTGAACTCACTCACGTCCATATGAAATATGTCGCCATCCAAAGCAATACTGTTTTGCTAAAGCTCTGTAAAATTATCCAAAGGCATTTCATAATTGAAAATAACAATTAGCCAGTTTAATTTAATTATACTTCACTACGTAATCAACATTAAATTTCACAATTGGATTCTTGCTGCAACATTATGTTACAGTTCACTATTTTTATTATTAACCACACAAATAAAATTATTACCAGTTTGTAAATTTAACACACATAAATCTATACAGGTTAAAAATAATGACTTCAATATAACGGTGGAACGATCCTAAAACGAGTTTTAACAACTTTTATTCTTATCGGAATCTAATATGAACGTTGAGTTATACGCCTGCACAGTACGATGTAAATATTATAAATTATAAAGAAATATTTAAGTTCGTAATTTAACATTAATCAACATGGATATTACTCATAGAAATATGTTTGTCTTTCATCCAATACCTATTCATAATCTCTATGGCACGCATCAAGTATGTAATTGTTGATTTATTTTTTTGGAGTGTTGTCAATTTTTCTGAATTCTATTACGTAACTATAAAGAAAGATTACGCATAACAAATTCCAAATGACGAATTCAAAATGAATAAATTAAAATGCTATTTGTATATATTATACTATGCAGAATCTATGGATTTTTACTGTTAAAAGACTGAATATTTAGAAAAATATTCGTTTGTTTTGTTTCATATCAGTTCATACCATTAAATCGCGCGTAAATATTCAAAGTTATAGCACGTGATAGTCGCTATGCCATCCTATTTGTATAACAACAAACATTCGCGATAAGCGGTCATTTAATCCTTTCTGCGACCATGCCGCACGTATTCCTGATCCGTTAGCGGGCCGTTCTTGTAATGTGTACACGCATCTTTTCGGAACGTACTGAAGTACAAATATCTTGTAAAAAATCATTTTATCTGGTAGCGTTGATATTGAAAAAAAATCAAAGTTTTAAGTATGAAACCATTGTATTCATTTCGGAAAATGTATACCTTCTCGGTAGAATGTAATTCGTTTCATGTAGCCGGGCACCGAAAGGGTTAATAAATTGAACGTGTCTATGCTAATTTTAGGAGATCATGGTTAACTTGGTCGAAAAGTTGTGATGGAGGCAAGAAGCGTTCACAGAGCGACGCAGAGATGGCGCCTTCGAACCAGTTTGGCTCGAATGGCCGAGCGTGGCGGTCGACCGTGTTTACACGCTGAGGTCGCGATAGCGCTAGTAGCGCTCGTTTTTTAATTTTCGTTATCCTGTATCCTGCTCCAAACTTTTCGCCAAGTTATGAAAAGTATGCGACGTGAACATCCCGCGGGATGAACCGCGGAAGCCAATATGGCGGAAACGGCGCGAAACCGACTGTCAAACGTGCGCGCGTAGCTGTCAAAAGTTAACTTAGTGTTCCATCACCGAAACGAAGGTTTTAAACTGGTGTTTCAATATAGGTAAGTCAGCAGTAATCGGTGGGAGATATAACTATATTTATTCTGAAGGAATGCGATAGGAAGGATGTGATTGTTTGAGAGAGCGCACGCTGTTTTGTTGCCGCCTCCGCCGACTGCTGTCGGTCGCCGGCGATAATGTATTAAATAAAGCTACGTTTGTGTATGTCGTGCGATCTAAAAATAGAACCGCCTGCGTGTGGATAGATAGCCTAGCTACATGACTGTGGGCCGTGTGATGACTTCTTATTTTGAATAAAACATTAATAATAAACCTTGTATATTCCACTACAATGCCCTCCCGACCGAGCTGTTGTCGCCCGTGCTTATAAATAATATAACATGTACCTACAAGTGTATTGTTGTTTATCAATTAACAAGAATTTAAATGAGATCGCTGACATTCTTAGGGTATTCCACTTCATTTCATTGATAGCAAAAACTGTAGATTACCAATTTTGATATCGTATCATCTGTTTCTATCGAGTATCACACAACATTACACGATTTTAGCAGATTGTACACACTGACAACCAATCAAACTGTAAAACAGCATTATAAAATGAAAAAAAATCCTCTTAATTGGCCGATAGTAGAAAAGGTAACTCTCGTTTCCGAAACAATCAAACAAATCCGTTATTATTATATCGCACGAGATTCCAATTGGAATACGTTTTTACACAAAGACGACGCGTTTTTGTTCCTTGTTACAATTTGACGAAGTGGAACATTCTAATTAATGAATTATAAGTATTATGAATAGTTTTGTGTGTAAAAAATGAGCTATTTTTACCGCACTCGTGTGTTAATGTTTATTATAAGCCTTCGCTTTTCAACAATAAGTAGGTGCTGTTTAAAATAATAGTTTTCAAAAGAGACAGTCAACAAGATTTATATACTTTGTCTTATAATGTTGACATAATAAAACAAACATTACGTGTAATATGTTTATCTTCATACATAGTATACAAGCCTATTATAATAAACATTTTCAATCTTAATCGACTTGTCCATCAAATACCGATCTTCAAAATTTATTGCATTTAAGTGTTCAAATAAATTTTGCAAATACGTGCAATTTTATTAAATTTCCAACAGGGAATGAAATGAAGTTAACTATGAAATTTGTTTTCATTGTTACTGCATGCAATATATTTAATGTATTTCTTTGGTCATAAATAAAGTGCGACGAAATGTTTTTTATTTGCCGTTATGATGCTTATTTGATATACTTTTATATCCAATGTTATTCACTTTCTACAATTTACGAAATGTTTTTAAAAAATTGTAAATCGTGCCTGGGGACAAAGATGATACTCTCGTGTTGATGTTTATAATAATTAAATTATACTTTTGACAAAATATTTTATATCATGAGAGAGACGTGTACACTGAATTATATGAATTCTCATTAAGTATGTAGTTGAAATAACTAGACACCGTCGTGCGACGAAGGGTTGAAATCGATGAAAAACAATTTGTATATTGTATGAAAATTTTCCAAGGGATAAGTGTTGCAGGAAAACCATATTTGTCTCTGATAATATTTTTTTCCTGTTATACACATTTGTAAAACTCTCCAAGAACAATTCGGCAGCTAAAAAATAAATACACACATACATGCATCGGTTTCAATGTCATTAATACGTTTACTTATTCGATATACAAATTTGTGAGAGTACATGCAAACGAGTAACGATGAATAATTTGTTTCAATCATTGGCGCATCCGGAAGGGACTGGAATACCACGTGACTCACAGAGAAAAAGAAACTGAATAACTCGACCAAAATTATTCACGAACATCGTAAAAAGGAAGAATATTTTTTTACCATCACTTAACACTTTGCATTGAACATATTGTATTCGTTCACATCGCCTTGCTGTAATTAGCTGCAACGTTAGTAGATTCATATTCTAATTTTATTGTACATATGTCAATAATATATCAAACGAAATATTTTACCACCAGGGCTGTGGAGTCGGTAAAAAAAAATCGACTCCGACTCCAGCATTTACCAAAACCACGACTCCGACTCCGACTCCAACATTGACCAAAAACACGACTCCGACTCCAACTGAAAAAGTTTAATATCGTCACTAATTTTCCTTTTTATGTGTATTCAATTAAATATCAACCCTACCAATCCGGCCAATAGCCAATTTTGACATATTATATGCAAAAATAAATAGATAAAACTTCCGACTCTGAGTATGACTACAGACAAATCGCCGCGACGACTCCGACTCTACAGCCCTGTTTACCACTGTGAAATCTATAATCTATATTATACTGCACATTGATAACGGACAATTTGAAAAGGCGGAGAAAAGGCGTAAATAAATTCATATCTCTATTAGTAATGTGTTTATCGCTCCTACATGAAAACATTGTCTTATTATGCGTATTGCTTGGAGAAATCTCCCGATTTATTAGCCGTCGGAAAATTCCATAATCGAGTCCAATGTGCTAAAACTTGGACTCTTCTTATGGCTATGACTGTACAGGTACTTCTTATACGTAGAAATTCATACTTTATATAGCAACGACGACGTATTGATTCGTCGCATTAAAATCACCGATTCGATCAAAATAATAATGGGACGGTCCAACTTAAACGAAGTAAAAAATTATTATTTCGATAGTTTTTTTTTGTGTTCCAGTCTTCCGCGTAGCTTCCGCAATAATGTGCACTTTTAATAGAGCCATACCAAATAAATTCTTAAGAATTATTGTCTTTGGTTATTATTTCATTTATATAGCAATATTTGTCAAGGATTTAGTTAAAATTTGTTTTTTAATCGGTAGTTATCAACTTAAATGCATAATATTGACCGTTTATCTTGATGAAGAGGTATTGTATTAAAAATACATATTTTTTAAATGATCAGTAACGGTTTCACTCATCGACAGCATTGTTTAAAAAACATTATATTTAACTATTGATTGGAATTTACGGATAAGATGTTATTATAATCAACACGACAATGTCAGTAAATATTATTGAACTCAAAAAGGAATTATTCAACAATGGCAAGAAACTGACCGTTCGATAAACAATGAAGCCACCAAGACCATCGAATTGTCGAAGCTCTCAATTTACGTCACTGGTTATATCAAATAGTAATCGAATTAAATAATAGTAATTTGATGATTTGTTTTCAACCATGCTCACCGCTAATCTGAACTTAAGACGACTCCAAATGAAACATATTTATCGAAAACCTCCTTTTGATAAATGCTAGTTCAATACTAAACAAAAATAATTCTTTACCTGTGTTAACAACCCTGATGTTAAAAATAATAATGCCGCTTTTTCGACTGGAACTAATCGTTTCATTAACTCGAGGTGAGATATAGGTGACCAGAAAAAATGTGTTTTTGTGGTAACATTTTTTTTGTCCTACAAAAACAGGCGACACTGGAGCGGCTAACCTCTCAACTGTAAAAGCACAGAAGGGTAGGAGTAGGGAAACTTATCAGCTAATCACTATCGTTATGTGCCGTTTTAAGATCGGATGGGTGAAACGGAATATCAAAACTGCATCTGGTTATCTACATCTATGTATATGTAAATGTGGACACTAGGGGATTCGATCCCGTAGCCCAGAGCAAACGAAAAATACAAACGAAAAGCGTTCGTTGATCACTCGGCCACAAAACCAGAATGATGGTAATATTTAAAACTTAGTCAGTAGTTTTTTACAGAAAAAAGAATCTTTCGAATCTACAAAATATATTAGATATTGATAACCGATTAAAAATATAAAATACTATTAATAGATCCAATGTTAAATATAGTATAATGTGATGTCAGGCTCACCAAGGTCTCATTATTATGAATCTAGCTAACAGGTTGACATTGCTGTGGTATTTAGTGCGTCAAGGACCTTCTGAAGATTTAATTAGGAATACTATTATTCTATAGCAATAAATTACAAAGGTATAAACACACACACTCACAAATCAATATTTGTCATCGCAGTGTGGCGAAAGCTTCATTTTTGAGGTTACGAAAACATCATTTCATTTCCATTATGAGATCACTTCTAAAAAGTTGAAAATATACCGCAATTAAAACTGAAATTGGAAAGTTTTGATCTATTAAAAGAATACTTATTTGGGATGGAGCCTGATTTCTTGTAAGAAAAAAACCGGTTTATCAGGTCGGCCTTAAAAAACATAGAGTGCATTTTGTTACTGAAGCCACTGACAGAATACGCCTATTTAGATTAAGAATAAAATACGTATTCTATATTATTATAAATCGCAACACGTGAGAATAGAAATACACCATTCTGCGTGTACTACGAAACAACTGCGTTGGTTTTTTTATTGAAGCCATCCGTACAACGCATACCTTGCGTTGTACATTGATTTCATTATTATCGTTACTAACGTAGTTCCTATTGTTTTAAATATATCGTACCTCAAGAAAATAGTCTTCAGTCTGAAATTGTTGGGTTCCTATTTTGAATTCAAATAGTGTTGGAGGAAAAGCGATCAATTCATTTGAAAACAGTTAATAAAAACAGTGAAATAAATTGTAAAAGATACTCTGTTTTAATTTAACTAACCTAATCTTACTACAGTTGTGAAAATATCATGTTTCGCTTCAAATAAAACAAGAATTTATGCATCTGAATTTATTTTTTGTTTACAGCAATGTTTTGAAAACTTCAAATGACTCTCCTGCGAAATGACTAATTAATAGATGACTGTATTTTACTAAGGGTGAGATGTTTCATCATCTTTTTTAATTCGCATCAAATGCGTATTAATTTAATACTAGATTGGTATGATAGAACGGATCCTTTGGTTTTTCAAGGTGTCAGATTATTATTTTGAATATTGAGTTCGTGTCACGCTTAATAATCAGTAGCAATGTCATGACATATAACAGTGATACCAAACCCTTTTCCATGTATGGGTTGATTACGCATGCATCAACTAATGATACAATACAAAACATGAACAATATTTATATGTGTGTGGCTAAATACAGAAATACTTTTCTTATTATTACACAAAAATAATACAACAAAATGATTACATTTATCTTTAGGTTAAAGGATTGCAATATTGGCATCCCGTATATATTTGCTTGTCCCGATTTTCCTAGGATTAAAAATACGTAAAATAATCTTATCGTATTTGAAGAATATTATTTTTAAAGCGAAATAATTTGGCATTTTTCACCTTTCTGCTTTTCGCCGATGCCAAAATGGAAGATTTCTCCATTAATCTGTGAATATGTTATTGCTGTCAAACTTCATTCAAAGTATCCTAACGAAAGTTTTAGCGGTGAAGGGAAGCTGCCAAATTGGTACGTAATAGTTTTCCCATCACAATTTTATTATTGGGTTTCTAATATTTTATTATTCATGTTAACCGTTTTTGTTAACATTATACCTTTCCATCCAGATTTGGTAAATAGTAAAATCACTTAATTTCTAGATCGCTAGAGGGACAAGATTCAGGGAAAGTGATTGAAAAAATAGGATACTTTTATTCTCATGATGATTCTCAGTGAAGCGAAACTCGCGGCACACCTGGTTACAGAACTAGCGGCGAATTTTCACAATTGTCGAATCCATCAAATAGATAAAATACTTAGCTGTTATTACAAAAGCACATAATACCCTCATATTATTTGCCATATCGCTATGCATTATCATTGTAATACAGCCATAAATAACTAATTTACTGTTTTGCCCAAGTGTTTAGATCCAGCGCACGTTCAGGCGTAGCTGATTAAATAATTTGCTCATATCTAGAAATACTATTTATATCTAGGCATTATAAAATATTCAGCGAACGCAATCGAAATCCGAAACGTGCCACGTTGTCTTGTGCATGCTGATATTATATTCCGTTTGATACATGAGCGCTTGAAATTATGCCAAACAAACCGTTTCGAAACGACGATATATTATCGAGTAATTTGCAACTGATTGATTCTCTTATTACTATGCCAAATCAGAAAATATTTCTCATTGGTCTTAAATCTTGCCGTTGTCACAACCAAACGTTGCTCAAATTTATTTTCGGTATTTATCCGGACCTGTAACCGAGTCGTATACCCTCTCGGACTTCGTAATTCTTACTGCACAAATCAAGAACTACGCTCACCTAATGCAGAGCAATATACCAAATTAGTATCATCATTCAGAAATACTGTGTTGTAAACTATCTTTGGATTTAGTTCTACTAGATTTTGCGGCCGATTTTTATTGAAGCCCAATGGAAAATTTAATTCATTGACTAGGTAATCGATGTATGTATTGGTATGTAAACGCATGAATATTCAATCCTGAATGACTGACGGAATGTAGAGAGAACTATTGACTAACTATAATTCAAAACACTCACATTTTACTTACGAGACATACACGGAACCCTTTAGAGCGAACAAATTAACTGTGTCAATAAAGGCTGTCCTGTATCTAATACATAAACCGGTCGATTAAACATGTATAATTAGTATATGAATATTATCAAATTTTTCAAAGCATATTCACGTTCAAAATTACAAAAATACGCCCAATTGACTATTATTTAAATTTAAAACATAACCTACACTAACTTAATTTGTAGTCTATCTCTTATTATCGTCAATCTTATTCCTGCCTGACTGCAGCATATTACGTGGGACTTTGCCGTGGGAGCCTCGTTGAAGTAATCATTATAAAATTATTCAATGTCTCCTACAAGCAATGAAGTGACACTTTTATTATTACATGCAAATGAAGTTTCCTTCATAGAATTAATTCTAGCTGCTTAACACAATATGGCTCCGATAGTCTTAATCACACTCGTGTTTTATTTGTGTCCGCTTGTATGACTTGCAAAACGTTTGGGAGTGCCGTGTGGAATTTTCAACCTGTCTCATATTTTCACGACGTAGAAATAACCTCAACGATTATTTCGGTAGGGAGTATGGAAACAAACAAGTTGTGCAAGATGGATGGATAGGTCAGTTCGTTTGTCCGAGGATAGACGCAGTCACCAGCGCGTTGCATTGGCGTGTATAGGGTTTCATAACGACAATTCCATGTACAGAAAAAAACCTTTTTGATTTCTCACTACACTATCGTGACTAAGAATTCAATTTGTACGTCTATATTTTAATTGGTAAAAAAAACATACGGATTATTGAAAATGCTTCACTTTATTTGCGCTATATATGCATATTTATATACAAGCGCGACGTTCTGATGTCGTGAACGTTTAAAGTACATATATATAAAATAAATATGTATTCGTTTGGGAATCTTCGCCAAAAAAACTTGTTCATACCACTTTGGTAACAACTGCAATAGGGTTTGATTAAATTGAGAAATTTATATCTTCGACGCCGGATGTATGCCAATCCATTACGCGCCTGCAGCGCTCGTGTGTTTCACATAGACACAAAAACTTTTTTTAAATTTATTCTTACATCGTATTGCTTAAGAACTCCCTGTTTTTGATATTTATTACTACTTTACTTCCATGCGAAGATCAACCTTGGTTATATACCGATTTATATTTTCGCTATTTATCTAACCAATAAAATTTATCAATATGTCACACCCGAGGCGTAATAGATGGCACAATTCCAAATTGTCCATTTTGCAGGAAGCGAATTCTAAATGCTCAATTTATTATAAAACGACAGTAATGTGCGCTGAAAAATAATGACCCGCCGAAATTATTTATTACTCAGAAAACTAAATCGGAATGTTTAAAATGCCATCATTATCAATTAATAGTCATTTTTCTATAATACTGTCTCAAATCGAATGTAAGTGTTGGTTCTTCTGCGTTTTTTATTATTAAGTCATTGGTAATATTGTAAAGTATTTTTGATTATTCAATTTATTCATTAATTGAAAACGTTACACACGCCACCTGTTGCAAAATAAGGTGTGACACATGTTTGCTTTTTTGAGAAGAATCTTCAGACGTTTTTTTCACACATCTTTTAAATCTACAAGTCATACGCAAAGTATTCAGTAAAAATTGAATGAATCAACAACGTGCATGAATTTCCTATCTTTCTAGCTTGCCCCTTCCTCAGCTAGCTTGGTTTCCTATAGTATTGAATAAAAGCCTCGTGTAAATTCAGCGCCATGCTGAGTCCACACTAGGCTAGTGAATATGATAGTGACTGACCTCAGTAACTAGCCCGAGTCCGAGACGATACACAATGCATTGCGTAGCTAGTGTTCAATGCCAGAAAAAAACAGCATAATACATTATGTAAACACTTAACAACACTATATTACGTTTTCTTTGCGCGTTAATTGCATACATCTTCAGCACCTGTGTGAGATCTCTGATTTTCTGTTATTTAAGCTTCACTGATGTCAAAATTTGCAATGACCTTTCCATGTCAATTATTGTCTACATTTTCAAGTGATGAAAATTGAAAATTAAAGCTTTAATTGCTCGCTGTGCGCGAAACCGGTCCTGATCTCCATAAAATATATGCGGAGAAATTCATTTTTTCTTTCCATTGAATTGATTAATTTATTTATATATGTACGTTGCAAAAATCACAAATTATAAGTTACATAATTGCTTTTAAAATGTGAAAAAATATGAAAACATTGAAAGAAAAATTAAATAGTTTGCAGATATAAGAGTGAAAAAAAAATACATAAACAATAGTACCTACTCGTCTGAACTCACTCACGTCCATGTGAAATATGTGGACATCAGAAGCAATTACGTTAAAAATCACTAAAGTTCTTTCCAGTGGAGTTAATATTTTTACAAGTTTGTCTTTGGACGGGATTGGGATATCTTCTTCAGCAGTGAATATATTTAAAATATCTTGTAAGGAACAGGTAAATTAGCGATTCTAGTAATGACGCTGTACTGCCTTTACAAGCGCCGTGTGTACGCGTCAATCCTTTGCAGATTCCTCTCTCGTTGGCACAGATTTACTTACGTTTTCAACATAGTCGTTATAATTACTATTATTAATCGTTTTCGAATAATTTGAATATTTCAAGCTACTGTTTCATTGGCCATAAAAAGCCAATATAATAAATGAAATTTGCATAAATAAAACATCAAGATCATTGAACATGAAGCGTTTATTTATTGTAAACAAAATGGCAACTATTTTTGATTCATGTTCGTCCGACGAACAGCTAAATAAAAATAGCCATTTTATGATAATGCTAAAATAATTGATCGTGTCAGCTGTAAGCTGCGACATGTTTGTGACTTTGAAAAGAGAGTCGTTCAGTTTTAACGGCAAATTATGATTTTAGGATAGATGGGTGCGAAGATTATTTAGTGGCATTTTATTTTTGATATAAATCGACATATTATACATATGTACATATGTAGTTACCTTCTGCTAGTGATTGCAATATATGTATTGCAATGAAATAATTTATGACTAATTATTTGCATGACCAACAAACATTGAATCTGAAAAGGCCTCTTCTGCGAAAGAATATATTTACTTCATTTGATCAATATTTTCAGCATAAAAAACCATAAATTTTCAAACTGCGCCTGTTATACTACTTATGCTAATGTATTATTTCATTTTGTCGTTTTTCATTTATTTTCGTAATACTGGTATATCAAATAGTATAACAGATCGAAATACCGGTATTGATATATTTGTACGGTATTGCAATCCATATCTCTTTGAATTGTAAGAGTTAGCAAAAATAATCTAGTTGTCGTTTCTTCCTTACAATTTCAATGTCGTGTTTTGTCTCGCTATTTTCCGTGAGTTTTATATCGCCAACGAGGGAACAGTTCAAGAATGGGAAAATTTCATGCCGAAAAACGAAAATCAATCCTGATCTTAAAAAATAATAAGAATAAGTACAATTAAAAAAATACATATATACATGAAATAAAAAGTTTTTATTCATTCAAAAGTCTGCACTTAGTCCACGAGTTCTTCACATTTTTTTTGCCCAATTAATCTCTAGAACCAAGTTTTAAAAAGTGGCTGCGCTGAGAAAAAACTGGAAAATATCAGACACTCTAACTATTGTTATAATAATATGGTATTTATTCCGAATGGCTGTGGATCAATCATACTAATTTATAGACAGATTGGTTCAGTTTCCCTACGAAGATTTTCATACGGAAAGAAAACAGAATATTTACATCGTTTAAAATGGAAGACAACAATTAATACTCCACATAAAATTAATACGGTAGGTATCCATTATTTAAAAATGGTAATATGCCAGATTTTTACGAACACGGTCGTCTGTCTATAAATGGCTTTGCTTTCAACCAGTTGGCCGATCCCGGCTTTGCCATTGTGCTAAATGTATTACAGATTAATGCTGAAAAGTGTGCTCGATAAATTTACACAGAGCAATTTAGCATGCTAACGATATTATTAAGGTAATTAATATGTTTGCGAAACAAACATTTACTTGTTTTCGCTATAGAGAAGGCAGTTAATTACACACGTTCGATCTTAGTCAGAAATCAGTAGTTGGGTCGATTTTTAAATTCGCGGAATAAATTTCGGTTTACAATATATAGACTTTGACACGTTAACTGCAAAATAATTTATGTGTTAATTGCCGTTGCACTAAAGTACACTTGGATATCAACCAAAACGCTGAGAGTTAAAGACATGAAGAATCAATGAATAACTATTATTAAATGAAGCAGAATTTGCAATGGCTGAGATAACACGCCTAGCGCGATATTTTCCCGTAGTGAACATTTTAGTAGCGTACGCACTAGGCGCGTTTGCCGCACTGGATGTGTTAAGGGTTGATGGTTGCTTCAGAATAACAGTGAACCAACTCCATGTATTCATATTCAAAGGTTTTTTTTTCATAAATAATTCATTTAGTTGTTTAGGATATCGACTGATTGCGCTTACACTATAATTATGTACTCGTCCAACACGTCACTTACAACCTGGGTTGCAGCTCGATACTTAGTCCACCCATCGGTAAAACAATATTGAGTTCAAAAACATATTGCCTACTTGATTTGACCTTCCTAAAATTGACTCGAAAAAAAGTTCTGGACCGGTTTCGCTCATGGTGAGAATTTTCAACAAATCGACATAACTTCGTCAGTTGTAAAAGCTCGCGATAAGCGAAAAAAGTTCCAACCATAACAAAATAAATGTGGAAGTACCAAGAAATTATTTGAAAACAATACGTTTCCACAATGTTTTTAAAGTTGACACTTAACAGTGATATCCAAGAGTCATTGCAAAGTGGACATATCTGTTTTTGCTTTTAGACGCACGGAGCAAAGTAGTACATGCAAGCTTGTGCAAAAAATTTAGCCCGATTATCTCACTTTCCTAAAATTTACATGGATATGAGCTTCGTAAGGCAATTTATTTATTAATTAAATGTTTTGATATGTTGCACATTTTTTGTTACTACGAAGTCATTAATGAATTTGAAATTGAGAAATGTTTAGATAAGTTTAATTACAGTATCAATATATTACCACATAAACATGTTCCATATTAATAAATAATTATAGTTTATGAATAATTCTATGAAATAACAAACTATCTACATTACGTAACTTGGTTATCTTGATGCAAAATCAGGACAATGTTTTTTGTTGTTTCATAAATTTATATAGATTATTTTATCATTTTGCACTAACGAAAGGCTAAACATTTCAGGGGCAGCAAATGAAAATGATGTTACTTGTATATAGTTATATACACTAGGATTTGGTTATTCACGCGATTTCACCTTTAAATGAAATGGAGCAGA
This sequence comes from Himalopsyche kuldschensis, assembly GCA_028554975.1. Lineage (NCBI taxonomy): Eukaryota > Metazoa > Arthropoda > Insecta > Trichoptera > Rhyacophilidae > Himalopsyche > Himalopsyche kuldschensis. The sequence continues at coordinate 21,740,037 of JAHFWI010000003.1, forward strand.
GAAAAAAGCTGAATAGTTATACTATATTATAAAATATGCAACCATAAATCCTTTTTTCATAAATCAGTTTGTCAGGACTTCCACATTTCGACTTCAACACCATTTGTAATGATCAAAAAAAGTTCAACTAATGATTAGTATACTTTTTTAATATTCAGACTTATAATCAGAGCAATCTTGACTATAGAGAGCATTGTTACAACAAAATATATATTTTAATGAATTCGGACAGCGTTTCCCGGGGTTCTCCTGGACCCTAAGGTTTCTGTGAACGATTTGAAAAAGAACACATTTAAATTTGGAAACGGAAAAGATACTATGGACTTTAAAATTGTATTGAAGACGATTGCGAAAGCTTGCAACTCACTGGTCAATGGTTTCATGGATTCACATCGTGGAAAAATGTGGAGATGTATTTATTGATCGTGTCAAAATTATCTTGTTTGTGCATTCATTAGATTTTTTGGCATATTTTGGATCATTAATTGCCATTGTCTAGTCGAAAAATAAGATTATCTTGGCTATCCGAAATTGCATATCCTGCTGACATATATTTACATATATGACGCAGTGTTTATCACCAAATAGAAAAAATAACTGTAAATATTTTAATGATAAAGAAATGATATGACTGTTTTATTATTCTCGCTTAAGGAATAGTATGTACATTTAAGTTTTATTTGTTGTCCCACACCTAGAGGTAGGCACAAGATCGCTGCATTTGTGTGTGTGACGGAAAAATTTAAAAAACCTACCAGTCTACAAGTATTTATGTGATGAAATTTTGTTGGGATTCGCTGGAATTGGATGATGGTTAACGTGTTAATAAAATAAGACGTTCATTCATACACTGAATAAATAAAAGTAGAACCGATATTTGACGCCCTGGTCTAAAATACCATACATCATGGGTGATTTGTAAGCTCTGATTTTTGGTCAGGTCAATCTAATATTGGTCCAACCATTGTATGAGATCTGTTGATGTAATTACGTTTATTATTCGGTAAGTACTAAAATATTCAGCTGGAATTTATTCTTCTTAGAACTTAATCTTTGAATCTATCATTTAATGCGGTATACAGGTTTTCAATCGTGCCATTCTTGGAATAAATCAGTGCGTGAGGTTTTTAAAGCGGCTGGCATGAATATCCTCAATTAGAAAAGAGATGGAACAGTACGATATAACCATTACCGGATTAAACGTTTCAATATCCATGTGAAATCGTTGATCGTTTGAAACGTTGTTCATATAAAATTTATGCTTTAAAAGAGTTAGTTTATGTATTTGATTATGAACAAGGGCACCCATTCAGAAATTTGTAATGCGGTATCATGTGCCGTGTATATTAATCGCGAGTATATATGTATATTATGTATAAATAATTCCGAACTAGCTTTGAATAATAAATTCAAAGGATAAATACGAAGATAGAAAGGTCGGCGCGACAAAATTATCTGAAATATTAAGAAAAAATGCAAACAAGATGTTTGTTTATGCGCAACATATTTTTTAGTATAATAATAGTTGTAAATATACAATTCTTCTTCGTTCACTTTTTTGTAGATTTCAGTGATGAGTTTGCGGTTTTCTTTTATTTCTGATCACCTAATGCTTTATTTGTTTTTCTCAAATCCTCGGATGACCTAGTTTGTTAAGTTAACATGGTTACTATTATATTTGAACTAAGCTCATGGATAATTAAATTAATATAGTCTGTAACTGACTAAGTACTAACTTCCATTTCAAATGTCGTGGTTAATGATTCGATCATCTGACAGCATTTTGTGGGGAAAAAGTATTGATCATTTTATTCTTGCCAGCATCATGGGTCAAAAATTTTCCAACTGATGATTGAACGAAATGTTCTGTCGGTAGACAAAAACATGAATTCGCAACACTAATAGTATTATCATATTTAGGTATGCTATGAATACACATTATAATGTAATATTTAGATTTATTTTCGTGAACGGTTTGAAAATAGCTTTACTGGTCTGCAGGTGTAAAAAAGTCAGGATAAACTGGTTTAGGAAGCATGTGCTAATTCTTATCAAACTATGTGTGGTCGAATATGTCGTGTATATCTACACTCCTAAGTAATATATTCATCGTTTTCGACACAATAAAATACAATATAATGTATAATATTATAAGATTCCGTAGATACAATCTCCCTTTTCAAAATGAATTATAATATTGGGAAATTAACTGACTTGTGTTATGGAATTGGAATTATTACAAAACCACCATTTTGATAATTTAATATGTTAGCAAACTAGTCATAATATTTCCAATCGAAAACGTGCAATTGATAAGAATGGATAAGTAACAAATATTTAAATTCTTTCCGTACGTACTGAAGGTATTGCTAGGTACATATTGGTTTGAATATGTATACATACATACAAAAGGACATAATATATATTTGAGGTCACGGTGTTATCTATTATCATATGTGTCAATTGTATGATATCGTAGTCGTAATGTCTACAATGTGATAACAGCACATTAATTCCGGTTTATTTCGCTGTATTCAATGTGCGCTGACACCTTATTTAACTGATATGATAACAATATTGATAACAGACAGTTACTATTCCATACTTAAAATAAAAACCACGTTTTCGCATAGATGGCGCTGGTAGTGTCTTCCTATGTAACACTTCGGTTCACTGGTCACATGGAAAATAGACACACATGCACATTTAAAAAATGCTAGAACATTTTATTTCAATTACGTGAGAGGACTGTATGATAGTTTAATATATTCGAGTTCGGGTCTACGGATATGACATAATTTGTTGTACCAATTGCACAATTTTATATAAAGACTAGACAGTTTTCGCACATAATATAAAATTTTAGAATTGGTACCAAAGGAAAATGTGCTTTATCTTTATAAAGTAATTTTAAGTCATTTCACCAAGAAATGTCAGTTAACACATTAATAATGTTTGAGGTAGATATTATTTTAATCTGTTTATAACTGGCATCACTAATTTGTTGAAGATTGTAATGAGAAACATTTATTTGATAATATTTTTGTTTTATAAAAAATGATTTAAAATGTAATATCTCAATTAAAAAAAAAATTCAAAAATAATAACGGCTGTAATAATACACATATAATATACATTGCAAGGCCAATATTAAATAAAATATAATATTTTCTCATATATATTATGAACAGATGTCTCTGTTTGTTTTTAAATATCGAAATAAATGTAGGCTTAACTGACTGGAAAATAAGTTAAATACCCACTAGGCTTAATTTTTTATCGACTCCAGCATTTTCAATCCATAGTATTTCACTGCATATTATATTGTAAAAGCAGGTAATTCGGCTAAACAAATATTTATGTTCATTCACTTATACGTCTCGTTTATAGATGTCATTATCACTTAAACTGTGCCATTGCTGTTTTCTTAATTAAATTTTAGTTCTACCTTAAGGCGCCGCTTAAGGTATTGAATTTTTGTAAATCGCACTAGGTATTCAATATATCAATATATGAAGAATATAACATAATGTTTTTACTTACGAATGGGATGTTACCATACAAACAATAATTTGGCATACGATCGACCGTTGTTTAATACTGTTTGTAAATAGTGAGGGTTTTATAGCATTCCTTTTAATTTTGTTGTATCTATATACATGTATTATATCTATTGCAATCTGGCATCAAACTATGCTTGTTACAATATTCATTTTTTTTAAATATATTTTTAGGTAGCCAATTTTGTTTTCTTTCGTAAATTCGTGCAATGTTGTCGACTAAAAATCTTTTTTTATTGCTTTCCTTCCTGTCATTTCTCGTTAAGACAAGCCGTCATATGTGATTTATCACAAGTTAACCCTTTAGTGTCAAGTGAGTATACCAGTCATAAGAAGTAATTTGTGAACGACAAGTATAAGACTGCTACCAATATTTGAGAAAAGATCTGATTCTTTTTAAAGGGAATATTTTTGTATTTAATACGTCCTCACTTAATTCACATTTGAACCATTATAAGCTTCGAACAATAAGATGGAATTGAAAACTGACCATATCAAAGTGCCCATCTCAATAGTAATAATAGCCACATTGGGTATGCATAATATTCAGTGTTATTTTGACTCTCCATAGTTTATAAATTAATGGAATAAAAGCTTTAGTCTTACTTTATGGCACTATAAAAAAAAACGAAAAGGAGACAACGTAGAAAAGTGTTCTTTAATCTTTTAACATTCGCGGACCGGTGACGATGGAAAAATCTATATTTCACGGAACATAGTACACTTCTCGATACGATGGAGTGAAAATTAGTAAAAAATATGTTTTTCTCCACTTTATGTCAAATAATTTTAATGTCATCTCTTGATTTTTTTAAAAACGTGTATAGAATTCGATATACGAACGTTTCGACTTACACCCAACGCAGAACTGACTTGAACTGACAATCGTGTAGCGGTGTTGTCGGGTGAAAGATTTCGCGTCCCGGTGTCAGTTCACGGCAAGGCAAAATTCTTATTTTGTCTTCGTATATGCCGAAAAAAATTTGTAGCATGGTTTTAAATGTTTATGATTACGTATTTAGATATCGCAATAGTAATAGGCACTCGTAAGTCGATATTTTGTTGGAATCTCCTACAAGTCGTGTCAAATATTTTTTTATCAGCAATATTGTTTATAATCAGTAATCACATGTCACTTGTGACTAATGGATGTGATGATATTTTTCAAAATAACAGGTCTAATTTTCGATAACACGTATGTATTATATGTATGTACTTGTCCGTCTGAAACGAGCGTGGTTATCTCTATGAAAAAATACAAAGTATATTAAATATGTATAAAGAAAATAGGCTTAAGAAAGTGATAAATAATATTATAAAAAAACAAACAAACTTAAATATAATACGGAAAGAAAAATAGCAATGTATTTTAATTCTACATAAATTATTTTATATATTTGTTGATAGCTATTTCGGCTTACGCCTTCGTCAGAACTATGTTTAAAACGTGTATTAGAGATAGCTTATATACCATTTGCTAGACAGGGTGCCTCCTACATAATCTCTTTCTGTTGAAACCATACCTACGTCACATGAAAGAATTTAAATAAGTTTGATTTATTGGTCTAAAGTAATGGTGGGAAACAATAATTTGGGTATTTTTGGGTTATTGATCGTGTGAAACCACTTAAAATCTGCAATTTCTAAGTGCATCTATTTTAAATTGTTTTAAGTTTATTGTTTGTTAATGGTTTTAACAGAGGTGAGCTATTAATTGTGATCTGATCGTTAAGAATTTCATTGGACTGATTATATCTATTAATTTCAAGCTGTTCCAATGCATTCAGTTTTAGGCCCTTATTGCAGGAATGTAAACGAATCGGGACCGAATTCGGATTATGTGCTAATTCTATAAGGTGATTTGCATATTGTGAATCAGTTTTTCAATTGTTAAAGGATCTAACATGTTCGTTTGCGCGAATGGATATCTTCTACCAGTCTGTCCGACATATACTAAATCACATGTACCGCAAGTCATCTTATATATACCGCTTCTATCAAGTTTATTAATCCTGTCTTTACTATTTTTAAGATGTGTACCAAAGTTATTATTAACTTTAAATGCTACATTTACTGAATTTTTAATCTCGTGGTGAATTTTTTCACTAATACTCCCTAAGTAGTTAATTGATTTAAAGAAGCGGTTTTCTTGTATTAAGTTAGGGTAAATAAGTTCTCTAGCTAGTTTTAAACGTTTTTTATATAATAAGTTTGTTATCACCTTTTTCTCATAGCCATTATTACGCGCAATTTGTTCTATAGTATGTAATTCGTTATAATAATCTATCTGATTTATCGGTACAGCCAGTAATCTGTGTATCATTGAATTGTATGCAGATAGTTTAATTTGCCATACTCAATCAATAAACTTAAATATTTTTTTAATTTCGCTACTTAATTGTACAACAACTTGTTTAAGGTTTTGAGATCTACAAAAAATTATTTCATGGTGACATCTATTTATGAGAAAAAATAGGCAATAGAGTTTTTTCAATTAGTAATTAAGAGTGTTTTATGAAATTTAGTTTGCTTTGATCACTTTTGTTTATATTCCATATGCCATCTTCTATAACGGTCTTATTTCATTTATTATAGAGATATTTATAATAAAATAATCAATAATTTTCGCATTTAAAGATGCCACTACCGCCAATATTAGGTTTTCTCATCCCTTTAATTCCATTTCCAACAAGCAAAGATCAGACGCGACACCCACGTTGTGTAAAAATATGTCATAAGACACGCACCACTGTACAAATATAATATATATTTGTGTAAGAATTTCAAACATATATTTATATATATATAACTTTATTTACATGTGAAGAAAAATATCCTGTTTTAAAAATAAATGCTACATGTAATTCGTCAAATCAAAAACGCATGTGATAGCAAAATAGCTTCTGGTCAAAAACTAGTAATCAAACCAATTTTCTCGTTTTGACATTTAATGAAAATGGCCATGTTTGATTTGAACCGCCCCGTATTCTGGGTAATAAGGACGAAGTTAATGTTCAAAAATAGATTGAATTGTTTGGCTTGAAAAAAAGATAAAAGCTTTATCATGGTTTGTTTATAGAACGTAATGTTTTTAATGGCTAGTCTTACGATATTGTGTTTTCATATTTATCGAACAAAATGTATTTAGGTTTAGCGTCGTGATCGTTTTTAATGTATAATTAACAACATTAAATCAGTAACATTTCTTTTAAATATTTTCCTTCTGTGAAAAATCCAAAGAAAGCTGACTTTAAGAACATCCCAAATTCTTTTATTGTTTACATAAGACATTTTAATAATAACACTTTTGTGAGAACAAAGTTTTTTTATGAAATTGTAATGTACACTTTCTTGTTATAATAACTGGCGTAACTGTTACTATATTCATAGCTTTTATCTAAGCCAGTGATCGGCAAAGTGCGGCTCCGGAACCACATGCGGCTCTTTGGCCCCGTAAGTGCGGCTCAGACATAAATAGTAAAAAAATTAAAAACGGGTGATGAGAACGTGAATTTAGAGTTGAGTGGACCGAGGCTTTCGCGTTTTTTTGAAACTTAAATGGCCATCCGACATGTCTTATTTGTTTGGAACATTTCGCGAAAAAAATGTGAACTTAGTTTAAAACACAAGTGGTCTGCTTTAAAAGACCTGGAAAAGGATGACATGAAAATTTGTAACGCCTGGAATAGTATTTCGGGACTCTTATGATCAGCTAAAAAAACTCGCGATTGCTGTTCTTTCCCTTTTTGGTTCTACGTATTCATGTGAACAATCTTTTCGCATGAATTTTATCAAGAGTAAGTTCAGAAGTCGTCTTATTGATTAGAACCTGGAATCGTGCCTAAAATTAAAAACAACAACCTACAAACCTGACTTACTCAAACGTTCCAAGGAGATGCAAGGACATTGTTCGCATTAAGTGTTTGTCAGTAATTATTATGTATAATTTAAATTTAAGGACACCTTTCTTTCATATTATTTTTTTATAAATATAATATGTAAATAAAGTATAAAATCGAGTTTTATTCACTGTACCCATAACTAACGAAGGTCTAAAATTATAATAAACGTGTATTAAATTAATAGAGAGATTTGGCTCCAATTTTTTTTTTAATCGTTGCAATGTTCATATTTGGCTTTTTGGCGAATAAGTTTGCCGACCACTGATCTAAGCAATAAAGTAAAATATTTTGAGAAAGAAATGGGATTAAATAAGATTTGAACGATTTTAGAAACTCTGGTGAACTATTTCGATTGGCCTAATGATGAAGATAAGATAAAGCTTTTACTCACAGCAGCTTCTTCAATATTGAAAAATTCACCCTTAATTACAATGCAACGCCTTGCGTGATGTAATTTAACATTCGAATCAAGCAGTCAAAAACAATTCCCTCTGTATTTTAATCGTATTACGCCTAGGCTACCAGCAAATCTGGTTTGACACAAACCGGTTTGTATCTTCTCTATTTTGGTATTTTTTTTCGTCTACTTTATTACTGATAACTACTGATAGACTGTTAGACTCAATGTAAAACTTCTCAGTCGCTCTTCAAACTGTTATATTACGACCGCGGCTGTTATTATTGTTACATAACTTTCTTTAAGCGAACTCTACCATAATAATGTGTGCTATGTTACGTGCACACAGCCTGAGGTGCGTTTTCATTACTTGCTTAGTGTAAGTTAAGTACATATTTCAAAAGAAAGTTGCTCACAGAAAATAAAAAAAGCAATTGAATTATTTTTTATCCTTAGTCTTGTGATTTGAGCTAGCAAATGTATTATCTATTAAGCTACTATTAATATTTAAAGTGTTTATGTTACCGCTATGAGGTCATGCCATGTTTAATAACGCTGTACGCGTTTCTCCATCAGCTATTATCACGTCATGCCAATGTAACTTACAAATATTTTTTTTGCTGAAACGTCAATTTAATGGGTCGAATTTAAAATTAATGTCACAGAAGGATTAATAAATTTGAGAAGAAATAAATCCTGTTAAAAAACATGATATTTGCACATGCCAATAATAAGGTTTTATCTGAGAAAAATTATGGTCACTAACAAAATTGTGACTTCCAAAATAATTACAACGCGAAAATATCGTTTAAATGTATGAATGGGTGTCATACATTTGCTTCTCATTTTTACTAAATAATATCAAGATGATATTACCATTGAATTGTTATATATGTATGTATGTATGTAATATGGCAATGAGTTGAATCCTCATCCTGTATTATTTGTATGTATTTCTATAAACTCATAATAAAGTCATATTATGGTATGGTTAATTTAATATGCATTAAAAGCTCTATTGAGTTTTGTCTTGAATATTTAATGGCATTAAAATAACCAAAACTATTATTCTATTCATTGAAAAGTGAATATGAATTTACGTTTGGTCCATCTTTCCACAGATTTTAACATTTTTACAACTGATTTTCAGTTTGGTATATTCATGAGTGATGCCAACCCTGATCTTTACAGAAGTGTGGAATAAGCATTGCAATGTGTTTTATATACAAATTATCATATGGTGGTACCTTCATTATTAATACTTGAAAAATATACTTTCCAATAGTGTTATTAGATATTATAAAAACAACGATGAACGTTTTCTCGCTAAACTTAATATCGTACATATTAGTGTTTTATTCACTTGTTTAGCGATTTATCCTTTTACACACTGATATAATATTTTTAACCTGTCAGGCCATTTTTAACATAAGGTAGGTTAAAATGAGTTCTGTCGAAATAAAAAAAGTAATGTCAATATTACAGCTGATTTTACACAATGATGCTCCGTCATGAAGTAAACAACATATTATTTTTTTATTGTATAAAGTGATATTTCATAGCAGTTGCATGACTTTGGTTAGAATTTTGAAACGTAATTGTGGCCATCTTGCCTTATTGCATGAAAGTCATATGTTGGTTGCTACAACACTGTTAAATGTGTCGCTAACGATTTGCAATACCTTCTAAATACTGTATGTAGAATAACCCAAATTTTCTTTATATAAATGACGGTAACTGCAAAATATTTAAAAATGGAATTCCGTGCTGTAAAGATAAAAATGAATTCAGTAGTATTTTTAGTAGCGCTATGCAAAATGTACATTATTCATACCTGGTGTATATGTTACAGTGAAACTGTATTCTCAGTGAAATTGTATCAAGTAATAGATTTGTATGACAACATGATTTCACTGGTCACGATCATTGAAATTATTGGCCCAAGTCGATGATTTGCCGGCCTTAAATTTTGGTTTGCTTCAATGAAACAAAATCAGCAAGTAGTCTCTTTCATAAAAAGAGAACCACAGAAAAACACAGACTAACATTGGGCTGAAGATAGGGTGGTTAAATTTAATTTCAATGACAGCTTGGAGAAGAATATATTTTCACTGAGAATACAGTTTCACTGTAACATATACACTACTTTATAATTTGTGTGGGTCATCGTTTTTAAAAATAAACTGTTGCTCATTCTCACTCTCTACTACTCCTCCATCATCATACTATTATCTGTCTTACTTAGACAAATACTGTAGAATTCGCTTAATGGCGACGTGTGAAAAGATTGTCGTATTCTGCAAACCCACGCACGCAGCATCGATCTTCCAAAATAATCGAATACAATGTGATATGACGCTTATGACGTCTGTATGGCCAATACAGGTTTTAGTGGACTCTTTCCAAATATGTATGAGGGGGAAATGGGGTTATTTATACCACTGATAACATTCCAGTTTTTAAATGTGTTTTATACTTTTTTCCTGAAACACGGCTTTTACGTGGGAAATCCAGGAATCTCTTTCACTTAACCCTTTGGATACCAGAAAATTATGGAAAGTGCGAAAAATCCCAAGACATTTTTTAGCAAAAAAACGGTAGTCTTTATTGTAATATTTATCTCAGCTTATATTATCTAATGAATATATTTTTTTATTATGTAATTTTTTGATGTAGAGCAGTGATGCACAACCTGCAGTCCGCAAATACATATATTGCGGCCCGATATGACAAACATCAATCACTTTTTTTCTTCAAAGCTTGTTACGAACAATGGAAGAACAATATAAATATTGATAATTTAATCACTTTTACCCATGCGGCCCTCGAACTATGTATATTTTAATTGATTATCTGGCCCTTCTCCCAAAAAGGTTGTGCACCACTGATGTAGAGTTTCATAAGTAATTGTTTTAAATCGGTTGTGAAAGCATATAAATGAAGAAAAAAACAAATACTGTTCGATAAAATGTGTAAAAAAAATTGAAGCCTCTGGGATTCTTCGTATATATTCGCGGTGCGGATAAATCGGCCCCGTGGGACTAGAATGATTAATATAAACTAACTGTGGATATTTATATCTATTTAGACACTCCATTTTTTTTAAGTCGCATAGTTTATTCTTTATCCATCCTTTTTTGAAAAGACTGCGCGAGTGTAGACACTTCCACCATGGTCATGTCAAAATCTGGAAAAATCCCCAGTAAGTCTAATATGACGTATTTAGAAGCTTATGTGCCTCTAGTTACCAGTATATTGATTTGGTTTTTGGATGTAATATGGAAGTTTAAAATCCATTCAATATTCATGTCGTATATGTGCCATACCATCGCATCTTCATCGTTGCAATCATAAACGACTGTTTAGGTAACTTGCTCATAAACTTCATTCTTAACGTGGCGTTATCTCAAATTTATTAGATTCTGTTGTAGGTTGTTAGATACAATGTGTCACTTTCGTAAAGCAGAGCCATCCGAAGCAGAGCGTTGAATACACGAAGCACATTATTTTTCACTGCTATCAAAATTTAAATTACCGAAAAAACCTATTTTATATAAAAAAAATAGTTTATAACATTTTCGTATCGGAAAGAAATTTTCATACAATTATTCAATCCAATCTAATTCCAACTATCAAACGATTCAATTGATTTTATAGTTAAATAAAGACGACGCTGGACATATTGCACAAATAATGAATTAGAGATTGTACATATAAATTAAATCTAATATTTAATTTGTTACTTTTATTGTTACATCCAACCCCTTCTTCCCCTACTCACAATAATATCATTCGAAATATTTTTATGATACATACTTTCCTACCGAGATTTAATCAACAATATCTGTGATTGATCGCTGGTTACTGCACACTTGTACAGTAAGCATTAATTTAAAATGAAAAGGCCTTACCAGTCATTCATAGCGTATGAAAGTAATAAATTTGAGGCATGTATTGATAATTTATATTGTTAACCACTCATATCAATTCATTGTATGGATTTTACAATTAAGCTTAACTTTGAAAACAATAATTATTTGATTTTATACAAATAAGATACTTGAGAATTAGCAGGTTGGATAAAGAATCTAACATCAGAAGTCTCCAAAAATCATTTACTTTCATTCTTAATAACATAAAATTTATGAACCCGTTCGTGGTTTGCTGACTCCCTCAACTTAGCATAAAAAATATCGCATTATAAGAGACCTCCTGCGCTCATTCCGTAAGAAGATTAAACATTTATTTTAGTTATTTATCAGTTTTTGATAATGCAGGCCTTAATTAAAACAAGACTACGCTTAAAAATAATTTGTTTTATTTACGATTGGTTGAAAGGTTAAATGATTAGAGTATTGTGAGATCAGAATTATTTAAAGTCGGCTGTGGTATAAAGCCTTAAATAAATAACATGTAAAAAATTTGATACAGAATCTACTCAATCCTTCCTCGAGTTACTTCAAGATGAGTCCAGTGCAACCGTATAAGCAACTTTTCTTGCTGTGATAGCCTCAGCTGTTCGAATACACGAGTAGGTACGCTCCCATGTGTGTGCGCTCAGTGAGATTGTCGTGTGGCTTGGGCGAACCGTTTTATCTGACGCTCAGTATTGTGAGCATTGTTCCACGCATTCGACGCGACTGACAACTGAACCGATCATCTTCCCGATCATCGTAACAACCGTCAAATTGAATAACAAATAGTAGTAAAATCGTGCGCCATTTTTTTAAATTGTCAACTTAGTGCGCGCGCTTTTCCCGGCTCGGTTCCAAATTTGAAACAAAAGTGAATTCGCGGTTGCATTGTTTCCCGCAAAAATTAGTGGCTGAATGTTCGGTTTTCAAAATATATGTGATGCTGAAAAATTAGTGGGAGTGTTTTAAAAGTGATATGAGTGATTCAATAACAGGTGGATTTGAAATAAGTTGAGGTTTGTTTGGTTCTTGATTTTATACGTATAATAGAATCGTTATTTTTTTAACAATATGCATCGAATACACAATAAATATAAACGTCTACTTGGAACGATATAATTCGTGTAATTTATTCATAATATCTATAAATAAAATAATTTAAGCAGATGCAAATATGTCTCTGAACAAAAACATCGGCGCATTTATAATATATGAATACCTTATTATCGACTACAATATTGTAAAAATTACCTCTTTAAATATATTTATGTAGCTAAAAAATCTTTTTATTTCTAAATGCATAAAACAAATAAAATACATTAGGCAATTTACCAGAACAATTTGGAAATACTTCGTAAGAGCAGATTTACTGAAAGTTTAAATTTGAGACGTAAAATACAAGTATGATAATTTTTTGAACGATTGAACTTTTACATAATGTGTATTTTCAGTCTTATGTGAAATAATAACAAGTCTACAAATTTAAATTAACTTTGATGTAAATTTATATTTTCTTGAAACCTTATTATGTAATTTTTGTACAATATTTAAATGCCCATATACTTTTAATGTTTCCCAATATAAACCTTTGCCAAATTTACTTTCCTTGATAACATCCGCCTCCCCGTTAAGTAATAATTAATTAAACGCATTTTTTCCGACTAACTCAATATTTTCAGTTAGCCGTCGGTAGTTCTTAAACTGATATTGTTTTGAAAAATCTATCAAATCATTTCTGTATTACCCATTAAAAATTGTACTTTTATTAGAGGTGAGAATTAGTTTTAAACAAGATTTAAATCTAGTTTTAGGTTTCTACTAAGTTTATTATTATTATGAGCTACAATTTGTTGCCAGAGTTTTTTTTTTGTTTTCAGTTGAAAATAATCGCAATGAGCGAAACCGGTCCTAATATTAAAAAAACTACTGTGGAATAAGAACATAATGGCTTTCCAATGCCAATAGACTGTTGCCTTTAAATAGTAGCATCTAATTTATTTTCTGTGAGTTTTATATAAAAAATAATTATCCACAGCATATTGTTTTAACATGTATGTGTACGAGTTACATATATGTTTAAATGAAAATATTATTTGACATTTTCACTGGATTGTAGGATGTTTTTTTTTGAATTTTCTAACTCTTTATGGAGTAACATGCTTTGCACTTGTTTGTTTTCACGTTAGGTATGTTATATTGTCTACGAAACATACCTTTATTCTGAATGTTTTTGTAATATAAAATAATAAAAAAACAAGCGTGCTACGATGTGCTCACGACCTGAACTAATCAGCCAATTATTATGATCATAAAAACATTTTCACTGCTTAATTTCACACTACAACCCAGAATTAAAAATACGGTACATCTCTGATTTTTTATATTAAAATAAATAACACCAATAATTACATAAATCGAATAAATACATTTTGTATTATAACGATGTATTCACTTCTGCGGGGATTGTCAAATATTGTCTATAGCTTTTCGAGATCTAGTTATCATGGGTGAGTATAAAGTTTCTGATAGCGGTACATCGTTATCTATTAATTTAAAAAAAAAATGGCAACATTTTTCATAAAGAATCGTTTAATTGATAAAATCACACTCGTTCGAATTTAAAAAAAGTATCTCAGTTGATTGAGGCATTCCTTTCTATAATATTCCACTGACTGTTGGACGTGTAGGGCAGACAGGGCGCCAGTTAATTCTTTGTTAATAACGATTCAATCGATACTAAATTTAAAGAATATCTATTTTGTATTCCATTGAATTCAACGTAATATATATTATCTGCTATCTCACATCCGTGGTCGATGGTTGGCTTTGTATCCTTTGAATAAACTGGAGAATCTTTTCGATACTCTCTAAAATTAACCTTTCATCCAAAACAAAAGATCATAAAAAAAACGTTGCCTGTGATATTGTAAAAGATTTTTATTTGAAATTGGGTCAGCGAGGATATGTCTAAAATCTAAACCATATTTTTTCCTACAGTCATGGATGAAAAAGAATGTTGCTAGTGTGTGCCATATTATTTGTAAGTCAGTTTAAAGGAGCAATTTCAATTGCTTAAAAATATTACATATGATATCTATAATATATTTGAGAATTACGAGTGGCGTGTCCATATCTAATACAGCATATCTTAGCTGATTGATGGCATTAACCTAAAATGATGATTCGATTGCCCTGCTTAGCATGACAACTAACAACTTGATTAGAACTTCTTACACTGTTTGTAATTGGTACAAGTACATTTATTAGTTTTGTCTTTTATTTAGATAAATATATGATACACAATGAAAACTTGAGATAATCTAGCTATCGAGTATCAGTTATCAATGCCCGTTACCAGATAAAGATGATTACAAATCAAAATATTTCAATAAATATGTACAAACAACAACATTGAAATTTTTTAATTATTTTATTTCCATTACTATCATCGGCAAGATATCTTAAAATATTTACTCCAAATCTTATTTATAAAACAAACATAGATATGTGTGTCTCGTTTCTGATTGGTTTTGGTTAAATATTCTTTTTTCAAATAAATTTGACACGCACATTGCAACAGGATAATTTAGAATTAATTTGTAATAATTTTTGAATTCGTTTCCGTAGAATTGGGATTATATTAAAACGTTTTACAAATACCGAGCGAAGCTGGATGATTATTTTGTTTCACGTTATGGCTATTTGTGATAAATAGCACAATCCGTGAATTATATTAATTAAATTATAAATTTATTTTTTGACTGAGTTTGGTCAAGAATGGAGATTGCAATAACGGGCGACTTTGTCAATTATGACAAACATACATAGATAAAGAAGAGCAAAAAGAATATATAAAAATGAGAGAGAAAATCCGGTAAATAGACCTCTACCGCACAGATGTCACATCAAATACAGTATTCAATAAATATATCATTGTGTACCTTAAGCATTATGGGTGTTTTTTTTATTTTAACTTTTAAATTCTTATTATTTTGAATTTAAATATGTTATCTGAAAAGCTGTAAATCTGTCTAATCTTAGTCAGGATATTCATATGAACATGTCATACTTCAGAATGACATGTTCAGAAAGACCTATACAATACAACGTTTGCCGTATGAACAGTCAAACAATATTTAAAAAAGTAAATAAAACCGGTATTTCGGTATTTAAAAAAATAGTTGAAATAGCGGTTTTGCCATCCCTAACATGGGAGAAGCATCACTGGATTTCACAAATTCAAAGCGCACTCAGTAGGTTATAGTCTCTCCCTTGCGTAGACCGTGGTACGTTGTAGAATTGCCAAACCAGGATACAATAGATATAAACAGGACTTTCTGCAAATATTTTTTCTGGTGGGCGGCAGAATCATTAGTATTCATCTGAGGCCGGAATTAAGATGAAATAGATGCAGTAGTTGTAGGAAACAAAAACATCTGTTGTACTGGAACAACAACGGACAACGTGAGACGTCATTGACGTTTCTGTAAAACCGATATGAAGACATTTAATGCAATTTGGTCACCAACCTTCGATAGAATAGGGCACTAGCGTAGGAATAACTTGTTTTCGAATATTTTAATGTCAAAGAAGGAATATTATTTTTTCTCCAGTGCATAACATGACCAGAGTCTTTCGTTGTACTATAATAAATACAAGTGAGCAAAATAAGATATTTTTAAAAGCGTGATATATTTCCATCGCTTTGGGGTAGCTATCTCTGTAATTTGTCTATATATTATATGTAAATTATTAGTTATTCCTAAGGTATTCCGAGAATGCATATTTTAATATGAACGGCTGAGAGTTAACGTGCTATTAATGTTTCAGAGGAATGGATGGAATGTTGATGAAGGGATTGTCTGTACAACTTATAATATTTAAGAGCCCCATCAACGAGTGGATATCGATGAAAAAGTAGAAAATAAACTTATCTAGACCTGAATAAATTCACACAGGATTGAAACCATGCCCATACATTCATTTAGATTTAACATATTTTTAAAATTCGAATTAAATCACATGATTCCCAAAATATTGTTCAATTTTAATTGAGCACTTATCGCTCATTATTAATGACTTCGATCAAAACGTAAATCGACTTGAAACAGTATTGGAGCTACGTTGTTAAATGTTGATATAAGCATTTTATATTATTGAGGATTTAGACTGAAGGTGCTTGATAGATTTTCCATATACATTTTGTATTATTCTATAAGCTTTGTCGCCAACGACTCGGAACATCAATTCATGTTATTTCGTGCCCTTAAAATACCCGAAGATGAAGAAAGGCGAAACCCAGATCGTTAATTCATGGAAAAATACAAAATTCAAACGACTCAAGTAATCATTTCAGAAAGAAAATAATTTTATGGTTTTTTATGCTGTAATTATTATCCTTGCCAATTTGGGACTGCAGGTCACGAGTTCGCCGTCGCTGCTCTATCCGGTATTTTTGCTGGTTATTATGTCAATACCACAATGTAGAAAGTTACACATTTCGGTTTGTATAACTTGTGCGAATATCAACACTGCTTATTTAAATTGTCACACGTTACAATGTGAGCAAGTTGTTTATTCGATTAGAATACTATCGCTATATTTGTTGTGTAAAGATAATGTAAGTGAATAATAATCAGGATAAAATGCCAACATCAAAAAACGGTTGTAGATTATTTATTTTTTAGATTTCAAAGAATACAAGTCTCCCGCCGGGAAACTTCCCAGGAAATTAATACACTGGCACATTGAATAGTGCAGAAAACTGCGCAAATATAAAGACTTCTTTACGGCGATATGGCAAGAAATTGATTATTTACTTGACATAATAAAATGAATAAATGTTTCACATTGATTTATTTTTAGCTACTATTATAAAACATACCTCTTTAAATTCAACGGGAAGAAGATTAAACTCAACTGCCACAAATTGACTGAGCAAGTCACATTTTCTTTTTATCCCTTTTTACTATATTTAAACATACGGTTCATGTAATTTAGGATTTCGAAGGAAGTTGCTTAATTTCAATATCAAATTTGTATCGTTTGAATTTTGTACATTTCCATGAGTTTTGTTTTGAAAGTTAGTTCAACTTCATTCGTGCACTTTAAATGCCTGAAGGTGCTGAAATGCGAAACCCGGGTCGTTGGTGACAAAACTCAAAAATTGTGTAGTCCATGATTAAAAGATCAGTCTCGTACAGGTATTTATCTAGCAAAGCAAATGTGGAGTAAATTCGTTTAATTGCTTGATCGTACAGCGTTATGAAAGGCAGCCGTTAAACGGTGGCTGCATACACATAACGGGAGGTGGTAGGACAACAAAATTGATCACTCAAATTTATTATAAAAAATAATTCCGTGTCCACCAATGTAAATGTAGCATTGCATTTTTTTTTGACGTTAACTGGTTATAGTCCATTCGCCTTATCTATTTAAAAATATTATGCGATATTATTAGAATTCCATGTAAAATAAATATTAATAACCGAATTAAATTTGTGTCTTATATTTCTATAAATTTTGATTAATTCGTGGCCCCTAATATTTGCAGATATCAACCGAGCGTCTCAAGTTCTTATGGGGTAATCCGCCACTGCTCGTATAATATAAATTTTGATAGGTATTGTTTCACGGTACGAAAAACATCGTAGGAACATACGTAACAATTGTAAATGGCTTGCAGTGGATTCATCTTCGCGTTATATATTTTGCCAGCATTATTATGACCTCTAGCCTTGCTAGAAACATAGAACAACGAGCAGGTTAATGCACTTACCATATAAAAAACTGGTATTCTGAAATACGTACGGTGTTATAGACTTATTTATTGTGAGTGATGATGACCATAGATGATGATGAAAAGGCTTTTAATTTTGAATCTAGCACGACCTTACTAAAAAGGGGCCATACATAAATAAAAAACTTCCGTTTTGTTAATTAATTTTACCAAATCAATTTTTACCGGCTACAATTGGTTATATTGCAGTTATCTACATGTATTATTTTTCTAAGCAATTTCGGCTTCTAATATGGATCATATAAACAGACCAGCAAGTACCATATGTGCAATGCGTTCTGGGCACGCGGGCGAATAATTTTGAGGGCCTAGTTCATTATTTTTTTGAAAGAAATATTATGTCTGAAGAAAAGTGGTTGGTTAAACCACTATCAAGTAATTGATGAAGTTCGTCGCCTTGCTATTCGAAAGGGTAAACAAATGAAGATAAGAGCACTGCGCCATCTTAAAGCTTGCCGATGTGTCTGTCATTGCGGTCGTTTAGGGATCTAAACTTTCCCTTACTCCTTCACAGCCCATTCCTCGGTGTTTTTTCGTTAATTGAAGCTACACAATGGGGGATATTTATAGCTCATATAAAAAAAGGTTTATGTCGATAATGCAAAATTTCTCTTTATGGAACATCGTAAGTTTGTAAAAAACCATTAAAATTGTGCAATAATCACATCTAAAGCTTGTGTTTTAATTTAATAAAATAAAATAACGAAGTGACGATATCATTCTTGTGAGGCTATTAAATATTGTTGATATAAATTTCAGCTGTTATTTTCAAATGAAATTGATGGAGATTGCCACTTTTGATTTGCTCCGTCTCTCTTTTTTGTTCTATTTCAAAAAAAAGTCCTTGCCGGTTCGCCTGCACGTTGATTATATTTATATTATTGGCAGCAAGCAAGTTTGTTTGTATTCATATATCATACATTCATAAATTAGAGGCTCACGTGATTGCCTGTTAGTGATGATTCGTTAAATTGTAATTCAAATAGGCACATGTGAGTCGAAGTTGTCAGCTGGCAGAGGCGGCTTTAATGTGCGTTTCGCCCTAGGCAGCGTGGACCTATTGTGTACGAATTTATGAAGTGTCATAACAAAACAATGAAACTACACCACAAGTATTATATTGCAGTTCTTGGACGAAAGATTGATGCCATACGAGAAGTGGGAGAAATTGGGAGAAACGGTTCATTTATATATATATCCATGTTGGAAGTTGGGAGGACATGAGTATAATTGCATAAATTTGCTTTCAAAAACATATTAGCAAGCTTTGATGGCATAATAAGTGTAACGAGTCTAAAAAATACCCTTTAAAACAGTGGTTTCTAATCCGGGAGCCGCCAAATTTTTAATATTTACAAAGTCATTTTCTAACATGATATGGACAAATAAATGATGTTTTATATATTGTCGCAGCGTAGCAGTAAGAAATTTGTTAACAGTAGCTTATTCTAAAGATTTTTTTACATTAATTTAATGCCAACTGCAAAAATGACGCGCGCGGTAATGTTCTGTTTTTGCAATGCACAAAATGACCGCTCGTTGCATGAACACCGTAACATCCAATGAAAATTGGATGAACTTACTAATAAAAAGCAAATGTTCACAAAATACTTTATGTGCACGCAATGCATTGTTAGCCTCATAAAGTTATTGTATAAAAAAAAGATTAAAAATTCATATGAAATAAAATTTAGGGAGTCGTAGTAGCATTAAGCTTGGAAACCACTGCTTTCAACTAACCTATGACATTGTGATGAGTATATTATTATCTTCATGGTTTAATAATCTTAACTAATTTTCGATTTACATTCGTTCATTCATAAGCTCATAAGAAAAATTATAATAATACTACTTAGACATTTTAGTATGGTTCCTAATCTTATATATAAAACCGAAACGGCGTATGTATGTATATGGGTCTGTAATTCCCTTTTGCATTGTTGTTGCAAGTTGCCATAAAAACGAATATGAAAGAAAATATGTTTGATTTTTTATCGGCGAAGACATTTAGTCAAAATGTAATAAATTAGTCTATTACCAACTTTTTCCCGGCTTTTATTAATATAATAATGTTTATTATTTACGTGAAGGTATTATTTGACATTTCTTTGACAGAAAATTAGATTTTTTCCTTGAATTTGGACTTTTTAATGGGCGAGAATGGGGCAATTAAATAAAGTTTGTGATTTTATTTTAACTCTATTTTGGATGTTAGATTTTGTGATATAATTATGTCGAATGATATAACATTAAATAATTATTGGTTGCTTAGTCCGAGCGACGCCGGGTAGCAATACTAGTATTATATAATACAGCAAATGAAAAATAAATATTTATTTTAAATGTAACTATTTTTGTGAAATCCATTTTTAATGACTTGAAAAATATATCAATACATTTTCAATCTTTATAATTTATCGGAATTATAATTTGATTTTAAGATAAAAATTCGCCCCTGCAAGTTGGCGTTTGTATTCCTTCTATTGGATGTAGTCGGTACTTTAACTCAAATTGCCTTATTTTTAATTTTATTATATTTGAGCATATAAACATATATATGACATATTACATATGTTATTCTAGCTTATTATATTTTAATTACTTATTGATGTTTTGATTAGCGAATATGCTAATGAGTAATAATTAAAATAAGACGATAGAAACTAATTCTTAGTATTTCTTTGGTTAAAAATCATTAATCTTCCGAAAATACTTTACATGTGGAATAAGAAATGGTTTAACATCAGTTGCTTGCTGCAATTATCTGGAATGGCTGGAAATAAAATAACTCTAGTTGTCAATCATTCTCACTATACCCAGTTTTAAATATTGAGAACAATGAATAACGAAAAAAACATAGTAGACGAAGCGAGACACACTATCCTTATGCAAGCACATCCACTTGCCATTGCTGACACGTACTTTACCTAAACCCTATATTGTAAATAATATGTTTATAAAATATTGAATTTGCAGAAGGAATAATCAATCTTTATGGTTTATAAAAATAAATTATTATGAGAATTTCGTCTGTTCCACTAATCATCGAAACAATTACTTTTAACAAATGTTTTCAGGAGTAACATATTAATAGTAAAATTATATCTTCGATTACACTTTTAACAAAAATCAGGTTATGCCCAAACACCACCGATATACATGTTTGAATGAGTATTAATGAGCAGAAGTTTTGGATACGCTAAATCCTCCACTCTATTGGGTTGATTCCTCACCGACCATGAAATGTAACAAAAGCAATAATATAATCGAATGATTTTCGTCTTTATTGGCATCTAATGTAAATTATGGTATTTGAAAGAATTAGGTATTCAGAATAGAAAAATGTCTTTGAAATATATTTTTAGCCGGTATAAAAATAGCGACAAAGTCTGATAAACTAACATTTAAGTTGCAAAATTGATTACTACGTGGGATTATTAAAAGTATTTAATTCAAGAACTCAACAATTTCCGCTGAAGAAATGATTATGGACCATCGCATATCACTTAAATTTAGATACGGTAAGTGGGTTCACGTCATTATACTGCGAAGGCTTACTAGATAGCATGTTTTAAATATATTAAAACATTGTTTAATCTCATTTTTAATTCCGTTACCTGATTGTATAATGGCTATACTTATGTGACAATGATAGATGGCCATGTATTTAAAAAAAATAATAATCTTGATTTACTTTCTAAACGGATTATCCGCGATTATTTCAGAATCCTTAGATTCTATAGAAATAATATTATAGCTTAAGCTCGTAGTATTTTTACATTTAAATAAAGTAAAGTCGATTGTTTATCAGCATCTTATTATCATCGTTATCTATCAATATTTAATTATTATAGATCAGTGATGCACAATATTTTTGGGCGAAGGGCTAGATAATCAATTCTCAGATAGTTCAAGGGCCGCGTGTGTAAAACTGATTAAATTAACGTTATTTTTATTTTCTATAAAATTGAAAATTTTATTGTTTTATATTGATCTTCCATCGTCCGGAAAAAGTTCATAAGAAAAAAAGTGATTGATATTTGTCATTGTCGGCAGCATGGAATTCAAGTCAATCAAGCGAGAACGTTAAAAATCCTTTGTTTTATATTAGTTTTAATCAATTGTATTTTGTTTTGGTTTCAAAGATATTGCGATAAAACAATCGTTTATTTGAGATATGAGGCTTTGAAAAAATCCATTTATTATTTAAATCACAGGCAAGTAGCTTTATACTTCGCTAAGATTTAAAAAGATGACAGCTAATTATTATTTGTATGAAATCGTGTATATGCAATTAATCATACAGTAATAGCAAATCCGTGTTATCAAATCATAAATATCTGAATGATTTTTCTTCTATAGCTAGAAGAAAAATATTCCGATACAATAAATAGCTGCACTAAATAAGATATGTACCTCTGCCGAAAACAAGTTAAAAGTATTTGACATGAGCATAATAATTATTATTGAGAACACGTGCGCCTATTAATTCTCTCAAAATGTATGTCTCAATTTTTAATTAGGTTAGTTTGGTAATGCATACCTATCACAATAGTTTATGGCATTATCATTCACACAAGTAACTTTAACTTCGGGATGCTGTTTTATAGAAAGCCTTTAGTTCACTCGAATTGGCTGTTGATATATTAATTGCCGCTTTTAATCTAATATATAAAAATCAATATTTATTTGTTTGTTTATTCGCACCCTATGCGCTGACATGCCGTTCATCCGATCGCAATGAAACTTTGACAAACCTTTTGCTTGCACTTTCGCGGATGTTTTTGGCATAGTAAAATTACATTACAGTAGGTCTTTTATATAAAAATCAATGTTTTTTCATATCTTATGCGCTGAGATACCGTTAATTTTGACAACTTATTGTTGCACTTGCGCACAGGTTATAGGCATAGTAAAATAACCTTTCAGTAGGTGGCGCGTCTGTCGTACCTTTAGACAATCGGCAAAAGACAAACAGCGAATGTCATCGATACCGATCAATGTTAGTGAAATTAAATCGAAATTATTTATCTAAAATACTGCGCATCCAAAACCACTTCAATAAACACACACACTTTCTTTCTTTGAGTGGCATTGCAACGCTTGCCGGGTACCGGCCAGTTTACTATGAAATCTTTATATAAAAGTCAGAGTATTTTACTAGTAATTAAATGATCACCATATTATACTATCTAGAAATCCTCCTAGAAATCTGTATGTATCATTTTGTATACATTTAATATTTTTAATGCCATATGTATTCTATTTCTGGATACGAGAAAAATATGTTAACTGATTCTTATTTAGCTTAGATTTCTTTTAAACACCTTAAACCTAATTTTGGTAACCGCCCGTCCCTCTTTTTATATTTCTTCCTGTAGTTGAATGCCGTCTAGTTAAAAAATTGTAAATATTAGTCATGTGTAATATGGGTGATCTCTTTATTTTTGTTACAATACTTATTTACATGCAAATAAAACAGGTACATGCGTATTAGAGTCAAAGCATTGTTTATACGATTAAATCAATCTGAAGATGCGCACCAGTGTGCGAAACACATGCCATTAATATGTCAACAGAAAATGTTTATTGTTTGGCGAGAAGTATGCGAGATGTCGCGTGCAAACAAAAGAATTCAATGTTTTCGATGCATTCGGCCGTATGTTTGTTGACTTTTATTTTCGATAGAAAACACAAATTGATATATTTGTATACATTTAATAGTTACACAAAAAGTGGAATAACAAACTAAAGAAATAATCAGTGTATAGTAAATAAAAAATATTTCGGATTTATATAATTATTCCTTGACTAATTATCAGTATTTTCTTTTCTTTACGAAACTACTTAATATCACGGTGAAAAAATAACAATGTATTTGAATTTAAAAAAAATATCAATTGTACGACATAAATACATAATATTTCTATTTTTTCCATCTGGTTATCATGGAGTTCTACCAAGTAAATGCCAATTTAGTCAATAAATTATTAATACAATGTAGTTATCATTTTTTCCGGCTTTTTTACATTCAATGAATTTTTAAGTTGTTTTTGTCATATTATACAATCATTTTCCATTGTACGTGTACATTTTTCTTATTCAGATTTGATCCAGGCTTTTGGCAAATTCTTTTAGCCTTACGACTCGTAAATCTAAAGTAAACTTGAACTCCTATGGAGTGTTCAAAATTAACTCAATAAATATACTTTGACTAAAACGATGTCAAATATCTGTGTGCACATCACACAGAATGCACAATGTTTTATTCAATTATCGTCAAAATAATTGATAACAATATGCTATAAGAATAAATATGACTTATGGAGCTGTCAAGCGATAGTGAGTTCACATTTCCTGAATGTATTGAGAATAAATTTTGTATGCGAGATAGGTCGTGACCGGAACAATCTAAAAATATACCCACGAGCTGGTGACGACTCTCTTTCGAAGAGTATATTTATTTATTTTTATTATTAGTTATTGTGAGTTCAAATAATATCGACCTACGAGCAAATACATATATTAACACCTCGCATCTTCGCTAACCAAATTTAATTTAGGATTGTTTTCAGATTTTTGCCATGTATTTCCACTGATTGTTCCATGTTAATTTTTCTAGGTCGGTTGACGTACATATTTAAGAGTAGAAACTAATCAGATTCATTATATTTTTGACGTCTTGCATGTTTGGGTATATCGTAGTTAATACCAGATAATTTTTGTCGTATGTATAGTAAGTCATTTTCGTAAAGAACCGCAATAGGACATGATATATTTGTGTCGTTTTCTGGCAGACGGCGGGGCGGTATATCGAAAAATTACCGTTTTGTTCTAATAAATATAGTTTATTTTATTCGTATACAGCAGTGGTAGCCAAAGCGTCGATCGCGTAGCTATTCCAAGTCGCCCGCCTGTCTGGTGTACTGATGTACACATCTCTAATTCCTCTTTTATTTCAATGATAATAAATTCAATTTATTTTTCTAGCCGATCGCCGCTAAAAAATTTCAAAAAAGTCGCCCGTAGTGGTAAAAGTTTGCCCACCCCTGGTATACAGTCAATGCTATTGTTAGTCCGATAGTGATGCGGAACCATTGCGGAATTAAAGCATATGTACTTTTTGATATTTTTTATCGAGGAAATATTGGAAATAATACCCAAAAATATTATTTTCAAAAATGGGGTGATATGTCCAAAATGGTTTAGAAACGCTGCGTTTTTCTATAATAATAGTAGAAGTATTCCCAAAACTCTTTTAATGTTTAATTATTTCTTGACTTGGTCAAATTCGTATCTACTGGAATCTGTTAATATTGTGTTATAGTAAAAAAAAACTTTATTCAAAAATTGGTTGATTTGCAAAGCATACTGTGTTTTATATGATAAATCTATTTTATCGTAACGAAAGTTGAGATGCACCTTTAGAGTTGTTTTATTTATAATATGTATGTTGAAATAATTGAACACACTTTTAATCTTTTATATTTTATGAACATTACGTTTGTGTATGCTTTATTAGTTTCGCTTCGTCATTGCAGAAGATAGATATAATATTTAAAGTCAATTTCTCGTGAAATTACACGAGTGCTTAAAACCATTGCTTTCAACATAAATATTAAACTTTGTGTAGCATAAATTTTCCTTGCTATTGACCGCATTGCCTTGAAAATGTTCAAATAGTTGTGTAAATATCCGTTGGAATTCTGCCCAATAACCTCCCGATAGTTCTCACAACAAACAAAATCCCACATTTCTGTCAGCCTCCAAAGACGTAGAATAAGCAGTTATTTGTCGCCAACTTAATAAATTTATGAGGACAAATAATGCAACCAAAATATTTAGATTCTAAATACGAATGTGTTGATGGAAAATAAATTGCAATGTAACGACCACTTGTGATGAAAGAAAAAAAATCGTCAAATTAATTATTAAATAATGTCAAAACGTAATTTATCAAAAAAAAAATATGGATAATTTTTATATTGATTCTGCAATTTTTTATAATTACTAAGACTGGTTTCGTTTATCATGTGAACTTTTATCAGCTGAAAATTATCCCACTATGCGAAATCGTTCCTGATAATTTTATAACATTTTTGAATTGGTATAATAAAAGTTTTTTTATTCAAAAAGAAAGATCTTTCGATCAAAAGATATTGGAAATTACCATACCTTGAAAGTGGTCGTAGCTATAATATTTTGTTGTGAGCAATCTTTTTTCATAATAAATATCAGTACACCTGGTACTTCTCATTTTGCAATATAAATTTAGTCAACCCTCCTATAACGCTGAGATTGGACCGCGGTATAGAAACCCACCACATAATAATATGAGACTAGGCACCAATACAAAATTTAGGTTAGTTTTTTCATTGTATTTTGTAACTTTTGCGAAAATAAATATGTATGTATGTGTATATCATATTTTTTCCATTGTTTACATACTTAAGCGTTTTGTAGAAAACGGAGGATCTGCTGCACGCGCTATATAAAACTGTTCTTTAACAGAGAGTGACTATTAAAAAAATAATTTTATAATCAGTATTGCTTTCGGACGTCACTGGATGCGGTGCATCTGATGGACCATTAAATAGAGCTTATTTATTTAAGTTTGGTAGCCTTGATAACCTGACATTGATTTTTGTGATATAAATGATTTATGAGGTCAGCGGTAAATCTGCGGTGCTCCATAATTCTTAGAAAAATCACATAAATTAATTCCATTTTACCAAACAAAAATGTCAGTCACAAAATAGTTTTGCGGTACATAATATTTTAAGAGCTCAGTTTTTTCAATAATTATATTCATACAATTAAAACAAAATAAAATTAGTGATCCACAATTTTACTCCATTTCGCCTCTTCCTATTTTTTTGAATTTAATTCCCGTCTTCCTAATATAGTCTTACTAAACCTGATGACGCGCATTCGAAATAATATACATATCGATGGCTTATAGAGTAATTTTGTTAACTCCACTTTAGGCTGAAAATTACTTAAAAATGCCATATTGTTGAATCATGCAATGTGCATGTCCCGTAAAATTTTTATAACCACAACTTATTTGAGTGCATCGTTAAAACGTTTTAGGAAAATTGGATAACTCCATTGTCGTTCTAAAACCCGCTCTGCTAATTATCCAACTCCATCATTTTCTATTGTCAATTGTCATTCATTCATTGTTTTTCAGCGGTGGTACAAAAAAATTGTTTGAAAGTCCTATTTGAAATTTTCCTGATCGGTTTGAAAATACCTAAATAATCAGTTTTTACCCTCTCCTGCAAAATTGACCAAAACGGAGATAGCAAATTTACCCTTCAAGCCATCGATATATCGCATCTATAATATATGGTGGGAATGGTACCACTGAATTCTTTATTTCCCCACCACTTGAGAATCAATGTGGTAAATAATATTTAAACGTGAGTTCTGCTTGCAATGTATACACAATCTGTGCAGTTTGAGATATATTTATTTTACTTAAGATGAAGTACACGAATATATTGCTGAATTGTATCAGAAATTCCCTTTGGTATTAGCCCGTCCGTATAAAAACGTGTCGAACTTAGAATGAAAACAAAGCGGAAGCGCTTCGATCTAATATTTTCCACGCCATTAATTTGCCGTAATTCGCAACAGACCTCTCGATCGATGATCAATTACCTATTTACCTGTACAAACACGGTACAACCTGACGCGACAATTAGTCCACTTTCCGGTGACTGAAGAAATTTAATCATTTATATTTTATAAGTTATGTTTTGAGAACCTGTTTAACGAGAAGTTTATCAACTGCAATACGTAGTTACACTCTTGGGTACAGGTTTTCTAGTTCGACTTAAAAACGACCGATTTACATATTACATATAGCTATCAATAATTGAACAGTCAAATAATTGTTTTATTTAATTAAAAAGTTATCGTTTGTTCGTGAATTAAAAAAGATACTAACGGAAGATATTTACATACCTCTAATTATCGCGTTTTTCGTGCAATCTACATGGAATAATTAATTGTATGTGGATGTCTTTTCATGAAAATATAAGACAAGATAAAAAAAATATGTTTTTTTTTTTTCTTAACATCACTTGAAATCAACTCGAGAAGAACAAACATTCCGAACACTTGTTTTCAAAATCTCAAATATTAAATTGAGAAAATCTAAATCTTCCTTAATGGTACGGAAAATAAAACCATCTCATCGCTCGGGTTGATCCATTCGAGCAATGGTTTCCAATATTTTGCTAGTACGCCTCCCTTATTTTTTTACGCTTCCCGTGGCATAAGTCCACGCCTCCCAGTTTTAAAATCGCTACATTCGAACACAGAGACTGACTGATTTGACCAAACATATTTTTTCTATTTTTTTGCAATATTGTGTGTAGAATCAGTAATGCACAACCTACGGCCCTCAATGACATTTCATGCGGCCCGCAATGACACATATCAATCACCTATTTTCTTCAGAACTTTTTACGGAAGATGGAAGAACAATATAAAACAAAAACATTTTATATGCACTAAAAATATCGATAATTTAATCAGTTTTACCCATGCGGCCCTCAAAATTTCTGAGATTTTGATTATTTGGCCCTGATCCCAAAAACGTTGCGCATCACAATTCATTATTTTTTTTAGACCACGTATTGAAATCGGTTGATTGAAACAACTTCTCATTAATTCAGCCGTTTTCCTCGGTGAACATTTGGATAGCTTTTAAGAATGGATAATTTTAAGGATAGTGAAAATATGAAACGTGTTGATCAATAACATACCTAGACATTCTATTTAATAAGTAGGTAGCTATCGGTAATATAGCTGTTTCGTATTTCCTTCTAGTGTCGCCCGCTGATTTCAAAGGCCTGCTTTCAATTCATTGATAAATACTTTCAGTACCTATTATACTGTCCACTGAATCATTCAATTAATTTTACATATTGAAGATGATGTGTAAAAATACAAAATCGAATCAATAATAAAAGGTCATTTATTTTGTATTTTTTTCTGGTTGTATTTATTAAAACTATGGTCTATTTTTATTTATGAAATCTCTACAGTCTATTTCAATACAATTAATCATTTACACAGTTATCTCGATAAATATCTTGTCTTATCTTTGAAATGTTCAATAAATATATAGGATAGTATCTGTGTTTAATTATCTTATCAAGAATAAATTCTATGGATTGATTTTTATTTTTCGACTTGGAGTTAAGTTTATAAGAAATCATACTCTATAATTTTTTTACCTTATAGTTATAATATAATCTGTACTATACGGTAAGAAAAATAACAATGTATTTTAGTTCTACATAAATTTATGTAGAACTAAAATACATTGTTATTTTTCTTACCATATTATAATGGAGTTCTACCAAGTAAATGCGTACTCAATCAATAATATGTACCAGTTTGTTGTGATTTTACCCTCAATATAATTTAATACTCAAACTGGAAACGCACTCTTGCAATGTCCAATATTATTTACCTTTTACGACGGCAGGTATTAAGATAAAGCAATACAATATTTAACTATCAAATTGATTATAAGTCTATAAAACTCGTTCATTTGCATTGGCAAAAAACCATTGTGTCCAAACATTTGAACCGCACTTTAAAGATTTGCGAGTTAACACACCTTTATAAGCTTTCATCCAATTCCCAATCGTGTATTACCTACTGCCAATGATAAAAGCTAGTATTTATTTCTATTTCACCTTTGCGAACTTTGGAAATGTAATGGTTAGAAATTACGAAGTTTGTTATAGGTACACGCGTATCCCATATAATGAGAAACGGCCTGATAGTCGACTTCGATAAACTGTGTTTCGATTTTAGTCCTTTGTCAGAGCCTATTATTGTGAAACAAGCTTTTGGAAGTTGCCTTTCATTAAAAAAAAACTTGATTCAAGAAAAGGCTTGTATTTCATTTCCTCAAACCTAATCCATCTACTCTCGAAGAAACATCGCACTTATAATTTTTATTTATTAGTTGTAATTTGATTAATTTATTTGTATGAGTGGATGTTATTTATCATATTATAAGTAAATGAAAAATGAATTTTTATTTATCTTAAGGCGTTTAAATTTTAATTGCTCGTGAAGACACGAAAACAAGTAAAAGGTCAACCCGGAATTCTTTTGGGATTTACTGACTTATAAGAGTGTGTAACTTGTGTATTTTAAAAAAATACTGCGTTAAGAACACCTTACAGATTACTGTTACTTTAACATAATTTTAATATCTTCGACGATTGTGGTAAGCTTAGCGAATAATCAATCACACAATAATTATTACAATCCCAACTTGACCGCTTAACTATATCACCGTGGTATTATGTTTACAATAAGTCAGTAAAAGTTCCAATTTTGTTTATTTTTCTTCTTAAAAATGGAGCAATGTCAACTCGATAAAGTTTGACATCTGAAAGCCACAACACAATAATTTGTTGCATACTCAACCAGATCTCATGCATTTCATTGCAACTCGTAAAATAGTCTTCAAAACGTGTTTAGTGCACAAGAGACATGACCGCGGCCCTATTAAAATCAAATTCATGATATTGCATATTAGTGAAGTCGTCGACACACTTTGTTTTATATTATAAGCTACACAATGCTCGAATCGATTTCAACGATAGGACATCTACGACTGCAGTGTCATTAAAATTAATAATCGTTTAATATTTAACGTCAATTCTGGGTATATTGATAACCAATTTATTACTCGAGTAAAATTGTTCGTGGAAATATTATATTTTATTTGAAAATTTATTTACTTCCTCAACACATTGGCTACGGGAATCAAGACACATGGAGAAACGGAGAAACTCGTAGCCAATACTTTAATGATGTTATTTAATGCGAATTATTACAACATAAAAATGCCGCTATGGCTTTATTAACTTTTAGTAGAGGAAAGAGGCGTTCATTTAAAATACAATTGAAACTGGTTTTTTTCGTTGTTGATCAATTTCATGATCAGAAGATTTTTTTATGAACTGAAGAAACTAAAATACAAAAAAACATTATGTTTACACAGTCAAATATTTTGGTTTTATACTGGATAAAGTTGATTGATTCAGCTTTAATTTCATCCTGTAACGAATAGTATAGGCTTCACATATTGGATTTGATAGAGTTTTAACATAGAAAATTTCGTCAGAAAATGAATATAAATATTTTGACGAATCACAAAATAAATATACAATTCGAATTGATGAAGTACATTAAATTGTCAAATACCATAAATTTACTTGACATGGCATTGTTGTAATTTAATATCTAGAAATTATTCATTCGAGACAAATTATGTACACTGTTTAATTAAAACCTGTTTGTGTATTCATCAATGCTTGAACTACTTAATGTAAAATATTATAATAAATCTCTACAAGCCTGAGATAATTATTAATAGTCAATTGAGTTTATAATTAGTTACTTAAACGTTCGTCACTGCCCCCGGATGTTTTTTTGATTGTTTTAATCTCTGATGGGTTGACTACATCAAATAATCTCTTCAGTAAAACTTGTTATGTCTTGATACTGAGAGGTTACATAAGCATGGTGTCCAGTTGCGGTCGTGACGACAATATTAGGGAGTACATTTTTTTTTTGGAAACCGTTCTATACTAACTATCTGCCTCTATTAGTAATAGTGTTATTTGAGATATTCTTTTAATGAGCATCTATTTTGAAAATTTATCCGTGTAGTAAGAATACAAAAAAATAGACTTGTGTTCATTAATAAATTAATGATTCCATTAGATAACAGACAAAAAATGATAGTATATTCATTATTTACGCGCTCTACACTCAAACGTCTAAACAACTGTCACGTGTTTACATTTTTATTTGATTAAGTGTGAAACAGTTAAAAGTTTGACGCGAAAGTCATTTAAAATGCGTTGAAAATGGTTTGGACACCGGCTTGTTTCAGAAAATAAGAAATCGAATCTAGCTATGCAAGTCATAGAAAAACAGTAAACAAATCGTCCATCAACCACATGAAATGCGTTTAGATCTTAACTGCCAACTACTATGTAGATACAACTCATGATCTTGATCAATTGTTCATCTATGAGTATTACCAATGGCCTTGCTTAATCTATGCATGTCATTTAATACACCTGAATAGACTTAATAAAATAAATAACAAACCTAGTCTTATGTTTTTTGTTAGTCATCACGGAACTCTATTTTATCTTTATTTGAACGATTTTATGAGAATTAACTGTTTTATTTGGTTACAAAAAGGTGTGATTTAACTCTTCATAAAACAAAGATTATATTCGTACGATATAAATAGTGACAATTCATATATAACGACACCATATATTACCTGAATTTATCGTTGCTTGAAAATAATGTATTTGTCATACGGGCAAATTTATTTTGATAACTACGTAAATGTATTTAATGAATAAGTGGTAAGTGTCAATATGGCACCTATTCTTTATCTGACATTCATACATATAATGGTAATACAGTGAAACCCCGATTCTACGTTTTTCAAGGGACCGTATATAACAAACGTTAAATGCGGGAAAGTTTTATATATAAACTAAATGCCGGGACTATAGAAAATGAACGCATCACGCGGGAAAACGTATAGTGCGAGAACGTAAGATCGGGGTTCCACTGTATATACATATCGCAACAATTAAGGTCTAAAATCCCGGGTCAGTGCTTGTTGTGCCAAAATAGTCGAAATTACGCGATTTTAATTAAGAAAGACAATTACCAATCTGAAAACAGTGTAAATTGAAAAAATTACTCGTTCATTGAAGACGTTTATGAAAAAAGCATTTTTTGAGCCGTGTTAATTAGTTTAATAATTTGCTTTGATACTGTTTCATTATTCTGTGGCATTATTAATTTATTACGATTCCAAAAAACCTTGAAAAACTATTATGCTGTGAATAAGTGTCGTGACATGCAGAAATAAAATGTTTGCCATTTTTTATTTTAATGGTGATAAAATAAACTAGACCGGTATCAGTACGTTCATTTGTCAGAACAAAAGCCCATGGCTGACCTCAATTAGTCAGTAAGCCTAACATTTATTAATTATCTATAAATAAAGATAGTTAAAACTATCAATTTTCGATCCATAGATAATTTCAGCAAAGCCTACATTATAATTTATAATCTTAATATAGGGATATAAGGATGTCTTTCAAATTTTTAAACATTTTATATTTTAATCAGGGCACGAATTGGATAATTTCGCGAACTGGAACACATACTTAAAAGTAATCTTCGTTAAAAAACAATGTGTGAAACTATGTCCCGATTCGGAGCCCTGTGTTAAAACCAAGGTAAAAATTCAATCTTAATTGTGTAATGCAACAAAAAACACAACGTACCAAACTAGTCTATAATTTGTTTGAAAAATAACCAAAAATTATGGCTGTGATATAAATGGGATAAATTAAAGTACCTTTCTCAATATTAAACATCTTGAAAGATCTCCCAAACTCATTTCATTAAATTCTCCTCTTAATTATGTATGGTAAAAATGCGCCCAGTGATGGCGTAAACGTAAACGTAAACAATAAATTCATTGTTTATGATCTTAATCTTAAAAAATATTTGGCATTACAGCTTACGCCAATGCGCCAAATATTCCCAATTGTGAAAGTCATACGAGATTGACTCGTTGATAAATAATGCATCAGTTGTGCACAAAATCAACGATAAATAACATACACCCAGCCCGAGATCTCTTTTTTTTTCAATTGAAAAAAAATTACCTTGCTGGGAATTGAACCCGGGCCCCCCGATCGCTAGAACAAAGCTCTTGCCACTGGACCACAGGGACCGGAATTTGTCTGTAGACTCTCAAAGAACCGAAGCACGTACTCACAATTGCAAAAATATTTATAATTAATATTAAGATATATCCTTATTTTTATCATAATCATTGATACGATTTTATCACTTTAGTTCAGTAATGTGATGGTTTTTGGATTCCCCAATGCCACGGATGAGTTGACAGAAAACTTTTGATAAAATCATGTTTCGCTGCTTTGAAAAGCATCATTATTATTTTAATACTAAGACGTGACTAGTTGTAAAAGACATGTCTTTTTTAAATCATTAAATCGTAAATTTGAGTGTTTTTTTGTTCACTTTTTTGTATATAATATTATACTGTGTATTCACTTGGCCTTATTTTCAAAATTCTTTGTTCCAGGTGCCGCCTGCCAAGATAAAAAAAGTGGGCGTTTACAAGAAAACCGCTACGTTTACGCGCTTTTCTTTGATATTCAAAAGCTTGATTTTCATCGCGACATTTCGAAACTTCAATTATTCTTGTCTGATACGTCTTCACATAGAGATATCGACACAGAAGCTTACGGATTTGTTAAAATATTGATGGATTAATATTGTAAAAGCAACGGATAAAAACACATCTTGATATTTTTTGTGATTTATAAACATAATTTCAGTGCTAAAAATAATATCAAAGTTATTCTTTAACAATAATTGTGATTTATTTCGAAGAATTATTAAAGTAAGTGGTGCCATTTTTTTGACTGACGAGCGATTTGAAACAGTGAAGTTAGTTGACAATTATTGGTGAACGCATGAATAATTTTGCCCGTATAAAATATAATTAATATTTTGGTGCAAAATCTACATAAAAACACAATTTACTTTTTCTAACATTTCATCTATTACTAAAAATATTCGCCGGTGACTTTTTTTTTGTTACAAGATAGAAGTGCTCGTGTAACGACATCGCACAGGTGCCTTAAAGTTTATTTGGAGTGGATTGTTCGTTTGGCTGTAAAGGCTTATTATTCTTCTGGTGTTGCCAGTGAATAAAGGAAAATTTGGGGGTGTGATTTTTTGATTAATAAGTAGAAGCAGTCATCCGCACGTCGGGTGAATGCGCCTGTGTTTCGACGGCCTTTGCTTCGCGTCGCAGCGTTTCGCTGAAGACGATGAAGCAGGCATGATTCCCTCAACGGCTGTGCAGAACGGCCATCCTGTCGTCAACCAGATCCAGGAGACGATGGCGTCCCCACAGGACGTGCAGGGTCTCCTACAGACAAAAGACGATAAGATCAAAGACCTCGAGAAGCAATTGAGGCTGAAAGAAGAAGAGATATTGGAATTGAGGTCGCAGCTCGACAAGTTCCAAAGCGTTTTCCCATACCATGTTAATGTCGCCAGTCCGAAGCATACGGTTGTCAGACCGAGAAAGCAACGTGCCCAGGGTATATCGGCTGAACCGCAGAGTGAGGCGACTCTTCAAGAATTGGCGCTGCAGACGTTCCCGACATTTGATAAGGATGAACGGTGAGTGCTTTTTTTGTTAATAAGACTAAATGGAATTATTGTTGTGTACGTTGTACGCCAGTTAAAAACTGTTAATCTGGAGCGTTTGGTTAGCAGATACAATTTTCAGTGTTCTAAGTAAATAGAGATACTGTTGCTCCTTAGAGATTATAAAGCAATGTTTGAGTTATAAAAATCGGTATAAACTAAATATGTTCATGATATCCGACTGAGCATATTTTTTTTTGAAATGTACAATCGTCATAAAAACTGCAGTTACGAGTCAATTGATACAAAATTGATTAATTGGCAACGAAATTTTACATAATTTTGGTCGCCGCTTAAAGTGGGTTCGGCTTCAATTTGTATTCGACTAATTTGCCCATAAAAGCGAGAACTCTACTCGAGTATTATGTTTGAATTTCATCGAAATATTATGAACTATGTTTTGTATTAAATCCATATTTTGGTAAAATACAGTGATATATTAATAATCGTGTTTCGGCAAATGAGTAGTATTAGGGAGATATACAATATTATTTCACCGGTATTTTGCTATAATTTCAATCATTCAATGAATCAGTAAAATAATGCACAATCTAACTTAAAAAAGGTAATTTTATAATTTATTATTATTTAAA
Source organism: Himalopsyche kuldschensis (assembly GCA_028554975.1). Taxonomy (NCBI): domain Eukaryota; kingdom Metazoa; phylum Arthropoda; class Insecta; order Trichoptera; family Rhyacophilidae; genus Himalopsyche; species Himalopsyche kuldschensis. Next base: position 21,776,542 of record JAHFWI010000003.1, read on the forward strand.
CGAGAAATGATTTTAATTATTTCAAACAACCAAATATGTTTCATTTAGGTTGCCATATTTTTTATTGCTTAAGAATATTTAAACTATATTTAAATAAACAGTACCTAGCTTAATTTTAAAATATCCATGGAATATATTTATTTAAGATTATTTCAACTCCAAAATTTTCCCTTTCCTGACAGTAACTGATATTTTTATTTTGAATGTATTTCAAAGCCATGTTACATAGTGTCAGAAACATTGCCTTGTCAAGATACTATCATTATATTGTGCAATGTTGGCAACTCTAGGCTGCAATTCAACAGAATACTACATAAATATAAAGTTAATTTTCATGATACATCATTTTCAAAAATCATTGTTAAAATTAAAATAAAGCAATATTCTTTGATTATAATTAACACTGCTGATAGAAGTTTTACAAAGATTAGGATAGAACTTTAATTTTGATATTTTGGACTTTGCGAGTTTTGAATTTTAGGCTGGCGATATAAAAAGCTCGATGAAACATTTTTTATGAAAGCTTTTCACTGTTCGAGTGTCATTAAATTCATTCTGGAAATTCCCATACTATTTATAATCTTCAACTGATGTTTCTTATGCGATTTTTTGTATATTATAATATGAATCGTATAATTTTCGATTCTAATTTCAGTAGTTTTTTTACCTACCTATTTAACTACCTATTACACTCAGGCATACATATTATAGGTACAGATAATGTCTTCATTTCAGTATTTAGGTATAATTTTGTAAGAATATACTGTATACTCCTTATACAGACGTGGCTTATCATACTATACATCTATACAAGTATACAGTGCAATAATTTCATGCAATTTATCATGCGAGCAAGCACTGAATTTGAAATTTAATTCCATTGGTCGATAGCATAAGAATAGCAGTGAAATAATTCTTTACACTTTCGTTGGATTCGGCGGTAACTTTGTGGAAATTAAAATTATTTTTGTTTATTCTACTTATTGTGTAACAAATAGTTACACGTGATTCGCCTGTTTAAGAAGCATCTTCAGAATAAATACTGTACAAATATTTTGACTAGTTTTGAGTATTTCTTTTCCATCACTGAACTCACTCACATAGCGAAACCTATCTGGGTCATTATTGAATAATTGTGCAAATACTTAAGATGATTATTATGACGTAATCAACTAGAAATAATTGCTAATTAACCAATGATTTGAAATAATAGGAATTGGAATTGTTTTTAACTCTGTTAATGGCGCAGAAATATAATGTAATATTCAAGATTTGTTATGTTTGTGAGTATCTTAGGAGGGGTATTACTATTGTGACTGGTTTGCAATTTTGTGAAATATTACCCCCTCACGGTAACACTTGGAACAAGTAAAATGTTCACAATCACTGGCACAGACAGACGAATATACAATGATTAAAGAGTTAATAATTTTTTTCACCATTTGTGTCGTACGATTTCTGGTGTCTGTAACAGTTCAATTATTGCCTATCATGAATCTATTAGTGTTGACGTTTATTTTGGGCCGTAATTTATGTCTCATCTTTCATGGCTACATGGCGGGTGTCGGGATTGAGCGCCACGCCACAATTGGGCGTTATTAAAATTGGCCAAAAATGTCGGGGTCATATTCAAATGATTATTGATGTGATTCTTTTTATAGAACCGGGGTGATAGGAGAGGGCGCGTGCCGTTGTCTCGCTCTCGCCCACATGAAAATAAATTGACAGCCAGCTGTTTATTTTGGCCCTTGGCCGGCCACTCCAATCACACCATGTCAAAAGCCTTTGACAAAAAATCTCTTTCATAAATATGAAGAATTTTTAGCGCCAGTTGATGTGCGTATACACGCAGTATTGGGGGCAAGACCCAACTATAATAAATGGGATTTTTGAACAACTAACTAACTTCGTTATTAAGTCATGATATGTTTCACGATATGAACAGTTTCAAATAAAAAATAGATTATATAAATTAATAGTTGATACATTTTTTAAAAATAAAAATGGTTCAATTTGACAGATATCACCTTTTTTGTTCAGAATTTTTCAAGGACGATGGAAGAACAATTTAAAATTCACTAAAATAACGATAATTTAGTAATTTTTTTACTCACATGCAGCCTTCAAACAACTCAAAACGGAAAATTGATAAAAAGTCTGGCCCAGTTGCACAACCTGGCCTAATATGACAGATAACCTTTTTTGTTCAGTTGTAATTCATCACTGGATGGCCCTTCTGGCAAATCAGTTGTGCATCACTGGTCTAGCCGATGTAGTAGGCTTGACAGCGATCTTCTTTTAAGTTATTCCGATGGATAAACTCTATAATATTTTTTGGAATAATTCAATTTCAAAACAAATATAATAAGAAAGAAATATTCCTGCCTGCCTTCATTTTTGTTTATAATAAACAAGTAACGAGTGTCCGACCGAAGAAAAAGCTGTAATGCAAGTTACGGCGACATGTGATTTTAGAAACACATGTTTGGCGACTTTGCTCTCCGTATCAAGAAAACCGATGGGATTTTATTATAATAAATAATCGGACCGAACGATTTCCAGTCGTTTTTTTCCCGAATGAGGTAATGTTATCGTATTTTACTATCGCAAATCTACTGCATGAGTAATTTAGTTCTCTCGCCGAATATTTTGATTAAATTGTTTAATTTCCACGTATGTGTATGTCAATTTCCTAGAATTTACTACGATAATTCCTGGTAATGTTATTTTTAATCGTTTATCTATTTTTTTTCAGTATGCTTTTACAATGCATAATAACACATTTTTAGTAATTATTCCATATTAGATATAGGACCGGTTTCACTCATCGCGAGCGTTATCACATTGACTTAATAGTTTTTTTTATAATGCCATTCCACTAGTATTGACAGTGAACACCTTGAAAGTGATTGTTGTACCAGGGAAGCAGAAGTTATATTGTAAAAGTTTCCTGGGAGGTTTTTTCGCTGATTTAGATATGCATTTTTATTAAATGAATGATAATGATAGCATATTTGTTTACCATTTACTCTTCCTAAAACACGTTGACTTCATGAAATGTTTGAATAGGTAATTTAATGACAAACAGTGTTGTAAATTGGTCGCTTAAAATTCCATTTTTAATGACAGTGTGCGAAAGAAACTTTTATTCTTGAATGGATAAGCAAATTTTTCTAGATACCTATTATCATGAGAAAAAATACTATTAAATATTTAGCAAAAAAATCAAAAATAAAATTGTATGTGTTAGGTAAAAATGACAACAAGTGAAACCTTTTTTATGACTCTCCCTAAAGCTAGAGAAGAATAAGTTAGGTTTCTCTTATTCTAAGTAGCCGAATAATATTGATTAATATAATACATCAATAGTGCATCTTTAATTCCAGTATTGCTATAACAGTGGTCTCCGAAAATTTTCGGCGATGAATGTCTTCCTACGTTTCATTGAATATTTAAAAAAGGAAATGCCTATTATGACTGTATTATACGAAATCATGGCAACAATACATCCATTGAAAAACAATTTATTTACTTCATGGTTTTTTTATATTTGGTAACGAAGTTTTGCATAAACCTGCGGCAAGATATTCAGATTTCAATGCGGTTTTGATGCGATAAAAAAAAACTATAAATTGAAATGTTTCTGAGAAATTTAATCACAACTACCTACATCAAAAACTCCAGCATCTGTCTTCCAGACGGCCTTAATTTAATTTTTATTACATTAACTATTTTCTAACAACTCGACGTCTATGTTTCATGAAATGATTCATCTCACTGAATGTATTTTATGATATTGCACGTCAGTCGGTTTGGTACCAATAAAATATTTATTGTGTGATGATTTTGCAAGAAGATAATTTTTAAGCGTTTTCCGCAAAGAAATGGTTGTAAACAATCGAATATCAAAACAAGATGATTTCCACCTAGCATGTGGATAAGTTTTACAGCACAAATTTTACCGTGTTCATATAAAAGTCAGCCCAGATTTTTTTTTTCGGTTGAAATCATAAAATTTTGGTGGTATCGATTGATAACCCGCTTAATGAAATACATATGCAAAAAATACTTATTTTTTGTATTAATTAACCTAATATTTAATCACAGTATTGGGCATGAAAGATTCATTGTTCGTCATCCAGATTTTCTCTTTACCCCAAATTCAAAAATATGATGGTTAAAACATTTCGCTTTTTGGCAATTGTAATTATAGTCCTATATTTTATATTTATATATTTCCTAACAACTAATACTACTTATCGCTGACAAATGTCGGACAAAAGTGGGACAATTATTTGTCTTTAAATTATTTATTTTTATAATTTTTGATAGTAACTAGAAATTTGTCCGCATAGTTCGAATTTGTTTTGATTTTGAATACAATACACATAATAAAAAATAATACTAACGCCACATTAGGGTAATTAAGATCAGGACCAGTTTCGCTCAATATTTTCGAAAAGTTTTCAAAATTTGTTATTATTTTAAGTATTGACAGGGAACATGTTTAAAGTATACAGCACATATTTACAATAAACTGTAGTCATTCCGGCAAAAATACAAGGTGTTATTAATTCACTTCATTTATTATGATAAACAATTGTTAGTGAAAATAAATACTTCATTTGTCCCTTTATCATCTACAAGGTGTCATGAATATTGACCAGATACAAAGCATCATGACTGTAACAATGCTATTCCGATAACTCCTCGGACCACCAGTTGGCAACCGCTGGTATATTGTAATAGATAAAATATGACTAAAAATACGTTTATGTCGCATTGCGACAGTTACCATGCCCACAATTATTATTACATTGGTAGAATTTTGTAAATACATACAGTGCTATTTGCAATGCGATAATAATACACATTATCCGACTTCCGTAATAACCAAACTTAATTTTTAGCATTCCTTGTGTGAAATTAAACACTGCTGCAGGAATCGAGTAGAAATAGTTGGTGACACATATTGATAAGGTCTACTTGGGTAATAGTGATAGCGAGGGAAACCGCGACGTATAAAATATATATTACGAAATTCCTTCGTACATAATTACTGGGATAAGGCAATGTAATACCGATCAATAATTGATTGAAAATTCATTGTACATTTCTACATATAGTCTTAAAACCAGTCCGAAACGATTGGGGGGACTATATATTCCTGTAGGTGCCTGTAGTGCCTTTTTTTTTTATTTAAAATAAGAAAGTTAGGTTATATTTCCTTTAAACAAACATATTACATACTCCTTGTTTCTCATATGCTCAACCTCTGTTTATCGAAGAGAGTATGGATAGGACTAGGACAGGACAAGTGGTGTCGCTACGTCTCATTTTCAGGATCGAATATGTGTGGAAGGGAAATTTAGACATCACAGGCATTCATGCCTCCGAACAAAAATTAAAAATATGATTGAAAAATGCAACCAAAGTCAATGCCAGTGTTGACACTCGGCTAGAGAAATGACTAAATATGATTCTTTCGATGGATTTGGCGGTAACTTTGTGGAAGTTAATTTTAATATAAAATTAAAAATAACTTTGATTATTCCACGTATTGTGCTACTACCTGTGACACGTTTTTCGCCTTTTCAGAGGCATCTTCGGACTTATTATCACAAAGTTTGCTTAAGTAATTAAATGCACAATACGTGGAATAATCAAAGTTGTTTTATATTAAATATGATTCTAGTATATTTATCAATTATGTTTTATTATACAGTTGATGAAAGAAATATTGATTCTTGGTTCAATATTTATTTCATCTGACCAACATAAATGTTGGGACATCTGCCAATAATAATATAGGAAATCGAAAAGATTTCACCATGCCACGTGTTTAGTATGCATGGCACGCGCCGTATAGGCCTGCCAAGGATGTGCTGAACTTTTATGCAATTTTGTGTTATTTACTGATACGCGCTCAAGGAAGTTGAAAACAGGAATGCAACTGATCTGCATTCATTTGTTATCTATCAAAGTGCATGAAGGAATGCAAACTATACACCTCACACACCTATGGACGATTGTCAATCATTAATCTTCATTGCAGTGCAAAAATATATGAAGAAGCGCTTTTTTATGAATAGAAAATAGAGAGATTTTGTGTTTCAATATTACGCATGTCAATCGTAAAAAATGGCATGCGTAAAATAATGACTCTTATTACATTCCTTATATCAGCCGGAAATCATCTGAACTCCAAATCTAATTTCAACAGTTTCCAAAATGGTAGCTATTCGCCATTACTTATGACATCTGTCGGTAGTGTTACCAAGCTGCTAGTATAATAATAAAACATATAAAGAAGAATTTAACAATATTTGAAATAAATAAAATTGTCATGTATTTTTCTTTTATAAAATACTAGTATTGCTACCCGGCGTCGCTTGGACTAAGCGACCAATAATTATTTAATGTTATATCATTCGACATAATTATATCACAAAATCTAACATCCAAAATAGAGTTAAAATAAAATCACAAACTTTATTTAATTTGATGACAGCCCCATTCTCGCCCATTAAAATGTCCAAATTCAAGGAAAAAATCTAATTGGCTGTCAAAGAAATGTCAAATAATACCTTCACGTAAATAATAAACATTATTATATTAATAAAAGCCGGGAAAAATTCAGTAGAAGACTAATTTATTACATTTTGACTAAATGTCTTCGCCGATAAAAATTCAAACATATTTTCTTTCATATTCGTTTTTATGGCAACTTAATGACCAACAATGCAAAAGGGAATTACAGACCCACATACATACATACGTCGTTTCGGTTTTATATATAAGATAATGACTAACTGATCAATTATAATTTTATTGATACGAAATATTTTTTGCGTATTATGGATTGAAATAACACATATTGATTTCAAATTCATATTTAAATTTGCGTTTTGACCTTTATTCATAGTTGAGCACTCCCACTATCATAAACGTTATTTCCTATTTATAGTTTTATTTCCCAAAACAGCTTGTAGTATTATTATATTTATAGAAGAGTTATAACCTTTGGACTTTGTGGTTTACTTTTTGTTGTTTATGTCGACCACAGATTACTCCGCCGTTTGATCTGACAACACTTACATGTTTTATATTTCGATTCTGTTTATATGAAGACGAAACTCGTATAACTGCTTATCTAATAAATCACGGGAAAATTTCAGTCCAATTACTGGATTGTTTGCCTTCGCCTAGCTCGGTTACACCGTTAAGACTTATTATGAATACGTGTATCCTTTAAATGCATACTATTGCCCCTAATACATCGCCTATCTAAACCTGATCGATATCTTACTAGTCTTTTCCTATCCCCACCAAAAGAGAGATTGAGCGAATGATTGAAAGCTAGTTATCTGTAAATAACGGTGCCTATAAAGTTCATCTGTTGAACTTTTGAAGCAGTTATGATTAACGATGTTTTTTTGTTGCCTTATGTTTATAAATCATGACACTTTCCATTCTCAACGGATTTTGATTAAATTAACACATTGGTTACGGGGTGTGGAATACACGTGGTTTCTCTATGTGTTTTGATTACCCGTAGCCAATGTGTCAAGTTAAATTAAACATTATTTCACATATCCTTTTGTGTGTATGAATAATTTTATATTATTCTACTAAATGAACGCCGAGTTCTACCGTATATAATCTAGATTCAATGCTGCTGGTTTTTCATATTATACCCGATTTTCAAGTTTTATTAAATCATAAATAATTAATTAGGAATTCAATTTCCTAAATTTGTTAATTAATATAATATATAGAGCAGGGGGGGACAAACTTTTCGGATGGCGGGCCAATTCCAAGAATTCAAAAATGAGCCGCGGGCCGCAAGTATAATACCATTATTGATATACACCCGATCGTTTTTTACGCGATACATTGGTTTCAAAAAGTGGCGCACATAAAAAAATCGCGGAAAAAAGTATTTAAAATATAAGGAAAAACAAAATTTGTTTTTCAAATTCGACCAAAAATAATTTGTCTTGCATAAAATTTATAATTTATGTTCCAAAAACATTCCCATTTTCATTCAAAAATAATATTTCTATCTTCAGTTCGTATTTACTATTGTGCATTTAAAATATTTGGACGTCTGATTTGCATTCATTTGACTCTGTGATAAAATTTATGACCGGGAAACTTGCTATTCAGCGAATTTTATAAATGCATTGTGCTTAAATAAGTTTCAGAGCAGAGTAACCATTTACATCGCATGAGTTTGCGCTCCATTTTTTCTGTAGAAAGAAAAATCTCTTAGCTACGAGTAAATCGTAAAAAAAGTAACGGTACAAAAAAATCGTGTTATTATCATGAAGAAAAATATTTTTTTACAAAAAACATATTCTTACTTAGAAATACGATGACGGGCCGCAGAAATCACTCGGCGGGCCGCACTTTGCCCCACCGTAGAGCGTAGATACGAGTTGTAATCGTGCCATTGCGCGAAATAATGATAGATTAGATATACGCATATTATACATAAGTAGCTCAATAGACAATTTGAATTTCCATAAGAAGCTGAGCGGTTTGTATATAGTTTGGAGAATCATTGGTTTAGTCATCTGAACGTTATGTTGCCTATCCAACATTATAAACAGTTAACTAATAAGTAGGTTTTTCAGAAACGTGAGGAATTTACATTTCTATTAATTTTGTTTGTTATATTCTATGATGATGATCTAAATATGTTTCTGATATCGTTTCTTAGTAATCACGATGTAGGATATCATTTTTTTTTATATCGCGATGTCTACCGACTCAAATCCGATAAGAGATAAAAGTTAGGTTTTAATCCAATCCTTGATATCAACTAATACAAAGCAATTTTAATCGATTGCGTCGGCATGCACTTGAAATAAAAATATAGGACAAACTTCATTTTATCAAAAACAAAATAATGCCTATTGACACGATCTTGTCGCTTACAATCCTGTCAAATTGAATCACGGGTTTGTCATAAAACTCACGATTTCGAATACAGGTAACTGGGATCAATATAAACATGCTTTTTATCCAGGTATTGCACCTAAATTTACATAAATGGCCAACTTAACAATCAGTATAAATCAATCACTGAAAAATGTTCTATTGATTTATTTTGTTAAATATTCTGCGAACAACTTAGTTGACATAAATCTCGGTATAAGTTATATTGATAGTGTCAAACCATGATATGGGTGTGGCGTTTCTTAGCCAAATCTGATATTATACGAATTTTATAAATTGAACTAACCTAACCTGCGTGTTAATTGATTTGATTATCTTGCCTCGGAAACAAATAATAATTCACTATAGACAATTCACAATGTGCTTGACATTTTTTTATATCACTAGAAAAGTAAAAAAAATATCAACTGATTGATATCTAACTACTATAATGCCGTGCACTAAATGTTAAACTCTTAATAAATACATCACACTAAATAAGTTAAAAAGTTTCAAAAATAACGTTTTTATTTAGGAGTTGGTCTCCAATTAAGTATAGCAAAAAATTAGTAAATTTGTATACCAAAATTATCGACCTACTGCATTCATCAGGGATTAAAAACGTGTTTGTTGTCACAGCAACTTTAATAAACGAAAAATATTTTAGAAATTTTGTTTGCCAATCACTGGGGGAGTGTGTGAACTATTTTTAAGTCTATTGATAGGTTTAATGTCGGTAGTGACAAAGTTATTTTATTTGTTTTCCGATTAGCCCCGCCCCAATGGCTAACTTTGATTGGTTTTGGAATGTGTATCTATAAAGCTCGCTTGGACAAAAATATTATGACATAAATGAGATCTGCATTTGCACCGATTTCGGTACTGCTGACAAACAGTTCTTTAAAAAAAATCAGGGCTGTGGAGTCGGAGTCATGGTCGTTGATTCGCGCTTTTTTGGCCGGAGTCGTAGTCGGAATCGTGAAAAACTTTTTATTTATGCATATATATTGTAAAATTTAGCTATTCGCCCGATTGGTTGGTTGATATTTTATTTAACATATTTTAGCACATAAGAAAAGGTAGGAAGAAAGACGTGATAAAATTAAACTTTTTTTAGTCGGAGTTGTGTTTTTGGCCAACATTAGAATCGGAGTCGTGTTTTTTGTCAATGCTGGAATCGGAATAGGAGTCGGAGTCATGTTTTTTTCAACGACTCCAAAGCCCTGGAAAAAATACTATACTCCCACTTGCTGTTTTATTAATATGTATGTAGAGCTATAAATAAAATCAATTACCTACATAGATTGATATGTTTATTTAAATTAAATGGACTAATGCCTGTTTTGGTTTTATTAATCACGCGTTTCTGTATGCCATGCGTGATAAAGATATATTAATCAAGATATCATTGAATGTATTTTTGATATGCATGGACTTGTAGTATTTGATGGGGCATATATCTAACATGTTAATTTTCAACAGCACTAGACTACAGTGGCGGGTATCTTAATAAGAATCTATTCATCGAACCTATCGTGAGGCAAGTAATAGTATCAGTGGCGTGCTATAATTGTGAAACCGGGGATGTTGCAGGGGAAAATAATTACAAGAAATGTGTTGTTGAGATTTAATGAATCAGATTTAGAGATAGTAACCTGAATTGAGGCGTTTGTAAGAACTAAGTTTTACTAATGCACTAGTTAAATGGATTTTTAAAGCTGATCGCCGGTATTAATAATAAAATGTGTAGTCATTTTAAATTTACTTTACAAAGTTTAGTGTAATTTAACTACCATTGAATGAGAAAAATTACCGTTTGTAAAGCCAATGTCTTGCAGGTTACATAAATTATTTTTTCAACATAAATTATCCCGGTCCGTGGTGCAGTGGTCAACGTCGTTGGCCAGGATCGAGTGTCCGTTACGAGCAGATTTTTACAGTCGGATTAATCGATTCTGTGCGAAGTCAATGGGTGTTTGTGTTGTTAAAAATCACTTCCCAACTTGATCCCAATAAGCGGCGCCTAGTGAAAGCGGTTAGCTAACCACTAGTCATCGTATCCTTTCAATCCCTACTCTCTTTGAAAAAGAGAGGTTGAGCAACTTAGAAAAGGAGTTTTCGTATAAAAAAAAAGCATGTTAATAAAAACACCGTGAGGTGTTCATATGCTCCAAGCTGGGAGCGGGCATTGTAAAACATTATCTTTTCAGTTATTTTGGTACCACTTTGATTGCAGCTTGCAACCATTGACTTTTCCAAAAAAGGTGTGATGCAATAAAAAATGATAATAAAAATGTTACACGAATTGAGCTTGTCATTAAATCAACATGGAGTCGATGAACAAAAATATATATTCCACGCCTACTGTAGACTTTTGAATTATAAACTGTTTACACGTGCCGAGTACTGGATTTGTGTTGATATTAACATTTGACACGTGTTTATTTTACCTTATTGGGTTCGTAATACTGAATCCATTGCACTCATTTTTAAGTGGTCAATAATAATTATCTCCCGTTAAACTGTTTTATTTACAGTTTATGTGTTTTGAATTTCACAAAAAGTAAAAGTATATTGGTTAAATTATACCTTTAGGGCAGATAGATAGATGTAAATTAATATCTCCCGATTTTGTGTTTAGTTTAATGTCTTAAATAAGACACATGAAATATTTTTAACTTAATTAATATATAAATTTAAATTCGGCAATTATCACAGACGTTAGCCGACATTCCCTCCCACACACTTCCGATCATAAAAACGGAAAGTAAAATGAGCGATTAGCTAACCACTAGTCCTGTTCTATTCCTATCTATAGTACCCCTACTCTGTTCGAAAAATATAGTATGAGCAACTGAATATCAAGCTGTTATTTTAGAAAAACCTATGTTGCGATGAAGTCCGTTAGGAGTCCATATAATCCACAAAGGGGATGGTCGAAAAAGCACACCGTTTCTCAGAAAATATCAAGGGTTGCTCATTTATTCAGAGTAGAGAGAGACAGTAAAACAACTTTTTTTATATTTTACCATACATTATTCGTAGCGCAAAGATGTTCCCAATTCTTATCTATCTTTGTTTTGACAAAATTAATTTTTATTATTAAAAAAACAACACTAATTTTTACATATTTATTGCTTTCTAATCCAATTTTTTATAAAAGACTTATCAAGAATTTAAGTCGAAACCGAGCAGGGGTTATTTGTGATCACGCAAAAGTATATAGCAGGGGTGGCCAAAATGACGATCGCGTAGCTATTCCAAGTCACCCGCCTACCTGGTGTACTGATGTATACATCTCTGATTCCTGTTTTATTACAATGATAATAAATTCAATTTATTTTGTGAGTCAATAGCCGCCAAAAATTTTAAAAAAAAGTCGCCTGTAGTGGTAAAAGCTTGGCCACCCCTGGTATATAGCTTATAACACTTTTTAATACATAGTGCAAGTCTCGAGGGTTTGTACGGGTTTCCTCATGGAAAATTTGGTTTGTTACCAATATTTCCCCTTTCGTCTATTTCCGAACTATCGATGTTTGTTTAATGAATAATTATCGAGCTAAGAGGATGATAAATATAACATAAGTTGGTGCATATGAGATTAGCGTTTTATTTTTAGATAAATTGCACCGCACCTTCTGTCACCTGACTCTTGTCGCTCATTGTATTATTTATGTATTGAGCTTGTTCATATTAATCGTATCACTCGTGCGTTTGAAGGCATACATCAAATGCATCTACCTATTATCACATGCGTTCAATGAATATTTTTTCACACTGTTTTAGAATGGTCTCTATTATTTTTTTTGTTAGTTAAATGCTATCAATACATTTGGACAAGAAATGTATAAATTATAAATATTGATAAAGCCATTTATGTATGCGTTCTTTTAACTCTATAAATGGATATACTATTCTATATAGTATATACCAACGAACATTATCTTTTGAAGTTTATTAATGATTTCGACTGTTGGTGCTGAATGGAATTTCAATATCAAATTAAAATCGGTTGAATTTTTTACCTTTCCATTAGTTTTCTCACTTACGCACCGGGATTCACCTTTCGGTATCTTCGTGCATTTTTAATTGCGTGCAAGATAATTTAATCTCAATAGATTCTAAAACGCAATTTTAGCATGTAAAATTATTAAAAAATATATAGCATCGGCAAAATACCTTTAAAATTCATATAAAGTAGTGGCATAAAAATGAAAGAATAAGTGTATTGATAAAAATAATTCGGAAATATTTTTTTTTGACACAAATGTTTTATGGAGGCACCAAAAGCTTAATATCGAACAAATGAATAGCAACAAAATGGAAACAATATGTTTATGTTGCATATTTATTGGTCTTCTTTAGTTTCGTTGAAATTATATTTGTTTATTGATGCTCAAAGTTAGCTCCCTTTTGAACAGCGTGGTATGTTAATGTAATTAACCATACACACATTATTGGTCCTATCTTTTACTTCACATATTTTATTTTCATTATGATGAACTTAGTTATAGTTAGAGACTATTAAAAGTAATTAATTTATTATAACTGACTTGGGTATATCAATTTATAAAATTTATCAAACATAGATGGTGGGTTTTGAAAATAAGAATCTCGAGTATTGATTTACACCCAATGATTGATAAATAATTATTATCAATCGATTCAGTTACGTCTCAATAGTTCTCATTTTGTAGAGATATACAAATGTTCATTGGTATCATAGTTCTGATACGAATTGATACGCCAATATTGCATAATAATATACTCGAAGTAATTTTTCACTAGTTCTCCCATGATATAATTTATTATATTTTCATGATGTAGAATTTATTTTAATAATCAACATTGTCAAAGTATGTTTTATGATCATCTGATTAAATTCCATTTTATATCGTTGCTCTACAAGCGTTAAAAAATGATCATAAAGTAGAACACAATATAACCTATGGTGTATAATTACTAGGCAAATGCACCAGCAAAAATATCATCCAATCATCAGTGTCGTAACTAACTAACATTTGGGGCTCTCCTTATTTAAGAATATTTCAGTGAAACCGCGCGCCAAATATTGAAATTTTGAGATTGAAAATGTTTTAAACTTAATTTTATTTTTCATTAGTTACAAAAAATAGCAAAATTAATTGAAAACGTAATATCATATTTCCGCAGATCCTCGACAAAATCGAGCTCCTCTTCCCTTCCCTCCGTATTGCGAATGGATTAGCATCTATTGTCTAGTTACGCCTCTGAAAAATCGCATGAATGTGCGTATTGTACTATTATCAAGTATATCAGCCAACAAAAATATACTTCCGCGGTCTGAGTAAATTTTCTTTCTATAAATAGATATCGTAAAAATAAACAATGGATACTTATTTGCCCTTGAGATTTTTGTCCATTAAAAAAATATACCGACCTAATTATGTTTATCTATGATATTTATTGTTTACTAACTTTACGACTGTAGTGGACTCTATCGTTAAATTGTGAAACTAAAATAGCTTTTGCTATTGAAACACAGGTGTCTTTCAAAATTCTTGTGCTTCGAGAGATATAATGATGATTTATTGTAAAGTAAAGTTAACTTTACTCTCATTTACAATGTAAAGTTAACTGTATATCTAATCAATATTGGAAATAGATGTCACTATACACAAAAATAAATTGTCATTATTTCTAAATATGTAGGTATAACCACCAGATTTCTACGCATTCAAATCGTATAATATTTAACGGTGTTTTAGAATTGCTTTAAAAATGTTAGTAAAAGTTGTAGAAACAACATATCTACCACTACACATAACTAAACCATCGATAAAAGCTTAAATGTAATATGTTGTTTTTTTCTATTTGAAAACATTAATTTATTTAGGTACATATTTAACTAATAGATTGAATTGGCATTTACTTGGTAGACCTCCATTGTAAAAATAGTAATTTGTTCAAGTTCTACAAAAAATATGTATTTGATAGCTATTTCGGCGTACGCCCTCGTTCTGACGAGGGCTTAAGCCTTAATTGATAACTATATGTTTTATATGTCCATATATATTGTCCAAATACATTGCTATTTTTTCACCGTATATTAAACTAATGTTTGGCAAACCTCAGTTTTGACAATCAATCTTTATTGAAAATTGTTAAATTTATCATTTACTGTAAAGCTACTTAACTTAACTGAATATTATTTTTTTTACAAGTACCTTCAGCCGGAATGTTTATTTATTTGTTTTTCACGTTAGCTTTTAGTTTTTAAAATATTTATGGCTTCATAAGATTTCGTAATTTTGTTCAAGGTTATATGTTTTAACTATATTATAAACCATCTTAAAACCAATCGGAAGTTATTAAACAAACCACATTTTCGCTATGAACTTTATGATAAATTCATAAATAAAATTTCTTATTACACTAACTACATATTCTTTCCGCTACGCGTAAACGTCTTATCATTTTCTTCCGGTACGCTGACCTACTAAAATGGCCTAATAATTAAAACGGATGTAATTTGGTTGATTGGACTCCCATTTCGGTTATCATTTCATCGACTATCAGCGTGTCAAACTTATTAAGCGCCCAGGGAGCAAATGACTGTCGTAAAAACGTCACGTGCGATTTTTTCGCCGTGGTTGAACACCTGTCTAATTTTTGATTTACGACCGAAGTTAGAATAATTGTTTTACAACCAAATTAAAATGTTTTACGGCCAGAATAAACATGTGAACATTAACATATTTAAGCCTAGCGCTAACACAAATGTTTTGATTGTTTTTTTTATTGACATCTTTGATAAACACTTGCTGGTATATTTTACTATGCTAATTTGTATTGTTCATGCACTTACTTTATTAGCAATCAATTATCTTTATTATGAACGTGTAATAGAGCAAACTATTTTGTTTATGACCAATGTATAATATACACAATAAAAATAAGTAACTACAATGGAAAACCGTTTTAACTGTTAGTTAAAAAATCGAATAACACGATAGAATGATAGGAGGCCTGAAAAAGGCTACGATTTTGAAAATACCCAATTACTTTTTACGAGTAAAAAATAGCCTTACATGAAAAAAATACTCTTCTTGAGGCATTAAGGCTTGTATGTGGAGCGTGTGGACTCCCAGAACAATGTATCTCAAAAGGATTTTTTCTATGAGAACTGGTTCTTACTCAGTTGCTCAACCTTTCCTTTGAAGAGAGTAGATTTAAAAAGGATATAACGAGAACACGACTAGTGGTAAGCTAACCGACATTTTTCGTTCCGATTTTAGGATCGGAAGGGCTTGGGAGCAAATTTAAGATGACACAGATATCCATGTCTCCGAAATTAGTAATTCGAATGAAAAATGAAACTGTCCGGATAAGGTTTAATACCCATGCCGTCCTCAACCGAAGCCAATGACGTTAACACTCTTGGCCATTGACCCAACTTTATTTTTTATGTGCTCGTATGAAAAAAATATTGAAAAAATAACAATTACACATTGTTCAAAAGCTCTCTTAAATAAGCTGTTCCCTGGGCAGAAACTGTTCCCTCAACACCATAAAGATATTTTTTTTCAAAAAGAATATATTTTAATATTTATCGCAAATGATTTTCATTAATTATGCATATAAAATTTATAAAATACTTGCTTAATTTATTTATGAAATCTATTTGATTATTAATATCTATTGCCATTAATCATTAAGTATAAGATTTGACCGAAGGTTGGTTGTATCGATTTATCTTCTTGTCGAAATGTCATGCATCTTCTATTTCAGGAGTGTTTGATTCTATTGCTAAACAATATTCATGGACATTTTCAATAACGTAATAACTTTACGTTCTAAGGCTTAATTACATACGTGTGAATTCGGAAAATGTAATAAATCAGTAATCAATAAAACTAAAAGTGAAACGTCAAAATTAATGGCAGTAGATAAAAATATTCCATAATTGTCATTTTAGCTGAATTTAGGAGTTTGAAATAAAACTCATTTTTTCTAGAGTTAAGGCGAATAACATTGATGAAACAAATAGCAGAATATATTGTAGACATTTTGGTAAATTATGGATATATGGTCACGGGACAGAATTTTTGTAAAGTTTTATGAAAAATAAGCACACTAAATGAAATGAATGTAAGGCTTACGATTTTTTTTAAAATGTTTCGTCTTTAATTTTGAAATTTATAACAATAGAAGATTCTAAAGAATACTTCGCAATAAGTATGAAATCGAGTTGTTTCAATTTACAGGAGCAAAAATGCAACCATAAAATACACAAATAATAATATTATACAGATAGAGACAGTCACATAAGTTTATTATTTGTTTAAAATAAAAAAGAATAATTTTATTATAGGCTAATATTAAAAAACAAATTCTTCTTTCAGAACTCATACAATAATCAGTAATATTCTTCAGATTTAATCATTTTGATTCCACATTTTATAATAATCCACAAGAACTCAAAGAGTAAAGTCAAAACATAAAATTATAAGCCAGTATATATAAATTTTTTGAGCTTAGCTCGAGAGGATTGGGATTCTGTCCCGTGACCATATATCCATAATTTATCGAAATTTTCTCAGATCAGTTTGATATTATCTATTATTACCATAATTTTATACAACTTAAAAAATATGGTTCGAACGCCTGCTGCATCAATTAAGAATAAATAAATTTAATTACTGTTTAAATGCATCGATTCTAATTATCAATAACGCCCACAACTACAAAGTACACAATTACATTTTTTTATGATTTTTATTAGCTTCCATTTTTTTTTTATAGTTTTTACTGTATCATTAAATAATTCATAAAATTCGTGTGGGCCAATGTCGTTATTGCAAAATTTTACTCACGTTAATTTTTTATGAGCTCATAGTCACACTACGTCTCGTATTCAGCGTATAATAAAAAATATCACAAACCGCAGTTTTATTAAAAAGAAAATCATGTTTTATTATTTTTATTGTTTTAATGTGTCGTTTATCACAACAAATATAGTTTGATAGCTCGTTTTCAACCATATAAAAACTTTGAGAGTAGAATATGAAAACATACGTATTTTACTCATCTGAAAACATAATTGAACATTTTTTTAATATATTCTGCTTCACATTTTTTTAACTGCATATACATATAATATCTTGATTATATATGCACTATATAAACATGAAAAATGTAAAAAATATTTTAGAAAATAAATTCTTGCACATTCGATGCGATTATCTCATATGGTTCAAAATCATTCATTAAAACAAAAGTAACGTTAAAAATACAGTCCATGTTGTTTTCTTTTTATATTTCGTTGTTGTGAGAAGATTGTCTATATTTCCGATCTGAAAATTTCCGATATTTATTAGAAAATTATTTGAGATTGCAATTTGACAAAAGATTTATATTTCAACATTTTTAAAAAAAGTTGTATATTTCAATCGTTGTAGAATCTAGACGTCCAGACCAGTGTTTCCCAAACTTTGTCATGCATCGGGACCCTAAATTTGAAAAAATAGTCTGTGGTCCCCACTGAACAAAAAACATGTTTTATATGGTCCCCAGTTTGGGAAGCACTGGCCTAGACAATGCATTTTTCACTGGAAAGCCCTTGCAACTGGCAACCATATGACCTAAGCCAAGAACAAATTTGCTGATGGAGATAAATGTTTTGTTGATTTTCATTATTATAGATTGGGCGTATCTTTTTGCCAGCCTCGTATTTTGTAACGTCGAAAATATGATTTGTTTCATTATATCGTACCCAAATACGAAATTTATTGTATGGCAGTTCACCTCTGAATACCGTGAGCCGGCTTTTCGCATTGAAAAAAGTCACGCTGTCTACCGGCGTCGGCAGTTCGTCGTTGACTGACGCCTGCGACGGTTCTACGGAAAAAGTTCGTCAGTTTTTCTGCTGAATTGCTACGTTCGAAAGTTCTAATTTCGAAAAGTTTGTTTTCTTGTTTGACGTTTCCGGGCAGAGATCAAAATCAGTGCTTATGAATTGGTTTGACTATAGTTTTGTATATTTAAATCAACGATAAGTTTTTATTTGATATATATAATATAAGGATTTATTTATATACATATACTATGATTATATCTACATATGTTAGGTTTAATTTACTAACGAGCCAAAAGCTTGTTACACTGAACACCTGTGTTAGGTTAGGTTAGGTTAGGTGAAATGAAATAATATTTAAAAAAAAATGATATAATGTTCATTTTTTTAAGTTCAGTTCAGTATATACATTTATTGATTGAGTAGGCATTTACTTGGTAGAACTCCATTATAATACGGTAAAAAATAATAATATATTTTAGTTCTACATAAATTGTATATATTTGTTGATAGCTATTTCGGCTTACGCCTTCGTCAGAACTATAGCTCGAAATTCGAAATAGCTATCAACAAATATATAAAATTTATGTAGAACTAAAATACATTGTTATTTTTTACCGTATCAGTATATACATTTTGATACGAAGCTGTTTTTATTTAGTTTTGTAAATTGTTTAATGGGAAATCATTTAAAAATGGAACTTTTAGACCGAAAGTTCTATTTTAAAAAAGCTCAATTAATCGTTAATATCGTATTATAAAAATTATATTTTTTTGTTCATGTTCGTATACATAAGTTTATATTATGTGTCATTATTTGTGTGAGAGGATGGGCTATATCGACAAGTCTTCAATCATTTATAAAATAAACCGCCAAAAAATAAGATTACAGAACTGTTTTTTTTGTTAATATCATTTCATTTTTTTACACCATTTAGTTATGTCATATTATATGTAAATGAGTTGTATTAAATTAGGAAATTGATTTTGTTTTATTAGTGAAGATTAAAATGCAAAATGGTGTTATGTGGAATTATGACGGTGGATTTTAAATTTAATATTTTTACCATTGAAATAATTTTATTAAATGATAAATATATTTTTCTATGTAGAGATAATCGACACGCTGTGACTTAATTGCAAAGCATATTAAATATATAAAAAGTAGTAAAAAATCTACGGCCTAAAAATATATATTAATTGCCACTATTCATAATATGTACAAAAAAAAACGTTAAATTAAAAATGCATTTTCTGCGCGTATAATTATACAATTAAACATATTCATTTTTTGTATGTATATGTGGTGTTTGCGTTTGTATATTATGGTAATTAAAAAAATGATCACATAAATATTGTTTGCTTTAAAAGATTCATGTTGAAATTTAAATATTCGACATATTTATTGCCTACGGGTAGCAATCAATTACGATTGTGCGAAAATAACCATATTTTTTTTGTGCATATTAAGTTTATGGTTATTTTATTCATGTTTCTTACGTTTAATTGTTGATGAGCAGATGTAATGCTCGTGTTATATGTTCGAAATAATGTGTGCGGGTCGTAATAAATAATATTGATTAGGTGACATTATCGTCTTAACCCTACTATTTAGGGAAATTTGGGAATTGATGGAAATTAATTATGGATACATTAAGTTGTCAACGTTTTGAAAGAATACTTTAATCTTCAAATAGCATAACTTTGATTATTCCACGTATTGTGTTACCATTTGTGACACGTTTTTCGTCTTTTCAGACTTACTATCGCAATGGTTGCTTTAGTAAAATAAAAGTAACCTTTGCGATAGTTAGTCGGAAGATGCATAAAACGTGTCACAAATAACTTGAACTTCCACAAAGTTAACGCTGAATCCATCGAAAGAACTTTTATCTTCTTTTGGAGAATAGAACATTTTTTATATTTATACAATGTCTTGAGTATGTACTGCATTGTCCAACAATGTTGCTATGCTGAAAAAACTAATTAATATTGAATTGATCACGTTATAGATGGCAAATCGGTTCCATATAGGTACCTTTATTACCAGTCGCAAATGATAATCGAAACAAGCGGTGATTTTTCCTACCGCTTCCAGTACAGTTACCGGAAAAACCTACCCACAATTAATTTTCTTTTACATTAGTTATAGGAGAGAAATGTACCAAGCACACCTATATATAAAGTCTTATGAGGGCTGTCATTCTATTTTAATATTACGTTTGCCATGAGCTCTAACGAATCGTGTAAATAGATTTTTCATCGATATACTACGGAAAAAGGCGTTAAAAGTAATCAAATATAATCCATAGAATATTCAAATAACCTGCGTGGCCGTTAGTAAGTTTATATTTAGTCAAGAAAACTATGAATTAGTGAAAGATCTTATATATTATGGTGTAGTATTAATTATTAAATGTATCTCTGAGTGCTTAGTTAACGATATTCTGATTATTCCATAAAAATGTCAGCGGATTTAATCTTTGTATTGAAGAATGGTATCTCAGTTTTACTGCTTGTCCACGGCGGTCGGCCGTCAAACTTTAACTGTGTATTTGATGTTTTGTTAATTTGATTTAGAAGCAATATTTCATACATGTGCGCCAGATATATTATTATTTATTCGAACGTATTTGAAGAGTATTAAAACATGTCAGTCATCGATTTTATGGTCTCTTTGATTTCCTATTCAGATCAATTGATCTTAATGTGCATGTCGACTGAATTCAGCTGATAAATATTCCGATTGATATTGACAGTTTGTAAGCGGAGTGGCTATTTGGATACATGTATCAATGGTCATATAAATCTTATTTATGATAGTTTGTCTTGAAAAGACAGTGTCGCCATTTTTGCCATAAAACCCACTAGATGTCAATGAATAGAAATCTACCATTCGATAACTCATTCGTTAGATTTTTTAAACGTTTTTCTATGCTTAAACCAAAAGAAAACATTATTTCTATCGATTCGGCGGGAACGTTGTAATATTTTTTCAAATCAGAGTCATAACATATTGAATACGCTATTTATAGTCTTAAGAGTTGTAAAATTGAAACTTCAATTACTTAAGGTCCATAATAAATGATAGTTTTAGGTTTATTTTTTTATATTTTAAATAATCTACTTCAGATGGTCTTTTTCGCAGTGCGGTATAGTCATTATCAAAATCCAACATGACCTTGAAATAATTTGACAAATGACCTTGAAATAATTTGACTTCCATTAATAAAATAGGCTCGTTCTTTATCCCTTGATATTTATAGTTCTACCCATTATTATACCGGGACCGGGGAGGATTTTTACGAATGTTTTTTTTAATATTTTAATGATTTATTCTTAATTGTTATTTATGAATTCTGTTTTATAAAAGTCGGTGAGAGATAAATGAGTCAGATGTATTTTTAAATATTTGTATGCATTAATTGAACTCATTTCAAATTCACTTCATTAATACTAAATGTCGATTTTTTTATTTATTGTAATGTATTCGACATGAATATTTTTATATCCATGGCCCATTCATTGATAAATAATCGCTCATTTTTTAATGTCAGAATAATTGCGATGACAACGCATTATGCCAAATGTTAAAGCTAACCCATTAAATACTTAAAAAATATTATCAATCAAATCAGTAAATTTGGTTAAACATCTGTTCACTTGTCGTTTGCGAATGAAAGAAACCAGAATATTATTTCTTTGGAGTAATTACTAGGGTTTGGTTTCAATATGCGAATAAGTTCCTCATTTTTTTAGACTGTTTTCACAAATAAACCAAATGTATTGTAAATTGTCTTTATCCTAAAAAAAACATTTAAAGCAGTGAAACCTTCTTACACTAGCGTCCAAACCGATATAAAATACTTTTTATTCTGAAAAAAAGTACTGATTTCGATACAAAAATTTAAGTGGATATAATTTATTTGAATATAAAACTTACCACGAAAACCCTCTATTCAATAGATGCCTACTAAATATACTTATAAAAAATAATCGATCAACTTAATGATATTATATAATATTCACTGTTAATGAGTTGTTATCGTTTTTAAAGTTGTCATTTTTTGTTGTCTTATTTATTTGAGATATATTACGATCATGAAATGTTTGCAAACAACTAATTGGCTACCACCTTTTAAGTATATCTATTTACATAAGTAAGATTTATAAATAGATACGCAACACATTATTAAAGTCACATACTGTCCTCAATGGGTCAAATAGTCTCCATACCGACTTATTAGGACAGCCCGAGGCAGAGTGCTCTTGTACACATCAGTAACACAATATACCACGACTAAATTGTATATTTTAAAAGTAGACTGTCGCAGTTGGAAAAAATAAGTCTGAATTATTAAAACAAAAAATGTAGGATGTCAGTTTTGACAGTTTACCAAACAGTTTATTGATTTTGGATCGCTTCATTTATAATGTATTTACAACCCATATAAAGATAATTTAGATGTTTAATCGAAGTTCAGTTTAGTTGTATACCCAACTATTATGGTATTTTACTAAAGAATTTTCACCTTAATTAATCAAACCAAATTTAAACTTTTTTTGACTACGTTACCTCCGGTTACCTTAATTGTGTATAGAATGATGTTCATATTCTTTAGAGGGATGATCTTACTCAGCAATATAGTGTTATATTTCACTTTTATAGAAAACAATATTTTTTTTATCCCTTTAGAAGTTAATGAGAACCAAATATAGCAAAATTTTCAGAAAGTTTTTAGTGGTTACTCATATACTACAGATATTTAATTAAGACGAGAGTGCATAATTAGAAAACACATATATTAGGGGGTCTAAAATACTCGTTTCCGACTTCATAAATTATTGAGGATATTTTAGCTGCAACAAGGAAAATAAAGTTGTAAAAGTTTTATGTTATATTTTACTGATGAGGTGTTATTTTATGTGAAACTGCCAACACCGAGAGGTTAAAATGAGTTGATAGAGTATTGCCCGTCTCTGATAGAAATAAAAATAACTAGTTAGAAAAGCTTGTTATACTGCTGTCATAAGTGAATAGACAGACAGCCAATTAAAAAAACCTTTCTTTCATAAGCTGTCTGTTATTTTAAACAGTACGACGTGTAAAAAAATAAAACATACTGTATGTATTCCGAGATTGACAACTGGACCGTTGACAATGCTTGCGACGAGCGAAACCGGTCCTGATCTTAATCAGAATACAAGTAGAAATATCCACTGTTCCTCTTAACAGCTAAAGTGAGCAAATATAACAGTAATAATTAAGTAATATTGTGAACCTAAACATACTTTACCAATTTTGAAATCGTTAAATGTGTTCTATTGCTCAGAATATACCGTTTTACGCTAGCTGTATTTTTTATAGTTATATGGCAGTGCAGTATTTGCGAGAATATGACGACATATAAATATTGTTTTTTGAAATCTATATGCACATATTGCTCGAATAGGTTTGTCTACCTGCCGCGTATGGGCGCTTTACTGACAGGCAAAACTCGCGCCACAGAGCCCCGACGAATGTTCGCTGCGAACTGTGTCAAGGAGTCTTGAGCACCAGTCGACCATGCCGCTTCAATTTTTTTCGATCGATTTTTTCTTCACATGACGCGGCTCGGTATCAAAAACAACACCAGTCCCTACGAGTCGAACACGCAAGAGGCAACCTTTGATTCATATGGTGGGTGGACTATACGCTGCGAGGATCGCGGTATTGTCGCCAGGGTCGTCTATTCCGCACGCCCATTGCAAATTAATAATCATATTATTATTAATGAGACTTCTCGAATATCATTTTAGATTTTACTTTCTATCCTTGGATATGTATTTTGATTCAAGGACTTCGGTTGGTTGTTATTCATATTTTGTACAACTACTTACATCCGACGTGAAAAAACATGGCGTAAAATATTTCTCTATCGACAGAGGTCAGTGGTTCTTCTGAAAAGGTCGTTTTATTACTCATTATAATTTACGTACCTTAATCTGTATTCTATGATCATATACTAGCATAGTACACGGAATGCTGAATATACATATTGCGGACAATTTTTATCTTCCTAATCATGAACATGTTTTCATGATTAGAAGAATGAAGTTGCCAATTCTTGGTCGAGATAAGGCATTATATTTAAAGAAACAAAACACTACTTTTTTTGTACCATTTCCTCATATATTTTTCGCAACACAAAAATGATTTTCGGCTCACTTCTAAAGGTACGGCCTGACTGACCAGCGTATGAGCGTATACGCGTATGAGCGAGACTCAAAGGTACCGCTGTCCTTTTAACGACGTCTACCGATGTCTGAAAACAAACGCCCGTCTGGGAAGCCGATACGTGGCGTAACTGCCGACGTCAAATCAGTTTGAAATTTATCAGCGCTCGCTTCAGCATACAAATTGTTTAAGTTATGTCGCTCGAAGAAATTATTACTGGAATACAATCTGTATCTGAAATATGGGTTTTTCTCACCCTCTTTACAAAATGCATTGAGTGTTGAAAAGTGTGCTGTATAGACGCATACATGCGTTTGTATTTATGGGTATCAAGAATGAGAAAGTGACGCATAATATATATTGTACTTATAGATGCATAGACTGACCTCTTGAACTGGCTTCACTATGGATTGATCACCGCTATAGCGATTGCGCCCTCCTGTTGGCATCGATGAGAAATGACTACAATCTCAGAGACGAAGGAAATGGGAAGAATGTTAACGTTAACGCGCCCCAGGGTTAGAAGCTCCTTGAAATATATGTAAAAAAAGAAAATTAGGACCGATTTCGCTCATCGAGAGTATCTCAACTTAAAAGTTTCGATGAAGCTATTCTTAACAAAAGCTGATGTTTTCGCTGTTGCGCCTCCGCGAATGAACTGATTTTCAATATACTATCCCACTCAATCGTCCAAGCTATTGCAATACCGGTATTAACGAAACTGCGATCCCGGTATTTCATATACTTTAAATATCAAAATACCGGGTTTGGAAATGAAAAATACCGGTATAATACAATATCCAAAAAAAATATATTTTTTCAAAATCTGACAAATATTAATTTTATCTCAGAGGGCTCTTTCCTCACAAAGATTCGATCAAGATTTACAGATGTAGAATTGGCCTTTATGATCATGCTGTTTATACTTATTTGCGAAATATCGATTTATTTTTCGGGTATTGCGATTATATGTCATACGTTTTTAAATACTGGTATTAATATTCGCAATACTGCAGTATTGAATATTAAATAACGAAATCACGATATTTATATCTTCACCCGGTATCGACATCTTGACGGATGGCTTGATACCGAAATAGCTATCGACGATTTTAGACAATTCTTGTGGAACTAAAAATATTGCTTTGATAAGCTTAACATAATTGGTTATACTAAATTAATTCCAATGTAATTGAATTGTATCTAATACTGGCGGCAATAACGGTCACCAAAAATAATGATCAAATACAATTTATTGAGATTTTATTCAACATACGATGTGAGCACAGATTCGCACAAGCTTAAGAATAATTTTACGTAAGGTTAACCGGTCATCAGTCATCCGTTATCTCTTACGACAAGATAACCTGAATACGTACTGAGGCTCTCATTATTGCATTAAATTTTATGTTTATTTATATGAATAATTGTAAAAATCCTCGATCGACCGACTTTCGAAAGACAATGCCATCAATTATTCCACTCCTTCACGATGATTCAATGATTGCTCTAATAAAAACAGCGACCTAGAAGAGATTGCCTTTTATAACGTACATTGAGTAATTTTATGTAAAGGGCGTAAATTATTATCTGTATATATTTATGTATTATTTAGTTCTCACCTTATTGGTAGGTAACTCAATTATTTTTTTATAAATGAATACATTTTCTGTTCTTATGGTGGGTTTATTTCGGATACATTTCAAAAGAACATTGCACGTTCAATTACTAATGCAGCGGTCGTCAAATTTTCAGACTTTGCTGACCACTTATTTCCGAAAATTTCTTTCGTTCTGGTTTGTGATCGCTCTATTAAAGTACCGAATTTTGCTTCATACAACTTAATATTCTGGTCCAGTTTCTAAGCATTGTGAGAATACATCATCTCGTTACACCAGTTTGCATTTCTGAGGTATCTTTGAACACCTTAAAAGTAAGGTATCTTTGTTTTGGCGAAATTTTAATCGATTTCTTCGCATAAGTATTCCCATTTATGATTTCATAGGATAATTTAAAAGAAACTGAATCTTGCTTATTTCGATGCCACATAAATAAGAAAAAACGTCCAATAAATGTATTACTTAATAATTATAAAATCTGAATTAACTGTCTTCTTCAATTGTTCGTGATAGCAAAGCTGACATTCAAACAAGTTTTACAGATTCTTTTTCTGTGGATATGATTCACGGTCAATAAAATATATACGTAGTCAGTGATTTCGTTTTCCGGATATTTTTTTTAAAAACTTATTTCGTTATGCACTAAATATGTTGACAGAAATAAATGACAAAAATATGTCCTGTCCTCGCGACGTGACTCGACGTCAATATTCAGATGTATGAGAGTATTTGGTTGCAGCTTGCTTTTGTCGCTAAAAAACCAGCAATGATACAATGTCCACCAATAAGAAATCTTCCTTATACATTTAAATTTGGAATTGGAACGTTACTTCAAATAATTTCCTGAACATCGCCGTTCCTCTTAATATAAAAATAACATTCGTAATATAAATTTTTACATTTGTCAATTTATTAACTGACCTAACAACATTGAACGGCAGAATCGTGCATGTGCTGAAACGTACGTCGTATTCACTCTTGAAATAATCAGAATACTAAGTACTAATTTTCCTCCACACTGCAAATGTAAGATAATTTATACATTTCGATGGGGGTACAACCATTAACAACGCTATGTCAGAAATAAACTTTATTTTGCAGTGAAGTATTTAAAATTGTGACTACGAAGGTAATTGTGTTTGGGTGCGTATTTAGGATATGTCATCAATTCATTTCGGCAGGTGTGTAATTATCAATGCGCTGAACAATTCATTTGCTACAATAGCGATATTTTCAAACAAAGTTTGTTGAAAAAGTCAGAAATTTTAGTCTTAATATCTTTTTAATCAATCCGTGTCTCTGAAAACAGATAGATTTTATTCAATAAAACACCTATTCAAAGTTTCGTTTACTTAAATACGACATACATATTTTAAAATATTCAATTTAGTCAGCTTTGAAAATAAAACTGAATGGTTGTTGGTATAAATGAAATTTTGGGTTAGACTTTTTGAGAAAACATGAAAAGACGATAAAAGCATTTTTTTGCAACAACGAATAGTCATTAAAGCAATTCTAAATAAAAATAACATCGCTATTAAGATGTTAAGTGTCAATTCTTGAACCCACTAAATTAACAATTTGCTGACGGGCCCTTTTAATTACTGTGTTGCGTTTGATGCCCAATTAGAAAACGCATAATTTATTGCACTCGGTGCGTAAGCAAGCTTTGTGTTAAGACATAGTTTTTCTTTTATAATTTTCACGACTAACAAGTATTTTTCTTGAAGTTGAACTAATAAAATAATTACTTTCGATGGATTCGGCGGTATCTATGTGTAAGTTCATTTTGATATAAAATTCAATGCAGCAAATTATTTCACGTATTGTGTTACTAATGGTGACACGTGTTTCGCCTCTTTTAGAGGCATCTTCGGACAAACTATCGCAAAGTTTGCTTAATTAATGCGATAGTAAGTCCGAAGATGCCTCTGAAAGAGGCGAAACACGTGTGACAATTAGTAACACAATACGTGGAATAATCAAAGTTATTTTGAATTTTATATTAATAAAATAACTAACTATAATATGACTGTAACTTTAAAGATTTGATTTTGATATAATATAAAAGGTTTTCTTGCTAGTCCTAAGCGAATAAGCAATTTTGTTTAGTAAACACAATAGCGTCAATACAGTTTTCTTGTAGCGTGAAAATTGCAAATCAAATTGCAATGCACGTCTTAAAAAGAAGAGCAATTACGACGCCATGCCGTGTTCTCTTGCTCAAAATAACGTCAAACAATTAGCAAGGACGGTGATTGCATTGTCGTATTTGCACGTTGACAAGCTTGTTTTATAACGACACTAATTAAGTCGTACAATGATTTCTTTATGGTAACTCATCTCGTCACGCATTGGGTCGTCTGGTCATTGCTAATCGCTGCATTATTCACACGCCTGTCATTTCGCACTATCCGAAAGCAAGGGTAATCGACACAGCCATCGCGACTCTTTTCATAAGCGAGA
Organism: Himalopsyche kuldschensis; assembly: GCA_028554975.1. Lineage (NCBI taxonomy): Eukaryota > Metazoa > Arthropoda > Insecta > Trichoptera > Rhyacophilidae > Himalopsyche > Himalopsyche kuldschensis. The sequence continues at coordinate 21,805,622 of JAHFWI010000003.1, forward strand.
TTTTGTCAATTCTTTTCTGAGCTGCTTCAGTTTTCAGTTTAATATTTTTGAACATATGTATATCATAACCGAAAATTAATTAATAACGCTGTCATTATTATAAGTGATATTGATTTATCTGGGTCAATTGATCATTACGTGTAGATTTTTTTCGCTAATGCTATTTAAATTGGAGTTTATTATAAACACCTACCTAAATATATGAATATTTTGATACACTAACCTACGTATTTTAATTTCATCATTGAAATTTCTACAATGTGACACAAATTTACAAAACAAATTAACTTTAAAATTGATACTGTAGTCTGGTTAATAATTATGATGAAGTATTTCAAAAGAAAAACAATTATAATTGTTGATGTTAAAAAAAAATTACATGTATAGATTTTTTCTTATTTATTTACTTTCCTCAGCCTTCGTTTTCAGAAGTCTACAATTTGATAAAGAAATGACTCTAAGGACAGGGTGTTGAGAAAAACGATAAAAAAGCTTTCTGTTACAAATCTCACAATACGATAGACCAGTGGTTCTCACAGAAAATTGCACCGTGGCCGCATCGTAATCATCAGTGGGCTTACGGAAATGTCTGGTGGCCGCACCACCGTTTTGTTTTGAGTCTTTTGAGTTTCAAGTATGTCAAATGGACCTAAATATGTGTGTCAATTAACTATTGGTATTAATTGCATCAGAAATATTTAATTTTCAGAGTATTTGTTGAGAAATCAACTTATAAAACCATAAAAAAAATAGTATCAATTCTTTTATGAAGCTGTTGGTGGCCGCAGCCAAATCCTCTGGTGGCCGCATGCGGCCACCGTGGCTCCAATGAAAACCATTGCGATAGACCATCTTAGTATGAAATTATCCATTCGCCGAACCGATATCTTAAGACGAAAGGCGTTAGTACTCGGCTATGGTGATCAATTCTTGCTAAAGATTTCTCATTAAACCTTTTGACCCAACTATTTGTCTACAAAGTTTCGTCTAAAGACATATTTCATTTCATTTGTTAAATCTAGCCGCTGTTTATTTTTGACTTATATTGTTTATGCATGTTAACTATTTTTCTTGCGCTTAGATTTTAATCTAATTTGAGAATGCTTTTTTTAATCACGCTGTTTGTAAAAGGCGATCGATATCAATCGAATATAAACGTGTTTTTAAAGAATTCGTGAATTCTGTGTTTATTTGTTCAAGTTTTGTCTCAATGCCAATTCCATAATAAATTGAACGCTAAAATAATAATTTGATAAATGGACATAATTCAGTTTTGGGCTGTGATCTTGTTTTCCTTGGCAATTGATTCACTTCCTACTTTACGGACATTTTCTTCACTTCATTACTCATATTTTTCCAGAACACATAAATGACGTTGGTACGTTTGTTAATGCAGGTTTTTTTTTAAATAAGGGTTTATTTTTAAACAGATCTCTGTTAGTATTTTTATTCTAACGAGTATAACATATTTATGTTTATGATAAACTTCACAACCTCGTTCAGGCTCTTTTTCTCCAATGGTAAAGAAATATACACGTGATGTTTTTTTTTTTTAAATAAGTCAAATACCTGGCGTAAAGCTAACCATTTCTTCCCAGGAAAAGCTAGGAGGAAAACGAGTGTCTACTGAGGTTTCGACGTATAACGTGGGGAAAGCCTTAGACCCCTCGCATATTCATCGGAATATAGCCGTTAATACGATATATTAATCATATTGTTCAGCGCTTTTACAGATGCTGTCCAAACTCCAATTACACACCCATAATAATAGTACTATCCATTAAATGATGGCAATGTTTTTCCGAATTAAACAAAATCAGTTTTGAACAAGACTCTTCATTTTAAAAAGCACATTTTTTGGGTAACATATTGTTTAACAAATTTGCATATCGTTTCATTTTATCAATTCCATTGTTTCCAATGAATAGTCGCTGTTTTTTATAAGGATATCTTCAACTTAATCAAAAAATGCTGTAGATAATCTTCTTCTTTGTCTATTGTCTGTGTTTGTGTCCACAATGCCTACATTGTCCCAAATATGCCAATGTTTCTTACAAAAATACGAACCAAAGACTACCCAATTCGTTGCCAAATTATAAATAGTAATCACTGCCTTTCCTTCGTCTTGTAAATATTAATTTTTAAATAAATACAAATATATCTCTAGTCAAAAATCTATTACTTTACCACTGTGTTCAATAAAATCTTACCATTCATTTATTTAATATCTTTTACTAAATGAAGTGTATGTGGAAACAGATGCAACTTATATTATTTATTCAATTTTGCACCCATTTGTTAGGATTGCATTATCTCAGTTTAAAAAATATTATACATTGAATTCTACAACAGGTTTATGCTATCTAAGACTATTTAAGCATTTAACCATCGCTACCATATGGCGATGGCAGTATAACATATATGGTTATTTATGAAATGTCTTGGGCAATTACGTTTACATAAATAAACGTTGATATTTTATATTTATATATTTATTAATAATATTAAAACACAAATATATGAACCTCTGGACTTCGTTTGAACTGGAAAAAAAAGAAATTATTAATTAAATCGATGTCGATTCAATATTTCTGATTTTATGATTAAAAAAATTATCGTTATCATCGTTCTCTAACAAATTTAAATGAAGCTGACGATTTAACCCGTGGCGGACGAACGTCACAGATGTTGTGTCGGGAAAAGACAAGGCCCGTACGCGTATGTCACGACTTGTGTGACGGGAACTTTCAACTGATGATTAAACGATAAATCTCTTGCACACAGGGGTGATTATTGTTTTAAAATATTGCCTTATCTATCTTGCTACCACAAACTCCTTGAGATTGTCAGAAATAAGAGATTTAAATATAAAAACATCGATTTCTCGAACAGCTACAATTTTTCGATTTTACCCGTCAGTGCGCTTATTCGTTTGAAAGTTCGCGCGAACTCGCGCCTGCGCAGTTCTCATATAATTTCATTCGCGGCTGAGTATGACGGAACTATTTTACGTGACAAGCACTGCGCGGTATTATATTTATTGTGCGATCTTTATTTAATGTTTTTTACTTCGTATTGTAAATATTAATTTTTAAATAAAAACAAATATATTTATTCTAAAAATCTATTCGACTACCACTGTGTTAACTAAAAAAATTATTGGGTAATATCTTTTTTAATATTTAAAAACATTTAGTTCTGATTTGTGATTTGCACAATGCTCAAATGTAATTCAGTTAAAGAAAAATAAAAAAACTTTAACAAGTTTCATGTGCAAAGATTGTAGTATTTGTCGTTATCTTTTCTACAAAATTTATAACTCTTAAAAGATTTAAAAAAATCATAAATTATTATCTCTCCCTAGGTGTATGTGTGTTGAACATTTGGTGATAAATGTCTCGATATTAAATTATTTATGTGTTTCCCCGTAATTAAGCGAGTAATATATGTATGTTCTGAAGTGACAACGACCATCGAATGAGTTCGTCGCAGGGCTCTAATTTGACACGTTTATAAATTAACAAATACGTCATGTCGACAAGCACTGCTTTTTTGTTAGAGATTTGTTTGTTTAATGAATTGTGGCTTCGTTGGAACTTTCGGGAAAAGTGTTCCCAAATTCTTAATGTGTTTGTAAATCAATGTCGATTCAATTATTTTTAATCCCTCATTTTTATTAAAAAATAACATCCGTTATGAAGAAAGGTCAAATTTTTAAATTTTAAATAACAACGCGTGACGGATTTAAAGAATCTGTATTAAAATTGAAATCATTCCGAAATCTATCTACCTTAGTCCATATATTTTATCACTAACAGAATTAATTTTTAAATTAATGAGGCTCAATTTAATTACTCCTTCCTGTATTGGAAATAATTAAGACCAGTTTCGCCAATCTCGAGAATTCCATCAACTGATTGTGTTTTAATTAAGGATTTCGACTGAGTGTGCATGATGGAATTTCAATATCAAATTTGAATTGTTTTAATTTTGTTATTTTTCTTGAGTTTTGTCGCTAACGTCCCGGGTTTCGCCTTTCGGCATCTTCAGGTATTTCAAGTGCACGTATGTACTTAAATTGACGCGTCGTAAACAGTTTTTACCGTTTATATACAAAAATAAAAGTAGTTAAGCCTTATTTCTGTACATATGACAGCTTCACATCACAGCGGTACATGTTTACAGAATTGACTCGTGAATTGTTAAATTGCGGGCGGCAGATTGAATACTGACCTGTTTCTTATATTAACAACTTCAATAACTTTAACCTAAATACCACAATGAGTGGTAAAAATACTCGGACACAAAGAAACTCCAACAAAATGACAAGACTAAACTTAGTTCCAAATCACGCCCTACCTTTAAAAGACGTGAAGTTAATAGATCTCGTACGAATCCCCTCAAAAAAGAGGGTGTGAGTGAGTTTTTGAAATAAACGTACATATTTTTGTGAATTCTTTGCTTATCTTTACAATACAATAATTGAATTTATTGAATAACGGATTTTTGATTAAAACCCCTTCCCGGGCACGCCCGAGTATACTCGGATATTGAAAGTCGTCAAAAACAACATCACGAGATAATTCGGGCAAACTTCATACGAAAATTACGAATTTGATCTAGTCCAAGCAAGGGCTGAACACAGACTAACAGATAAAAACTATGTTATCACAAATTTGTGTGTGTATTTTGCATTTTCAAATGTGTGCATATGTGCATGTGTTAAATCAATTGGACCGGCAAGTGGTTAAGTAAAATGCAACATTATTGATTACATGCTAATATTAAAATATACATATACGTACTATCTTAGTTGTTGTCAAAGTTTTCAAATTGTTCACGCTTGTATGTACCCGATTGTAAATCCTTTGATCATTCATAAATACAAAATAAGCAGCCAACTTAAATTATCTTTGTTGAAAGTGATGAAACATTATATTTTTATTACTGCCTCAAGCAACCGCAGGTGCAAAAGTTTCATTAAATTATCTTTATACCCACGTCAGTTTGCTTGTTATTCTTTCTCTACACGTATCTACCACTACTAAGGGAAAGTTTTTTTGCCATATCTTCATCAAAACGCGTACGATCTGAGTTAAAAATACGTGCCCGAAGCTTACTGGCTGAGCTTTATTTTATTTAATTTTATTGCGTATAAAATCATGATGCATCAGATATTTTCGCCGTTGTCAACCTTGTATGGTTGAAATCAACGATTTAAATAAGTGCACGAACTGTTTAAGTTAATCAATATATGAAAAAATTATAACCAAGTGTTCGCCGAACATACCTAAATGAGGGTTACATTTTTGATGAATATTGATTTGTTAAAAGTGGCTTTTGTAATCCATGTTAATTGTACATGGCATGGTTGGCTTTAGCGATCGAGACCGGGTATGAAGTTGCTTTTACGCGATATTAAATACTGTCTTAATCTTTTTAGCTACTTACTGTACTTCATAGAACTGAGAAGTATTTTTTTACTATTTGTGTGCATGTGAATTCGGGGGTGTCTTACAATCCCTTTCAAAAATGCAGAAATCTTGACGATCTCCGGAAGCAAAAAATGATAAGAATTGTGTCAGGTTTTTAGAAAACGATCCCGTTTTAAGGAGTAAAATATTTTTTAAGGTAATGTCCAATCACATAATAAAATATTGGAAGACCATGCAACAATAACACTGCATATAAAAATGTTTAATATTCCTCATATAATACCTTTTATAATCGAAGAAAACCAGTAAGCAATGGTATACACCAGGCATGGGCAACCTTTCCAAGGTCGGGGGCCGGATTGTCATTCCGTCTTATAGGGCCGGACAAAATTACACATAAGTTACATATATTTAATTCAATAAAACACGTTGCTACATCTTATATATTTTTTATTTATATAACGAACGACATAATATTAATATTACTGATTACAAAATTTGGTGTGGCTGAGTGTGGCTGAGTGTGGAAGTAAGATTGGCCTTGTACTTGAATTACAAGACTCTCCATATGGCGATGATAAATATTGCGAGATTTTCATTTGTTATCCTCGTTCGAATTTTTTTGATTTAGTGTGTTTATCCTCGAAAAAACTGATCGCACGTATATGTGCTGCCGAAAATACAAATGATTTTTCTTGCAAATGCGCGTACATTTGTATATTTTTCATCCACTAAATATAATTTATAAAAATCCGTCAAAGCAATGTTGTTAAATTGTGGTTTTAGAGATAAATCCCCTAAAGCTCAATAAGTTCCATCTGCAAATTTGCTGGCACATTTTTACATCTGAATCAAAGGATGAGCAAATGTGAATGGAGTCTTCGTTTTGGAAGTCAGCAAGCCTTGTATCATACTGCTCTATTAGTGCCTTCCAGTTCATCTCCAAAAATTACAGTCGCGCCAAAGAAATCCGAAACAGCCGTTGAGCCTTCAAATCCACATGCTTTTCAAAATATGGCTATTAGTTTACTTTACAATTGGAAAGGAAAAAAATGCAAATCGGTAAAGATTTCGAGCAAATTTTCGCAAATGAATAGAATTGTGAAGGGTGCGCGGATTTCTAGTGCCACGACTGTATATGTGTTGTTTGTATGAGCTGATAGACTAGGAAAATGATTTAAAAAAAAAATCCTCACTGGAACTATTAATTTATATTTCAATTTTTTTGCCCAGATGTATAAGGGCCGGACAAAATAGCTCGGTGGGCCGGATCCAGCCCGCGGGCCGGTAGATGCCCATGTATGGTATACACCCTATAAACTAAACACGTATGTATAAATTTTAAGCCGTAAAGATTTTTTATACAAAAGATTGATCAAGTACCTATTTCATCATAAGCTACACCAATAACTTAGTTTGCTTAACAACCTGACGCAATATTTTATTTCTTTGACTTTTAAAAATAATTTATTTCAATTCCTAGAAATTTGAATTAAGTAGGGCAACAAAACAATAATGTATATTTCTCAGTGAGCTTTTTCTCCCTGTGTATTGGCAAAAATTCAAATTTTTTCCTTCCGGTTTTGTCATCAATTTCAAACATAGTACTCTTGATATTTCCGAGATTTATTTATTTAAATTGATACACTTGAAAACGTTTTAAATATTTATAATATCATATTCCCATAAATGTTATATATTTTCCGAGCTTTTAATATTTGCAAAGACGTGGATTTTGATTTCGAACAGTCCATTTTTTGCCCTACTCATACGTTACTTTATTACGGTAATAATTGAACAATCAATTTAAAAAAAATGTTAAGTCGCAGAAATCATGTCAATTTGACCTGCGGTACAGCTTAATATGAAGGTTCGCCACTCATTATTCGTTAAACATGATAAATTAATATCGCCGTACGTAGGCGCAATAAATTTCAATAAAAGTCGCGAATTTAGTGTCAAAATGGATTCCACGTAACGCTTATTACACACAGTACATACACCCCAGCAGAATTGAAGGCTTAATAATTTTTTACGTTCAGGATTTTCAGAGTCTTTTTATGATTATAGACTAAAATCAAAACAATTCAATACTCCGTGAAATGGCATTAAAATAAAAATAATAACATCTTTTTAGTACTTATTTCACATTGGATTTATTGAGATTAATATCGGTTTCGCTCACCGCGAGCATACTCAACTGATTCATTATTCAATAAATAGTGCTCGTGATGAGTGAAACCGGTATTGGTATAAATAAATCCAATGTGGAATATGTACTAAAAATGTGTTATTATATTTTCGATGGTTTCGGCGGTAACTTTGTGGATGTTCATTTTAATATAAAATAACTTTGATTATTCCACGTATTGTGCTACTAACTGTGACACGTGTTTCGCCTCTTTCAGAGGCATCTTCGGACTTACTATCGCAAAGTTTGCTTAAGTAATGAAGCAAGATTGATTCTAACATTTTAAATTATGAGATTACAAAGTGGAGTTTGGAATTTTTCCCTTTTAAGGGAAGCAAAGAGGGGGTTATAGAATCAAAACAAAGCAAACAAATAATCGTACTTCTAATGACGTTAAACATTACAAACTTTTTAGCCAATGTGTTTTTTTTAAATATGAACATGTTGTGTTCACTGAATGTATTTTTTGAATTGGGAGGTTTTTTTGGTACGTCCCTCATGATTGTAAATCCAATAATTACATTCTTGTAATAAAGGCCTTAAACTAAATGCATTGGAACAGCTAGAAATTAATAGGTATAATCAATTCAATGACATTCCTAACGAACAGATTACAATTAACACATCACCACTTCTAAAGCCTTTAACAAGCAGCAAGCTAAAAACAATTTAAAATTGATTCACTCGAGACATTGCGGATTTTGAGTTGTTTCACACGATAAAAATAACCCAAAAATATCCAGATTAACGTTCACTTCAGGAGAGGGGATGTATGGTGTACCCTGTCGAGCCTAGGTATATAAGCTATCTCTAATACACGTTTAAATCATAGTTCTGACGAAGGCGTAAGCCGAAATAGCTATCAACAGATATATAAAATAATTTATGTAGAACTAAAAAACATTGTTATTTTTCTTACCGTATTAAATCCAAAAATGAATTGTTTTTTACCCTACATCCTCCAATTTGAATTATATGAACCTTTAAAATGGTATCTCGTGATCGATTAACAGATGTTTACCCTACGGTGACAGGAATGCTTATGGGCTAACTTTTATTCTGGTCCTAATGTGAATCGTAGAGATTCAGAAGCTTATTTAATTAGAGGTGATTTTTACTCATTTGTTAAATTTATCTTTTTTCAAGAAAGTAAGGATATGGCAAGAGATGGACTTGCTGTTACCTAATCGTACACGTTCCTCGATTTATAAGTTTAGTTATGATACTATCATAGTAATTTCGTTTATATATTATACTGCTAAAATAGTGTACTTGTAATGTATACATTTATTTATGAACACACATATTCTAAATTTCAAATATGTGCTGTAAAGAGTTACATTTAAAGTCAACCGTTTTAAAAATGATCGCACATTCAGTGCACTGTTTTCAGCAAACTCCGCGTGACGGTCTCATAAATAATGCTAAATTATGATGAATTTCCACTTGTTCTCTTTGTCATGACTTGAAATTTGCGATGTGGCATCTTCCATCTTTACGAAATACGGCGCCGCTGAGTTGAATTATTAAAACATGAGCTGTTGATCATTTGCAATTATTAATCAAATCTGTTTTTCATGTGATGCAATACTTTCGTTTTTAAAAATATTTTAGCAAAAGTTAATTGGCTGTCTAACGAATCGATGTCATAATATCGGTTTCAAATTTAGTGTCATATTAATTGTATCGATTTTATAATTTAAGTAGAACCAACCTGCCAATGGGAATGCTACTAGAAAGAGCTTTAACGATTTTAAATGGTATTGCTTCGCATGTCTAAAAATTTCACACGGACGTGAGTGAGTTCAGACGAGTCCATTTGTTATGTATTGCAGTTGATTTTGTCGGAAATCATTCGGTTGACTTCTTTGCAAATTTTCAATATTTTTTTTTCTCTTTCTTCTTTCTGTACAACATATCTTTTAAAATCACATTGCAAAATTAATACAATTTAATATGCAAGCTGTACATACAAATATGTATATACATACATAAATCTATAAAAATATCGTTTTCTGTCAATATTTTGGTGGAAGTCATCATCATATATGTACATATAGTGAAAAACTGTCTATGCATTAAATTCTCCATGTTTCTTTTTACTTCAATCCGAACGGCAAAATCTTAGTATAAATATTATAGGTACTATACATTTACAATTTCTTCCTATTCTTAACTAACGTTTTCCCGTGTATAATATTAATAACCCTTTTCGACATTTAAAGACTGAAGATCTACAACGAAAGCTAAGTGTTTTTAACATGTCTCGGATACTTTGGGAATTAAATTTTAACTAAATTTCAAAGTTGAATTACATTTGATAAATGCCAAAATTAGTTGTGATTAATTGAATGTTGAGACAGACGAGCTTTATGCTAAAGCCCCCGTGAGATTTACGCAAACAACGAATAGCATACGATTTAATGAAGTTATTCAATTTTTTTTGACACCGCCACGTAGGCTGCATGCAAGTTAAGTTAAGCTTTACTCATTTCAGTGGCGTACCTTGTACGTAGCCGAATACCAATATGTGGCCCGAGATTTTAAACAAAGTAAATATTATTAACTGTTTATTCTTGTTTGAATAATTAATCGGGACGGCTGGCTTAGTCGGTTATTCCAGTCTAGGGTAAATTACATGTCTTTCAAATAGTTTACAGTGTCCTAAAGAGGTGAATAAATATCAATTCATATCTTTTTTTATTTGTCTGAAATATATTGTACAATGATTTCAGATAAGTCTTTTTTTACCATGTCCTATCCCCACTTGGAGCATATGGACTCCTTACGGAGTTTATCTCAAAATATGTTTTTCTACGAGAACTGCTTGTTACTCAGTTGCTCAACCTCTCTTCTATGGAGAGAGTAGGGATGGAAAGGATACGAGGACTAGGACAGGACTAGTGGTTAGCTAATCGCTGTCACTATGCGTCGCTCTTTGGGATAGGAAAGGTGAGAAGGGATTTTTAACAACATAAACACCCTTTGCCTCTGAGCAGAATCAATTTATCGCCTGAAATTTTCTTTCTCATTCCGGTAATCGAACCCGGGTGGTCCGACACGGTAGCCAACGACGTTGACCACTATACCACGACCGGACGATAAGTCTTTAGGATTTCTTTTTTTTTTGACATTGCTAGGAAAAATATTTTACGCTGCGAAATAGAGCCAGAAGAGTTTGAAGCAGCAGTTGTTAGTAGTTACGCCGTTAAGTACACGATTTTTGATGGTTTGTTTATGTTGATGTGCGGTGAAAAAAAATTGAATTTGATTTTGTCGTTATAAAATCACAACTGCCTAATGGAAATATTAAAATATATGTAAATTAAATCTAATTAATGTCGTTCACATTCGTGTTGCTATGAATTCTCTTGTTGTCAAATGTACTAAAAAAAATAATACTTTAATAATTGCTGTCTCATGACAATGCGCACTACGCCACTTTTTTTAGAGTACCCACTACTCGACTTGAATTAATTTAAATGAATTTGAATTCATTTGTTCAGTCATTCACACAGTGCCAGTGGGCCATTGAAACTTGCAAACCAAAGACACGAGGTCTCGTATTATGGCGAGTGCCAAAAAATATTTTTTTGCCGCTCACAATACAAACTCTTGCCTAATTTTAATTACGGCTTCTCAATACTCTTTGCTCATCGGCCGACAAAACATTGATTCAACACCCACCAAAAAAACAAATTAGGTTTCCACCCACGTCACTGGAATTGTAAAAATTATGATCGATGGTGTTCGAAATTCAAACCGAAATGATTTTAGTATTGATTGATGGCGTACAGCTTAAGTTGTCAAACAATACTACAGGATTAGTGATGTAAGTCGTGAATATTATTCAAGATCGGCAATATTTGCCAAAGAGGTTTCATAATATCGAGCCTAGGCAATGAACGCGAAAATGCGCTCCGACTCATATGTTTGTACGCAAAAAAGTAAAACTTTTTTCATCCCTTAAATAAAAGAAAAAATTATATACGTTAATTGCTTTATTATCTCTGGGGTATTTACAATAATACAATTTTGATTTAATTGCATGTAATAAAAATAATAAAACATTTTTAGTAATTATTTCACATAAAATTTATTGGATCAGGACTGGTTTCGTTCATGGCGAGCATTATCAACATCAGTTGAGTGAAACCGGTCCTGATCCGTTACATTTTATGTGGAATAAGTACTATTTTTTTTTTATCATAATACCATTCCACCAAGTATTGAAAGTGAACACATTAAAAGTGATTAATTGCATGTGTCGGGCAAATATTGTCATGTTGGACACATTCCACCGATTGAAAGATTGTGCCCGACCATTTTCATAATTATTATCATGCTCTTTAATCCTTAATAAGTGCCTGGCTTTCTTACTTTGTGGTCAGCAATTACGAGGCATATTACCAATTTATAAGTCATCTGTGCCGGAAGGGAGCACATATTGATAAATGTTGCCACTTATGAGGGATAGCCTTGGTTCGGGATTGAGGACTTATTTTTAGTTCTTATATCCTCTTATCAAATCAATGACGTTAGTAAAAAACTTTAAAATTCTCACAAATTGTAATTTTTCATATTTTTATGCAAATTTTCGGAAATAATATTGATTGGTTTCAATACCTGCAACGGTAATGGTTTCGAAACGTCGAATAATTGCCACCAATTATAATACAAAGTGTCATGAAATGATGTTTTAATAATTTTATTTTCTTTAAATACGTAATGAATAAAAACTGATCAACGAATAGATTTCTACCGTATACCCAATGACAAGATAACATATTGATAAAAATAACTTATCGTACCCACACTGTAGTGCGAGAAAAGTGCCTTATTTTGTGTGGCTCGTAAACACTTCGACTATTATATTGCTCAATTGTCCATTATTGTCGACTCAATTGTCGGTCCCTGTGGTCTAGTGGCAAGAGCTTTGTCCTAGCGATCTGGAGACCGGGTTCAATTCCCGGCAAGGTCAGATTTTTTCAATTGAAAAAAAAAGAGATCTTGGGCTGGGTGTATGTTATTTATCGTTGATTTTCTGCACAACTGATTTATTACTTATCATCGAGTTAATCTCGTATGACTTTCACAATTAAGAATATTTGGCGCATTGGCGTAAGCTGTAATACCAAATATTTTTTTAATTTATATTTAAAAAATCAAAAAAAAAAATAAATTATACTTTGACTGTGGAATTACAATATTGTACAGTTTTTCTAGCTGCATTTGTTTGCTTTATTGTTATTATTTTAATCATATTAATTATGAATTACATGTCTCATTGTTTTCACATACCTAGTTTTTCTGTAGTTTTCAAGAAATCAATTTAAAAAATAAAAACGTTTTTTTTTTTGAAAATATATGTCGAAATTATTTGATTGACTGTTTTTTTGTATCGCTCGTCTTCATATATTGCGAAATATAAGCATTCAAGGATGCTAGAATTATTTTGCTGTCGAAATTGGTAATTTTTCAGTACATCATCTTTATCAGCTAACGATTGGCGTTGACATAAAAAAAATGGCGGCATTGCTAAACATAATATATTAAGTGATTAGCGTTTTGATAATTCAGTATGACGCTTTTGTTGAATTCTTTTTTTTTGATTATTCGCGTACATATTTAAATGTGTAGTGCGGGAAGCGTCTAATGATAAAAAATAAGTAACATGTAATATGATTGATTTTTTTATGAATCATTAAAACACCAAGCCAAGATACTGGTTTTCAATTAGTCTGTAAATCTATATTTTCTGTTTTGTTTAATTTCTATCATGAGTTTAACAACTTTAATCCTGTTTGGGATTTGGATCCCATAATGCGAATGTATAAAGCGAAATAACGAGGCAACTTGTGTTATTATTTATTTACGTGAAATATTTGATTTTAATCGTATTTACACACTTACGTTGCTTTATTCAATGTTGGATTAAGGTCTTATTAGAATTTATTGAGTTATGTATTTTTATCATATTTCGCTGCAATAGAAGAGAACTCTTAAACTCTTTATATTGTCAAGTAGACCTAAAAACTTTTTAATTATGAATGATTTAAAAAAAATCTTTTCACTTCACAATAGTTGATCTTCTTATGTTTTATCAAAAGATCAAATAATTGAGCAATAAATTTAAAAAAAATGTTTTGTAGAAGTATGTAAACGTCTTCATATTTCGGGTTACATGATTTATTATTTATTATGTATATCTTATCATCAAGTTTCACAACCTCGATGGAATGAATTTGTAAAATATCCAAGCAATATTTTGCTTATTCTTATTGCTATTTGAATCGGTATAGCATATAACTAAAGCTCGTAAAATAATTCGCAGTTCACGAATCATATTAATGGAGGAAGGAACTTAATTATATATCAATTTGTATGAAGAATCGTATTTTTAAAATAAGCCATATTTTTTATAATCACTTGCTAATTTTATATTCAAACTATTTTCACGGTCGACCTTTAATTGCGTCGATATTGCCAAAAAATCTTTTCACTTCACAATAGTTGATCTTCTTATGTTTTATCAAAAGATCAAATAATTGAGCAATAAATTTAAAAAAAATGTTTTGTAGAAGTATGTAAACGTCTTCATATTTCGGGTTACATGATTTATTATTTATTATGTATATCTTATCATCAAGTTTCACAACCTCGATGGAATGAATTTGTAAAATATCCAAGCAATATTTTGCTTATTCTTATTGCTATTTGAATCGGTATAGCATATAACTAAAGCTCGTAAAATAATTCGCAGTTCACGAATCATATTAATGGAGGAAGGAACTTAATTATATATCAATTTGTATGAAGAATCGTATTTTTAAAATAAGCCATATTTTTTATAATCACTTGCTAATTTTATATTCAAACTATTTTCACGGTCGACCTTTAATTGCGTCGATATTGCCTTAAACGTAGTCAAAAAAAAAACAAAATTCCTGATGATTAACCATACGAATTAAAATAATCGAAATGCCCCTGACTTAAGCAATTGCATTTTGTTTTTTAAATATCGTTTAAATTTAAGCACTTATAGGTACATAGTGTGAGTTTATTTGTATATACCCTGTTTTCATATTTTTCATAATTATTATTATGAAACCACTCGATGCGCTACATTAAATTAAATTCTCGCGAGATATATAATTTTGTAGGAGCAAGTCGTAGAAGACTTATTTTGTAGTGTGTCGTTTATACAAAGCTTTTTTGATGGAATAAGTTGGAATTGTTTTTAAAAAAAATCAGAATCATTGTTTACAAGGTTATACTGGACCAATCAATAAGAAATACTGATTTAGTGGACATGAATATCGTAAATAATGTCAAAGATTCTGTGAAGTATACTTAATTTGAGATTCTACGCCATAACTGTTTACGAAGATAGTTTATAAAATAAGAAAAATATATTTAAAAAAAATACTATTTTTCACTTACTCCAAATTTGTCCCAGTATTTCCAAATCTGTCTGAAATAATCAAGCTCGGAAAATTAATATTTTTATAAACAAATATGGTACCATGGTCAATGTGGAACCAGTTAGGGGAGCCGAATTCATGATTTTTTTCCACTGCTAGAATAGCAATGGTCGATTTGTGAAATGACGCGTTGTCCTATTGCTTGATATGATCCCCTCTTCCCACCAATATATGACCGCACATGTCAATCGCCAACAATATTCTCTTCTAAAAACAGATTTGAAACTCTAGTTCTTAGTATAGGACGTGTCCAATTGAATTGGACTAACAATAGTTTAGTTTAGAAGTAAATTCTAATTTATAACGATCGATGATTATCTCTGCTCGGATATTACTGTGGTGAATAAATTTTAAATATTGTGTCTATATTACAGTTCAATATAACATTATTCTAAAAATATAAGTTAAATAATTAAGTTACATATAATAACTTAATACTGATTGAACATTTACTGGTGACACTGCAGTGAAGTGATAAAAGACATCGATCGAACATGGAGAAGTTGGAAACAAAATCTGAGGAGGTTCCATTCCGGTTGGATCCAAGCTTTAAATTAGAACAAAAGTTGCTGGACTTCAAAAAGCAGCTTATGGAAAAGTCAGAAGAACTTAGAAGGAGAGACCAGATCATAACCCTACTCGAGAAAGACCTCGATTGTCGAGATGCGACCATCAGATTTCTTCGCAATGAGCTTGACAAATATAAGCACGTTGTTCAGCCTCTGACACAGAGGCTGATAAAGAAACGCGGAAGTGACGGTTCGGATGATTTTCTCATGGTGGAGAGTCCAGGAGTGGAAAACACGAGAGTATTGGCAGTGAACGAACCTCGACTCAAGAGGACTGCCATCTCTGCGGAACCTTTGTCGTCTCTCTGTCAATCAGGACAAGAGCTGGAGATTGTAAAGATTAAGAAGTCGCCAAAGTAAGTATATATTTATAATTTAACTAAGTTTGTTGAAAACTATTTCTATTTTATAGAATTTATGGGCCCTGTGGTACTTTTCGATATCCACTTTTTTACACAATTTATTTTGTTTCAAAATTGAACTCTTATTGAGTGATAATTGGTTCGAAACTGACGTTTTTATTTTCATTGCGTTTTAAAAACTTCGACAGCACTTCCATGTAAATTTATTCTGTTGGAGTCTCTGACTTACACAATCAATTAAAATCGATCAAACATGCAAATGAGCGAACCTTAGTACGTAAATTTTTGTGTCACACTGTATAAATACTGTACTTTTATCTTATACAGTGGTCTTTAAAGTGATGCGATAAAGTCACTAAAAATTTTGACATTTAATGTCGTCAATATAGCGATAACATTTTTTATATTAATTACGCATATAATTTATATAATATATGAATAAAAATGCTTTTACCATATATGCCCATGTATAATTATTTACAAGCGCAAAAATATTCGCAGCATGAATTGCAAAATACTGCTAAGTAATATCACGTATCAATTTTGTTCTATTCGATAAATATTATAATTATTATGAGATGTATTATTTTAAACATATTATAATTCAAATGGACCAATGACTTTGCATTCACTATTAACAGCACATTATAACTAGTTATTTGAATATATTAGTATTTTCTGACACATTAATCGATTACACTCCATACTCCATCTAGCATATCATAAGATAATATGTATGTTGAATTTTGATTCGTGATATCAGTCATATCACGATTAATTGCGAAAAGAACCTTCTTAGGTCTAATTAATATGTATATTTCATAAAGCTAATATATCACACATAATATGTAGTGCAAATCTGATATAACCGAAACCGAGATCCCGTTATTTCGAATGGTTATAATTTATAATTATTTTACATATTTATGAAAATGTTAACGGCCTATGTAAAATTATTGATGGTCAGGTTAGATTATCACAAAATTAAATCAGACCATGTGTCAAAACAGATCTGACCAAGCAATATAAAATATGACCGATTTAATTAAAATTATGACCATTTAATATAAATTCTGACCATAAATTATTTATTTTTCCCTCTGTATTCTGACCGATACACTATGACCATTTAAAATATAATAAAAATTATTCATACCAATGTTATCACAAATATGTCTGAAACCGTACACACCGTTACAGGAATTGGAGTCGTTCGGGCTTTTACGACATCTAAAACAACGAAAATCTTACAATAATTTAAATGTCTTTACTGGATAATAAATACCACATGGTCTTTACATTAGTCTCTTCGCACATTCTGGCAAATTGTAATATATTTTCTCGAGAATTCCTCTCGGTTTTTAAATAAATCCTCTCATCCATCACTCACAAAGCACACGTCTTCCGAGAGCGTTCCACCTCCATAGAGACGTGGATCATTATTCGCGCGCTGAAATACAAAGCGTGGGCCGCCGAAATTTAAAATTTCGGTCAATCCGAAAATAGACCCCAGGAATACGCCCATTTCTCGTCACTAGATAACAAGCGGCTCAGAGAAAGGAAAGATTTGATTCATGAGCCAATGAGTAATTTTCTATTGTCTATTATATTACTACGATATTTCAACTGTTCCTACCACCGAAATTTCAATAAGTTTGATTTAATAAGGTGAAAAAATAACAATGTATTTTAATTCTACAGAAGTTATTTTATATTTTTGTTGATAGTTATTTCGGCTTACGCCATCGTCAGAACTATGTTTAAACCTGTATTTACTTATTCTATATACTGTATTTTCACCGTATTATAATGGGTTCTACCAAGTAAATGCCAATTCAATCAACACGTTTAATATATATATTTTTTTTCGGTAAAGAAGCTTTTTTTAGTTATTGCAGAAATTTACATATTTTAATTATTGACATGTCTTAATTTTAAATGTCTAAAACTGTTGAGAAGGGTTTTTTAAATCTTTTTAATCACTTTCCAGCTAGGTCTCTTAAATTTTGATAAAAAATATTATTCAACTTAGAATAGTTTTAGAAAAAGAAATATTGTTTTAGCACTCTATTCCTCCGTCCTATCGACCTTATGAAGTAAAAGATATGTGCAGGGGTCGGCAAGGCGCAGCCCACGTGCCGCATACGGCTCTTTGTATAGCCGTTTGCGACCCTTTAGATATCTCCTCCGATGTAACCTTTAATCAACCAGTCTTATAAGATAGAGCCGTTGAATGAACTAAGATAAACTAAATAAAAAATATATCGCTTTTCTAATACAAACAATCTTTATTTGCTATCCTGTTTCCTTGACGATTTCGCTCTTCTGCTAAAAGTCTGACGCGGGGTGTTGGGGGGTGCAAAGGAAGATTCAACCATTTTTGCAAGAGTTCTTTCCTATTCGTTGGATTTTAAAACACTTCTATAGCATGGACTTTCAATTCAGATGTTCGCAATACCAACTGTTTCTCTTCCGTAGTACGAAAAATAGTTGAATCTTCCTTTTGCACCCCCCAGCACCCCGTCACCAGCCGTCACTGCTGACGAGCACGGGGTTCCTAGCTGAATTGTAAAAAAAGGATTTCCAAACGCCTAAGAAATTGAATAACTCAACTGAAACGTTTTTGAAAAATCTAGATCTTTATAATTCTAAGATAACACTAACACATGCTACTGTCTCGATTTCAGAACATATCCAGACGGTCTGAAATAAAATCGTTAAAAGTGTTGTTTCAAAGATATTTCAAGTTGTCAAGGAATCAGATGGTGTATGTTTACGCAGATTTACTTTTTCTAAGGATTTTATTATTTCCCCATCCTCGTAGTTTGTAGTCTTTCAAATGATGACCGATCTAGATTCCAGCCAGGCGCTTGCATTTCACTATAAAACATACAATAATAACTTATTTATCTCTGAAGATTTACTGAATGAGCAAAATATCGTTTGCTTTTTTTATTGCCGTTTACGCTACAAAGTCCAAGAATTCTGTTATAGAATGCAGACGAACACGTGTCAATTTTCAAGAAGTCCTGTGATTCGAGATCAAAAAAATGATCTAAATGTTAATGTCGTTGTTGTAATTTCATATAAGAAAAATGGTTATCCGATGAGTTTCCATCGATTGACAACTTTAATATAAACGTTTATCAAATGAGATTTATTGAATGTCGTTAATTATCTTATTGTGAACAACTAGAAATCTATATTAATTTGGCACGATGCGCATACAATGATAGTGAGCGTGTGTGTGTGTATGTTTTATCAAATTTATATTATACGCATTCACTCAGCGTTGTTAATCGGACGAATTACATAGGCTTAGAGTCGGTTAACACCTAACTTCTCATGATTTTAACAATTACTTAAGAACGATTGATATTTTACCTATTCTTAACCAAATTTCCAAGTTCATGCAATCGTTATTACTGCGGCAGAAAAACTGTTTGTTGAATATTACAAAATACATGGTTGTGACGGCTGTCTAAAAGAATATTTCTGGTTAAAACAAATCCTTGTTGGATTTTGACAAACTTCGACACGACGCCTGTAATTAATAGAATTCATTATTGAAGAATGTAAATATTAATGGAAAGAATATTATGCAACGAATCCGGATATATCACTGAGTATAATGGAACACACATGCCAGTTCTGGAAAACTTCTAACTAACTATTCAATAGATGTATTTCATTTTATCCCATTAATTATAAGGAGAGAAAACAAATCAAAACGTGTATAATACGGCTTGTTTGGTTAACGTTTTTTGTTGATAAGTCTACTTCCACATACCAAACTCATGCTATAAAAGCTATTGAAAGCTTTTTGTTCTTTCGCCCTTCTTGCATCATAGATTTACATACAGCCATTTGTTTTTAAATCATCATTTTTTTAAATATATTTTTATTAGGACTACGCATAGAACACAAAATGGTTGCCCTTATTTTGTTTGAATATAGGTTATTACTTGAATACGTACATGGTAGATCAGTGCACTCTTTGATCCTGTACAAGAACTTCCTTATTAAATTAATCTGGATGCCACTACGTTGATATTGATTGAAATTTCCGGACAATTTATGACGTCTCCGATTCCACAGCCGGGTTTTTAAAGCACGAACAAACAAATGTTTCAAATTTTGAATTTCGATTCATGTAACATAAAGCAAAAAGAGTTGGATTGTAAACTTATTTAGTTGTCTTAATTGTAAAAGTTTTCCAACATCTGAATAAAAAATACAACTTCATTGTCAGATTCAATTTTCGCAATAGCCAAAACCAGGATAATTGTTTTAGCCAAACAACCAACGTTGAGTCTCAGAGACCAATTGCGAAATAATTACTACACTCGATGGATATTAATCATGAGCGAGAACATATTTAGAGATTGGATTATTTGCACAACATTGCGAGTGGGAGCTCTAAATAACATAGAATTTTTTACTTACCAAATGAAAGTACCGCATTGTTTTGAACGATGTTTCGTAAGGTGCTTTTTGCGAGAACTTTCAATGGCAATAATTACATATCGCTCACTGACTACTTATATTTACATGCTACTCGTATACCTACGCCAAAATTGTCTATGATTATAATATATATTACATTTATTATATGTAGATTGAAAAACAAATTTGACAGTTTATAATTAACTGCGACCATGTGATTTGACATAATGTCTTAATTAGCGCAACGAAGCAAACTAGCGAAACCTGATGAAATTCGACGGAGCATTACTAATTCATTTTGACGTCTCACATTCTTTAAATAGATATTATGACAAAAGTAATATTCAATTTAAGACTTCGCTACAAATCTTGGTAAAAAATCGAATTAAAAAAATAAATATAACTGTCAATTTTAGCTTTCACAGTAACTAAATGTTTTGGAAAGAAACCGCGTTACGATTCCAGTGACATAACATGAAGCGTTTTAGGATTCGTTCTAAATAATTATTCATAAGCAAAGCTAAATGATATTACATATTATTCTCATTGTTTTTGACCGAAAATGAAACGGACACAAGATTGTTGAGATGAGTGACAAATTCACAGTACGTATGATGTCTGAAATATTTACTGTTATCTTCCAATAATTTAAATTTAACAAAACGATTCCTTTGTTAATTCATTGTAAATGGATACTATTGTTTGCTGGTGGCGTAGATCAAATTAATCGGAGAGCAAACGTTGTCAAATGGCGCAGATCAGTTCAACCCCCCCATCGTATTAATCCTAAGGCCCAGTTCCTCCGTGACCCTTTCATTGACGGGACTTGAGCCTTTGTTGAAACACTTGTCTTTTAGTACGCAATAAGTATGTTTGTGATATCTGAGCGCAAGTACGTGAATCGATTGACATGCTTCAAATTGTTGGCTCCGACACTAATTGAAGAGTGATTTTACAGTTTCTTTTCGAATCACTAGCAAAACTAACCACAGGCAACTTCAAATGTGTTGGAATATCAAATATCGACAAAAACCTAATGGATAATCGCATATATTACTTTTCAAACATTGCATCGAACGGCTCTTTGATGTTTCAAAGCATGCTTATCTCACCTGCATTCTGAAAAGCAGCTATAGAGTAGTTGGCTAAAAATAAGTAATCCAAACATCCTCTCTTTACATCTACTGAGTATATCATTGGAAAATGATTTCTAGTGATTGGCTTACTTACAACCTTGTGTCATTAAATACTTAATACACTCCAGTATATTTTCATATTTTCCAAAGATGAAGATTGTAAAATATGTACTGGTTTGACGGTATTAAAGTCTCATTTTTATATTTATACTAGTATTGCTACCCGGCGTCGCTCGGACTAAGCGACCAATAATTATTTAATGTTATATCATTCGACATAATTATATCACAAAAAACTAGCATCCAAAATAGAGTTAAAATAAAATCACAAACTTTATTTAATTTCGCCCATTAAAATGTCCAAATTCAAGGAAAAAATCTAATTTGCTGTCAAAGAAATGTCAAATAATACCTTCACGTAAATAATAAACATTATTATTAATAATCAAAGCCGGGGAAAGTTCAGTAGAAGACTAATTTATTGCATTTTGACTAAATGTCTTCGCCGATAAAAACTCAAACATATTCGTTTTTATGGCAACTTAATGACCAACAATGCAAAAGGGAATTACAGACCCACATACATACATACGCCGTTTCGGTTTTATATATAAGATATATTGTAAAGAAAGGAAAACATATTCATCATTGTTCTTTCTTCTTCGTATGCATAAGAATTATATAATGCACTGTGCTTTAATATTTGTTTGAGAAACCATGAAAAAACACTCCGAATGTTTGAAAAAAGATATCAAGTGTATAAATCTTTATCAGTTCTAAGAGCACGCATTTGTATGAGATTCACAGCTGTATACAATTGCCACTCTTAATTTATTTACAGGTGTATTTCTCCATCCATTAATTGGCAAGTAATAAATCACCCTCTCAACGTTATGTGTCATTAAACTTTAACATGATTTTTACGGAATTAATTGCAACGAACTTATTTCTGTGCGGTTTGGTCATGCGATAATTCCATGAGGTTGATTTTCGTATGTTTCAAGTATCACCTCTTAGAAATATGTGTAGTAATATCTTTTCACCATTAAAATATTTGAGCGGATTTTTCCCCATCATATTGAAGATGTATAAGTACAACAATTTATGTAGAATTAAAAACATTGTTATTTTTCTTAACGTATTATAAGTACAAGCTAATTTTTTTTTTATAAGTTTTTTTGCACGGTAGTCGTTGGAACGTATCCCCCGCGCAAAAAGAGGATCAGGTATATTCTTTAAAACATTTAGTGTTATGTGTATAATCATTTACATTCGTGAGGTTTTGTATCTCGCAAAATCGTAACAAGAGTTCCACTTAATTCAAATATATCATATCAATCCCATTTTTAAACCCCATCTTACGAACCATCCATAAAATTGATCGATTCGGATATGGTCAAACATGAATGTTTTAATGCATATGACTATTATCAAATATTGTCGATGTGTACCTAGTTGTTTTTTGAACACTATTCCCGATGAGAGAATCATGCAGAAAGTTATTTATTATATTTGACCATTAAGTACAAAATAATTGTTTTTTACACGTCTGTCTGTATTGAGTTATTAGATACATACATATAACTCGTTACAACTACAAACTTATCATAAGATATTTTACTTTTTAATAATGTCCTTTTTATCAATACAATATTAATTTGAAGCTAAGGTATTGCAGTGTTTTTTCATTGCCATAGTTATCAGAACATCTGGTTAATAGAATTATAGCATCGACGACAGTGTTTAAATCGAGTGCAACGTGACATGGATGAAGGTTGGTAAGGTGCCAATCAAATCACCTCCTTTTATGCACTTTTCCTATACCAGTGGCGTCCTGAATTACAAACAATTCAAAGAAATTACATAAAAATTCAAAGAAAACAATATGTATAAGATAAAAATACTTTTACAAACCAATATGTAAAAAAAACACTATGTATCGAGAAATACAGGTTTTAAAATAAGTATTCGCCCCCCTCCATGGTAATAAGTTTCCATTAAAATCCATTATCGATTAATTATTATTTTCCATTGATGACGCTTATCAAACGATCGAAACACGTGTTACTGATTAAAGAGTGGACTTTAAAAAAAAATACTTTAAAATAACTATGATACTTAATTATTAATGATCACAGTATGAAATTTACATCGATGAAAAAATTATGCGTAAATAAATAAAATGCATATTTTTTTACTGTTAATTTAGTATAATAATATTATTGATGTCAGTTTGCTATGCCTTTGATAACTACAATAAATTGAGACTTGAGTATTGTAATTAAGTTTATGCAAACGTTAATAAATTGAATCGAAAAAAACATAAGGATATGTAATTATGATATACTGACAGAGATTCAAATAAGAAAAGAAAATTCACGATTGAATTGATTTTTTTCCTCGATCCATCGACCTGGACCTTTGTTCGATTTTTAATTTTAATTCTGGCATTTTTATAGCATGTAATTTATAATTAAAAAAATTATTAAACTTTTAAAATTGGAATACTAAAACGATGTTTTATTTTTTTGATTGCAGATCGCGTGAACTTATCAAAGCAGCCATATTGGACAATGATTTCATGAAAAACTTGGAACTGACGCAGATTAGAGAGATTGTGGATTGCATGTACCCAGTTGAATATGCAGCTGGAAGTCTTATTATCAAAGAAGGAGATGTTGGCAGCATTGTGTACGTCATGGAAGGTAAGTTTCTTTGAATTGTAAAAAAATATATCTTTTTTATGAACTGATTTTATTAGGAGACATTAATTTATTGTGTATAAAAACAAAACCTTATCTTATTCACTCCACCAAATATTTTTTTATTGTACTGCCATCTAGCGGGCAATAGTTGTACAGCTTAAATGCCATCGCAACATCGGTGTGAATCTTTACTTAGTCTGGAAGCTTTGTAAAAATGGTTACAGATCGCTCTCGAACACAATTAATAAATATTTTCTCAAAATAATAATAATAATGTAATTTTATTAATATCGATCTTTTTATAAATAATCATATGGGTGTATATTATTTCTATTAAATATAATAGATATTGAATATTCCTCAATATATTACGTATTTTAAAATTACATTTATGTATGGTTATTCCAAACGTATTCCAATTTATGCGCGTGTGTAAGCGCGAGTGCGAGCGTACTCTTGCACGTGTTCAGTTCCGGCGCGAAAGCGCATGCGTAGAAGTGATCGACTTCGAACTAGCCATTCATTTCGTCATTACGAATTCGACTGCCGACGGGTGAAGACGTCGGAGCGGCAGCTAATTGCGATGTTTTTTTTCTTTTCAGACACTTAGATTACAAATATTGTTATATTTTTCAACCATAGTTTGTCAAATATTAACTTTCGGTTTAAGTATGGGGAGGGTTAATATTTTGAATAAATACAAGCAAATATTTCATATCATTTTTAATTTTGTCAATTTAATAAAAAACTTTCGGCTTAACCACATGCAGGGCTTTTTTTTGAAAAAAAAGATGCCATAACTCACTTCATGTCAAGCTTTTTACTAAATAAAATTATATTTAAATATCATTTAAGAAAAATTTCGTCTAATTGATTTTTAAATCTGTGAAAAAAGGTGCCGGAACGCCGTTACACCGCGTTAAATGGAAAAAAAGCCTACATGTAAAGTCTAATCTAAATATTAATCTAAAAATGTATTTATATGAAAAGAAAATAAGCTAAAAAAGTTTATCCCCGTTTTTAAGTTATTAAAATATTGTTCACGACGGCACATGATTAATTAACACACTTTTGGCATATTAAAAAACATCGGTGAGAAACTAAACGGCTTCTTTTGTAAGAGAAAATAATGATAAATTAAAATTCTGCATAATATATACAATATCTACCGGTATTAAGCTAAGATTCTCATTATCCGGGATCGTGGAACTTATTATTCAAATAAATGATAATAGGGGAATATTGGGTTCAATGTAACACTTTCAAAGTTTGTATATTTGAAAAAAAAACAAAAATACCCGTTCAAAGAAAGTAATTCATTTATATCGGGGACACTTATTCAGTCCGTAGTTCTAAGCTTGCAGCCTTTTATTAATAATATTCAAATTCCGTATGGTCTTTCCTCCGTTTCGATGAAAATATAATTATTAAGCCATTCCCAATAAATATTTTACAGTTTCTCGACTGCGGTGTTTATCTTTTATGTTTATCTTACATTTATAAATGAAAAGACCAAAGTAAAATATTTATTTTGAATAAGATACTACAAACCACTGTGGTGCTTTATGGTAGGTGCTGGGTTCGCTGTTACACAGAGATTTACGTACACCCACTATTCGCGAGCTCGTTCGTGTAATCTCTAAAAAGTTGCACAAGGCAGGGCAAGACCATCGCTGTAACCCAACGATATCTTGCCTGTATTATTATAATGAGAAGACATCAAAGAATCGTTATAGACCGAATGCCATTCTTCTCGATGACCATTCATAGGTAAAATTAAAAAGTAAGATGACCTCTTGAACTGTAACAATCGAGACTTCCTGTCAGCAGCGATCGGAAAGGAATGCAACTCGAATATAAAACTAAATTTATAGTCAAAGCAGACGGGAAGACCCTTGACGCAAACGCGCTTAAGTACTTGAAGCTCCATCAAATATTAAATCCATAAAAAAACAAACCCCTGTGAATCGTCAAAAAATCTCTTACAGTAAAAAAAAGTTGACGGTCTTTACAGTGGAATTAAGCTGCACCGTAATTTTTCACGTAGTTAACTTTTTAGGAAGTGTTGACGTACATAAACGTCATTGCCTTCTTTCTTTAGAAGAGTGTGTAAACACTATTGGTTAAACACAGTAGTGTGCGTTAGTGTAATGTATTGAAATATTCAATTCAGTATTGATCCATTCACTCCTTGAAATGTTTAATGAAAGACGGCAATTTTACTCCTGTGATACAACTAGCCCCAATTTCCCTAAATTTCCCAGTGATGGCAAGATTATTTAAGTACGCTCGGGTGAACAGAGCGGGAAAACGACCAGCAGATTCTGTCGTGAACAACTGCCGAAGAAACAAGACTCGTGATCTGGGACTGGGCAGATAAACAGTATCGTGTTCATAAACCCGCTCATTTCGCATAATCGCTGTTCGCTTTCACGTCTGTGATAAATTACGGTATTGTTTTTCGGCTCGTATTCAAGATGATCAATTGCCGTGCATATCTACTGAATGCCAAAGCAATTGATCATCGCAAATACATTGTAGGAAGATTGTGTCCAGTTCTTGGTATTGTGATTTTGCATTAATTTATGTTTACATTTCATTCGCAGGGAAATAAAACCGGTCTTTCTTATTGTCTTTCCTACACCGCAATATTCTCCAGGGACCATATCATTTGCTTTTTATTATATGAATATAAACAAACCACATTTCTTTTTAATCACATATTGTATAATGATCAGGGTTGGTTTCGCCCACCGCGACCACAAAATATGCGGAACAAGTGCTAATATTTATTGCGTTTGTACTTGTTTTCATATTATTGATTGAATTGGCATTTACTTGGTAGAACTCCATCATTACGCGGTGAAAACAAAAATACATTGCTATTTTCTTCTACTCAAATCAATTCTAATGTTTAAACATAGATCTGACCATGGCGTGAGCCGAAATAGCTATCAACCATATATCTTATAATTTTTGTTGAACTAAAATATATTGATATTTTTTTACCGTGTCATAATGCCTTTCCACCAAGAATTAAATTAAAAATATCTTTTACTTTCGTTTCTATTCCTTGAGAAAACATTTTTTCACAATAACGTCTGATGTTTTCAATCACAGAGTTTAAATTTGAATTGATGAAAGTGTTCTCAGTTTTTTCTGATTTCTTACGAATTGAGATTCAATGGAGATAGTATAGTTTGATCTGCATCAACTCGCATGTAAATACATCGCATTCGGGTATATAAAAGCGTTTTCCTTTTTTGATTGTTTTACGGTCATGAATAAAATGTTAATCGTACCATAAACGTACTCACAACTGGTAAATTATATCTAGATGAAATGCAAAAAGAACATTTGAGCGAACGTTTTCTCGTAATGCTCTGACTATTTTATTCTCGGTATAATGTCCCCCCTCAATACGTAAGTGCGGGAACATTTTCTTCGTGAGTCGTGTCATTGCTATCAATTAATAAAGTAAAACAAATTTCCCTAAATGTATTGAGGCTAGTAAAAAGTTTGATTTAAGTGTTGAAAAAATAGAAGCTTTGTGGTATTTTTGCTCTTAGAATTACACTTATCCCTCGATTTACGCGGTACCCATTTTACTCGGTTTCACTTTTACGCGGTTAGGAAAATATCACATTAAAAAAAAAAATCAAACATATTTTGTGACACGTGTTACACAATTGTGAAATACATAGGATTAGCAAATAAAGAGATTAAAAATTCAACATTAAATGCTTGTTGGAGAGCAGTATGGCCAAAAGTAGTTGAACCTGATCATATAATTCCAGCAAGAGATGAAACATTTAACAACATTTTTACTATAACAAAAAGCGTTGGGACAAGGGTTGGAGAATTTGGAATTCAGTGACATCGATGAATTGTTTGTTAATAGTGAAATAGACGAAGAAGAATTGATTTATATGGTGTCAACCAACGAAAAAGAAAATGTTGAAAGTTGCGATGATAGTGATAAAGACATTACTAATAAACCAAATAAATTTACGTCTAAAGACATTTCTGAAATTTTACAATTGGCCAATAACTTAGAAAATAAAGTTTTGGCTATTGATCCGGTTATTGAACGTGCTGTTAAATTTCAGCGAGACCTCAAAAGCCTGTGCGCGCAATACGGTGAAATTTACAAAGACTTAAAAAAAAACGTGTGAGGGGTAGATAGTATTGTATAGGCGGCCATGAAACATTGGCTGCATATACACAACGGGTGGTGCCGGGAAAACATTTATTTTTATTTTGGTCGAAATGGTTCTTGTTTTTAAATGGGTAAAATATATTATACATATATGTTAATTATTTTTTTCTCAAAATAGTCAAAGGCGTAGCAAATGGCCATTTAATAGAATTAATTAAATGGCATTTAAAAATGCTTGACTGATGTCGTGATGCATCCGCAAATAAGAATTATTATTTTATACTTTGTTGATAATAAATAGAGCTGACAGTCTTATTTGGATCAGTGCTTTCTTGAAAGATTTATAGCCAATTAATTACGTAAGATAGAGTTAAATAATATACAATAGCATTGGTCGGCATGAACACACTTATTTAATTTTTACTGACTGCAGGTAAATAAATAATAATTAAAATAGAATTTTGATTGATTGTTGGTTTACTGTCCCCTTGAATTACCCGTGTATCTGCAAGTAGCTGAATTTAGTAATTCTAATAAAAATGTAATTCACGCTCAGGTCAAATATATGTGGGTCTTGTAGCCGATTGGTCAATGAATGTTTATGGGCGTCATGTTCGTTTGCTATGTCTAAAAGCTTTATAATTTTATAAATTGATTTATCTGTACAGTACTAATTCCTCTCACCTATCTACCCGCTACTTAAAATGGAACGTACAACAGTCAACTAATTACAAGTCATTTTCTAGCGTCATAATTATGTATATCCTTATCATCAATGTAATAAAAGATGGTGATCGCTGCGTAAACCAACTTTTGTGAAAATGCTCCACATTAGAAGCGCATATTACTTAAAAATCTTTCTATTTAATTCAGGTCAAAATCAAATACAATAAGAGTTTAAGTATTTAAATAATTTATGTTAAATACAGTGTTTGAATCACTTTGATTTTCTTATTATCGCCCTTGCATTGTGATATATAAATAAACTCGAGATAAAATCTTGACTGAACTCTGAAAATATCAACATTTTAATGAAAAGATATTGTATTAGTAAGGATTCAAAAACTCAAGAGATTTAAGAACATCAAACGAATAAAAGCACACCATTCATTCGAGGATTCAAAAACCTATTGTTTCAGAGAATAAGATCCTTGAGTTCTATCGTCAGATTAAATCTGTGTACTCAAAATATTAAGTATCGCTACATTCAAAAATGTAAGGCCAGAGATGAATGATTCTTATGTTTTTTGTAGCAAATTTTTCGGTAATGCGGAAGTATGACTATAGTATGAATTACATTCTTATTGGAAAAATACTCAATGTCAAACGCATGTGTATCATTATTTTTTTTGGCAAGTGTTTAATAAGATTTATATGTGTATGTTTTAATGCTTGTATAAAATACAGAATACCTTCGTTCTTCTCAGATGCCGTGTCCAGGTGCGAGATATTCATAAATTGACTTCTTCTAATTTGACGGAGCTTCAAGTTCAAAAAGAGGCATGATGGCGTCAAAGTTATTCCAGACTAATTCGTCTCTTAGTTTAGTGGTTTTTTTTGCATTCCCTTCCTTTCGCTGCTGACAGGATGGCGCGTCGCTATAGTCAGCTTACTTTTTCGTCTCTATCTATGGAGGGTCATCGAGAAGAATTCGATAGTCAGTCATGAAAACGTTGTAATAGCGATTCGCTAACCAATTGTCTTATACTAGAAACGTCCTTCTATCCGAAAAAATATGGTTTCGTAGAACAGCTGTTGAAATATTTCTTTTAGTTGTCCACATGCTCTGCATTGCTAGTGGCCGTGCTATAATATACGATTGATAACGAATACGTGCATATTTTTTCAACGGTTTGGTGGATTTTCTAATAGCAGCGTGCTTGAAACTTAACGATGGACATTATTTTTTTTCCATTAACCCAAAAACCATCATCAAACTTTCACTCGTCATAAATATTGCTTATGCGCAATCAAAGTTGTTGTTCTGTTACGATGTAATGACTACAAATTGTAGGACAGTAATATGTTCTATTATTTATCAAAACATTCCATTTGAAATCGAATGTAAAATAATAAAACTACTTAAATTGAAATTTAAAGACTAGATGACTTAGAATGGCACCCGCTGAATACAATACCTGAATGATTTTATTTGAGAGTCCATCCCGTATCATAATAATGTAGTATTACTGATTTTTCAGTCTCCATCGCACAACAAATGACGATTAATTTTACACATATAATTGGGATTGAAAAGTCCGTATGTATGACTAATGTGAATATTTTCAACTGGCCCCGTCCGTAACGTTAGTAACTTTTGTCAGTAACTTTGTGGCATTTCATATCACGTAAGTCGGTACCATCATTTTTAATTAGCCAAAAAAATATATTTACAAATGTTAATCATATATAAACTCATACAATACAGAGAAAAATTTAAGGTACTTACTTACTAAGTCATTTTATGCATTTTTTAATTAAAGTTAAATATTGACAATATCAGAATAAAACGTTCACAATTTTCAACCTAACGGAAATAAACAATATAACAGCAAAAAAAAGAAAATACAAATAAATTAGGAGTAGTATTTTAATTGAAGCTTATTTAGTATGCAAGTATCAATTAAAGACAAATATATATTCATATTATAAATATATATATAAATATTCATATACAAATACATACATATAATAACAATCAACGTGTTTATTAATAATAGTAAAGTTATTTATTTATAAAAATATATGCACATTGAAATAATCACAAATTATGAGTTTATTGTGTCTACAATGTGAAGCAGGATTAAAGCAGTTAACCCTTGCTGGTTATAAGTATACAATTGAACAATCTCTCGCAACTATATTAATGTATTGGTATTAATAATATTGAACGTGAGTGAGTTCAGACGAGTACTGTTTCTTATGTATTACTAGTATTGCTACCCGGCGTCGCTCGGACTAAGCGACCAATAATTATTTAATGTTATATCATTTGACATAATTATATCACAAAACCTAACATCCAAAATAGAGTTAAAATAAAATCACAAACTTTATTTAATTTGATGACAGGCAACATTCTCGCCCATTAAAATGTCCAAATTCAAGGAAAAAATCTAATTTGCTGTCAAAGAAATGTCAAATAATACCTTCACGTAAATAATAAACATTATTATATTAATAAAAGCCGGGAAAAGTTTAGCAGAAGACTAATTTATTACATTTTAACTAAATGTCTTCGCCGATAAAAATTCAAACATATTCGTTTTTATGGCAATTTAATCACCAACAATGCAAAAGGGAATTAAAGACCCACAGACATACATACGCCGTTTCGGTTTTATATATAAGATAGTTGATTTTGTAGGAACTCACTCGGTTGACTGCTTTGAAAATTTCTAATGTGATGATTTTTCCTCTCTGTTTTTACGACTACAGTGTTTTCATCTTGTTTTTAATTAATTTGTGATTTTTATTGTGTATTTACATGTATGTATGTATATATATAAATACATGTATTTATATTTGTCAAATGCATGGCGCATTGGCGTCAGCTGTAATGCTATGATTTGCTTTTTCTTCAATAAATTAATATTGAATGTCTACGTAACACTTTATGCCTTTTAATTTTACATATTTCATATTATTTCTTGTTGATGAATGATACAATCACGGTTTATTGAACTTCTTTTCATGTCATATTATTATACTAAATTATCTTTTATGATAGTTGTAATATAATTAATCGATTTATATCATGCAACTTTGTATGCGGTTAACCGATTGACGTTCAACAAAATGATATGATATAAGCCGAATTCCGAAAGCTCGGCCACAACTATGTCCAGTATAAAATGCGTTAAGTAATTCCATACGGACAGGGACTTCAATACATGACGAATATGTAAATACATACCGGTATTGCTATTTTCAATACCATTATTATGAAGTAAATAAAAAGAGAAGAAAAATAATTATTTATAATTGGTTTGGATCGCAATACAATATTTATTCATTTATCACTTTTACGGTGTTCACTGTCAATACTTGGTGGAATGGCATTATAATATAAATAATAAAACATTTTTCGTACTTTTCCACATAATTTTTTTTAGATTAGGACCGGTTTCGCAAAGAGCGTAACCGGTCTTTTATTCATTTATTTCAGTATTTATTCATTTATCGATACTGGCAGAAGGGTTTAACCTTTCCTTTACGGTCCCAAATAAATCCGATCCGGTGATGTGTAGTCACAACGCTTCATGCAAAGTTTGTGTTTTTATTGCATATATCTGAAAACGGGTGTTGTAAATTCAACTGAGATAACAAGCTCACCGTATTCTCCATCTAGTTTTTTCGTATTTTTCGGTCTCCCATATGTAAATATATTAAAACAAATATTAATACAAAAAAAAAATTGGTCTTAATTATCCTCTAATTGAATTTGTAAATTATTAACTCATAGTCTCGCTCGACATCGTATAGGTAACGCTCAACCCCTATGTCGAGTTGTACATTGTACTCGACATTGTAAAACTTGGTTGGAAAATTATTTAATTTCTTCTAGGAGTTGCTAGAAGGAAAAAATTATATATTGAGGAGTGCAAAGGGTTCTAAAATTGCCATATAGTGGTAATTTCAACATTTTAAGGTCGGTGTGAAATAATAGAATGGTTTCGATCTAAGAAAAGTCGAAACATGTTTTTTTGACTGAAAGCCTTTTGCTTTACAGAAAATAAAAGGTTGTTATAAATACTGTTAATGTATTGTCTTCTTGATTTAAAATATGACTAGTATATTAATACTGGAATATCGTGATAAAAGTCATATAATTACCTTGGTCCCGACTTCTTTAATACCGTTATTGCAATCCCTACATATGTCGCATCACAATTGCACTGAATGTATGCACCTAATTTGAAATGAAAAGTAAATATTTGTTGCGGACCGCTGGGTATATTTCGCGAAATTACGCTCGCATGGTCAGTTGATCGGTCTAATTGAAGCGTTTTACAAACAGCTGGTGCGATTTCACTTCAAATTAACTCATTAGAAAGGAGCGAGGCAGACTTATGAGCTGTAAACTATACATTCTTTAATTATCTCATTCCCAAAACGAAAACATTAAATACTACCTGTCGCTGATTTTCCAATTTCATTCCACAAACGTGCCCATATAATTATTATTATCATATTCCATTCCACGTGACGCGTTTAGTGAAAATAAAATACATTAATCGAACGAAGTTTAAAAAAAGAATTTCATTTGTTTTTTAAGCGTTTTTAATTTTTGAATGACAGCGTAATCGAACAAAATTCTCCAATAAGAAAAGATTATAATTAAATTAATTCAATGTGATATATTTCCTTAATTTATTACTGAATAGAAATATGTATTTATTGATTTACTTGGTAACAAGTACCTACATTTTTTCGAGCGTAACCAAAAACCTACAAATCGATACCATCCCTAATGTAATTAAATAAAGCTTTATTCAGTTTGAAAATGCTACTTGAAGAGGGGAAGCGCGTATCCCACATAGTTACATAAAAAGTGGAGTACTATAGATTATAGATGATAGATGTATAAAAAATATTTGACAATGCTCTCCATGAGCGAAACCGGTCCTGATCAAATAAATTTTATGTGGAAAAAGTACTAAAAATGTATTATTATTTTTATTATGATGCCTTTCCACCAAGTATTGACAAGTAAGGACAGTGAACACCTTCAAAGTAAAATACCATTATCTAAAGCAGCCGTTGGCAATGGTGAGTGCATTGGTCACTCATGATTCATAGAAATGTATGAATGCATATTTTTTTTTTTTTAAATACTTTTGTCAATTAAATAAGTTTTAAGTTTCCTTCACCGTCATATATGTATAAAAATAAAGTGAATACAGCTATTTGTCATTAGTAAGCCTTTTTGCTGTGTCCGTCTTAGTAAAAAGGCTGCCTACCGCTGGTTTAGATTAACAGATATGACGACATGTTTACATGTCGATTTGATAATTCAATTTTTTCATAGTTATACTAGTCATTTCAATACAATGGTTTAACGTAAGATAAGTAAGTTGACGTAGGCCATGTGAAAACCTTAAAGAGAAATAATAATTAAAAGTTTAACAATTGTTGTAATATAAACACCTACGGGAATATAATTTTTAACATTTATGGCATGCACACAACAACCTGTAATGTATTGTTTGTTTACTGACAAAGGACTGAAATTGAAAACTACGACTGTTAAAAACCGGGTTTGTTGTTTGTGACACGCGAATAAACGGCAACACAGCGCGAGTGGGCGAAAACATTCATTTAACTTTCCGTTTCGATTAGAATCAGTTTTTGCTCACCGAACAAAATCTCGAGCAGGTTTTCCATAATTAACAATAAAAAATGTGCCGGACAATTTATGTCTCATGATAAATAGTTTAGTAAACACTATCAAATTAATATAACTTACAGACTTCCCCATTTCTTATTAGATAATATTTTAAATACTCATTTTCATTATGTGTTTGTATAACTATATGTGATAGTGTTTCAAGCAAAGTCTGTCTTCGTAAAGCATGAATATACTTTTCAAAGAGACTGGCTATACAACTAAGTTAAAGCAAATTAAAAAAACAATTGACAGATAGTTACTACTGCCGAATCCATCGAAAATATTTAAAAACATTATCAAATCTAATATGTATTAACAAATTCTTAAAAGACTTCTTTGCGTGACTACCAAATAGCGGAAAATCATATCTGTTAATGTACACTTTCTCATTTTGATAACAATTCGATTACATACTTTTATTGTGCGAGTGTTCAGAAATATTTTTTTAAACACATTTTTATTTAAAAAAGATGCATATTTACTTTGTAAAAAATATTTAATACTTATGACAGTATAGTAATTAATACCTGTCCTGATTTATTCACTTCATATAATCATATAAATTCCTTAGTTTCAACACGAATTCAATCATAAATTATTAATATAAAATAAATTCATTGGTTTTATTAAATTGAAGTTAGGTTGAAAATCTTTCAAGTCTATTTTATATATAAAAAAAAATGGTGGTTGTATTTTCCTGATTAAATTTTTTTATTTTCATTAAGTTATTGCAAACCTAATTAAATATGTTGGTTGCGATATAACTATGATTGCATTTTTCACTTATGTATAAAAGATTGCTATTTTTTTTAAATGCTCGATTTTTTAACTCATACATACGTAAAATAGAGGTTATGTAACTGTATCTTGTTGTTTTATAATTATTATTAATAAAAGATTTTCTTTTGAATTTAATAAATTAAGGAGTCTTTATAATTTCAAATCAAAATATGGTCGAATCAAGTCACAGTGTGCTGTAAGCTTTTGTTTCATATTTGGTTTAAAAGTAGTCATGATTAAAATATATCCATTATTAAAATATCAAGGACAGTTTCGAAACGTGTTAATCAAACATTTTTTTATAAGAACGTGTTAAAAAAATATCATTCAATAAAAACAGTGATACACACACAGTCAAACAATAATTATATTTCGTCACATTTTTCATTCCGTAGCTAGCAAACGTAAATCGTCATGGACGAATTCTTAAATATGTAGGCACGGGCAAGTCGATTGAATCTGCATTCATTTTTTGGCAAGCGGGGCATGTCTGTAATAAATAACTATATCAAATTAATATTACGCTATTTATGTAAATAAACCTGTTGAGGAGTCATATTTGCGGTCTGATTAAAATAATTAGTTCCTTAAATGTTTATCCATTTCCTATATGTAAAATTTTGTATATGTAATATAAATTATTGTGCGATATGTGTACGTAAAAGTTTTATTCTAATAATTGCTATAGTCAACCAGTTACACATTAGCGTATCTTTGATTTCCTTATTTTTAAAATACGCAATGAATTATTAATTACCATACGCAATAATGTGGCGATTCGTGGGTATATTATATACATACGACAGACACAGTCCAGTGGCCAACGCTTTGAACGTGACTTGATGGAGGGGTCCATTTGTATTTTATTTTTTAATTAATTCATCTAGTTGCATTTGTCGTCAAATTTTAAATGCTATGAATCGTCCTGTATTTAACTAATTGGCTAAGGGAAACTGTTTTTTGTGTGTGTTTTGATGTCCCGAGTTTATATAAATAACGATCAGTTTTTTTTTGTTGATATCTCGCTTTTTTGCAGTTTCCCTTTAGTTATCTTCACGTTGTAAGTTTTTTGATCAATCTCCAATGTATTGACAATGTACAGAAATATTGAAATAACGAATGATATACATGTTTACGAAAATATAATCAGATATAACTTTCACTTACATTGATTTATTAAATAAAGTAAAAATATCAAAGTATTTAGTTCCACAAGATAACTATTTTGACATCGCTACGATTGCTCTGATAATGGGGTAATGTCGAAAAGTCTATCAATTTTATAACCAAAGTACTCGTTAGACAAAATATCTTGCATTTTTTAAGTCTTATTTTATGTAGCTGTTTAAAATTAATTATCAACTCAAGAACGTTAAAATCCATATATGCACATACTTGTGAATTGTTCGTCATGTCATAAGGAAGAAATATTTAAATGGTTTTCATTATTTTATAGCCGTTATTAGACGTATTGGATTTAACGTTGCAAAATGCATAGTCGTTGCACGTTGAACTTTCATCATACATTAATTCCGACTACGCTGTACTGCATGCAGTTCATGGCGCATAAGACAATGGTCCTCTACCGAACTAGCGTACTTACATAGTTGCGTGAATAGTGGAATAGTACATGCATGTTTTGATAACTACATTAATAACCTGATGACATTCGCTTCGAAATCTCACGTCTATAAAAAATAGTAATCATTAGAAAGTGTCATTTTTCAATCGACTGAAAGTCTTGCGTTTTCATCGAAGTGTGCAACTAACGACAGTTATTACATGCATGCATTCGTGAGGCTTTCCATATCATGTCTTAAGGTCTTTAAATTATTGTTGAAAAAATCGAAATAACCATTTCCTGACTATTTCGTATCAAATGAAATAATGATACATATAAGTGTGCGGTATATAATTTGGGCATCTTAATATTGAAGGTAAACGTGACTTAAAACACCAGCAGGAAAAGGAACAGCTATATATTTATAAAGTACATGGAATATAGTGAATGGTAATGGTATATTATAATGCCGTTCCTGTAGTCTTTAGATAAATACTCTAAGCTTTCATCCAACTCTGTTGCTGGGATTGAATCTTTAATATGATTTCAAAGGTATATATGCCATATATATTTGAGACGTATTCATATCACCCGTTGTCAGATCTCGATAGTGAGTCGTTGAGGCAGGTCAATCACCTGACTTCTTACTTATCCTTTTATTATGTAATACTTTTATTCTGTACCCTCTCCCAAACAACGTTTGAATGAATAGATATTGGTCTCGCTGTAGACTGGAAGCAGTATTTATTGTATGATGCATATAATAAATAATTATGATACATAAGAAACAAAACGTTTACCGAATGTTAAAATTGGTGTTTCAATTAGCCGTTATTTCGTTATTTTTAAATTCAATCGATAGTAGCAAATAAGATAAGAGAAACTTAGAGAAAACCCCGTTGCAATTGGAATGTTTTTTTTGTGAATAAATATAATGTTTACGATACGAAAACATGAGTCATATGTGGGATTGTAATTACGCAATTTACATCTATAAGGCCACTTTCAGCTCGCTCTGTTATTAAACTTTATTATGATAATGTCTTGGCAATTGACAAAATTGCATCAGTAAACAATATGTATTTGAATAATGCATCACACCACGAGACTGTGCATATTAAATTTTAAACCTTAATAATACCAATAATTGTGAATCCATATTATTTAATTCAATATGTGTATTCTAGAGAAAACGTATATGATTATACAACTTTCATGTGAGCTTCTAATAATGAAACATTTTATTTGTTCATAGTAGATAATATCATATATTGTAAATATTTTTCTTTTGATATTTCATGTGAACCTTTTACTTTTCTTCTAATGACAGACGTTCTCAATAGAAAACCAAAAAACGTGAGTATAAAACATGCTTTTATGACGAGTAATTTACAAAATGGAATACTCTCATCTTTAAAAACAAAGTGATTTTACGTCGTAAATGTATTATTATATTTTCTATTTCACTTTTCTAAACAAAAATCGTCACGTAGACGACTTCTTATAAACGTAATGTTTTTGTTGTTTTTTCCACTCTTTACGATACCTTGTCATCAATAGTCATCAGTAAAATAAAAGTGAAAGTACTACACATTAGTCAAATTTTGATGATGTGTGATGAGTATTTAGTAATAACTTGAATGGTTTTTTCTTAGTGCTAATTTATTCATTTCTTCTTACTTCTTTTGAGCAATCATATCTCACGTATGCTATTCATTTTATAAAAAAAACTGCAACAAATTCAGAAATAAATAGGAGACAAATCATTACTATTCTTAAAATAATCTTAAATAACATTATGTACTATTTAGAAATGGGATTCAAATGAATCGTATGAATGTAAGTATTTTATGATGTCATTATATCAAAAAGTACTAAGCACGATACCTATTCATACGTAAATATATATGTTTTGTAACCATGTTCACTAACAACGGAAATTATCTCAATATAAGTTTTTCTACGAGAGCTGGTTGGAACGAAGTCGCTGTTTTAAAAGTATACAGCGCACAACTGTTTTGATTCATAATTATACAACAGAAACACATCGCCAGTACAAATGAATCTAAATTGTGATAGATATTTGTTATCTTGCTTGAAATATTGTCGTTGCTTTTCTGCGTAAAACATATTGCTTCAATGTTAAACCGCGTACAACTTTCGCTCAATAATGATAATTATGTACAATGAAGATGTATTTGAACATTTCCTCAGGCCATTTTTGGAAAAGGGAAAGTTCAATCATTATCTGTACACATTGCAGGATTGTGCAAACCTTTTGCTACACATAAAAACCGTCTGAATATATTATATCATGTCTTTAAATCGACAAAAGTATTTTTACTTTTGTGTTGATCCGTAAGTAGCCATTTTAAAATGCTTTGTTAAACATGGTGAAGTCCACGTATTATAAAATAGTGACATGTGTTTCGCCTCTTTAAAAACATCTTCCGAATAACTATCGCATGGTTAATTTAGTAATGATTCTTACACAATACGTGGAATAAACAAAGTTTTATATTTAAATCAATTTCCACATACGTAGAATCCTTCGAAAGTATTGTATTTTTTGTTTGAAATTTTATATACAATTTGTATTTTGTTTCTTTTCGTGTAAAGTATTTATTCACCCGTTTTATTATGTTTTAAATATCATTTCACCACCATTTCACGGCAAATAATATTGCATAAAGAAATTAATATTTGTTTATATCTAAATATTAGGAATTTCCAAACTAGTAATGAATTTAAATGTTTTTATCAATTCAAATTAACCATTATATTTTTATGTGCGCCGAATAATACTAATCATCTTTTAAAATG
The DNA here is from genome assembly GCA_028554975.1 of Himalopsyche kuldschensis. Taxonomy (NCBI): domain Eukaryota; kingdom Metazoa; phylum Arthropoda; class Insecta; order Trichoptera; family Rhyacophilidae; genus Himalopsyche; species Himalopsyche kuldschensis. The sequence continues at coordinate 21,845,664 of JAHFWI010000003.1, forward strand.
TATTATTTAAAATAAGCATTGAAAAGATTTTGAAAAGGCATACTTTTCGTGCCAAACGCGTCACGTTCGCCGCAGGTTGGTAAGCCTCGATTATTGTCTGAACTTGTGGTTTGACCACGTTTGACCTAGGATCGGCTATTTACGATGCTCGGGTCATCAAAGTCTCCAACTAGCCTTAGTTTTACATTTTATTACAAGACAATCTTACTTATTCTAGTACCGGGAACTTGTTTTTGTGATGGAGTGCAATCAGCGCCCTCCCAAAAAAAACACTCATCGGCATCTTTAATGCAATCCGCGAGTACTTTGCATTCTGTACTTTCTATTTAAAACTGGACAGAAAGTTGTACAACTATATTTTTACAATCAAGATTATTGTGCTGTAATTTATAACGATGTTGATATTAATTCTCGCTTGTTTAAATGTTCAACTAAAGCTGCGAATGTCAAGGGAAAGTAATTTTCATAATAATATATTGTTTTGTATCAAATGGAAATAGAATTGTTTTTTCATATTTTTTTTGTATGGAGACTTAACCAAAATATTTATGTTTCAAAGATATAAACAACCTTAAATATCTACGAAATAATACCTTACAGTACTATAAATATTTTATTGCATCTGTCAATGATAATAAACACACTGACGTCAAATTTATATCCAATGTTGACATCAACTTTTGTATTGATTTTTTTTTGTGTGTTCAAAACCTCAATTCTCAATCAACTACATTCATTACTAAATCATTATATGTAAACTCGTCTTAAGACCGTAAAAATGACACGTGTTCAACAATTATCAAATTTGATATAAACTACATATATCTCGACAGTGGTTGAAAAATTAGTGTCTTTCAACAGATTTAGCAATTTATGCTATCTCTGTAATGTTTTATTTCCTACAAACTCGTGTCTTTTTTGATTCTAAAAACGGGACATCTATGAACTGAATATCAACTCTTTCCCAATTTTATACTTCTTGCCTTACTTACATTGAAATGGGATCAACTCTAATGAAACATCTTTAAAATTTTCCGTCTGTCGATATGCTCTACATTAGACATGTTTTTTGTTTGGCACAGTTACGCTGAATACACAGTTCTCTAGTCCTTACTGCCTTCATAAATAAAATAAAAAAACACATATTCTGAGAAATGCAACATAAACTGCGATTTCTAATATGATGATTAGTAATATCGTGGAAAAATGAATATGCTCTCGCTGAAATGTTGTTTTTATTTAACTATTCAGAACATATTTTGAACGTCAGTTGTCTTTCTTTTTATGGCGGCAGTTTATTCCAATATCTAATTAAATCTATTTAAAAAAACAGGATATTTTTATTTAATACCATTATTTAAGTTTGAGTGCCCGTAAAAAAAATGGCCAGCGTTTAATTGTTATTGATAAAATATCGGTAAAGATAAATAAAGCATAAGGTTGGGATGTATTTACAACGAGGCAATTTTGTATTTATTCTAAGTGATGTTATAAATTGTTTTTAGAGGTGAAGTAACATCTTTTTGTTCCTATCTATTGTGTGTAGGCCAAAAGTCGTTATTATTCGTAATTTGTATAAAAAATTCTTAGCGTTTATTATTAAGCTTATCTAATAAAAATTCAAGTTTTCTGTTTACACAGAGAATGCCAAAGAAAAAAATGTTAAATTCATTAAAGAACCAAAAACTACCAGATCCACTTTATTAAAAAAAAATTGGCAATTAGTTGTTTTACAAAGTAAATTATTAGTTACATTTAGTATCGTTGCCCACCTATACATTAGAATCATTAGATGGTATATGACACCAATCTTGATTTGTGTAAATGACACTGGTCCATGTTAATTACCATCTCAACATTCAAAATTATGAAACGATGCAAATTTTTGGAAGGATTCAAACTAATGGTTTTACATTATGTAAAATATACCCCCGCAATCTGTATTCGAGAATCTCAAAGGAGACGGCTATAAAAATATTGTTTTACGAAGACCGTGTATTGTTTTATTAAAATGCATGCCGCCATTTTTAACCGTTGTATGTATGTATTTAAGTGCGTTTGGAAAACAATGATATATCATTGATCGCATGGTTTCGGAGAATTAATATTTTATTTTCGTATCAAAATACATCTAGTGATGAAAAATTGTTTATCTGATAGATTTTTTACCGTAAGAAAGGTAAATTAAGGTAAATGTACCAGTAGCTGACCGTTTAAGAGAAAATTTCAACAAAAAATACGATTAAGGTTTAGCATTGTACCGAATGAAGGCAAAGCAAGTATACTCATATTGGATCATATGTCTTAATTAATATCGTGTAACAAAAATTACGAAAAGGCCTGTTTAAAAAAAGTTGTGTTAAATTATTTGAAGTCATATTTTTGTTTCAGTAGTTGACCATGTCTAATCAGGGGGCTTTATAGTGAACTTTCTTTCAGGGTTGCCTCAAGGCTTTCTGTCACACCACTCTTGGTTGAATCAAGTAGCAATGGGTGGTTCAAGAACAAGGGACACACCGTTACTAGATTGATCACCTAAGAAATTTGAAATAATACACTTTCCTCAATAAGTAGGTGTTGTTTTCAAATGGCCACCCTGGCACTCCATTGGCCATATGGTGATGTGTTAGTGGCTCATTACGACCACAGATACCTTAAATTGTTTTAACTTTACAATTTAGAGCAATCCCGCATCTGCATGTCCTATTTTGGGCCATTTTATTCTCAAAAGGTCAACTACTGGTACATGGTCAACGACTGGTACATTAACCTTAACGTTAGTCCAATATGTTTAGTATAACCTTTAGGGTTCATTGATCATTTACTCTCACACTCATATTTACGGAAAGGTAATTGGTTTTTAAAAGAGAGCTCTACCATTTTTTTTTTAAATATGAATCAAATATTTATAACGAGTTCACCACGGTTTTCTATATTCATGCTTATCGAAAATAATTACTGCAACGTCTATTAAACCATTTAACCCGAATTTAGTTTATAATATTTTGCGTGAGGAAATAACACTTACATTACTCATAGTTGGCCTAATGATTCAGACTTCTCTTCAATGCTTTATTTTCATTTAAAGTGTGTTTCCCAATATTTGATACAACCTACAGCGTAATGGAATAAATATGAAAATTTAGAGTAACAAAATAACCTTCATCATTATGAAACAGAACTCCTACTATCTTTTTGTCTTTGACAGCGCTCAGTTGTTTATACGAGATGAATTATTGCTATTTGCACAAGTGTTTTAATTTCATTTAGGTGAATTGTTTCAACAGTAATTGTTGCGGAACGTTACCATGATGTAACTAACTGCCAAAATATTTAATTGTCTTGGTAATTTCATTCTTGTCATTTATGATGCTCTTTTTCTATTTCATTTGTAATTAAACCAACAATACATTATTTTATGTCACTGAAAATACAAGAAAATAATGCCGCATTGCTAAAAGTATTATATTGTTCGTGATTGGATACATGTGTATAAATATTTTCTTAAAAATATAACACTAAAGAAGTGATAATTATGACGTTGAGTTACAATATTGATTTGTGTCTCTATGTTATATTCTACTGTAAATTCACATCATATGGAATAAAGTCAGCTTCGCTCATATTAGTTTCATTTCAGATGAAAGAAACCTAAGACGCGTCAGCTTGGTTTATTAAACAAATTTGTCATTTTTGTATGTATAATGAAAACCGTTAATTTTCGTTAGAAATATATATTTGTCATTTGAGTCGCCAGTGGCAGGGGCTGTTCGGCTGATGAATGCACTGCCTGTTGATGTGGACATCTTCGGCAGTGAACTTGGTTCTCTGTTTATATTTTTTTTCTTTTTATGTTACTAATATGTTTCTGTTCTGTTTCATACATTTGTTTATTTTATTATTTTAAATTTTTTGTAACATGTTTTGTGATATTTTTTATTGATTTGTCAAATGCATGGCGCATTGGCGTCAGCTGTAATGCCATGTATTTTATTTAGTTTTTTACAGTAAATAAATATTTATTTTTAGCAGTAAAAGAGCAATGCCATCTTACGCGAGCAAAAGCTTTTAAAAACAAATTGATATGTTTTTAAAAAAAACGTCTCAGATAATTTTGATATTTTTTACCATTTAATTCTGTTTAAAATTTATCTAACGAGTTTAAATTCAAATAACATGAAGTGGTTTTATTAAAACAAGCTAATATTTACGCAAGTACATTAGCATCGTAGAAAAATTGGCATCAACCGCACAAAAGTAATTTGGCCGATGTTTTACGATTTCCCGGAATATCCATCTCACATCTTCAATATTGCCTGCTTGATGCTTCTAGCGCAGATCGATTCACTGTAATACGTAATGAAATGTATTATGCATCGCATTTTATATATGAAGTTAAAGGTATCTTTTCATATACTCATTGTCCGACCAATCACTTCTAAGGTATGACTATTATTTGATCAGGAGCGAACTCTTGATAGCAGATTGTTATTATTTCATTAAGATTTTCATTAATACAATATCCGTAATAAGTACTGTGAAATATAATTAATTTTGTAAAGCGATTATGAAAAACTATGCCAAGGTTATATTCCCCATTTTCCTTGCATTTTTTTGTGGTATCCGGTTTTATTTTAGGTTATTTTTATTATATAGGTGACGAGAATCTAATTTAGTTTTATCAACAAAAACCAAGGCCAGTTAACTCTTCTATAGCGATCAATTTCGATAAGAACATGTCCGTGGAAAAGTTATCTATTTTAAATGAAACCATTTTCATGACGACGACAAATGTTTTTTTTTATTGGAATGTATAAATGTACATCTTCTGACAAAAATGAAACTCGTATCTTCAAAAAATTCACTTTCGTACAGACAGTTATATTCATCGAAACCCTGCCAAGTATTTCTTATTATATCTATGCTTAGCCAACCATTTAATATGAATGACTTAGCGAAAGGTGTGATTACTCAAACTTCGTGGGGGGGAGTGTTTGGTCCTTATTTGTTTATTTCATGTTTTTGTCCGGAAAAATCACACTACTGATTACTACGTTTTTTGTTCTTGAGAAATACTGTGTATAATTAAATCGTATTCAAACTATCTTTTCGGTAGTATTTTTTTTTTAAAAACGGTTTTGGTAAAAATTTTCTCTCTAATTCATCTCTGGTAGTTTCTTCAGCTGTGTGTGGTGGCTACAACAGCCTTCCACAGATTTCGCTCACCCGCCCGTACGTTGCTGCAAGTTGCTTAGCTGCATTCAACTTCAGTGACGGCTTGACCACGTTCGACGTCGGTCGTGCGTGCGCTCCTCCCAAAAATTCCATAGAAAGTCTATCGCGCGAACGCAAAACTATATATGTACTCTTTGTTCTGTCAAACGAACAAGTTTGGAGATTATTTTTACGCGTTGTTGACATATTCGCCGATGTGAACTGTTCCGAAGTTAAATGAATGTTGTTCTTCGAAAGTGTTTATACAAAGTTTCCAAAAAGTGACAGATGCTGTTGCATGTCAGTTTGTTAATGGGGTTTTCTTGTTTAACTTGTTTCGCTGATATCAAGTGAGATGTTTTGAATGAATATATTTCGGCCACATGTAACTAGTTACACACAAGAAATGACACTCGCAACATCCACGGTAAAGATCTGATATGCTTTGCTGTATATTTATGATCAGTTTGTATTATGTGAAATGTATATTTTATCGTGAGGCGAGCCGGTAGAATGTTAAACAAAATTCTTATTGATTGAAAAAAAATTGAAGACATTTTACTGATGTTAGTTATCTGATAACATTCATATTTTATTTTTCAATTACACGTGTAAAAGCAACAATAATGATCGGTCCTTTAAAATCAATTGTTTTTTTCGGAAATATGTTTACAGCATTATAATCTTTTTCTAATGCCGCAAAATAAACTTTGGAATCAATGAAACTGATAATTTATGTGTGAAATACGAAATAATTAGAATTACCAGATTTCAAATTTGTTATTTAAATAATCGTTTTCATGTCTTGATAATATTATACTATGATTTTTATATATATATATGTTATCTTTCGTATTTCGCACAAAGCATTGTTTTCTCTGTTACTCATGAATGAAAATGTGATATTTTACCATTCGTAATTAAATACTCTACATATTTGCTTTTTTATCAGCGACATTTAGTAAATAATTGGCAAGAGAAAATATATGCTGTTAGTCAAGAATATATTCATATTTTATTATGTAAAAATCGCTTTATATATTATACAGTCATTATAAAAGTCACAAAGATGACTAATGTCTGCATCATTTCGTTTGTAACGAAAAACAAATAATTATCGCTGTCTACCTAATATCAAATTAATTGAAAGTACAAAAAAACATTATTTATTGTTCTTCTGACAGAATTAATGGATTACTTGAAATCATTGAACTTCTATAATTAACGTTTTTAGTATAATCGATTTGCATTGAAAGGAATCATTCGATACAATTTATTGAGGGTTAAAAAGCAATACGTTTTGGCGTATGTATTGTGTAAAAAAAAGAAACAAAAGATCGTCAATCAATATTTCCTCAAACACGTTAAATTGTTCTTCGCGGTTCGAATGAGCCGAAAAATGGCAGCATAAAAAAATCAAGACGAAACACAATAATAATCGACAACCCGAAGGCTGGAACGCCCACCGTCAAATTTCCTGTATTGTGTCATTGACATCGATAACAGTTCAACAAGACATATTTCCCATTTTGTATTTATTGTTTTAATAATATGCCGTAAGAGTCATAAGTATTATACATATAAACAATATTATTGTCAGTTGTAGCTTCTATAAAAACGTATACCACTTGTAATATAATTGAGGATTTAGTTTTAGACTGAAGGTGCTTATTGGATTTTTAATATCAAATTTGAATCGTTTGAACTCGATATTTTTCTACATACATACGTCTAATGAAAAGTTTTTGTGCAGATCAAGGTTAATCACATTTATATTTAAGCGAAGTAGTTGACTATGAGTTAAAATGTTTTTATTTGTTGAAAGTAATAATGTATTATTAAACTCGTCTTGTGAATTGATAAGAGGCGTCCATTGTCTGCTTTAATTTGTATTTTATTTATTCATTCTGCCATCCATATACATTGTTTAATATACAATCACTCTTACATCAACTATTTGAACACCGTAACCGGATTCCGATCTATTCTATTTTCAGACCGCTGAATGACGATAGAGTACATTCGAAGCAATGTGACAAAATGTGAAAATTCCTAGAATTATCGTCTTATTCAGCTTGTATATATTTTTTACATCTAAAAGTTCACCAATGTACCAATGGATACATTCTGTCTGTGAAGATCTTTAATTAAAACCAACTGATGACAATTTTAAATATTTTCCAAAAATGATACAAGCATAAAATTACACACTGTTTTTTAAGAGATCTAAATTATTTAAAACTGAAGTATGTCGACCAATTTTAGTTATATTAATGTGATTTCAATTCATTCTACATTTACAGATCGTAAATTAAAAAATTAATTGTGGTTGGAAGTGAAATAAAATCGGATTTTCTAAAACATATATTCTACGTTTCGTTTTTATTAATACAAGATTTAGTTTTGTTGGTCCAAAACTGTCTCGTTAAAAACACATTTACATCACTTTTGGTGCTTGCTGGAATGGCATATGATTAAAAAATATCATTTGATAATATTAACACGATTATTAAATTTTGCACGATTCCCTCGACGTTTATTTCTGATTTCATTTCTTATCTTTTTAGAGGTATGTATTAAGTTCTTTAAACTGTATTGTACGTTTTAACATAATAAAACTACTGGTTGTTTAACGGTTTATTGAAGAAGTTTACTTAGATATTTTTTACTCCGAAGAAATCTAAACAAATATGGTCTTATGAAAACGAAGAAATCAATACTCAGCGACTGCTTAGCCACTTACCACTCTTTTCATTGATAAGTTCTTACCGTATATATTTAGTTGCTTAGCTGTTCAATAGCAATTTAATGCATTTTGACTTTGGACGTATTATTTAACACCCAATATATGCCTAATTATGATTGATAATGATATGGTTGATACAATTCAAATCCAGTTTGTAGATTAGTTGTTTATGACCCGTAATGGTGGTTATATGGAAATACCAAGTCATCATTCGTTGTATGTTCTATGTAAGTTGTTAATTTGGTTAATTTTACTGGAAACAGACCCAAACTATTACATTACACGTTTGACTCACTAACTGTTCACTCACATTTTTTTTTTTTTTGATTTACATTAAATATATACTAGTTTTATAACAATATGTTCTATTAACGGAGTGTTCATGGAAAATACCTCTTTCTTGTCGCTGTCGAATTGTGACTTCTTGGTGGAAAGGTATTATTGTATGTTCGCGATTTTCAAAACCGGTCCCTTTCTTTACTTTACTTTATTGAAATCTTTACGTACGTCTAGAAATATTGGATTTTATTATATTTAATTCACGAACGTGTACGAAAAAATTGACAGTTATCAAAATAAAGATTTTTTCAATTACATGATGTAAACACGATATTATTATATTTTATTCTCGTTTGTAGTATGACATTTGCGTGAGCATATGAAACTGAAGTGGTGATCACGTCCCTCGTGAAGAAAGTTAGCACTTCTAAAAATGTCGATATTTAATATAAATTATCCGTGCGTACATAGTTGACAGAATTTCTCCTCTGCGTACCTGCTTTATTCTCGGTAAAACGACTCTGATATTGCGACGAGTCAAACAAACACTCTGTTGGTACTATGATAAAGAGATTTTATGAGAGCTGACCGATCCGTAAAATATATTATTTATTTATGACGAGAAAAATACTAGTGTATTTATCCAAGAGGAACAATGCTTAGGGGATGTTTCACACTTAAGAATTGATTTTCGGCTGATTGTGCGGGAGGGGCGACATAATTTAATTCCAGGCTGAAGAAACTTTTTGCCTGATTTTCACAATGTTAATGGAACTTAAATATTTATATAAATTGAAGTACAAAAAAACGAATCCATATTAGTTTAATTAATAATGTTAGAATATTTTCTGTTATTAGACAGGGCAATAATAATTGTTAAAACCACCGTATTGTGAGAAATAATTCAAATTTAAATGTTGTTCTATATCCGTCGAATAATTGTTTCTGCCAAAATATCGAAGTTTTTATACCTATTATTATCAATTATTATGAAACACGTGTTCATATGAATATGATGTTTAATACTAATGTTCAATTATTCTAAAAATTCTTTTCTTTTTACTGTCGTTAAAAGTAAATAATATGTATAATATCTTGTATTTTAAGCAGGGCGGTGGAGTCGGAGCTTTTTGGCCGGAGTCGTACTCGGAGTCTGAAATTTTGAAAAGTTTGAATATTTTATTGTTGAATTTAACGCGTTAAATTTGGCTATTGGCCGAATTGGTAGGGTTGATATGTAATTGAATACACATAAATAGGAAAATTAGGGGAAAAAGGGACGATATTAACCTTTTTTTAGTCGGAGTCGTGGTTTTGGTAAATGCTGGAGTGGGAGTCGGACTTTTTTTTACCGACTCCACAGCCCTGATTTTAAGTCTATGTATAATTCCTAGTAGTCAAGTACAGCATTGAATCGTCGATCAATAAATTCCCAACAAGGTTTTGATTAGATTCGAGAAAAGCATTCACCTCACCATATTTGTAACGCGCAAGAAGTAGAAAAAATTGCATCTGATGAGCTTTCATACCAGGTACAGGCATCGTTATTAGTTGATCAACACACTTTTATGAAGTGATTATTAAAAACATATCGATTGCTAATATTAATGATTTCTAGCTGTAACCGTATCTTGTAGCGTTATACATTATTGGTTGCAAGATGATGTGATAATTTTACTCATCATCTGACATAATTTGAACAAAACAGTTATATAAGAATATCACTACAGTTATCGATTTCTTATTGGCACTTAGCCGTAATTTATTTGCAATTAAACTATCATTTCTTTTTTGTTATATTAATTGAGTGTTTTTATGCGACTTGTCTCAAATACATTCATTCAACATCTGCGATCTATACAAAAATCGTTTTTATAATTCATTTAAGTGTTACACGAATGTATTTTTTCATGTAAAAATAATATAATGCATACCCATGAAAGTTTTAGAATATCTTATTTAGCAGGGATATTGAAAAATGCGGTTTGCAATTTTCTCTGTATTTTTATATATAAAGTAATGCTATGGAAAGGATTTTTTGTTCATCGTTGTAACTACACCTCGTTTTAATGGGTGGACATGTTTTTTTTATTGAATATCCAATTAAATAATTCAATTATTATAGATCGTAGAAAAATTGCGCCTTAGAATCATTAATGTGACTAAATCAGCAGAGGAATTTCAAGAAAGCCATTTTTACTTTGTTACCATACATACATTGAAATGCTACTCATTTCAATAGAAAAAGATTTATATTTAATATAACTTTTTTATGTCTCGTATTGTGAAGTAAATAGTGACACGTGTTTCGCATATTTAAGAAGCGTCTTCAGACTTACTATCGCAAGGTTACTTTAATCATTCTAAACTAATTCATACGCGATGTAACCTTAATATCGGTAACTGTAATTTTGTATTAAGCAGACGTTCCACAAAGTAGCCGACGAATCCATCGAAAGTATGGCTAGTAAATTAATTACTAGGATTGCAATGTCAAGAAGCCGTCTTACTTACACAGAACAAAGAACTGCTAAATTATTATATGACATTTACTTTATGGTGTTAAACGTTAGAATAATGACAAGATGGTATCAATAAAGAACTGCATCATAAGCTTAACGTATTATATGAACTGCATTTAACTATATGATATTTGTCTTTATGGTGTTAGACGTTAGAATAATGACAGCAGATGGTATTGGCAAATTGGACAAAAAAACATCACCATTTTTCAGAAAAATGCTTAAAAACGCGTCCTGGTAGCCCGGAATGACATCGAAATTTGCAAGGTTTATTGTTAGCTACACTCATATTAAATTTCGTTTTTTATTGGACAGGCTTGCAAGCTGTCAGCTTTAATGATATTGTTAAGTTGTTTGAGGATTGGCTCTCGACGATGTCTTCCTGTCACCTTGCCATATACTTAACACCTGCCCTTCTTTGTTGAGTTTACCTGTATCCGAATCTGATACCTTTTCTAGCAGGTAGAGAGTTCTTCTCAATTTCAAGTGTACCAATTTAACACACAGTCTTCTGATTTTGTTTCTTGTTATTTTAACATTCTTACAAAAAACATTGATGAATAGTTTTATTTTGATGCAGCATCTTTTTTTCATTCTTTGCATATTTACGATACCAACCATAAAAGGATTCGAAAGATAAAATGATAGGTTAGTCAGATTTTTTTAAATGAAGCGATCCTTTTGTAATAAAATATATCAAACCCTAAATACGGTAAGAAAAATAACAATGTATTTTAATTCTACATACATTTATATAGAATTAAAATGGACTATTATAATGGAGTTCTACCAAGTAAATGCCTACTCAATCAATATATCAAACACGTTCACATTTACTTTTAATGCATATTCAAATTTATCTGGTTTTCGAAGCAAAACAGAAAATTTCATTTATCTGTACTTCTTATTAGTGAGATATATTTGTCATTTTTAGTGTACAATTTTACAATGTGAAGAAAATATTTTACTGCAGGAACTATGATTCAAATCTGCGTTATTGATATTTGCTATGTTTTTTCAAATATTTATATGAAAAAAAGACGTTTGAATAAGATTATTAATTAGTCGAAACGAACTCGAGCGTTAATTGATAAAAGTAAAAAATGAATGCATTAATAATACAATACCCAATGAATGTTATTCGCCGGGTGTTTTTTTTTAATATCCATTAAACTGATTTGCTTGTCTGAATTTTGATTGACGGTAACACAGACTACACTAAATCCATATTCTTTTAATGTCAGCTCGGTAAAGACGGCTGATGGACGGATACCGTAATTTTATAAATCTCGGATAAAATGTCAAACCTTTCAGAGATAGTGATTGTTTGCGTAAAAACCAGAATTTGTTATTGGTATATGAATAATTATTTGTTTATATTACAGATCTGAAAGCTTTGGCCTTCAATTGATTCTATTTGCATACCTAAGTATATCTTGTACGTAGATGTGTGCTAGCACTATCTGATTAACAGACAAGACATTTTCGTTAGTTCGAAACCTGACAATCGAACATTTTTTAGGTATCAATTTCAATATAAGTTGTCCAATTAAGGTTTGCCTGTTTTTTTGATCGAATATTATGTGGTATTTTAAAATTCTAATCGTATTCTATTTATTATTGTCAAAGCAAAGATGGTGTATTTCGGTCTCTTTTCATCAAGTTATCAGTGTTCTTAAGTTTCTTTCCGGATCTTCCCATTACTCCTAACTTACAATCTGGTCATTATACAGAGTACTGTTATACCGTAACTGAATAGTTGACCACCCATTTAAGTAAATGGCAAACAAAAGAACCGAACTATTCCATACTTTAAAATTCTGTGCATTATCTTATATTTGATTTGTGCACCAGGCCAAGTCTCTTACCAAATAGATTTACATAATATTGTTTGTTTACTTCTTTAGTCCGCAGTCTAAACAAAACAGTATGTTGGTTAAAAAGTACTGGAAGCGCAAAGCGTTAGCCCATAAGCTACTGATTTAATATTTCGATACAGTCATTGCAAACAGTCCATTCTTCTTCTTGAATAATCAAATTCAAAATCAGCTTTTCTAAGCTCGTATAATATCAAAGCTTGGGTACTGTTCCATAAGATCAAACTATGATGACATTACTTTTGACAGATAATTCATAAAGCTCTGTGATAATGCTTGCGAATAATAAGTTAATATTCTAGAAATATCAAAGCTTTATCACTTAGTTGTGGATTTGCAGCGTGGGTTAAATTTGCATTAAGCGGGCGAGAGATCATGGGCGTTTTGTGGGCGTTCTTTTGAACCCTGTTATTTGATATAATATTATTTTTTTCAGTGCTTACGAATGCATTTGAAATTGTTGTGCAAGCCTTGTGATGTAATGAAATGCAAGAGAATTTCACGCTGTGAAACAACTCTCCTCTTTGCTATTGATTTAATTTTGTATGCAGATTTGAGCTTATTTGATTTTTTGACCAATATCTATTATTATATATAATCCATGTATATTTTTCTCTATTATGTCTACCGTATTTCAAAAACGTTAGCTATTTTCTGACAGTAAAATATCATTTAAATAAGACTATTTGATTATGTATTAGAATGCGTTCTTAAAACATAGTGTATTTCTTAAAAGATAATTGGAGTAAATACACAGTATTTATGTATTGCAAATTATGTCTTGCAATGTATTACTAGGAAACACGAATACTGCAGATTTTTTTATTCGTTAGTTTAGAAAGTATTGTTTGATTTATTCAAAGTATAATACGGGTACAATTAAAACAGCTTAATGGTTATAAAATTGTTTTGAGCAATGGTTTTTAATTATGGAGTCTTAATAATTATGTATTTTTACTTGCTCCTTAAGACATAATAATATATCTGTCTCTATATGATTATGTAATCGACAGCGTATGCAAAAGACTGTGCGGGGAATAATTAGCCTGTGAGTGCATTGACTTGGCGCATTTGTCCATTGCTTTAAAAATGCACTTCAGGCCTTGCGTATGCACGTCTTGATATCGGAGGACATTCACTAAGTGTACAGTTTTATCAGTCGCTGAAGCACTTATAATTTTTAAAAAAGAACACTCAAGTCTTATAAGAACAATTGTCAAAAGTCGGAGCAAAGCGTGAGATATTTGTTGATATATTATAATCAGTTCTGTCAAACATGATTTCATCAGAGTATCAACAATAATATATAGCTACTGGGTATGCTATTCACATTGTTGACAAGCAATAAGAGCAGGTATAAGTACATCGCTAAGCGATTAGAAGGTTATAGGGTCAAGTAATGACAGATTCATTATTTCAAGACACGGAAAAAATACATTCGATCTTCAGTAACTTTCTGACATGTTAGTGACATTACAAATAGTATTATCCCTCGATGTTCAGTATTTAGGAACATTTAGCATAAAATGCATGATCACAAAGGTAAAATTTATTGTGATACTAATATATTACGCGAGATAACATTAAAATTCTGGGAGCGTGTTAAAGATAAGCTGACAAATTAGGGAGGTTTTGTGACAGAGGCTTAGAAAATTTTACCGGAACTGTTGACATAAAGAGGACAATTTTATCTTTGCACCATATCGCATATAAATTCGATTAAATAAATCCTGATTATGCAATTATTTCAGAAGTTTCAAATCGGTACTGTAATAGTCTGTAGCGTTAATAAAGCTCTTTTTTCTTCTGTTCTTTGGCTAATTTTGTCATATCATATCGTGGTCTACTTCACATTTTCCAAAGAGGAACTCTTTCACAATTAAACATTAAATGTGCATACATAGCCTTAGTCATGAACTATTTCCAAATTCGTGCCGTCTTTGTCGAATTTATATATGTATAGTCTTTTATTTTAGGCATCTCGTGCATTTAAATATTCTATGTAGAAGAGACCTAGAATCGTGTCACGAATGAACGACCCCTATTTTAATGTTTCACATAAAATGCATCGGAAAAAAGTCCATATTATTTGTTAGCAAACACCGTGGTAGAGTTTCGATGCGACCTCACGAACTCTCATTCAATTCGTAATTAATCTATTTGCGGTATTTTTATCTACAAAGAATTTAATTGACTGCATTTTATTCTGTCTGCACGTCGGCGTGCACTGCTCGCCGAGGCATTCGTGACCTCAGGAAATGATTGAATGACAATCACAAAAAAGCCTACAAGTATTTGTGTCACTTTAAGTCACAGACATTCTGCAAATATTGAAGCCATATTTAGCTTAATTACATTATTTAACCACACAGTTGTTGATGGATTATCAATCCAACTTAACTTATTGACGTGTCTTAACTGAAACAAATTTAACACAACAGGATGCACGAATTTCCAAATTCACTCAACATTGCATTAATCTTCATTGATCGTCCTACCTTAGGTAGATATAAATGGATATAAGAGAAGTTTTAGAACGCCCAAATCCATCCTGGCTTATCGATGGCAATGCTAAAAGCAAAACTTGATACCTAAACACAAAACTGTAAATTAACGATTTCAACTTGAAGTGCTTGATGAAATTTCAATATCAAATTTAAATCGTTTGAATGAAAGGGAAAATCTGGGTCGTTATCGAAAAAGCTCACCCAAAAGTACAAATTTAAACGATTCAAAGAACTGTTAATATTAAAATTGAGCACAAACGCCCTTTAATGATTCTAATTTTTTTTTGAATTCATATAAAGACAGCTTAAAGATATGTAAGTATGTTTATATTGTGTGATATGTTAGTTCAACACCAAATAATGTAATATATCGTTCATCACATGAATGGTGTTGACTATATTGATCTAAAACCAGAATATTGGTGATCACGTTTATACTTACTACAATTTAAAACAAATGCTTATCCTTTCAACAAACTTCAAACTTTACGGATTGGTTTTTTTACTATTTTTTATTTATTGAGTTCAATAATCTGGATTGAAATAGTTTTTTTGAACGGTCTTTACTGCCATGCTATTATAATCAGTTATATATGAAATGAAACATAGGTCTATTGATTCAACAATTTCATATTTCATACCTATACCAACACAAAGATTTTTTCACGTGCAGTCGGAGATCACAGTGACGTATACACTTTGCTTTTATTAAACACGATCACGTTCGCGCATTTCGAGATGGTTATCAGTTTATTTTGTATGCGTTTCTGTCCCCCTTTTTGTATTATTGAAATGAAAAATAAAATTCGCTCGAAAATATATCTTTAACGTAAAGTCTCAATGATCTTATCAGTGCTCTGATGTTGTTTAAAACATTTCTTGTTAAACGAATTTCAACAGCACGTATTAAAGTTTTTTTTATCTTTTTTTAATTGCTGACGTTATGCATCTCACTCTGTTATTGTTGTATTCAATTCATTTATAATCAGTTATGACAATTTCAAATTCATCACCACTTTAAAACGTATTCTAAAACGTACGACTTATTTTAACCCTTCGACGATTGTATATTCGTTCACATACAACCAGGGCTGTGGAGTCGGTGAAAAAAAAGTCCGACTCCGACTCTAGCATTTACCAAAACCACGACTCCAACTCCGACTCCAACATTTACCAAAAACACGACTCCTACTCCAACTCCGACTAAAAAAGTTTAATATAGTCACTTTTTTTGCCTTATTTACCTATTAATGTGTATTCAATTAAATATCAATCGACTCCGACTCCACAGCCCTGCATACAACATATCTTTATAAAAATTATTTATTGGTACCATTGCTCAAAAGTACACAATCGGTAAAACAAACATAATATTAATTAAATATGTGAACATTTTGTTAGATATTAAAGTGGCAACAGCTACAAACGAAAAAGCACAATATAAGAGCGTACTGGCTGAGAATATTGCAAAGACAAACATTTTTTTTTCAATATCTGTAGTACGTATTGTTTCTCTTTAAAGTTTTTAAAAACTAGATTCTGAATTTATTTCGTTACTGTAGCAAATAAACACATTCTTTAAAACGTATGTGCCTTTTGTTTGAGATATTAAAATGTATAATTAATTTTACTTCATTTAAAAAAACTAGTACATATTAAAAATTGCTATATGTAACTACAATAAACTCAACGTCATCCGTTTTGTCTGTCGTTTCTTATTTTTTTGTGTCTCAAGTATAATAATCCTTAAAAAACTGGCAATGTTTATTCATGATAATAGTCTGACTCTAATCGCGTGATATCCTCACCATTGCATAACATAATCTTGATGATATAGTAATTAATTGGCGTAATACGTGTGGCTTTTTCTCATGACCTTATAATTATTATAAACAAAGAAATACATTTTTTAAATCTCAACAATAGCTTTTTGCAATCACTCTCGTTTTTACAAGAAATATAAAAAAAAAGTTCTCATCAAATCTTATTTTTTTTTACCAAACTAATTACATTTTTATCATATTAATTACGAAGTGAATCTATAGTTCATATTTTATCTTTCTTTGTAAATTATTCTTAAAAAATCTTTCCAATGCCAAAAAAACATACATACAATGGACGCAATTTGACTTCAAAATATACAATTTAAAACATGACACTATGTATTTTCAATGAATTTCCGAATTATTGTGAAGCTTGAAGCCCTTAAATCTTATAAAGTTACATGATCGGATGCCCTAATAATAATTACAATACAGTGTACTTATTTACTTCCAAAAATGTAATACAAAAGAGATAATATTGTTAATCTATAGAATTTATAAAGATTTTTTTTAAACGAAGAATATCTTTTTGCATAATGTTTTTTGTAAGTCCTTGAATATTTATTGGTTAAGGTCGTGAGATATTTTAAGTTTGGTGTTCCTTAAAACTATAAAATTGGTTTTTTAAAAAAATAAAATCAACTCAATGTATGTACATATATAGGGTTAAATTGTCAGGCATATTTTGTGCCTGTCTCAGTATACAAAACTAGTATTAAATCAAAATTTAAATTTAAATTCTCCACTGAATTTCAATTAGAAGTTCCGTAAATATATATTTTAAAATTGATATGAACTCTACAATGACATGTATCGTTTTTAACAAATTAAATATAGCTATGAAAGCATACAATTTTTGATTTCATAAGACGATGTGTCCAATTAAAAAGATTTACCTCTAGGTATTAAATTCTAATCATAAGTCGTAAATATATATTTCTACCCAATTTATAATGTTGTTTGCATACAAACATGTACAAAATCAAGTTAAGCTGGGTATTTTATTCAAATTTTGTACAATATTTTCTTTTTTTACGCCAGTTTATTGCCTATAAATGGTTAGGAAGAGAAATGGGTTTTTGATGCGCGTACGGCGCCAAACAAAATGGACTCAGAACTTGTTTAGTAGAAACGCTGTATAGTTTAACTTAATACTGAATGTAAGGCATGCACTATAATGGTTTACAATGTCAAACATTTACTGTACAAAACGAGTGTAGATAATGAATGATAAATGTTCAATGAAAGGAATTGGATTCTTATTCTATCGATAAAATAGTTATTTTCATACATAGCGGGCTTGTTGGGATATGAGTTAATTAATTTACCTTACTTTTAATAACTAAAATTCAATAAATATCAACGATATTTACGTAGTTCTATATTACGAAGAAAATATGATACAATAAATAACTTTTCATTTTACGTTCAGTTTACATTTATATTAACTCTTGGTTTTGAAATTCAATATAATATTGTATACTTGTCGTAGAATTCTACTACGTAATATCACAAGAATTTGTTGAGGTGTACTTATTTCGTCTGTGGATTCGTGGTCAATTTGTGGTTATTCATTTTTATTACACTTATCTTACGAAATATACCACAATATGATAGATTTTTTTTCGTTGAAATATGGCGTGAAATGTGATAATGTGTCGGATTAAAAATATGGCTTTTGGATGTGTTGGGTATTCAGTAAATTATTCAACTACTGTTTATTGCATTTAGCCTGATTTCATTTTTTATTCAACATCCGCACGAGTCTTAATAATTTGCAATAAATTAAACTTCTTTTTTGTTGTCTACGTTCGACCTTACAGTGAATCGACTCTAGTCTGCCGCTATGACTATTGCCCGTAGGCCGTAATTAGTCACTTTTTGCTTTTATATCCACTGTTTATATCGAGAAAAGTTGCCGTGCGAGTCTACTGCAGCGGTCGACACAAATAGGTTGCCTTGAGGTACCGTATCGATCGATACAAGACAAGATGTTTAACCTGTTAGCGCCCATTATGATAAACGAATTATATCCATGTAAATAATCATATACACTACTCGAATTGATTTTAAAAATGCTAGCCACGTTAACAACACCCCAAGCGAAAACCTGTTAACAGCTTTCATTAATAATTGTTACTGTTTGTGACTGTCAATTTTGTGTTGAATATTTATTATTGTATTATATTTCATATTCAAAAACGTTATCGCCCATTTAATAATATACAAATTATATTTATAGTAAAGGCCATAAGAGTACAGGAAAATTATTCTGAATCATTTTTGCCAAATTTTTATCAGCAAGTTCATTCACCCTTCGTAATTTTCTCAGTTATTTATGTGACCATTTACTTTTAATCAATGCAAAGATACATAAATCATATTGATACTAATGAAATTGTCATATTTTTGCACACATATCTTAAGCATCAGAATATCAGCTGTAATTTGTTTTGTATCTTTATTTGTGTTGTTTTTTCAACTATACGTAAATCCGAAGCGAAGTTTTAATGATCGTATCTCAATGAATCCCCATACTTACTATTTTAATCGGTTATGGGGCGGATATAATAATTTGTAACATGCATTTATATATCAAGCATTCTAATCATTATGAAAAGTTACATGCCGTGCACGAATTAATATATTATTCGCGACTGGATTTATTTAAATTTCATGTATTTTAAATTAATTATTAAAGTCGTGTTATGATTTTGTACGCAGTGAATGAATTTAGTGTTAAACATGCACATGAAGTCATCTAGTGCTGCCGGTCATTAACTGGTTAATTGTTCCGATCTGGTTTTCTAACAAACGCCGTACGGACTTTTTGGTTTTTGCGTATCCAAAGGAAAGCATCTGCTTAGTAGTGAGAATTATTCTACTTTGTGAACCAGTTATCTCTAGTAAAATTGCTATAGCTTATGTTGACTATTTAATTTCAAGATAATACGTTCTCAATTTCTCTATTTTATGTTAGTTGAAAAATTTAAGCAAGGATCGCCTCATTAGCTTCTTTCCTTATAGTCGGTAACTGAATAGTTTCAATCGTTCAAAATCGTACACCCATCCCTCGCTTAACACGGAAGATAGGTTCTCCTAGATCACCGTGTTAAGCGAAACCGTGTTAAACGAGACTAACAAATGTACGAAAAAGGGAGGATAGATTCTTTTTTTATAAATATTAAGAAAAAATAGGTATGTAGAACTTCTGAAAATTTATTGAATTATTATAAACACGAATAATCAATTTCACTATCACTAGTAAATATAAATGTAGGAATTTTCTTTATTTTTTTTGGCTGAATGTCAAAATCACTACTACTTTCAATTACATTTTCTGTCGTCGTTTAAAAAATCGGTAATTTGTGATTGTTCATCTTTTTTGATATTCCTGTAAATCTCTTCATATCTGGCAACGCATTGTTTAATTGCTCGTTGAAAAGTCATACTCGATCCATATCTGGATCATTATTAAGGAAATGCATTTCTATATTTCTTGCCATTTGCAACCCATCTTTTTTTGTTTTAGCAGTAATCGTTGAAATCGGACCAGAGCTTTCGGTATCGATTCTGATTTCAGTAAGAACACTTGTAGTCATATCAATTAATTCTTCTTCATTTAACTCTTGTTCTTTAAGCAATTCATCAATTTCGTTGATTGCTAAATCCTCCAATCCCTCACTGCCTTTGAAAGTGCGATTTTAATAATTTCGTCTACAAGATGTCGAAAAACATTTTATTTCCTACTGTAACTGAAATCGTGTTAAAGCGAAACCGCGCTAAGCAAGTATCGTGTTAAGCGAGGGATGGGTGTATGTTTAAATAATAATTTGAGTATCACAAACGTTCATTAAATTCATCGAAAGTTAAAACGGTTTTTAAGTAGTATTTATCGTATGTTCCGTCCATTGGGCATTGTAACCCGAATAATAAAAATAATAAAACATTTTTAGTACTTAATCCACATAAAATTTATTGGATCAGGGCCGGTTTCGCTTATGGCGAGCATTATCAACTGATCATTATCATCAGTTGATAATGGTCGCCATGAGCGAAATCGGTCCTGATCCAATAAATTTTATGTGGAATAACTACTAAAATTATTCATTATTTTTATTATAATGCCTTTCCACTAGGCACTCCAATTACTCGACATCTCAACTACTCGAGTATCGAGTAGTAAAATTAAAAAATACTCGAGTACTCGAGTATACTCGAGTAGTTTCAAATGTTCCAAAATATATTTTATTAATTGAAATTTGTGTATTTAAATAGATGATAAATAAATAAATATGGTTCATTAATACATTTATTTCAATTTAAGAATCATGTATGTCAAAAATAATAGAGAATTAATGTCTCAAATTTGAATTTGGCTCGAAGTTTTGTTTTTTTATTCCAGCAGTAGAAAAAACCTGTCTGTTGCTGTGAACCTCGGCTTAAAATATAACAATTAATTAAATTGTGCTATCTTGTTTTTCTGTCCGCTGTTTAAAACAAAACAAAATTTGGAAATAAATATTAATTTATATATTACGAGTATTACTCGAGTATTTTTCAAATTACTCGAGTATCGAGTACTTGAAAAATGAACGAGTATACTCGAGTATCGAGTACTCGATACTCGAATTGGAGTCTCTACTTTCCACCAAGTATTGACAGTGTACACCTTAAAAGTGATAAATCAAATGCTTCGAAACTCACCAATCTCTCTCTAATGTTTAACGGTCTTTCTATATTCTAGATAAGACGAGTCGAATGATTCAAACCTACTCATTGCAAAAGTGGTCTTAGGTACAAAAAAACATAAATTGCTGAGTAAAAGGCCCACGGAGACGTTTAAATGTCTTCAACCGATCAAATTCTCGATAGATTGTGCGATTAATCAAAATAAGCGCGTGAATTAAACTCCATCAATGTTATCATGTAATACAAATTTACAAGAATTCCTAACGTTTTGTAATGGAGTGAAGAATTTTTGGATCGGATACATTCGAAGTCATTAGCCCAAAATCATTTCAAACCGAAAGTTTACTTCCATAAAAAACGTAATTTATGCTGCGAAAATCATTTGGGAAATATATGAATCTTTAAATATTCATGAATACAGTGAAACATGACTGTGTTATTTTTGTTTATATTAAAGTTTTATTGCCTTTATCCTATCTTTTTTCAAATCATCTGATAGTGTTAGCGAGTTACCCTTTGATCCGGATATGTAATGTTTATTTATGAATACATTTTTTTTAAAATGTAATTGTGTAACTCCAAACTTTTTTTTTGTGTGTGAATTTATTGTTTATTGCAAGTCATTTCCTATAGCTTCGCAGTGTTGCATCAAATGTTTCAAAATACATTTTTCCCAGAATATAAAACACAAGGCTAGGAAAATACCAAATAAGTTTCATTCTACAATCTAACACATGATTAATTAAATAAAATGTTTTTTCTGATTCCACGTTTGGTGAATATGTTCGGGGCCAGTTTCGGTCATCGCGAGCATTTGCAGATGATGCCTAGATGGTGTCTGATCTTGATGATATTGAAAAATTTATTCATTGCCATATTCAATTATTATTATACGATGTATCTTACGTTTTAATTATTTTTATCATAAACCTACGGCTTATGAATTGTTTTAGTTTTATCTCTTTTAGACTAACTTGAATATTTATATAAGGTATCATTTTGGGCTAAGATTTTGAATATTTTACAATCGAATCGTTTATTCTGCTTATGCAATAGTAAGAATAATTACAACCTTTTGACTGAATGCAAATTTTTCATTTTACTATATTCATTAATTTAAACAAATATCGAACATTTTCATACGGCAGCTATACTTAATTAAAGACAAATTAATGTGGCCTTCCAACACGAAAAGCCTCTCCACCCTGGTTGAAACTATCAATATGTCGTTTTTATTTTAACGATTTTGGCCGAAGAAGATTTCCTAGCATAATTGTTTCACTTATTTAAGGGAGCTGGTAAAATAGTCATACTTTATTTTCGTATGTTCTAAAACCAAAATTGAATTAATTGTATCTACTTACGACTTTTCGTACAGCAATTTTTGTAGCAAATTTGTACTGTTCAATTTGAGGCAAGCATACTTGTTTTCTTAATTCAAACAAGGCGATTTTCATCCAAATAACATGCTTTATAGTGTTTCATTGTTTCTGACCAGTCTGTTACAAACTTGTGAGATAGCGGATCTTCGTTGAATGGCTATGTAATTTTATTTACAGCCGGTACATAAAACCTAACCATTATAAAATAACGTCCAAGCCGTTTAGTATCGATAAAATTGCATAACTTGCTGTATGCATATTAAAATATACCACAAATATTTATCTATTCTTCGTTACTTACGCTGCAGTATAATGTGATATACCAGCAATGATTTATTGTTTATCGATGAATACCTCTAAATTTTCCTTGTTTAAATAGGAAAAAAGCTACAAGAGAATTGTGGTAGACGTTGATTTCTTAAAAAATACCATAGCGCAAAGGGAAACATGTCAAATGATAGTCATGAAATCGTCAGAAGAAACTGATTAAATTTATTTAAGTGTGTCGTTTTAATCCGAATTGCTGAAATAATTAAGTCACGCCGTTTTAAACCCATTCTCTATTACGATGATTGGAATTTTAATATATAATTATACAGCTATAAGCTTATTAATTTGGACTAATCTAATTGGTAAATAATTAATGCATTTAAGTAATTTGAACTTTTTTTATTTTTCTAATAATATGAAACATTAAAAAATAAATGTAATATAATGGTTTGCGCGAAGAGTTTGTATTATTATGAAAGACAGTGCACTCGGGCAAGAGAGCCATGAGAGTATGCAGAATGCATATAAAAATTAACAGCATAATAGTTACGCTATGTTATGAAGAATGAAAAAAAACGCATGTGAAAAAGTCGTGGCATAATACTCTTAGACCATGTTGCATTGTTACTGGAAAATGCTTTGGGAAATTGGAGACCTTCGTGCCGTGTAATGAATTCATTAGGCGTTGTAATTTATTTAATTTATCCGAGGTCCATACGGTCATTTGCATACTATTTATCCGATATTGAAAACTGTGGCATTAGGTGGATACATTTAAGGTCTAATTATTGAATGTTTTATTATGGGGCTCAATACTCAACGACTTTAGTCGTCTGTATTTATAACATTTTAAGAAAAATGTGTACACAATTCTGTGCCGAGAGAACAGTACAACACATCGGAAGAATCTATTCGCAGCTCGGTGTTTTCAAAGCGTAAATTAATTTATTGTACAACTTATTTAACCTTTGCGGAACATAATACATTACTATCAGTGATATACAGCGATCTTGTAGCGTATTGAATGTACACATAATAAATTAAATATACTATTAAAAAAAAGTGAAAAAGCAAGGCATTCTTTTACAGAATATTAATTATTTATAATATCGTAAAAATATAAAGCTTTTAATCGCCAAAATTAAATATTGTAATATTTCGATTTATTTTCATACTATAAGACAAATTCTGAATTGCTATGTATTCCACGTATTGTGTAACTAACTGTGACACGTGTTTCGCCTCTTTCAGAGGCATCTTCAGACTTACTTACTATCGCAAAGTTTGCTTAAGTGAAATTTTATATTAAAATGAACTTCCACAAAGTTACCGCCGAAACCATCGAAAATATGCTATGTATTCAATTCAATGCTCAAATCAGTATACTATCTGACAACGTGATGATAGTTAAAATATCAAAATATATCAGCATTTAATTTCTATTGTTATTTAATAATTGTAAAACCGTCGTAAAACACGTTTATTGACACGTATAGATAGTTGAATATCATTTTAAAGCATTTTGAGTGCGATTTGTTCACAATAATGACAATTAAATCACGCACAGCTGATTGCAATCTTACGCGGCCATTACGAATCGCATCGGCCCAGATCTTGCAAGATTGGAAGTTTGTATTGTAATAGTTTCTTGTTTGTGCATGTGACATGACATGTAGTGAATGTTGCCATGCCCACAGTTTTTATTGTTTATTAGTATCAAATTGAAATTAAAACACATACTATATTAAATTTGCTTTCAATTAAAATATATTTTTAAATTGTGTATCTACTGAAAGTGGTTTCGCTTTACGAGTAAGATGGAATCGTTGACATAGTTGATTTTATTACATAAAAAACAATATGGACGGTTATTAATTACGCCGATACCTTAAAAAATTAAAAAAAACTCGATTGCATCCTTCTATCCTTGATCTTCAATTGTTCTCGTTTAACACTCGTTCTCAATCAATATAATTTTTATATAAATCTATTAAAAAATATTCAAAACATCTCACATAATATCGTTATCATGGTTTTGTTGAGCTAATTATGAGAAAATATAATCAAATATATTTTATTATTTACAGTCGATTTAATTTGGATTCAAATCAGTTCTTTGCGACATGTTTTTTCATTGTGATTAAGTTGCGCCATCTGAGTGGATATTTGCAGAATGTCAAAACCTTTTCGTGGCCTTGTATTGTATTAATACGAAAGTGAAACAGTGAAACTCGTACGTCGGATTTAAAATGTTAGCGAAACACGTTTCGGTGCTGTTCGACGCGCTACGCTGACTCCACTAGAATACCAATGGTTTTCGATACTAGACAGCTATGAAGATTAAGCACTACCCCGGCAAGGTGGTCACGGACGATCCCTGGATGAGCATCGGGGACAGAACCATGGAGCTGGTATACGCGGCCAATTGGGTTGACACTCATCGCAATTTAGCGGTGACTCACGCTTCGCCAGAATCTTGGGAGTCGAACGATGAAGATGTGCGCCAGGATAGGAGAGCGCGTAACAATTCAATAGCTCGGAGTAAATCATGCCGAGATGTGACTAGGCCTTCTCTCGTGGATTTCGATCCCCCAAAACCTGACTATGTCACTGATGATGACCGATCAAATAAAGTAAATGGCGACGTTCAGGTATCGCAATTGGCCAAATATCAGCAGCACATCGAGGAAAAAACTCGAGCCAGTAAAGAGTTACTATCCAGCCAAAGAAAACTGCAGCCTAGTTTTAGTTTTAAAGGCCTCAACGGTTATAAACCTTCGACCCTTAGAAGGATAAAACGCAGGCAATATAGAGAGTGGGATGTTGACGAAACGGGAGAGTCATCCTCGTCGACGCCCTCGGATGCGACGTCCACTCCGCCTCGCAGAAAAGACTCATCGAAATATTTGCAGAGGCAGAGAAAGCACGATTCCTACCAGGGGTGTCCGATCAATCCCCCGGACGGAGAAGAGGAACCTCCGCCGTACGAGGTCACAGAGCCTGACCCCGCGAACGAGAGCTATTACGATTATTACTCGCGAATCAGTCAGCAAGAAGAATGCAATTCAACTCAGTTCAGGTTGCAGAAGAATGGTTATGCATACGCAGGTGAGAGGCCGACGCCCGCGCCTCGCACCTCCGCCCCCGTCGCCAATCAACGGCACGACGACGGCGGCAGGATTCGAGCGGCGGGCGGCGCCCACTCGGCTGACTCACAGCGCCCCAAATCGCACTCTCCGACAGACACAGATTTCGACTATCGAAAGTCAATAGTTGACTACTCGGCGGTCAAGTCGAACGGTTACAGGAACGGATACGCTAACTTTGACGTTTCGGTCGAGAATGTGTCGGGGCATACGATAAGTAACGGAAAAGACAGTGAACCGTTTCCGCATGGGAAACAGTATTTAGATAGTAGATTGTTCGAGCGCGAGGTGAACGGGAACGGCGTTAGAGAGCTCGCCAAGCCGCCGAGAGCGAAGAGCGACAGCAGTAGGGCCCCGGTTGGCGCGCGCGATGCCGACGACCGCTCTCGTTTCTCTGACGTCAGCGATCCCATGGCGCACGGGGTAACCGTCACCCAGCCCAAGAGGACGATCTCGCCCATCGAGCAGATCAACCTCATGCAGGGCCGCTTCAGGCTCGAGCGCACCGATCTCAACGGCGACGGCGACCCGGCCGACGACTTTCGCGGGCAGATCGAAAAAGTGAAACGGAATGTCGATTTACCTCGAAAGTACAACACGGTGCGGGTGAAAAGTCGCCCGAATGGATATTCCGCGGGGTATCCGGTCGCATCCGATGACTCGCTCAAGAACGGAGACGAAGGTTACGGCGAAGGCAAAGTTGACGGCTATAAAAACAAAAGTTCATCCAGTGGCGGCGATTCGGATTCGGATTTTTCGATTCCTCGCCCGAAATTGATCGTGCCGGTTCACACTTACGGCATCCGGAAAAGAAGAACCGGAAATCTAGCGCAGAGAGATGATGTCATACCTGAATCTCATCTAGGACACACCGGTGAAAATGCTTTTGCTGACAACAAGAAAGGTGAGAAATTAACTTATCCAAGTAGTAGCTACCGGTTGTTAATTTATTTATGAATTTCAATTAGGTGTTCGGTCAATTTATTTAGTTATTGATATCAGCTACATGCTACGGCAGTCATTATTTTACTAACCTCATTTTTCTACATCTGCCGATAATATTATTTAATAATAACTTACTTACGTATGAAGAGATTATAATCTTTTAAATAATAGCGAGAATACAAATACACTGAGCTGAAAAATTATTCAAATGCAAAATCAAATTTCATTCGACATTATGTCTAATAGTTCAGGTTTCAACGTAGCAGCTGAGCATTTTTTATAATACTTGTTGAATATCAATTGTTAAATAACAATTGTAAGACCAAAAATAACCGAATATTATGAACCTTTTTAGAAAATATGAAAAAACTTCTCATTTCACATTATTAATAAACACCGCGAATGCTTTCGACTAGTTTACAAAATATCCAATTAACTATTTTTGTAATCAAGCTGAAAATATTATAATTTAATTAATAATATTATACGAATTATAAAAAATCATCATGTAAATACCAAAGATATTTTTATCAAAGTTTTGAATGAATAATAATTTATTTGAGCTATTGACATACTTACTATTCAAAAATAATTTACATAACTACGACACAAAAATTTCGTTCGCTCTTACATCAAAACAAATTTATACGCAGAGTCGCATTGTGTTTTATTGTCATCCACCATTGATTACATGTGATTATACGTTAAGTGAGGATTGTACTATACCAAATACACGTGCCCTATAAATGGGACACTTATTTTTATCAGTGAGGTTGATCAATTATTGTCTTATGTTTGTGGGAGTAATAATTACAGACCGATATCTATTGTACACCAAGAAAGAGAATATTAATATATTTAATCCTCGAATCTGATTTGTTTGTGAAAATCCACTGTTATAAGGTTGATACTTCGAAGTAGTATTTAGTACTACATGCATAAATAGCTATAAAACACATTTTCTAAGTCTTGTAGAAACAAAAAAAATGTTTTTATCTGTATTTTTATTTCTCAATTTTAAATGTATTTTTGTTATGGAATGAAGATTCAATTGATGGCTCTTGTATCCCGAAACATTGGCCAGCATGTTTCAATTAGCAATAGAATAAATATCATTCATTATAAACTTTTTCCCCGGTATAATGGGTTGTCCGATCATGACGTCACTAGACTTAGTTTATTTTTTGATACATCGAAACTAACAACGAACACAATTTTAATTTTGAAGAAGAAAAAGCTATTTATTATCATTATATTCATTCTTAATCGATAATTAACAACTTGTAAACAGAAGTAAAAAGTACAATATTATTATTCTTAATTCGTGTATTCTCATATCGTTAGCTTTAGTGGCTGCATACACACATAATGGGTGGATATAAGACAACCAACTTGTATATATACGTTTGTTTTGAGTTTTATCATTTGCATTCGAAATGAAAACAGTCCAGATAAATAAGTTATTTGAACAGCTATGCTGCGGATATAAACAATACTTTCGCTTGGCCCGAAACCGGTTTTTAAGATTCTCTCCAATATAACCAGTTTAATATTAGCACATTGCTTAACTTGTTAATTTAAAATATATAATTTTTCTCACAAAAAAACTCGGAGCGACGTGTTTTTGAAAGTAATGGCTTACTTAGGCCGGGCTGACCGAATTTATATTGGCAAATTATTAGCACCAAAGGCAGCGGACTAACAGAATGGTGATGTTTCGACAAAAATGTGTTTTAATAATAACCTATCGATATTTTATAACTGCAATATAAATGCATGCCATGTTCGAGATAATCACGGATCCCGTTATTTTTTTTTAGTTAAACATGTATTTCAAACATCAAAATAAAATCAGATAATTCATACTAATGACAAAATGTAATGAATATGTCGCAAAGAATAGTGTGTATAAAATATCCAACATCAAAATAATGATAAGTTATCAGAATCGATTTCGTCCACTGAAATTGATATTTAATACTAACTCGAGTCGATGAAATCTTTTTTAAATATAATACAGACTTTTTAATTCTACACTTATTAATTATTGTGTTTAAATTTGATAAGACTAATGTCTTTTCACCAAGAGTGGTCTAGCAACAGCATTCAAGCGACAATTAGTTCTCAAGAGCTTATCATTAATATGTTGGTTTTAATTTCTATAATTATTTCTTATCCACTATTATTCATTAGTTCCGGATGTTAAAATAACAAGATGTAGTGTTAAATATACTTACCGTCAACTCCAATCTTACTATTAGGTAAGTTTCTTATAAACCTGAGTCAAGTTATGCCTGTCATTTGTCTGGTATATCGATAAATAATTTAGACTTTTATTAATTTTGTAATCTTTAAATGAATTGTAAATTATTACCTTTGATTGGGTAACGCGTTGTGAGTTCAAAAAACTTCGCGCCTCATTGATTTACGACAGTAATAAGCTTGGTGCAATTCATATATGTTTACGCAATATGTTTATCCGTTTCATTTCCTCAATCGCTATCGCTGCAACTAAAATTCCAAGGATTTTTCCGTTCGAGTACTTGTGAGAGTCCGAGTAGAGATCGAGTTTTTACACCTGAAAACGACCTCCAATGTGACATTTTTCTTGACAAGTCCGATTTGCTGCCGCACTATTGCGTACGTACGATAATAATAAATTGAAAATACGTTATCTCCCTTTGTTCGTTATTTTAAAATGGTTTCCACAAAGACATTGTTTATTATAACCAACGTTACAGATTGACACTGACTTATATTTATATATAAAACAGTACAAAGCATTCAAAACGACATATTCTCCACACAGATATAATTTTATAAAATGTACGATACTGTTTGTCTGAGTTTCGCGCTTGCCCGTGCGTTAATGGCACTAGGTAGGCTCGGGTTGAAATTATGTTGTGCTGCTTGTATGTTAATTACGACACTCCATTAGTTACTAAACTTCGATGAGACTTGTAATTATTTTTCTATTTGATTGATACTTTTAATATTATCGGTAATGTTAACCGTAACATTTTTAAATGATAGGACCGGCGGAGTGTTTCAAATATAAGATACATTTGTTCTAGCTAAATTTCGTAAGGAAAAGTCTTATTATGTTTTAATGTAATAGACTATAATATTTTTAAATAATGGTAAAAATGAGTGTTTCAAATATAAGATACATTTGTTCTAGCTAAATTTCGTAAGGAAAAGTTTTGTCATGTTTTAATGTAATAGACTATAATATTTAAAATTAATGCTTTGTTAAAAAATGAGTTCATTATTAGTTTCTTGTATCAACTCAACATAAAATTACAAAGAAAGTCAAGTTTTGATCGGTCATCTATGTTTAGCCGTCTTCCCACGTTATTTTGTGATTTTAGCAATGTTCTATAAATAAATTCCACTTTGATTTATTACTGATCGAGATTTCAGCAAATCACTTCCACGCCAACGTTAATGATTATGAATATATTGCTATAACCATTATTCATTTATTCTATTATAAGCAGGGAAAAACATGAATGTCCAAACTTCAAAACATACAGTCACTGGTGAATTAGTGAACTTAGTGCAAAAGATTTTTTAATTCATTTGTTTCAACTTTGGTTACAACCGAGCTATTGTCAACAGGAGCTTTCAGTTATTTAGTATTTATTACCCTGTTTGATACTTCATAGACCATAGTGTATGGTGAAAGTTCGTTCATACAAACTGTGTGAATTAGCTTTCACAATGTGCCACGAATTCGTTGTGATAATGGCAATATTTTTTCCATATAAGTATTGTGTAAGCACTAGTTTTAACGTTGTTATCAGAATAGCATATATTTACTTAAATAAAATTCTATAGTTCTACAAAAATTATGCAATATATAATTGATAGCCATTTTGGTTTACTCCTTACTTTATCATCTATATATTGTATCTGCATAATTTTTTCTTAGAACTTCAATACATTGATATTTTTTTCACCGCGTTATAATGGAGTTCTAACAAGTAAATGCCAAGTAAATTCAATCAATGAAGAGTATTTATAAGATTATAAATCAATGAATAACATGAAAAAGCTAAGCATCCATGGTCCAGATCTAGATGGATTTTATGAAGAGTATCCGTTGATAAATCCTCTACATACAATTTGGTTGATTCTTGGATATCAAAATCATATGAGACACGCGCAATTGTTATACATAAATCTTTGACATGGGAATCAAGGGCTCGTCCGGAGGCCGAATGCAGTTCTGGCTTTCAAGGTGAACCGCCGCTACAGCCTTCGGTGTTGTTCGATACCTTTCTTTGCGCGATCGCCCGCACCGGCGTCAATAATTTCTTCTGGATATGTCTACCCACTAACATTCCGTTTTTTTTTTAAATCTTTGCACAAAAAAAATACTCAAACTCGAGCAGCGCTTGCAAAATTCTTGCGAAAGACAATTGATTCCAACTTGTATCGACTGCATATTAAAGCTAGGCTGATATGACTTGGATACATCATTGCAATTTTTTTATTCATATGACCAATACCGATTTCACTTATTGTGATATCAATATTAATGGACTAATTTTTCTTTTAAACTAAAACTGGTCGAAATTAAAAGAAATCTAATATGTTATTATAAAATAAATAATTGAGTTATCTTAGTTGCTGGGATAACTAATGGCGCACTGTTCATTGTTGTGTTTTTTGTTTAACTGTCTCATTTGTGTACTGCTTCCAGATATAATTTAATTAAGATCAGGACCGCTTTCTCTCATCATGATCATATTAAACTGATCTAAAAACGGAAACTATTTGTCGTCGACATAAGAATATACTTCAATTAAAAAATAACCACAAAACAGTTTTTTATTACGAACGTCGCTTGCTATCGCAATAAGAATCGATCGCAAGTTGACAAAGTGGAATATTGGTTTCAGTATATCTTCTATAGTACTTCGAAATCGTCCCATTCATCACGGATATTCTCTATTAACCATAAAAGCCATACAATCAAAAAATCATTTATTGGTCACTAGGTATCTGCAGCTTTAACATATTTTAATAATAAAAGAGGGTTTAAAATAATTAAAAGCTACACAATTTTATGATTTGGCCTGTTGCATTTAGTGTGAACAAAACGGTAGAATAAACTGAACAGCTTTTAGAATAAAGCATACAGTATCTTTTTGATTCCGTCGAATAAAGTATAATAATTACTATTGATAAGTGTAACACACGATCGGAGCTTCCGCTCGAAGATATAATTTACTTCGTTACTGAGTACCCGCCGAACGAATAATCGTGAATTCGTGTGGCTACTGATTTCTTTACAGCTATGAAAATCTGTGTTTTAATCTCCCAAAAAATCGGGTCGAATGTCTCTCACTCTTGATGATGTTCGAAATGCTCGCCATTGTAATTATCAGCATTAAGTTCAATATGAATATGGGTGCCGTTATAATTTGCGATTCTTTAATCTCGTTTGACCACAGGTATGACATAAATCTAATCTCATTTTAACATGTCTTGGTTTTTGTTCAGTATGTTTTTATATTTGGCACACTTCCCTACAAATTCAAGATAACTGTTAAAAATCTAATTCAAAATGTTTATGCTTTTTAATTTGTTTTGCTAAAATGTCTCAACTTTTGAACCAAGCTGGATTACTGACCAAATAAGAATACATTTCAAAAGCAAAACTATCTTCAGTCAAGGATTTGGTCTTATATTCCAAAAAGGATCCTGGTATTTTATTCTCATATGATTTGATTTTGAAGAATGCCCTTATCCAAAGCAATGCAAGTAATGAAAAGCATTATCCTTTCACACCATCGCCCGTGCCGTCATATATAAATAGTCATTGAACTTATTCGAATAAAAAATGACAGGCGAGCTTTTTTAATGCTTAAATTCTTTCGCATATCAACAACTAAACTATTGACGCTTGTTCGCTTTGTGTTTTTTACACGTCTTACGCAATAAGTATATAAAGCACACGTTAATATCAGAATAACCGTTGCGTTGATTATATTCGTAATGATTTCCGCAATGAAAATCATTCTTGCATTTATTGAATATTTTTTACAGTTGTGTAAAATTTCAACTTATTTATGGATAATGGATTAGTCAATACGGTGCATCTGTTTGTCTGAACTTGCAAGTATACCGCTATTCTTATGGAATCTGTAATAAAATAATTATTACTCCAATCAAATAAAAATATTTTCACGGCAATGCTTTTAGTAAGAAATACATTCTCAGTGGTGTTTATAAATCAGATTTTAATTAAATTTGTTGCTTTACGTATTGCATTACATACTTTATCGTTTGTTTGTGATAACATGCTTATTAACATAACTTTTAATTTTAATACTTTTTGAAAATACAGTAAACGTTTGTTATATTATATTTTCTTACGCCCTACATGTTTTCCTACCACCTAATTAATATCTGAAAATATACACTTTTATCATAACCTTTGAATATTTACGTTATTAATATATAAGTACATTCATCCCTCGATTTACGTGGTAAATACGTTCGTAGAGAAAACGCATAAATTGAAACCGCGTAAATCGAGACTTCAAGCTCATACAAAAACGGAAGACAGGTTCCAGAAAAAAAAATCTTCAAAAAAGGCTCTTTTTCTCGTCTCATTAAATAGTCCGTAGCTAATTTTTGTGTTGTGTTTTTTTAAGTCTTTGTAAATTTCACCGTATTGCGCGCACAGGCTTTTAAGGTCTCGCTGAAATTTAACAGCACGTTCAATTACCGGATCAGTAGCCAAAACTTCTAAGTTATTAGCCAATTGTAAAATTTCAGAAATGTCTTTAGACGTAAAATTATTTGGTTTATTAGTAATGTCTTTATCACTATCATCGCAACTTTCAACATTTTCTTTTTCGTTGGTTGACACCATATAAATCAATTCTTATTCGTCTATTTCACTATTAACAAACAATTCATCGATGTCACTGAATTCAGAATTCTCCAACTCTTGTCCCAACGCTTTTGTTATGGTTAAAATGTTGTTAAATGATTCATCTCTTGCTGGAATTATATGATCAGGTTCAACTTCTTCTGGCCATACTGCTCTCCAACAAGCATTTAATGTTAAGCCTTTTAATTTCTTTATTTGCTAATCTTATATATTTCACCATTGTGTAACACGTGTCACAAAATATGTTTGATTTTTTTTTAAATGTGATGTTTTCCTAACCGCGTAAAAGTAAAACCGCATAAAATGGGTACCGCGTAAATCGAGGGATAAGTGTGCATAGAAAAATAAGATAAAATGTATTCCGACTTCATGTGGACTTTTGAGAATTATAATTTTAAACTCATATATATTACACCTGGAATGCATTCCGAATTGCCAGTTTATTTCCTATCCGTTAATTTCGAGTTTAATTATACTTTATTGCCATTAAAAATTGTGACAATAGCTCTGTGGGCGTTCAACCTCGATGTAAATGTGCAACGAGACTACGAGAGTTTATCATAATAGTCGCATGTGTTCGCTAATCACAGTTTATTATGATGTGGACACTGGACGACGAATGTTAATTCTTAATTTTTATATTAATAGGAATTTCGAGTCTGAATAGTACTAAGAATGAAGATAATACAGTATCTAATTTGACTGAATGGAAAAAAATATTATTCAGTAATTTCTGTTATTCTACAAAACATATTAGTGCATGGCGTCTGCTAAGGACATACATTTTTTTAACGTTTGATATTGTAAAAGTGATTAACAAATTATACATTGAAGGATACTTTTATTTTGGGATACTCACTGACAATGCTTACGGTGTGCATAAATTTGTGCGTTTGCTGATTGGCCATCAAATTTAACATTCTTATTACCAACCCCCGTAAACAAAGTGCTAAGTTTATTTTATGAGCGAAACCAGTCCTGGTCTTAATAAACCAATTATTGCATATCTTTATGTTCAATAAAGCTCTTCCTCGAAAATACTTATTGTCTTTAGTTTATTTTATAGGGATGAGCGAAACCGGTCCTGATCTTAATAAATCAATAATTGTGGAACAAGTACAAAAAAATGTTTTTTTTTTAGTTTTTCAATATAATAGCTCTACCCCAAGTATTGACATTGAACACCTTAAAAGTGATAAAAGTTACACGTCTAAAATTACAAATATTATTGTTTTTTTTTAAAGGTTATTTGGTTATTTATGTAATTGTGGTCACTGAATACGCCTCATTCAACAGCTTTTTATATAGTAATTTAGCGTTTCGATGAAATGATGGAGAGTTTCCGCTTCGCAGCCGTGTATTATATGAACTGAAGTTCACGTCGTCTGCGGCTTGAGGACGTATCAGCACGACTCCTGAGAACGGAAATGCCGTTTCCTCGAATAGAAAAAAACTGTATCGAGTTTATTTATTGCCTTTGCTAAGGTTGAGATCGCGCTGATTTCAATAACCTAGACTAGAGGAAAGAACCAGTTTGATATAACTATGAAATCAGAATTGTTAAACCTTTTCATTTATTATCAAGAAGATAAAATATTTGCTCAAAAATTCTGACTTCAAAGACGAAAAATAAAAATGTCTACTAGTTACCAAATGGCACTGCCACCTGTCAGCATTCTTCAATGCTCACGGTGAGACAGGAAAGAGAGACAGTAAACGCTGCGTTACATACTTATATGATATGCATTCAGACAAATATTGATTGAGTTGGCATTTACTTGGTAGAACTCTATTATAATACGGTGAGAAAAATAAACAATGTATTTTAAATCTACAGAAATTATTTTATATGTTTGTTGATAGCTATTTCAGCTTACGGCCTCGTCAGACAAATATGTTTATTGCAATAATTTGAACTGTTAGGTATCTCAATCACAGTAGGATAACTATACAAAATTTACTAAATTATTTACTTAATTTGCTAATTTAAATTGAACTAAAAAAATGTGTATAACTTGAACATTTCATGGTAGTACAAAGCGTAAATGCGATGTAAAAATGTTGCGTATAGCTGGCTTAACGAAAATTTAATTAAATCCACTTTAAATCAGATTATTTTTATTGGTTCGATATTTGAGATAATTATACACGCGTATGTACATGTTGAATAAATAACTAGTTTAAGCGAATTAAAATATATACGAACATATTTATAATAGTTCATAATCAATAGAATCGATGTTATTACGAAATTCGCCAAAAAAAAATCGGTACTTGGAAACCAGTCCACAAAATTATGTCGTATACATATATTACTTTTCAATCGATCTTTGTAATTTTTCTAGATAATGTTGTGCAATGTAATAATTGCCGAATCGGCAGTTGAATAACACGGTGTCAATTTTTAGTGACGCGCTCTTCTATGAAAACAATATTTTATCTGAATTTTCTCAGTTTTTTACATTTTGACACCTTTCTTCGTGATCGCGATGATGAGTTTGTTGTTTACTTTGTCTCGTGTGTTTTATGCAAATGAATTCGCACCAAGGCTAAAGCAAAATACATTGTTTTTGTGGTAGCTTTGTTGTATGAATGTTTTTTTTTATAAAGAATGCGATCATTTAGGAAACAAGTAACTCAAATTGTCTGCATTGTTATCACAGCCTTCAGAAATTTTATTTTACACATTCCTTGCATGATGGCGAATCATTATTAATGAGCTACACTTGTCATTCTAAAGACAAGAAGGAACAAATTGTTTGTATCCTTCAATGAGACTAGCTTTGTACATTTTACGCTAATTTGAGTCAATTTATAAGTGGAATGATACAATATTATGATAAAAAACACGAACGTGTTTGTAGACTGATGTAATTCACTCGAAATATCTGATTTACATACATACATTTTTTTCATGTACATACATGCATGCTTTCCCAATTTTCAACTGATAAAGATGTGTGAAGTGATTGGCTGTATGCGTTAAAATCCATGTAGTTGTATCGGTAAATAATTATAAATGTCTTTTTATGACATTTTCATTTGGAAGTTTTAATGGTTACAAATTGAATCATTATAAATTGTCAGCAATTTATAACATTAAAATTATTTTGGTTTGCTCACGTTCGGCATACTTATAAGTCGTATGGTATTCGAACTCTTCTTTATTTGGACTCGTAAAGTATGTCTCCGACGATATTAATAATCACGCAAAACAGTGTCAATATATTGTATTATTATAATTAAGTATTTCGACTGAGGGTGCTTGATGGAATTTCAATATCAAATTAGAATTTTTTGAATTTTGTACTTTTCCATGAGTTTTGTCGTTTTGTTTTTATAATTACGGGGATTTTTGAAAATATTAATGACCAGATGATAACATAAGAATATTTAAAATAAATCTAGGGTCCTATCCGTCGTCTCGTTAATGAGTTGATTGATTTTAAGCCTTTATTATTATATTACATTAATGATAGTAAGTGAATTGATATTTAATAATAGCAAGTGCTTGAATTGTAAATAAATGACAATTATTAATAAATGACAATAAATTAAAATTAACAATTATTTAAAAGGGTACAACAATGGTGAACTAGGCAAATATAGTTGCTCGTTCAAAATTGGCAGACCGTTAAGCTGAGCTCGATTAGTCTCTAAGATTTCTTGATTATTTTCAAAAATCCCCGTAATTATAACAAACCCACTTAAATCATGGAAACTTGTATTCATTCAAATTTCGCTAATTTACATTTTAATAACCTTTTAACTTAGTGACCTACTTATATTTTTGTATATAAACGATACAAACTGTTTACTACGCGTCAGTTCAAGTACATCCGTGCACTTGGAATGCCTGAAGATGCCGAAAGGCGAAACCCGGGTCGTTAGCGACAAAACTCATGGAAAAGTACAAAATTCAAAAAATTCTACTTGTATTATTATTTTAACTATGTATTTCTTAATATTACTCTTATAATAATAAATAAATTCTACCGAGAATACGCAGTAACCAATTATTATAGATACACGCTACCGTGTGGTGAAATCAATAGCCATTCTGATCCTTACGCACAAATTAGTTTTTTACAAAACGTCATTATTGTGTTTCGCGACTTAACACTTACGATGTGACGATTTGTAAAAAACGTATACTTGAAAGTGACAACCGTATAGATATGTAAACCTCTCCCTTACGAAATTCGCCAACTTAACAGGCAGGCACGACTCGTTGGCCAATAATGGCTGCATTGTGTTATGAGGCAACAATGGAATACGAAAGCCAGTCTGTTGACTCTATTATGAATAAGGACACGTTTGGAAATTGCAGCGACAACTCACAGTCAACCTTTGTGAATGATAAATGTAATTTAGATACCGCATTTAACTTACAATCAACTTACTACTATTATACATAATGTCATATCTTATTAAAAAGTATAATCCATATTTTTCCGTGACAAATCTAATAAAAAGCATCTTGAAGCAATGCTTCTTCTGGAAATTTTACATTTTGGCTAATAACTTTATTTAAAATACTGAAAAGTTGAAATAAAAAAGCTCTCAATTATAATACATCGTAATATTGAAGGTTCATTTTAGCCAATTTTGAGTGAATAACTTAGTTTATTCTTATGTATCCTGTGCTGTTGAAAGAACAAGTTAGAAATTATTGTGCTTCGTACTCGAGAACTGTTACTGGAAACTGTTCATGAGCAATCTTCGGACACATATGTACTTTAAACTATCGATATGTTAGTTGAAACAATTGGTGCATACCTTTTGAATCAAATATTTACCAAAAATACTAGCAAGTATCTAAGTAAACGTAGGTAATGTGCAATTTACTATAATTTATTATGTAGCCTTTACTGATGAAGCAGCACTTACGTGTTAAAAAAGCCGGAAGGAGAATAAATAATCATTTTAACCAATGTGTTTCCAAAGCTTTTTATTAAATTACCAATAGGTACGCTCTCCTCACCATTGCTACTTTATTATCAAAGTACACACCTTGGTCGTTAAACGACAACTACTATAAATTGATGTATTCAGAATTGTGCAAATGTAATATGTCGTTTTTCAATCATAATTAAATTGGTCATTAATTTTTCAAATAAAAATGTCGTAATAAGGCGCGTGTAAAATTCCTGCTGGTGAAAATGAGCTTGGTTATTATCATAAGATGTGTTTCTTATTCTAATCTCATTTTGGAAATCGGTGTATATCCGTTTCTGGTTTTTATACGGAAAAGTTGCACAATACTGTTTTGCATAATCATGTTCCTTATGATAACTTGTTTTTTTTAATTAACCATCGAAAATCTTATTGCAAATTAAATGGTACTTTTTTTCTCTTAATAAAATATATTTTTATTTTGATAATTATTAAGGATTGCATTTCTATGTAATGCGAATAAGTTGAAACGTCACTTGATTCGTGCTCAATTGTTTTTGTCAATCTACGTATTACCTTCCAAACTAACATACGGCTTTGCAAAAAAACACATTGAAAGAACTCTCATATTATTATTACTTAAAAATACTCAACGGTATATTATACATCGATACAAGTTCTTTTTAATGTATTTTGATGTTATTATTGTCATAATTATTCTTATTCTTACATTTTTTTCGTTGTTTTCCTAAATTTTGAGGTCAGTTCTACATTCAAATATATATGTTTTAAATTAACACCTTAATGGCTTTGTAATGTGACAAAATTATCAGGCGCATAACAAAAGAGTATCAATTTTGAAAGTATTTAACTCGTCTATTCAAAATTAGAATGTTGGTTATTATTGAATAATAGTTAACACTTAACTGTAAAGTATTTCTGTTTATCATTTGGTATTTTAAATATAAGGCATTGTCACTTGACAAAGAAAGTTTCTTTGACCTTCTTGTGGTAGAATAATTCATATTTAAGATAACGCTTTGAAGTGACAGATGGAGATAATATTCAATTTATTTCTTTGTTTAATGTTTTCAATTAGCAATCGACAACTTAAATGAAACGGGTATTGGTATCTAAACTATTCATTAAATTATATTACTTATTAATTGCATGTAACAAAAGGTGATTTTTCATTATCAGTAATCTAAGTAAATTGAAAAAAAAGTTTCTCGAATACTAAAATCAAATAATCGATTGATCATTTGACAATCTACATACATGTGAATTGCCATGTTATTTAAACACAGTGATGCAGGATTCTTCTGCCGATAGTAAAAAAGTCTCACATATGTCTCGGATCGCCTTTTTGATTCTACAGGACGCATAAAATATTTTCAATTGATTTCTTGAGTGTTATACATACATGTTCATAAAAATCACGTGCTTTGTTTTTTATAAAGCCGTGGGTAATTAAAAAGAGTTTCAACACAAATTACATATTTTTCAAAGAGAACATGAATGTCTACTGCATTCATATTACAAAACGAAACCAAATTTGGCAACGCCAAGTATAAATAAATAGCATTTGCTACACAGATGTCAAAAACTATTGTATTACCGGAATGGTTTCATGTAAAAAAACGAAATCTTCATCGCAATGGATTGAATCATTTTGTTAATTTCGCGGGCCGTTTTTTTCGATTGAATAAGTGTGCAGCATTTAAATTATTTCAAAACTTTTATTTATTTCAAATATCGTTTCGAATGTCTGAGAGTGACAGTTATTATGCACAAGTAACGGTTTTCAAGAATAATAACTTAAAAAATATCTATAGATTTATATTTGCTATTTTTTAAAAGAAATTATTCTATATCAGTGGTGTCAAAGCTTTAATGTAAGATATTTATAAATAAATATGCGCCCACTACTATTTTATTAAATAATACCCAAATTTTTTAATGGTAAAAACGGTTTCAGTCTGTCACAATTTTTTTATATAAAGCGATGACTAGTTAAAATTTTAAAGAGTTATTGCTCCCCATTTGAATAAGTGGACATCTCCTAGGTTAAAAACCACTCTTCAGTATATCATCAAGCAAATCTTTTAATGAGCATTATATAACGGTGAGCGGACATAATGCGCATAGAAAATCCGCACAAACGACACATCTTTTCACAGTGTGCAAATCTGTTGTTATACTGTTTCGTGCGTTTAATTAATGGAACCTACCGGGATATAACATTGGAATATATGTGATATATTTTTTTGTCATACAATTTTAGAGCTAAAAAACGTCAGTTCTTTTACGAAAATCGGTTCTTCATATCTCAATCACGATAATATCTATCTCACAAATACAAAATGTGTATATTTTATAACCAACAAAAGACGCTCACGATTCTCATTTAAAGTTCAACACTTCCAGCCTTATTCCTGTAGTTTACAATCTAGGATCAAGATAACATAGTCATTTGACCCTTTTAATGGTCATGTCAAGGATTGACCGCCATAGAATTTCACGATGAATTAGAGTCACAAAGAAAACTTTCGGGTTATGCATTGCATTCTGGCCTTTGTAATAATTGGTTTCGTTTTGACTGGAGAACATCCTGCATTTAAATAACACTGGGTATATTATACAACCGAAGCAACGTTTCTTTGTTGTTCCTTTTTTATACAGCGTTATCTTAAAACTTTGGTGGGATTTTTTCTTAATATAGTAAAATTTTGGTAGAGTCGAAAATATTATTCATTACCCATTCAAACAAAATATTATATTAAAACATGCCAAAGGATCTCTAAGTCAACAAAAGCAATCAATGATTTTGCGTTGAAGGATCGCAAATTTCCAACTTTTATTGATACTTAAAGGACAGTTAACTCACACAAAAAAAAATTGAATAACATTTCAAACGAGAATAACTCAATTATATATGAAAAGTGCGTGATACCGAAAACGCATATTATCTATTTTACAAAATTATTGTGGAAATAAAAAAAAACAATTATTTTATATCATCTTATTTAGCATTGCAGTGAAATGAATACTTTAAAAAATAAATGATACAATACGTGGAGTAATCAAAGTTATTTGAAATTTTATATTAAATGAACAATGTTTATGTAGCATTTAAAGTTCAGGAAATAAACATATTGTTTCATTCGATAGCTGTTAGCTATTTTATATCCACCATTCTTGGGATATAACAAATGTTAGATCATGGAATCGATCGGTTTCGTAAATTTTACCAACAATGGAATTCCATCAGGTATATTTCGTTAGGTAACTCATTATTTGGTCAGGTGATGCGACTTCAAGCTGCGACAGAACAATGGATGATGTCTGTCCAAAATTTGACAAAACTAGTTTGGCTGTACTGATTGTCCAAGTGGAACGTTCAAAGTGAATTTTAGCTAGGAAATGCGTAGTCCTTATTGGTAATTCGACATACAATGCGTCAGTTCCATCGCACATATTATTCTCATTACATATATGTATGTTAATCTTAAACATGTAGCAATGATGTAGAATAAATAGTGTCGTGAATCGTCGATAGTGTAGAAGCAGTACATTATCACATATGTAGTTAAATTATCATTTTTATCAAATTTTTCCTGTGATTAATTATTTTTTCAATTACAATTGTTACGCATAATAAATCAAACATTGCTAAAGATATGGCTACTAAAATGCAGCAAAATTCCCACAAATAATCTAATTCGGTATCCATTATTCAATTAACATTTTTTATTGTCATAATGTCATTAATCGATAACTCTTTGATTTTTTTTTTCTTAATAATAATTGTTTGCAAGAGATTCGATAATGGTATGCTATTTTTTGTGTGCGTCAATGTTGGCAATTATGAACTAAAGCCATTTTACTACTGTGATATTTTATAACTTACACAAATTAATGATAGCAAAACATATCACAATAGGAAGCTTTTACCGCAAAAATAAAGTTGCCGAAAGGTGAATGGATAAGTACATAATTAAAGCGATTCAAATTTGATATTGAAATGCCATCAAGCATCTTCAGTCGAAATTCTCCATTATATATTTGTATATTAAAGATACCGTTAACTCTTTTTAGTGTCCAACAGAAATTGTGTATACATGATTTTTTAATCAATCGATTTCAACAAAATGCAATCACAAAGTTAATAATTAAAAGAGCAATGGTTGAGTTGGTATTTGGTTGCCTCCAATGGAGCATTACAGTTCTGTGCTACTAATATAGCATCACTTCCTGCGAGGACCGTGTCACTAAGCATTGTGTATGGTACGTTTTGTTTTCCC
This sequence comes from Himalopsyche kuldschensis, assembly GCA_028554975.1. NCBI lineage: Eukaryota > Metazoa > Arthropoda > Insecta > Trichoptera > Rhyacophilidae > Himalopsyche > Himalopsyche kuldschensis. The sequence continues at coordinate 21,889,177 of JAHFWI010000003.1, forward strand.
GACCACCGGTCCCGTTAACGCACGACTAGGTCACGAGGCATCCGCGCTTTTCCCGGCGCGACCTATTTTCTTTTGTCGGTGCCAGACGGAGCTGTGCTTAAAAGCGCCATTGTTTTATTGTTCTGTCTGAATCGATATGCTTTTGTCATTGAAGTACTTATATTATCGATTGTCTCGTAAATTCGTGTCAAGTTTTATTTTTCATGACTAATCTTCACTATTCATCGATTTCATGTCGGGGCTGCCTTGATATGCCCACAGAAGGTATAACATGAACAGCTCGAAAATGCTGTTTCCCAAATGTTTATTCATAAAACCATGCACGATGCTGATCTACTAGAATTAGTTGTAAACCTCTCTTTTTCGAATATTGAAAAAAAAACAATGAGAGTAGGATAATACTTAAAACTGGCAAATTGATCTTCCAATTTTTTTAGATTGAATTAGTGTGACATAGCTTTTAAAGTTTTTACTCCATTACCAAGTTAATAATTTGGTTTATGAGAAAAATAACTATGGTCTATTACTCCTTAGTAAATCATCGTAAAGAAAATAATATCCCAAAATTTTGACAGTTAAATTCAAAGTCCGTTGTATCAAAATTTTACTGTACATATGTATGCATGTTGAGAAACGCTCTATTCTATATTCATCATACTTTCTATTCCATAATATTAGTGCATTGAATTCAAATTTAATTGTCTATCTAAGGAAGCTACATATATAATTAATTTCTGTTAGTAATAAGTAATTTGATAATGTAGCAACTGTCAAACTTATTTCAGTTTCTCAATACGTATCATAGAATACACCATGATTATCAGAGCGCATCTACGTACATGTCAAAATTGTATAACTTATGTAATAAAAAATATTTCATTGAGACTGCAAAAATAACGATCGCAATAAAAAATATTTCATGATTGCATATAAACAATCCTATACCATTTTGTCGCAAGATGTTTTGTATAAAGACATCCGTGATTCTCAAAACACTCAAACAAACCACAGACTCCCTTTCTCTTCGACGTTTTCGTTACTTTTGTAAGCAATCGCTGAGTGATTCAACATCCAAAAATAGCTTACCGAGGACAAATATATTTACTGGTTTTATAACTTTTTTGCATGAATTAATTTACCATACACATTAAATGAAAGGATAAGTAACTAAGATTTGTCCAAGCGTGATTTATTCGATATCTTATGAGCCGGCAAAACTTTGTTTATTTTATTATCTAATTTGGAGAATGGAACACAAAAATTGCCAATCACATAAATATCTTATTTAGAATATTCAAAATGTGACCAAAATGAAAATAAATTTGTTGTACCGTTCATTATGGAAGACAGTTTTGTAATATATTCTATTGCAACATTTTTGAAATATGTATCTATTTATTATTTCGTAAGCATAGATGCTAATCGCGAATTATTAATACGTCACAGCTGTAACATTCGCTTTAAAATAAGCATGTTGAGAAATCTGTCTTATTATGTTTATAAATCTATCAATCGATTTAGAGAATGAGAAAGCATTTGACTTTTTTTAACATGTAAAACTGTGTATCGACCTTCATATATCCGATGTTCCGAATATATCCTGAGTAATTAAAATAAAACATGTTTTAAATGTTGTGTGAATTTATGTGCTATTAATTTGAAAATGACACTTGTCAAAATGACAGTTAAACTTGATCAAACGAATTAGTTGGCATGGCATCCCGATCTAATCAAGTATTTGAGAAGTAGATATTACTTGTTTTTTTTACTGCATTTTTTAAAATTCTTAAAGTACTTGACGTTGTACCCACAGCACCCGTTATTCTTCACACTCTTAAATAAATAAAATATATTGTTGTAAATAATCATCCTTATTTGTAATTTAAAACAGTGGTTTTAGTAACGAACTGATTTGTGTCTGAATACTTATTGTATATATTATGAAGGGAATTGTACATGGCAGCTTAGTGGTTATAAATTTGATTGATTATCTTAACACGGGAATTAAAATATTTTTTTTTTATTTCTTACTCTAGATCAGTGGTTCTCATGTGCGGCCACCAGAGGATTTTGCTGCGGCCACCAACAGATTCATTGTTAATATTGATATTTAATAAAATATTGTTTTTTTTAAGTAAATTTGTCAACAAAGACACTGAAAATAAAATATTTTATATGCATTGCATTGTGCATCAAGAATTGCTTGTTAGCAAAAACTCAACACATACATTTTTTGGTCTTTTTGGCAAAAAGCACTCGACACAAAAATTTGGTGCGGCCACCAGACATATCCGTAGAACCGCTGATGTTTCTGATGCGGCCACAGCCAAATTTCACGTGAGAACCACTGCTCTAGACGGTGTACGATTATGAGAAATTTATTATTTTTAAAGTAAATAAAACAGATTTTATAGTTCTACTTCCACATGTATTCTGATAAAAATCAGGACCGATTTAGCTCAACGCGTGCATTGTCCTGATCTTTATCAGAATATATCTGGAAGTGGTTCTATAAAATGTTTTTTATTTATTTAAAATAATGCATTTCCACCAAAAAGTGACGGCTAACACCTTAAAAGTGACATTTACTAGACATGGAATTTAGATTTGTATATTATTGTGATATTGTCATTCAAAGCAGCCGTTCATATAGTGTTTAAATATCAATCGACATTATTTCATTATGTTTATTTTTAAAGCTATTTAATGCAATTAAGAATTGAGTCAAAACCTGAACCAGTGGAAGGCATAATATTTAACATAATCGGACTGTTATAAAAAGTCACTCGACCTTCGCATGGCGGAACCGCGTTGGAGTTTTGCTTTCACTTATGGTTCGCGTTTCATTTTCCATGCAAACAAAAAATGCAAGGTTTGCGGTGGCAATTATGCCAACTTCCACACCAATAATAAATATTATATCAATCGATGACTCGCAGATGCAACTTTACTCTTTTTTATAACGAGCACTGCTGTAATTTACGAACAGTTAACGATGTGGTCGTATTAATCGGTGAATCATTACGAATAAATTAATTTGAAAATGTTTCTAGTTTTGTCACACAATTTTTTAAGTAATCTTCAATTGAAAACTTTTCGTCTGTGTCATGAATTTTAATTTGTTTGCTTATTCAACCGTTTCACTACAATGACAACAGCCATACAGTTACTGAAACATTGCTGACGGTATTTTTCCATTTGATTCGCGAATCAGGATCCTCACTAAAATAATTGGGAGCCTAGATGATTTTGCTGAGCTCTAATGAACTTAGTATGTTTGTTTGTTTAACCAATATCCGTAGAGCAAATGCTTATTATAACACAACAGTAATATAAATGTTTTAGTAAACTAGTTTATCGATAGTTACGATTGATAGCTATGAAACTCGCCGAATATATGTTTTACTGTCTATCATTCTGATTCACAGCTATTGGCATGCAAGTAGTATTCGCATGTAATTCAATATGGATGGAATACTAACAACTAGTCCTCGTACAAATAATTACTACTGAAATACTCATTAACTTATACATTTTATGAAACGGTGTCGCTTACGACCGAGGCTTCGGCTTTCAGCATTTCAAAGCTTTGGTGCACGTGAAATAACTGAAGATGCCGAAAGGCAAAACCCTGGTCGTTAGCGACAAAATTGATGGAAAATTACAAAAAATTCCAGCGATTCTAATTTGAATTTCCATCATCACCTTCAGTATGAATTCCCAATAATATTACTGACTTAATTTAATCAAGTTGCATTCTTTATTACAAGTGATCAGCAGACATGTAAAATTGAACAATCAATCCGTTGCATTTTTTTTTTCAGTTCAATGCATTTTATCATTTGTTTAGGATGCATTGAACAACCTGTAGCATGGATAAAAAAATCAATCATCTATGGATTGAAAAGATCTTTTATTTCTATGATCTTTGATCAGAAATAAACATTATTTTACAAAGAGCAACTCAATATTTTTTTATCATCGCTTTTTTCAATAGCATTAAGCAATATGTAAATATAAGTTCAACATGTAAAGAAACATAAATATGCAATTGATTATAATCATCTTTCGAGTATACAGAAATATTCATCACAGTTTATTCGGTGTTCAGCTGTTTCATTATTTTATTAATCGGCGCCTGGTCTCATCATAGTAAGATCTGCATAATGAGCATTGCAAAAGTAGGCCTCGTTCTACTTTTTTATACAATGCTTCATTTAACTTGCGCCTAATTTCTTAAAACACATGCGTTTTGTGATGTTTTCCTTAAATACAACAATTGATATGTATTCTTTATATATTTATATTAATCATAATTACCAGCAGTACGATAAGCCAGTGATTCCACATACTTCGGATATACCGAGATCTGGTCATTATAACCCAATTAACTGAATTCAATATAAAATTAATAACATACTTATTCAAAACGGATAGTCCCAACAAACGTAACCGTATAAAATAATTAGCTTACTTATTCCACGTATTATGTGATTAATAGTGACACGTGTTTTTCCTCTTTCAGTAGCATTATCAGTCTTAACGTAACCTCCTTTATAATATTATGGATCTGCAATACAAGGCGGGAAGCAGTGGCGGTTGGCGACAGAGTATTAGGGAGAAAAAAAAAGATTCAACTATTTTTCCGTACTACGGACAGCCGAAAATTCATAAGACTGGCACTCCGTTGGTATTGCGAACATCTGAATTGAAAGTCCATGTTATAGAAGTGTCACTGGCGGGAAGTATACAGTTTTCGTAAATAAAAGAAATCTAGCGGCAAAACTCTTATTCATAGATATGACACATACAGAGCAAATTCCACTTTTATAACGATATTATCATAGAGGTGAAAAAATCTGTATAAATGTGTGTTAATTACTGATTTGGAAATTTCTGAATATATGTATTATTAGATTCAGGATACGTGTAATCTGTTTTTTTAAATTATGGTGGCAGTAAAATAAACTGTGTCTAGACTGAATACATATATCGATTTACATACATTTTTTATAGATTAATTTAAACATTTATTTATAGCTAAAGAAGACTTAACAAAGTCATCTGAGAAGAACTCGAGAAGAAAACATTTCAAAATCCCCCTTACTCGAGATTTAAAATCATCAATACATATGATGCTATAATAAATTGACTCTATTAGAACTAAAGCCCTAAACCATCTTCGATTTTACATCCAGGCTCACATGTTCATTTATCATATAGCACCTTGTAAAATTATGAGTACAAAGATTAATTTCATTTTATTTTGTTAATGCATAAAACATCCTATATCTGATGTTATGTGAGTTTTTTTCTCTCTGGAAATTTTACTTTTGATTCATCCAATATTCACTTATATTCAGATTTTTAGACTTTTTATACATCGAAAAATAATCCGGTTACCCGTGCCCAAGGGGTTAGTGATGGTTCCACTATTTATTCTTTTGACTTTGTCTTGACTGTTGAACTTTCGAAAATAAATCTCTGACGTATTGAGCAACAAACTTAATAGGTTAACACGTTTTTCTAATACAAACTTCATTGCTAATCTAGATGATTGATTATTTATTATACGTATTTTTATTTGCTCTATTTGGTATTTGAAGTTACCATTGTTATCGAGTTCTTCGATGGATTGTTTATGAACTATGTATACGGTATGAATAGTATAGTTAAATATCCCGTTTTGATAGGAAGTCAAATTACCCTATGGATATACGTTTACAGCGTTGCTGATCGTAAAAATAACTCATGTACATATATATATATAAATGTCTTCATAAAACCAAGCTTGGTGCAGTTTTCACCGCAGGGATATATCGATCTGTCACCTGAGGTACGAAACGCCCATCGCACGATAATCGGATAACATCTGCTCGATGCATTTCGCAGTTGCAACTTTGTATCAACATAATACTCGTACATGTATTGTCTTCTTTAGTATCCGAGAATATTAATATGCACTGTAAATTACATCCTGGAACGTTGGAATTGAATACAGTATGGCGCAGATTTAAAGTATTAAAATAATTGACAATATAACTATCATTCAAGAAATATCATTATAGTCAATACAAACACGTGTATATTTCAACCATGCCCGCTTACAATGTTAACCTTCTCAACATAAGTTAATTTTATGAGAATTATTTGTTCTATATTACACAACCTTTTTTATGGATAGAGTTGGAATATAAAAATTGCGCTAGAAACAACTACATCTTGCTAATCGCTATCGCTACATGTTTTCATCTTTATTTCAGTGAGTAAGATCAGCAGATGAGGATGCTTGATAGGCAAGCGACACTGGTAGTTAAAAAATAAATGGTCGAAAAAATCATATATAATATTTATAACATATGTATAACTATAGAAAACAATTGTCACTGTATGAGTCTATTAAGTCTCTTTCAATACGACTTAGTATCATCTCGCTATTCATTTTTAAAGTGTTCACTGTCAATACTTGCCAGTACTATAAATTGTGTTTTATTAATTTAAACCATGATCATGATTTAAATCATATAAATAAAATTTTCAATTAAAGAGTTTTCTATTAACTTCTGCTGTTTAAAAGTTCTTGATAATTTATCGATATATCGCTTTAATTAAATATACGTAAATACAAATTAGATACACATATTCGTTGGATAATTTACTGCGTGCTTTATATTTATTATCAATAATAACCGATTGAAATATCTTGTTGTTTCCGGAATGCTGTATTTGTGTTGTTCGTTTGAGTAAAAAGCAGCAAGTAATGTGGTCAGTACTGTGCTAAGTGGAACACCGTGTTTTAAATGCATTCACACCATTGTAACCAGGGTTATGAAACCGATGTCTGGTTGGTTTATTTCTATGAGATAACTTGTTAGGCCTAAATTGATTCATTTATAGAAATAAATTAAGATTTGTTAATACCACCATTATTTTGTTAAGATAAGGACTAGCCTATGAAAACAACATGGCAGGGAGGAAAATGTGGTTATCATCGAGACTAGGTCCGTTAAGTCACTGAAGAATAATTTGACATACATATAATCCAAAATACTATACTTTACTTTTATATCAAATGTTCGAATCGAAACGAATATCTAACCTAACCTATCTAAAATAGTATATTAAAGAATGTTACTGTATGCCGCAGCGGCCATGTTGGATTATCAGTCAAATTATCAGCCAAAGACTTAGTGCACCTAGTCTCGATGATTACCAAACATGTAATATAAAATAATCTGCCATGCATTGGTGTCATTTCACCCAAAATATACTTTTTTACTCTCACTAAGATAATATTCGGAGGTTGAAAAATAACCTCAAAACCAAACCTTTTTTTAACACGCCGTTCGTTTACCTTTGACTATACTATGAGCTTAGCATTGGTAAATATAAAATGCTCGGATATTATTTCATCATTCAAAATGTAGGTATAATTAAACAATGTTTTATACTATGTATAATATAGAGATACGGTATTGAGATAAATCGGTAACAGTGGTAAGTATATTAATAAGCTAAACAAAAAGCGAATTAGAATGCCACACTGAAATTATTTATTTATCTTATTTTTCGACAAAAACCAATCCATTATCTTACCTAGTTACTTAGAAATTCGATAAAATAATATCATAAAAACGGTCGTCATAGTTGAATGCTTTTAATTCGTATTCAAATAAAATATAATTGTGTTTTTTCTTAGTTGTTTCATTTCAATATAGATATTAAATTAGCTACCACTGAACGCTTTAGGCATCTTTCAAGGCTGCTACTCTCATTGCGCGGTGTTATGACGGCTTATTTTTTCTTTAAGAACAGATCACGTCATTTTGCATTTTAAGAATCACTTTTGCTAACCAGTCGAGCAACTCTTTAGTTTTTCTAACAAGCTAATATCGTCGGTATACTGGCAGAAGGCTTTAAGTCAAAAAACTATGTTTCAAGATAGTCGACTTTTTATAAAATGATCATCTTTTTATAAACATTATCCTTAAGTTAAATTTGAAACGTTTGAATTTTGAACTTTTCCATGAGTTTAGTCGCTAACGACTCCGGTACTTTTCGTGGCTATTTAATACGCATCAGTTCAAGTGTATTCGTTCACAATGCCTGAAGATGTTGAATGTTGAAAACAGGGTATTAAGCGACAAAACTCATAGAAAAGCACAAAATTCAAACGGTTGAAATTTGATAATTGAAATTCCATCAAGCACCTTCAGTCGAAATCTTTTATAACCTTTAATCGTTAAATTTACCACTTTATGACATTCTTTAATCACTTGCGAATTCAATTACAAGAGATTGATCATGATCTATCGATATGCATTTATACTTCAAAACACCCGATTTTTTGACGTAAATCCTTCTGGCAGTATACCGAGAGTATTATCTTGTTGATATATTGAATACGTTCTCGTAACAAATTTCAAATTCTAATACATATTATTTTGTCTTGAACTTAAATTGTATGCTTCATGCCTCAATTTTGTATAACTTTTTACAAGAGTTAGCTAGTGACGTATTTATTGATTTAATACAAGACTCGTGGAGTCGTGGTGGTTTTTGGAATAACCGGAACCATAAACCTAGCGACTCTATTTTTCAAAATTAAAATCGTATGAATAATCTATTTATAAGGTTCCTGTGTCGTCAATGTAAATAATGTATACTAAAAATTAATGTATACAGATTTCTGATTTAGTTGCTTTGGCAAAATTACACAACATGTGTAGATTCATTTTTAGTCTATGCATATATACCCAACGTTATCAGATCGCTGGAATCAAAAAATGATGATATGAATAAGATGATGGTATACAAGGGAAACTGATTCTTATACTTAGTAAATCCACATGAACGCGAATCCTGTATCCACTGAGCTTTGTTATCTGGATCCAGCGCACGGAACGTGTCAATATGAAGTCCATATCTAACTGTAATTCAGTTCTTATTTAGTTTATTGGTTAATAAAAATACGTTTATTACTATTAAAGACTTCATTGCAGCTTAACAAGTCCTCTATAGCCTAATCTGTATTAGTCTTTCAAAGTATTTTCTTAAATTAAATCTATCAAATAATACATTTAAAATAGTACACTAAACATGATCGCGTTTATAAATGTATGTTTATGTTCAACACTTGCACTGCATGCGTTCACCAAATGGCTTTAGTTGAAAGAAATATGTTTGACACAAAATAAGCTGCTAACATAATTATAAGAACTATGAAAGCTTAATGTATTACTATTGTAAAAATACTGTGTGACTCGGCTTGATCAAATAGTAAAAATAACACTACAATTTTTCTTACGTTTTATATGGTACATTGTCATAAAAAAATACGTTTACAAGTTTCTACGTACTGCCGATAGTAAATATTTTTTTATGGGAACGTGGATTAGGCGAAGGCGTAGTCGACAAACAAATATTTACATTTCAACATTTCCTCCCAAAATGTTTGAACTGAGCATATAACAATTCGTTATTGATAACCTAGTAGATATCAACTGACAACGAAGTTTGTCAAAGATATAAGCTGAATGTTTTATGATGTATTTTGTTGTAGTGGGCATTGTTGATTTGTTTAATATTTTAAGCATAGTAATTTTTAATCTTTTTTCTAAAGATAAAAATGATAGTTTTGATTTTAATTGAATTATCATAGATATAGAAATATTCATAAAACTTAGTATCATGATTCGTATGCGATTTAAAGATAACACGAACATCTTCGTATGCACGTCATACATAAGGTCAAGGGAACTACAGATATTTTTCGCTTATTCATTAATTTCGAAAGCAACTTTCTTGTTCACCACTTGCAAATAAATAAATAAATATAAACAAACTTTATCCGTTTATGATTAGCATCATAAATATAAACAGATGATAACTGAATTATTATTATTATGTTTGTTTTTAATATTATTTCGTAATATTTGTTTTTGAAATTTTACGAATAAGCATCCTGACGAAAGAAAGTGTTTTATTTATGAAACTGTTGCAATACATTTTTTCACTGTGAAAGTGTGAATAATTTGAATGTTACTTTATTCGAAACAAATTAATACACAAGGAAGAAAGTGGTGAGTGAAGTTTTTGTATAGAAATACCCACGTCATTGGTAATAGTTTTAATTGAATCACATATATGTTTTTTTTCGTCAACTTCCATCATATTTGATATAAAAAATCACAAATGTATGTTTTTCATTTCAATCGCTTTAAAAGACAGTTGTTTGTGTTTTAATTTAAATGAGTTTTGTTTTAATGACCTGGGTTTCGCTTTTCTGCATCTTCGGGCATTTCAGGTTTATATGTGCACTTGAAATGCCTGAAGAAACCGAAAGTCGAAACTATGGTCGTTAGCGACAGAACACACGAAAAGTACAAAATTTAAACGTTTAAAACTCCATCATTCACCAAGAGTCGAAATCTTCAGTTATTTATTTTGAATATTGCTTGTCTTAACAATGTATTTTAGTTCTACATATGTAGAACTAAAATACATTGTTATTTTTCTTTCCGTATTATATAGGAGTTCTACCAAGTAAATGCCTACTCAATCAATAGCTTGTCTTAATGTTCAACAGTTTCCTTTTATGCATTTTTATAGAGTTGCATAATCAATTATAACTAAAAACATTGTTGAAATTGAAATTATTTCGGAATGTTTTATTGAACAATTAATTCGGTTAAAATAGTACTATTGTTTTCATTAAACTTCTTACAATTATTTCAACTGTTCTATTCGCATTTGACGTACCAAAGTCGTATTGAATTACTCAACACTGTGATCGTTTTGAATGCATTGTGCAAAACGCGTGGAAATTAAATCCACTGCGAACAAAACTGCAGCGTACCGTGTCGGAAAGTGTCTTACTTACGTATACTCTGCATTATCATTTGAACCAAATACTTAATTAACTAGTTTCAGATTGCACAACACGACAGTAATTAAAAGATTTTTACGCGGATCTGTGATTCCAAGTAACTAATTATTGATTTAATACATGATACTGTCGTCGTCTCGGAAAAAAGCAGGGCTGTGGAGTCGGTAAAAAACGTTAGACGCCGACTCCAGCTTTTACCAAAACCACGACTTTGACTCCGACTCCGACATTGACCAAAAACACGACTCCGACTAAAAAAGTTGAATATCATCCTTGAATGCCTATTTTTCCTATTGACGTGTATTCAATTAAATATCAACCCTACCAATTCGACCAATAGCCAAATTTGACATATACGCAAAAATAAAAAGTTCAAACTTTTCAAAATTTCCGACTCCGAGTACGACTCCGGCAAAATCGCCGCGACGACTCCGACTCCGGCCAAAAAGCTCCGACTTCACAGCCCTGGAAAAATGTCTTGTTGGTACTTAAATTTTACTCTGTTAAGTGTATGGTATTGATGTTAACGCTGTTATTTTCCTATAATTAAATATGCTCTGAATGCTGAGTATATTATACATATTATATGCCAAGTTGAGGCCAATAAGAACCACACCATAATAAAATCGAATTTAATTATCATTTTCTACGCAAGTCAAAAAAATATCATATTTTACGAAAATCTTTGGTTAAGTCTTTAAGATTGATTAAATTGATCACAACTGTGAAATTATCGTTGAATTCCGGAGTCCTGGAATCTATAAGATGTATTAAGGTAGAACTGATATGTGTTGGCATGCCTTGGGAGTAAGAAAAGTAATAAGCGAGCGTCCATATGCTCCACATATAGTGGAGTATGGCCAAAGAATATTATGGTAGATGGTAGATCTCAAAAATAAATGTTTCAAGAACTAACTGTAATTACATTACTCAATCCTCTTCGGCGATAGTAAGGAAAGCAGGATGGCCATATTACATGACTAGTAGTTATCAGGTTGCTATCTCGTTCCCGGTTTTCAGGATCAGATAGGGTAATTGGCGAGACTTGAAAACATCGCAGACATGGATTTGCTTTTAGACACAAATCCATCAAACATCTATTATGGATGAAAGTAAAAGCATACCTTTTATATGGAAGTCGAACATTTTTTGATCTGCTTAGAATATTTATATTGCCTTTTTATTATGTCATTTATTCATTCAAAAAGATGAATTTCTTATTTTTGCGATTCAAATAACGAAAACGATTCCACCAGTTTATTGCCGCCTTACAACGCCTTTTCAGTGTGTCAATTCTTCTGCAATCTTGATTTTTTTCTCTTTTATTGTAAGCGGTTTTAGATTTTGTGGCAGTTTCAAAACTATTGAGCAAAATTTAAGTGAAGTTAATAAATTTCTTGTCGGAGTAAATGGCGTTTTGAAATTTTGTTTTCGATTAGCGTTTTTATTGCAAGAAAAAATGCTTTTGGAATAAATAAAGCCTATATGCGAGTGACAAATATATTATAGATTCCAGTGTTAATGTAATGCAATCAGATTCTTACATTCAGACAATATAATAGTATTTTTGAACGTCTAACGAAACCACAATTTATACGGTCATTTTTTTTTAGTAAAATATTCTAAATAGAAAAACGACGTCTTGGTTAAAAATTGAATTGATATTGTATCTTGATGTCGATTGTATAGTTTTATTTTATATGCGATAGATAATCTCAGCATGACAATTCAAATGTTGTACATTTTGAAATATGAACTTTAATTTCGAAACTGTTTTCGTCTGCGCGTAATATAATTAATTATGAGAACAATGAAATATCGAAAATTAGAACGTTGTGCATAAAAAAGTGCGAACAGTTCATTATCTTCGATAATGCTATTAAAATACACAAAAATACAAGAAAAAATATTTGCGTTAGTCTTAAAGGTATGGTAAACGCTTCAATAAAAATGCGTCCTCATTGCTAAGTTTGTATGAATTTATAAACGGTCACGCAATAAATAATACGCTCGAAATTTAGGTCCATTAATAAAAGAATTACATCAATCGACCAAACAAACATAGTCGTGATATCATACTTACAATTAATTCTCTTTGCAATATTAGCTGATCTGCTACGACATTTCACACGAGGATAAGTATGCAACCGCACTCCCTTATAAATGCAACATTAATAATGATTTGTAATCAAAGATTCGTCATCGACATAAAAATATTTGATTGCTGAGTTTTCTTGTCTTATAAGCACATTACAACATTTGCTTTATGAATTTCTTCCTTTACTAAACTTTACTTCCATTATCACAAGTCTTATTCTTCACATTTTTACTATAACTAGTTTGTCTGCCTTGTGTGATTCATACATTCTATTAGCATGACCTGGTCGTCTAAGACAACCGAGATGGACTTTGGATACTTAAACAATACCCACAGTTGTAGAGGTTTTACTAAGAACATGTTGTTATATTATTGATATGTCAAAAGTCAGAATACGCCATGCAACACCAGTTTTTCCAGCCACGCATGGCAATAGGAGGTGATCGCACAAGATTTTAATAGTTTTGAATAGTTTTTTCTTACACTCCCACATCTACTGTTTATTTATACTTATACCGCTTATTTAATTGAAGTTCATCATAGTTAGCGCACATAAAAAAACATTCATTTAATCAAAAGCTTTAGCTAACATCGTTTTGTAAAACTTCCCACTTGTAATATAATAATATAATGTTATTGGCATAGAGCATGTTATTAAATACTATACTATTGATTATATTGTATACATCTCGGACATGCATCATTTGATTCAACCCGTTGATTATAAATTCTGTGATGCTATGTCTTTCTCAAATATTAATCCTTACATTTTGATTTAATTTTGGTTAACATATGGTAATAGTCCTTGAATTGTATAAAACATGCCGATATGTAGACTTCAATAGCTTTGCTGCGAGTGCAATCAATTGAACCGAAGAATCAAAAGGTTATCTATTTTAGAATGGTGATGAACGAACGAGGACATTCATTGAACCGTTGATAACCGATTTTTTTAAATATCCTAGAACGATAATGACATAATAAAATAAGTAAAAAAACCGACATTGTTTTCGATTTAGAGTAAATGTTTAAAATACCAATTTATTGTGAACACGAGTGGATACCGACTATTTATAATATTATCTAACCATTTGGCCAACATAATTGAATTAGCTACTGATCAAATAGATACAAGACAAACTAAATAAATACAAATCAATGAATACATGTCGGATATATCTTTCGGGTCATTATCACATTGTTTTTTTTTAAATGAAATTTTGCGCAAATGAGAAGACAATTTTTGTATTTAATTAGAAGAGTTACCATTTAACACGGCAAGTAAAGTATGGTATGAGTGAAGTATCATTCTATTCATTACACGATCGCATTACATACTTTGCTGTTAAGAAATTCATTAAATCCACTTTCACCATTTGCTCTTGGCAAAGAAATCGCATTATCTCGAATAAAACTGGTTTTGTATAGATCAATGTTCTTTAAACGATTTTTAAAAATCAGCTGCAATAATAAACAATTATTGCATTACCTTTACTTGACTATTAATAATTACTAATTTTCTACTCAGTTTTTTGTATTGCAATATATCATATTATAGACAGGAATTGAAGATGATAAGTTCACTGAAGTTTGTATTTTCGTTTCGATATTATGATATGCCTCATTAAGGAGAGTAGTTTAAAGAACTAAAGTATGATTGGTCAATGCTGGTCAATCTCAAAACAAAAAATCTATAACGATAGCAAGTTACAAAATCACGCCAAATTCCTCTGAAAAAAGTTTTCGTTTATCTTCGTATATTTTCCATTAATAAACGTTTTTGTAATTTGTTTTCTGATTACTTGTTCTTTTTATCGCAAATTATTTTACGGTTAGTTTTTATGATAATTTATGTAAACAATATATTACACGTCAAAATACGATAGTTTCTCTTTTTGCATAGGGGATTGAAAAGATTGAATATTTTTTGCGCTGTTTACACAATACTGCATTTTTTAGATATTCTTTGGGCTGCCTGAAAATCAAAAGTTCGTTCTCATCGAATGTTTTTTGAACTGGAAAAACGAATTACTGTTTGAAATAAGACGAATTGTTTATTCTATATCGTTTATTTGTGTTTCTAAACCAGTCGAAATGCGCAGCATCTTGATGAGGAGTGTTTGAATGTTTGTTAACTGCGCCGTACATGTAAAGTAAACTCTGTTTGTTAAAGAGATCGCAGATATGTCCCTGGGCGTTACAATTTAATGTCCAGAAGCTGGGACACGTTGAAAGGTATCGCAGCCCGTGTTGGTCACTGAACTTACCGCTGTTTATTTTTACCTCTTTTTACATCACCTGCAGTCGGCCGCTTCGAGATTTCGGGACGAGCGAAGAATTTGTAAGAGATGGGACAGCCGCGAAACGGTCCTTGCATTACAAATGATACTGTTTTTCTGTCAAGATTTTATGAAACTAATAAATTCAGAAGAATCAAACAAACATTTTTATTCCTTCATATTTGCCAGCGATATTCCGACTATATGTATTCGGTTTACATTATTGCGTTATTTTACCAAAATATCTCAATACATTCATCGATAATTATAAGTAATATAAGTGTATAAATCGTACGATTTAAGGATGGTAAAATTACGTGATAATCATTGCTGGTGTGAGAAACAAAAATTTCAGCAAACTGTTTCGAAATTGTGTTTCCTCCGTTTGACTTCCAGGCTCGACTCTACATTCAGTTCTTGCTGCATGACACTGCCTTTAACGCACAAGTCATACTTATCCTTTTTTAGGTTTGGTACAGGGATGAAATATCCTTACGATATAACTAGTTTATTTCCCATGTGATTTAACCTCCCAAACATCAATCTTCAAAGTAACCGTGCAATAGTAAGCCTGAAGAATCTCTTTAAAGAGACGAAAAACCTGTCACTATTTTTTACACTACAAGGAGAATAAAAAGTTATCAATTTAATTTCTATATACAAAAATGAAATTTCATAAAGATAACGTTAAATCCTGCGATTTTATACTTATATGTAAATCATCCGCAAGAAACCGAAAGTCGTGTATGAATTCAATTATCTTATATATTTTAAATGAAGGCGTAAAGACGAGAAATTTTTCTAACATCCAACATGTGATATGTGTTCTTGAACCGTCATTATATTAATATCATTATTCCCACCTCTATGAAGGATCTCGCTTATTCGTTTTTTATCGACGCCATTCACTTTGCCGCGCTTCTGTGTATGCTTGCCGCTGTAAAATAATGATCCCGATGCTCCGTATTGTGCAAGAAACGCTCAGTTATTATTTCTCATATTATTGAACTTGTAATAAAATACATATCGCTGAAGACAACACGCTAAAACGTGTACAAGAAGAAATATAATTTTGTTATGGGATATATTTTAACAAAGTGTACATATAGTATAATATATACACACTAAACATATGTACATGTTTTAAAATCGCGCAACTGTTTTGATTTGCTTTATCACAGTGATGCACAAACTGCAGCCCGAAATGACATTTCATTCGGCCGAGTATGAAAAATATCAATTATTTTTTTTTCTTCAGAACTTTTCACGGACGATTGAAAAACAATATTAAAAAATCATTTTTATATATGTACACTAAAAATAACGATAATTTAATAGCTCTTACCGATACTGCCTTCGAACAATCTAAAAAATGATATAAGCTTGCCCATCTGCCAAAAAGGTTGTGCGTCACTCCTTTAACATGAGATGGTAAACGTATTTATATTATAATGTACAAAATACCTTATTCTACAATCAATTATTATTATAACCATGACATGTTTCAAAAAAAAGATATTATTTTTCAAGTGTTATTTTTCCATCGTCGTGATAAGTTACTTTTATTAAATTGTATGTTAGTATTTTCCATGATATTTTAAAAAATACTAATCATTCGTGCTATTTTCGTTCCTTTTATATATTATTTTGTAAATTAAATTTTATAAAATATCATATTTATTATATTCGCTGCTGATTTATTATGATTTATTTTATTTATATGAATATATTTAATATTTGAAATGTGTTTGCAGGTTTTTAAAATATAGTAGGTAATTTAACCTCGCAACGTTTCCAAAATTTTGATTCCCTACTGCCAACAAAGTATTTCCCATATGACAAAAAAACATCAGTTATTTATACATCTTAAAATAATCTTTGTTCCATTAGTAGATTTAGTTAGTTTTTTTGTATCCGTAAACTTTTGATGAAAATGTGTAATGCTTATGTCATTTCAAACTTCATTTGTATATTGTTGATTGAGTAGGCATTTACTTGGTAGATCTCCATTATAATACGGTAAGAAAAATAACAATGTATTTTAGTTCTACAATATTAAATAATTTATGTAGAACTAAAATACATTGTTATTTTTCTTACCGTATTCATTTGTATACATTATTAGTCCTTTCATAGTTTGTCTTAAATACTTTGCAGATTGAAGTTGGTATCTATAGTGAGAAGATTGGTTTTGTCTAGCTTTAATTAAACCTGCTTTTGATATTTATCGCCATCAAACCTGCCTTCGATGTTTATTGATTTGGTTTATAGCTCTGCTATGTTTCGGAGTTAATAATGAAATCCAGACCAATTGACGGTATCCTAAATCAACTACAACTAAATACAAGTAACCGTCATTGATTTCGGTCATTTTATGAAGTCTCAGGAGGTTACGTTAACTGAGATTCTAAAAATACGTTTTGCTAACTTAAATAACAAATTGAAGAAGACGACCGCACTAATTTAATTGCGGTCATAAAAATTAAATGATTTAAATTTGAATTTGGAATTTTCACCGAATAATTCTGATGATAGATTACGGAACAAGGTAGATAGTTAAAAATAAACCGTCCATAACAGCTAGGTGCTTGATAAATTTGTAACTTTCAGTTTTTAAATTTTACTCGTGCTTAATGGCTTATTTAAATTTTCGTAATTAATTTCTTATTCATGAGAGTATGTATATTCATTCCGCTGGAAACGTTTATTCCACTATGGTAATCAGTTAAGGATGTATTTCAGTTAATATTGTTTTCTAATTAAATAACTTTCATTCTTTTATTTTATCTATTTGTGTCAACTAACCGAGGCGTAAAAATCATTTCAAAATACATAGTTTACGATGAACATAAAATACTAAATTAATGTTTTTATTAATGTCCGAGTACATTATATTATGATTTATGATATTTTATTTCTAAAACGTTTCCCTACAACATATCAAGCTGCTTTTTTCTCCTAAAAAGGTTTAGTTCTGGTAAAAACAATCAATACATCAAAACTTGTTTGTAATACTTAAGCAAACTTTGCGATAGTAAGTTTGAAGATGCCAGAAGAGGCGAACACGTGTGGTGGAATAATCAAAGTTATTTTAAATTTTATATTACATCAAAACTTGTTTGTAATACGCAAAAGTTTATTTGGATCATCGAGAAATGTGGTCGTGAGTCGTTAATTTGAGCTTGTAAAGTAGAATTTTTATTTTAAATTTGATAATCTCTCTTACGAAAGATCAAATTTGTTTAGTATACGGCGGAGAATGGTGTTTTTTTTCCGTGTACGTATTGAATAGTATATTTTAAAACTAACACCGTGCAAATTCTAATAACTTATAATACAATAATTACAGTGTCTTGCAATTGAACTTTCTCATTCAATTAATTTAAATCCATTAAGAAAGTGACTGAAGAATATACGTAGAGCTATTCTCATACCAAAAAAGTCGTTTGGCAACATGGCTTGTATGAGTACCTTTTTTTGCCGTTTGAAGTGATCATCACCGCCTTTGTTCTACTGAATGCTCTATTCATAAATATTCATCGAGATTTATGTTCTCACTTGAATGAAATGCTTTACAAACCGCTTTGAATCGAAAATTCTAAAACGGATTGTAACACTTTTCCAGTATAGTTGATTATTTTCGAGAGCAATTTTACTATTTATTTCAAATGAAACATCGTATGCAATCTTTTCTGTATTTGAAACGATCCTTACTTAATAGTATTTTAAAAGTATATTCCATCAACACATTATGACAGGTGATGAGCTCAGGTACACGATGAGACAAACCAATCATGTATATTATAAAATAAACGTAGAAGAAGTACACAAAAATACGTCTCATTCATTTAAATATAACGCATTTTCACTGAGAATTGATAGCAACACGTGACAAATTAAGCATATATCCATAGTTTTATCGATGTCGTAAATAAAACAATTTCAAGAATGTTGACATTGAAAATTTACCGCACAGAATTTTACTGTCGTAACGTGAAACAGAAATAAATTACACAAGTCTTCTACCATTTTTCTGATAATATGATTAGTGAATTATTGGTCATGTGCCATAAGTTGGATTTATTTATCTTTGAAACATTCGGATAGTGCAATTGAATTTGATAAAAGTGAAGGTGAAACAAATATGATCAATACATCAGTCAGTTATGAATATGTTAGTTTTATACGTAAAAAACTGTGGTTTTCGGTGAGCCTTTTTTAATAAAGACATTTTAATTGTTGATTTCTGTATTAGCTGATATCGTTTTCATTAAAAATGTTATGATTTTTTCTTAACTTATGTTTGTATTTATTTCTACATTGCTGCAATAGCATATAAATCGATGCTTATCATCTAGCACGGCTTAATTGACATAGCTTCTAATATTCACGTTTTAGCTTAATTCATTTTAAAACTTCTACTCTTATTTTGAATACTCCACATATAAAACAATATCATGTTCTTATATTATATTATTAAAACTATGTGAGTTAATTACGTTTTCTATAATCACTGCATTGGCAACACCAATACTGTTACGGTCTAAAATAAACAAAAAATGAATATTCATTTTGTACTGCAGCAATAACTCTTGTCATTTATGAACCTGTCCATAGAGTGCAAAATCCTATATCACATAATTAGTAACACTTCAAACCGGAATGAATTCGCTTTATTTATTATCATGATTTATTCATCTCCCTGTGGGAAGAAGCGACTCTAGTCCAACTCACGAAAGTGAACAATGATTGCTCAAACATTTCAACAGCAAATAAAACTACTAGCACATCTTTATTTGAAAAAAAAACTTCTCCCACAACGAAATTAGTTTTGTAGGTTAATAAATTCACGAATTATATTCGCTCGTAGCTAATTCGACACATGGGTGTCTTCGAAACGATTATTGATAGCTCTTCTTTTGCTAAACATTTTCGCTGTAAATATTCACATACTTTTTTTTAAATGCATCGCTGAACTGATTGCTGCTAAAATAAATGAAAAATGCATTCATTTATATTTCCATTGTTTTATTTTTATTAAAAGTGACGATATGTGATAAAAAATGCATTTGAAAAGAAAATTTACAACATTCAATTGTTCAACAACTTTTTTATATGTGCTTTCATTTAATAAATATTTTACTATGCTTTGAAGCGTCCTGGGAAAATTCATTATGGTATTATATTTATCCAAACAATTAACAATCAACTAATAATATAATGAAGGTACCCACTAGGTTTAAAAATAGATTGCTTTAATTTGCAGCCGGTTTTTTCCGTATTATAATATCAATGTTGTGAGAACTTACAGTCCATTTTATAAGATGATGAAATTAGGATAAGTGCATACACATTTCCAATATTATACATTAGCAAGTTTATTACGCTGTAGTTAATGCAGTAGAGCTAAGAAGAGCGATATTAATAATTCGTAATAAAACTTGATGTGATTATAAGCTATTCATAATAAGTTAAATTGTAGATATTCTACCGTATTTTTGTTGTAAAAATAACTTGTATGTAATTAGTAAATACATATTGTTAAATTTCATTATGTATAATGATTTTTTAAACATACAATTTAGTAAACCGCTTTCTCTTGTGTATTTTTTAAGCACGTACACATTAATATCACAAACAAGCCCGTATAAAATGATTTTTAATAATGTTTACTTAGTACAGGCCAATTATTCAAAAGCTTTAAACTATGAAAAATGACAGTGTTTATGTTGTTATGTTGCCCTCATGTAGTTATTTTAGCTTCAAGCACGTACAATTATCGTAAATTTTTCGTTTTAATTGATATAGACACATTTCGATAGATGTTTGTATAAATAAGTCAGGCTTGTACTAGATAGTGCAAGTAAATTAAAGAAAGCTTCTATCTATGAACTCTTTTGTGCTTTTTAATCAATATGTTGTTACAATTCGTGTTTTAATATACAAATTGTAAATGTGTAACTTCTCAATGTACCGAAATTATGATTTTTTTGATGCAGACTTTTTTTATTATTTCTCCACCTTGTTGCATTTCGAAATTTGAACTGAAAAAATAGATTGTCAAAAATCTTCGAATCGAAATATTCAAACAAAATTAAATACTTTGTTATTCTACTGATTTTATAACTAAGTGTGACACGTGTGAACTCTTATAGAAGCAAGCATCTTAACACTAACAAATATTTTTAGACATTTATTCTTATTCTTTATTTATTTAACGTATACTTAATTAAATGGGCAAAAACTGTGTTATTTCAAAGTTTTTGTATCTCAAATAAAAAATCTCACTTAGGATATCAAATTCTCTGATTTTTTGTAAAGCCCGCAATTACTTTCAACGTACCATCATAATTCATTTCACTAATCCAGAACCCTCTCGATATTATGCGGGCTCAATTATTTGTGTATGGGAGAGCTCATATCCCATTACCAACTGGCATTCAATGGAATAAATATTATTTTCAATAACCCCAGGGTATTGAGTATCTAATTTATAAACCGGACTTATAAATCCATTCAAGACTCAATTTACGGTAATTGGTATTGGCTATCTCACGAAAAAATCAATAACACTCAACATAATGATATATATTGTACATAGAATTTAATGTCCCCAAGGATAAAGTGTAGGTTTATAATAATATATTCTTATATAACCATTTATTTAATAAAAAAACATTGAAACAAATAATTGATCGAAAAAAAGTTTTTGATTAAAAGGTAAAAAAAACACTGTTTTTACTTCTACAAGAATTTGTACTGAAATATATCAAACATTGTTTTTTAATAATTACTATTATTTGTATTCAACTTTTTTGTACGAGTAAAAACTACTTTATTAAGTGTTCTTTGACTATTTTCGAATAACCTTTCAAAGTGTCTGTTTTTGAATCGTATCTACATATGTATGTACCTACGTGAAGGATTGCGAAAAGACGATCATATCAATTTTGGTCTCGTCCCTTAACTGTAGCGTTTATATTAAGAGGTTGATATTTATTGTTTTCAACTGCATGTATTACTATCATGTACAATTTAAATAAAGCAATAAAACTAAATGGTTTTCAATTGGCAATTTCAAATAATAAAATTAACATTTCAAGCATTTTAAGTTTTAAATAAAAGTGCTCGAAAAGAGGGTACATTCTTGAACTTAAGAATCTTTTCAATAATTCAACTTAGAGCTCAGGATAAAATAAATTAAAAATATATAATATGTAATAAATTGTTGTAAACAGTCTTGTAATGAAACTATACAGGGTCATGGTATATGACATAATCTAGAAGGTTGCTTTTTTATTAGATGTCATAATTATTAAAAGTATTAGTCAACATTGTATATGATATAATCAATATTTAATTAAATTGCTATACTGATCACAATGTACTTGATTTAAACTTATCAGTTGAGATGATAAAAACTAATAATATGTAAATGTGACTATTATTTGGAAGATATTTAAAGTTTAACCGTCGCATCAATATTCATATAAATGCTATTTTGACATTATATAAGAATGTCCATTCACCGATGTAAATTAAAATGGATTATCCCACTCAAAAATACTCTCTTTGAGTGGGCTATATTTAATTTAGCATTTCGTTGTTGAATAATATTGCAGTTACTTTATGATAGTTCTTTATCAGTCATGGCAATTATAATTGTTAATTCAAATTGATTTATTGCACTAATAACGAGTTGTCCATAGTTAATTAAAATAGCATTTATAGTGGGACATTATCTTATTGAACTGATACACAATCAATTTTATATCAAAGTGTCAAAAGCTTCTAAAACTGAAGTATTGTTAATTATTACAAAGACTTTTTTTTTTAAAAGATTTCTATCTGTGACGTAGGCGCTGATTTTAATTCTTTCTACATATCAGTAATTAGAGTGGGATTTTATCTTTGAATGAGTGCGGAGTGTATGGTTCAAAGAATACTGATAACCGGCTCGTGGGGGAAAATACTAAAGAAATGAATTTGTGAAGGAAAACTCCCGACCGATAATTCAATTAGGCCACGACACAAATAAAAACTATGTCAACCCCGAACAAAGTGATCATTAAACGGATACATGTTTATTTTAAAATGTAGAATAAAATTTGCAAAAAAAACTACTTTCTAATATTCCATTGTCATGCATACAATTTCATAAGTGTTTCGTTTATTCTGAGCCGTTTCTTTCACACTTTAAAAAATTAACAGAGCAGAATAAAAGTGCACGACAGAACATTCTTTTTCGCTATCGACAATCTTATTCAGAGATTAATATCTAAGAATTTTTTTCATGCTTTCATTTTTATAAACTAGAGTGTTTTTAATGCACATCGGGGTTGATGATTATCGTTGCAGTGAAATGCATAGTTTTCCCGAACTTACTCGACGTACATATATATTTAATACATGCATTTATGTATTATAATTGGTATAACAATAATTGGTATTAGAATAAATGGTACGGAAAGAAAAATAACAATGTATTTTAATTCTACATAAATTATTTTATATCCGAAATAGCTATCAACAAATATATAAAATAATTTATGTAGAATTAAAATACATTGTTATTTTTCTTTCCGTATTATAATGGAGTTCTACCAAGTAAATGCCTATTCAATCAATAGAATAAATGGTCATAAAAAAATAAATAACCAATTACACTAGAACTAGGGACTCCACTTCGAGTATCGAATACTCGTCCATTTTTCAAGTACTCGAGTATGTTGAAAAATACTCGAGTAATACTCGTTATTTATAAATGAAGATTTATTTCGAAATTTTATTTTATTTACTTTTATAAAAAAAAATATATACATAAATAATGTTTAACCGTTGCACTTAATTGAGTCTTACGAGTGGATTTTACTGTCAGGAAATATATATTTTTTAAATGTTTTTGCCGTTGACTATGCCATGCGAGAATTTCTTTTGTTCTTTTTGCTTTGGTTTCTGCTGAATTTGAATTAATTATACATATATTTTGGTGCATATGCAACTACCCGAGTATTTTTAAAAATTTATTACTCCATACTTGAGTCGTTGAGATGTCCAGTAAGTGGAGTCACTTACTAGAGCTAAAATACAAAAAAGTTTGAATAGTGAGCTCAGCATTCCTATTACAAAATTGTAGATACAGTGTTCTATGAAACATACTATTTGATACAAACGTAGTAATAATTATGCTTATCTGTTTACAAAGGAATTCTGCTTTTTGAAAACGTGGCCGTAAAATGATTTCAACTGGAATATTCAAACAAGAACTACATAGATATACATTCGAAGGTTTTTTCCGTGTTGCATAATTTTATCTGAATCATATTGGCATTTTAATTCAAACTACTGGACCACAGCGTGGATTTATCATTGTAATCTTATCTAAAATGGTAGAAGTAGATTCATTTTTTCTTCTTTGAAAAAATATGCCACCATTTCCTCAGTCGGTTTTTTTATAACACAGTTAAAAAAATGTTGCATTGTGTAAGACCAATCAAGGCCATTTACTTTTATCAATCTCATTGTGTTATTTATTTTATTATGCTTTGTGCTAAACGTAATAATAAATTGGACACCTGAATCGCTATACGCACCTTTATAGTTAATTTTGTATTGCATAACTGGTATTTTTTTTTCAATTATATATGTATACATATATAATAGTCATAAAGACTTTTACGTATACGCAACTCACTTAAATGTTTTTTTTGAAAGTACTATAAAGCCAAACAATTCTTTTTTATATTATTTCACAAATAAACTACGAAATTATTTTGACCAAATCATAAATTAAAGAAATTTAATAGAAATACCTATACGAGCCACAAGCTATAAAAATAAAACCACATCACTGTTTAGAATTCACAAAATAATTCGTCCTATTTTTATTATGTGTGATTTTTATTTATATCATTTAATATTTTTATGATCATTTCATTTAAAACCCTCTTTTTATTATATATCGTGTGTGGCATGACGACGAATTTATAATACATATATATTTTTAACATACTAAACAAAGATCACGGCCGGTTTCGCTCTTCGCGAATATTATCAACTGAAATTAAAATAATGCCTTTCCACAGTTCCACCTTAAAAGAGATTTAAAAACAATACACTTAAATGAAAATGTCCACTTCTCGAGGCATGAATAACGATGCAAGTGACGATTGTATAATTCTTCGGGAATTCATTGTTTTTCTTAACATGCTGTTACATTGCTAGAAATTAACAATGACGTATCTGTAACTCTAGTCACTTTCGTGTCATGCAATTTTTTACGATTGTATCAATGTCCAAGTGGATAAATTAACAGTTTTTAGTACTTGGCATAGTTCTCAAATTTTGCACGTTTTTCTTCATAATTATTTGTTTATTTCAATGATATCACGGCTGAAACATTATAAAGTTTCTCTATAAAACTTTACAATATTAAACAATAAAATATAATATATTATAACATAAAATTTAATATATTATAACATAAAATTTAATAACTGCTAATGAACACTACAATTTTGTTATTCAGGTTTGAAAACGTTTTGCAAATCTCTCACTGTTAATGAATGCCAACTAAAATTTGTCATACTAGTCACTGAAGCATACTGATGTATATATTGTAACTTTGTATCTTGTATTCATGGGATGTCATTGACTCCTTGGTTATTTTATTCCGGCTGGAGCCAGTATGCCGACCTCAGCATTCGTAAATAGAGCAATCATTTTGTCCAGTTTACTTATGCATCATAAAGGGGAAACAATTGAAACAGACTGTAACATGAGTTTCATTTGTTAAAACATTGTTTCATATTTACAGTTTTGGCTATCAATAGATAATGCACAATTTTGGTTTCTATTTCTCCGACCTTTGAAACGGAGTTCCAATGATCCCATTAAAATGTGAGAGCTGTTAGTGAAAATAATTATAACTACGGAATAAGGTTAATTGTATATTCCAAGCATTTACAGATCGTGATCATATCAATTTTTGTTTTCTATGAAACCATTTCAAACTGATTTAAAAAAAGAAGCAATTAATATTGCGGTATATATAATAAATTTGAGCCCCGAATCAATTAATCAAACTTAGTTGATTTTGAACAATTTTGATTCATTTTAAAGGCCGCAATAAATGGCTTACAAGGTCGCAGTGCAGTGTGTTCCCCTCTGGTGTAAGACTATGTTAAGATCGTCTGAGGCTATGCACGATTGTGATGTACTCAAGTGCATTCTACCATTTTGTTTACACGATATTTTAATAACTTAAATAAAGGAATACTATAAAATATCTTTATTAACCTTTCTGTCAAGAAATTTATGAATGCATTGCTTTTACTATCTATTAAAGAAATAAACGTTTTATGATACAAATATGATTTCCCTGGTTTCCTTCGCTGGCCCAGCAAAAGCTTGCAAAGTATTCATCGATGTGTATAACAAATCGCTTAAAGAAAAACATATTCCATCCATCAATTATCTACAGCATAATGCAATATTTTATTAAAAATGTACGAATAATATTTTTCATTAGTAACCAGTAAATCTCAGATATACTAAGAGAAGAAATTTTTGCTTCTTGCAGCTGATAACCGTAAGGAATTTAACAGCATCTTGCTGTTATCTTGCGATTGTGGTTTATTTTTAAATGATATCTATTTCATCAAAAAAAATGATTGCAATTTTCACTTTCTTAAATTTAAATAATTTAGTTAGAGCTATGTAGCTGCTTACAACGTGGACCGATATTTCCATAGTGGAACAAATCGAAGATTTCCGTCAACTCTCGTTCACAATGGACCGTTCAAAATGTTCCACGCCAAGATTGGTTCACTTGTGTCTGATTGTATTATACGCGTTTATTTAGATATGGGTTGCGTGTCATTTTTATTTCCAAACTGGTTGACATTTGCTCAAATTCATACAAAATCTGCTAATCAATACTGCATGCCAGCACCACAGTACCCTTTCATTATGAATAGAAAATACTTCATATTTGAATCACTTAAATCTTAAATGACACACTGTCATCGTTTTTTGTAGGATTCCTAAGCTTGGATGACTTTAAGATTTTATATGCATTTACTTTTTATCAAGTGTAAATTAATATGGCAAGATGTCCAGGAATCTTAATGCTACAAAAATTTTCACTGCAAACATTTTTAGAATATAATCATACATATGTTACGTTCATTGTATGAATCCTTGTGAATAATGTTCTTCAAATGACATTGAAACGTTGCTGTTTACTTAAATTTAAACATTTAAATTTGTTTAATGTATTAAATGGGATTTCCTAACATTTTCGCGTGCGAACAAAATGATCAAAAACCTTAGATGCCCACGATTGAAACGATTAATAAATGCAAACATCTCTTTTAATTAACTAGGTGTATTTTAAGTATCGTCAATGGTTTTATCAAATCTTCTAAATATTAATTAATTATTTGATCAATCCAGGAGGTCTAATTCTTTTAGTTATTATCGAATGTATAGTAATCTCGCTTTTATGCAACGTACATATATAATAATTCTTATCGATGATGCATCCCTTTGTCGTTCACTGAAT
This sequence comes from Himalopsyche kuldschensis, assembly GCA_028554975.1. Classification (NCBI taxonomy): domain Eukaryota; kingdom Metazoa; phylum Arthropoda; class Insecta; order Trichoptera; family Rhyacophilidae; genus Himalopsyche; species Himalopsyche kuldschensis. The sequence continues at coordinate 21,917,007 of JAHFWI010000003.1, forward strand.
ACATAATTATGTGCACATTTAAAAATACAAACCCATTCCCACCACCGTAGCCAATGAGTTAAGCGACACACCCATTTTATTAAAAGCTGGTGTCAGATTTTTCCGCCCCAGCTATCAAATTTAAAACTAATTTATATTGTCCGCTGCGCCTATGCGTAACGCAGACATCAGGCGTTTTGTTTTGTACATATTATATTATATGTAACATTGTACGAATATTATAAAGTATTCACTGATGACATAATTATTCTTGAATGAATATAAAAAATAGTTACATAAGATACAAAAAATTAGGTCTTTTCAGTACAGGTAATTGCCATAAATCTTCATATTCTTATCTAACTATGATACGTGTTCGGTTTCCATGACAGTGTGCCGAGTCAATGTCGCTTCGCCGTATGAAATCATTCACCGCATCCAACAGGAACTATAAAATAATCACGGTCGTAATTTTCGGTGACAATTTTGACGGAACTGATTATACCCCGCACATTTCGCATCAGCTGCCGAGCATTCATGCTAGTGTGCTCGTAATTGATGTCGAAAAAATATGACAACATTTTTAAATAGGTACGAGCCTGTAATTTAAAACGTTTTAAGTTCTCCTGGATTACAATGCCATTAGATAAGTTTTTTTCACGAATTTAATTTTAGTTCTGAAAATAGTGTTATATATATATATATTACCATGTCCGCTCCCAACTTGGAGCATATGGACTCTCAACGGAGTTTATCTCAACAAATGTCATTCTACGAGAACTGCTTGTTACTCAGTTGCTCAACCTCTCTTTTTAAAGAGAGTAGGAATGGAAAGAATACGAGGACTAGGACAGGCCTAGTGGTTAGCTAATCGCTGTCACTATGCGTCGCTCTTTGGAATAAGAAAGGTGGGAAGGGATTTTCAACAACAAACACCCATGCCTTTGAACAGATTTATCAACTGAAAAATCCGCTAGTACCGGGAATCGAACCCGGCGGTCTGGCACGCAAGCCAACAGCGTTGACACTCCGCCACGGGCCGGTATATTTACTTATAGTTTTAACAAATTGGCTCCGGGAGAATTCAAAACATAGAGATACAATGCGTATTCCGCGTTCCCGTAGCGAATGTGTTATAATGCAATGGTGCTTAAAAATTAAGCGGTTTTTAAATCGGTGTTATTGTATGGTGTTTAATTATTACTTTTCATTATTATTCTTATAATGATTATTATGAAAATCCAATTTTTCTCGTATATTATCAATGTTAATAATTAATAATGCTCCATTCGAAATAAAGCATTCATTCTGATGCACGTTTGATAAGCAATGGAGGATTTGAAAAGAGAGTGTATTAAAATACAGTCCAAACATTTTTACATAAAGATTGGTTAAAAATATGTCAAAACTTCTCAAAACAATATTTGGTGAGGTCGTGCAAGTGGCTATGATTGAATTAAATTGACACGTTATTTCGTGTCGGAAAATATAATTCACCACGTTTTATATTAGTATTCAATAATTTACTATTAGCATCTATCTTGGTTCCGACCATATTAGATTTCTCTTTGTAAGTAAAAATTTTAATTATAGCATATCCGATATGACTAAAAAAATGTATGTATATAAATCAAGTTGGATATGAATTAAAATTAAAAAAATCGAGAGAAACTTAATATATATAAATTTATTAATTCGCAGCTTCTATGATAGTAAAATCGCCAAGAACAATAAATCAATAACATGTAACTTTTACTTTTGTATTATTGCTTTTTTCAGTAACGTATCCAATTGAATGAAGTTTTATAAATTTAACAGTTTAATTTCTAAATTTAAAACTGGCCTAAATATTCAGTCAGCTGAAAGCAATCGTGCACGATCAAATGGTCCATGGATTAATTTAATAATTTGCAATTCCCAGTGAATACCTGAATATTTTAATTTTATCACGTACACTACCATCAATGCTCGATTTCACTCAAAAATTACTCAAAAAAAAATATGTTACATAAACTTAATTGTAAGCGAAAAATATTGAAACACGAATGAAGACAATGAAGCATAGATATTTACACTTTTAAAGCTAATTTTCCATATCGAACATGTTTTTTTTAATTTCCGTTATAAACGTGCATCACAATCAGTCTGCCGCTTAACATTTTTTTTTCAGTTAGGGATCAGGTGTAATTATCGAGTAAGAAAAAGACTGTTTATTAGCAAATCGGTATTCATTGATTTCGTTTGTAGGACTGTCTGGGTAGAACGGAAGGTATATATTTACATTCATACAAATACATTAATCGTTTGCAAAAACAATGTTTGCATAATACCATTACTTAATCTCTTGACCACAACGGCATTAGCACGCAAGCCTTACAGCGTTTCCACTCAGCTATGGAAATTGTAAAATTTTCTCTCATAAAAATAGAAGAAATTTTGTTTTTTTTCGCATGTCGAAAGGTGAACGTCGATAATTTTTTTTCTGTAGTTTGAGTAAAAAAACTAATGTTCTAACATATTATTAAAAACATATTAGTGAATTTGTTGGCAATAATCTCAGTCTCAAACAATTTTAGTTTTACTACATTTTCTGTACGTATACTCAACACAATACATCAGATGGTAAAAACACAGAAATTACATCCAATGTAGTCATTGTTGCCTATTATTTTTTTCCGAAAATAAATATATCCAAATGGCAGCAAGAAATGAAAGTGAAGTTGACTACTCGTTTCCTGCAACAGCAACAACAAAAAAAAACATTTCTTCCAAATGACAGCTTACATAAATAATGAGAGCAAAAAGTGCCAAATACGAGCCATAATCACAGCCGAGAGAAAAAATATTTTATTCTAACAACCCGGTGATGTAACAGTAGTATTCTCTTTTGAGTTTCTCTATAAAATATTTACCATTAGATTTTGCAATTTGATGTTCGATTTCCCTATTTTGTCCCTTGTGTGGTGCTCGCTTTTCACGTGTAAAATCGTTAATTCGTCTTCTAAAATCACCTTTATTTGTTTTTAAGCACTTTTGAGAGTTATTCACTTTATCAGCTTAATTCTGACGCTTTTGAAAGAAAGCTTCTTTTCCAAATTTAAAAGAAACAAAAACCAAAGATGCGTGTTTTCATTTGTTTTATCGAGCCGAGTTCTTCATTCTTATACATATATGTATTATATGTTGGCCGATAGGTATTTTAAATGTCAAGTAGCTACCGTCAGATTGAAGATGCTTCTCAAAGAGGTGAAACCACATTGTACTTCAAATCAGTAGAAGTTTTCAATTTAAATTATATACTGAACGCAGTATCATCGAAGACTGATCTGATTTTGAATTCCATATTCAAATTTTTTTCGTTTATTTATATATATTTTTTTTATATACATATTATATATTGTTGAATTATTGGCACACCAAGAAAGCGAAAAAAATATTTTTCACAACCGTGATGAGACCCGTACGCAATTTTAATAGCATCTATTTTGTATTGATGTACATAAATAATCAAATTATTTTGACCGATTCTAAATTATCATCACTTAGTTATATTGTTTTATTAATGAGATTAGCCGCAGACGATTGTGTAGTCCATCCTTTCGGTCGGTGATTATCTCGTTCTATATAATATACTCATAATTATAGATTAATGCAATTGCAAAACTGTGTCAGCTTGTACTGCGGCGGTCTTCCGCTTTGCTGATTAGTTCCGACCACAGTTTTTTATTTCTCGTATGACTGAGCGTACCAGCACCAATACCACACCCACGGCGCTGTAGAGTTATCGCTTTGATTCTTAGTTGCGAGTTGTATCTATATATCACAGAATATCTATGACACCCTGTCATCACGATTTTAAGTAACAGTTTTTCTTTTACATATAAGTAATTGTTTCTTTTTTGTACATTGTCGTGATTCTGTAATAATGAATTTCGTAGAATTATCTTGTGGGATTCCCGATGCTATTATAATGTGATCTACAAAGTTTTATTCGTTTATGTTGTCGATTAATCAATCCAACGGGTAGTAAATGCGACAGTTCTGAATGCCCTGTTGTATAGGTTAATTCTTTTGTATCCAGAAAAACAAGTTTTTTCGTGTTAAGAGTAATGAAATCACTTTGCCAACTATATAGGTTATTGCAGTTTATAAAGTTCTTGTAAATTGATATTTTTAGTAAATAATTATGTTGATTATTCAGTCGCTGATTTTTTTTATTGAAACATTTTATAATAATTATCATTAAAAACTCTCGCTTACCGAATGGAAAATTCTTTAGACCAGGGGTTCCCAACCTAATTGGACGCGAGAGCGCATTTAAAGAAAAATGTAGGGCGACAGGCGCCACCTATTTTTTCTAGGGATATTATAGAAAGACAATGATTTTTTCAACCATCTCCACTCCAACGTGGAGAATGTGGACTCTTTGCGGCGATTATCTTAACATATGTTCGCTTCTATGAGAAATATTTGTTATTCAGTTGCTCAAACCTCAACCTCTCTTTATCGAATAAAGTGAAAACTCGTTGATTATCAGTGTAATTTTTTTCTTGTTATGCATTTTCTTGAACACAATCTGCAAAACATGAAACTATTTATATTGTTTTTGATTGTCAAGTAAAAGTTTTGACAACAAAGAAGGCCATTGGTTCGATAGTCGTAAACTGGAGAAACCTCTCTTCAAACTGTTTCTTATTTGAGAAATGCACGAGAGCAAAAATGACAATATATAAAAAAAAAATCGAGCTTATGTTGGCGGGCGCACAGAAATCGGTCGGCGGGCGCCATGGCACCTGCGGACACAGGGTTGGGAACTCCTGCTTTAGACTAATAATACAATTTTTAGTATATAGCTTCTTCCGTAATTACATTATTTTCTCGAAGCTTCAATAGGGAGGCGTAGGATGAAGCGAGCTGAAAATACTCACATCCAGTCGAATCAGTCATGTTCGTTGTAAGTAGACGTGTAAATTGTATGTCTCCAGATAAGATAAAATTGTTTTATAACCGAACCCATTAAATAAACATCTGCTTTGATCACCATTTTGTGTTATATAACACTCTTATTTTTGTATTGTTGACCGAAAGCTAATTTTTTTTTTCATTCCAGAGGGGCGTGTGGAGGTGTCTCGAGAGAGCAAGTACCTCAGCACCATGGCGCCGCGGAAGGTGTTCGGCGAGCTGGCCATCCTCTACAACTGCAAGAGGACGGCCACCATCAAGGCTGCCACCGACTGCAGGCTGTGGGCCATTGAGAGGCAGTGCTTCCAGACCATCATGATGAGGACTGGACTTATTCGGCAGGCCGAATACACCGACTTTCTTAAAAGGTTTGTAAATGAGTTATTCACCTTCAAAATAGAAGAGCCATGCTGTTAATCTAATCGATATTTTGTCATCAAATTTTTAGTATCTTATTTTTTGATTTATCACTACAATCAACATAGAGAGCTACCTGTTGAATACTTCTGAACAAGATATCAAAAACTCAAACTTTTCCACAGGAATTAAATTTCGTTATTATCAGAGAATCTGCATTTAAACAAGACCACATTAGAAGTGCTACATTGAACTTACATAACAAATAGTCTTTCTCGTTCCGAACGAAATAAATATCTCTCTACGATTGATGCATTTGTAACTAAATATTTTACGTTTTATTATAACATGTTTGTAAGCAATACATATCAAATGTGTTTCGTATGGTTTTCTTTGAAATGAATTCTCAGATAGCTTTTCTGTCGACTTGATTTTATCACTAATTTCCACTAGTAAAATTGAATTATGGTGTATTTGTTAAAACGCGGAGTGTTTATAGTCTACCAATAATCCGAAACTGCAGAAAACTCTTTAGTTTAAAAATATTGAGTAGGTTTCGAAGAATCCAAAAAGTTTTGATACATAATTTGCTATCAACTCACAAATATTTTGTAACACATTATATCCTTGATTGAATTACATTCATTCTTCATTGTTCGTGTCATTTGACTCATTCTGACTCTCGCCGCGTGGATTACATTGTGCATAACGATGCAAACGCAAATGGTCAGTACCACTGCCGAAGCATGGGGTTAGTGAAACTTGTGGGCTGAAATTATTCCCACACTTCAATTATATCTGTCTTCATATTAGATGCAGTTATATGATATACTTATGATTATTGGTTGGCTGCATATTCAGTGTAACTACAAAAACCCGATGTTATAATATGATGTACGAATAATGATTTGACTATATTTTATTAGCCAGAGATTGACCCTACATATTTATTTTTCAATAATATCCTACGTATATAATATTATTTTTGATAATTACTAATTAAAACGCTATTCCATTGTTTCTTACGTCATGTGTTAGGCTTTAAAAGCCTTTTTTAAACGACACTTAAGATTTCATGTTTTTGTTTATTCTTATTATTTATAAATATGATTCACAATTTTTCAAGTCATCGAATGCATCCAACACACTTCGTTATTTTATTTTATAACGAGTTTGTCAAAATGATGACGTCATTGAATCCTTTATCCGATTCGTGGAATTAAATAAAAAATTGCATTATTTGTTCATGAAACACAAAACCGTTAATTGATATGGACTGTCTGTGTGCGTTGAATTACTTGTTTGGAGGCCAGCCGACCGTTTGCACCATGAACTCTGAATAGATTGAAAAACCAATGTAATTAGTGACGCCGTTCTTCTGTTTATCCTGCCGCACTACTAAGCCCTACAATACTTTGGAAAAAAGTGACGAATAATTTACAAAAAGCTAACTGCTTGCCATTTCTAAAACTTATCCTCACCGGTTACATAAACCAGTCTCATTAATTACTTCTCTATGATCAGATGTGAGTTCTCCAAATAACAAAATAGCAGTTGATTTTGGAACATTTTCTTTGATTCATTTCCTTTCCCTGAATAATCTATTACTAGTAATAGTAGTAATGCTCGACAAAAAAGCCTAATGTGGACGCGGCGTCACCTCGATGAAATGGTTAAGAATGAATGAAAAGTTGAATTTAAAGGAAAAGTGATGCAAGTGTTGCGTTATCTATTCAAGATAGTTAAAATACAATTTTACAAATAGTATTCTACCCAACATTTATTATATTACGAACGGTACCTCTTTTTATGCTCCGAATGTTTAAACATTTATATGATGACTTAACACACATTTAACCGGAATCTGTAGCTTCAATATTTAAGCGCTCTGTATTATTCGAGGGTTCTCTGTTTAACTGCCAATTAGTAGATTATCAGTTATATTGTGACCTAGTTTACTATCCCACATTTATTCAAAACATCTTGTACACAAATCACATATTCGAATCTGTTCGTCATATAAAAACTCAAACGCGAATTTCAAGCTTGATAATTTCAGTTTTAATGAATATTTACAGATTGCTACGTCCTATCGATTTATGATGAATCTAAGTTAGCCTGGTGTCGAGTATCAAACCGTGGGAAAAAGAAATAATAACCGACTCTAAAGCTGGGTAATAAGGCTAGTTAAACAAAAGTAGCGTTACACAAGAATCATTGCATATTATTATAAACCGTTGAAATCAATTTCCGGATCAGTATGCATGAATAAAGTACATATATACGGCAAATCAAATTAAATTAATTTGAACTTCTGAATCAAAACGCATGACTGGCCATATCACATATGATAATTATGATCTTTGGTACCTCAACCCGTAAAATAATTTTCTTACGTCTAGACTCCAGACAGACAGGTGTTTGAAGGTTCACGTGAACATTATTTCGAGCCGTTTTAAAATCATCTGACAGCTTGACAGTTCATTTTAAGTATTTTTTTTTTCATTAGGTAGAACAAAAATGATTTTATCTTGTTTTATATGGACATTTAAAATATCATATCAAAAAACAAGTTTGAACAATTTAGGATCCATTAAAAAACCTATAATTATTCCTCATCCATCCTGTTGGAAGACGATGTTGGCTGGATTTATAAATACACAATTTTTAACAAGACAAGACGTTTTTTGCTTCTAATTTAGCATATGAGTAAAATTAATTTTATTTGTTATATTAGTCTTCATATGTTCACCAAATCAAATCGTAGAGCTACAGGTTATACAGTGGAACCCCGATCTTACGTTCTCGCATTATACGTTTTCCCGCGTGGTGCGTTCATTTTCTATAGTCCCGGCATTTAGTTCATATTTAAAACATTCCCGCATTCATAGTTTCCCGCATTAATCGTGTGTTTTATACGGTTCCTTGAAAAACGTAGAATTGAGGTTTCACTGTACACATATCTGAATATGTACAGGAACAGTGTGAGTCAATCACGTTTTAAATGAAATAAATGCATCTGAATAATCCAGTTTGTGTGAGTTTTTTTCCATTACCAATTCCGAAGAATAACGTCACGATAGCGAATAGCGACAACATCCCAACCTTTTCATGTATTTAAACCAGTGGTTCTCAAGTAAAAATTTACGGTTGCCTCATTGTAATCATCAAGCAATGTACCGTGGCCAAACCAAATTTTTGAATCGAGTCTGCCGTGCTGCATTTAATCTTTTCTCGCACTTAATTCCACAACTTCCATGCTTTTAATAATAGTTTTGCTAGCATAGACTTCTTGATTCACAATAAAATGCATATGAAATATATAATTTGAGTCATTGTTGAGAAATTTACTTTTAAAAACACTTTTTTAAAACGCTTATACAGCCAACCCTCTGCAATAAGGCGTTTTTTTATAGCGTGTGCCGCAATCTTCAGGCAAATTATATGTTTCGTAAATATGTCATATTATACATAAATATGTGCATTTGAAGAATATTTATCAGTGGTCCCTTTACTTTTGATATAGTAAATCATAAAAAAGTCCCCATCCCTTTGCTTTAGGATGGTTGACTTTATTTACTATGAAGCTATTGGTGGCCGCACATGAGAGCCACTGCTCTAAACGATAAAATCATATCTAAAATGCGTAAAATATACAATGGTTAGTAAAATTCTCAATGCAATAAGCTAATTGCATTTATTTGTTGATGCTTTTATTGCGTACACTGCACATAAAAATGCTGTTATGTATTACCAAACCACCTAAGATGAAATTTTATTTTTGAAGAAATGGCCAAACAGTTTTAAGTATGTATAATGAATTTTATTCCACTTGATTTTATTATAATGAGAACCGAACAAAGCTTTTTCCCACTACTGCAATAATTGTTTCCCATAGTTATATGAAAATAACTGTTTCTAAATAAATGAAGTGCTACCCGTTATATTTTAGATTTTTGTTTGCGAGGTCATGTCTCGGCAAACCGAATCGCGGATTTTATTTTATCACCTACCTGGCATTATTAATAAGTCACTATTGTAACGTTCAGTTCGAATATGAAGATATGTACCAATACATTATCCAATTATTGTTGATATTAAATCTCTATGGGAGCGATTCACTTTTGACAATGTATCAAAAATAGTTGAACATCTTATAATGTATGTTATCCAAACATAAAAAAATACTTGAGAATACGCATTTTTTATAGATTACAACTCATAGTAACAAAGAGTCCCTTTGAAGGTAAACAAATACAATATGTTCAATTTTAGCATTTCGACCGAAGCTGCTTGGTGGAGATTCAATATCAAATTAGAAGCGTTTGAATTTTTTTCAGCAAACAAAATAATATGACACCGGACAATATCCACGCTTTTTAAATTAGTAGGCACTCTAATGTTGTGAACTTTTAAATTACTTTTTAACGATGTTGGATTTAATTACAAAGATTTTCGGAAACTGTATTTTATTACTGTTTGTAATAATTTATCCAATTGATTGAAATCATTAGTTAATTAATCCAGATTCCCATTAATGTCTTTTTAAGATTAGTTTTTCAACTTTTCATCCGTGAACTTGAAACGTCAAAAGGCGAAATCTGTAAGTAACAAAACTCTTTGATATGTACAATATTAAAATGATTCAAATTTATATACAATCTGATTTCAAGAAGTTATGAACTTATTAATAATACGCTGAAGACTTTTTAAAAATCTTGTCAATAGGTTGCTTAATTAAATTTAATATCGTTCCTTATGATGAAATTGCGTTGAGTGAGATGACTACAGGGCTTAAATTTGCGATAAATTCCAAAATTAAAGTGATCTGCCGTTTATGAACAATAAAACTCTAACGATTGTTGCACGAATGCTATTTTTAATACCAATTATAAAATCGTCATAAAACGTTTTGACAACACGGAAGGTGATGAGTCTTTATACTTTTTACAACCTAAGTACTTCATCTAACCCAGAGATACTTAACATTAGATGCCATTTGCAGATGCGGTATTTTTTTCTATCTTCCTCGCATTTGTTTTTATTTTAAGTTTCTCTAGCAGGCTACCCGGTGAGATGAATGAAAGAGTTATCGATTCGCTGATGTTTTATTGTATTGTATATCATGTCATATCATGAGGAGAGCGAGTAGATCTCGACTCATATTAGGTTTGCAAGCACAGCTGTCTTCATATCATCACATTTTTCACACAAGTCTTTGGTAGCTTACTTATGGCATACTCCTGACAAGCACTCGAAAGTGCGCTACGCTGCTGTACTGTGATATATTCCCAGTAAGAGCTAAATATCCACACGGGTGGTGGCGAATACACTGGCAAGATAGAGTTAGTAGTGGGCCACATAATTTATTTTTCGAAAAATTATTATAAAAATCTAGGTTATTAAAAAATATTTTTGTTTTTTCATATTTTTAACTTTTACAGATTATTAATGTTATATTGAACTGAATAATCTAAATGTATAGTGTAGCTAACGAGTATTGATTCTAGATGTCGCCAGTAAATAATACGAACAATTTATTCAGTTCGGATTGGGAAATAAATGTCACGTATATTATTATTGTATCCTATTAACTTGAGAGCTTTTGATATGCTAAAGTCTTGCCATGTAGAAAATTATTACCGTTGCATAGCTCGTAAAATGGTTGAATAAATCAATTAATATGAAAGGTGAAAAGCTATTGTATTCGAATAAGAGGTGTGATTGGTTTAACATCGGGGTGGTACAATAGAGTTTAAATACATGTCTTTTGAGTCGTAAATCAATGAAATAAGATTAGTCAGGGTAAGGCTTGGCGTTGAGACTAAAGTGTAAAGATGGCCACGGACATTTTTTTGAGTGACTTGGAAGCGGAGCAAAACGCAGAACTGGAAATGAAATAGCCAATAAAAACAATAACTTTGAATAGCATGAGAATCCGTCCATTGTCTCGCTGATAGGACCATACAAAACGTGTATTGCACATTTAAAGAACTGTGAGTCAAATACAACACCGAGTAAAGATATGCAAATATAAAAGGATTTATATTCACCATCAATTATATTAGCATAATATTGTTCTGCCAGAACACTATGAAATTATTCAGAGAAAAAATGTGCGTTCTAAAAATTGGAATTTGAATATGTACACGCATTCATTATCCAACGGTTATTATTTCTACTATACTTGAACAATATATAGTAAAATTGTAGTCGATCAGAAAAAAAATACCCATCATAGATTCCATAAAATTACGTATACATAGTAAATAAACGAATTAAAAAATATGTTGATGTTAGTATGTAAGTTTCATTAGATATTCTCCACTCACAAAAGTAATTATCGATTAGTACTAGCCCACTCCACGCTAGGTTACTGGTTAAATTACCCCCACTCTTAATTTACGTGTAAGTTTAATATTTGAAGGACTAAAATCATTACTTACCATACATGTAAAGTTAGTCGGAAGATGCTTCCCAGAGAAGCGAAACACGTGACAGAAAGTTAGAAAACATTAGAAAAATAAAGTTTATTTTGTGTTTTAAAATATGGGTTTTGTGCTGACTATATTTGCATGTATCAACTGTGTCTTCAAGTTATTGAAGTATTCAGCGCCATTGTTATTTAAAACGAAACGGTAAGCTAGCGTACTAAATTTGTATCGTGATCCTTTTGTCAGTTGTTCTGAATCTGGCGGCGAAACGGCAACGTTGAAATAAAACCCCAACTAAGGTGTTCTGCACACTTTATATGGCTACCTTAATCTGATCCACCTTATGTATTCCGTTGGTTTATTGAACTGATATCACGAACCACCTAGTTTGCAGACTTCGTTACCCAAGGAAAGGAATCAAACTTAAACTTAGCGGTTTGCTAAAGGCAACGGTATTTGCCGGAGACACACTTACCAAGCAATGTTATTTAAATTATTCGACACCTTCCCAAGAGTAACAGCCACTTTGTAAATAACCGAGATGGCGACAAGAGCTTGTCAAATGGCTTTATTTACTCACATAAGAAACATCTGTTTATTGTGTGAAATAAATGGTAATAAAAAAGCGTTTTGATTTATCGTATGTCGTGTACTGTTACTAAAATATGGTTATCTGGTCACATGCAATCGTGATTTAATTTATTGTGATTGCTAACGGGTCAACGAAATTGTATCTTGAAATTGACCAATGCGTTATCTTAAGTTCAAAGTACTGTCTTTAAAAATATTACACTCAAACAGATGTAGAACCCAGTGGTAACCATCGCCACGATAAAGTGGTTTGGGCACATCCTGAAAATGCCACATGAGAGTACGGCAATCCATTTCCTTTATATGAGAACCTACCGAAGGCCACTTCTGTTTTGAAAGTGTTTGATATTTATTATCATTCACTTTTAATGTGTTAAATGTCAATTATTCGTGGAAAGGCTTTATATTTAAATAAATAATACACTTTTTCGTACGTCTACAGTTGCTATGTAAAGGTCAGGACCGATTTCACTCATCGTGAATATTTTTAAGCGATAAAATAAAAAAAAAATCGTCAGGACTATTTATATAAAATTGAGAAAGAATGTTAGAATAATGACAATATTTACAGACAGTTAATTATACATAAATGGAATCAAATTTAATTATAACAAATTGTACAATGTAAGTAATTATAAAAAATATATTTTATTATTTTTTTAAAACTTTGTGATGATGAATTGGAATGATTACTCGTTTATTACATACACCGTCAATAAGTTTTATCATAATTAAAATAAGATACCATATATTTTTAAGATGCCTTTACCATGTATGCTGCAGTTATAATGTGCTCGCATTTTATTATTTATAAAACTAAAATAAATTTAAAAAATCGTAGTAATAACCACTCTTCAATTAGAGCGGTATCCCATGAAGCGGTCGATAATTACGATTTAATTGAAGTTACTCGTCATTGCCATTGGCAATATGTAGTTCAAAATACTGTCAGGCGTTTACTGAATCAATGTAATCGTTTATTAATAACATTATTACGATTCACGACCAAGCATCAGACGCATACAAAATATTGCATAACGGAAACGAAGTCCATTATGGAAAGGCATTGTTTCACGTCGACCTGTTGTGATATAATAATATTGTTTTCAATTCGCACTCTCACATTCATTGTCGCAGCGATTGCCTTACTGAATTACAAAAAACATAATAATATTAGTTCTTTTGATTCATGTAATTAGAACATTGCAGAAAAAGCGTTCCGTATAACTGATATGACTTGTTATATGACACTGTGTTGATGAAAACAACATTTTATTAAGCTGTCAGTTGGTCAACCATTTCAAATGAATGGAACATAATATTCGAATCACATTATTGATGTGCGTTTGTTTTTCTTTTTGTTTATTTAATATTTTTAATGGTGTTATACCTCATATTTTCTCTGTCACAATTGCACCGAATTACTATGTGCCGTGTCGCACAAAATGACGACGATTATTTAGGATTTAAAAAAGAGCTTAAGACACTATGAGAATTCTCAATACAGTACAGATTATCCGGACCTCGATTATCCGGATTTTCAATTATTCGGATTGGTCAAAATAAACAAAAATATTACAAATTTGCTGATATGCACGTGGCGAATTGCATCCACTGTTTACTTACGTGATGGAATGTAGTCTTAATATTTTAATCATTGCATTTGTTCTGGCAAAAAAATTGAAAAGATCATTAGTAAGTTCCAGTAACGAAGTAGAAAATGATAGAGGAGACTTTGCGAAAGCAATGACACAATTTCAATATGTGCTAAATACGACAAAGAAGATATAACCGAGTCAGCAGTGGCGGCTGGTGACAGAGTATTAGGGAGTACAAAAAAAGATTTAACTATTTTTGCAAGAGTTCTTTCCTATTCATTGGATTTTAAAACACTTCTATAACATGGACTTTCAATTCAGATGTTTGCAATACCAACGGAGTGCCAGTATTATGAATTTTTGGCTGTCCGTAGTACGGAAAAATAGTTGAATCTTTTTTTGTACTCCCCAATACTCTGTCGCCAGCCGCCACTGATCGAGTGGTTGAATTGCGATGCAAATGATCCAGGATTCCAAATTTTGAATGATGACGAAATAATTAAAAACATATCAACCTCAGAGGAACAAGATCAAGAAGATGTAGAAGAGATTTGAGAGGGCTGAGATATTGGCCCTACATATTCTGAAGCTTTTCAGTGTCTAGGTGTCGCCATGAAGTAGCTTGAGAGTCAAGAAGAGTGCTATTTAAAACAACTTATGTGACTTTAAAGTATTCGTGATTTGGCAATATCGAAAAGAAAGCTAGCTTTAAGCAGAAATCGATAATTGATTTTTTCAATAAAAAATAATTACTTATTAAAGTTATGAATTAATCTTAAGAAAAAAAAATGATTTATACTGAAAAAACTTGTCTTGACTTGAAAACTTAACTTGACTCCTGCCAATTATGATTTTTTCGATTATCCGGATTTGTCCTTATCCGGACTATTTTCATCCACAATTAGTCCGGATAATCGAGGTTCTACTGTACTACACATAACGTGACATAAACTTAAAATATAATGAGAGTGTGGTTGAAGATTGAACGACTGATATTTTCGTAAGTACATATCTAGTATAACATTGCAAACTTGTTTAAATAAAATCTGCCAAGAATTATATTACATGTAGTGTTTGAAATATATTAATCACTTAATATGGGTTGTTTTCAGTGGCGTACATAAACTAAAATGAAAACGATATTTTTGCAACAAAATTGATGATTCAATCAAAAACGAAAATCATTGATTTAAAAAAGCGATTATATATGTAGAATGAAAATGATTCAATTTGTGATGACATTTCCCTTGCACCTTGTGTCTTTGGTCTATTGTCATATTGTAAAAATAACCTAAAATACAACCGTCAAAATTTATTATATTTAAAATTTAATTAATGATTATAGAAATATCCTTATGTATTTTTTATATTTCAATACTACTGATAAGTGCGTTATTTATAATTATATGTACAAAAGATCGTTCAATATAATATATTTAATTAGGTTGCCAATTTTTTGAAAGTAGTTGAAGCGAGAATGACAGCAGATAATAGATAGGGGTAGGGAACCGTTCAGTGTTCCAAGGCTGCATTCATTTATTTGGAATGAAATTAGGGCTTCAATTATACTTATGTTGTGATGTATACACACAGCAAATGAGTGAGAACAATAAATGAGACTATTGGATTTAGTTAAGAGGTCCAAGTTTCGCACTCAAATACCCGCAGTTTCCTTATTCCTTTGTTAATACGAATCAAACGTTTTTAAAATAAACGTAATCAAAAAAAAAAATATATACTCACATTAGCTTTGCATTGATTTAAATTTACTGTTTGAAAATTTGGTGCGCCAATGGTCATAGATATCTTGTAGATATATATCTTTTTAATATTTTACAACTCCTAGAGCATTATTGGGCTCAATTAAATGCTTTAACTCACCTTCCCGAAATAACGGACTGTCGTGTTCTGACCAGAATAATAAACGCCGTATCTCAAATACATTGTAGCGCAGTAAACGCAGTACCTACATAAGTCACATTATGATTTCACCACACGTACCGGTTTATCCGCCACAATATTCATATTTCGCCTTGTTTTACACCAAAGTATTTATTAAGTGATAATAATTACCACCATATTCTACTCGTATCAATAATGCATATTCACCGCCACGAATACAGCTGTGTTTGTATCTTTATTGTACGAATAACACGTACATTTTCACACGAATACACAATATGTAAATAATTTTGTATGTAAAAATCACATTTGGCCATCTCCTTTGACTGACAATTTGAGACGAATACAAAATGAATTTGTATATTAACAGTTATAGGGTAACGGTGGGCAAAACGGACACCCTAGAAGGTTTTTGTGATATATTTTATTTGAAAAAAATTAAAGATTAGTTAAGCATTAATTTACTAGCACGTTAACAGATTCTCGACAAAAATCGTAGACAAAAGCAACCTCTGTGCAGGGCAAGTTTAATAAAATAAATATTGACTATAACTGGAATAATTCTTACAAACTGGCGCTCGAGCGGATTTGAAACATTTTGAACGCTGCGTGTGCTCTGCAATTAGTTGCTGTAGAATTGACCGATTTTTAAATGTAGTGAAACGAAGACAATACGATACACTGTAAATAAAATTTCTGGTAAAAAAGTTCATTCGGTATTATAGTTCATTGAATAGTTGGTCCATTCGAGATTTCGCCTGTCAAATATTTACTTATGTTATATATGATGCGGATGCCTCATATGGAGAGCCTCGCTCATAATTTTCTATTTTTTCATTTGATAGAAGTCCGGTGTCTTGCACGACCAAAAGGTACTATTCATAAACTATAATATCTTAATTACGACATGGGGTGTAATTTGTTTGTTCTAAAGGATGCTCATGTGTTGTGGGAGACGATTGGCAGGGAATCTTGAGTGGTCAAGTGTTAATAAAACATATATCCAACGACAACTCACCTCCATATTCTATAAGTAGTGATTCTTTCACACCTGTCTGGCAGATTGATAATCAAATTTAAATACTGGCAGTTGACTCGGCTCTACAGCAGTTCTCAAAAATTACGTCAGGAGATAATAATAGCTACGTGCCACTCATTATTGAATTATTCCATTCTTCCATTCGCATTAAAATGCACACCGGTTCATACTGAGGCAATAGAAAGTGTTAAGAGCATCTTCATTGCAAAATAACTTTTGTCGAGAGGCGCTTTTTATTTGAAGCGAAATTATTTATTTTTATTGGAATACAAGCTTTCACTTTGTACTAAGGTGATGTGTGAAAAAATTGATCTCTGTATTAAAATAATTTGCGCACAGTTCATTAGTTTCACCCAGCAATAAAAAACCAAAAATTAATAACCAATATAATCGCTTCTGAGTAAGCATGAGAAATATTTTTATGTACCTATAATCAAGATCGTTTATCAAATGAATTTATTGCTTTTCTGTTGAATTTTTCATACATATTATGTGGAATAAAAGTAGGTTTTAAATTATAAGACAAAGGGGGACATAGGTCAAAAATATTGAGAAACACTGGCTTAGTATAAAATATATGAAACAGTAATTTTAATTATTTATATTTAAAATGTGCATTGTTTTCTTTTTATGTTATCTGATTTACTTTATTTTTTCTATAATTTATTGCTTTAAAAATTATCGTTAAAATGTTGCGTATATTTTAAATTGTAGAAAGTGTATTATTATCAATTTTACACACTTTAATTGTAAAATTGAAAGCGGATTTATCATAATTAATTCCATAAATTTTTCAAGCACATAATAAAAACTATTAAGCAACAGTTGCAAACTTTTTAATAGGAAATGAATCGATGAATTCTAGACAAGAAAAAACTCGTTTTAGGTGATTTTAATCAATGGGACAATCTTATTTTTTATGAAACGGCAATCAACTTCTTTTTTTGGAGACGCTTTAGGGCTACGCATTTAATTTCTATCGCACCTATATTATTTTAACGTTGAATGTGAAAGTGTATAGTGATATAACGCATTTTCGTTAAATAAAAGTGATAATAATGGTTACATTGCGGTTTTTATTTCTATGATTTTTTATTTCAACCGCAAATAGTATTCTACACGAAAGTTAATAAAATTGTCATCGTTCACTCATTATAATATATTTACATCCTTATTGCTATTAGCTCATCTTGAAACACGTTAAATACTTTAAGACTCGATAAAAACACTTAAATCATATTTTCTCATAAGCAAGCTCAGGTGAAGACGAAACAACTTTGTATTATTTACAAGTTGGCAATACTTATTTTTCGCTTAATTATTTAAACCTTGGGATAATTTTATTTACTCTATTATTTAATGCCATCAGTCGTTTGATAAAGTTGTATGTATAGTATAAAACTGTTCAATACTTTGGTTTCAATTTGTATTTTTTTTATTCCAGTGTGCCGATCTTCAAGAATCTACCTGAAGATACCCTCATCAAAATCTCTGATGTTCTTGAGGAAACTTTCTATCAGCAAGGAGACTACATCGTCAGGCAGGGAGCGCGAGGAGACACATTCTTCATCATCTCTAAGGGGCAGGTCAGCAAAATGAAAATATACTAAAATATACCAATTATTTTGATGAAATCGCTTATTACTCAAATATTATTTTGTATTAAATTTTACCTTTTTCATAAAACTGCTTGTATATTTTGATTTCATACCTAGAATATCTAGAATATTTCCAATGTAATTAATATAGAGTTAAAAAGTAAATAAATATTATTGATGAATAGTGTTTGGTAAGCGTACAATTATTGCAGAGATTTAACCTATATACATACCGAAAAAAAATACTAACTTTTCGATATAATAAGCACATTCGCGTAAAGGCAACCGTTTTAATTTTTTTCAACCCGAATTGAATAAAAACTTTCACATTTCCTTTAAAACAGACTATCACTATGGAAAAATATATGTAAGTTATAACACTTTTACCTTTAATAGTATGTCGACATATCACAACGAGCTTCAATTGTATCGGCAGACTATAACATTTTGTGTATAAAGCCATGATGATTTTTTTATTTATCACCCATAAAGCAATCATATCATCGTGATAGTTCTCCGGCATCTAATGACATTGCGTGTTTATTATATTGACATCATCAAGGTTGACTAAAGAAATGCGAAATTTATCTTTCCATATCTATCGAGCAAAAATGAAAGTTTTAATCGTAGCTTCATGTCGATATCAAACACTTTTTATTGATATAGTTAATTCCATTCAGCTCATAAACTGATTGCAATCATTACAAATAGATATATTTTTTGTTAATAAACCGTGAGAATTTTACTGCGTGTTTATATTATGAACTATTCACAGATTTTTTACAACTATTACTATTAACCAGTCCTGTCATTTGTTTATCTTTTCATTACAACATTCATCTATATCATTATAGTCGTCTTTCTTCTACTGTTGGATGACAACGGCTCTACTCTTTCATTTTATTTATTCGCTATGTGCTGCCACGTATCAACTTCCGCTAGAAATGATAATTTTATGAACACCATGGCCTATAGAACCCTATGGTCGCCGACATTTATATAGAATAGACTGTCTGTCTTTTGCGTGGTGTGGCCAGCTTATTCCCATTTGACGTTTCTCGCGAACTACATTAATTTAATACATGCCCAACTTTCTGCACGACGCACTGGGGCGAGGAAAATATGCATATGACGTTACATATATTTTAATGACTCTTCTAATGAAGTTCAGTATCAGTAATGTGTTCAAAAATAGTTAGTTAATTAGACCCGGATTTTTCCTTAAATGCTCTGTATATAAATAATGTGCGAACTATGAGTGCCCAAATAGATTATCCGAAAGTATAGGCCGCCAAGATTAATCATACGTGATTTTTCACACACAAAGTTTACAGAAAAAAATAGTTATGTTTAGAAAACACTCACGTGTTTGTATTGAAAATAATGTTATGCTTCGCATACATATACGCCGTAGGAAATAATTAGCTGTCAGATGTGATAGAAAAAATGCGGTCGTTAGCAACCTTTATCGAAAAGAAAAAACTAGTTTAATATTGCGTACAGTGTTTGTAAACTCGACATAAACAGTTGTCGCAAAAAAATATCCAAAAGTTATATTTTGAAATTGTTGATGCAAAAAAATGATCCACAATGTTTAACTAAATTCTAATATAAAGTATACGTTATTTGTATTGCATTATCCATTATTATTATTGTGGGTAATCGGTAAGAAGTGTTTGATTATTGAAGATTTAAATATTTCTTTCGTAATTATTTATATTCCACGGTATATATAGCATGATGACGTTGCTTATTATTAAGTAATTATTATGATTCTTTTGGTAATCAAAAAAATATTTTAATCATATCAATACGATGGTAATTAATTACCACAAACGATCATACGGCCAACATCAAATAAACATTTCTAATATATTTTCAATGAAGCAGAAGGCAAGTATGTACTTACTTCTTCAAAATGTGGATCATAATATATCATCCCAAAGTTATTTACGTTTTCTTACAGTTTGCGATATTTCCAAATGCTCCATGTATATAATACTACAGCACAAAATTTTTAGGTCTCGAAAATTCATCTATGATATCGGCTACTCATCTTTGTATGCGGTGTTAACAATAATAATTGAAGATCTTTTCAATTCTACATAAATTATTTTTAAATAGCTATCAACAGGCTTAAAAATAATTTATGAATTGAAATACATTGTTATTTTTCTTTCCGTATTATAATGGAGTTCTACCAAGTAAATGCTTACTCAATCAATAAAATAATAATTGAAGATCTTTTTACGAAAACTGGCTAGACCAGCCCAAATAACATCAGGGCTTCAAAAGAATCTCCCCAAAATTAATTGTTTTTAGTCTTCTCAAAAATTTGGATTTTAAAAATAGTCATGAGTTGATATATTTATTTTAATTAATTGTTGTATCGTTTCGATGTGTTATTTAAAACCTCTGATGTACGTAATTTCATCTGGGCGCGAATAAAGAAGCTCGTCGCTTTATTTGTTATGACTTTTCTACTCGCTTAACAAGTTTTGCAAATGCTGCTTTTATAAGGAATCGAAGATTTCTCTTTTAAGTGCCGCACAATCTGTTAATGTAGAAACTTGCACCATATATATCAACTCAATAAGACGTCAAACGCCATGCCATAAAATATCGGAACCAGAGTAATTTTAGTAATAAATGAATTTAAAATAGAATCTAACGTTCATTTCACTTTTGTGTCCAGCATAATATATATATAATGTTTTTCCAGGGACCTATGTTGAGGTTTAAAGCCAAAGTTGCTTCAAAACTACTTTTTCGAAAAGAAAATAATGTAACTCATCAACAATTAACTGAAATAGGTTAAAAATAATACTCTATTTGTGATGATGGTTAATTAGTATTAAATAAGAGACGCGAAATAAATACTTTGGAGCCTTCTCAACAAATCAGCCAATTATATCGATTAAATAATAGTATAAGCCCATTGGTAATTGGCACATTGGGATTCAATTGGGCGCTCTTGTTATTGTTTAAATTTAACAAAATTCGAATTGACAGTTCCTTTCTGGAAACTTCACCAATCCCTAACCTAACACTAACGAGATATTTTTTGTTCGGTAACATATGATTTTCCTTTTGAAAATTTAGGGTTGTTTATGAATACAGGGTGTAGTTACTACAATGGCTACCTAATCGTACTACACTGTAGTACGATTAGGTAGCCATTACCTAGTTCATCTGGGACATTGTCGCAAATATCTAATTTAGTTCTAATTATTATTGAAGTAAAAAATAAAACAGTTCAATAACCATGCAATCGAAAACATGTATTTTTTTTAAAATTGGTGTATTTTCTGAATTGGTTAGTAAATATTTTATTCAGAAATCCATTTAAATTTCCACTGATTATATAATGTTTGTTTATTGTAATGATTTCAGGTGAAAGTTACCATAAAGCAGCCCAACACCTTGGAGGAGAAATTCATCAGGACTTTGGTTAAAGGTGATTTCTTCGGAGAGAAGGCACTGCAAGGGTAATTATTTTTTTTAGTTTATCGATAACTAGTTATAAATAAATATCCCATTCACAAAAACAGCAATATGTATATATTTATAACAGTAAATGTCTTAAATATCTTTAAACCATATTTACCCAATCCCCAGGAACATGTTTTAAAAGTAAAACATTACTTGCCAGGTCGTTAATTTTCAGGAGGGCCAAAAAAATATTTCTATTATATGATAGTTTAACAAAAAAATACAAATGATTCAGTGGCATTGATTTGACAAGTCACTTTTCTACTTTTAATATGCATTAAGTTATGTTACATAAGACATAGTGCCCCTTTCCCCTTGTCCACAGATAATAATATATTCAATGTTGTTAAATAATGAGTCATCGCATTGAAGTAATCAAGCCATTATATAATAGTTACCATATCTACCTTTTATTTGCGTACAAGAAAAACATTTCGTAGAAGCAAGTATGTAAATTGTAAATGTTTATTTTTAATAATAAAATGAATGTTTTATTTCAGCGATGACCTGAGAACTGCCAACATAATATGTGACTCTCCGGATGGTGTCACCTGTCTAGTCATTGATAGAGAGACATTCAACCAACTTATATCAAGTCTCGATGAAATCCGACATAAGTATAAGGATGAAGGAGATACGAGGAGGAGGTAAATAATATTTTCCTTATCATTTGCTACTGTAACTATTTTGTTGGGATATCCGTTTGGTTTATCACTGTGGTTAAGCAGATGATAAAGATTGTAAAATTACTTTTGCCATTTCGACTGGGAACTATTTCATTGAATAAACATTAAATCACACTGCATTTACATTGCAAATTGTAGGAATACAGCATATAAACTATGTATAGAAATCTAGTTATTATTGGGTAAGTATTCAATCGACCCCTTGGTGATAATTACCATTGATATTTATATTGTTTGTTTGGATATTTATAAAACATCAGAAAGTGATTACACTAACTACTACAAAAGTCTAAAATTTTTCATCTAACCATACTTGGTTGTGATGTAGAAAACAAAAAACAAAGCACCAAGTATAATAGGTAATTACAAACATCCAATATGTTTATTTTTGATTTCAAGCATAAATTTACATATTAAAATTTGTCAATTTGTTTTTATTGCAACTTGGATTAAAAAGGATTATCAAAAATGGTGAGTAGGTATAATTACAAAATACACATATTATATAGGATAATATTACTTCTCTATTTTGGATATAAATAATAATTTAAATACTAATTACTTTTAGTCAATAATGTAATCCATAATAATTAGTGAAAATATTTTTAATGCTAAATTAAATGCAATAATATTAGGTGATCAATTATGGCTAAGTATTTGTATTGCATGGATATACATTTTACTACATAAGTTTTTGATTTATTTATCTAAAATTTGCCAAACTTTTATCAAGCTTTGGTATTTTAATTCAGTTCAAATTAAGGCAATATAAAAATGCACTAAACAATTAATTATTGATTGTAATATTGAAGAATATCTCATCATTTATTGCATGTCTTCTTCTCCAAAACAGGTTGAACGAAGAGTTTGCAGCATTGAGGCTTTCTGATCTCAGAATCATCGCTACTCTAGGCGTGGGAGGATTCGGCCGAGTGGAACTGGTTCAACTGCAAGGAGATCCTAGTCGTTCGTTTGCTCTCAAGCAGATGAAAAAAGCTCAGATTGTGGAAACCAGGCAGCAGCAGCATATCAAGAGCGAGAAGGAAATTATGGGAGAGGCTAATTGCGAATTCATTGTTAAGCTGTTCAAGACATTCAAGGATAGGAAATACCTCTACATGCTGATGGAGAGCTGTCTTGGTGGAGAGTTGTGGACAATTCTCAGAGATAAGGGTATAAATAAACCTCAATATTTATTCTCCTCCTCTAAAAGCATTCAATAAAATATGCATCACTATGCTGTGAGCAACTTATAAGAAACATGTGCTCAGGAGTTTGAATCCACTATTAAATAGAGTTTTATAAATTGTTTTATAGATTTTTTTCAGAGAGAGAAGTCTAAAAATAATTCCCACCAATCTGATCCTAAAAACGGAGCAAAGCAATATAAATTAGCTAACCACTAGCTCTTTTCTTGCTCCATCCTTCTATCCTTACTCGAGAGGTTGGGTGACTGAGTAACAGGAGTATCTAGACAAAGAATGAAAAATTGTTTGGAATATTTTTCCAATTAAATTGTTACTCATTAGGAAATAGCCCAACCATTATGACTAATGTAGCAATATTTTCAGAAATTTTTCTATAAAACTTCTATCCCCTTTGTCACAAATTCCAATAATATAATATACTACATTCTAACACCTACCTTAAGGTGTGATATTATTTATAGAATGCCAATTGTGTAATGTTTCTACAGAATACTTATTATCGTATTTATTTTCAGGCCATTTCGATGACTCAACCACAAGATTCTACACTGCTTGCGTTGTTGAAGCATTCGATTATTTACATTCTAGAAATATTATATACAGGTAAGAATAATTTATAGTTTATGTTTCATGATACTTTGGGATGACAAAGTTGCTAATGTTTAGTAATGCATGTTGAGAACTATTGATTTATAATGTTAAATACACAATTATAAACATGCATACATTGGATTTTTATATTATGTTTCTGATGCTGTGAATTCTCTTTTCAGAGACCTGAAACCTGAGAATCTCTTATTAGATGGCCAGGGCTACGTCAAACTGGTAGACTTTGGTTTCGCCAAGAGATTGCTTACGGGCAGGAAAACTTGGACATTCTGTGGAACTCCAGAATATGTTGCGCCAGAAGTAATTCTTAACAGAGGACATGACATCAGTGCCGACTATTGGTCTCTAGGTGAGTTTCCAATATAAGGAAAATTCTAATTCAAAACAGTAACCTCGCAAGGGAATGCTGATATTGCATTCCAAAAATACATTTCAGTCAGCAATTTAGCTTATGATGATTATCACTAGATGTCAGTAGTGCGACAAATAATGTGACATTTTTCACCCAATTATTTTTAAGTACTAACAATAATGCAATAATCCAAGAGTTTAGTAGAATAAATAATTGCATAACAAAATCAATTATATGAAATTCAATAACTACTTTTTTGACAGTCAATAAAAAAGTAATATTGTATGACTGCTTTGTGTTACAGGTGTCTTAATGTTTGAGTTATTGACTGGCACTCCACCTTTCACCGGCGCAGACCCTATGAAAACTTACAACATCATTTTGAAGGGAATCGACGCTATTGAATTCCCACGGGACATCACAAGTAATGCTAGGGCGCTCATTAAGAAACTGTGTCGGGATAATCCCGCAGAACGTTTAGGATATCAAAGAGGAGGCATCTCAGAAATACAAAAGCATAAGTACGTCAATTATTTTTTCTTCTTAAATAGTTGGGTAAACTGACAGGGATTCTACTGTCTTACATCATTGTTTTGTATTAAACAAATGCTACTTTTATAGTTGAATAACTAAAAAAGCATTAGTAGATTAAGTTTATGTATTATAGAATGATATTTTTGAATTAAAGTTTTCTAGTCATTTAGTATCAATAAGGACTGAGACACAGTTATACTCAGTTAAAACAAAATGCCATTTGCTTAATGCTTGCAATCTACTAATTGCTGGTTTACGGTAGCGATTCATGGCACCTGACAAAGACCTTCAAGAATAGATACTTCGGTAGGACAGTGGTAATAACGTTGCTTGAAGTATTTATCCTTAGTGCTTTTTGAACAATTGGAGGCGGTAAGGTCATGTTAGGGAACAGGCCATGTATGATTTTGTCTGTAAGTCTTGAGTGATCATGGAGTGATTTTCTAGTGAGCCCCAAATCCTGTTTGTCTCTTTTTCTTTTCTTAGTCTAGTTTCTTGAACAACTGTCAGGTGTAGGTGATCAAAAATTCTACAATAATCAAATGGTAACCATATGAAGGCCATATATAGCCTTAATTTATTTTAAGATTGTATTAGATAAGATAAGAAGAAAATGTGAATGAATACCGTATTAAAAAACCTATAGAAAGTGATATGTTTTTAGCGTGGTGAATGAATGATTGACGAAAGATGGCTTATCAAATTTTTATTTAACGTTTTGCAGGTGGTTTGATGGATTCAATTGGGAAGGCCTGACACACCGAACGCTCTCACCGCCCATCATGCCGGTCGTGAACTCTTCTTCTGATATGCAGAACTTTGACGAATACCCTCCCGACAGCGATGGACCTCCACCGGATGACCTCTCGGGATGGGACAATGACTTTTAAGACGATTTAGTGTAATACTATGTTTGGATGCACGGCGTAAATGAGTGAAAGAAGAGTTGGATACTTACTATAGCAGACAAAATATGTCCAATCTATAAACACTATTTTTGGTAGTTGGATATGAGAATATAAATAATAATTTAATGGAAGACAGTGTGACAGATCACCATCAATGGTTTCAATAATTCCATTAGGAACATGAAATTTTTATCAATGTCTTAGTGTCAAAATGTTTTAACTACCAAAATGAGAGGAGTTAAGAAGGCTGTTGGTTGTTTTATATCTCTGATGAAAAATGTTTGTATTTTAAACTACTCAAGTTGTTTCTTTCAAATTTTCACACTATTCATTAATTAAACTTTAATATTATTTTCAATTTCCCTACAGTAAAAATTTCGACACTAAGCCTTTGATATTATCGAAGCCTAGGAAATATTTGTGACTGAAATTTCCATAAATATAATTGAAGTGATGATTTTAAATTCTACCATAGTTAATTGATTGATTGAAGGTGTTGTTTATATTTTTGGACATTTGCTGACCGACTTAAATTGTAGCAAACAATAACGTATGTTCACATCATAATAATTATGAAATTATGAGACGTGGACAAATGATTTAGTGATTGAATGCATATGCTGAATGTGAGTAGTATATTTTTGTATTTATTGACAGCTTTGTGACGGAATTTTGACAATTTCATAGATAATTGAATATACAGTCAACTAAATATATCATATAAATGCTCAATAATTTGGCCATATGAATTAATATAACCTTTTTTGACAAAAGATACATATTGTGATGGTAAAAATAATATCTGGCATAACTACCAAACAGAAATTTTTAAATTTTCCGATATACATCTATCTTCATAGTGAATAATTCAAGATTTTTTTTTTTTTATTCATTTAATGTGTTGAAAATATATTGTTTGAAGAAAGAATGAAAAATGTATTCAATTTTTTGTCGATGGTAGTTTATATATTATTATTATAAAGTTGAGAAAAATATAGTTACTAATGTTACCATATCTATTGTTAGAGTCTATTTTTATAATATTTTGATAAAAGATATTTGTTGGATAATACTATTATAAAGTGAAGCAATCTTATATACTTAGTTATTTCTTCGCGCATATTTAGTTATGTTATACTATCCCTATCAATTTATAGTAAACATAACTAATTTGCCTTTTTCGTTTATTGAAATTGATAATTTTGCTATTGTTAGGAATTGGTGCTAATATCAAGATAAAGATGAATTTGATTTAGAAGTATCTTAATATACAATAAACTGTGAAACCTTTGGCTTCTTCTGCATATAGCTTTTGTAATTTCCTTTTAATCATTGTTATATCAATTAATTTTATTGAGTCTGATAGATAGGTGAAATTTCTATTCTATATAGTTATCTCTTGCCCTTTCTAGGTATTGAAATACTTGCCGAAGAAATCTGACAATTCAAATATGATGCCTTGAAATTGGCAATCCTGTGTCACTTCTAATCAAAAATTGAAACAGCTGATCATTGAGTGTCATTATTTTGGATAGGTTGCATAACACCAGAACATTATAAATGTTTATTTACTAATTATATTGTAGAGTTGGAAGAATGTTGTCTTTTAATAGTGTAAAGAAATCGGTATTTATATTTGATCTAAAAATTGACGTATGTGATATCAATTTAAAATTTGCTAGAGCAACGTTTTGTCCAAAATTAAATAGTTGAATCAGTTTTGAGCATTCAGTAACTACCTTCATTTGTTATAAAATTCGATATGAGCTCATAACGTAAGAATAAGCTTTAGGCTTCTTTTAAGACTTACTACACATTATAAGCCATTTAGATTTGCTATCTGTGGTATCATAATATGTTAAATTAGTGGTAGTTTCAATAAAAATTATTACTGAATGATTATTGCTGCACCTTATATTATCACGCTTCTTTTGTAAATAAGGAAGAACCCAAATGTCTACAGGCTACAAATAAATGATTTTTTGTTAATATTTTTTTCTTCTTTGAATCACACTGTTAAATTGATTTTGATTTATATCTGATTGGTTCCTTGACTACTTAAAATCATTTCGTAAAAATATGATTTTCTTACGTTTGACTTCTTTTTATTAATTTGTATTATGCTGTGGGAGACAATAATAATTATTTTATGTATTAAAGATTTTTACTTTATTATCAACGAGAAAGCGATGGATGTTATTTGTTTAATTAAATAAATTAAACTCAGCTGAAATCAATAACGAAAAAATTTCTATAATTTTATAATTAAGATAACCATTTTTGTAAATAAGAAAATTTTATAGGAAAATTATAGCTAAATATTCGAAATGATTTATTTATATACAAATTTAAGTTTGCATTGAATTTTTTAGATCATGTTTATTCATCTGTCAAACATCATTAATGTAAATCATATTTCAGACAAAAGTCTTTGCATATACATTTAGGGATATTTTTTATGCATACCTGGTACCATGTTAATAATGTAAATAACTAAATATTTTCATATTATGAAAGAAAATAATAAATGTGACTCAAAATGTTTAAATGCGTTTCATTGAATACTGGGATGTTTTTGGAATATGTGCTGCAATGGGAAGCTTTCAACCTGAATAATAGGTAACCATAGACTAAATATATACATATAATAATTGATTAATTTGTTATTCCACTTATTGTGTAAGAAATAGTGACATGTGTTTTGCCTCTTAAAGAACCATCTTCAGACTTACTGGTGCGTCTTAAAAATGTGTAACACTTGTCACAATTTTTACATGATATGTGGAATAATAAATTTATGAACCCCAGATTTTCTTGTGTATTCTTTTCTTGAAACAGGAAAAATTTTGAGGGTGATAACCCTGAGATATCAAAACAGAAAGAGTCTTCTATGGAGTTTTAAAAAGAGGAAAGTATATTCAGCTAAGTGCTTATGATTAAAAATGTCCAAGTAAAGGGGTCAATAGCAAGAATTTAATCCATTCAGTTATAAGATAGCTAAAAAAAAACAGTCAATTAAATAATCTATATAATCTGACTGAACTTTGTGCTATGGAACTGAATTTTGAAAAGTTTAAGTCGAGCATTTGTTTTACCCAATTGATATTCTCTGAGGTTGCAATTTTTGACCTTATTTGGTGCTTGTAAATTTCTTATTAACCTGGCAGGAATGCTGTGACCATAACTTCAAAATGTCAGAGTTACGATCATATCAGATATATTTTAATCTTGAAATACTGCAATATTGTTTGATACATGTTTTCTATGTAAAACAGCAATCATTTTGCTTGAATAATTTCACATCAAAACAAATTCTCAGGCACAGAATGTGTCACAATAAATACAAAATGTTGCTAGCGAAGTTGAGGGAGCACAAAGTTAGTGAAGAATCATTATTATCATATTACTATGAGTTCTTGGTGGAAAGGCAAAATATTTATAGAAATGAAATATTTTTTTTGTACTAATTTTGTCAAATGATCAAGACTAGAATTATTCATTGTAAGCAATTCACATTAAATATATAATCAATTGAAAATCAATTGAATATATACTGTGAATATAACAAAATGATTCCTGTTGATGAAAGTGGTATTAAGCATGAATTACTTGATTAATTAATATTATATATGATAGATTGATACAAATATTTAACTTGAGTTGTTAAAAGGTATGAATTCACTAGTTTTTATTTTGCTATAAATAGTGATTAAAGTATTTTGATATAGATTTGTGTTTAAAAAACAGTCGGATATCAAAATAAATGAATATCGATTGTGAGATTTAAATATCGAATGAGAAGCAGATGGCGGGATGTCGAAAAGGTGAAATTTGTGAAAGAGCAATATAAAATATTAGAATGGTAAAATATTATAAATGAGACAAATAGATTTTTGACAATATCTGAAAATTATTATATTTTGTTTTGATTGCATATTTCAAAAATTTTTTCAGGATTGTGGTTTATCTTTATTCAATACCTAATCTATAAGCTTTCTGAAGTACTTTGATCAAAGATGTGTAGATAAAAAAAAAGTTATTAGTTCAATATGTACGTTTGTATACTTCTATTGTGAAACTAATCTGTCTAAGATTTCTGGTTTTAGTTTAAATTATATTTTTCTTTTAATGATTATTAAAAATAAATCATATCATGAAGCTCCGATTCAAAGTAAAATAATATATAGTTGAAATGGAATTTATCTGATACCAAAAACAATTTCTACTATTAAATACTGAAATAGGATGTAAATTAAAAAGTGACCTGTGAAAATTTGTAAGAGAACAAGGAATTTATCTGATATTTCTATATTAAATACTGAAATAATCATACACCAAAGTGAGAGATATCAATTCGATTTGGCTGACTTTAGAATCGGAGTTAGATTTCAGTACAAGAAAATAGTGATGTTGGAGTCAGCAGATTTTTAAATGACTTTTCACTGATGATTTCCCATGGGTTAAGAGTAGCAGGATTTAATCATAATCGTAAAAATCGGCTTTCAGAAAAAATCATTATACAATCATTAAAATTTCAATAAATACTAAAACATATAAAGAAATATAACCGATTGATAGTTGCGAAAATATAAAAGACGAGGATTTCTTATTTAAAATTCGGTCGCTCCACTGGAAGCAGCCGTGAAAAAGTTAAAGAACCGCAAAGAAATATTATTCATATCGTTGGTTGCATGTGATTTAGAATGCAATAAGAAAGTTTAGCGGATACTTTAGTCGTTAAGTGCGGTCCTGTTTACATTCCAAGTTTGAATATACGATCTGAGAAATGATTTCCTACGATTGGCTAGGCATATTATCGCTCTAAATTTTGTTTATATTTGAAATTGGAATACTAACATTAGCAGCGTTAAGACATGCTGAAAAGATTTCAAATAAAGCTAAAAATATGTACATAATACACCATATTATAATTACATGTATTATTGTGACAATTTAATATACTATTACATTAAAACCGATATGTTGTTTTGTCTGGACCATGTTTTACGATAGCGAATCATAGCGTCTGACAAAACGAAAATGAGATTTTTTTATGTACTTTTTCGTATTGGTCAAGAAACGTTTAATTTAAAAAAGTTAAATTAAATTAAATTTATTTCATACAAAATGGCGACGGAACGAAATTACTGTCAAGATATTGAGAGATATTATCTGAGTCTTGAGTACAACAGAAATGTATCTTTAGAAAAATATCTCATGTCGATAGAGTGAGTTCTTAAAGTAATGCAACAATATTTCATACTCCCACGTGTTTCAAGCATAAAACTCATTGTCAACGAGTACTGTATGTAAGTAGTAACAATAGAAGAATGGCGTTAAGTGTAAGTATATCAACTGTGAAATAGTAAATGCGTATTTATTATTCACGATTTGGCAGGGCAGGAATGGATATAAAAATAAAGGTATCGAAGCATTTACATAGATAAATATTCATTATTGTATTGAAAAAAAATTGTTTGATTGTTTTTCAGTGATTCTTATTTTGGTTGAAAAACAGGAGATGTATTTGAATAGTTAAGATAAATTAAATTTATTTTTATAAATAAATCGAAACATAGTTATTTTTGTATGACCTTGTCACATAGAATATGATAGGTAGATTTAAATATGATGAAGAATCTTGCTGCTATGTAAAGTGCACTTTTCAAGAAGCCAAAGGCTTGGCATATTAGATTTATGAGATATCCAAGTTGCAGTTCAGGAAACATCACGCCCGCGAATCTTAACTCCTCCAGCGGCAGCCGTCGGAAATTTCAAGAAATTTCGCTTCTGGCTTATAAATCACGCGAAATTGCCTTTTGGTTTCGGCCTCGGGCTTGGCGGGTTTGGCAGGGCCAGAGCCAGGTGATTTCCCGCCAAAATTTAACGAATAAATCAGCAGGTAACCGCTGGCCGCCGGGACGCCACTTCTGTCGCTGCGGCGTCGCTCGGCGTACGCGCTAGACGCCGACTTTGGTTTTTCAAAACGAAACGTGACGAAAGCTCGTTACGCCAACTTCTTGAAGTACGTCGCATACTTCTAAATAAATCATTAAAACTATCGATAAACTCTTATACATGATTTACTCATTCATCCGCATATTTTCTTTTTCGATAGCTGTTCGTAAGTTATAATTTATCTTTGATACTACTTTTTACTTCCCGGTTGGTGATGAATTAAAATAATTAATTAAAGAAATGAGCCACCAGATTCTGTCGCAATTAATGACATTAATTAATTCTGCATTTATTTGACAATATCATGTACAAGATCTGTCATCTAAGGTCGATTTATTTTACCTTAATTGGCCGCAACGTGAAATTCAACTCTTATTAATATGATTGATATTAAGGAAAAGCTGTCACCACTAGACCAGGAATGTCGATGTTTTACACGAGAAATAAAATAAGACCAAAACAGTACTAGGTTCATGTATTTATTTATAATTTATTTTTAACGATCGTCTGTTCGACCAATCACAATTATTCCATATTTAAATACTGCTCTGTTATTAGAAAAAGCCTGCATAAATGGATGTCTTAGAATTTGTGGCGTTTTAGGCGTCATTTAATTCAACGAACGCTCCATTTATGAAATAAATATTTCCTAGAGGCATTTCCATTTTGTTTACTAGAGACTATTATGCCGTAAGCTGAAAACATCGCATTTAATAAGGCGAGAGTAATTACTCAAGCAACCACACTGTGTGGCTAACAGGCAAACTTTCGCTAAATAGAACGCACTTACTTCAACGATAATTTATTCGCTCAGATTTGCCCAACTAACTTCATAACATCCCTGGATAGTTTAATATCATGTGTAGTCAGTTAGGTATAAAGGAAAAGTTCTGAAAAATATAGCTTTCGAAAAGTGTTATACATATTAAAGTTTTTAGTATACCCAACTGGTTTGAATTTATACGGAACGAAAGTTATTTGCAACTATATCTGCTCCCGATGCGAAGGATATGAGCTTCTGAAGAAAGTATTTGAATCGTAGAATTGTTGCCAGTCAGTTGCTTAGCTTTATATTTTAGAAAGTTGGAAAAAAAAGAATGAAGTTAGGATAGAGCTTGTTATTAGCTATGCACCATCTTCACATTCACTGTCTCGATTTGAAAGCGTGAGTATGAAGGAAAAAAAACACCGATACACCTACAATTACTGAGAAGACATTCTATGCAAGTGTTCAAATCCCCACTGAACCAATTATAAAATCTCACTAACAATCAAAAAATATCTTAGAATGAAGTATTCATTATTAAAATAACAAATTGAAGAATATTTTTATGTTATGTAGGTGGCACAACTACGATTTGAAGAAGTCCATTAAAACTATCGCTGTTATCTATGTATAGAAATATTACTAGGCTTTAATAGACGTCGACACAATATGTGGAAAAATATTGGTAGTAAGTACCTACGTTGCGATTAGTAAATTCATTTTGATGCGCTGAAAAACATTAAATTAAAGAATTGAAAATTACTAATAGTTACTACTATTCTAAAGCCTTTCTTTAAGCTCCTAGTTAAGAAAAGAGTTTTTCACATTTCAAATTAATATTTGTATAAATTTCAATGAATATTTATAAGTTGATCATACGATATGATAAATTGACATATTATATATGAACCAAAATACAAACGAAAATCATTTGAAGTTCCCTGAGGTCATTAAGTTCAGTTGTTTCAGGCGTTTGGCAAACTCGTCCGAAACGGGTTTATACAATTTCAATAATATTTTAATCACGTTATATTTATAATATTCGACACTTCATCGAAAATTCTTGAAGAAATTTTAAATAAGCATAGTTTTTTTTACATTTAAACATTAGCTTCTTATATATTTAAAATTGGAATTTATATTGATACAAAAAATCTAATTTAAAATTGTTATCAGTTGGTCCTTAAATATTGTTGGCTTTTCTAATTATTATTTTAATAAGTAAGATTTTAATATGCTTCCATTCCATTCAACATGAGATAGTTTTTTATCTCCACATTTTTTAAACTTAGAAAACATAAAATAATTTAAATTGACTTTATCAAACTGTACAGGTATAAAAAGCTATTTTAATTCCCAATATAAAAAAAAGATTCGCAAGGTAATAAATTAGCTTTACTTCCCGAAGTCACCAAATTGACAACCCTTTTAAAAAATTTCAGTCATTTTACGTTAAGTGAAGTGACCTGTAAAAATCCTTTAATTCATCCTTTAGGTATAGATTTTATGCTATTTAATTGATGACCTATTTTCCAAAACGTCAAGCCGGGGATTCCAAACATTACAAAAATGTAAAGTTAAAAACATTTAAAAAATATTATTCTCACAGTGTCGTTATTATAAAATTTTACGTCGTGCACTTTTTTATGAGGAGGTGAGACCATTTTTCATTGCATGCATAAATTGCTTTTATTTAGAGTTTCAGTTTTTGCGTATATTCATGTCATGGAAATTATATGATGTTTTAATCATTATATACCAAATAGAACTAGAGTTATATTTGGTTTAAAAAAATTTCACGTTTTTGCGTACACTTTTATGTTTTATCTGAATCAAAAATACAAAATTGGCTAAAACGAATTATTAGTTAGATAAATGCATTTTACGGATTATTTACAAATATTCATTTAGACATGGCACTGTAAGGAATGTTATAGCTATTAGTCACCAATTCTAGCAAGAGTATTTAAGATATTTAAAAACGTCTGGTGAGTCCGATTCTCAATTAATCATACGAGGAAATAATGGATTGATGAATAGGCCAAAGATATTACATTCTTTTACCTTTAAAGCATTTGACTATCGTAAATTAAAGAAGACCCTTAATTCCATTTTCAGTATAAACATCATTAGAAATTGTGCATTGCGCGGTGTGTTTTTTATGCTTTTAGAGTCCATCATCTAGGGTTGGGAGCGTACATGGATAACAAGGTTACATTGCATTTATACAGTAAATACGTTAAGATTTTTTTCTTCTGATATTAAATACAACGGGAAGGGTCTTAATCTGAGGCTAATGAGCACAAAGTCTTGCATGGGCAGTTTCATCAATTGATTTATTTAAAATTTGAGTTCAAAGACGCTGGTGTAGTTAACATTTTCCTCCCACAAATCTGATGTTCAAAACGGGCTTTAGCGGGAGTTAAATTTTAAAAAAAGATTAAAAAGAAAAAAAATATTTGGCTAACCCCAATGCGCCAAATATTCTTATTTGTGAAAGTTATGCGAGATTAACTCGATGATAAATAATGAATCGGTCGTGTACAAATCAACGATAAATTACATACAACTAAGCCCAAGATCTTTTTTTCAATTGAAAAAATCTGACCTTGACGGGAATTGAACCCGGGTTCCCTGATCGCTAGGACAAAACCCTTGCCACTGGACCACAGGGACCGAGTTATCAGCTTATTAATATTACTTTGAAAAAAAATAGGCTCGGCGATGAGTAACGTCAAAAAATATGCACTTAATTGGAAGCGTACACAGTGTCGAAAAAAGCTTGGGAATCACTAATATCCCATCGTTAGGTCACTGATCACCAATAATGTCCTCATTTATAATGCTCGAGGGTTCACGTCACAGCTAACTGAAATTACAACTCCTCGCTCGCAGTGCCATCTCTTGGGATTAATTCGATTTTAATTGGTATTCCGCCTATGCAGATAAGACAATGTAAAATGAAACGATGAATTTCGAATTTGGATCAAATTCACTCCGATGCGATGCATTTTTTTCCATCGCTTTTAATCGACAATTAAAATTTATCAGCAGAAATGGCGACGCTGCATTTTCGAAATTGAAATTTTAGCAAAATATATGAGCAATTAATTGTTATTGTCTGTTAAAGAGTATTTAGGTAAATTTTTCTAGTATCAGTATTATTTGAATGTAAAAGACAATATAATATTTATATATTTTACGAATATTTTCACCACATCACTCACAAAAGCTCATCGAAAATTCCTTCGTTTGAAATGTCTTTCATTTGGTTATTAAATAATTATAGTTCTGTCATTTATAATATTTTGACTCAGTTTGATTAGATATTGTACGGTATCACGTCATCGTCAAGAATAGTTTGCTATGTTAGAACATGTCAGTTTTAAGAACAAGTAGACTGAAAGAACAAAAATAATTGTCGGTGTTAATGTATAGAAGTAAAAAATATATAAATGTTATTTGATATACAGTGGAACCTCTCATAACGAGCATAATTCGTTCCAGAATCTTGCTCGTTATGTGAAACACTCGCTAAGCGAAACATAACATAAGTTTAGAAAAATGGGTGACTGTTATGTAACTTCCCCTTTCTGCGTCACTCGTTATGCGAAATGTTGCTCGTTAAGGGAGCAATTTTATCACATTTTTTTTGCTCGTTATGCGAATTACTCTTTATGCGACGTGCTCGTTAAGAGAGGTTCCACTATATATACATATTATTTGATTATGTCAAGTTATTTTACCACAGAACCACTCATTCAAACTTGATTATAGACTGAACACGCTACTAATATATGCACTCGAAAGAGTGGCGCTCTGTAAATGTCCTGAATCCCACCCACAAAAAGATTGCCAGAGTACGAATTTTTTTAATTCCTTTATTTGATATAGACTGAATGCGTGGGCTGAGTGCGGTAGGTGGATTCTTATGTCAGAGGGGAGAAAATTTATTTAGTGTCAACGGCTGCCGTACACTCTAGTGAATTGTTAAAGAAGTCAGAGTGTACATATGTCTTATTTACTTGTTTATATGTTTTTTTACTATTATATGTTAACTACATTTTGTAATATAAATTATTAATTTTTAGAATGCAGTTTTCATATATTATTGAAATTGATGAGTGTATCAATTAAAAAATAAAGTGTACATATTTATAGCGGAATGAAAACTAGTGGCAAATTTGCAAGTCGTTTCCCAAATTATAGTAACGTTATTGACTTATTGATAGTATGTAATGGTGTGGATTATTGTCTACCTATACAAACGCAGAGATTAAATGCATATTAAGTGATACTGAGAGAGTTTGCAAACATGTCAATTGCAGACTCTACTAACTGGACTTTGTCATTAGAAAGGACATGAAAAAAGGCATGCCAACTTTATAAACAGCAAATAGAGTTAATTTACGTCTTATAATTAAAATCAAAGCTCGTGCTAAATGTTTGTATTCATGGTTAGTCACATTACTCATGATGAAAATCCGTATCAATAATTTAAAAAGATGTCTGGCACGCGTCCGAGTGTCAAAGTCGTTGACTTTGGTTGCGAAGCGCACGGGCTCGAGTCCCAGTCCGGGCAGTCTCATTTTTAATCGTACTATTTATTGACTTATGTACGGAGACATGGATGTCTGTGTTGTTAACAGATCCCTCGTACACCCACCCAAACCTAAATATATGAATTAATGATAGAAATTAGCTCACAACTGGTCCTGGTCCTTTCCTTTATAGCCCTACTTTATTCGAAAAAGGGAGACCGAGCAACTGAGTAACACGCAGCTATCTAATTAAACGTCTGTTGAGGGAAAATCCATTACGAGTCCGAATGCTCCAATATTGGAGTGGACATTGTGAAAAGTAAAATATGTTTTCAATATGAAAGCTTGATGCTACTGACATGGAACATAATTTTAATTAAACTGCCAAACTGTAAAAGTATGAGCCAAAAAGAATTTAATATTTTTATTTTTCACTTTTGAGGTGTTATCAACCAATTCTTGGCCGAGAGATATTCAAATGAAAACACATTTTTTTGCACAACTTAAAACATACTATTTGATAACTATCAGGTCATGATCTTGACAATTTGATTTTATTTTTATTTTGAATACTTATCTTACCTAAAATCGGAATATTCCCCTGAATTTCGATTTACAGGGTTAAACTAGAAATGAATAGTGAGTTGAATCAGCCACTTTCATTGGCATTTTTTACACACAATTACCGAAAGTTTCACAGTTTGGGCTGGGTATTGTCTATTGGATAGGTAAAATTGTTACGCAGTGCAAATACATTTTAAGCTTTGTGGAGATTTTATATTAATATTAAATTGAAATTGACAAATACGAAATCTCACTTGTCAGATTATTAGGTGTGATATGTATTTCGTATATTAATAAATACCGCAGAGTAACATTTTAAAACCACGTAATACATAAAGTGTAGCCGGGTATTTCTACTACTTCAACAATGTTCATGAAAATTTATTAAATATTACGGAAACATTTTTTCTCGTTTTACTATAATAGTGAGAAAAATATTTTTAAAATAAGATATTACTATTTATAAAGTTTATC
This sequence comes from Himalopsyche kuldschensis, assembly GCA_028554975.1. Lineage (NCBI taxonomy): Eukaryota > Metazoa > Arthropoda > Insecta > Trichoptera > Rhyacophilidae > Himalopsyche > Himalopsyche kuldschensis. The sequence goes on from JAHFWI010000003.1 coordinate 21,955,559, forward strand.
TTGCCATGTATTTTTTTATCTATTGAACATGTTTTGATTGGGTTGGAAATAAAACAAGCTTTTCTCATTTTCCAATAGGTACTCTTAGGAGTACCAACAGAAATTTTCGATGTAAAACGTTTGATGTTTACTTCCAATATCCAATATATTTCAGAAGGGTTTTATCAGAGCCGTATTTTCTAAACTAAAGCTATTAAACAAATAGGTAACCCCTGCAAAAAGGTATTAAGGCACAGGTAATAATGGAGCTCCAAGGGTCACATGCTCCCTTCATTGAAGATATGCTTTTAAAATTCTAGTAGTTATAAAGTTTAGTAATAAAAATAATTATAGGGGTGGAAAACAATCAAGCAACTTTTAAATTGCTAAATTTCAACGTGCTGTCTTATCAATATGTGAAATCGTGAATATACTTAAAATATCTTTTGTTATGTACTATTTTTATTATATTTATCAGATGTATGACTCATTGGCGTTGTCTGTAATGTCATGTATTAGTTTCATTAACTATACAAAATATAAATCGAGACGTCCATTAAGAACTGAAGTTTTGTATTCCAATTTATTCTGAAAACAATATACATGTTAAAACATCCATATTAAGCTATCTCACGGCTGCTTAAAAATAATGCCATTTTGTGATCATAATAAAGGTAAGTTTATATTTCTGGCTGTAAGTTTTTCCACAAGATAGGCGATATATTTGCTGACAAAATGGCGGATACAGTCCACAGTTTAGTGGTTAGTTTGGCCTTAAGGTCCCGCAGGCCACAGACAATTGGGCACTTGGGAGTGCTAAATCTTTTCCTTGTTTACACGGTACTATTTCTGGGTGGAAAATCTAGGCAACCCATCATAAACCGATTAAAGTGAGTAATCCAATTATTGCTTCTTACTGGAGTTTAAGTGGGCATAGCGATGAGTAAAGTAAAGATTTATAATTTATCTAAGTACAAATATTCATTTATTTTACTTGGTTAAGAATGGTCATAAATTTTACTGAAATTGTCTGATATTGCTTCTAGTGTAGTAGTTTAAATGGATGTTTTTTTCATTTGTATTATTGAAATGCGTGACTGCATGGTATATATAATAAATCGAATTTTAGTATGCCTTAAATATTTTTTATCGATTTCCAACAATAAGAAGATTGATGGATTAAACATCACTTTCATAAACACAGTCTTATTTTGATTGAAAATGATTTATAACTATTTGGTACAAGCAAAAGAATTTTATAAGTCAACGTGTGTCGTTGTTGATTGCCTGGGTTTTTAACATGCTTTTAACTGCTCCCAATGTTGAGCATATGGATTCCTAACGGAGTTGTTCTTAACATACATTTTCTACTAGAACTTATTTGTTACCCAGTTTCTCAATCTTTCATTTTCAAAGAGATAAGGGATAGAAAGGATAGAACTGGAACAGTACTTATTGTAAGCCAGGATGGGTGTGGGAGGGAATTTTAAATAACACAGACATACTGCCTGTACTGGAATTCGAGCCCGTGCCTTCCGCAAATGAAGCCAACGACGAAGCGAACGTACATATCGAATTTTGAAAAAATAGTATCGATTAAAGATTTTGCTTATTTCTTCGATGGAATGGAAAGAAAAGTATTAATATGTTAATATTTTCGATGGTTTCGGCGGTAACTTTGTGGAAGTTCATTTTAATATAAAATTTAAAATAACTTTGATTATTCCACGTATTGTGTAACTAACTGTGACACGTGTTTTGCCTCTTTCAGAGGCATCTTCGAACTTACTATCGCAAAGTTTGCTTAAGTAAATTTTAAGCAAAGTTTGCGATAGTAAGTCTGAAGATGCCCTGAAAAAAGGAGGAAAAGGTGTCACATTAAGTTTTAACAAGTAAAGATTATTTTAAATTTTATATTATTAATATGTTCTTTATTTAAGTATGCCAATTATAATATATTCTCGTTTTTTTTTTATCTTTAAGCTCTGTTTTCAGCTTTCAAAAATTGAAAACCCAGGTCTAATAATGTTTTTATGTTATATTATATAACAGATATTAAAATAGTTATGCGTCGTACTTTCAAATGTGATTGTATTGAAAAATGGCCTTATCCATCCGGAAGATGTGATATAGTATTTTTCTCAACTTTGATTGATACGTTGATAAGGTAAACGCTAAAAATTGACCCTATTTTATATTCTGAAGCTCGTGCTAGAGATAAATCTTTATAGATGTTCCTTTGTGACATCCATCCACTTAATAATAACCGTCTTGTGAAGGGTAATATCACACTCTCCGAGGGCAAATAAGACAAAGCCATTTCCCAAGTAATATTGCGACGTCTCGGAAGACGACGCTTTCTACAAAGGCGACAACTCTTCTCTATGTTATTATGATATTATTACGAAGGTGACAAACATTTCCAATTCAAAAAAAAACCCTCGATCATACATTGATTTTGATGTTTGTTTTTTTCATTAGAGAATGTAATTTAAATCTAGTTCTTCCGTTCAAATAATTTACTCTCGTGTATTTCATTTATCTTTGAAGAGATTTCATTATATCTTTTATCATATCCTATGTAAAATTGCAGATAATACGAAAATAAAAGGACACGGGAAATAATATCGTAAGTCAGTGGTTTTCGAACTGTTGGCGCAAAAAAAAAAAAATATAGCAAAAAATCAATTTTTTTATTTTAAACACACTTTAAATTCTATATAATTTTTAGTTGTCATTTGTGGCACATTTTCGCGGTGATGAGTTAGTTACATAAGTTTATTGGTTTAATTGGCATTTCCTTGGTATAAATCAATAATAATAGACTTTAATATTACGATGTTTTTATTTGAATATTTGAAACTAAGCACGTGAAAAAATACCTAAAAATACATTGCTATTTATCACCGTGCTATAAATGGAGTTTTACTACATAAATGCCAATTCAATCACTAAAAGTTAATGTTAGCACAATGTTATATAGGCTAGTTAATATGCAAAACGAGATTGAATAAACTCAATAGTTTAACCGTTTGCGTCAAAAATTTTAAAAAATCATTTCGTAACTTTGAGTAATGAAAAATTTTCCTGCCAAAAATGTTTATTGTATTATTTAACAAAAATGTTTATTGTGTAAGGATGAAAATATTTGTAATATCATCCACCGTTTTTATACTGGCCCGTTTTTTATATATCATCAACTTATACAGCCTGGCTGTGTAAACGTAAAATATTCCTCATGAACTAGAGAGAAAATATTTGCAAAATTATGCATAAAAATGTAAAATAACTGTTATGTACACGGATCAGATGATTCAATATACACACGGCTGTAAAATTGGAGAAAATTTTTGTTTTGAAATTTTCATTTGCTATGAATAATATTTATATTCATGTTAAGCACGACACAAACACGATTTGGGTTAAAAAAGGTTTCGTCTGTCAGTCCCGACTTTTTGACGTAAAAAACAATGGCCGCATATGCTTTATACCGAATTGCAATATACTGTTTGTGATAATATTCTTTATGACTGATATATTTTTTCATAAACCTGGTTTGCTTTTGATATTGCCCCATATGTTTCGGCTGTAAAGAAGTTTTTCAAGTTGTAAAATGGCAAATAAAACATATATGAAGCATCAACGTAAAGCGGGTATGCCAAACATGATCTGCATCGCGGGCTATTTAAATTAATTAATATCGGGTGGAGAGATGCCTTTTTCAATATTGCCAAATCAAGCCAAACAATGACGCCGCTTCAAATAAAAAAATAATCATTTCATAAAAATACCAGAAAACCTTTTCATTATTATTGTTCTATGCTTTGCCAACTAACTCTAGGCGCACTCTTTGTTATACTTAATTTTGCTATCAAATGCATAATATATGTATGTCAGTAAAGTCTGATTCATCTGATTTTAAACAAATGATATATCATATTATTCTAGCCGGTACCCAGCAAGCGTTGCAATACCACTCAAATAAATAAAGTTTTTGTGTTTTAAATGTGTTAATTGATTCACAATATTTTTTCATTTTCTGTTGGGTGGACAAAAAAATATTCATATTTTCATGTCAAGATAGATAGATAGTTAAGAAATATTCGTTGGCGTCCATACAACAAATCACCAAAGCTTTATCGCAATCAGATGAACGATTTGGGAACGCAAGAACCTTCCCGGGCGTGTATACAACAAATCATTAAAGTTTCATCGCAATTGGATGAACCGTATGGCAGCGCATAGGATACGAACAAACAAACAAATATTGATTTTTATATACATACTAGCTGTACCCTGCGTGCGTTGCTACGCCAGAAACTATTAAAAATATTCGCGGGTGTAATTATAAAGAAATTTGTATACTTCCATATCAATTGTAGTGGTGATTGCGGGGGGGTGAGGAGGGGCAGGGGGTGTACGCCAGAAAGTTTCGCGGAAGTGTACTCGAGAAACTATATTGAAATGGTTTCCATTACGATTCCGTATGATGCACATTGACAATAGTTATGCCTACAAAGAGAAAAACTAAATAAATTAATTGATCTATAGATAGAACAGACAAATGGTGTAGTGTTCCATGTGTCGGTTTCTCTGATGATGGTGACGATCAAAACTGACAGATAGATTACATTGTATTTGCAGACTTGCTGTCACTTCTAATTACACGATTAATGATGCCCATTTTTACTACTCAAATGCTAATGTAATGTATATTAAAAAACACTCTCGGTGGGCTGCCAACTAACTATCAGGGGGCCACATGCGGCATACGGGTTACTTGTTTGACAAGCCTGACGTTGGGCTTTGGGTGTGAAAGATATGACAAGTCTCACAGTAAGAATAACTTGGTTAATAAATATCCAACGTCCTGGTGGTGGTGAATGTAATGAAAAAAGTCCAATTTATTGATAATAATCTATTTTATACTTACTTCGACAACGTTTTATGATATCTTTAAGAATGTTTTTTTGTCTCTTTATACGTAGGTATCAACAAATGACATAAAATGTATTAACAGCTGTTCCATCAGTGCCGTTTTATATATTTAGGACAACCAGGATTGGACCCAATTTAAGGTCTCCGGTCTGATAAGAAGACATGCAATCAACGGTCATACTTTTACCTAAATCAAGCTCAAAATAAAAGTGAAGAAATAGGCAATTTTGGAGATCATTAAAGATTATGTGTTGAGACACCCGAGAGGTAGTTCCCGTGAATTATATATTTTTGCTTGTCTCGATTTCCGAGATATTTGTTTTTTTTTTTTTAAATATTATTTGAGAATACGTTCCTATTGAATTTCAACTATTCAATATGAATTAAGATACAATTATATCAAAGAAGTTATAAACGCAAGAATATATAACTGCAGTATGATATTGGCAATGCGATAAAAATTATTGTCAGTATTTTTTTTTAGATATATTTATAAGTCTAACATAGTCTACATATTTGTGAGAAAAATTAAATTTTCTTCATGAAGAAAAAGAAGATATCACAACCCATACGAAAGAACACCATACTTGCGATTTTTCTCACATGTCGACCATCATGTTAAGTAGGGCAGAAACATAAAACTGATGTATGTGATTTAATATCTATTCACCAATGTCGCTACGACGGAAAATGGGACATTATTTTTGTAACTGAATTGTCCCCCCTTTCGTTGCTCTGCTGTTTCGCCTATTGAAACGGGACAAGTTGGGAAATATTATCCTGACGTGGAGAATTGTATGGGGCCGCTTGGGTCGTTCAGGCCAAGATTTTTAGTGATGAATAATTATCCTGTCACATTACAGATAGTTTTTACCAGTCGTATTTTGAATTTATAGATTACTAAATACTTCTGAGATATTAAAAGAAAACTTCACGTTTTAAGGTCAATACTTGGTGGAATGGCATTATAATAAAAATATTAATAAATTTTTAGTACTTATTCCACATAAAATTTATTGTATCAGGACCGGTTTCGCTCATGACGAGCATTGACAAACTGATAAGAAATACAACGAATCAGTGATATTTATACCGGTCCTGATCCAATAAATTTTATGTGGAATAAGTACTTAAAATATTTTTATATTTTTATTATAACTCCGAGTATTTAGATTCTATTTAACTCTCCGTACATCCACTATCACGCATGAAAACGTCATTAAAATCCATAGTATTAATCACATTTTCATTTAAATTAAAAGTTGTGGTTCATCTGCTCCAATTTCAAACCACAAACTATCCCCATTCTCGCATCTGCAAAAACATCTTTCATTTCCACCGAAAAGGGCAAATTGATATTTAAAAGAATATCAATAAACAGTTGGCTAATTTTCTAGCTTCTTAGATCTACTTTTTCCGTGTACGTTTTCTTAGTTATCCGTCACCAACCAGCCAAATTTATGATGAAGTCAGTTTTCATTGAAAAATGCTCGCGATGAGTGAAACTGATCCTGATCCAAATAAATTTAATGTGGAATACGTACTAAGAATGTCTTATTATTTTTTAATGTAGTGCTATAACACCAAGTATTAGCAGTGAACACGTTTAAAATGATTATAAAGATTTTTTAATAATTCTTCTTACTAAGAATTGAAAGTCAATAAAACTATGTGAGATAGGAATTATTGCAACGTTAGACAACAAGAATAACTTTTCTTGCAACATTATTAACTAAAATTTTGGGTAAACTGTTAACAATGTCAAATTTAATATCCGGGATCGTTTAAAAAGTAAAGTTCTTACCCGATCCAGTTCACAGAGCCGTTATAACGCTAATCTGTGAATTAATCTCCGCTACATTATTTAAATAGTGGGAACATTTAGCGAATAATCGTTACCACTTTTCGCCTTTGTACGCCTCTTTTCCAGTGGGATTCATAATTTGCGAGGCCACATCATTTACCCCTTGCCAAAGCGAAAGTAAGTACCTACTTGCGTCCAAACATTTTGCCTCATGAAAAAACGGGGCCAATGTTTTCAGCAACGTTTGCAGTTGTATTTGCTTACTTAAAAACATTGATTTAAATTGATTGTTATATGACCTATTGGATAATAATACCGCTAAATTGAAGAGTATATGATATGTGGCTGTCACAATCAGGGCTGTGGAGTCGGAGTCGTGGATTCGTGGTTTTTTGGCCGGAGTCGGAGTCGTACTACGAGTCGGAAATTTTGAAAAGTTCAACCTTTTTATTTATGCCTATAATATATATATAGTTTGGCTATTGGCCGGATTGGTTGGTTGATATTTAATTGACTATACATGAATGGGAAAGGTTGGAAAAAAACGTGACTCTTTTTTTTTATTTGGCGTTGGAGTTGTGTTTTTGGTCAATGTTGGTGTCGGAGACGTATTTTTTTAACGACTCCACAGTCCTGATCACAAGTCACAATTCATATTCTTTTTGTGCCTTTTTCTAACCAAGGCAAAAGACCAAATATGGTACTATATTTTGCTGTATTCTAAGGTAAGCCAGTCGTATTGAATCAGTTAGGCGTTTGTAATTGAGTAGTTTACGTAGGTTTTGTCGCCAAGAGTTTTCTTGCATTACGATTTGCCAGAATTTCTTTGTACTAATAGCTTTAATTTTTTTACTACGTTTAATTCAAAATATTAAGGGATTTTAATTAACCTTTCTAAGACCCGATAGAATTTGCAGTTACCCTTTCAAGGATTAAAAAAGGTTGGCTAATGAAATCTTATAGTAAAGAATAATATGACGCACAGCGAAGCATACATATAAATGAAATTTTATACTTATTTACGAAATGGAAAATAATCTTTCGTTAATTAACAATTTAAAAGAGAATTCGCATCTACATTCATGCGACGTGGAATACAAGATGCAAGATCAATGCCGATACATATAACTACAGATAGAGTAGAGGTAAGTCTTCATCAGTCTGTCAAATATCTGATGACAATTTTTGAATAGAAAATTAATATTATAATGTGATATTAGATGCTAATAAAAATCAAACTGCCTTTTTATTTTTGTAAGTTTACCAAATTACGTGTAAAACTTCAAAGTGTAACTTTAATTTAAAAAATAATCAAAAGAATTAAAGCTGTAATGTAATGTGTGAAGGAACAATGGCTCAATTCTGTTATATTTCAATGGTTATACATAGATTATTTCGTAAGTAGCTCCTGAGACGCCCCTGGAAACTATTTGAATGCGAATAATGATAGTGTATTATGAAATAAACCGAGTATTTATCTGTGTCAGGTGGTGGTGGGTACAGTGATGTGAGCCCTAGGAAATGTCTAGGAGGGTTATAGCTATCATTCCGTGTGATGCAATATTTCTTTTGCGCATTTTTGACAAAACATATGCAATGTTATCGATATAGACAACATTTGTGTAGTCATTTATATCTCTAATGACATTGGTGTAATAATTTTTTTCCATATGAAGTGCGTATAGTTTTATCATTTTTTTTGTATTTATATAATATCTACAAAACTGTGTATGTCAGTAGAAAGCAGACGAACTGTCTGCAAACGATGATAAAGAGGTCTAAAAGAGAGAGCGCCGTTAGCTAAATTGCAAAACAAAATTGCCCATTTCATGATTTACAATATATTCAAAACCCTTTTCGCCATTCGGTTTCATATTTTGTTGTCCATTTGCTTGAACCAGCTATATACAAATACCGGAATGTAAAATAACCCTTTTGATAGACTTTGAAGTTTAAAGGACAATCATCAACGTGTTCATTTGAATATCTTTTAAAATAACATTATCTATATAAATTTAAGAAAGTTATAACTCGGGATCTCTCAGTTATACATAAACTACTTGATATTAGTAACGATTAAATACTAGTTTCAACTCAAAAGATGTCTAGGTGTCATTAAATTTTAAAATGATTAAATATCTTGTAAGAATTTGATAAAGGTTAGATTATTTTTGTATGAATATACATAACTGCCGTATTGGAAAATACGGATTAGATTATTTCAACCAGAATGTTTGTATATATTAGGAATCATTATTAAATCCGAATTGTGTCACATGATCTCATTGCATCTCTTTGTATTACTGTTAAGAATATATAGTCGTTGAGATAACTGGTAGTTATCCAATTGCTGTAATGCTTCTTTAACTGGAATAATTGATTCAAAAAGTCAATTAAAAAACATACCATTTGTTAAAATATAAGTTTAATAGTAATACGTGCAAAAACAACGATGAGCCAACTATTTTTAAATTCAAATAACAAGAGGACAGCGATTGAAAAAATCTATATTGTTCTTTTTAGTCATTAATTGGATTGTAATATTCGACAAAATTGGATTGTCAAATAAATAACGTATAGGAAAATTGCCACGATCACCACGATCAAGCTTGTGGACTCTTGTTTGTATGAGAATATTGAAATTTTCCATTTTGCTTGAAAACCAATCGGTCGATATAAATTCCGAGAGGCTTATTGATATTTTTCATACTTACGTATTTTCATATGCCAATGCCAAAAGTAATAAATATAAATGAGTATGTGCCAAGCAGTGTAATTTAAACAAATTGAAAATATATTTATTTTCCTGTGGTTTGTGTTATGTATTATTTTTCAAATTCTTTAGATTAAAAACCGTCACACACTAATGAAAATATCCAATTCAATATTAATTCAAGCACAATGCCATGCTAAATACATCTTTATTTTTGTATTGAAACTATGTAAAACCTGTACATGTGGGTTCTCAATTTTTTAGGTGTTGTATGTATGTATAGTGTAGATACAGATTAATTACAGTATGGATTCTACTTTACGCTTAAAAGTTGGAATACTCAAAATAACATTACTTTTTTTCGCCTTTAACGAGGCGAAAATGAGAATTATGCCACTCCTAAGAATGCCAAACTGATTTTGATAATTTTCGTCATCTTGCCTATGGTATACCTCTGGTAAAAGCTTTAACATAGCAATGCTTCGGATGGCAAAATATTTAAGGTGGACATGGGTGACTACGTTTTATAAATATAATACAAGTATTGCTACCCGGCGTCGCTCGGACTAAGCGACCAATAATTATTTAATGTTATATCATTCGACATAATTATATCACACAATCTAACAACCAAAATAGAGTTAAAATAAAATCACAAACTTTATTTAATTTGATGTCAGCCCCATTCTCGCCCATTAAAATGTCCAAATTCAAGGAAAAAATCTAGTTTGCTGTCAAAGAAATGTCAAATAATACCTTCACGTAAATAATAAACATTATTATTAATAATAAAAGCCAGGAAAAGTTCAGTAGAAGACTAATTTATTACATTTTGACTAAATGTCTTCGCCGATAAAGATTCAAACATATTTTCTTTCATATTCGTTTTTATGGCAACTTAATGAACAACAATACAAAAGGGAATTACAGACCCACAGACATACATACGCCCGTTTCGGTTTTATATATGAGATGTATAGAAGTTGATTCGATTGATTTCCTGGCCAATTTCTATTTTTGTCATGTTTTTAAATCCATTTTCACACTGCTAAAACAGTAAACTTTGTATAAATAAACAAAAAAAACTGACTTATTGAAGGTTTTAAATTGTTTGAACGAAAAAAAATACTATTTATTAAATCGTCATATCTTGTTGGACGTTTAATACAATTTTTTAAATACATATGTTGATTCACAAGGGTATTTATTTTTTAACATGTCCGTTCCCAATATTCTAATGGGGTTCTTTATACAGAAAATTATGTTAACCCCTCGGCTTTAGGATAGGAAAGTTGATTACGTCACACAACTATCATATTTAAAAAAAGATCAGGTTTTATTTTTACTTTTACTCGCGAGTTGGGTCTGTTTAATGAAATTTAACATAATATTTTGTTTTCGGATTTCCGCTCGAGGTAAAACGAAACTGCCTCAAAAATAATAATCCCGCCCCCAACAGGGGCACGTAAATGGACAGGCAAAAACCCATGAGTCATCATTCCATACGCCATTTAGTATATTTATGTCTAAATTAATTTCATAACAATGTAATCTTAATATTTCACATGTTTAACTGAATCGTAAGCAGAATAACACGGAATAAATAATTAGATGTATAAATAACTGAAAAAAATCAGAATATTTAATTCATTTCAGTTAGTTTTAAAAATACACATAAGCTCTCATCGTCTAAATTTGTTATAGAGAATGTTAAAATGAACATGAAACCAGTTTTTCTTTCATATTTAAAAATGGAATAAATGTTGAGATGATAAAAAAAGATTCATTTAATATTTACATATTCAACGATATCACTGTATTATTTAAAAAAAAGAATCCCAATTATTTAAACATCATTCCATTTTTTATTCTTCTCTTTCAGTCATGTTATATTCGCGTAGTTTTGATTTTCCTTTACGATGATTAAAATACATACAGAATATACTCGTTTCCCGTATTTGGAAGCGATCAAATAAGGGATGAGGAAAATTGAAAAAAATACAAATAACACAAAGTTTATTTTGTGGATTCAGCGGATTGTTAGATTTTTCCAATTTCGTGGAAAGATACGTCATTCATATACCTACCTGCAGCATTTATAAACACTTCGCGTCCAGAGATAAATGTAACCAAAAAGTGCGCGGAGTGTAAACTCGTATTCGAGTTGCTTGTAGTATTTTGATACCTGGTTTTACAAGAGGTATTAAATACATAACATTAAATGTAAATGAGAATTTTGAGAAAGTAAGAGTGTATAATAATTATTCTGGATAGCCTCGAAGGTTTTCGGTGACCGAAATGCTACTAAGCATTTGCTTAAAAATCCCTACTACAATTATAAATTTCATATAAAATAATATATTTTATGAAATAATCAAAATGTATGGAAATGTATAATTTTTCAAACTTTAACTCGCGTCAAAATATAATGAAAATATTAAATTTATATTGCCAAAGCATGATGTAAATTGTGTTCATTCCTCAAAGAGTTTATTAAGATCAAGACTGGTTTCACTTATAAGCTGAAAATGATTGCGATGAGCGAAACCGGTCCTGATGTTAATTTATTGTGGAATGATGACAAAAAATATTTTAATATTTTTTAAATCAAGAAGTGTCTTGATATTTTAACAAATAAAAATGTTTTCAACAACTCTTTTTAAACAATTCGCGCTTTTACAGAAAAATGACCGGAATCAATGAGTACTTTAAAGTTTAAACTGATCAGTTTCGACAAGTAGTAGAAAGCTGGAATTAGTGAAAAGTGTAAAAAAAATAATTAAGGATGATATTTGACGCGGACTTGTTTATTTCGCTCAACTCCGAACGCCGAGTGTAGAAAATAGATATTGGGGTGATTTACGCTCAACTGTCAACATCTTTAAAGGGTCTTCAAAGAGGAGTGGCCAAATATTAGTCTTGTGATGGCTCCAATTCGATTTTGCCCGCAGACTTTGTCCGTCTTTATCGTCATTATTTGATAATGTCCCATAAAGGCATCTTTCGAAGATAATGCACCGTATTTCTTTTTCGCGAACCTGAATTTATATTGAATTTATCTTTTTATATCCGACGAAAAGTACATCTAAATCGAACAGTACCTACAACATGGAATTTATAATAACATAGAATTCAGGATTTTTTTAAATACATGAATGCTTTAAATAATTATGATTGAAGTTATTAAATTTAATTGAATATTAAAGCCAAAAATTCTAAAGCGGTGTCTTTCATAAAGGTTTTAAGCTTAATTATGATTCTTTTCACCTTGATCCGATAAGCTACCACTATATTGAAAGAAGACTACAAAATAGTTAATAAGTTAATAATACTTATTGCATATTGATAAAATCATTCGACTGGTAGACTTAATATGCTAGCTAGCATACTGAGGACTTGAAAAATTTGGTAAATTTGAAAAAATATCATGAGTTATATCTTTTGTGTATGATCGAATATCCAGATTACAGTTTGCCGTTAAATTACTCGTAAGAGAATTATTGTTTTTTAAATCTTTTACTTAATTCAAATGAATCGATTTTTCAGTTATAGACACGCACTGTTTATGTTACGTAAAAATATATAAAAATGACTATCTAATGCTATCCAAGATTATTGCCAAGAGAAGAAGAGGCATCTGAAACACATAAAATTTGAATTTTAAGTATTCATTGACTTACGCAGAGCACATCGAAACGAATTAGCCACGTAAGTAGGGGAATTACTGTACTCGATATAAATTTATCGATTTTTAACGACTGTTTCCGAAACACATCAATTTTACACTTTTACGGATTCAAGCGAGTCATTTAAATGCACATAATAATAAATAGTCGGTAATTCTAAAATGAGACTACATTTACGTATACTACAGAATATGATATGGAAGTAAGTGATATTTTTTAGTCGCAACTTATTATAAATGCTATATTGGATGCAACTATAACAAGCATCAAAACTTAGTGGATTTATATAAAACCAGAGACAGGCAGCACGTCCCATTTGTTATCAATCATATTGCCAACGTTCGTTAGTCGAGGAATAATTAATCAATTGGATTTTTTCCCACAAAATTCAATACAAATTCGTTATTTTGCATTCGATTTACTGAAAAATAAAAACATGTACTATATATAAACTAAAATAACGTAGAATCTTACACATTCATAATGATACAGTGTTATTTCAAACATAAGCCTTGTAATATGTTGATTTTATACTCAAAATCTCAAGAATATACACTTGATCTCGTCATGCAAAGCTTAAGATGTTACACTGTCGATAAGCCAACGAACAACACAAATATCCCACCTTATCTACACGGAATATGTAAATCGTGTTCCTGTACTTAGTTGGATGGCGTCTTATATAACTCTTCAACGGGAAACTATCTCCTCCTGTGAGACCAATAGTAAACGTCTCCCCACAATTTGTGGGAGTCTTTAACAGCCACGATTTATTTGTATCACAAAACCTAGAGCCCGAAGAAAACATTACACATGTAATAAAAGAAATACAAACATGTACACTGTGAAAAAAGACTCTCTATATTATAAAATTATAAATAAATGTAAAACATTTTTTTTATCGATTAAATAATTGTATCAAAAAGTTTGGATCGCTTTCATTTCATCTGAAAATACACTTGATTAGTAAAAAAGCTCGAATTTAATATGCTTAGCCTTGTGAGAAGAGTGACCGGATACAATGATATGTACGAACAAATATTGTGTGAGGGCATTATGGCGAACAAAAAATGGTGTGAACATCGCGGTATAGTTTAACATTTTTTTTTTTTATATTTACTTTAAAACTATAAATAAACATTGGACAGAAAATCTTTTTTGCTAATTTTACTTCGTCATTTACTAATAACATGTAAACAGACACTACGCAATTTCAGTTGTTATCATCAGATGTTTGTGTGCTCATTTCTTGCTTAGCGTTTATTATTTAAAATTTTAACAGAATACAGGTTGACTAGATTGCAATTTTACAATAATATTAGAAAAAAATGTGCTTATATTATTATAACAAAAAAACAAAGTATTTACTTTGTCTGTTTTAAAACGAGCGTTAAAAATAATCCCGCAAACTGAGCCAGATTTTAATCCCCTTGGTAAAGTTGAACTAATGGAGATTTCTGTTTATTGAATTATATGTAGCTTGTGGCTTGGAAAACAGCGATAACCGAACGGATATTCTTCAGGTGAGTAACGACCGTAACGGCGTTACCCGTTACCCCGTTACGAGTTGCGAATACCTAAACGCAACGAATGCAATTTCGTACCTTGCTTGCTGCACTCGCTTCTGCAATACTTTACGACTTCCGAATACGTGTACTATGTATAAACAATAATATTTATCTAAGTTTAATGACGGTTAGTCTTTACCTTGCAGATGCAGCAAATTTCAATTCCACTACCGTCGAAAGTTTTGAAATATTATTTCTTCTATTATGTTTAATAAGATAAATTATGCAATTAAACGTAATAATACGGTATTCCATTGATACCTACCTATTCTTGACCCAAGTATAAAGAATTTATTGTGTTAGAAAAATAAAGCCAATACCATGCTCAGAAAACATATCCTACATGCTAAGCAATTATGAATGTCTGCAAATTTGTTTTTTTTAAATCATAAATGTAGTAAAATATTCTCAAAACATAAATATTGTGTCACATGGAGAAAATAAACCAGAATCCAATTGTGTAAACTCATTTTAACCAAAAACGTCACAAAAGAGATAGTGTGCAGGAGATGAAGACATATTAATCTTATTTAATAAATAAATAGTCGTTTAAAAACAGAGGCACTTTATGATTACTTCCTGGTTTGGTGTTAATAATATAGATACAATTACAAAAATACAGCTGTACATTAAATCATGAGGTTAACGCGTGGTCAACGTATGGCGGAATCGTGGGACTGCATAATAATTTTTTACGAATACGTGACGGAATAATTTTGTTTTTTTGAAATAACTAATCGCGTTTATTTTGAAACTGCATGTAAAATAACTACGATAAAAAAGTAGGTTTTACATATATATGCACTTTTAAAAAGTTCACTGTCAACACTTGGTTGAATGGTAGGTATTATATTAAACAAAAAAAATGTACTTATATTGATACTTATGATAATGTTTTTACTGTTATCTACTTGATATACGACATAGAACCAATTGAAATATAAAAGGAAATAAAAAAAAAAACTTTAAGAAGAATGATCAATCTTTTGAAAGACTTATTTTGCATACAGTGCTTTTTTCTTCTATCTTTCATGAAAACCTTCTAACGAAATTTGAGGGATTTTTTCCCTTATCCCGGCTCGTTGACTTGTTTACGTAAGTGCGCAACCCGCTGACTATCGGTCGTTATTTTCCGTTACAGCCGCCGTTATACGGGTCGAAACGTTAAACGCGATATTACAAAGGTTTGCGATGCTTTCAGTTTCCCCGAACGGACCTTCCCCACTTCACACTCGGTGATCACTTTTCTCTTTTGTCATCTGTAATGCAATCGCCACTGCGACTGGATATTCCGAACACATTTCTCTCTAAAGAGACTTTCTTAACGTCAAAATGTAGCAGAAAATGTTTGTATCAAACAATGCAAACGCTTCGCCGTTTTGTTTGAAAAATACTTTAAGTCTATGTTGCAGATATCATTTCTATGTGCCAACGTCTACATTTAGAAATATATTTCGTGATAAGTACGCTACGTGTAAAACATGGCAGTATAAGTGTCTGCTGAAATACTGCAACAAATTTTATTCACTGAAGATTTTCTCAAATGTATATTGTTTCACTTTTAAGGTACTACCTGTCACTTCTTGGAAAAATTTATAACAGTGGAACCCCGATCTTACGTTATCGCACTAACCGATTTCTTTCGTGGTTCGTTCATTTTCTTTAGTCCCGGCGAAACACTCATAAGAACAATGTTAAAAAATCCCGCATTAATCGTTCCCTAATTTATCAATTTCCTCGATTTATCGTCTAACAATGATGGTCCAGTCACAAATTTTATCCCGATTGGCTGTTTTTGTTGAATATATCTCACGAGCACATTCGACCCCATCCAATCGATTCGTAGACAAAAACTGAGACTGCAAGTGTGCAATTGTTAACTATTCATGGTCATAATGATTCCGGCATCTGTGTCTTCTGTAGAAGAAGATGGCGAAAAACGCAATAATAAACATGGAATAACTTTTACAGAAGCGTTATTGGCCTTCGAAAAAATAAAAATATTTTTATACTCCAAGGATATAGATGAATCTGTTAGAAAATATGCGAATTTGAAGGATCTTGGTTAAAGTTAAAGTGCCAAACTGCAAAGAAACAACGTAGTATGAATGTTGTAGGTATAATTAGAAAGTCTTTTTTTTGTTCATCGTTTAATCGATCGTAAAGATCAGGACCGGATTCGCGCAATAGTTAATAATGCTTGCGCGAGCAAAGCCGGTCCCGGGTATTGTAATATTATATGAGGAAGTAGTATGAATTATATGTTTTATTTATTTGAAATACACATACATACATACTTCGTCATCACGCCATCGTAAAAATCATACCCTTAACGAAAAATACAAAAAGTTTATCATATTTTATATATATCTAGAAATATAAAACAATTGTGGGAACAAATAAATAAACATATTTTTTTCAAATTTATTCTACCAGTCCGATTCAGTTTTAATTGGAATATTTAACATTTATAAGCTTCAATAATATTTATGAATTGTACCATTATCTTAAAGCTTTATAATTTTTAAATGTATGCAAAGGATTACATTGCATGAATTTTCATGAATTGAAAGACTGGAAATAATTATTAGTGTCGATAAAAATATTCTATTCTATCAATTTGAATCTATTTAGCATAATTTGTACCGACATTAATAGTGAGTTACACGGATCTTTATTCATATAAATATTTTGTAAAAATAAAGATCGTAAGAAAACTTCTTGCTCTACGGAACCATTAAAGGTAAAAAAATGATATAAGGGTGTTATGCATAACACTTTTGAAAACCGACCCTTATCAATAATATTTTCACACAAAATTTCTTTGTAGAGAGATAAAATCGTAGACGGCGGTTGAGAGTCGTTGTTTAGTACCGATTCTAGAAAACTAGAAATGATAATTTAGATATAGGACCTACTCATTTAAACACAATCCAAACAAATCGGCAAGGAATTAACATTGCGAAAACAAATTTTATTAAATGGTCTCTACAGTGAAAGTAAATGTATTATTTTGACATAAGAATACTTATACCAATACAGACATAAAAAAATCATCTGGGAATAAAAATATTTATGCCACTATTTCAACCATGACTGCCACCTTATACGCAATTTTATGATGTTGGTAAACTTTGTTAGCAAATTACGAATACCATGAAAATTCACACTATAATAAAATACTAGTCAGATAGAAGGATTTAAATATTGCGTAGTTAGCGTAACTAGGCAATTAAAAACGATTTATGTCGGAGAAAGTGTCATTTAAATATGTGTGATTTAACAAATGAATTGTTGTGTTAAGCATGGTATCCTCGAAAGCCTCCGTACGACCTGGCATCTGAGACAATTACTGTTAGTGTGAAGAATATTCTATGCTTCTGAATTCATAAAATGCATAGTACATTATATCGTTACCAGTTAAAAAATGATAGTTAATGATTTTCTTTATTAAAGATTTGGAAGGATTGATAGTTATATAATACATGTGTGCTACATTTTTTTAAATATTATTGGTTATGATATTTATCAAATATTGAAATTTATAAAAAACATACATAAATGTATTTAATAGGAAAACATTGACATATCAAAGAATAAAGTTGCGTGCAAACAGATTGAAGTTATGGTTATTATAATACAGCTTAATATAAAATAGGTTTGCGTTATGGAAAGTTCTTTGTATTTATATTACACTCAGTATTATATGAAAGAGATATTAACTTTGAATCGAGATAAAAATTTACATGTAGTTGAAGATACAAACCAAATTAAATCAACAGTGACGAACTGTTTTGCGTTTAAAGTAAATAAGTATATGGGTTCATGTTCAAACTGGTTTTGAACAATGGGCATGTTTAGTTTCAACGCTGCTTTACGGCCAGGGTTGAAAATATGCTATATGCCGGTGCGTTTTGTGAAAATATAAATGTATACATTTCAAACATAACCGGGTAAAGTTTGAAAGCGAGTCGATTTATGTGGCTAAACAATGTTTTAAATACAACGTGCTTAAACTATTTTACAAATATATCAAGGTATTGTCGGCGCCATCTATACAGAAAGCATTCGTTTTTTAAATTTTATTTCCTTTGAAGAAATCAGAAACCGCATTATAAATTTAATTTAAAAGTAAATATAAATAAATAAGGGAACACGAACAATAAACTGATCTAAAAGATATATCATCATATAATCACCACTACAGATTTTAAAAATTTGTTGAACTACGCTATTTTAGTAAATAAAGTAAAAAAACGTAGTAAGAAAATTTAAAATGGTTTACTAATGGATAAGTACCCACTGTCAAGTGGTTTTCATTTATGTATTAACGTTTATATTTAAATTCATCATTTTATATTGCTTTGAGTCTTATTATCCAAAACTAGGTTTTAAGAAAAGGCCTCTTCAACTTTTTGTCTCAGGTATTGTGGTTTTTGGTGAAGATGTGGAGGCGATAAAGTGGTCTTGATAAGTCTTGGTGGTGATAACTTTAACAGTGAATTAAGTTCTCTTTTATGCACGGTTTTTTTAAATGTTTAAATTTACATTATAGTGATGAATAAGCTTTAGGGCCATATTTTTTACATTTTAAATGACATAACATTTTTTGAAAGAAAGAAATCTTAAACGGTATTATTATGGTCTGGTATTTAACAATATAAAGTGGGAGAATTTTATCTATAACTAATCTTCCAAACATATTTTCACCATTACATTGGAGCTCAAGTTTTCATTTTTATGATTGATACCTACATGTATTAGTCAATTTTAATACATGAAAAAACCAATATATATAGAAAAAACAGGAACCTGTACTTATTAGGGTACACAGCAATAAATGTTATCGTTTATCATACATTTATGTTATGACAGTCGGTTTTTTTTCCAGATATTTCAGTAAACCTACCCCTATAACAAAGGGTGCGTATGTTACCAGCAGTGTTGCCAACGAATTGGCGCAAATCTACGGAAAAATATGCTATAAATAAGGCGGGAGAAGGAAACTGGCTACAAAAAATAAATAATAACAGCGGGTCAAACATCCAGTGTAAATTATTCGGGAAACGTTGTTTTGACACTGAAATTTGGAAAGCGGAAACTCAAATCGCATCTTAATGATATTTCAAATATTCGGGGAAAATATTGGGGCGGGTATTTTCTGAAGTTTTCAGAACGAGGAATTTAAAAAAACGTTATTTGTACAGAATACAAATGTGAATATAATATTCTCGTAAAACTCTCTCGTTCTTTATTTTCAAATTTTTTGAAAATGTAGACCATTATTTTTTATACGTTGTTCAATATTCTGTATTGCAATATTTTCCTCTCATTCGGATAATCATGTTTTCCTTACTCTAGTTTCTCTTGATGAGCTATTTTTTTATTGGTAATTGGAAATTAAGCATTTATTATATAAGTAGTTATTTATATAAAACAGAAACGTTGTATATAAATTGCAGGTTCTGAAAATCAAAACAAGATCGTCTTCAACGTTCACCCGATCAATCGATTGAAATGTTATGACTTCTACGGGAATAATCAAATAAAATCTAGAGCTGTCGAAATCTACGGTATCACAGCATTTTGAAAATATTTTTTTCAAGCATTTCAAGCATCAATATTTAATCCTATTGATTTTCATTGTGAAGGTTTCTTAT
This sequence comes from Himalopsyche kuldschensis, assembly GCA_028554975.1. Classification (NCBI taxonomy): domain Eukaryota; kingdom Metazoa; phylum Arthropoda; class Insecta; order Trichoptera; family Rhyacophilidae; genus Himalopsyche; species Himalopsyche kuldschensis. The sequence goes on from JAHFWI010000003.1 coordinate 21,975,907, forward strand.
CTGGACATTGAATCATCCGTTCATTGATTTCATCAAACATATATTTATGCGTGCGATGTTTTAATTTCTTGGCACCTTCCTTATGACCATGATTTTTTTAAAACAAATACATACTATGATAATTATTTATTGAGGATTTCAACTGAAGGTGCTTGGTTGATTTCAATATCAAATTTAAATCATCTGAATTAGTAGGCATTACCGTGTTATGAGCTTTTTATTTACTCTTTACCGATGTCAAGCTTAAACGACCTATATAAATTATCAATGCAATTACTTATCCAATTTAATTAACGTCATTAAATTTAAGCTCAGTGATATATTTAAGGATTTTGACTGAAGGTGCTTAAGGGAATTTCAATAAAAAAAAATGATTTTTTTGATTGTTTTTTACTTTTTATGAGATTTGTCGCAATCAACTTGGATTAATTCTTCGGCATCTTCAGGCATTTCAAGTGCACGAGTGAACTTGAATGAATGTCTGTTAGTAAAGTAAAAAATTATAACGAATCAAATTAAATGATTTACTTTTATTCTTATGTCAAATATAAACGATACAAACTATTGATCGTTACTTTTAACCGTGAACCAGATCATTCTTGTGAAAAAAAATCTTTTAAAATTTATTTATTAGGAATTTGTATGCTTAAATTTTCTAGCACGAGATTAAAAGATACACCATTTGAGTTTCCATATGCTTCCGAGTGAAACTCTGTGAGAAATTTTCCTGTATAACTAGTTACAACCACTTTTATCCGAGACGCTTCATAATGTAAATTATTAATCGGCTTATCTAATTTGGGCGGAAATAAGTCGGTGGCGCTGTGGGCGGCGGAGGAGAGCGCTCTCTCGCTGGGCGGCGGATGGGTGACCACCTCTCTAAGCCGGTATTACAGTTTTTGACCGCGGATTAATTGTTCAGGCAACATCAGGTTTATGGGCGGCCAGCGGTAGTCTCCAGTGTTATCGTTGGGGCATGGCATCCAAAAGCGAGGCTTGAAAATTGCGATCAATGTACAAAGCAAACAATGGTAATCATGTATGTGTAGAGAATATTTTTAAAGTAACTGTGAGTTAGTATAAGAAAAATCGGTAAATTATGGATATATGGTCACGGGACAGAATTTTTGTAAAGATTTATGAAAAATAAGCACATTTAATAAAATGAATGTTTGATCTTTAATTTTTAAATTTATTATAATAGAAGATCCTAAATAATACTTCGCAATAAGTATGAAATCGAGTTGTTTTAATTTACAGGAGAAAAAATACAACCACAAACTACACATATAATAATATTATACAGATAGAGGCACATAAGTTTATTATTTGTTTAAAATAAAAAGAATAATTTTATTATAAGCTAATATTAAAAAACAAATTCTTCTTTCAGAACTCATACAATAATCAGTAATATTCTTCAGATTTAATCATTTTGATTCCACATTTTATAATAATCCACAAGAACTCAAAGAGTAAAGTCAAAACATTAAATTATAAGCCAGTATGTATAAATTTTGAGCTTAGCTCGAGAGGATTGGGATTCTGTCCCGTGACCATATATCCATAATTTACCGAAAAATCTTCATTCAATCAGTCACTTGTCAAATATTTATCGTCACAATACTTATTGCCAAATCTTTCATTTTTTGATGCTCGTTAGTTTTGCAAAGCTTAAAAATTCATTACAATAATCTTACATCATTCATTTAAAATATCCGCTGAAGGAACTCGATGGAATTTAACAATATGAGTCCCTCAAATTATGTACACTTCAATACGTATTTCCATAGTCGGGTTTGACTTTTGGTATCTGGCTTTCAAGTGCACAAAGTAACTTTAACTTACCAATCAAATGTAAATCAACTAATAAATAATATTTCAATCTTTTAACAATATTAAATGTCAGTTCCTCAAATGATGTGCACTTCAATAAGTTTTGCCATAATCGGGTTCGACTTTCGGTATCATTCTTTAAAGGGCACAGAGTAACTTGTAACCAATCAAATGTATAGTGGTAAAACTCTTACTAGCATATATTATTTCAATAATAATTTCATAGTAAAATGGTACCCTATGCGCACCCTGTAAAACCATCGATTTATCTACATGTATAATTGAATTAAAACAAGGATTATGACCAACAGACTATTAATAATACACAATTGTAAAATACAAGGAAATATAATGCACCATTGTAAACTAGTGTATAAAGAAGGGGCTCCTTTTTGATACTGTTTTTGTAGAGGTCGAAACACAGTCCAATCAAAATACAATGACTTTTTATTCGATAGTTAACTACTTATAGTGAATCGATAAGCGATGTAGTGAAACTTAAAACTACATATTTATAATTTAAATCTGGCTATAATTTTATACAGTTGGTCGTATGAAAAGAATATTATGCCCCTCTGATTGTTGTATAACACACAAAACCATGCCCAACTATTGAATAGTTTCGTATTAAATTCGTTGTTGTCGGCTTAAGTTTGATGCAGTTTAGATGAGATAAGATTGTATGATAATAATATCAATACATTAGTATGTTTTTGCAATACGAGTAATTATTGTTATTTATTTGTTGTACATTTATTGTTATTAAAAAATAAAAATGACTTATAAAGCTTTCTTAATACCAAATGAAATATTCATAACAATTATTTTAGGTGTTTTCATTTTACTTCAAATATTATATATTTTTCAGCTGTTTGTGTTGCCTAGTAAAATGGATCATCTACAAATAATATCAAATTTTAATTGTTTAAATTTTGTACATTTCGATGAGTTTTGTCACTAACCGGGTCTCGCCTTTCGGTATCTTCATGCATTTCAAGTGTGCGAATAAACTTGGACTAAATCTTAAGCTAGAAAAAGTACAAAATTCAAAAAAAATCTATTGAAATTCCATCAAGCACCTTCAGTTGAAATCCTAAATAAATTATAATATGTTGAACGACAGTTGTGATTTAAATGGGTAAGGATATTTTATGTAATATTTTTATACTTCATATATGAGCAATTAGATAAAAGCCCTTTCTTTTTCTCTATTTGAGGAGCTCAAATAACAATCGGCTCAACCTACACTTTTCGCATTTTTAGTTAAGTCTTTATTTCGGTTCTTCGATAACCATTTCATAAGTCTTAAAATACCCAAAGCCAATTATCTGCTTACATCACGAGATGGCAATCGAATATTTATTGCAGTTAAAAAATATGCTTTCCTAAAAATGGAATTTATTCTTGAGCCCCCACATTCCGGAATTGGTTAATGTAAATGTTAAGAAATAAAGAAAAAAATCAATGAATAATATGAATCGATTCAGAGATTAAAACTTTTAGCATTTTAAGAAAGATACAAAATTTACGGTGTTACCAGTTATTAGTTGAAAACAGTAATTAATAGTCAAAACTGATATTCTATAATTGAAATAAATATTATAATAATCAGATTGGTTAATCCATTGCCTAATAAAGTCCTTTTCCTTCCAGTACTTTCAGCATACTTCAACGAAAATCCTTTGTTTCATTCATGATACAAGCCTATTTTGTATGTATTTGGGATAACAGAAGACAAAAAATATGATCTTGAATTCTTCTATATCTGCAGCTTAAATCAAATTGCAGATAATTTTTAAAAATACAATACAAACTTTTCGATTTTACGGTACTTGTGATTTATAAGATTGCAATAACGAGTTTCGAATGGAAACGGCAGGCCATTCGACAGAATCACAGACAAAAATGTAAATTTGGACAATTTTATCGCCAAATAAAGATTGACCTCTTATGTTAATCAAGAAATAGAGGCAGCAAAAACGAAACCCTGTCCAAATAGGCCCAGCAATAAAACTGAGGCAATTGTCTTTTAACATAAAACTTTTTGCGGTGCTTCCAAAAGCTTCTTTCCATCAAAACATTTTTATTTTATTTTAGTTTTAAGATACCGAAAATATTATTTAATTTTATGAATAATAATAACGTAATATATTTTTTTTCAAATCTACTTATCAAAATCAATGGCTTTTATATAAGACAAAATACAAACGAGAAATGAAAAACCTCTCTACCTAAATTAACGAACGCCTGTTGCCTAAACTCTGTTCGGAGAATAGAAGATTTCTAGGCTGAAATTCTGCTTGGTATTTTTTGAAATTAACATCAGACATTTATAAAATATCTCTAGTGCACCTTATTATTTATTTAACATTTTAATAAAGATATTCTCTTTAGTAATTTTGTTCAAGTGATTTGACAGAGAATAAATCATATTTAAAATGGTAATACGGTATGTATGGATATGTATGAAACTTATAATATGATATAATAATAAGTTTAAAATCGCAAATTGGAAAATTTTTGCATCTTGTTTCGAATTGAAACGTATGAATGTTTATTTCTTTGAAATATGCACAAAAAAACTCATCGCAGAGAAAAAATACAATTCAAATGGTAATTTACAATTCCAATAATACATATTTAGTAAGAATGAGTTGTAAGTTGATTCCCTTTTTCAGACATGGATTTTAAACAATTGTGAATTCTTCAACGAGAATCAATTAATTCAAACAAAAATAAATCATTCTAGTTTTTGTGATTTTTAAATTGAAAAAAGATTCCCTAACGGTGCATTTAAATGATTTGGTAAGTGGAGTCATAGCTTCCAATAAGATATGAAAAGTGTGATATCATAGGGTGAAACAAGTGTATTTTGACAACTGTAAGATATGTATTGCAAAAATATGAATTATAAAATAATCAGGTATGTACCTTATTTCTATAACGGAAGTAACCATATTAATTAAATGACAAGTTCCCTAACGCATGTTCAACGCAGTTAATAAATTAACCACGGCATCACCAAAGAAAATGGCATTATCCTTAAACTCTTACAATGCACCCTTCTTACGTCTATCTTGTATTACGAAACAGTGTAAAGAATCCTCTCGTTTCTTGTAAGGTTGAATTCCCGGAGGTGCTCGCCCCACTGGTCGAGAAACCTTTAACCTAGAAGATGTGGACAAGGATCTGTTACAACAGAGGCGGCGACAACTCGGGTTACATAAATATGTAAAAAAATATACATAATTTAGACTGTTGGGAGTGCTTTTATATTAACTGTATCACAAAGGAAAAGAACAACGTCTGTAGTTTTTTTTGATAGATATTCATATTTTATACATCATGTAGGTTAACTGTTATTATTCATTTGTAGTCTTAGCCTTATATTCAAACTTTAATTTATGCACCAATATATTATACGGGCCATAGATATTCTAATCTAAATTTGTTTCTAGTTTTTTTAAAATCCAGATATCATCATGAGCAAGTTGAATTATTTTTTTTAGTGATAATTTGAGTTTTATTTAAAGACGGATAAAAACTGAAATGATGAAGTTACTAGGGCTGATTGTAAGCCAAATAGTATGTGCATCAATTAAGATCATGACATAAAAATTTCTAGTAATTGCAAGACGTATAAACCGAGTCACACAGGTCAAAAAAGCAATGGAAATTTTAATGAAGAGACTTGAAACTTTGAGAAGAAACTTTGTTAGTCCCTATGAATTAAGATTTGTAAAATAGGAAAAAAAAATGATTAAGTTAAAAGTGAATAATTTTTATATAGGCAACAAAAAACATTAACTTTCCAGTCCACTCCGGTGAAATGGATACAGATTAATACATACATTAAATAAAGACAAGAATAGTATTCTTAAAATAAATTCCACCATGTACACACAATTGAACATTCATGCACAAAAATTAAATAAAAAAATTTCCCCGCCTCTGCGGTAGGCGTTTTCCTTATTCACCGCCGCATCAGAATGCATAACAGGTAGGCGCACAGGCAGGATAGGTGGAGAAGCCAAGACGAGGGTGGCGGTGGGCCTGCGAGGAAAAGAGAGGATGAGGAATAAAATAAAGAGAAGATGACAGAGGGAGGGTGGTGAAGAAAAAAGTGAAACGGTGAAAACAAAAGTAAACCCCACTTAAAATAATACGTGACGTGACTATATGGATTTATGTTGAGGTAGATGCGTCTGTATTTGTGCACGCCACTTTGCTTGAATAATGTGGCCGCGGTCGAAACAAAATAATTATACGTATGATAGAAGGTATAAAAGTTTGCATGCAACTATAATTAAAAATCATTCATACTTTAAATAGATACGAAGGTAACTGTGTGGAAGCTCATTTGAATAGAAAATTGAATTTAAAACTGTTTATTTCACCTATTGTGTAACAAATAGTCACACGTATTTTGAGTCTTTAGAAGCGTCTTAAGAAACACTTTAACTAAGTTATTTTCAAACAAATGTCATACATGGGATAAACATACAATGTAATCAATTTAATGTAATAGAAAAAAAACATTCATTGAATTATCATAACCACAATACTATCAATCATATTATAAAAGGTTGTGTTTTACGGTAACCGGACAAAACACAACATGACTTTCAGAATATGATAAAATAGGTTAGGTTTTTTGTCATGTTCTGAAAAGTCTTGTTCTGTTTTATCATATTCTGAAGTCATGTTCTGTTTTGTCATGGAACCGTGATTCACTGTTGCAAAAAATAAAGCCTTGTTTATAAAATTGTTATTATAAAATCTATGAGATAAAAAAAGCACTGTGTACATTACCAGAAGTTGCCATACTTATATCCGGAATCTTGTTGTTTCGGCTGACATCAATTGATAATGTAAATGTCATTATTTCCTGATATAGATTGAATTGAAATCAACGTGGCAGAACTTGATTTTAATAAGCTAATATGTCAAATAATTAACTGATTCAAGAATATTTCTTTGAATTGATTGAAGCTGGAAAAGCTGCACCAAACGACTCACATGATTCTTGCAGAAGGGCATATTTTACGGCCAGAGTTATTTGCATCCGATTAAGATTGACAGATTTCAACATTGATAAACAAACCTTTGTAATATAATATTGCCATTTAAATAAAAATTACTGAGGGAAAGCAGCTTTGAATGCTTGTGGTATGTCTTGTTTTTAATATCTAAATATAAGTATCGAATTTTTTGTTTAGTATTGCAATGAAAATCCATAGCTGAATTTATTTAATTTTTTTCAATCTTGGAATGACACTATAAGCTTACATAAAAAATAGCCAATGTTTTGATATAAGTAGAATAGCAAATTTACAAAATAAAGTAAACATCTAAAAAGTGACAGTCGGATTCTCTATATATCTCAAACATCTTCAGTTGACAACACTACGTAAACGACAAAAATTATGTTTTTTTTTGTTTATGTAAATTTGGGAACAATATCAATGTAGGTAGGTATGCAATAGTTATCTCTCATAGAGTAATGAAATTTGTCAACAATAGTTATTCATGAAGAAATTATCATTTATTTATTATTATTTCATCAATGTTACGCAATACAAAGTCAGCATAGAAAAATTGTCTTGATCGTTGCATTTTGTCTTTGGTCCCGATTTTTTTTGATAGTTGGGTTAACAATTTTAGTATGCATTGATATACCTCGTCACTAAATGATTTGCTGTTAGTCATCATTTAACTTATGATGTTTCATGCATAAATCCATACGTAATGAAAAAAACTTTTTTTACGAAGCTTTACATTGTAAAATATAACGCTTATTACTAACCAAAAGCTGAATATCATTTTGGGATCTGTCGTAAAGATATTATATTTTTATGGTCTATTGATAAAAAAATTAATGGTATATTATTTATCGAACTGTTTGTAAATATTTCTTTTAGATTATAAATATGTGTAGCTCAACATTATGTCTAATAAACGTGCCCGCCTCACTCACCCGTTGGACGTGTCATGATATACGCGTATTTCATGTAGATGCGGAATAAATTATTTACAATACTGCTGACAGGTCGTAGTAAATTTTATGCGTACAATTCGGATCTGCTTACGTTGATTATTTCGAAAGGGAAGTTCCTCCTTCTCTTTAAAAAATAAAGTATTCATTTTGATAGATGTCGGCGATTAGGAATATATTACTATACTAGAACAGATGAAATATTCGAACAAAAAAGGTAAAAAATATCATCTGATCGAATGACGTAAAATTTTTTAAAAATGTTACAGTGAATAACTATTCTTCCAAATTTCGAATAAATCATGTTGAGCTTTAAAATAGAACAGATTTTTTTGTACTATTGATCTAGTTCTAAACTTTTATTATCTTAAAGGAATTATTACAAATAAATATTGGGTTTTACTTACATAAATATAGTACCATTAAAGAGTGAAATAAAATCATTGAGAAAAGACAACTCAAACACTTACATAAAACATTTCGAATAACATATTCAATCGCAGATATTTACACATTTGACCATAATCAGGAAGGAGACTGTAACCTTTTCATCGCTAAAAGAATCCTTTACCGTTATCCTGCTTAATATTATATGAGATCACGTACTCTTATCTGGTTTTAGACTAGTTGGTTGTGTTTTGCCCTATTGCTAATAGGTATCATACCGTATCGCACAGTGCTTCTCTAAGCTGTTGAAATGTGCGGATTGGTCCATGTCCCGCATGCAGACGTGATCAAAGAAGGCACAAACACCTATATTTTCAGATAAAGCGGCTTTATATACATATGTATCACTGATATTATTATACGGGAGAAATTATGATTCGTAATCACCGATCCTCTAAAACCCACTGCAAGTTTAATACGAATTACGCTAGTATTTTGTTACCTCCGTTAACGGAATGTATTTCCAAAATGATAACAACATATGTATATATATATATATGTATGTATATCATTTATATTTAAGTTTTAAGTATGTTTTGACAAGTTAAACATATCAAACAACTCCTCTCTCTGTCTGTAAATTAAGCTAATATCAACGTATAATTGCAACTTACTCCATTATAGTACGGTAAAAAAAATAACAATGTATTTTAATTCTACAGAAATTATTTAATTAATATGTTATAACATTGCTATATTTTTCACCGTATTAACACGTAACACTGCCATATATTTTAAATATTTATTCTAACTAGCCGATTTTAGTCGGTATACAATACTTGTTCTAATGCACAATTCCACTTACAACTTTATTGTTCTTCTATAAAATACATCTGTTATAATATACTATTTTTTAAATCTCAAAATGATATTGTTTATTTAACGTGTAAATGAACCATCTGCACTATTTAATTGACCAAAAAAGCACTGACCTCTTTAGTAGCCGAAGCTCATAATACGGTAATAATGTTTTTACGCCTTCCCGTAATCTTGCAGTATATGTTTTAGCTGTGAACATTACACTCCAGGCTGGTGTAATGATGTAGATAAAGCTTTCAATGGAATAAAACTATTAACTGCTTAAATGAAACGCTTTGTGTACACTACGGTGATCCGATTACGTATTCATAGTGGCAGATAGTTGAAATAAGCATGTTCGGGTTGTGAATTGCGAATTTGCCAGGCCAACTCAAGTGGAGAAAAACATCAAGAAATGCTGACGCGGCTCCTGCGAGACTTGTGGGCCTTTCGCAATTTGGTATTCCTTTCTAGAAAACTGTGTAATATGTACATGTATGCGTACAGGGTGTGTTGAAGGTGTATCTCGTATACAACTAATGATGGAAAGCGTTTCCATGGAGTCTCGTTAAAGAAAAAACTATTCCTGGTGTATAAAGAGTTTAAATTTTAAATGTTATCAACATTGCTAGTGCAGCAAGATTGAATGAACTCTACAGTAAATTAATCTTGAAGTTTCGTGCTGGTAACCAAAATTTATGGCTAAACAAAAGTTTAATAGCAATTATAGAAACAGTTTACTACGCGTCAGTTCAAGAGCACTTGAAATGGCTGAAGATGCCAAAAGGCGAAATCCGGGTCGTTGTTTTCGTCGGGTATTGAAATTCCATCAAACACCACCCAGTCGAAATTCTTAATTATACTTTTTATTCTTTGATTTCATCTTCTTGACCAGCTTTACTTTATTTTTAAAGAGAAGTTATGGTTTCTAAAAATATGCAAATAATTTATTTCATTTTGACTATGTTGCGACGACCAGCAATTTTGTTTTTATAACAAATGATTTTTTCTATAGAAGATTATAAAAAAATGATTTCATCATCTGATTCGATTGACTGGTATTGATCTACACGTGTCATCATAAATACAAATACATATGTATATGTATTAAGGTATATGATTGTGTGTGTTTTACAGGTATGTAATTTGATAAATATCTCTCGACCATCCTGCTTAGATAAATATAGTCTGACTGTGATGGCGTGGAGAGTATTGCACGAAAACTTAATTGGATCAGGGACCAAGCCACAATGAAAGGCGAGCGTGAATATAATTAATTTAGTGAACAGCAAGAAGAGATATAAAACTCATTATTTACCTCTTAGGTATCATTCTGGAAAAAAATGCAACAAAATAGAATAGTGATTCGTATGTTCTTTTTCAAACTATCTGTATTTAAATATTACAAAAAATTGAATGAAAAAATTCACACACAAACTATTGACTTTTTAACTGACTTTCACAGGCCTCGTTACAAAGTAATCAACGACTGAGCTCATTTTTTCTCAAGTGTTTTATTTTGCTTGGCTATGAAGCAATAGACTAAAATCCTAAAGCTGACAATTTCTTAGATACGTTTTGGATCTAGATGTCTGGATTTGTATATAAATGCAAGGATTTCTGTGATATTTTTATTGTTTTCCACTCACCATATCTGACTTTTTCTCTTGTTAATTTGTCTTCAACAGTTTTTTGAAACAGGCCACAGTAAAAGTGACACTTACTGGTCAATCTAAGTTCCTCTCGTTTTAATTCGTTTTTCGAGCCGTCTACATCTTATGTGATTTTAAATATACTTGTATTATTTTCATTTATACTTCCTTCGATAAAAATAAATCGTTTGCTTACTATACTATACATTTATTCAAAGGGATATCTATGTACCGATTACTTCGAATATTTGTCTTATGATTGATAACATAGAAGTCGTTTAATTTAAATTAAATAAAAATAGCTTTACACTGCAAATCCAAAGCATTCAAACAAAATTTGATAAACTCGTACAATATGTGTAAATGGGAAATTGCGAAATAGAAAAAAAAACACGAGAGCTTTAGTCAAGTGAACACCAAATGGTCGTAAAAAGTCCAAGCTTATTTCCCGCCAAGTCTGCCAAACAAACAGTAGGGGGAATTAATTCCCTTACACGAAATTTCGTCACATTAAGTAAGTGACCCGACCTTTGCAATGACAGGAAACCTTGCACTGTATGTGAAATTTGTTTGTTAACATGAATGTTAAGCTCAAAAGTTTTTATGTTAATATTAAAAAGAAACCGAATAAGATAAATGATTCATATACCTGTTTATCGAACTCTTGAGTTATATTTAACAAAGGATATGACAAAAAACTCACCTTTAAAGTATTAACTGTTAATTCTAGTGGAAAGGCATTTTTTTTTGTACATCGGTTGAAAGTTCTTGCAATTAGCGAAACCTGTCCTGATATGTATTACATAAATACACGTGGAACCATTAGAAAAAATAAGTATTTTAATTGATTAAAAATAGAAAAGAAACTCAATTGATTTAAAGGTAATTTAGTCTTCCATTCAAAAGTCAAATAATACTGTTATACCATACCATTCAATGGAATAATAATTCTTTGATTCTAGAAAATGAATATTAATACCAGTGAATATATTCGTGCACTATTATCAATAAACGTCGCAGCTATCTAGTTAAGTCACTAAATATTTGAACTTGAACTATAAATAGCAAATTCATGTGAAAGCATAAATCATTGCTGATAGGATAAACGTTTTCCAATAATCCCCTTTCATTTAATATCATTCGATATAATATAAATAATAGAGACATTTGAAAATTAATTGGAGCGTTTTCCCAGGAGATCGGCAGGCGCAGAAGGTGAGCTTTTAAGCGTCGAGTTTTGTCGAGGCCTCTCGATCCTAACTTACCGCCGTCTGTCGCTTTGAGGCGGTTATTAGCGACTCGAGTATTTAGCTTTGCCTTGCGCCTAGACAAACATTTATCTCTCGAATAATTATGCTGGCATGGTGGGCTTTACCCTGTTTTAATGACTTCAGTTCAATTGCGACAGAAAATGCTTAATTATGGATTTAAGTTCAAGTAACGGCAATACTGCGGAATCTATTAAACTGTAAATTAACAGGAAACTATTGTATTATGTAATACAGATCATTTTTTGAGAAACACGTTATAAGTGAAAAAATAATTACGGAAATAGAACATGAATAAAACATTTTTTTTTATTCTGCTTTCACATATTTTATAATAATCAGAAACGGGTTTGCTCATCGCGAGCATAACTTTTAATGTAAAAAAAAGGTTTAATTTGTTTAAATATGATGTTTTTCCACTAAAAATTGACAGTGCATTACAAATTAAACGTGTTAATTTTAATTATCAATATGTGAGGATATTGCACATCAAATGCTTACTGTAGGCATGTCCAAACTTTTGCAAGCGGCTTTTGAAGGTTTTGAGTGGCCCTTTCGATGTTTTCAACTTCCTACGTCCAATGGACGGTTACTGCATAAAACGTTGATTGGTAGCCATTAGAAATTTGTCCAGAAAAAAACCCTATGTGCAATACAATCTGTCTCTAAAGCAGTGATTCTCACGTAATATTTGGCTGTGGAACATCAGTGGTACTACGGAAATGTCTGGTGGTCGCACCGATTATTTTGCCAAAAAGACCTAAACATGAATGTGTTGAATATTTTTCTAACTAGCAAATCTTGTTCCACAATGCAATGCTTGCAAAATGTTTAATTTTCAGTGTTTTTGTTGACAAATTAACTTGTAAAAACCCATTTTTATTGATTATCAATATTAACTATTAAGTTATTGGTGGCCGCACATGAGAACCACTGCTCTAGAGCAATAATGTTAAAAAATATTTCAACTGTGAGCTGTTATCAGAGACATGTATTAGTATATTTTTCTCTAAAAGTGAGTTCAGTTGGGCATCCCTGGCTTAGTGTGAGCGTCATGAATATTGAACATTTATCTGCGATTAAAGAAAACACGTTTTGTGATAGAATATACTCTTACTTAAATTTTTTAGTGTGATTACATTGATAAGTGAGAAAATATTTTAAAAGTTTTTGTCACTACCTCAAAAATCACTCCCAATTACACGTCAAATGGAAAGCCTTAATTTTTAAAAATTGTTTCATCTTCAACAATATACCAGGTCTTAGACAGAACTCGCCCACGTATTCCCTGGTGAGTGAGGGTCGTCAGAAGTCTATTGAATAATTTTTATATTACGAATTTGTGTTTATCAAACAAAGAATTTGCATTAATATTTGCCAATATTTAATTTTGGATCTAACCCATCATTTTGGCATGTTTTACGTGTGTACCTATAAATAGAAAGTTTTTATAGTTTATACGGTAGTCATGTACAGCTCTTAATTTGACTAAAAACTATTAGAAGATTTTTTCCCAAAAGTCAATAAAAAGGCGTGTTGTTATTATTTCGTTTATTTTTAGATGTATACACATACAGATAAAATAAGACTATGTTGTTTACATAAATTTACGCTTTTCCAACATGAATAATATACAATAATGAATGCAATAATTATAAAATAAATGCTTTCAATAAGATGATGTAAAAAATACAATTTATTTTTACTTGCTAATAAATAAATGTAACCTAAAAACATATAGTTTTATTGCACATGCAGTTTTACTCAAAGTAAACATTTATATATTGGTGATTGTTGTCAATCAACATATTTTAAACCTCAAAACAGTGATTATATAAAAAAGTGCGTAGGTAAAAATATTTAAGATATTAAAACATAATAAAGCTTTTATACATTAATGTATTACTTCCGAAACATTTCAACCACTGATTAATTTTCATTTGTGCCTCTTTTAAGATGACAATTTTTTTTAGAATTATGTTAAAAGGAAACTTTTTAAAAAAAATTAATGGAATATAATACAGCAAATGAAAAACATTTTTTTTAAATTTTGGTTGATGTTTCGGTACTATGATAGCAAATAGTCATAACTGCTGTTTATACTAATCGAACTCGGTCTGAACTAGGTCCTTTTTAATTGAGCCAATACGTGGTAACTATGTAAAATACTCATGCGGGTTTTGTTTCAATTAAATTTCTCCAGTGATGAGCCATATATTCATATTTTTATAAGACAATATTATTTTTCATTTTAGGACTTTATTATTTTTAAAAAGACAATTTTACAGGAGAGTAAACACAAAATATTTGAAATCATTTAAAGTGTCATCATGCCAAGTGAGTATTTATATTGACAACTTTATAACAAATAGAATTACAGCCCTTAATTTTCACGTCAAAGAATGTACAAATTGTAATATATTAGGTAAAATAAGTATACAACTGCAGTTATAACCATCCGCCAGTTCAGTACAGATATGAAAATATTGTTACTAAATTTTTCAGTACTCTGACAGTAAACAATATACGATTATATATGAAATAAAATGCATATGATTAGCTTTAAATAGTTGACTATGAGGCTTAACATCTAATCACAGCCGATAAGCTTTTAATCAATTCTGATACATTTCTCTTATATTTAAAATCAATACTTTTTAAATCTAACATTTATTAATACTGAGCATACCCTTACAACTGTTAATTTACAATTTAAATAATATTAAAAAATACCGAATATAATACTTTTTTGTTCAGAAAAAATCTATCATTAAGTGAAGGAATCATAGTACTTAATACATTTTAATCTGATCTATTCATATTAATAGCTTCGATACAAGTTTTCTAAATATCTAGTCGATACAAAATATATTACGTAATAGTTACTTGGATGGATCCTGATGTCGGACGTTGAGAATACAAAACAATGACAAGCTTTACGATTTTCTATAGAAAAAATTGATAATCGATTCTACGTGCGAGGAATTTACAAGTGCGTTGTTTTAATAAGAATTACTACGACCCTTAAATTTTTCCCAAGTTCGGTGAAACATATTTTTTTATTCACCATTAATTTATTAATCGTGAACATTATTAATTATAGTTACAATGAAACATAAATATTTCATCGTTAAATCAAACATAAAGTAATCCATAAAAATAATCAAAGACCCAAGTCAAGAATACGTTTTTTCTGCCTTTATGTCTTAATATAAATAAACACGTTAGAAATGCCCTTTTTTACCATTTAAATTAAACTGAAAGTAATATGTTGCCTGAGGTAATTTTAAATAACTGTTTAAAAAAATCTATATATAATATTCTAAAAATTGAAAATATCATACATGTTCATTGGAATGCGAGCATAAACAAACGTTATGTTTATTTATTTATTTTAGCTGAAATTTGCTCGCATTAAGTTTTGGTTCAATAATTAACAGGTTATTACCGTTGGGTGTTTAGGGTCTTCAATTATTATTAAGAAAATAATAAAGAAGTTAATGTACAAGTTATCAATATGTCCCGAAAAATATTAAACAGTGTATTTAGAAATAGCTTCAACATAATATTGCACATAGTTTCAAAATAAAATATTGAAACTCTCAGCCCCACAATTAATTATTGAGCAGTTTCCATGGCATGAAACTGAATATCACAACAATAATCACAAATAACTAAGAATTAACTTAAATTAATTTTATTTGAAGGGTCAAAATGATTTTAAAGGTAACTATATATTTTTTAAATAATCACTATGATTAGCTATTTATTAATTCACGATAAGAATATTATAAGGACGTGTACATTGCATTGACATAAGTACTTTACAATTACGTATTTTAATTTTTATAAACATTTACATATTATGTGGTATTTTTACATATTTGTTTGTAAAAAAATTGTGTTACACATATTTAAATTTGTTGTTATTTGTATACAAGTTACAATGGATATCAAATTATAACAGTATGGTTTTGATGACTTAATTTTATTTCTGGTGTAAAATATTGTTTCTGTGTGTTTTTGTTATCATTATAGTCATTGTATGGGACTACGTATTGTGATTAAAATAATAACTTAATTTCAAAAGGCAAGAACGATTTAATTTTAAAATATTTACTTAATGAAACACATATTTTTGTCTAAGATTTCACCCTAGGTCAAGGTGCTCAGCCTGGCTCCAGAGTCCTCATGGAAGTCAACATAAATAAAGTGTTATTAAAATATCTCGTTTTTTTTAATTGCAGTTAAAAGTTTAAGTTAATACGTTTATTGGACTCATGCTTAATGAACCAAGTCAATGATATTTCAGGTTTAAACCAGGACCAGTTGGTATGATAACATACCAACAAAGCAGCTTGTCACTCACTTGAATCTGGTATCAGTTGATAATGCTCGCCATGAGCAAAACCGGTCCTGATCCAATAAATTGAATGTAGAATAAGAATTAAAAATGTGTTATTATTTTTATTTGAATCTGGTATACCAAAAATTATTCATTTATATCAGTATAAATAAATTGTCAACATATTTTCATGGTTTTTAAATATTAAAATAATGGTCAGATCTCTACAGGGCACATGGTCAACAATCGTCGTCATTGGGAGTCCATAAACTCTACATTTAGAGCGGACATGGTTAAACTATGAGTACAATAAGGAGAATATTACAGAATGTGTTTTTTTAACAAAAAAAGAATAAAAGTTAGTGCTTAAGAGTTTAGAAAATGATTTCCCAAAGTTTCTCTTCAAAAGACTGCTTCGTTCGTGCTGATAAGAAGTTTTTTTAATTAAACTCCTAACAATTTTAACCTGTAGGTCACATAGTTTCCAAGTCTCGCACAACTTTTTCAGGTAGATTTTATCCGATTACTTTTTATTCTTTGAGCCTCTTCGGGGCTATCAAATGTTTTTTTCTTCCAGGTGGTGATAGCCCCAGATTATTAATTAACTCTTGTCTGTTTGGCAAAACTGTTCGGCGAAAGACTTTCCGGGCATTCAATTAAATTTGTGAATCTATGGGGACTGTCAAAGTTTTAGATTGGATCCTTTGTTTGGAGTTCGTAATCTTAAAATTTGAAAATAAGATTACCTAGCGACCTTGACGAGTTTTTTTGGTGGGAAAATTTATGGCTGTTTAAAAATGAAACGTTAAAAATCTTACAGGAACGGGCGTAATAAATAGTAATAAATTTTGATAAGCTGATCAAATCTGGTCACGCCCTTATGCGGCAAAATAAAGGAAATTTAAAGAAAAGATCTTTCTTTATATCATATACAATATAAATATAAAATGAAAAAAAAAATATGTTAATTTAAGCAAACTTTTCTATATTTAATTCGAAGATGCCTCAGAAAGAAGCAAAACACGTGTCATATTAGTACACAAAACGTGGAATAATTAAAGTTATTTTTAATTTTATATGACAAAACAAACGTTTCAGTGGTGTAAAGAGAAGCGTTGTTTAATGGAATTGACCAAAACCTCTTGATTGAAAATTCTGTATTAACCAGTAAATAATATTTATTTTGGTTTTATTAAAATCCATTTTAAATGCTTCAAAGATGTTTATGTTTAACATAATTCTGTCATCTGTGCACTGGAAAATGAAGAAAGGCAAAACGGGTTGTTAGTGACAAAACGAATGGAAATCTACGAAATTCCTTCAATTATCTTCAGTTGAAATGAATAACAATAGTTTGATAGCAACATTAAATATGTGTCACTCTAATATGGAATTTTATGATTACGTCTGACATTGGAATCATACCATTTAAGAATGAACGAAAAATAGAACAGAAAGACCCTTTTCCGTAAAATTTCACAATGTTTGTAACGTAAGTAAAAAATGCACTTTTAAACTATTATATGAATTTCCAGAAAAATGAATCTGCTCCCCACAAAGGAAGTATGCCTTTGGACGTTCTAAATTTCCGCATGAAAAAATTCAATAGAGCTTTTAAAGTGGATTGCCTGAAATTGAAAAAATATTGAATTAAAACTTCGCCAGACTTTGGAATTTTATACTGACATATAGAAATCATTGTCAGATAAACTATAACAACCAGACAGTTGTTCGTAGATTTTTGTAGATGAGTAAATGTAAGCTTAAAGTTGTTTAAAAATGAATGGTTTTAATAACGCACATTACTTTTGAATAAACAACTTGGTCCGACTATCATATTAATCAATGGAATGAATAAGAATAGTAAGAGTCCATCTTGAAACGGGTATCATTCTTGATTATACACGTTGTAATATTTATAATACTATCTATGATTTTGATAAATTGAATAAACTTTTGTTAATAATGCGTTTCAAATGACTTAAGTCAAATATAATTTTTGTTGTTAGTTAATTTTGTCCTTGCGAGGAAACAAACGCAATTTTATACCGTTCGCTATGGCTTGTACATTAAATTCACATTTTGAGATGTCTCCTGAAGCTTTTAAGTACTCGAATCTGTCAACTTCCTGCTGATTCTCCCTACTTTACATATTGCGTTAAGTGTTTTTTGATGTTATCTGGTTTGATATTGTTGAATGATGCCGAGTTTACAAGAGCCATACAATTGTTCGAGATACTTTTTATTTGTAAATTCGTAAAATAATCGTAAATAATATTTCCTATGAATTCGGTATCATAATAGTCATCTATAAAAAATACTTTGTGTTAAATTTGTTATCTTTGATAATATTACAATTTTGAAGATTTTAGACTGCAAATTTAGACTTAACTATAGCTTAAAACACAAAGATTTTACTATCGTATTTATTCTGAACGATTTTATGGTTTAAATAAATGTTTAAAATGACTTAAACGGTATTTTTTTAAACAATTGATAGTAAAACCTGATCAATGTTGTAAGATATTAGGTGTTCAAGATTTTTTGTTAAATCGATGGGCAAAATTGTCTATGAATTGTGAAATAAGCACAAAAACGGTATTTTTTTATGTAGATAATTTACAGACAATAAGTATGAGGTATATTTGGGTCTTGATTACATAAGTTATGATTTAAATTGGTGTGTCTTTCATTTTTAATGTCAAATCTCATTGTATAATATGAATGGATACTAAATGAATACGAATGCATATAGAAAAGGGTTACTAAAATTCAAAGTTTACAGTTTGACGACAAAAGATCATATTAATGATCGTTCTTTTTTTTAAATTAAACCAAGTGATTATCAAAAATGCAATTTCAAATAAGCTGTTAGTTGAATACGTAAGTTTGCTCATTCAATATTTTAGTTGGGACATACATGTAATCATAATCTAATGTTTTGTATCGTAGAAGTTAAAACAATTCTCACTTTTTGCTAAAGAAACGAACAAAAACAGCATTTTCTATGGAAAAAAGAAGAATTGTAAATTTGTTGTTATAACTTAATCTCAGAATGTGACCAGAAAGTGTATTATTATTTTTATTCCTGAGAGAAAAACACTCAAAAAAAGCTGTCTGAGTGCCTGTAAAAACCATTTTTTGTTTGCGTGTTTCGAGTGCAACTTTTCAGGGACAATATGTTTGTACAGGGGCGGGCCAGATGGCGCCTCGTCCGGAGGATGTTCTAAATTCAAATCAGGTTCATGAATATTTCATCGATGATGGATTTCCCGCGCCGGAACAAATAATGTGGCTGCAGAGTTTTGGCGGGAGATTAGACGGTTGCCGCCATTTTTGACCCGACAGGGATTTGATTCGGCGAAAGCGGCTTTAAAATACTGTTTTATATGTATTGAAAATGCACATAAAATTATTTATTTCTTAAAACGACAAAGGGACAAATTGTAGTTTGTGTGTGTCAAAATGTTGTGTTCGTTACTTATATTATATTTATATTTTGATTTTAAAGAAAAATTCGAATATATACTAATTTTATTGATAACGATGTCGTCAAAACGCTATATGTTATGTTAACGTCAAAAGTGGTGTAATTATTTTTCATTTTTTTTCCAAACCTCCGCTTAGTAATTTCTCATGCTAGAATATGAGAATCACTCTTAGTCTATTACTTCAGCGACCTGCGAAACTAAGTTTGAAGATGCCTCTGAAACAGGCGAAACACTTGACACGAATAGTGAACACAACACGTGGAATAATCAAAGATATTTTTGATTTATTATTGAAACGAACTTCCACAAAGTTACCGTTGAATCCATCGAATGTGCCATGAAATTATATTTTACATTTATTTAAAATGCTGTGTTTGCAAAGGAGTCAATTTTTTTTATTTATAAAAGTGTTTTTTTAAAATAACGTAGTGATTAAAAACGCTTTTATTCGTTAATTTTGCAGTAAACAAAATACATAATATATTATGAAGCAATCAAATTGTTTACTGTAACCTCAGAGGGAAAACTTAGAGTCAATATAGACGCGATGCCTACACAGGTATTTGCTTGCTTCTATTAAATTAAGAAAGAGGAATCTAGCAGGTAAACAAGGTATCCAGAGCTCAGGTCATGAATATTCATGCTGTACTAATAATGCAACCGTCTAAGATGGTTCATCACTTTGATGGTATCCTTTTCAAACCTAAAGCTTTGTAATTAGTTTACATAATTTTAGTTCAAGAGTTCGTGACTAGTTTGTATGAGAACCGGATTTATATAAAGAGTGAGTTATTGGCTTATAAATAACGTTTAATTATTATTAGATTTAAGGATATTGCTATTTCCATTTCAGTGTTGTTGTTGATATTTCGTGATATTTAGTAACTGTCTAGTGATGATGTAAGTGATGGCTTGGATATATATTCGCGTTGTTATTTTCTCATAAATAATTATTGCTAAAACCAATTTTCAAGGATTTAGATTATTGATTTACGTCTAGCCAAATACTAAGAATAAACATAACAGGAATTTTAAAAGATATTCACAATTTCACTTCAATGATTAATACATTTTTAGCATGTTGTATGAATAAGGGAGAATAAAAAATACCCAGTGGTGCTCACGGATTCCAATACCAGTACGGTTTCTTTATAAATTGATGTATTGATTTGCTATCGAAGATATGAGTATATATTCAACAATTCTTTCTCACCCATCCAGCTCTAAAAAACGGATGGAACATTTTTAACGATTAAATAAGACGCAACTTGTTTTTAATAATACGTAAATACATACATTGTACGTGTTGATATAAGTTAAAAGAGTTTATGTTTATAAATTAAGCTCACATGTTTAAAGCTACAATTAAGTGGTACTCAGTTGAATAGTTGAAATATCATTGAATTTTACGAATAGTTTGGATACTATTTCAACAAAAATGGCAAATATATACGTAAGAACTTCGACTTAGGGTGCTTGATGGAATTTAAATATCAAATTTGAAAAAGATATAATTATTTGAAAAATAATGATATCGTGAAGAATGTTGTGTTAGAAGCGAGAATTGAAAATAAAAAAATACTCGAATAATGAAACTTTATTATTGTTTTATAACCATATGTATGATATTAATGTTTATACATATATATTTTAAGCTAAACGATTTAACTTAAAGAATAAAATATAATACAATTAAGTCGAATATATTATTCTTACGTTGTAAAAACTATTATACATTGATGCATGATGATTTTGCATTGAATGTTCTTCCTTGTTTATAATCGTGTGATATAATTCCAAAGTGACAATATAATTAATTAGTTTTTAAATACATGTGATGAATAAATTGTGATTGAGCATAGAAAAAGTTTCCTGAAACAGTTCCTAGTTAAGATTATAAGACTTGGGAACGTAATGATCACATGTGATCAAAGAGTTTTCGGAAAAAAACTTTTTGGCACATTTTCGCAGAAGGCTGGTAAAGACCGCACGTGTCTTTGGGATATTAACGCAAAATATCAAGCACGCAGATGGCACCACAGTTATTTTCTTTTAACTTTGAATACCTTACGAAAACTCACGTTCGCTTCGGTCTCCATGTATAATACAAAAAGAACTTCGACATTTTTAGAAGTCTAATATATTATAAACTTTGGATTATTTTCCCAAAAGGCTTCACTGAAAGCAACTTACATAGTTAGTAACGATCTGTCGATAAATCTATAATCGAGAAAAGTTCGTTAATAGAAACAAAAAAGAGAATATCTTTTATCTTCTCCGGTAATTTTCTTATCACACGCTTCGTGAAACAAACGTGCCTGATAAAATTCACGTTACAATTTCGGGAAATTCTTGAATATCACCGAGAGACTAAAGAAATAATAAAATAAAACTCATCAAAAAATGCATCCATATTTAATCGACTTTGTCATCATAGAAATATGTGCTATTTTATGATGAGTTTTATTTTATTATTTCTTTTTTTTTGCAAAGTAGAGGAAAATAAACGTTAATATTTAAGAAATTTAAGTTTTTAATACAGTGTTTTACATTAAAAACCGACGATTTTTAATTTTCATGCGAAATATCTGCCCAGTATAATGAAAGAAAATGTATCAATTTCTAAGGCTTCCAGAGATTATTAAAATTTTAACGTCGGTAGAAGTGATGTTTTAAAATACACCCCTCCGTTATTTACGGCGCATTTTCACATTACCTGTTTTATGACCATCGCTAAATTATCTACTGATAAAGATTTTTTCTCCAAAACAACAGCTGTAAGACGTGCCGAAAGCTTTTGGCTACTCAATTTATAAATATTACATGTAATTCAAAGCTGCGCGAAAGAACCTAAGCTCATTTCTGACGAAAGCTCAATTAGGATAAAAATCAATGATGATTTATTTAATTGAATGCTTGCTTTTTTACCTTGGTCAACGTGAAAACTGTATTCAACAAATCGATCATTAGTATTGAATTAAGATTTTTTCAACTTAAATAAATCAAAATAAAATGATCAGAAGGTAATCTTAAGTAAAGAAAAGAAAAAAAAATATAAAATACACATCTGCAATGCCAAGCATAACACGACGATGCGTTTTAAAATAAGCTATGACGGATAGTTTAATATACGGTAATAAAAATAACAATGTATTTTAGTTAGTCCTTTATGTAGAACTAAAATAGATTGTTATTTTTCTTACCGTATTATAATGGAGTTTTACCAAGTAAATGCCTACTCAATCAATAGATAGTTTAATACTTGTAAAATATTCATGGACTCAATATTGAAAACATGATGTCTGTTTTCGACGGAGCATATATTCATAAAATATTCAACGATCATAAAATATTGCACTGCAGTTTGTTTTTCCACCGGTAGTTTTGATGGAAAATTTTGTACCGCCTTAATATTAAAGTTTTCCCTAATAATCTGAGTGGCTGATTGCAGCCAGTTCAAAATGGCTTCCCTACCTTCTTACTTACATCACAGCTGCTGCCTTCCAAACTTAGTTAATCTTTATGAGAACAATTAACAAGCGCACGAGCCTCCGAGATGAATCACTTAACATTGACGAAAAACAATGGAATTTTTGTACTAGAATTATCGTTTTATATATATTTTTTACATAAATTAAACATTCAAAAAAATTCAAAAACAAATATTACCAAATAAATTGTGAACGTTCGCAACAGATGAAGCACTGGATACTATGAATAAGTTTTAGTATTTTGCGAATATCAACAAATAGTGGAATAATATATTAAAAAACGACTATTTTTAAAAGCCAAACCATGTTACATGAAACCTTCTTGGATCAGATAGAATCCGCAAAGTGCATATTATTTTTCTTGTTCAACATAGAAAAAAATATAAGCGCGTTTCAGAATAAGTTGTCGTTTAAACATTAGATATTTACACCACCAGAGTTAAAAATAAACCATCATTTGTGTAATATAATATACATCAGAAATAAAATTAATAACTTTTAAAACATAATATGGTAATAGTACAGTTAAAATAAGAACACACGATATATGCGTCAACACACTAAACAAAATACAAAAAAAAAAAAATGTTTCCAAAACCATTCTTTTAATTTTGAAAATGTAGCTTGCAATAATTTTGAAGCGTTTTGAGATGTCTTAGCATTATCTTTACGGTTTGCTTAAAAATATCATTTTCAATATAAAACAGTAACAAATAATATTTTAAAACAAAATAAAATAATATTTTTTTACCCATAAATGTACCAAGAAATAAATAAATAAATTACACAACCATGATTATAAACATCAATAAAAACATAACATTTTTCAAGAAAAAAAAATATTTTTAAGTGAGTCATAGCTTTCCAAATATACTGTTTAAATTGTGATGGAATGACACGTTGTTTATATTATATTCAGGCTCGATACCTACGGGGTCTAAATAGCCAAACATTTAACCGCTGAAATTCTCTCAAGTAAATCTAAGTTCACTTCCGCATCCGGTATCTCAATCAAATTATTATCTGTAGCGAAAGCTGCAGATGGCCAGGAAATGGCGTCTGCGGTCTTCGAAGATGCGGATGGAACGCAAATGGCGCGTCTTCGTTACCATAAGTAATTTGATGAATCCCAAACGTGTAGACCGCGGATCAGTCAGTGCCGTGCGCTGTGACCTGACCCGTCACCCTTGCAAATATTTCAAGCGACCTTTATTCCTCATTGTTATGCTACATAATTATGTAGATCGGCGATCGCCAAATTTGCTTTGTTATGTAAAATGATTTTATCGAAATTGGCACACGTAAAGAATTTTTTAATAATTAATACACCCACAAATTTTAATGATTTTTTCCCCAATAATTTGATTTAAATGTCATTTCTAGTGTTCATTTTAATTGTTTTTTAAAAAAACGTTTTCAGATGAGGAATATATTATCCGTACATTATGGTTAAAAATGCGTTATATTATATAAAAAAAAAATATGTTTTTATTTTATTCCTATCTCCACTCCACGATTTCCGTTGAAAATTCTCACGACGAGATAAACCGAGCCCGAGGCTGTTTACGTATCACAGGGTGATTTTTCAAAAAGAATTTCAATTTATTTACATATTTAACATATTACTTTCGATTGAAATTTTATTAATCAATAATTTAACATATTAGAAAAAATATTTCCAAAATTTCAAAAAATTTGCTGATATTTCTCATAATAGACAACTACAATCAGTTAGATTAACACTGATACTAATTACAATTAAATGAAAGGTAAAAAAAAAATACTTCAAACTTATAAATGAGAAATTAGAACTGGGTTAAATATTCAGAATAATCAATAATCCCGCTGGGTATGCTAGAAAAACCAATAACTTTTGGCCAAAGGTTTTGATTAAAAAACTATGAATTAAATGAAATTCGTACTAAAGATTTACCTGCTACTTCAATTATAATATAAAGTGCTATTAGAATATTCGTGATTATACTAGATACATTTTCTAAGTAAAACGCCACTGAAATATGATATTGTACAAACTGTTTGAAGATAAGTGACTGCCTAATCCATTTAAGAAGCTAGTCTTACTCAAGCTTTGATACCCTCGGGTCATGTGTATTTTGATTGAATACAATTTAATATTATATTACTATTTGAGAATTTGGTACTATTCAAACTTCGTTAGACCGGAATCTGGAGGGAATAGATATTTAAATCAAAATATGTTATCAAATACAAACACACTTCAAAAAGTAACAAAGTAAAAGTTTAGAACTGGAGATATTTCATTTTTAAGGTATTAAATATTAAAAAATCGTGAAAGTTTGTATAAAAGTATAAGTTTGAGCTCACACATCTAATGTTAACCGAGTTTAGTTATAGATTGAAAATTATATGGCTATATTATGTGCATCTTTATACGAACGAAGAAAATGATTGTATACTTATTATACCTGTCTTGTGATATACGTCGTGTTTTGAATAATACCTTGTTCGTCTTTACCACAGTTTTAAAAATAATAACTTTTTTAAATACAAAGCTCTTTTGCGGAAGGTTTCATTTGACAGTAAACTATTTTATTTGTGGTCATTGAATATGGTTTTATAAAATAAAAGCACGATGCTATTTCTTGGTGCAACAAAAAGTCTATTGGAAGAAAGATCTAAATGATTTCTTTTTATCTATTAGAAAATAATTATAATCATTGAGTAATATTTCATATTTATTTTATCCTTGGTACATATAAAAAAGAGTAAAGAGCAAAATAATAATAAACTAAAGTAGTATGTGTGTACCTAAAACCAAAAAGTGAATTAAAGTCATTCGAAAAATAAGCACACACTGATATTGTTTTGAAAACCTTTTTTAGTTATAATAATACTGAACGTTTGAACAATACGTATACCCTGAAATAAATACCTACATATGTGAGAACCATGAATAATTTATCATGCTCGAATATCGTCGAGCTTCTAAATAATTTAATACTGAACGGTTTAAACATTCTGTAGTGACATATCGCGCATAATCATTCATATTGAAAAAAGTTTTCGAACAATTTTCAAGCACTGATTTTTCACGACCCACTGTAACAATGTTTCACGCACTGGAGCACACGCCGAAAAATCCCACATTCAGTACCTCGCAAACGTCGCAATAGCAACTGTTCGTAAAATAAAAACCCAGAATCCAGTTGACGTGGAATAAATCACTCTTGAAGTCGCACAAAAGTTTCTTATCCTGGGATATATACCGCATATAACTCTTCCCTTTGCACATATAAAAAAACTGTTTGACCCGGGCATTGTGAGGGGAGTGTCATCAATATGGCATTACATTGCCCGCCATCAGTCAAAGTTTCGAGCACCTGAATCGATTAGGGTAGGAGAGCTTAAAGAGAACTTAGAATCCTGTACACACGTCACAGACCTCGAGTACAGCTCGTATCGTTTGCATATGAAATATGTATGAGTTGTAAATGTGTTGGTATATTTGTATCTGAAAATAATGAATGTAACTCTCTTCAATATTGTCAACCTATAGTGCAAAGCTTATTAGTCCCAACATGTTCATGTATATATAATTTTGAGCTTTATTGCTTTTTTTATATTTTTTAAAAAAGCAATAAATTTTATTTCCCAATGAATTTTTTGACACAAACTCTCATTGCCTTTATTTATGATATTGTTTGTTTCAAAATAATAATTTGATAATGCGTAGCGCATTGGCGTCGGCTGTAATGCCATGTGTTGTCAGTCTATTTTTTTACAGTATTAATACGTCCTAAAGGACTTTACGTAAAACTATTAACTAATTAAATTAATACGCTCTCATACAAACGTAAAGCTTGTGGTGATACGTGCTTTGCATTCTACGGTGTACTATATAAATCAGAAGTCTTATTGAATTTCTCGCAAAGAATAAGTTTTTACAAGAAAAGATACAGCGTTATGTAATTCAAAATGTAAATTAAGAAACGTATTCATTTAGTTTGACAATAACCCAATTTATAACACTGTTTTGAATTGAAATAAAAATAGTTAAATCTTATCACGGAAAAAAAAAATTCTGTAAAAAAAAATCTAAGCCCGCATTATATGTATAGTATATCTTTGTATAGATAACGCTATGTGGATACTTTCAATAATAACTGAATGAGATATTCTCGAGGTCTTTCGCACGTTAGGTAGGGTGTTCACAAGACACTAACATAGATTGCATTAGCATCTAAAACGACGGGGATTTTAGCTCTCTACAACACTGACGCAACTGCCACACTCCCCCGGTAGTTTTCCCTATGTCTTCTGATCTCTGCCCGTTTCGAAGTCCTTCCGCCGGATGACGGCAAAGTGTGTCATCTGGAATGTGTTGGTCTTCTTGCAGCCCCTCTCCAGTGTGCCCGTCATTGAGTAACCCATGTTAAAGTCTGACGAGGTGACATTCGACGTCAGGTATAACTAAAAAAGCAATACAAATTAATTATTTAATAACAATGACGAATATCTCAAATACTAAAAAGAACGTCATTATAAGCGTTTAAAAGAATTTCCATTTTCTAATAAATATTTCGAATACTATTTTTCTTACTAAGGATATCCTAATTTAATAATTAAATTTATATAAATTTACATATTTATTTATTTTATTAAAGATGTTAACGTGAGTTTTGTCGCTAACGACCCGGGTTTCGCCTTTCGGCATCTTCAGGCATGGATTCATAGAAAAGTACAAAATTCTATCAATTCAAATTTGATATTGAAATTCCATCAAGCACACTCAGTCGAAATCCTTAAGTACTCAATATAAGTGACATTTATTTATAGGTACATATTAATATTATATGGGACTGTAAAATAAATACGATTATAAAATAAATAAATTTTCCTGTCTTACTACTGCAGTTTTCACATTTTTTATGGATTAATTATAAAAGATTTTATTGCCTATCATAAAAACTAAAGATTGTAAAACCAATTTCTATAAGCCAAAGTTTTATGAAAATGTGAAACCCTCAATTTAGTACCACGAGCATTACTTAATACTGTTCCCAATTTATTATTAAAATGATGATAAAAATAAAAGATTTAGTTTTAATTATAAAAAATACTTCTTTCAACTCAAAATCTGCAAAAAAAATTAAAATTCTTGCTTGTCGTAGCATTTTAAAACAAATGAAATTTTAGAAATGTTTTTATGTTCGGCATAAAATTTTTAAAGCATTATATAATATAATAAATTAAGATCGGTATTTTAAAATTACCCGTTTTTTAAGAGTTTCTTCAGTACACCATTGTAATAATTTAATATTCTGAAAGCATTAAAAGAAGAACATGGCTAAACAAAAAGATTTTTTTAAAATATATAGCGCCTATCCTGAGATTAACAACATTTTACGGTTTAAATGGCATGTAATTTAATGTTGAATTTATCAAGCACTTAATTTGGCTCATTGTTTTTACAGTCTCATAAAAACATGTCATACTTGTTTAATATTGTTGTCTCAAACCCGTCAAAAGTGATATTTCAAGGCATATTGTTCACAAAGCGCTTAATCGATTCTGTCCAAGAAAACTTTTATTCCATGTGGCGTATAGGCAGCTGTTTTTTTATTGTATTTGTAAAGTAAAGGCGAAATAATTTGATTCAATCATTTTCATATTTTGGTTTGTCTTCGAAGCTTATAGCCAATGTATTTTTTTCGAATACTGTGTCTATGGATTTGAAAACCATTTTGGGAGATTTTCATTAAAATGATTTTGCCATCGATCGAATCAAATATCTAGTGTATATCTGTGTTATATAAGCTCCCACAAACCTATCCTATCCTAAAAACCAAATGTAGGAAACAGAAGTCATTAACTAATCACTATCTCCACTCATCTAAAATTTCCTGAAAAAGACAAGTTCGACAACTGAAGAACAATCAATTCTTATAGAAAAATCTGTATAAATCCTCCACAAGCAAGACGTATGTTTAGATACGGAAACAGACATGGTTTTAAAAAAGTAAAGTTCAAATAATTTTCGATAAATGATGATGATAGCAGAGAAGGCTGTAAGAAATTAAATATTCATATTCCAAGAATTTATCAAAGATTTTGTATTTTAAAGTTTTAATTAATGTCTTAAGATATTAAATTCAGTCGGATGAGTCCGTAATTCATTAACGTAATCTGGCAAATTTATACAAATTTATTCCTAATCAAAAAACATTGACAGCAAATACTACACTCAACAATTTTAATTTATATTTTTTATAACGAAAAGTTTTTAAAAGAAAAGAAGATTTTTTTTTTAGTTATTATGTATTTCTCTCGTTAAAAATAACAAAAAATCTACTACGCAGTAAAACAAAATAATTCTTGGATAAATATAATATTAAACTGGATTTTGGTGGGCAACATCTCGGTTTTTTATAACATAGACTTTGTAGTCAAAGATAAAAAAACCTTTACCTTATAATTATTAAAATTAATATTTTGGCCTTAAAATTTTAGTTCTTTGTATAACAGTTTTGTATTCCAAATAAATACAAGATAGAGATAAGATATACAATAGATATAAGGTAAATCGTGGCTTAGCAACAGATGTAAACATTTATTGATAAATCTCTCAAAATATGTAGGTAATCGTTCATGCCAAGCACACCACGTGCAATCGGTTGCAATACAATATTGCTTATAATGAAAGTATGCTTGTGTTGTAAGTCGATATTCGTGGATACATACTAGAGACTCCAATTACTCGAAATCTCAACTTTTTAAATACTCAAGTATTTTCAGATGTACCAAGATATAATATTATTCATTCAAATTTATGGATAAAAATAAATAAATAAGCTTATTTAATTTCATTAATACATGCTTTTCAACCTATTAGACATATTTTTCAAAAATAGTAGAGAATTAAAAGTCTCAAATTTTAAATTGGACCGAAGTTAAGTTTTTATAATTCCCGCAATAGAAAAAACTCTCTCTGATGCTGTGGATGTCGGTTTTATAGTTAAAAATGAATTAAATAGTGCAACTTGTTTTTCTGTCCGCTTTTTAAAATATTCCAACTTGTTAAACATTCTATTTTTTAAAATAAGTAACTAAAATTTGGAAAAAAATCATAATTTATAAATTAACGAGTATTACGTGTATTTATCAAGT
The DNA here is from genome assembly GCA_028554975.1 of Himalopsyche kuldschensis. Classification (NCBI taxonomy): domain Eukaryota; kingdom Metazoa; phylum Arthropoda; class Insecta; order Trichoptera; family Rhyacophilidae; genus Himalopsyche; species Himalopsyche kuldschensis. The sequence goes on from JAHFWI010000003.1 coordinate 22,006,379, forward strand.
ACTTGAAAAATGGACGAGTATTCTCGAGTATCGAGTATTTGATAATCGAATTGGAGTCTCTAGTACATACAATGTTGCAACTACTGTTTTGGTAGGTGATATCGCATCGATGCCAATATCACTAGATATGTGTTGTGCTTACGAGTAATATTATATCTGAAGTATAAGAAAAAGGAAATGGATATGTTAGATTATTGCCAGATGCCTCGTCTGAGTAGTTGGGATCTTTAGTTTCATCTAATTCCATTTCACTACCAAGGTCTCGAATTCCCAAACTTTGATTTTAAAGCAATGTTTTGAATAGACTAAAGAATTTTCATCCATTCCTGTATTACTAAGTATAATATATTCATTTCAGTGCACAGAGACAGGAAAAATCAAACACCGACTGTCATTTTTATCGGGCATTTTTGCTTTCTTTTAAATTTAAGTTTAGTAGCTGACTTGCCATATCATCTGACAAATGGTATTTTATCAACTCATTGAATATGGGCAATAAATTATCATATTTTGCTTGTAAAGAATTTTTGCCTTAAATATTTATATGATAATATCACCATAAAGTAGTGCATTTAAGAAGAGTTTTTAAGCAAGATAAAAATATAGTAATGAATTAAGAATTACCAAAAGTTCTTGTTAAACATAAATATAGCGCTATTTTCTACCTCGTTATAACGGAGTTCTACTTAGTTAATGTCAATTAAATCAATGAGTTTTTTTTTAGTTTAATTAAATGAGCTTCTTGATAATAATATATGTATTTATTGTTTTTGGGGTCGGGCTTAAGGACGTGCGGGTGATGCGAGTGCTACAGATTGCAGAGCAGAAACAATGTAATACGCGAAAAAAATTAATTATATATTTGATAAAACATTTAAAGTTTTCGTGGAATTAAAGGAACTTAAAAAATGTCTTAAGTTATATTATTAACAAAATATGTCGTTGACACAGATTTTACTCATTTTATGTATCCCGTACAAAAGCATCCAAAAATCATATCAAACAAAAAATGTTTAGCCCTTAATTAATTTAATATTTATAATGATTTCATACAAGAAGCTTTTGCAGAATGCATTCTTCTATAAATTATATGGGAAATTATTCTTGCGAGACTTTCTCATTTTATGGATTGACAAATAAATTTCATTGGGCATTCCAGAGTGTCACAACTACCCCCATCTCATATATCAAATAATAAAGAACGATAATTCATGTCTTAGCCTTATCCGAGGGAAAATAAATATGGAATACCGGGCTTGAATGTTGCCCTATATCGAAATTCTTCTCCCGCGAAAATAAACATACAAAGCATATAAGCTAGTTATATGGCGCAGTCCAAAAATATTTTTCATATTATTATTATTTTATTCCTTCACTTAGATATCTCTGGTTATTATTATTTGTTTTTATTATGCTTGTTGTTGTATGAAAATATTATTTCGCTATACAGTCGTAGTGAAATTATTATATCTAGAATTTTTCTTTCACATTTATTACTGTATTTTATTGGACTTTTTATTAAACGTTATTCTGCGAAAGAAAAATACAAAACTGATTTATGTTTCGAATTTGTTTACTAGGAAAATAACAAAACATGGCATTGTAAGTGGCGCCAATGCGTCACCGGAGGGAAACTTTATTATTTAAATATTATACATGCTTAAGCAAAAAAAAAGATTTAGGAAAGAGAGTAAACTTGTATGAAAAAAAATGCGTCATTACTGAGCATAAACCCACCCTAAGCAAAGCATTGAGTTGTAAGATAGCCTTTTCAACGGTCCAATATGATCTATTATAAAATAGGCATATTTGGAATCATCGACCTCTAACATATAAGTCAGAAGGGAAGCATGGTAATTAAATTTTTTTAAAGAGAGCTTTATGGTTGACTATGATTTTGTTAGTAAATTTCTTCCTCAATGGACAATGAATGACTCACTGACTCACTGGCTGAGTTATTTCAGACATGGAAGAAATTATATTTATTTCTTTATAAAAAAAATTGTTTGGCCCACTATCATATCATGGCTTGTGAATGCATCCACTGTAGGGATTCCAATTACTCGACATCTCAACTACTCGAGTATCGAGTAGTAATATTTAAAAATGCTTGAGTATACTCGAGTAGTTTCAAATGTACCAAAATGTATATTATTAATTCAAATTTGTGTATATAAGTAGTTGATAAATAAATAAATGAGCTTTTTAATTTCATTCATCCATTTATTTCAATTTATAAAACATACATTTCAGAAATAATAGATAATTAAACGTCTCAAATTTTTAACTTGGTTTGGCGCTTTTTTTTATTCCCGTGGTAGAAAAACTCTATCTGTTGCTGTGGACGTCGGTTTAAACTTTAACAATGATTTCAATAGTGCTATCAAGTTTGTCAGACCGCTGTTTAAAAAAAATAAAAATTGGAAAATAATCTTCATTCATAAATAGCGAGTATTACACGAGTATTTTTCAAATTACTTGAGTATCGAGTACTTGAAAAATGGACGAGTATACTCGAGTATCGAGTACTTGATACTCGAATTGGATTCTCTATCCACTGCATCAAGGCCGCCTTCCATAACGTTACACGATCAGGAAAAGAAATTAATTTAATCATAGAGCTTCACGTCATAAATAAACTCATGCAATGTGGTGCTTACGATAAAAAAAATTGGAAAGAAAAAAATCTGGATTTCCTCAGTAACTTAGTTTGAGTCATATTAAGAATCTGACGTATCCGTATAGCTTAATTCGAGTTGAATCTTAAGACGAATTGAGAATTGAAAATTATCAAATGCTTTGGTTGATCCACGCCAGCCCTATCGGGCCCGTATGTAGACGGACCGCAGCAAACAGTTCTGCACATTTCAGAGCTCAGAGTTTAGAGCAGTCACACAGTACGTGATTGACGTCCTGATAGTTGTGTCCACAAGTGTTTTTAAATATTTCTGTTCACACAAAGAATTGCGAAGCTGGTTAAAGTTATTAAAGCAACACCTATTAGATTAGACGATTAGTTACATTCCCTGATTGGTTAAATTTACTGCATGCCAATACGTTCCAATTTTATGTGATAGGATATTAGAATTATTTTATTGTACTTATTAAAGTAAAAAAGTATCAAGAATGATATAAACGTGTGCGATGATATATATAACGGTAAAGAGTTGAAGGTTACGTGAAATTGGTAAGGTTTGCGTGTTTATCCAAAGCGAAAATATAAATTAGCAAAATATAAGATATGTAATTAATATGTTTCTGTTCTGTTCCATACATTTGTTAATTCTATATTTATTTTATTTTTTTCAATTTTGTGTAATACTTTTTGTGTTATTTTTATTAATTGTCAAATGCATGGCGCATTGGCGTCAGCTGTAATGCCATGTATTCTGTTTAATTTTTTACAATTAATAAAAATATTAAGCAATATTTGGATATTATCCCAAAAGATAGAAGATGAGGTTCAATTGAAATGTGGATCTTGAAACATAATTTATTTTATTCAATACGATTTTTTGAAACAAAGCAAAACAAATGTTAATATTTTCGATGGTTTCGGCGGTAACTTTGTGGAAGTTCATTTTAATATAAAATTTAAAATAACTTTGATTATTCCACGTATTGTGTAACTAACTGTGACACGTGTTTTATTAGTCAAAACAAATGTTATTTACTTGACAAAATTAATCTCATAAAATCCACTCACACAAAAAATATAAATCGTTTAAACAGGGGGATACGGTTTAATTCTCAGTTTCCGGCATTTAACCTGGCTCGGGTCTAATCATGTGAAGGAAACGGTTCAACGTCCATTCCAATTCCCCTCCTTGGCATTTTTTCAACTTGTTTACGCTTAGACTATCCCAAATGGACCATGCTTATGGAGAGGGTGGGCGATATAATAAGATTATATTGGTTTTGCGGTACCGCCGCGTTTTGCTGCCGGCAAATTGGATTAATGGCATAATTCTATACGGGTGACGTGATTTTTTCTACTTGGCGTTTTATGATACCTGACGGGTGATTCCACATTCAAAAATTAGGATTCTGAAATGTGTTTAGGTTTCATTTAAACGTAATAATACTAAATTGTTTGTTTACGAATTTTAAATACATCAAAATATCCACCAAAGAAACTTTTTGATTTTGCTAAGCATCAATGACGAGACTATTTTTTATCAATAACGGATAACTCATATCAATTGGTTTTTGTTCTGATGGATTAACAGAATATAAACATATGTATGTAAAAATTATAATGTTAAACCAAATATTGAAACATAAAAATATTAAGAGAATAAAATCATAATAAAACTTAACGGAGAATTAAGTAAAAATGTATTTGTGAAACATAGAAAAATATCTTTTTATTGTTTATTTCTAAGACTTGTAAATAAACAAACAAATGTAGCATTATAGTCTATAACCTTTTATTACTAATAAAAGATTCTTTCGGTTATACTTGTTCATGTCTATATCATGATATAAGAAGGAAGGTGATAGAGAAGAAAACCTTTCGTGATCTTCTGTATGAAAGAATTGTATTTAAAAACGACAGCGCTCGATTTATTTTCCTGGTGTTAAGTGAAATAATATGTTACCTTGAAATCAGGATCTGTTTGCATTCTTTTGAAAGAGCCGACAATATAAATCGCCCCTGCTCCATTGTCCACCATTTTCGCCTGCGTAGAGTGTCTGTAATCAAAATGAAAAAAACATTCATTTGTTTTACGTTTTTGTTGCGTTTTTATTCGCTTTAAAAATTGAGTGATCGTACTTATATCGTAGTTATATAGAGCTGAAGAAACATTGTTACGTGCATTGTTTAAATAACTGTTAATAGTTGAAATAAGCTCATCGGAATAGTAGTATGAGTGACACATACTATATAATTATAATAATAGTCAATCTATAAAAAATACCACTATTTTATTTTATTTATTGAAAATTAAAAACCGTCAAATCTACGTAACGCCTTCATCTTTATTTGTAAGCAGAACTTTTATTTTGCACAAACATCGTTGTCTGTTTTAAGATGAAATCAGTCGTCCAAAAGAGAGGTAATCTGATCCTTGCGAGGGTTTTTTGAGTCAATATTGACAAGATCCTCTGCATTCAAATCATGTCAATAAAAGTTGGTTTTAATTTCAGAAAATTGTCATAAAATTAAATTTTTGACGACATGTTAATAAGATAAATAAACACTAATGTAACACAACAATCTTAAATTAGCACGATTGCTCACTCACACGGTGAAAAAATAACAATGCATTCTAGTTCTACAAAACCCTTTTTTAATGTGTTATACATGAGTTTTAACAAGTATATGCCAATTCAACCAATAATGTTTGATCACATAATAGTTTACGGGTTGAAGTTAAAGCACAATTTTTATTACTTATCAATTGTTTGCATGTATAACCTTTATTAGTCGGAAATAAATGAACACAAAAACAAATACTGTCTGCAAATCTAGGTGTATTTGTTATGTTGAAATATAGTTATGAAATATATATATAATAGGATATACGTTTTGATGTTAATCCTCGAAATACAGAACAATGCAACACTAAAATCAGTAAGTCCTTTGAAAGACACAGACAAAAATATTATTTATTCTTTTTGAGCTCATAAATATTCATACCTTTGATCATTTCTGTGTCCACCCTAATTCACACACGCGTAACGCTCATGTTTTTTCATGGACGAAACACAGAATAACACAGAAAATTTGCTGCAAATTAAACCAATCAAATTTGCATCAACGAGAAAAACCAGATAGAATATTCGGCAAACAAAAAAGAATTTGTGTTGTACAACGAGTTGAATAATTGAAAAGAAGAATAGCTTCGTCAGGACAAATTTGGACTCAATATTCGTTTAATATAATATGCACAAGGGTGGAAAGTAACAGATTCTTTTAACCTTCGTAGGACTCTCCTTGAAAAATGACTCTCAGGCCGATGGGGGGGTAAAAAAGTGTTTTGGCCTTATTGGCTTAGACTGCAATAAAAAAATGATTGATTATGCTTTGACGTATATTTATATATCTTTCTGAAAATTAAATCATATACAAATCACTATTTTTCCTATGATTATTCATATTAAAGTCACGCATGAAAACTACAACGTTTCCACTCCAACGGCTATGATGGACTAACAAGCCAATAACCGTGCACGAAGTCACATTACCTCATCTCTTATCGCCTTTTATTGTTGCCAGATATGAAACAATCCGTCCATATTATCTATGAATCACTATGGCCACGTTCTCTTATCGCTTATGGGCGTGAAATTTTATGTTAGCGCTTCCCAGCAATTGCCAACATCGACAATTAGACTGAAAAATTCCGACGTCTTTTCTTTTTTAATCGATTACGGCGCAACCAGCCAATAAATATCTTATTTTTTTCTGCAAAAGGTGTACAAAACTATGATTTAAGAATACCAAAAGCTTACACATCCTATCACTAGTATTAAGATAGATATTTAAGGTAAAGTAGCTGTTGGGACAAAATCTATACTGTTCGGAATGGCTAGGTTAAAATAACACATGAATACAGTTTATTTATATAGCACAAAATTTATTTTATTTAAAGAAGCAATAACTGATAGCTTTAATAATTCCTTGTTTGACTCAAATTAGTAATATTCACACATATGTAATAGTCTTAATATTTTTAGCTCATTCTAAGGCTTTCCATGACGATTGGTTGTTTATTTGCTGCTCAGTCTCTCTTTTTTAAGAGAGTAAGTATAAATAGAACTAGTGATTATCCTTTTTTAGGATCAGATGTTTGGAAAGGAATTTAAAGCATCACAGACCTTCAGACACAACATCATCAATTGAAAAATCAATTCATAGCAGTGCCGGTCCTGAAATTTGAGTCTGTGAGTTCCGTTACCGAAATCAACGACGTTGAGAATTCGAATAAATTTTCTGTTATAACTTAAATAGCAATGCATATAAACATTAAGGTTACAAATGGTAACGGTTCATAACAAATAAAATTAATCATTGATTAACTGAGTAATTTCATAAATGTATGTCGTTACTAAAAAGTATTCTTTACCATAAAAACGGTCCAAAACAGCTCGTTTCAAAAATGAAATTTTTCTTAAATTCATTTTTATTGTATTTTATATTATACTAGCCGGTACCCGGCAAGCGTTGCAATGCCACTCAAAGAAAGAAAGTGTTTGTGTTTATTGAAGTGCTTTCGGATGCACATTTTTTTAGATAAATAATTTCGATTTAATTTCACTTACATTGATCGGTATCGATGATATTTACCGTTTCACGTTTCCGTTTTTCTTTTGCCGATTGTTTGTGGTACGACGATTTTTATATAAAAGAACTACTGTTAGTTGATTTTACTATGCCTATAAATAACCTTTGCGCAAAGCTAGCAATAAGTTGACAAATTTTATCGGAATCAGACGAACGGTATGGCAACGCATAAAATACGAACAAACAAAAAAATATTGATTTTTATATATTAGATTAGGTATGTCAATTGCCTACTGAATCTAGCCGGTGACATTAATTCGGTTCATTATTTTTTTTAGGCTCATAGTATGTAATTAATGTTTTTAGGAACAGATTAACAAAGCTTCCTCCTTGATAACAATGCTGTCGTAAAGTTTTCTTTCTTGTTATGCGAGTCTATTACTGCCCTCACCTGCATAAAGCTATGCTCGCAATGCAATACTCAAGACTCGAGACCATTTAGCAGCGCCACTGGTGTGGAAGCTCCCGCGCTCCGAGACTAATTAAAATCAACTGACTCTGAAAAGTTTGGTCTGCCACCGCGAGAGGTGAACTTTACGATGACTAGAGTTTGGACTGAGCCATGCTGTCATAAATCAAGGCGGGTGGCCGACCATACACACGCCACTTTGCGAACTGTGCCACGCGCAGTGATGTGTTGAGGCATTTCCGTGAACAGGGGAAAACGTGCTGATACACGGTTGTTGAAATTTGATAATATGATAAAACAATCTTCAGTTAATTAACATTATTTATTGCTGCGCCTGCGTGAAAATTATGTTACAAAATTTTGATACATGTGTTTTCCAGGGAGTATTTATTTCAGAAGATAAATCAAACGTTAACGTAAAGATCTTATAATAATTTTATTAGTATGCAATAAAATATCTGCAGAATGTTAAGTATAGTATTATGTAATGGAATGTCTCTTATGTGAATCATTTGTTTAATTAAACTGTGTTACAAGTAGGATAAACGATTATTCGCAAAAAGGAAAAAAAACTAATGATTTTTGTGTTGGTTTTGGTTTAAAAAAATTACGTTATCTGTAATTAAAATTACAATTTGTTCAGAATTATGGATTAAAATAAGCAAAAGTAATTTAATTGTTGCTTCATACTTATTGGTATAAATTGATTATTTATAAATATATAAATACAACCCTGATAGCGATATGTATGTAAACGTACGAAAACCACTTTTACACAATCAAACGTTGGCATCAACTAACATGTTTTGAATGACATTTAGTTTTGAAGAATTAATTACTCGCCAAACACAGGATTCTATGGATGTTTAGTGTTAATAGTGAAAAAAGGAAAGAAATCGGTCCACGACATATTGCAAAAATTATTATATTTGCGATCTTTCAGCTATTTTTTGTTAAAAAATTGACTATATGGTAGATAATAAAGAAAAAAAAATCATTTATGAATTTTCACCAACATGTCAACTAAAGATAATTGAGTTCAGGACTTTTATCTTTCCATCCGGTGTGAATGTCTAACCAATGTCAGAGTGTAGATATTTTTGAGGGTATTGAAAAATGTTTTATAATTATTATATCCACAGTATAACGATGCTTGATATTTGTAACGAAATAAATATTATTATATTGATACAAAAGTCGTATTTTTTTGAATAAATCTTGCCTCAAATGAAATAAAATGGCTTAAAAGCAGTATGCACATAGCATACTATTTGATATTTGATAGAGGTCACAGAATTTGACAGATATCCTTTTGTAGTTGCGAAGCAATCGGCAAAACAGCTTGACAAATATTATCTACTAACCCCTCAACAATCCTCTCAATTAGGTACACCACTGTCCGTGGTTTACCAACGCTTGAAAACAAGACTGAAACTATAATAATTAATAGCAGTTTGGGGTCGCGGCATAAGTAATTCATAAAGATTATACGAGAGCCCAAAATGGAGGCGACATCATGCTTGCGTCTTCAAAATGGAGAATATTTATACGTACATACATAATTAATATACGTATATTTAGCAAAGCTGTCTGGCATGTTGTTTACATAATGTATTACAAGGCTTATATTTTTTTCTGAGACTTCTTACGCTAGTACACAATATTTTTATTATATTCTTACATTTTTTGTACACATGCAATATATGAAACTAACTTTATCGAGGGCTTTAATTCTAGTATGTATATTTTCGTGCATTTATTTGTAAATCGTTTGACAGATTCTGTGATTTTTTTAAGACCATTTCAACCAATAATATCTGATAATGGGTCTACCATTAGTGTCCTTCAGTCATATAATTTTCTAATTTAATATTAATACTAACATAAAGAATAAAACACGAATCTATTTTAAATGTCGGTTAAATGGCAATCCAACGAAACAACACTGTCCCTTAACAATGTTAAAATAAAAATCCGCGAGTGTTTTAAGATTCAATATGATATACTATTATTATTCCCTTTCGCACGTCAACCATTTTTATTAACTTCTGAAACAGTATGGGTTGATTTAATTTGAAAAGTTTTTATGACGTTTTTTTACTATTGCATTTCATAAAACCTTCCAAAATTTCTCTTTTTAGCAATCTATTTATTTGTGAAAAATGTATTTATAGATTTGTACCTTTAAAAAACTAATAATTTACCCGAAAAAATGTTTTTGTATATCTATTTGTTACCTAGCTTAATCGATAAATCAACTAGGTAAGGGCCTTAAGTTTTTATTTGTAAAGGTTTTTTTGTTTAATCAATAAAAAATAAAATACTAATCTTGTGATATGTATAGTAATTACTTTTGACTAGTACTCAGTCAAGCTGTATCTTAAAGGATTGAAAATTATGATAGTGAAAACTAACAAAGTCTCTGTCTAATATTTAATATTAACTGGTTTCAAAAAGAAATTTTACCATAAGTTGCCTTACGCACTGTCAGCTGCAAACTGATGCTGAAATATTTAATTAAGATCAGACGCATCCGGAGATAAGACGGTCGAAGCCATTCGAAATTTGTCAAAGTAGTCAAAAAGCTTTACACGCGATTTTGACTAGTTAATCAAAATGCAAAATAATGAAATAAAAGGATTTCTGCATAGGAAACGAAATGAAGTAAACTTGACGGTGGAATGTCATTCCGCGAGATGCTTAGTACTTTACTACTGCCAATGTTCTTGAAAGTTCGTTTGAATTTGAAGGAGCTTTTTATACTTAACTGGAAAGCCAGTGACGGAGCGATTTATTGAACTCTAAGTAAACTTCTTCAAGAATCACAATTGTGCCAATAGAATATAAGAGTACTTTATAGAGAAATTCAATTGTAACTATTAGAAAATGTTGCGGGGCAAACTGAAAAAACAATAAAATAGTGCAGTAGTTGATGGAGTTTAAGTGAAAAATGACATGAATGTATTCACAAATTCAAATTTAATATATCAACAATTATTTTTGATGCACCAATTTGATTAGAGAAACTACAACAAAGACATTCCTCATAACGGGGGAGATTATTTTTGACGAAAAATAAAAGTGTTTAAATGGTCATTGTAGCGTTGATTGAATATTAAAAAAATAGTAACACCTTAGTAAAAACCGATTTGAGATTCCAGTGAGTAATGATTATGAGAGTTACCGAATTTTTATCGACGATGCTAAGAATGATAAGATATCATGTTAGTATCCACGAGATGATGTATGAAACTGCTAACTGCCCAACTGCCAATTGCAAAAAATATATATAAAGCGATTTTGACCTGTAAATACTGTGGGTAAATGTGCTTGAAAAATACTGCTGAAAATTCAATAGTTTGCAACTTTCAGGTTATGTTCAAATATATTTGTAAAATGCACTCAATACTCACTAACAACTATAAAGATAATTAACTTATTTGGACGATATTGTGGATTATGAAACGCCATTCTGTATTACACTTGCGCGCATACATACATCTGAAAACTAGCTGTTTTTTTATCGTTTACCTGTAGAAGTTGTAAAGATTCTGTGACGAGAATTTTCTCAGATGATATTTGGACATATTAAATTAAATGTCAAAATAAAGATGCATGGCATTCCCATCGGAATATGGTTTCGCACGCCACTACAGACAGCTTCCTCGGGAATAAGTTTAAATCCAAGCGATCATCTTTATCTTTCGTTGTTGGAGAGAAACGAGCTTTTCGTAATTTCCTGTTTGTCTTTCACAAAGGAATTAAACCTTTTGGTCTCTTTATGATGGCGATTCCCAAATGTACATGAACTCGGTCTGACTTCAGAAACACTATTATACTTAATTGTAACAGCAATTAATTACATTCCCAGTTATTATGACTTAAGGAGTATATTAAGAAATAGAAAGTTATCATAACAAAAACAGGTTTTTTTATAGCTAGAGCTGTGCATTTTACTTTCAAATGTTCGGTTCTTATGTTGAGAATATGAGTTCCAAATAAAAAATCTTATTATAAGATAAAAATACAGCTGACGACAATAATTATTATCGACTCAAAGACGGCTAGAATAGAAGGAAAGGAAAGAAATAGCAATGTATCATTTAACATTTAAAACATTCCATTTGAATTATTGGCTGGGTATAAGAGTATAAACTTTGGACCCAGCCGTACCGTTTAATACAAAAAACGATTTAAAGATTTTTTTGTACATGGGCTCAATTCTGTGCAGATTTCAGTCAGAATTAGACAAACGCCTAGAAGCATCGACCACTCGATCACCAGCTCCATTGAAGAATCAGTAACAAGCACTTTAATGTGCCAGCTTTGCCAAAAGTGTAAAATATTTAAAGCTTTTACCAGTGAGTGTAATTTATTAAGACTATTTATAAAAAGCGAAAGTACAAAGTTTAAAAATGCTGATACTGTCAAAGCTGATGCTCGATATTTACGTTTTCTGACGACGGGTATTCTAGCATTTGTTTGGTAATGCAAGAATCCGCCTTTTGTAATTAAGTCAATATTGATTATTTTAATTTCATAAAATTCAGTAAATCAACGAATCTTTATTACTGTTAATAAATAAACAAATTACTGACAAACATAGTAAAAAAGATCTACTAATCCAGTAAAGAATAAATAAATTTTGAAGTACCTAATTTTAAAGAAATGGGCATATGTAGCTACATTTAAAAATTATTTAATGTAATAATTAGTAATAGCCGCTGTGATGCAATTTTTGTTTTATAAATAGTTTCTTCTTTATCCGTTTGTAGTTTCTATTCTAATCAATTTATTAAGAATAAATTAAGATAATAATTAACAAAATAGTGGAATAACAATGTTATGAAATTCTGTTTTATATTAAAAAAATAGTTTCCATAAAGCTACCGTTGAATCCATGGTAAGTAAAAGACCTAATACTATTCAACAACCTTTGTAATATAAAACAAGTTTTATTTGATTGCACGTATTGAGAATTACTATTTTCTTCCCGTTTTCCAAACATACGCGGGACTTTATTACAACGTAAGAGGAAACAGAAGACAACATTTAAAACGTAGGTATAATAGTCACGAGCCAAAGCTTAAAAGTCATTGCCTCACTCGTTTTCTCATTGTCTTTATATTTTTAAATTATATTATTAAATTTAAGATTATATTTTTACTATAACAACTGAAAAATCTTATAATTCTTAATATCTTTGATTAAAGATACTCAATGACTATTTATTTAGTATGGTTTTATGTAAAATTTTTTCCACATTGAACGATACTCAAATAAAACTAATTTATTTTTATTTTTTAAATTTCGTATAGCAAGATACATAACAAACCAAATAAATAAAACAAGGTATCTAAATCATTCTGATATCATTTGACATTTTAAATTTTTATTTTCCAAACAGTTATATATTTAAAATAAAGTCATTTTTTTAATTTATCTTACATAGCACGATACTCTAAGTAAAACTAAATTTATCATGTATATTAAAAACGAATTATTTAAAATAAAGTCATTTTTTAATTTATTGTAATAATAACCTTCATAACTCAATTTTCATCCCCTCCTTCACCACGCTAACACACCACCAATGGTAACGAAAACTTATCTGAGCAAGGGGGATTTTGAAAAGTAATTACTATGTATTTTTAATAAAATTGCTTTATCTTTTTAATAAATTGAATAATGTTGCATACACAAAAAACAATAGTAGTTTTTACGTATTCTAAATTCAAATTATTGACGAAAGAATTATTCATAAATGTGATTACTTTGTATATATGTATATATATATAAAATAGAATATATGCCCACAGATAATAGTTTGTATATGTAGTGATTTTTTCTTTAGTCTTAGTTTAAATTTATAAAAAAATAGAATGACATCACGATACACACGTTCTGAATAACAATGTTTTCAATAGGAAAGATTCATGCTTTTTACAACATTTTTTTGTACTTATTCTATATACAGATTAATAAGGATCAGAGCCGTTTCGGTCATAGTGAGCAATATCAAATGGTCCGTTGTTATTTTAGTTAGTCAGTTTTTTTTAATATAATGCCATTCCACAGTCAAGTATTGACAGTCAACACATTAAAATGATTATACCGATTATTTCATATTTCACATGGACGTGAGTGAGTCAGACGAGTACTATTTTTTATGAAGTATATAGTTGATTTTGTCGGAGCTCACCCGCATGACTTCTTTGCCAATTTCCAATGTATTTTTTAATAAATAATTCCTTCCTAAATTGACAACATTTTCATTTCACTAGCAATTCATCATTTGACATTCGTTTTAAAAATGATTTAGTTTTTTTTAAGTAAATCTATCAATAATTATGTATTTTAATACAGCGAATACCAAAGTAATTTATTTGCTAAATCATGGAGGCAAAAAATAATGAAACTGAACTGTGTGAACTTTACCGTTCACACTGCGTTAAGCTCCAGTGCCGTGAAAATGCTAAATGAAGGTATTATATCTAAGCAAACTCATTAAATAATCTCTTCATAAACGTTATCAGCCACCGTATAAAAAAACGATATCAACCAAGTGGCGACACTTTTTCTCAAGGTGTTACTTTTATTTATTTTTTACGTCCACATTATTAGCGCAAGGGATCCTCCCTCACGCAGAGGCGCCTCGTGATTTATTTGATGGAGGGGGGCGCACGTAGGGGTAGGCTGGTGCGGGAGACGTCGGGATCTGTAGCTTAATTAACCGACCTAATCGTCCCGCGCGGAGGAAATTAGTCTTGCACGCACCGCCCTTGCTTCTCAGGGTACAGAGGCTATGTTGAAATTATACAGAGAGTAACCAGAGATGAATACATATTTAAGTTAAACAAGTGACTCTTATCAATCAGACACTCAATTCTATACATATATTTTATTAAAAAGAATCAGAAAGGAAGTTGTAATTCTTGTATTACAAAGAATCAATGATGGAAGATACTTTGCATTGGTTGTATTACAGTCATCCTTTGCTACGCATAATGTTTTCATTTTGGTTCTTACATCTTATAATAGTCAAGATACCAGATATTTTCACATTGTTAAACCACTTGAGATAAATACTCGATATTATATTCTCATATCACTCGACACGAACTCCAAGAGAGAAGACATCACGAATAATTATCCTCAAGATCTTAAATGTTTAATTGAAATCGTGTTAATTTGAAAGTGAACTTTCACGTAAACTAATCAGATCGCTAAGACGCAGAAGTTAATGAACTTAAAATGTTTAAAACCAACTTAATAATACGATTTTAAAGAAAAGAATATTTAAACGTTGAATAGTTCTGAAGCCATACAAATAATAAGAGAGCAAGTAAGTTTTTATAATAGACAAATAACTTAAAAAAAACTCTATTGTGAAGATGTATCGTGAGTTGTTTCTTTTCGACATACCAAGATGCTATCCGATCGATCAAAATTTTTATGGTACCCCGATCAAAATAGTAAACCTGGCCAGCTAAAAAAACATATCATTTCTCATGGAAATCCAAAAATTAGTTTAAAATTCATGTTCAAATATTCAAATTCCCTATGTTGTGCTAAAAAAATATTTTGATGAACAATGAATCCCAATGATAATTTTCGGGCATGGCTTAATTCTAAAAAGTATTTTTTTTTTGCACGAAAAGAACGGCTGAATAACTAATAGAGTATGTAAAGATATTTTATTATTCGCTGACAAATCGGCTGTAACCTCTTGTTGATTTTCCTTTATAATGCTTACTTTGGACCAAGGATACACGAAGCCCCTATGAAAATTGTGTTTGATAAGCATAATTTTGTATGGAATATGAATATGAGAGATATTGCGTACATTAATTTGTTTGGTGTCTTAATAAACATCACCGATATATTATAAAGCATGTTTTACATTTAAGTATAGTTAAGCTTATATTAAGGGAATATTTCGTTAATATTATATACGGAATATTACGGAGTATTACACATATGACTTGCGACGAGAGGTATAAATAGACCCTAATTTGCCTTTCTATCTATCTTAAACACCGTGGAATTCAAGTAAATATTGTTAAATTGAAAGAAATATTGGGATATTTAATGATGATGTTGTAAAACTCAGCTATATACGTAAATACAAACTGTCTATAATACTAGATCTATGTGCTACTTTTCACATATTTTTTAATGAATGAAAGTCATCGCTCATTCATCAATGTTTGGTGTTGAAAAAAAAGAGAATTTACAGTCCATTCGAGTGAGTTGTGTAAATTTATTAAACGATTGTTCCATAAGGGCATAGAACATTAGCAATTATTTGTCGCTATTACGCCTAAATATTTTTTTAAATAACTTATATAAGTCAAAACTATATCAATATACTGAGTTTTGGAGCATTTGACTGGAATAAATAAACAGACGTATCAGCTGACATTAAGCTGAAAAAGCATTCATAAAGAAATGTGTAAGACTATGCAATTAGCATATTGGGTACATCGTGTAAACACTTCATAGTGCTTAGTCGAGAACAATCGGCAAAGTTTAGTAAATGAAATAATTTTACAGTATATAACCAAAAGTCTACAATTAATAATATCGAATAAATATTCCTTCATCTAACCTTTGTCTCCCGATTCGGAATAATAGTTAGATCGTGGGCGAATAATGGAATTCATCTTCATAGAAATACTGCTACGTAATATTACATTGGTGTATCTAAGAAACTGTAATATGATCACAGATATGTCGATTTGTATGCGTTCGCGTACTCATTGTTTCCTACTCCACCCCTGTGCGGAATCGTGGTGATATCCTGTACTGAGATATTGTACAGATATTGTAAACTATTGAATGTCGTATAGAGAAATTATTTCGTCTCGATTATTTTATGGAAGAATCATTGCATTTACAACATTAGCAATGTTGTTTAAATTAAGTAAAATAGATCTGGCAAGTTATTCATTCTCGATGATATTTTAGTGATAATTGATTCTTGCAAGTACCTGAAATAAGGATGGATCTTATGAAATCGTAATGATTATTTGAATTTGAATGTTTGAAGTTTGTACTTTTCCATGAGTTTTGTCGCTAACGACCCAGGTTTCGCCATTCGGCATCTTCGGGCATTTCAAGTGCACAGTCTTGTTCAGTGCTTCAGTCAGTTCAAGTCAGTCAGTTAGTCATGCCAGTTCAAGTACATCCGTGCACTTGAAATGCCTGAAGATGCCGAAAGGCGAAATCCTTTTTTTTTTTTAAATATAAAATAATATTTTTTAATATTACTTTCAGTTCAATTATATTAAGAATTGAATGCCAAAAGATGCCGGAAGGAAAAATCTGTGTCGTAAGTGGTAAGTGTACAAAAATATAACGATTCATTTTTTTTTTGTTAAATTACCATTTGAACTTTGCAATTACTTTTAAAGTCATCTGTTAGTTTTGATAGTATATCAGCTCGGTATAAGATGATTTAATTTTTTTATACCATATAATTTATCGAAAAACTTGTATGGTTCCGTATCTCTGCCTAGAAGGCTTGAGGCAAAACCTTTTCATTGGAACTAAATTAAGGGTAAAACTAGATACCTTGATGACAATGGATAATGTATCGACGGGTTATCCGCATATATTAACCTTCCCGACTCGTTGGAGATAATTATCGCTTTAATATAAACACCCTCTGAAAAGGGGTAGTGATAATTACACGTTAGACTGGAAGTTAATTCATGAGGCAGGTGAAAACTCCGAACAAAGGTGGAATTAATTATTTACAGCAATAATGTCTGAAACATTAAGACAACTTTTAAATTACAGATTATTTCAACTGAAGCACGAATAAAACAAATGATGCCATTGATCAATCGACAAACCAAATTTATGCATACTATAAATTAATGTAATAAAGAACTTGTGACAAAAGTTTCAATACCAAAAATTGTGTTCACCTGATTTTATTTTTACAAGGATTTTAATGTGGGTTCGTAGATTGTTACAATATGGTTTCAGTAAACGAAAAAATTCCTAACAAAATAAATTATACCTTAAGGTAGGTGAAAAATCTTAATGTGGAAAAATAAATGTTGCAATATTATTATGCATACATTATTAAGTTTTTTTAATATACTTGGGATATGTCGCTCTTTAACGTGGTGGACATGGACAAGTTTTCTCCTGGCGATTTCCAAAGTTTCGGGGTCCAAGATGTTAAACGTAAAACGTGTATATGTTAATAAGATTTATTAATATGGCTAAAATTTAAGATAGAAATGATATTTTTTACACACAAAACGATATCTTCTTCAATTTATATCCACAAATAATTACTGATTTGTACATGTGGAATAATCAAACGATAACATTTCTCTGTTTCTACCGCTATTCCGAATATCGTTTTCAAGTAATTGACAAAACTAAGTTTCCTGCTAAGCAAGGCAATAAAATCGAAACGTGACGGTCATAAGATCAAACTTACACTGTCTCGTATATGCTACACACATTTCCATGGTTCCATGTCTGCGTGAATACAACTCTCTGAGATAATATTTCGATTAACTTAATAATATCATACATTTTCTCAAAATCCGTATTTTTACACGTATATAAAAAAGCTTATTATAACAGTCTTTGAAATAGTATGCTAAAATTATATTTGAATAAATAAATGGAGTACAGCTATATTGGTTTATTGGCCTAGGTTTTGGAAATAAACTTTACATTGTATTATTGAAATTCAATATGTATGGATATTTAAATATGCTCTCAAAAACATACTTCACATACATCGTTTTGTATATCGAATATTTGTAAAGTAACGTAAAAATAGAAAACCTTTTGCCACTGAATCATTGTCATCGATAAAACTGACCTTTGTTGGATAAACCTGCTCCAAATTGTTATATATTACTGTAAACGTGTTTATCATTACGTTTACAACTCGATTCCACCAAAAGTTAAGATTAAATAACATTCAACTTATAAATTAATTAATCTCAAATTAAAATCGTACGTTAAAGTTGAAGTCGTACTAATTAAAAATGTGTACTTTATAATCCATATCTGATATATGTACATATCTAAAGATTTCCTGATACAGAAATATTTTGTCTCGACGCTTGAAACTTTGTAAATATTTATATTAATATTATAAGCAAGATAAGATTAAGCAAATGATAATTCATTACCAGAAACAACTCTTGCCGGTTTCTTGCACATTAATGGGTTTTCCGTTTTGTTGAAATAAAACGTTAGTAAGGTTTTCTTATAAATTGCTAGATTCAAAATGTCTTATAAGCAATAAAGATAATGTTCTCTCACATACTTCTGTTATAATAAAAAAAAGCTAGCGGTATATTTCGAGATACAAAATTCTTTTTACGAAATATTAGAAGAAAAAATACAAATAGTCTTACTATAGATCAGGACTGTCCAATTTTTTCGTTTACGCGAGCTGCTTTAACTGGACCGACTTCAAGATTAATTCTTTCCATATGAGAATGCTGGCGAGATAAAAAAGTATTACATTCTGAGTTCGACGTAAGTATATTAGTTTTATTAAAAGCGAACACAAAAAATATATAAAACAGCAAGAAACAAAAAATTCAACTAATATGCTAAAAGTTGTTGTTTGCGAAAGAAAGAGCTGCGATGTACTACTGAAAGAAAAAATGGTAGGAAAATAAAGTATCATATAAAACAAAATTAGCACCGAGATTCGGGTTGAAAATTCAATAAAGACTAGCTGCCCAGTTTACGGTTTAATATAAAAGCTTAATTGAAATATATATTTGGTATTTTTCTCAACTCGTTTTATTATTCTAAATTTCAGCGGTAGCTTATGTATTTAAAATAAAATTAAAATTGATTGCTTTGCTGTTTACTATCTGTAATATTACACTTATTTTGCCTTTTTGAGAAGCACCGTACTTCATTCTTTTAACGTTTGAAAATGAACTGTAGTAGAATATGAGTTATAAATTTTTCTGTATTAAAGTTGATTAGATTTTTTGTTCAAATAATGATAATTAATGTAAAGTTAAAGTGAAGTGTCCAGTTGATTTAATTGATGATAGTAAATAATCAATTAGCAATGTCAAAGAAGAAAGGTGAGATTTATTGTTTTAAAAAAGATCTACTCTTCAGGGAACAGAGAAACATAGCTAAGAAATTTTGGCCTGAAAATATTTTTGTGTTAAGAATATGAAATTATTAAATTAGCTTGTTCCAGCATGGAAAACAAACATAAATAAAAAGCATATTTTGCTGTGTTAAATTATACTTAGCATACCATTTTTAGCGATCGTAAATAAGCCAGCGTTACCGCATAGAGAAACTATTTTTACCAATTTATTTTATCAAACTCAGGAAATAAGAAATTCCTGCAGGTCTGGCTGAGGGGTAATTTTCCCACAGGCCTTATCGTTTTCAGGAATCGCGCGTGAAATGTGAAATGCCTGGCGGAGAGGATATACAAATGTTTTAATGCTAACTAAAAAGGTTTATCTGGAGGAATGCTCGCCACCATTAATTAACACACTTAAAAGATAAAAGCGTAGGCTTTCTTCACAATTAAAACTATTTATCCTCATTTGAATCGCTGTTGAATTTAATTCGACGACCGAAGAGTCCTTAAAACTTTAGCATTAATGATTGTTGACATCGAAATTTTGTCACTTAATAAGTAATTATGGATATTTTAACGAATTATGAAATACCAACGAATAAATTTATACTAAATTAATGTACTTTGAACTTCAATAAAAGTGAGTGTATTTTATTCTATTGAACAACAAGCTAGACACTTAAAAAACTCATAACCATACCATAATGATTATTTTTTTGAACAAAAAACGGTCTGCTATAGATTATTCATATGTAAAGCGCATAATTGTATTTCGTTCAATGATCCTATCTTAAGCAACATCCTTAAATACATATATTGTGAAAGGACCCAAACAATACTTAATCTAAGAAAAAGCTTTTGATGAAACTGCTTTCCTCAGAAAGTAGCTAATTATTTTCAATAATAAATAAATGTAAAAAAAGTTTTTTCTAGTAAATTATAAACTGATATTTTTTTTTGATATTAGCAAATTCATAATTATTAGCAGTTATACAAACATTTATTAATAATATAATTGCTAGCTGTGCTTCTTATCAAAATAGTTCAACCATTTTCTTTGACAACCCATAAAGATATACTGCGGAATTGACACATACATATATTGAAATAATTTATAATATCACAATATTATGGCATTGGAAATTATTTTACTAAAAACAATATATAATAACTGTTGATGAAATAGAGGTGTTTTTCGACGTTTTCTTTAAGAATTGGGTTCATAATATTTTTATTCAGGTTGAGAAATGTACGGAAATTCCTTTCAATTCATGTCCTTGGCAAAGTTTAAATAAAACATCAAAGGTTTTGACAAAGGCGATCAGGCCTTTATAAAGCAAAGCTCACAATAATTGCATGTTTCCAAGACATTGCTGCTTCTATCCGCTCACTAAATTGATTCATTCCAGATAAATAAGAGAAGAAATCTTTACTTTTCACTCTACGTCTTCCGCAAGGAAAATGAATCCTCACTCTCCATTGTGGCGAGGAAGGCTTTATTCGATTGGACTCTGACAATGGCGCCACATTGCGGAGTACAATGGAAAGGTTCCAATATATATACATATATATATCGCATAAGCCTGAATATAGTGAGATGTTTTCTACCTAAAACATATTTTATTAAAAAAAAAAAAAATATAAATACTAACAAGCATCACTTTTAAGGCGTTCACTGTCAATAATCGGTTGAATGAAATTATAATAAAAATAATATAATTATTTTTCTACTTCATCAGTTGATTATACTTGCAATGAGTGAAACCGGTCCTTATCTAATAAATTGAATGTGGATTAAGTGCTAAAAATGTTTTATTATTTTTATTATGTATTAGCATATTGACTTTTTTCGAAGAACATGATCACCCATTCTTAGGATTCTCTACAATCTCTACATAATATTATAAATTATTTATGATATTACGAAAAGAAAAATATTTCTTACAAGTAGTTATATTTTTTTTAATATGGAATTATGTACCGCAATTGCTTCATGGTTTCGCTAAGATGATTTTACGATTCATTTAGCAAAATAAAATCATGAAATTCATTAGAAAAGAGACTTGTAGGATATTCTAAATAATCTTAAGATCATTAACTAACTGGCTTTGCTTATTTTTGACATCACTGATTTTAGCATTCGTTAAAATATTGAAACAGGACAGTAAACGGAAAGACCTCAATATGAGATAAGTGGTACGTGAGTAAGTGAGTACATTTAGTCATGACAACTTAATTTCACCAGCAACATGCCAGTGCCAAAACAATCATATCAGTAGTTCTAGCGATGATGTGATGCTGAAACCGCTTTAAACATTATTTCGTAGTACTTGCAATTCATTAAAATATTATAATATAGTTGAATAAACGAGCTTGCAATAAAAATAATAAAACATTTTTAGTACTTACTTAAGTCAGTTGACAATGCTCGCCATGAGCGAAACCAGTCCTGATCCAATAAATTTTATGTGGAATAAGTACTAAAAATGTTTTATTATTTTTATTTTAATGCCATTCCACCAAGTATTGACAGTGAACCCCTTAAAAGTTGACAATGCTCGCCTTGAGCGAAACCGGTCCTGATCCAATAAAACTAAAAATAGTGCCATTCCACCAAGTATTGACAGTGAACACCTTAAAAGTAAACAAGCTTGCTATGCAATATTTTGACTCAAATTCGATTTAATATTTTATCTATTATTATTGAGATTAATGTTCTTGTAGAACGCTTTCGTTGTAAGCATACGATATCTGATTTTATCGCCAGGGCGCTCTGTCGGAAAATAGACGCGCCTCGCTGCCATGGCGACGGATTCCCGCGAAGCCTTCACGGCAACACAGATGTCGCTAGCGCAATCGCTTGAAACGAGCGCGTTTCCATTCCGTTCAATAAAATACATCTCGAAAATACGCGATTCAAATAAAAACGTTCGATAAGGCCGCTCTCGGATGTGATCGAGAGCGGCCTTAAGTGGCGACACCGAGCGTTGCGTATGCGGCTGCGATTGGCTTTTTGTTGTTTTTGTACTCGTATTTGATCGAAAACTAAATTGATTGATATCAACATACTGTGTATGGAAACAGACTACTTCTCATTTTATCAAATACCCACTGGCGTAACTAAAAGATTCCTTCGACGAAAACGCGTGGAAATTTTAAAGAATAAACTATATTAAATATCTTTCTTTTTAAGTAGTTTATTGATTCAATATAATTTCTTATGTGTTAAAACTATTCAATTTTTATCAGAGTGGCTGATACGCCCTCTATCCAACACCCGGATGAAGTATTTGGTTGTTAGTTGGCGGAAGATATTTAGTTGATATTTGGTTGTGTGGTCAGGGGTTGACAGAAATATACCGAAGCGCCAGCCAAGCAATGAAATAAACGTCGGGAGCCTCCTCTATCCATATCTGGTTTGCACTGATGATTTAAGCTGAAAACGTATTTGAGATTTTTTTAAATGGGATTGTATCAGGAGCTTCAATAAATTGTAAGATTTAAGGTCAACTTGATCTACATTTGAACCGAGAGTAATTTGAATGGTTTATATCTAGTGTCGGTCTCTGTGGTCTAGTGGCAAAATGTTTGCCCTACGATCAGCTTGGTCTGGGTCAAGTCGTGGCAAGGTCAAATTTTTTCAATTTAAAAAAAGAAATTTTGGTAATGGTTCTCGAGTGATTCATCAAATTTCTTACAGAATTTATCTTGTATGACTTTTATATTTAAAAAATATTTGGTGCGTTGACATAATATTGCTAAATATATATTTTTAACAGTTTTTTTTAAATATAGTACGATTTTATGTAATGAATGTAATTTATACTTGGGAGGAGTTTTGTAAAGGGAACACTTTTTTTAAATGATGCCAATCATAACTTTTGATAGTCTAGCTTCTAGAGTCGATGTAATTTTGTTTTAAGAAGGCTATTTTTTTCTCATGCATATTTGATGTTATGACATGCAAGATTTATAAAGTCATTATTAATATTATGATGCTTGAATATTTTATAGTTTATTGAAATTTTAAATCTTGCATCTTAAGTAGTTTACGCCATCAATCATTTTGCTAACGTAATAAAAGTGTTGCCATGCAAAAGCGATAAATCAAAAATTCACTTAGTATAAAGTCAAATATTTTCATGCAACGTTGCTGCCAAAGTGAATAAATACTTGTCCAGTGTGAACATACTGCAAAATATTTTTTATGCTTAAATAATCTGTAACGATACTAGTTCTCAAATCCATACATTTTGTAAAAAAAAATAATAATTTGGCAACTAAACACTAGTCGACCAGCCACGTGGTTGAAAAATAAAAAATCCAACGATGATTATGACAACAACGACGGATAAACTTAGTAAAATACGTGATCGATTTCGAGTGCATTTTTTCCACGTCGAACACAAAATATAAATCTTTTCATAGACAAAGTTATTTACAATAAAGACAGTAAAATACGCCCTGCCCTATTCGGCGTGATTTTCAACCCTATTCGCCATGGTGTGCTTTTGAAAATAATGCAATATACCGTTAAGTTTAGTAAACTTTTTCCAATTCAGTACCCTTTTAATGATTCCAACATTTACCTCTCGTTGGCTATGGCTAGCTTCGTTCTTTCCCGTCTAGTACTTACAAGTTTCCCGAAATGGGTTTAAACTTTTTACCTCGATTTAAAACTGCAGAGGAATTTTCCTGGTGGCTTGTCTCCACTTTGTCCTTTGTCGTCGATGCTATTTTTTTTATTATGAAAAGAAGTTTCCAGTCAAACGACCGCAATAATTTGGTCGTTTGGAAAGCTTCCATCGTCGAACGCGTATAGAATTTTAGCCGACAAAATATTTTATATGTATTTTAGAAATAGCTGAATTTATATTATTTATATATATTTATATATTAGATTTAATGTCTAAGATTGACATCTCCCAACATTAACACATTTAACAAGTATTTTTTTTTTAAAACATAAATAATATACTTTGAAAGCTATCAGTGCGAACGAACGAAATATATAAATAATTACATGTAATACTTACTTTACAATTTATAAGTAAAAAACTGTGTTTATTTTTCAAGTGACATTTAATATGAATCTCTAAAAAGTTTCCACATATATCGTATGCAATCTTACCTAATCTAAAGTTTTACAGCAAAACTGAGCTCTGAGAAATATTGATATACTCAAACTAACGGGCTTAAATCAATTTAATATGCCAATATTACAAAGAAAGACAATATGTACCATGAAAATAAATATATTATGAAATAGGAATCGTTGGAATTTTGAATATTTCCATCAAGCACCTTCAGTCGAGATCTTAAATTAAGAAAAATATTCGTACTATAAATAAAAATATACATTTTCTTGAAGTAATAAAATATTTTATAGAAACTGAATGGGATGAAATTTTCATGATCTTACGAAATTTTACGAAAGAAAAAAGTTTCAGAAACAAAATGTTACCATATAATATCACCGTACTTAATCCGGATGTAGCTTAATACGAAAGCAGCTTAGCTGGAAAGCTTAAAATATAAACGCTTTTTTTGCAGTTTTTTCGTTAATAAGATGGAACTATTTCATGAAAGAATATTTTTCGCACGACTTCTTGAACACTAATATAATAGATATACATATTTATGTTTGCACGAAACCAATTGCCCAATATTCATTTGCATCCATACATCATGAGTTACAATAATAATTGTTCCACGCCTTGTTTAAGAAATATTCAATCAAACGATATAGGCGTGAACATTTAAAACCTAAACATATAAACCTAAGATATTTTAACGTCTTCTATTGTTTTGGCGCAAATCAATTATAGTTGAATCACACCGAGATGTGGAAATTAAACATTATTTGTTTCTACTATTTAAGTGAATTCACTCACGACACCGATACAAATTTGTGCCTTCATACATAACTGTCTAACTCCCAACCGATTTGCGATACTTGTGCAGTTGTATGGAAGAGTATTCAAATTTGTTCCCAACCAATTTGACACCATAATTATTATCTTTCACTTATTATTTAAATGGTATCAATATTCAAAAAAATCAAGCAGTTATAATATATGGCATTAATACTAACGTCTTAGCACACTAGAATCAATAATTCATTTAATATTATTGATAATCTAGTTTTTTTTGAAAGTATTATATTATTCGATCAGAATCTTTATGCATAAACCAATCAATAGCTATTTACAAAAGAAATTAGTTAATTATAATTTAACTCAATTATTCAAGGATGGCTTTGGAAGCACCTAATGTCAGAAGACAGCATTCAAATAAAAAAACAAAATAAGACAATGAAATAAAAAATTATGATCCAGCAACAATGCTATACTTGAAAGCTAAGAAGGTCCCAGCACTGTGAAGTTTCACTGTCAATACTTGGTGGAATGGCATTATAATTGATTGTCATACCTTTGTAATTCTTGCTTATTTTTTTTATAAATATCACTGTTTCGTTGTAGTTCTTATCAGTTGATAATGCTCGCCATGAGCGAATCCGGTCCTGATTCAATAAATGTTATGCGGAATAAGTTCTAGAAATGTGTTATTATTTTTATTATAATGTAAGGTTTGGTTGTAGAAATAAAAGTTACGTTTGACACTTTTCATTAGATGATATGATTCAAATTCTGAACAATTTTAATGCTTACCAACCATTCAAATGAATTGCTGACCAACAAACTCAATTTTATGACTGTCTTTCGTATATATACATATATATCGGTTCGGACATGCAATGCATCTCCACCATTGATACACAGATTAACTTTTGGAGAAGAACTGTTGAAATTCCGTATCTGCAGACATCACGCAGAGACGAGATAGTTTTCCAGTCGACTAAGAATCCATTTTCCCTGCCGCTTCAACTAGAGACTTGAGTATGTACAGTCAAGTTTAACGGATTTCAAATAGAAACATGTTGCGCAGAGCGGTTTGTCCTATTTCCTCTAACTCTAGAAAATTTCCTCAACAATTTTGATCGGATACAACTATTTTATTGCTTCGAAACTGAAAGTAAGTTTTGTATTATTGTCAGTTCGCTAAGAATTGATGATTTATTTGATTAGTAAGAACTGTCAGTGTTTTTTTAATTTCTAAATCATTTATTACTTCAGTCAAAGCTATTCCTTAATTTTCTTTATATATTTGATCCCTTGCCCGGAATAATATTGAATCCAATAAAATTATCAATGTTTATTCATCAATTGAAAAATGTTGGGTATGCTATTGTGCATTGTTTAAGGTTAATACTATGGCATGGTTCTATATTTATTGCATTTAAAATGTAAATTGTAAAAACACATTAAAATATTTAGTTTTCATCACATTTCTAAAAACAGGCTAAATCTTATATACAATATTCTTTTGAGCATGGGGCTCATTTGTTAAATGCATGGCGCATTCGCGTCAGCTGTAATGTCATGTTTTATATTTTCTTCAATTAATGAATAAATGCATATCATTCACTCTTTCTATGGGTTTTTTTTAAGACAAATTTCTTCCTTGATTTGTCAAATTTACATCAATTAGACGTTACAATACTTTCATTCAACCGTTTGACAGTTGTTGTTGGCTTTTATTGCATTACGTTGAAGATAAATTTTCTTTTATAATTAAATTATAATAAAGGAACATAAGTATTAAACAAACCGAATATTGTAAAGGACACATATTATCATAATACAAATTATTCATTGATTTTTTTTAGTAGGACCTGAGATAAATTAAACGGTTAATAAATCTAATAAGGATATTAAGTTTTTAACCTTTATTCGTGGAAATTACTTTATTTGATAATGCCACCTACAAACAAAACAATTTGCATTGTCAAAAAAATTCAAAATTGTAAACGTTTTCCATTGAATTTCTACGAATACTTTTGTTTGTGGTTAGCGGGTTTTATAATTAACAAAGCGATATAAATATTTTATCGGTAGAAATGGGAAAAATATTTTTTTAGCTTCAGGTCATTTCAATACGTTTATATCTGTTGTGATTTAAATCACAAAACAAAATGAGCTCGAATAAACACGAGTTAATTAACAAATGCAATTCCTTTGTGCCAATGCAATTAAAATTTGTGATTAGTGTTATCTCAAAAAAAAATGTATGGTGTACGTTGTACATGAAACCAATATTTTTTATTTGATTGCATATTTTAAACTATATGGTTCGTTTTCTAAAAGTCTTAAAACTTTTCAATGACAAAAGTTTTAACTTAAGAATATATTTGATGAAATTATTCACATATAAGAACTAGGCAGCTGCCGCAAATAATCATGTTGTAATCAATACAATTTGTCTATATATTATTGTAATGTAAATTGTAGAACACTTCATAGAACATAAATATAAGCTTTGATAATTTTTTTGTGAAATCTTTTACTTTGATTTTCTTGACTAAAGAATCGTTAAAAGTAAAGAGTGACGTTAGTTGAGAAAAACTAATTTTTTTAACAGAAATTAAAAGTGAAGGATTTATGACGCAGATAGTGATTTATTTCCCCATTGAATAGTAAAATAAGTAAAACGTATGTGAATTGAAATGATTTAAAAGTTTTCTTCTAAAAAATCCTGTATTTTTGTATAAAAAACTTTCTAACTCACTGATAGATATTTCATATTCATTTCAGCATTTTCTTCTCTCTTAATAACATGTTTATTATTCTAGGTATGATAATGATATTCAACCATGAGTCAATCGTTACTTATGCCTAATTCAAAGAATAATACAACGAATTCCACGATTTCGGCAATTGGTGGAAATTAATTTTTAATATAAATTTATATTACCTAGCTTTGTTATTCCACTGAATGTGATACAAAAATTGACTCGTGTTCCAGCAGTTTAAAAACGAAGATGATTCACAAAAAAGCTAAGCACGTGTCTCGCTTTGCTAAAGTAGGAAAACAAAATTATCGAAATAAATATAATAATATAAATAATAGTACGAATAAATGAATAACAATTAACTTTAACAAAACGATTGGTAATTTTATGTTATAACAGAAAAATTGTTGTCGAAATCATTTCTCGTACAATAAGCTAAGCTCAAATCAGTGATGAAATTTAAATTATGATGTCTGACGCAAAGCCAACCCTTCAGTTGAATAGGCGCGTACAAACTAAAATGGATATATTGTGGGGTACACGAGCTTTCACTCGGACCTGTCACAAAACACCACTCAGTCCTTGTTCTCTAATTAACCCTTATTACGTCGTTATTGATTGGCTTTAAGCTCTGACAGCGCGAGTGCACCGGAAACTACATTATACATTGTGGATCGAAAGGATTTCATTGGACAGTTGAGTACATGCCTGATTCATTTCACTAAGTGCAATAATGTGCTCTCTTGTGAGTGAATTATCCAGGGTAGAGGGGATTAATACGCGAATTAATACATCGCGCCTCTCTTAAAATACAGTCTTTTATGTGAAAATTTCATTTGAAATTGAGCCACTTGCAAAACTTGCACTTGAAATGCAAAAGAAATTTATTTAACAAAATTTCAATTATATCCTTTACCCAAAAATGGATATGAATGACTTGCAACATATTATATCTATATTGGTTTCGATTGCCAATAAGGTCCATCGTGCTTTTCGAAATATAACACTTTAAGAGACAATAAAATATATCATTTTACAAGTTTTTAGCGTTTTTTTAAACGATGATACAAATGAAGTGGTCGTAGTCCTTAGAAAAATTATCACAATACCTTTTTGATAAATCTTACAGAAGTAATAACTTTAAATTGCTATAAAAATATTGAAAAGGTTTTTGGTGCTTAAATTTAAATATATAAAATATAGGAAAAAAAACTACTACGTCTAGCATGCAAAACAGCATGTCGGTTAAAATATAAACTTCAAGTACAATCATTGTAAACGCTTTATTGTGAAATTTAAATATACATGCTATAAAATACTCGCTTAAAAGAATGTTTTGTATTTTTACTATGAATATGGTGTAAAAATAGCTGGTTTTGTGATTTAATGATGCAACTTGTACACAAAGTGCTTCATTTGGCTAAACCCACATTTCTATTTTCATCCCAGAATAAATTTATTTTTGGAATGGTTTTTTTTATCTCAAAATAAATTGTAATAGATGATAATGTTAAAACTTCTTAGCCTCATAAATCCATGTGCCGTACTTATTTATTCAAAAATGTCAAGTTCAGTCTTCATTTTCTATATATCCATAATGGTTATTTTTATGAGGTCAACTATCATTTCTTGGTGAAAAGTCTTTGATATTAGACACAATTTTACTAACTTTAAACATACATTATTTATGCAGGGTAATTCTGATTTGATATTTAACATTTTTTTAGACTGAAAAATCGTCGCTGCATAATTTGTTTCATGAATATACGTAAGACCAAAATTTCATTCTGGTTTTTTCTAAATGGATAGAATAAATCATTTTTTTTTTATCAACTGGATCATAAAATCATGCGATCAATTTATTCATTGATTATTTATTAAAATTAATTTTGTTAATCTGAGATTTGGCATTCCCGATATACTAACAAGAAAGTGACGAAGAAAAGTTGCATGTTTATTTTTCAGTAGATAAAACAAGTTCATAAAAAATACCTTAAAATAATTATTAAGTGAGTTTAAAAAAATCAAAAGCACAGTCCTTGCCTTGTGCACGCTTAATAATAGTGAGTAAAAATGAAAGCTCCTCTTCAACTGCATAAAATCAAGTATGCCGTACTTGTACTTGAATCTTGCCGTACTGACGTTTTATTTACCTCTATTAATATTATTTACTCAAACCTGAGCTAATTGACGAGAGGTAAGTAGTGTAGTATTTTACCTATTAATTATTGAGACTATTACTAGACATGTAGACGATTGGTCAGCGCTCTTGGCCATTCATCCCCACGCGTTCATAAATATCTGATTACTTAACCGATGTTTACATATATTGAATTTAAAAGCATTAATGTCGAGGATGCTAAAACTTCCTTCCAATAATCTGATTGTAATAGAAAAAGCCGAAAAGTTTACAGGTAAAAAAGACAATCAAATCAGTTTAGTCTAAATAATCACTGTTTATTTTCATACATTTAAGGAACGGCTAATTCACTTAAGATAATCTGTTTTTTTCATTAAAACTGAACTTGTAATGTCGTATAGACTTTACTACGTAAATAAGTGTAACGAATGTGCTCTATGCTTTATGGCAAGTGCATAATTTTGTTGTCTAAGTATAAATTTAGTATTGTTATATATTGATGATTGTACAAAGGATCAAATACATTGTTGCATAGCTGTCATTTTGTAATATTGGAAAATTTGTAAACCAGTTGCTTCATGTTTTTGGGATTTAGCTTGTTTTAATAGTGCCCACTTCCAGTGTGGAGCATATGGACTCCAAATGGAGTTTATCTCAAAAAAACCTTTCTGCAAGAACCACTTGCTCAATCTCACTTTTCCAAATAGTGTACGGATATAAGAATGAGGCTAGAGACAGGATCAGTGGTTAGATAATAGCTCTTGTTACGCCTTTTTATAGGGTTCAATGGATATAAGAGAGAATTTAAAACATCACAGATATCCAAGCTTTCAAACAGAAGTCAATAAACCAGTTGTCTTTTTTACGAACCCATGAGCTCCGCGACCGAATCCAACGAAGATGAAGTTCGACCGTAAACCCGGCATTAAGTATTAATAAAATTCGACTTAATCTTAATTAATTCTATCAAAATATTATCTCATTGCTATTACGACATCTCTCAATAACTGTAACTCATATCTGCAACTGTTAGAATGAAAATATTGATTTTTGCAAATAAATAAAAAAATATCAAATTTTTAATCTCTATAAATAAATGTATTATCACTATAGACTCGGAAGGTATTGTATTTTGTGTCATTTATGCATAGCAGGAAGCACTTTGTAAATGTTAAATGTTGGAATGAAGTTTCTATTAATATCCTACTTTTTTATATGTAAAAATAATATTGAAGCATGAAAAAATAATTTTAAGACGTATAGTTACAAACCGATTGTTTTATTTTTACACTGATGTTTGAAGAATCGGAGTGTAAAAAGTTTTAAAAAAAATTGACTACACCTTTTCACTTCTGGTCAAGTATGTGTCGTAGTATGTCTTCGACTTATTTCTAAATAAGAGAATGAATATCCTATGGGCTTATTTGTTTCATATTTTCAAGTATATTTTTCCTGAATAGTCGATGTTGTGTGGTTTTACATATTGTGAGTCAATTAAATAATATAAAAATGTTTTTAAAGGTTTAAAAGCAGTTAAACTTACAGTCATTAATTCAGTATGAATTATAAATAAATGCTTAACTTTTGATAACATATATGTATCAACATGTAACTATACAATGAGCATATATTGTGTTAAACTTTATTGAAATGTATGATATATATTTGTACGCAATACCCAATATTTAAATTAGGTACACAATTTATTTTTAAAGTGTTTTCACTAAAAGGAGTTATTTATATAACAGTCATTTTTGATTGATTCGGATATCTTTGTGGAAGCTCATTTTAATATTCCACGTATATCATAAGTAGTGACACGTATTTTGCGTTGTAATATAATGGTTATTAGGGATGAGATTGTTACGGTTCCGTTTACTGTTTTTATTAAATGTGATATCTCTACAATTTAATTTAATGTTGAGGTTGTATGATTTTAAAATTGAATTTATAATTTAATAAAACAATGTAGTTATGAAGTGTATAAAAATATAAAGCGCGTATATGGTAAAATATACGTATTCAAAAAAAATACACGTGAATATATTGCATAATTTTGTGTTTGACGTCATGCATACGTCATACCCACTAAAGGATTCAAATGTTATTCACCTGTTGTAGGAGAGCTTTGCTTTAAAAGCCCGTTTGGTTCTCGGAATAATGAGGGGTCGTTCAAATACAGGTCCCCTTCTAGCGGGTTGTTTGCCAAAGGTCTGAGTTGAAAACGAACAGCATTACGAAGAAAAAAACAACAACTCTTTGTATAAATTTTATTAATTATTATTCTTGCTGTGCAGAGCGAATTTTCTACGGCATAATATTATTAATATTACTGGTGCTTTTATTTTCTGAAAATTCTTGGTAATTAATAATTTTTAAATCGCTTAGTAAAGAGCCTGTTTTACTTTTATTTCATAATTTACCGTTCTTGTTTTTCGTTATTTATGTAAGAAATTTGTAAAATTTTAATACCGAATAAAGCAATTTTCGTTATTTGAACATATTTTATATATTTATTAATGATTAAAATAATATTGTGTTTACATGATAAACTGGACGTGCTTAGTGACTTAATTTATTAAATCTATTTTGGTACAATCAATAGTTGGAGAATTTTATTTAATAAACTAACATATTTTCTTATAATATTTTAAAAATAAACCGTATTATATTTGATGGTAACCACATGACATGAATATATTAAATACATAAAAAAATATTAATATATATAAAAAAAATCGATGAAAAGAGAATCAAACGGCATGTGTGATTGTAATATTTTCAACCATACACCCCACCCCACTCCTATCGGATAGATAGGTGAAAGCAATTACTAAACTTTTTTCACTTTCTAGCCCACTCTAGCCGTAAAAATAGGCTATGCAACTGACTAACAACTAGTTTTCTCTTTAAATTTTGTTAGTACGCTGCTCAATGAAGGAGGTTAACTTGATAGCTCTACATTGGAGATAGATATTAAAACCAAACAATTTTACAGTACCTACGTTAAAAAATGTTACTTTTAATAAATGATATAAAGAGGAACGCTTGATTGATCGTATTCTAAATATTGATAGTTCAGAATTAGATTTTTTGGGCTATTTCAAATGTTTAGAAATCATGAGAAAAATGATTACGACATTAAATATATTAATTATTATTACAATTGATGAGACCCGTTCTTGGTTTCTCAAAGACGATTAAATTAATAACACTATCAGGCAATAAAATTTCACATAAAACTAAATTCTCCACATCTAAATTTCATTACTTATTACATAATATGATGTTATGCAATATGCTCACACTACCGCGCTATTAAGACAAAGATAATAAATGTCTTATGCTTGCTTTATGGAGTATTTTACTAGGTACTACGGAGCCATAGATTTCGTGGTTTATTAACTATAAAACCACGCCAATTCTTAATTCAGAGCGAGCGTTATATAATCAATATTTTATAATATAAAATAGCTCATATTTACTATGGTTTCTTTTGTTGGAGAAAACCTTCCTTATAAGTAGGGAACATGTATTCGAGAATCATTTTTTTCTGCAATCGCTCATATATGAATACCAAGCTTCCAAGTTACATAGGTAAATTGAACTGGAGTACATTTGCACCACCAATTTATGTAGTGCAACTTACGCTAAGTGTGGCAGGGTTATTTAATTTACTTTGAAAAGTGTCTTCGTAACTGAACAAAAAACAATTCTCTTGCAATATTCCACCGTAGATAAAAAAAATAATAGTTAAAAAAGCAGCATCTATACAAGCTTACTTAAACATCAATGTGTTTCAATAATTCATGTTTACATCAACATAATAAATGCCCGTTTAAAATATTCATGAAACAAAACCAATTTCGTTATTCCATACAGGTACCTATTAGTAAGATACGTTGATTTTTCATATCATAACTCTATTAACTGAATGGAATAGTGAAAAGTTTTATTGAACTGGGTGCGGAAAACAGATGCTGCGTCTCAGTGTAAAACTTTTAGCGAATCATTGATTTTGCTGTAAAATAGAGGTTTAATTTGGAAAATTCTTATCGGTGCCGAAAGTTTTCATTTTAACAGTTTCAAAACTTTTGTAATACCCTTAACTGGGTTAAAACGATTCTGAAATTGATAAAACGTAAAGTGTAAATATGTAGAGAGGTAAACTAAATTTATTTGGTCTTAAAATATGCTATATAAGTAATTCTATCAATGTCAGAGTAAAACATATTCCCCCTTTAAATAATGGGAAACTTTTATTTTGATTAAAAAAATAATTTTCCCGAACTTTTGTCGTACTATCTAAGGGTGCTTAAGAAGTTAAAATTGTATAGCTCATTTAATGTTGATCTTTCAAGGAAATGGACGCACTTTTAAATAAAAAAAAGTAGTATTCGATCTATAGCTATTGCAAATTCTGATGACTCAACTGAAGGTGAACTTTAAAAAAGGCATGTCATTTTCGAGAAACACCACATCTCAATACATGCTAAATGCTCTTGCGATTTACTGTAGAGCAGGAGGGTGCAAACTTTTCGGATGGAGGGCCAATTCCAAGAATTAAAAATGAGCAACGGGCCGCAAGTAAAATACCATTTTTAGATATACACCCGATCGTTTTTTACGTGATACATTGATTTAAAAAATGGCGCACCTAAATAAATTGCGGAAAAAGGTATCCAAAATTCAAGAAAAATCCAAAATTGTTTTTGAAATTTGACCTAAAAATTATTTTTTGCCTCAAAGTATACCTAACTAAACATTCCCATTTTCATTCAAAGTAATATTTCTATATTTAGTTCGTACTATTGTGCATTTAAAATATTTAGACGTCTGAAGTGCATTTATTTGACATAGTAACTCTCTGTGATAATATTTAAGACCAGGAAACGTGCTATTCAACGAATTTAATAAATGCATTGTGCTTAAATAAGTTTCAGAGTAGAGTCACCAATGATATCGCATGAGTTTGCGCACCATTTTTTCTGTAAAAAGAAAAATCGCGTACCTACGAATAAATCACGGTGCCGTCCAAAAATCACGTAAAATCGAAATCACTGAAAAAAAACGTTTAAAAAGAGGACCGGGTGTACTCTATTATCACGAAAAATATTTTTTTCCAAAAAAATATAAGAATGAAGCATTTTTTTAAATTAAGGTGCTCATTTTGTAATTGATATTTCTAAAACTGCTTGTGAATGGTCATAGAAAAAGATGGAATCAGAATTAAGCTTAGGTTCGTGATCGAAAATGTCTGTTTTTTATTTTTTTAATTGGTCGAATTTGTCTGAAATAAGGTCATTGTAAAATTTTCAGATTTCGTCACGACGGTGTAATTCTCTTAAATCAGTGTAACATTGCAGATCAATAATCTCAAGTTGTAGCTCTTTCAATACAGTTTTAATATCTATTGAAAATGGATCGCTTACTAGCGCCAAACTTGTCTTAATTTTTTGGAAGTCACCAAATCTTTGTGAAAAATCGTCATTCAGAGCGTAAATAACACGGAGTTAATAGTATTCAAGTGTTTTATTTCTAATTTTAGTCAACAACCACCTCTTGTTTTAAATATACCACACTTTAAATACAATAGTAAACTATTTAAGCACCAATACATACTTTCTGCTATAATATATGTAAGAATTGAATGCTTGTCAAGTCAAAAAGATTTTAAAATAATGAAGTTTTATATTCATAATTGTGTAATGCCGGTTTCAATGTAGTGAAATATCATGACAATTCCAGCTATTATTTTTACTAACAGATCTGCTGATATATGTACACAACGCTTTATAATAAATATCGTTGCTGTCACAACAGATTTAATTTTCATCAAATAGCTTAGGTGTATTATCAGAGAGACAGAAGAATTAACGTATGAGCTATTTTACACAGATGATGAAAAAGAGCAATTTCAGGTTGGCTTAATTTTATTTCATGTCGAGCTTTCAGTAAAGCTCTTACCGCAGTCACCAGGTGTCACTGCTATCAGGTGAGTGCACACAGTCCAAGTGTTGTAACTATGTATGAGTACATATAAACAATGACAGTGTGCTTGGAAAAATAAACAGATAAATATTTACATTTAATATTATAGTGGATTCGCAGGACTGTATAAAATAAGTGTAGAAAAATTGAATTAAAATAAAACACATTATCAACGTAAAATGGTATAATTGTACCATTGCTATCATTTTTTCTGCACATGGAAGGCATTAAATCTTAAATAGTAGTTGAATATATCTACAATGCATATTCATATGTATCCGTAAACGAGAAAAGGGACAAGTCGAAGCAAGGCCACTGTACCGATAAATTTCTCATTGAAACATCACATTATTTCTTTAAGTTTGCTTGAGTTCTAAATAATGCACAACTTGTTTTAACAAAACAATCTTTTCCTTTCGCATACTAAATTTATTGCCTTATTATACACAAATGTGAAAGGGCTCTGGCTCCTCAATACCATAGTGATTAAACTATTTGTTACCAGTCCTATCAAATAATTTAATAAGAAAGATTACTTTCCTGCTTTTTATCGCAATCCCAAGCGCTGTTATAAAAATTTTATTCTAATAATAAAAATAATACAGGTAAATTGCTAACGAGAAACTATTTTTATAAGTTCAGTTATATAAAATATATAAATGATCTTGAAAAAATACATTTTTTTTTAACGTAACATTAAGAACCCAATCATGAAATAAGTATAGTGTTATTAAGCGTGTCCTATAATTAATCAATAATGCATTTAGTCGAGATATTGATTAAGACTACTGAATAATTACAAAGTTGGTATGATCGTCGGTCATTGAACTTGTCTTGGGGAATAAACCTCGATACTTCTTTTATGTACGGAAACAAACCCTAATAAAGATTTACAATTGTTTCGTGGTCTGTTTACTCAGTGCTTTTAAAGGCTTCTTACAAATCGCATAGCAAAAGGGGGCTTTGATTTTACCCAGCCTCGCTTCATCAAATGCTTCTAAAGTACTCTGCAAGTGTTTTTACAATGAGATGAAGTCACAACCCAACACGAAAAAACCTTAAAGCTCTAGCATCTGAAAGACATTTTACAACATTCTCACGGAATTACCGTATATATTTTATGAAAGTACATCAAATTGTACATACTATACTTAATTATATTACATGTTTACGTATATTAATTACCATTTAACAAAAATATATATTAACAGATAGCTTATTTGTGGGTAATATTTAACAAACTGTGTGTTTTATGGATTTATTATGCAGGTAAATTTATGGTTACTCATTGAAAAAATATTCTCAATGCAACAAATATTCATTATTTTAAACATCATATCCGATTTTTTCTGCAAGTAAGCATCTTCAACTTTCATCAAAACGAGTTAAATAAAAGTAGGAGTATACACATAAAATTACTGAAATAATCGGAAATTTTATGTAAATTAAAATGTTAGTAAGGATTATTTAACAAAGTCCGGTCCGTGACGCAGTGTCAACGTTGTTGGCTTGCCGCCCGGGTTCAATTCTTATTTTCAGTCGATAAATCTGTGCGAAGGCATTGGTGTTTGTGTTGTTTAAAATCCCTTCCCACCTTTCTTATCTCAAAGAGCGACGCATAGCGAGAGCGATTAGCTAACCACTAGTCCTATCCGAGTCCTCGTATCCTTTCCATCCCCTACTCTCTTCGAAAAAGGAGAGGTTGAGCAACTGAGTAACAAGCGGTTCTCGTAGAAAAATATATGTTGAGTCCATATGCTCCAAGTTGGGAGTGGACATGGTTAAAAAAAAAACACAACCAATATGTATGCATGATAACTTATCGGTGAAAAGAGTCTCGAGAGATTGATGTGATTCAACTATAACAACAGAAAGATACCTTATTACTTAAATAAATGTCAATATTTCTTTACATATGCAGTTAAGATGATGTGAATATTTTAGTTTTTATTTTAGTAATACCACAAACAGAATTTAAGTCATATTCAAAAATCAGCATATCGTAAAATGATTCAACGCAAATAAAAATTGAGACTGAAACTTTGGTGATTCCGTATCGCTAATAGATGTAAATTAAATGAAACAAATATTAATTTAATACATTCGAACAGATCTCCTTTGTATCCAAGTAATAAAACACCA
Organism: Himalopsyche kuldschensis; assembly: GCA_028554975.1. Classification (NCBI taxonomy): domain Eukaryota; kingdom Metazoa; phylum Arthropoda; class Insecta; order Trichoptera; family Rhyacophilidae; genus Himalopsyche; species Himalopsyche kuldschensis. Next base: position 22,045,093 of record JAHFWI010000003.1, read on the forward strand.
AGTATCATGTTTCTTCGCAAACGCCAGAAAACCCTTAAATTGAAAATACACGTGGAACGTATTTGTTACTTTAAAACAAACATTGTGGCCAAAATATCCAATATCGTACCTTATCCGATGTTATTATTAGATTGAAATAATTTTCTTTTTCGAGACACGAAATATACGGTATCCCTTGTAAAAACATAACGGTCAAAATTGGCTATTTTCCCGTATAGCTTTATGTTTCGAATTTCGCTCGAGGGGCAATCCCGGGCATGGGAAGTAATTTGTGGCGACGATCAAATGAAAAAAAGCTTACATCTTGCTCCTTAGTGTGGAATATAGAAAGTAAAGTTTCGTGGCGTTTGTTCTGTGATATTTAAATAAGACTATTAAATGATGAGATTGTCTCGGTAGAACTAGCAAAATCTTCACCCCAAGTAAAGTTTTACTTCTCAAAAATTCAAATAAAACATTAAGAGACTCTGTTTTATCAGCATTTATATATGTATATTAACCGATTATTTCATAATTTAACTCTTTTTATTTATTTCAATTGAGACTATTGGGAGTTAATAAACTTATAAAGCTGAACTATGAATTACAAAGTAAAGTTACAATTATGATGGCTGACAAAGTTTTCAGTATTACCATGGAGATAGAAAAAGTCTTTAACTTTAAATGTATGGTAAGAACAAAGACTTCTCGAGAAGCATTTTAGCAGAAGACAGATAAAACTATGATAGTTGATAAGTGGTCCAATTTTTGAACAAGGTAAAGCTCATGTTGTTATTTTTTTTTTTAAATTTCAGGGATGAATTAAATGGTCGAAAAAGACCCCCAAGAAATATGCCATTTCTATATATATTTGTATATGCCATAATACTTGTTCATGAAAAATTAAGACATTGAAATTAGCAAATCGTTTAAGCCAGTCTATGTTTTAACACAAAAGAATCGTATAAATTGTTTGATAGCTATTTCGGCTTCATGTCACCGTCAGAACTATTTAAACTGATTGAAGTACATGTATTAAATTAAAAAGAGTACATACTGGCTCAAAAGGGATCGGCACTATAATTTAACTCGTTCTTAGATTCTAAATTTTATTGAAAATCAAACACTTCAGTTTGAGTTGTGATAGGAAATGGAAAAAAAAAACACGATAAGCAACTATAACGATTAATTATTAATAATTTGAATTATATTTCTATCATATTATAGTGAAGTCTTACCTAGTAGTAGTGCATTATAAATTCAACTTTATAACTATTACAATCTACATCATAACTAATCAGAAAAATATTGTGTAAATTATGGATATACGGTCACGGCACAGAATCCCAATCATCTTGATCTAAGCTCAAAAACTTTATACATACTGGCTTATAATTTTATGTTTTGACTTAACTCCCTGAGTTCTTGTGGATGATTATACAAAAATAAGAAATCAAAATGATTAAATCTGAAGAATATTACTGATTATTGTATGAGTTCTGAAAGAAGAATTTGTTTTTTAATATTAGCCTATATTAAAATTATTCTTTTTGTTTTAAACAAATAATAAACTTATGTCTCCATCTGTATAATATTATTATTTGTGTAGTTTGTGGTTGCATTTTTGCTCCTGTAAATTAAAACAACTCGATTTCATACTTATTGCGAAGTATTCTTTTGGATCTTCTATTACAATAAATTTAAAAATTAAATACGAAACATATCAAAGAAAATCGTAAGCCTTGCATTCATTTCATTTAATGTGATTATTTTTCATAAATATTTACAAAAATTCTGTCCCGTGACCATATATACATAATTTACCAAATATTGTTTTCTTATTAACTTGATAATGTCAAATAAAATATTTGATATTTCATTAACAATGCGGTTTTCTTTAAGATTTTTTCCGGACAAGTGCTCATTTTGAAAACGTCGCAAAATACTTTGTGTATGTATAAAAACTATTTGCGTCCAACGTACCGTCTCAGCAATAACAAGATTTCTCCATATTTTATATTCCTTCGGAGCATAAATTGGTATATCCGAATCTCTCGTCGTTTTTCGTAAGTTTTCCGCGAACTGTTTATAGAATAAGATAAAAACCGACGCAATACTATAAATATGATTTACATGCTCTCTCGGAAAATCCTCGATTTCCGCGATATTACTTGTCAGTCGTTTCTTTCGCCTTTCGAATTTTATTATGTCCCGAGGCCTTCAGACCGGATACGAGCCTGGCCTCATTTTTCGCTAGCGGAGTTCGTCAACGATTATACGATACTACTTCAGTTCGTTCACAATTCACCGCCGGATGTGCACCACTCGAATCATTTTACGACGTACATAATATATATTATACTGTCGATAGCTGTAACCCTGTGGTAAGAGCTCCCGAGACTTTGACATTAGAATGCTCGTTTTTAAACATATGTGATCTTGTAATGCCATTTTTGAGTAAAAAATATTTTTCAGGTTTGTTAGTGGTTCCCAGTGGCGAACGTCGATTTCATCTTTGCTGGTGCTCATGTTCAAATCTCAGTATGAAAATTTTTGTAAGTTGGATTTTTCGTAAGTAACATGAAATTAATGTAGAGCAACTGTTATAAAAACGCTCTTTAGAATTTATTTAGAATTATTAACCTTTTGCACTCATCAATGAATTATTTTTTTCCTTCCAGCAACTCCTCAATAGATTTTAGAAATTGATTGATATCACAGGTTTTACATATTTATTAGCATAGTAAATCGAAATACTAAAACATATACCAAATTATGACATGCTACAAACTTTAATTATTAATTCTATAGTTTATTTAAAATTAATAAAAAAATAATCATCCAACCATGTTTTAAAATTTTGAGCTAGACTCAACATAGGGTTGTAAGAGTTAAGAAGGTTCTTTGACAATCATAGAATTTTCAAAAACATGCTATTTTTTTATTTGAGCGATGAGATCTGGTGGTGTTTCTTTATATCTTTAGCATCGATAAGCATCGATTCGATATTTACGCGATGAATAAAATTTGAATATATATAAATTGAACTTACTAAAACTTTTCATAAATGCTTCGGATAAGCTCAATGAGATTTTTTTAAAACACTCAAATCAAACCAGCGAGGAAAAACATTACATCAATCTATAATTAATCAATATGTATACAATTTTATATTAACTATGGTAGGGCTTGAAGCAGAATCCATATAATCGCAAGACCAATGCAAGATCACGTACGTCTTTTTTTACCAGACTGAACCGAACTATATAGGATTGAATGGTACAACGCCTGATTCTGCCGTACTTATAATAGTTTTAAATGAACAAAACAGCTGACTGAGAATTGTTTGACAAAAATCACAAACCGCCTGGTAAAATTGTTCACAGAAGAAGTCTTACCATTCGAGGTCTTCAAAAATCATGGTAACGTTTATAGAAAAGGAAGAATGACGATCAGAGTTCAAGTTTTTATGATGATTGAAAGTCGTCTCACTCACTTCTTTCGAGGACAAAAGGAATTCGCAATAAATTTTGTTTTGTATTGAAATACGTATGCATGACTATTGCATTTCATTTCAGAGTATTATTACGTTTGTGAATACTCCTTGCTTTTTTACGATGTATGTATGTGGCCAACGTCAAGCACATATAAAAATAAACAATTTTATTACGGGCTATTACTTATGCATTCATTTTGAATACAAATTGAAAGTCTCATATATTTTTTTTTAATGTAGTAATATATTATACCCACTGAAAATCAACGACTAATCTGTTTTTTATTGAAAACAGTTTGCTAAGCTGGGTGTCCCGTGCACTTAGATTTTGTCATGCTTGTATCACTGAATTCAACCTTTCATTCAATCAATTATGGATTTTCATTCGTAGGTATGTATGAGATGTTTTCAACCCCTCGATGCCTGTCATTTAAGGCTTAAATTTGGGAGTAAAGACAAAGGGTAATTAGCTAACGATATGTCCATCCCCATTTTAATTTACCCCTCCTGGAAACAGAGATTTATAGAGGGTGTCTAAAAAGTACTTCTCGAATAATAATATGTTTGATGATACTCAATAAAGAATTTTTGACATTTTATTACAGAAGAGATACAAAATAGTTAAAAAATGTGAATTTATTACTCATAGAATCCGTTGATGTGAATACATTAGGTTATAAGGAGAATTTCATTAACCATTGGCTGTTGCCTGTCTGTCTGAACCATTTCGGCAATCAAAGAGGGATGAATATGAATATTATTCCAACAATATCATGTAATCAGACGTCTAGCAAAATAGTTTTCGATTCAAATTGGCTGCCTCATGTTGAATGCGAACCATTATGCGCAAAATCATGAAGACTCGAGAGAGTAAAGCGAGCTACAAACGCGCGGATATATTTTTATTTTTTAAAATGGCTTTGTGACAAGGGTGTTTTTATACATAGCATACTTGTTTCTCAATAACAAAATATAAAAATTGTGTAGGACAATGTACTGAAAGTGAGTTTATATCTTCCAAACAACATTCATTCCAGGCTGTGCATATTAATATTCTTTCAAATTGTTTAGTACTTTCAAAGCCATCCAAAAAAATCGTGTATCACCATGAAGTAATAACATTAATTTACTGATCATAAAACTTATTTAAAAGCTAAAAATAAATCAAAATAATTTTAAAATGCTCAGCAAAGTTACACGGTAACATGTTCAAAGCATTTTATTCATGTATGTTCTATAAAACTAGGATGGTGGAACAGAGAAGAAGATGTATTGTATACCTTGTCTACAGCAGTATATAAAGGATAAGTAAATGCAGGTTTAAACATAGTTCTGTCAATGGCGTAAGCCGAAATAGCAAATATATAAAAATCAACAAATATGCAAAATATTTTCTGTAGAATTAAAATACATTATTTTTTTTATCTTAGCATTTTATTCATTCCAATTGATAAGTGCTAGGAATGGTTATTGCAGATTTTATATTTATCATATATTTTTATAAATCTTTTCCTATAATGACATAACTAAGTAAGTTTTATGCAGCTGATTTGAGAAGTTAAAAAACGATGAGTACACTTGGGTCGTATAAACTGTCTTGCTTAAACAAATAAAAAAAGTGCAACAAAACACAATCAAAATTATTTGCCAACGCTCTTAAACTTCCACGATTATGTTCTTTTGAGGGAAAAAATCCCGTAATGTTTTATATAACATGCAAATATCTTCAGTCATCAAGATGGCACTTTCAGTCAGTCAAAAACTCAACAGTCATTTTTAATACTAGATAAAAATATGCACTAAAAGTAATAGAATCTTTTTTTGGGAACATCGTAATGGTCTGCGCTTTTTTCAAAAAGATTCTTAATGCAATCCCATAGATATATGTTTACCAATGAATTCCGTCTATCACACAATCAGTGCAACTCACATTTATGACGTGACTGTAGTGGAGTTGTGAAGAAGTTTCGAAACATTTGTTGTTTGTTTTTCACCCTGCGGTGTAGATGTCCGAATAGCGGATCGGTATACTTTACGAAAATGGATGAAATTCAAAATTTTACATTCGATATTCTCTATAAATACACTGCAGAAAAAACACTATAAAGGAATAATCACAAAGTCAAGTCCACATTTATTTAAAGGATTCGTTGCGTTGCATCTGTGATACAAATTTGAATACGCTTAAAATTAATTGATCGAATTGGCAATTACTTGGTAGTACTTCATTGTAACTGGGTTAGTTTTAACGTAGATGCAAGCTAAAATAGTTATCAACTATCTATTTCTATTATCAAATTAAAATGCAATGTTTTTTTTGAACCTTGTCGCTTACTTTACGATTCCATTTTTGAAAGACGTAAAACCGCGATATAGCTGCGCGTGTGTATGACAAACTAATGCGAAACGTATAGTGTATTTCTAAGAGTGGGGAGCCGGTGCCTTCAAGCCCGATATGGAAATCGCGTTAGATGTAGTCGAGTTCACCAATAAATAAGTGCGTCGCGTCAAAGATTCTCCGCCGCGGTGCAGTGTGCGCGTTTGGGGGTATCTTCGGCGTCGACGTCGGCGCCACCCAGACGCCTGCGAGATATAACACACTAAAAATTCAAATATTGCCAGTATCAAGACCCTGAATCATGACCGTACTCGAGTATACGCAATATATATTACTGTGAGGGGTCGACTACGACTACATGGCTCGAAGGATGTTTGAATTAATGCGGAAAATGAGAATACAACGGAAAGCAAATCGAGTACTCGTATTTCTCATACAATTTGTTACCCATAAATCTTATTTTAATATAGATATCTACTTCTTTTGTTAAAAAATACAATGAAGAAAATCATAAATCACACATTTTTAGCTGTGAATGCTTGATAAAAACTACATTATCGTATATCAAGATATAATGAAATAACTATTCACGGTAAGTCAAACATACTAAAACAATCTTACTGATCCTTGCATTTTTATAAGCTACTAGTATTGCTACCCGGCGTCGCTCGGACTAAGCGACTAATAATTATTTAATGTTATATCATTCGACATAATTATATCACAAAATCTAACATCCAAAATAGAGTTAAAATAAAATCACACACTTTATTTAATTTGATGACAGCCCCATTCTCACCCATTAAAATGTCCAAATTCAAGGAAAAAATCTAATTTGCTGTCAAAGAAATGTCAAATAATACCTTCACGTAAATGATAAACAGTATTATTAATAACAAAAGCCGGGAAAAGTTCAGTAGAAGACTAATTTATTACATTTTGACTAAATGTATTTGCCGATAAAAATTCAAACATATTTTCTTTCATATTCGTTTTTATGGCAACTTAATGAACAACAAAGGGAATTACAGACCCACAGACATACATACGCCGTTTCGGTTTTATATATAAGATTTGATTTTCAATAATTAATATTTACTGTGATATACTTACGTTTCAGAATATATTTTTAATAATATAAGATTCCAACATCTGGAAGTTCATAAAAAATATTTTTTCACTTTAAAAGTGTGAACTGAAAATTATTGGTGACAAAGCATTCAATTTAAATTTCAGTTGAAAATGCCCGCGATTTGCCTGGTTTTGCTTTTTAAAAAATATATGTGGAATAGTTATTATGTATTATTTATTTACTATTGCCTTTGGTTTTGTAACATAATAACAGATCAATGAAAATGTGTGATGGTGGTTTTAAATAATAACGTTTATCTAAAAGTTGTTTATAAGTATTCAGATATTGTTTGTTAAGGGATTGTTATCTTTCAAGTAAGGTTTTTACATACAAAACCAGGTTAAAGACCAAAAAGAGTTTAAAAGTTTCGAATTTTCTTTTTTAAGTCTTCTCAGTTACTGAGAGAGAGAGGAATGTTCAAATAAATGATACAAACCTGAATGTTAACTAAAAGCGAACGATATTTTATGAGTTGTCACAGAAAACGCTAAAGCATCACCACTCGACCACATCAACCGAAAAATATTGTTATATCGCATGACTTTAATCCGCTATATATACAGAATGAGCGAAAGCCTCCTAAAGCTTCTCATTTTCAGCTAGTAGACTGATAGGGTAAAGCTTACGAGTGCTGGTAATCATTGATTGTTGTAGAAAGACGATTAACCGATCAAAGCACAGGTGATTGGTTGAAGGTTATGTGGCTGTAACGCCAGAAAGAAGAAGAATAAGCTTAAATACCGCAAATTCTAAGCAATACGAATGCTATTTAACTTTTTTTTTGTATTTTATAAAGCGGAATAATTGCAAATTACAAAAAAAACTTTGCCATTTGACGTATATTATTTAAAACGAGAGTTTTATATTCTGAACGAGTTCATGTAAAAATTTGCATGTATTTCAAAAAAGGTATAAAACGTATTGTCCATTAAGGCGGTATTCATAAAGTTTTATAGTAGAGTCCTGCTCGAAGCTCATTTGTATTTAACTGGAATATTCATTTGAAAATCTAATTGTACACATTCCTTGAAAAAAACATTATACTTTTTGTTGTAATTTCTGAGAAAAACGAAAAATTTAAAGACTTTATTTAGGTTAGAAAAAGTAAAATTTTGCGCATAAACAATTTATTAATAATCGAGCATTTTCATCACATCATATAAAATGTAGTTTTGTTTTATATAATTATATTTTTCTTAAAATTGTTATTTTATAAATACATAACTTATACGCTAACATCTAACTTACAAAAAATAAGTAAAACAATAACTTTTTTTGTCTCAAGTAAATATATAAACAGTCCGTAGTGCAGTGGCAAACGTCGTTGGGTTCCGTGACGGACTTCACGGGATCAACTTTTCAGTGGATTAATCGATTCTGTTCGAATGCATGGGTGTTTGCATCATCTAAAAAATCTTCCCACCCATCCGTTCCTTTAAGCGGTGGGTATCGCGAGCGACTAGCTTACTATTTGTTTTATCGTTTATACCCCTACCCTCATCGAACTTTTTAGAGGTTGAACGATTGAGCAACAAACAATTCTATTAGACTCCACATTTGGAGCGGATACAGACTAAAAAAATAATTGAAAACGATTGATTGAGGATTTCGGCTGAAGGTGGAAATTGAATTTCAATATCAAATTTGTAAAGTTTGCATTTTGTACTTTTAGCGACAAAACTCACGGACAAATTAAAAAATTAAGCGATTCAACTTTTATATTATAAAAATTATGTACTTGGTAAAATCAATGAGTAGACATACTGGTAAAGCAAATTTCAATTATTACCTGACCATGAGCCAAGACCGAGCCTTTTGGTCGCTAAGTGGAGCCTTTACCACAAAGTCAGTTTTAAAATCGTTAATTAAAGTCGAATTTCTTTTTTAAAACAAAACAATTTAGATGTATGAAATTCGTTATACAACTCTAAATTGTCAGTGATAATAAATCGAATGATATTATGAAGAAATTATATTTGCAACGGCACTAAATTTCTACAAACGTTTACAAAATTACACGAACAGTGTCTTAAACTGTGATCACTAATCATCTCAAAACACCTGAACACCGGAGTAACTCTTGTTAGGTGTTCAAATTTATTTGAATATAAATCCCTATTAGAATTAATGCAGACCAGAACCATACAACGTATCGATACAATACAGAAGAGGGTATTTAGTAGAGACTCCAACTACTCGACTTCAAAATCTTATAATACTCGAGTACTCGAGTATACTCGAGTAGTTTCAGGTGTACCAAAATATAAATTATTATTTTAAATTTGTGTATATAAATAGATGATAAATAAATAAATAAGCTATATAAATGATTCGGAAATAAATCTTCATTTTATAAATTACGATTATTTTTCAAATAAATCGATTATCGAGTACTTGAAAAATGGGCGAGTATACTCGATACCCGAATTGGAGTCTCTAGTATTTTGATAGCAATCATATACAGCGGATATTTGAGAAAAATTTAATCTTTGCTTAAAGATTCGATGCTTGGTAAATATAAAATTCCAATTAATATCGTGTTAACATAATAAATATTTTACGAAAATAGCATTAAGTAATCAACTAGAAACGTTTGTAAATAATTTAAATGAACCGGTACAATAATAAAATCTGTTTTAGTAAGAAAGTAGATGTAGAATTGTCTCACCTCCTTGTTCCAGCAATTTCCACAACCTTGCATCTCGTACGACTCCACCAAGAAGGTTGGAGTGTCCAGTAGGATGATGACGCACTTCTAGCCCAACCCTCTTCAGGAAAAAGAAGGACCTGGAATTTTTCAGTGATATTAATAAAAAATGTTACGAAATTAAATATATTCATTTTTTATGTATGCATAAACACGCCTTTTTTACCATATCTGCTCCCAACTTTGAGCATATGGACTCCTCATGGATTTTATCTGAACATACGTTTTTTTCTACGAGGACTGCTCAGTTACTCAATCTCTCTTTTAAAGAGAGTAGGGATGGAAAGGATCGAGGACCGGGAATCTAACCCGGGCGGTCCGACACGGTAGCCAACGACGTTGACCACTGCACCACGGACCAGACAAGCACGCCTAGTAGGGCTTATCTGAACAGAAGTCTTCTATTAGAACTAGGTATAATTCAGCTGACCATATAGGGACTGGGCCTCGTGAGGTCTATAATAGAAGTCATCGACGTTAAAACTCGACCACAGACATGGCAATTGATAACATATAAATACTTCCATACAAACAAATACACTAAAAAATTAACAAACGTTAAATTGTTTTACATTTTATTTGTTGGCTTAAAAAAAGCGGCTACGTAGTAAAGTTGAAATTCTAATCGAGATGACACGGGTAAACCATTAAACCTCCGCCGACTTCTTCCAAATTATCATTTTGATATTGTCCTTATTTTTTCGAGCTTTCGCTACTTATACGACATTAAACATTAATTCTAAATGAATTTAGTGGTTACATTACTGGAAGTTTCATAATGTGAAATAGGTCTTTGACACAATTAAAGTAAATTTTATTTTTTAAACAATAATATTTGCAGATTATGAAACTTTATCACACGACATGAAACAACATACATTGTAATGTGAAACATCTTACTTGCGTATCATAAAGTATTGTTCAGAAAATCAAGGCTCATAATGTAGTAATACCGCGTGTACTGTAGTTTTAAAAACTCTCAACCTTCATAAAACTGCAATGGACTGGCCTTTTATAGCGTCTGCCAGAGACATGGCTAGTATACAAAGACTTCGCTTCTGCAAAGAGGGTAACAGGCGAAAAATCGTAGACAATCCATATCATCCCGATGGCTCCCAATATACTCACTTTGAGCTCACACTCCTTTCAAGGTGCGTATCCCAAAACATAATGGTAATAAATGCTCTCCGGTAATATGTTAGAAGTGATATCTCAAAAATCAGTTGTAATTGATTGAAAAGTTATAAAAAATATGAAAATATTTGGTGAAGTATTTTACTTAATTTAGAACTTTGACTGAAAGTGCTTGATGGAATTTCAATATCAAATTTAAATCGTTTGAATTTTGTACTTTTCCATGAGTTTTGTCTCTAAAGACCGCGGTTTCGCCTTTCGGCATCTTCAGGCATTTGAACTGATTGACTTTTGCAACTGTCTTAGTACATTTGTGCTCTTGAAATGCTTAAAGATATCGAAAGGCAAAACCCAAGTCGTTAGCGATAAAATGGGAAAGTACAAAATTTAAACGATTCAAATTTTACGCATAAAATTTTAAAGCTTCCAAGCTCCATCTCAGGTTTATCAATATTTAGATAAACTGGTGAACTGATCTCGATTTTAATATCATTGCGTCTTCAACGTATTGACCTGGAAAAATTCATGCTGAGAGCCGATAATATGATGAATATATCGTTTGCTCTATTTTAACTATGTCTATCTCATTTTCAGCAATTAATGTAATTAATTGGCACGCAAAAATAAATGAAATGCGCAAAAAATATTTAATTTTATTCAATTTCAATTTCAAATAAAACATTGCCTTAGAATATTGGCCATTCAAAATCAAGGGTAGATATTTTTCATTATTTGAACGAGAATTGTGCGATATTAAATACTTAACGGGTATTTTATACCACCATTACGATGGATAAAACGTTTAAATTTCCATGTAAATTTATTGCGTTTCCGAATAAGAAAATAGAAAGACGGCTGATGCCTGGGGGTGATTACTTGCCAAACTTATTACGGGAAAAGAGTTTTAAGACGAGTTCGTAAAGAGATTTCTTCTCGAAATTTTCATTTCATATACGGAATGTTCTTTGAAACGAAAGTTGTCAAAAAAATTCTAACCCACCCATGCTTGTTAAAACTCGAGCAGAAATTCACAAAGAATTTATAAATAAACCATGAAAACCCTCATGATTATTTTCGAATGAAACCGATATAAAAAAATATAATTCGAAAAAGTAAGCTCATATTAGCAAATATGTTAGAACCTTTATTTACTTTATATGATAATAAAGTAAGTAAACCCATGCGTAAATTTACGAATGAAGCATATGCCAGCTTTTTACGAGATACAATATTAATGACACTATTTCGTTGACTTTATATTACTGTTTTAATTATCAAGGAAAAGTATTGAAAGTAATTTTTATCATACTGGTAATTCTTAAGCAAAACAACAATCTACGATGAATCATTTGAAATAAAAATAAAAAAGTGTAATTTAAGACCTAATAAATTGTATAATGCATTTCAATTTTGATGAAAAAATATCAATCTTAACTGCCATTGTTAAACCAGAAAATTAAATTTTACAATATAAGATTTCCGTTAAAATCTAATTACGGTAGGAAATATTGCAAATGTGACCGCTAGGTTTTCAGTGACATTATGAAAATCATAAAATACCGTTTCAAATATAATTTATTCCACCATTCAGTAAAAAGGTAGAATCTTTTGTTTAAAACTTAAAAATGTGCGTGACTTGTTCTTAGGAACAAAGCGGTAAATTCGGAATCTTTAAAAGAATGCTTACACAATACTAAAACAATAACGCATTTTTTAAATATATATATGTTTTATTATATAAATTATAGATAGCTACAAATAAATTTATATAATTAAACATAAATATATAAATTTATTTGTAGATATCGCGTGTATTTTTCGGATTTTAATTCAAGCTATAGATAACTTTTCGTTGTATTTGTAGTCAAAAAACTCATTCATTTTGTCCCTTAATTACATAGATTTATTACATATTATGAGTTGTGGTAGCAACAACAAACAGCAGTGCTACTTAAACGTAGTTTGCGTTGATATGGCGAAATTACATACGTCACATTAAGTAGTTAAAAGGCATTTGTACTGGAGCTCTGACCACATATAATAGGAATGATGCCGTTGAATGTGATTTGCAATAACATATACAAAGCAATTTCTCGTAATACAATTAATAAAATTAATATATTTTATGGTAAGATTTCCTTACTACTATAATCATACACATAGTAATATCAATTATATATTAGTATATATTAGAAAAATGCAGTCAAAGTTGGACCGGTACATATACTACAGTATTGCAATTACAGACGTTTCGTGAAACTAGTCTTTAAAATTCAACCAATATCTTATATATAAAACCGAAACGGCGTATGTATGTATGTGGGTCTGTAATTCCCTTTTGCATTGTTGGTCATTAAGTTGCCATAAAAACGAATATGAAAGAAAATATGTTTGAATTTTTATCGGCGAAGACATTTAGTCAAAATGTAATAAATTAGTCTTCTACTGAACTTTTCCCGGCTTTTATTATTAACAATAATGTTTATTATTTACGTGTAGGTATTATTTGACATTAATTTGACAGCAAATTAGATTTTTTCCTTGAATTTGGACATTTTAATGGGCGAGAATGGGGCAGTCATCAAATTATGTCGAATGATATAACATTAAATAATTATTGGTCGCTTAGTCCGAGCGACGCCGGGTAGCAATACTAGTTAAGTATAAAAGAGAATCAAACTATAATTTGGTAACATAAAAAAGAGGATAAAAAGAACATGACGGAATTTTATTTGTTTCTTTTTATTGAATCAGTAAATGAGACTATTCCTTATTTGTTTCACTTTTTAGAATCAGTCATAAATTTGAGGCGCTCATATTTACAAAGCAGTCTTGTACAAGTATCAAATTTGTGATTGAGTGTATATTCGGTTTCCCAGGCGACAATACTTTCCCGAAATTCGTAAGTTTTCTTCACGAGAAAACTAAGTTTGGAAACTTGACTCGGATATTGGCTGCTAAACTAAGTATTTGTTACGCCAAAAGAAAGCTAACGAAATCACAACTGTGCGAAAGAATAAATTGAGAATCGATACTGGTAAGAAGTGACAGATTCGCATAATTTACAAAAAATCGCACAATATTTTACAAAATTTATGGATTGGAGAATCTTTCATTAAAACATTTTTAAAATACAAAGGAAACAAAATTTTGTTATTCAATATACAAAGTAACATCGTTATTCGTGTTTAGCTATTTTTCATCATTTGTAATATCTTTAATAATAAATACAAAATTCTCCTTTTATACATTAATAAAATTTTATGAATTATATCAACAACTTTAATAAATATGGGTTTCTTATGATTTTTCTTTTTTGATAGTGGCACGTGGTAGTGTAACAATGTACGCCCCAGAGTGGAGCATGTTGACTTCTGATAGAGCTTATTTCAACAGAGATTGTTCTACTAGACCTGAATATCAGTCGTATTATTCAGTCACTGAGCTTGCCTTTATCGAATAGGGTAGAGCTCGAAGAATAAAAGAAATACAGGATTTATGGTATAGTAATAACTTCCACAAGTGTGTCCACAGAGCACCGCAACTGAAGTAAGAGATTTTGTTCACTCAACAGCGCACCCTGTATATTTATTTTCATCTATTGCTGCAAATTAATTAGATCATTTCTTCATTTACTAAAAAAGCATTATCTAATGATTAAAAGGAAATCCGACGTGTAAGAAACAATCAGTTCTCTAATGTATCTTCTTTCATTGATTTATAATAATATATTATCGTGGAAGGCTTTCTGCAACATCAATTATCCCTTTTTAACCCATGACATGTGCGCCTTTATTTTTCTCGCTGAGCTACCCGGAAAGTTGCCAACTTTTCCACCAACTGTACTGCCGAAAATAATCGGTTGACTTCGGAACTCGATAGACATTTTGTTTAAGAGCATGAGATTTCCGACACATGCGGTGCAAGAAAACATGCCGGAGAGCTAAACTTTGGCAAGAAGCTAATTGCTGGAATTAATTTATATGGCAATCTCGGCGTCGTTCAATGGAGAAAATAAATCAGTACAAAAAGAATTGTGTATCCCATTGCTAGAGAAAGATAAACAACACATAATTTGCAATAAATTTCTTAACAATTTGCTTTGATTGATAAAAAAATACAGTGCACTCATATTGTATTGTTCTCTAATGCATATATTTCTCGCGTTAATGGCTGTTTTTTACTGTTTCATCTTTTTGCTATCCTTTGATAGTTCCGTCGCAATTTTTGGCTCGATTGATCATTTCTGATCGACGTTAGTATTTATGCTTAAAAGCATGTACTACCTCATCTACCTTCTATAGCTGTCGTATCGAATCATAATCGAGGCTGCAAGTTTGCACGACCGTAATTTTGTTTTTATACTTGCATGTTTCCACTGCTGACTCACTCATTCAAAAGCACAAAAAACTTGATTGAATACCTTGTGGTAATTATACTTGTCACATCATACATATTAATGGAACCAATAATAAAAATAAACATTAATGATTCAATGAATTTGATCGAAGATTTATATCTATGCGTTTTGAGACTTTTCCCGCATTCATATTTTTTAGAAGACCCATTAAAAGGTTAAATTGTTATTCCAATGTACCAAATATGACGCGTGTTGACTTTATTCGGATATCAATAAGGTACCGTTGTTTTTGTTTTTGAAAGGAATAAATTTGAGTATTTCAAATAGTCATTAAAATATTGCATAATTTTAGATGACTTTCTGTATCAGATCAAACTCATATGCTTTGTTCAAAATTAGATATAATTATATATATAAACACTTGACAAGTAAGCTCTATGTACCATATTACAACGATCACCAACCATTAAGAACTGACAAGCAAAAACCATTTTATTGTATACTACCAATAGTCCACAACTGTTGACATCATGTCTGATAATATAAACCAAATGTTCGTTATCAAGAGTTTTGCGATGAATTTTACTATTAAAATTCTTACCGTCAGAGCACTATGCGACGTGTTCATTTTAGATGACATTGATAATCACCAAAGGTACCTCTGTTTCTTGTCTACTATAATGAGTTTTCTCCATTAGGATAAGAAATAATAAAAAATCCCGTATATCGCAAAAGCACGTTGATTAGATTTATTCTCATGGGTGTATTCCGTATATGATATTTATGAAATGCGATATCAGAGTAGACGTTATTATTGATCAGATGTATGTTGCCATTATCGTATTATATAATTTATGATATTGACTGAAACAAATATTTAGAAATACCTAGGTATTAAATCTTTGAGATGAGATATTTTATTTTATAACTAATATTGAAAATAGTATTTGAAAATATGAAACCTTGGTTCAATATTAATTCATTTTAGAATAAAAATATGTTAAGGAACAATTAATATAAATCTTATGTATCCATGATTATTAATATTTACGATCTTACATCATACTACATGAACAAACAAAACTCCAGTTTAATATCAAGTCAAGAAAAAATCCTGGTAAAAATCGAACATTTTTGATTACTCGCACTGAAGAAAATTTGTATTTTATTCATGCTATGAGACTTCGTCGAAGGTTATTCTTTATCTGTATTCAAGTATTACATTTCTTAATAATATGCGAACCATACTTTTTAATGACCGAATTCAAAAAGGATTTACGTTGGAAAATAATCGTACAACTCAGAACTATATATAACATGTTAAATTCTAAATTCGCTATATGTTTCCGGTTCTCACCTTTACTGATTGATAAGCAATCAGCTCTCACACAACTCCTGTCAAGATACTCCTTCAAAAAAATGTGGACATAGTTACAAAAAAAATGCTTATTCTTTTTTGGCAAAAAATAACTCACATAGAGAGAGGAGAAAAAATATCGTAAACATCGCCTCATCTATTTCGTAATATTTTAAATGGTTATGTTATTTCTATTGACATCGTCAAACAAATATTCTTTATTAATTATTGCTTAACTAAAAACCAAAAACCATGAGTGCTACATTCACATTTTAAGCGTACATAATTAACGGATACAATTATATTTTGATTTTTTCGTCAATGATTTGAATACAGTTTTATATTATACTAGTATTGCTACCCGGCTTCGCTCTGACTAAGCGACCAATAATTATTTAATGTTCTATCATTCCCAAAGAATTACAGACCCACAGACATACATACAGACATACATACATACGCCGTTTCGGTTTTATATTATATTTTTATATGCAATCAACCATTCGCTTTAGTTAAATGCAAATTTTTATGCAAAAGTATGTAATTAGATTTGCGTGAATAATATTCTACAAAGCTTTCATTCCTTCCGTCTGCCGTGCTAAGCCAACTAAAACAAATAAAACGCATAGAACATTATTAAAAGGGTTTCTTATTTCTAAGACTTTGTTTTTAACTTTTTATTAAGCTTACTTAAACAGGATGTAAAAGACTTTCAAGATAATTTAGAAGTCTTTGTTAACGTTACACAGCCGAGTAAAAACTGTTGAAAGCTGTTTCATCAAAGAATTTTTTTCCAGACAAGATGATCGGTTATAACATGAAGTAAAGAATGCTCAGATGGTGATTTTATAGTTTCATCTAGAGCTTTACGTTTTTAGTTAGTTCTCACACACAATACACTTCAATAAATTAACGAAACTTTGAATTGAATTATCTAAGAGTTTAATTAAGCTTTTTCGCAATTTGATAAATATTTATAAAATTGGTACGTTTTGATGTTGTGTCTTTGATAAACATTTATATGTTGATGCCATTGATTGCAAGTGTCAGAATCTTATTTTTTTATTAATATAATTTTACAAAAATGAAATTATATGTTAAAATTCAATAAAATAGACAAATTGGAATTTCCTACTGTAAATAATATTAATCTATTATGTATAAATTTATTCAAGCAGCAATACATTTTATTAATAATTATCAGTAATGTGTAATATAGAAAGTAGAATAATAATCTTTTTTTCTTTAAAATTGTTAAATACAGCTTTATCATCAGATCATTTGGATTTTTTATAAATATTCTGAAATAGTTGTAGGTATCCCTGATATCGAAACCGACGCAATTCCATAAATTGACAAAATTTCCTCCGATCGCACACGCCATGCATTTTCAATATTCGAATAAATAGTTTAAATATTTAGATATGCATTTCGCATTCACCCCTACATCGCATTCCATTGTCGACAAAATGACCCCTGTTTCCGCAACGGATGTGGAATTTACCGGCAAATATTGCAGTTTCCTGTGATGGCCGGCCGGACACGCCGCAGGACTGCCATCAACTCCGCCTCTACTGGCCGGTATCCTTTTCGGCAACAACACAATTTCGTGCAATTGATAGTCGATGCGGTCAGAAGTACAGGGATATGTAAATTCAGCGTTATATTGATCTGCCGATACGGGCACTACCTCAATTACAATAGTTTTCAAACGGCAATAACAATTGATATAATAAAAAAACCTTATCTAAATTTCTTCATTATCTAAGAGTCTTCAACGCTTTGAAGCTCTCGTCAAACTCAACCGCTTGGCCAAAATTCCCTACCGAACAAAAAAAATCATGCATCGATTTTTCAACGGAAGTACATATCTATATCACAAGACACAGGCATCTGTTAATTTGTCATTCATTTCCACCCACTCCTTGCTCCACGTTATGTTACCACGTAATTGAGATAGAGTAAGTAATTGGCTGCTATTCCTCGTCTAACCTTATCTTTTATCGTATCTGTCTCTGAAAAGAGATTGAGATTGTGAAAGAGAGAGAATTGAACGAGTGACAACCCACTTCGTCAACTCACTATTTTTAAAACGCTCTATTTTGGGCTTTAAAAATGTTTAGCTGTATAGTTACTGCAATAAACAATTTAAGTAAAAAAGCTAATTTAACAGTAATAGACTGAATGTTTTTGTGATGATAACTTTTTCTAATCAGCTATTATTTTGCGATGTAATATCGTTAATTTTGCGTTGAATCTCAGTAATTCAGAATATTGCAATTTAACAATTTGTTGGTTATAATATATTGCTCTTGGAGAAATGTCTGCTTTCAACTTGGACTATACAGACTTGACAATGCATTTTATCTCAACACAAGTTTTTTCAACGATAACTGCTCACTATTCAGTTACTAAGCCTTTCTTTTTTTTAAATGAGTAGCGATATGAGGATAAAACTAAGGAATGGAACTCAAATCCGTGATCTTCACACGCATAATAAAGCGTGTGAAGATCACGGCATTAATCCAATATGAAAACGTTTTTGTAATTCTAATCGTTATGTGCATATTAAGGATATGTCATATTTTCTGTACATACCAACTGTTATAGTCATTTATTATTACCACAACATTTCTAAGTAAATAGTAAATAAAAATAATAAAACATTTTTAGTACTTATTCCACATACAATTTATTGGATCAGTACCGGCTTCGCTCATGGCGATCATTCTCAACTGCGATGTCAATGCTATGAACTGACAAGGCTCGCTATGAGCGAAACCGGTCCTGATCCGATATTTTTTTTTGTGGAATACGTACTAAAAATGTGTTATTATTTTTACTATAATGCCATTCCACTAAGTATTGACAGTGAACACCTTAAAAGTAAATAGTAAATAGTAGAATGCAAGGATAAAATTAAAATCATCTATGATCTGTGTAAAAAGTACATATATAAATTTCATGCTTCCGTTCTTTATGATATTCATGTATTGAAAATTATGCATTTGTTATTTATGCAGGTATGAATATATGGATAACGATCCAAAGCATTTACGCCTAAGAATGCCGAAGAGACCTTTCAGGAATTTTCAGTTCGTTTTTACTGAAAAGAATTCGAAACCAAAAACTAAAGCCCTATAAAAACAAAAGCAGGAATTTCAGTCGCAGTGGCGCAGAAAAAATAAAGATTCTTATCTAAAAGGCATAAAAAAACTTTTGAAAACTCGTTTTAGACATTCATTTCACTAAGTACCGGCTTAACTTTTTATAAATTTCATTATTAAGCTTCCAGATACAATGATATTTTTTATATTATATCAAATTACTTTTTGACTGTAATAGGAATTTTAATACCTTCGCGAGAAGATTTTGCTTTAAACATCGGAGCATACTTTATATAAATAAAAATATTTCAAAAAAGATTTAAATAGAATAAAAAAAGTCTCAAAAGCTTGTTACGCTCCAACAAAATTTAGACAGAAAATATTCAATTTATTAAGTATGTAAACTTCTTTTACGGACTAATAGAACATTCCAAAAGTTTTTTTATTAGATATGCTTATAATTAAACTAATCTCACTAAAATACGACAAAGAAAAAATAATAAAGTAAGGAAAGATATCCTAAGACTCAAGATGGAATTTCAAAGATTTTCTGATATTAATATAAAACAATGGAACAATATTATAATAACAGTAAATTGGCTTTCCAGTTTCCTTATTGAAGCTGATTTGTATATTGTCTCTATATGGCTTTGAAAAAGTAGATAAAAGAAAAAAAAATCACAATACATGCTCTTAATCTATCACACATTTTCTTAGTATTGTTAATGTTACAAATATTTTCTATTATTTATTATATTATAATGTATTCTGTTAAATGTGCTATAAAGAGCATAAAGTAATATTTATTTCTGATATAATTGCATCAAATTACTATATGTATGTCTTCGAGAAAGAGATGAGGACGACACTATTTGTTCAAGATCATTAATAAAATGAAAAATGTGCTTGACCTGACAAAAGAGCTGCGGATTAAAATATAAGAATACTCATTGTGATAATTATTTTGATTTTTTTTAAACTTTCATCGTATCTTGTAAATTCCATAGGCGATTGTAATTTCTTAATAAATGATGATGAATTTTATTTTTTTGTATTCTATCAATCAATATTTCAACTTAGTTGTAGACAAACATCGCAAAGATAACAAAGGGCGTATATCACGAGAGCATTTGTTTTTATGGGTGTTAGATAAAGCACAAATTCTGAATATTCGACAAATGCTTGAAGTTCTGATATCGGTTGATTGACGTTCCCACTGGCGCGAAAGCTGCCGTGAGCTATAATACGCAACGCAAAAAAGCCCCTTACTGAAGGTGAGTAGAGATATCACTTGTTCAAATAGATGTGTTATTTAACTCTATATAAAATTTTCGACAAAAAATACTGATCCCTTTTTGTGAGGACAAAAGTTTCTGCGTAAATGTATTTTCTCAATTCAAAGACAGTGAAAAACTGTGCAGAGACATAAAGATTTCAATATAATAACACTATTTTCTTGTACAATAATAACAATGAGAATTTTAAAGGAATAAAAATACAAATTTTCATAGCTCAATAATAATCAATATACTCATACATCAAATACAATTGTCTTAATCATTCGCATGTTTTCTGGATGCAAAGCTGCACAAGTGTGAATTTTAGCTATGCGTCATAGTTTTTAAAAAGTGTTATAAGAGAACATAGTATTGCTCCCTGTTACAAAAAAATACGGTGATGAAGACAACTACCTAATTATTATATTAGATAAATACTAATGGAAAATTATAATCAGCCTTCATTAACATCGCTCCACAAATGTATTTTTTGTATTATCAAATTAGTCGAAAATATCACATGACAAAAACCATTTTATAAATTATCATTCTTTACTATTATGAAAATAATATAAAACAAAAACAAGCTTTTGAGACTGAAAATGCATATCTTTCATATAATATAAAACTATTTAAGATTCAATATTTTGCAAAACCTTTTTGAGCGGATTCATAAAATATCGAGAAAAATTCTCAACTTCAGCGTATTTTATTATATGATCCATTTCCATAATATGATTTCACGAATTAAAAATATTCAGTTTTTTTTTTATATAATTTAATGTATAAAAATTTCACACCAAAGAAATTAGGAAATCGCTGAGAAGTAATTTTTAATATGGCAACATAACTAGCATCAAAAGTTACAAAACTTTATTATTTATTTCTTAAACTTAAATCAACTAAATAATTCAATAAAAGTTTAAGTTCTGTGTTATATATTCCTATTTTGATTCTTAACAGCCAAATGTAAAAACAAATAAAACAAAAGAATAGATTTCAGAAAATTTTTGTCAATTCTATTTGACAGAACCGTGCTCTTTTTTAACATTTTTTGTGAATTGCCATTGAACATAAGAGATTCACCGAAAAAAGACTTACAAAGGTGAGATAAAATACCTTCCACAACAGAACAAGTAATGCCAGCTGGATTGATCCATTGCTCACCTTTTTTTAGATTTCCTATAGGTTTTGTTGCTCTGATAGAGGGATGATTCAAGCATGAAATTGCGGATGGGACCGCATCAAGCGTAAAAATAACTTGTTTACTTTGCCGCTAGTGAAATCCCAGAATCCAAAATAACGGATGGCTGCCACACAAGTGCTTTGGACCTCTTGCGTGACGGGTCAAAAGCTAAATAAGCCAGATTTCAAAAATAAAATACATCAGATAGGTATATGGCAAACTTACAACGTAGATGCAAAAGTCTACAATTACAATTTAGAATTCTTTTCCCTTGTATCGTTGTTTTAACAAAAATGAAAAAATACTTTTGACAATGTTAATTCAGTTTTTTTATTTTAAATGATAAATTTAATTACATACTTGAAATAGTGTATGAACCTAATAATAAATACTGGCTTAAATTTAAACAAACGACAGCCAAATCAAGGACTGTTAAAAAAATGTTTTTGTAAATTTCCTAAATAAAAAATGATGATATTTTCTGCATTAAAAATCTTCTGCTTTTTAAAATAAAATAATGTCAGTTGAAAAATGTTGTTTTACAGATAAAGCATAAAACATACGTATTTGTATTTTATCATGTCTTTTCGAACCTAATGCAAAAGAGTAATTTTTCATTTAATGAAATCAAATCTTTTTTGTTGTCAACGGAATAAGCTAATGTATTGAGTTTATAATTTCAAGCTGAAGAACATCTACCTGTTTTAATTTATGTAGCTTAAAAACACAACTCTCTCCTATTCTAAACTATTCTTTTGTCAAAATATATATAGTCAATACTTATTAAATGCATATTTAACTGATATTTTTTGAATGAATGAATACAAATATAAGCGAATATCAATGAATCATAAAATAGTAATCGCGATAAATGTTCTAAGACTTTTGTTTAACCTGGTACGGAATCAAGAGTTTTAGTCGCCGAATGGATTTTATTATGCACCCGATCGTGAAAATAGGGTGCTGAGATAGTGAATAGTTTTCAACTTGTGCATTCTTAAGCCAATCGCCTAGCCAATCGCCCAAATTATTCTTTATTTGAAAAAAGAAGAGGGTTATTGATTCCATAAGCAATACTGTATTAGAAATTAAAGCGCCACACAGCGGATGCGGGAAAATTATGCAGTTATCTCATTTGTGAAACATTTTAACTTCCGAGGTATTAATATTTTGACGTGTGGTTGCAAAGCTCATTAAATATGAATACTTGTTAACTACGTATCATACAGTTAAACCGCCTGCTTTATATTCCATTGGAAACTTTTTAATTAGGTGACTGTCACAGCACTTGTGAGATCTTTCTGCTCCACTTTGCGAGAGGCTGCTGTAAAAATACTGAAAACTGTTCGTGAAGATCTGCAAAGTAGTACGCTGCACAGAACACTTCATTATACTTACAAGAATAATTTATATCAAGTAAAAACAAAAGTTAAATTAAGTGAATTTTGTGTGAGCTAAAACTCCAAACTGAAAATGTATACCAGGAATATTATTAATAAGGAAATGTTAATTATGAAATCTCGGTAATATAAGCTAACTTATAGGTACAACGTGAATTATTAACATCTCATAGACGATATTATACACACAATATTCGCAGAATTTATTTGTATCTATACATTTTAGATATAACGTGATTTATATATGAAAAAATATTAACAGATCTATAATATATTTATTTTAAAGCTAGCTGTGTATATTACAAATTACTATTAATGCCCAATGTTTTTTGGTAGAAACACTTTCTCAGTAACATCTTCTATGTTAATGTTAGGTGCTTGTTGTGGCAACATTTTGTATTGATATTATATCCAGTTTATGTGCAATTTTTGTAACTCAATTAATATAATATTTTAAGAAAATAAATAAAATAGTTAATTCTACGAAGAATTGTTGGTTGATTCAATTATATTGCGCGGCCTTAAAACCCGAGAAAAGAAATCACTCAAAAAGACTTGGAAATATGTTTTTATTCCTTGGCCGATAAAAGAGTCTTCATTTACAGGGATAAACGTCGGAAGAATCGCCTAGAGGGGTGAATATACTCAAGTTTGTATATTTACTTTCATTTAAAAATTATATTTCAAGTTTAATTTTGTTTCAGCTTTTTGTATGATAATTGTCACATGCATTACATATTGATATTTCATGTATTCCCTTTTTTACAATGTGAGTTCTATCAATAAAAACTCGTTACCATTTTCAATCATTAAAAAGCAGCTGTTAACAAAAATATATCTGATCTCTGTCTTTCAATTAATTAACGTTTACCGCACCTTTATTGAAAGATATCCGTTGATTTTTTTTGGTATTTCAAAATACTAAATAAATAAATTTGATGGTTTATTAAAAGGGATAATTTTAAAACGATTGACTTGTAATACGATAAACAAATATTCTGACAAGTGTGTTTGTAAAGGCTTCTTGTATTGAGCTATCAAATAAATTTGTTTGTCGCGCACTTAATTTAATAACAGGCCTCACAAAACAAAGTATCGATAAGTTGCTCGCATAAAGTCTGCAGTGAATCAGTTTACGGCCCCTGACCTGAGGTTGTCAAACTGCTTTATTATAAAATTCAACAAATAACGATACACACCACACAGACGAGATTGGGTTGTCGTTATCCGCGGATAATTGGTACAAAAAGGCCTAAAAGCATATTCATTTCAAATCTAGATCAAATTTAATTACTGGTTTTTCTTATGTATTTATGTTACTTTTATGTAACTTAACAAAGAAATAAGAAAGGCGTCCAGAAGAAATGTGCTTTGCCTTATTATTTTAGGAAACAAAACGAAATTTACAATAATTCATATTTGTTTTTTCAGATATCATCGCTCCCACTGTTCTGAAACATAGTGGTTCACTTCTATGGGCCCGTCACTAGCAAGTCGATACGATTCTATACAAAGTATAAAAATATTAATTTGAAAGAGAAAATATTTTCCTGATGAAATGATCAGGTCAAATAAATCACATGGTTTCCCTACAATAAGCTAATATGTTAATGGATTCCCAATTGTACTAAAGATGAACCTTAACAATTAATTCTGCAAATTTGACGCATGTGAGCTCATGATAAAGCATTAATCAGATGAGTTTTTATGTTGATTAGATTAATCGAAATTTTCATGGATCTATTCATTTTGCATTTTGACCCAATATAAATGTTCTATTCGAACGACCTCTGAGCTGAAATATAATACGTAATTATAACGAAATAAAAATAATTAAAGAACGCATACGAATATTGACTATCTAATATATTGAGAGAAGCTGACTAATTAAGATTAAATAGCATATATATTTCTCACAAATAACAAACATAATTGTTAAGTCAACATGAACAAGTTAATAACAGATTATCAAACACGATTATCTTTCCAATAGAAAAGCGAAACTTTCCGGAAAGAATGTTAGTAAGTTACTAAACAAATGATTTATGTGCAAAGTAAGAATGACTCTGCAACCATTTGATTGTATTGCTTGAACTTATGTAAGTTTAAGCCTTGGTAAACTGTTAAAAAAAAGCATGAAAGTTAAAACGAATCTTGGTAATTTAAGTTTCTTGTCGGTAAAATTTAGTGGAAATAATATTCATTAAACAGTGAATAGTTAATAAGTGTTTACCACTTGTCACCTAAACCTGATGTTAATAGAGAATATATTTAATTTCGAAGCTAAAAATATATGTATTACATTAAAACCTTTTGATTTAAGCTGAATCCAGTTTGACAATGCCAGCCTTTAAGCGTATAGGGAATAAAATACCGTAGCAACCCTTCACCTGACTGATTCCACCCTTCGGAGTAATCCAATCCACGTGGGGAGCTTAAGCAAAGCTGTGGCGCAATCAAAAAGGGGGTGGTTTTGACTGTAGAGGGAACGCAGGCCTTTGTGAGTGGATTCAGCGATGAGTTCCGCATGAAAATTTTACTGGATTCGTATATTATTTCAATAGGACTGCATAAGAGCGTCAAATTCGGTATTTACGTCTCATACTACTATTTTTTTATGTCCGTTTTTGAGTGGTTGGATATTTTTTTAAAGCTCATGGACCATTTTGTTTTTACATAAAGTTAAGCTCAACTTGTCAACTGCCAGCTATTTACCTGTTTGTAAATAAATTGACTCAAACCACATAGTTTTATCGAATGAATGGTAAAATATCTTCAAGTGAAGAATCATCTGCAATGCTCTACTAAATAAATCTAAACAAATCCTTTAAGTTTTTTCGACAAAATTTATGAAGTAGATTTCATATTTATGCTATGTATTGTATATTTATATCAATTGAAAATGTTCAAAACAGTTTAAAATCATTATAAATACTG
This sequence comes from Himalopsyche kuldschensis, assembly GCA_028554975.1. NCBI lineage: Eukaryota > Metazoa > Arthropoda > Insecta > Trichoptera > Rhyacophilidae > Himalopsyche > Himalopsyche kuldschensis. The sequence continues at coordinate 22,071,503 of JAHFWI010000003.1, forward strand.
TGGATTGTTCTTTTTAAAGTAGATATTTTTTTTTTTTTAATAATATTTTTTATAAAAAAAAATATTTGGCATTACAGCTTACGCCAATGCGCCAAATATTCTTAATTGTAAAAGTCATACGAGATTAACTCGATGATAAGTAATAAATCAGTTGTGCACAAAATCAACGATAAATTACATACACCCAGCCCAAGATATCTTTTTTTTCAATTGAAAAAATCTGACCTTGCCGGGAATTGAACCCGGGTCTCCAAATCGCTAGGACAAAGCTCTTGCCACTAGACCACAGGGACCGACAATGTGTTTCCATGAGAATTTATAGTGAACACTTTTAAAACGATGAGTGTGTTCTTATTTATTTATTTATTTATTTATTTATTTAATAAAAAGCAAATCATGGCATTACAGCTGACGCCAATGCGCCATGGATTTGACAAATATAAATACATGCATATATATATATACATACATACATGTAAATATATAATAAAAATCACAAATTAATTAAAAATTAAAAATAAGATGAAAATTACAATAGTCATAAAAAAACAGAGGAAAAAATATTATTAATATCACATTAGAAATTTTCAAGGCAGTCAACCGAATGAGTTCTGACAAAATCAACTTTTATTCAGAAAATATAGTATTCGTCTGAACTCACTCACGTCAATATGAAATATGTCGACATCCGAAGCAATGCCGTTTAAAATTGTTAAAGCTCTTCCCAGTGACATTCCCATTGGCAGACTGGTTCTACCCCTTGGAAGAACAAACAACTCATGTTCACGATTCCTCAAAAATTATCAGGGACATTCAATTTAACATTCTCAAGAATGGTGGAATTCTCATTTTGGCCTCGGATAAGTCGAAAGAAATATGTGGCCAGGTACATTTCTCTTCGAGTATTCAAACTATTGAACGTGAGCATGCCTAAAAAGAAAATCGGTTGGATAAAGCCATGGGTAGTATCCGTATGTCCTCAAATAGAGAATTCTCAAAAACTTCTTCTGAACCCTCTCCACCATAAGAACATATTTCACAACTCTTGGGGCCCAAACAATCGATCCACTCTCAAGCCGGCTTCGAACTAAAGAATTATACATTAGAATCAAAATTTTTACTCCTGGAAAGTCCTTGGTAGTACGGAGGATAAAACCCAACATTTTCAATGCTTTATTACAAGTAGTCTTAATGTGATTATTGAATGTAAGTTTGCTCTCAAATTGTACGCCAAGATCTTTAACTGATGAAATCCGCGAGAGAATTCGGCCATTCATTGAATACCGACAAAATAATACTCGTGATCCCCTTGTAAACGATAAAAGATTGCATTTATCAATATTAAAATCGAGTTTGTTACATCTTCCCCATTCTATTATATTGTCTATATCAGACTGGAGACGGTGACAATCATCCAAGGTGACAACCCTTAAAAAAAAGCTTCAAATCATCAGCGAATAATAAGAACTTTGAATTTTTGATGACTTTTACGATATCATTTATAAATATAGTGAACAGCATTATAAACATGTTTAAATAGCTTCTGTTATTTAATGAATAAAATAAACTTATTTAAATATTTAACAATGTAGTTTAATAAATATAATCTATAGTACTGCATACTAAAATTTCACATTTCTTATATGACATAGGTTAAAAAATCCGGATAGTACGATTTTTAAATTGAATTCCAAAACCAGTCATTCCAACAAATAATTGATAATGGGAAGAGCTTTTACACTGTTAAATATACTTCTTCAGATGTCGGCATATTCTGCGTCGACGTGAGTGAGTTCAATCGAGTACTATATAAATAAAATAAAGTAGATATTATCTACGCTTCCTTCCATGTCGTAGACTTTTCTACATTGCAAAATCGATGATCATATACATAGTTGTCATAATATACACACATATTGTATAAATTGAAATAAATACAAACTTACACAAACAATTAATACATAGCCAAAGTCATCACATAAGTAAATAACGACTAAAAAGTATTATTTAAAACAAATGTGACAAAATTATTTCGCTTCATTTAGGAAACTTGAAATTTCAATATATTTTTGTTTAAATATAATTTCAGCAGGAAAATTTCGTCGATTAGAGGGTCAGTATGATTGATTGCATAATTTATTTGGAGATTTTAATTTCCTTCGGGACGTAAGATTACCGTTTTGTGATTTGATTTATTAACAGTGTGCTTTGTTTTCATAAACGTCAAAATAACGAGAAAAACTCTTAAGGGATGAAAGGTTTCTAATTCATTGGACAGACATAAAATAGCCCACGTATAAGAAAAAATGGTAGAACCATCAATTACGCTCAGACTGAATATGATTTATTTATTATTAATTACTCATGAGATTTCGATACATTACTTAAAGTTGAGAGATGGCATCCATTAACGGCAAAGTGTTACTTTCGGTTTCAATTTATTAGATTGCAATTTTTATACAAATTTTTTTGAATCATTATTTTTAAGCATAGTAATATAAAAATATTCGTGAGATACATAAAGAATTATACTGTACCTTAACTTAGATAAGATTATGTGAATGCTATAAATAATGTACTTTATGTGTTCTTTTAAATTATAAAAACGAAGGCACTTATTCTCTTTGTGATTATTTTTAAATGCTGAAAATAAAGCTTTGAAAAAAATTGGTTTAATCGATTTTATATACTGGTTTTTACTCTATAATCAAGGTTATTGGACAGAGACTTCATCAAAACATTGTTATTATTTCGGAAGAATAGTTCAACAAATAGAATGAATAATATAGTAAGGTACCGAAAACATTAAAAATGATTTTTATAGTAAAACCATTACTGATATAGTAATTCTTGGAGACGTTACTTTTATTCAAAACTTATTTTTGAACTTAAAACTGACTGTTAATTATAATGTTGAAAGTATTATCTGTCAAGTTAATATTTTTTGGCAAAAAAAATGTGTTCATAATATTGGAAATACATATTTTAGATGGCAGGCATGTTTTCTTTTTGACTCATATTCCAACAATAAAAACTTTATCATATTTAAAAACAGCTATAAAGAATTGATGGTAAAACAGTTACACTTTTAAAGTATAATATAATCGATTGTAGATGTCGCTAAATCTGTTATTTGGTATAGTAGTAAAGCGTAAAAATATCATATGTAGATATATATCTAAAATATCATATAAATAATAGAAATGATTAAAAAGCAACGATCAGATCAAGAATCAAGAATTTTGAATGAAGGCGCTTGATGAAATTTAAATATCAAATTTGCATTCTTTGAATTCGATACTTTTCGTTATTGACAAAACTCACGGAAAAGTACAAAATTCAAACGATTCAAATTTGATTAGTAAATCCTTTTACGTTTTATTACATATGAATGCCGAAATGTCGTTCTCTTGTGTTTGAAAATCTCAACTAATAACAAAACATGTAGTAAACATTAAGTTGAAAGGGATTTATTTAGTAACAGATCGAAGTGTGATGTCCCCAAGTTTGATAAATAATTCCGGCAAACCCGTCATTATGAACCCTTCCGCAAGCAAAGGCAAAGGTGATGCGGTTCATGTTATGCGGCTCTACAACCCGATGTTGTCTACATACAGTATGTTTCGATAGTAGTCAAAGATTTGTAATCAATTTCACACATTTTAGCTCTTTTTCATTTTGTTCATAAGATTTGACAAAAAATAAAACACTTCTCTTATGGCCAATGGTCCTCTATGCTCTAATACAGATTTTTTTCTAACCCGTGGTGACTTGCAATTATGGAGAGTTAATTATGGGTAGCCAATGTACAATATGATATCAAAAAGCATTAATTTTTAAAGAAGAGTATGGCAATAATTTCCTGGCGTTGTTTTGTGATGATTTGGCATGGAAGCTCGTCACACAAGAGACGAACCGCTAAGCACTGTGTTGTATAAAAAACCCCATACATGTTTTCGAAGATAAGAACTGCTTTGAAGTATACCATTCCGAGATTTAATGATGGTGAAAACTTCCGATGAACCTTTGAAGCTTCGGAAGCTAGGGTTCAAAAGATTAAAGCCACATGTGACTTTAGAAATTATTAAGTGACGTAAGATATATTTAAAATAAAAATCGCCCAAATTCTGAATTTACAGTTAAAATAAAGTTATTATTAGACTTTTACAAAATAACGTCGATTTTGAAGTAATTGCGTTTATTATAAACTAGTATTGCTACCCGGCGTCGCTCGGACTAAGCGATATTTAATGTTATATCATTCGACATAATTATATCACAAAATCTAACATCCAAAATAGAGTTAAAATAAAATTACAAACTTTATTTAATTTGATGACAGCCCCATTCTCGCCCATTAAAATGTCCAAAATTCAAGGAAAATATCTAATTTGCTGTCAAAGAAATGTCAAATAATACCTTCACGTAAATAATAAACATTATTATATTAATAAAAGCCGGGAAAAAGTTGGCAGAAGACTAATTTATTACATTTTGACTAAATGTCTTCGCCGATAAAAATTCAAGCATATTTTCTTTCATATTCGTTTTTATGGCAACTTGCAACAACAATGCAAAAGGGAATAACATACCCACATACATACATACGCCTTTCGGTTTTATATATAAGATTACTAAAGAGTATTAAATTAAATTGGATACCATTGGTATTCCACCAAAAACAATTGAAACGTGTCTCATCTTTTTTGGAATTATCTTCAGACTGAAAGAATAAAGCTGACATTTGTATATATTTCTGAGATAGGTATTCTGTATTAAGTCTTCATTAGTTGAACTTATCAAAAAAAAATATTGAGACTACATACATCTCAATAAAGTTGAACGCTACCATTGTTAGAGGTTATATATTTTTTAGATTTAAGCAAATTAACAAAGGAAAAGTTTTGATAAAAAAAAACAATAAGAAGTTTCGTATGTGATCATATGAATGATAAGCCATGAATCAATCTGTATCTTAGTTCTATTCACTTGCGGCGAAAGGATGACCTGTCAATCAGGCGCCGCTGCGGTGTCTTCCCTAACCCCAACCCTCAACCCTTCGTCCCGAATATTTCAGACGGCAGCTCACAAGCCTACCTCGCTTGAGACGTTTCAATGGTTTCTCGTATTCCTCAGTGAAAATCTATTCGCTTCACTGCAATATACAAGATTGATTTAGATGTGCTTTTAACTTAAAAGAGAATGTTTATAGTACTACGCATTATTCAATTCATAATGTTTCAAGTGAGATTTGTCGGCTGTTTGAAAAAATCTCATTTTTAAAAGTTTTAAGGTTTCAATGTTGGCGATGAACAAAACAGATCCAGGTCAAAATAAATTATATGAAAGGAGTAATCATAAAAATTATATTAATTCATTTAAAAATAATATACTATTTTTTAATCATGAATAAAAATTCATAATCAAAGTAAACCCGGATAATATACATAGGTACGTCCCCATTAACTCTACAAAGTAATATAAATTGTGTTATGCAATTCTCATATTATATATATTACCGAATGAGATCTTGCATTTAATTAATGATTGATTTGTTCTTGAAAGATAGCTGATAAATCTACCAAAAATAGATTAAAAATAGCAATGTTGAGTTCAAAAAAAGTTATTTAGTTAATAGATATTTCGTTAACACGCAATCTTCATTTCTATATTACGGTTATAGTCGTGACGTTGGTGTGTAGACGAAACATTTAACTATAAAATATAATTCTTGCCGCTAAAAAATTGTATGGTTAATGGGAAATTGATTTTGTCTTATTCTTGCTGTCTTTACAATATTAAGCTTGTGAAACTCGATCAAAATGTTCAATATAAATCTTATCGGATCTATGTTGACGGAAGTATCTAAATATGTACTTAGGGCAGCTTTTCTTTTTCAATTTCATCTTATATAGGTAGTTTGACCCCTTGTGTTTGCATTGCTTCATCCTTTTTCAATCAAGACCTTACCCCCATTCGTCAGTCACAAATGGGAATCCCTCTTTTCAAGTTCCGATTGTTATCTCACCTCTTCCCTCACAGGCGCATTGTTTATGTAAACTTATGTTTTCTATTATGCATGAAAACAAAATTGAAAACCGCACCTGCATTATTTTCAGTTTGCGCATAAATAAACACTGTATTGACAAACGTGTGTTCGCGAGTTCAATGTCTTCTAACGTTAACTTCTCACATATCACAGCTTCAATATAAGTATGTTTCAGTCACTTACAACTATATTTTAACAATACTTACAGAATAAATAATTTTAGGAAAAATAAAATAATTATGATTCTGTCCCAAAAATCACATACAGTTGTAAGCGAATCGTATTATGCTGTCAAAGATAATGATACAATTATACCAATTTCCAATGATTTAGAAATCGTTTGTAAGATCATCAATTCTACTCCAGGCTGCCAGAACATGCGTATATTTAATATGCTGAAAACAGGACATTAAATCCATATCACAAAAAATAATTCGATAAAATAACAAAAGTAGAATAAAGAAACTGCCTGAGATAATGAGTCGTAGGCTATTTTTATGATTTATTAAGTATTTTAGAACCTTTTATTATTATTGCTACCTGACATATTGTACACACCTTTCACTTATCAGAAAAACATTGGTGGACAATCGAGTGAAAATTCTAAATTTAAAGCGTTGATATATTTATAACATAAATAAGACCCATTCTACTTTCCGATACAGAAAAGCCTCACGGGTATATCGATTTAGCCTGAATTATTAAAACAGTTTATATCTTTCTTGTTTTTAAGCGACAGTGAGAGACCATTCGATGACAAAAAGGACTCGACATAAATAATTCACGAAATTTATCTGTAGAGAAAGGTCCGAAAGCCTGGAACAGCAATAATTTGACCTACAAGTTCTTTCAATAGGAAAATCAAAAAGTTTTGAATTCGGGACATATTTCTAAAATAAATAAAACTCAAATATTTTTCTTGGATAATTGAAAACATCGACTGACAGTACTTGATGGATTTTTGATGTCAAATTTGAACTGTTAATTTTTTTACACTCATTTGAGTAATGTTTTGCTTTTCGGTATTAATTGTACTGATGAGTTTAAAAAATCAGAAGGTTATTTGTTAGTATCTTGATATTTGCAATAATTTTAATTCTGATTTAATGTTTATGCCAAATATGCTTATTTGTAAATATATTTGCATTCACAAAAGTTTTACTAACCGTTTTTATGGATTAATCCAATAATGATATTCATTGACTTAAATTATGATTGTAAAATTAAGAAAATAGCTTAAGCTATTTCAATTTAATATTATAAATTTGGTATCGTTGGTTTTATTGTAAAATGGTGGATCAGTAAACGGAAATGTTTGTCTTTCTTTGAGGGCTCATGTTTTAGTGAGGAAACAAAGCAACAAGAAAGCTTGATTGAAATAAATGGGAGCTTTTTAATCTCATGACCGAGCAACAGAGTGTGACGTTTAGCCACTACTAGCTTCCTAGAAATTCTTGTTTTTATTGCTTTGTTATATCTCAACATACTAACATTATACAACATGAACAATAAGACACTTGTAAGTAAAGTTCTACGCATGAAACTACCCCATTGCGTTTATAAAATAGGTTTTAATAGAATAAAAGTCAACAGTGGATATGAAATTCTCATTAATATCACAAACGCTATGCAGAGCTCATTGAAAATTTGTAATATCTCTTACTCGCGTATTTTTTTAAATATCAATTATTTCATATTCATATTTGCGATTCTGTATCTGTATGGCAATAACTTATTGAGCTGAGTGATTAATATTACAATTTCAACATGATGATTTAATTTTGACTATTGCAACGTATTTCATACGTAATTTACCAAAGCGAGTTAAAGAACATAATTTTTTTTTTTTTTTAATTAATTTAAATTAATTTATTTTTACTCAATAACAGAGATGCCCATTGAATACTAGCCTAATAAATCAATGATAGTTATTAAGGACAATATTCATTTTTTTTTACTTTTGATATATACATACATACGACATGTTTATTGATTCATTTGGGAAGGTGCACATACTTTTCCATTTTTTTAGTATTATTATTTAGCTGGTTGTATTTCCGCACAAAATTGAACAAAAATCCTATATCCAAATTTTACAAACATGAATGAACGGTCTTTTAGCCACGAATCGGGGATGTTAAGTAAAACTATTGTTCTACTTATACGTTCTGAGAAGCGAGTGAATTAATATTATTTCAGTCTGTCTTCGTCTTGTGAGATGAAATTGGAATATCACGGGTTTATTATTTATGAATTTAATCCAAGGGGTTCCCCGGATTATGTCGCGCTCCTTCTTCCGATTGCGGAAGTGACGTCATCTGCGGCCCGGCGAATGAGAGGGCGGCAAATTTTCCATTAGCCCAGGGCCTGGGGTGAGGGAGTGTTTGCTAAGAAAATATCTAGTCGCTTGCAAAAATCTCAGGCTTTACTCGTACTCGGACGGGATGTTTATGCGACACATTTTGTACGGCGGTATTTCTTAGTAGACAGCGGTCTTAAAGTTGGCTTAAAGTCATTTCATTCCCAGGAAACGTTTCTACAACATGTTTACTTAAAAATGCCTATCTGACAAATCGTTGTTTGTTTTGGAACTGAAAATATATTAGAATTCAATTTAATAATTTAAACAATAACAAAAATATCCAACTGCTTATGTTATATGAAAATATATCATATAAAAGATTCGCACTTAAATATTAAATACAAGTTTAAAAGGAGAATTATCAAGTTAAAGCCCCCAGAGACTTATTTCAAATATTATAAATTCTACGCAACATCATAGAGTAATGTTACAGCTCATCTTGGGGGCATCATATAGTATTTGGCAGGCTGATTGTGAACTTTGAGTGAAGAAATACAATTCATTTGAACGATTCTTTAGATAATCACTAGGAACGTAAAGTTTAACATTCTCAATAGTGGCAGAACTCAATGTTTTTTCCTAATCAGTTACTCTTGAAGTAACATTTAATATTGTCTGTGGGGAATGGAGTATTTTTAGTATAATAAGTTATAAATACAATTTAAATACTACTGGATTCAAGCTTGTCATTAAGCCCTTTCTAATTATATATTGTTTTAATGCATTGAAATTAAAATATTGTTGAGAGTATGATACAAGTCAAAAAAGACGTTTATTAATTTATTTATGGTATTCTGACTTTTTATCAGCTTATAAGATATGTGAACAATATACATCATTAGTTAATTTGACGTTAAATAAATATTTCATTTTGCTTCAAAATTCAAGTCCTAAAGAAATTGATTCTATTGATTCACCTTTTCTATAAACAAAGGCAAACACGCTAGCATGTGTCCAACACGTCGTAAATATATATATTTTTAAATTAAAATTCAGTGAAAAAAAATGTTTCAATTTATCGCGTGTATACGAGCTAGAGTAAAAACTCAACATGTTGTTATGTATTTTCGAGGAAAGCGATAACGCTCGATATTATAAGCGCTCATGCGTATAACATATGGAGGCAATTCATCACACAGAGTGTCTGTAATCAAGATCATCCATATTTTTACGGGAAATATCTCTCCTTTCAAAATATCACAAGCAATTCCGAATCTCTTGTGAAAGTGACTTTGGCAAAGAACATTTTTTTTTGAATTATTTACACGAGATTTATAATTTTCGCAATAGTAAAAATAATAAGATAACATTCATTCATTTTATATTGTTTCGTTCTATCCGATATCTCTGCAATGTATTGTTGATTCAAATACCCGGATGTAAAACTTCGTGTATTGATTTTAAATCGATTTATGGATTTGTGTCCATCGCATGAATTTATTTATATCATTTTTATCTACTTTTTATCCGAAATTTATAGAGAAATATTTATGTAGGTATAGACCGATTTACTAACAATGTGTTTTCCCTTACTAGCTTCATGTCCTTTTCATTTCAACAGTCGATGTCAAAATATTTCTTTTATTAAATTTTAGGTGGTGATACATACTTTCATTAAATTCTATTGCAATCATTGCTTAGCATTTTTATTGTATATTTTTCAAAAAAAAACGCTGTTAAATGGTTTGTGATTGAAAAAAAGAAAATCAACACTCAATACTCAAAACGAGTGTTTCTGATTAACTTTCGTCAAAAGTATACGTGGCATTGTTTTCAATGTATGCTATTATAAACGTAAAAAAATGAAATTGTTACAGATGAGTTTTTCCTATTTTTTCTAGGATCGAAATCCGTTTGAAGCATATTCCCGACGTGGATAATATCTTTTAGTAAAAACAATGATATTTTTTATAATAATAGAATTGTATTAAAGTAAATTGGTAATTGATAACTAACAGTAATTATTCTATCTTAAATAATCAAGCATAGCAATTACTTGGAATCAGCGACTACCATTTCTATTGTTATTGGAAATTAATACCGCAAACTTTGTCTAATCATCGACAAAAGCTTTACAATTTATCATCGAGATTCTCAGTTCTGTCACTTTACTGTAAACCAAACATTAGTCAAGCACTTACCACTTCGAACAGTTTAACAATTTGAAGCTATAACTAAATACGAGATTTTGATAATAAAACGAAATTAAATAAATTTAGAGAATGACTTGGGTAATGTTCATTATTATTGTTGATAATTAAGAACAGTAATTATTATAAAGTAAACTTTCATTAGCCGAGGTTTATACCAAAACTTGTTGAAAACATTAATTCCAATCGTAAATATACTTAAATGTTTACCCAAATGTCTCAAACTATTCACATAAATAAAGTGTTATTACCATTGAGTTACTACTACTTTATACCAAAGTACTATTGACCAAACTTTTATCAATAATTCTAAGAATATTATGCATTATCATTTACTTAATTACGACTGTGCCTTCGCTTTCAAACATGACACATGTCAACGGCATAATCGAATTCCGTAAAATATTATTTTCATTGTTCGTGTAAAGTTCATCGTAGAAAATCATTTGCATGTCGTATTCGAAATCAATTATATTGATAGTAGTTGCGTATCTCTTCAATTATGTCTGCTCATTTTATGTATATTACTCATGATATGTTTTATCTTATATCTTAAATGAATTTGTCGCGCACTTATATCCAACCCTTAGTGCCATTGTTAATCGCAATAATTACGATCATATTCGGCAATTGTGTACGAGCATATTAAAAAAAGGATCGAGGCGTAATGGGTGTCGTTTGTTTTTTATCATGAACTCAATTTTGGAAAAGTCTAAGATCCTTTTTTGATGCCACGTTTAAATTGCCTACGTGAAGAATTGTCCGTATAAGATTTTTTATGACCAAAATATTTGCCTCGTAAACGAATTCTCAAGTTGATAATAATGTATATATTATTTTTATGGTGTTCAATTTTTTTTGTCTGCTGTCAAATTTTTGTTGCTTAAAATGTGTGCGATGGAAATATTGCTCTTTTTGTTCTTTTAAAACTTTTTTTGATAATTGTCAAAAGTTATATGCTCAAGCGACATTTTTTTAACTAAGTTTGCTTCAAAAAGTCTTAATCTGATTGAACTTATCTCTACAGAAGTTTTGTTTACAACAACTGATTGTTACTCAGTTTCTCAATCTCTCTTTTCGAAGACTAGGTATAGAAGGATAAGGCGAGAAAAGTACTAGTGGTTGGTTTATCGCTCTCTCTACGGTGGATGAGAAGAATTTTTTTAATATCACAGTCGTTCATACTTTCGACCAGATATCAATAAATCGATTGAAAAAACTCTCTATTGCTAAACGTCAAACTTTTTAATAACACCATTGACGTTATCGTATGCATTCGAATGCAGATTCTGCAAGTTTCCATAAATTATGAATTTATTGAATTCGATGAAAACGATCAATAAAAAACTACGAAAGATATTCAAATTTATCGGTACTATCAAATTTTCAACTTAGCAGTCTGTCCATAGTTCAAATAGTTTTATTGGATTAAGCTCCATTCCTTATTCCGAGACTTGATGGCCAACCATAAAAATTCTGCCAATTCTTTTTTGAAAACAAAAGGCGCATTCAGGGTGGAAAAGTTTTCCGCAAACGGCAAATTCATTGAATAAAACATTTCACCTCTACAGTATAAGGATGCAAAGGTACCACACAAAGGTATTGCAATGTCTCACATGTCTAGTTGAATGTCGAATGTATATCATGCATTTAAATTTCAAGTGATTTTTAATATCATTACCGCCACACCCACGAATACATCGCTATACTCTATTTTACACGTGTGCGTGTATCTTTTATACTTCCTCCTAACATAGTAGCTTGATACGTTTAATATATGTTGAAATGATTGTTGTCTTTAAAAACAGCAAAGAATTTTTGTAGTTTATTAAAATGGGATTTAACATATCGTTACCTGTCTTTGAAAAGGTTCTAATTGATATTTTTGCTTAAAATTACTTTCTTGGACGGAGAAGCTTCTATTTATCGCATTATGTCACATATGTAAATTAATTTCAGAACTATCTATGGTTGAATAACGGAGTTAGCAGAGTTCCGGAGTTGCACTGCATCTGCAAACTTTTTTACTAAATTTATTTGACAACTTTCTAAGATTTTCATCATTATTTCCATCTTAATATCTTTAAGATCACTTTTAAGGTGTTCACTGTCAATACCGGTTTCGCTCATGGGGAGCAGTTAACAGTGCTCGCCATGAGCGTAACTGGTTCTGAACTAATAAACTTTATGTGGAAAAAGTACTAAAAATGTTTTATTATTTTTAAAAAATATGCTTAAAATAAGTAATTTGAAACATTTTATTTGCTTATTGTTACAAGTAAATTTTAATCAATCGAAACTTTAAACGCTCATATCTCAAAACACTTCTTAGAGCAGTTAGGACCTTTCAAAGTAAGTGGGATATGTCACTGAAGTGCGGCTAGGCGCATGTCAAATCATCGGCCAACACGTGCTTCAAATTATCACAGCTGAGTAATCTCATGCTATTGATACATATAACATCGTTTACGAACTGTGAAACCATGATTTTCATGACTACCAAGCACTAGAAGTTTTAAAAATCTAATGTTAGTCCGTTTTATCAAGGTCTGATATGTCTAGATTTTTGATCATTATCGAATCGTACTTAAAAATCCATACCTTTGTTCCAAATAGGTCACTCAAATTTCCCACAATATTATTGTTTTACTTGCTATATGATTCAGATTAATACAGATATATTATCTTAACCACGTCTTGTACTTCTCTGAAAAATTGTAGTTATTTAAAACCTGTTTCTGAACCGTTCATAAATGCTGGACAGAAATAATTTGTTTCTTCAATAAAATACAGTATGACAATGATAAATTAATCAATCTTTTTTTCAAATAAAAGTAAAATGCGCTTCTACAAAAGCCGTGTTTTTTATTATAAAGTTTCCTTACTAAAATTTCTTACAAATCGTTTATTTTTCGCTAAGTCACCCCATCGTAAATCACCTCGAAATTCCCCCTTTTCGACCCTCGATTAGATTGAATCATGAAAATTTGTTTGCAATATTGTGGCAACTCTGCACACCGTAGTCTCACGTGGAAAATAAATTAGTCTGTCTTTAAAGGGCAATAAATTTCCGCGGCTATCTTTCAACCTGACCGCACGTTTTATTCGCTGCATAAATCAAATGTTACTGGAAAGTGTGACACAGCAGTTAACCGATAAATATATCCAACGAGTTTTCAAAATTGATGGATATCGATGGAAATTTTTCAACAATAATAGTGAAAAATTATGAAAACGTTTAACAAATTTCTTAGAATAACCTATATATCTATAAAGATTTTATAAAAAAATACCTGTTGCTACCAGAGTCAAACTTTTTGTCGTATTAAAGACGAATATTTGTTTTATTATTTCATTCGAATGCCTTTCCGATATACCTGAACAATACCAATTTGTGTTCCCTTTTAGTGTTGTATAATACTAGAAGCTTTTAAAGGTAATAATTTCGTATTCCACCCAAATATATATAATATTTTTAGGCATATTGTTTACTACCATAAATCTTATGAAATAATCACGGTGAAAATTTGAACTCAAAAAATGAAACGTAATAAACATTATTTATTGCTGTGACTTAAATTTGTCGAATTTATTAAAACATTGAACATTTTATCTTTTATTTTAATTATTTCCACTCCCAATTTAGACTGCTGAAGTAAGATTTCAATAGAGTATCTTAAGCGTAAACTGGCTATAGCCATTCGATCGATTCCTCTTGGTGTTGGAGATGTAAAGATGGAAAGATGTAACTGGTAAATAGCATATAGTTTGCTAATCGCTCACGTTGCTTCTCGTTTTCAGGATTACATAGAATGACAGTATCACCGATATCCATAACTTGTGATTAAAGCTGTGAAATCGATTGAAAAAAAAATGATCACAAAACCATGTAGGTGTAGACTATTATAGTGTCAGATTAGCTAAGATACTAGTTATTTATCGTATCTGTATTACACATAGCGTTTTTTATAAAAGTAAACTAAACGAATATTTTTAAGCCGGGTCATGGAATAAAAACACACTTATTTCTCGTTGACTTATATCACATCAATAAACATATTGTGTGTCTGAATAACTTATATATTTTCAATAAGGTAACTCTTTAAATGATAATTGAGCTTAGTCATTACTCATCTCACATTAAATTTATTAGATCAGGACCGGTTTCGCTCATTTTTCACTCGGTTTTGATTAGATGTAATACCAATTGTTTGCCATACCTTGTAAGTCTTGCTGAGCTTTTGTATAAATATCGCTGTATCTTTGTATTTTTTATCAGTTGATAATGAGCAAAACCAGTCGTGATCTAATAAATTTAATGTGGAATAAGTATTAATTTTTTTTATTATTTTCATTATAATGCCATTTCACAAGTATTGACAGTGAAGACTTCAAAAATCATTTTGCTTAACCCCCATGTGACGGCCAGTTTTTTTAGCTTTTTTTGAGGATTTGTTTTTGACGAACTTTATTAACGTAGAAGTTTAAATATTTTACCATATGTTAATTGACATTTTGAAAGTAAGTCAAAATATTTTCAAACTAAAATCTTCATCACAATGTGTGGTGCACCACTCCAAACGCACCCATGTCGAAAAAAAGGTTGTAAACGGCCTCCATCCAGCCGGCTGATTGGCTTATCGGAAATCAAAAAATCTATAAAACTGTAAAAATTATTTGAACTAGGATCTTCTGAAAATGTGGAAAATTGAACAATTGACAAGTTTTTGAAAAAAAAAGTTCAAATTTCATGATTTTTTTCGACTATTTGGATACGTAAAAACAAAACGGCTGAGAATTTTTTCACTATCCTAGTTCAAACGATGACAAAACATGTTTTAAATCTACCATTAAAATTTCAAAGTAATACATTAACCCGTTCTTGATATATCGTGGAAGCCAATTAGGAAAACACAGTTTTGAGAAAAACGCGTTTGAAAGTTCAAATACGATTTAAACTATGAAATCTTTACTCCCCATTAATCTGCTATGCCTGGTCCATAGATAATTCTTTCTTCTTTGTTTTAATACGTTTGAATTGCTTTGCTCTTGCTTAAATTTTGGTTTGTTTCATGAATTGAAATTACATGTGTATTGAAAGTTCTCATGTAACAAGCTGAAGCGTCAAAATGTGACCGATGTCCCGCCTCGAAACAAGTCTAGTCTAACTGCAATAACTTTCCAACGACTTCAAATATTGTAAAATCACTTTACCAGCATATTCTACACGTGTTAAAGAATTATATGCAAAAAAAAAATGGTTGTTTCAAAATATCACATGGGTTGACCCCTTTAATAGAATTATTGAATGGTATACTTCCAGATAACATTATCAATAAACAGAGGGTTTGAAAAGCTTAAGATACTAAAAATAACAAAATGAACAATCATCAGTTGATATTACTCGCGATAAGCGAAACCGGTCTTGATCCAATAAATTTTATGTGGAATAAGTAGATACTAAAAATGTGTTATTATTTTTATAATAATGCCATTCCACCAAGTATTGACAGTGAACACCATAAAAGTTTAAGAAACCCTAACATTTAAAATTTTTACCGTCACCATTTAAAATATAAAAGGACAGCATTGATTTAAAAGTTCATTAAAACAGTTTCAACAATTCTGTCTGAAGAGGAATTTTGTACCACCCACTTAAACGGTCCACATCAGCCATTGAAAAGCTGCAACTGTTGAAAATAATTGGAGTTTCGATAATAATTATTCATATTTCATTCAACGACATAAGTGGTGTTAAAATATTAAGTACATTTTTCATATACGATTCATGTGGTACTTTTCTCAACATTTCATACGAATATTATAAAAATATGCAATGAGAAATATATATTTTTTCGGGGATTTTACTGTGTTATATGTTATGTTCAACTTCATCTCTTAGTGCTATCTTCTATCGAAGGTTGACCGCGAATTGTTTCTCTATCTTGGGCCGATCGTCTACGATCGCCAATATGTTGGACATTGAGCAGTTACGTAGGTTTTGTACCCAAGCCTTTTTATTATATTAAACCAAAAAGTGAAATAGCTTTGCTATAAAACAATAATGTATTATAATAAGCAATTAAGTATAAGATAAATACAACAAATTATCATTTTTGAAGTACCTGAATGATAAAAGAATAAATATGGAAAAGAAAAAATTTTATGTGACTAAAACATCCATTCTTTTTTTACATGGCAATTTACTTTAAGTACACGTAAAATGGTTCTTGAAGATTAAGTTCCGTCAAATGTATTATTGATAGCTTAAAAATATATTTGAAAAAAAAAGTTGATGAAGACGTTGCTTATTTATTAGTTTCCATGCTTAACCAATTATTTAATTCTAAATGATCATCCGACCAATGAATTAAAAAAAAAAAAATATTTGTTATCCTGGATTTTGAGAAAATCTTCGAACTGAGGAAGTATTTTTCAATCAATATGGAGAAACTTAATTGCTAGTATTGCAATAACAAAGATGAGATTTAAGCCTCTGATATAAATTTTGTTTATATAAGTATAGTAAACAGGGAAAAATGGGATACCAAGAAGGCTGGCTGTTGGCAAAAAGCGCTAACTTTACTTTAAATTAATAGCTCAACAAGGTAACAAAAAGTTGACACATCACGTATGCAGTTGCTTATAAGTACAAATTAGAGGTCTGCGCTGGTCTAAATTACAATTTTCTACCTGGCCAGAGCCCGGAAACCACTGGCTCGGCCTGGCCCTAGCCCAATGCTCATTTCCAAACATTCAATAGTTAGAAAAATTTGAATTCAAATTTTAAATATTTACTTCCTTAATTATAATATGAATGAAATTATAAAATTTCTAAAATGGCGTGTTCATTCAGAAATAGCTTGATTATATGTTTTTCATTTTCGCAAACACGTGTTTGCTTACTTAGTAGAACTCTAGTATATTTAAATACAAATAATGTTGAAAATCAAATATACATTATTACCATTCATGGATTCGAGGCAACCACTGGACGACGTTGATTTGGAATTTTTTAATATTTCATTTATTTAATAGTTGAATAGCTGAAATGAAATCATGAAGTTACAAAAAGAATTTAGCAATCATATTTCCAATAATATATTTTCAATTTCAAAGGATTCCGTTTTTTATGTGTTTTTATTTCCCAATCATACTTTTGTGTTAAGTATTCGTAAAAATATTCTGTCAAAACATTTCTATGAAAAAAACGCACTCATTTATCAAAAGCTTGACAAAAATCCTTTTTCGATGTTTCTGTTTAAAAAAAAATGCGAGCGGAAAATACCATCGCGACAAGGCTGACTTTATATTTTCAATAACGAAGTGAAACGGCGAGTCTTCAGCTGCCTGTTAACGAACTCGTAATGAATTAAAATGACTGAGAACAAGAACGTGACAAATGACTGAAAAAAATCGTCGCCTTTAATTCTAGCGCTCAAAAATTGTCAACAATTTGTTTGATTGAAATCCCTCTTGTCTAGTTCATTAATATTTGGATTCACGTTCTCAAAATTCATTAAATATTCGGACAATAAAAAAGCTAAAAAAGATTTTTTCGTCGGATTAATATGTATTTAAACTTCAAAGCTGCATTGCAATTAGTAAACGTTTTTGTCAGTATTGGTCGTTTAATAATAAACAGAGATGCAAAAATACAATGAGCTTGTTTATCCAAGAATCTTATTTTAAGTATATAACATAATATATAACAACATCGAAAAGCTAGGTTAGTGTAAGTAAAAACGAAGTGAAATATATTGATTGAGTAGGCATTTACTTGGTAAACTCCATTATAAAACGGTAAGAAAAATAACAATGTATTTTAATCCTACATAAATTATTTAATATATTTGTTGATAGCTATTTCGGCTTACGCCCTCGTCAGAACTATTTTATATGAAGTGAAATATTTTTTTGATTAAAATTTTTCAGTATTAGTCGTTTAATAATAAACAAAAATGCATAAATACTATGAGTTTATATATCTAACACTCTTTAAATTTTGTAGAATATTATATAATATCATATATACCAATATCGAAAAACCAGATGAGTTTAATAATATATTCTCATATTTCTAGATAGTGAAATGCTTTTTTGATGTTAAATTACTACCGTAGATGATTTTCGTAGAATATTTTTTATTGCTTGAAGCTGATTTCAAATTCACCTACTGCATTAAGCTTGTATTTTGGTGATATTCATTGATGCAATCTTGTCGATTATATGTTTGGAAATAAAATAGGTAATAAATAATACGGGATTTAAAATTTGATGATAAATAAGAAAGCTTTGTCACCTTTTTTAAGATCGATTATTTAAAAGAAAAAGTGAACTCTGTACATATGTATCTTAAATATCTTTCATTTCATTATGAAACAAATGTTTCTGATACATATTTGAAAATTTTTAAAATATATTTGTTTAGTTTGATATATTTACAGTGTTAAATTAAATGAGTAAATATTTTACACTTGCAATTGAAATATTTAACAATTCTTACATATCGGAAGCATCGCTGATATTTATTCCAGCTATTGAACAATGGATCGTTGGTAGAAAAGATCTTTAACGTTATTCCCCACAAAGCTAGAAGAAAAAAAATAGTAGAAAAATTAGAAAAAAATCTACAGGATATAAAATAAAACTAGTGTGAGTATCTTTATCTGATTTTGATTGTGTTTAATTCATATGAGATACATTCTACTCAATTAAAGGGTAGTATGGAAGCACCAAGCCGTTATCAATCGGTAATAAATTATTACGCTTAATCTTTTTTCTGCTGAACACAAAACGTGATTCCATTATTACGTACGGATATCTAACTAATCGAATATTTACAACATTGTAGGGAGCACATTTTATCAAACCTAATGATTCCGCATATGGGTTATAAAATTGTCAAAAGATATTAATTATTACATACCTTTACTTTACCTTTATACGAAGCTGGAATGGATTTGCCCCACCGCAATCCTGCTTCCCTATATTACGGCCTACCACAAATAGAAGAAGGGTAAGGCATATATTTATGGAGGCTTTGCGTTGGGACAGCTTATTTCTAGCTTGCGCTTATTTATACGTATTACATATGTGCGATGGGACGTAATATTGCGAACGTAATTGGTTTTATCATGTAAAATTACTTAAAAGTCATCGTCATAGAAAAAAAAAATAGAACACACTTCACAGTAACATAATTCAAGCATACATAAATTCAAATGATATCAGACAGCAGACTTTAAATTTTAAAAAAAATTTAAACCTGATTTAACATTTATTTTTTCAATTGTAAAATTTAAAAAAATTCTGATATTATATTTGATTGAAAATAACAGCTGGAAAGAGTAAATCATTAATACTACGATTTGTCATTTGAATCAGTTAAGAAATGACTGGGAAAGATCAAACCATTTCATATATCAAAACATTTGGATGCAACTCCAATGGTTGTTAGATAAAATATGGATGAAAGTGTCTTCTCGAAGACTCAAGCTTTCGATGGCAAAAACACAAGAGCGTAAAGCACTCAGTTATGAGGCCTGAAATGTGGGAGGCAATCGAATATACATAGTATATTTTTTTTTCAATATAATAGAACTCGTGATAACTTTTTTTAAATTCTGGAAATCGTATAAGCAACAGTAATTGTTGGTTTCATTGATACTTTATTTATATATAATATAAAAGGGTTTTAGCAAAAAAGTAGTCTTTTATTATTCCACGTATTACACAATACGTGGAATAATGAAAGTTATTTAAAATTTTATATTAAATGAACTTGCACAGAAGTACCGCCGAATCTATCGAAAGTATTAAAAAAGTTGTCAACTGTAAATTCTTGTAGAATAAAGATTGCATACATTATACTGAACAAATATTGTTAAAAATACAACAGCTTTTGCAGCTACATAAATCCACGTTTTTAACAATGAAAATTTTTGTTAAAAAATTGCTTATTTATAAATATTTTCTTATAAAACAAAAGTTAGAACATTTATTAAGCTAAGCAAAAAATGGTTATGTGCTGAATGTTTTTCAAGAATATAAAGAATACATAATTACTTGTAAAATATAGAATACAATTAATTGTCTGTTGATCGATCGATATCAAAGTGACTAGACCATAATTGACGATCGTGTTTATTAGTTTTCATTAAATAGATGGTTGTATTGTCTTTGGAAATGTTTCGGATTGGCTCAAACTAAACCAAATTTCGCTTTGGTTGGTCGGTTGTTTCAATTTGGAGTTACAAAGCGAGCTGTGCCCCTGGTGTAAATTTTAACATTCAAAAGGCCTCGGGATATCGGAATGTGCGAGGGATACAGAATAAGGGATGCTTTCCCAGCGCACCGAGGTGCCAATTGAATTAATTACAGATGCAGAAGTCGTTCTTCAAAAACCTATACATTCTCGCTAGTGAAAATTGACACGACGGCGTGATCGTGTGAATTTCGCAAAATAATATTCCTGGCTGGGTATAATATTACCGAAGATGATATAATATGTTTGAAACATCTAACATAGAGTTTTCTTTATCAACCAACATCATTAATATACGCTGCTTAATTAACCATCCAAATAAATATTGTCATAGATGTAGGAACAATATAACTGTTTTAACAACCCACTGTTTTCCATTAGGTATTTACGTTAAACACAATTTAACAACAGTAAAATTAACGCGGCTTTTGTTTATTCATAGATATTTATGTTTAAAAGTTAAATAAGCTTCTTTTTTTTAAACAATGGTTGATTTTAACAAAATTATAAACATCAGTTTTTTTTTAATTTCGATATTTCGGTTTTCTTTTTTCAAATAATGAGGTTCTGGTTTCGGTTGTCTCTAGTCGTGAATAATCATAGCTAACTAAGTAACTATAGTCGTAATATTTTCGATGGTTTCGGCGGTAACTTTGTGGAAGTTCATTTTAATATAAAATTTAAAATAACTTTGATTATTCCACGTATTGTGTAACTAATTGTGACACGTGTTTCGCCTCCTTTCTTTCGCCTTCCTTCCTTGTTTCCTTTAGAAGGAAAAAAACCCGTAATCCATTTTGTAATTTCATAATTTAAAATGTTAAAATGTTAGAATTTATCTTGCTTCATTACTTAAGCAAACTTTGCGATAGTAAGTCTGAAGATGCCTCTGAAAGAGGCGAAACACGTGTCACAATTAGTTACACAATACGTGGAATAATCAAAGTTATTTTAAATTTTATATTAACTATAGTCGTAGCTGTACTCAAGACAAAAAAGGGAAAAATTTCATGAGTTTTGAAGTGTATCCTGTACGCAAGTAAAATACGAAATGAAATGTCGGATTCAAAAACAAAATCACATGATTTAAATGAGATTAACTACCTTCATAAACCACAACATCTCGAGGTCTCGATCCGTATGTTGTACAGTGTCGTAACGGGTAACGAATAACGAGTATTGTAATGGAACACGAGGCCGCGGGGCGACGCCGTTTCAGTGGCGTTAGCGAAGTCGTTACGTCGTTTACGAGCCGTCGTTAGAGCTGTGATCGTTAAGTAACGGCGACCAAAGGGCAGTACGATAACGGTATTCCGAATGCACAATTTATTGATATTGAATCAATTAAATATATGTTATGTGCTGCATCTACCATACAATTTAAATTCGGACGTATCCTGAAAAGATTTTTTAATACTCTTTATTTTATATTCAACATACAAAATTTCATCTCATATAACTACACTATAGCGAGATTAAAGTTTTGCAAAAAGCCTTGAGTTAATTCTCCTGAGACACTCCTATCAATCATAAATAATATGACAACATACAATTTTAAAGGTTTGTAAACACATATCGTGTAGTAGTGGATTCAAAATTACAAAACCAGAAATTTTTGATTGTAATATACGATTTCAATACTTTGAATGAATTAACCAAATCGGTACCAAAACAAAACCGATACCATATAAAATATATTCCCGTTCGATTGTAATTGAGAAAAATATATTGTGTAGCCATAACTTTATACAATTACACAGGGCTTTTTTTTGGAAAAAAAGGTGCCGGAACTCACTTCATGTTGTTTTCTAAATAAAATTATATTCAAATATCATTTAAGTAAAATTTCGGCTAATTGATTTTGAAATCTGTGAAAGAAGGTGCCGGAACGCCGTTGCACCGCGTTAAATGGAAAAAAATCCCTGCAATTACATATTTTATTTCCTAGCTCGGCAATCAGCGGTTTCACACAGTAAGAGCTCTTATCGTTATGATTTAAACACACGTTTCCCACCTGCGCTCCTAGCTCATAATAATATATCAATTTACATGAATAAACTGTTACAATGTGTAGTAGAACTAAGAAGATTAACGAATTAACGAAAAAAAGCCACACAAGAGAAATATAGAAAGACTTTTTAGTTTTGTGTAATGGTGTTTTAGTAAGTATCCGTTTTTCTAGAGTGGAAGTTGATTAAGGAGACTGAGAGAGTCACTCATAGTTTGCAGTGTTTTATTTATTAAATCTATTTTATTATTTACTAGCCCATCAAAGCCTGATTAGTTGGCTCATTAGAAGAGTTTTATAAGTCATTAAGGTTTTTGATTCCCGATATCTACACGAGTCTTAATGAATCGTTATTTAAAGTAAATTCATAAACAATTATATCAATATAATTTGAAATTTAATGACATCAGCTTCAAATCAATCTTACGCCTGAATAAATATCTATATAATGTTATATCATTGTGATGCATACAATTAACATTAAAATATTATGTATTTTCAATTATATATTCATTTTGAATAAGTAAAACTCAGTGGTAAAATACGCATGCTTATGTATTTAACATATAAACTATTCAATAAAACTTCAAAAAGGAAATAAAGCTCTTTTACGGTCATTATTGCACTGCCTACAAGAATTACATCAAATAAACCAATCTTTAATACTTTGATAACCTTTTCGTTCTATTGGTAGCGTAACTAAGTGTTAGACTTTTTCGTCTCGTTTAAAAGCAATATAAGACTTACTCAATTCAGAAATATTACATCTTACTCAACCCAGCGCTTTGAAGAAACAATATCGACCATAAATGTGTTTCATGAAACTAATTAACTTTCTTCTAGGGAGCTTTTTAAGTTTGCTGTCTATAAAAGATAGCTCAACAAAAAACCGCTTAATTTCCATGAGAAAAACAAATGTGTCTTTCTTATACATACGAAAGGAGCTTACCGCCGCACGTTTGAAATGCAAATTGAGCAAAATGGGCCAAATTATACGGCCAAATGAGCTGTTCTCCCTCTACCCTGCTGTGCGTTATTCTCTCCTGGTATTATTACTATACACTCGGAATTTAATGGAGTGGACTTCCATTTCCACAGCCAGATGAAGAGGATTTAATGGCTTAAAACAAAATCCAACGATGTGATATACTCGCAAATAATTGCGTTTAAGCGCAGAACATAAGTTCTCAGCCTAGCAAGAAAGCAATTAATCGAAAGGAATGTGACTTTGTCTTAACTATTAGACCAAGCTACTACAATATATCGAAAATACTTCTCCAGCGAGTTCATAATATTGATTTATATCAGTATAACAATCAACCAATATCTTTTGAGATAACGTAACAACAAAACAAAATTTTTGCTAGTTATAAAATACAATTTGATAATACTTAGATAACAAATATTTGATCGTTTCTATTTGTTCAAAATTAACGACTTTACAATTAATTTGATTCATTTGTTTTAACTTAATATTAAAATTTAGGTTATGAGCATACATCAAACATAAAGATTGATTTCTCAAACGTCTAATTTTAAAATTATATCATGTTATTCATTAAAAGTCAAAACAAATGCACGCAATGAACCATCGTCTGCTTTCAAAGACTGTTCAAATGAAAATATACTTTTAGCCGCTGGTATTTCGAATATTTTCCGGAATAACAAAATAAAAACGAATGTAAGGAACACAAGAAATAATAATTTTATGTTTTCATTCAGTGAAAAATATCATTAAATAAAATGCGAATGCAAAGGCGGAAACTGAGAGTAACGGAAAAAACTACGATAAACAAAATAGCGCCGATAAATAAAATTCTACAGTAAAACACTAGAATATGATTATTTTCCAAGTAAAGTGTGTTCATAAATCAAAGTTCAAGACAAAACAAAGAAGTCTATTATTTCAAGTAACTCAAGTGATTTATGTTCAGTGGAACAACTTCTACTAGACACTCAAGGTGTATAACAGTTAGATAAGATAATGCTACTCCATACAAAAAGAAATAGTCATATCATAAGAAGCAGCTTTTTTAGTGAGTGTTTGGGGAGCTTTATTTAGTTTCTGATTTTTTTATGTATTTAATGCTTTTTATGTTAGTGTCTAACATGTTCATTATAATAACCTTAAATGACCCTCTGAACTAGTTTATTATAGAGTTGTGGACTTTCATTAAAGCGTATTACAGAAGCTAAGAGATTGTTACTATAATTTTGTTTGGCTTATTATCTTAAACCTTGTATTATTTTTATCCGTTTTCCATGGCTCAAATAACTGTCGTTACTACAAGACTGACAAAGAATTATGCAAAGACTATTTGAATGCTAATTTATCTATTGATTGAGTAGGCATTTACTTGGTAGAACTCCATTATAATACGGTAAGAAAAATAACAATGTATTTTTGTTCTACATAAATTATTTTATATATTTGTTGATAGCTATTTCGGCTTACGCCCTCGTCATGAAGTGAAATATTTTTTTGATTAAAATTTTTCAGAATTAGTCGTTTAATAATAAACAAAAATGTATTAGAGATAGCTTATATACATAGGCTAGACAGGGTACCCCATACATCCCCTCTGTGCTCAACCATACCAACGCCACATGGAAAAATTTAAATAAGTTTAAGTTATTGGTCTGGCGTCATCCTGAGAACGTTAATCTGGGTATTTTTGGGTTATTTGTATCGTTTGAAACAACCCGCAATGTCTCAAGTGAATCTAATTTAAATTGTTTTTAAAATTGTTTGTTAAAGGTTTTAGAAGATGTGATGTGTTAATCGTAATCTGTTCGTTAAGAATGTCATTGGATTGATTATACTTATTAATTTCTAGCTGTTCCAATGCATTTAACTTAAAAATTTTTAAACATTTAGCGTAATACTAATTTATCTGTATATTTAATTAAAATCATCAAAATTTTTCATGCATAGTTTTAATCAATACAGATGTGGCAAAATTATGAATTCTGAATATGTAATTTACATATATAAGTAATATGTAATTTAAAATGAATATGTGTTTTATCGTCACAAAAAATGGACCATTTTTAATGCAACGGTTCGTATCTTTTTGTTTATTTAAAATACCTAGACTATATATTTGCTTTTATTCAGTATATTTTTAATACACATCCGTGTTAATAATACGAAAAAAATATATACTAATACAGTTCATAGCATACACCATTTTTTCAAGAAACAAAGGCAAAAAATAATTATTATTCTATATATTATGCCCATCTGGTAAACTTTTTGAATGTCTTAATGTTAGAAATGACTTAAAATAAATGTCGCAGTTCTCTTATCTAAACTAAAATAATTTAGCTCCTTTTCAACAAATTCAAGCAGGTCCAAGACACAGTAAGAAGAATCAGGTATCGCGTGTGTAAATAAAATAAATTGAATTGTTACCTTGTTGGGATATCCGTTGTGTTTGAGAAGTTTTTTACAGCATTTTCCCCTGTTGTCATGGTAAAACTGTTGTTGAGCTTTCTCCCTTCTGTAGTTGGCTGACCAACAGCATGTTCGAATTGGAGAAGGTGGTGCTGCCTCTCTTGATTCCCCCATGTCGTCACAGAGTCAAAATTTCACACCCCTTTCCCTTTAAAGTTTTATGTCAGTACTTAATCACTCCAAAAGCTTGACGGTTCACAAAAATGTTGATTTAAGCTACTTGAAAACTTTTTTTGATTTTCATTGTTTTGAGCGTGTAATGTTAACTCTAAATCTAATTTTTTTGGCGATTAATGTACGATTTTTTAGTGTAAGATTAACCTCGCTTAAAAATTCATTTTCACGTTTATTTATTCAAAATATTTTGTATTACATTGATTTACTTGAGCAAAATAATACTGATAATATTTGAGTTTCCTTTTGAAACAGTATTCCTAATGGTTTTTATCTGTAATTCTTCCCCAACATCTGAAAAAAAAAATAAACATATAGTCACCAATATATCGGATTTTATATTTAAAAAATCCAGTGAGAGTTTTTTTGTATCAATTTAATTCAACTTTCATGAATGCACTTTATTTTGTCCGTGTATTTCATCTCATACTATTGGTTTAAAATGCATATGACTTAAAATATTTGCATCAATATTGTATCGCAGCAGTCAGTTTAAAAATGAAATTCCCCTAAGTACTCAATAATGCCAAGCTGTCATAAAATAAATTTCTTGGAAATTGCATTCTGCACAGACTTCGACGAAAATATTTTCCTAACAACAATTGTATATGAAAATGCTGAAATTTTACGGAGAGTTCTATTTTGAACATTACATGGACACATTTCATAAGGATTAAAATGAAAGCATTTACACGAATATTTTTCTCCTCTAATACAAGATTAACAAATAAAATGCAGTAAAACAATTTTTTATTCAATCGTTTTGTCAACAATGATATTTGACGGCAGCCATTTGTTGCATTTATCAATTTAATCCTACAAACAAATTAAGATGGAATATTTATATAGGTATCACATATTATTATTTATTATAATAATTGAGATTTCAATGAACGCTACCAAACAAAGTAAATTTGAAATTCTGTCCTGCTTTTGACAGTCTGCTATAAACGTAAATAAAAAATTAAATGAGTGGTTCATTTCTGTTTTGAATTGATGAACTTACTCGATGTTTTACATGTATATGTAGGTATAAATTAGAAGGCTAGCTGACTAGCAATACGCAAATTTTCTCTTTTGGGAGAGGGTCAGTAGAAATTACTTCAGAAAAGATTTTTTATGACACAATCTTCACAAGTGGCATGGCAATACTCGTGAAACTAAATAATTTTTAATATTTTGTTTAAAATCTTTATCAAAAGTTCACGAGCAATATTGGTCAGTTGCTTTCTTTATTAACTTAACACCCAGTAATCAAACTTTTAAGTAGAAATTTAACAATAAATCGTTGAGAAAAATAAAATATCGTATTATTCCTTGGATGGTGTTAAAAAACTTTAATTACAATACACTATGTGATACAATATAAACCTAAGTCATTTATATATTTTATAACGTATTGTAAAACGTGTTGAACAAGTTAATTATCATCCATATTTTGTTGTGTTAGAAAACACTAGCTTTTACCTAGGAAAACCTACAGCGCACTCTAGCAAGCGTGAAAGAATGCCATTCAGCTGGTTGAAAATATGAAAGCACTACATCGTAAACTTACGGATACGGCGTCATTGTCGAGGAAAGGCGAAGCTTTTTCGCTTTTCTGCCACACTGACGACTTAAATGTAGCTATTTCCCTTGCATGTAAAGTTTGGAATATTATTAGAAAGATTTTCGACAGATACATAAAATGATCATTTCCATAATTGATTCTTGATAATACATACAATTTATAAACGAACAAAACATGCACTTTAAAACAGTAGAAGTAATGAAAATTCCAAATTGAGAAATAACCTTTCATCAAATATATTGTTTAAGCCAGCGGTTTCGAGGCATGGGCTCTTTCCAGCGGGGGGCGTCAATAAATTCATAGCAAAGAAAACTTGGGTGAAATTTATTTTTATTTAAGTCAGGTGGATAAGCATTAAGTTTGGAAACCACTGGTTTTAGTCATGATCACTCTTGATAATTATGGGCTCATAAGAGAGAATCTCAACGCATTAGCTACGGGGGATTTTAAAACAAATATAGAAACGACGCGCATTCCGCATCCAATGTGTTAGAAGAAGTCATGTTGCGAGAACTTGTTACATAGTCTCTTAATCTTTCTTTTTAGAAATAATAAAGGTAATAAGATTAAGCTATGAAAATAGTCGAAGTTAGTTAATTACTTAATCCTCCGTGCTAAAAATCGAATGGGTGAAAATGAACAAGGGAAAAGCCTCGCAGCGTATATACCGATCGCTACAGAAAATTTAAATTTCTCGAAATTTAGACCAATAATTTTCATTTTATCAAATCATAATATTAGCACTATCAGTAATCGAAGCTGGAATTTATTTTTTTCTCGAAAATTTGTGGCATAAACTCGCATGGAAAAAACCACGAGGGCAAGAATAGAAGAATATTTGGGTAAAATAAACAGCATAAACTTCACAAAGAGAGCTTAATAGTGTTAACTTCGAATAATGCTTTGAGGAAAAACTTATTATATGTCTAAAGATTTGCTTAATCCCACACGAAAGGCGAACGCGTCTTTACAATTTTACACTATATATAGAAACATTTATTGAATGTATCTCGCGTGCTCGATTACACAAAACTAAAATTTATCAAGATTCACACAAACAAGTTGCTTCGAATGTTTGTTTTGAGGTTTGTTTCTCTGCAAAACGTTACAGTGTGGAAATTTAAGCGGCCGGATATATTCCACTCGACGAGAGCACAAGAATAATAATATGCTCCGTGCGTAAATTTAATAAAGTATTAGAGATTCACAAGTATATATTTTAATGATGAAACTTCCTTCGCTATACCAATAATTTAATACATTTGTTGGCCGTTAAAAGCGTATTTTAATATGTCACAATAATTCTAAAACTTTGAATATGTTTCCGTTTTTGGCAACATTATCCAAAATGGCGAATAGTGAACAGCTGATTAAAATCATATTTGAGTAAAAAACATTCACTGTGTACATGAAAATATCTATAAAGCTCCCATTTAATATATTTATGCAATTTTCTATCTGCTGTCGAGTAAGACTTTGGAGACGTTGTAAAAATAATATTGAAAAAAATTCAAATATGAAATACTTATTTACTGTATTGTAATATTATTTATTTTATGTAAAAAATGTTTATAATACTTTAATACTTATGAAAAACATCCTATTAACTATAGTTTGCCAACGCAACTAAGTTAAAAATATGGTTTTTTTTTGTTTTATATTTATACTGCTCGCCTTGGCAAATAAGTATTTTCATATATTTAAAAAACAACTTTTGGCCTCGTCTGTCAATATTTGATGGAATGACATAATAATAAAAATTATACACATTTTAGTACTATTTCTACCTAAAATTTATCGGATCAGGACCGGTGGCGAGTATATCAACTCGCCATGAGCGACACCAGTCCTGATCAAATAAATTTTGTGTGGAATAAGTACTAAAAATGTGTTATCATATTACGTATTTACATCATTGAAATAGGTACACAGTTGCTAAGGACAAACTATTCTGAGTCTAAAACAAATGTGTATTTCACATGTTTTATAACATTTTAGTACTTTAAAAATAAATGAAAGTTTTCAAATTCATGGCATGCATTCTCTGGATGTTTTTTCTTTATTTTCCGTTTGTTCGAGAGTTTTCCACAGCACTGCAATTTAGCAGAGCATTGCCACAACTAACGCTCTGCCGTATTTATTATTTTTGACATTAAAAACATATGCCAGGGGAATGAGAAAAATAGACAAAGTAGGACAGCGGGAAATAAAGATGATAGAAAACAAAGATAAACCTTACAATGCGTTCCGATGAAACCGCATAGTCTGCTAAGTTTTCAAAGAAAATGATTTACATGACAATAATTAAATAACAATCAGGCAATATTCCGTTTTCACGATGAGAATTATTAATTTGTATGTCTTGAAAATGTGCAACTTAGAGCAAATAGAAAATAGAGAAATACAACGCTTTGGCGATGCAACATAAATGTATAAAAAAAAACATTAAAAAATCAAAATACATAAATGATTAAAGCAGCATCAACGAAATCCATAATTTTAAAAATCTTATAACACTAATAAAACAATATCATTTAGTTGAGGGGTAGTACAATCGCTATGAGATGTGCATCATCACATATTTTTAAATTAGTCCGATGTAATAGCCAACTTTCATTACAATACACAACGCTGAATTCAGGATTATTGACATTTGTAAGAACCTGCAATCATTGGCAGCGATCTTAATTACTACAACTGTATACTCAATTTCTGAAATCAATGAAGCTACAATATTAAATATTGAAAATCTCCTGTCACTGAAAATTGCAAATTAAAAGAATTCACAAGTTTCTAAATAATCATAAAATAACTTTGTTTAACGGGACATTTGTTTTTCCTCTTTAAAAAATACACTAACTATCACACGATGCTTTAGTACTATAAAAAGGTGAAAAGTCGGAAGCTTTTATTCAATTCATAAACCAATTTTATAGTATTTCTTTCAAACTTGTAAATTCTTTAAAAATCCAAAAAAGAAAACGGTGTTTTGGTTCACTACGTCTGAAAAAACCAAATCATACTTAACCACCATCGTTTCGTATTCAAACTCATCCAGTTTGGCCGGTTGGTCGTTCGAAAATTTAAAACGGCTACATGACACTAGATTTCCACTGAAATTTTCGAAAACAGCGAAGCAGAATAATTTTCCAATGAATTGACCGTCAATTGGATCTGTCACCCACGTCAGACACACGCCTACTTGTCTACATCAAAGGTACCAAATTGTTTCGCATCCCATGTAGAAAATAAAGCTTTCTTATTATTATGAGTAAACATCAGTATGGAGCAAAGGCTTATATTTTTTTCGAATCAATTTTAAAAACTTCGGAACGAATCATTTTTTTAAATTTAATATTATGGCATCTTTTGGTACCAATGCTTTACTTCTGTATTTTAATTATTATTTTGGAACAGAATACGATAAAATATTAATTCAATCAATTGTTCATTTTAACCAAGAATTGACTGTAGGCGAAATTTCAAAAAAAATCCATTTATTTTCCACAAAGATAAAAAAAATCGTCTATATAAAACAGGAGTGGCCAAAGCGTCGATCGCGATTGACTGGTCGATATCGTAGATATTCCAAGTCAGCCGCCTTGTCTAGTATACTGATGTACACATATCTGATTTCTCTTTTATTTCAATGAATTATCATTAATTAAAATTCAATTTATTTGAGTCGATCGCCGCCAAAAATTACAAAAAAGTCTCCTACAGTGGTAAATGTTTGGCCACCCCTGATATAATACTATATAAATACATTGTCGGATACGTGATGCAGTGGTCAACGTCGTTGCTTTTCGTGACGGACCTCACGGGTTCAAATCTGCGAGCGACCAGCACTTTTTCAACCAATTTATCAATGCTGTTCTAAGGAATGGTGTTCAAAAACTCCCTTTCACCCATCTGATATTATAAGAGAGGCTTACCAAAAGCTACTAGCTAACCATTAGTCCTGTCCTATCCCTAGCCATATTCTTTATATAATTACTTGTAACGAACGAAAAATATTTTGTGAAACATTTGTAAAGAGGCTATAAGCTCCAAATGAGGAGCGGCATGGATAATAATTTAAATAATGTGTGAAAATTTATTTGGGTTGATTTATTTCAAAGATTACTATTCTGGTTCAAAAAGCTTCGATCAATATTCAAAAGCGAATTGACGAGGCGAGTGTTCGAGTTATGTGTAAGCAGTGCAAATAAAATAGAAATTTAAATTATAAGTGCGAAGCTCTGGGTATTTGTGTAAGTCGACCGCTGTGGGAATTTACAAAAAGATCGAGACGTTTTCTTACTTACTTTTGTCGACAGAGAACAGCGGAAACAGCGGAACTTAAACACGTAAGTGTGAAATATTGCCATTTCAGCTGGTGTTTATTTCTTCCCATCGCACTCTTCTTTCTTGTTCACGACAAACTCAATCAATTCTACGGCATTGCCGGGAACAACTCCGAACGGCAACTTCGTTTAATCGTTTTTATATAAAAGTTTTACTGCATTACATTTAAAATACCCAAAGCTTATCAGAATCAGTTTATTCGTACATATGAAAAGAATACGGCTGTTTTCATTCTTACTTAATTATGAAATGATTTCAACATACATATAATATTACAAAAATAGCAAAAGGTTTAAATTTTCAAAACATTAAATTCACCGTAAATAAAGATAAATATTGCAGTTGGAAGCTATTTTGACATCACGCCATTATCATAACTGTGGTTAACTCCGCTGGTACATAGAGATTTAAGTATAGCCACTATTGTCCGTGAAACATCAAAAGTTTCACAAGTCAGTGGACCATTACAGTGACTTAACGATCAATTATCTGTAGGATTATGACGAGAAAACATCCGAGAATCGTTTTAGATCGTTAGCCATTCTTCTTGATGACCTTCCATATGTGAAAAGAAAATAAATAGGCAGACCTCTTCAACTGGCTTCCCCGTGAATTTCTTACCACTATAGCGATCGCACCTTCCTGTGTGAACAGCAATTGGAAGGGAATAATACTTGAATACAAAAACTAAACTTTTAACCAGAAGTGCCATCAAATAGATATAAAAAATGCTTTTAGATTTTTGGTTAAATGTATTATATATTCATATACTATCTGGGGAGGAATATTACCGTTAATTTTTCTCAATAACTCCAATGTCTATTGTTTTATTTGCAGTTGTTTTAAAAATTATCTAAAGTTTCGTGTTTACTGTGTGTTAAAACCATCGAGAAGTGGATGCCTTGTGGAGTAACATATTTTTTACCAATTGTATCCCAATCCAATCTATGAAACTGTAAAATTTGTTTTGAACGGATTTCATGAGAAAATGTGCATTTTATAGTCATTTTGTTTTCAAATGGTCGGAAACAATTATTTGATTTCGAATACAAAAGATTAAAGGATTATAGAGTTCGATTCAGCTGAACAATGCAAAAATCAAATCAACAGAACGATATTATAAAAAAGCAATCGCATTACGTTTCTATCTCCGCCCCAATGAATCTTTCACGTATGTTGAAAACCAATTCTATTATTCGATGAAATTGAATTCGACACATATCTACAGAACGGAATTTCAGAAAAAAACGTATCACATAGAAAAGGTTTTAATGTTTCCTTGAGAGATGAAATATTTTCATGTAAAAATCGAACTTCATAATTCATATTTTCCGAGATAAATTATTATGAATGATTTACAAAATCTTTTGTGATGTGTGCGATATTTATCATAAACTTACTTACGTAAAGGTTTAAATTTTAAAAAAATGTTTTGGTTTCTGAGAGAGGTTTTTGTAATAATTTAAAGAAATGTACATTTTTATTTTCGTTAGACTCAGCGGCTTCTTTATAAAATTCATTTTTGCTTTAAAATTAAAATTGATAAATTTGTTGTTCATCTTATGCTTTTATTATTTTTATTCTTGTATGCTAAAATATATACATGGACGTTATAAAGACTCCCAATATTTAACTCTATAGAATTCTGTAATTTTGATTGTTATAATACTCTCAACATAATAATATATTTCTAGTTCTGTAAAATGTATCGCACATTCTACAGACATCTGCATATGACGGGCTTAATTATATACATTTAATTCTTACAAAAATATAATTTTATTAAAAAAATTATTTCGTAAAATGTATCAAATATGAATTAATATTTCCATATTCAACTAACACATTGAACTATGCTTATACTAAGTTTATGGTTATAATAAATATCTATAATGTTGCATTTAACAAGAAGAAAGACTTATGAACTAAAATCATTTACATTTTTACTAAACCACTCTTTGCATAAAAAATATCCAATAGTAAACAC
Organism: Himalopsyche kuldschensis; assembly: GCA_028554975.1. Lineage (NCBI taxonomy): Eukaryota > Metazoa > Arthropoda > Insecta > Trichoptera > Rhyacophilidae > Himalopsyche > Himalopsyche kuldschensis. Next base: position 22,105,874 of record JAHFWI010000003.1, read on the forward strand.
GTTAATCTATTATTTGTAATCTAATACAGATGTCAATTAGGTGAACGATAGAATTACTTACTTTACATGGAAATACTAATGATTTGACATTGTTAAATTAACTCAAATATTTGATGACTTCATCATTATTTGGATCTCAAGGGAACAGCAATATTAGAAAATCAGTTATTTTAAATAAGTAATTAGTTTTATTTTAACTGAAAGCAATATTTTCTCCCAATGAATATTTACGACTGTTTGACGATCCCTGTTTTAAAAACTAAAAATATTTTTGAAACGCTTTTAAAATTTTTCACGTTTAAGCTGTTAATTTTTCTAACAATGTTTTACGAGGTAGTTATCAAACCATGATAATATAATAATTTATTACTTAACTTTATAGCAATTTCGATAACAAACTTTCAAGGACGAAGGAAAAATTATGACTCATAAAAATCTATCATTTTTGGAATGTAATGTCGGGACATGGCAACCGTACTTTTATTTTAATCGATTCATTATTGGCTACCTGTATTTAAGTCATTAATTAAAAAAGTGTAAGTTCCAAAAGTAATCAGTTATATAAGACGAAAACCAAGAATTTTGAATATATCAATCCTATAAGGTGAAGTTAAACAACAAAAAGCTAATTTTCTATTGACATCAAAAATAAATGTATCATGTCAGATAATCAAACACAATAATTTCAAAGCTTATTGTAAATCTAAGTTGTTCTACCAGCAAGAATTTTTTTTTACTCATCAAATGTATTTGGATCAGAACCGGTTTCGGACATCGCGAGTATTTTCAACTGACTTAGGACTAAGAAGAATAAATTTCAAAACTAATTTTGAATGGTTTGCATTTTTTACATTTTTTAACGATCCGGGTTTCAACTTTCGGCATCTTCATGCATTTAAGAGCACAGATGAACATAAATATTATAGCACGATGTCACTTTTTGGGTGCTAATTCAATTCTTGTCAATTCTTGGTGGAAAGGAATTTTGTTTATGCCTTCTTCTACATGTATTTTGTGAAGACCACCAACGGTTTTGGTGAGAATAAGTTCAGTGAAACCTGTACGAATCTTTACAAAATATGTATGTGTGGAAGTAGAACAAAAAAATGATTTTTATTTTATTAAATTATACGATGTTTTCACACAAAAAAAATATAACTCAAAATATCGCAACCGGTGAATGATTTATCGTCATATATTTGTGAACAAGAATAAATTTGTTTTGATATTTTACAAGAGTAAAGGATGAGTAAACAAATTTATTATTTTCAGTTTTGATACGAAATGTTTTCAAGCCTATACCCGCTCGTCAAAGTGAAAAATATGTATAATTTATCAAAGGAAAAGGTTTCTTAGCGAAAATTTACGTTTAACTCAAACAAAACTACAAGAAAAACAAGGAACAAGCTTTAATCTACTTGAGACGTAACACCTATAAAGAAATCCTGTAAAACTTTTACATTATCGAAAGGAAGCTGAGCTTTCAAAAAAAAAAAAAACACTTTACATATGATTACGCCTTTCGACGGATAAACATGTTTTTTTTAAACTTTTTTTGCTTTTGATTGATTTAAGTATTAGTTTTAATATTGACACTTCAGGTGTCGAAATAAAATCACGCGATGCGGCCGACGGGTAAATTCCCTAAAGCAAGACGTTTGTATTGTATATTGTCTGCGTAAGATATATATTTTAAAATCGATGGTGGCAGATATTTTATTAGAGAAATCGTGTTTTATTTCAACACAAGTTCACGTCGACAGTTTCTTAACAAGTTTTAGAACGTTCAGTAGAAAAGGAAAGTTCTAGTGTGATTTATTCTCAGAAATATAAAACATATGAAATTATATTATTCATAGGAAAGAAAAAGAAAGTATTTGTCATTGAAAATGAACTATACTTACAATGTACACAACAGTAAATATGTGGGAAGCTGCTTTTTTATTTTGTCACATTTTGGTGGCTTTAAAATAAATATAATCTAGATATCGGTCGGTGGAGCAATGGTCAACGTCGTTGGCTCGATCCCAGGTACGAGCAGAATTTTTCAGTCGATAAATCAGTTCTGCTCAGAGGTAATAGGTGTTTGTGTTGTTAAAAATCCATATTACGATCCCAAAGAGCGGCGCATTGGAACAGCGATTAGCTAACCTTTAGTTCTGTCCTAGTCCTCGTATCTTTTTCATCCCTGATCTCGTCGTAAAAGAGAGGTTGAGCAACTGAGTAACAAGCAGTTCTCGTAGAAAAACTTATGTTGAGATAAACTCCGAGAGGAGTCCATATGCTCCAAGTTCGGAGCGGACATGGTTGAAAAATAATCTAACTTTAAAATATCCACATAAATTTTAAACATGAAAAACTTATATATAGTTTTTGTCGTGTTTCGATTATTGCGTCATTTCTATAACGTTTTACGCATATTAACGCAATGGACACTTTTAAGAATAAATGAATTCATCCACCATAAGTTTTGTTTATTATAATAGACACATAAATTGAAAACAAATATATTTATTTAATTCTTCTGCCGGGAATCGAGCCCACCAACGCCGTAACAGAATAAGACAAACGATCATTATCACTCGGTTAGTGAACGATTCAGATAATGTGTTTGATTTGAATTTACTAATATTACTATATTTCTTTAGATATAGTATAATCATAGTTCAGCAAAAATACTCTTATGTAGATTCCTCTTTGTCAAAAACACTAGTACGAGTTATGTACATAGAAATAGACGTAATGCAGAAGGCTTTGTGCTGGACCACTGTAGGAAGTAGCTAGAACAGGCGGCTTGCAGTCATTCAGCGAACCGCGACAACCGAGCTATGCCATATAATCAGTGGAGTGCAAACTGCCTAGGGATTCAGTTAGAAGGTGAAAAATATTTCACACAAATTTAAATGACACTCATCTTTATCTTTATAATTCGGCCGTAGTGGTAAAAGCTTTACCCTAACGATCAGATCAGTTTCAATTAAAATTTGAGATCTTTGAAATGGACCATGGTAATATATTCTTCCATGAGTTGATTTTAAGTCACTCGTTTATTTATTGTGATAGATTTTTAAAAATTTTACATTACTTCCATTCAATTTTGTTTCATACATTTCATACCCGGAAATCAGAGAAGTGATGGTCGATAAATCTTCAAACTGGAACAATATGGGTTTATTCTAATTGCTCATTTTTTGACTAAAGGGATTACATAAACTACATACATATTTGAATTGTTTGAATTTTGTGCTTTTCCATGAGCTTTGTCGCTAACGACCCGGGTTTCGCCTAACGGCATCTTCAGGCATTTCAAGTGCACGGATGTCTTTGAACTTGAACAGTTTGTATCTTTTATATACAAAAAAGAAGTAGATCACTGGGTTTACTTATATTTTTGTATATAAACGATACAACTGTTTACTACGCGTCAGTTCAAGTACATCCGTGCACTTGAAATGCATGAAGATGTCGAAAGGCGAAACCCGGGTCGTTAGCGACAAAACTCACGGAAAAGAAAAATATTCAAACAATTCAAATTTGATATTGAAATTCCATCAAGCACCCTCAGTCGAAATCTTTAATTATATAAACTACATGTATTTCATTGGAAGTCGTTAGTTAATATTAAAATTTAAAAAATATTAAAAATAGATGAAGAATATTGTAATGTCACTGTCAGAAGTACAATGCACCTTAGAATAGATACGTCAGCTGTTGTTCCCGTGACGTAATATTGCAGTGGCGTAGTGGATTGAGATTTCACGAGAGGATTACGTCACGAGCTTAAAGCTTGTTTGCATTCATCTAATACGGTTAACGATTCAGTTCAAATTTTGATGATACAATTAGCTAGTACGTTATGGCACATTTAATTATAGTGTAAATTACAAACTTACACGCCTATTTATTTGAATTCACAATGAATAGAACATGAACAAATACTGCACACAGTGATAAGAATTATAAATTTCAGGCGTCCCAAGAATTGACGAACAAATTTTTGAGTTACTTTGAAACCATAATCAATATTCATTAATAAAATTAATTAAAAAAATAATCAAATGCGTGCTTCAAATTTTCTATCGTCACAAAATTGTAAGCTGTAAGTAATTTAAATGAAATTTTATTTATTTCGAAATAAATTTTGTAAAATCAATTCCGGCTTCATAAATAATAAAATTATTTGAAACATCATCTTCAGTAGAATAATTGGTAATTCAATGAAGTAAAAAATTAATTTGAACATTCTTTTCAAAGATGGAGGTCAAAAATACGCCGGGAGATATACCAGTTCAAATGAAACTTTTTAATGAGAACTTAAGCATTTTATGCTTCAGCTGCTCTTATTAAATACTTCCTTTTTTATAGGATAATCAAAAGAAATTACTACTTAGATATTTTACGGAATGTTTTAAGCCAATGAGCATATAACATCCAGAGCAGTAATAGTTTTTGGTCACGTAAATAATATAGTTCAAAGTTATTAAATTTACGTCATATTTATACATAAAGGTTTTTTTTGATTTTTAACATCGTTAGTTCATAAAATCATTATTTAGTTTTTAAGCGTCGTAATTTCAAAAATTCACACGTATCTACAGTAGGGACTCCAATTACTCGTCATCTCAACTACTCGAGTATCGAGTAGTAAAATTGAAAAATACTCGAGTACTCGAGTATACTCGAGTAGTTTCAGATGTACCAAAATATATACTATTAATTCACATTTTGGAAATAAATAGGGATAAATAAATAAAAAGCTTATTTAATTTCATTGATACATTTAATTCATTTTACTAAACACATATTTTAAAAATAACAAAGAATTAAATGTTTCAAATTTAAGATTTGTTCTAATTTTAGTTTTAATTATTCCCGCAGTTGAAAAAACTCTCTCGGTAGCTGTGGACGTTAGTTTTATCGTTAGCAATGAATTGAATAGTGTATCTAATTTATATGTCCGCTGCTTAAAAGAATCTAACTTTTTTAAATCTTCTTTTAAATTTTGACTACAAGAATGTTTAATGAATTTAGTTTTCGGTTTATGAGATATCGATGAAATGGCATTTTTCAACTCTTGTTGAATAGGATCTTTATCTTTAAAATATACATATAATAGGGCATATAGAGAACTGAAAATTTGGCTATTTGTAAAAAAAATAGTTGAGCATGTGTAGAAAAAATAAAAAATAAATATTTTCCATGTCTTCTTTTGTAATCAATCATAATTCGAAAGCCACGTCGATTTTACCACAGAAAAATACAATAGGTAACTATTTACTTCGGAGATATAAGTGAATATTTACTTAAATACAATAGCTCAATAATGCACGCATGGTGGGAAGGAAGAAGGCGAAAGACAATTAAGAGATAAATTTCATTAGCAGAATAATTCAACAAGAAGCCAAATAATAATTACTTACGTCTTCGTATACAAGTGCGATATTCGCTCCTCTGAAAGCTCAATTAGCAAAACGCGCTAAGTGGGAGATACAATAAATTGAAAAAAACATGAGAAAGTTCTACAAACGAAACAATGTTCTCGCGATGAACTTAACCTCATTTTTACATGTAAAATGACGAGGAAAGAAAAATTATTGCTATAAAATATCGGAAACAAAAAGCTTCTTTATTAGACTTTGTTTTTCTTTCTGTTTGACAACGAAGTGTAACACGTGTTTATATTTAATCTATATAGCGGAAGTATAAGTTTCAATAAAAAATGACGTTTTAAATCATCTTACAAAAAGATTATTATTTATTATACTTATTATTTAGGGGAGATAGAAATATACAAACAGTAATGTGTGAGTAGCAACCACTGCATTTTAGCCGAGCGAAACAGTCGTAAAAATGTTATGAGTTAGACAGAGAGTGCAATACATACAATATTCGATTGAGATCGCGGTACAACAGCGGAAGTACACGTGCACATTGTTCTTACATGCTACAAACTTTTAAAAAGCTTATTCCGTTATCTAACTTTGCCAAGTTTTTAACTGTCATAACATTGTTTATTTGTGATTCGGAAAATTTTCACAATGGCCAGACAATATCTGACACAGGAAGAAATGAATAAAATTGCTGAAGAGTTTAGTGATAGTGATACTGATTCCGATAAAGATTTTGAGAACATTGCGGGTATTTCGGATGCCAAAGATATGGAGAATGATGAATGTTGTGGTCACCATATTTTTTAAGGAATACCTACTAATAATATAACAAATTTTAAAAAATATTTTCATTGAATATGATGAAACTGCGTCAGTTAAATATAATTTCTTGGAATGTTCACAAATTCACAGAATGAATATAATCTAGTTAGTATTTTAGTAAAGATCCCGATATTTTGTTATTTCTTATAATTAAAAATATGTTTCCATTAAGAGTTTGTGTTTTTTATTGCAAATGTTCAAGCACATTTGAGTGACAGATTTGTAATGTGTTTTTATGGTAATAAAATTGTTCATTCAGAGAACGAATTTACGCGGCTGTGCTTTTTATTTTGACACACATGTCTCCATCCATTTCCCTTCCGCCAGGCCCCCGCCCCTTTCGCCAGTGCCCCTTGTCGACCGTCAATTACAACACGCGACGATCACGCTTTGTAAAGTTTCAAACGTCTTCGAGACATATTCAAGGTTTCTTACGCCTATGTATATATTTTTTGTAAATAAAATTTGGATAGAGATGTTTTAAAGCTAGGATCGAGTATTTACTCGAGTATTATTCAATATACCCGAGTATCGAGCACTTGAAAAATGGACGAGTATACTCGAGTATCGAGTACTCGATACTCGAATTGGAGTCTCTAATCTACAGACATCAACATATGAACCAAAGAATGCCAATCAACAATTTTCTTTCAAATTATTCAAAATATCACACTTAGCATTTAAAGATTAAAGAAAACATTTCAGTCCGTAGTTTGCCATTTTCAATTGAAAAATTTTCATATAAAATTTAAAATAACTTAATTTTTAAAATAGATTATTCCACGTATTGTGCTACTAACTGTGACACGTGTTTCGCCTCTTTCAGAGGAATATTCGGCTCTTCACACACGTGTCACAGTTAGTAGCACAATACATTTAAAAATCAAAGTTATTTTAAATTTTATATTAAAATGAACTCCACACAAAGTTACCACCAAAACCATCGAAAGAATTGAAACATTTTCCTTTGTGTGGTTATTGAAAATGTTGTTAAATTTCCACTACAATCGTCTACAGATACTCAACTTTTCATCCATGTTATTAACGATACTTTTTTCATCGGAGGAAGCAGTTGATTGGCGGTGTTATTAGACACCACGTGGTGATTAAATTTGAGCAAAGATACATTTAAAAATAATTTTGATATCACACAATCGTTAGGCCCTGAGATTCGTTAATTCATTTTAATTTTTAAGCATAAAAAAAGATAAATAATTAGTATTTTTATTGCACAATAGATGTACATACAGCACATCAAAATATGAGCGTATTAGCAAATATATTTTGCTTAGATAAAATCCGAAAAAAAATTCAATCGAGAAAATTAAAGGTTTCCCAGTAACACAGTTTGAAAATTTTCAAATAAATGTGTAGTCGTTAATGATCTTAATTAAAGTGCGAATCACATAACAGGAACAAGAAAGTTATGCCAATCTTTATTTGACATTTGTAAAAAATTGATTTATTTTGACTTATATTAAAAGGATCAAACCAGCTGATGTCCAGCTATTTGTTTTCTGTTGATTCATTTTGTTGAGCTTAAACGAAGTAGGTTTTAAAATAACATTCATTTCTTCATCTTTCATGAAAAAGGAATGATTCATTTCAATATTCAGGTCCACAATTATAAAATAACGTATATCTGGAGATGTAAGCTTAAATGTTTAGTACAGAAGAACTAAGGCATACACTAGTTTGTTGAAATGTTATGTAATATATAAAATTTGAGACGAACTAAAAAAGAAAGACGGCGCCTCAATAAATTTTATTCACCATTAGGTATGTGATTTAGAATGTCCGTGGGGTATGCGGGCAGTCAGTTATGCGCCAGCTAACGATGGACTTCTTCACAGCTTCGCTTTGTCAGCGCAGGTCTTTGTAGAAGTGGCCCATTAGGCCTTACTGCGGGGTAGCAAATTACATATTCCAGGCGCACGAGGAAGCGTCTATACGGTGGTGGACAAAGGCACTCCTGGCTGGCAACGAAAATGCACAGGACGAATAATTTGCCGCCAAAGTTGCACTAATACAGTTATCAACTTATCGGCAAAGTTTTAATAGAGGTAAATGGAGTTGTAAGACTTGATTTTAAGGTGTTTCATTTTAGAATAATGTATTTTATTAACATGAAATACCATAGAAAGGTATAATTATAAATTAACCTCGACACTTAAATCCAATTATTTAAAAGTTATAACGTGATGAATTACAACATATTAATTTGTTGGAAACGCAATAATATTCTTGTAACGTTGGAAAAATTACATTTCTTCACTCATCTTATATGAAATTATCTGTTCTACACCGACAATATTAAATAACAAAACATTAATTTCAAATATAAATAATAAGTTTTTTGACAAGATAAAGATTCAAAAAAATAAATCAATTATGGCCTCATTACCCACTTCTGTGTAAAACTATAGATAAAGCCATTATTAAAAAAAATATCAATTCTCATTTTTCATATTTTTACACATGTAAATAGTGTTTATTTTTAAACTTTGGATCAATAAAAGTCTTTAATTTTAATAGGTACACATGATTTATAATTTTTGAGGTGTTTGATAGAATAAATATTGCATAAATGTGGTTAGTTTCTAAAAAAGTTTCATTGACGTCCGTTAAGTGTGCAAAATACGTATTAGCGATTTATTCAAACTCATTGTTTTTTCTCAATGAATGTAATCTGTCTAAAATCAGTTTTTTTAATTATGGTAACAATTTTTGATAGAAAGGTTACAGTTATTCGTGTTCAAATACAATCATGGTCAGATTTTTTAATCGAATTATCATTTTATACTTTCTGCGAGTAAAAAAACCAACGCAACATTTGTACAGCTTTAGCTCGAACTTCTAAAAATATAGAGAAAATAAGGCCTTTAAATAAGTGGTACAATTGTGGAGGATATTGCTAAACCAATATTTTTTAATCCGATACGAAATCCATCGTTTATCATTCCAGATATCAGTATCAGATACAAGTACCATTAAATCTATATTAATTCGTTATTGTACAGCTATTTTCTCTTACAAATTTCGATAAAAGCCTACTTAGCTGGGAAAACGATTTTTGGTATCTCACTGCACAATTAATAACAAAACCATAAACAGTAACCGTTTAATGTAAAATACCATACGTCAAAAAATCATGTTAAAATTCAGCAATGTTTGAGTAAACTTTTTTAAATACATATTTTGTTACATTCATACTAAAAAATATTAAGTCGCAACTTTCAAAAAAAAATTTGAAGCAAAAATATTTTTTAAACTTTAATAAGAAGCAAGAACAAAGCACATATATTTAATATACCTCATCGATCAGAATAAGAAATAAATATTTTTATTTTTGTTCTACTACAAATTACTTTTTATTTGTATCCATATTCATTTTCTTTTATCTGTACTTACCAAATGAAATTGCACTAAACGCATAGCATAGAAGCACTTAAACACGATTTTTTTAAACAAAACTGTTATTTCAAAACTAAACCATTTCCATTGTATTCATACGTATTCTTCGACAGTCAACAAAAGCGCGATGTTCTACGACCGCTACGACCGGGCTACGGCTCTACGAATGAGTCTACACGCACTGACTGCCAAGCACGTTATGAACTGAAACTTCCCTCCGTAGCTGCACTTATAGTCTCAGAGGGCTGCTACAAACATCTACGACGTATCTAGAATCCTAGCTTTGTAAACATTTGCTCTTCAGTAAAGTATGCAACGACGTAGTGGAATATGATTTTGACACTGGCATAGAATATAATATTACAAATTTGTGTATTGTTATTTTTTCGATTTTTATAAACTATTCAATTAAACGTTGAGAATAGCAAGGCTTTTAAACTAGGCTTGATATTTTTAGCAAGAACTACAGATTATCTTTTAACTCAATAAACTTCTTTTTAAATAAAACATTTATGATAAATAACACATAAAACGAAGATCTTAAGATCGTCAAAATAATATTGTTTAACATAGGTCAGCAATAATATACTGTTATCTTATAAATATTCGTACTGGAATTATTACCTTAGTTAAAATGTATAAACAATGAAAAATTCATTTTACTTATGATTCAACCAATTTGAAAAAGCTTATATTGCCTTCATTATATTGTTAATTATAATAACAAACTAGTTCCAATGATTTATTGATTAAACTTAGATTTCTTTGGTTACGGTTGCACCCATAACAATTATTTTAGAACTGAAAACTTGACTTGATATGCTAGCGTTACTAAAATAATTTACAAACAATATTTCTATATATTTCCAGCTATATTTAAAAAAAATGAGAATCAACGTTTTTAGACTGTATTTCCATTTGACTTGCCAAAAGCTTTTCCCATAAAGACTTACGGGGATCTTTAGCGGGCCTTCAAATAACTTATTTCCATAACGTTAGAGCGAAATTGTTGTTGAATACGTGATTTGATTACAAAGTTTTTCTTAACTTGAAAACTTTTTTGCCTCTTTCAAGTCGCATTAGTAAGCGCGACGGGTAAGAATGCTAGATGAACATAAAGTACAATTAAAACTCTCTATTTTTGTATATTTTAAAATAAAAAAGACGACTCACTTTCCTCGAACTTTGTTCATGATTTATGAGCTTTAAGTTTAAAAAAAATCCCATATTTAAAAAGAAAGATATTAAACTGCTTTTTTTCTCGGACAATAAATAATATTTTGAGTCATATTTAAATCAAAAGAATCTTTAGATCCATTTTAAACTATCTCATTATTTAATTTTAAATATCGAAGAGAAAATAATTTGAGATTTCGTAAAAAGTGTATATTTCAAAATACTATTATATAATGTGATAATTAGGAAATACTAGTGAATGGTCATAAAAATAGCTAGCTAATATCATCAAAGCACTCTTATTGTATGCTTGGAACCAATCATGTTTTTGTTCAAATACACTCAAAGAAATACAATTTTTATTTGACTTTCATTAATTTCAAAATGAATGAAAGTAAAATATCGAAATATTATACTTCATTCGAAATATCTTTTTAAGCTTTCATCAGTGGTTAAAATTAACAGGCCAATAATAATTCAGTAAGTATGTTTGTACAAAAACTATGTTAAAAATATAATCCTATTGTCATAGATGGATTAGTCTTTTAAATCGGGAAAAATAACAATCGGAAACGACCATTTAACAAAACCATTAATGACGGAAAGATATTTTTTTTATCCATGCCCGCCCCATGTCACTCAATCTATCTTTGGAGAAGATAATCTTAGTAATTTTGATGAATGCGGCGGTAACTTTGTGAAAATTTATTTTAATCTAAAATTTAGACTTTTCACTTATTGTGTGACTATAAGTGAAGATTTGTTGTTTTGCCTCTTTCAGATACATCATCAGACTAAAAGTACTTAAGCAGCCTTACGTGGAGTAATCTAGGTTATTTTAAACTTTATATTCAATGTAAGAAAATAACTAATCGATATTTCAAAGTCTCATTTTCAGGATCAAATAGAAGGTACGTGGTAAGAAGTGATAACATCACAGATGTCCATATATTTGGATTAAAATCTATAAATTCATATGAATGTATATTGTTGAATAGATTCTCATTATAATATTATATTAAAACGAAATGTAACTTGATTTTCGTTACTAGATTCTATCAATGTAAATAATTATGCATGTTATTGAATCCTCATCAACTCACTTTAATCCTTTGTAAAGTGAATAAATAAAAAATTTAAATAACAATATACAATCACATGCTTTAATATTCACCGATTGTTTTTTGGTAAAAATAACTTTATTTCTAAATAATAAAAGCTTACAAATTATATATCTAGCGCAACCACATGGTTAAAAACAAATTAAACCCTTTTGGACCCACCTCCAGTCACAAATGGACATACGGTAAAATAATTATTTTCCGAAAGAAGCCACAGCTGAAAACATTTCGTGTTTGTGTATATAGTAACCGAAAGGTGTATGTTGAATTCAGTAATTTATTGGCGTTGCAATTCAAAATGGCACCATATAAACCTTTTTCTAATGATAAGGAATAAAGACCTGCTATTTTTTTTACTGGCGGTCAAGCCAAAAATATCTGTCAAGGAGTATTAAACAAACTAATAATTCAGCTAAGCTTCTACATTTTAACATGATGAATACAATTTTCATTAATTTAGATTAACCGAGCGCTATTTATTGGCTTGGTATCAGAGTAAAATATATTTTTCAAATGTTTAACAGGACGAATAGAATACGCAAACTTATCTAGGTGCTTTGAACTTTTCTCAAGTCTCCCAGTTTACCCAGTCTCAAGAGAAAGGGCAAAAAAACATATATTTAGAAGTAAATAATGTAAACACGTCTCTATAAAAGATTATCAGTATTTTTAATCACTCCATCTGAATGCCAGAACAATTAACCAGTAAACTACTGGAAAGTTTTTCTTTATTAAATATATACACAAAGTTATAAAAACAATTATGCTTTCATAATAAATGAATGTCACCCCATACAATGTCATGGTAAGTAAGGTATCCGCATATCGATTAATTCATTTCATGGTAAATTAAGGTTTTCTATATGAGGTATAATCTTCTTGACCTTATTTTGATTGACGTTTATATTGTAATATATGTATAAGAGAATTAACCATATGGATTTTATTATATTACTACATATACGGAAATACTTCAATTAACAATAATCCATAAGCGTTCAACTAAAACAACCATCATAAGAAACATTAATTATTAAAAATAAATTGGATACGATGTGGTATATAATCTAAGTATAGTTACCAACTAGAATATGGATGAGAAAAACATTGACGATTTTTTTATCAAATCCAAACAGTTCACAAACACATATTTTACCATTAAAGTCAGCGATACGTTTATTGGAATGTGAACCACTCCTCTCCACTAAACAACAAAGATAGAATTGTTTAACAGATTGGGCTCGCTCTCCAAATATTTATTTCCGAAAATATTGTGCGTATTACTAAGATTTATACTAAGTAAAAAATTGAATTGAACAAAAATAATACCGCAATACTACAATTTTCTTTTCATTGTGTAATTTTAAGCAGAATGTTTAGAACACAACTATATAGAACACATGCCCATACTTTTAACGTTTCGAAAAAGTGACACTATTTGTTCAGTCTTGACAGTAGACTTTTGGGGTGGAAGCGTTGTTTTAAAGGTAGGAAAATCAGAAAACCCATATCACACTCGACACCAAACGCGTTGCGAATAAATCAAAACGCTATCCATACAATCAAGGAATTATTTAAGAAATATTGCCAAATGCTTCCATAAAACATTCACTCTAAAAATGCAAAACAATAACTAAAAATACTTGAAAACCTCTGGAGAACGGTAAAAATATATTGCAAATATATAGATTGAATGAAATTGCTACTTAAATGACACAGTTATTAATAAGCTTTTAAACGATATCGTAAACCAATCATAAAAAACCTATTTTACCATGTAATATAAAAAATAAAAATATTCCACTATATATTAAAAAAAGAACTTGAAACTTTCTGCCATCAAAGTTTAAAGTTGCCAAATTACAAAGTGAAACTGGTCCTGGAGTAAAAAAAACCATTTTTATTTTTACGAAATATCTACCGAAAATAATATGTAGTATCAAATTTGCACTGACAGTTCAAGTACATTCGTTCCCTTAAATACCTGAAGATGCCTATGGAAAAGTACAAAATTCAAGCGATTCAAATTTTATATTGTATTTCCACTAAGCACCCACAGTCGAAATCCTTAAAAATATGTAAAATGTTAAAAAATATATTTCTGTTGGGCGGTAACAAATTAACATAATATTTTTATGCCACCAAAGAAACTGAAATACAAAATTTAGTGTTATTTAAATCATATCTAAACAGTAACAAAACACTACGAATAAAATGAATTATCACATTCTAGCGTCACAAAGTCACAATGACATCAAAATGATATTCGCTTTTAAAAAATATTTGCAAGGTGTATATATTCGCAATAAAAGTTTACGAATACGGTCAAAACAAAATGAAATACTAATGACGCAAATTATTTTTTTCTCCAGGTATCTTGACAACATATTTCGAGTATTTTCTTAGTCGAGTATTCTCAACGCATTTCGTTAAATTATTGGCAAATCTTTTCAGCCATTCCTTGAAATCACATTAAGTTACATTTAAGTATTTAACCTTAATAATTGTTTCACCAATGATAAAATGTAAAACAGAATCTCATTAGTACAAAAAACTGCTGAAGATATAATGCTGTCGGCGAAAATTTTTGCAAGAATGCTGTAGTAATTATTTTTAAGTGCTTCAGCTTACAAGCTATATTCTAAATTAAATGTTTTTAAGGTTTACGTTTTTTTATCCATTTCATTCGATTGTAACACAATTTGATAGATATGTTTATTTATGGGTTTTCCAAATACTATTAAATGAATTATTATCATTGAAAGCAATGAATTTATAAAACTAAACTGGATAATTATTTATAGGATGATTTCAATTCAACTTAATGAAAATTTAATTTAAAATTGGCTTATTAATTAACAATCGTCTTGAAAAATAGCCGTTATATCTAGCTTTATTTCTGCTTTATCGCATGATCATATTATAACATCCATATTTTAACATGTTTAAAATCAAAACCTGGACTAATAACGAAACCAATGTTAAAATTTTTATTATTTTTATATCTTATTTTTTCACACAAAATTTATGAATGATTAGATGAGTGAATTTATTATGTAAACTCATAAGAACCTTATTATTAAAAATATTTTTCTCACTCATTAAAAAATGAATATTAATATTATATTGAATATCTTTTATATTTCAAACAAAAATCAAGCACTTACTTGAAAACATTAAAAGCTTTTTTATTATTTTTTAATGGTATCATTAAATATTGATTGAGTATAAATAACTAAGAAGTTTTTTGATATTTTTTTACATACTATTAGTTTTTCAATAATTCCAATTTCAAATATCTAATCGTTTCATTCTTATTATCATTTCCGAATGTCACCAACAGAGCACCTTGTAAGTTTCCAATTTGAACCGTATCAACATCTTTGTTCGAGAGTGGGTGTGTTTTTCAAATAATGGGAAACCACCGTTCCCTTTCAACTGAAGGAGTTAAAATTGGGACTCCAGCGGGAAGGGCAGACATTCAACTACATCACTCACAAAGCAGAGAGGCTCTTGATTTTAACTGATACTTAACGACAGCGAATATACCATTAAAAAATGAGTAATTAATGAATTAGTGATCAAAGGCCTTCAAGTGGATCAAATAACCATTTTAGAATGATTTTTTCAAATAAAGTGACTTATATTTGGGTAAGAGCATATTTTTTGAATTCTCATTTAAGAACAAATTTCCAGCAATTATTCACTAACACGAAGTTCGCAGGTCCATTTAAACAAACAATACCATTTTATTAGCTCAGTGAAAAAAAAAAGATTTTGATATGGGTAAATGGTTTTACGTATATATGTATGTACATATTATAGGTACCCATACAACTGTCACCCAGTCGTTTAAGTTTAATATTTTTTTTTATTATCGCTAGCTTCATTATATGTTTATAGGTGAGGTAAAGGGGTATTTTTTATGAAGAAAATAAAGTTTAAGATTTATGATCAGTTATAAGCCACACAAAGAAATACATTATACAGAGAACAAATAAAAGACACAGTTTTTAACATACATAATAATAATATAATTGCATCATTATGTTTTATATTACAACAATTAAAATTAGTTAGATCGGATCTTTACTGTTGAAAATAAATAGTATACACATATTTATGTTTTAAATTGTGTTTTTTTTAATTAATAATGCATAAATTTTATATTATATCTAACATCCAATTCCTTCGTATTTTTTAGTAAAAGTCATAAATATTTAATTTACTTGATATTTTTTTAACAAAACAAGCTTTGTTTTCTTTCAGTATTATTATTAAATTATTTATCAACATTCATATCATCATGTTACATACAAGATATGATAGAAGTTTTCTCAGAAGGCTCTGTTTTCCTAAAACCTATTACAGCCTACCCTTATTCTAACTATACCGTTTCTACCAGACGCTATCTTTAGCGTAAGCAGTGGTTCACCCTTTGTATTGGGTGTGTGTTTGCAAAGTTATGGCGGAATTAATGCGTCAGACTTTTTCTTTTTCCTTTGTCCACTTCAATATTATTTGATGATAATAGACTTTTGTAGCGTTGCTTTTGTCATATTGTTTGATATATTGAATCGTTTTTATATGGATGGCTAAATGTAGTGACTTAATAATAGGATACGTCAAAATCAAAAATATTTTAACAAAATTCTAATTATATGGCCAAATTCACAGTCATGTACTGTCCGATTCAGACTATAAATCAATCGAACAGTACAATCTCTTGCCTGCAGAATTATGACAAAAGCCATCGGAGAATCGATATAGACCGAAAACTATTTTTCTCTATGACCCTCCCTAGGTAGAGACGAAATAGTAAGCTGATTTCTTCAACTGTAGCGATTGCGCTCTCTGTCGGCAGCGATCGGAAGGGAATGCGAACAAATAAAATTTTAAAGTTAAAAACATTTAGAGACAAAGGAGACTGGAAGAACTTTGGCGCTTACACGCCTTAGAACTTGATGCTCCGTCAAATTGATATAAACTAAATACTTTGTTTTTTTTTCCTACAAAATATTTGAAATCTTTCCTCCTTACAGACATGCACAGCTTGCCGTGTACTATTTTATTGACCGATTAACATACGTAAAAATATTTCCTTGCAGCTTAAAGCCAGAAATTCAACGAACATGTCATGTCATATGGCTTATTATCAACTTCGTAAGCAGAACATATAATTTAATGGTAATCAGGTCAACCGAAATTTGAGGTTCGAGTTCCTAAATTGGCATACTACGATCATTTGTGGTAGGATGATTATTTCCACTAATGGCGCACAACTGCCCAACGTAACACAAGCTGATCACGCAACTATGTCTACAGAGCGGTCCAAATCCACATTGTCAACGCAGTGCATCCTGCCGAATGGTGGTTGTTTTGTGCTAGTATCCTTATTTTTCAAATAGTTAATACCATACTAAATATTTTTTCAATAATTTTAAATCCAATGCAAGGGTTGATTGGCATTTATTTGTTTGGATTTCCTTATAACACGGTGAAAAAATACGAATGCACTTTAGTTCTACAAAATTACATATAATATAATTGATAGCTACTCTTGTCCGGTCCGGTACGAGTGGATTTTTTCAGTCGATAAATCTATTCAAAGGCATGGGTGTTTGTGTTGTTGAAAATCCCTTCCCACCTTTCCGATCACAAAAAGCGACGCATAGTGACAGCGATTAGCTAATCACTAGTCCTGTCCTAGTCCTCGTATCCTTTCCATCCCTACTCTCTTCGAAAAGAGGTTGAGCAACTGAGTAACAAGCAGTTCTCGTAGAAAAACATATGTCGAGATAAACTCCGTGGGGAATCCATATGCTCAAAGTTGGGAGCGCACATGGTTAAAAAAAACTCCATCCAACATACGCCTTCGACAGAACATAGTTAAAAGGCACATTTACTTAGCACTGGCTTAGAAGAGGTGCACAATAAATCTTCTGATATCTTCGTTTCTAATATCCTAATTTTATCTAGAAAAAATATTTGATAACCGTGACAAAATGATTGAATGCGTTTCTTTGAATCATAGAAAATCTGGCTTTATTGAGTTGCAATGAACGTTAATAAGTCTCAATTATGGTGGTTTTGGTAAAACTGCATTGGCTTTCTTGTAATGGTCTGAGAAATGACAATGAATTAATGTTTGTTTATTCAGTTATAATTTTTACCTTATCGGTATATTCTCTGATGTTTACGCTAAAAACACAAAAGTAGTTTACAACTATATTGTCTTACTTAACAATACTTAATCCCAATAATATACTTATCTAAATTAATCTTATCTCTAAATCAGTGGTATCTTCGACACAGCCCTGATGTTGCCCTATTTCGGAAACTAAAAAAAAATAGCCAACATATCAAAGTTTGCTACATGGGCGCATTCTAGCAAGCGTGAGATAGTGATTTTCTTTTACACTACGTGACTATTTTAAATCAGGATTTTCATCCTCCTTGCGGAACATATACAAGTTTAGTAAGAAGTATCAATACATATTAAAAAATATTAGGTTATCATCCCCGTTGCATATTTAAATATGACTTATCGACTTTACCAATTCCAATGGGAATTATTCCAAGCAAAATAATAATTATTAATGACAAAGCGAATAACAACCAAATTAACGTTATATATGCGTAAGTTGTTTAAAAGCGAGCACATCTGTGTTTGTAAGTATTTTCCTCGACTTGGCGTGGTACGAACAGCTACGGATATAATATAATATTATAAATTGTTAATCCTAAATAAAAAAACATCCTTGCAAGAATGATGTTTTATCAAAATATAGATATTCCAGAAATTAAATAATTTTATTATCAGTCTTAAACTTTCTCTAGCTTTCGTTATATACGATTTCGTGGTCAAAAGTATAAATCTTCGCGTAGATTTTTCCATAGATAATAGACGAAGACTTTAATTTAATATAATTTATGCTTTCATGTTCGTGAAATCTTAATAATGGTAGCGATAAGCTTACTTCGTGTAGTTCTCTAAACACATCCTTCTATCCATACCATCTTTAAAGCAAAAAAATACTTTAAACATATCAATTAGCACGCTCCTCTTGTATCAGAAGTGGTTAAATAAACACCACGTTATCATGCTTCTATAGATACCTTGAACAACATAACTTTGCTGTAAGATTTTGCTTTTTCTTCAAACTGTAAATATTACACAACATGTATCAGTGCCACTTGTTAATCATTCTTGCAATAGCTCTCTCTGTCTCACATACACACTCTCTATTTAAATATGCGTATCATGTGCAAGTGCACGGATTATAATGTAGTTATATACAAAGAAAAAGCTAAAATAAAATTGTATTTAAGTAATTCTTTACTTTACTTGACTATTGTGTATTACAGCTTTGACTCAATAAAAATCGACATGGTTCAGAACTGTACACATGCGGAAAACTTTAAATTTACTTTAAAAGCCTCCAAGTGCTCCCTTTTTTGAGCAGTTATGTTTAAAAACAGAATTATCGCGTTGGATATTTTGCGGTGACCACTATATCTTAAAAACTGAATCATCTGAAATTAAAAAACCAAACAGATTTGCAGCTTTTGCTAGTTCGAAGGCAAACCCGGTTTTTTTAAAAAAAAAATCGATTCTTGTTCGGCCTTAAATTGTTTTATAAAAAAAAATATTTATCGGAGAGAAAAATCTTCGATTAATTACTAAAAATGAACTCTGGATTTTAGCCGTTTTTGAGTAATGTTATTTTTTGAAAAACGATTTTAAAAACGTTTAAAGTTTGGAATGCATTTTTGGGAAAAAATCCGAAATCGCTTTGACAATATTTCAAACAAGATTCTGTTTATATGTAATTAAGAAAATAAAATAATAAAAAATCGATTTTTGAAAATTTTTTAATACTGTTTATTAATCGACATGGACTTTTCTACGAACGATTTTGTAAACAGAATTATCGCGTTGGATATTTTTGCGTAGTGCTTTAAACTATATATTTTTTGATCTAGAAAAGTAATTGCTATAAAATGAAATTTAGTTGACTTGCAATATACGAAGACCTATGTAATGGGATATTGCATGGAGGTACAGAACTCATAAAATTGATGCGTGTAAACTATATATTTTTTTTAGAAATTAAAATATGAGTCGTTTGAATCTATTATTAAAGCTGCTAAACTATATTTGTATCTTATTTCTTAAATAAGACAGGTTATGAAAGAATTGTAACGACATTTTTTTGCATTTCATTAGCATATGAAAAGATTTAGCGAATTTGTTAATGCAGACTTTTCAATAGTTTTATATGTCATAAACAGATTAAAATGATTTTTTTTGAAAACAATACGAAAATTCTTTTCCTTAACATTAAAAATCATTTTTGTATAGAAAATTAATTATCACGCATATCATGTAAATTGTAAATTGAATATGGTTTTTACACATACTATACCCAAAGGTTGGATTAGAAGTTTGGAATATGTTATAATCATTAAAATCTAACGGGTATGGCGGCAGTCTATTGTTTGATAACCCCATTGAATTAAACCGTTGAGGTTGTATAATCCTATTCCTGAGTGAGCAAGAGTTCAGGTACACGTGCATTTTATATTAAATGCATTCACACATTCGTACGTTTAACATTTACCAACATATGTGACGAGTGTGGCATAAACTTATTTAAAACGAAAATTTTATTTTATTTTCATTGTTTGTTTTAATTATCTTATCTTATAATATTGACAATACAATTTAATATTTCACTACCTTATAAAATCTGTTACACAAAAAAATTACACCTTTCTACACATTTTTTTCAAACGTTTGTATAAATGACTCTTAATTTATTATTCATTTCCAATAACATTCTAACGTATATTTACTAAAAACGTGCTTTATATGAGAGTGATTAGTCACCTACTAATCGTGTCTTACTCGTATTCATATTTCATTCTTTCTCAAAAAAAATAACGAACAACTCAATTACAACCAATGATAAAAACAATGTTAATATTATGCTTTATTGGGAGCGAACACAGGTATGAAGCATACAATGAAACCGGAAAAAAATGGGTATAGATAAAAATATTTACCCAGTTTTCATGGCGTGCACATAAAATTCAAATAACAATAGACTTTTTTTTCACTCCCCGGGTATGCGTTTCCCGGATAAGTAAAGGGTATAAATTATTGATTATGCAGATTCCAAACTAGTGGTATTCATTACATGTCTGCTCACAGTCCCACGATGTGATTTAAATTCATTTCTTCTACCGCTGTATACGCCTACATGAATATAACAAGTGTGAAACCTTTTTCCTTAGGAATTCACAGCATAACGTAGAAGTTTCAATAGAAAATCCAATTTAAAAATAGCTTACTATTATACATTATTGCTTGACTAACACCAATATATTGTGCCCCATCAATGACATATTTCTTTGTGACAAGAGTTTATTATATTGATTACAAAAAAATGATCATAGACAGATTTTCTTTTATTTGGGAGCACATTATCAGTGAATTCTTCATTCATGTTAAAAATTGTCTTTGCCAAACGGTGTAATCTGATACATAAATCAAGGGATGTGGAATTCGTTAAAAAAATAACGACTCCGAATCCAGCATTCACCAAAAACACGACTCCGACTCCATCATTGCCCAAAAACACGACTTCGACTACGACTCCGACTAAAAAAGGCTTAATTTCGCCACGTTTTTTTCCTACCATTTCTATTTATGTGTATTCAATTATATACCAACCAATCAATCCGGCCAATAGCCAAATTTTACATATTATATACTTCGGCCAAAACGTCGCGACTAGGGACTCCAATTACTCGACATCTCAACTACTCGAGTATCGAGTAGTAAAATTTCAAAATACTCGAGTACTGAGTATACTATTTCAGATGTACCGAAATATATTTTATTAATTCAAATTTGTGTCTATAAATAGATGATACATAAATAAATAAGCATATTTTATTTTATTATTACATTTATTTCAATTTATGAAATATATATTTCAAAAATAATAGAGAATTAAGCGTCTCAAATTTTAATTTGGTTCGAAGATTTGTTTTTTTATTCCAGCAGTAGAAAAAACTCTCTCTGTGGCTGTGGACTTCGGCTTAAAAGTTAACAATCAATTTAATTGTGTTATCTAGTTTTTCTGTCCGCTGTTTAAAACAAAGTAAAATTTGGAATTAAATCTTCATTTATATATTACGAGTATTACTCGGGTATTTTTCAAAAATTATCGTCTTGAAAAATGGACGAGTATCGAGTACTCGAGTCTCTAGTCGCGACGACTCCCGACTACGGCCAAAAAACTCCGACTCCGAATTCAACTCTACAGCGTTGCATAAATCTAACGAGAATCAATAAAGTGATACTGGCAGTATATATCTGAATAAATTTTAGGAGCAACACAAACGCAGTCATAGTTTTCAGATAAAATTTCGACGATGTTCTACGTGTATTTTTCATATAAATATCGCGTTTAATAAAAAAATACGAATTTTCAATAATAGCTTAGACCTTGCATAAAATATTGTTTTGCACTAAATTTATCTAGTTAATTTCATTGAACTACGGTACACATGGATACTTTTAAAATCGTGGTAGTAAATATTTAAAAATGATAGATTTTACTATCAATTCAATAATTTCCCGTGCGTAAGCACTGACGCAACATGTCATTAAAATTTATGCCAATTAAAATGTATTCAATTTAATAAATAGTTAAATATTTTCATCCAAACATTAATGTGACTTATACTTAGATTGAATATTATATTAATAATTCAAGAACATATCTTTCTCATAAACTTGGATTTTAATATGTTAATACTCGAAATAAAGGGGTTTATACATTTTAGTCGGGTAAATTAATAGTTTGGGGTCACAACCGGAGTGAGACAGGGTTGTGTTCTCGCTCCGTTCATCCTCATTATTATATTCGACTTCATACTCTGGAGATCAATTCAATGATCGTGGCATAGCTGTTGCTCCCACGTCTGAGGTTGTGTGACCGCGATGACGTAGATGATGCTGTCATATTTGACAAAAATATTGAGGGCATCCAGGCGACCATTAATAAAAATAAACATTAGTAAGACCGATGTGGTGTGTAACCAAACTTTTCAAGACTGATAGGAGTATGATCAATGCCGATCAGACTATCGGGAGAGTCGACAGCTTCAGATACAACGGTGTACACATCCTGGAAAAATGGTAGCACCTATTCGCTTATGGATATCTGGAGCTACATAAAATTCAATGCGAGCTATCTAAAGACGTAGATTAATATTGTTAAAAGAAAATTCCATGTATTAAGCACATACATTTTACCAGCGCTGCTTTACGATAGCGAATCATTGCGATTGACCAAGACTCCGTATAGTGAGCTTCGAGAATAAATGTTTGCGCTGTATATTGGGGGAGTTGGTTGAGTGATCTGAGGAACCTCGGAGATCGGGGAATGTTTTAGGCAACTCCCTGTGAAGTCAGTGATCATGAAGAGACGTTTGAACTTGATGGGTCATACTCTGCGGATGGCTTTGGAAAACTTCAACAGGACTCCGGCGTCCTGGATGGCCGCTGTGTTTAATCTAAAGTATAAGCTCGGCGAAGCTGAAGCTGATCATGGTATGTCATTAGAAGAAAAAAAACAACGGACGGGTGACAGCGATTTTTAAGACACCGAGTGCCTCACATGGGTTACGAATACAACAATACAATACTAATTTGATATAATTTAAAGATTTTTTTGGTATTTAAGCCCTGATCCGCGTGCCAGAAAAACGACTCTTTTGTACATAAAATTATATATTAAAACTATCAACGATACTATTTAGTTATATCAAAGGTTTAACCATTCTACATTTTATTTCAAAATACTTTGAAGTTCTTGATGAAATCAAATGATTTTTTACAAAGGATGTATAGTAACAGCGAAACAAAGAACCAAAGCAATTAAATCGTTTGATGGCTGTTTATTTTCTAAATTACTTCGATCAAACTTTATCTTCTCTGATTCTTCTTGAAATAATTTTCAAATTTTTGCCTCTATTAATAAATTAGTATAAAATGTAAAAGTTTGTAATCAAAAATTCAAACAAATGCCTTAGGAGATATTTTTAATTGAATAATAGTACAGTTTCTGCAAAAATAATAGCTTTTATTATTATACAAATCATCGTTTAGGAATCAAATTATCAAAAAGTATTATTGATGCAGATAGGAAAGATATTTTTTCCCAACAATCATAAAAATGATAGTTATAATTTATTCCATCAAAAATTCTCACTTGTTGAATGAACTTTGATAAATTTAGTAGTGGATAGTTATTACAAACGTGGTATTTTCCCAAGAAAATCGAATTAAATTTCCTAATATTGTAACTGTAACATACTTGGTCTCCATTGAGAATTATACATATCATATTTATTTGCTTGTATTTTTTGGTAGACAGTTTTTGTTTGGAGTGGTGAATTTAACAAAATTTATTAATTTCGTGTAACAATAATACATGAGGGATGAGCAGCTCGACAAAACACAAACGGAAGTACATTGACACAGAAATTGTTGACCATCTAGATACCGTAAGATGATTTAAAAATGTATGAGACCTTAAAACACTATGAGGAAAAAAAGACTTTCAGATACGGAAGATGCCCCAAATCTTAAAGCAATCTTCCTCTTTTTATCAACTCAATCAACCAGTTGTGTATGCAGCTTATATTATTAAAATAATATTTAAAGAACAGACAACATATTACAATAATTAACAAAATATTTAGTTTTCTTTTTCTGTCGTCTATGCCAATATTTCCTGTGTTCGCTCACCTATCTTACTAATTGAGATGTTGAATATTTTGAATACATGCATAACTATTCAAATTAATTATCGAGTGTTAATTGTTTATATTTGAATAATAAAAAATATATACCATAATAAGTGCGACTGGGGTAGTTTCTTATCAATCACTTTTAAAGAAAATCATCACTGAAAACACAATGAGTATACATACGAATTAATTACATTGTATTTTTTATACTTTCAAAATGAATCGCGCACGCTTGTTTACAGTTGTTGAACATTCAGTGTGTTGTCAATAAGAAACTTTTCACTGTATTTTATGAATATATACACATGAAATCAACTATTTCTGGCACTTGAGAGCCAAGGGCGTCCTTTCGCGTTTAATATCATTTTTATTGTCTCAATATTATGACGATACGATCTTTTATTTTCGGAAAACTCACTATATAACCTATCACACACCAATTCTCGACGCGAACGTGTCGCCGACTGGCGGCAAGTCGGGAAAGCTCCGACCCTCTCTTGTATACGGTGCGTTAGTGCGAGCGGGAAGAGAACACAACGAGGGGCGGAAAATTATGCTGTTCTCTGTCACACGAACGCGCGCAAATATCGTTGAAAATACTTTTGTGCTATGGCAAAAAAGGGTCGTTAATTTAACCAGCTTTATTTATAGAAATCTCGATGAAAGGCTTCCCCATAGAAAAAAAATTGTGAAAAAAACGTGATTGCGCTTTTTTGTTTAATTTCAATGGTTTTGTTTTCAGATATATACTTATTTTCAATTGTGTATTAGTGAATTATTATCTTCCTTTTAAAATTAGAATAGGTAAGAATGTATATTTATTTTATCATATGTATTGTGAAAAGAAATATGCTTTATAATATGATGTATATCACGTTGTATATAATTGTAATCCAACATCTTTGTATGTGTGTAGCAAAAAACCCAACACTGTATTATTTACAGCGCACTCGGTGTTTTTCCCATCAACGTGGGATAAAAACAATAAATATGCTTTGTTTCTAGTTTATCTTCATTTACCTACATTTTCACTTTATTCAGCGTTTTCCTTGAAGTATATTTTTTGTATTCTTCACATATATTTACATATGTACATTATACAAATAATGAAGCATTTTTATTTAAAGTTCTAACAATGCTCCAAAATTGTGTTTAATGTTTTTGATGCGGACTTGGTAGCATTTAAAAAACCACAAATTATTAGATAATGCATTACCATCGTAGAAAATTATTCTCTGTTATGTATAAAATCATCAATATTTGTTATTAAGATACTATTATACATATATAACGGAAATACTTTGCGAATACTGTTTTAGCTAAAAATGCCTACATGCTTAAGCTACAAATTTAAATGCGACATCGTTCCTAAATTGAAATAAAATTGGTCACAACATAACATTGTGTCGATATAGATTTGATACTGAACAAATGTGTACGATTGTTTGTTCGTTAAAAACGATATTGTAATTTTAAATCACTTTCTATGTGTCTTTTATATAATATAGGAAATTATTCTGACTAACCATCAAGCATAAAAAAAAATCACTTTTTTACTTTTACGCGTTATTATAATAAATTTTTAACAGCGTTTTGCTGTGATGAATTGAAATCATTAAATTGAATTGCAAACGTGCAACCAATGCATTCGAAACTAAGCCATGATTTACATTTTGGGAATAATTTGAATGAATCCGATTCAAATATTCTGTTCGAATTTTAAAAAGAATTGACATTAATAAAAGTTATTAAATAGTTGATCTGATACATCAGGGCATGATAATTTTGTTCTAATTTATTAAGACAGCTATAAATTTTCTATTTTTTAAAATTTGTTTTTTATTTAAGTAATACAGTCAGCCTTATGAAAATAATGGCTACGTTGATCGGCCTATATAGCATCAATCACTACTTAGGTGTTAAAATAACTGTAAATTCTTGATGTAAAGGCATTATATACAAAAAAATATTTTCATCTGATAAACAGTGCTCACAGGGTAGTATGCAAAATGGTTGTCTATGTATCATTTTTAAATCACCCATGATATTATTTATGTTGCAATATCAAATGTGAACATTCGCTTAACATATAATCTTCCTATTTTTACATGTGTAGTAAGCAGTGTTGTGATGTGCGTTACAGAAAGACAAAAAAATTACTTAACATGCATATTGATATATACTGCAAACACAAATTTCTACTAAATAAAAACAGTCGATGCAGAGAAAGGACAGTAATTATTAATTATTATTTTATTGTGCTTTCTATTGTTTTCCCTTGGCACAGGGGATGCTGACTGTAGGCAGACGTTTCGAGCGAAGAGATATACTAGAAAGTGCGTAAGGAAACAGGGCCTTTATTTTCATTAAATCTATAACTACTATCGCCGCGCATGAAAGGGGAATAGATAAAAGGACGCGCGTTCAATGTTGTTGCTACGTACTCACTGCCTCCCTGCAAATGGCATTCGAATAAAGAGAGATGAATAACTCGGGGTTCAGTTGGTCATGAGGTCCAAATTGATCAAATATGGAATAAAATTTTACTTTTTTGATATTCTAGAAATATAATTGATCTTTGTAAAGTCACAACACTGCAGACATCCGAATTTAAGTGGTAAAGTTTTATGACTTCCGTACTAATTGGTTCCGCGGTTGTTTGCTTGCATCCTCTAATGAAAACCGATTAAGGGGTTTATTTGTGCCTATTGCGCACTCTAAGTATCCCTTTAAACAGAACAGAGAGCAATTAGTTGACAATTACGCATTTTCGTAACCCAATTTTTACATCTATAGTATTCTTAAAAATGAGCTAGAAAGGATTGAATTAAAAACAAACTCTTAATTGTCTTTATTTTTATAAGCCTCAGCGTGAGTTTATATGCTTCAACTTGAGAGAGGAAATGTTTTGAAAATCAAACAATTGAAATTAGTCGATTTCATTGTCATATTGTCATCTGTCAATGATTTCTTCAGTTAAACAGATAACTTAAAGAAACGCATAAACTTTTTACCATTTTTTTTTGGGTACGCAGATTTCATACCTTTTATTAAAACTCTAATAATTTTATTGATTGAACTGTGTTGAAAAAATCTCAACTTGGTCTATGAGTGTATGAGAGTTTTATAATACTATAATTACCTTAGTACCAATTCTTTGTGGTAATTAAGTGATAAATATTAAAAATAACAAAGTCTCCTTGTTTCATTATATATTTCATATACTATATCTTTTTATATGTGTGAGTAGTACATAAAATCTGCTTAATTTATGCAAAGTAAAAATATCATTAAGTTCAAAAAACTTATGAAATATGTGTATTAATTATCAAAATTTTATGTAAAACGTATTATATAACAAATTCAGAATCAAAAGCATTTTATATTTTAATCATGTAGACATGGCAGGGAAACTTCTCGCTTGCTAACCTGATGAATTCCCTAACATTTAGCTGAATGATTTTAATAATAAGCCGTTTATTATAATTAGTTTGCTTATTACACGACGAGTATTACTATTTGGCAGAGTCAACATTAAAGTTAGCAAGTGACTAAACATACTATATATAAATTTAATATTTGATTTTGTCAGCACTACTAACGTGAATTATGTAGCTTCTTACGATTAAATGTCAGGTTTGTGTGAATACTGTTTCAAAATAGACGATATCTTGACTTGCTCTGAATAATGAAAAATAAATGCATATCTGAAAAGCTAAAACTTACTTTCTTACCAGTCATTGAGAGCTACATCTCTTGTCGGCAAATGATGGAATCATTTAAAAGAAAAACAATGTTTTAAGGAAGTAATTTAAAAAAATGAAAACACTTATTCAAATGTCTAGGTGGAAAGGTTGCGTGAAAGAAATCTAAAAGAAAACTCTTCGACAGCAGCTATGGAAAATTGTGAGCGGAGAACAGTCGCGGAGTATAACTAAATGCCTCTCATGGGATTTCGGAATAAAGGGAAGACTAACAACCGAAATCAGCGTTGTTTTGTCATTCATAAATAAATAGAAAATTTAAATCTACTTAAAAAATAAACATAACTGCAAGATTTAAATATATATAAGCCGTAAAGTTTATTGCATCTTATAAATCCTATGAATGATTATTTGTTATAAGCATTTGAAATAAAGTAGTAGACAGTGTGATATATACTTTGTATATTCAGCCAACACAGATATTATAAAAGGTTTTTAATGTTCTTTATGGTTGTACAACGATAAATAGTTTAGTAAAATAACTACCACTCAGATTAATACTTGGTACCATGGGAAAGTACACAAGATATTTTTATTATTTGTATACATTAATATATGTATATAGAACATCTAAACACCTTTTTCTTTTTAAAATAGGACCTTAAACTTTAATGTTCCGTCGCAGTGATTTGATTTGTAGGGAACGTATATTTATTTATCTATTATAATTATATCTATGATTTGGCAGACAAGATGGACGCTGTATCAAATTTATTTTCCATGTAATATTATATATTATGCAAGCATTACGTGCCAACTTATGTAATGAAAAGAGCAAGAAGACCAGAGCGAACAGTGTTTCGTTACAAATTATGTGAAGGTAAAACCGTTGTACCTTATTACAAAATAACTCGCTGAAATGTGCGCGAGATAAATTATCATGAAAATTCAACAACGAGGAGTCTAATATAGCAGCAGATGAAATTCTTATGAATCTAACAACAATTCATACAACGAATTATACGCTTGTTAAAATGTATCATAACATTCAAACCAGTGAAAAAGACTCGGCATAAAAAACATACACGACATATCAATAAACAACAAAGATAAAAAACTTTTTTTATAAAAAAGGATATTTTAAAACTTCTTTTAAATAGAAAAGTTGAAAAAATAGGTCGATAGCACATTTAAGTTCTATATGTTTTTGCGCTTAAAGAGTTGTTATTTGGAATATTATTTATTTACTGTCAGATGAAAATATGGCACGGAAAATCCAAAACGTTATAATGAAATGTTTGAGTTGACAATATTACACATTTAAGTTGAAATAGAGTAGAAATGCATTTTTATATCGTGTTACATGATTAAAATTTGATGAATTATAATTAATAAAAGCGAATATTTCACGACCGCTATATTATCAAAGGAAGATTCATTTTAATGTTGAGATAATGATTAAATAGTTAAGTGAATTTTCTTTTGACTATGATGTACTGTAAACTGCGGCGTTCAAAACAAAGTATAATATTAAGAAAATCTGTAGTTTGTAGTGTCAATACTATGAATACATACCGTTTCATCAAACGAAAAACATTTGAGTTTTTTCAAGTAAGTTTAACAATTAATTACATGAGTATTACTTTTTTGCTTTAAGCTTTCATAAAAAATACATTGATGCACTAATTAGAGTTCCTTTTACTTTTATTAAACTGGTATAGCTTATACCATATAGTTAAAAAACGATATAATAAACGGCTGAATAGCTTTTACGTTTCACGATATTTTTCAAGCGCTATGCAATGAATAAATTATATCGGTCGTCTGATTTTATTAGCTCTGATATTTTGCCCCGTTCATTGAACATTGATAAAAATTCTTTGGTATAAAATTAAAATATGTTGACAACTTAACTTATTATTTATTATGAGCAAAATATTGCATGGTAAAAGTTATCTTGGACAATTTTGTCTTATTTTGGCAAATACGCCGTTTCTAAGTCAAGACATCAATATTCATCGAAAAGACATCAACATAACATTTTAGATATTATGGAAATTCATGTTGGAAAATAGATCAATTCATTTTAAAGTATCATGGCCGTCTTTCCTTAGTGAGTACTAACCCGTTTGAACAACTAATACGATCAAGCTCGTTAAAAATATCTTAATAGTAAAATATACATTCTTTGACTCATTATACTACATTAATGAAGAATTAACAGCAAACGATATTCAATATTTGAACTAGCTGTAATACAAACTACACGTCAGTTCAAGTTCATTTGTGCACTTGAAATGCTTAAAGATGCCAAGAAAAGTACAAAATTTTAATTTTATATCGTGCTTATGTTTAGTCGAAATCCTCAATTAAAAAACCTATTTTGTTACTCCAGAGAACACTATGTTGATACTGTAATGACCTCTGTTTACCATCCTCGCGTCAGACGGTTGCGGTATTATCCGATCGAGTAGTGTGGGCCGAGTTGGCCATAGTATTCGAGACCAAACATATCATGTGGTAAGTTCCTCACTCCAGCATCAGCGCCGTGACAAGTAATCGACGTTGAAGTCAAACTACAAACCATTCCAAGTTTTAATGATGTTTGTTGCGGAGCACGTGATCAAAGTTTCTGATGACTGATCAATACGTGCTGTACGTTATTCTATACAACTATTATTACACCATACTAAGAAATAGTAGCACGGCTTTGATGCTTAGTATGAGAAGAATATATTGTAGGCTTAATTCAAATAACTTTAATATTGTACAAGATGATTAATTATGTAGTATGCATGTAAACAACATCGGAGTAATCTTGATGCTACAAATCTAAATCACTGAATTACTAAGCGATTGAAGTAAAATAAACATATTATCCAATATGGAATAAATAATGAATTTGAATTTATTTTTTTGCATATTGACATTATAAGTGAGATACGCGTATAATGTGATAACACAAAAGTGGCACAAAGTAAATATGGAATTCGCCGAGTAAATGATATGTAAACAATTATTCTTGGGATAGCAATGGATATAACTTTATAATTACAGTCTTTTTAAGCCATGTTTTCTCAGAATGTAAGGCATATGGACCAAAAGAAGCTTTTCTACAAGGAATAGTCGGTATACAGTTCTTTTTGTAACAAAAATAAGGATTGAAGGATATGGTTTTGATACCACTTGTGGTAAGCTATCGCTTCGCTACGTTATTAGGAATCATAAAAATGGAAGAGATGTTTAATGTACGATAAATCGATTAAAAATCAATTCATGAAAATACCTGTACTAAGATTTAAGTTCATTGATTCAACAACATCTTCTTCTCGTTTACGGATCCAGAGTTTTTATATAAATTCAAAATAAAAAAATGTAGGTTATTGAATAATATTATATGTTGGTTAATCAAACATACAATTCAGCTGTCTTGTATAATGGATTAATAATCAATAAACTCTGCGATAAGATTTGCAATTTTCAACGTGTTTACTTAGATAAATAATCACTTTGAGGAACTTAAAAGTAATAGACAAAATATGTTAGCAATCTTTAGTGATTACACCTATATTTGTTTGAGATTATATACAATGAATAATTTTAGTTTGTGCTAAAAAAGTTTATATTCTACGCATTATGGCATTATGGTTGTACTCAATGTTTGTATTGCCTTTATCCGTTCACTTTTTATCGCACCGAAAAAAGAGGTTTGACAACACGCAGTCTTCGTAGACCAGTTCTGTTCATATAAGCACAATTAGAACTCAATCACAGTCCTTCACAGTGAAAGTAGAGCCGGACGTGGTATTTTTTCAAAAAAATATGCATAATTGCTAGTTTTCTAAACCATTTTTTAACTGTTTAATTTAAAGATGTTATATTTTTTTTCTCACTAAAGTGTCCATCGTATTCAGAATGTATTACTACTGTTTTATCACTTTGGCGATCAGCACGAAATCAAAATCTCCACTAAATGCAGATTTAATGCTGATTGTATTGTTGAAATAATATATTATTTTAGTTTAAAAACATCTGCTTTTTTCCGTAATAATATAATTACATATTATTATTATACGTAATTATATATTGCCATACAGCATTATTTTAATAAATAAAGCTTATCATTGATCTAAATATCTTTATACAATATTTCACATTTGTAATTCTGAATTATTTTTAATATTGCTGCTATCAAATAATAATAGTTTATGACACAAGATAATATAATAATAAATTCATAACATTTTTTTCTTTTCAATATATTACT
Organism: Himalopsyche kuldschensis; assembly: GCA_028554975.1. Lineage (NCBI taxonomy): Eukaryota > Metazoa > Arthropoda > Insecta > Trichoptera > Rhyacophilidae > Himalopsyche > Himalopsyche kuldschensis. The sequence continues at coordinate 22,138,599 of JAHFWI010000003.1, forward strand.
TTCATTCGGTAATTTTAGAATTCGATAATTTCATCGCGAAAAAAAGCAGATATCGTTAAATTATTTTGTACTGTGTAACAGATGAAAAAAAAATAACAAAAAAGCTGATTTTATTTTGAAAAATTTCATTGAACAATTTCACCATAGTGAATTAAATGTTGAAACTAAAATTTTTGTGAATGACAGTTTTCCTTGTATTGCTCAAAATCTTTGTTTTGTTGTTCGCTGCGTTCTCACTTATGAGATCGATAATTACTATTCAAAAGTTTTATGCAGGTAAAATATATTTTAAATCAATATTTCCTGTATTGTTTATCAATTATTATTCAACATTTTTCTTACCTTACATTTAACAAGATAATAACAATTTCCATACAGTATGTGCAAGATATACGCAGTGGCTCGTTGATTAATTGCATAAAGAAATAAATGATGTTGAGGTTCGGTTGAGTGAAAAGCGACGCTCATGAATCTCGTATGCCAGGAAAAGTCACAAGTTTCATGTGCGATTATATATGAAGAAAAAGTAACAACTCTTGAGGGCTAGCGGTAAATATTTAAATATATATATACATATGTATTGCTAAGTAGTCGTTTCAGTGTATTTCTAAGATTATATTTATATGGATGAGGATATGCAAAACGCCTTTAAGTTATGAAAAAATTGCGCATTCCTACATTTTTTTTATACAAAAACAAAAGTCATACGCTTATTTTAATGGTAGAGTGTAACTAATCCATCATTTTCTGTGAATGCTACGTTTAAAAATCAAGCTTTTATTCAAAATGTACGCCGCGGATTTTTTAAATAATAAACCAACCATTCAGATATATGTGAATAAAATTATTATATCTTATATATAAAACCAAAACGGCTTATATATGTATGTATGTCTGTAATTCCCTTTTGCATTGTTGTTGCAAGTTGCCATAAAAACGAATATGAAAGAAAATATGTTTGAATTTTTATCGGCGAAGACATTTAGTCAAAATGTAATAAATTAGTCATCTACCAACTTTTTCCCGGCTTTTATTAATATAATAATGTTTATTATTTACGTGAAGGTATTATTTGACATTTCTTTGACAGCAAATTAGATTTTTTCCTTGAATTTGGACATTTTAATTGGGCGAGAATGGGGCAAATCATCAAATTAAATGAAGTTTGTGATTTTATTTTAACTCTATTTTGGATGCTAGATTTTGTGATATAATTATGTCGAATGATATAAAATTAAATAATTATTGGTCGCTTAGTCCGAGCGACGCCGGGTAGCAATACTAGTATCTTATAAAAGTGTAGATTGAAAGTGATGAGAAAGTCTCTGATGTTTTATTTTATTAGGCAACAACCAAAAATCTCTAATTTTTGGATTATCACACAAGCAAAGACAAACAATAAATCTCATATATTAAACTATGTTTCAACTACAAAATCTATAACATAGTTGAATGATCTATCATTGATAAATGTAGGAAATGCTTTGTTTATGTTTAGATTATCAGAAGTCATGCACCTTTTTTTTTGTTTTAACGTTAGTGTAATAGTGTGAATACTTTACCAATATTTTATATATATTTGTTTATCATTTTTCCTAATAACGTGGAGCACTCAGTTTATCAAAAAATAATGGAGTAACGGATATGTGTTTTCAAAGAGCGCACAATTTACAAGTCTCGTGGTGTATGTAGACACATATATAACATCGACAATGGCGAGCTTGTAGACTTTCATCGAGGGGTCGAATGGAAATAAACGGAAATTTCATTAAAATCAACCACAAGAACAGCTCGTTCAATTTGATGAGAAAGGTATTTTTGTTCAGATGGATTTTACACACACCACCTCTTTATCATTACATGCATACAGATGCCTTTTTAAATTTATCTGTGTTCAATTATGTAATCAAAAAATGTGAGATACGGTAACAAGAATAAAGTTGATTGGAAAAGGCCATCTTTTTGAGTTACAGTGTCCACAAGCTTGAATCCCATTACGAACTCTTTCATGAATTATTTTTGTAATCGATTCGTGAAGTTCTGTTCGAAGGAATGGTATTCTGTTACTCATTAATTTCTTACCACCCATCTGATTTTAAGAACGGAACATACCGAGAGCGATTCACCAACATTCTTGCTCTATTGCTATTCTTCTATCTTGGGGCTGAGCGAAAGAATAAAACGCAGCTATCGTAGAAGTTCTTCTATGCTCCATTAAAATTCGTGCAGTTTGGAAATGGATATGGAATAAATATGAAAAAAAAATACAAAAATTCATTCATTCATTTGTAAATTTTCAATCTTCTTTATTCCACATAATATATGGCCACAACACAATGGACTCTGAAATTCGTCATTCTGTTCCGTGCCTTCATCAAAACTTTGTACGATGAATAAGCATCATACAAATTTTACTGAATCAGACGATTATAAGATGATCCAGACTTCATCACCACTGATATATTATTGTATAATTCCTGAATATATCAAACCATCACACAAAAGCAATATATTTGCCGTCCGTTTTCCGTTTTCAAATCTCAATACGCTTGCGTGAGATGTCATGAAAATAATACGATTTCGCTTGGATTTATACTCTCTTTTGATTTTCAAGGCAACTGTTTATTGTTTTATTCTCTTTATTTACTACAAAGCCATTTAATATTATTTTTCCTTGGTTACTGCATGACCACAAACCAATTATTATGGTATGTGCAGTTGGTTATAATTTCACCATCTTCAATCATCAGTTAAACTGTTAAACATGCTCTATTGTTTTCGACAGTCATTTTGCATTTTAAGCTTGTTAATTTAAATTGCGTAGGAATGTATTCTTTTTCATCCTTTATTATTACTTTACTGAACGGTATAAATTTAAATTAAGTAATTCAATATTTGATTTTAATCTGCAATGTTATATCACCTTTCATACAGACGTGTATTCTTAATCGATATGCCGATGTGGACGGAAAAACCTGTTCAAAAGAATAACGCCAAAAATTTTATCTCTGATATACTAGATTTAAAGGATCAGAATGTAGAAATTTTGGATATAAAATTCAAAGCTTAATTGTATTTCCGATTTTCTCAAACATGTCAACAAGTGTGCTGAATAAGCTTTAAAAATATTACAGACGATTGAATTTGAGATAAATTATTCAAATAATTCAAAATATGTAACTCAAAAACTAGTCTTAAGATTACATTTAACTTTTCACTGAAACCATGCAATTATTTTAACATTTTATTCTCACAACATATTCTCTAAAACTTTTAACAGTTACGGATAATCAAATTATGAGTTAATATACTGTTATATTTTACGAGTAACTGGCAAATATAAAGAATATCTTGAATTATATTTAAAAGTAAAAATGATAGACAAAGACTTTCTACTTACACTCATCAAGGAGCCTATTTTTAAGTACACTTACTTTTACAACTTAAAGCCACAGAGATTTCTCAAACAAAACTGTTTAAAAGATTTTGTTTACTAGACACCTATCATTAGATTTTTTTCAATGCCATTTTTTAAATGTTTTCCCTATTCAAAGCTTTAAGCTGGCAGAATATAAGACAGTGTTTAGTTACATATAACACACAAAGAAAATGGCGTTTAAAGACTGAGTGAGTACAACAACCTAGTTTTTTTTTATTATTTTAACTAAATAAAGATGTGAAGTAAAAAAAATACAAGGCCATCTGTAGCACGCCACTAATAAACAAAATCAGCTACACGAACCAAAACAAGAGCGAGCCGCATATATGTATCTTTGAAAAAGTAGCAGAGCGAATCAAATCAAATTCTTTCCATGATAGACAAACTACCCATGGGACCTCTAGCTTCCGGAATCTTATTTACATTTCCGAAAATGAATTTTCCTTGAAAGCCATTCGTGTGCGTACATTCAAAAGCCAAACGGTTATGAAAAGATTTTCCTGGCTGGCATTTCGATTCAACACCAATCAGTATTCTTCACCTACCTGCATCCTACTACATGGTTTCAGGAATCAATGAGCATTTATCTTCCTCTTTTCAATTTATCCATTGGATAAATAGGGCGAAAATATTCTTTCAGCGTGTATTTCAATATATTTACATTTATTTCAGAAAATGCGAGTATATTGGTGCACGTATAAAGTAGACGTAAAGATTTGATTTAAAACGATTATTTGCTCTTGGACAGCTTTGCTTGTTCTTATTTAAATTACACATGATTTACAATTAATGAAATCTGTTGTTAGAATTTAAATATTCTACTATAATGGACTACCTTTTAATTTCTTTTACGGTTGGTTTTTTATGATTTCAGTATAATATAAACAAAAAATATGAGATAATATAAACGATGCATTATTTAAATTGTACGTGACTAAGTGCATTGTCTTCAAAATTGATTCAAAACGATTAACTAGTCCTGATCTATTAAAAATATATGAGTTTTATTTATTCAATATAATGCCTTTCTAAAATGAATTGACAGTTACGCTTAAACTTCTCAAATCAAAGAAAAGAAGAATACTCAAAAGTTTTTATGCGTGTTTTAACGTTGATTTAGAATTTTAGATTGTTACTTATGAAATAGATTGGGGAAAAATAATACTTAATAGTAGATTTTAGATAACTTAACCTTTTAAAATTTAAAACTACAAGCAAGTAGAAAATTAAAAATCTCCATTTTATTGATATGTCTGAAAATAATAAGTTTAAAATACAATAGTGAGCAAATACGCAATTTCTATAAAAAAAAATAGGTCCAACTGAAACTCAATCAATACGAAATTAGGTATGGAATATTTTTTTAATTTAATTGTATTGTAAATATGTATGTGTGAATCTTATAAAGAACACGATGAATAAACCTTTCAATTGATATATTCAAAATATCAGTTCTTATATGCTCATATTTTTTATTTTAAATATCCTAATTTTCATCTAAATATATTTTTCTTAATAATAATAAAATATTTGAATGCAATGAAAGGTATAAACGAATGGCATATAGATAAAAGAATGCCATTATCTAATATCGACAGACACATGGTAGCATATCTTTTTTTACTCTTGTAAAGCAATAAATCAAGCCAAGGGGGCTGGATTTTCGGATAATAGTAAGCCTAGAAAATAAAGGCTCGTTTTTTTCTAAGGGTGTTAAATATATCCGACCGGCTTTCCCTAAACCCTCCTCTTTCATGGAACAAACGAAATTTTTGTATGAGTTTGAGCGTTTCCGAAATGAAAAAAATTGTGTTAAAACCCATTTAGTATCCCTAATGTTTTTCAGGTATTAAGTTATACCAACCGTTCAAGTATATGCAACAATCTAGTGACCAAAATAGTATTTTTAGTATACTGGTGTGATTTATTTGGAATTACATAATTTGAATTTATATGCAAATAGTAGTATTAATTTTTGTACTGTTTTGAACTAACTTCTCTGTGTAAATTCTTAATGTTCGGTTTGAGACTTTTCCATATTTATAATATTACAAAAAGCATCCAGAATAAAAAGAAAGTTTTTTTTGGATATCATTGAAGAAGCGTATTTTTCGTTTTTGTTTAAAATGACGAAAGTAACTCAATAAAACACCATAAAGTACTAAGTTAACAGCTTGCAGTTGGGCTTCAGAGCATTATGTTGTATTATATGACTGCTTTTGACATGTATGTTGTATTTCCGGAAACAACAATACACTCTAAGCGACATCATTTAAAGCTAATTGCGAAACATGCCTAAAGCTCGCATACATACAACATGTACGGATGAGAATGGAAAACACCCGAACGCTTCCAGGGAATACTTACTTCAATGCTGAAAATATGGTGTAACCGTGTTAGTATGCACATAATAACATTATTAGCAGAACCTTATGAGTATGAGGTTTGCAAACTAATTCAAAGTTGAGTAGTTGTTTTTTTTTAAATGAATAATAATTTAAGAACCAGGTGAATCCATACAAAGGTTTAAGTTATAACTGATAGTCCTCCAGGCTAAGGTGATACTGTGGAATTCTCGGGAACGCATAAGCCTTGTATCATTTTCGGTGTGAGTGCAATCAATAAACAAAAAAGATAATTAATTGCTTCTTTCAGTGTGACTGATATTTTTTTTTACAGCAGACGGTAAATACGGTGCTAATTTGTCATTAAATTTGGTATTGCGAGCTCGAAATTTTAAAAAAGCCATCACTCTTCAATATAAAAACACTACGAAAGTGTGACGGATACCAAATTATTAAGATATCCACTGTCGTAAGCAAGAGGCCAATGCTTTTATACTTCGTGCATTCGATTGTGCGATCTCCGGGTCAAATCATAAAATGTAATCTTTAGCAAATTTCTTTCGTCGATTTGAAATAATGACTCTTAATATTTTACAATGATAGCAGACATGGCATACAAACGTATTGATTCTTGCAAAATATTTGTGTAATTATAAATGATCAAATTGACTCATTTTTAATTCATCTGGATGTAATCAGTAACGTAACATTGACATATTTAATGTATTTTGCGTAAGTCACTCATTTCGAATAGCGCGCAGATATTCTGATGTCATATTGTCACTCTGTTGAATAGCAATTATTAATTACAGTCGGTGGAGCGTCATTCATGATCAACCCTAAATTGAATGAGGTATGTAGGTATATCAGCAAATTAATACGGTGCATTGGTCTCCCAACCTTGTGTATTATACGTAATATGTATCAGTGATTTTAATACACTTACAATATATTTCAATTTCTATAGCATTGCGTCTTTTCTAGAATAATGCAATAAGCTGTCGATGTGAACTAAGAAAATGTTAAGCTCTTCAGCTTATTTCTCAGCGTAACAAACTTGAAAAGCTCTCTGGGCGATATATTATATGAAACCGCTACTTGCTGTGATGACCACATAAACTGTCTGAACACTTTTCCACTTACTCACCCAGTGGAATTTCTTCAGCGTTTTACGGAAAAGTTATGAGTTTTCACTATTATAACATCAAACTAAAGATGGTTCTCAAAGAGTAGTATAACAATCATTGCAATAAGAAAGTCATCTATTTGTTTTTGGAAATATAATGAAGAAAAATACACATTTAGAAGATTGGCATTTCCGATTCATTCATTCGGTACGTATGAGTTATGAAAAGTGGTATGACATTACTGGTGTGTGATTTTGAATTCAATTAATGAAAAAAAATAAACATCTAGAAGATTGGCATTTCCGATTCATTCATTCGGTACGTATAAGTTATGAAAAGGTGCATAACAATCCTGGTGTGCGATTTTGAATTCTATCAATAAATAAAAATAAAAATGAATTGGTGAATAAATTCATAGAATTGTAATTTTTTGCCAAGCAAATATCGTATTGTAAATTTCGTTGTTTTTTTAGAAATGTCGTGTCTTTCCGCCATTGCTTGACATGTAACACGATTACAAAGTTGTAGAAATTAAATCTCTTGTAAATGTTTTTATTTTTTACTCATTGTTAAAACTTTGACAAAACTCGTCAAGCACTCTTTATCCGCCCCCTGATTTCTCGTTTCCAGCGCAACGCCACTGTCAGTGCTTTACGCTAACTCATTTGTATTGATAAAAGTCGTTAAGCTGTGAAAAACAACAAGGCAGATCGGAAGCTGTCGAGATATTTCAGGAAAACTTCCGTGGGACGATAGGATTAACTACGCTCAAGGAAGTGTCTTCAATTTTTCCAAATTACTGAGACAACTGACAGATAGCTGTGTCTATGAATAATTAATTGGAAAAACAAAAATGATTCGCTAATCAAAATACTACCAATATATTTACAGTAAAACAATAGTATTCTTTTAATAACATATTCGCATTTAAACAACAACTACCGAAGTGTATAGTTCATTTCTGATTGTCTGTCATATAATTCGTCTCTAATTGGCAATGCTAAAATTTTCGTTTGATTCAAATAAAATTAAGAAAAAAACAAGTGAATGTAGTTAACGTGCAAAACGAGAGAATAATTTGAAATTCGTTATCATTGTATATAATATAAATGCATATTCCGAAAATACCGAACGCAGCCGGGCGAAACCACTTTTTTAATATTTTCATAATTTAATATTATTAAATTAATGTGTGTTTCTAATTAAATTATTCATGATTTAAACTATACATATATGTGATAAATAATTCGATAATGTGTACATAAATAGCTACGCATAAAAAAAACAAAGCGTTGATGTCTGATAAATGATCTGTATTCAAATATACTCTAATGCATTTAAGGACAATATTGACTTGTCAATGGCACTTAGGAAGCTTAATATTCAATGCCCAAATATTGGTATTTTTATTTTCAAACCCTGCATTCCGGCTATGAAAGCATAGCCGACTCACGGCTTCAGTAATACCAGTATCTGGTTCTCTAGGTGCGATACGTAAAAAAATAATTATGTGGAATACTGAACTATCCCAGAAGATATAAATCAATTTCTGCCTTGCTTCTTTCCTGCTTTCGCTTTGTAAGATATTCATGATCCTCTGAATACGTTATGTTACCGGTCTTGTATGGATTGCATGTTATTTCAATACATAGTGTTCTTACAGCATATGGTGTTTCTAAATATCTCCGCACTTCATGTTGAGTATATGGACCATTCAAACAGAACCTGTTTATCGCTAACAACTGGTCAGTTTTTAGCTTCACCTAACGGATAGAATATAAAAGATTGGTAATAAGCTTATCGCTTTCACCTCTTTTAGTTTCAAGGTTCGATGCAATTACCAGTGGTTTTCGAGATGGTAAAAATTGTCCATCCACGACCTGCCATGCTCACGGCCGCGTTCTATAACTATAGACGATCAATAAAAGAATCTAATTAGCACGTAATGTTTTGGCCTGATACTGACAGATATTTTAATCATGCGATATAAAAAAAAAATATAAAGAAATATATGTGAAAACATTACAGACAACAGTGGGCTTGGATACAAATCCAAAAATCAGGAGCTAAAAGTGTTCAGTCGGAGACTTAGTCGTTCGAAAGCCCATGGTTGTTTGGTTGGCTAAAAATATTTATTTAAAAAAACATTTGAAAATAATAGCACCAAAATAATAAGTTGCTAATAACTTTTATAGATACATAAATCCGTTTTGCGTTACATATTCTTTTAATTACTTTAGTGGCATTGTCGAAATTTTGTATTTTCGTAAAATATATAAAGTTGCAAAAAAACGATACCAACTAAAAGCTTCTAAAAGCTTAAAGCATCGCTATTTGATTAATTATGATGCCGTGAGTAAGCTTTTTCGGCAGCACAACATGAAATATTATCATTCTTTGATCCGCAATTTTACTTAACATGATATTTTTTGAAGTTATAAATAAATCATTATTTAATATCAAATTGGTTCGTTTTTTCGTTAATAAATCGAGACGTTTTATTTGGAAAATTGCTGGAGCATCAATTTGTAGAATAAACTTTTCCAGCATATATTGTGAGTAAGAAAAGAATTACTTGAAAATGTATATGATAAACATACATCTAACGTTAATAATATTAACTGGAAGGTCGTTATTCTGTTAAATTATAAAATATTTTAAATGGTATTCACTTGGAAAATCAGTTAAATGTTTATTTTTTATAATTATTTTACGATAGATGATTAGGCAATCGTTCCATTGGGATTGACTCCTCGAATATCCATTTTTTTACGTAAGTTTTTCATTGTAAAAGTATATCCATAAATGCAGTTAAAAAAAATCTAGCTTAAAAAATTACTATTTTTAATTTATTTGGTGAATTGACATATATTTATAAACATTTCTTAAAATTAGTAATTTATAAACTTTACCATTTTTTTACTATATTGAAACAAATCTTTTGTGATACACTATTATTTATTCTTTTTATAAACCTGAGATTTGGCACGTTTAACAAACCAATCTAAAAGTGGCGTTTTTCCAGTGATAAAACATTTTCTTTTTTGCTTATTTGTGAAAATAATAATGTTGCCAGGTGTCCTCGTAATATGCGATAAATTCATTTATTACGGATGGAAATATTATATTGTATGAAAATCATACGTGGGTAGATAGATCTAGGGTATGAAACTCATATAACAAATTTAGCCTGACTGATCTACCAGCACGTTTGTTTGATATGAGCAATTTCTTTGGAGACTGCCTTCCAAAACGTCGTGCGATATTTTCACACTAGGCTTAGCTTTCAATTGAGAGTGTTATAGATTGGCCACCTGCTTCAAAACTCCTTATATAAAAAAAAAACAGTCTATGTAAATAATGAATTTGAATCGATTTCTGGATTAGAGCTTTCCAAACTCTTTTATATACATTGTTGTTGGAATCTTATAAAAAAGCTTATTTGCAGATGCTTATCAAGGGAACACGTGCCACATCTCGTAACCAGTGGAATAACAAAGCTATCAATTGTAATTAAGACTAATAAATTTATTTTCACAAACCTGCCACTGATGCTGTCATTATACACATAAGTTTTTGAATTTCATAAAATATTTTAGATGTAGAAGAAATACCTTGAAAACATCACGGAAGATGACAATGCAATTCAATGGCTGGATGTCCGACGAGGGTTACATGGCGAAATTTTCTATACAATTTTAAAAGTGAAGCTTTAGTAAGTGAGAGTTGATATGTAAAAAATTCATGCATACTGAGTGCACTGCTTTGCATTTGGTTTCTTATGGTCAGTCAGGGCAATGGCAAAAGTATATTCTTTAAATCAGCAGCTAATAGGTATGGCTATGTAACGTGATGGTAAGGCTCTTTGAAGAAGTTACAAATAATTCACAATCAAAGTGAATTATTTTTTTTTGCAGTTTTTCACATAATAAGGGATATGGAATAGGATTGGATTAAATTATATAAAAGCATACAAACCTATTTGTATGGCTTTATATCTGGAAAACATGTATTGATGTGCTCAATTAAGGATTTTTGGACACACTATAAAAAGATTACGTATCCAAATGTATTTTTGAATGCATCCAACTCTCGTTAAAACGGAAAATGAAAATACATATATCATTAATAGTATATGGATTTAAATATATATATACATCTATATCTAATTATAACTAAACATAGATGTTAAATGATTAATTAAATGTGACTCAAAATAAAATGAATCGTTATTTACATTTTTAATTTAGGCAACAGTTTTGACTCTAAACGCCTCATATCATCCAACTCTATAAAACAAAACGTCCTACTTTGATGGCCCTTACCCCTGTTCTCATCCCTTCGTCGCCGTCTCATTCCAACCCCTTCTGCGTATCACATTATCCCTGCGTGTCGCAGAACTAAGTGAATAAAGAAAACGCTTATATTTTCCAACAGGGCTGCTGAATAATTCAGAGCCACCTACTTAAAAATACAATTATATTTTTCGTGAGAAATTTTATTAAGTACTCTTATATTTTACTAATTCTTTTCGACTCACATTTTCCATTGCGATTGTGATACTAAAGCTAGGCTTTTTTCACGTTTACATTAACGAACTTTGACGAAATATAAGCTTTTTATACATTATTTTTATCGAGTGTTTATATAAATGACCATTTGCCTAAAATAAATCTAATATTAAAATTGTAACAAGATCAATTAAATTCATTTCAAAAATACAATAAATTCGTTTGATAGCTATTTTGGAACTTATATACTTTGTTCTTTTTAGCTTATCTATTATACTTTGATTGTAATATACATTTTTTGGATATAGATTTGATAGAGTTTAAAATCGTAATACGTAAGTTAGATTCAAAGTTTTCCTGTCTCCTTCGTCCTTGAGTTTAGTTTTATAGTTAATTTATATTTCCGTTCCTTCGACAGAAGGTCGAGATTGCTGTATTGGTGATCAATCCATAGTAAAGCCATTTCAAGAGGTTCGAAATATGCAATGGTTACCACTGTTAAATAATTAAAGTAATTTCAAGAAATTATTATATCAGAAAAAGTGAGAAAAAATATGACAAGCTCGATGTAAATAACTAGTATATTTTTTTGTTGATATATTTAAAGTTATTTACATAGATTTTACTGCAGCTGAACTCTCTTGCATCTTTTTTTAATTAATATTTTTTTTATCCAATCCCACAATGGCAACATATTATTTGTTCTTGTTCCAACAAATTAAATGTTTGCAGAGACTTCCATTCATGAATATATTAAATTTGTTTTCTTTATAGGAACCACTTTTAGAATCTCTGAAATAATCCCTTAATCCGTCAAAGACACCTGGCCATGTAATCGGATAAAACTACTTTACTTTATTACATACATTTTCTACACATTGGTAATATTGCCCCACCAATCATCCGTGACCTCTATATTAATGAAAACCAATAAATTACCTTCACACTGTTAGTCTGCAGTCGTTTATTTTATTTCCATTTTATTATGATAAAAATGTATTCCTACAATCCTCATTCTGGTTTCGGGAAAACTCAGATTACTATCGCCTATATCTTTTCGTGAAATCCACGCAAAACTTTTTGTCCCCTTCCCGTAGATAAGTTTCATAAAATAAAAAGTTTCAAAACTTTTATATGAAATGAGAAGTTTCGAAAGTGTCTGGAAAATCATGTTTGATATAAAAAGAATGTTAAAATTATCATGCAAAATGATGGGAGTTTATTGGTACGGTCGTAACTTTTTTCAATGAAAATATGAGTATCTGTTTTCACACGACACCTAACATTGTCACTTCCACCACCCGCTACGCGTTACAGCCAATACTTTCCGTATTCATTATCGCAAGTCCCAAGATCTTTCAAATTATTGATGAAAATATTTAAATAGTTACTTTGTCAGCTAACTGGCCAAAAAACTCAAAAAATTCTTTATTCTTTCTAATTTATTGTATTTAAGCACCGTGGTGCATGGTTAAAATATCAGTCCCGTACTGCTATGTATCGAGCCGAGCGCATACGGAGTAAATTCGATTCATTTCTTGATCATATAGCGTGAACGACATCAGCGGTAAAACAGCTGCTACATACATAGCACGATTGGTGGTGGCGCAGCCAACTTATTAATAGTTACTTAGTTATTCATTAGGAAACAATAGTGTTTAATGAAAAGCCCGTCTTAATGCCATCTCACCAACACAAATATACTTAGTAATTAATAATTGCAATTGTAGAAACTTGAGGCCTATATTATCGATCAAAAATGGTCGCTCCACAAAATAAAAACCTGTGAAGTTTTATAATACTGGCATATCTGCATGTTAAAACATTCCTTAGTTTTACAAGTTTTATTACATTTTATTGATTATGTGTTTCAAAGAATTAAAAAATAATACCAATTTTTTGAACTTATTCCACTTGAAATTTTACTCATTGCGAGCATTTTCATCATTTTAATCACATCAGTTGAAAATACCGGAATAAGTGGAATAAGTACAAAAAATTTGTTATTCAAGTATTGACAGTGATCACTTTAAAAGTGTTGTTGGTATATAATAATGTATAAACTTCATTTTAAATGAATCCGTATTTCATTTAATGAAATGCATATCAGTTTTTGATTGTAAACTTGTTTAATAAATAATAATCTCTCTGAAACTTTTCACACATTCGAATTACTATTAAAAGTGTCTCGTTTCGTTTCGTTACGTATTATAATATTATGTTCTCGCGTAGCTTTCATTTGTGGCTCAGGGAAACTTTTGAAAGTTATTTACCGAACGGCCGGGCGTACGGTACATGGCGGAATGGAAAGCGGCCGTCCGCCCGGATCTCCGGTGCAACGGCTTCACACAAAGCCTCTCACAATAGCTAACAAGTAGTTCCATTTTCCGGTTCGGTTCTTCCCCGCCGGTGTTGGCCTGACACCTCGCAGGATTCCCCGGATCTCGCGCTGAAGTGCCCAAAACCGTACCGCGGGAAAACTCATTGTACCCGTGCTATGTACTTAACGATCCGGTGCTAGTGGAGAATACGCAGAGAAATTGCAAATTATTATTCATTTTCGCTTTTAATGGAAAATGTGTTAATCTACCCAAAATTTAATATTAAATCAAAACGATATTTAAGTTTTGCTATACGTGTATGTATATTAATCTGTATTCACTCTCAATTTAAAGCATATTTTCTATTAATGGTGCTTATCTCAACAGATTTGGGTTACGAGAGTTGCTTGGTGTTCAGCTGCTTGGTATCATAGTAGTTAGCTAATCTCTCTCTCAACGCCTCGTTTTAAAGATCAGATTTTTGAATTTAAGACATAACAGACGTCCGGTGCAGCGACCGAAGCGCGCCGACTGAAGCGCGCCGACATAAGCGCACAATTTATTATTTTTATAAATACATATATTGATTTATTACATTCATAAATTATATTTCATTATTATAAAAACTGTTAAAAAGATTGAATAAAAACACAAAATATACAGAAGTACAAATAACAAAAAATTATAATTTACTATCATTCACACATACAATATATACAATAATACAAATAACATACATAATTATAAAAAAAACATACATATTTACATTTACATATTTATATTGTTAGGTTAGGTTAGGTTAGGTTAGGTTGAAATGAATGAAAAAAAAATATATTTGGCGCGCTAATGTCAGCGCGCTTCAGTCCCGCGCGCTAATGTCGGGGTTGTATTGCGCGCGCGCTTGTGTCGGCGCGCTTCAGTCGGCGTGCCCAGACGTCCATATATTTGAACACAATAAATCGAATGAAAAGTGAAATTCTTCAGTATCAGGATTTAAGCACATGGCCAATGCAACTAAAGAAGACATCGCCGACCACTTGGCTCGAGGTACGACTAAGGTAATTAACATCTACATTTTTAATCTGACAAACTAAGTTACTTGTATAAATTTATAACAATTAAATCTAGAATATAAGAGACGGACAACATTTCGGAAAGTATGTTATCATGTATTCAAAAAAGTTCAATTATTGTGCATAGTATTTTACAGGGCTGTCGAGTTGGGGAAAAAAGTCCGACTCCGACTCCAGCATCTACCAAAACCACGACTCTGACTCCGACCTTGACCAAAAAAACGACTCCGACTAAAAAAAGCTTAATATCGTCACTTTTTTTCCAAATGTCCTATTCATGTGTATTCAATTAAATATCAACCCTATCAATGCGGCCAAAAGCCAAATTTGACATATTAAATGCAAAAATAAAAAATTCAAACTTTTCAAAATTTCCGACTCCAGTACGACTCCGGCCAAAACGCCGTGACGACTCCGACTCCGGCCAAAAAGCTCCGACTCCACGACTCCGACTCCGACTCTACAGCCCTGGTATTTTATCATAGAATTTCAGAAGTATTTATCAAGCAATTTCAACGTATAGATAAAAATCTCTAAATCGAAATAAATTATTCATAGCAATTACAAACATGCGTAGCTTTCAAATAGTGCGAAAATTAAAATTGACTAAGGTCTACTTGTAGAACAATAATCATTATTGTCCTCCATCCTTTTATTTTTGTTAAGCTTATTAAAAATACAATCAATCAATTATGCAAAACATTTGAAGTAATAAGTATGCCTTTTCTAAAATAATTATCTTTCATCTATCTTCAAAAAAGGTGAAAGACTCTGTACATTGTTGTCTCGTTTAATTGTAAAAGTACATATTTATTTATATCTTTTCAATTTCAAGATAGTGTTATTATGTAATAAATATTGAAATACTGTGATACGTATATGTATTAATAATTGGAAAAATGTGTTCGTATATTATAATAAACTATGGTCTTGTTATAATTTTGCAAAACACTTTAAATACATAATTTAAGAATAAATTACTGTCAAGACTCTCACCATAGCACCACTTAAATAAGAAAGCATTTTTTCAAAACCTTATAAGAAAATATTTCACAACAAAAAATATTATGAAAACAAAACATCACAAGACATTATTATCAACACAATTACCGTCAGCTACGGTGCAGAAAAAAAACAAAACAAAAGATAAAGCTTAGCAGATAAAATAAAAACAATGGTGTAACGATTTCTCAGCCAGCATAGCCGCAGCGGCGGGTACTTTCCTCCGGCATTAAGCTCCGGTGAGGGCCTCTCCATCACGTCCTTTGTGTCGACTCACCAGCCTATCTTTCAGGAGAGACCTATCGCGGATCTTCCCTCCGTTCGACAAGGACCCTCGAGGGAGGACCTTTTTCATAATGCCGTGCACCTATCTACGCCCATCTGGCGGGAACACCCATTCTTTGACGCTGTAATACAGCACGTCCGAAAAGCGGGCGTCGTTCAAGAAATACTCTTCCATCTAATTGAGTCAACAATGAATTGTCAAAATAGTACCAACACCTGTGAAGCAAATTTATAATTACCATGGAAAGAGATTTTTCCTCCAAAACAAGAACAACTAAATAAAATACGTTTAAAAAAATAAAATTGGTCATTTTACAATACGGATCTATAATTTTAAATGATTAATCTTTTCTCTAGGTTTTCCCATCGAATCTGGCTTCAGTTGAAAAAACCTAAATAAATCAATTGTGGAATAAGTAAAAAAAATATTTTACTATTTTTTATTACAGATCTAAAATATAATTAGTGAATATTTTATTACTAATTGAGTAACTTAAATTTTTTTTTTTTTAATTACAACATTTAGAAAATTGGGTATACAAACTTTAAATGGCGATTTTTTGTATAAGCTTGTTAACTTAAACTATGTTTTAACTCATATTGAAAGAAAGATTCGTATAATGTTTATCTAGTTATGTATCAAACAGTTTCATAATGAAATTTCAAGAATTTTTAGTATACTCATACTATTAAACGCCTGGCATTAACGACAAATAAATGAATTTTGAAAAGTTTTCAGAAAACGGTTTGGTACGAATAACTGAAGAGCGAGATCACTAAGCACGTTGTACTTCGCTCCAAGCCAGATGGAATATGAGGTTTCAATAAAATAAATTACGTACAAAGTTGGCAAAATAGTTGGAACCATAATATTTGTAGGGACTATATGAGTATGGAAAGAACAATTCTGCATTCATACATTTTCAAAAAAAAACAATTATTAAATTATTACTTGTAGATTATAAAATTTTGATATAAATAACATATTCTAACACTTTTGTTGAGAACTCCGAATCAGTACATATGTATACGAATCAAAATATATGTGAATCTCTCACATGTAAGGAAGTATGTACTTAAGCTGCCATATTCTGCGATGTAATAACTCGACCTTCAGATGTTCGAGAGAGCTTTTTTGCATCAATTCATAATCACTGATAGGAACACGGAATTCGGTTTTTTCCATTATCATCCATCACCACATCAACCACTCTGCAGATGAGAAAAAATCATTTCTTCTCGGAGATAGAATTGTATCCTAAACTCCGTTGCGGACATCAGACGTAGAGCTGTACGATATTTATTTACTCAGTATCGTGATATTAATACGAAAACCGCAAATCGCTAAGCGCATCCAAAATAAATTTAGCCTTGATATGTGATATATAAAATAATTTTGTGAAATGTTAATCCGCTATAAAATTGACTTTCCATACTTACTATTGTTTCTTTCTTTATTCAAGCAACCGTGAAGAAAACCATTTTTGTAGATTTCCTTACAATAAGATACATACATACATAATATAAAGTATTTATACAGATTTTCAAACCGCGCACTTTCTTAAACACATACAGACGAATTGCATACATTTATATATATGTTACAGTGAAACTGTATTCTCAGTGAAAATATATTCTTCTCCTAGCTGTCATTGAAATTAAATTTGACCGCCCTATCTTCAGCCCAATGTTTGTCTGTGTTTTTCTTTGGTTCTCTTTTTATGAAAGGGACTACTTGCTGATTTTGTTTCATTGAAGCAAACCAAAATTTTAAGCCGGCAAATCATTGATCTGGGCCAATAATTTCAATGATCGTGACCAGTGAAATCATGTTGTCATACAAATCTATTACTTGATACATTTTCACTGAGAATACAGTTTCACTGTAACATATATATATTTGTAAGAATTGCATCAGCTTTTAAAGACGGTTGCCGTCTTACATATTATATATCCATACATTTTAGTACTGATACACAGTGTATTAAAACTTAAATGTATTCGTGATATCATCATGTCAATATTGAAAATATGTTTCAAGTAGGTAGTAATTTGAAAATTTAAAAATATATTCAACTATTCATATTTCTTGCAATAAGTATTAAAATGGTTTTACGTTTCCCCTAATAACTCTCCATAATAATTTTGGAAGACTATTTTATAGCAGGCAAATTAGCAAAACTCTTTCTTCAATCAGGCTTATTATAAAACAAAAAATCACGAAATTAATAATAGTATTATGATAGATGTAAGACCATTCATATTGTATTTATATCATATAATAGTCTACCTAATAGTCATCTATTCTCTACCTTCTTCTATACTGAACATATCAATGCAATTATGATGTATCTGTCACTCAGCACACACTCGTCAGTGCATGCGCAGATATATATAGAGAGAGTGTGTGAGCAACAGACTTGTTTTTTTAAGGTCAGTAATTTCGTAGCGCACTACACACATTTACCATTTCTATATCCATGTATCTCTATGTCTCTATCAGGTGATACTGCCACATAGTATTAACCTCTGTTATTTTAATAATTGAAACATTCAAAATCAGAAATAATAATTCCGTAAGAATACATGAAGTTATCGATCACAGTGCATGCATATCCAACAAAATGACGCATCATTTAACCTTATGGTGTCTACAATTTGCTTTCAGCGTGGAAAACATTAAGATACCGCACATTCGTTGCATGTATTTGTAGACTGATATATAGAGACATCTGGCGGGGTAGCTGCTACTTATTTGCTCGGCTTAATCTCAATTCAGATGAAAGTGCCTATATCAGAGTTGTATTAAGGTTTTGGCCTCGCTTAGCCTCTGCCAGTAGGTACCTACTCTGGCCTTTCATGGAAGCTCGAAATGAGCTCCCGTGCAAACCGACATGTTATAATTTATGCAGGTTTTCAAAACATACACACTGCTAATCTTAGGTGGAAAATTATTTTTACTCATTTTTAATAATCCTTATTTCAAAACTGTATGTATTGGATTGTTTGTCTTACTTAATATTTGAAACATGTCAGTATGCCTTATATTTTTCGGTATTTCGTTTTACAGTGTACTCATATGTCTGTCTTTGAGGAACGAAATTACGTTAGAGCGTTAGTGTTAAGCGAAGGTCAAATTTAAATTTTAAATCAAAGCTTAAAATTACGCATTCGTTCAATTCATTGCTGAGAGTTCATAATCGTAATAATACATTTCTCATGGCAATTTGTTTGGTCAAAACGGGACGAATTTCTGGTACAGTTTTTAGTCACAATATTAGGTACCTTTAGTTTCCCTGATTCGTCCTCGTCAAAAAAGGATGAATCTCATTATAATTACCTGCTTCGATAAGATTCTCCGGCGATATTGACGACGATCTGCCGGCCCTTTGTGACGTTTTCAAAAGGCGCCGTTGATAGGCAAGGTGGTGCGTGCTTACATCTTAATTGGGGAAAATAATTGCCAACAATTTGAAAACTAATTACTCTTCTGTGTGGACTTACAGCGAGGACAGAGGAATCAAGTGGCAACCAAAATTATTTGCTTAACGATGCAGGGGCGCGTTCAACAACACTCTACTTATATTAAAAAAAAATATCTGCGAGTGAACCAAATTAATAAATATGATATTTCAAATAAAGAATTTTGCCTAAAGCGTAGGAAAATATTGTAGTAAAGCTAGTGACTTTGAGAAATAAAAAATCGTTACCGATTAATACGATTTATTTGGTTTTTTTAACGGAAACTGTAAGTCAATCGCTCAACTCTACTGTTCGTAGAATGATATGGTTGAGAATATTTATACTTAAAGTAAGCTAATTGAATTTCTTAATTTATTGTAATATCAATCAATTTGGTAATTGACAAAACACAGTTGCCAGCTTTTCAAATAATACGCATATTATACTTTCAAAATGCGTCAATGTCATTTTTGAAATTCCATAACTTCTGCAAGTTTTTGAAAGTTGTCAAATATTGTCAAATTCTATAAAAATACTTACGAAAACAATTTAACATGTTGCCCAAATATTCAAATATGGAATTCTTTAGGCGAATTGAGCCACATTGGATAAGGGCAAACATAATTTTTCTATTTTTTCATCAACAAGTTGTGAATGCAAATAGTCAACATTTGTAATCAGTCCGTTCATAGCTGGGTGTCATGGCTTGGTCGATTGACAACTGATCATATATGTATGTATGTCTTAATGTAGTGTGATCACATTCTCTAGGAAAAACTGGAGATGAAAAATGAAAAGAAATAATTCCAAATGTCATAAATATATTATGAAATACAAATTAATGAATGTATTATGATATGTACAACGTATTTTTTTTATTATTTAGTGTATGTCCGTTGCGGATCGTAGCGTTGAATTCTACAAAGGTAAATAAGGAAGGTAAAGTTCAGGCAATTCAATATAGGCTGGATACAGGGACTCCAATAACTCGACATCTCAACTACTCGAGTATCGAGTAGTAAAATTTTAAAATACTCGAGTAGTTTCAAATATACCAAAAGATATATTATTTGATCAAATTTGTGTAAATCAATAGATGATCAACAAATAAATAAGCTTATTTAATTTCATTACTACATTTTTTTCAATTTATGAAACCTTTATTTTAAAAAATAATATATTATTAAACTTCTCATATTTTAATTTAGTTTAAGTTTTGCTTTTTTACTCGCGCAGTAGAAAAAACTCTCTGTTGCTGTGGACATCGGTTTAAAAGTTAACAATCAATTAAATATTGCTATCTAGTTTTTTCTGCCCACTGCTTGAAACAAAATAAAAATTGGAAATACACCTTAATTTATAACTTACGAGTATTACTCGAGTATTTTTCAAATTACTCGAGTATCGAGTACTCGATACTCGAATTGGGGTCACTAGCTGGATATCTTTGAATTATCGTTTTAAAAATCGTCAAGTTTTTTTTTGGCAAAATAGTGATTTAAGTTTTCAGTATATTTTGTACGAAGATAATACTCATGAGTGACGACTTCGATAAATATTCCTAAATCAATCGTAAAAAGTTTTGCATGTAACACAGCCGGAAAACTTATCTGTAACAGTGTACAAAAGTTTGACCCAAATAATATTGTCCAAGTGAATTTTTGGATAATATGCGTCAAGAGTCCAATTTCCCGCGTAAGAATAGCCATACTTAATAAAAATTACTGCGAAGAAACTCCCACATTTAAAAGTGGCACTTACTTAAGTTGCATTTATATTGTTGAAGGGAGTAAATGTTGAACATTCAAAGTGTCTCACTCACATACAGAAAAAACATTAGGGAAATTTGAAAACGAAATAAAAACTAACGGCTGCTTTAGTCACTGAGAAAAATTTTGACATCACGGTTGATAATATCTGTACTTAGAGTTAAGGTTTCGTAAACGCAAATTAGAAAATAAAAATAATTCGTCGCGCTTGAAAATATTATCGTGCCCCTCATAAGTTTTCATTATGTATCATAAACAAATAGAAATATACACGTGTCTTTGAGTTGGAATATTTTTGTTCTTTATTTGAATAGCACCAATGTTCGTTGTTCAATGAAACAAAATTTTATTTGAGAAGGATTTATATGCTTAATACCTTTGCCTGTCTGAGGATGAATTTTCAAAAACAATTCTCTTACCTCACCTTGTTTTACGCACTAATTGCTTCAATACATTTATACAATAATTCGGAATACTTTAGTCTACTAGAATAAAAACCAACCTTTAGATTTTTAATATTTGGTGTAATATTACAAGTGATCCGAAATGGTTCAAATATAAATAAATTAAGTTGGGTCGTTGGGTTTAAAAATTCATATAAATCTGTTTTTTTAAGAAAAAGTCTTAGAGATCGGATACATAATTCGCATACCTGTATTGTGTGATAAAATATGTTATTTTTTACTTCAGAATAATATTCATGATAATCGATTTCTACTCTTTCAATTAGAAAAAGTAGCGTTAGTTCTGTTGGGTAATTTTCTCAAAAATTGATTTTCGTAAAATGTGAGCTATAATTCTAGTTTCTTGTTTACTCTTTTTTTCTTGTTTTTCAACAAGCATCATATTTTTGACATCCATAAAAAGCGGATCATAAACCATCACTTACGACAAAGCACATTTAGAGAAGTGATAAAACTTAACGCACGTACTAAAGGAAACAATGAGAAGTAAGCGAACTGAGAAACTAGCTTAAAGATAATGTAATGTGCAATACGCCGCGAGCATATTAAGGTAAACTAACATAATTTTCCCTACTTGAATGGGTAGTTGCTTTGCCCGGCAAGTTGGTTACTCCTCCACTGATATGATAAGACAACAGACTACAAAACTTGGGTAAATTTTACTTCTAACATCTAACAAATGAGTCACTGCAAAGCTCATTCATTGACTAGCATTATAAAAGTTGGCGAAAATAATAATTTATTTCAAATGGCGTGATTAAATTGCTGAGCAGTGCTTGTATTAGGTTTCAGTCTAAGGACTCCAATTCAAGTATCAAATACTCGATTCTCGAGAATACTCGTCCATTTTTCAAGTACTAGATACTCCTAATTTATAAATCAAGATTTGTTTCCAAATTTTATGTACTTTTTTAAGAAAATATTTGAATAATGTTTAACCGTTGCGTTCAACTGAGTCTCACGGGTGGATTTTACTGTCAGGAAATATAATTTTTTTCAAATATTTTTGCCCTTCACTATTATGCTGAGAATTTCTTTTGTTACTTTTGCTTTGGGCTAAAAGCTCTTTCTTCTCGCTTTTTGGGATAAAAATTTGCAAAAAATGGTTAGAGGCTCAATGTGGGTCATGTGGAATATTTTTGTTTTGTATTTGTAATGGTTTACAACTGTAACTTCTACTACTCAGGAGTTACGCAGCTGTGAATATACAGATGACGAATATTCATATTCTTAGATTCTACTTCATAATCCAATTCAATTTATGTTACACTGAAACATACCAGTAATGAATGGTTCCTTACTACTAAGACAGAAACCAAGAATATGTTTGATAATTAGGTCTACCAACAGTTTGATTTTCACATCCCTCAAGATAGCTGTACGCATATCACTATTCGCCTATCAATATTTCGAGATGTACACAGCTTAATCAGATAGATCTATTGTTTACCCAATGCTTAAAAACATTGATTTGAATACTGGAGTAGAAAGACCTATTTACAAGATAGGTGGATTGTTTTCAGTTACAGCTTATGACCGAGTTAGTCCAGTTTTCAAGGTATAAGCTTAGATAGGACTGGAAGTAGGAAACTACAAAAAGTGAGTATTTTACACTTAACTGAATTGTATACACTAAGCTGAATTGCTTTTGTTTGGAAATTAGCATAGGTAAACGCTGATTTCAGGGCTTTCAGGCCCACACTGGATTTTAGTGGAAATAAAATAAGATGATGACTTAAATCGTGGATTTTATAATGTTTTATCCCAGCATTATAAATTATTTGCCAAACAAGATTTTAAATGATTTGAAGCCATTGTTACATTGCTATGTTAAACAATTTGACTTACATGAGTATTTCAATGATTTATCTGATGAATAGTTTATCCTTGGCTATGTTGTTTAATAACAGCAAAATAGTTATGTTTTCTTTATCGAGATACACTCCTGCAAAATGACTAATAGATGCAGCAATGTACTTAGTCAGTGAATGAATCAGTTTTCTTTATAAGCACAGTTCATTATAACCACTTTAGTTAAGATTTTGTATGAATCATAAATCATTTTTGGAGATCTACAATTTCATGTATAGCAGTCATCTATTTTTCTTCATCAGAAATTTTTGGATGCCTTACAGTGTAAAGAAACTAAGTTTCAAACATTCTTGCAGATATTTATTTGACCGATTAAAATTTTTTGTACGCTAGCATAAAATGTTGAAAACTTAATACTTTTCCATATTAAAGATATTTCTGGAACTGATATCTGCTCCCAATATGAATTATGGACACGTATTGAACCTCACTTCAACAGTAGTTGTTCTTAGGGAACTTTTTATACAGTTGCTCAAGCTTTTTTTCGGCATGAGTAAACATAATACACATACGAGGCTAGAGACGGACTAATCATCAGCTAGTGCTTTGTTTTGAGATCAGATGTGGGGGAAGGAATAAAGACATTACAGATGTCAATGTAAATCAAAACAAATCTATAGATTGATTGAAAAATGTTTTTTTAACAATAAAATTTGTACTTATTTCCCATTTTTGTAAGATATGGTCAGTTTTCGCTTCAGTTTATCACTAGTTGATAATTCTCACAATGAGCGATGAGGAATAAAAAAAAAATGATTTTTTAAGTGGGTTTTTAATCTACAATTTATGAATCTGTCTGCTGAGGATTTGAACCCATAAGCACCACAGCCAGAGACAGCAACATTGACCACTGAGCTACAGATGTGAAGTCCTATTACTTGAGTGAATTTAAGAAATCAAGAAGTTGAAAGAGGAAAACATTTTTTTTGATTTTGAACCATTTGAAATTATTTCTAACTATAAACCCAGGTATATGGAATGTACATGAAAATAAGTTATTTTGAAATGAAAAATAAATTAAACAATGTGTATAAAAAGTATTTATTTCTTAAACATCATGAGGTATGAGAAAAAAATTAACAAAATTCATAATTCGAGAACGATATTACTTATAATATTAACTGATTTCATCGATCAAAAAAACAGATGAAAAACTTAAAAAATATCTAATTGCGATTTAAGTAAAATATTACAAAATTGAATAAATATGTTTATAAATGTTCATAATAAATTATTTGATAAAATTTTGTAAAAAAAAGATATTAATTTCGTCCTAAATGGAATCAACGATATGTTAACCAGCTAACATGGGCTGGAGTGTACCCTGTTTCTCCATTTTTTCAACATCGGAACCACCTCCAACAAATGAACCATTGATGAAAACTTGAGGAACCTGAAAATCAAGACAAAAATAGATGAGAAAAATATCTAAAGAGTGTTAATTAATTTTATCATCGAAAATGCAAGTATTCTGATGCGGGTTTTCTAGCCAAGTCAAACATATAAATATTGTAACATAAACTAAACAATTTCTTTTGGACTACTTCCACGAATATTACGAAAAGAGATCTGGGCTCAATGTGATTCAACATTTTCACTGGCAATTGAAAAATAATTTTACTAAAAAAATATTTGACGCTGTCAAGGTTCAATTGGTTGCTAAAATATATTTTGTGGAGACTGCTTAGTGAGCATTTTCAAAAATAATTACAGTTTTCAACTGCCCAACAAATTTAACGTTGAGATAAGCAGACACCAGTGTAAATGAACATGATACCTATTTAAAAATATAAGATAATGAGAGATAAGTAAAAAAATAGATTGAAATGAAAATAAAGTACATGTACATACGAATATTGCTGTAAATGTACATTACTATTAAACAGTCATAAAAAACATGATATAAATGAAATTGATAAAAAACGTAGGTAGCATCATATCAAATATAGGCAATCAACTGTTAGTTTCAATATAGCTGAAACAAAAATATTTAACCTTCCATTTTAATGTTGATAATCCACTAAGCAACGTTAATTATAAAATAACCAAAAAAGTCAGAAGGAGCCAGAAAGACTTATATGTATAATGTCTTCACATAAAATTTATAGTTAAAACATGATCAGGTCAATAATACAAACATGTTTGGTAAATTTAAATTATAAATACATATCATTTCACTGTATTTACATAACAGAGATAAAAGTAAAATAATATGGTCGCAAAACCAAAGATCTAAAAGATAAAACACAAAAATATTCAAATTTTTTTAACAGGTCAGATAGATGTGTGGTTTTTCTGATAGATCATTGATATAGAAAAATAGTAAATAAAAATTTATCTTTCTGGTACTATTTTCAGAAAAAAACAATTCTAAGAAATTGTATATAATAAAGAGGCACACAAAATGCTTATAGGCTTAAGTCATTTTTAAAAAAAATAAGTGAGTTGATATGTGATCATACCGTCTTGGATCCAGTAATTTCTCCTAGTGTCTTCTGGATTGGAGCACCATCATCTCTCTGGTCTAATTCAATCACGATAACTTTCTGGTTCAACTTCTTGAAAACCTGAAAAATATTATTATGCATGTGATCAAACATTATAAAACACATGGGATTGTAGTATTAATATGGTGGGTGAATATATTCTGAAAAATGTTATATATTTAGACATCAAAAATAGGCTTAGTCATGAATCCGTCTGCATCTTCAACCCAATGACTCATTGGAATAGTCCACATAATTGTATTTCAATACTAGGCTCACTCACCAACTCACACTCAATAACTGCAATATTTGATATAAGAATTGTAATTGTATGTATTACGGAAATATTCACATGCTCCAGCCAGAGTTTAAAGTGTAAAATAAATTACATTCTACATATGTTCAGTGGCATAACAATGAAAACAAATAAAATAGTTTTGTTACAATATTGGAGGCTAAGTTAGCACTCACCCATCATAGCACCGGGAGTCAGTGCATGGTGTGTTTTGCAAGTGCCTCAGGTCATTTTAAGCATTTAATAATTTAAAAAACAAGTATTTATCAATCTATAGCATATTATGATGCTCAAGTTTGATCAAAATGTATGCAGTGGTGTCATCATCCCATTTTTGACTAAGCATGTGAATTGTTAAAAATTAGAAGTGTAAAGCAATCTTCTCTCATGGGGGTGTAATGGATACTTAGTGTTATAAATGTGAGGCTTTACACGGATTGAGTATGACCTATGTCGTAGAGTTGTTAAAAAAAAATTCTGCAAAATCTTAAGTTTTGTGGTTAGACAAAACTTTACTCGACCTTTTTTGTGGATACTGTTTCTGAGCGAAAGGTAAAGAACCTCCACTGAAAATTTGATGCCGAAATATACTGAATTTCAATACAGAATTTTGTGCTAGCAAAATAAATTCTTAAAGTGTCATTTTTTTATATTATCCATAGTATTATTTTTTTTATCAGTTTTATGCAATTACATGTAATATTTGATGATTTAATTCCGGTAATGTCAGCCTTAAATTAACTGAATCTGCAATATCAATAATTATTTTTGAAAAGCTCCATAATTTAAAAAAACATTACCCAAGATAACTTATAAAAATATGTTTTATGCCAAAGTAAGTTGTGCAATAGTAGGTACCTACACATGTGAACGTAATGTAAGTATGATTAATATTCCCATGAAAGTACGAGTCTCCAATAAATTAACCGAATGAAAACTAAAATTACTAGCAGTCATTGGCATAATACTACAATGTTTTAATAGTATTCACATATATTATTTACCTTTGAATAAATGTAACAATAAGATGTAATTTAACTGATCAATGGCAGAAGACCTATAAATTAAATAAATGCGTCACTTATAAAAAAAATATTTACCTCTTTTGCAAGCTTGCAGTATGGGCAATAAGATTTGGAGAAAATCACCACTTTGCCACTCTTTATCATTTGCTGAACTTCATTAACGCTTGCCATGATTACTGCTGTGCCGGAACCTCCTGTGACATACGAGATTGCGGATCCCATATTTTTATAGCGTACACGGGTCGTTATAAGCTTTAGAGCTGTAAGTGTCAACATTGTGTAGCCGTGTAAACACTGCAACGAAACTGGGATAGCTTGAGTTTTATTTCTTGATTTCTTTAGATATTTAAATTTCTTAAAGTAGAATGTGTTATAATAAAAATGATTATTTGATCTTAAAACATAAAATCTTCTCCAGTACATTTTTTTTGAATTTAGAATAAAAGTGATACCAGCCGAAAAAATAAGACTTCTAAAATGAATTAAATTGTTTCTTATACTGCCATCTACTTTCTATTTTAAACGTTTTTACTGAGACATGGTTTGAGTTTTTGATTATTGAAACTTTAGTTTATTTGTCATATAAGAGGTGGCAATATTTATATAATAATCACATTATGTATACTTAAAAAATGAAAAATAAAAAAATGGGGTACAGAATCGGTACTAGGAAAGTTGCGTACAAAATTTATAAATTATTTATTTACTATTGAATTTCTTCAAATTTCTTCAGTGAAATGAAAAGCTTTTTCCTGATTCTTCTTTTCGGTTATTGACAGGAATAGTATGTACACGTACAATGTGTACTGGTTATAGAAAATAATTGCTATTTTTACGGACCACGGCAATGAACGTTGAGACTTTCTTCTTTTGCTTAAAAATTATTATTTCCATTCAGCACGAATTATTAGCAGCATGCATATCAGTGGAAGTTTCTCTGTTGGCGAGAGTAGAACTCTAACAAAGGTAAACATGGAGCACTGAATTTAAAGATTAAACAAAAATTGGTGCATGGTACATGTGTTCCAGGAAATAGAAAATCTCTACCAAGAATAATGCATCACTAATCACTGTATAATCTTGGAAGGCTGTGATGGGACAACCATATTACCATGAATAACTAACTACAGACTGATAAAAAGTAAGTATCTTAAATATGAAATTAAAGATGGACTAGGATAAAAATATTAGCCTACGGAACTTTAATTTAAACCAAACATTAATCTCTATTGATCATACGGTAAGAAAAATAACAATGTATTTTAGTTCGACATAAATTATTTTATATATTTGTTGATTATCAGTATAGTTCTGACGAAGGCGTTAGCCGAAATAGCTATCAACAAATAAATAAAATAATTTATGTAGAACTAAAATACATTGTTATTTTTCTTACCGTATTATAACGGAGTTCTACCAAGTAAATGCCTACTCGATCAATAATCTATTGATCATGTTAAAGTTATTTGATTACAAATCATTTAAAGCATCTTTCTAAAATAATAGAGTTTGTCATCCAAATTTAAAGGAAAATTATCATGCCTGAGCTTGGGTGGCTGAATTCTGTCAATAGGTACATTCATAATAATATCATCAAAGTGCAAATGAAGATGGAAAGTATTCTTGGACGTGACTTATACCCACCTATTGTTTCTCCCAGAATGATGATTTAAAATAAGTATCAAAGATAATATTAAAATTCAAACAAGTGTTATATTTTTCAAATATTTTATTTGGCATCTTAATATCGTTAATCAAATGTTATGGGTGCAATATTATGGGTAGGGTCAACTGATGACAAATTTCTATCTTTATTTTTACATGCATTTTGAAATAGTCACCATATTGTCTTATTAGGAATTATTGTTTAGTATTTAGTATAATCAGCGATATGTTTTTTTATTATTGTGTAGTACGTTATGGCAAAAATAACAAAGTGACACAAACAGACGGTAAACCAGCAAGGATTCTTCATTAAAGAACTATTTTGAATTATTCATTAATTTAATTCACATGCAGGCTGAATTGTATATTTTTGGTAGTTACACGGATAAACCAGGATAAAATTTAGGCAATAAAAATCCACCAATAATTTTGCATGATACTTTCTTTTTTAATGATTTCTGTTGTTTCAGTAAAATCAAAGATTCATGAATTTAAATTTGACACAATGTATTAAAACGAAATATTATCAAAGTTATTATTATTTAAGTTTTATTAGTCAAAATATTGTTCAAGCCAGACATTTTTTAGAAATTAAATAAATAATTCTATGGGTTGTAGTATTCTGTATATAAGACTTTTTATTAAACCCATTATAGTTTCATTCGATTTTTCCAATATGCAGTGAATTTGGTTTAAGAAAAAAATACTTGTTGGTTTATTTTCTGGTTGGGTCACAAAATATTTCAAAAAATGAAATTAAAAGCTTTTTTTCTTACAATACAATTGTAGAACAAATTTTTCATTATTGTTAAATTGTATTCGGAAAAGGGATATTTAAGTTGGTATATTGTAAATATTTACAACCGTTTTCAATTATTTGTGGTGCGATTTTCCACAGCGAGAAGTCTCACAAAAATTAAGATTTTTTTGCATTCTATTATTATCAGGTTAATCTAACTATCTTCCTCTTTTGAAAACAAAATAAAAACACCTTATCCTATTTATTATTATGCTACATTTTTTTGAAAAATAAGATTTCTTTTTCAACACTTTTCAATAATCAGATGACTACTTAATAACTTAAAAATACGAATTAAAAACAGGAAAATCAACCAATTGAAATAGAGCCCCAAATAACGTGAGTGCAATTGACAGCAAAAGTTAATTATAAAACAGATAAGAAATAAAGTATTGATAATCTCGTTTTTGTAGTACATCCAAATGAGAGTTATATATTTTTTAGCCTATTCATTAATGTGTCATTATAATAATTATATCACGCAATTATAGAATTGCTATATTTAATTTTGATTAAATATTTATTTTCAAATTATAATAAAAGCAAGTACAATTTTATTTGCATATTATCAATACCATTTTCTTATTGAAATAAAATTATATTGAAATAAAATGTATTATATTTTGTTTTTTCATTGTATAAATAATAACATTATTTATTGGATCGATATTAAATGCATACTTAATTTCATAATATTTTGTGTAGGTTTACAAATTATAGTAGGAATGATTGTTTTTCCCCTTAGGGTTTGCACACAGTTTTCAATTAGTTATTTGATTATATGCAGTGTATGAAAACTGAGTGATTCCAGTAAAAAAAATGTAATGGTTGTCACGTTATTTGGCGTGATAGTTCAATAATAATCATACCATCGAAAACATAGGCCAAAATTATTTCCTTATCAATGACACTAATCATAAATCAATAATAATAATATATTAAAAAATAGTGTGCATCTTGTTTTGTCTATTGATAGTGAAACTAATAAATTGTGGTTCATTATATTATCCTAATTATCAATCAATTAATATTAGAATAAGTTTTATTCGCTGTTGATTTTTTAAATCTATTTTTTATCAAGAACTGACTATAGTCTATTACAATGCAACTTCTTTGGAATATTTTATTTCAGTCTAAAAATGCTATTTTAAACTTAAATAAACTACTACATATTATAAATTATGAAATAGAGAGAGCTATGTAACAAAGCATTTTATTAAGTGACAATAATGATACATGAAATTCTATATTTAACGCGAAGTATTTATACTGTGTTGAGTTTGTTACGAATCCATTATATATATTTTGGATGCGCAGCAATTTAAAATTAATCATACAAACATGGATGCTGTTACTGAACAAACATTGTTTTTGGTACCAGTTTAGTGTAGAGGCGCCATTATAAAAGTATCATAGACAAAAATATTTAGTCGAAAAGATCACGCATTTTTTGATTCTTGGAATAAAAAAATCATAGAGTCTACCGTTTCATCGACATGAATTATTAAACATTGAATTTTTATCAGACTGATATTTTTTTTCAATAAATAAGATATTGATGATAGGTTCGCAATGAAATTGTAGGTAAATACCGTTCAAATTATAGCTATTTATTATCATTTTGATTATTATTCAAGGTGGAGTCAAACATTTTGATGGAAGTCTACGGTACGACCGCACATTTTACAGCATTTTGAATAAAATTTTGTGCTACCCCAACATTTAACAAGTACCAAAATGTTATAAGGATAATATTTTACAAATGCTAAGTAAACCACATTCTATGAAGATTGACCTAAAAATGATTACTTTAAAATACAATTTATATACAAGCACTCTGAATGATAATTGTGTTTATAATCTATCGGCATCCGCAACTGCGAACTTGCATATTCTTATAATTTTTCAGCACAACATGGCTGGCGTCGTCAATGTACAGCACCGTTGCAGGAGCGAGCTCCAATGGTACGCAGCAAGGATTGGGTATGTTTGGTTGGTTGAGGTTTCGAACCAGCGACTGGACGATCGCGTGGTTTGTCACATTCATAGCCTGAAAATTAAAACAAATTGTATCGTTAGTATGATATAAAATATCAGTCCGCCACACACTTGGCATTACTTCCGTTTTGTAATACGTGCTCCGTACCAACTCAATTAAGCGCATTTCAAAGATTGTTTGGAACCACGCCGATTTACTTACATTACATATTGTAGTGGTATTAATTAAATACTTCTACAATACTGAATAATACATTCAGATGGCGCAAATATATTCCATATAAATAGACAGTAGGTACGTGAATTTTAAGTGAAACAAAAAATCAAACAAATTGAATTTAAAAATGTTGTAATTTATTTTTAAAGACTTTTTGAAATACATATGTATAGCCTCATTTTCTAGTGATTTCATTTACATATTATCAATCGCCAGGCAAGACTGTGAATCATTATTTTAATTAATTAAAAAACAAAAGTTTACTTTACTGAGTAGTAAGTAATATATTTTCTTATAATAAACAAGATCATAAACATCGAACAACAAAGTAGGTGTAAAGTTAAGTATTTTTTAATCAACTATAAATAATAAAACAAACATAAATAATAAATATACAACATCGTTTCAACGCATTCCAAAGAATAAAAATGTGTCTCAATTATACAATAAACAATTTTTGAATTCAGTCAAAAGTCGGCTGGTTTCCCACAACTGGTCTATTAAAACACTCGCCTCTAATAAACTCAGTACACAAATATAGCCGGACAAAATCGATATATCATTATAAAAATAAAACTATATGCAAATAATAACGCCTTGTTTACGGTGGACCCCACAGTAAAAACTGCCTTTTTCTGTCGTTTGTTTGCCGTTTAGTTGTATCAAAACGATCAATAAAAAGAAACATGGATATCGTAGGGTATTTTATCATTAAGTATTTTGAACCGTGTTTGTTTTATTTTTACTAATGATAATGAATATAAAGTATAATAGATAATTCTTTAGTGAAAAAAAACAGTAGCAGCAATAATTTAATAAAACATATTACTGACTATCAAATGTAAGGAAGAATACGTTTTATTTCAGTTTACGCTTCGTAAGCTATGTTAAATATCGTCATATTAATGTGGGTAAAGGGCAAATGGAATAAAAAAATGTGAAATAAAACAATAAAGATGGTATCAATTTATAAAAATGCAGTAAAAACTTCTTACACATTCTCCTTCCGTGACCTGGGTTTGCGTGAGTGAAAAAAAACACATTATAACACAATTTTCATTTTTTTAGAAGTCAATTAATTCTATAAATTACTTAGATATATTCAGAGAAGTCCACAAATATAACTGTAATATTAACAATAGAAATCATTTTAATTATGTATTTTTTATGATGCTAACTATTATTCGATCTGGTTCTCTCAACAAAAATCTTTGCTGTTCGAAACAAATCATACAAACATTTTTCTTATATTAAAATAAAAATATTCAAAGAATACAGAATTCAGGCTCAAGTTCATCCGTTGTCTTGAAATGCCCAAAAATTCCGAAAAACAAAATTCCTAAATGAAACTTATAAATTCGATTTTTTAGCTGACCGTAATTCTACAAAAAAACGTTTTACAACTATTTAATAAATTCATTGGGCTTAATGAAGGAATTTTATTTAGTACTCGAGAAACTTTACTCCGTATACTTTTTAGTTCAATAAATACAAGGAACAAATCATAGCCCAGCGTACCTACCTACAAACGATATTGATGATAATATGTTATTAAATAAGCCTAATTGGAAACAGGCAGCTTCGGAATTGTCCGGAGTTTGATGACCACCTCTGAAATCACCAACGAGAGAACAGCTCACCTTTTTAGCCAAAAAAGTTAATGTATTCTAAAAAGAGAGGATTACGATCTGGGTGGTCCAGCGATCCTGCCGAGTACTGTATTACAATGTTGATGTTGTGTCAGTCATTCAAAACATTTTCGTCGGTTCATAAAACATTTTAATTTCTTAGTAAAAAAATCTATACATGGAAAGCGACCGATTTTTTGAAAACTAAGAATTTATTATATTACTTTTGACGAAACTTTTTTAAGATTGTAAGAATTACGTGTAATTGTAATCACTGTAGTGTCGTGTTAAGTGAAAAAAACGAATTTTGTTGAGTCAAAAAAACTATCCTGAAACATTTTTTTTCTAAATAAAACAAATAATGTATTATTGTGCTTGTAGAAAATAAATAGACAACCACAGTAACACATAAAACTCTTTTTTTAGATGCGGTTACACCAGGTTATACCAATCATAACTTGAAAACAATAATATTTACTCGAAATATATTTTTACTGAGAATATTGTACTAGCTATTATTTGTATCCTTAAAAAACTATTTGAACATTGTAAGCATTGAAATTTTCAGAATAAAAGAACCCTTGCGACATTTTTAATTTAGATGGTGGAACTGTTTTTTGCGGGCTTCCTTCCTTTACGTACATTAATAATAAATAATGGACTCGCCAAGCAAAAATTAACATTAAGGGTTTTATATTATAGTATTATATATATAGAGAATTAGATTATTAGAGAGAATAATAATTTTCTATGGCGATGATTAATTATTCTCTTATTTTAAAGTGTATTATACAGAAAAAATATTAGCACCACGATCCTTCCAAAGAAATAATGAAACATAAACAAAGACAATAATAATTCTTGTAATAATTTCTAGCAGGGCTGTGGAGTCGGTAAAAAAAAGTCCGACTCCGACTCCGACTCCAGCATTTACCAAAACCACGACTCCGACTCTGACTCCGACACTTTTTTCCCCTAATTTTCCTATTTATGTGTATTCAATAAAATATCAACCCTATCAATGTGGCCAAAAGCCAAATTTGTCATATTAAATGCAAAAATAAAAAGTTTAAGCTTTTCAAAATTTCCGACTCCGAGTACGACTCCGGCCACAACGCCGCGCCGACTCCGACTCCGACTCCGCAGCCCTGATTTCTAGAATATCCAAACTATACTTTTAATTAAATGATTTTTTTCACTTTTCTCTTCTTTTTCGGGGTCTTGTTGATAACCCTGACATTCTTAATACTATAAACTTGCATGCTCTCAGTTTTTACCAACGTAGTCGTAACCAAATACCAACAAATTGTTTGTCACGTAGGTCATTTGAGTCACCAGTCACAAGGGATTTTCAGCTGATCAATACACTGACTATTTAGGTGGACCTTTTCCGAAGTCAGTTTTGTGTTTTATTTTAAAATGTCTTAAATTATATTGTTGTAAATAATATATTTGGTTTTTTATGCAATTCTCTGTTTCATATTTTTCTTTATGTTGTGTAATATTTGTCAAATCCATGGCGCATTGGCGTCAGCTGGAATGCCATGTATTACATTTTTTCCAATAAACAACTAATTAGATTGGTTAACGATTGGCTGATTAGTGGTTATTGAAACAAATTCAAAACCATTTGCATGTTGAAAGTTCACCTTACAGTTTGAGTTTAGGTTAAAAAAAACCAAAAAAAAGGTAGATCATTTTAATTTAAAAAAAAATCAAAATGTTAATACGTTATTATGCAGAGAAGAGGATGCCAATAAACAGAACATATTTGATGGCACGAAATAATAATCCCGGTAGGACGACATCACACAGAGAAACCACATCTTCTGTGAATGTATGAGATTGAATTGCAAAATTTGGCTGCGTGTGTAGATTCTAAATAAATAAAAAATAATTTATCATTGATACCATCATGAAGTCACGGGTACCCATTTAAACTATACTAAGATTTTCCAAACTATGACTAGATGTTCCGCAACAATTTGGAGAGGTTTTATACATTGCAACACATTGAAAGATCTTCTTCTTCAAATTGAAAGACGAGAATTATCAATCTCCACTGATGTTTATGATGTCAACTAACTTGGTCCAGGCGGATGGCCATCTTTTCTCACACCGTGCGCACGGAAGAGATGAAGTACATATATTGTGTTTACTTGACAAGTCTTGTCAGCTTAGCGACAGTTACTAAGATTGACAGAACGGTTACCCGTGCTAATCTTATATATAAAACCGAAACGGCGTATGTATGTATGTATGTCTGTAATTCCCTTTTGCATTGTTGGTCATTAAGTTGCCATAAAAACGAATATGAAAGAAAATATGTTTGAATTTTTATCGGCGAAGACATTTAGTCAAAATGTAACAAATTAGTCTTCTACTGAACTTTTCCCGGCTTTTATTATTAATAATAATGTTTATTATTTACGTGAAGCTTTTGACATTTATTTGACAGCAAATTAGATTTTTTCCTTGAATTTGGACATTTTAATGGCGAGAATGGGGCTGTCATCAAATTAAATAAAGTGTGTGATTTTATTTTAACTCTATTTTGGATGTTAGATTTTGTGATATAATTATGTCGAATGATATAACATTACATAATTATTGGTCGCTTAGTCCGAGCGACGCCGGGTAGCAATACTCGTGATACTATAAAACTGGAAAATACGTTTTCTATATTCAGCATATCGGTGTATAAATCAGGGCTGTGGAGTCGTAATCATGGAGTTTGGGTTTTTTGGCCGGAGTCGGAGTCGTCGCTGCGTTTTGGTCAGAGTCGAAGTCGGAGTAGGAAATTTTGAAAGATTGAACTTTTCATTTTTACAAAAATGTGTCAAATTTGGCTATTGGCGGGATTGGTTGGTTGATATATAATTGAATACACATAAATTTGATACATAGAAAAAAAACGTGACGAAATTAAACTTTTCGAGTCGGGGTTTTTGTCAATGTTGGAGTAGGAGTCGTGTTTTTGGTAAATGCTGGAGTCAGAGTCGGAGTCGTAATTTTTTTACCGACTCCACAGCCCTGGTATAAATAAGTGAGTCCGTGCGGTTTTTTGAACCTTAAAATTTGTCTTTGTACTGATTTTGTTTGTTTATCAATAACACGATATTGGTTCTACACATAGTTCTCTTTTTTGGTGAATGGGAGCTAAGTATTCCTTTAAATTTTCCTAGTTTGCGAAGTGTTCGATGGCAGAAAAAGTTTGGGATACCGTGTTCGATACTATCTGACATTATCAATATGTTCCTTATACATATTACATTATGATATTGTGAATATAATATATACTATCATGTATTATAATTAATATTACGATCCTTCCACTGATTGGTATACGCAACATATTCATTGTGCTATCGTCAAATTAACGACATTACTTATTCAGCATTACCTCGAAGCATAATTCGGCCCTGCTCGTAGCTATTACGCATTAGAAGGCTTGAACGTTGCGTAGAAGGATCCCATCACTCCAACCATACGGTTAAGTGAAATGTTAGGCGTATATTGATGGTAATCGGCCGCTCGTGAGAATTATACCCATTTCATAATTCTATATTACATCGTACCTGTGATTAATAATTCTCCAAAAGACGGCTTAACATATTATATGTGTTTACAAAAAAAATACTGAATATGAAACAAATAATTCATTCTAAATTTAAAATTTTGCTTGCGATAAAATATATGAATGCCTATAATTCCTGCAGATTGAAAATTAGTTTCATATTCTAGCATTAAATGGTGAAATATTCCCAACCAAGTAAATATGTATAATAAGTTTGGATACGCACCGACAGTAAAAGGACACATTTTAATCAACAAAAATGCACTGTCAACGACCAAACCTTTTTTGAGATATTTGTTTGTGGGATTTCGCGAAACTATGCGGTTTTTTTAAGTAGATTTTTTTTATTTTTTGGTATATTTTTGGGACTATATAAACATACATATTTACTAACGTAATTAACGGCGCATTGTTCACATACTGTATTTGAGAAGATCCAGTGTTTCACCTGTTTATTAAAATGTGACCTTGACATGTACAAGGATGTCATAGCTTTTTTGTGATTTTGTTTTAAGCGCGGAACGCAACTACTGCACAAAAAATGGTTTAGGTGTAATTGAAAACTGAAAAAGAATTATTGAATAGCAATGGTAGGTAGTAATACTAGTAAATTTACGAGCTTTCTTTAACCATTTCCACTTCTGATATCGAGTATGTAGACTACTATAATAACTAGTATTTTTTACGAAAATGTTTGTTATTTATACACTCAACCACTCTTTACGTATTGAGTAAAGATAGAAGGATCGAACTAGGAAAAGACTAGTAGTAAGATAATCACTCTCCTCTTCACGCAACGTTTTAAGGATCGTATAAATGAGAGGTGATGTAAAAATCACAGACACACATACCTTTGGGCACTAATCCATAAATCGATTGATATTTCAAAAGGAAGTATCCGTGCGGGGATTCGAGTATGTATATACCGACACCGAACCTTACGAAAGCTGAAGAGCATTAACCAATCGACTACAGGCTTGTCGACTAGAATCTAGAATAATGCAGAATGTTCTCGTATTTTATAAAATACATTTATTCAAAATGTTGCTGAATTTAACAAAATTAATATTAAAGCAAAAATAACATAGGACGCATTTTCATTAATGAAGCACGTCAAAGGACAGTCTATTAAAATCCAACCAAGTTTTCCTTTGTGTAGTTTTAATAAGTCAAATAACGCGAAGCTGGAAATATGTTACGTTCTAATAATATAATATGTACTCTTATATGACTCTTATAGCATGTATAAAAGAGATACTATATTAAAAGTTGTTGTGATCTGTGCTTATTAAAATTGAAATGATGAATAATTAAGTATTAATGATATAACCTTTATATTAAATTGACAGTTGTGATGCCGCTTAAAGCTCATGGATGAATTTTTAAACATAATTAAATAATATTTCATGTTGTGTTTCTTATGAACATAGCTTTTTTGCCTGATGAAAAACGTTTCATTCCCGCATCAGTACCGAGCAAAATGGTCGCATTGATTAAATCTTTTTTAAACAAAATTGACTGATGAAAGAAGAACATTTTTCTAGATACAGTGTAAAGTTGTCACTAGCTAGGTTTTAAGAAGTATTGATTTATTTATTATTTAATAAAACACTTGATCAGCGTAATAGAATAATATTAAATATTAATTCATTTTTTTAAATTAAGTTTTGCGAATTATAATTTGATATACAGGGTATATATAAATATCAAACAGTTCTTACTGTGGAATATAGTTTACGTTTTCAATATTTTGGGAGCTTTGCAATACCAACTGAATATTCTCTTTTGTTTTATCACCTTTGTCAAACTATTGGAAGCATATGGCTAACAAGAGGCGCATCCAAGATTGTCATATGTTTGTTTTTGATTTCTCTCAAAGCATCACAGCGTTCCATAGTTACGCCGAGTACATCTTCCGGATGGTTATCAGTGGCCTTTCAGACTGGGGTAATTTATTCGGGTTAGAAGCTGAGACAAGTGTGATTCAAGCTCCCCTGAGGCATTCACAGCACATGTCCATCGCCATTAGTCAGCACTCTTATTTCCGAATCATCGAAATTAAACCACCATACTACTGTTTTCTAAGTTTTCGTGAAATGCCGCGACTCGCAAAGCAATACTGTCAGAGTGCAATCATTTAATAAGTGGCGCTTTGTTTTGCCTTAGTAGAAACATAACTGAAGCTACATATTATACTATAATATATA
The DNA here is from genome assembly GCA_028554975.1 of Himalopsyche kuldschensis. Classification (NCBI taxonomy): domain Eukaryota; kingdom Metazoa; phylum Arthropoda; class Insecta; order Trichoptera; family Rhyacophilidae; genus Himalopsyche; species Himalopsyche kuldschensis. The sequence continues at coordinate 22,178,166 of JAHFWI010000003.1, forward strand.
CAATATATCAACTGTTGATTGAATTGGAATTTACTTAGTAGAACTCCATTCTAACACTTTGAAAAAATAGCAATTTATTTTAGTCCTACAAAAAATATATAATATATGTATAGTTGAAAGCTATTTCGGTTTACACCCTCTTCAGAACTATCTCACTATTTCTACCGTTCTGATGAGAGCGGAAACCAAAATAGCTATAAAATATATATTATATATTTTTTGTAGTTATAAAAAATAGTGCTATTTTGTTACCTTGTAAACACATTGGCTACAGGGAACGTGGAATAGACGTCGTCAAGATTTCTCCCATAGCCAATGTGTTCAATAGATAAGAATATAAATTCAACAGCAATTTCATAAAACTGGTCGCATTAGTTAGTCATTGTATTTTTATCATTTTCATATGTATGTTTATATGTATGTTTATGGTGAGTAAAAAACATCCACGAAAAAACAAAAGAAGCGTATTATGAATTTCAGTGAATATTTATTACCTGTGGGAAAGGAAAGAGACACCTTCCTGAGCAGAATCCGGCGTCGAAATATTCTGGCGCAATGATCCAATCGCCCCATCCGATATCTGCAAACCGGACAACCAGTTCTGCCTTTTTACAGGAAACTTCTTCAACAGATTCATTTACCTAAAAAGATAATATCAATACCATAAATATCACAATCAATTTTTATCGAATCAATTAAATCTATATACTTGCATATTTTAACAGATAAACGATATAAACAGAAATATTTAGTGCTATGGCGAATCTCAAATACGCCAAATATTTTTAGATAATAGACACAATGCCAATTTAAGTAGAATGACTCTCAAGAATAAACGATACCACAAGCACCCACACTTAGAACTAAAATATGCTTTTTTTAATAACAGACATCATGTGTTGATACCAAATATTAATATTTTGACCGCAAAATTACAAAAGCTGAAGAATTCATATATTTTAGTCAAAATCTGTTGACAGTACTCCACTATAACCGATGTGGAACATATCGACTTTCTAACCAAATTTATCTTCAATGTGGCTTACTCCACATGGGTTAAATGACTCGGATTTGTTTTCCATAACCAGACATTAGAGGTCTGCACGGGCCGAAATTTTAAAATTTCACCCAGCCCGAACCCTGATGACCTCCGACCTGGCCCGGCCCGGGCCCGAGGCTCTTTTCCAAAAATCTTACCCGAACCCAACCCAAGCCCGACATTTTTCGACCTTGCCTGAAAAAAACCCGATTTTTTTTTCAAAAAAAATTAAAAATTGAGTCACCAACTATTGTGAGTGTGCAGTTGTGCGAAATACATTTCTTCCTAATTAGAATTGGTTTTTGTTTGTTTTACAGAAATGACGACTCAAGTGAGAAGTTTTTGAACTAGAAAAGCTGAAAATGCATTTACATTTTATACACTCAACGTATCCAACTTTGTTGTTTGTAGCCACCTCTATGATTTCACTAAATGATTTCCACACTTCACTTTTCCCATGGGTTTTTACTGAAGAAATATATTCTCCACTCTTCAGTTTTGTCTTAATATTTTTGAAGCCATTTCTTGCCGGTAAATTAAAAAAATCAAATTAACAAATCGAATTGCGACCAATCGAAATAACCATATAAGACATATTGAAGTCAGGATCATATTATGAAATTCATTATGCGTATTGTACAAACGCCGATGAAGCAGACATCATTAAAAAATACTAAAATAATGGCGTCCAAAATCATTAAGTTAAGAACAATGCATCTTGTTCTTTCGAATGGAGGTGTTCATGAGAGAATGTTTTTAAATAACGAAAAAGGCGCCGAAAAGATGACTAATACGAGTACGTGAAGTTTATTATAGTATTAAATTTAGATTTACGATAATGGTGAGCTCATTCGGAAATGGCCCGATTTTTGTTATATTTTGTTGTATGCTTGCGTCCGAGCCCGACCCGAGCCCGAATCCGAACCTCCGTTACCCGGCCCGCGGGCCGGGCCGGGTAAGGCCCGCAGGCCAAACCCGAGCCCGTGCAGACCTCTACCTGACATGTAAGCAAAGCCGCTTTTCATTTTAAGCAGTCGACTCTTCATAGAGCAATTAATTTTTTTCTTTGTTTTCGAAGATGTATTGTTATTGACTAGCTTATCATATCATTTTCGGTAAGGTCAAGTATAGAAGAATGATGTAAGAGCAGGTCTAGCAGTTAGCCAATCATTTTCATTAAGCTCACATTTTATAATTAAAAGGGTGGGAGAAAATACTATACAAGCATGCATTTGAATATAAATTTGTATTTCTAATATAAAAATATAAATCTGTCTGCGTGAGATTTTATTCCGTGTACACCACAATTGAATATAATGAATTTACAAGAGCATTCGTCGACCACTCGGCTATGGGTATGGATTTATTCGTTAATACCTTATCGTATGTAAGCTGATACACCGTTTGAACAATGGTTGATTTTGTTTATTGTATTTTGATGTAAAGAAAAGATTAGTTTTCTGTGTGAATGGTTTATTCAAAGACAATGGGAGCGTCGTTTAATCATTTGAAACTGTCGTTCGTTTGCGATAAAGCTTTGGAGGGGAATATTGAAGGCTGTCGGCCGCTGCAATCATACTCCCATCAGTTTCGCTAATGCAGTTCTCTTGTAATGAAGCGGCCGGGTCTATTATTGCTGTCATTTCAATGTTATCGACTGATGACCAACCGAGGTAGCAGTCAACATCCTGCCCACCCTGAATTGAATCTACTGACAAATTAAATTAGGATTCGCCAATTTTTAATGCAATACCGTACAAATGTACCAACAACAATACTTCGTGTTAATAATATTAAAATCAATACCGGTAATAAAAAACAATATTCATCATATAATTCGATGAATTGAGATTGCAATATTGGCGAAAAAATCAATCAAATCAACATTAAATATCTATTACATAAGCTTAAATAATGGACTTAGTTGTTTATTTATATTAAAAACTTAAAAAGCTTCTAAAATAGCGTTCAAATGCTGAAATTTATCAATCTTGATGGGATCAGTGAAAATAAGCTAGGCTTCATTTTCTATAATATATTGTAACACCGAAATACCATAATTTTGTATTTAAGCAACCGGTACTTTAGTATCGAAAGCGGAAATACTGGAATCTCGATTTCGGTAAGACCGATATTGCAATTAGTTTTAATTTTTTTTGCTTCGTGCGTTTGGATATGTATTGGAAACCGGTTGTGGATAACACATTGATGGTGTGAGTACTATTAACGAAATACAATGTAATTAAATAGTCATAAAAGTATTTCCATAATAATAAAAAAACTGCAAGCTTACAGAAGAGTACATATTTATATACGTATGGTATAATGGCAGAATTTACCTGTGTAATCCAGGGATTACAAATACATACTTACTATTTATTCGACAGTGAATGCTAGAAAAAGCAAATATAAGCCGTCTGATATCTTTTGATAAGCCAATAAATATGTTGGCACTGTTCAATGTATAATATGGCATTGTCAATAATATTCATAAGTATGAAGCCATGGATAAAATTGTACTGAGAATGGTAAATTTTAGATCTTTTAACGAAATATAGAACACGATTTTCTAAGAATAAATCATTAAAAGGTTAATAACTATTATCGATAATTAGGTTGAATAATTATTTTAACAATTTAACATTGTCGTCAACTCTTTTAGGTTTAAATACTTTATACTGCGATAGAAATATTCGATCGAATTTGTTGTTCTTTTTTGTGCGGCAATTTATATTAAAAAAGTTACTATTTTTCCAACATTCAAGCACCAATCAGCCAGAGAGGCTGGTTTTCAAATACTATGAATTAAGTTGATGAAAAATCAATCTAAAAAATTATACTCAGGCATTTGAGCTCGTGACCGTGACTTATTATCAAACCTTTCTCAACTCCTAGTTCATAGCTTTTAGTCAATTTTCGAAAAGATGCCACCATTTGAACTACATTTTATTAACACTAGTAAAAGTTTTGCTTAAAAAATGCAGGGGTTGAGTAAAAATTTTCAAGATCCTAAACAAAAATTTCATGGTAATCATTTTAAAGCAAATATGTTCTGACATATAACATAAAAATGTTAAGAGGAAATAGTGTCATATATTTTAATAGATAAAACACATTTTTTTTACTATTAGATTTGTCCAAACAAATGGAATTATGTAAATGCTTCTTTGCTACAAATATCCAATGAGCCAAATATGTGTTAATTTTGGATCACTTGTATTAATCAAATACATTTAAAAATCGAAGCAACACTGCATAAAAATGTCGTCATTAACAGGATAAAGCTCAAAATACCAAATGCAAAGTTAAATCGAGAAAATCAAGATTTGGCGATGATTATACAAGACTCATGCACTAAAAAGCTTAAATTTAATCAATATGAGTACAAATTATTTGATTATATTTTGTGTTGATTTTAAGTTATCGTTCTTTGTTTACATTTTAAACGATCTCAATACCATACTTGAAATATATGAACATACGTTTAGTTGGGAGTTTTTTCATGTGCTCAAGTGGGAGAAACGAAATTTCATGGACTCCAATACTGAAAAAAGACCCATCTCTAGTGAACGTATCTGCGCAAAACAAACCACTGTCTGACGCTCACGTTTCAAAAAGACATTGAGACCGGGGGGGCCCATAAGTCCCCGCCGGCAGTAAGAATAACGACCGCCGGTTGAACACTCCTGCGAGTAAATAAATACCTATCGTTTTTTACGATTCCGTTTTACAGTAAAAAAAAAAGTGATATTTATTACGGTCGATACAGAAATCGCATTAAAAGTGTATCACTTTGAAATAAAGCGGCGGAAAAAACTGAGATGATTGAATTCGTTTGTGAATTTTATTTCTTTATGAAAATAAAAGTTAACAAATAATTTTGAACGGTGAGCATAGAAATAGTATTCGCTCACCTGATTGAATGTTTTATTTATTATATCGATTTGAATGGAATGGGAAAACTTTGAAAACGGGTTTACATAAATTCTGAACGAAAATAGTTCAATAGGTATTTAAAATAATATAAGATTTTATGATTGCTTGTTTTATCAATTTTGACTATTTTGATTATGCCATTACACATTTATTAATTATCTACATTACCACAACGGCTGACTTGGTACATCCGGTAAGAAAGCAGTTTAAAACGATTGAAAAGGATTGCAAAGAGTATTTCTAGAAAAGGAACCCATTTGCTATTTTTCTAACTAACCGACTGGGCCAACCATGGGTCGAACTGGCTCGAAGATTAGTTATTTTTAGTTAAGTTTATCATCTTTCCAAAAACTTTTTTGAAACGTTGTTAAACTTGCCATAATTCAGTTTTGAAGGACTGACACGAATATTTAATAATAATAAATATACATTGTATAATACGAGATGTGTATCACTTTAAATATCATAATATATCACTGGCGTATTATTTATGAATAGATTCACTGATAATCGCCTTGATTAAAAGTAGTTTGTGTATGTTCTAGATCTAGATTCTAGAGTTCAAAGAAGCGACCGTTGAATATATATTAGATATTTTGGTAATAAACACACTACGGTCTCCAAATCAAGTGTACCGATAGCTAGAATTTAATAATCACCAAGCGATCAAAAACATCACACCTTAAATGTAGATCATTGACTATTAAAATATACATAAGATTGCTTATTTGAATATGAACTAATTCAATTTTTATTTTGCGAAAACACTTAATTTATATATAAAATTGAATTATATGAGTATTCCTCTTCAAAAATGGTTGTATTGTGATCATATAATATTATATATATATAAAGGGTCTTTTATAAGGACGCTTAGTTTTGAAATGTAAATAAAACAAGTTGTTTGTGAGATTTCGACTAAATTTTAATTTCATTTGTAAGTATATTTTACGGCATTAAATATGGAATATAGCATCAAATGTCTGCCAATATCCATTCATTATAAAATGGGCCATGTCGCTAAAGTTGACTTTTTTGACAAATTTGGGTAAACTTCCAACTGCTCCAGAACCCAATCAGGCGTTGTCTGTGGTCGTTTACCTGAAGTTCCTTGGTTAGTTGGATTTTATACGGGTGCAGACATAAGGCCCGATTCAAATTTCGCCAAGTTGAAGTCGCAGAAAAGCCAAGTTCTTGTGAACGACGAGAAATAAGCTGCCTTGGGTTTTCCTGTACACTTTCACACACAGCAGCAATGTTTTCACCAGATATTGTATTTTGATGACGTACAGGTAGGTGTTGGCCGATAATTTACCAAACTGGTTGACTCAAATTTGGCCACTAAACAATGAATAATCTACTCAGCAGGACAAAGTAACATATTTTGAGCGTCCCTATTGAAATACCCTATATTATAAAACGTACGTAAGAGGCTATTTTTTACCCAAATAAATTTTTAAGCAAAATATTTTCATACTACTCAATATTTATTTTTATGTATCAACACTACATGATCGATAGTTGAGATGTTTACATGCACACGGGTTATTGGAAAAAATGTATAGTCAAGTGAAATTGTAAAAAAAAAATATATGTTTTTTTTTAACCATACTTAATTGGATGCTTTCCAATCCCAATCGACCTTATTTAATGTTAGTATTTTCTATATTAAATCGTATTTATAATTTTATCTACCAAGTTTTTATTACCTCATTGTTAAAATATACTAACGCAAATATTTATTTTATTCATACTACACCACCGTAGATCCAGCAAAGTAAAAATAAAATCTTGTATTTATTTATTTAGTCAACACCTTTATAGAGTTCTATGTTGTGTTTTTATTTCAGGTATTCTAATATTGTGTATATAAATTTACCGCGTAATAACAAAGAAAATAAATTATTCTCAGTGGCACGGAGAAACGTTTTGAAATTCACGAAGCTTTCAGGCTTCTAAGAAAATCCGGAGAAAAGTTGTTGCATATTAGCGAAGCTTTTCATTTCACGGAGGGGTCAAGAAGAAAGCCTTCGCTCTAGCGCAACTACTCAGCGGAATTCTGATTGTTTCGAAGGCTCGCATTCTCGAGTAAAACGCTGCAGCTGCTCGAAAAGTTTGGAACAATTCAGTATTGGAGATTTAAGCACAAGCAAGTATTTAGTCATCCGCTATTGGTTGGATGCCCCGGAGCTATATTCTATTATGATAACATAATATAATATTGAGTAATTTTTCAATAGAATGAACACACGTACATATATCCTACAAGTAAAATTAAATAAGAATGCTATCAATCTTTTGAAAATTATTTTTTTTAGGTACTTGAAAATTGATATTTTAAGTATGATAAAAAATTGATGATCAAGAAAGCATAGAAATAAGCATTTTATAGAATGTTTTTTTCTATTAATGCATAGTTTGAAATGTAAATTCGTATGGAAGATGATTAAAATAAAGGATGAATAAAACCTACGATTTATTTACATATATAATAATAGTAAGTGTAGCTATTCTAAGTCACCCGCCTGTCTGACGTACTAATGAACAATCTACTAATCTCTGATCCTCTTTTATTTCAATGATAATAAATTCAATTAACTTTGAGAGTCAATCGACGCCAAAAATTTCAAAAAAAGTCGCCCGTAGTGGTCAAAGTTTTGCCACCATTTATAAAGAGCAATATGGCGTTACACGTATAGAGTAACATTTTCGTTTTTTTAAAGGAAAATACTCACAAGATTTCAATAATCGTGTTATCAGTGTTGAATTATAATTCGTCAATTATGTATGTTTCTCGAATTAACCCTAAAATATATAAATTCATGAAGTGATTTTTTTAAAATTTATATTCTATAAATTAAAAATGTAAATGATTCCACAAATTTTGTCATTTTCTGAATTTTATTTATTGGCATTTTAAATTGAAACTACGATTTAAACCACTTTAGCTTCTAACATGAAGCATATGTAATCTAATCGTGCATATAAACAGTAGTTATTTAAAGATATTCGATTGTAAATTAACTTCTGCCTTGTTTTAACCGAGCAATTATAAAGACGTGATAGAGAAAATTTCAATCTATTTTGCATTATAAAAAACGAATTATTCTCTCGCTTTCGGAATAAGTTAGTAGAGTAAATATAGGAAATTACTTGTTATTAATTGAAATCGCATATATATTTCTGCAGTACTGAATCAATACCTTCAGGTTGCACCACTCAGCTATGCCAATATGCATACTAGAGAGATAGCAAATTATAACCGGTATATATTAAATTTTCAAATGCATTTCATTCGTACTGTATTTAATGATTGTTTTGTGTTTCATATAATATATCGTGCAATTAATGAATTTAAGATCAGGCGTAATTTATTTATTACTGACAAATAAATCATTAAACTTTATTTACACTGCACATTGGCTGCATGAATTTATGTTAACGTTTTCTACGTTTTACAACCAGCTAAAAACATTGAAAATTTAATAATGCCATATAGCGTCTGCACTCAATGCTAGCTCCAGCCACAGTCGCAAATTGTGTACAGAATAAATTCGCATTTTTTGTCGGCGAACTCTAACCAAATGGTCTGCGAAACTTATAAAAACTTGAACTTATAACCAAGCCAAGTATCACGGTGATAACGTCCATCACTGCGAAGGGTTGGAGTTGGACTATTCCCCGCGAAGCATGTTGTTTGGGGTTTGCGCGTTTATTTGTGATGCGAAAAACAAACGCCGTCCTTATCTTGTGTAATTTTTGTGAAAGCGTCGTATGTTTTGTTATTTTATTTTTTCGGTACAATTTAGTGAAGGATTAAGAAGAGTAAGGGCGTTTTGTCTAAATTATGATGGAAGACTTGACGAGGCCTCACTGAGGGATTGCGCAGAATAGAGAGAGCTCGTTTAATCTGTAACCCTCACGAAACCACTTTTCAACACAAAATACGAAAAATGTAAAGTCAGTGATTTGAAAAAAACAAAATTACGCATACAAAGGTTATTTATCTACAAAAGAATTTGATTACTGTTTTGACTTGATAACACCACTGCTTCATATCCATCGTCAAAATATTGCTTTTTTTACAAAAATGACACTAACTTTTTTTGCAATTTTTTTCTTCTTTATCAATATTATGGAAGAAAGCTATACAAGAAAATTATAAAGTAAAGATTATATGTTATAAAGTAGTAAATTTTTAAACTCTAAATATTTTGGGCTATTCCAAAGATACATCAAATGACTGATGGTATTGGCTTATCAGGAAGTACTTTTCATATGAATCACTACATCAGTTGATAATGCTCCCGATGAGGGAGCGGTCCTGATATAAAAAATCCAATGAGGAATAAGTACTAAAAATGTGTTTTTATTTTTATTAAAATGCCATTTCACCAAGTATTTACAGTGAATACCTTAAAAGTAATCACTACATCATAATTTAGTATATCAATGTACTGAGTATTTAAATTAAAAAATCATGCTGTGCTAACTGTGAATAGAATATAAAGGTAAGAAGCTGCTCTATTTTTAATAACTTTAGTCTGATAAGTCTAAAAATATTGAAGAACTGAAAACAATATATTCAAAATGGTCGTCTATTCTATTTGCGTGGTCCATTCCACGTTGTTATTGTTAGGTTCAGTTCGGTCAAAGGCTATACAATTCATCAATAGAATGTCTAGTAAGGTAGCGGGTAGACATACTTAACAATGTAAAATGTTCTATACAGAGAATTGAATTATTCTAAGACCAGTAAATTGTCATAAATTGTTTTATCAGGTATTATTCGTTTTCAATAATTATATTGAAATGGCGGGAAATTGGCGGGGATGCATAGTTTGATAATTGTTATTCCTTAACGACATACGGAATCAAACAATGTCAATTAATTGATTGGTTAGTTCTGACGAGGGCGTAAGCCGAAATAGCTATCAACAAATATACAAAATATTTCTGTAGAATTAAAATACATTGTTATTTTTCTTACCGTAATGTCAATTAACCTGGACGATTAAAAATTTACATTTAAATTATTAATTTTATATTATTTAAATAACTTCTCAACTATCCAAAAAAATATGGAACTCTACATACCTGAGATTGTACACATTTAAAATGGAATATTCGTGGTAATAACACCTAATTAGTCTAAGTATGTCGTAGAGCTATCTAATAATATATTGTTCTAACTGCAAACTCTTGTTTGCCTACGCAATAGACCCTGTGGGGAAAAAAGCTTGCGCCCGCTACGATCGTAGCATGATGACGATTAAGACTGCTACGTTATTTTTCCCTTAGGTAAATTTCAATGAAAATACGCACTATCCTGGGATGTATGGACACAAAGAAAAACTTTTTTCTCGTTAAAAACAAACTTTGTAGATTATAGTTGTGATTTCGTATTCTACAGATACATGGAACACAGTAGATCTCATTAATGTAAAAGCTTCTCTGCATTCACAATTGATTACGTTTAACGTAGTTAATATGCTAAATGTAGATCTCTAAGACTCTAACGTAAATGTTAAAAGAGCCATAAGTATTACGTCTCGTAATTTCTCAGATAGATGCGAGTAAAAACTAAACAATTTTAGCTTAACAAAAGCCTTTTAATTAAATTGTGTTTTATTTGTATTATTCAATACAGCGGTCATCAACCTTTCAGTGCTCACTGACTAGTTATTAACTCAAAGTTTAAATCCCACGGACTACATGTTTTTTGTAAATGTGGTCCAAATAAATATAAAATAACGGTTATAAAGTTGATATTTTTATTATGAAACGCCGATAACATACATATATTTGGTGATTAAAATAAATAAGTGTTGAATATGTTGCCATGAATATGTTGCCATCGTCGAGTGTGCATATTGATTATGAGCTCCAATGATTCTACTGGCACGATTCGACCAGTTGGCGACCGCTACTAAGATAGATCATATTTTCATTATTTATATTCATAAATAATGAAAATATTTATATAACTGTCTTATTTATTTTTGGAACATGATTTCTTTTCTCTTGATACAAGAAAATTTGGAAAGGAAAAGTTTTCACGTTAATGTACCCAACGTGTTCAGATTTATGTAACTTAAGTGTCTCGTTCAGCTTTCGATCGTTTGATTTCGTTTACTGAGTCAGCCGATATTTTGATAAATAAATCACCGCAAAGCTAATGGCGTATAAAGATGCTTTTAAAGTATGTTCAAAGCGAAGAGAAAATTAAACGTTTTTGTTTGTAGCGTAGAGAGATTTGTCGAGAAGCAGCGAGCTCGGATCTATGGTTTGCGCCAGAAAGACAATAGATGTCACTGCCATCTTTCCAAGGGGAGGAAGCTAACGTCGCTGTTAATGAGGTCATCGGATTGGATAACAGAGTAATTTCTCCGTCTTTGCCGAGTCACCCGAGATTAATAGCATTGTTAGCAGACGCTCAAATATTCCGACTTGAAAGCGTTGTCTTTCGAAGGGAAATAGTTTTCATACGTCATTATCGAAGTGGTTAAAGTCTAGCGGTTTATGAATGTCTCTTCCTGTTTACAGCACAAAAGGGCGCGCACCAATATCAAAAAGCACATTAAAACGCTATAATTTGCATGTAATATATAGCATTCCAATGTCTATCAATGTTTTTTGTTTGTATATGAGGATTTATAATATCTTTATGATATTAAATAGGTGCTCGGTTAGTCCCAGTAAAATACAAAAATAAATCCATCTGCCAATCTAGAATAAATGCATGATCGATGGCGCACCGAACGAACAGAAAATAATATATTGATTACATATTCGATTTTTTTTAAAAAATCACTGCAACAAACTACCGTGCTGTGGATCAGTGTCGACAGTTATTATGTTCTTTTATCTATTATATTATCTATTAATACTAAGAGTAAATCTGAAAAAAGTTTGATTTTACATAAATATAACATTTAATGCATCCACAAATTTAAAAAAAAACATATTGCTACTATCTATATATTTAACTTTTTTGAACAAATTCCACAACAAACAAATTTTTTTGGACAAAGAATTTCTTTTTTTGTAATAAAAAAGAAAATAATTAATGTATTAATTAGAAAACGATCGTTATGCTTTTGTGTGTATTGGCTTAAACCTCAATCAAGCTGGGATCAATAATATACGATACGATAAAGCAACAAAAATAAATAGAAGTTATTAGCCCCTTGCGAGTCTACGAGAGAAAATGCAGCTATCTAGTGATAGAAAATACAGCAGTGCTCAATTTTTATTTTTTACTTCCGCACATCCGGGAAAATAAAGGTAGGTAATATTTGATTTTATCCGTTTGTTGTTGAAGTTGTGTGAAGCACCTTTCCGACTTTTTTTGAGTTCAAAGCATGTCGCAACACAAAAAGCTGTCAATTTGATATTTTCATATTATTAATAAGCAAAAAATGGTTTACGTAAAATATTAATTAATACAGGAAAATAAAATATTGAAAAAGTAAACAAGGCAGTCATCAAAAACCTCACTCCGATCCATCATGTTTGACATCGTTTTTTTCGCTCGTTGTGTTGCGTAATTTTGCTGAGATTATGATGACAAAGAGGAGTTATTTAGAATTTTATTTCGTCCACTGCATAAATATGAACGCAGAAGAAAGGTTGTATTTGTGGAAAGAAAAGAATGAGTAGAATATTCATTAAATGCAGCCAGATTCTACATTTGAAGCTCATTCACTAAAAATAAATTTGTATTGAATTAATGTTTTTGAATCAGTATCCTAAAAATCGTGAAATCTTTAGTTTCAATTGACATTTACTAAGTGGAACTCCTTTATAGTAAGACAATAATAAAATCGTATTTAGTCGCACAAGAACTGTTTAATATGGTTGACATCTTTGAAGGACTCTCACCAGATAGTTCTGAAAAGCTATCAACTATATAATATATTATAATCGTTAGAATTATTAATCGACCATTGATTAATAAAGCTCGTGATCATTAAAACTGTTCCTAATATTCAAAGATTTACTGTAATTTTTTATTTAATTATAATACGGAAATATGTATACGGAATTCAATTTATTGTAACACCATCTGCGCTTGCTGGGGAAATATATGTTATAAAATAAACTCTTTTATATTGGTTAATATAATTACATTGTTGTACTGGTAGTTAATTAGTCAAGTAAGATTACTCTGTTCGACCAATTTACTTTCACGTTAAAGCAATCTCTTATTAGAATTAACATTACTTGCTGCTTGGCAACAGCATCTTTCACCACTACCCGACTCATACCTAAAATCTCTTAACAAGGTTTAATTAATCCCGACAACAGTCGTATATTTTCAGCTTCTCAGTTTTCATTATTTAGAAATTCACTCACAGAAAAAGTGTCGCAGAAACGTGCTAGAGGAAGTTTAATTAATAATACGAATATCTACACCAAGAACTGTAATATTTAGACGAGAAATTTAGCATTCTGCGTATTTTCATTCACTTGTTTGTGTGGGGCAAAAATGAAAAACTTTCAATCCGCGGATCAAAAATTATTGTTCTTTGAGATTACATTTTTTCACCATTACACGAAAACGAGCTCAATCAGTTATCTGGAAGTTCGATTTACTTATTAATACTCTTTTCCCGCATTTATTATAGCTAACTTTTCTTTCACAAAATATATTAACAGATAAAAGCTTTTAATAGAAAAACAATTAGGAATAAATCCTAATTAAAGTATGATGTGAACGAAAGAGTTCAATTTATTGTTATTAACAAAAAATTTTAAACATGGAGAGAGTTTACTTTAACATGCTCGGTTACACTAAGAGGCGAGTGACTATCTAGCCCAGTCATACTAAACCTTTTTTTCCTCCGAGCCGCATTTCGATTTTTGCTTCTATACGTGGGCCGCAACATATTTATAGTATAATTTACATATACTTAACACATACTATACTGCATACATATGTATGTATAATGATGTCAAAATTAAACTCTTATGTAAATATATGCATCCATGTATTTTTCAAAGTAAAAAATAACAATAAACAACAAATAAAAACTGCACAAAAATACCACTGTATCCATGATCTTAAATCGTTTACTTAAAAGTTAATCTGAATTTTGATATTGTGTCAAACATTCAACTATCTTCGTCAAATCAGGTTTCTGATTACAACAGGCTGCTCTTTATACATCATCATGGTGAGAATCGGTAAGCCGTTTCTTTATACCCTCTTCGCATATTTCATTTTAAAATATGACGATTTAAAGAGATACGTAGATGAGAATAATGTGAGCAGGAGCTGGGCAAATTTTTGTACAGTTTTTGTACAGATAAATAACATATTGAAAACAACACCAAAAAAATATTTGGTGACTATAATTATTTTTGGCCGCACATAAGGGCTGATTGGGCCGCAGGTTGAGTATGGCTGATCTAGCCAAACTAAAAGGTGAACGCAAAGACCGTCTATCTCTTTTTAATTTATCTCAAAATACGATTACTGCTTCTTATTAAGTTGCTTTTTTAAAAAGAAAGGATTTGACTAGAACAGGACTAGTGTAGCCAATTGCTCTCGCTGTCTCTTTTTTAAGATGGTATTAATGTGATAGGTAATTTTAGACAACACAGAAATCTAGATCTCTAAACAGGAATAAATAATTCGACCCGACGAATAAACTGCCCGGACTGTGATTGAAACCCATGTGACCCGCTACCGAAGCCAGCGACGTTAATACTCGACCACGGACCCGACAATAAACCATTTAGCCCATCTAAAATACTTTATGGGCGAAGAGGACAAATCGCAGAACTCGTGTAATATCTAAATGGAAATTGCATTTATTAATACAACTTATTTTAAATGTTAATTATTAGTGTTCATAGAATGCTTCTATATTACCTTTAGCATACTATTGTACAGATTAACTGAAGAAATCCGAGGAGAATACACAGAAGTTTTTTTTTGATACACATAGGTATTATACGTTCTATGAAATAATAAAAAATACTTGTAGGACGGATATATTATTGATAATATCCTGGTATTTCTTTTACTGTATGATTTATCGAGGAACATCCAGAGAATTCCCATTTGGCTCAAGCGTCAAGGGGCAAAGTGAGTGGAAAGAGTAAGGATATACCTTCACGCGCGTGTTTTTTTTTAAACATTAATTCAAGCAAACTTTTAACGACTATGGCGTTTTTAATATAATATATCGCTTCTTTAAAAAAATACATTATCATCTCGGATAATATCGTTTTTAAATAGTTCTAAAAATACCGAAATGAGAATGATGGCTGTAAAAATAAATTTATTAATGATTGATTAATACAAATAAATAACAACTGAATATGTTTTTATAAAAAAAACTTTCTTTGTCCGGCCCTATAAATAACTGTTGTATTATGATTCAATACTAAAGTCACTGGCCGGCTTACGAGTGCTTTGTTTGTCGAATGCCATTGTTATTTTTTAATTTGCTCAAAACACTGAGGTTTTCACTTCACGGCTTGTAGAATTTGTTAGCAAAGCAATTGCTTTAGGAATATTATATAGAAAATCGCCTACAGTAATAAAGTTTTTAATCAATAATAATACGGAAGCAATAAAACTTTGCAGCCTATCAGTAAAATGAATGCATGGTAGCGTTAAAATATAAAACACCTGCATGCATGTATTAAATCTGTGAATATATTTCAATATTTACCTGATCCCATGACTTGGGGTCTCGAGAGAGATTATTTTTCTTCGCCAAACTCTTTTTAGATCGCTGCCTCCTTGGTTTTCTTTTCTGATTCTTATGCCTCCTTTTCTCAGATGCACTTGAAACCACTGTGTCATCAACGTTGATCGATGGTGACTTTTCATCGCTCGCCTTCGTCACTTGTGAATATTTTTTCGAGTTTTCAAACGACGTAGGGTCTCCCAGGTTGTCAAGCGTCGCGCTTCTATTTTTTTTATTTTTAATTCCAGCTTGTTTATTGTGTTTTTCTTTTTCGTTTTCCGGTTTTTTATTCTTATGAAAGTCTTCGTCATGCTTAACAACTTCATTTGTTTCAATGTCATCTTCATATGCTCTTTTATTATTATTGTCTTTGGCATATTCGTATGCTTTATTTGATTGGGAATCGTAATTTTGTCTATGACTCGAAGGAATCAAATTTTCGTGCATGTAAACATCGGGCTCGTAGTAAGATAAATCACCCATGTCATCTTCTTTTGCGTATTCTTTTTCTTTGCCCTCTATTTTGCTAACAATTTTGTTTTGTTCATTTTTAAAATAAACCTTTTCGGTTTGAGCATCGTCGTCTGACGGAAATTCGCTTTCAGTAGATGTCTCCTCGCCACCTTTGTTGTCACTTGGTCCGGCAAACTCTAACACATAATCTGGCACTTCATTATCATGCGCTGATCTAATAAATCTATGCATGTGTTTATCGGAGGCTATATCATAACTCTTTAAGCCAGCCATACGTGCTTCGTTATGTTCTGGTTCATTAATTTCTTCATCCCCCCATTTCCCAAGTTTCTTTTGTATGACGCTTTTTGTAACTGTATCGTATCGTAAATTAAGACTGTTCATTCGTTTATGATTGTGTCTTCGCATAGCACGAACTTTTTTCACTCTATCGTAATCCAATAGTTCAGATATATCCCCATTACCGGGGACCTGTGGAGGTTTTTGATGTCTAAAACTGTCCTTCTGGGTTGATTTACTTGAATCGAAAGCATTTTCCATATAATCCCCATCGCTTAATTCAGAATCTTGTGTGTGTCTATTACGGTATTTTTTCCCGTGTCGTATTGGTTCTTTCGGGTTAATTTCAGCGAAAGCGGTCTCCATTTTTTTTAGTTTTCGTTTCATATGCCTACTTTTATCGTGAGATTCAAATGATGACATTTCTTTTGAATATGATGGTGGTTCACTGTTTAGAGGAGCTTCCTTTAAACTTTTTTTCACAGCGGTGTTTGCTGACGAGGCGGCACTCTCCAGCAGCTCGTTCATGATTTCGATTTGGTTGCGGCTCAATTTTACTCTTTCTTTTTCTTGTGAACCTGGATCCATGCTATCGTCTGAAAATGTTACGATGAACGTAGAAGAGCTGTTATTCCCTGGTTCTTTTAAGAAATGCTGTGGAGATATGGATTTTCCTGCGAATGAAATGAATTTTTGGTAAAAGCGGACTTTATTTATTTAAAATACATATGAATAGACACAAATATAAAGAAGAACATTGATTCTTTATTTTAAAGCATTTTTATAATCAAAGAAAATATTTGATTCCAGTCTAAAAAAAGGTTTTATTTTTTCCGCACAATTTCAAAAAAGCATCACGTGAATTAAAGTCAAAAGAAGTCGTCTATTATTTATTTTCTTGCGTATTAAAAATATTTTTCTCTCCTTTTACACGTAAGAAAAACATAGGTGACGTATTATTACTTTTATTGAAATCACAATTTGAAATAATTTATTACTTTAACTATTTTTGTTAGATATTTACTACTGGCTTAGATGATGTAACTTTTCTTTATAAATTTATTTTTGAATTGGTTCTCAACTATCAGATAATTATAAAACATTGAAGACTTTTATTTGATAGCAAAATTTATATAGTGTCACGCAGTTTTTTTTTTACACAACAAAATAAAAATATTTTCATGATACCTTGCTTTTAAAAAAAAATTCAATGCATATTTATGAGTATAATTTTCTTTAGTTTCGATGTTTAAAAGGAAAAATCATATTATAATTAAAAATTTATATTTGAGATATCAAATATCGCAGGATTGCCAAAACAGAACTGTTCGCCAAGAAATGCCGTCCTTTATGGCGTGGGCCCGATCAAGAAGGTACTTGTTTATTTATGAATTTGGGGGAAATTTACCTCTTGGTCCTTCAAAACGAACCCCGAAGATAAAGCTGGAGGCTCCGGCAGGTGAGTTGAGCATCTCCTTAAGGGCCATTGATATTTCAATCGAATACCAGCCGCCCCTTGTGACCTGAGGATAAAAAAGATGGCGTCAATAATTTCAATACATACACAAATCACTCAATGCGATACTCGAGACTAAAATCTACCTTCAAAACTTTTAATCTATTTAAACTCAGCGATTCTTATTCATATTTTTTTTTTGGTTTTTTGTAAAATGGAATATTTAGTTATAGTAGATATTTGGTCATTCTAGATATTTTCAAACTCTAGTGAATTATTTATGTATCTCATATGTACTTTTTAAAGCTGCAGAACTCTTGCAATAGTTGAATGCAGTGGTGGATTACCGTATCAGCGAAGAAGGCGTGCACTTGGGGCCTTCGAGTATTGTTTTGTAATTCCCATATGTTTTTAAAAAGGAAAAATATTTTAACACATATTTGGCTCAGAATATTATGTCACACCGAAAAATGAATTTACATGGGTAGTCATATCGAGTAACCGACGGGTCACTAATCTTCTAGTAATGACGTGTGCATTTGCTAGGTATTTCTTCTGAATTGTTTGAATTGAGTTGAGTTGGGGATTGTTTGAGTTGAATCGAGCTGCGGGGAATAATTTATAAATATAAAAAAACATTTATGATTCGATGAAATTACTAATCGTGACAATATATATTAAAATATAAAAATCTCGAATAACTTTTGTGAAGCTTTTTTATCATTTGAAAGGGGGAAAGGGGCCTCCAAAATCATATTGCGCATTGGCCTTCGTAAGTGCTTAATCCGCCACTGGTTGAATGAAAGAAAATACTCTGATTGGCACAAGTAACTTTGGAAGTAGTATATGGTAGTTATTTGCTCGACATATGGAACGAAAAATAAGAAGAGATTTTTCAATAAATATCCGATTTAACACGATTTAATCATCTTTAATACAAAAATATTTGAGGCGGTTTTCCAAGCTATTTTTTTTTATTATTTCGCACCTTCTAGATAATCTATTGGTACTGGTAGCTGTGCTTAGTACCAGTAAACAAGTTAAAATATGATAATAAAGATCTTTATCCTATGAAATTTACATTGTTTTAACAAAAATGACCGACAAGAATCTTCCACATTCAATAATTCATCTAATTCACGATATGACAGTTTTTGTTAGCAACATAGTAAAAAAAAAGATTCGCCCTGTCAAAAATTCAACACACAACAATGTGTATAGATACTTTTCAAGGTTATCGATTTCTATTTTTTTAATATAAAACTTTTAGTAGTTAATATATTTCCCAAATTTAAACACATTTCGCTGGCATAATTTTATACCAATATTCTGAACCTATTGTCAATATTTCAGCATTATAATATGCTACACTGACTAATTTACAGCTTGCCGAAGGTTACAAATAAATCTGTAATTAATATCAAATTAGACGTGCTACATTGAATATCAATTTCGTTGAAAATATGATGTATTCTCAAGAACGTTTAATTCCGGGAAATAAATTCTATACAAAGCACATTTAAATTTAGTCATCGAAATTCAAATCCATTCACGTATTCATCGATGATATAAAAAGTTAGATTTTTTAAATTAAAACTTGTGTTGACCGTCAATTCTTGACTACCAGACTTTATATTTATATATTATTGATTAAGTAGGCATTTACTTGGTAGAACTCCATTATAATACGGTAAGAATACATTGTTATTTTTCTTACCGTTTTATATTCATACATATTAAATTTAGTGTGTTCACCATATTTTTGATTTGATGTAAACCATTGTATATCACTTTTTTTTGAAAATTCTAATTAAAGCCTCATGCTTTTTATAAATACCTTAGGTTTTTGTGTACTTGACTGACAACGTGCTTAATTTACAAATCAAATAAAATATGAAACATTAATTACATATATCTTTTGTACGTTTTCATGAGATTAGTGATACTAACGTTTCGAGTTTCACCTTTCAGCTTTTTCACATATTTCAATTGCGTGAATGAATTTGAAATGTCAGTGGTAGAGCAGTCAGTTTATATTCATTTTTACATTTAAATCTTAGTCGCTAGTGTTAGCAAAGCTCATGGAAAAGTAAAAAATTCATACTATTTAAATTTTGATTTTGGAATTACATCGAGCACCTTTAGTCGACATCTTCATTTATTATATTTAACGTCAAATCTCTGATTAAGGCAACTTTTTGAATAATTTTAGATTTTAAAAACAAATTCGAATACCTTATTATTACACCGAATATAATCTGAGCTTTTTTCACGGAAAATGTAAAATTTTCTCTTTACTTTTAATAACGTTCCTATATGGCAGCAATTTTGAATTTTTTATTCTTCAAATATGATAAATTAATCAAAAATACATAAAGTTATAAATAACATGTGGTTGAATAAATAACAATATTAAAATAGGTTGACGGATAGTTGAAACTGAATTAATGAGCAATTTGAGTTTCGTATTTCTCCATAAGGGTGATATTTGAAAAAAATGCTGAAATTAAATACTCTTTACACGTCCTCGGTTATATCATTTTCATACCGTTCACTCAAATATTTTTCGTATGAAATTTGGCAGCCTCGAAATAAAAAAGCCCTTTTCAAAACAACCCCTTTGGTGTTTGTTCATGAAGCTGTAAAACTCGACGCTGCATTAAATTTCACTGTATAAAATATAATATGTATGTAAACCTAGTTAAAAAATATTTGAGATAATCTTTACAGCAGTTATATTTCGAACAGCTTGTTTCACGGTATTCTATAATTCTCAAATTTACAGTAAGATCATTTTCTGTGCCTATTTTATAAGAAAATATAAAAATCATAGTATTGGAAAAGTATTTACGCACTTCATAAATTTATTTAATGATGACTTTGTTTAACTGAATTAAAGAGAGATGCATTTCAAAGTTATATGAATAGTCACTATAAATTAAAAATGTTACAGTATATATTATCTCAATCCTTACTTTTACTAACTTAAAGGTGAAAACGGTAATTTTATTGTAGGTAAATAATTGATTTTATTGTGATATAATCGGCTGAAGGTGATCGATGGAATTCAAATATAAAATTTAAATCGTTTGAATTTTGGTATTTTCCATGAGTTTGTCACTCAGTTCAAGTCCATTCGTGCATTTGAAATACCTTAAGATGCCAAAAGGCAAGACCCGGTCGTTAGCGAAAAAACGCAAACCATTCAAATATTTTCATCTGATATATTGAAAAATCCGTCCCTTATTTCGCTGTATCGAGTTAATAATAATGGCATCTCTCAATTCTTGGATCGAAGCTAATAAATTTATTATACAAAAATCGTGACCACATCTTTTAATGAATCTAAAGCCGGGCTTGGTTTCTGTCACAAAAGTGATGAATAGCCGATCCTGGCTTTACCAGAGAGAGCCTGGCTTCCGTTTTGAAAAAGCGTGTGCTATTTTGAATCTGTATTTTTTATTTAACGTTTTACCGATCGGATACATTTTTCGTTTAGCGCTCGGAGCATTCGCTAATTCAATTAATGAACGGCAATTCCGGGCTTTGGTGTTTTGTTCGCAACTTTATTTAGATGTTGTTTCTATTACACCGAAATAAACAATGCCCTGTAGTATCAATAAATTATTTGATATTGAGAGAAACAAAATTTTCCAGGAAATTGCGAAAGGTGAATTATCGAAATTGAATATTTATGTTTGTGCGGAAAAAATACGAATCTATTTATCGAAAGAGTGTGTGTTGGTCTCTAGATAATAATCCATCATTGTAGCAATATTAAACTTCTGACATTCGATGCCATTCAATGATTGCTAATTGTGTTAGCCTGTTATTTATTGAATTAGTTAGATTTGAGAAACTAATAATATAAGACACTAGCTGTACCCTGCGCGCGTTGCTACGCCAGCAACTAAAATAAATTTGAAGGAAGGACATTACACAAATATTCATTTCAATTTGTATGTATTCAATACTCGAGAAATTTGTAAAAATTTGATATTAATTTTTGGGGGGGAAGGGGGTTGTTTGGCGGGGTTGTGTTTAGGGGCGTATGGGAGGGTAGGCCAGTAACCTTCGAAGAAGTGAACTCGAAAAATTCGTTAAGTTAAAAAAAAAAAATTGGGGGTTGGGGGGTGGTTGGGGTGGTTGGGGGGTGGTTGGGGGGTGGTTGGGGGAGAGGTTGGTAGGCCAAAAACCATTGCGGGAGTGTACTCAATAAATTTGTAAAGTTTCACATCGATCGGTTGAGCGGTTTAGTAGTCCATAGCGGAAATACAGACAGACAAACATTCATTTTTATATATATAGAAGATAGATAGGAACATGTACTTTTGATTCCAAATATACTTTGACTAGGCCAACATTGGTTCATAGGGACTCCAATTCGAATATCGAATACTCGATACTCAATAATACTCGCCCATTTCTCAAGTACTTGATTCTCGAGTGTTTTGAAAAATACTCGAGTAATACTCTAAATGCACTAATAAAATAATTTTTAACTATAAAACCTACGTTCACAACAACAGTCATAGTTTTTTATACTGCGGGAAAATTTGAGACGTTTAATTCTCTGGTTGTAGATGAGATGTCAAGTAATTGGAGTCTCTATTGGTTAATCACTTGTTAAAACGTTCAACTAAAATCAAGGTTAAATGGTAAATAATTAATAAATGCAAAATTTCATTTCTTACAAATTGGAAACAAATTAAAACCATTTATTTTAAACGAAAAAAACACAATTTTTAAAGCGATTCAACGTTTTATAAAACGTTCAATTTGTTAAAAATAATCCCAGTACACGAAAACTTTTTCTCGTCGCTTGCGTTGAAATTTATGTTTAATATAATACATCAGTTTGAATTTCGCCTTCCGAGGAGCTGTTTTTATTAATGCAGTAATTCCTCAAGATAAATAACAGCACGAATTCAACAAAAATATTTATTATATGACATAGCAAGCACGTCGCCCGAAAACGCGATGCTTTAAATATATAGTAAGATATTTGTGGCTTGAAGGGAACTATCTGTCAACATAAAATTATTACAAAGTAACTAACACCTACCAGAAGTCACTCAATACACTTGATGCGTAGATTTATGTGTACTACAGATATACTGACAGAAAAAATGAATCAATTAATAGGTATGTATTGGATAATCAGCTACTATGTAAAAGTGAAAATATATACTTAGCTTTTTTTACACGGTACACCACAAAAACCGTGTGAGAAAAGTGATATAATTATTAGAATAAATGAAGAAAAAAAACAACATGCTGTGTATAAAATCGTTTAAAAAAGTAGTACTGAAGACCCATAAGTAAATTACACAAAAAGTTTTTTATAATATGTATAATATTTTAATCAACATATTGGCTACGGGGAATGTTGAGTACGTTTGATCATATGTTCAGATAAAATTACACCTAGAAGTGTCGTACACGTCTAATGTGTGAGGATCTAATGAAGCATTAGTCATTTGGAGGCGGACAGGTCACGTGGCACGGCACTGCGACAAATTGGGTCAATGGGAACTGACTTGCCCTACGCATGCACGGCCAATTTGTTTTTGGTATTTTTTGTTTCTGGGAATCGTGCTAGAACAAATAGTTAGTGTAAAAAAACATTTCTACAGTTTATTGACCTGTGTAAAAAGAGAGTTGAGTGTATTAAAATGTTTCAAACATGAAAATATTTACTTGTGGAACAGGTATAGAGTCCAAATTTCTCAATTTCATCCTTTCGATGTCTCTCAGTTCTTTTGCGCCGTCTGGTACAACTGG
Organism: Himalopsyche kuldschensis; assembly: GCA_028554975.1. Classification (NCBI taxonomy): domain Eukaryota; kingdom Metazoa; phylum Arthropoda; class Insecta; order Trichoptera; family Rhyacophilidae; genus Himalopsyche; species Himalopsyche kuldschensis. The sequence continues at coordinate 22,201,840 of JAHFWI010000003.1, forward strand.
ATGAATATCTGGCTGAGGAGTCCCAGACCCGCCAATTATCTGGTACAGCCTGACACGGCACGGAGGAGGAAGAGTGCGTCCTCTGGAGAGTTTACCGTCAGGAGTTTTACGCATTCCAAAACCTGCGCCGCCACGACGATGCATGTGGAAGTGGGCTGTTCTCAACTTGTCTGCACGAACATCTTGGACTGATGATACGTTGAATACGAGGATGTCCTTGAAGTGAGGGACGAAATCTGAAATGGAAAAAAAGAGCTTTTTAGATATTTTCACTGGTTTCTTATCTTCAAAATATTTTGCTAGAAAGATAGTAAAAACATAAAAAAACAGCTGCCTAGAACTCTATCTAGAATCTAGACTCTATATTCTATATAAACAACAAAGAGAAGTTATGTTTCTTTTTATATTTTGCTTTTGTTTGGAACGATAGTCGCATATTCCACTAGAAAAACAAAATTATATTAGAGTATTATTCAAAAAATTATAGACTCGCATACATGTCATCATTATTTATAATGTGACATGTATTTTTCTGATCTGTTGCTCGAGAGCAAAATGAGAAATCTTTTCGTTTTTTACAAATTATGCTTTCATTCTCATTTTATGAGTTTCATATTATTATTCGTCCATTTCTATCCGATATTTTAAGGTTCGGACATATTATATCGACTAGTTTCTTGCTATAACTCTTCTAGCCTCATAGTTTTTTTTCTCTCTTTTAAGTGAAAAACTGAGTGATGGACATTCAGCCAATTCTCGTCAAAAAAATCAATTAGATCTACATATATGACTGACAAAGTATTTTTTATTTTTTTTAATGTGTGGAATAATTGTTTCTGTGCAAGCAAAATAATCACCTTTCCATAATTTAATAAATAAATAACATTTTATGAACGATTTGAAAATAAATGTTTTCCTGATGGACTTTATGAACTGAGTTAATTCATTAACAATTTATGCCGTCAAATTTCTAAAATATTAATAATTATCTTTAAAACTATTTCCTTCAGAATCAAATTAAATAAATAATTTAAACCTAGCTATTTAATATGAGACAGGTATATTCGATAAAATATTATAAAAGTTTCAAGTGTTTCATAGAAGTGAGTCTGACACATTGTAAATATAGAACAATCGTCCCATAGGATTAATGACGTTTCTATAACATACATATTCCGATCCGAATTTCAGTCAAATATATGTACTTCCTCTATAATAATAATCCTATGGAATATAGAAAGCCCTTGGAGTTTAAAATTCGACGAATACGACGAATTTTAAATGATCAACACGCTCTGACGTGTAATGAGGAAATGTAACTCAACTCAAACAATATAAGAAAGGAATCTATAAATAAAAAAACTTAAGAATTTAGGGTGTAATGAAAATTTAAATCATATCGAACGAGATAATATTGCGCGCCACCTGTTAGGTGAATTTATTATTTGCGCAGGTTGTTATAGAAGGCAATATTCAAGATATAAATCAATTTTATTATGTTTTATCAAATTAATTTCGTCGTCGAGGTATACCGTGATATAATTGTTATTAGTGGCGTAACTTATGCATTAAACCCACGCCGCTTTTCACAATGTCAAAATAATTATGGTGTGAAGCCGAGAAACCTAATAAATATGACAGTTCTTTGAAGTATTATATTAAACGAAGGTTTTGTAAAATTAGATAATAAATTATTCGTACCACCCGTTTTAGTCATTCCTCTGTAGAAAATTCCTCTGAAGGTCTTATGATCGATTTGAAGGGCACTATTGCTATGAGGTTTTTTGACATTTGAGATCTTTACCAATCGCAGTCACCGAGTGGTAATTGTTTTTTTACAAACCAAATATTATAGGTTTTATAATAATATTATATATGAAAGAAAATTATAATTGGACTGGAGATTGTTTGAAAATATGCGAAACTGACTCATATATTTCCCCACAATCTTACTCCATTTTCTTTTACGTAATTTTCTACTTTTCTTAATGTTAGCATGTAGGCATAATTAAGTATTAGCGGTACAAAAAAAATGTTTAGATATAAATACTATGAAAAATGGGATACATGGAGTATTTTGGCTTTAAGAACCCAGCCTAAGACTTAATAGGAATCTAATATAAATAAAATGTTTTAAATAAATTATGACATATTCAACAAAACAAAAGGAAAAGAAAATGTCTATATAACTAGTCTTTTGAAAAATTACGATTACTTGATTTGTATCATTAAAAGAGAATATAATTTCACTGCTCATTTTTTAATTGCTATTTCTTTGTGAATAGGCATTATATTATTTAAAATTAAAGCACTTTTTGTAGATGTTTCACTTATTATCAACATATGCCCGGTGAGATAAACCAGCCTTGGTCAGCCTTTTTTGAATCATATTTTTTATCGTAACAGAAACGTAACGTCATTGGAATACTTAGCCGGGAATTTCACAAATATCTCGTACTGCCATTGCACACAAATAATATTTATACCACGGTGAAAGCTTTGTTTTCAATTCGTTACTCGGCATTTTAACTCGTGTCAAGCTCTTTGTTAAATAATTACTGTCCTCCCGGCCTGCAGCGCTTTGGTTTGTTTTGATGTACTAAAATTTTTGCACCCTACTGGTTATAATAATTTATTATGCTAATTAAGCAACTGATACCGATTGTACTCAAATAATAACACAAAAGAGGTTATGTATTTTCATGAATTCAATAATCAGCAATAAAATTACTTGGGGACCGATAAAAGATGTTTCGCTACGATTTTAAAATATCTATCAATATTCACAATACGCTCCTCAAACACGTTTAATATTATTGAGGTAACAGTCGGTGGTTATTTTGGTGCATAAAGAATGGCAATTAATTTGAGTTCCAAATATTTGATCAAAACACATTTTATAAAGCACACATTTGTAATACTTATTTTACAATTTGTAACCGGATTTTTTCAGCAAACGATTCTTTATAACTATTGACAAAATAATTATTTGTTAAGCGATTTTTTTGGTTTTGAGCATCAAACGAATGAGTTTAAAGTATTTGCGCTACTGAATTTCAAAGTCGACTTTAAACTATAGAGTCAGGTAATTCTATTAAATTTAATATATGATAACGTCAAATTGAAATGAAGCTCAGACAATTCTGTAAGTACAAATTGAAACTGTAGGTCATTTCGAAAATATATTTTATGCGTAAAAATATTTTAAAAAATCTTCTTTTCAGACTATTATAATGAATAAATTATTCATTTATCGATTTATCATTAAAAAGAACTGGTAACAAAAAAATGTATATAATTTTTATGAAGTTATATTATAAAACAATAATGTTTTACGATCCCTAGAACGAAAAAGGGCTAGTTTGAAAGTGTGTGTATTAATTAGCAACGTGTATCGTTTCTATTAATGACATTAATGTATAGGTGTTGTATCGTATTTATATAAATAGTAGTACTAAAAGACTATTAAAAAAACAGAGCACTTTAAGTTCGTACAATTCCACGTTGATATAATATCCAGCAAACATTTTGATTATATGAATAATAAGAGACGGGGAGCATTTCAAAAGGCATAATAATTTATTATTATCTTAGGGCTCCATTGAAATATTACTTGGGTATATATGATTCCAAATTAACCCAAAAGCGCTGAAAAGCTTCTGAAAGAAACCATACACTGCTACTGCGATATTATTTCAATGGGAATGTTCCCGTAATTTTCCGTAATGAAATTAGGTATATGATATGAACAAAGTTCAGCTTGGAAGATTTGAAAGCGCACTCTAAAAAAACAGCAGGTAGTACACGATAAAATAAATGTGATTATTTTTAATTTGTGTAAAATATGAAAGTTAAGCGCTGAGCAAACGAACATACAATTTCCCCAATGCAGTGAATTTTCATTCTAAATTCCAGCAACTGTAATTACAAAAAAAACAAAATTGATGACATTTTTTATAACCAATACGTTCTTTGATTGTTTGTTTGGTATATTTTACTGATCGTTAAATCATTTAATTAATACCAATTGTCAAATGAATGTAAACAGAGTTATAAAGACCGCTTTTATATTTATACCTACTACAAGTAAAATAACTACGAGTTTTACGAAGCAATCGAAAAGAATTTTTCAACGAGATCTGCTTGTACACCCATTCTTTTTCATGCAATGTGAGAATGGAAAGGGGCTTACCAAGAATCAGTTATTAACCAATTAAGCTAATATGTACTCAATTTTCATGATTGTATTGGCTGGGTAAAAATGAATACTCATCTATAAATTTAATGTAAGTAAATGATGATTAGGGGATTTGAACTCTTCACCGTGCCTAGACGCAAATCTATGTGAGTATGACGACTGAATGATTAAATTTACTTTGTTTAAATCATGATAGTTGAATAATTTATTTTTCAATAAGTAATTTTGAACGATATTATGAATAATTTTTATTTTGTTTTTTTAGTAACAATCGTTTACATTGACACTATTTATCAAGAACATTAAATTGGTAGACTCTGTTTATTTGCAAAATCTTACATAGTGAGGTAATCAATAATACCATGCAAATTCAAATGGCAATAGAATTTACTCTGTGTATTATTGAAGTGCGGTTAAAATATATGTGAATAGATCAATTATTTATTTATAGCAAAGGTATCTTTCTATCCAATTGCATTATGTGTATCACATGTTCAGTATTGTCAAGAATTGTATGTTTTAATTTATATTATACAGACTTCCAACGTAGAAACACTGTGTAGTGTAATTTTGTATCCGCATTTGGGTTCTGTTACTATTTCTGCTTTTCAAACGACTCGGATTACCACATAATCTAAATTTGAGCAAGCAACCCTTTTCAGCGAATTGAATTGTACAGTCGTCTCTCTGTATGGCTTGAATTGGTTTCGAATGCCTCGCTAACTGTAAGTGACGTGACGACTATGCCACTAAAATGCGAATTCCTTCTCTCAACTATGCGATACGAATAACTTTATCTGTGTAACGCTATAGTCAATTGCATTGGACTGCTAAAACTCCCCATCCATTTTTCTTCGTAACAGTATTTTCCCCATCTGGTGGTGAAGTGAAGTGAATCGAACCAAAAGTACTCGCAAAATTGTTCAAATATTAGCTCTTCTTAATTTTGTGGCAAGTAGTTATACGAGATAAACATGTTTTCATGGAAAAGTTTTTGAAATACTTACATTACACTCAGGATGCCTTATAATTAGGTACCCTGTATCGAGATAGCTCGAGACACATTTCCCGGGATATAAATGCTTTCAAAAAAAATTAAGACGAGAAGTGTAGCTTTATATTTATAGCGTATATTTTATACATTCTAAACATACCATGAATAACAAACGCTAGCAACAGCCCTTAGCAAGAAGTAGGCGACAGGCGATGTACAATATTATTATTATAATATCAGGGCGACAACGTGACAGCCTCAGATTTTATGAATGACTAACAAAAACTATTGCGAACGAAATGTTTAATAATTTTGGCGGATATGTTTTAATGATACACTCTGGCCTTAAGCATATACAGCTTTGATCGAAATAATTTTACGAAAGAAACAACTAATATCGTACTAATTTTTACGTATCACAGTTAGTAGCACAATACGTGGAATAATCAAAGTTATTTTTAATTTTATACTAAAATGAATTTCCAAAAAGTTACCGCCGAAACTATCTAAAACTTAATACGAGTTTAATTGAACGGAAGTCATTTCAGTCAAGTCAAATACAGTATAATGTTAAATAAATGTATTTTCAAAAACAGTCTGCTTTCTACACACCTTATAATTATTGAAAATATATTCATAATATTTATAACAATTCTCATGACCAATGTAGATGGTATAAATATTCTTTATCTTTTCAAGTCGTAAAAGGTTTTATTCAGGAAACTCTAATTTGAAGATGTATGTACATATATTATTTTGTAAATTGATGTAGACATTGAAATGAAAGATTTTGATTCATTCAAAAGCAGTAAGTTATTCACCTCTGCTTTATGGTCCCGGTTCCCGGGAATTTCCGGTACTGTATTTTACACCTCGGGACTTCAGAACATTCAGAATAACTTCGTGATACCAGTAATGTTATGAGTATATTATAAAATATTCTTAAAGTATGGTTATGGTTAAATTTTAGCACGTAGTCCATTTTGAAAAATATAGAACAAAGAAGGTATTTGTTGAATTTCCCATACTGAAATAATTCATTTTAACCAAGATTTATTTATTTATATGAAAATTAATTTCTCAATTTTCATGGTAGACTGATTCTTCAAAAACATTAAGTATAAACCTTTAAATCGATTACATAATTATTTTCGTGTGTTTAATATAAGTCTAGGTTGATTTATTATATAAATATAAAAATTTTATAATACAGTAGAACCTCGATTATCCGGACTGATTGGGGATGAAGGTAGTCCGGATAATCGAAAAAATCATAATTGACGGGAAAAGACAAGTATATTCAGTATACAATATACATCCTTTTTATTTCATTAGATTAATACATAGCTTTAATAATAAATTATTTTTTATTGAAAAATTCAAAAATGAAAAAAAAGAAAAGAAAAGAAAGCCAACGATTTGATGGGTAGTTTCTTTCAATTTAAACCTGTCTCGTCAGCATTGTAAATAAATTCTTCGCCGAATCCTCCCTTCTCCACAAACAACTTCAATGTGCGAATGAAAGTGTTTGCTGAAGGTATGTCAGCAGAAAGCCTTTTCCCATGAATCTCAAGTTCCCTGATACCATGTTGACCTTTGAATTTTTCAAGCCAGCCCGAACTTGCTTTGAAGGTGGGATCTCCATTTAATCTTGTATTGAAAAATATTGCTGTTTCACATAGTAATGAACCAGATATTAGCTGTCCAGATGATCGTCTTTGTATGAACCACATAAAAATACACTCTTCAACTTCTTCATTTCGTGATGTTTTTATAACTTTACGCTCTGAGCTTCCATCTTTTGACATTAAACAATTGGTAAACTTCAAGATTTTTTACTTTGTTTTTTTATATCCGAGATTGTTCGGGACGTTCCGACACCATATTTATTGGACAAAAAAGTCCCGATTCACCCCGTTTCAAAGCATCAATTATATCCAATTTGTCTTTTAATGAAACAATGACACGTTTTCTTTTCGTTGACATATCGGTAATATTAAAAATAAATATTTAAATCGTGATCAATTTCTCAAGAAACAAACGTTCAATGCGTATCGAATTTGGACGATGACTGACCCATATTTTACACAGAGCTTTTTGTCAGAACAAATGCAACGATCAAAATATTAAGACTGCATTCCATCACGTACGTAAACAGTGGACGCAATTCGCCACGTGCATATCAGCAAATTTGTAATATTTTTGTTTATTTTGACCAATCCAGATAATCGAAAATCCGGATAATCGAGGTTCTACTGTATACGAATACGCAGATTACCGCAAATATCGAAGTATGAAGAGTGTTTGGAAATGGTGAAAATGAAAGATTTATTTAAAAATTCATGTATGGTAATCATTTTGGAGGTTGATCAGACGTGTTTACTTTCTGGATTAAGACTTAAAGCAGTGGGTCACTTTATTTACTGGTAAGTTTGGTTTTTATGTTACTTTCACGTGTTTTTGACGAATATGTACTGTTTAATTTATATACAATACATTATAAACATATGTATATGGGTAAAAAAATATTACTTTATTTAAATGACATTTATCGTAAGTAACTGCAGTAAAGATTATGAACTTGATTAGATTTAAAGTGTTTTCAAACTGTAAATTCTTGTTGGAAAACCATTTTTTTAATGTACTCCTTGTTGTTTAAACATGAAAAAAAATACCAGATTTTATTTGGAAGAGAAGTAGAAATGGTAAGAAAGATTTTATTTATAAAACAATCCCTTCACGCTTTAAACTTTAAAGAATAGATAAATTAATAGCATTTAAATCAAGTTCATTTACTATTTTCTAAGCCAAACTAATTTCAAAACGTCTAATGAGAAATTAAATCTAAGCTGCAGCTTTTGTGTTACTGAATACTGCAAGCATCAAGATGTGCACGTATCATTGTTCTTTTTTTAATGTCAATATCTATACTCAAAAAAAGACAAAACGAAAAAAACTAATTTATTCTTCTAATTTACTAATTAGTTCTTATGTATTATTACAATATATAATATGTATTATGGACATTGGAAAAAGCGTTTAATTAAAATGGTCATATTTATTCAAATTAATTAGAAAATAAACCTTAAAACCTCTCAAATGACAGAAAATTTATATTATTCTGGTTCCAAATGGATTGCTTCATTTATTATGTGTAAAAAATATAACTTCAAAGTCAAATCTCTAAGGATGTTTAACTTTCACAAAGTTTCGACCAACCATCTCATCGTGAGTATTTTTCATTTTTTTTTAAAAGTTACGACTAATACTTAAATAAAATTGGTAACCAATATTTGAGGAAGTAAGAAAGAAAATTTAAAATGGCGCAGTTTTACTAAAGTTAAATAATAATTGATTTATTGCTAGAATTGACATTAAGTCGCATTACTATATATACTCTACACAAAAGAATTATAAAATATAGTTGAGATTTTACCATCGTAGTTGTGGACCAATATAATTTATACTAAACACCAGCACACCTTTCAGAAATATGTTTTTAATTCATTATTTTTTCGTGACAGTAATGATACTATACTGAATTCTTATCATAAAATAATTCATTGAATCCCTTAAAATACACTTTTAAAGAGACTGGCTAAAATTTAATTGGTAAATTTTAATTGGTATTGACAAAAAATATCCATTATCTAACCCGTAATTGTGATAGTTTTTATATGAGATCATCACATTCCTTTGTGAGATTTACAAGAAAAGTTACTTCCCGCTCAATATTAAAAAATTGGAAAATAGATCAATCAACCGTTTTTTGTCACATATTATTATTTGACATAGAGCACCCTTAAAGTTTAGAATGTAAATTACTCGGATATGTTTTTTTGACAACAATGTATTTGAAACCGGAAATTAGATTTAAACATACTAATATATCATACAGTCATAATAACTGTTATAAAAGGCTTTCAAAATATATATAAATTCCTCATTTGAAAATTCAATTGTTTGATATTGAAGTGTTGTCATTTTGCTGTTGTTTATTATTTTATTGTCAAACGGAAACTGTAGACTTTCACAGAGTTTATTGTCTTTTGGATTCAATGATAGCTGTTTGTATTCTGACAGGAAGCCCTCTTTCGGGCAGCTTCCGCACCTTTAAACTGAGTCTGCTAGTATATATATAAAGATACTCGTATTTACGTAACAAATATATTTTTATAACTTCAGTATCCTTATGTTGAATTAAATTAACGGATAACAATGCTCTGTTTTCTTAGGATAGTAAATAGAGTTAAATAAACACAAATATTGCGAATAATATCCAGAATAAATTGTGTTTAAATCATCATCGAGAGCCTGACAATCCGGGGTGAGTCTTGGCTGTCTCCGACAATACTTTCCACCCCTATCAGTAGAAAGTGGCCGTCTTCTAGTTTCGCAACTAACCAGACGTTTTGATGTTACTATCAGAGAGCAACGATAAGAAAATGGATTTTAAGGTAACCATGACAAATATTTTTTTACTTACTTATTCGACTTCACAGGCTCTTCCACTTTAAAAGCGCATAATTCCAGTTGGCACAATATAAAATGTAAAGGTTAACCGCCACACAATAGCGGTCGAAAATAAATTTACCGCAAGTCTTACCAATGTCCACAAAAACTGTTTCGTATCGAAAAATGATTGTAAACGCAACACATTGATTTATTTGTAGATAAAAAATGTATTTTTTCATAAACGTGAGCGATTGTCGAAAAACGCTTGATTTCACAAAATATATTATAAAATAAATATCCCGACCGTTCTGTAAATATTGTGTTGAGAAAAACTCTTTTTATGCAATAGCGGAAACGTTTTTTAGGCATTTTCCGGAAAATACCTCCCAACTTGAGCTCTAAGTCTTCCCAATGGGTCTCTTTTTCGTTCGTGAAAACGCCGAAGGTTCTCTTCGCGGTAGGGTAGCACTTGAATAACTTATCTTTATAAATCCTCTAGATTTTATAAAAAAAAGAAATTGTTGCGGAATTTTTCACCTAAGAAAAATAAATAATAAAAGTCAAAGGGGTAGGTAAAATAGTCTCGGAAAAGAATCAGCTAAATAACATACTTGCAACATTTTTCTTTGTTCGTTTATGTTTTGTTTTCTTCTGCAAAACACTTTTTGGCAACATTATTATTATTTTTGACTATAGAATTTAATGAGCATTTGTTTATTTTGCGATTGGAATAAAAAAATAAGCACAAGGTTTATAAATACTTCTTATTCAAACAAATAATAACAAAAAAGAGCTTTCGTGATATAAAATAATATATATTTAAAGCACCAAATCTTTCTACAAACAAAAAAACCTGATTTTGACATTGTTGGGAAATTGAGTTTTAAACATTGATTGGTTCACGATTCACAAGCTTGCCACTGTTATCCTATACCATACAATAAAATCTTTTAAGATTTTTTGTTTATAAGTAAGCTTTAAAAATCATTCCTGATTTATAAATATACAATTGGGCTGCTAATATTATTATATTCCTGATTTTGAGTTACAGTATATCATAATAATTCTTTTTTCAAATTCAATGTCGGTAAAACAGAAATAATTTTATTTTGAGATAGTCCATTAGCTTTTATTGTGACGAATAAAAATACATACATACATAAGTAATAGTCAGCGACTGTTTTACCGACTTTTTTCAGCGTTTTTACTGCCTGCACAAACTCAATTGTTAATCATTTTTTTTTTAACTTTAACTAATATAATTAGAAAAACAAAGGTGCAAATTATGTTGTTATAAACCTTCATAATGAATATAAAATAATAGATTATAATTCTGAAAACGATGAAAATGTGATGTTAATGACTGAATCTTATTTCCTAACGCCAGTAATGTAAAATTATGGTTTACTGAAGCTAGTTCCAATAGTCTTAATACGTTCTCCATGTTATTACATTCGCATAGTCTTAGAGACAAAAATATGTTCTCATTTAAATAATTAAACGTCCATTGTTATATTCCTATCCCGAGGAAACAATCCTCCAGTGTTTGATGCTTCGTTTGGGGAATATAATGAAAATGAACGATCGACTGAGGAATACGGACGGATGCGGGCCATTTTTAGTCCAAGTTTACAGTAAAATACTACGAAAAACCTAGTGAATGTCTCCCAGACGAGTCGTTCAAAAAGGTATCGAAAAAACAATTGCATCTAGTGATATAAAATTCACAACATTTGCGGAATTAACACGCCATTTGGACCATTTATTGATGGCTAGGGATACGTTATTACTCTTTTACAGACGAATACAATATTTTGAAATTACCACACTTTGTACACCTACGATGAATGTATTCAATTTACATGATTGTATATCATTGAATGTTTTAAATAACCTACTAGAATATTTAAAATTAACATCTGTAGTTCAACAAATGAATAAATAAAACTCATATTCGTAAAATATTAAGTGTGAATTCTAGAAAACAAATATTCACATTTATAAACGATGCCAATAATGTCCATCAAGAGTTCGTTTAACATTTTTTTCCATACTTTATAGACAAATAAAATGTTTCTATACAGCAGTGAATGAAAATTTATCTCAAAATTTTGTGTTTTACAGTTTTTGATAGATATAACAGCTCTGGGACTCTTTACCCAAATTCTATTTACGTAACGTTAGGAATACCAAGGGCGTAATAATTGTTTTATATTATTAACATTTACTCGTTTTTGAAATCATAAAACATGCTTCAACTTTTCATTCACATTGCGTTTATTGTCATATTTAAATTTTCGGTAAAGCTTAAGATTTTTTTATTTTCATTCTTTTTCATTGAGAATATCTTGAATAGGTGGTTAAATCTAAGTGTTCAATCGGTATATCAGCGTTTTATATGATATGTAATCACTTCTAAAGTGTTAACTATTACTTCTTGGTAGAATAGCATTATCTTACACAAATCAACACATTTTACTGTATCACTTCCATATGTATTTAGACAATGATCAGTATCCAGAGAAACTAGAAGGATTTTTATGATATTTATTAAGTTTCAGTTCTGAAAAATATTTTCACTTAAAATTATCGAGTCACAGACTCAAAGACTTTTAACAACACTTTTCAACAACAAACGTTTCTATAGAGTGATTCGGCGAAATAAAACCGGAAAAAATAACACCTCCTATTTTTCTTACTTCCGTATAATATAATTTTATTGTACGCCAGAGTATTTCATTCGTTAAACGGGGAGGTTTACTGTTTGACTCGCGAAATATATAGGCCCAAAAGAATTTCTCTTCATTTCAAAATTTAGCCGGGACATCCCCGGAAAGCTGTTTCCTGCGAGAAGCACAATATTCTCTAATGAAAGTAATTTAATGGTAGAAATAGAATTGGTCAAATGAAAAACACGTGAAAAGAAAGAAAATAAAAAGCATCATTTTGAGAACTTCTCTCGTTGAAAGTTTCCTGTCTTTTGAGACTCCACCTGGTGGAAGAAAATTGGGTGCGGAATTTAGAGCTTGTTATAACATACCAGGTAATTTAAAAATAAAGTGAACAGTACATGTACAGCTGTGCTACCTGAAACAAACTTTGTAACTAAACAAATTCGCGTAAATTGGACGTGCTTAAAAATGCAATATATAGTAATAGCTTTAACCAATCTTACGTCAGAAACATTTCTCAGAGTAAAGAATCAAAACATCTGAAGTCATTTATAATTTAATTGTGAACGTAAATCCAGATTTTCTTAATGTTTGTATTTTATTTAAATAGCCAAAAAGGATTACCTCTAATAGTATTGGAATTAAACATGAGTTAACTACAAGAGTTAAACGTAACTATGCTGGTAAATAAAACACTCGTTGGTTTGCAAAATTGGTTAGATTCCTGTGGTTTTTATTATTATTAAAATCAACACATTTTTCATTATCATCAATGAAATAGCTCATTCATTCTAATTTAATGATTATGTTTTTCTAATTTTGTTCAACTTTCAGCAATTTGATGTCTATGTTTCAGTTTGAACAGCTTTATTTTGTACAATTGTATTTAAATATGTCAATAAATATATTTATTATTGATGTTCTTAATACCCACAGTAAGTTTTTGTATGTAAATATAACTGCTGCCCTATCATTTCCAATAGTTCATAAAGTCTTTATAGATAAGTCTTAAGTTTGTTTGACATATTGAGTTTGGTACGATTAAATATGTTGAAATAATATTAGGAACAATATAACTAGCTTGATTGCAGAAATAATAAAATTATGAAAATATTTCATGCAGTAACTACGAAAATAAATTCTTCACTGTTGACAATAAAGTATGTTATAAAATAATTATTCTAAAAACATTTCAAAGACTAATGATATTAACTTTGACACCGTTGAAAACAAAAGCTACGCCAGTTAAAAAAGTGTTTCTAGTGATGGAAAAAAATAATACAAATAGCAAATAATAATATAAATATAGTTCAATTCGTTGAAACGAAGAGAGTAGACATCGCAAGCTGTCTGAGTGGAAACAATACATTAAATATCACAGTTGTAGATAGTTAGTTTGCTTTGGATGTGTCTATATATGTATGTAGGTGTGCTAGCACAAGCCCCATTGTCTTCTATTGCAATACAAAGCTTCATTATCCCTTCTGACGCCCAGACATCTTCGTCTCAGTAGCTTAAGACATTTGAATTATTTATCGATTTACACTTCATAGCATATTTGAGATTTTCTATTCTATAACAAATAGCTACGGACTCAAGTCTGTCGTATGAATGTTGACTGGCCTTTTATTAGATTCATCGATGACCTCTGCTAGTCATTCACAACTTGAAACTTGTGCGCACAGTAAAAAATGCCTATAATTTTCGAACACTAAAAAAATACAATTATAAAATAAAATATATGGATATCAACAGATAAAATAATCAGTCGATTTTTATTAACTGCTTAAAAAATATCTATTTTTACTCACTCCATTTCTTTTCACGTTTCTGCAAATAAACGCAATCAGTTAATAAAGCTGAGAGGCATAATCCACGTCGGTAAAACTCCACATTCTTCATAGCCGTATTATTTTTAATTTTTTTTTTTTTTAATATCATCATAATAACTAGACAGATACTATTGATAGATTTACAAACATCATTTACAAATTCCTAATGTAATTGAAACTTAATACTCTTATTGTCACAAACAACAATATGGTGAACAATGTAACGTTTTTTATATGAAACAGAAAATGCTCTCGACTCATATGAACAAGTGTAATAAATCTTTAAGCCAGCATTAATATTTAAAAAACACACTGCTTATAATTATTACTTACAGACTGTGATGACAATTATTTTAATTTATTTTATTGGTAGATTCGTTTAGCAGTCAAACATAACAGACAAAAGTTGTTTTTCATATATCAAAAGGTTTACGCACGTACCTGTAAATTCTGTTACAGATTCAGTTATTCTATTACATTATTTGCAGAGGGTACCCAAATCAAACGAGCTAAAAGGTTCTTGATCTTAGCGATCTGAATTCTAATGAGTCGTTCAAAGAGCGGATGAAGCATATTTTGCTGAAAGAGATCTGCGAGTAAGCCTAGATGGCTTACTAAACAATTTTATATATTTTATCGCTTAAACCAGATTGATATATATTTGATATGACTTAACTTTCATTATCAGTTAATATGCTTCCAGTAAAATTGTTTTAAATAATAGTAACAGAGAGGTAAAGAAAATCTTTGAAACAAGGTTTTATAAGAAGACTGTACAGTAATAGTGCCAATAAATACGATAAATAAAAAACAAAAACATAAAACATTGAAATCAATTACACAAAGAGCTCTCAAATCTAGGCAGGTATGTAGGTATGATTGAATTTTAATAGCTCAAGCGGACAGCTTTTTCCGAATATCAAGTGACGAATGTATGTATGTTAAGAATAATCATTCGCAAGCTCGTTGAACAACATGTCTAGGTATTATGTCTGGCAAGTAGTACCTCATCCTTTTTATTTTTTCATCTAGAATTCACCAAGTATTCATTTATATATCATCGATGTATTAGTAAATAAACACTTACGTGTTGATCTCTCAATGTATTTATTAGTATTGAGTGTTTGTTAATTATTTTTCTCACTTAACCCTTTTAACCGTTTTCTATACCATACGTGTCCGATGTGAATGAATATGTATAAAGTTTCAGTCGAAAACACAAACGAAATCAACTATTCATGTAAACGTATAACGCAATTCTTCGTACTAATGCAACAAAGATCTTTTTTAGTTAAAAAAGCTTGTGACGACCAAACCGATACTAATCTTATATATAAAACTGAAACGGCGTATGTATGTATGTATGTCTGTAATTCCCTTTTGCATTGTTGGTCATTAAGTTGCCATAAAAACAAATATGAAATAAAATATGTTTGAATTTTTATCGGCGAAGACATTTAGTCAAAATGTAATAAATAAGTCTTTTACCAACTTTTTCCCGGCTTTTATTAATATAATAATGTTTATTATATACGTGAAGGTATTATTTGAAATTTCTTTGACAGCAAATTAGATTTTTTCCTTGAATTTGGACATTTTAATGGGCGAGAATGGGGCTGTCATCAAATTAAATAAAGTTTGTGATTTTATTTTAACTCTATTTTGGATGTTAGATTGTGTCATATAATTATGTCGAATGATATAACATTAAATAATTATTGGTCGCTTAGTCCGAGCGACGCCGGGTAGCAATACTAATAATTTTATAAGATTGCGAAATCAATACAAAATATTGGGCTTTATTTCTGTCTCTCCACCAAGAACTAATGGAAGCTTTTATAGTAAAAGTGAACAATTAAATAGCTAAAAAACTGAAAAGTTTGTGGATAATACAATATTTAATTTACAGACAATGAAATCAAGAATCAAATTAATATACTTTATCATATTGTAATATAGACTTTTTTGTATTAAAAAAGCACACCTTCTTTATATTAAAAAAGCACACCTTCTTTACAAACGGGTAGCATTTTAATCTCTGTAACTATTTACATTAAGTATTCTGAACAATATTTTTTCTCCTTTTATATCAAACATCTTTTTTTTCAGTAAATAGCACAAGCATTATTGGAAATCATCGTATTTCTCTTTTTAATTGGATATTGAGCTTCTTTAATTAAAAATATTTATAGAGATATTTTTTTTTAAAATCGTATTTTGAATCGGCCCTTTGTATCTTTTATTTGCAAAATAGATTGGAAAAAATATTATTGTTTTTTTTTTCAAGCCTAAACATATATAAGGAACGAAACGGAAATTTAAATGAAATGTATTCTTTGTAAACAACATTTTCATAATAAATGAAATATTAACAGGACTCTTATCGCTATCTGGTGATATTTTTAGTAGATACATTCGAACGTAACAAATTGAGTATAAAGGAAAACTAAAAAAATATATTTAATAAAAAAAATACAAACAAATTCCTGCAAAAAAATAATTTTCGACGTTCATTTAATGAGAATAGAGATTTCTAAAGAGAAACAATCATTATCTGTATATAAACGAATAAATAACGTTTTAGTATTTCTAGTGTAATATTTCTGTCGTATAAGTTTCCATTCTATTTAAAGCTATGGTTAAGGATTGCAATACCGGACTAGTATTTAGTAACCGATATTTTATTTAAAATACCGGTATTGCGACTACCAAATCTAGTATTACAAAAATGACAATGTTTACGGTCAGTCGAGATCGCAATATAGGGCGAATAAATTAACCCCGCTATTTCGATATTTGATATTTGATATTAAATGCCGGAATAAAAATTAGCGTTTGTTCATTAAAACATTCAGTTTATTGTTTCTTCGAGTTTAAGTATGACTACAATAATGCTTGTCATTGGATATTCTGGAATCTATCAATCTTGATTGTATCTTCAATGAAATAAATCCGCGTTTTAAATAACGTTTTAAAGTGGTTCCATCAGGATTTTCTTGGTTTTTGTAATACGCAATTCAAAAATACGTGACATTAAATTCTATCATGGTGTACATAAACTAAATTCGTTTGCATTTTTATTAAATTTATTTTAATCAAGCAAAAAATATAATGTATTTTTTAAAACAACTTATTGTGTAAAAAGTAAGATGTTATCGTACCGGTATTTTATATTCATAAACCAGGTACATTGGTATATAGACATCGATATTCTGGTTCCGGTAGTGCCGGTTTTGCAATCCTTAGTTGTGGTCCACCAATTTTCATTAAGAGAACCGCAGTCGCTACCAAACTGTCCCACCGTTGCTGGCCGCAAGTGATATACAGCCGGCCCGCCATTAATAATTTACCTGTATGACTCACGGCTATTTCGGTCATAAATTTACAGTGAAATGTGGAAGAGAGACACGGCTACTGCTTTCCCCACAAACTGACGACACTGCGACAAGCACCGTTATGAATAAATAACCCGTTGACAAAATAAATACACACGCAAAACCTCGCATTGTTTTCACCCCCTAAAATGATTTCAAAAGCCTGTTTAAACGGTTATAATTGTTTCAACGAATCAGGGTTCCTTTTTCTTTTTAAACTATATCTCTGATTGGCTCTTGATCTTGAATCTGAATAAATATATGTTTTTAATCTGGAAAAATGCCAAACATTTTTTTCTTTTGTATATTTATTTATTTGTATTGTTAATTGTAAAAATCACAAATTATAAGCTTTTGCAATGTGGTAATGGATGAAAACATAGGAAGAAAAAATAAATACATATTTTTTAGATATAAGAGTGGAAATAAAATCTTCTTGTAGCTTCTTCCAGATATCTTTTTGATGTAGCTACAGGTTCTAAGACGCGTTAGCGTCAAAGTTTTTGTCATCTCCTTCTTTTTTAAGTTTAAATTTTATATTGAAGTTGCATTCTCTTCTCATCGATACTGATAGGGCGCGATCACTGCAGTGGTGAGCAATTCCCAGTGAAACCAGTTTAAATGGTCAGCTCACTTTCTCTTTCCACCTATGGAGGGTCATCGAGAAGATTGGCTCTCGATCTTTATCTAGGCGAGAGATCATTGGGTTACATTGATGGCCCACTGCCTTTTGAAACTTTTTGGAGGTTTCACGAACGAACTCGCGTTTAGTGAGCACACTCAAATCTCTACGGAACAATGAATTACGTACGTACCATGAAACATGACATATTTGCCGTAATGACTTATTCTGTACAATCTGTTCTTCAGATTTTTTTGGTGAGCAAAAGCGTACACCATAAGACAGCATACTTTTACTCATAAATGTGAAAAACATTAATAGGACATGAGAATGCAATATGAGAAGTTTTCAGGTTGATTACATTTGCTCAAACGGTTCTCTTAAACATTACACTACCTTACATGTTGATCATCCTTACAGTCATAACTGTACATTAATTATTCACATAACTTTAAAAATAGTTTACTGCGAAGCCGCATTGAAAATTTATACGGAAAAATAGGCTGTCAAACAAAATTGGTTTTTTTACTGACACAAAGCTACTTCCTAGTACCCTAGCGGTAAGAGGTCTGCTAAGCGATCAGAGTGTTTCCGCTTTTAAGCCTTTTAAGAATAGTGTAAAATTTATTTCACACACGAAACCACCCATGCTCAACATGTTTTTAAAATATATAATTTAAATGTCTAGTGACCGAAATATACTTCACTTTTACTAAAGAAATATCCGTTTGAATATTATTTGTAAATATATTAAGCTTTTTTTTACATATTTGCCTATATCTATGATACTGTGTAAAGTTGTGTTTGAGAGAGAAGTGATATAATAGTATATGTATTACTATGTTTGCCTTGTCATCGTTAATCACACAAGCTGTACGTTTGAGTGATGTCTCAGCAATTGTTTGTACAGGTCCGGATTTTGCTATTAATTAAAACAAAATAAACCTGCGTATCAGAAAAATTTCGAATTCGTCAATGTTTTGGGGTAGTATCGCATTATAGACAATTGCGTTTCCATTTATTTTTCTGTAACTGTTTTTGATCTCATATGGAGAAAATCGATTCATAACATTTTTCGAACTGGTGGGAATGTATATTTATGTTCTTCTTCGGGGCCGATTGATAACCCTGATATCCTCAAGACGAAAAACTTGTATGCTTCCATTTTTTACTTACGCGGTCGCAACCATGGTCAAACATTTTTTTTATCAGAACATGTTTGCAGCGTAGGTCGTTTGAGTCACAAGGGCTGTTTGGCGGATCAATGCACTACCTATTGAGGTGATAATTTTCAGCAGTAGGTTTTTTGTTTTTTAATTTTCTAATTTCAATGTAAATAATATGTTTTTATGCCATCTTTATTATAATTGTCATATATATGTCGCATTGGCGTTTTCCAATGAGAAGAGAGCTAGGATAAGACTAGCTATCGCCTCATCATATTTTTGGATCGGAATGGAAGGAGGATTTTTACATCATTGACATCCATGCCTTCTAAAATAAATCCATAAATCGATGGAAAAAAACCCTTTTTAAAACTGTAACTGCTGAGATAGGATCCCGTACGCAATGCAAGTGGAGCCAACGGCGTTCACCATTTGTCCACGGACCCGGATTATAATTTACTATCAATTTAAATAAACCTAAAAGAGTATGCTATTTACTACATATTATATATCTAAAAACGAGTCGGTAGTATACGCGAGCGAACACTCGAGATTTCAACAAATATTCACTCGACTTTTAGCTCCACGTTTTTCCGTATTGACTATGTAACCTTTTTACTATTCTAAGCTATATCACTTTTGGACCCTGTATATTTCTATTAAAACCTTTTTTTAAGCCTTAGTATAAGATTCTATGCTTTGTCTAGGTCTATGGCTGATTTCCCTAGAGTAGCAGTCGACCATTCAGTTTTTATTTATTTTTAATATCATAGTACTTTCTTTCATTAATTGTGTTAGTCGTGATCATTTTTACCACTCATGACTACTATACCAAATAGAGTGTATATATTATAACGAGTATCAAGTGTATGTTCAATGTATTTTGCTGTTTGAGCTATTCCAAATAATTAAATCTTGTAGCCATCTATTTGAACCATCACGAATCATATTTTAAGATTTTAAATTATATTGACTTGTGCATCAAATAAGTACTGTGCTAAGACTAGTTATATTAATTTCAACCGTAAGAATCTTGATCATGCATATGATTTAATAACAAATAATATATGTATGAAATAGTTTAATGCATAGCATATTGTTGGCTGTAATTTTGAAAACAAACGTCTGCTTCCAATATTGGACATATGAATTAGTAATAAAAGATATTTACATAATTTTATGAACGTGAACTGCTTGTAATTCAGCCGATCAACCCTTTTCTACGGAAAGGAGAAAGCAAGAAACGATGTAAAAAGTTAGGAATGGAATCGTTTTTAACAAGTCCTGATATCTTATGTTCAACAAAAGGATAGATAGTCGATGGTTAGGATCAATTTATTACAAGAACACATGCCTTTCTAATGAAATTATATAAATGGATTGAAAAATAAATCAAACTCCGACAGCATTTACCACACGGGTACGATAATATTACTATGGTCAATTCAAGTTTTCAAGTATCTTAAATTTATTTTCTTTACATTCAGACATCATCTACTTTGTATGTACCTATAATATATCTCATCGTTTTTACTGTAGTCTGATTTTTTCTAGAAAGGCAAATTCCAATGGGCAGAAGGGTCAGCTGACATGAGCCTAACGTAGCCTTAAAAGCAGCCTTCATTTGTCAAATATTTTCTGATATTTCCAAACGTGATAAATATTTAAGTGTGATTTTTTCTTCGTAAATAAAAATCATCGAAAAATCCGTTGCTTTTATTGTTCTCTGAGAGACCCCACGCCATGCTTATAAGCTTCAATAAAAAGCACAACTGAATCACGTGTTCTCTTTGATAACATACTAACAAGGTGAATCTTTGTTTTAACCACGTTCTTTCTCAATGCGGGTCTTATTATTAATTCGAAAATTGCTTGTTATTCAGTTGCTCAATACTTGTTTTTGGCAAAGATAATGATAGAATAACAAGTTTAAGGCAGGAAAGTGTGCAATTAATTATTCCCACTACGCATCGTTTTAGATTCAAATCAGTGTGAGGTAATTTAATACACCGGAGACATTTATGCCTTCGCTAAGATTCAAGCCCGTTAACTCCGTAACCAAAGCGAACGATTTTGACTACTGGGCTAAAGACCTGGTTTTTAAGCGTATACTCCTCAACAATACATATCAAACGAATACCAATTCCCTTTTGATCACTTCGCTTCAGAGGCCGACAATTCAATATGAAATGTATTTATCAATATCCAATTTCGAATAAACTATTATTCAACATTTTTTTTTTTGAAAGGACACTGACTTTTCAATCGGAATACCGCAGTATATTAAATTTGTTGAAATCTTAAGCGAAATATTTCAAACTTTGCCAACGGTAAATACGATGAAACCCACAAATCGTCCTATCGGAAAATTGTAAATTGAATTTATAACAATTTCTGCAGACGACCTTTATTAGTTTTGCGGTAATAAACAAGGTTTATTGGATTACGCTGTTATTATTTTATGGCGAATTTGGTCGATGTGTAAACTTTGTAAGAGCTTTTTAGTGGTTCTTCATAGTAAAGCCATCAATCAATCGCATCGCTTATTTACTTAGTCTAATAGTTAATATGTTGAAATATTCAAATAGAGTAATTGTGAATACCAATAAAAGCTTGAATATACATTACTGTAATATAGTTAATGAATTGCTTTGATGGTGATAAATTTATAATGGAAACATTAATCACAGTGTGATGTAATTAAAATAGATGCTTACATATTTTGTTTCAAAAAAATACATGTTTTGCCCAACTAAGTTATGTTTTGTTTTGATAATTGCAATTCATTTATGTCTACAAAATCCAATCCAATGACATTTATGTCAGTAATTTTCTCATCACTTATTCAATCTTGAAAATTTGATGATGAAACTGGTAAAAGATAGCAATTATCTTTACACCTTGTGAATTAACCTAATAGTATTGTAAAAAACACAATCCCTTTAAAATCACTCTTAATTTGGATTATAAATGGTGAAACATCCAAAAATCAATCGTTTATTGAATTTTAGGACGTGAGTAATGACCATAAAAACTTATGAAAGCTTTCCGATCAGAAACTATTCAACAAATATATTTCTAACTTTTACGCCGCCTAAGCCAAATTATCGCAGAGTTGATTTATTTCAGTTACAATATCATATTCTCCATATTAATAAATCATCACTAATAAACTTAATTAATATTTAGGAAACTCATAAATCTACGCGGGAGTATAGGATCATTTGAACAAATTAATGTAGTGTCGGTATCGAGCTTACTAAGTCAATTTAAGCTTTAAGCTCAGAAAAGCGACACCACAGTATTTGTCAGCATTAAATTATAATATCAGACCAACACCAAAGCACCCGTATTAAATTATTTATTCTATCATTACTTTTCATTATATTCATGAAAATAGTCAACAAGGCACTTATATTCGTGACAGTTTTTCCCTTACAAGGATTTAATATATCAACATTCTTAAATAAAAACATTTAAAAAAGCACCATTTCATATATATTTAATTGAATAGAAATATTTAAGTTTTTACTTTCACTCCAGCTGTATGGGAAGTGTAATGTCTACGTCTATTAATATATTAATTTTCTTAAAATCGAATGTAGATAGATGATTTGACCACTTAAATATTCGAAATACACTTGTAAATTTGTGGTTAAAAAGTGGTCATGTCCTTGACTTATGTTGTGGTACGAAATATTGGGAAGTAGAAAGAACGATTAACTTAACACTTTAAATACAAGTTGAGTGTCTTAGTAGCAAGCAGACTCGTAGAATAATTTTAATTGAAATAAGCTTCATTAGAAGTATAAAATATATTTCTATTCCACGAAAAGAGCGCTCAATTAAAATTCTTACATTTAAATAAGTATGGTTTTATACATATTATGAACTTGCCACTCAGCTGCGACTACGATCCAAGCAATCTTTTACTGATTGATGTAAAATATATGGTTTTAAACCAGACACGCACATATACTACTAAAACCGACTATTGAAAAACAACTTTTATTTTTCGTTTAAATGTTGAGAATTTGGTTAGGTTGTTTAGAGTGATGTTTATATTTAAAAAGTAATACAGTTTCATGAAGCGATATTTTACATAGAGGAGATGCTCATAAATAAAAATAGCGTGTTTTCTTGTACCAACATTACTGATATTTACCCAGCCAGCCATCCAGCCATCCAGCCATCCAGCCAGCCATCCAGCTTTAAGAATTATAATAATCAATCTTTTCTTTTTTTGCCCATCAAGAATTAAGAGTTGACACGATAAAATTGATTATTCGATTTGAGGATAATTGAGGACTTCGACTGAAGGTGTTTGATGGAATTTCTATTCCAAATTTGAATCGTTTGAATTGCGTACTTTCCCATGAGTTTTGTCGATAACGACCCGGGTTTAGCCACATTTAAAATACCCATACAGTTACTCATTAACATCAGTACATTTGCTATTTCATCTAGATTGCAATGATAGCAATTGAACTTAGTGACTTACTTAAATTCCTATGTTCAAGCGATGCAAACTATTATTTTATTACAAGTCAGTTCAAGTTCATTCATGCGTTTGAAATGGCTGAAGATTCAGAAAGGCGAAAAGCAGATCGTTCGGGACAAAGCTCATAGAAAAGTAAAAAAAATATACGATTCAAATTTATTCGTATATTTATATGGTGAAAGCTCAATGAAAGATATTACTCTTAAGACAATTTAAAAATATATATACATATGTTAAGTTGCAGCTGTGCTGACACTTATTGTA
The DNA here is from genome assembly GCA_028554975.1 of Himalopsyche kuldschensis. Classification (NCBI taxonomy): domain Eukaryota; kingdom Metazoa; phylum Arthropoda; class Insecta; order Trichoptera; family Rhyacophilidae; genus Himalopsyche; species Himalopsyche kuldschensis. Next base: position 22,225,918 of record JAHFWI010000003.1, read on the forward strand.
ACTGGATTTTTCATATCTTTTAAATCATTTAGAAATAAGCTTGTTCCCTAGGTTCTAGGCAGTGGTTTAATCAGTTGATCGCATGGTACAAAATTAATAGTCACCAAATATCCAATAGTTTTATAAATGTGTATTATTTCAAATATAAAGCTTTGTTATTCAAATCAATACTAGCTACTGATGTTAAATTTGCGAGATATTAAATTCAATACCGATACAATAATAAATTCAGTTCAAAGTGAAAACACAAAGCTTTTGGGCTTGGCGCGTTAGCTCATACAGTAGCATGCCGTATACGTATAGTATATACGTAGATTCAACAAATATGAGCATAGTTATCCTACAACTGGCATGGCATGTATTGGTAATATTGCAAACATTGTACAATTGGCAAACTAATAAACAATATTGAGCACAAAATTTATAACCACATAAATTTGTTGCCAGAGTTAAGCATGGAATCAAATTCATTGCAAATTTTAGCCTGCATACCATTGCATATTCACTTTGAATTTGTGAATATATTAAGTTTCCTGCGATCTCAGATATCATAAAACTCGTGTGCAAAATTGTTTCAATTCATCTTTATATTTGCACAGAACGGAAATAAACATGTTCTATTTGGAAAGCGTTCTTTGTATGAAAATGTATTCTTTATATGTAAGTATTTCAAGTATTTTTGTGCAAACAAATGGCAGTCTATGTGCATTACCTTCCAACTAATTTAAATTAAATTTGGCTTCATATGAGACATTTGAAGTACTCCCGCAATACACCAGCTGGTGTTGTATTTTTTTGTAAACAATATGTTGTATCATCAGTTGATAATAATTTAAAATAATAAATAGTGTTTATCTTTTTCAAGTAATAACACCTAAAAATTGATTCCATCATATGTACATATGTGTCAAACTGCTAAAAACGTTTGGAATTTTTTTTCTGTTCAAATGATAAAGACATTTGCAATGCCGGAAAAAATGTGATGTTTTTTGTTTTCATTTTAAACAATAACCTCTTCAATTAATGCGTGAAAGCGTATCTAATTATATAATATAGTTATTGATTATGGTAAAGTTTTTTAACGCCAGCCCCTTAGCAGTGTTAGTTTAAGCCCGATTTCTAGTCTAAAATTCATAATCATTTTTCATGTAATTATGGATTTAGTTGATTCAGAAATCAACAAAAAAAAACAGTTTACCATTCCGGTTTTTAATTTTATCAACCATCTGTTTTTTTGCTAGAGGAACACCATGGTATCTCATAAAGAAGACGTCATTTACTCAAATTGAAATAACACGAATCAGATATATTATATCCAACGTGTGGTTTGCGTGTCGCTTCACTACGCTTATTCGCGTGAGTGTCAATGCAGACGGAATTCGCTCTTGCATTATATAAGAGCGGAAGTTCCCTCGGCAGAAACCACCATCTTCTGTTTGCGGTTCGCTATTACGGTCACATCCTTCCGCCTGTTTCACATCCTCGGAGTAACAAGTTAAAACTCGTAAACAATCCACTTCGCAGCGACATGGGAGGGCCAGAATAAAGTTGTGTCACAAATACATGTCGTTTTATGTCGGCAAGGCAGTTTTATATGCAGTGTTTTAAGTATTTACATTATAATATAATAAAGGCATACGTTCCGCTGCCATTTGACTGCTCTCACGATATGTCAAAACAAAAAGACAATTACACGTTTATTGTATTTCGTAACTAGGGTTGAATTAGTCTTGTCTTCTGTCTACAGCAGTGGTTCTCATGTGCGGCCACCAGAGGATTTGGCTGCGGCCACAAACAGCTTCATAGAAAATATTGATATTTTTAAAAAAGTGGTTTTACGATCTAATTTGTCAACAAAGACTCCGAAAATGAAATATTTCGTATGCAAATAATACCAATGGTAAATTAACAGACATGTTTAAGTCCATTTGACATACCTCAAACACAACAGACTCAAAACAAAAATTTGGTGCGGCCATCAGCCATTTCCGTAGGACTGCTTATGTTTGCGATGCGGCCACAGTGAAAATTTCGGTGAGAACCACTGGTCTACAGCATTCCATATTGCAGAGCTATTGTGCGATTATTTTATTGAGCAGTTAAGTTTATTATATTTCTACTTTTTTTTAATTTCAGATAAAATGGTATGAGTTTTAAAGTGACACGAGATTTCAAAATGCGCGTTTTTATTTATTATTAGTATGTAAATTAAATTTCATCAGTGATGTTAATCTTATGTTAACTTTTAAGATTTCATATTCTGTATGCTGTGCAAGCTTAAGCTGCAATGTCACATACAAAAGTTTACAATAGACAATAACACAATTTAATATAGGTAGAAAAACTGGCTTGGAAATTATGTCGACTTTTCATAAATAATAATACATTTTAAATACCTGTAAGTAAAATGTTGATTGATTCTTTGGCGTATTTAAAAAAAAATCTCATAAATATTCTCATTTCAATAAATTTGTGTTAATTCAATCATTCAATGCACTACTACTTTCATACTATATGTCCTATATCACAAAAAAAATATAATAAATCTCATGTTACAATCTTTTTTTTGTCTTGATTTTAAAATTCAAGTCAAACCTTTAACATAAAAAATACATTTTTACTACACATATACAAATATAGATAATAATAAAGAAAGCATTCTTCTCTTTGATTTATACAAAAAAAAACTATTATAACGACATTCATACATAAAAAAAAATAAAGGACATTCTACCTAAATTTCTACATTTATGAGATTTCAATCTACACTAAAGTTACTCTTGAAATTTTGACTCAACAAAATAATAGTTTTCTGTATCTATTTAGGAAGCTCCGAGTTCAGAAGTTATACATTTAATATTCAAAAGCTTTAAATGTATAAACCCCACCCCACTTACGAGATATTTTGCAATATTGTTAATTTTAAAACACTTGGAACAGAAATGTTTTTCGGTATAAAGTTTTTAAATAAAGATTAATGACATACACATTGATTGATCCCATCGTTTTTCTCATTTTCGTTCATAAATTCTACGGACGGGGTGCGTTAATCATGTATATTTTTGTTCTACGCTTCGGCTCATGTGAAACGTTCGTTTTTTTCTTTCATTGTGTTACTCTGTTTCAGTTAAAATATTTTAGTATTATTGGTATGTAATATGTATACATGATAACATGGTATCAATTAATACTTTGCGATTTTCTGGTATTTTCATGTTCCACAATTTACATTTTCTCCCGTCTAAGTGTAAACTGTTTTTTTTTTATACATATTTTGCATAATGTATTCATTGCTATTTGATAATTAGCTAATGAAACAAACAATTCGTTCTGAAAGTGGAACAGGGATTTGGCATAAATTCTTTTGGCCCACAGCCATTGTTGTCTTGCGCAAAAATAATGAGTACGTTAATTTACTATGAATAATTAGTAGTATTGCACCAAAAGCAACGATTTAGAAGGAAAACAAGCCATTTACCTATCATCAATAACAGCGCGATTTACTATTAACGTAAATGCAAATGAGCTTTTGTTGCGCAAAAGCCACTTTACATGCGGAAGAATAATGGAAAATTTTTAACAGAAAATAAAACAAAAGCTTACTTTCAGTTAAATATTTTATTTCTTTGTCCATGTTTTCTGCATCTCTGTGTGTTCGCCATAATATAACCAAATGGGTAAATAATATTCTCATAAACATTCATAGCCGACACTTTCGACTGACAGTGCATAGTAAGACTTTTATATATATCACATTTTACCAAATGACGTTTCGCTTTTGATTTCTTTGTACATTTGTCACTAATATACTCATTAGTAGCTTAAAAAATGAATTATTACGAAAATATAAATGTATATTATATTTTTAATTTTCACCTCCCCAAAATAATAACGATACCTAAGTATTACATGTTCAATAAGTTTTTAATATCAATTATTCTTCATATGAACAAATTTAACTCCAAATTCAAATCCAACATGGCTATCTTTATTCTACTACAATCAAAAAACCGTTTTTAAAATACGTTTAAAATTTTTATAATAAGCGTTACCCGGTTTTTAAACTAAAGAAAAATAGCAGTAAATTACCGATAAATTAAATAAGATAAGATAAGATACATTACTTCCAAATTTATTAATGTGTTCTCAGTAAGTTCTCTTGTTTTTCTCTCTTCGCAGCTTGCCTTTTAAGCTCTTTCACTTCTTAAAAATTGCTTTATATTATAGATTAGAATCAATAACTTTTCTATAAATATCTTTGCAATGCATTCTAGCTGAATATGTTGCCAAAAAGTTGAAGCACGTTTCACGCCCAGAATAACGAAAAGGGTATTAAAAAATAATTTATTTTGTGGGTTTTATTTTGTCGTGCTCGAGGAGTGCTGTAACTTTCCGACTCACTGAAATATACATTAAAATAAATTTAAATCTGATTTAATCCTACTAATAAAATGAAAAATTTATAACTAATTAAAATTGTGTTGTAAGAGGCTTTAAAAGCACATTAAATCCCGCTAAGTAGACACTAAATTTTCGCGAGCTTAAGCTCTGCATTGAACATAAATATACTGAGTTAAGCTAGAAAGTGTTAAGTGGTTGATGATGAAAAAATATCTATGCACTGTATACAAAGGCTTAGTCTCTTATATCCGGAATAATTTTAAATATTGAAGACAAACCTAGCCCCGAATAATTAATTATTTATCTTCGGTTGTCCTCCCGTATTAGTGATTGCAAAGCCGGGAGAGCGATTGTAAAACGTCCGGATTTTGGCAAGATGAAAAATGACCTTAATATTTATGGAGCCATCCAGACAGGTTTTAAACATATGTACAATGACAAATTGCAACAAAATTGTATCATCTAAAAATGATATTTTCAATTACTTACTTGTAAATAAGGGGTAAATCTAAAATTTTATATTTATCCCGTGCCTCGAAAAACACTATTTACTTACAAATAATTCTTAAAAAGATTACTATTAATTTCCAAGAATACTACATTACTTTTTCAAACATTAAGTATTTCAACGTTTATGGTTGCTTTGTTTGTTTGATAAAATTATTATTCAGAGTAGTTTTGTCAATATTTTATAACCTTCATAGAATATATTTTTTTAAATTATATTTACTATACAAATCTTTAATTTTATTGAAAGCTTTTAAGCTACTGTTTTGCTCATTGTTTTATTTTTGTTTTTAATATATATTTGTAACAAATAGTTTTATTTTTACCCCCTGCTTATTTTTTACAAAATAGTTCACTCAGTGAATTCCGAAATAAAAAATATTACGCGACGGGGTTTGCAATCCCTTGCTCGTATTGAAAATATTACCTTTTTGCAAAAGCTCACATTCCGCAAACCTTTTGGCTAGACCTTGTAATCAAAATTTCTTATTTATAATAATTATTGTATGTATGAACCGAATTGTTGACTGGAAGGATTGGGAAGATTGTGTTTTTGTATGGATTAATACGTCAAAGTATCAGGTAAAAGGTTTCGAATGAAATAATATCGTGGATACGCTCAATTATTCAACAGAGGTTTGAGAACGGTTTTATGAACCGTATCATTAAAAAATCATTCAAGCTTGTACCTGAACTAGCAGCGTGTATTTCGGAACTGAATGCCGACGAAGTATTTTTAAAATATGACAGTGTATTTTTAGATACTGGATACAATTAAAACTGCAATTGTTGCCTGGAAAACAGATTGCGTTTTCTGTTTTTTTTCAATAAAACAATGATCCACCTCTTTCATTGTTTATTGCAATACTTGATCATTTCAAATGAGACTATACTATTAATTCCTAATTACACATTGTCATTGTCAAGTTATTGTTTACATTCCTGAAATTTACTTCATTGCCATTATTTTGAGAATTAACTGTATTGTCAATGCGTTCGGTTAATTTATTTGTTTATTTACAAATCAATTAAGTTTAATACAGCTACTCATTATTATTTTTAAAAATAACATATTTTATATATCTTTTAATCAGTTTAAATTAATGGTCTTTCTATTCGAAACCAGTCGTAGAACTTTTAATTAATTATACAAACTGCGTTTTTGTTATATTTTCCTATGCATTAACAGCGAATTATAATCATTAATTACATATTTTCTGAAATATAATGATGATTTTGTGTTTTTTTAAAGGGCGTAAGATTAATATTCTTCACCTTCATTCATCAATAGAACGACAAATTGAAAGAGAAATAACAATCATCTTCATATGATACCGATACAATTTCGTATTGTTTAGGCATTGTTAGCACTACTTTTTTCAGCTAAACATATCCTGAACATATGTTTATATCTTCACCAGACTAACCCTGTACTTTTTTATATTACAAATGAATTTATAATATTATTTTACTGACTCGATTATATAATTTGATTAATTTGTTTTTTCATAACATATATACATTCTTATAATTATTATATATTGACACCAAATATATATATATGTAGTATATATATTTCTGCAGTATTCTTAAATATGTCTGTAATAAACATATTTTTTCATTGTATTTTCAAACATTTATTTATTAGTAGTTTCATTGGCAATCTGTTTTCATTGGATATTTAGTTTTATATAAAAAGGGAATTTCTACAAAATTACCGCCGTATCCGAAAGTTTTATCGATCACTATATTTAAATATTACTCTTGAATCTTGATGATATTAAAATATTGTTTTGTAAGGAATACTTATTTCTCCAATCAAACAAATCCTGTCTTTTTATAAAATAATATTTTGTTGATAATTACATCTCTCAAATTTGAAATTCCGACATATATAGACTGAAAAATGCACAACATTTATTATTTAGTTCCGTCACGACTTGAGTTTCTCCCCTATCATCTGTCCCACTCCACTATAGTGATGCTGCTAACATCTTAGCATAAAAGATCTATTCCAAAGAAAATATGTCAAAACAGTAACATAGAATAATAACTAAGTCACAAATACATATTTCTGAGTTTGCTGTCTTGAATTTTAAACTCCTTCGTGATGCCTTTATATTTTGCTTCCACGCTATTTCTTTATGTAAAGTTTCAAAATCGCCATTGCTTATAATCATAGTTTTCGTTTCACATATATTCTGAATAGGTAGAAATAATATGCACATTTTTGCTAGATAGGTAAATTAACAATACATTCTCAAGGTGACCGATTTTCAATTCAATTCAATATTGTTGATTGAATGACATATTCTTTCATACCGGTGGTAAAAAAATTATAACAATAAGTTTGAAAAAATACTAAAGTAATCAGTTGCTTTAAAAGATTGAAAACTCGCTTATTTGGCTTATAAAAACTTACATTTAGTTCTGTATAGCATAAAAACATGAACCAATATATCTATTACAATTAAATGAAATCTGTTTAAGTAGTTCTGACTCTAACCATTAGCTATATTACACAATTTACGTGGAACCAAATTCTGATCAATTGATTATTAAAAAAATATTTTATTTTAACATATGTAATGCTTCAAAAACTGTGTAATGAAATAAATACACTAGGTTTATTACAAGCAAAAAAAAGGCCCGATGGTAATTAAAAATTATACTTAATGTAATGATCATTTTTAAGGTGTTCACTGTCAATAATTGGTGGAAAGGTATTGTATTTAAAAAAATATAAAACATTTATTGTACTTATTCCAAAATTAATGTCCGATCCTGAATATTATTTCCCACATAATCACAAACGACCGTGATAAACCACTGTCATTGGTTTTGGAAGCAGGTGCGTGCAAGTTAATAGTTCTTCCTATAACTATTAATGATTTTAAGGGTGCATTGTTTTAATAATATTTGTGAAATAATCGACGTTAATTGTTCCCGCCGGCACCTTTTGGCTCCCAATAAAATTATCAAACTTAAGGCCCAATAGAGCTGGACGTAAAACGTTTCATAGCAGCTCTCCAATATTTCAGGGCAGACATAAATTCCGTTAACGGCGTGAAAGTTTATACGGCGATACTACGTTTATCGGAAAGCTCGTACCGGAAAATTTTAGTGCCGCAAATTTGATATGTAATCATAAATGGGTGCACGAAGAGAAGTACGTGCGTGGAAATTCGAATCGGAAATATTTTACGGCTTGAATTACGACGCACGCAAAATTTTCAAAGTGCATTTAAATATACGAATTCATATTTACCACATGCCCTTGCACAGTAAATTATCGAATTTGGCAAGTATGTTGTACTTTTAATGACATCGTATTACATAAACTTTTTAATGCGATTTGCCGAACATTCTTTTATTTCACTCATTGTCATTACAAATCAAGATAATAAATTCGACTGAGTGAAACGTGGGAATTCATATAGCTATGAATTTTATTTTATTTTTTTGAGTTCGGAAACTAACGAGTTAATAAAATAATATATGGTTGTATTCATAATTGATTAGTATGAAACCTTGTCTTAGAATTTTGTTTGAGTATGTTTTCAATTACAATAATTAAACAAAATATCCAATATTAACTGCGTATTCTATATACATGTGTAGTGATATTTCTTGAGAAAGTCTTTAGGTTTCAAAAAAGGAACTCAATATGTTTTTCTTTGCGAGATATTTTAAATGAGAAAACATAACCTCGCTTCCACTCATCCTGAACTTGGCTAGTAAAAACATCATGAACTACGATATAATTTTGCGCTATCTTTCATACCCTTCGGGTAGAGTGTTCGTTGTACGCGATCCGACCAAAATAACTTGCTCGAATTGAGATTAATCGCTTGGATAAGTGGTACCAATAATTTCAGCTTCAATGTTCGGAAAAGGTATTTATTTCACATAACCTTTTCAAATAAATAACTCAATTTGTACAGACAATTATACAAATTCACCAAGTTCAAATTATTTTGAAAGTCTGAATAAGAAAAAAGCTAATAGCATTTTTTCGTAAATAACAAACTTTAGTCAGCAGATTCTGGGCAGAAAATAATGTGAAATTGTTTTTCAAATCATTTGAGATATTTGGGTATTTGAATAAGTGTTATGTATTCTATGGCACTCGGCACTAAATCAACGTAAATGAGTAGCCAAATAATTTGGAAGCTGCCAAAATCCGTTGACCATGTAAAAAAAGATAAACATTTTCGGGCGGAAACTTAACATAACAAGGGCGGGTACGGTTCACTGGTTAGCTCGCCGCCTTCTGGCCGGACTACAATCGTTGCATTAAAATGCAAATTCCGTTTTATGATATGCTAAACTGAATATTCCCGACGTCAGTTATCTCGAACAAATCTCTGCTATTTCCGGTAGCTTAATTCAAATTTCGAGTATGCTTTGTCCTGATTCTTTTTTACTTAATCTTTCAAGGTGTATTTTTTCAACAATGGCCACTATTTCTAATGAAGCGTCTAAGAACTATTTTTATTCATTTTTCAAGCGCTCTTTTTCGGAGAAGCTGAAAACCGATTGAGCCAGGAAGCTACTCTTAGTAAGCTACGCGATATCCGCATGAATGGGTGTGAGGAAATTATAATATCACAGGCATAAATATCACAGCCATCCATGGTTTCTAACATGAAATAATTTTTTTAATTTAAATTATTTTTTTTAAATAAAAAAATATTTGGCATTTCAGCTTACGCCAATGCGCCAAATATTCTTAGTTTTGAAAGTCATAGCCCTCTCTTTTTTTTCAATTCAAAAAAATCTGACCTTGCCGGGATTGTACCTGGGCCAACCGATTGCTAGGACAAAGCTCTTGCCACTAGACCACAGGGACCGACATTAATTGAGAAACTAATGTCGGTTGAATTGTGCCATCAAAAAACTAATTCACAAATATATAAATATAATAATGTGAACATCATTCTCGGCGGGAAAACCTTGGGAGGATCTGTTACGCACTTAATTTCGAATCCCTTCTGTGTTTTTCCAATGTTATCCAGTTGCTTTTATTGGGTGGCATGGTGTCTACCCATCGAAGTTTTGGACGCTAAATTGAACTACGACCTGCATGATTTGCCAGTGGACCCTTCCAAGTTTCGCGATGCAAACTTATCGAAAAATTCAATATATTTTCAGGGTCGAATGATTATGCCAACTGTCGTTACTTGCGCGTTTTTGTTCTCCATTTATATATATATATCACAATAAGCAATATATATAAATAATCCAACCTTCTTTAACCCTCATACGACCGTGGACCATAAAATCTTCGCGCGATGATGTTTCGCTTCGTCTGATAACGCTTCACGTAATCGACCCCAAGATTTCAAGTTGTTCTTGTTTTTATGTCATGATAAAAATAAGGATCTCTAGTCTGTATTCGTTTTTGCAAAACTAATACAAACCGTTAAAAATTGTTTGGCTATTTTGGCTAATGGCTTCAAAAAATTCTGGTTGCAAACAGTTAAGAGACCAATAATGGGATTGTCTTAAGATGAGAGAGCCGCATTGAAAAAATGCTAAACTAAATAAGAAGTTATCACCGCTGATTGTCAACGATCTGTTTGTCATATTTCAAAGATATACGAAGCATTTAAAGATGTCACTGATTTATTTTCTATAAATCACTGTTTTTTCAAACTCCTCTATTGTGATGCATTTAAAGGACAGCCAAATAATTATTCAGTTTGAGAAGCCAATTGTAATCAAACCTAGTGAATGAATACAAAATACATAAAATTATGACATTCATTTAACCATTTTGATTCACTACCTTACAATGTTTTAAATTACATGTATCCGTATATTAAACGTCAAAATGTATTCATCATGTTCGTGGAAAATTCAGACATAAATATGTAATATAAGTATGTCAAATATGCAACATTTAAGTTAAGTTTCGCCCGTATAAAACTTGGGCTGTACGTAAAATTAATTCCATAGATGTTATAAATGATTAGTAGATTACCAGTGGAACTTTGAATGTATCAAACTGAAATAAATTTATCCCTTAATGGCAGATATTAGAACGGGATAGGTCACCTTACGTTAAGTGGCGGCATCTGGCAAAGTTTTGGTGCTTGTTATCTGTGTACTTGAAGTACTACTGTAGATATCAAAATTGATTTACAGCTTATACCTTAGGATTCTTAGACAGATAATACTTAATAACTTGATGTTTTCAAAAAAGCAGGTATGTATATATGAGTCTAAATGAAGCATGACATCTACTAAAAATATATTGTGATGTCCTAATAAAATAATAAAAATTTAGTATGAAATAAAAAAATATATTATTAATGATTCTACACCAAGTCGTTGGTTCCGTGACGGACCGCTAAGCTTCGATTGCGGGCAGATTTTTTTCATTCGATTTATCGATTCTGTTCGAGGGTTATGGGTGTTTGCGTTGTTAAAAATATCCCTCCCAACCCTTTCGATCCCAAAAGCGACTGAAAAAGAACTTACAGTGCGAATACATCCGTGCATTTGAAATGCCTGAAGATGCCGAAAGGTGAAACCCAGGTCGTTAGCGACAAAACTCATGGAAAAAACAAAACTCAAACGATTCAAATTTTATAATGTCCTTGATTATAAGCTTTTTTTCTCTCCTATATTTTAGCTTTAATATTTTCTCTATTCGGAAAAAATATTTAATCGTTTAAAGTTTGATACGAAAAATATGTAGAAGGGTAGAGAGATTCCATGTGTGCACTGTACGTGTATTTTTCTCTTGTTATTACTCATTAAAAAAAGCAATAATGAATACATCATTTATATGTTTCAGTAATATATACATATAAAAGGAATTCGATTTTCCTACAAATAAACAACTCAATTAATTATTGATGATACTCCATTGATAAAAATATGTTTCTTGCAGTTATTCTTGAAATATTATTCATTGAAGTTTATGTCAAGAAATGAATTCTCAGAATCTTGTAAAAAAAACATATAACGAATTGCTTCCGTAATAAATAAATCTTACGCTTAAAATAAATAAGAGCGATTTCTAGGTCAGACGCATCCGCTGGGAAGTTTTAAGAACGCCCATCAATCAATTGTTAATTATTATTCCTTCGTCAAATTGAATAGAACACACCGAATTCTGTTTTCTTCGTTAATCTAAAAGTAGATCAATTAATTGATATTGAGTTATAAGAAATCGAGTAACTTTTAAAATCAATCAGTATTTTCTAAGATCAATTATACTTGAATACAATATTACGGGTCCGAGGTCGAAGGGTTTTGGCTTCACTGCTCATGAGTTCGAATTTCAGTACTGGCAGTTGCATTAATTAATTAAAACACCCCTCTTACCTTACCGGCCCTAAAAACGGAACGCAGCGAGAGCGATAAGCTCAAAACTACTCGTGTCGTAGAGCCGTCTTTTTAAAAGAGAGCAACTTACTAGCATACATAGTTATCAGTTATTGTAGTAAAACTTTTGAAAAGTTCCATTTGAAATCAATATGATTTACATTGACAGTGAACATGGTTAAAATGTCTTATCTTTCTTCTTATATAATAATTATATTTTTTCGGTAAAAAATTTTTTAGTGTGATCTTTTTATTGAATACTTTCATCAGTTACAAAATTCTTTCTATTTTTCGAAGCACCGGCGTTTTAACAAAAACTGACTACAGTACAACGAGATATTTTTGTTAAAGCAATTTCGTCAGGCTAAAAAATATATAATAGTTCTGAAAATTCTTTTGGATTTTAAACTTTTCAAAGGAATATAAATGTCATCATTATTTTTAAAAGATATCATCTTGGAAGTAAACCATTACTTTTATTTACGCGGTAGATGGATTACGAGAAAAGTCGTGAAAATCAAAGCAAATATCTAAAAAATAATCAGTTTAAATATATGTTTAAACATTTAAAACGTCAAAACTAATCAGAAAATATTTTTTTCAATTTTCCAGCTTTAGTTCAGCCATATTAGCCAAGGAAACGACCAACTGTAAAGGTTACCACCTTTGCTGGCTAACACTGTCAATTCATGCTGGAATATTAAACATGTTTATAAAAATATAACAGAAAAATTGTACCAATCCCAAGCGTTTTATTGTGATCATAAATGGTGTAGCTCGTATGTCGTCAGCTTAAACAGCAGTTCGGAATTCAAAAGATCATTTATGAAATGATTGCCTACCTCAAAAAGCTACCCTGAGGTACCACAGCTAAATTATTGCATTGAAAATGTTTCCTTTCTTTACTGCAGTAAATAAGAAGCGGTCTTTAGAATAGTTCCGGTTTTTGTGGGATGTATTTAAAGCGTCATGTGAAGATAAGACCATTGAGTCAAGCCTTGTCGTTAGCTGTCTCCACTTTGGGAACAAAACCTTTTTGGTAGATCTACATTAGAAGAAAACGGTCGTTTTTTTCCTGCGATGTCAGAAAGCTGAATGGTCGTTGGATGGAAAATTTTAAGCCTGAGTTGAGATTCTGGGAGAATTAAGTTGTGTCTAGGAAGATTGCTCATATGAATCAATTGAGGAAGAGTTTATCAAGGTCATTGAATTGTTAGTTGAGTAGTTGACCGCTAAGCGGCTAAGGAATGATCCTTTTTGGGTGTGAGTATCGCAACTACGTTGACCATTTCAGTTCAAATATTTTCTCATCATCGGTATGATTTCGCGCGCGGAAAAAGACTCAATAGATTGCTGAACGAGATAGCTTGTTACACGTCATTTTTAAACAAATGCGTCAGCGAGTGTTTTTATTTTCTCGAGATCTGAGTAGATTAAGCTTATGAGCCAGAGTGGCTTGATGTCAGATGAAATCATTTTTATATGTTGAAATTGCCAAAAGAAAGATTCTTGGAACAACGATATAAATCTGAATCTGTGTTTGTCTACAACTCGATTTTGTGAGCGGCGATCATCTTTTTGGTTTTAGCAGCTATGGTATAAACTTTGTGTTCAACCTGGTATTATTTTGAACTTTGAGAAGAATTCATTTCAATTTCGCGTTTCATTAAGCAGGACGTATTGAACAGTTGGTTATATTTAGACATTAGCGATTTGGAGGGAAGTTTTAAATTGTTAACAGCTGCAAGTGACTGGCAGTTTTGCATTTGTGCTTTAATCCAAAATGTGAAACTTCCGAGCACTAGCTTGAAATTAACAAAGCATGAAAAATTGTTAGACCGGAAACTCTCGTGTCGTGTATGTACTCTGTTTTATGTTTAAGTTTTACTTTGCAGCTAATTTTCAAAACTGTATTGCATGTTTTAGTAAAAACTGAAACATTTCCGGTTAACAACGCTCGCATTGTTTCAAATACATCAAAGTTTTCATTTGAAACCAAAACGTAAAAACCTTCTGACAACTACTTCGCTGTTCATGTACTAAGCCAGGTGCATACCAAGCATTATATATCGATCACTTACCCAAACAAGTTATGATCTAAAAAATATAAAAATATGTGCATGCATAAATCTGCACTAAAAAAATGATCTGTCTTGTATTGTAAATTTCACGATTTATATAATATTTTTGAAACATCTTGACTGTCAGATAGTTATTAATATAAATGAAAAAGTAGTAGAGTACTTTAGAGTAGTTTTTTTAGAGTAGTTTTTTTTACTGTCCTACAAAATGCTATATTGATTATAAAAAACTTCATTTTTATTCCACATATAGTCATTTTTTAATCTTTTTGTTATTATCTTATATGTAAAACCGAAACGGGGGATGTATGTCTGTAATTCTCTTTTGCATTGTTGTTGCAAGTTCAAACAAACGAATTGATTTCGCTCGCGAAAGTTTCGACGGTAAATTTGTTTCGTTATCAATGTGTGTGTAGATACTCCAATTACTCGAGTATCGAGTAGTACATATATAAAAAGAAACCGCGTATGTATGTCTGTGGGTCTGTAATTCCCTTTTGCATTGTTGGTCATTAAGTTGCCATAAAAATGAATATGAAAGAAAATATGTTTTTTTATCGGCGAAGACATTTAGTCAAAATGTAATAAATTAGTCTTCTACTGAACTTTTCCCGGCTTTTATTAATATAATAATTTTTTTATTTACGTGAAGGTATTATTTGACATTTCTTTGACAGCAAATTAGATTTTTTCCTTGAATTTGGACATTTTAATGGGCGAGAATGGGGCTGTCAATATATGAAAGGGGCTGTGAAATGTCAATGCCAGTCTGAAATGTTCATTTTAATTCCATTTTAATTGACCTAGACTTTTGAATTTTGAAAAAAGTTGTTTCAACTTGGCCCGTCTGAATTTACGCGCCGAGCTGAACATAACCCCAAACTGGTCCGAGCGAAGCCGGGTTCGAATACTAGTATAATTATACTTCAATGATGTATATATTTGAGATTATGAACTGTTTTTGAACAACAATGGCGGTATTTAATAAAGAAATATTTACAGAATGTCATCTTTTATGCAAGTAAAGCAAGGGTTAATTTTGACTTATAACAAATTAACTAATTTGACTATGACTAATTGGAATGTAAAACATATTATTTACATTTTATTGATCGCATCCCAGAAGAAGATTTTGTAAAAAAATACTGTAGTTTAATCAATCAACGTCCCTTTTAGGATAAATTTGGCTCTATGGATGGACTCTGAGTAAGCTGATCACTCTCTCTTTCTAAGCTCCGTGATCGAACGGAAGGTGCTTGTGAGCGAATCTACAGACATTTTAATCATAATTACACCTGTTATGCTACAGAGGTACTTCAATTTATTACTAAACCTCGTGCTACGGAGTTTAAATCTGCTCCGCAATACTCTACTATGTTTGCCCAATAAGAATAAGTTAATCATTTGTCTTTAAAAATACCTTTACCAAGCAACAAAAAAGGCTAAGTTATATGTGAGCTAAAATTATGAATAGTCTATACATGAATACTTCTCCGAATAGAGTTCCCAACGGCCGCAAACTACTTAATTACAATTCAATAAAAATCTTAATTTTAATTTGTCAAGTTTCCTTCTTAAGAGTAATTCTGTTGTAATCACGACAGAGAAAATTATTAAATAAGCTTTCGCTACAGTGTAGCACCGTCAACTTCCGTTCTACGTGGAAACTGAATATCACAGACCGGAAACTACTAAGATACGGCAGGAAACTAATATCTAAGAACTTATTAAGATTTGTCATCACCACACGTTCCTGAAGGCAGGGTAATACACATGTTATAATGAAACATTCCAAGTTTAAAGTGGCACCGTGTGGTGTGTGCTTATATATAATATATGCATACATTTTATAGGTTGAATATAAAGGATATATAATAGAACGGAAGAATGAAAGTTGGAGTGGCTTAGTATTTAGCTGATCGCCTTCTCTTTATCCTGTTGAGAATGATATAGAATTGTAAAAGATGAACGACTTTTTTGAAAGAGTTTTCTCAGTAATATTATGATAAAAACAAATATTGTTTGCAAGCAATATTATAAAATTACATTAATTAATACATTTATGGTAAATAATCAACATCTATAAGAAATAAAAGAAATAAAAATATACTTTTATTTTATTTGTAATTGGTTTATTCAAAATTATTTGAAAATACTATGAATTCTGAAGAAATTTTCAAAAAGATACACATACATTTCATCTACTGAATCAAAAATGTTTCCTCTCTGGTCATCATTACAACTTATTTGCTTGCTTCAGACTATGACAGAAAAACTCTTGTTTGATTTTTTTGAATCGCAAATGATCATACATATGTATATATGGACATCTCGCCAAGCATGATACACCTTGTCATAGTTTCCTCGTTATAGATGAAATTTGACACCAGTTCCAGATTGTTTTTAACTAACCAAATTTTGAAAATGGTTTGCTGACTTTCGAAACAGTTATAATATTAAGTGATGTTTAATTTAGTAAGGCTTTCAGAAAATTTAGAATATTCGCTTTGAAGATAAGGACGATGCAAAAACACAGAATAATTCTCGATGCATACATTTCGTCTGGCAAATTTTAAAGTATTTACATATATTAATATTTAAAACATTTCGAATAAAACCAAGCAAGCGTAATATCTCCAGCGAAAAAGCTTCTTAGAAAATCTTCATAATAAGAGGATCACGCATTGTAGCGCGAGAATATTTTTGAATTCTTTGGTGAAGGTTAAAAATCGTTAAATTTAATTACTGATATTTAAAATGAAGCATGCATGTCTTTAAAATTTATTATATACATATGCTACACTTTTTTGACTAAGCTTTTTTTAAATCATTCATTTATGAAAAATGCTGTGTACAAAATACAAAGTGGTGTAAATTGATGCTACTATGTATATTTAAAAAAAATGAGATGAAACGAAATGTGCAAAAAATGCCACAGTATAATTTTATCCATTATTCTAATGATCAAAGAGTTTTTAAATAAATATATTATTCCGCTTCATGCTCAATAAAAGATTACTTATTTGTATTGTGATAAATACAGCACTGTCTATCGAAACGATGCTCAGCAATTTCATAATATAAGATATTCCTCCACTAAAACGAGATTATCAACCCCGTTTTTCCAGGGAACCAGTACGTAATGAAGTACTTAATACGCTCACAATTTACGTGTTATAATCGCAGATAGTTTCAGTGTTTTTTTATTGATTTTAAATTATTCCGTTAGTAAAGTTTTAATTCATAAAACTGTACTGAAATTTTATCAAATAGGACTGACTTATCCATAAACATTTTCTCAACTTTCTAAGTTTGCAATTTCCTACGCCAAGATTTATACTCATTCCGTTGCTATAATAGATATTAAATTTCTCGTTATAATAATAAATTAATTTACTGTAATTCATATGTTTTAAATGTTAATTGAATTATTATTCACCACGCTTTTACGCCGTGTTAATTTATTTAGAAGGGCATAATTAAATTTAAAACTAATACTCGTCAGGTCCAAAAAGTGGTATTAACTAGTAGGTTTTTCGTTTGCGCTTTTTTATTCTTAACTTTTAGCCTTTTACGAGACCTGGATATCAGACAGTCATCCGAACTATTTCTTCAAAGAAGTAAAAAAATAAATATACGGCGTAAAAAATACATAGTGAGTAAATCGCTTTTTCAGTATCAGAAAAGTTATGAATGAAATATAGATTCTTTTTCATAAATATATATATATTTTTTGATTACAAAATCATTCAATGGCCGTTTCTTTTTTGGGGCACGGATCTATATCTATTTTTAAATAGAAAATAAATTCTACTTTTTGTTTAAATTTTATCATTAGATTAAACCCGATTTTCCTTTGCCATGCCATATACTATCGCTTTTCAGGGTTTAACACCAATTGACGAACAATCACCATTTATCAACAGTATCTATTCACATGACATCAGCTGAAAATGTTCGCTACGATTCCTGGTTTTAACAAAATGTACAGAAGTCGTACAAAAACAATGTTTTATTTATTTGAACATATGTACAATGAAAATAAGTTCCAGAGGAAATGACTCGAAATCATTTACAAATTTCATTTAGTTTCACTAAGAAATAACATTTAGTAGTCAATATATTTTAATAAGTGTTGTCCCTAAACTTGCATTGGCACTGTGAGTACTTCCACCACTTACGACTATCTCGAGTGGAATAAGTATTCTTAACGAAAAGCACTCCGTGTTATTGTTAAATGATTCGAAACCACATGGCAGATAGGTGCATCACCTTAATTACAGAATGGCCGGTTCGTTCACTTAGTGGTCCCTATGTTTGGCGGCGTGGTGATCATTTATTATGGCACGTTTCAGTACTTAAGCCGAGCCATTGCTCGTGGTGTGCCTTCAATGTAATCGGGTACAGGGCGCAATGCCGGTTCCACCTCCTACTCACACAGAATATTAATAGCACTTCTAATTGTCGTTAAGATGAAAAAATATATGAACATTACGCTGTTTTTAATCAAATTAAGAATTAACTATGAAAAATTTCTGAACAACTAGTTTTATGCAGTGTATTGAGCAGTGGTTCTCGTGTGCGGTCACTAAAGGATTTTGCTGCGGCCACCAACAGCTTCATTGTAAAGTATTTCTTCAAGTTAATTTGTCAACCAAGATTCTAAGAATAAAATATTTCGTATGCATTGTTTTGTACATCAAAAATTATAAAAAAGTATCCATTAATAACTCGAGATAATGCATTAATAATAATACCAGTAGAATACTGTCAAGCATGTTGAGGTCTCAAAATACTTTTTAGGTGTTCAATGTCAATACATTGTGGAAAAGCGTTTTATCAAAAAAATCATAATGAAATATTTTTTTACTTATTCCACAGTAAAATTATTTAGAACAGGACTGGTTTCGATCATAACAAACATTTTCAACTGATAAGTTAGGAGACACGTTTAAGAAGGATAGAACTACAATAGAAGTAGCACATAGTAGATTTTCTTCTCTATTAACAGCTTTTTTTTAAAATCAAATACGTGCTGTGGGATGAATTTTTAAATAGACGCCAGCTTATTTTTTCTTCATGCAATATAATCGATTTAGTCATTTTGTAATATCCATCCCGCAATAATTCAATTTTAAATACTGTTACCCGAAAGTAACCCTCGAACCGAACAGAAATTTTCTTGACGGCTAACGGAAAAAATATGTTTGAATCCTTTTCAAAGATTTTCAATCAGCAACTGCTAAGTTATTTTCACTGTGATCCAACCTTTCACCCTGTCGCATTTTTTTCAACCCCAGAAAATTCGCCCCAACTCTTACGTGAGTCCGACAACAGGGTCATTATTCGACTTGGGTATCGCTGTATAAGAATCTATGGACATGTTTTCAGTGGAAACGGAGTAGGGACGTGCTGGAGAAAGGAGCACTTGCAAGCACGAGTCTAATGGAAGGGCATGGTTAATGTTGAAACAAACTCATTACTTTCCCACTGGGCCGCCATTAGTCCCCTGCTATCAAAATAAATGGCGTCAAATTGCAAAAACCTAAAGATACCACGTGAAAACTTTGTTGGCACACTAGGTACCTACTACAAACCATGCCGTTCATAATTTGGAGCGTATTGAATTTCTCAATAGGTGTTTTCGTGAGAATTAGTTGTTAGCTAATCATTGTTTGTTCTTTTTTAGAAAATGTAAATTATATCCGCTCCAATGGATATGAATTATAAACGTCAAAATTGGACAGAATGAGTTTTACGAGAACTGGTTGTTAGTCATATTTTTACCTTTGAAAATTCATTGTGTGTTAGAAAGCATTAACTTACAAGATATTTTATCAACTTATGGTGGGAAGGTATGAAAACATTACGTCGTTTAAAACTTCAATTAATTCCATTCTAGGATATAAAAATGTTGACCAGTCAGATGATCAGGGCGAATGCCTAAAGACGTTGACACTCTGCTTCGGTACATAACCTTTCAATTCTCTCTTCCATTATTTTACAATAATCTTCAATTCGTTATTGAAAAAACATATTTCCAAGATCATATCATTACTTTTGCTACCTGGCAATATATTATATTATAGAAATATTAAATCTAAAAGTTCGAAAAAAATACATTTCTTGAATTGGTCTACCGAGCAAAATCGACAACATGTATTTCAGAAACTTATTCAACAATTTGTCTGAGCTCATCGACAGCTCATTCAAAACATGTGGCTAATGAAAGCATTGAATTTGAATAATTATTTTGTTTTTAAATCAATTCAAACTATCGCCGTCGAACGGAAATAAATGATACATTATATTATAATTATAATCTTGAAACGCAAAAAAGTCATTTTACAACTAATGCAAGTTAACTTTCAAAATATGGTCCCTGAAAAATAACGCGCTATCCGAAGGGGAGTCTAAAAATACCCCAGTGGTATAGATTTATCGGCATAGATTGGCATTAAAAAATGTTATATAATAAGTATGAACATTGTTCTAAAAAAAAATTAACTGTAGTTTTCCTATAATTATTCATATTTTAAGTCACGCATGAAAAAGACAACCGGTCCGCGTTGATGTTCATGACAGACTGGCGTAATCAAAACTATGAGCGCGAGGGATTATCTACGCCTTTAAATGAAAAAAAATCCTTTTGATTTAGAACGTACGTTTTAATGAGGCGCGTTTGAGATAAGATAACGTTATCTTATCGCGTATGTGTATCATTAATATTAAATGTATATCACATTTAAGAGAAAGTGGTAAGAACGTGGTCGACCGTCTCACCCACCGTAAAGGAAAAGTTAATAAAACTAGTAACAGCGAGAATAATGTTGACATTTTTTACATCACACTTTTGCCTATTTCTCTCGTTACCTCAAAGTTAACATATAATTTATCATTAACAAAGAGTCTAAATGCAAAAATGTACTGTTTTCTGTCATTTACTCTGGTTAAATATTCTAAAGATCCACACTTTTGTAATAATATACATAAAACACGTTTAAACTCATAAAAAAAACTAGGTTGATTAGAAAACAACAAAGCTCAAGAAGTCAAAGGTAGTGAAACCTGAAGATAATTCTAAAACGGATAACTAATTTAAAGTACCTACAATATGTATTAAAGTTTTCGCAAAATTTCAAGATAATATATTACGAGGGAGAATTCTGTATGAAACTTTTGACTACTTAACCAACATACATGTATAAATTATTGTATATTAAAAACACGGTTTTATAAAACTTTATTTCATAATTTAATATTTAAAGTTTAAACCTTTTAAATGTATTGTCTTTTCGACAATAATTCTGTCAGTGTTAAAAGTTTAATAAAACACATTGTTGCCAAATTGCTATATATTCACGAATAAACAGATTTTCAGTGTTTCACAGCACACTTTTGTCTAGCCGGAATTTTTATCGTGTAGTTTAATTGAATTCTATAACCCGTAAGTGAAATAGTCGGAGCGCTTTTTTTGTTTTTTCTAGCCTAATAATTTATTGTGTTTTGTCTCGAATCGAATTCTTTCAGAAGGAAACATTATTCTTCGTTCGTAACAGAGTTCTGTTAGTAGTTTCTCAAGTCAATTCTGTCAGCGAAAAAGAATGATTGTTGTTTTAATATATTTTTGGTGGTTTGATACAAAACAATATGTTGTATAATTTAGTAGGCTTTACGACGTCGATAAATTCAGCTTGTATTTCGGTCAGAATACATTATGTTTCCTTTTTGTATAAATGCTTTAAAGTAAAGTGAACTGTTAACACAATTGAATGCCTCGAGTACACATGAATTTCAATGTCTATCCAGTCTTCTAAGAGTCAATCAATATACTAAATAAACTATTTTGATATCGTGTCTGAATATAAGAGATATCTTAGGGAATTAAATAACAACAACAGTACTTATCACTTTTAAGGTGTGCGCTGTTAATACTTGGTGAAATGTCATTATAATAAAAATAATAAAAAATGGCTTATTCCATATTTACAACTGATAACACAACGAAACAGTGATATTTATACAACAGTTAAGTAAGAAATACAAGTGTTCACTTTGTATAAATATCACTGTTTCGTTGTATTGCGAGCATTGTCGACTGATGCGAAACCGATCCTGATTTAATAATTTTTATGTGGAATAAGTACTTATAATGTTTTATTATTTATATTAAAAGTACTTATATTAGATTGCAGTTGTACTTGGTTTTTGTCGGTTTCACTATTTCACCTTCAATTTAATCATCAAAATATAGGGACTCAAAAAATCATACGACAATATATTGAACGGTGCATAGCAGGTATTTTATTTTTTTAATTTTAAATATAAAACATGTTTAGGGTTTTTTAATATGTCTGCGCTCATACCATACATATCAAAGTTAATTGAAGACGGACTCTAAATATAAAGTATACGCTGACGACTCAACAAAGATGAGTGCACTTAAGTGCTCTCATATTTAGGCTGAGCATTTCAAGAGGCTGATAAATTTTGATTGGTATTTTACAAAAAGTTTTGTCGGCCGTGTAGCTTGAAATTCCAGCAATATGGAAGCACGCAGCGTCGCCGTATAGGCTTCAACAAAAGTGTTGTAGAGCTTCTGCAAAAGTTATGACGCTACATCTACGCCGTAGGCGATATGACAGGGGCTATGTTTTATTATATCACCCACTCAACACAGGTGCTATGCAAGTGAAAGTCATTCACGTTATGAATTTACAATTATGCTTAGTGAATTTTCGCAGAAATATAAGATAGTATTGTTTTATTACTTGTGTATTTTTCAGCGCCAACGTTTATAACTACATAAACCATAGCTTAGAATGCAAGCTATAAAATGAAATAGCAAGGTAGTTTAATCAGTAGTTTTATATCCAATTAAAATCAACAAATATTAGGTGTTTAATAACTATTTACTGTAATATTCTTTGATTATGTTTCCTAAAATGATAACACTATCTGGTTTCTATATTTTCATCATGTTCGCCACCAATGTAGAGCATATGGACTCTTAACGAAGTTTATCACAACAGAACTGCTTAAATGTAACTCAGTTGTTCAAATTCTATGTATGTATATGAAAACGAAAACTTAAATCACCAATTAAAACAAATATTTGCAGCATAATTCTTCATTCTATTCTTTTATGCTCTATATTGTCCTATCTCATAAATATAAACAGATATGATTGCTTCTTGAATATATATTCATTTGTAGCCCATACCAGTTCTCATGCCGCATAAACTATGTCAGTAAAATCGTAAAATTTATTCATTTAAGTATGCAAATAACGCGATAAAGTCACAGCAATGTATTTTTTATATCAAAAAATTCGTGATTTAAAATTTTTGCCAACAATAATTTATTACGACCCGTATCCGAAAGTAGCGAGGCACTAAACCAACGCTGGTCAAAAATGGTATTTTTCAAAATCAATTGCAAGAAAAAAATTCTTATTGGTTTGATTTTAATTTAAAAAATATATAATCATTATTGGTCATGAAATCATTTAATTTCCATATCAGCGATGTCAAAAATAACTCATTAATATTAGGTATCCTATTCCACCCACCAAACGTCCCCCATACAATTGAGATATGATGAAAATTTAGTCCTCTTAAAACAATTACAAGTTGATACTTTCCACATTATGAGTGGAAATCTCGAAAAAAGTAATCACACGTCAACTCACACAATAAGACTGCTTTGTGAATATAATTGGTAAATATTGTTAGTTTGCCAGTTATGGTATTTTTTATATTTGATATATCGTTTATGTGGCCTGGTAATGAAGGTTTTCAATCAATCGCTACCAACTAACGATGAGTTTAGAGAATATACATACTTCTCTCAAACCAATACACATTGCTGTTCAACCACCATTTTTTTCGAATCTATTTATCACTTTTATTGGTCCATAAATTTTTTCAATTTATGGCTGATTGCATTTTTTTAGAAGCGTATTTTTTTACGTATTTATCAACATATTTCTGAATAGATAGGTCAATTTTGCGCGCCTGTTTGGACTCTCTGAAAGCTCTTTATGAATCTAAAGCAAACAGGGTTTACATAACAATGGGCATTGTGTACCCGGCGATAAAGCAGCTATTAATTGTAAAGTCACCATTGTTTGATATTGAAAAAAATGATCCGATTCCGGGAAAACGGATACATTGTCGAGTAAATCACATTTACTTCAATGTCTCTATTCAAAGATATAAAAATTAATGAAATATCTGTTTGCACATTCAAGCTCGAGCTTTTGTACTTTGTATTAATGATATATGTTAAAACTTCAAACGAATATTTAAATGCTATCTGACATTTAAACTAAACGACAAAAAATACAAAACTCTGAATTCCAGGAATTTTGAACAATTCACGTTCTCTACCTATTTGTATACGCTCTCCATTCATTTTCGTATGGAACCGTTCATGTGATATAAACTAACGAAGACTTTTTCTAAATCAGCTGGTCCTCATTTTCTCATCACTCAAAAATAAGTGTTTAATGTAGTTATGAAAAGACGTAGCAGCGTAGATCACTCTCTCTACGCCGCTTAAAACGTACTCGCTAAACAATAACAGCCTCAAACACACACATACACACTATCTATGTGCACAACAGTAACAGACAGATCCATCAAAACAATAAAATATCATTATAAATTATACATTTTGAAAAAAATGTCTTAATATGTATATCTCCAAACATTTTTTATTATCACCGATTATTGAAATAATAAATAGTGAAAATTATTGCTAACATTTCTTTAATTTATCATAAAATTTCAGGACTTATCCGTACCAGGTTTATCCAATAATAATATTTTTAATATTTTCGCTACTTCAACAGTAAAAGCCTATGCTTCGTATGTCATTACGAATTTGGGATAGGCACTATTGACTAAGAGAATTTGAAGGGGTGCTTCAATTTCCATCCAAATTTTCCGGAAAATAGAGGCGATAGCTTTCAACATTTCATAAAACTCTCATAGACTTTTTATGGATTGCGATGTATATCATAACCTCTTCAGACTATCTCTCCCCCACATGATGTATAATCATATATGTATTTACTCCATATATAGGGTATTTCAATAGGGACGCTCAAAATATGTTACTTTGTCCTGCTGAGTAGATTATTCATTGTTTAGTGGCCAAATTTGAGTCAACCATTTTGATAAATAATCGGCCAACACCTATTCTGTACGTCATCAAAATACAATATCTGGTGAAAACATTGCTGCTGTGTGTGAAAGTGTACAGGAAAACCCAAGGCAGCTTATTTCTCGTTGTTCACAAGAACTTGGCTTTTCTGCGACTTCAACTTGGCGAATTTTGAATCGGGCCTTATGTCTGCACCCGTATAAAATCCAACTAACCAAGGAACTTCAGGTAAACGACCACAGACAACGCCTGATTGGGTTCTGGAGCAGTTGAAAGTTTACCCAAATTTGTCAAAAATGTCAAATTTAGCGACATGGCCCATTTTATAATGAATGAATATTGGTAGACATTTGATGCTATATTCCATATTTAATGCCGTAAAATATACTTACAAATGAAATTAAAATTTAGTCGAAATCTCACAAACTTGTTTTATTTACATTCAAAACTAAGCGTCCTTATAAAAAGACCCTTTATTATTCGATTGCTAAAGTCCTTATTTCAAATAGCTGAGTTACTTATAACACGAGCTATTTTACCTAAGTGAAATGTTATTTAAAGTATCAGAAATATACAACTAGACGATCATGAATTTTATCAGTGATCGAAAGCCTAAATACTGCGTACCTCTATAATACTATCATACTAATATAGATAGATTATCATCCTAACGAGACAGTAGTGCTCTTCGGTGATTTCAGGATTTGGTGAGGTCAGAAGGCGTGAATACATCACAAAAATCGTAATCAATCGGTTGAGGTTAATTCCGATTACTCATTAAAATTAACAATTAAAATTACTCATTAAAAATTTTAATTCTGGAATTCAAACCTTTGGTAAAACAAATCGGTATACGCGATAACCATTGGGCCATAGTAATTGACCGCAAAATAGCGTTGCCAAATTAATATTCTTTATAAATTCTCTCCTTTGTTTGAAATTGTGTTGCCGGAAATTTTATTTTAAAAGAGTGAGTTTTGAAATCAAGCTCATTAATCATTTATTTACTGTACCATGATATCAAAATGGTATTAATCGATTGGAAAGTAAATCATATTTTATCAAATGTAATTATCAATGCTCGGATGTGATCATCATTTTGTTTATTTTAAAATTCGTTTACGGTTTAATATTTACGAAAAAATGCGCTCAATACACAGTAAAAATATTCAAATCACAGCTTTTTAATCATTGTTAACTACAAAGACGGTACTATTTGAAGTTGAACAAGAATTATCAAACTTTGTTGATAGCTATGTATTTATTATACTTTTAATACGTTTTTTTCTCTTTGTCATAAAAACTTAGAAGGCATACATCAGCTTATGTCATATCTATATTACTAAACATACTGTGTTTAGTATGATTTAAAGGTAATCCTTTTTAACGTCTTAAATTTACATATTATTGTAAAAAAAATTAACTCACTGGCTGTGTAACAATTTGACAGCCAATATTATCAACAAGTTGACAATTTGATTTCTGTGATTAATGCTTTTCATGAGATTATTCACAGATTATTAGACATATCGTATTTTTTAAATGTAAGTATATGTGGTCAAGTAGAAATATTTGTTTCTGTCGTTATAATATCGCCTTTATAAGTGTGTATTTATCAATAATGATTTTGGTCTCAATACTAATGTAATTTGATTTTATAATAAGCAATTTAATTGAATGGTCCCAAAATACCGAGCAAAAAGCTACGTCGTTTGATGTGCTGACAATTAATATTGTCATATATTTGTTTTCTATAATACGGATTGCAGGTATATGACGCGTTTTTGCGGTTTGTGTGATAATTATTTTCAATTGATTGATGTATTTATTTGGCAGTCTTTTATTTCTTTATTCCTCATACAATAAATACCAATATTAATTATCATGGGAATGGAAATGGTGAGCTTTGATTAAAGCATTCATATAATGTGGAAAAATATTATATTAAAACAAAATTAGCTGAGCTTTTATTTACCACATTTTCTATATTTTCAATGAACACAATACCATCAGAAAATCGTTGATGTATCGAGTATGTGGGAAATTATTCAAAATGAATGAATATGACAAAATATACTTAATTTTTTTCATAAATGTTTCGATATTATTCCAGCTATAAATATCGAGTTTGTGTTCAAGAAATTTTTGTTACCTTAAATTGGTCAAGTTTTGCTATATTTTTAGCGCGTAAAAGTGTGACACTGTTAAAGCTCTGCTTAAAACCATGTATTATAAGTTGTTATATTATTTAAATACTCTTTAAACAATTTTTGGATTTTTATTTTTAAAGCTTTTCAATTATGTATATGAGTGAAATTTGATATAAAGTCCCTCGATTCACTTAAAACTATTCCAATAAAACCACTTTCAAATGCAATTTAGTTAAAAAATATATATATTAGGTTAGCATTCATTGTCGGCCTAGACTGGATTTATATTATACTAGCTTCAGAAAATCGATTTAGTTCGAAATTGTGATTCTTACAAAAACGCTTTCAAAAAGTTTTGAATCTTCAAACAGTGTCTTCAAAATATATTCTACCAAAATCCAATCAATCTTATTTCTGCCCAAAGTTCATTCTTTGAAAATTCATGCTGAATATAAAATTATCATTTATAGATTTGTTGAAAAATTGTTTTCGTGACACGTGCTAACATGAGATTGAATTTATTGAAATCATAAGGTACGTTATTCGTATTTATTTTGATTACTTATTTTAAGGACACGTGTGTTTGAAAATTGAAAAAAACGAAAGATTTAGCATTGGTAGAGGAAGACTCAACACGAATTTCTTTGTCACTAGGAAACAATGTAAGAAGGAGAGAGGCTCTATTCTTACCAAAAGTATAGTATAAATTTCTTGCAATTAAAATTTAATTATTTAATTTTAAAACGAGATGAATTTTGAAATCTAAATTTTAAAAAATAAACTTAAACTTAGCTAGGTTTAGTTGTTTTCTTTGGGAATTTATGACAGACATCGTATGTTTGAGATTGCACTTGCTGTGTGCAACCAGGCTTAAAGCAATAATCTAACACCGGCAGCTTGAGGAAATCGTATACAAATTGTGAAGCTTTTATATTCTTACATCGAGAGTTTCCAGTATTTTGATTAGGAACGTTGCCAATGAGATATGACATATCATACGAAATGGTTTTCATCCCAAATATAACTGTCGCTGGTTTCATTTTTGTCATCAAGTTATGTCGATTATTTTATGTTCAATATTATATCACTTACATTTTTTTTAATGGTACACTATCTTTATTAAAAACGCTTTAACTTCGACCTTTTTCAACAGAAATTAACCGTAAGTTAAGCTTGTTTTGTTTGTGCGTTTTTACGGATTTACTAAAACTGCTATAATTATTAAAGCACGTTGTAAGCTAAATATCCAATTATTTTATTGTTTTAAAATACTTGTATGTCTATAAATTATCATCATTTATACCAATGTTTTCATCCATGCCGATTTTTACTCAATTCTATTGTATCAAAAACTTTATAAATTCTAATTCGAAATTGACATTGAATTGTGATAATCTGATCTTCAGATGGATGATAAAGCTTATCATATAATATAATACTAATTTAAAAGTGGTACAATACTAACTCAATACGTGAAATAATCACAGTTATTTTAAATTTTATACTAACTTAATGGTTGGTTTCGGAACACTTAAAAATATTTACAAGCTTGGGACGGAACGTGTTTTAATCCATTATAGCATATGCATACAGAAGTATACCAACAGTTTAATAATATTTTCACAAAATTAATTAAGTAGCAGCGACGGCTTTGTTAAATATGTTTATAACAGACTGAAAAATGTTTTGTCTACCAATCTGCGAGTGACTGTAATTAGTGACATTGTTTATGAAAACTTCGCTCACAGTTCGCTCACAGTTCACACACAATCTAATCATATTTTATGCACTCTCAAGTGCTCCTCAAACATTAACATGGACACAATTTTCCTCTTAGAGTTGCACAGACTAATATAACATAATGCCAAACCACTTACAAAACACCTCACTTACGTTGCTTCATAATTTCCCTTACGGCCCATTAATGGGATTTTACTACAATTATTAATAAGTTACGTAGAGATCATAAAACATAGAAATTTAACACTATTTGCGGGAATTTTACTGACAATAAAGTATAATTTATTAGATTAATAATAATTCTGTATAATTTATAGCGTGTTGACATATTTTATCTTTGAGTTGTCAGTTTGCTTTCGAATTGCTATTTTTATATCTTACATATTTACAGTATAGAGAAAGTATATTAGAAAACAAAAATACTATTTACATGCAAATTCACTTAAGTGTTTTTTTTAATTTATATTGTTTTATATAAATTTTAAGTAAAATTAAAATGGATTCACCAGATATGATGATTATTTTAGAGTCAAGGCGTGTAATAAAACCGGTGGAGTAAAAAAGTTTTAAATTTGACATAAATGGAATTTTCATACATCACTGATTAAAAATATTTATTCTTTAACGATATACAATCCAGTAATCCAGAATCGTATATTTCAATTGATTTCTTTTTAAATGAAAAGCAAAATAATATTTTTTTTAAATATGAATGGCGGTGAAAATATCGAAATAAATTATAAACAGAGCGTGGGCAATCATTAAAATCAGATAAATCCTAAGTTTAAACCAAATTGATATGAAACAAAATATTTTCCAGCTAAGAAGAATAAAATACATTAATTATAACTTCTCCAAGCTGAGCATCTAAAAGAGATTATATAGTACAGCTGTTTCAAGAAGTTATATTTACAAATTGAATTCTAAATGAAATTTAATTAGTAACATTAAAATTTCTTTTGTAGTGAGGGTAACCCAATTAGTATTGCAAAGTTTGTTCCATCCCTTATACATAATATAATATTCCATTGTCTTCACAGAACTAGTAAGCTGAAAATGATATCTCTACGCATTCTGTAAGGCTGATAGTATGCCTATCGCCTTGCTCTGATAGACAACCCACATTCGAGTCGTGATATCAACAGAACCAAACGAGGTCGGTTTAATTACATGCCCATGCGGGTCTAATTGTTTCAAACGGTTGTATTGTGTTACTATCTTGAATGATATCACTCATTTACTTGGTAATGGGATCAAAATCTTAATACCCATACGTCATTATCGGTTGAATTTGATGCACTAGGATTATAGCGACCCCGCAAGAAGCGTGCTATAACATTGAAGACTGATCAAATATTGAGGAAATCGTGAGTCTGAATTTTTCATTTTACATGAAAGCAATCTTATGATTTCAAGTAAACCTACCTTATACAAAAGAATTATCAATGCGTATGACAATTATTACTGTTATTCATGTTTTACCAACTATAGCCGGGATTCGTTGTTGAGTGTCAACATCGGTGGCTTATATTCTAAAAAAGAGAGGTTGATCAACTTAATAATAACCTTTTAAGGTATTTCCTGTCAATACTTGGTGGAATGGCCTTATAATAAAAAACAAACACAAATTTAATAATGCTCGCCATGAGTGAAACCGGTCCTGATCCAATGAATTTTATGTGGAATAAGTATTAAAAATAGGTTATTATTTTTATTAGTAATAAGCAATGCTCGTAGAAAAACTTTTGTTCAGATATTCCATTAGTAGTCCATATGTTTCACATTGGGAGAGTATTAACCTTTGGTCACCAATGGTAGTAAAGTGGTTAATATTTTGCACACACACATTATTATAAATATAATAATATATTCTCAATTTAATGAATTAAGTCAAATAACGCAATTCTCTACGCTCGAGCGTTGCACTACACTCCTGTTTAGAAAAAAATAGTAAATCGATGTTTTAATACTAGCCATGGATATACAAATGAGTTCACAATCTCTAAATTATATGTTTATCGAATGCATTTTTAAGGCGGTTTTATAAATGAGTGATGAGTATTCTTTTTCAGAGCTGTTCATAAGAATACAAAGTATGAAGAAATCAAAAATACGAAGATGTGTATAGCCAAATGATAGAGTATGTAACTTAAGCAACATTAAGTCACATATCGATAAAAACCGATGAATTAAAATGTGGTCTGAAATAATGTATTGTATAGTAGTACAGTTAAGAAAATAATTAAATAGTAAGTGCAATGCTTTTTGCAAAATAAAGCTTATGTAGATAAAATGACATGCATAAATCGTCTAAATCACCCAATAATAATATAATTCAAATGATTATATCGTTAAATGAACCGTTAAACCCGTTCATATAAAACATTTCAGATAAACCATAGGATTCGTGACAAACACGTTCTGTGTTGTTAATTGTGTTCTATAAATGATATGAAACAATATGCATGAAACTTAGAGAATTTGTTGGAGAAATGTTTAATGCATTCAGTGCTGAAACTTCAGCGAACCGTAAAATTACATAACGGGTTGAAATTGATACGAATTTGACGCAAAATTCAGTTTGCTCCGTAAATTCACAAGGTTTATGCTTAAATCAGGCAATGTTTAACCATTCAACCAACAAGAAATGAATGAATTTTCTCATAATTTATTTTCGTTTGTTAATGTAATACAATGGTGATTAATTATATCAAATGCAGTTTATTAACAAAACAATCCTCATCAATAAAGTATATTTCGAATAACATTTAAAATGCACTAATATTGTGCGTTGATCTTATATATAAAACCGAAACGGTGAATGTATGTATGTGGGTCTGTAATTCTCTTTTGCATTGTTGGTCATTAAGTTGCCATAAAAGCGAATATGAAAGAAAATATGTTTGAATTTTTATCGGCGAAGACATTTAGTCAAAATGTAATAAATTAGTCTTCTACTGAAATTTTACCGGCTTTTATTAATATAATAATGTTTATTATTTACGTGAAGGTATTATTTGACATTTCTTTGACAGCAAATTAGATTTTTTCCTTGAATTTGGACATTTTAATGGGCGAGAATGGGCTGTCATCAAATTAAATAAAGTTTGTGATTTTATTTTAACTCTGTTTTGGATGTTAGATTTTGTGATATAATTATGTCGAATGATATAACATTAAATAATTATTGGTCGGTTAGTCCGAGCGACGCCGGGTAGCAATACTAGTATTTCATAAATTTGACTGTAATTATAAGCATAATAAAATCTCAGTTTGCATTCCATTATATTTTGGTGTAATTGATTGAATGTAATACTCGTGATATGGCCAGATAATAAACTAATTATTGACTGTCATTTTTATTAAGAGTATATTATACTTATCTTTCACTTTCATTACCGCCCACCCCGACTGATTAAACTATTGACAGCAGAAGTGAATCTATATTAAAGTATTTCTTCCAACAATACACTTGAAGCTATTTGTGACGAGGCTCGATTATCGACTAAATTGAATTCTCTTCAAAATTTCACTTATTTTTACTAAAGTTTGTGTAGTTCGAATTCGACGATAATATAGGATTGATTACTATAATGTTATGATGATTAATTATTAGTGCTTTTCACTACTCAACCAATCGTCCATTTATGTAAACAGGGAAAGGGGCGGATTCTATTATGAGCACCTGCACCCAAAACACTTAACATTAATACGAGGTAGGATCCAGTGAATGTCAATTTATCTTACACTGAACATAATAACCATTCTTAAAATATTATTAAATGCAAATAATATGTATATGCAAATAAGTACAGAATATAAAATTTAAATAACTTTGATTATTCCACGTATTGTGTAACTAATTGTGACACGTGTTTCGCCTCTTTCAGAGCATCTTCGAACTTACTATCGCAAAGTTTGCTTAAGTAAACTTTGCGATAGTAAGTTCTGAAGATGCCTCTGAAAGAGGCGAAACACGTGTCACAATTAGTTACACAATACGTGGAATAATCAAAGTTATTTTAAATTTTATATTAAAATGAACTTCCACAAAGTTACCGCCGAAACCATCGAAAGTACAAGAATATTCATCAAGAAATTTACTTTTGGAGGTTTCTTTTCTTCAACAACAGTTTATATAAAAAAAAAATAGCCTCGGGCTACGAGTAACGTGGTCTACGAATGTTTTGCAATATGGTAAAATAGTTGGGGCTTGTTACACCAGTACATAGTGCGTTAATTATCTAAAAATCTGGAACTTCGTAAAATTGGTCCAGTAAAAAAGAAGATGAAACAGGAATATAATAAATTAAAAGTGAGGCAACAGCGGTGTCGTCAGGCTGAACACTTGATCATTCAATTCCTTCATTTCTTTCCCTCGTCTCTCCTAAACGAGCTTAAAATTGGTTGGTTAGCTTGATTACCTTATAATAAAATTGAATAATGCATCAATATTAAGTATTGTGGTAATTATTTTAGTATTAGTAATTTAGGGTTTTGGAATGAATTATCGGTGGTTCCATTGTTTCTTGTAGGGAAACGCGTTTTAATTTTCGATTGGTTTGGATTTAAAACATTTTTCGCAACACATTACACTCGCAGTTTAAAGTCCTATCGTTTGAATCCTACAATCAATCAATTTTTTCTGCTTTCAATATAGATATTACGACATATTATTTATCGTTTATTACTCGTAGCCCGTTGCTTTTACTGTTTTTTGAAGATATAAGAGACGAGGATATAATTCTTGCACATGAAGAGAGCATATTTTAGGCTCATAACATTCTACTTGCTTAATTTCCAGGACTTGAGTATTTCAGATATATAATTAGTGCACCATAAACTGCTTTTAAATAATATCACTCAGCCACTATTGATACACTAATAAGTTTTGTTTCAATTGATATTTTTCATTTGCGTTTAAAACGGCTAACTAATATTTACCTTTGAAAAATCTTGTCAAGGTCAAATATAATTACTTTCTTTTGCTACTTACTACACCTGTTTTATTAAAAGTGATACAACTTCAAAAAAGAATTATGTAAAAAATTTTACGAAAAAACCAGCTTCTTTTAAATGATTAAAATATTTATAAAACATTTCTTCTGACGTGGAAAGAATACTTGACCCAAACTTTTTTTCAAGAACAATTTTTTTGAAAAGTTTTCTGTCTGGTTGAATTTATTTTTTAGATGGTAGGATGAACTTTGTCATGAAAATTAAAACGTAAAAACTCGACGACTTTCTTTATAGATTTTTATTTTTAACTAAAATTTAACTTTACATTTTTTTATGTAGTAGATTTTACATTTTAATTAAATAAAAACTTTTTGGGTACGTAAGTGACTTCCATTTAATTTAATTGTAATTCCTATTGCCTAGTGATTGATTCATATAGTTGACAACATTAACAAAGATTCGCGTCTGGATGAAATTTGAGAAAGGGCACTAGTGAAGAGAAATTTTCTGGCGCCTCCACTTTGCTTAAGTTGAATACATTCAGATTGTGTATGAAAGGAAAAATGAAACTGTTTGCACTGTATAATACTATGTACAAATAATAATGTACAGCGTCTTTTTTAAGATAGTCATTATGCACTGTTGCAGTAGAAGTAATGTTACAATTCGCTGGAGTTTCATAACACGTCACAGATGCCGTTTCGCAGCTCAAAAAAGACACCCTAGCATGTTTTTTTTAGTTTTCCGTTAAAACAAGCTCCGCGTAAGAAAAAAACTTTAGAGAGAATGTAGAATATTCTCCGCAGTATAAGTCGATTTACAAAAACTGTGCTCAATTATTTTTATACAATACAAAAATCTTAGCTATTAACTATTTTTTCTTTATCTGCTTGTCGACCTAATTTAAGTTATCTGTTAATAAAGAATAGATGAAAAGGAATTTAAATTATCTATTTATAAAGTCTTTTCTGAGTTTAAAAAAAGGCCAACATGTCTGTACATCTAGGTTACCGTAGATACATGTTTTTAGCAGACGATATTTAAAATTCTTTTTTACTGCAATTTCAATTTCAAACAGCTCAATAATGTTTTCAATTCTATGGAATAAAAAATGCAAATCGGTGAATGATAACGTGTTTTTTTACGTGTTATGGTGGAAATCCAATTCAAAACTCATTTGTTTATTAATAAATCAAAACGATGAATAAAATGTTCGTTTATACTGCTAAGTATGCATCAAAGCTTCATTGAAGTACGCGATAAAACAGAAATTGTTTATTTAATTGCCTGACCTTTTTTAAGCTGCATAATATTCAACCTCGTTTAATCGGCGCTCATCGAAACAAAAGCTCACCTGGAAAAAAATATGAATTATTAATTTAAAGCTTTCATAAATTACTTTTAATTGTTATTCTACAATATTAGTTTATTAATTTTGATCATACTCAATTATTACATTCACAAATAAATAAAATGAAACCAAAAATGGTTTCAAATTTTAATTGAAAACATAAATAATATTGAATGTTTTTTGTGTTAACACAATAAGTTTTAACTGCTTAATATTAAATTCATTTCTCGTAAAACATTAACACGATAAAACATTTTTTACAGTAGTGCTTGTTATAATACAACTTATAATGTTTACTCAAGTAAAAAATCTTCAGATAAATATATAAAGCTTCAGATTTGAAAAAATAAATTGAAATTAATTGTAAGCCCCTTTGCGATCATCAGTATTTTAATAGCATCATACAATTTTATAACTACACTATAAATGTTTAATATTTTTTTACGTACTTTCTGTAAACAAAAAATATTCATTATTTCAGATTTTAGTTCAGGCTAGGTATGAAAGTCAACAAATACCCTAAATATACAGTGCATAAACTTTTGCCCCAGGGTGCCTTGATAAACACATTAGGTGGGGTAGTAATCTATTTGCTTACGATTGTGCATGATGCGTTGAAATAAATTCAAAATATTTATGTTTAATTACTTTCACATTTGTAGTTGACAAATAAAAGATCTTTTAATTGATTGATAACGCTTAGTGGCCAATTAGGTACTGTTAGTAACATTCAATGTACAAAAAAGTGATTCATAATAATACAAATAGTTTTTTCATTAACTAGTAGATACAAGATACATATTTATATACATATATGCTTTTTTTTCAATTCTTTATCTCAAAAAGCTTTCAATTTCCGCGCACAAGAGTCCCCTTTCAACGATAAGTTTTCCGAGCATTTATATTTACATCCCCACTTGCAACGGATGCATTGTTAGGGGCTGCGCACTAAATCCCTTTTTTAAAAAGGCTCTCCCAATTTGAAATATATAGATTCTTAATAAAATTTATTTTAACAGCAGTTTTTTACAAGAATATGTTGTTAATTCAGTTGCTTTAATTCTCATTTCCGAAAAGATTAGGCATTGATCCAATTTTTAGGATCGGGTGGATGCGGCAGGGAAATTCAGACATCTCTGATTGAAAAATAAAATCTTCCCGGACTGGAATTAGAATCCGTGGTCACCGCAACCGAAATCAAAATCTTTAACACCAGATATTCTACTCTTACTTTTGAATCTACACTGTGCATTACTTACTTCATTCGCACGTGTTAAACCACGGATTAACGGTTATCAATTGACACGTAAAATTAACAAAATAAAGATGTAAAAAATGATTTATTTCATTATTATGTTTCCCAAGTATAAAAGCATAATATAGGAATATTTATCTCTTAAAATAGGTTTTATCAACAGTAACTTATTGCTACAACAAACTTACATAAAGGATTTAATAGTCTGGCTTTGTATGGGTAAAGATAAATATGTTTCTTTATATAATGATATACCATAGAACAGGGGTTCTTAACTCTGGGCACATTTTGGATTGAGGAGAATAGTGACAGGCGCAGGCCGGATTTTTAAAAAACAAATCTTAAGTACTTCGTACAAATTTATTAATTTGTATCATTTTTTCCTGGTAAGCTTTACACATGTGTTAAATGCATGTACTATTTTTTGATTTCCCTTTAAAAAAACAGTACAATTTTGATAAAAACTGTTTCGAAAAATAATTTCTATAAATATAATATAATTCTGATAAAATTTGGGTTTTTTAGTTATTTGACACTTTGTGGAGGGCGCACGATAATAGCTCAGCGGGCGCATTTGTGCCCGTGGGCACAGGGTTAAGGACCCCTGATAGAATGATAAATACTTCCATCAAAAAATAATCAAAGAATCCATTTTAATGCATCTTTCCGTAATACAGTTCTAGGCAAATATTTGTATTCACTTAAATGATCACTCGTAAAGTTCTTTTGGTGAGACTTCCATATTATAAATGGTTGAAAGCATTATTTAAAATAAATATTTCCGATCATAAAATATAAGGATTCAGGCTGAAAACTTAACTAGGTAATTGCTTGGTGTGTAGTCTATAGTAGTTTGCAAATGCTTTGAAAGCTTGAGAGCGGTTGAAAAAGTGAAAGCTTAGTCGGCCAAAGCTTATTGCTCCATCAAAAACAAAGACTCAATTCAACGAGATGAAAACGTAAGACGTAACATTTAGAAGTCTTTTTGACCAGCTTCCGCCGTTCAAAATGTACTTCTAAAGCGACGACAGACAACATGAGACGAGACATCCCCGAGAATTAAAATTTAAATAAGAGCAGTGGAGAGCGATTCGTTGCAATGCAAGCTACAGTACATAAGCAATAAAAGTTGCATTATAGAAAAAAGAAATATATTTTCTTTCCTACATATTTTAAATGATCTGCAATAAAACTTATATCTAGTTTAATTGCTCTTCTAAAAAAAATAATAAGGCTCTCATAAAACTGATAAAATATCCTATTCTTTTCAAAACTTTTAAACAAACAACCGATTCAAGTTTACGTACATCACGACAGAAAATTTTGTAATTATTTTTGAATTTGCTATCGCAGAACTGTGATTATAAATTAATAAACATATTAAAAATACTGAGCGTAGCCGTGTGGGACCTCTAGCATGTACATAAATAAAACACAATTATTTTGACTACTTTTACATATATATAAACAGACGAAGCTGGTCCGGATCTTAACATGATATTTTTCGAAGTAGGTAGTACGAAATAAAAGTGTACCTACTATTTATTTAAGCCTAGTATTTAATATATTTATCTCATTGCTTTATTTAATACCCGTTTGAGCATCATTTAAATATGAAAAAGTATATATTAAATTCTAAATAAAAAATATCCAAGATAATGGCTCTCTGAGACTCGAATTTTGTATGAGAAAACATGTGGAAAACATGAAAAAAATAGTGCAGTCTAAATTCTGTTAGCTTGAATCGCACACGCTAACACTCATACCACTTATACCATCTCGCTTTCCAATCTCTTTTCCATTTTTTACTCTAGTTACAGAATATTTTCGACCGTCGTTTTCAGCGGATTCGCTTTAAGAGATATTTTTTCGGTGCCAATTACCCGTGGATTACGAGAACTTCCTTTTTTGTAATTTGCGAAAATCGTGAGAAAAATGGTTTTGTGTTTTTTTAACTGTACATAAACAATAAATTTAGTTACCATGGTAATATGTTTGTATAATTTACTTTTAATAGATCTTTTGTCGCTCTTTAGTCATAAATTTTTCGTGACAGTCTTTTTTCTAAAATTTTACCTTGATAACTGACTGAGATTTGTTGATTAGATGGCTTTTTCGACATTTTGACTTTGTCATTGACGTGCCGAATACTTGACGCTTTTTTAAAAAAACAGCACCCATGGGAGAAAAAACATTTAAATAAATAAACATAAATACTATTATTTACTATTAGTTAAAAATTAAAATTATAAATCAATAGACGTATGGTATATAATATGTAATGAAGGTGCTTAAAAGGATTCCAGATTGTTTAAAAAATGGTCCATGACTATAAAACATGCAACATTACAATACAACAGCATAATTTCAAGTCGGAAAATTACACATTGAATATTATTTAATGGTTGGTACGCGAAAAAAGCAATCGAGTTAACCCGAGAAATGAGACATAAATAAGAGCTTTTATGACCCTTTTAAATAATTTTCCCCTCTTGAAATTCATACGCGCCTTACGTATTTCACTCGAACGTCGATTTTCATTGGCAGCGTATATTAAAAAATATAAATTTTAAGGAATTCCGATATTTATATTTTGAAATAAAAAATGGAAAGAATTATTACCGAAAGTTTATGGTAGTTTATATTCCATAAATATTATTTTGACGATTAATAGGAATTTTTCGTTTGCTGTATTTGAAAAGTTGTAATTTTTTATCATAATAAAACCGTCAGCATCAAATTCATTTGGTTGAAGTTATAGGTAAGTAAAAAAGATATTTTGCCATCAATAATTCAGACCCACTTAATTCAGAATTCTTTTGATCCATCTGTAATTCCAGTGATGATCAGTTAATCCTGTTTTCTCAAAAGACTGGAAAAAACGAAGAAATGATACATATTATCTAGTATATAAAGATCCGATGATGGTATTATTGGATATATTCAATAGATTTTTTTTTCAAATAGTTCTGAGAGTCCACAGATTCTTTTATATCGATGGTAATATTTGTTACATCTATCATTGACCAAAAAATAAATTGTATTGGTGACAA
This sequence comes from Himalopsyche kuldschensis, assembly GCA_028554975.1. NCBI lineage: Eukaryota > Metazoa > Arthropoda > Insecta > Trichoptera > Rhyacophilidae > Himalopsyche > Himalopsyche kuldschensis. Next base: position 22,265,922 of record JAHFWI010000003.1, read on the forward strand.
TGTTTTTATTAATTTAAAAAAACATTTGTTTGTACTATTATATGTGTAAAGAGGCATTATAACTGATCATAGGACGTTATGTCTTTATTATTCGCGTAAAATACCTTTCCATTAAGAAGTATTGATAGTTAACACCTTAAAATATTTACTTTGATAATGAAAGGGAAACACAATTTAGATATAATTATACAACTTTGTAAGGTATTGTTAGTGAAGTTATGTTTTAAGTTCAGTGATTTAAGTTTTACGGTTAGTAATTTTAAAGAGTTCACTAATGAACTTATTTTTGTAATTACGTATATTATATAACAGCAAATAAACCGCTACTAATTTTTTTAACATTTAACTATTTTTAACTGTAAAAGTAACAGTACCCCCAAAATAGCAGTATCATGATTATAAATTTATAAATACAATTGTATCCAGTTTTATCTCTTGATTGTTTTTATATATTTGATTTGAATAACACGTGTCGTTAAATAAAATTAAAAGATATAAAAAAAAGTATAAATTGAATTAAAACGTGAAAAAATGTACAGTTCTCATTTTAACGAATGCTTACAGCTCTTTTTTGATCCATCTATTCCGCAAAGTATACCGCTATCGTAAAAATATCCTCTCATATATTTATTTCATAATGACATCGTTGATATCACTTTAATCAAATAAATCAGAATTTGTTTCAATTTTTCCGTTTGTAAATTATTCTTGGGTTATTTTCAAATGACAAGAGTTAGATATCTCAATTATTTTTATTTTAACTGTTAGATATAACGAAGAAAAATATGTTTTCAAAAGACATTTATGATTGAAATATTCATGTAAGATGTGATATACAAATATAGCCTTTCCATACACACTTTAGTATTAAACGGTTTCTCCGCTTTTTTCGTGGCGGTGTCGCAATGTGATTTTATTTTATTGGTGGCAATATAGGTTATGTGTAATATTTCATGAAAATTCTTTTAAGAAAAGGCTTAAGGTTGTACGAAATTTTTAACAAATGGTTACGGTGTCAGGATTTTCGCGCCACACGCATTTAATTTTGATAGTTTTTTTACAAGTCTTGAAGCCGGTAAAGCGTTTTAAAATCAAATAAATCTTAGAACAATTATTCCGGTTGCGTTCCAAGCGTAAAAGTTTTTGCGCCATTTTGGTCCTGGTAATGAAAAAAGTCTGCCAAGCGTTTATTCAACAGCGCAAGTGGAATATTTTTGAATATCTTTATTTGAAAAGGAGTGATTCAGAATTTTATATTGCAGAAAACACTAAGTACACCAGAAATGGATATGTTTAAAATAAAAGTCCATTACAGAAAGCTCCGTATTACATCTTTGCAGGAGCGATCCATGTGTGATTAAATTAAGTAAAACAAATATCGGTTTTTTCTTTTCATCATTAAGCATCGTTCACTTTATAGATAAAACGTGTTAATGTTAAATTATTTCATTGTCAACATGACATGATACCAGCATGCCGTCGTGGAATGTGGATCAATCCACTGATTTTTTTATAGTTTATAATCAAGAATTGGTCGTAACACATTCGCTTAACTTCTCTTTTCGCGAAGCGAAAGGTAATATAAGGTTGAAAAACTGATGGAACCAAGTTCACGAAAATTTACCAATTGATTAAAAAACCTTATTATTAAATATCCACTGGTAAATCTCTCTCAATTAAATGTTGATATTTAAGTAAATTATATAATTTAAAAAGAGTTATCTGTATTCATTTTTTTGTGTATAAAAGAATACTTTAAGGGTTAAATAAAATGTATTCTTTATGTGTCTATATAAATTCAAAAAGTTTTATTGCTATTATGCGCAACGGCAATGAAAAAATCCGCGAAGAATTTTATTAAAAAACGCAAACAGAAAATTTGAATCTCTCCGCGACCGAATACAACGGATACGAAATAATCCCCACTAATTCCCACTTTTGCCTGATCTATTGTGCGAGAGCTTTGGGCGCGCTTTTCCGTCATGAATAATTCACAGCCAGCTCGGTCAAACCATTACTTAAAAGCGGGCCTCGCAATATACGGGCCGCGGTCTGCAGAGCCGCCTCGGATTTCTCGCCGTCCGCTCACCATACACCGGAGGTTTCTTATTGGCGACCACTACCTCAATATCACGCAGAAAACTTTGTTGACGTACACCTAAGAATTATGTAAGCGTTATGAATTTTACAACAAACTCCATCGGCCACTTTATTTAACTATAGTGTGTGTTGACTGCACGCGTGGCTGCTTAGTATGTTGTGTCTCGCTGCATTGTGCCAAGTGTTTGGCATTGTTTTAAATTATTTTATTACCAATATATAAACATAAGCTTTTATAAATTTTCATTTAATCGTCAAATCAAATCTATCAAATCATCGCTTCAAGTATTTGACATCTGTGTCAATTCGAAATCTCATGCAGCTCACTTCTGGCATGATATTTCTTTTTTTAATACAGTTCAGTAAATTTAATTTCCCTCTAGACACGATTTTCTTTTCTGTTTATAGACTACTAGCCTCTTGGATGTTTAAATAAAGCTATTTTTGTATATGAATGATCATACAGATCATTCAATTTATCTTAATTTTCTACTTCAAATTGTACACCGGTATAACCTCATAAACTGTAGTAACTTAATGTTATTGATATCAGTATAATAAAACCCATGCAGATTACGAGTATTCAGTATGCCTTGAAGTGTATCGCTGTATAGCTTAAAACAAAATACAGAACTAACCTACCGTAACCGGCGTCGCCCTTTGTTCTAATACACTTTCAGTATAATTCCTCAGCTGATTCTACACTTTTACACTACACGCTTTGGCTATTTAATGTGTTCAATTATGCACTGATTATTTAGGTTATGATCTTTTATACAGCTGCACCATACTAAATATCATGATATTTTCCATTCTGCATGTGGTAAAAAATATGTCAAAATATTAGCTCCGATTATTTGAACCAAATCTGAACAAAAAGATCTTTTTTTCATTCATATAGCAGCAATAAAGATTTTTACCACAAATATGACTATTGCATCTATGTTTCTTCTCTTTAAACACCTTAGTGCATGGTTAAAAGATCAGTACCGTGCAGCTCTGTCTCGGGCCAAGTAAGTGAGGGGTAAATTCGTTTCTTTTCTTGATCGTATAGCGCTATGGAAGGCGGCTGTGAAAAACGGCTGCGCACACATAACGGAAGGGTGGTGGGAGAACCAACTTGTTGTATTGCAACATTTTCTTTCAGTAACTTATCTTTTTTCAAAGGAAAACTTTTATTTAAAAAAAGAGTGTCATATAACAGTATGTGAAAAAGAACCAATTTTAAAAATCACCATTACATTTGAAACATTTGTTTCACTTACCTTTAAACAAATAAAATATTATTTTTTTTGCACTACTTCCAGATATCATTTTATAGGGATTAGGAACGGTTTCAAAATTCATGGGTTAATTCACGAGCATTTCATATAATGTAATGCAGTGACAGTTAACACCTTAAAACTGATTAATGACCAGTTAATACAAGACCAGATGATAAATTTAAAACCAGAATAAATGTATGAGATGAGAACAGCACAGTAGCATAACGTAACACCTAACCATATGTGAACTTCTAAGTCAATCTTTATTCTTAATAATGGCTTTGTTTTCTTATCGCAGGACATTGTTATATGTATATAAATGGAGGTATTAAGCTAGAACAATTGAATTTATGATCTAGGTAGGTGAACCCATACATCACACTCTGAATAATCATCTAATATGTATGCAATATGGTGCCCACGCATATAAATGTATGGGTATTACATTAATATATGCATACTGTCCGTACGTTGATAATGTTATATATCGTCAGGATTGATTGTGCCAATTCACGTAAGGCTAAACCAAAGTTTACGTCGCCTAATTACGAAGCACGTTCAAAAATGGGTCAAGGTTAAAAGAAATGCAAATATGAAAAATAGTAAAACCGTTACTCGCACGTCATTGCTTAGTTTTAACATTTCATAACCTATAAAAAATAAATGCCTCCCTGAAGCATGTGACTTCTTTTTCTTGCGGTTACTTGTTGCAAAGAATAGTTAACGCTTCATGATAATTTATTAACAGCCATTAACCGTTTCTTCCTTAAGTCCTTTGTGTCGACTACCAAAACTGGGTTGCCAGACTTACTTTTTAGACCACATTTTCTAAAAGGCTTTTTTCCGCATTAGTTAAGTTTTTTCACTTTGCCTGAAAATAAAATCTTATTTTTAATAAATTGTGTTTTTTTTTAATTTAAAATTTCAATGTTTTATTTCAAAAGAAATAATTTTAGACGAGGAAACTTTTACTTTTTGTTTATGACACCAAACCAGAGAGAACAGAACCGATTGTCAGAAATGGTAATAAGAATTATAGCTGCTTCAGAAAGTTTTAAAAACATACAAGGTATAAAATTTGAATGGAGAATGAAAAGAAATAAAGTGATGGAATTGTTTATGTTGCCAAAATACACAATACAACGTTATGTTTACGATATATTCGGCAGTAATTTTGTATAAATTCACTTTTGATTTAAAATTAAAGTTCATAACTTTTTTGTTCCGTGTATTGTGTAATAAGAAGTGAAACGTGTGTCACTTCTTTGAAAATTATTTTCAGACTAACAAATGTGTGGTCAATACCTTGACGTTGGATTGTTCTAGGCCTTAGAGTCAAAATAATTCAAGTTAAAATCATTTTCACTTTTTAAGAAATTATCAACAAAAAAATAATTCAGCACTAACTCTGAACTAGTTCTGACTATTTCGTAAGCCGAAATAGCTATAAACCATATATCTTTTAATTTCTGTAGAAATTAAATACATATATTTTTCACTGTTATAATGGAGTTCTACCAAGTAAATGCCAATTCAATCAATAAAAATTCTCGCGATGAGTGAAACTAGTCCTGGATGTTTAAATAATAAATTTAGAAGTTGTTTGCAAATTTGTAAATAAATTTTATACTGACACCTTTTTTTCACATTGCAAAGGCAATAAACTTGTGATAATTTGTGATTTTTGTAAAAATAAATAAATTAATGCTTACTTCTTTGAAGGTTCAGTTTTGCATGTATAAAATCCTTATTGTCAATGATGAAAACGATCAAATTATGTACACAATGTCAATCCGTCACTGTTATGAATAATGCGAAATGAAATATCAAAAATAACTATATGTATTAAATCATTCGTCCAGTATTGCAATTTATGTGCCCATTTTTCAACTTATATCTTTTGTGTGTAGTTTTTATATTTTCTTTCATTGCTTTCAAGTCATTTTAGTTACACACTATGCACTAAGATGGCTGTGTTCTGGATGTTTACATTTTCAGCAACCTCGACGAGTTTCCTTTCACCTGTTAAAAGCTTCATTCTTCACCGTCATACATCTCCATACTTACCTTTAGTGACAGTGGCGTGGTCAAGCTTTATGCTCATGTATTTTTGCCACAAAATTTTATCATTAAAGATATCGGTTTAAGCAAAGAATTCAAGCTTGTTTGTGAGCCATTTGTAATGGCCACTTTTAGGCACAATTTTTATTTGTGTGATGTCAATCAAAACCACTGCATAGTTTATTTATCAGAGTGCATCGGTATGCTAGCAAGCCAAAAATTATTGTGATGCATGAAATACGTAATGGTCATTTCAAAAAAATTTAAAATCGGTAAAAAAAATATTCTACATCTTTATAAATATGAATTACTCTTTAAAAGTGGCAAATGCATTAACTTTGCTGAAAATGTTTTGAATTATGAGTTCACTTAATACGCTTATGGTTTATTCGACTATATGTCGTATAATTTTCATCATACCAATATATAATTCATTGTAGAAGCAGCATCACTAGTTGATTATTTTCGTTTTAATACAATAAAAAGCCAACATATTCCAAAAGCTTCATTGATTGTTGTATGGTGATTTTTCTTAATTGTATTGGCATGAATTTGGTCTAACTCCATTGTAATAAATTTAAAATACCAGCGATTTATTTTAAAAAAAAAACAGCATGAAACCAGAAGAGCTACAGTTTGTTTTTCATTTGCAACAGAAATTTCGATGACAAAATTTGTATGTATATATTAATTTATTGATTGAGTAGGCATTTACTTGGTAGAACTCCATTATAATACGGAAAGAAAAATAACAATGCATTTTAATTCTACATAAATTATTTTATATATTTGTTGATAGCTATTTCGGCTTACGCCTTCGTCAGAACTAGTTCTAAAATACTAGTTCTGACGAAGGCGTAATGTGCCGAAAATATTTTATTATCAACAAATATATAAAATAATTTATGTAGAATTAAAATGCATTGTTATTTTTTTTCTGTATTATATATTAATTTGTATTTATAGTAGTTTCTTTATTTCGACCATTGCTATATTTCCTCATTACTTAACATAGTGGTGAATCACAATTTTATTTTGTTGACATTTTGCTATGTATGTTTTACACAAAAGTGAAGCTTATAATTCGGTTTAAAATTGCTCATATTATGTACGACGATATAATTTTATTGCTGTGCTAGTCTATCCATGTTTATATTATACTGTATAAACAGGCCCAAAATTTTATATAATATACTAGTAAATATTTTTGCACATCAGTCTGTTTTTAACAAATAAATAACACAGCATTTTCCTATGAGCTGAGATAAGTTGTATCGCTTTTTATAAATACAATGAAATAAGCTTTTTACGCCACTGTACCCATATCACTGTTTGTGGCAACACTAGGGCTCACGACACACCGCTAAGCCAGAGCTTTAAGATAATCGCTATGAGCTTTGACTAGCAAAGCTGTGAAGCCATAAAATAACTTCAATGTTTAAAATATTAGCGTAGATTTCTTTTCTTTAAAGAAACAAATAATAGATAAAGAGTTTAACATTGATTTTTTTGTTTTTTTTTAATAATAGTTATCACTCAATCCATTGCTTAAAACTTACTTTATTTACTTTCCTCTGACACTGGAAAACATGATGAACTTTGACAATTACTTTATAATTCGACAATAAGATAAATTGATAAAAAATACATTTATATAATTTACGAATGGCGTAAATTTGTGTTAAATATTAAACGTTTTAAATTTGACTTGATATTGTGCTTTTTAAAACAACTTTAATACATGAGCTTTTTTATTTCATCAACAATGTATTTTAGACTCTTTCCAACAAACTTAAGAAACTAAAACTTGTACTGTATATGTATATAAAAAAAATAATAAACAATTCACTTTAAAAATGCTTCTCCTTTTTTCCAACACATTTTCGTTTTATTTATTTCAAATAGCGTCAACGGTTCCACTCTGTTGACAGCATAAAAAGAACAATTATTTTTTTCTGCAGAGAATACGCAAGCACCTCTTTTGGTGATGGTTTTTCAACAAAAAAACTTTTGCTTATCTCACTAAGCTCGAACAAAACTTCAAAAAAATCACACAAAGGCTTTCGGGCTGTCAGGCTAGCTGAGTAATCAATTTATGTGAGAGACTGGGCTCTAGGTTTAAAAAACCATCAAAATATCTTGATATTGGTTTCTTATCTTCTTTTATTCGCACAGACTTATAGTGGCACTATCAATGAAATACATACGCAATGTAATTTGTTATGTTCCATTCGACACTCACTGTTTTTCATGCACAATAAGCCTTATTTTTAACCCACTTTCTTCCACTGCTTTTGAATCTTGAGTAAATAAATTTCAATATTAATTCATTTTATCGTAGCGAAATCGTCGCTTGCTTCCCTCATTAGGCTTTCATTTTTGTCGGTAGCGCAATGAATACTTAGAATCCTCGACTGGACACTTCCATACAATGAAATTCCAATAGTTACCAAAGCTTTTGTGATATGTGATATTTAAATCAAATTCAACATGTTATATTTCAATGTTTTTAATTTTGATACACACACGCACTTATATCACATTTTTAAATGATCTAGACCAGTGTCGCTCACTGCGTGCATTATCAACTGATCAATCTGTTTATATCTACATTATTTTTTCTTAGCTATATCATTCCAAATTTACAATAAATAAAGTAAATAATATAAAAGTAAAGTTCCAGCAAGTTAATATTTGATAGTAAACCCCATTACGTCCCATATTTTGAGATAATTCTTTTAGTTTACCCTATCGGAAAACATCGCAAATGACTATATCTCCGGTATTACGAATTAAGAGCAACATTGTTTATTTGATATCTTGCTCAACAAAACGGATGTATAAGATCAAATAAGAAGTTCTTTACTGAGCCCAAATGTAATTTAGTATTCTGATAGCAGGATACTTATCAATATTAATACAATTATATTTTATCTTAAACGAATCTTTTATCTTGAATCAGAAACTTATGAATACCGGGCGACCTTTTGTGTTTTCCATATTTGTCATGCGATTTTTCTTGAAGGAAAGATTACTATAGATTGGAATATTTGATAAAAATATTTACCTAGTTTAAATATGATTAAAGATTTCGATAAACAATGGTTCATTTTTTAATTATTTACAGATTTATATAAATACTAATGATTCTTACGTCTTATGAAGATTTTGACAACGCAAGCAGTAAATATCATTAATACATAAAAATAAAATTACATCAAAATTTTAACCATTGAATCTTGTGTTTAAATATATATGTGTTTTTTATACTGATTGACATGAAATCAGTTAAATATTTGTACTACTATCAAGTTAATGATTAAAAATAATGGCATCTTCTCATAAGGTTTTGTTATGTATTGATAAATAAGCTAAAACTAACCAATCTCAATTTATTAAATAAGATATTAACTTAACGGCATTAAAAAAATTGAATAACCATTTCAAATTATGCTTAATAAGCTAAATATTTTTGAAGTTCTGTATCGGTGCGTTTACGATAAAATAGTCGAAAATAAATGTTCAATGACATACAGTTTTCGTTTGCAAAAGATTGTATAGCTTTCCAAATAAACAACTGTGGAAATGAATTTCGAACGAGAGCAAACTAAACTTTCAAAGCTGCAAGCGCTGAATCCAAACGTCAGAACATTTTTGATTAACTCGCAGGGGAGGATATTATTATTAGAAGCCTACATTCATGGCTCAAACAGATAGTTTAAACAATTTCCGTAATATTCAATGAAATTATTTTTCATCTGAGCACTCTGCTTAACTTGTAAAATAGCTTGTGTTCAATTTTACATGGAAGCGAACTTCGTGGTATATATGTTATTCTCAGTGAAAATGTATCAAGTAATAGATTTGTATGACAACATGATTTCACTGGTCACGATCATTGAAATTATTGGCTCAAGTCGATGATTTGCCGGCCTAAAATTTTGGTTTGTTTCAATAAAACAAAATCAGCAATTAGTCTGTTTCATAAAAAGAGAATCAAAGATAAAACACAGACAAACATAAGGCTGAAGATAGGGCGGTCCAATTTGATTTCAATGACAGCTTGGAGAAGAATATATTTTCACTGAGAATACAGTTTCACTGTAACGTATACATATACATTGAATAACTATTATACAAAGATGCCAATGCGGACCGCATATCTACCAAACCAATCTTCTGTTTTTATAAATTTAGAGATATAGATAGCCAATAACAATTAAAGGGAAAAACGATTACGATTACTGATACTCAATAACGATTTAAGTTAGGATCACTTGAGAAAAGTGACTTGTCCCATGTTGGTTTTACCTACCTTATTTTTAAATATTTCTTAAGAATCTTGATAAATATGTGTATAGTTATTAAGTGAAGGTAAGAAATATTTTATTCTACAAAGTTTTCAAAAAACATTAGCGATATAAATATAAAATCCATTACCAGTTTTAGTTCAATTCATCTCTTTGTTTAATGTTGGCACAGGTATATAACAATATTAACATGTCGGATAAAAAGTTTTATTTTCTTAAGTAATTTAATTTTAAATATCCTTATTTAACTGTGCCTTGAAAAGGGTCTGTTATTAATGCAATTATGAATTACTTTCAGTCGACTCTTTGTAGGGGACTCGCCATCTGAACCTACGTATTCTAGGACGTCACCAAAATGGATATTAAACACTTGAAAGAGTAGGGAGTCGGCAAATCTCAAAGCTCAGAAAGCTCCGACAATAGGAACGGAGACGGCGTCGTGAAATCCCTGGGAGTATTTTATGTAGCGTGCATTTACCTGGCGCCATCCTCTAATTGTTATAATTAATATTATTTAAGAAGTGGACTCGAGCTCTGTCACAAACTGCGGAACCAAATATCATCCCAGCAGCTGAAAACTATTCCACTATACTAAATACAATAAACATTTTTTAATACAAATAATAATACATTAGTACAATAGGATCGTCTCATCACGAGCATTATCAACTTATAATGCTAACGACGAGCGTAATCAGTCTTGATCTCAATAACTCTAATATGGGATAAGTACTTAAAATATGTTACTACTTTTACTATATTGCAATTCCACCATGTATTGGAAACCTAAAAAGTGGTACATTTTTTGATTTCTTAAAAACACCTGAGCATTATATGTAATTCGATATTAGCAATGGCTCACTCAGAAAATTATATGAAAACTTCAAAAACATGTTTACCAAACGAGAAAAAATATTCCTTCATACTCAAAATACAGCACGTTGAATCAATCTTCAACTAAATGCTTGCTTGTCACTATAAATTCATGTTTTCAATACTGTTTTATTTGTTAATTTTGAATTGAAAAAAATTTCAAAACGAATTCGTTTTGTTCCTATTCGAAGCAAAATCATTTAAAGATAAGGGATTATAGGTTTATTTGCTTGTGAAACGTTTTTATAGCTGAACCGCAAAACATATTTTGTGCCAGATCTTACTGTGTAGACTCAAAATGTAGTCAATAATTTATTTCAGTAATTTTTTTAAAATACTTATTGATAAAACCTAAATTACGTTATATTTCCTAAACAATACAAAGCTCTAGTGATACTACCCTTAAAGTTACTGCAAACCGCAAAGCAATCGTAATAATTTAGTAACGTCAAAAGAATACCAAGAACCAATCTTGTAAAGCTTTACCAGAACTCAAGATAAATTTTAAGGAGGAGGGAAAAAATGATAATGCACATTTGTCGTTTGACGCCAATTTTTTACGAAGGTAAGCCCCCATCCAAATACCTGGTTAATTTAGATAACGAGGATCCTGTGATCTTTCGGCAGGCAGAAAACTAGACGACTGACGGGTCGTATTTTATAAACACGCGTTTCTCGTTATGTTACATTATGATGTAGCAATTTACGGCTTTTTTTCACCGGTGTCTTTAAGAAAAAAGCCAGGTATATAAATAACTTGAATCAGTGGCTAGGTGGTATGATGTTGAACACAGATTCTCAAACATTTTTTATATAAACACACTGTCAATATTGGTAAAAATTTTACCTTAATTTATTGTTATTTTTTCTTATTTTTAAAATAATCTATTATATAGGTGCATCACTCTTTAGGTGTTCACTGTCAATTATAATAAATATTTAAACACATTTTTAGTACTTATTGCACATTAGATTTAGTAACATCAGGACCTTTTTCGCTCATCGCGAGCATTATCAACTGATAACAAATACAAAAATACAGCGATATTAATACAAAATCTAAGCAAGACTCTAGAAGTAAAATATGATATTATTTTTAGTTATATAAATCAACCAATCTAGTCAAGTGTCAACGTTGTTGGCATCTGTTTCAGATTGCATGGGTTTGAATCCAAGTCCGAGAAGATTCATATATGTATGAATTAAACTATTTATTTCTGTTTAGAGACATGAATGTTTGTGTTGTCTAAAATTTCCTCCCATACCCTTCCGATCCTAAAAATAGAACGTTACTAGAGCCATTAGCTAACCACTAGTACTTTCCTACTCCTCCTTTCTTTTCTATCCTTACTTTTGTTCAAATAATATAAGTCGAACAACTGAGTAACAAGCAGTTCTCGTGGAAAAAAACGTATTGAGATAAATGCCGTAAGGAGTCCATATGCTACATGTTGGGAACTTAAATTGTTAAAAAATAAAGTATCGTGGCCAGAGGTGTAAGGTTCACGATTAACTGAGAACTACTGAGCCAGAAAATACAACAAAAAAACTGGAACAATGTGATTTAATGTTCTTTGACAATTCTTCACGGTGCACTCGTAATCACCGCAGCGAAGTGTGCGGCCGTGTTGTCGACACTGTGTCCAAAACATTCCTCGGCAAAATATTCTAGGTAGAAGAAAACAGTTACTGAGAATTAATTGAAAATTATATTTTTAATACAATTAAAAGCATCAATTTATTATTATTACTATAATATATAATGAATTTCAGTTATCAGTAACTCATGTCAACATTCGCTCAACATACACGATACGACATCAGATAAAAAAGAGGTGGCTGTGTGTGCTATGCTTTGTATACCTTTGACGTTACACAGACGAATAAATTTTCGTTGGCATAATTTTGATACCAGGTTTATACAATACATAAAACAATCGAACTAGTTTTAAATAAAGAAATTAGTAGCTTTAAAATTATCTTTCGTATCCAATTGATAAGTTTTCACTCATATCTATCATTTTTGACAACTTGGCAGCAGTTATTGCCATGGTTTTCAGATTTAAAAAATCGTAGATATCCCAAAATAAATTTATTGCGTAGTATAAAAACACACAAAGGAACATAGAAAACAGTTTAAGAAAATTATTTATGTTAGTACCTAGGTCATGGAGTATCTGGTTTGTACTAAAATATACTCACAATCTTTGCTCTTATTCAAATATCTATGGCTCTTTTTGACTATTTACATCTTGTTACGTGTCTACCCAATTTTTGTTGAATCAGGATTATGGGGGACTCTGGATCTAACTGTTGAAATCAAGACGTCTGGTATTTAATGTTGATACTACTAACAATGCATTCTTCATTACTCTGTTCTACCTATAATATAGGCACACGATAATCATTCGTATGTAAATAGACTGTGCACCAACAGGTTGTATCGGGAAAGAATAAAATAAACGGCTATTAACAAATTCGTTAAGTTATTAAAGAGCGGAAGATTAGTAAAATATTTATTTTACATAGCTTACTCTAAAAACATTTAAAACGTAAGCATGTTCTTTAATCTATATTCTATTGGTGCTTATCTGACAATATTAAAAGTTTTGTATTGGATCGACCATGTTTTACTGAGGTGTGATTTTTTGGTACGCATATAATATATGAACGTGAATATAAGATTGTTGATACAATAATTATGGTAATTCTTGTTTTCATTCGATGAATGTTTGAAATGTGAAAAGGTTGTTTGAACATGTAAATATTTTCCATATTACAAAATAAACAAAGCACATATTAATTGATGTGACTGAATTAATGAGGACTTTTCCAAGAATTAAATTACAGCCGTTTCAAGATAAACAACAACAAAAATTATGATAACGTAAACGAATGTTTCATTAGCCCAAAAGCAAAATAAAAAATCTTGAAATGTAATTATAAAATAGTCAATAGTGTAAATTTTATACCGTTGTTAATAATTTTAAATGATACTGAAATATCTCAGAGGAAAGATCCCATGTCAATTGTTTAAACTCCTTTTCGTAATCATATAGGAGAAGATTAGCTAAAAATTAATCAAGTTTTATCTACAACCCATAAATTACGCATAAGAATTGTGTATGTTAATTTGTAGGAATTTGCTAAATATGTTGAACACAATATAGTATTCGTTTATTTACTGTATAAATATTTACCAAAAATTAACATCAAACAATAATAAATTTATCATCTGTCAAAATTTCAAATTATTTTGCTGTTAGCATAGCAAATTTATTCCCAGATAATTAATTATTTCTCAGCGAATGTTTTAAACCACTCGCGATATATTGTTTAAGCTGAAAACTAAAGTTAATAAAGCTTTTAGCTCTGGGATTCCGTTATAAGATATTTTTCAATTTTCCAAAAAAGTATTTATGATGCTGAGAAAATAATATATATTCGATGAAGACTCTTTACTGCTGAAGACAGAGCATAATATCAACCCATGGGAGTCATTTTTCCAAGAAACTGTCACGTGTACTTCAATATACCATAACTCCATATAGCAAAAGCAATACGTTATAGTTTCTGAAAATTTTCGCACTTTCAGCTTTTATATCAAAATGTGAATGTATTTTAGACGAAATAAATTCTACAAAATATATGTATATCAAATATGCTTTCACAACACTATAAAAGGATAATTACAAAATCACAGTTTATTTTGTAGCGAAAGCGATAACGTTCCGTTATATGATCATTTTTATTTCACCCATAACGTATAATTTGAAATTTATCTTCCTTGAACACAAATTTTCAGTTACAATAATGATGCAAGAAGATGGAAATACTCTCTTTTTCAGGAATCGGTATTGCCAAATGAACTGAGTGAGGACAAGTAAAAACAGCTTAATATACCATAAACTTTTTTTTTTAATCTGTGAACCTAGATATTACTGATATTTTTTAAGCGTTTAATCTTTCTTATTATATGTAAAGTTTAATTTGACCAAGACAAGTTTGTTCACAAAGAGTTTAGGATTGTCTGTGATTTCACTTTGAATGACATGTAGCAAAACGATAAAGTGTACATTTTTTCCCTTAAATTTACTTTCAAAAACGCTTGTCAAAAGAATAAGAAAAATATAGCCATACTACAGAACTGTTCCAAAATATTATCTCTAAGAGCTTTTTGCTTATACAATAAGTGTAGGAGGTGCTCGGGCAACGGGTAATGATGCGGTATGATTTTATTATTTCGCATGAAATCAGGTAAAGGGGGAACTTCACTTCCTTGTTCAAAATGCACCCGAACGTTCTAACCCCTTGATATCCAGATACGTATACGTAATATTACAACAACAAAAGCTGGTAAAAAAATATATTTCTGAGAATGACCAATAATTAAAAATAAAACATTGTTACCTATTGAAGTGAAGTATAGTTAATTAATTCCTGATATATCTTTATGGATACCTTGGCCATTTTAGATTTGTATTCAAACTAAACGATTTTGTGAAATGTCAATTGTATTATTAACATTCACTTAGAAATAAATCTTCATCCTTAAAGGATACACGTAAATTAACATTGCACGATCTTAAATTTACTCAAGATATATTATTTTAATAAAAATTACTCTTCATGTGTGTTCACAAAATCTTTCAAATTAATTCAGCTGATAATTTTAGTTAATAGTGGTCTTTCATAAATAGTACGTAGAATAGCGAGATGCGAACGGACTGTTACCTGTGGTTCATTTATTTATACATAAATTTCAGAAAGGATTCGATGGCATAGAAGTCAAACATAAGTATTTTTACGTGTATACGTGTTTGGTATAGAATTGTCTTGAGAAATTTAAGTAAAATATGATTTTTTAATGAATATTAAGACGAGGCATAATTCCTTCCATTAATTTGGTGAAAGCGCAATAGAATAATTATAGGTTTTTTTTTAAATTTATTACGTATAATTATTACTTGGCGTTTTTTATATTTTTCCCTTTTGATAAAACTTATTTAAAATGATACGTTCCTTAGCGCGGTCAGAAATTCTAGCGCAAAAGCTTAAAGTGCATTCTTGAAAGCTTGAGATAAGCGCTTCGTTACGCCATGAAAATCCGTTTCACAATGAGCGATGTAAGAGGTCGCCGCTCGTATACTGGGTCTACCGGAATTTATCGTTGTTTGAAGAAATTGTTTAAAATCACACTGAGATTTACTGTGAATACTACAATACTTGTATCTTAGCAGTGAAAAATCAAATAGCAATTTTATTGTATTGATATTGGTTACACAATAAACATACGAGTGGCGATATCCAGACAATACATGTAAACAATATAACAATCACCACGATCAAAAGATTGATATTGGCATCATAATAAACGAGCTTTTATTTTAAATTATAATTGATCTGTTTTCTGTCTCAAAACGGGATTAAAAATCTTCAATTTGTATATACGACAATATACGACAGGTACGCTTCGTTATCAATTATTGCAATAACTTTTGTTGATGTGCACTGTATTGCACTCATATTATATTATAACATTGCTGGATAAATTATATGTTTCATTATATTATATTAAACGAAGAGAACTCCGAATTTCCAATAGTTACTTGGGTATACTATCTTTATAGAGTCTTCTAGTGAGATTTAGTAGTATATGTATGTAATCCAATTAAGACTACATTCTTGGATACGACTATTATGGGACATCTGCAATTATTGCAACCTTTTCTCGTGATTTGAAAATTTCAAACATTTCCTGAGACTTTTTAGACAAATTTAAAAGCCATAATTGTAATTCCGTAACACATTACGGGTATAAATGTATCCCAGTTTATTCTCATTCAAATATTTTAAAGATTTACGGTCAGAATATTTAACAACTCAACTGTGAAATTTTCAAATGGACTCCACACGCCAGCGATTTCTTTTTCTCGTAAGAGAGAAATTGCCACGATACACCGGCGGGATACTGGCGTTTAAGTAGTTAAATGAGTATGAATATTTTATCATTCAATCTGGTTACTTACAATTCTGCAAATATGAGGCATTGTATACAAACATTCATTTAATTGTCATTGTCAATGTCCGAAGTTGAACTGACCACAGAATAATATAACAAAGCAGTAACGATTGGCAAGTCACAATGCGAGTGAAGATTTTGATAGGAAGCAGTTAATTCGAGTCGCGAAGCGGTCGGTCACGACATTCATTCCAGATTTTGCAGCATGATTGCCAGTGCAGTCTAGAACAGCCATCAGATTCCAGTTACTATACAAACATTATACTTATACAGCGTGGTTAACTCTTCCATGGATTTTACAATGAAATATTTCCTACTATATTGCGCACAATATCGTGTAGTCCACACATGAAAATATCTGCCACCTCTGACTAAAATAACGAGGTAATTGTGTACAATAGAACAAAAATTTGATAAATTACCATTAAAATATCTTTTACAGCGTTATATATAGGTATATAAAGACTTTTAGGGATACACTGATAAAAGTTAAATCTACGGAGTGGTCTTTCGTCTTTTCCCGTTTTACGAATGCGAGCCAATTATTTGAAAGTTGAATACCCATACACATTAAATAATTTTCAAAAAATATTTATAGTGATCGTTAAACTAACAAGTCTATTCCAAAATTCACATAATAACCTTCTCTGAAAAGATAGTTTGAGCAACTGATTTACGACTGAAAAACCTTACCTTATTTTCAGGAATTTGATAACAATGAGTTTATATATGAATATATATATATTTAAATAATCTTTCTTAGGTCACTAGCCTTGCCTTAACTGTATGTTTAGTATGGTAGAAAAGATCTCGTCTGCTTACACTGTTGACAGAACCTATCCTTCTTCTATTTCGTTTTAAACAAAATAGTCCGTACCACTATTTTCCATTGTGCCGACCATCCATCTACGCCATTGTTAGTCATTCTACATCCTTAGCTTCCATACAATTGTTTTTTATACGTGTGTGACTAGCCCACTGTCACTTACAGCTAGATGTGATGTACATCTTCATTGTTTTCTATTCAATTCAGAGTACTGACCAAATTATTATTGTATACTTTGATAAATTGTCTAATATGAAGGTATCAAGGCCTAGATCCTAGATGCTTTTATAATTCAAGCCGTCTTCGAAATCGATCTTACATATGTTGTTGCTTAGTTACATTTAAGTAATTAAGCAACAACAGCTGATAGCACATCGTTACTATCGTTACTGTTAAGGAATGAATGCATGTGGATAACGTTTCAAGATTATTATTTTTTATGTACTAAGTCTCTTAAGATTTCGGGTTTGGATTAGTACAAAGACTATCAATCAATCGTATTCAAAATTGTGTAAAATTGTATAAAAATAAATATTTTACCATAATGTATTGTATGTTATGCAAGTGTAAAAAAAAATATAAAACAAATTTGAGCACGGCTTCATGATATTTCTTGTTTCTGGTTGCATGAAAGCTATAATTTTGATAAAACTTTTTCTTGTGGAATAAAGAATAGATCAAAATTGTCATCACTATTAAGATTTTAAAAAAAATTATATTTAAAAAATATTAACAAAAATACATTTAACTACATATCAAAAACGTCGTGTTGTTTACTCTAATCGTCTGGAAAAACAAGATAATTCACTGTAAGTAAAGGCAAAGGTATCAAATACCATTATTATATTATAAAAAAAACGCGTTGTATGTACGGACATCGGAATACTTAACACCAATTTAAAAAATTAAAAAAACAACAATGGACAAAAAAGTACAATCATCATTTATTTTCACGATGATATAAAAATGCTATGTATAATAATTAAAATGGAAATGTTTCAAATAAGAGCTAAACAACCCCTGGATACCGAAAAACAGTTAGGGTTGGTTTTGAATTTGAAGTGCAAGAATGTTTTTTCGGTTTGTTTTGCGAAAGCTTCGCACAGTGTATCTCGGAATGTAGGTCAACTTTTATAAGAACCATTTTAATACTTAACTCAAAGTTATCTTTTGATTTTTTTGCATATGTATAACATGACTTTAATGTCATGGAGCCCACTGCAGAGACCTAAGTTAAGGAACATTTATTTGTCCAGTAAAAACGATTTATTTTTCATTGTATACCACTTTTTATCAAGTTTACTTCCTTTGTAATATGTAAGTAAGTTAGTATGACGATCTTTTCACTCTATCTCTCTCAACTAAAGGTAAGCGAATATAATAATAGCACACGAAAATGACTAAATGTTAGTGAGTGTAAGTAAATTCATGTCATTGGATGGAAATTTATAATCAATTTGAAAGTGTTTGATTAGTAACTTCTACACGTCTACAAGTTCAACAAAAACATTAAGCTGGGATGTAGTTATAATCAACGGCCTTATTTTATCAATGAATTAACACGCAAAATAAATCACACGAAAGCAAATATATGGTGTTGAATTTTAGGGGGAGTAACACGAAATATATTCTAAGTAAGTTTGACAAGTAACAAATTTTAAATTAAGAAGTGGTAAAGTTTTGAAATTTATTGATTTTTGGTCCTCAATAATTTTTGATATGCATTATATAATATATAGAAAAAAAACAACAGTTGATTCAAACTGAAACAGAAACATGTTATTTCTGTTCAATAAATTAGTTCATCCCGACAAAATCGCGTCGAGTTATTATGAAAACGCTGTTGAACATTCAGCAAAATTAACAGCTAATATCGATCGATTTCCAAATATATATATATGCATTCACGTGACATTCAAATGTTATGAAATGTTGGAATAACATATTTTAAAAACCTATTCGTTTTATTCAAAAGATTTTATAAATAAGACTAGCAAAAAGAATAACTTAAGTAACTAAGACCTTACTAGAATTTCTCAGAATCTGAAGATTTCGCAGCTCTTATGGTCACAAAAAATAAATGGAGACCTGCAAAAATTCGAGTTGAAAAAAAATGAATTACCTTTTCACCGGAAACGGGCGGCAGATATTTTCGAAAAGTGTGAGCAGATTTTATTGTTAGTGCGGCATCACATCTTTCTTAACGACTGAAAATGCCGTCCAACACGGTGAGAGAATTTCTTTTCAAACATTTTTCTCGATATTAAGATTAGCGATACAATTTTATTAAAAGAAAATCCGAAGAAAAGCACGTTACTTACTCCTACATGTTTCCAGATTTTCGAATGTTTTTATTTGGTTTTTCGAAAGAAAAAGAGGGAATTTAAAAAAATGTCAATGGATTACGTAATCATATTCAATATGAATAATTTCGGCTCTATTTACCAAACAAGAATAATAATAGCCGTAGTGATTGATATCTGGAATTATTTTTTATTCAAACGGTATAAAGAGGAGGTGGTATCTCCCAATTACCATAACCATATCTAAATTTGGTTAGATATACAATAAATGATCCAATTCAATGTTGATAGAATTGAGAATTATTTTAAACCAATTACGTATTCGTTTATATTGTTTTTACCATAACATAATTTAATATTCTGTTCACAATTATATGAATAATACTAAAACAAAAATCTCATTGTTGCCTAATATTTTCTTATGCAGACAATCGAAAATAAGATGTTGATTAAATCCATCACATTAGAAGAATAAAAATTCTGGTAAACAGTATCATTTATTTAACATTTCATCTGTAAGCTTTTCGGTCACTTGGTCCCTGTACGGCAATATTGGGATGGAAAACAAAAAAAATCATGCGGTTGTCGCACAATAACAAAAACAATGCGTATTTTCTGTATGGGAGGCATAAGAAAAAATAATAATAACCTTCAAAATTATTTTCCAAGACTGCGTCAAAATAATGATATGATAATAGATGAATGAGTAAACATGATTAATACTTGAACAAAAATTGATAGATTTTATTTAGTTTTGTTTTAAAGTCCATCAACCTGACAGAACTCAAAACAATATATATTATGAGAGAAACATACAATGCACGGAAATGATTTTTCTTTCACTTGCTTCAGGTTTACAGATAATCAAAATTATGTCTCTACTCTAAATTTAAATGCCGTTGTCACATGTAGTATTGTTAAATATAATTCAAATGGAATACAGAATATTTCATTCCGTATACGTATCTATAAATACTAATAAATTTAAATAGCTTACAAAGATATTTAATTAACGCATATTATTTTCAAAATTTTCAAATTGATGACATCTTTCATACTTAAGAAAACCACAAGTCACTTTTGACTCAATAATAATTATTCGTTTATTCGAGTATTTGTTTCTAACATGCTGATTCAGATTATGTTAGCATTATTAGATTTTAATAAAATATGCAGTGTTTCCTAACATACAAATGAGTAATTTTTCTTTTGCTTTCAGACATATAGAAAAGGGTAATTTCAGACGTTAAAATGCCACAGTGTCATTAAAGATGTACCGTTTTATATATTTATTCGAACATGCTTCGATGAGAGTAATAATGGTATTTTATGAACGTATACGCCGTTTCCACCGCAACGGTTTCCAAAATATTTTTATTTCTGTACTCTTTAAAGTCGACTAATTTTTATTTCAATTATTTTATTCATTATATAACGTTCGTCAGCTTTGTAACCTTTCTGCATGCCAATATTCAGAGAGCCTTTTAAATAGATAATTTTTAATCGTAGTTGATTCAGTCATTGCATTTTAAATATTATGGACTATGTACATCTGCCTCTCAAAGTAAATTTCAAGGATCATTTGTGACTAAACCTACAGCACAAGAGCGTTACTACGCGGAAAATTATAACAAAAGAACTATAAAAAAGTTAGACAATGTCGCTAATGTATGAGAGTGATACGAATTCTGATATAAACCAAAAAGTGGAATTACTATTTATTTGGCCACCATGAATTCACAGTTATCACACAAGAAACAGCCTTTTTGCACTAAAATGTGATTTGAGGATGACAAATTCTTTAGAATGTATCGGTCTCCGTATAGCGTAACAAACCAATTAAATGCAATTTACATCGTCATTTATAATATGGCAAGAACAAATCGAAAAAAGAATACACGACGAGCCAAAATAAAGTAGGTGAGCTTCCAAAATTTAGTTGTTTGAATCACTTCTGCGCTCCGTTTAACTAAATCTCTAATTTAACCGAGAAGTTCATGAAATAGCGTATTGTACCTACAATTTCAAGATAACATATACGTTTTACCTATTATGTAGGTCCATATCATTAGTAAAACAGATTCTGGAAGCTTACCTTTCCTGAAAGCGGGTAGATACTTACCTATATTAGATGTATTTATTGCCTCCACTCATTTACAACTTCAAAATGAACTCTTGACTCGAATGAACCCATTTGTTGTAAGAGATCTATTGAGTAAAAGCATTATATGTGTTTCCACTGGCTCCTTTCAAGGCAACGACAAGTAATTTTCACTCTTAATGTAATTTAGAATTTTCCTCAGACATTTTGAATTGAGTCGAAATTTCACGTAAGAATAATTCCATAGGAAGACTTACAAAATATATTCATAATTAATGTATTTCACTCAGGCATACATCATTTTCGACATCCCCATAATAACCCAAAAATATCTCTGAGTATCTTCATCTTTCGTATGTTATATTAGACGTACTTATATATGTTACACGATGAATAGGCGGTTTCCTATTTTGTAAATTTAGATGCTTTATTTAATATTGGAAACATTATATTTCAATATAAGTACTTTCAAGCCGTGCCCAATCTAAAAGTAAATAATAGCATCTTGCCTTGTTTAATTTATGGTAAAAGATGCGCTTTAATGATATGTTTAATGTTTAAAAAAAGATTTTTACTCCAGATTTGTTTTATTTATTTAATGTTGAATTTAACGGGCATTGGCGTAATATATTTAAACGAATTTTCTTTCAGTTATTGAAAAATATCTGGCCGATTAATCTCCCACCGTGCGATTTACTATAATAACATACAATTGTTCCTTATGTTCGTATTATATTGTTCATTTAACAGGATTTTTCTAAGTTACTGCCATCCTTAACAGATATTAGAACATTTGATTGCAATACAGTTACTCCATGGTTTTTTCGATAGACACTTTAATTATTATATTATACTTGCACTTTTTTTGAAAAAGGATTTGTTTTTACTGGTGACTCTTAAATAATTTCTTAGTAAATTAGTGAATATTTTTTATTATATAAAATTGATATGGTTACAATACTCACATGAGGAAATAATTATTTGATCGGTTCTAAAGAAGAAATAAAAAATGTCGTGCACGCACCATACTTTCCGGGCGTCCATGATTCTTCAACTAGACCAAAATGTATGTGCCATTTTTTGCTATTCGATATTCCGCTTCGCAATCATTTTGTAGAACGAAAGGGTTTCAATAAAAATTTAAGGTTGCGCTGTTACTATTTCTTACACGCTGAATGGTTTTATATAATATAACTTTGGCAAAAAGTTTCACTTTATTGGTTTTTTTTTTACACGTAACATATGGTTCCTACCGCATCGGAATATGTCACCACCCGGAAATCGAGTACAAGAAGCCGTTCACATCGCTTACATTTCGCAGAATAAATAGCTTCTCCCGTAAATTCTTATACAAATTTATAGAATAAACTCAGAATATTATGTTGTTGAACTCGCTTCCAAATACTTTCGTAGAGTGAGTGCGTCGGGTAAATTAAGGATTCTTTGCCAGCTTGAGATCTGAAAAATTTTAAAAGTTTTTTTCGAAAATTGACTCATATGAAAAAGTTATTTTATATATATTTACAGTTAACAGTTACAGTTGACAGTTAACTTTTCAACTGATTTTATGAAGTTGTACATTTTGTAGTGTGAATGAATCGATTTAAGTTTGAAAATAAGCTGTTAGCCTTATATATGGCGAGTAATCGAGTGATTTGTTCAGGGCTGTGGAGTCGGAGTCGGAGTCATCGCGGCGCTTTGGCCGGAGTCGTACTCGGCACCGGGAATCGTGTTTTTGATAAATGCTGGAGTCTGAGTCGAAGTCAGAGTAGTAATTTTTTAACGACCCTACAGCCCTGGACGTATTTATAGCAAATGTTTTTTTTTATAACTGGAACAAACAAAACTGTTAAATAAAATAGTTTCTCGGTTTCATGTGACACTAAAAAATGAAACTTTCGATCCGTAATATGAATAAAACATTGTATGAATAATTATTGTTTTAAAATGTTCGCAAAAGGTCTAAATTTAAATTAATTTCCGACATGTAAGGTAATTTGTTTATTGTGAAATATTCAGTAAGCAGGTATCAGGGGTGAATAAAACGACAAGAGTTTATTTGTTATCTCGGGGCACCGATCCATTCTAGTTACGCGCACATCTTCTCTCTAGTGGGTAGCCAACCGAATTCGCCCTTTATCACGATCGCTGTAATTTGATCTCTTCTCACCGCTGCTTCCCTTGCATTACAATTCTAAGGAAATATTAAACAAATCTTCCTTTACATTCATTTGTGCGGTTTGAGCAAATTCTAAGAGCTTTTGTTTTATGAAATATAATATCCATATGAAAAGACATCCATAATGGAGAAACGTTTTATATTTTGGCAACTACATTTACGAAACAGCACAAAATTTTTCGAATACATGTAGTATTTTTAAATATAATTCAAAAGTAAAACATTTGTCAACTATCCAGGGGAAATTTTAATGTGTGCCAATAGTTATAAGGTCATAATATCTTGTTAGTTTGTCGATAAAGTGAGCTTAAAAGAATTAGTTAATTGACTTTATAATTATATTAATATAAATCTGTAAAAAACTTCGTCAAACTATTTACTTTATATAACAATCTTTGTAAATGGCTGGCTACTTATTGGTTTTAAAAATGAAATGACACGTCACCATTCTTAGCATAATATAGCACTGGTCGGTAATAAATATCACCGACACAACGAAAGTCACTTTTTTGCTTCACGCTACTAGTAAATTTTTTCAATCACGTCACCTGAGATTTGAATAAAAATTCGTATATAACAGTATATCTCCCATTTTAAGGATGAAATGCATGTATGTAATATAATATGCACAAGATTTTTTACTTCAAAGTGGCATTATCACGTATGCGACAGGTTTATGATTCTATTTGTGAGGATAATATTGGGCGGTGTTAGAACAATCATGAGCTTTATATAATATTATCATCTATGGTGAACCAGAGACATCGTCAGGCTTTTTATAACTCAACCTCAACACTGGACACGATACGTATCACGCTTGGATGAGTAAAAGTGCCTCATATTCCTACTTCTGAAGATTTTTTTCCACCATAGTTAGATGCCTACGGTTTACTGGGTGGATCAGGGAACGCTCTTTTGAGTGTTTAAAGTCAAAGATGTGTGTTGGAAATTGGAGGTCCAAGTGCAGGAGAGGAGAACAATTAAAGCTTTTTCTAACTTCAGATAAGTAATTGGTATTTTATGAGATATTAACTATAAGCTGGCGGATAATAACTGTGCCACATTTTATAGCCAATATCTCTAAAAAAGTTTCCTCTGCCAACTTTCATCGGTGTCGTTTTAATTTAATTATCATTTCGAAGAAGATTTACAATGCTCTTAAGTAAATTATATTGACATTTTAAACAATAAACATTTGCGTTTGGTTTGTCATCTTTAATTCCATCTTTGTTCGCGAAAGCACTAGATATAAATTAAGAAATTTGATTCATTCACAAACTCAATTACGAAAATAAACGATTCACCAAGACAAAACGCTAGAGTACTTACAGAACTCTCAGAGATAACGAAAATTTAATTCTTTTCGTGAAATAATAATATTCGATTTACTTTTCAGTGACAAGATGGAGAACCATTCTTCTCGTCGTCCCATAGCATTATTTCATCGCGGCACTTGGAAACTTTCGATCTGATATTAAAGTGATTTAAAAAAAACAGCTGAGGTCGGTGGATAATAAAATCTTTCGTGCACTTGATATAATATTATAAGTTTGGTCCATCCATATTTTAACGATCTTTGATATATTACAGACCGTAAGGAAACTTTTTAATAAAGAGAAAATCTGTCATCTTTTTCCAAAAAAGATGTGGTTTGCTGAACATGTGTGTCACAGTGGTACATTATCACTAAATCAAACAACCCGAATGACTTTACCAACACAAAAGACACTGAATCTACATTTTTCAGGACGACGGTAGTACGAAAGAACAGTATATGTATTTTTTTCAAACAAAGTTGCAGATAATAAACCAATTAATCATTATCGTAAGGTATCAATCTTTGGTTGATCATACACTGTTGCAACACATATACTCCTTATCGAGAATTTCAACAGAATAGCTTAACTCAAACGATCAGATGATTTCGGATTCAAGTCCCAGCAGTGAGTATCGATTTTTTGTAATATTTAACATTTAAAAACTTGAGCATCGCTCACTATATTTTCTCTACTCTATTTTATCTGATGTGAATAGAAAATTAAAAAATATTTGGCGCATTTGGCAATTATAAGTTTTCATGGTAAAATATAATTGTAAAGTTTTTAGCTATAGTATAAAAAAATACTGAAATATAATAGTTTGAATGGAATTTGTTGGAACCGAATGTTTGGTTGACTGTAATGAATTTTTTTCATAATAAAATATCTTTCATTGTGTTGAAAATAAAATAATCTTGATCTCACGAGTCTTATTTAATTTTTCTAGCACGTCACAATTTCAATCGAATATTCATAACAACAGTTAATACAAATTATCAAGATAAACATGCACTTAATATTTTCATAATAGGGCAACAGCTATTCAAGTCCTTCTAGCTATCATGACACTGGTAAACAATACCGTTAATTTTTTTCTCGTGTTATTTTCTTATCTAAAAACCGGAAAATCTCAAAGAATTCACAAGTCAAAGCGTTGAATGGGTCGACGACACTAATGGCACGAACACCATGATGATTTTAGCGTTAAGACAGAAATAATAAAAAAAAGACTTTCCAAATTTGACGCGACGTTTCCTCACGTAAAAAGGTCTGTGCCATTCAAACATTAGGTCGGAATCAGATTTTAAAAGGCCTTTTACTAAAAGAAATAATCCGAAGTAGCTGAATGAAAAATTGGAGAATGATATTTACATATTCAATCAATGCTTAATTAGGCTTATGAAATAGATATTCATTTCATATAACTTTATAATTATAATTTTCACCAAAAATTATCTGAAAATTATAAAATATATTTCGATACAAGATTCGTTTGGAACTAAATACTTTCTGCTGTTATTAATTTAATATCTTAAAGTTATTTTCGGGTCCGTGGTCGAGTGTCAACGTCGTTGGCTTCGGTTGCGGAACTAACAGGTTCTACTCCAGTCCGGAATGTTTTTTTTTAATAATAATTTCTGTTCTAAGATGTGGATGTTTGTGTTGTTTAAATTTTTTCTCTCACACCTATCCAATCCTAAATACGGGATTTGGCGAAAGTGTTTAGCCAACCGTTGCTACCATAGTACCAGTGGCGGCTGGCGACAGAGTATAAGGGAGTACAAAAAAAGATTCAACTATTTTTCCGTACTACGGACAGCCAAAAAATTCATAAGACTGGCACTCCGTTGTTATTGCGAACATCTGAATTGAAAGTCCATGTTATAGAAGTATTTCAAAATCCAATGAATAGGAAAGAACTTTTTTGTACTCCCTATTACTCTGTCACCAGCCGCCACTGCATAGTATTATACTCTCTATCCCTTCAACTGACCAACAAGCAGTTCACATGAAATTCTAGTGTTGGGATAAACTTCATTTTTAGTTTATAGAAGAGTATACATTTTATAACATTGCACTCCGTTGTGTACTGGATATACCTAAACTATCGTTGTCAACCAATCAAGGAGTTCGTACAAACTGACCCACTTACACGTTACGTGTATACACAAAGCATATCAATGTAGTAAAAAGTGCAAAGTTATCAAGCATTTACTCTAAATGCAGTCAAAGTTGCGTATTTCAACATAAACTGTTGATCGAGAATTGCTTAAAAGTTAGACAGTTCAGAAAATATAAAGGCGATATATGTAAGTAGAGAATTATTGATTTGTTTATATCTCTCTACTGGGAATAATAGAAAAAATTTACGAACATTACTTTTTGAGCCTTTCGATAAAAATCTATGAATATAATAGTTTAATTATTGACCCATTTTTGAATGACTATGTAAGACTTCTATCACACGGCTACAACAATAAACATTTTGTTTTACACTTTTAACATAACAACGGTGGTTTGTTTTCCCCTTTTAAATGATTTCCTCAAAGTTATTTAAACTAAAACTAAGGCTATGTAGCTATTACTTTTTACAAGTGGCGCTATTTTCTCTGATTCGTCCATTAAAACGTACAGAGCAGGTTTCAAGCTTGGAATCACGAACCCAACAATGGCTGTCAAAATTATGATACGAAAGAATCGTGGGTAATAAAGACAGAATGTGAGCTGAAAAGGTTTTACAAAAAAACTGACGACAAGTCATTATCAACCTATCCACCCCCATTTACTTTTCACCTCGTATCTTCGGACATCCCTTTTAAAAATCCGAATTATTGGCAGAGTCAACCATTCAATAACAAGTCAAAACTAAAAAAAAAAAAAAAGTTATAATCTACATTATTTTTTTTAAAACTACATGTCCATATTATAGAAACAGAATTTGTATTAATATACGCCGGTTAAGCGCTATTCACTTAATACCATCTTATAAAATGAGATTTTAAAATACATTCATCGGTTTGCGATTTAAATAACTTTAAAAATATGTTTTTTTCATTACACACTGTACAGAAACTTTAATATACATATCTATAACCTTTCAAATTGATTAATCTCCATGCTTATCAACAACAGAATTAATCTAGACTGGCATAAATTACTTTTGTTCCTGAACAAAATATTTAATATGCGTCAGTTCAGCCGTGATCTTGAAATGCCAAAGTTTAGTGCATTACTATATTTTATACTTTCAATCCCATTTTTCCTGCTTATTTCAGTGAATAGCAGTCTAAAACCTTCAACCTAAAAGTATAAGTGCCCTAAATAAACCTGTCAGCTCTTCATCAGTCATATAAAGACTATTAATTATTTGGTCAGTTTCTAATTCGATAAATGGTCAGTAATAAATGCTTAAAACGGTCAGTAATAAATATCTAAAATGGTCAATTAAAAATAATAAATATTAAATAATAAAATAAAAATATTTTTCATATACATACCGTGTCATAAATTTGCCACTTACGACCATGTTTGATAAAATTCACAAGCGGTCAAACTAAAACTTTATTCTTTTTAAAATAACTGACCATTTAGATTAAATACTAACCGTTTTTAATAAATAACTAACCATTAAAATACATTACTGACCGTTTTATTTAATAACTGACCACATTCACACTGATACAATGACAACTGACCGTTTATAATTTTAACTGGCCATTTTGATTTTTCACTCACCATTTATTTATTTAACTGACCAAAACTTGAATTAGTTACTGACCCATTAAATCCATGCCTCATATAAATATGTTATAACAGGGTCAATTTTATTTAGTAAAGTAAAGGAAAAAGGAAAAAGTTACCATAAGGTACCTCCAAGATACATTGTCAACTGCTAATTACCTTGCTACCAATGTCTGCCAACATCATTTCGTCTTGGTAAATAAGCCAAGGTGGGGTTCCCCAGAGGCAACTATAGCACGCCTCAAAGTTCGTCCCAGCGTCTTTCCCTGGCCACTGGCGTAACTGGGAGCTGTCCATTCCGTTTCTTTTAAAGTAGCCTTACCTTCAGTATTCTACACGCGCATACATTAGTGAATATCAATGAACATTAACTATATGATTCGCTATGATAATGCAACTCTTGCATGCACCCAACAGTAAAATTGAATTGAATGTTACTCGAACTGTTTTAAGGCGGATAGAGAGATTTTTTACAGACCGTAAGCTAATTCGCAAACCGTCAAGTCTCCAGAATTACCTCAATGAATTAATCAAATATGATATAACATAAAAGATATTTTCAAGGCCACATGAGTAGAGAGTATAGAATGGGAGGTACTGTAGCTATATGTCAGTCAAATCAAAAAATTTATCAGAAATATATATTATATGATAAAAACCTTTTTTTTTTTACGCAAAATATTTCGATTACATCTGTCGCTCCCATTGTTTTAAACGACAATTCTAATCGAATGACAGCGTCATGAAATGATTTCATAGTGACGTATTATGTCAGACAATATGACATACCGATATAAAATCCCACAACATGTTACAGAAATATCACAAGATTGATACACATCACACGAAATCAATTATGTTCCAACAATCCTTATTTTTATCAATGACAGATTCTATTTTTATGAAAGAAATGAGATTTTATTTGCGGCGTTAGCCTTAATACAGAACGACAAGAACGAAATGCCTTAGGGACATTTTTAGATCTGAGCTTTAGCCAAATAAATAATGGCTTCGAAGAAAGAGGCATGTTTGCCGTTAGAATTAATATTGAATCGTCAGGGAAATGAATATTAACGAAGACTGGTTTATTAATTAACATAATTAAATCAACTGGTAAGTGTACAAAAAACGTACAAAATAAACTACTAGATTTTAAAAATAGTATAATAGTCGGTATATAAAAATACTCGACTATAAAATCTCTTTATTGGTTCTTGTTAGTAAATTACCGCCAATGAAAATTTCATCGTCTCTGGACAATTTAATGATTGACTGAGCAGAATTCCCTTTAGTAGTTCATTTTGTATACTTACACTTTTTTAATTTGTTAAAGTACCTAGCTATTTCGTTATAAATTTTTTTGCAAACAATTTTGAGCAATTCAATGAAAACTCGCATGTGAGGTAACTCGGCAACACAAAAATTATAAAATTTGAAAAAACTATCTTTATCCGTGTGGTTTGGTTTGCCGAGATTCACTTTTTATAAATATTCCCTAATAAAATGTAATTTAACAGCACGTGTTAACCTTTATGATGTAAAATCATAGGAAGTACATGTTATTGGGAGCATTATCTCTTCATTCTCGAAATCCATTAGTCGTACACTTAAAAAGTCTTGGATAATCATTTTAAAATTGATTCAGTTTTCGTCACATATGGGGTAAGCAAAAACCGACGTGAATTCCTTGAGAGCTCTTTGAAAATGGCACTGAGGTATTTTATTAAATTTGAACCACACGCGCTGTAACAACTTCTAATGGAAAATATAGCGGTGAACATTTATCTACATGACATATTAATGTGTGTAAAAATAATTTGAGCAACATTTTTACAAGTATGGTCCGATAACCGAATAGTTAACGTATTTGAACATCATCATATTCGTTTGCCAGTTGATGCTGGTTGGCTTCCGAGATGAACGTTACGGGTTAAAATCCCTGTATAAGCAGCATTTTTTCAGTCGATTTATCGATTCTGTTCGAGGAAATAGTTGTTTGTGTAGTTTAAAAATTCCTTCTCCGCCATCCTAAAGAGAGGTGGTGCGACTGAGTAACCAATAGTTTTTGTAGAAAAAAAATGTTTAGATACCTCCATTACGATGCCATATGCACTACATTAACGCGAACATGGATATTTAAAATATCTCTCTTGAAATTCAGATAATAGTGTAGTGGAAAAATGCTTTTTCTTTTTTATGTTATGCAGTGAAACTTATACATTATTGTGGTTCTTAAAAGTATTTTTTGTATAAATACGAATCAATTTGACTTTTTCTTGTAGCATTAGCAAGTTTTGAAAACTTTTTACACTAATGGCAACAGTCCATTAAAACACACATCACTTGCTAATGGCAAGCTATTTTTTGAATCGTTAAATGTTACGTGCAGCAGACTCGCTCCGTATATATATATAACATAAATAGCCTCGAATTTCACGCATCACCCAAATCTGTTCGATTATCATGTGCCTGTGGAAAGGTGTCATTATTAATAATGCCACTACTCCTATTAGTTACCTGTTATATAACGTACATACAATGTTGTGATTTTGAACCATTTAACAAACTTCATCTTTATTCTTCCATTCTCGATTTGATGAGATTTAATTAGACAGCTCTGTTATTCAACAACAGGAATAGTTCTATATTTAAAATTTATTTCCATGTCAGTAACCGTTGAAACAATGAAAAATGTTCCTTTTTCAAAATGCAGAACAAATTGTTATTAAAGTTAATTTGAATAATTCCATACTTCTAAAGGTGGAAATAGCAATATTACAAATTAAACGTTTTCAATGAGAATTTGACATTTGGCCATTTTCAAACGCAAGACTATACTAGGCGGATTTTCACTCGTTTGTATGAAAAGACATATTTTCTAGAAGAACAAGACAATAACCCAATGTATACTCCCTGACAATAGTCCAGTTTATGTTTGAAACTTTTTTTTAAATTGAGTCCTAATAAATATGTTTACTCATTCATGGATGTAGTATCTACTATACGTGATGTATGATTTAACTGTGTTATTTTGAATAAATGAAATATTTCTAGTTTTACCATTTATCACTGTTACAATATTTGTTTAGCATCGCGATAATTAATCTACGACCACGTGCACGTGCAAAAACTTAGCAAACTATTTTTCTCGGTCCTCATTTAAAGAGTTTCCCAAGTTTTACTACTAAAGTTAAACTGACAGCGAGCGCAATCATAACTCATATTCCGTTGCTTCTGTTTGGCGCCTTGAATTGCTTTCCCAATAATGAAATCATTGGCACCTTACAAATTACATTATTCAAGTCCAATTATTGATAGGTATGAATTATTATACTCCAGAAAGTTTCTATAAATCTTCTATTACATGATGTACCACAGAAAAGCGAAATTAATAAACAACGCCACTTGCCACGAAAGTATTTCTCTTTTGTTTCTGACATTATGAATTTGCGTGCGTAATCTTAATTAATTCGCTTATATTGAGGGTTTAATTTAAAAAACGCTTTTGGCACGATCACTTTATGCTAACATTTCATTATATTATTTAAAAAAAAAAACGCTTGGCTGAGTCACTCAATTGTCTTAAAAATAACTGTACTGCATTTGTTGTGTGGTAACGAAAATTAATATGTCTGAATACTGCATGTTTAATTACATATTTTTTGGATCAGGATTTTTTTATACTTAAAATCACGTTACCACGTAAAAATAAGGTCACGTATTTATTTTAAATAGAATTTAATTATTTTTAAAAAAATAACTGAAGGTGGTTTTTTTGGTATTTTGTGAACATTACGTCACGGGATGAAAAAAGTTATAAATTTTCACTTTTTTAAAGTCATAAATAATAAATACATTGTGACAGAAAGTTAATAGTACACACTGTATTGGTCACAAAAACTAAAAATATTTTGTCATTTACCATTTTATTCTGGAAAATTTTCCTACTGTAAAGTCAATTTTTTCAACGTTCACCTGCCGGTATTCTTACTTTACGTTAAATACCACTGCTCTTAACCATCTTTATCGCGCAATTCATTATACATTTTTGATTATTCATGATGCAATGGTAAATATGCTTTTTAAATACTAACCGAACGACGATCATAACGTTAATCCAACAAAGAGTTTTATATATTAAATATAAATAATGTCTTATAATCTTTTTAATAGTTGCGCAAAGTTTGTGTAGTAAATAAATTAGACTGTAATTTATCCCAGGGAGCCAGCCGTACGTGCTTTACCTTTATGAGGATTATGCGTCAAGATTAAATAATTGAAAATTGTGCATAATTTATGTACTTATACTATGCGCAGCTGTAACTTTATAGAATGGATCATTATCCTAATCCTGGAAAGAGGAAACCGAGTTTTGCACCTGTGATCAGTTACACTGTGTACGTACCTATTGTATGAGAATATAAAATTTCTTGGCAATTTTCAACGGAGAGAAATTTTTACCGATATCTTGCCGCTATGAGTATTAATATCAGTGTGTTGGCTATGTTACATATTATATTATATTTTACAGATAATGAAGCGTAGTCAAAAGTAATTGAAATCATAAAATAATAATGATAAATATTAGATATCTAATTAAAATCGGGTGCGTGGTCGAGTTTCAACGTCGTTTGCATCGGTTGAGGAGCTCGTGGGCTTGAGGCTTAAAAACACGATATAAAAAGTGTTTTCACCAGTTTTTAAATTTTATTTTGTGATCAAAACGATTTATTATTAAGTTTGAATCCAAGCAATACTCATTTTACTGTCAAAGAGGTATCAAGCACAAAAACATGAACACAAAATGCAGCATAAAACAAAATAAATAGATATTTTCAACGGGTTTTTTTAACGATGATTAAACGTAAATTAGACACTTTTATTTCCTTTTTAGAAGTGGTAAGGATACAGTAAAAACCCCTTAAAAATATAAGCTCTATATTTAAGAAAATTTAAGGCGTTACCACTCTACTACGGTCCTGTGTGGTTGTATTTTAAGAAAAACCGTCCGCAGTTTTCATCTGCGAAAACGCTTGATATTCTTTTACTAGGATATTTTCACCAGCTTACGGACCCAAAGTTTTGAGAATAAATACACACAGTGAAAATAAAATTTATTAAAAATTTCTAAAATATGTATTTTTTTCTAACGGCGCTGATGTTTTGATAAGAAATAAATGTTTCGAAAACAAATATAATTTACAATAGAGATGATGCATAAAATTAAATTTGGTCTTGATAATAGTTTTTGTATGTACAGTTCTATTTAAATATTAATTCAGATGTTTGATTCCAAAGATAAAGTTGTGAAATCGCGGGTTCAAAGAAAGATAGCAAGATTGTAATCACTTATTTTGATTAATAAAATGAACAAATGAAATATTTACCTTAAATTAAATGCCTTTTCAAATCGAAGCAATTTCATGAAGTATCTTATAAAGAAAGAAAAATATATGCTCAATCACCGGATGGGAAAGTATACTTTTTGCAAGTTTCAATTTCATATGTTTGTTTCTGGCGTGATATAATACGAAAACACATTGAATCTAATAATAAAGCTTTCGCTAAAATGAACATTCTCTTGGTTGTTTGTTAAAAGTTACAAGATAAGTAACTTTCAAGATTAAAAAACCCTTTTCCGCCGATAAGAGGCAATTTGAATTTGAGAGGGCTCAGAAATTGGATTATATAAAAATCAATTCGCAAAGGATGGCAAATAGAGCCACTATTAAATGAGCTTCAAAACTGTTATCAAACAGCGGGCGCTTAAATTCAATTATCGTCACAGGGTGCAAGCGACTGGGGAGCGTAGCGGAAAACTATTTTCCAACTTGCCGCGAGTTTTCAGCCACCAGCAAATAAATAATGAAGTTGGAAGGATGGCGACAGCGCCACTTCGGCAAATTGAAAAACAAATATCACGCTGCTCGTCATAATATTCTTTTTTATTCGTCATAATAGTATTTTAAAAATATTCTTCGTCATAATAAGACAGTACGTAAAATATTTTTTTATTTTATAAAATAATAATAATTTTATCCCGTATATATGAGGTCAACTTTTAGTATACATTTAAAGGTGAACGCTCTCAACGAGGAATCTTTGACAATACTGTCGATGAGCAAAACCGGATCCGATGTTCACAAAATTTTCAGAATCAGTTCAATTAATTGTAACTCATTTATTTAGAAAGGGAGCGATAAAGTTTTTTCTGTATCTGGATGTTGTCCGTCCTATCTTTTCTTTGATATGACAATTATATAAGGATGGTGCAATAAAATGATTATTACTTAACCTAACGCTCTCACTGCGCTCCATTTCCATTTAACCATTCGGTGACTACAAATGACTGCAAATAACCATACTTTTCACAACATAATTATTGAAAACGTCAGAAAAAATGATATGAAATAAATATACTGCTGAATTATTTATCTAAATTCAAGACATGTTCATAACAATGTATATTTTAGAAGTCAAAATTATTTGTATCTGACACCATTTAATGCATAAATTACTAGATAACAAAAGTAATACGTATGATCCAAATCGGAAGCGGCATGGTCTAAAAATATAACGTGACAAGACGAGTGACGTTAAAGACCGTACTATAGAGTTTTATATTCCGCGACATTTACTAAATATTATATCATTTGTCGGAATCGGTATCTTTCCGCGTTCAAGAGATTCAATTTCACCTAATGGATGATTTTATTGTCGCCGAGCTTCATGCACAATGAAGCTTTCATCAATGGATATCAACGCAACACAATATAGCTATCTTCGACTAGAAAAAACTTTCAAGCTCTCACAAGATATTATCTTGTATTTCCTTACCACATACGTCACATACAATGGAAACTATACTTTTTCATATGTATATAGTGTCCCAAAGTGTCCCAAAAACATATATCACCTCGGAAGCAGAAAAGGATCAAGGTACAAGGTGACTGAATTTTGATTTCAGCTCGTTATATTCGAACTTTTCACAAATGCTTAGCACCTGATAACCCACACAATATTTTTCATTCTAATGCGTTTGGAGAGCTCGAATTATCAGTGAATTTTGTAAAAACGATTGCGAATTATCTTTTAATGAAAAATTTTAAGATTAAGTAAAAATACAATTTAGGAAAGAAAGAATTTGCATTCTTAAAAAAGCATAAGCTAACAATAAAGATTTCAATAAGAAATCTAGTCTATAGATTCTATTTTATTTTGAAAATAAATTTGGTGTCATGAAATACTGACTGAATAATAATTCAAAGTGTATACAATGTTTTTGGGGCATCTTTGAATAAAGATTTATTAAATTCTAATACAATGTTACATTGTTTATGCTTTCCATTGTCTTGTATATAATATCATGCAATTAAGATACTCTGAAAAACAGTAATATCCTATATCAATTCTTAGAGAAGTAATTAAGATACTTTTGAGGAAATCATTAATTATATTTATTGAATTTATTGTATAGTTACAAACACTGATAAGAAAACTACACAGTCGTTTACGAAGCGCCGGCCTGCACTGTGTAAAGATTGTACATAACTCCGTAAAATACACTATACCAAAAGCGTAAAACGGGCGGATTTTTTTTATGAGCGTAGTATTTAAAAAAATCCACGTAATAAAGTATGATTATATCGCCCAACAACACATTATCACCCAATTGCGTTAATAATAAAGGTTTGAAAATATATACTCATAAAATATTAGAATATTCAATATAATCACGTTTAAGCTAGTAACCGTCACTTCTTGGTAGAATGGCATTATTTGAAATGAACAAAACACAATTTATAGTAGGTAATAAATACTTCACATATATTTTGATCAGTTAACAATGCTCACGATGAGCGAAAATCTACTGATCATTATCAGAATATATGTGGAAATAGTATTTAAAAATGTTTATTATTTACACAAAATATTCAGCGAAGTTATACCATTCTGGATATTACTTGGAATGTAAACAATTGCTTCATATAAAACATTGTCACTATTTTTACCTGGCCAAAGTACCGTGTAAAAAAAGATTTATTCAGATTTCAACACCTAAGATGTCAACTTCGCAATTGATGAATTGATGTAATAAAAAGCATTCTTGTCAAAGTAAAAAACAATTTATTTCAAAAAAAATAATATTTATTGTCACTATTTTTACCTGGCCAAATTACCGTGTAAAAAAAATATATTTGTTATTCAGATTTCAACAGAACTAGTTCTAAAATACTAGTTCTGACGAAGGCGTAAGCCGAAATAGATGTAATAAAAAGCATTCTTTTAATAAATTTATAGTAGTTTCTTTATTTCGACCATTGCTATATTTCCTCATTACTTAACATAGTGGTGAATCACAATTTTATTTTGTTGACATTTTCTATGTATGTTTTACACAAAAGTGAAGCTTATAATTCGGTTTAAAATTGCTCATATTATGTACGACGATATAATTTTATTGCTGTGCTAGTCTATCCATGTTTATATTATACTGTATAAACAGGCCCAAAATTATTCTGACGAAGGCGTAAGCCGAAATAGCTATCAAAAAATATATAAAATAATTTATGTAGAATTAAAATACATTGTTATTTTTCTTTCCGTATCAAAAAATAACAGTTGAGAGCTTTGTCAACACTGCGCATTCGTGATATCTATTAGAACCAATAAAGTGGCAAATGGCAAAAGTATTCCTATCATTTCATAATGGTTAACATTTTTTTATGATTTACTATAGACGTCTTTGTTATTTGAACTGATAACCCAAGGCTTCCATCATAACAATCTTCAATTAAATTTGTTCGTATCAAAACATTAATAAATACATACGTGAACGATACATTAATACTAACACATACATACATGAACGATACAATAATATAAAAAAAGCAATCGTGAGGCGTGTTTTTGATTTTATTCAATTTTCTCTTCTTTAAATTTTGCAATCTGTGATGTTTATATTCAAAAATTACACAAAACTTATTTCTTTAAAAACCTCTTTTCGTCTGAAATAATATAATGTGCTTAAAAATATCTTTTCAAAGATGGTAATTTAATTTTTACACGGCTTGTCATAAAAGACAGTAGGTACCTTTCACGAAATTCTACCGTTAAAGGTTTACGGCGTTTCAGATGACGAAAGTCAACTAATTAAGAAATTCAAGGATTGCCATTTGAATTATGTTTATTAGGGGGGAATCAATTCAAAATATTGTTAAAATAAAGGTTAGAAACGTTTCTAATACCGAGTATAAACTTAAGCACTAATTTCATTTTATATAATATATTTAAAAAGTTCACAGTTTGTTTTACTAATTCCACACTTTTTTACAGTATATATTCAGGATAAGTTTCACTCGGTGATTGGGATGTAATAAATTGTCTTAGCAAGTGTATATTGTGTTTCTTTACTATTATTATAATCCTAGAAAAGAGACTTATGAATAATTTATATTGAATACCAAAAATATACAACTGACCAGAATAGATACAGTAGTATAAATAACTGCTACAAATTTATATTAGTATAATGGTTGCAGACAAGTCGTATGGATTATTAATTGCTGGTAATAAATTATGATACGTTAACTGCGCTTACAGGTTGGTAGTACTGAATTTATCTGTCTTTTATATTATCTTTGATACTGTTGAGAATTCTACAATGCCTGCTCGATGCACGCTTGTCGTCATATAATACGGAAAAATAAATTATTTTTGGATAGAAAATTATTTTTTAATGAAAATATATCAATTTATTTCGGAGTCATTAAATAATACATGGAAGTAGGTCAAAAATGACAGGTTGTCAAGTCTAACCTAAAAAAAATGCAGATTACCCAAATCCAAAAATTGTGTACAAAGAATATTTTTTTCATGTTTCAAGACAAAGAAGGTAGAAAAACCTTCTTATTTTCTTGTAAATTAGCTTTAAAAAAATTAATAACCCAATTTTTAGTAATAAAATATATATACAAAGGAACATTGAAAAAAGTATGCATAGTGAATTATAAATTGGAATATGAAAACCATATCCATTCATGAAAATAAAAAAACTTTCATGAATGGATATGGTTTTCATATTCCATGGAGGAGACATAATCATGGTACCAAAACTACTACTAAAACTAAAGATAACAGCTTCCGTTCGCAATGAGGATCATATCGACTTCTAATGGAGCATGACGTTATTGTGATTTCTTTACGAGAACCGATATTTTAATTTAGCCGACCTCTTTGATATAAAATAAGTATTTAATGAGCAGGGTATGAAAGTAAGTAATTTTCAGTATTAAAATATCTCTCACAAAAGTTATTTTAGCTGTCTCAATAAGAAGCTAAGCAAATTGACAAAATATTAAATGATTAAATCAATTTCCATACCAAATAAATATAAAATATCAAACTACCATTTATAATGAATAAAAACATTTGACAAAAGTGTACGCGTGACGCAGCTTACCGGTAGATAATATCATTTTATTTCGTATTCAATAATATATTACCAATAATTTGTATTCAGTATTATTTTTATGATCCTATTATTATAAATCGGTGAAAATTTTATTTAAGAAAAATAACTGCCTGCCCTTAGTTTTGGTTAATTATAAATAATCCGGCTTTGGCAATTTTACGGTATAGCACTCTATTAATTCTTGATAAAAATTTAGACTTAAATATTTCAATATTATCAAATGAATTGTAAGTCAATTCACTGTCAATAATTGGTGAAAAGGCATTATAATAAAAATAATAATACATTTTTAGTATTTTATCCACATAAAATTTATTGATCAGGACCGGTTTCGCTCATGGCGAGTATTGTCAACTGATAATCATCCTGATCAATAAATTTTATGTGGAAAAAGTACTAAAAATGTATTATTATTTTAATATAAAATGAATTGTTTGTGATCAAACATTTCCGGCTATCTTTCAATTGTAGAGTTTATCGAATAAGACGTCATGTTTCCCGCAAAAAAATAATCGTTTATTTTATCTTAGTGAGAAACTTTTTCGGAGCATACTTAAAGTCAGGATAAGGACTCAAATAGTCCCAGAAACATTAATTTATACCAAGATCCTTATGTATCACTTTAAATGATCCCTACTAAGAACTGTCTCGTTTGATCTATGCTAGAACTTTCACTCTAAAAAGTTTAGCTCGGCCTAGATCATCATTTACAAAGTCAATTATCCGTGTAACTAAGTAAGGTAAGAAAATAGAAAACTAATAGCGAACTATTTTTACAAGAAAATGTGACCTGCAGACGTTAGTTCTTCAAATGGAAGAAATAATCTTATTACGATATTATTCTTTGATTAAATCAACAACGCGCAGTAGAACTCCATTATAATACGGAAAGAAAAATAGCTAAATGTATTTTAATTCTACATAAATTATTTTATATATTTGTTGAATTCGTTTATAAAGTTCATTATAATCACTGTCATGTATTTTGTAAAGATTTTCTGACTAGTCTTAAGCTAATATGTATATAAATAACTTTATAGTCAGACTTTCATTTCAAATACCAGTACCATGTATTATATATGATTACTTTAACGTAGTGAATAAATGTAATTTAACTTATATTGTTTTATGAACAAGAAGTGATATAAATCAATTTATACCCAATATACAATAAAAAGTGCTATAAATTACTGATTGAATTAAAGTACGATATGTTAATTCAAACACCACGTTTCACAAAACAGTAGCTAAAAATTAACGATATGTCCATTTAAATCTCTTTCTGTTGGAGAGCACGATCAACTGAACTGTTACCGACGTCACACATGAAAAGAATTTAAATAAGTTTGATTTATTTTTTGGTCTGAAAATGGTAATGGTAGATAAAACAATAATTTAGGTATTTTAGAGTCGTGTGAAAGCACTTAAAATCTGCAATTTCTAAGTGCATCTATTTTAAATTGTTTAGGTTTATTGTTTGTTAATGGTTTTTTTTTAACAGAGGTGAGCTATTAATTGAGATCTGATCGTTAAGAATTTCATTGGACTGATTATACCTATTAATTTCAAGCTGTTCCAATGCATTCAGTTTGAGGCCCTTATTGCAGGAATGTAAACGAATCGGGACCGAATTCGGATTATGTGCTAATTCTATAAGGTGATTTGCATATTGTGAATCAGTTTTCCATTGTTAAAGGATCTAACATGTTCGTTTGCGCGAATGATTATCTTCCTACCGGTCTGTCCGACATATACTAAATCACATGTACCGCAAGTCATCTTATATATACCGCTTCTATCAAGTTTATTAATCCTGTCTTTACTATTTTTTAAGATGTGTACCTAAGTTATTATTAACTTTAAATGCTACATTTACTGAATTTTTAATCTCGTGGTGAATTTTTTCACTAATACTCCCTAAGTAGTTAATTGATTTAAAGAAGCGGTTTTCTTGTATTAAGTTAGGGTAAATAAGTTTTCTAGCTAGTTTTAAACGTTTTTTTATATAATAAGTTTGTTATCACCTTTTTTCTCATAGCCATTATTACGCGCAATTTGTTCTATAGTATGTAATTCGTTATAATAATCTATCTGATTCATCGGTACAGCCAGTAATCTGTGTATCATTGCATTGTATGCAGATAGTTTAATTTGCCAAGGGTGAAGTGATTTGGAATGAATAGTAGTATCACAGAAGGTTGGTTTTCTAAAGATTTTAAATTTATGTTGATTTTCTATTCTAGTGATGGTTAAATCTAGAAAGTTAATGCAGTGGTCTACCTCTATCTCTAGTGTAAATTTAATTTTTTTTTTTTTTTTTTAATTTTATTTTTAAATTTAAATTTAAATTTAGATTTTAAATTTAAAATCTTTAGAAAACCAACCTTCTGTGATACTACTATTCATTCCAAATCACTTCACCCTTGGCAAATTAAACTATCTGCATACAATGCAATGATACACAGATTACTGGCTGTACCGATGAATCAGATAGATTATTATAACGAATTACATACTATAGAACAAATTGCGCGTAATAATGGCTATGAGAAAAAGGTGATAACAAACTTATTATATAAAAAAACGTTTAAAACTAGCTAGAAAACTTATTTACCCTAACTTAATACAAGAAAACCGCTTCTTTAAATCAATTAACTACTTAGGGAGTAATAGTGAAAAATTCACCACGAGATTAAAAATTCAGTAAATGTAGCATTTAAAGTTAATAATAACTTAGGTACACATCTTAAAAAATAGTAAAGACAGGATTAATAAACTTGATAGAAGCGGTATATATAAGATGACTTGCGGTACATGTGATTTAGTATATGTCGGACAGACCGGTAGGAAGATAATCA
This sequence comes from Himalopsyche kuldschensis, assembly GCA_028554975.1. Taxonomy (NCBI): domain Eukaryota; kingdom Metazoa; phylum Arthropoda; class Insecta; order Trichoptera; family Rhyacophilidae; genus Himalopsyche; species Himalopsyche kuldschensis. The sequence continues at coordinate 22,308,354 of JAHFWI010000003.1, forward strand.
TTCGCGCAAACGAACATGTTAGATCCTTTAACAATGGAAAAACTGATTCACAATATGCAAATCACCTTATAGAATTAGCACATAATCCGAATTCGGTCCCGATTCGTTTACATTCCTGCAATAAGGGCCTCAAACTGAATGCATTGGAACAGCTTGAAATTAATAGGTATAATCAGTCCAATGAAATTCTTAACGATCAGATCTCAATTAATAGCTCACCCTGTTAAAACCATTAACAAAACAATAAACCTAAAACAATTTAAAATAGATGCACTTAGAAATTGCAGATTTTAAGTGCTTTCACACGATCCCCTAAAATACCTAAATTATTGTTTCCCACCATTACTTTAGACCAATAAATCAAACTTATTTAAATTCTTTCATGTGACGTCGGTATGGTTTCAACAGAAAGAGATTATGTAGGAGGCACCCTGTCTAGCAAAGGGTATATAAGCTATCTCTAATACACGTTTTAAACATAGTTCTGACGAAGGCGTAAGCCGAAATAGCTATCAACAAATATATAAAATAATTTATGTAGAATTAAAATACATTGCTATTTTTCTTTCCGTATTAATCTTATTACGATATTATTCTTTGATTAAATCAACAACGCGACATATCATACAAACAACTTTTTACTAACGTAATAATATTATTTTGTAAATCTATCTTACGAAAACCTTATTTTATTGCTTCAATAAATAAACACTTTGTTAACGTAAGCAATAACACAAATTACGTTTCGAAGAGTTCGTATTCTAAATAAAAACAGAATTTATATAAAAAAAACCTTTTTTTGATGCGAAGAGTTCGCTCATTTTAGATCAATTTTAGCGCTAAATAATATAGTCTCAGTATTTACGAATAAAATGTTTTATACACATATAGCCTAGCTGGAATTCGTTTATAAAGTTCATTATAATCACTGTTTGCTGTATGTATTTTGTAAAAGATTTTTCTGACTAGTCTTAAGCTAATATGTATATAAATAACTTTATAGTCAGACTTTCATTTCAAATATGTCACCCAGTACCATGTATTATATATGATTACTTTAACGTAGTGAATAAATGTAATTTAACATATATTGTTTTATGAACAAGAAGTGATATAAATCAATTCCGTTAATATGCCAAATGAATATTTATACCCAATATACAATAAAAAAGTGCTATAAATTACTGATTGAATTAAAGTACGATATGGTATTAATTTACATATTAATTCAAAACACCACGTTTCACAAAACAGTAGCTAAAAATTAACGATATGTCCATTTAAATAATCAACATTTGCAATCTTAATAAAAATAATTACACATTTTGAGTACTTATTCAAGATTAAATTTATTGGATCACGGCCGGTTTCGCTAATGGCGAGCACGATCAACTGAACTGTTGATCTGCTGATCTGTTGATTTATCAAATGGAAATATAGTAATATATAATAAATAAATTAGATATTATTTTTTTTACATTGAAATTGATGGATATTACCGATAGATAAAACACATTGCCATATATATATTATTTAAAATCAAATAAATATGGACAAATATTTTTAAGTATAAAAACTACTGATAATCAGTTGATAATGCTCACCATGAGAGAATCCGGACCTGATCTAATAAATCCAATTTAATGTGGAATAAGTACTAAAAAATGTGTTATTATTTTTATTATAATGCCATTTCACCAAGTATTGACAGTGAACACCTTAAAAGTCCAATCATGCTCAAAATATTACTCTAATGGTTAATATTCCCGATAAATAGCTGATGGTCTTTAATAATCAATCTTAAAAGACCTTCGACAACAAATGAATATGTACGCCAGAAACTCTCTTCGCTTATTGTCAATATTGTTTTTGTATCACAGTCAGGTACATCTCATCAGGGTCAAGTATTGTTTTTATGTGTATGACAAAATAGCTTTTCGCTTTGCCGTAATATGACTCATATGACATAATTTCCTTGTAAGCTCATTTTTATTGCGGAGAAAATCAAGCGGTGCGTAATCGTGATCCTCGTAAAATGTAACTTTTATATCAAAGCTTCTAATATTTTTTACACGTCGCGTAGTAAAAAATAAATTTCATCCCGACTGTGAGTCGGCACGTAAAAAAAGTGAATACTGTTTGATCCATGTAAAGAGAGTAATACATCTTTGATCACAGTTTAAACAAAAAAAAGTAACGGTTAAAACGTCACGAAATTTAGAAAATTTGAATTATTTATTTATTTAAGAAAATACAAATCATGGTATTACAGCTGACGCCAATGCGCGATATATTTAGATTTATTTATATAAATATATACATACATACCTGTTGGTCAATCAAATCACATTGGAAATTTTAAAAGAAGTCAACCGAGTGAGTTCCAACAAAATCATCTTTTGTTCATAAAAAATAATATTCTTCTGAACTCACTCACGTCAATATGGAAGATGTAGACATCTGAAGCAATGCCGTTTAAAATTGTTTAACTTTTCCTAGTGGTATCCTCATTGGCAGACTGGTTCTACGCCTTGGAAGAACAAACAACTCATGTTCACGATATCTTATATTATCTTATTACATATACCAGCGCGGTCAAATTTTACACCACATATTAAAAACTTAACTAAAACAATAATTATTTCACTTACGTCAGTCAAAATTTCTAGTTAGAAGAGACAAAAATATATTGTAAATTATGATTTATTGTCGTCTGTTAGCATCTTACCACTAACTGGTCCTTGGTATTTGGTCAAACAAATGGTTGATGGACATTGACAGATGCATTATTTATCATTTTATAAGCTTAGATAGTTTACAAGGGCATATGTATATTTTGATAAAGTTATAAGTCAAAGCAGTTTGATTTTTTCACTTTTAATGTGTAAACCGTCAATTCGTGGAGGAAATGCATTAAACATTTTTATATAAATGAAACTTTATCATAAATAATAAGTACACATATTTTATAAATCCGGACCAGTTTCACTCATTGCAAGTATTATCAATCAGTCGTAATGAGCAAAACGTGGTACAAAAAAAAATGTTTTTTTTTTTTAAAAAGAGTTTTTCTTCATTGATAATATACGATGGTAAAATACTAATAAACGAATAAAACATTTCGCCTTACTTACAACATAATTTATGTACATCATAGAAAGATTCGGACCGGGTACGCTCCTCGCAATCTGATTTTTATAAAAGTTGTGAAAATAAGAACGAAAAATAGTGTTTTTTTTTATTGTATCAAGCATAATTACAAAAAATTGACAGTCAACATCGTAAAAAAGGTATATTATAAATTTACTTACTTTGCCTATAATCAAAACACTAGCAACAATCACAAATCTAGCAGCTAGTTCTTAAGATATGATTGTTCAATAAACAAACAAATAAACGTTATTATTTCTTAATATTTTATGACATTAATATAATCATATGTTAATCTCAACTATATCATCGCTTTATATCTGTTGTTTCTTCTTAACTTGTATTAGAAAAAAATGGTCGATAAAACAAACGCAAACATAAATCAAAGCTCAACACTTGTCAATCATAATATAAACCCATAAAACAGTGGGGGGATTCTCGAAGCGCGGCCGCGGCATCTGCTAATGTAAAATCCAAGTTAGTTTTTTTGGCTAGTTCGTGAGAGTTAGCTCGGTTAAATTAAAATGTTGACCTTCTCTGGCTTGGGGGTGGTCCCAATCACGACGGCACAGGGGTAATAACGCTGTGGCCGCCTAAAAAGCCTGATTAAATTAATTGAAATGCACCGAAATGAAGCTCGCATTAAAAAAACAACAAAAAAGCAATATCATCAATGCGGGAATTCCGGCACTCTAAAATGGATATGTTATTGTCTTCTTCATGAATTTCAATAGGCTTGGGAAAATATATTTTATGCGAAGGTATTTTTAAATCTTATTTAATTAATTAACTGCATGTTTTAGATATTTAGATGATCAACTCATCCCAATCGCTCCCTTATTTATTTAAACATGTTGCATAAAATATCAGTCAATAATATCACGCATATAATTTTAATAAATATTTATTAAAACAACTAGCAACAGCTGTACGTAAATAAAATTTTAGACAGATATTAATTAAAAAAAAAAAAAAACAATGTAATGTAGTTTCCCAAATATATGATCATCTGTGTAAATAGATTTTGATGGATTCGGTGGTACTATTTATATAATTTCATGTTTTAAATTAAAATTGATAACCTTGTTATTCTCCTGAATGTGTTGTTATTTGTGGCACGTTGCTTATATATTAATTACTATGAGCTGATTATAATTATAAGAATCAATTGTTTAATTGATTTCTGTATAAAAAATATACATATGGTATTTTTCCCATGAACTTATGTTATATAGTAAAATTTTCGACAAAATTAGTGCCCTTAATAATTTATACATAACAACCGGTATACGTGGTGTTTTAATTGCGCCATGATCACGATCACTAAAAATATTTGGCAACAGTCAGGACGATGAAATAAATAAAACATACGTAGTGGTCGTATTTTTACAATGATTTGGCTGAGCTTTGAGTTTTAACGTTTTAATATATGGTTATGTGTATATTAGTTATCAGCCAATAAAACTCAAACAGCACATTAGTCGGCATAATAGACAGCAAAGACTTTTAGAAACCCTTTCATGTTGAAAGAATACTAATTGTTAGCTTTAAAGACTATAAACAAAGAAAATTAGCACTCTATATGGGCAATTTATTTATTATTCAGCGAAAGTGCAGCAGGCAGGTAATGTAACCAACAAGGAGAAGCAGCTTCATTAATACATATGGCATGTGTAATAAAATCCTGTCGGGTCAATTCGACGTTAAACTATTTTGTACAACCAACATTAACCTAATTGAACACGGCTTTATTTAAATGGTCAAAGCATATATGTACGTTTTAATTTACAGTGCTGTCTACTTTAATGATTTTTATTAGTTCAATTATTGCAAACCGTAAAAATTTACTCATTGAAATCGTTCCAAATGTACAAAATTTGTCAAAAATATGTATTACAATATTTTAGAATGATTTTTTAACGTTTAGCGTAGAATTATTTTAAGCTTCCCCGACTTGACGTAAATTGTCATAGCATGCATGTTAATATGTATACAAAATTCTTAGTCATTTATATTATTTGCGACATACATTTCGCTCAACTGTTTTTATCCGATATCGAACACCAAAACAAATTTTTCATTGAATTGCATTTATTCATTGAAAAAAACTTTATAATCTCAATAAAATTCAGCCTACAAATACAATAACCTAATATCGTATTATAATTTTTGTATGTCAATGTGTCGACTGTTTTTTGCGTCAAAAGTTGGCGGGGAAACTATCAAAGCTTTATATATATATATTTATTAATGTAAAATTGAACCAGTGGAATAAATAACTTTTCACTACCATGCATTAATTTAAAGAATTTTATTGCGAGGGTTAAACTTCCCTGATAATAAGATAACCCGCGTATCTTTTTGGATGGTATTTGTAAACATAGAATTAGGCATTTTATGTGGGGAATTGGTCATAATTCATAGTAATTAGACTTCTCTGGTATGCGTCCAACTTCTTGTTCACAACTCCATAAAAAAATCTTAGAAATGTGCTGCGATACTGCCTGCATAATTTTATCAAATTACTTTGGAATCTGTCGTTTTTGTTTAAGCTTTGAATAGATTTCTTGTGTGTTTTTCAACAGTAGAATATTTCGTGGAGTGCTGTTTTAATAAAACCAAAAAGAGCAGCCCGCATTTGTCATTGTCAATTCAGAGTGAAATAACTAAACATTTTTCTGACATACGTTTGTAAATTTTATTATAGATCTGAATTCTTAAGAGGCTGACATTTCTGTCCGTATAAGCGTAAACAAAATAATTTCACATATTTTTTTTGCCGGTGGATGCAAATATTATCGAACCAATGGGAAGAAAATAAAGGACTCTCATTTGATACCTTCTCGATTTTCAATAAGAAGTCTTTGTAGAGCTCTATTTTTTTAAATATAGAACAAATTTATTTCTTTTCTCAATTGTTTCTGTCTTTTAATTGACTAATTTTCTTCTTGAATTGTAATGTACAAAACCATACTTACACTTTCGTATGTATTTATGGTTTGAGTATTCGATATTCCAATAATTTATTTCACGGATATTTGGAAACCCTAGCCGACATAGATATAAATGATCGTTGAATTGGTACAACATAAGTCTTACGAATTCCATGTTGCGACAAAGGTTTACAGATCATCGAACCAAGTAAACCATAATATTTCTTTATCGATGTTTTAAGAACAACACACTTTTATCGGCCATTAAGTTTAACGTATCGAAATAAGAACCCCTGGGTTCCTTCCGACTTATATTGTAGCATGAAAATCTTTTTACCAAGGCGTTACAGCATTAAACCCCAATTTTATTTTATTGCTGTACCTTCTCATTTTGTCATTTATAGGTCGTTCAAGGTATTGTATTTTGTAATTTTTAATATTTATCGTAAAAATTCAGCACATGTACCTACGTAAATATTCGTCATAAATACGAGTCTGTTGTCTTTCAACTGAAACATCGCTAATTTGATACAACAACATTTTTTAGCCTATTTTTAAATAAAATTCTACAAAGGACGTTGGTATTTTTATTTTAAAACGGTAAAGCACACGAATGAAAAAGGATTTCATAAAACTTTATTTGTTAATTTAAATTCAACCGATACAACCTTTTCACTGTATATATTAAATGTTCTAAGATGTATAGGTTGTAATAATTAAACATTTTCAAAACCCCTTCATTTTTTGAATGTTATGTTTTTGTGAAAAATAATTGTACTGTCTGTGTATTCTTAATAACAAATAACTTCGTTTAATCGATGTTTAGAACGGCATGCTAATGTTTTTTTCATTTAATCTCGCGTAATACTTTTACTTATAGATGTAACAATCGTAATAAAGCACTGGAATCCTCGCAACTATCAAATTGTTCGCAGACAACGGGTTGCTTACAACTTCTCTAAATGGTAAATGCTGAATGCCTAATATTACTTTTTCATACATAATCATTCAATTCTACCGTTTTTAAAACATTCTCAGTGAATTGTTCTCTCAAACGGTCCACCGCACAATATTTTTTCAGGTTTATTCAAAAACGAAATCATAAAATTACAGGTAATTCTTGATACTCCGTTTTTAAGGACCAATAAAAATATATCGTATCAATATCGTAGTGTAAGTGGACCACACAAATGTCTAAGGTTGACTGAATGAGACCATTAATAAGAATTCTCTGATACTCTCCCAAGGTAACTCTCCTGGTCTGAACTATCAAACAAGGTTTACAACCACTGATGTTTCGGGACAAGAATAAAAGAGTGATTAATTTTGTTTGTGTACACACGTTAAAAAGACGAATCGAATAAAAATATCAAACATGTCACAGAAAACTCTGAATTATCAATGTTAATAAAAAAAATATATCAAGGAACGATCACTGTATTTTATGACCTAGTCAAACTTTAGACTGAGTATATAATATTTGCAGACGATGTCGAAAACAGCCGACGGTGTAGCTCACATAATCTTTTTTTCTTTACAGATTTAATCAATTTTGAAACAATGGATAAAAGCTATACAAGGCTTTTAAATTTGAACCCTAGCCTTAGCTTTGTATTGATTTTTTTTTTGAAATTGTTTATAGCTTACTGCTTAGAATTTCCCAAAGAGACGGATTGGCCGAAACGGTTCAGAAGAATAGCTTCTGCATTCACCGAAGCTCTCGCAATTTATTTATTTGGTGAAAAATAATTAATAAAACCGATAAATTGAAAGCATCTTCTGAACAAGAATGTGTAAAAACATCGAAAGAAATGTGTATTTTGAAAGAAGGCGTTGAAACTTTTTTAACTTCTGAAAATGAATCGTATATTAATAAGCATTGACTAGCCCTCTATTATTTTTTTTTTAAGCATACACTTTTTACTTCGATATCTTAATGTAAAAACGGCTTTTAAGTGTACAATCTATATTATGGATCCACACATTTATGGTAAATTATACTCCTTGAAGTATATAGTATGTGTCTATACATCTATTCTCCAAAAGCTATTATGGTAGAATGATAAAAATAGAATATCCATGGCTCATATGTTAACCATTGCAAGTCAAAATTTTAAGTATTCTGCATAATCGTATTGAAAAAATCTACCTATTCTATATATAAAATTTAATAATATTGCAATTCCACTCTTATTACGTAGGTAATGAATTGCTAAGACTACGTAATTTAGTTCTTATCTTATATATAAAACCGAAACGGCGTATGTATGTATGTGGGTCTGTAATTCCCTTTTGCATTGTTGTTGCAAGTTCAAACAAACGAATTGATTTCGCTCGCGAAAGTTTCGACGGTAAATTTGTTTCGTTATCTATGTGTGTGTAGAGACTCCAATTACTCGAGTATCGAGTAGTACATTTTACTAAATACTCGAGTACTCGAGTAGTTTCATATGAACCAAAATATCTTATATATAAAACCGAAACGGCGTATGTATGTCTGTGGGTCTGTAATTCCCTTTTGCATTGTTGGTCATTAAGCTGCCAGTTGTTTCAACTTGGCCCGTCTGAATTTACGCGCCGAGGTGAACATAACCCCAAACTGGTCCGAGCGAAGCCGGGTTTGAATACTAGTAATTAAATAAAACTTATTTATTTCATTATATGCCCCACAGACGACATAGTAGTGCCTTTAAATTTATTTTTGCAATGTGACTCTGAGACTACCGATTTAATTTTGTTTTCACTCATCTGTAAAAGTTTTCGTACGTCGAATTGACATAGTTTATCTCTGAAAAACAGATTTTAGGTTAACACTATCGTAATATACTACTTAATAGACGCGTTTTCGGTAGATTTGTCTATTTTAGGTAAAGTTGACATTTATCACTTGTTAGAATGGCATATATCATAATTTAATTCTGGGTGATGAGCGTAGGTTAATGATATTTGAAATGACAATTCACGACGAAATTTCATCTGTACACTAATTCTAGTGGAAGGGTAACGCAATTTATCATGGTTTATGACAATAGTCAGGTATAACACTGTCGACATTGCAACATATAGACATGCCAGGGCCAGATTCATTACACCCAGAAGCCTCCGGGGACTTGAGGAGAATGAGGTAGCGTTATGCGCAACCACGTGTGCGAACACTCCACGTGGAAACTCAACATCCACTGTATATTTTGCATATTTTACTGGGCGAACACTGCATGAAATTGTGGGAAAAATGACTGCCATCGGTGATATTGTTCCGTGACATGTCGCAGAAAAGTATGTACATACGGGCGAGTATCTGATATTTCCATTTTCATACGAGATATTTCCAAACTAAATGTTACTGATTTTTTGATTAATAAATAATCTATCATTGAACGAGTACTTTAAAGGTGTTAAGTGCACGTCTTGGTGGAAATGCATTATTATTTATAAAAGCAGGAGTGGTTTCGATCATGAGTTAATAATTCTCGCGATGAGCGGAACTGGTCCTGACATTTGCCAAATTATATGTGAAAGTATTACTCAAGATATTAAGTTTTATTTATTTAAAAAAAAGAATGAGTACTTTTTGTAATTCAAACTTCTACAGATTTCATTCGTCTTAGGGAGAAATTTTAATCTAAAGCTCGTATTTCATAAAGTGAAAAAGTTTTGTCCCAAAACTAACAAAAAGCTCTTCTTTCAAAACGACGATGAATTTATGATTGGAAAACTAATTATCAGTGTAAATTTCGTAAACATATATTGATTTTTTAAATGTTTACTCCAGCTATCGTATTTATAAATCTTTGTTTAAAACTAACATACATACACTAACACTGTAAACTATGGATACGCCATACGTGCCATCCCGATTTTAATCAGTTTCTTATAACATACATGTATCTTTGTTATTGAGAAAATGCTCGCAAGTTTCCCGTCAGTAAAAATGCTAATTTATTCCAAATGTTATACGTTATGCGAGTTGAAACTATAACTTTTCGTATACCAGACGTGCGGCTTACTTCCACTTTGACGATCTCCCATCGTCGATATTTAGTACAGTGACATTCCCAGAAAAAAAATACCCGCGCAAATCAACCGCGGATAACTCAAAAATAGTAAAATAGCAATAAAGAGCTGCAACATCGTGTAAGAACACGCTGTTATTGAAAACATATTTTGGTAATAAAATATCAAACGTATTGTATATATTCAATCTGCATCAACTTAAAACAAGGCCTTAAGCTAAATGCATTGGAACAGCTAGAAATTAATAGGTATAATCAATCCAATGAAATTCTTAATGACCAAATTATGATTAACGCTTCACCTCTTATAAATCCCTTAACAAGCAATCTTATATATAAAACCGAAACGGGGGATGTATGTCTGTAATTCCCTTTTGCATTGTTGTTGCAAGTTCAAACAAACGAATCGATTTCGCTCGCGAAAGTTTCGACGGTAAATTTGTTTCGTTATCAATGTTTGTGTAGAGACTCCAATTACTCGAGTATCGACTAGTACATATATAAACGGCGTATGTATGTCTGTGGGTCTGTAATTCCCTTTTGCATTGTTGGTCATTAAGTTGCCATAAAAACGAATATGAAAGAAAATATGTTTGATTTTTTTATCGGCGAAGACATTTAGTCAAAATATAATAAATTAGTCTTCTACTGAACTTTTCCCGGCTTTTATTAAAATAATAATGTTTTTATTTACGTGAAGGTATTATTTGACATTTCTTTGACAGCAAATTAGATTTTTTCCTTGAATTTGGACATTTTAATGGGCGAGAATGGGGCTGTCATCATATGAAAGGGGCTGTGAAATGTCAATGCCAGTCTGAAATGTTAATTTTAATTCCATTTTAATTGACCTAGACTTTTGAATTTTGAAAAAAGTTGTTTCAATTTGGCCCGTCTGAATTTACGCGCCGAGCTGAACATAACCCCAAACTGGTCCGAGCGAGGCCGGGTTCAAACACTAGTAAACTATAAAAAATTTAAAAATAGATGCACTTAAGACATTGCAGATTTTCAGTGGTTTCACACGATAAAAATAACCCAAAAATACCCAGATTATGTTCTCGTGATTACGCTAGACCAATAAATAAAACTTATTTAAATTCTTCCATGTGACGTTGGTATGGTTTGAACAGAGAGAGGATGTATGGGGTGCCCTGTCTAGCCTACGTATATAAGCTATCTCTAATACACGTTTAAAACATAGTTCTGACGAAGGCGTAAGCCGAAATAGCTATCAACAAATATATAAAATAACTTATGTAGAACTAAAATACATTGTTATTTTTCTTACCGTATCTTAAAACAAGTTTGAACTGACCACCAGCAATCCATCGCTCAACAATAATTTACATTCGTATTGACGATTTAAATCCAACAATATTCTGCCAAAATTAGGCCACAATCAACCTTCATAAAGATCTCAAATTGAAATTGAATTTTATATTGATCTTGATTTTACTTGAACCCTGTCTGAGCCAATTGCTAACGTAAAACTCTTATCACTAGATCACAAGGGCTGAAAATTATTTAGATATACCATAGATGTAGTTCAACCAAAATTTTTGTGTTAGAGTTGAAACATGTTTGAAAATAACTTTGTCTCTTCACGCAATGCGCTACAAATAGTGACACGTGTTTCAACTGAATCGAAAGTAGTAAAATCCACCCATAAAAATCGAATTCATTGAAAGTAAAAAATATAAGTGAACTAATTAATCAGTTCAAGAACATCCGTGCACTTGAAATGCCTGAAGATGCCGAAAGGCGAAACCCGAGTCGTTAGCGACAAAACTCATGGAAAAGTACAAAATTCAAACAATTCAAATTTAATATAAGTGAACTGTCAAAATAAAACATGTGGATATCAAATTTCACATTTTATATCATAACTCTTAAATTATTATATGTTCAAAAAATCTTTTTATTTTGCGATAAATTGATGGGAAGAAGAATGATAACTGCTATTTTTCGGATTCTTTCATAAAAAATACGCGTCTCTTTTAAAACATGTTACATTATTTTCATTGCATAATTTTCAATATAAAGTGTCGTTCGTTGATTCAATATAACTTTTCTAGTTAGTTCGTGTCATAGTAATTGTTGACGTATATTGTACGTTCGATGTGAGTATTGTGAATATGGTGGGTGCCACTGCGACAAACCTCACACTCCGCGACATATTCGTTAAATTTTCCATGAACGCAATATGAAAATTCCTTTATTAGGCTGAAATAATATGAGATGTAAACCCGACAGGCTTATTAATATTCAAAGTAAAAACACTTGCTACCAGGAGCGCGATGAAAATTGATATTAAGGATCAAAAAGTTTGTTTGTACACATCAGAAACAAGCAATATTACAATTTGAAGGAATAAATTTCTTAAATAGAAGAACTGTTCTTATATTAAAACAAACTATATTTTTAAACTTAATAAATCCACCATAATATTTTGTTTTTAAAAATACCGAAAAAAAAGTCCAATATACAAATTATCAATCTCGAAATAACTTAACGTCATTACATCTTAAGCTACCAAAACAAGCTCATATTTTTTATTATTTAAGTGGATAAGCAAATATTATGTGCTCAGAATTTTTTATGGAATCGACTTCGTTGTAAAAATGAGAACGTTTTCATTTCTAAAAATATTAACGAGACCATTCTTAATCAATTTCATTCACTATTTTAAATTTGTTTCGTCAATTATCGTCAAATAAATAATTCAGCTCATTATGAACAAATATTACATATGAAAGAATACATTTATTATATAATTGTATGCCATATAATTATAAAATATATGTAAGTTCATTTGTGAACTTGAAATGCCTGAAGATGCTGAAATCTGAAACCCGGCTTGTTAGTTACAAAACTCATGGAAAAGTACAAAATTCAGACGATTCAAATTTGGCTCTCTATGGTCAGCGACTTTTTTAGTACCATACAAATAAATAATTATGGCGATAAAAAATTATTAAAAAATGGATTTTCCTTATATAATATTTGCATGTTAGAAGATAACAAATTAACAGACCATCCATCGGACTGGTCCAGTCGTGTTGAAGTTGATAGAAAGCCCGTGCCACTATACAATTTGTTTCGTGTATTGTCTTTTTAATGTGTGTATCGTACTTCTGATTTTAAATGTTTGACATTTATTACGTATTAAAACAAATATGTTTTCTTACCACCAAAAACGTATTCTTGTTCCCACTTTCTATGATTGAAGCTGAGATGCATAAATTAAATAATATTCGTCGAGTTTGGAGTGCGTACGTTTTATTTCAAACTTTTACAACACGCTTTGTGAATGGTTAGATAACGCCATGTTTAAATTACTTATTTCTCATATATGAATGTGAATAATTTAAGCCCCGGGGTATAAACACTACACTGATATGATTGTGTTATTTATCATCTATCTCAGCCGTTCCTCTCTTCCCCAGCTAACTTTACAGAAGCAAACAATGTCACTCGGTTTTAAGCGCGACATTAAACTTCGGCCTGAAATGAATTTTGCATAATTTATACAAGACAAATAACCTGTGGCGCAGCTAGAACGAACCAACTATACTTTTATATAATTATTTAACAGGACGAAAACTTTACGATAAGATGGCTGCGATTTTGACGTAAGATGGCGTCTCAAAAATTTCGACTCACTTGACATTATAATCCGTCTAACAAATTCTCTATTTCCCAGCTACGGTGAAATTATCGTTCATCACTCTTCCATTTATGAGATTACTAGTATTGCTACCCGGCGTCGCTCGGACTAAGCGACCAATAATTATTTAATGTTATATCATTCGAAATAATTATATCACAAAATCTAACATCCAAAATAGAGTTAAAATAAAATCACAAACTTTATTTAATTTGATGACAGCCCCATTCTCGCCCATTAAAATGTCCAAATTCAAGGAAAAAATCTAATTTTCTGTGAAAGAAATGTCAAATAATACCTGCACGTATATAATAAACATTATTATTAATAATAAAAGCCGGGAAAAGTTCAGTAGAAGACTAATTTATTACATTTTGTCTAAATGTCTTCGCCGATAAAAATTCAAACATATTTTCTTTCATATTCGTTTTTATGGCAACTTAATGACCAACAATGCAAAAGGGAATTACAGACCCACAGACATACATACGCTGTTTCGGTTTTATATATAAGATTTAACAGGACGAAAACTTTACGATAAGATGGCTGCGATTTTGACGTAAGATGGCGTCTCAAAAATTTCCACTCACTTGACATTATAATCCGTCTAACAAATTATCTATTTCCCAGCTACGGTGAAATTATCGTTCATCACTCTTTCATTTATGAGAATATTTATAAATCTTTTGTTGTGCGTTCTCCTAAAAACTTGCGGTATAAAAGAACATTTATGTTAATATTTTTGAACCTTTTGTATATTTTTGTAAAAATCTTGTTGTATAATAAATACGAAAATAATACAAGACCTTGGAGTAAAGGCGTTTGATGGTTTTTATTTTTATTCCCAAATTATTTTACATTTCTTTTTAAACCTTCAAAGCGAACGAACTAATATGTTGTATACCAAAACAAAAATGTTGTTCTTAAATTGTCACAAAACGCCTTGTTGTTTGCTTATGTAGCGCGCAATTTTAAAATTGAATAATATCAAAGCGTATACGATCAATGTACATGTTATTTAAAAGAGATTGTTCAATATTTCAATAAATGGGTATTATCGTTAATTGTCTCTACTTTTTTTAGTAATAGGTGTATTTCATTTAAAATGAATGTTATATTTATGTGTTAATTTCTATTGCAAGTTGCATTTTGCATTGGAACCCACATATACATCTGTTAAATATGTACTACCACGGTTGGGCTTGTGGTCTAATCTCCTGATGGAAAAATTTAACACAAATTGTGTAATGAAAACTATCGTAATATTAGAACAGTTGCTTTATCTTCCTTTTCATATATGACTAAGATAAAGGTTAGGGAAAATCTTTTACCTGATTTACACTGTCTATATTGGCTGCGTAAGAAGAATAAAAACAATACAAACACTCGTACATACCTTTCGAGAAAAATCCATAAAAGATTAAAAAATCAACCTTTGAAATTGTACACTCTGATATCTACTAAAACCGAGTTATAATAACGAATAAATATTGAAAGCTTCAACTTCAAAATAAATAATATTTATTTAACTTCATTCGATCAAATTGTAAGAGAAAACAATTAAGACAATTATTTTCAATCACAGCGCGAGTATAAATAGTACAGTAGAACCTCGATTATCCGGACTGATAGGGGATGATGGTAGTCCGGATAAGGACAAATCCGAATAATCGAAAAAATCATAATTGACAGGAAAATATAAGTATATTCAGTATAAATCATTTTTATTTCTTTAGATTAATACATAGCTTTAATAATAAATTATTTTTATTGAAAAAATCAATTATCGATGTCTGCTTAAAGCTAGCTTTTCTTTTCGATGCTGCCAAATCACGAATACTTTTAAGACACGTAAGTTGTCTTGAATAGCACTCTTCTTTACTCTCATGCACTTCATGGCGACATCTAGACACTGAAAAGCTTCAGAATGTGTAGGACCAATATCTCCCCCCTCACAAATCTCTTCTACATCTTCTTGATCTTGTTCCTCTGAGGTTGATATTTCTTTAATTATTTCGCCATCATTCAAAATTTGGAATCCAGGATCGTTTGCATCGCAATTTAATCACTCGGTTATATCTTCTTTGTCGCATTTAGCACATATTGAAAGTTGTGTCATTGCTTCCGCAAAGTCTCCTCTATCATTTTTCACTTCGTAACTGGAACTTGCTAATGGTCTTTTCAAAATTTTGTCCCATGATTTTTTCAAAGTTAACACATCTAAAGAACTTCAACATTCTGCTGCCATGTAGCAACAATCTTTTAAATTTGTTTTTGTTATTTCCGAGATCGTTGACGTTCCGACACCATATTTATTAGACGAAAAACGTCCCGATTCACCCTGTTTTTAAGCATCGATTATATCCAATTTGTTTTTTAATGAAACTACGCCACATTTTCTTTTCGTTGACATATCGGTAATATGAAAAATAAATATTTAAACCGTGATCAATTTTTCAACAAACAAACGTTCAATGCGTATCGAATTTGAACGAGACTGGCCCATATTCTACACAGGACTTATTGTTAGAACAAATGCAACGATCAAAATTGTAAGACTGCATTCTATCACGTATGTAAACAGTGGACGCAATTCGCCACGTGCATATCAGCAAATTTGTAATATTTTTGTTTATTTTGACGAATCCGGATAATCGAGGTTCTACTGTATGTGAAAAAACGCTGACTTTTTCAATATACATGATTTAACCTGGTCTGTTTTTTTTCCAAAATATTAGTATTTTCTATCTAGTCTCCTGATAAATGTCATGAGTAATAGAAATCTTCATTGTGATTTATAAAGAGCTAATTAATCGCAAACAAGTCTTTACCTATCCGGATAAAGTAATAAATAACACGTCTCGAAGACCATAAAAGCAATTCTGCTTATCGTGCATTATATTTTAATGTGATCAAGAATATTCAGCAGACATATTGGAGACTACAATTTTAAATATTACACGCTCTGGGTTATCTCTTCGGCACACGTTCTCGTAAATAAAAGATGGCTTACAAAAAAAAACTAGCAATAAATCAGATCAGGTGAGTGGGATGGATTCAAATTATTTACGAGGCAGTATGGATTTTGGAGGTTATGTAATTTTTGAATTCCTTCCTCGATAACCTCGCACTGTATGCGTGTCTTTTAACTACATACAGTGTCTTCAAACAAAATAAAATAGACGCTTTTTATTTTTAATTATTCAATTGTTCTCTGCTTTAAATTATGAAATATTTAACTTTTTATCAGATGTATCTTAAACACTTTTGTCTACTATCATTCGTACATCGTTTTATAAAACTTTTGGTTCATTATGCACCCAGTAATAAATATATATTATAAGATAAAGCTCACGACTTCACAAAAGCAGAATACATATAAATAAAAGAGCGATGAACCAATGTGTGTAAATCGACGAATAATATATTTTTTTCCTCCATATATTGTTGCGTGTTTAGATGTGTTTTAATAAGATGTATCTATTCAACGAAAACCAATTCTTAGAATGTTGTTATCATATAAGACATTAAGCTTACATTTAAATTTATAAATTAAGAAAAAAAATCTTAAATAATCATTTCAATCAAAGTACGAATACTTTTGGTAAATCAGGTGTTACAGGTGTAGGGAGGGAACTTGCGATTATATATCCTAGAGTGAAACATTTTGCTGTATCCTTTTTTTTTATTTCATTGAATTCATTTATTTACAGTATGGCAAAACAAACATTGGCTTAAATAGATTCAAAATAAATTAATGCATCCATCCAATATGATAAAGTTCTTTGGGTTTGTTTGCATCAAAATAGGATAAATTTTTCAAATTTCATAATATTAAGTGTAAATTCTTTGTGGAAAAAATGATAGTATTTATTTAAAAACAATTTAACATATTATTATTTTTTTATATAAACAGATTCAGTTTTTTGAAGAAATGATTATTTTCAATGAAAAGTGATCTTAGAATATATGTATTATGTAAATTATGAGTCTCTTCATCGTATTTTATAAATGATATTTTATTTGGGGGAAACAACTAAGGCGCAAAGTTTTTTCAAACTATTTGACATGATCAGTATTTCAGCTTTTTAGTAAAAAAAGGATTGGTTGATCCCAAAGCGACCAGAGGATTAATTAAATTGAATTCGCCTTCGTATCTGTAAGAATACGGCTTTTAAAACATCATTTCCAGCTCCAAAGGTTCTATTCTATTCAATGGTATAATATTAGCATCGGAATAGGACGGTATTCAAGACTTTACTTAAGAACAATGGCTAAAGTTGAACAACATCTGTCCGCCGAGACAGACAAATGATGGAAATCTTCACAAAAAGTTCCAAGCAAGGGCAGTATCAAATTTTACTATCTAAAGCAGTGTTTTCAAATCCGTGGCGTGCATGTATGTTTTCAACAAATTTTCCCAATTGCGCATATTACATTCACCGTATTTCAAACATTATCTATTGATTTGTGTACTCTTAATTATTGCCTATAGTTTTATAACCGCTAATGGCTGAACAATTGGCTAAATAATTCTTCATAAGGGTTCTAAAGCATTCTTTTTATATGTATAATAGAATATATTTATACAAAAGCCTCTATACCCTAGCAGTAAATAGTCAGCTTTGTGTTTTCACACCTTCCCAGCTTCTATATCCGATCTCGTGGCTCAGTTACTTTTATCCGCTCCAAGAACTGTCTTAAAACCAGTCAATGTTTAACGTCTTCCGTTAAATAGGGTATAATAAAAGAGTATAAAAAATACTATGTGGACTTAATGAATAAAAAAAACACCACAATGAACGGGTTTATATATTGTTGATTTTTGTAGTATAATACAGAAATTTTTTCTTAAAAAAATACAGATCATCCACCGTCTCACCAGTCGTCTTAACCGATGCTCTGTCTATAATTCTATAACGGTAAATTGTTTGTATAATGTTGCGCTTATTTTTCAGCATAATACTATTTACCTTTGTAAGTAGAAATGACAAACATATTTTATATCGTGATATATTCCATGGCCGTCTTAAAGAATTCGCAATAAGCTCACCGACGGATTCACGACAATGTAAGTTTATTATTCACAGAATAAATTTAGTAGTTTCTATGTAGATCTTGTTTAGATATTGGATCTCTCGTACACTGCAACTGGAGAATATTGTTTGGCCTGAATGAAAAGGGTCGTTTTATTATTATACAAAATCGTTTACTAGTATGTACCACACACTAAAATAATGATGATTAATATTTTTAATAATACTTGGATAAAAATTATCTATCTTTAGGTCACTCATTATTTTAATCCTTATTAATCTATTCAATCAAGTTTTTACGCACTGAAGTACATACACATGTGGTATTTTTCAATCGCTCGGGTTTTTAAGCGTCTCATCAAATTTTTTTAATTATTTAATGAATTTCAATTCATAGAAAGAGTTAAAGTTAATAAGTTTGGAATTTATTTTTTTGGTTATTTTAACCTCCTCCCTTTGGTACAATTCGTCACAAAATCTTTATCCCTCACGCTGCTTATCCAGCTCTCCAGTTTCTTGTAAAAGCTTTCGATGGAGAAATGCAGTCAAAAAATCGCGTTCATATTTTATTGGTTTTTTGTGGTTGCTTTTTACACTACCCTACTTAACCTCTTCGCAACAAATCAACGGATTACTTTAGACTCCCATTAGTCTGCCATGTAATATATTGGCGGTACTTTAAGCCTTGGGGAATGGAGCATTTCGCTTATAGTAAGACGAACCAATACATTTTTTTTTTACCAGTGTACTTACGATGTAATATACAAACACTTGAATGAATGAATCGTGTTCATAAAAAAATGGTGAGAAAATTTTTTCACTTTAAACATCAATGATTGTAAGAAAATATCTACAATTGTGTTCAATCTCCAACTATCACATTATTAAGATTTAAAATGTAATAGCTCATTATCTAATGATCCGTTTTAAAGTACATTCGACTTGAAATATGACGTTTTTGATAACTATTTAAGTGGCTGTTAATTTGTCATCTATTTGCTAACCGTTAGTTAATAATTGATAGCATTTTTATGGAATTGAATATAATTTATTCGTACAATCGACTGTCATTTTATTTGATATTTTTTTAATAAATACTTATAATGCGCTATTAGGGGCCCTGGCTAAAAAATAACATGTATGCTTATTATATCAAGAGTAAACATTTTTAATCATATTAAACATGTCTACTTTAACGATCGTAAAAATCTATTTACACTGTACATCGAAAAGGACATCTTGTATGTTGTGTAAGCACGATATCAAAACTAACATAATATTTCGTTTTGAAAGCAACTGAAAGTGTTTGTCGTTGGGAACCGAGTTTTTAGGTGCAACTAACACGCCATTTCCGCGTTTCCGCATTTCCACTTTGCCGTTTACACTGAGAAACGAATTCATGTATTATTTGTGTTGTTGGTATAGTTGTTTGTACGAAATTTACACTTGAAAGTGCCAGCCATTTTCTGAAATATCAAGCCAATGCTACTCAAAAATGGAATGAATCTTCGTCAATTTATTTTTATTTCTTATATGAGTGTAAATCCACCGGATTATTTCGTCACTCAGTCTCGTTTATTATAGCTAACGAGGTGATTTTTGTTTTTAAGGTTATTGCTATAAAAGTGCGAAGCGTTACTTTTCGTTTATGGATCTCAATAAAATTAAATAATACTGCACAATAATGGTTTTACAAACATTTTTTTTGATATTTGGATTTTCAATGAGTTTGCATTTTAAGAAAAAAATATAAAATTGAAATAAATTAAGCTTTTTTTGCTACCCCCTCCACATATAATTATTGTGGTAATTCGCTCACGGCGAGCATTATCAACTTAAAAGCGATACTTATTTGATTATTTTGCAACGCATTTAAATATTTTTTCCCGCCAAAATACTAAAACGCTAAGATATAGAAAAAAAATTCGAAAGTATAAAAATCCAATGATATTTTTTGTTATTTAGCAGGTGTTTGTTTATCACTTTGACAAAGTCATAAGATTTTATTATAAACGTATTGAATTCATTTAAATAATCAAACATCTTGTTTATTTAAATTTATTCATGTAGCATCTACTCGCTGAAAATTAAAATAATGATTTTGATTGCGTTTGTTTAATCAAAATGACCTTTTACTCTAATAGTTTATATCAATATTTATTTTTTACTCTACAAATTAATAATGATCAAAAAATGCTAAAATATTCAGTCATTAACATTTTTTCAATTACAAGTTTTGAAATATTGAAAGATATCTAAAATATAACCTTTTTACCAATTAAAAATTCTTTCTTCTTGGAAACATCCCTTTAACATAAATAAAACACTTCTTCTGGACGCCTATTCAAACAAAGTAATGAATGCTAGCTGTCATTCTCAAAGCAAATTCAAATTGAATAACGGAAAAAAATATTTTTACACAGAAATATTGTACTGTATTTGGCAGCGATCTTATTCAATGAGAAAATAAAGAAAAAATCGTCTGTAATTTACGCAGTTGAGAAAATATTCTGAAGGAAGCGGAACACGTGTCATACATAAGTAGTAAAAATTAGTCTTTACGATTAGATACATTTTAAGCTCTTAGCGTTTACTCCTCTCGGAGTATTTTTCGCTGACCCGTTATTAATTTTATGATAATTTATTATGACAAACTCGTTCTACGCGGTAAAACTTGATTTGTATATATTTTGCACATGGGATTATAATATGACATATAAAATATATGTTAACACTCTTACCAAATAACTAACTTAACTTAATGGTATATCCTAGAGCACATTAAAGAACTTTTAAAGATAAATATTCAAATATAGCATAAAAGTAATAAAATACTATTTTTAATTTTTTGCGACTAAACCCATTCTTATTATTCTAGGTTTCAAAGTTTTCAGTGCTTGTAGGTATCAGACGAAGTATTTTCTAACGTAGCTCTTTTGCTTGTTGAGTGAATAGACCACTGCATAAGATTATCCGTGACATTACGAAAATTTTCAACCCTTTGGGACTTTACTTTACGATCTTATTTTCCAGATAGTCTCGAATTTATTCCACGACACTGACAAAGTACAATAGATTGCATATCGTTTTAACGAAGACCATTTCCAAAGCTTTATAAAATTTGGCTTTAAAAAGTTAAACATTTCTCTAATACAATCGTATTATGAAATAACTTGTTTTATTAATCTATTTCTGGATTTAAAACACTTACGATAATCACGGCCAAGTTGAGTGTTTCTTAAAAAGAGCCATTTAAGCCGTGTTATCTTAAATCGGCGACTACGAAGCTTTTAAAATCGTAATAGGAATTTTAAATATAGCTCAGCACTATTTTCGAGTAGCAAAAAATCTTTAGAAAAATAAATTGCTACACATTTCTTTAATATTATACTCTTAAGCGTGAATAAAAAATCAATTTAAAATCATGCCCCATAACACGTACAACGGACATTAATAGCATTTTACACTAAACTCATTCCGAAGAATAGTTTTTTGGACGGTATTCAAATTTGATCGCAATAAGATTTACACATTGAAATAATCTCTCATTGTATTAGACCAGAAATTAACTCTCACACATTTATTTATTGCGTACTGTTAATATATTATAATATCAAATTAAATTTATAACTTTGTTTATTGCACGTGTTGTAAATCAAGCAGTAAACACGTGCTTCGCCTCTTTTAGAAGCATCTTCAGACTGCGGCATCAAGTAAACAGATTATTGAGCATCATTATGGAAAAAGTTATTATTGCAAACTCGTTATACGCGGTTAAACTTGATTTGAGCTTATTTTGCACATGGGATATAGAGTATAAACTCTCACATATGTATGTACAGTGACGATTAATACATTTGACCTATTATCAATATGGTTAATAAAGAAGACTTTCAAAAAATATTATTTTCAAAAAAAACTGGTTTCGCCTGTCACTTTAATTAAGTTGAGAATCCTGTTATATAAAAAACAAAACCATTTTTACCGATGCATATAGCCGATTAGATTGGCTCAAGCTTGTCTGTTAAAATACGCGTTAACTTCCGCTTTGCTAAATTACTTGCTCTTTTAAATTATTAAACATTTAAAAATGGAAGTATACTCAGTTCTACTCAGTGATGATAAAGTCTCAGAAACGAACAGTGACCAAGTCATACAAAAATAATTTATTTTTCATTAGGTTCAAAATTCATTCTATATCGAATTTTGCACTTCGAAATATTTTTTACCTCTATATATCACGATTTTTTTTCTTCATTTTATTTCGCTGTGCTCAATGATATTCAAATACATTTCATACAATTGTCGTAAATGTAGAAACTATATCGAAAGAACTGTGCACTGTATTCTTTGCGATAAAAAGATGTAAACGAACACTTTAGGGCAACCTGTCATTTATTACAAGTTGTTTATCCCCTTGCTAGAAAGACGTGTGTCGAATCGGATATAAAGAACTCGCTTACTATCCAAATGCGATATTCTCGCTGTGTTTGTATGCTATCTTTAGATATTTCAGATAATTCCGAGCATGTTTCATTATAAATTACATTTTAACGAATAATAGAATCATTACTCATTGAATGACAGAGTGATAGACATATCCTGCATGCCAATTCTCTGATATAGATTGTTTATTACAAAATTCAGAAAGCATGTACTTTAATTATTTGTAAAAACTCGTGTCAATTTATAGGGTAATTTTTAGTATAATTAAAAGCCATAATCTCTTTAAAACGTAAACATCATCTCGCTACTTTGATTATCAATTAATAAATAAATTCAAAGTATGTCTTTATGTATATATTAAAAAATCTCATTGAACCTTTCTTTATTCACCACACGAACTGTGTGGAGCCTGCGCAGAGGACTCCTAGTCTCCCGTGCTTTTTGTAATATGTTTAGAATGCCTCTTTTTTAACATATATTTTATCACAAAACCCCCCTTACGAATACTGCTAACATATTCTAAGCAAGAGTGCAGAGGGAAATGACTAGTTTTTCTTTGATATTGTATGTATGATGTTAATTAATTTAATGGCATCTATGAAAATGAATTCCATACTTTATAAATATGATGAAGTCAAAATGACATTCAAAACGCTGGTATATAGATGCTTTTATTGCTAGATTTGATTGAAAGACATTACTTAGTTAATATCTTGATATAAATATAATAGTTCTGACAGAACAACTAGCAGTTTGAATTTTGTACGAGGATGAGCTGTAGAAATATAATAAACGAATTAAAAAAAAAGCATTGATATGAAAATTAATTCAATAATAATTCATTCAACAATCAAAATAGCAGGCACTAAGTTTTTTCAATGAACATTTGATTATTTGGTAGAGAACTGGCGTTGGTTGGCTGAATTACAAGCTACAAATCAATATTTATGGCGAATTTTATTGCGTTCAGCTTCTCGTTATGACGTTGAAATTATGAAATAAAATCTGGAAACTTCTTCTGACACCTGATTCGAATATTTTATTGTAAATTTGAAAATTTTCTGCGGAAAATGTATTGTTTCAAGATTTTATGGCAAAATATTCAGCAAATCACAATCTGATAAATCGGATCGACCTGCCAATAAATATTTACCCGCTCGCAAAATTTATACAATATGTCTCAAACATATTTCAAGGCAATTTTTCTTAACAAAATAATGGTGTGCAAAAAAAAATAAAGTATGGTTCGCTCGGTTTTTATAAACATAGACAATGGACAAAAAATATTGAATACGTAAAATGTATTGTTATCGTCTTGAAACATAAACGATATATTTAATGATAGAATATATTCTAATATTCTTTTATATGTTTTCCTTTTTATTACAATAAGTAAATAAATGTAGTGGAGATAACGCCAGAAGAAAATGATTTCGCTACAAGGTCTATTTTTATCTACTAAAAATTATTAACCCATCCTTGGTCGTTCGGGTACACTTAAGAATTCAAATTAAAATTTCGGTAAAACCAGGTCTGTGTTGTAATTAGATGTCTTATATGTATAATAAAGAAAAATACACTTAATTGGGTACCAATTTTACATTTACTCACCGTTTTTTCTGACTGACTGAGTACCTAGATTCATAGAAGACTTTTTTTCCCTGATATTTTAATATTTAATTTCACTGCGAATTACCATCCTTATGACTGCGACATCTTTTAGTGAAAAAAGCCGTCAGGGTATTTTTAATTGAGATGGACTGGTAAATTTAAATAGAAACGGTTTTAAATCACAGGATAGGAAAACTCACTCACACAAAAATATCTACAAAACACATAATATCATACAAATAGATTATCTCATTTACTGTGTACTGGGTATTGTTATAATAAATTATTTATGACGAATGCTTAAATACAAATGGACGTACAATTAATAACGATTTAATCCATTTATCATGTAATGTAACAAACGGTTTCTCGTGTCCGCACTTCTTTGTGATTTATTAATAAGGCCTATTTCATTGGACGAATTAAACGAGAATAAATCGCTCATTCTTATTTTAATTAAAAAATTCTCGATTCCCATTTGCGGCGGGAGTTATACGCACTTGCTTATTTTTACGAAAAAACACAATTAAATGCTGTGCCATTCTTTTTGAGACAAAGTTAAATGATAATCTTAATTGTTTTAATGGTATAAAAGCCTTTTTAGTTTTTAATAAGACGTTTCAGCGGCCACTACAACAAAAATGTGAGTAGCTTCAATAATGAAAATACATTTGAGGCAATCATTTTTAATATCAAATTTAGCACAGTAGAACTGCGTCATATATCACAATTACTCATCATACTAATCACTACTACAACGTGAAATCACAAGTACATTTTAAAAGAAACCTATAATAACAGTGATAATTATCATAACATCTTTTCACTTCTGAATATAAATGACTTGTTAAAAATATATTTGCAAACTGTATGGAGACAAAGTAGAAAAAAGCTTTCGTCGATATATTATATGGTTGGATGAAATTATTTATTGGGAATATGGTTTAATTTTTTTTTTTGACCAGTATCCAGAAAGAATACTATTCAATTGAGTCGCCTAACGTGCTATATCCTAACTCAATAAAGAATCTTGAAAGAATAAAAAATAGAGTTGGGCCTAGATTTATTCATTGTTTTCTGCATTTACTACTATTTTTATAGTTCCTGCCGAAAACACATTAAAAAAGTGTCGAATAATGTTGCATTCATCGTTCCTTTGTCTATCGTTTAAGTATATGGTCCCAAATATCACAATTTTTTCTTCAATTAATCATTTTTGTCGTACATATATTGTCTTGCTCAGGAGCACTGAAGGAAATACCTTGTAGTTAATAAAACAGACTTCTTCTACGGTGCTACAATCCGCAATGAACCTTAGTCACTTCAATCAATCTCCTGCACTCCACCTGACTTTTACTGTTTCAGTTGCTTTGTATTGATTATTAATTCTAACGGAGTAACATATGCTATTGTAAGATCTCACAATTGCTTTTGTTATAACTTTTCCAGTTTCTTTCAGTCGCTATTCATATTAAAAATTATTCGGTATTAAATTAAATTCAAATCAACAAAAATAAAGCTCTTAGTTGTTGTTATAATGTTGATTTATATGTACCTAGTTTTATATCTTCTAATATATAAAAATTGATGTTTGTTCGTATTTTATGCCTTGCTATACCGTTCATCCGATTGCGATGAAACGTATTGTCAACTTATTGTTTGCACTTGCGCAAAGGTTATAGGCAGTTAAATCAACTTATAGTAGGTCTTTTATATAAACATCAATGTTTTTTCATATTTTATGCGCTGTCATACCGTTCATTTTGACAACTTATTGTTGCATTTGCGGAAAGGTTATGGGCATAGTACAATTAACTTTCAGTAGGTGGAGCGTACGTCGACTTATAGACAATCGGCAAAAGACAAACACCAAACTTCAAACGGTAAATGTCATCGATACCGATCAATGATAGTGAAATTTAATCGAAATTATTTATCTCAAATATTGTGCATCCGAAAGCACTTCAATAAACACAAACATTTTTTTTCTTTGAGAGGAACTGCAATGCTTACCGGGTACCGGCTAGTTTAATATATTGAAAAAACAACTGTTAATTGACTGTCAGTTCTAAAACATTCGGACAATTGAAAGCTTGAAGATGCCGAATATTGAACCCCGAGTTGTAACTGACAAATTGGATAAAACGAAATTTTCTACGGAGAATTTAAGAAGGTGGTGGTGAGCAATCTAAAAGTTTATCATATAAATTAAATGAAATCATACCACTTCCTCGCAGTAATTATTTTCATAACACATGCCATATTGGCAGTTATCTTTCAGAGTCTGCGTTATGTTATCAGTTAAAATGGCTACTTATTTGCAACACAATATAAAACATTTTCAAATTTACCACGCCGTTCTAAACTGATAAGGAAATCAATTCAAAATTCAGGTGATAACAACATGTACGCATATTTAATGCGTAAATTGCTTAGCACCATAAATTATTATTGGAACTGCAAGTTTAAAATTGAAGAGAAATCAACCTATTACAAAACTATTAACAGCAAGAAAAAATATAAATTAATAATTTGTGATTCATTTTTTAAAAAACATAAAAAGTGGTGAATAATTCGGCAAAGCTGTTTGTCAAATAAACGGCCCGGCCCGCCAAAGATTTTTATCCATCCCTCCAAAAAATACTGATTTGGTATATATGTATGTAGGTAGGTTATTCATAAGAGAAATTAATATTAGCTTAATATTTTTTTATTGTGAATTCACGAAAATGTTTATTTCAACACAGCATTTGGGGTAAGATATGATTTGTTAGTGGATCCCAAGTGAAAGAAGTAGGGTATAAATAAATGTTTTTTTGGAGGCAACCAGATGTCCATTACTCGAAAATGTCTTTAATTATAAGCACGTAGTACAAAAATAAGTTAATACTCCAATTGGATTCCAATACGAATGTATTTGTCTTCCAGCCCCCCAAAATTTAAAAAATTTGGTGGCCTCTGGTCTAACGTATTTAAAAACATACATTTACTTCCAAAGCGTTCGATCAATTTTTTCAAATATTTTTACTAATTTTAAATATCCTTAAATTTTATAAAATAAAAATATATTAAATCCTTCATCTAGCAGGAGTCGCATGGTTTTTTAGTCACTCACGAGTGTGCGATTGTATGCATGGACTAATTACGCTGTCTGACGTCACATGTGATCTAAATTTTTTTGTTGTTGTTATGAATTGGGAATTACATGTTTTACTTTTGAAATAACTCACCTTTAGATGGCTCGATACTTCGAATCGTCTCCCCACTCGCAATGTTCTCAAACGTGTACTTTTCATACAGCTCTATCATGTGCAGCGGTAACTTTTGAGCATTTCTGGTCTTCTCTTTGCCGGAATTCAATTTCCCGCCCGCGTTGTCATCGTGGCCATAAACTTTCGACAGATTCGTGCCGCCCTCTGGCAGGTCGAACTTCAGAATTTGTTGAAGAGTCTCCCTCAGAACTTGCCCTTGAGTTTCATTATACTTCTTAACTTCCGATGCGCAGCAAATTGGCGGGAAAAATATAGCGTTCAACAAGAAAAACACTACCAAGAAAGGATCCATTTTTTTTGATTTATTTTTTTAAATAATGTCATTAATATTAGATACAGAAAGCTGCCTAAAATTTAAACTTTAATTTCATTAAAAAAAAACACTTTTCATGTATGTATATAAATTATAAATAATACATTTTCACTGAGACGATATTCTTCTGTTTATTCTTACTTCGTAATTCATTGAACAAAATAATGCAGTAGAATATTTGTCTCTTTTTTTGAAAATCGATTTCTCTTTTTGAAGAGGAAAACGTTCAAAATAACACGATAATAATGATAACACCGATTTTGCAATCCAGTCAGCGGGCGCAAGAACACGTGCACACTCTATGAGTAGCAGAGCGCGACTGACATCACAGTCGGGAGTACGGGAGTCGGGATTCCTGATTCCTTATTTATTCCTACCTCACGAATTTTCTCCCGTAGGCACTACATACAAATGTAATTGATTGTACCATCATCCTCTTAAGGATATTTTTACTAGAACCTATTCACTCGTTAAGTAATGAAAATTATAGTGTATAATAATATATTTTTCGATAAACAAGTAAAACATGCTTTATATTAACATTTTGTTTTTGAAAAATCTTTTATTTACAAAAATTTTACATATTTTTCCCTTACTGGTCTGAATTATAATTCTTTAGTTTCGAGCCTTTTTTTACATAAGAAATATACACAATCTTCCCATAATTATTATTTATTTATTCTAGTCTAAAAGTATAAAAAAACACATCATAAAGTTGCTGGTGCACAATGTTAAACATTACATCTACACATAACTGACGTTAGTCGAAGAAAATGCATTGTTAAAATAGCCGTACAAAAAATCTGAAATATACAATCAATATGGATCTTAATACTTTGTGGAAATTTATTTGAATATAAAAAGTTATTTTATATTGATCTTGCTATAAACATGAGATGAAAACTTTGCTATCACCCAGAGGTAGCTTTTGCTTAACACTTCATCTTGATCATGTTCACTTTTTAAAAAAGCATATTATATTTAGTTTACACGTCAATTCATACATAAATATAAAGAATATTTATCTTGCAAATTTGACCAGATCACATCGGTGCGGAATATTATTAGCAATAAATGCATAAATGGAATATTTTTCAATATTGGTGCTGAAAAAAATGGGCAATATAGTTTTAAAAAAAGTATTCCGGCTTAAGAAAACTTCCACTTCGCGCCCTGATGGCGTTGGATATTATTTTTTCAATTTTATTTATTAAAATTTATCATAATAGAAAGCCGTTAATATTTAAAAAAAAAAACAACTCTTTGGGCTATGTTTGTTATTAAATAACAAATCCAAATGAACATTGTAAACAAAAAAAACTTTTTAAGCTCGTCAATTAATCAACAATTCATTTCCAAAATAAAAATCTGTTGATGATCTGCAGCTAAAAAGCTTACTTATAATAAAAAAAGTTTGGCGTCTCAAAACCAAATGTAAGTTATTATCAAATATTTAAACAGTGGAATGACTGAAATAACGATGATAAATTTGGCCCTTTCAAGGATCAACGCGAGACTGAAGGCACGGTATAAAAAATGTGCTTAAGAAAGCAAGAACTATCCTATTATAAATCCACTACCATCTCATCTTATGCATATGCATACAAATAACAAAAACACTAATACGTTTATCTGGTACGGAAAATGTGAGGTTACAAGTTATAAAATAAAATAATAAACATAGTAAGATCATAGTTCGTAGGTACGCAATCTTTCAAAGCAAAAGCGTGTTTTGTCAGTTACTATTTTTAAATACGTTCAGGGGCGGATCGTTATTGTGGGATGCAAGGAGCCACCTCCATTTTATATTAGAAATTTTCTGATGCATTTTTTAAAAATTATAAAAAGATAGTAAAAGCATTACAGCTGACGCCAATATCGTTTGCGTATGACGAATAAAAAATAAATATGAAAATACAAAAACTAAAATACTTTAAATGAACAGAAAATAATGTTTTTATAAGTGAAAATTTTTATTGAAAATAGTCTCAAAATCTAAACACCAAGCTCATCCAAAATGAGACCAGTGGTTCTCACGTAAAAAATGTCTGCTAATACACCTCTGCCTACACAACGATGTTTCTTTAATATGATGGAAAATAAACAAATTAATAACTCTTTGCAAATTTTATGGGAAAACCTTTATTTATTCAACAATATTCTTTACGGTTATCAGCGCCAAGCAATATTTACATAGACATCGTGAGATTGAGAACTTGGAACGATAAGACACTGATAACAATTCAAACTAAGTACAATATATGAACTTGTCCAATAAATTTCTTGTAAAAATGTCGTTTTGCCAATGATATTGACTGCGTAGCTCTTAACGCTGTGAGCGTTTTTAACCTGATAATTTTTCACCATAATTATTTTTATTTCCTAAAACATTCGTTCGTAGTTTACGGTTTTATGCGTTAATTATAAACATACATAGAAGAGTCACAATTACATATACATTTTTATTATTTTATCCGCTTCCAGTGAGTGGCATTTATTCCCTAAGAATTTCAACAGAAATTGTTTTACGAGAGCTGGTTGCTCGGCTTTAGCTTTTCGCCCTAGTCATTTCCTTGAAAGACAAGTAGTTAGCGTATCGCTTTCGCTGCGCTTCGTTAAAATAATGGAATCATCACATAAACGCATTCCTTTGTAAATAAATCCAAAAATCACTTGAAATATTAGCAACTAATTTTCTAAGTCGTACGATACTTTTAGTTTGAATATTCTTTTTGAAAAGAGAAACATGCCTCGTTACTCATAATTACGGCTTGAATCAATTGAATTTTGTAAATTGCCATGTTTTCTATCACCCAAGACCTCGGTTTCGTCTTAAAACATATTCAGAATGAGTCAAGTGATTTGATAACCTTGAAGTGACAGTACGTATCAATATTATTTCAAAAATATTCTACGCTTTTATTCTTACATTATTTTTAATTGATCAACAACTAAAATACAATTACAAGTTAAATACAA
This sequence comes from Himalopsyche kuldschensis, assembly GCA_028554975.1. NCBI lineage: Eukaryota > Metazoa > Arthropoda > Insecta > Trichoptera > Rhyacophilidae > Himalopsyche > Himalopsyche kuldschensis. Next base: position 22,339,777 of record JAHFWI010000003.1, read on the forward strand.
GTCATTTACTCTTGCCAGCAATATGTTACCAATATATGTATATAAAATAAACCGTTCGTATCAATAAACAATACTATTTCATTTATCATTCGGCATACACGTATTTTTTATGACTTTTGGTAATTTTTAATTCAACGTAAGACAAGTCCGTTAGTAATTATTCTCATTTTTTTGCAGTTTTTACAAGTGTATTAAATCTACTTTGATCAATGCTATGTTTCGCCATATTTTGTTACTACAGTGTTCTTTTTATTACATTTATAAATTACTAATATTGGAACCCCGCTTCGCTCGGACCAGTTTGGGGTTATGTTCAGCTTGGCGCGTAAATTCAGACGGGCCAAGTTGAAACAACTTTTTTCAAAATTCAAAAATCTAGGTCAATTAAAATGGAATTAAAATGAACATTTCAGGCTGGCATTGACATTTCACAGACCCTTTCATATATTGACAGCCCCATTCTCGCCCATTAAAATGTCCAAATTCAAGGAAAAAATCTAATTTGCTGTCAAAGAAATTTCAAATAATACCTTCACGTAAATAAAACCATTATTATATTAATAAAAGCCGGGAAAAGTTCAGTAGAAGACTAGTTTATTACATTTTGACTAAATGTCTTTGCCGATAAAAAAATCAAACATATTTTCTTTCATATTCGTTTTTATGGCAACTTAATGACCAACAATGCAAAAGGGAATTACAGACCCACAGACATACATACGCCGTTTCGGTTTTATATATGTACTACTCGATACTCGAGTAATTGGAGTCTCTACACACACATTGATAACGAAACAAATTTACCGTCGAAACTTTCGCGAGCGAAATCAATTCGTTTGTTTGAACTTGCAACAACAATGCAAAAGGGAATTACAGACATACATACCCCGTTTCGGTTTTATATATAAGATTTACATAGGTATAATTTTTATTCCCAAATAATTTATAAATTAAAATCTCGATGTATTTCTTTTGCAGTAATACTTTTTCAACCATTAAATTGGCTCAATACTTATTTATGATTGAACGAACGCTGATGCAATGTTCGCAAATTTTCCTGTCATGAAATTGTATCCAAGTGTACATATTTTGCAGTGATATGATATGTAAAGCGTTGTCAATTCATTGCTGTTGTCGCATGTCACGAGCAACGTCTCTATTTTCAAAATATTCCACATTTAAATTTACTTTATTTCTGCCGAGGCTTCACGGTTGAAAGCCCTATCGGCAGGATCACTTAGTGGCGTAATTTACGCTTTGATACTTTTAACTACAGAGTTCCCAACAACAATGATAATCAGGTTTACGTATACTTGTAATTATTTCATTTTTGAGCTTAAAGTGTACTGAAATTTTTCACATCCACCAATGGAAAACCGTTAGACAATTATGTTTGTATTTTTATTTAAGTTTTTATTGATGTCTATTTTTGCTTTATACATGTCAGGAACTGTTTCTTTGAAGCAGACTGCCAATTTTGATACCACCGTGTGGTTAATATTGCTTCATAAACGGCGTAGGATAGTCAGATTTTCTATTTATTTACCGACTTTTTGACATTTTCACATAGCTATAGCATTGTAAATTTTAATCTGGTAATATGTGCCCTGTACGAGCAGCATTCTTTTCTTAGATTTATTGATTCTGTTCTGTGCTTGTGTTATCTAATAACTCCTTCCCACCCATCTGATCGTCTAAGCGGGGCATAGCGAGAGCAAATTCTTACAACTGATCATTTTTCTTGTCTTATCCATTTTATTATTACTATCATTGAACTAAAGAAAGGTTGAGCAACTGAGTAACAAACAGATCTTGTAGAAAAAAATGTTTAGATATCTCCATTTGGAGGTCATATGATCCAGATTGGGAGCGAACAAGGATTAAAAAAAATCAAATGCCTTAAATTAGCATCCATTTCAGTGGTAAAAATTAAATGAAGCGCTCAATAAAAATGAATATAATATTTTCGTATGCCAACAGTCGGCTAGAAAAGTAAAAGTACATTAAATATATTCATGAATTCACTTCGTTTTTTTTATGTGATTCAAATGTGTGGAGGAATAGTCTCGAGCAGGTACAAAATAACGAATACAAGCTATTACGATTCTACTTGCCGTTCACACATAAAAAAACTTTGCGGATTGCGGATCTGGTCATAGAACTCATCGTTACTGATCTACGCAGAACCTAAATCAATACTCTTAACCACATCCGGTCGAGACATAATCGATCCAGACACAAAAATAAGTGAGGGATTTTGTCGAGTATAAAAAGGTACAGGTGACAGGTGAAAGGATACGAGGACTAGGACAGGACTAGTGATTAGCTAATCGCTGGCACTATGCGTCGCTCTTTGGGATCGGAAAGGTGGGAAGGGATTTTCATCAACACAAACACCCATGCCTTTGAACGGATTTATCGACTGAAAAAATTCCGCTCGTACCGGGAATCGAACCAGGGCGGTCTGGCACGCAAGCCAACAACGTTGACTCTGCGCCACGGACCGGACTTATTATACTTTAAGTTAATATATTTCAATATACTTTAATTAACTGTTTATATGCTACTGACTTAAATTACAGAGGACTGAAATGCACTAATGCAAAAAGTTTAACGCTAATGGCTCACTCATATTGTAAAACTACACTTAGTTGCTTCATCGCAATACCCAATGAGGTAATCGCCCATTCAAATGTAAAAACAAACCATTGGAGGCAGTTATTTAATTTGACATTATAAACATCTCATTGAACGGCACGTGAAGTGTAAACTTAAATATGTCGTAAAAAATGAGTGAATTTTTGTGACTTCTAAATCGCATTTTAGTCTAGACTTTTACCGTTACTCAAAATAAATCTTAAAATATTTTTTCGACACAAAATATAATTTGAAAATGAAGTCATTTCTTTCTTATTTGCCAACCAAGAAGTCTTACTACGCTTTTAAGATAATTTCATTTGATTGACATAATATCGCCATCTTACTATCCTGAAACTATTATATTTAATAGGAACAAACATGAATATTATTAAATAATATGTTTTTTTTTAAAGGAACATGATTTAAAAAATGTTTGTATAAATTTAATTACTGATCTCCCTATAGAGATAGATACATTTGATGTCAGCGGTGCCACCTTGCCAATCGTATTTGTATCTTGTCGATTGAAAATATTTTCATCAGAGCATGAAATTGTATTTCAAAAAATATCTGAGAAAATTCGATCTTATTATTATGCTTCCTTTTGAAGAATTATCTGAACTTGAATGATTTTTGATAAGTCTTCGAAATTTTGCTTGGTAAATCGATAATACTAAGTTTTTTTAAAAGTTTCTCAGTCAAGCGTAATGTAGCGACTGTTTTCTACATCAGTAGAGTTAATATATGTTTCGTTTCAATTTTATCATTTCGTTACTGTGTTAAAATATAGAATTATTATTTAACACATTCACAAGATACTTTTATTGTTTATATTCACTTACGATATATAAAAAGTATCAAAATAGAGGAAGCTAAAAACAAAAATTAAAGTGAAAAAAATAATACATATATCGTTAAGTTCACGTAGTTAAATAAAAAAAACGGATTTAGTGCGTAACCGTTCAATAAGATGCGGCAAATAAATCGACTATATTTCAATTTTATTCAACGATTTGTATTTTGTGTGTGTTATTATAGAGCAGTGGTAAATATTTATTTATATAGAGAATCAGTGCATATCTATGCAATCTGTTTCAGAAATACATGTAGATATTCCAAATCTATACGACTTTAAACATATTTAAACAATTTGCACATATAACATCAGTTAATTGTTCACCATTTTCATGCAAAGGACGATAGCCTTTTTTAAAAGATGGAATAATACATATATCTTCAAATGAGCAATGACCTTTTTAAAAATCTATAATTCAAAGGGATTCACAGCAAAGAAGCACAGAGGGTTTTGTATAATATCTAGTTACAAAATCATTTAAAAATATATTAACAATACAACAAATCTTTTATTTACTTCCTCTTTTTATCATTACCCTCTCATGAACGAGAGAATTGAGCGAATACCTTACAGCTAATTCTCGTTTAAATATATTCTGTATATATTATAGACGTCCCTTCGCTCCACATTGAAAACGTATATGGAGAAAACAGAATATAATATATATCCTTTTGACCTCATACGTAGAGTAAAAGTAAACGTAAATATATGAAAAATAAGCCTGCATATAAAAAATCTCGTAAAGAACGGACATGGTTCGCTGAAAGAAACTAAGGATACTATTTCTTTTTTTTTGTTTTTCTCCATTGTTACTAGGTCGTATAATTTGAGCTTTCAATATTTATTTTTTGGTTTTATATAGTTTTTTTATCAAATCATATTTTCTATGGAGGTGAAAATAAGCACTCGAGTATTACATATATAAGTCTGCAAAGGCTCCAGTAAAAATAATCCGAAATCAAGGCAGCTTACATAAAAAAGTTTTCTACAACTCGAAACCCTTGATCTGTGTCAAAAACTAGTCGTACTCACAAGCTGTATTATTATTTTTAAGTGCCTATCCATGTTTTGACCCTAGAAAGCTTTTTTCGAATTACTTTTTTTCAAACACACCTGATTTCTTTTAAGCTGAAGCCTTTTTGCTTCCATATATATATAAATGTTTTACGGACAAAATATTTACAGAGATATGTGTTAATATATAATTTTTAAATAATAGACATCCGCAGTGGTTTAAATCATACATTTTTTTTAATATTTGTCTTTACGTTAGAATCAATTTGATTTTCATATTATTCGAAGCTATCATATTTTAAGTTTAATGTGTGTACAATGTTATTAAATTAATAATTATTATGAATTATAAAAGAGCAATATTTTTGAAAGATTGTTTGGGGTGATTTAAAATTATTTAACAATGCTTTTATAATATAAAATTGAAAAGAACGTGTTTCGCCTCTTGCGATTGCGTTAGTGAATGTAAAATCAATATTTTAGTTGTTCTGATGATACTTTTGAATGCGGTGAAACACGGGTCATCATAAGTCACACAATACGTGAAATAAATTAAGTTAATTTAAATTTTATATTAAAATTAACTTCCACAAAGTGACCGTCGCATCCACCGAAAATAGGGCAGAAAAAATAAATAGCAAAAAAAAAATCTGTGTAAGAATATATGAAAATTAATCCTACAAACCTTTCACCGGGTGAAGTATGATATTTTATATAATTTCACAAAATGTAAACGCAGAAAAATATCGAATTTCTTTATATTTTATCGTTCAAAATTTTACATAGTAGAAATTCGAATGGGTTTTGGTGTACTAATCGACAGAAATAGTACGAAAAAAATATTTAAATATGTCTACATAATGTGTTCCTTAAAAAACGCTGTATACTTAAATATTGCTTTCGTCAAAATAGTTTCAACGAAAGAGCATTTTCCTCTTTTATACTGTTACTAAAAATGTCTTTGGTTTTTTAAAACTTTCATTTTGGAAACAGACGTCACAACATTGCCGCGCAGCATTCTGCCGACCCATCGCAATTCTTTTTCGGATAGCTTTATTCACAGTCGGTATCGTCAGTCGTCCGTACTCCGCGTCGCGTTCCTTCCACCCCACTGCGGGTGTTATTCCGACGCAAACGACCAGTTTACGCCAAAGGGAGAATAAGGAATCTTTTCATCTGGCAGAAGGCCGTCATTCACGTATCATTTTCCGCGCGGTATTCTTCGGCGCGTGAAAAACGAATGTGCATCAGTGGAGTGAGTTCTATTTTCAAAAATATAAATCTGATAAAAAATCGAATAAAATAAAAATATAAGAATCACCTGATCACTAATATTAGTATGTTTTTCTTACTTTCATGCTTTTAAGCTGATCATAATATTATACACATAAAGGCAATACTAGTTTAACTAAAACCGGGATGCCATTATTTCTAGACTTTTCTCTATCGAATACCACTATTTTAGCATTAAAAAAATATCGCCGTTTCCATTGCAAAATTGGATCTGAAAAATATTCGTTTTCAACATCTTTTTATTTTTTACCCTGTGAAAATCGCCCTTACGCTTATTTCCTCACACAACAAAATCTAAACAAAAGTTATGGTAAAAGAAATATATATTAATTACGTGTATTTATTTGGTTTTCATTACAATAATGTTTTATTTTCAACTGTTTTTAGCTTCCATGAATTTTCATATCTTATAGTATTATATTACGGAAACGAAAAGATGTAATGTTTGAATCCTTTTTAACTTGTATATTTGCATGTGTCAAATTTTGCAGTAAGATTAAGTTTTCATTCAAAAAAAATATTTTTATAATTAAACGTTTTGCTAAAATCTTTTTTTAATTTAAATACTAAAACAACGGTAATCATTTATTCGCCAAATATTACAATCCATCAGAGTTCTTCCACTAGTTTTGTGACAAGTTCTCATTGAGAAGTTTCAGGCTAAATCTAGTGAGAGATTTTAAAACATTAAAGAAAATTGTGACATTACAACGATAGAAGTTTTTAAATGAGGACTCTCTTCTCCTTTTTCTTTGCTATAAATCATCGGCGATAGGTTTTTTTAACAAATTGAGTTATAAAAAGTATATTTATAAATGCATAGTAACTGATTGTACGCCACTGCTTGCGAGCCGCATGTAACAACCAGTTCACGCGAGAAAATGGAATGGAAATATTCGCGAAAACAGCATTACACCAAACGATGAATCTAGCGTTATTTACATGCTTTATATGTGTGAAAGACAGTTACCCTGATCCCGTTTGTCGGGAATATTTGACGCACGCCGTTGTTTTTCCGCTGTCAATTGCCATTCTCCTCGAATCATTGAATCTCTGGTTATCTTCGCTTTGTTTTTATCACATAGACTTTTTAATATATATGTAATAAAACTTTATAAACTGCTATACTGGATAAAGCAATTAATTATATGCTCTATGTTTGATCTTAAGGAAACGATTACTCGTTACGTTATAAACATATTTATAATTCATTCAATATAAAACCTCAATCATGACACTATAGAGTCTAAAGCAGGGATGCCCAACTGTAATCATTTTGGCCAAACAAAATATTACAATTCACTGATGGGCCACAGATAAATATTGTAAAAACCAATAATAATAAATTTTAACCGTTAGAATTTTTTACTTTTCCATGAGTTTTTTTGCTGATCAATCTGGTTTCGCCTTTCGGCATCTTCAGGCATTTAAAGTGTACGAATAAGCTTGAACTGACGACTGACTGGTATTTTTTACTGTCGACCGGTAATTTTAGCATTAGATTAGTTAAATTTTCATCAGTTAAAATGTTTTTTAGCGTTGAGAAAAATGACTTGCGAACAGATAGCAACTGAACCATTTTACAATTGTAACACAGCCACGAAAGTCAACTCTGAAATAAAAAATAGTCAATTTTATTAATTATAATAAATGTTGCATGTTTCATTTGGCTGATAGAAGAAAAATTAATACAATTACAATAAGATTGCAATCTTAAAGATTCGGAAAAGGCAAAACTCCTGTCGTGGGGACAGAAATAATGTGAACTCAAATTTAAAGATTTAGCACGCGTTCATTTTGTCGAAAATTAAAAACTAAAACATATTTTCATACGTGTAGAAAATAATTTGGAATAATAAAACACTAACACTGGCGTATATTTAAATTTGTAATGAAATAGCCTTTTTTGCTTTTGTTTATGACGTAGAAATAAACTTAGATAATGAGATGTGCTATGTTTTGTATTTCAACTTTGTGTAACAACGTAATATATGACTTTTAACTAAAATACGACAAGCAATGAACAACACAACTTTGTCGATAAAACGAGTCAACAATTTAGATTGCAAATACTAAAAACCTTTCATTATAACGGATTGGGCAAAGTTTTTAGTCTGTCCTGTTCGTGGTTCAAACAATCCTAAGCTCATACTCTTCATTCATTTTATGTCGTAGCGATTAATCCGCTTGTTCCATTTGATGATCAACTATACAATTTAACTTGAAGATTTCACTCATTTTCTTAATTAAAATTTGGTAACTGATACATTTTTAAAGTTATTTATTTTAAACAGTATTTTCGATAAAATTTATGAAATTATGAATTCACATAGAATTTTATTGTTCTTAGCCTTTTGCACTCCTCAATATATTATTGTTTATTTTCTGGCATCTTATTAATAGATTTGAGACATTAATTAATATCACAGGGTCTGCGTATTTATCAGCATGGTAAAAACGAAACATCGTAAAATAAATGACGTTATGAAAGGTAGTAAAAAATTAATAAAAAAAAAATTCTTACTATGTCTTACAATGTCGAGCAGGACTCGACACAGAAGTTGCGTTCCGTCGCGTTACCTGTACAATTAATCATAAATTACAATTGATTCAGATGTTATCAAACTTAATACTGATTCCGATAAAAGGTTAAAAAACCCGTGGAAAAGGAATTTCAAAATATTCTATAAAGAGTCTAAAATGTATAATCATATAAAATATTGAACGCATAATGGGTAGCACGAAAATAAACGCCGGGCGGCAGTTAAACAACAACAAAAAAACAACTTTATCACTTATTCGGAACGAGTTTTGCTAAATCATTATTTTTAAGAATACAATTTATCTTTTAATGAGATTAAATAAAAGATAAACTTTTCGTCAGTTATTATTTTAAAATATACAATAACTTTTATTTAATCTATAATGTATACGAATATTTCTTTGATCTACATCTTAGGTCATATTATTTTCAGAGATTTCGCTTGAGCTAAACAGAAATCTTTCAAATAACAGTATTCAAATCAGCCTAATAAACTTTTAAAGTAATGAAAACATGAATAATATATTTTTAAGTGGCTGTCAAAACTTTTAAGTGCGATATTTTCTATTCATCTTTACATTTGAATTTCATTTTATTTTTCATTTGTTAGTTAAAAGTTTTATACTGCGATCTCCGCCTTGGAAATATTTTTATTTATAAATGGGATGAAAGCGTTTTTAAATTTATTGAAATATTTATGAGATTATGTAAGAATCGAATTATTGTTGTGAGGTTTTGCACCTTCGACGAAAAAGTTTATCTTACTTGTTCTTACTCAGTGGTCGCCAAACGGTGGACCATTGTTGATTAATTCTTGTGTTAATTAGGAGTCAATACTTTGAAATCTCCACACAATATGTATAAATACAATGCCTTTATTACTGTACTTTGGTGAAATGAGTTTTTATAAAAAAAAAAAAACAGTTTACATTCTTATTCTTATTACTCAATATTCAAAATGAACTAACAATAATTTATTTTACAAAATGTTGCTGTTTGATTACCCAAAAAAAAATGTTACTATCTTGGCACACGTCATTATAAGAATTGGAATCTTTGGAATTGATAACTAATTACTATTTTTTTTGTAAGTTTATTATGATAAATTCGAACTGATAAATTTTTTGGTTCCATAAAAAGAATTGGGCCATTTTTTGATTGATTTCTTTAAATCTTTCATGCTTTTATCTACGTTGGCTATTTAAAGGCGTAAATTTCAACTTCGATAACTTAAAACTACTGAAAAAATAAATTTATTACAAGCTGAAACAATATCACACTATTTTCAACAGCTTTTCTCGACCATCTGCTATTCGTTGTTTGAATATTTGTAAATGTCATAATAAATACATAGATTGCGTGATTATTATTTAAGATGCTTTCAGTAAAATGAGAGATTTTAGAAGGTGAAAGCTATTAATCTGAATTAAAAAACTGAATTAAAATCTCGTAATATGGAGTAAATTTATGAGGTCTGATGCAAGTTGTCTTTGATCGACAAAAAAAACTATTCTTATAAAACTTTACCAATATTTCAAATATTATTGCTAAATTCACCTGACCTCTAATGGCTCACGTCTAATATAAGTGTAATAATCTATATTGATATACGGAGGCAATGTAGTATAACACGATAATAACTTATTGGCTTGCAATAAAACGATACCAATAACCAAAATCTCCTGAAAGTATAATAGTGAAGTATTCCCAAAGGCCTGGACCTTTTCAATAGGTAAACCAGTGATCAAAATAAACATTATTCTGAACCCAAATAGAGTAGGATTATAATAGGGTTCCTTCGTAAATAATATGTACGTATTATTTACGTGGCTCATTATAACGCTATGGATAGGTAAGTAAATATTTATATTTCAAGTTTTGTAACGATACGTCAATTCAAAATATTCATTTACAAAATATTAATGCTACACTTAGCCTTGATTTCCTCGTCTCAAAAAGCAGTCTAAATGCGAACCAGTTAACCCTTTTCAGTAATTTGATTTTAAATACTTCCTATTTGAAAAAACAAATTAGCGTACATAATATGTTGAAAGATGAAAAAATAATTGTGCAATTTAATCTTCGACCGCTATTTTTCTATTAATTTTATACAAGCATTATTTATGAACAAAATCTATCACATAAAAGATAATCTTGTACGTTTTCAATGGATTTGTTTGTTACTTTTTTTGGTCCCTTAAGATAGTATCAATTAACAACTCTATTATTTTGCTTGTTTTGTATGTATCACAAGTTATATTTCACTAAACCACATATTGTTTTCCATTTTAAAAATCGTTATCTACATCGTAAGTTTGCACTTTAATACCTAAATATATGAATATCATTTTGGAAGTCTCCTCTCCCTAAATTAATAAATAATGAAAAATGAAGAATTTGTATCAGTTGGTAATGGTTGTGATGATCAAAACCGGCCCTAATCTTAAAATATTATTTGTGGCAGTTGTACAAAAAAATACGCTTTCATTATTAGTTGGATTCGGCGGTAACATTTTGGAAGTTCTTTGAAGTTACTTTATTATTTCACGTATTTTATAATAAGTGGTGTGTTTCGCCTCTTTGAGAAGCATCTGCAAACTAGTTAGATTTTTTTTAATTTTACTTACTTATTTAGTGGTTTTACTTAGGATTTATTGACAACCAGCAAAGTGAAATTATTTCTGGTGAAAAATGATTTTTTAATAAGATTTCTTCGACAAAATAAATTTATTGTGTTGCACAAGATAACCGCAGTACTTTCTTTTCACTATCATGAAAAGCGTCTTTAATAATTCTGAGAGAAGTGAAGTATTTACGATTGTTTTTATTTGATGGCAACTGAGATCTTACTCCTTCAATGACATGGACATCACTCATGCAATGTAATTTTATTTTATCGGTCCATCTTGTCCCATAAAGTTTTGCCCTCTCCGCATAAAGGGTTCTTCCGGTACTACTATTGTTGAAACAACCTTCAGGCAACCTTTATTAAAGTTTTTCTTTGTAAACATTCGTTTTGTGTCGTCATATAACACTATTTGTTCATAAATATGTCGTACACTTATTATTATTAAATCACTCATATATAAAACTAAATTGTTTTAATATAAACTATCTATAGAGAAGATTGCATAATCTTTACAGTTTATACAATGTAAACACGTAAACATATTTAACTGTCGCTAAGCCAAGTGGTGAACGCTTTTCGGTTACAATCCTTTTAGATGCGGTGTTACAGGATCGAAGGCAAGAACGAAGACTTAGAACACAGATAATTCAAGGGGTATATTGGTGTGTGGTCAACAGCTTGGACATTTATAATGATAGCTGTCATACCCAATGTTTTTTTTTATTATTTTATCCATATTTATATTTAATTGTGACTCCTATTCCCTCTTCATTCAAATAAAATGATTTCTTAGAGGATTTATTTAAAACAAATTTAAGTTTTATATTAACGATAAGATCAACGGTGAAATTTTAAACGAAGTAACATTTAAGCATTACTTCCCTTTCTCGCCTTTTTCACAATTCATAATTTATCCTAATTGTGAGTCTGAAATTTGGGAAATAAAAAGCTAATGAAATACTATCAACTTTTGAATCAAAAAATATATTTGGAGCATTCTATTTTTTTTAAGTTTCCCATGTATTCAAGATATTTTCATTTTTCATTTATGTGACCTTCCTGAATTTAATGAAATTCTTTTTAAGAATTTACGTCATAAAAAGCAACCGAGCCAAAAAATAATATGTTTTTCTACGCAATAGATTTAATTGAAATAATTACAATCATCATCATCAATGTAACAGTAATATAATATTAATATTAAATTGTGTGTATTTAAGACATATTAAAATAGTTATACTAATATGGTTCGAATTCTCGATATCTTTTTTAATTTGTTACAATTTATTACTTCGATATATTTTCGAGTGAACATTCTTTTAATCATGAATTTTTTTTTTACAAACGAAAAAGATGATTATATTTCTGTAATATTATAGTTACTACCGATTACCCCTCTTCCGTAACAAGGAGCAATTGAAAGTTCCCGTTTTTATGTTTTGAATTTTTGAATTTTTTCATCATCATTTATTGTCAAAGTTGTTGAAAGTTTTACCGTTTTTTAACAATTCCATTTTTTGTGTAAACTTTCTAACTATTATAATAAAACACGTTATTCAAAATTAACAAAAGAATGTTCAAAATAGTTTAAATTATTATAACTAGAAGTCTGCAAAAATATCTACCCAACAATTTTTGCTATGGAAGCTTATAAAAGAGAGTGAATTTTTTTTTATGAATATCTGAGTTTCCATTAGAAGCAATCAGCATTGGCAGGTTTGATTAAGACTTAACAAAGAAACAACTCTCTTCGGATAATATTTTTTAATTAAATTACTATCGTTATGGAAAATTGAAATTATTAATGCACTGGCTGTGTTCCTATTTGTGACTCGCTTTCGCCTCTTCAGAATGATTGAGAATACAAAAGGCAAAAATGAGTGCCTTGATTTTTCTTTCTACTCCACCTTGAGGAGGCTGATCAATCTACCAATAAAAATATTTTTTTAATAACCATAGAAATTACTAAGGGGAAAAGGAGGTTTATTTTAAATCCTTTATTAATTACCTGATGGAGTTTTAATTTTATTAAAACTGTAATCTTTTTTAATTTAATCATTGGAAAACATTGAAAGATCATTTTTATTCTGACTTTTTATATTTTCTTTGATTCTAACATTCAATCTTACATTTATATTTTTCTGCCCGACATAAATAGCATGGTAGTCTTCACAAGTGAGATGGTTTACACCACCTTGAGACCATATTTTTAATATTATAATTAGTGTTTAATAAGATATAGCCTAAATTATTGTATATTACAAATAGTAGCGCAACTAGTGAAACAACAAATATATAAATTGTTTCTCAAATAAATGGCTGTCATCCTAAGTTCATCGCGAAGCCTTTAGTATTAAATATATTTTATATTGAGAGCGTACATGACTTTAGAAATCGAATAAAATAATGATTATCACATACTTTTTGTAGATTAATGCGTTCCGCTGGCATAATACTCTCGTTGTTTAAGATACACTTTGGTGTCTGAATTCGACCAGAATGGTATTTTCTTCAAGAGCATATTTACGTATAAGTTATCAGTGCGTGTAAGATATTTCCGTGGTTGTGATAGGTCGATATGGGAGGGACGGACGGAAGGCGGACTGCCCGCGGCTGATGAAGACATACGGCAGTGCACATCTTAATTGCGAGTAAACAGCAAATCGGCGAATGGTGCCCACGGTAGTCGAACCTTCGTCACAGCTGTCGCTTGACAGGCAACACGTCCAACATCACACTTTCATTACATAAATAGTAAAATCCGCTTCGTAAGATATAATACGTACATTTCTTTTTCATTCGTAAAAAGTAACAAAACTTGTGAGAAGTATGTCAAATACGTTTTTTCAGGTAAATGAATTTTTAAACAGACGAGGAGTAAATTATCCTTTTTTTTAATTTAAAGATTAACAGCAAACCCGTCCAAATTTGAAATATAAACCTTTGGACCATATGTGAAAAATAAGGTAAAACAAGCTATTCATTGTTATATGTATACATACTATGTATAACTAAGAGTTTATGGTATTGATTATAAATTATAATGCTTGCTGCCAAATTCCGCGAGACTAAGCCTTGAACAGCTTATTAATATATTTTGCTAATCACAGTCAAACTGAGACCTATTACTTTGGAATTTTACTAGAAATCACTGGAGAATGATTCATATACGGCAAACTTTTATCAGCCATAACTAAAGTGACATCTGTTGTGTCGACATAACAACTCAGACTACTGCAATAAATAAATCGTCACTTTTTTATACTTCTTTACATGTATTCTGTAAAGGTCAGAAGCATTTTTCTTCATGTATTTCAAAATGATTCCATCCCACCAAAAATACAATTAACGCCTCAAAAGTGATTAATGATTCATTAAAATCCAGATTATAAAAGATTAAATTAAATTAATAAGCTAGCCCTTCTTTTTGCGTCCTGTAAAAAGGAAAATCACAACCTTCATTATGTCATTTATAATATAAAAATCAATCTTTAACCTTAAAACTAAAATAACCTTTTAATAACTTTAAGTCTGATGGTGCCACTCAACTAGTGAAATATGTGTCACTACTTATTACAATTATCAATTTAATTTGATATAAAAATAAGCTTCTACAAAGTTCTTGCCGAATTCATCTAAAGTAGGATTATATGATGATTAATAGAAAGAAGAGAAATTCTTACAGCCATTGAAATGATGAATGTCACTATCGTTGAAATATTTGGAATCTTTTGATTCCGATATTAAATACAATAATTTGATTCGCTGTGTTCCTAAGCGTTTTATGGCTTATATTAATACGCCAGACACGGCAACCTATAAAATCTTAAAAACACATTCACCAAACCAATAAAACCATCCTGGCAAAATTACGTCCACATTAACAAAGACAACACGTTTCTATTTCAAGAGGTTGGATTATTATAACGGCATGTGGTAGAAACTAAAGATAAGCTGTGATTATAGTTTGTAAGTTATTGGCAAGGGTGTATTTATCCACAAATAACGAGACATCTCTATAATTATTACACTAGTAAGTTTAGGGAGAAATTTCCATGCCGTTACTCAGAATAAAATGATAACAATAATTGGCATATTTTTATTTGAAGGGCTTTCTCAGCATTTTATTCAAATATGTATATTCTAGTAATCTCTAGCTTAGCGGAAAGAGCGTAAACCTACCAAAAACAGGATTCAAGTGTACTCTTTTTCATGTCAGTTCTTCGATGATAGAAACGAGGGAGTGTTCGTGGTGTTGCTATGTTTTTGACTGTTTTTCGAACATGAAAAAGATTTGACGCGATTACATATGCTCTACATTGGAAACAAATCCGATATTAAGCAATAATAAATTATGACAGCATTCGCTTAAAAGGCTCGTTGTAAAATGTAGAGATAAAATCACTCGCCGCAACGTTCGTAGTTTTAAATAATAATTAAATATTGATACCAAATTTGAATCGTTTTAATTTTGTAATATTCTATTACTTTTGACGCTAACGACCCAGGTTTCGCCTTTCGGATAATTTAAATTTCATCAAGCACCATCAGTTGAAAGCCTGAATTAAATATTCATATTTAAATGGACCTTTTTTACTGAATATGTGTTGAAAATTTGTTATTTATGCGTGTATCTAAATAAAATAATGTTAATAATATAAGCTGTCCAGAAACAATGAGAATTATGAATTCGGGTAAGCTGTGACAGTGACTTAGCCCAGTGATATTTATTCGTCCGATGATTTATTATATTGAGCCTTCCTGGTGATTTTTTAAACCCCTTTTGGAACACCTTTACTGTACGCGCCGCGTCGGTAAGTTTGGTTCACACCACAAAACTCGAGAATTATTAGAAGGGATTAGCACAATAAATATGAATTGTGACCGGAATCTTCACTGGCAACCGACCTCGGAAGCACGTCATAAAAATGTTATTACGGGGAAGACACGCCTGCCGATGAGTGAGGTATGCAATTTTCGTAAAGTTTAGCTATATTGGAGAAAAAATAGCGTGTAGTGTTGAAAAAACAAACAGTTCCTTTGCTGAACACAAATGGTATATTACGACAGTCATAGATAAGCTCCTATTTCTTGTTCCATATTTTTTTGAAAATTTCAGGACTGGTTTTCTCATATGTTAAATAAGAACAAAAAATTGATATTGATTTTTTGTCAATTGACTTTTAATATCATTTGACTGAGAAATTACATTTAACACCATTATTGTAATTTAAGTCATTCATTTTTAATAAAATAATAACACATTTTTAGTACTAATTCTACATAAAATTTATTGGATCGGGACCGGTTTTGCTCATGAAAAGGCATTATTTTAAACAAATAAAACATATTTTTTGCTCTACTTCCATATATTTATATGTTAGGATATTTCAAAGCAGATCGATTAAAAATACTCATGATGAGTGTAGTCAGTGACTTTTTCATTTATAAGTCTATATTTATTCAAACCTTTCTGGAATTTGTCACACTTTGCATTTTATGATTCCTTTGATTTCAATTTATTTTCTTAGAATTGTACTATATTCTGTGGTGTGATCATTGCATCCATTGTAAGTTATCATATTATATTACTTGCAAGATGATTACTGCTTACCAGTACAAAAGTTGAAAAAAGCTTCTTCTTCGGAGAATATCTTGCGATGAATTCATTCCGCAACAAGTCACTCGTATTGAATTTAAATAAAATGAAAAAAAGAAACCACTTCTACATGTTTTTAATTTCTGAATTTTTTCACACTTATGTATCAACTCAATATATATATATCAATTGAATATATATATCTAATTATTTATTAAGTATATAAGATGCTTCTCAGATAGATCAATTGTACTACGTCTAGTTGCACTGCCAATTTTAAATGTATCATTTGTCGATATATTTTACATCCATTATCCTCTATAAATTATGCACCTCTCATTCCAAAAAATATCATTTTCCCATCTACACTTATATTATAAAATTTATTCTCTATCCTCATTTTTTCTTCTGCCATTGACACCCATTCGTGCTCTTTACATTATAGCTTTTTAATCTCATATAAAATTAATGTGAATAGATATTTATCCTGACTATTACATAAAACTTGACTTCGATAGCTAAAAATTGAAAAAACTGCTTTCGTGGATCGTTATTTTTTATTTATTTAATTAACAAAAATACTAAATGTTACAAAAAAATAATACCTTTGGTGAATAACAAAGAAGTCATATATATATAAGAAAAATAGCTTAAACTCATGAAAATAGTATAGCATTGTACGGCAAAAAGGCTTCCAAGTGTTTCCATATGAACCTTAGAATTTCTTGAAAAATAGAGGCATAAATATTGGAATTTCACTGATATTAATAGTAATAGTATATCGTTAATGTATTATTTTATAACATAACTTTGTGGAATAGCAATTTTATAAAAACGTGTGCTTATGCGACATTTTCTAACTGAACGTTTTAAACATAATATAAGATTACTAAACAAATACCTTGGAGAATTCTTACCCAGGGCGAACTATTTGTAAAACAAATCCTCTATACTGAATTCTCACTACGTGTTACGTGCACCCAGAGAAACCTTGCTGGGATATGGATTTCGTGCTTTCAAAAGCTCTAGTTTTGAATCCGAGCTGACTGCGGTGAGAGGTCCTTTAACGACTTACAGAAACGGAAGCTGAACTACTTCATTCGTATAATATATTGCGGAAAATTTTACACGTACAGCATTCACAGCACATTTACTATATCATTTGAAATATAATGAAGAACCATATTCACATCGTTTTACTGTCAATGGTGTCTTTTTCAAAAATACTTCTCTCTGATATAGAGTCGCACTTTCTTATAATGGTTACAAAAATAATAACGAAATCGTGAATTCTACAAGCAACGATACTATCAATAGCCGCTCTTAATATATCGCTAATATCCGACACTTATTCAGGTGTAATGTCAGTACACGAAAGATGGAGTCAGTAGGGGACTATAAGTAATCGTATTGCATTCTATTCGCTTCGTTTCTTAAGATTGGGAGGAATAAAAACTTTGCAAATATTCATAGATGTTTTTAAATCAATTAATGATGGCTATCGTTCTGGAGTTTTAAATAAAAGCGCAGATGAGTAGAAGAGAAATCATAAGAGCATAAACCATTCGCCTACAAGACAGACAAATACATTCAAAATTAATGTCATTTTATCATCAGCAGGTGTTCACTGATAATTCTTTCCATAATATACTCACGATGAAACTGCAAAACTAATCTTGTTCATAAAATAAAATGCAAATGCAAACGTGTGTTTTTTTAATGTAATATATGTATGTTGAATTTTAAGAGCTTTCGTTCAGAGATGTTTGGCGCTATAAATAGATCTGTAGAAGAAGTATTTGTTGCTGAAAGTGATTATTGTTTTACTCGCCGAAAATACATTTTTAATACGGAACATTATAGGTAACGTAAAAAATGATACAGACATATTTTCATCGTACCTACTGAAAACGTTTCTTTGAAAAAATCTTAGCAATATTTTATGTATTTTAATTTGCCGGGAGATATGAAATTTTTTAGCATCACTAACGCAAAAAAGTTCAACAAATATTTTAAGACGCCGGTAATACATATTTTATATCTGAAAAATGTCGAGAACAGTCAGTTTCCCCTAAACACACAAATTTTATGGCATTATGTGTCTTTGTGCCGTTGCTAAGTAATCATTCCTTTATTAAATTTTTTATCACACAAAAGCACTCTTGAAAATCTTTAATCTTGAATGGAACTGAGATAAAAAGCTTTCCTAAATCTTTTTCGACCATTCTTTCTCCAGATTCAGCGAGGGCAAATGTTGATTTCAAATCGCTAAAGACCCACGTCCTTAAATTAAGTGAGCAGGGTTGGGTTTTTGGACTAACCCTTTTTAACTAAGTGGAAGATATTTATAGTCATTTGTATTCGGGCCAAAATTTGCAAGTGTACACAAATTGAACAGGCCTAAATTAAATTATTCGTGTGATTTATGCATACTGTTGAGAGGGGAATTTTTCGTTTTATGATGGCAATTTTTATTGTATCGCATTTCTACTATTTCATGATTTCAGAATACAGCCACGTTGTCATCAGTAATAAAACAAAAAATTCGTTCCTACAACCTCTAACATTTTAGATAACGTACCAATAAAAATGAAAAGCTTTTATGGCATATTATAAGTAAATAATCAAAAACAAAAAACACTTGAATGATAATTATCCTTAATTTGGTAAAAGATGAATATCAATATGCTTAATTTAAATTATGCGAAAAAGACTGGTTATGAAAGCCTGTCTTTTCTGAAAAAAATACATGATATTATAGACACGTATTTTAATTATGTCTGATCTAAATCTTGATCATGTTAACTCTTTAAGCATTAAACAATTATTCGTCTTAACCAGAACTATATATTAGTATGAATATTATAACGAATATGTTATTCAATGACAAGTAGTTTGCTTATCGCTTCGTTTACATAATTAGATATAAATGTGTAAGACAGATTGAAAACATTACAATTACATACATCGATTTTTATATATAAAAATGCAAAACTCTTTCGTTTTACAAACAAGCAAATAACTAAGCTATATTATACCTTTAGCGCTTATAAGTTGGCCATAAGACTGACAAATCATAGATATCAACTCTATTGTGTCTTTATGTGTGATGATGAAATGAACTTCATATCTTTAATGAATCGCTACCTAATAATTCTTAATATACAAAAAATCACAGACTGATTAATTAACTTGCTTGGTCAAATTCGAATATCAGCGCTTAAATCATAGGAATCGATAGACTAATCAAGTGCTAGAATGAAGATTAATATCTCGTTAAAGGCAGCGAGAATTTTTATCAAAAACAGAGGTACTTGATTAATACGCGGGAAAATTGTTCCTATAAGAACATGATACGCAAGAATGGAGAAGGCGAAGAATTTTCTATATCCCGCGCATTATGAAATAGTTAAAATGTTTATGTTTTCAAAAAGTTTCCGATAGAGAGTTGCTTTACAAGTTTGAAGAAGTCTATGTGCCAAAATGTTACATCCGAAAATCAATAGAAACAAATAACCAAAAGTATACGATCACTAATCGGCCCGTAACAGAATAATCGGCGCGTTCGTTCTATCCCGTCGCGCTGTTGACTGGACGAATCTCCAAACAAACTGTTCTTCTGCATTGATTTTTTAAAAGACATTCAAATTTCTAATAAATGGATGTATTGATGTTAAAATTCGCATCCCACTCATCTGATCCTAAAAAGAAGACCTTCATACCCGGCACTGTTAATAACAACTTATGTCGAGATGCTCGGTAGGAATTCCATATGCTCCAGTATGAGAAGCGTATATGGCTTAAGAAAACGTTGGGGCAATCTATTTTTATTGAGTCAAAATTTTCTAAAAGAGCATGACAAATAGTCGCATTAATTAAATCTTCTCGGAATAATTATATTTAAGTTAACAATCTCCGATTTTTTTTATTTATAATTCAAAAAAAGGATGAGGATAAATTAATATTCATTCAACGTGTGGGCATGATGGGCTAAAATAACGTTATATTTCAAAACGTTATCTTTTCCATGGGCATTAAAAAAAAAACATTGCACTGTTATAAAATGAATACACGCTTAAAAATTCAACATTAAACGTGCTCGAGCAATTAGATTAGTTTGTTGTCATAAAATAAAATAACGCTTTGTTTTCCAAAATATTTTTTTAATTAAATGAAGCCTCGTAGTTGCTGTAATACGCTTGCTTCTCAACCCATCGTCATTCAGATGAGTCAAGGTCGTTTTTAATCTATATAATAGCACATCAGAACATAAACTTGAAATTCTTGATGGTTATCACTTAAATATTTACATATCTGGATGTCTCTAACCCTATTACACAGCACGCCACAATTAATTAGTCGGTATTCTACTGATCGAAGATTGAGAAGATTATAATAACGGGGACATTTTTATGTCCCAAACATCTCAACATTTGGGGGGTCGTGTCGAAATCTGAGTGTACCACAGCACATTGCAATGATTCAATCGGTTAATCCTTGTGAATATATCCATTTTTTCCAGCATTTAAATCTGTTTAGTTTAATTAAGCGCATATTTTATTGAATGCATATTACTTGAGGTATTGAATAATTTATTGTGTCCGTGTAAGTTTTGTCCCCGACAAACGCTCTTTAATGACCTATACTTTATTCAATAGATATGTGTAAGTAGTTCAACACAATGTTTTTTATTTATTTAATTATAATCAAATACCTTTCCACCAAGAATTAACAGTCAACACCCAAATTGCATCAAAATACGTAGCTTTTTCGACATCGCCTTGCTCTAACGGATGTGGTTATGAAAAGACACTACCAACATTTACCTAAATATTATTGTTTATCCCTTTGACTGCTATACGTTGCGTTGCGTTACGACTGCATTGTGATGTAAATTTATATTTAAATATAGTTTACAATGTTAAAACTAACAAAGATGAAAAAAATATTATATTAGGTCTGATAACCTCAATGAGTGTATTTATTTAACACAAAACCGATGAATTAATTTTTGAAAACTTAGTTGTTCAAATATTTGTGAATCAGTTCTGTACGGAAGAGGTTAATATGATTTACCTTCGGAAGTGTTCAAACGTGCAAACTTTCATACGATTGAGGCAGTAAATCTTCAACAATAGAATAATATAAACGTTCATTCAGAGAATGTACATGAAACGGAATCATTGACCATTTCAAGGACTGACTACTACACAGTAATCCCAAAAAAGTTAGTTGGCCTCAAACACTATGACAACGATTAATCCCTTTCAATCAGTGGTGTGCGGGAGAGATAATTCATTAAAAATTGTCCAATTTGTAAATTAACAAACTGCTAAATCAATCCGTGTATACTATCTATCATTTCGATAGTTCTAACATGCTTCATTCGTACTAATGTATGTCCTTTAGAAACGTTTTCAACTCTTTTAGACTTTCATACATGTGATGGATAGTTTAATTCACAGATACTAAATTTTTTTATGAACTTATATGCAAGTGTTGATATTTTTATTCATTGACACTTAAGTCCTACCCGATCCATTAATTGGGCTTAGAGAAACAACAATAATGCATCAGTCGTTTTGTTTCTGACGAATCATGTTCAATATAAATATCTTCATGTTTCTTCTTCAATTTGTGTTCACTGCAGGAAATGACATCTACCAATCTTATTTTCCTTTGAAACATTGTAACAATCCATCGTTTTGAAATCACTGACGTTGAAGGTCTATTTTTTGTTTACCACAGCGGTAAAAAAATGGTCGCATTTGTGCTACTATTTACCACTCTTTTTTAAAAAAATATTTTTAATTACCCATGGTAAGCACCGCCTGTTATTTATTATAACAAGTTATGTCTTAAATGCAGGATAAACTTCAATAATGGTTTATCGACCGAAAGTTCTGACTCATATGTAGTTAATAATATTTCCTATTGGCTTGTTTATTTAACTTTTTTACTAGCATACTCGTGACGTTAAACGGTTGTTTATTCAGTTTACTTGAAATTATCTTTTTAGTTATAAATTAACTGTCCCCATAATAACACGATAAAATAATATCCTAAATACGACAGGTTGCTCGCCACTGTAAAATTCATTTCCCATGGCTTTCACCCTTCCAAATTAATGCAACTCATCAGTTAATAATTTGTTTTGTTAACGTCATTAGAAGTATAATTGTCTGTTTGTATCTATCGGGGCACGGAGGGGGTCTCTGCGTCCAGTAAAATTGGAAAAAGTCCAACTTCCATTTTTTATCACTTACTTTATTACTAAAGGAACCGTGCGACAGTAAGTCTAATGATGACTCTGAAAGAGGCGAAACACTTTTCAATAATAAACACATAATACGTGGAATAATCTAAGCTATTTTAATTTTTATATTATTAAAATATTCCATCAGGATAACGTGTTTTACATGTTGAGAACAGACCCAATGAGCTATGATATTTATTATACTTGTATTGAGTACTCGTTGTTTTATTGTATGAATGTTTTTTATTTCCAATATATTAATTGTGTCTTATCTATAATTAACCTTTTTAATCCCACGAGGCCGATTTATCGGGCCGCGAATATATTCGAAGAATCTCAGAGGCCCAGTATCTTTAACCCTTTTTAAAGGTATTTTTTTTTTCTTCATTTATATTATTTTACAGCCTATACACGTCAGTTACTTGTTATCCTATATATTTGAAAATCAAAATTTAAAATTAACTCTGGTAATGTAACATGAGTTAAGTAAAAGAGGATAAACTATCATAATTTTTACAAAAACACACCATGGGATTTTTCGAGACCACTCTGCAAAATGGTTTGAAATCCAAGGGGTTAATACTTTAACCGTTGTGTTACAAAACAAATGTTTGTAAGAAATAAATACAATCAGAACTCGTTATTCACTGATGAAGGTTTTTCTTTTCAACACCGGTAAAATTCAATGTATGTATTATATTTTACACCCGCCGAGTGCTGAAAGAGACACACCGCTGCCTTTCCACCCAATTTCGTTCTCCAAGTTTGCATTGCGGTGCCTGATCGGGTTTTGGGTTCGACAGAACCGTTTCGGGGTCTAATCTTATTGGACGATTGGGCGACAAGAGGGTGGGTGCATCATTTCACACCCTCGTCAAAATGTCTCCACGGTTTTGCGAAGCAATTTACATAAGTGCTACACTAGTCTCGCATCCCTCCCCAATATGCTTTAATCGAGATCAATGCCATCACCGTGAAAAATAAAAAAATAGCATTTTTTTACGAAACTCGGTGAATACTGTTCTTATAAGATTTTTTTTTTCTTAAATAAGATCAAAATTTCTCTATTTAAAAAATCATCTGCCCAAAAAGTTTCCACTTATATATTTACTGCATTACTTTAAAATAACCCTAATAATATTGATTTGGCAGAGTTTAGTCCAATTTCATTACAACGCGGTAACGAAGCTGTTTTTTTAGTGTAATATGAATCGATCAGCTGCTAGGCATTTTCATCTTGCAAAGTATGTACACAACTTTCCAAGAGATATATTTATAAAAGTAAATAAAATAAGACGTTAACCATCTATTTAAATGAATTATTTTGAGACGGTGAAAAGAATTAAGTAACAATAGTAAAAATTAAATAAACGTAATTTTAAATATATTAACTTTAGTGTTCGCTATGGTCAAATTTTTAACCACATTGTAGGCTTCGCCAGGTATTTCAAGTGTACGAATAAACTTGAACTAAAGATGTCAAAGGGTGAAACCCGGGTCGTTTGCAACCAAACTCAAATAAAAGTACTAAATTCAAACAATTCAAATTTGAATCAAAAAGTCAATAATCAAAATTTTGATTGTAATGTATTTACTAATAAAAAAAATGCGTAACCAACTTTTATACATATTAAGTTACACGAGATTTAACTATCATACGGGAAGGTACCGGTCAGTATTTATCAATAGTATGGCAATAATTTAAACACTAATTTTATGTTCTACCCCCCTAAAAAGTAAAAACAAATGTCTTTATTTACTCATACTTCTACAGTATATATTCTTCATGTTACATTCTTGACGACTGGTCATCCACAACTTGTGGATATAACTCGTTTAAAATATTCATGATTTTGTTAGAACAGATGTTACCCAAGTCCTCGCTACGTTATGGTTAACGCAGTACAATTTTCTCGTCCAATGCAAAACTCGTATGGCTTCATAGATTTCAACCCTCTATCAGAATGAGTTCCCTAAATCCATACTACAACTTAAGTATTAAGTTTAACCGTGTTTATTTAATAACCTAATCAAATATAAACACTTTCAAGCGTTAACTTTTGAAATATATTAATGTATTTATTTCGAATATGATTTGACTTAAATAATGCTTTCATTTATATACTATACACGTATAAACAAATAATACCGGTATCGATGTCTGCTGAAAATATTTTTCTGAAAATTTATTCTGTTTTGGATATTGAAAACGCTCTTATAAACTTGTTTTGATATTAGAGATATAAATAAACATATTTTACATCAAATATAACAATTTAAAAATAGGTGTCGTGTTTAAGCTCCTGTAGCCGAATGGTCAACCATTTCGTGCGCTCGTTCAATTCGATTACAGTGTCCGCAATTTCAGAATCCTCTTAAGTACACTTTACAGATTTTTTCCAAAGGTTATTCCCGGTTGTGATGATTACATTCCTTCCTATTCATCCAATCCTTAAAACGGGGCGAGACGAGAGCCGTTATCTAACTTCTAGTACTTTACCAGCCGCATTATAACCATTTACAGAAAAGAAAATTTCAGTGAAAGATTTTTAGCAATAACTGGTTGTATGTCAGTCAAACATACTTTTTACAAATACTAAGGGTTGAATGTTGGTACATTCAAACAAATAAAGATGTCTTCAATGGTATTTGAATTATTATTTTGAAGTTAACTTATCATTTTAAGGTGTTCACTGTCAATAAATGGTGAAATGGCATTATAGTAAAAATAATAAAATATCTTTAGTACTTATTCCACATAAAATGTTTTATTATTAATTTATGTAATTATTAATATCATCAAGTGTTCGAAAAAAAGTGGCGATTCGGAGAGAAAATTAAGCAAAAGTAGCATTATCTTTCAAGTCAAAATTCTTTTTAAAATGTCATTATTCAATAAGAAGACGTAAAAGATTACTCAAGAAAGAAGAAAATTACGCTAATTGAAAAACTTTACAGTATTTTCTTTGACAGTAATAAAAGAACGATTACTTTGTTTGTGAAGTAGTTTTTAAGGCTTTCAATTTAGTTTATATGTACGCATCAATAAAACTTTAATAAACTGACCTTTCTGTCTTTGATGGATGGCTTCTAATTGAAGAAATGTCTTCAAAGGAAAATAATTTTGAAACTCCAAACTTATTGCATTTACCAGTGATGTACATGAAAATTCGCGTTTACCAACATTCATGTATTCATAGTAATAATATTGATAATTATTTGTTCAGTCTTTTAAAAAATGTCAACATTATGTTTTTCTTTTATTGATTTAAAGTTTAATACTGGATAATTCTCAAAACGGCTACAAACAATGTAATGGTTATGTTTGATTCCACATTTCATGTCATAAATTGATTGCAGATTTTTTTGTTTCTTTTTTTAATAAAAAAAAATGTGCATCCTGTAACTCTTTAAGTAAATAATCAAAAAAGTGAAGTAACATTGTTATATACAAAGGTAGAGTTTTACTTAAAAATATAAATAAAATTTCTGATGTACTACATTTAGTACATACCTATGATGGCTATATAAGAAAATACTAATCGCATCAAAAGCACGAGAATCTCCTAATTAGAATATAACACATCTTAAAACATTAAAACATAAATATGTACTGTCCTATGAATTCCCTCTGAGTTAATTTGACAATTTTTTTATACATAAAAATTCTCTTTTCTGCTAGAGTTTTATTATTTGGTGAACATTTATTCAAGATTATTCAGACAAACGTGTTTTTTATGTTTAAAAATGAGATGTTGGACCTTTATAACGCACAAACCAGTATGTTTGAAAATGAACGATCATAGTATGAATCAGGTACCCAAATTAGTGAACGTGCAATTAAATAAGTTAAACACCAAGCAGCGCTCGGCTACATAGCTTTTAGGTATTTCAAAGTCAAATGACGCGACATCAACCAACCCATTGGCAGAAATTATTTTTTACATGCCGAGCTTTTCTCCGTATAAGTTAAATTCAATTCGTTGATTTACCGTAAATGTGCTTCAGCGGGTCGTCCTCACTCCCGACCCGTCCCCACGAGCGGATATCCAAATGAGTCCGTCCCCGCTTTACAGAGGCAAATTTCCGCGGACCGCGTCCCGAGAACGGGCGCCGCCTGCCAGCCCGGATATTGAATCTCCGCATCGCGCACATTTCGAGTCGGCGAGAGATATTGAATTCTCATGAATTTTAAATTGAACACCCGCGAGTCAGGCGTCCGTAACGATTTCCGCAAAACGTGAGACTGCATGCAAGATATCTTCCGCAATTCATATGAAAACAATAATTTATGATGATACAATGCTTTAAACATTTACGTAAATGCAAAATTATTACCTTTTCTTAAAAGAGATCTAAATGGCTTTACTTTTATCTACTCAATCAAGGCTAGGGATTTCAATTTGCAATACCGGACAGATTAATCAATATTGAAATTACATAGTATCAATAAAATATGTTCAAATGAGCAAAACTAACTAACTTAACTAGTACGGTCAGCTGAAGCCGAAATACGGATCAAATACAAAGTATCATAAAAAAAATTAACATCTGGATACCAGTTTCAATAATATCCGTTCTCTAATTTCCAATTCGTAGTAAAAATGATCCATTTCGGTAATAAGCATATTTTTGCCGTTAATTTTGTTTTTGCTGCTCAATAATGTATGACTTTCTCGGTTAGTTTAAAAGACACGTTTTTTTAATTATACATTTGAAGTTTTATTGGCATTTAAATTAAATTTATAGCTTCACTCACTTTGCTTATATCGCATTTAAATCAGCTTGGAGTAGAAGTCATGCTGAACGACGACGCAAGTTAAACGACCCCAAAAAAATATATTGGCTACAATATGAAACTATTACAGTGATTTCGTGACTGGCTTCACTGTGGATTACTCATACATACAGCAATCTAACCTCTTTGAATAGTATATTTTTTCACAAGAGCTCTATGGTGCTGAAACGCCCAAGGGTCTTCAAACTGGGTTCCGCAAAAGTTTTGAAATGTTCCTCTACGTTTATGGAACAGACTACTGAGACGTATTTACAAATAAAAATAAACCAGCCCTTCCAAAGAATGGTCCGCAACTTCATTTTTTCCGAAGGTAGTAACCATAGTTTTCCGTGATATGTAAAAGGATTTTTAGATGACACTGTCATAAATTTCTATTTCAATTTAGGTTTTCTTGAAGTATAATACACTGTCAAAGGGTTTCATATGCTGTGGAAGGCTGAAGACCTCCACTATCAACAAGATAATTAATCAAACATAACATATATTTACACATATAGTATAGGTCATAAGCTGATAAATATTTATTCTATAAAATAAATATGTTGTATTTTCAATTCGAAAAGGAATTGTAAAATTGTTTACGCCTGCAAAATGTAGGAAATATTATACAACAAATGTATGCAGTACTTTAATTTTATTGTAACTTCCTGTGTAAATTTTATTTTAAACTGAATTTAAAATGGACTTTATATCTGTCGACTATTACATATTCAGGTCGGTAAGTGTTCATATATAAGTCAGCCAATAGGTCGATTGCAGAGCCATTTGTGTGGTTGATCGCGATCCTGTACTCAATTCTCATCAATAAACAACATGTTAAATCGCCTAACTGAAAATGGGTGTTAGGGGACCCATGCTTCGGCCTGTGGCACATGCTTTCGTTTCTAAGCGACGTACTTTATTTCACCTTTGATTTCAATGTACCGTGTTCGCAGGTCATAAAATATGTTGATGTTTTGTATGCTGTTGACCCGCAAATTTAGCATTCATATAATATAATAAGTCGGTTGCTTTCACTGTCTCGCGTGTATTTCTTTTTCAAAAGATGGCATCGCTTAAAAATTATTTTATTCAAACAAAATATTTCCATTACATCTTTTCACAGATTATAAAACGGTGCTTAAATTAAAACTCAGTCAAGTCAAACTAAAACAAGTTGACCACTTCTGATATATCATATTTTTCCGACATGTAGTCCACATGTAACGCTATTTCATTCAGTCAAGCGTCACCTTTCTATTTCTTACAAAATTATATCTCAAAGTATTACCGTTCTCATATTTCTCACGGTGCCGCCTTTTATCACATTCTAACGACTAAACTGCAGTACTCCTCACTACCTAAGGTCAGTCGTTTTCTAGCCACTCGTTTAAGAGAATCGTTTTAGACAGAGAGCCATTCTTCTCGACGACCCTCCATAGGTAAAAAAGATTAAAGTAAGCTGAACTCTTTAAATGGCTTCACTAGGGATCACGTGCTCCTGCAAGCAGCGATGGGAAGGAAATGCAACTTGATTATTAAAACTAAACTTGTAAGGTGTTCAGTGTCAATACTTGGTAGAATGGTATTATAATAAACTTAGAGACGGGAGGGGCGGAAAGAACTCTGACGCTAACGCGCCTTAGAACTTAAAGTTCCATCAAATAGATATCCAAATAAAGCCACTTTCTAAATTTGCGTATCCAAAAGAATCTCTTTCTTCGAGAGATGTTTGAATCTAAAGTTAAGAAACGCTGCTCTGTTATATTTTTTATCTGTAAACTGATATGGCTTACAAAAATAAAAACTGTTTTAATTGTATTTTTGCACTAGCGACTTTTTTTCATTATGCAAGCGAAAACAAAGCGAACATTCTGGAACGATTTGGATAACACATATATTTTCCATGGAATCCATCCGTGATGGTATGTGAATGCATACAATATTATGCGACGTCATTGAATCGTTCGGAAAATTCATTTCACCGCTCAACGAATTCTAAAAAAGTTTGTTATGAAAACATCGAACGAAAATATATTGGAACTGTTTGGGTTCGTAATAAAATAATAAAATGCTATACACACATAGACATTTATATTAGATGAAAGTTTTTTTAGTATTTAAATTAATAATTAAATTATAATAAAATGAAAACTTATCACTGTTTTCTTTAGTTAATCAAATAATTACTTTGATTTTCATACGACTTCTTTGATATATTTTAGAAAAGACTACTGAATTTTATGTACCGTAAATAGTTGAAAGATGTATGTGTAAAAAATTTTAAGGTGTACGATTCTGTTTTATTTATTACGGTTGTTTAAAAAAGTACCCATTCCTAATGATGTGGAGCATATTATGTTCTTATAAAAAACATAAGCTATTAATCGAATTCTCAGTCTATCTTTTTCACTTGGAGCAAATGAAAAAAGATAGGAGGCTAGGAACAGGATAGATAATCGCCTTCGCTACCCCTCGTTTTTAGGACAGAATCATTGAGATGGTGTTTATTATTTATATTGAGAGGATGTTTTTTTTGTTCTTCTGAATGATATGGAAAATAGTCTTCGTCGAAGATGAATATCTCCAAAACATTTTTTTTCATTTGGAAACATGTACCTCTAAAAATATCGATAAGGAGGGCATGTACAAACATAATTCATTATAAAACACAACATAATATCATCACAGTGGATAGTTTTTATTCTAATTTAATAATCTAGGCGTGTTCTAAGTGTTTTTAACAGTTTCATTAATAAACTTTATTGTACACATCATATTAGTGATAAACTAAAACATTTTTACCGTTACTATTATTTCAATAGACTAAAAAGCATACCAAATAATACGTAGCTATAATATTTACAGAAGAAAAGTGCGTTTCATTATTTAATATTTATTTGTAATGTTAGTCGTATGCTTAGGTGATAATTCATATATCAAATCCATCAATGCGACTTCAATGTATTGATGGCATATAATTAAGAATTTTATGGCACCAAAAATGTTCTTTTTACAAAAAAAAAATATTCTCTTTGTTTGTAACTACTGTGATATTTAAAGTCACTTTAAGCGCAAGAAGATTAATTTTAAATGTTTGTGTATAAAATTTTCACCGCCGGGAAAACTCATATAAAAGTTTGACTCGGGCACCCTTTCAGTTAACTTTTTAGTATTCATTACACCGTAAATATTTAAATATATATTTTACATTTATTGCCAATTTAATGAGATTCATTTTCAGTGCAATGCACAAAAAAATTATTACAGCACCATTGAAAATTATTTAACTTTGACATTCAAGTGTTATATTTGCATCTCTCTGGTGAGCACGGCAATCAAAGGTATTTCCATTCGCTTCTTTGATACTTGTATTTAGTATACATTGACTACAAATATTGTTTTATCTTTGTGTTGCAACCAAGATTCAGATGTACCTAGCACTGTACAACATTTTTTGTTCAATTGAGACTTTCAAAAAGACTTAATATGAGTGTATATATTGGGTAGAAGCTCGTTATCTCCTTGTAATTTTAAATTAATGTCATTCATATCTTTAGTCAAATCTGTATAAAATGATAAAAGGCATGCGTGTTTGTGTAGTTGAAAATCTTTTCCCACCTTTCCAATCCCAAAGAGCGATGCATAGTGACAGATTAGCAAATCACTAGTCCTGTCCTAGTCTTCGTATCCTTTCCATCCATACTCTCTTCGAAAAAGTGAGGTTGAGCAACTGAGTAACAAGTAGTTCTCGTATGAAAAAAACATGTGTTGAGGTAAACTCCGTGAGGAGTCCATATGTTCCAAGTTGGTAGCGGACATGGTTAAAAAAATATGATCAATTCCATAACCACCATTTTTTGTAAGTCAGCCAAATGGCGATTACTTTCATTCAATAAAATTTTGATTATCGGTTGGAGCTTAGGAAATCGCGTTAGGACTTTTCCGCAGCTAAGCTAGAGTACTGCAGTATGATACATATATTATGGTAAGTCATTTTCTCTAATCTCATCAATAAATTCGCGGAATCGACAGTGATTGAGCGCATGTGATCTGATATGATTAACAGTTCACATGACTGGCTTTAAACCTCTGACATATCCAAGTATTTTCCGCACAAAGACTGTTGATGGATGATGCAATGTACGATTAATGCATTTGAGCCACCGTCATTTTCTACGATACGATACGTCAGTTAATTAAGTAATGGCCCTTAAGACTCAGTGGAAAAGTCAGTCTTAGGCCAAAATGTTTGGTGACCCTTGCTCTAGATGAAAATTAATCCGTCTTTGATGGACATACAACGCGTATTTACAATTGATGGATCGGATACATGATCCATCAAATTTGCATGATTCCAGCGTAATATATTCACATTCCGTAATGGTAACATTGCTTGTCATTATAGGATTAACACTACTGTATAATCTATGATTGGATTAAGTATATCAATAATATTGACAGTGGCGTGCTCACTGAAAAACAATCTATATCATTTAACTTTTCATTTTTTATTCATCCTGAGCCTAATGAGCGTGTAAGAATAAATGTTAAGCCGAAAGTCACATATGTTCCTTCTAATGAAGTATCTCAACGGAATTTCTTCATCGAGAACCAGTTTTAAATCATTTGTTCGACCTTTCTCTTCAGAGAGAGTAATAATACGTATGTATGTATAAAGTCGGAATAAGAAAACAAATTAACTGATCGTCATTTTTAGGATAGGCTTGGAGGTGGACCCTTAAGATTCTTTGCATGCATATGAACACAAGTCCATCGAGAATAATTTCGTTCCGAAACTTAAACCATTGGCCACGCTACCGACCGTATTATCCAATAGCACAACGCAGTTTTTTGATCATTCATTAGTAAAATATTAAATTTTATTTATTTTTTTTATTTCAAAACTACAACTCATTTTAGTAAAATATTATACATTACGGACCCACCTTTGCGTTTTTTCATATTAAAATATTTATTGGCCCAGTTATTATTTCTAATATATTCATTTTTGTAGACCGTGTTTTATAAATACGTTCCTCAATTCAAATATCGACATTTCATTTGTTATCGTAGTGTTTGATGATTTTTGCTTGATAGGGATATTTTAATTCTTGAATTCGATAGAGATAAGTAGAATCTTACAAATATAATAGTACGCCTATGATGTACGTTACCTTGTTGCCAGTGAGTGATAAACACGCCTACAATGTATAAACAACATAAATATGTATTATTTCTCTTATACCTGTGACTGTCACTTTGCTACACGAGTAAATAGAGTTTTCACTAATTATTGCTATTACTTTATATTTTTTCTCCATAACAACGAAGAAACGCTTAAACACCCTTTTACTTAAAATATGCACTACGGTAAAGTATCGAAGTTTGTGACACACAACAGTAATCCACAAGAAGGGTATTGCGCTCGTAGTTAACCAAAACAAGGGCCGTCAAAATGTTAATTTCGTTCCTACAAAGGGAACTACAAACAACTCACCGGCACTAAATTTGTCCATCTAACGGGATCTTATTTGGGCGAAATTCATAGACAGGGACACAATTGAATTAGGTACGCCATTTATGGCAACACTAAAACGTTGCGTGCAAATCGTAATTCAAAAGGCGAATAAAATTTATCGCAGTTATCTTCTCTACCCAAATTACATTTAAAATTCTTACTACTTTTTCCACTTCTATGGTGTCATTATATATTCAGGGTTGTCTCTTTATCACTCTTCACCGACCGACTTTTAGCCGAAGTGGTCTTTTACGAATTCCACAATTTACTATTAAAGATCGGAGCCGCAACTAATGGGCTTTTTTTCTAAAATTATTATTATTGATTTACAAAAACATTTCACTTTATATATATGACACAAAAGTAGTTTATATGATGTGTAAATATCACTCTTCAGATAGCAATATGTAGTAACCCACCATTGATAGTAATGGAATACAAAGACGACATATTGCTATCAAATGCTATCTGTCAAGCAATTTAACATTTAAATATCAATCGATTACAAATTGAATTACCTGTTCAAAGTTTTATAAGCTAGGAGGAAACTACATATTATATTATAATAGAGAAGTTAACTTGCAATATGAGACAACCGCTGCCGTCAATTAATTCATTCAATCAAATCTTCTTTTGGATAGTCAAATTTTGTATACAATACCATTCGCTACAAATAAAATATTTTTAAGCCGCTCATTATGCATAAAATTAAAAACCAAATCAGTTTAAGCTTAAATTAACAATCAGTTTTTCATAAAAAGTTGATTTACCAATTGTTTGTCATACCTTGTTTTCATACTTAACTTTTGCATAAATACCACAGTTTTATTGTATTCCTTATCAGTTGATAATGCTCGCCATGAGCGAAACCGGTCCTGATGAAATAAATCTCATGTGGAAAAAGTACTAAAAATGTTTTATTATTTTTATTATAATGCCTTTCCACCAAGTATTGACAGTGAACACCTTAAAAGTAATCAGTTTTTCAGCTATGCTATTAAGTATGTACCAGTTTTCGTTCAGTTGTACAAAAATCTCTTTTATGTACATATTGTAAAAATACAGCTTGGGACTAATTTGGGTTTTAAGAAAGTTATTTTTTCTCTCTTAGTCTCATTTACAATTATTGATTACACGAGAGAGAAATATTAAAAATAAAACAGGCATTAAAAATCAATATAAAATAACAAAATCATCCACTTGGGGATTCGAGTTTATGACCATGCAACCACCGACCGTTGAAATTTCACAACACAATAACGTGCTACTTGATAATTATTTTATAATTTTAAACTGAACATATAAATACGACATCTTTGATTTGTGATGTATTCGCTATTCGCATGTTATTGAATACAATTCAACTTTTCTTTATTACTTTTCGTTTTACTAAGGTAGCATTGCCAACCAATCTATCTGCCCGGAGTGAATCTCTCCTTTCATTGTTCACGCCCGTATTCACATAGCAGTTCCAAGTATACAATCTTAAATCGTCAAGTTGTTCCATCAGCATATAATTTTAGAAGACCTGTCAAATTTTATTTCAATATCCTTTGCTTTTTATACGCTCAATAAAATTTGATTGCGAAGCCTTGCACAGGCATCTAATAAAACTATTTTCGTACAAATATTTCAAACGTGTCCCCGCAGATAAAATACTATTTCGGAATTTATTCTTTCTTTGTGGTACTCTCAATCAGGATGAGTCCTGAACAAACAAAAAAGATACGTTGAGTTTGCCTCACGAGGAAATTGTTCAAATCTTTTTCTATTTCGGGCAGGTAAAATACTGTTGGCATGAATAAAGCACCACACTATCGTATCCTTTTGCGGGTTCGCTTTTAAATTATCTCTGATATGGATTCCAAATACCTTGCTAGGTTTCAGTAAGAGTAAAACTGATGTTATTACAGCAATACTCAAATCTCTTATGCTACTTATGTATTACTAGCTAAATTGAATAAAAAATCATGAGAAATGATGTTGGTTTAAAATTTACCAAAAAAAAATATTATGCTGTTCAAGTCTCTGAATCAAATACTTTTTGCTTTTTTATGTTCAAGTAATTCACGTGTTGCTTCTTGTAGATGTAATGCAAAATATATGTTTATTTCATCTCCTATAAAAGTATATATTGGTTTAACTGTTGAAGCACTCACATCTATACAGTCGTATATAATTTTGAATTTGCTGAAAGAAGGAAGAGTTTACCTTGACACTAATTTATTCATGTTCACACACCACGAGCGGGATGATGAATATACACATTCAAGAGATCAATTTGATGCTGTCTTTTGTTTCAACAAAACAATTTCAAAACATTTTTTTGTGACGCCCCGTATAAATCGTCGCAGGGAAAATAAATAAAAAAAAAAAAACACCTCGGTGTACTCACCAAAAAGTGTCGGAATATATTAACATAACTCCAATGGTTATGTTGGAATGAAGGGTAGAAAGAACATAAAAAAACAAAGGACCAGTCGAAGACTGTGGACAAAGGACAATTTTGGTTTTAAAATAAAAATAATATCGTAATATAACACTAGACTATTATTGACCCGTGCCTTCTACAACATTTCGAGCGTATTACATTTTATAATCGCATTGCTTAAGCTTTTGTGTCAACTCAATACCATGTTTCATTTAATCTGATTGCGGATAGTTTAATTTGATTGCGGAAAACTTAAATTGCCACTGTTTTTCAATTCAAAACTTCATTGAAAAGATATATAGAAAGAAAGATTTCAATAGTTAATGTAAGTTATAAGAAATTTGGCCCCATTTTAATCATCTAACTACAAATGACAACTACCCTAATTGCCAGTAACGGCTATTTTATTTTTTGCGCTGTCATTAATATTTAAGTCAATATGTTATTACTCTTCCAATTTTAAAATGCGTATTTTTATTTGTTACTATTCAATTAATATATTTTTTTTAATTTCTCAAGGTCACATTCAGAGCTTATTAATACACTTACTTTACCGTCTCATACTATGTAAAAAGCCTTTTTGGCTGACTAATTTTTCGTACCATAATTATATCCATAATTGGTGAAATAGAGATGAAAAACATATTTCAAAAATATTTACTTTCGATACTTGTCATAATAATTTATTAACATCACCTTGACAAACTTTTAATAGGCAAAGAACAATATGACTATGAAAAAAATGTTTCTTCATACTTTATTTACCTTCCATATTAATCGATAATAATTAACAAAATAGATTAACATGACTAACTTCGGCCAGTTTTATCGGTGAAGTTACATAAATGTAAAAACATGGCATCAAATAATTTTATATATTGTCACATTCAGACTTATTTCATAGACAATATTTCATGGACAATATTTCATAGGCAATATTTCACAGACAATATTTCATAGACTAATATTTCATAGACAATATTTCATAGACTTTACTTCATGGACAATATTTCATAGACAATATTTCACAGACATTATTTCATAGACTAATATTTCATAGACAATATTTCTTGGACAATATTTCATAGACAACATTTCGTAGATAATATTTCATAGACAATATTTCATAGATATTTCAACACGCCACTGATCGACTAAACCTACAGGTCGAAATTTTATCTCCCTACACAGAATTCTTTTTTTAAACTTTGTCAATTTAGAACATAAAACTTTCACAGTTGTCTAACTATATCGTGAATAGAATACAGTTCTATATTTTTCTGCGACATTTGACTAATGAACCGAATTTCGAACGTTTATTTTCTTTGTAAAGTAAAACTAAAAAAAAAAAAACAAAGAATGCCCAATTTCGAATGATGTCATCATTTAATAGCATTGAATATAAATTCAATTTTTTCTTTAGAAATCGTTTATTGGAAATCAGTTGATCAAATTGGAAAACTTTTTACATTGTACTATTTTAACGAAATTCGTTGTTAACTTATTCAAAGAAAACATCGCCAAAATTATTTTGTTTGCAAGTACCGTTGTGTAGAGCTTTTTTTTCTCGTTCGATATTCAATAAGCTCGATGCTGGATGTTTTATAATTATTAAATAGATTCCGAAATAGATGCACCCAGTATAAAATATTTTATTATAATATTCAAAGTAAAATTGGCATGCAGTTCAAAAACTCAAATGACCAGAAAAACGAAGGTTGGTAGGAAGTATCAATGTTCCGAAGTGTTTGTTCAGATACTCGAATCTATGCTTTAACAGCCGGGTTTTTCGAATGCATTCATATACAAAAACAATAATACTTAGTTACTTTTCCGATAGAACCAAAAACAAGTTTTCAGCAAAGACTGTAATACATATGTGTGCAAAAAACACAATACCTATACAAAATATTCGATGACTATTTCCAACTTATAGTAAGACTATCAAAAGTGAACTTCAGTAACGATCAGTTAAATTTACCTTATTTCATCAAAATAATAAAGCAAAATAAAACGATATTTACAGCTTTTAGGTTCGTCAACTCGTTTAACATTGGCATTAACGATTTTTTTTGTTTTTTAAGATGTCGTATGACATACGTTTAACTACTAGGACTTTATTAAAAAAATATGAACCTTAAATCATATTTCAAAAGCAATTTTTCTTTATTCTTTATATTTAACTATACAAAATGAATCCTGGAGAGACAAGCCTTTCTCTTGTTTATAAAAAAATATTTTATTTTTACTTGTTTCAGCTTTTCCTCCATAACTTCATCCAGGCGGACCGTAAAAATGACCCAACAAAAAGAATTACTGCATGACCGTGCCGGTAAATTACCAATTTAAATATGCTAAAAGGCATTTTTTTAATACTCGGGTTTTGGGGGCCATTTAAACATTACAGAGGAATTTCGAAGTGAAGCGTCCAGGTGATGCGCCCTGCAATTTGCGCGGTAAATGCAATTTACGTCAACAAATTAGTGTGTAATGCGTTCAATTAACCCCCCGCACCCCGAGGCACTGCTTTTACAATCCTGCCAGGGAATACATACCCCGAATCTGTTCCTGGATAACTCATCACCGTCCCTTTGGTATTTATAAACCACCCTTACTTACATTAACTTCGTGTCGCACTTACATATAAATATGATGTAATTATTATCTAACGTTAATATTTTAATCAGTAGATGTGAAGAAAAATAAGAAATAATATTTTTCTCGTTGAATAATCTCAAAGGTTTATCTAATATAAAAATAGTTAAAATATTATGTGGTTTTATAACATATTACACCAGATTTACATGTCTAATAACGAAAATATTCAATGTACGATTTGACATTTTTAATTATAATTTGCGGAATTATTTAACAATATTTTTCTAAGTCAGTAATAAAATAAATAACAACAAAACTCTGAATGCGAGAACGATAGATCTGTATTGTACTGTACTCTAGTGTCTTATTTTAAATATATATCACCTTAAGCACTACAACATTGCCATCAGTGATTATATACTTTAAAATAATAACAAATTCTGATTTAAAAAACAGTAAGGAAAAATATGTCGTCATACATAACTCATAGATTAAAAATCTCCTCTTTTCAATGTAATGGTAACCAGTATTTGTATCCAATAATTTTATAAGAAAAAAAACTACACGGTGGTTGATACACAGCCTCATAAAATAATTATTATTAAAACTCATATCTTCATCCAACACACATTTCGCCCGCCTCTAGGCATCAAAGTTCTCTCCATGTTGATAAAAATAATCTTTAAGCTTGTACTTTAAAAATGTTGATCCTTTGCGTTACTTCAATTATTTTAAGAACTGCACATACAATTGTAGAAGGTATATCTACTATAAATCCAATATATTAGATTGACTCGTTGAGACAAAAGTAAATATTCGCGAACAAGCATTCTCCATCAATTAAAATTGACAATCAAGTCCATGAAAATGAAAAAATCCACATGCTCTAAAGCAGTCATGCACAACTTTTTTTGGCAGAAGGGCTAGCTTATCAATATTTATATTTTTCTAGGGCCGCATGAGTAAAAGGGATAAAATTATCGTTATATTTAGTGTATATTAAATTGAAAATATTTTTTTTTTTTGTTCTTCCATCGTCTGTGAAAAGTTCTGAATAAAAAAAATGATTAACATGTGTCGTATTTGGCCGCATGAAATATCATTTTGGGCAGCAGGTTGTATATCACTGCTTCAAAGCATTGTTTTTCTTTCGTCTACTTTTCTACTGAAACTATATTTGGCTCCCTGTTTCTTGCGAAGGTGGGCAAAAGCTCTGACCACGGCGGCGTCAACTTTTTGAGCATAAATATCTCACAACGAGAAAGGTCATTATAGGATTATTAATATTATTATATATCTTATCATACTTCGTTTTCATATTTCCCACTGCAAGCGTGGTTCAAAGTGAAATATTCTACTTGACGAATTGTTTGATGATTATTAAAAAACAACATTACATAAGTATCCCATGGCCCAAAACATGTTTTAATGCGGCAAATAAAATACTCATCTGGCGAGAGGAAAAGCGTAGCCATAGCGTGACAACTAAATTCAAATCAGTGCGAAAATAATATCTTCATTAAAATGCATTTTATCGTTCGTTATCTGCATAATGAAATATTAAAAACACGTAAAGCATCTCCATCGCTTAGTGTACAAAGTATAATTTGCATAGATATATTAGTCACCGATATCAATACTGGTCTATGTTATTAGACTTTATTTTTTCATTTTTTGAAATTAAAACCATACTAGATAATCTCAATGAGAATTTAAATAATTTACTTTTATTTTTAATTTAGGAGAAATAACATCACATTCACTCATATCATCGGAGTCAAGCTTAAACCCACCTAATCGCTACCGTTTATGTAAATTTGATATATAACATAAAATTAAAAATAACTTTGATTATTCCACGTATTGTGGATCAATACGTGGAAAAATCAAATTTATTTTTAATTTTATATTAAAATGAACTTCCACAAAGTTACCGCCGAAACCATCGAAAGAATTTGGTATTTTTTTAAATAGACCGTCTGAAAAAATATTAAGTGTATATATCAAAGGTGTTGATTAAAATCATTTAGGTATTGATAGTTCTCGTAAATACTTGGAGTATTTACTGGAAGAGGAGACGGGATGGACTCACCGCTCGCAAGGATATTCTCAGTAACAATTTTAGTATGACCACATGTTTTATTTATTCCTTATATAATATAATATTCACCAAATTATTATTTATAAATACAAAATCAATCATATAATAATTCTTTGATGTTTTAATAAGTAGTTTAAATAATTCATAATACTATATTGATGCTTTTCTGTGAAGGTTTTTCATGTCTTCACTTATAGGAAAATGAGCATGCATTTCTCTGAAAGATATTTAAAAAAATCTGTTTAATACCACGACAACGGTTATTATACATAAATTCAAAGTTTTTTAATAATTTAATATTTTTGATATTGTTCTAAATATTTCTATAAATAAACAGGAAATTGCATTTAAAATGGCCATTATCATAACATTTATTACTGCACTAAATAAATAAATATTCATTTCATAACTCTCGGTGTGGAGTATTAAAAAGGTCAAAGGAAAGCTGAAAATTCACATCAAAATTTCTTAGAACGCTCTCCTTTAAATGGTTTACGATTACTTCATTAATAACCTCACGTAAAACGTTGGATTTATGTTTCATAAACTTTATTCGGCAATTTAAAATTCATTCAACCAACGCAAACAAAACTTAATGTTAAGATGTTTATTTCGTATAAAACATAATTAACTCAATATACTACACAGCATGGTTAGCAATATCAAAAATGGTCGCCGACTTCAGCAATATTTTTATAACACCCATAAAAAGCAAGCGTACTTAGTATTTGTTGAATTTAAAATTATTAATAATTCATTACAGTATCAAAGCGAATGTCAATATTTAATGGAACTGGATTTTTATATTCAAATGATTTAAATATAAAATCAATAGATTTTGCGGACTAAAAAACTGCTTTCATAGTACAAAAAAATACATATTCATTAACTGTTATTTTTGTGTGTCGATCGATTATTTCAATTTATTCACAATATTGTGAACCAAATTATTTGACTAGATTTTGTTAAATGAAGTTATTTCCTGTATAAATTGCATTATAGGTTACATCGTTCAGAACATCTCTTTGTCCGGAAACTGTATTTTTTCCATATGGCGACAAAATAATTCAAGCGCGAAATTACAAAATGCACTTAGTTCACAATGACGCATTTTCGAAATTCGATCCTGAACATTAAACTATAGCACTACTTTAAATTTATCAAACTGCTTTCCCATTTAATTTTTTACTTGGTTAATCATCCATAAAAGGAATAGTAGAGAAATGGAAATGTACTTATTATATAAAATTGTGAAGCAGCATACGTAATAATGATATATAATATAATAAAGAAGGTTTGCGTTCCAAAAGTTTCCATCTCAAATATTTTAGATCAAATCTGTTTTAAAGAAGAAATTTGAATTATACTGCTGGTGGCATAAAAACATAAATTTATTTTTTTTACAGAATTTTTGTAGTTTACTCTTTTATAATATGTAAATAGTGATAGATAATATTTAAGTATAGCTTGATTGTTTTAAGTCTTCTTTAAAATGCATATGCACGAGAAATGTGTTAAATTATCACGGCATTCGGGTAGCATGCCGTAAATTTGCTCGTGATAATTATACTAAAATCAATATTATCACCATTTAGTTTTTCGGGTGAGTATTCAATCATCGGTCCGTTGAATGGAAGCCTAACACGTTCCTCAGAATACCGCTGCTAACGGTGATTTTCAATATTTTAAGGAAGAACGAATCGTTTTTCAATGTAGGTTTTTGTAGAGACAACAAATTGTATGAGATCTATACAACAAAACGAACCCATTCAGTCATAGAACGCCAAGACCGCCACTTTTTTACATTCCGTCGATTTTTAATAAAAAAAAAATATGTCAGTCTATTCAACCAAAGCTCGGCGATTGAAAGTCCATTCAAAAGCTTCAAAACAGTCTAAGACCTCAAATTTACATCTCGAATATCCGTCCGCCTAAAAAGCCATAAAAAATGCTACACTCCGCAGTCTCCGCACTTCTTTTATGCTAGCTATCGCGCAGTGGCGTGCCTGGCTGGAGACACAGCTGACTTCTCTTTATTCAAGCATTCCAAAAGGCATTATACACCAGCTAAGCTGTGTTGTGTATTGTTGTTCAGAGTTCAGTAAACTTTCCACTTCCAGAGACGCAAGGCTGAATTCGGGACGAATATGAGATAGTTTTAGTTTAAATAAACCCTTAAACTTTTGAAGGGTTTGGTGTGGTCTCCCTGTAAAAATACAATTTTAATATATCATTTTAATTGATGATCTTATTTTTTTTGCTGGTTGTGTAACTACGTGTGACACGGATATTTCGCTCTTTCGAAAAGCACAATAGCTTAAATTTGTAATCAATAGTTATAAACAATACATATTATGTATATTTACATTATTGCTTTGATTATTCAGTATCATTGGGGATAGAGATTAAAACCATCAACCTATTGCAAATGGATTTGAGTAAAATCCAATGCTTTGCTATTTTTAATTCGAAAAATTGAGTTCTAGAAATAAAATTCAAAAAAAATGACACACTGGTGTAAAACAATACATACATAATTATCTTTTCAAATGTATTTCCAATAATATTTCATTCATGGATTGCTTATTTAACATGCTACTTTAATACAATAACTTAAAGTTTCGCATTTTTTATCAAAGACATTTCGATGATTCTCCATAAATTAAGATGTTTTTAAGAAATTTTGAATTTTTTGTTTCGTGAGAATTTATCGATTTGAGTACTTAAGTGCAATATAAACGTCTATTTTCAATGTGAAATAAAATCAAACTATAATATATTCAACTGAAAATTTGGGAACAGATTAAAAGCGTACCAATGAGTACCGTGTCCACCAATTGAACATCAAATAAACTTTTGAAAATGGCTACCGCTTTAAACGAAAACAAAACGGAAATCGAAAAATTCAATACATCAGTCACTACTGTGAGCAAGGTTTTATTTTTTTACCTCCGTCGGACGGATTCCACCACGTCAATGCAAGTGAATAAAATTTAATAATACATTTGGCATGGGCACGCGACCCCACAGCACACATTTTATGCAAGAGGGGTAACAATTTACGTGATATAATTACAGAGGCTATCTCATTTGAATACGTAATGCCCGGTGTTACGTTTCGCCGTTTAGCCCGAGATTGGTGTACTTTATTGTGCAATTGTGATTAAGTACAGCCCTCCCATATAGAATCACAGTGAAAGATTTCATAATGTAATTCCGTTAGATTTTTTAAACTTTTTGCTAACTCTCATACTATCGTGGGAACTGTCGTGTATTTCTGTAGGTACAAAGTGATAAATATTTATTTGGAGCACCGGAAAAATGTCGTATTATTAATGCTCTTGAATGGTCAGTTGCGTATTCGTCAGCCAATCTTTGACAATATATTTAGCATCCTTTCGTTAACAAAACATACCTGAGGTGTATTGTGACTTTAAAATAAAAAAAGCATTTGAA
Organism: Himalopsyche kuldschensis; assembly: GCA_028554975.1. Lineage (NCBI taxonomy): Eukaryota > Metazoa > Arthropoda > Insecta > Trichoptera > Rhyacophilidae > Himalopsyche > Himalopsyche kuldschensis. The sequence goes on from JAHFWI010000003.1 coordinate 22,383,490, forward strand.
ATCATCTAATTACAGTCATATATAATTTGAGCTATTTTTTTCTTGAATATGTAAATAAAATGAAAAAAACGGCGTCAAATCGCCTACGGTGAAATTGAAAGAGAATTTTCACAATATGCAACAATAAAATAAAAATATTTTTTATAAATGTCACACCTATTTTGTTAATCTCAGATATTTTTGTTTATTACTTTAGAATTGACGCAAAAAGTACAGTAAACGTGTAGGCTTTTTTATATTTTTCTGGCAATAGTTAATTTGCATTTACTTGATAGACAATAGCATTTGATTCCACTATTTATAATTTTTGTTTGACATCACGCCATCGACAGAACGATTTTAGCTCTCACAATGGCGTTTGACGATATGTGCTTGAAATTTTATAATTTCTCACCAAGAGTAAACACAGTAAACAATCAAGACGTGAAAAAATATAAAAATAAAATCAATGGTTAATAATTCAAAATAACACGTTTTAGTAACGTATAACTTCAGTGTATAATTTTTTTTAATACATTTTTCAGCGTTAAGTTTCATGAACCTTGGAATGAAATAAAAATATCTGGCGCAGCGAGAAACTGAAGTGTTCTTTGTGTAATTCCTGTGAATGACCCGGGTAATCACTAAAATTTTACCACTTCAACAGTGAGAAGTCTTTGAAACTTCACAATGACTTGCGACTTCCGGTTCCAAGCTTGAAGTTTAATGTTGAGAACGGAAGGAATTAAAAACTAGAACGTTCATAGGGATGATAATTGAGGTAAATTACCAGGACGCCATTTTACAATAATTAATATCAATTGATTACTTGATTTGAAATTTCTCATGTAAACAATTATGTTATCTCTACAAGGATTATCAAATATGACACGTGTGTAAATATAATTAGACAATCTGTGTGTCACTAAATAGATGAATTGCTTTTAAAATAAATCGAAAAATCTATAAAACTTACCTCGAATTTTATTTAATTTCAATTTAATTCCGGTTTCGTTAGTTTAGTGATCATTTTCTTCAGTTGTTTTTCCTGCAATATTATAATCTCGTGCTTTTTTACAAAAAAATACTAATTTCGTGATATGTACACATTATAGATTATTTAGGTAAACATTCATACAACAATTCATGAATTCGTAAAAAGTTGATTTTGAAAAAATCCTAAGAGGTATTTTTAAAAATGCTTATAAATATAAAGCTTGTTGTAGAAAACAACTAAATAGAATCAAGAGATCATCGATAAGTTTTATTTTATTTTCATCCAAATACGCTTTTGGTTTGGACGTTTGTAGTCTATATTTTTTTTACTGAAAACGCTTTCACAAGAACTGGTTGTAAGTCTCTCGCTGAAACTTTCTCATCTGAGTGAGTAAGATAAAACTGTTTTCAATTGAAGGGATATGTTCTCGTCTTTCTTGATACGTCTTTATACGCTTTCTATAGGCCATGTTTTCAGGATTGCATACGTTGAAGATCTGTTATCATAATCACAAATTTCTCCGCTTCGGATATAAATTCAAAAATCAACGAATAAAAGTTTCCATCCCGGGACTCGAGCCTAAGATCTTGCAGCTGAAAGTCGGCTCCGCGAACGTCATCCGTTTATCCTCATATGAGTATATGTCATACTATACTTTTTTATAAATTAATCATTTTTGTTAACAAAAAAATACTTCATTTTGCTATTTATTATGTTTAATACGGGTAGTGTTACTACAATGCGCCAGCGTTATAAAAATGTAAATTTCATTTGTCGGCGGGAAAATTTATCGTGTCCCGAAAAAGAAGTCATAAAACCTGAATTTTGACAATGGTTGGTCTTTCGGATAAGAGCCTTTCTCCGACAACCGATCAGCGACTCTTTTGTGCGCTGTGTGTATAAAAAATTGATAACAACGTTATTGCTTCCAAAATCTTTTTAGGGAAACTCCGCCGGCCGTCAATGTGTATATGCGATATAATAACTTTGTCACAGTAAAAAATATGATCGACGACATCATTGAAAAACCAATAAAAAAGTTAGTAATATAACCCGGTTGTAGAAGAACCAGGCATATTCAACGAAATAACAAAGAAAAAATATTCATTATTTACGACAGATCTCATCAATACTAGAATCGTAAAAATGAAGTGAATCTATCCTAATACTCGTATGTATATCATTCAATCGCGAGACAATATTTTTCTAGAAACGAACGGATTCAATATATGCATTTATAATCATTACAATATTAGAAATCTCGAGACTTAAAATGAAGATTATCTTTATTCCAATCAACACTTTTCGAAAAAAAGTTTATCATGGTTTCATTGGCTACTTATAATACTGTATCCTATATTTATCATACTTTTTTAAATTAGCAACAATTTTCGTTAACGCTCGAAGCATTAAATGACCTTTTAAATGGACGCGCTTTCTTAGTAGTATTCTGGTTTTACATTGCGTCCTAAATCTTAAAAGATTGCCCTACCTTTATATAGAAATATTATATCTTACTACCTCTTTAGATAAAATTAAATTGGTGTAGAATACATAAATATAATATGTGAGTAATTTTTTACCTTTAAAGTTATGAAAAATACTTGGTTCAAAGCTCTTTATTTTTTTTTATATAATAAATGACTATCTTTCGATTAATCAGTAAAAAAAGAAGTGTCATATTTTAGGAATATGTATATTAGTTAAAGTCAAGTTATTTTCTATATATTATTTAGGTTTTCGTATTTCATAACAAGATTTGGCAAATAATAATCGTTCTACATAGTTTTTAGAACAAAATTTGCTGAATTACAATAAATCGGTTATTGTAAATTTGGTAAATATTTTTCCAATGTGTAGCCGAATCGGAACTTCCGTCGGCTAAGTGATCCAAATAATCGTCTTGAGAAATTCTTCCCGTTCATATCTGGACATTCCCAGAGGATGTGATCAGCATGCCATAGAAAAATTTACAAAATTTTATTACAGAAACGCATTCATAAATCACAGAATGAAACAACAAAAAATGTATGGTAACAAAATATATCCTTTATGAAGGACATAAATTTACGCGAAATATAAATCTACCCGAAAAAATTATCAAATTAACCCTTTTAATACCCTATATTTTTTCATAGGTTCTCCAAAAATACCCTGGGAAATATCTGTTTTTTAAGTGTTTTCGTAAATTCTTGAAAAAGTATTAAAAACAAAGACATTTTTGTAAAATATTTTATATTTTATGGAGAAATAACATTACAGAGTTATTATATGTTAACATTTTTTTGCTAAAACGAAAAAGAAATGAAATAAAAAAGAATTCACAGAGAAAATAAAAATAATAAAAATAATAAACATTTTCAAAATAATATTTGCATATCTTAGAAATTTATAAATGTTTTACACTTCATTTCACATAAAAAAGTAAACACATAAGAATAGATATAAGACAACAAAAAAAATAAAAAAGTGGGTTTTTCTTATTTTATTTATATAAAATTAAATTTTGAAATTTTTTTTTTTTTTTCAACAAACATGTTTTTGATAGCATGTACCATGAACACCTATATTACACTTTGAACAACAGTCCTTGTTCTTCTTCTTCGATTTTTCGAACTACAAATGACACAGTTTTTTTCTTTTTTATCAAGTTGTTTTTGGACTTGTCGTATTGGAGAATGATTGGAAGTCGTACTCTGTTGTTTGGCCTTTATCCAGTCTTCACTTAGTTTTTCAACTATATCAATAGTAAATTGATATCGGCTCATTTTCTTATTTGTGGATTTTTCTTCACGATCTTTATTTGAAGGCATAATTGAATAAAGGGCAAATTAAAAACACAGTCACAAAAACAATAGCAGACTGCACCACGACAAACCGCGATAAAATTTCGCACCCGAGTGACGAGTAACTCAAGATATCATCGATGGGTGGTCGATAATAAAAAGATTGCTTTGTGGGGCTGTAGGACCTGTATATGGCTCAAATCCAAAGGTTAGGTACCCTTTGTCATGACACTTCTCATTTTATTTAGAAAGCCGATATATCGGCACAGGGTATTTTTGGCGATTATATGAAAGCCGATATATCGGCTCTAGGGTATTAAAAGGGTTAAGGAGTGGAAGATTATTATTTTTATTATCCCTCGCATAAATTACTGCTCTTTTTGCTTAGATTTTCTAAAAATATGCTAAAATAAGCGGATACTACTTATTTTTTCGTCCACGAATAAATAGAAAAGTAAGCTCGCCTCTTTAAAGTGGGCAAATTTTGAATGATAAATAACACCGTGGTATCTCAAGAAAAGAAAACAAACAATAAAACACTTCTTTTCTGACAGTTATACGGGCTTTTTTTTAATTAATGTTGAATCTTTCAAAATTATTAAATGTACAACGTAAGGTTTTATTTTACGTAATACAATATTGATACTTGTGTGTTGTGTGTTGTACAAAGAGAGTTCAGCTTATTCCAATAAGCCGATTCAAGTTTTAATTGTTGGATTAATGAAACAGTTTTCCGACATTCTAAATTTAATTTTCAATGATCACGTATATTGATAATCGACCGGATCTAAATCCATGATATATTAATTGGATGTAGTTACTTTAAAACCTGGTTCAGATCGTAGACGCTAATAAAAGAAAGATTAGTTTAAGAAACTTCTAATGAATCGCTTTCGGATGATCGGATGGCAGAGATGACCATGGGGAGGTCTTAAAATGAAAATAAAGACTTAAAGCAACCGGGGGGGTGAAAGACCACTAGGCTAACAATAACAAAAAACTAATTTCAGAATTGCTAATACTAATGATACCACTATATTCTTTAATTCAACTTAATAAAAATTTGACAAAACTTACAAATAGTATTTATAGAACTTACGTATTCTACAGAAATTGCCACTTGAATCTGAGAGTAGCACGCTGTTATTGTGAATATAGAGAACGATTTCCGCTCAAATAACGCGCGATGCGCCGGAAATTTCAACTCTGATAAAAGAAATCTCACACTAAAAGAAATTCTATTTCTTCGGCAACAAATGTTTCAAATATCATAACATATTCAACAGTTTACGATCACATTATTTTAAGGTACACGATACAATAAATGTGCTTGATATTTGTCATTTAAATTTCATACATCAGGTAACAGCAATGTTGCAAATTCGGATACTATATAACAGGGGTGGCCAAAGTGTCGATCGCCTATTTGATCTGTACAAATTTCTAGTGCCCGTCCCAAGAAGCGTGCGAGACTAGTCGTGTGACAGGGACAGCACGCTAAAATCTCGAAGTAAGCCGATTATCGACGAAAATCTCTTACTAAAACTAGGGTCAAACAAGGGTTGGTAATTAGATTAATAATGGCTTTAAATTACTACTTTCGATGTTGGTCGATCGCCGCTAATAATTTCAAACACAAGTCGATCGCGGGCAAAAAAGTCTGGCAACCCCTGCTATATAAGAATTCATAGCTTGTGAACTGTTCAATACGAACTACTAGTGCAAGGGTTCCCTACCTCTCGGTCACGACCCTGAAGGGGTTGGCGTCGGGTTTTCTGCAGTTAAATGCATTTTCGTTTTTTTAAATTACCTTGTTAATTTATTTTTTAAGCTGCACCGGGGTCGCAAGTCGCAAGTATAAAAAGTGGTCGCCATTCGAAAAATGTTGGGAGCCTATGTACCGTAGGCTCCCAACATTTTTCGGGTGGCGACCCGTTTATAAAAGCTATTTGACCCGTGACCCCCAAGGTAATTGAAAAAGGCATTTTTCATAAGGTAATTAAAAAAAACAACGAAAATGCATTAAAGTGAATATTTTTTTTTAGTTGACTGTATAAGTTGGCGACATTGGCAAGTTGGCGTATTTGAGGTTTTCGGATTTCAAATTAATTGTTAATTTCATCTAATCACAAGTTGAAGGCATCCCAGTAGATGAATAAATAAAAAAATAATCAAAAAACTATTTATTCTAACAAAAACCAAATGATGGATTGTTACAATAAAACAACAGTTAAAAAATATATTATAAAAAAAGCTTATTCGGTGTGCATTCATTGTCCGTTCGTTTTATGCTGCAAATATTCATCAATTATAATAAATATATATATATATACATAAAATAGAAATAAAAATTCATGAAACAAATATAGGTAATGAAATAAAACATACACAAATTCTGTTTTTTCGTTTTATTATTCTAGAATAAAATATTATATATGTATATATGTATGTATCTACAAAATCACTTATAAAGAAATACAGAATTAACTTTATTGTGTTTATAATATTGCAGCACTTGCATCAAAACACATCTAAATTTTGTATTTCTATTTAACAATAGAGATTTTATTTATTAAGCCTTGTTTAGGCAAGAAAACCGATGGCAAAATTGATGTGATTAAACCGGTTCCAACTGTTACATTATTTTCCCTAATTGTAAAAGGTTGCCCCACTGGCAGCACCATGCCTTTCAGAAGCGTAAGTTGAACAGTTGCATGCTCTCCTGGAAGTAACATTTCCCTACCATCTCCTAAAACAAATATAAAATATAATCTGTCAATCAGTTTATCATATTTTTTATGGTATGGCAACATTAACTTTTTCTCTGCCCAGCTGGCAAACATGATTTATCTTCTCATCCCAACTTCAAGAATTATTAAAATAATTTTACGGTGATTACATGAAAGCAGAATACAGTATAATTTGAACATATACTTATGTTTATATCTGATTAATTACAGGATGGGTAGGGTACATTATTTTTATATTTTATTGAAATATTTACCCAAATCAACTCTACAGGCCACATCCCAAGTTGCACTAAATAGTTGTTGAGTGTAACCACTGGCACCTATGGGCCTTGATCGTCCTCCCTCGGCTTTGGACAATAAATAAAGCTCAGCCTTAAAGCTATTGGTTAATTGGGTACTTCCGGCGGCACATAGAACCATACCACGCTGAATCAAAGTTATCTTCAATCCGCGAAGCAGTACACCAATATTATCTCCGGCTTCTGCCTAAACAGACATAAAAATAATTATTAAACTAATTTCAAATGAGTATTTTTGTCTTCATGATTTTGTGTATAAAAGATTTGACTGATTTGTATGACATTTCATTCATTTACCTCAAGGACACTTTTTTTGAATATTTGTATATCTGACAACGTTGTGGTCACATTTTGACCAAATCCCATCAGCGCTGCAGCAGCATTTTTTTTCATAATACCTTTCTTAATTGTCCCAACAACAACTGAACCTCGACCAGGTGATGTGAAAAAATTGTCTATGGCCATCATGAAAGGAGAAGTGAAATCTCTTACAGGAATAGGTACATATTCGTCAAGGGCATTCAGCAATTTTTTGATAGATGGTACTCCTGTAACATTAAAATTAAGAACACTACTTTCAATAAACATACCTAACTTGATGTTTGGGATTGAAGCATGTTATTTGATAAGCATTAAAAAATCACAAAAGCCAAATAAAAATAGTGGGTTGACTAAATAAATGTATTTTTGAGACATGTAGGCACATTAATAATATTCATAAAATTTATTCAGTGTTCAACCTTCTTACAATAACAAGATATGATAATTATTTCTGCGAAATTTTTTTCATCCCTTTAAAACCAAATAACCAGATTAAAAATGTTGTTATTCCAATTTCTTTGAATCCTGTAAAAAAAATCTGTGAAAACATAAAATCAGCTGCACGTGTAATTTTATATGAAACAAACTCATTCAATACACAATATTCTTTCATAATGATCTGAAATTTCCCTTTTCTTATCATCTTAAATTTTAACTACAATTTACATAGGAGTCAATTATAGTTTTTCATTTTAACCACAACTCAAAATTCTGTGTTGGTTCTTTGATCTTTCACACACAATTACACCAAGTATAGTTCACAGACTCTTGGCAGTGGTTTGGCAACCTCTGAGAGTTAAGTTATTAGGTAAAATTGACTTACCAAATTCTGATTGATCACCATTTAACGCCAAAAGGGCCGAGCCATAAATAACAGGAGAGCTTAATCCATCAAATCCGAAATCCGACAACAGTTCTCTCACTTCTATTTCGACTAATTCTAAAACCTGAGAGAACATCATGAATTAATTCAAATCAATTAATAAATGAGATTAGACTTAACAAATTATGCAAATGTGATATAAACAAACACTTCCAAGAATTTATATAATATTTGAATATAGGATCATAATCTCTCATTAAATGCTATGGATTTATTTTTTCACTTCTTTATATCAATTACAGGGTGTAAGCCAAAAAAGTGAGCTAAATTTTAGTGTACAACAGTAAAATAACCATTTTGATTTTTGCCACTCAAACACTAAAAAATTGGCTTTCAAATTAAATTTTCAATTTATCCGGGTGTTTGTTCTCATCAATTGCAGTGTTCACACATTCAAATCCTTGAAGAAACACCCTCAATGACTGATTTTTCATTTGATTTATTTTTGTGTTTAAAGCATGGATGTCTATGATGTTCACATCCACTCCCGCCCATCTGATTGTGAAAGGGGGGTGTAGGGAGAGGGTGTACCTAGTTACTAGTTCTACCTTGACCTAAACTATCTTTCTCACTCTTTATGAAGAAGAGAGGTTAGAGTAACTGAATAAAAAATAGTTACACAGATAAAAGCCAATTCTTTTATATTAGGAGTTTGTATACATCAAAGGCAGAATTAAAAATGATATTAGTGCCACCAGTTTATAATTTTTTTTATGAATAATGGATGTTGTTTCATCATTGTAGTATCAATGTGGGAATGTACAATAGGTATCTTATAAGTCTAAGGACCCCACTTTCCCTTGCAACAACAATATTGAGATTTTAAAATATATTACATTTTAAAAAATTACCTCAGCATCAGCTAGATCAGCTTTATTTATAAATACAACTATTTTTTGGATGCCCACTTGCTTGGCTAAAAGTAAATGTTCTCTAGTCTGCGGCATTTGACCATCAGTGGCAGCAACAACAAGAATAGCTCCGTCCATTTGAGATGTTCCCGATATCATATTTCGTATAAAATCTGCATGTCCCGGGCAGTCTGTATGCGCATAGTGTCTATTTTTTGTACTGTATCCTATGTGAGCTGCATTTATTGTGATACCTACAACAAATAAGAAACAAATCGAAATTTTTAGATGCGTAACATTATACATTGAATATATCTTACTTGATAACAGTTAGGTAATGGAGTGATCACTGTCATTATTCTTGTTTGGCTGTGGTGCCCATGGGTTCGAGCTCTGTATGGACAAATTAGTAAACCATTTTTTTTATTTGTGTTCAGTCCCATCAGATCATCATAAAGCAAAATATTTTATTTTAAGGATTTTTTTCAAGAATAATAATACTGTTCCACTGTAATATAATTTTAGTAATATCAATATGGGACTGTAGTCTTTAAAATGTATACAGACTACAATTTTACACTACGCTTTTTTTTAATACTGTGTAATCTTATTGCGGCATACATAGACAGTTGTGATTTTATCAACTATTATGACAAAGTGCATTTTTTTCAATGCATCATCGGGTGTTCTTATTTTATTTTGTTTGCTAGCATATATCATTTAATATCAAAAACAGTCATCCAATATTTAAAGGATGTTGTGATGTGATACATTGACATTTTACTCATCAATATACGAATTACTTACCTCTACTTTTCTCTTCGGGTGCTCTATCTATAGCATCGTAAGGAACATATTGGGCTAGTCCATCCTCTGACAATACCTTTGTTATAGCGGCAGTCAAAGTTGTTTTTCCGTGATCTACATGCCCTATAGTTCCGACATTGCAATGATTTCTTTCTTTTTCCGTATTCGCAGTTGAATATCGCATACATATTTGTATATCCGGCGAAATGCTGAGTTTTGCATTGCGAATTGAACTATCAAGTTGCAGTAAACATTTATCCAAAGAAGTGAAACTTCGCTTCGATTGAATAAATAGTTGATGTTTTATGGTACCGCTGCAAAGTTGTGCAAGTATTTTACCGAACATATCTTAATATGCCCCTATTTAGAATCAACAGCAATACAAATCAATGAAAATCAAAAGTTATCTTTTGATTAGTTCGATATAACCTCAAATTTTGACATTTCTAGACTGTTGCTAGCAGAGGAAACCACTTTTCCACATATTTGTTGTAAAAATAATGAAATTTATTTTTGATGACTCAGTTTTTTTTGGAAACGCATTAGGTATACATATTCAAATACATAAAACCAGGGCTTTTTTAAAAAAATAAAGGTAAAACTCACTTCATGTCAATCTTTTTACTAAATGTCATTTAAATAAAACAGCTTTTCTTATTTATTTATATTAATTAAAACATGGCTTGTCGTTGTCCTTTTCAGCTTGAGACAATTCAGGAACATCAACTTGTACCGATATTTAAATATTTTCTGTCGTCGTTTCTGTTAATGTTTTGGAATTTTTACTAGCGGAATCGGCAGTTGAGAAGTAACAGGAGTTTTTTCATTTTTAAACTTGGGGTTAAACTTTGGCACTAAAAATATAAAAAAAATATCAACGTCCAATATATTTAAAGAAAGTAAATAAAATGTTCCACACATTGTCAATCGCTAGGCATGTGCATTCAATCACAAACGTCAGACGTTATTGACCGTTATCAGTTTTTGAGCACGAGTGACCAATAAGAACGTAGATAAGTCCCCTTCTCCCTCGTTGCTACAGGAGAGCGCCAATTTCGAATCAATCCACATCTTATTCGGTTCATTACAATACCATATTTTATCATTTTGACGAATTACATAAATATAGATTGTAATTACGTAAGCGCAAACATTGTTTAGTCTAATTGATTTTGAAAAGAAAAAAAAAACCGTGAAAAACTGTACCAGAATCGGAAAAAAGCCTGCATAAAACTCATTAAAATTAATAAATTCGAGCTATTTTGGTATGCAATATTTCCCTCATCAATTAATGAGTTAGGGAAGGGTGACTGACCGATAGTTCAGTTCTCGAAAAATATTCATCTCCATTTCAGGGCCACGTGCAATAGAAGAGCGTAGGTATATGGTTTTTTTTTAACTCCCAGCATTTTCATGAATATGTATTTCTATTTATGCCAGTGCCCACCGAATAACTTTACAGTGAATGTGTATGTATGTAGATAAACCTACAAGCTTGTACATGTCGGTTATCTATGTACATGTCTCTAAAATTAATTCTCTTTTTTCATTTCATGTAGGTACTATTGAAAAGATTTCTTGCGAGTACATTCTCCGATTATTTAGTGATATCGGTAACCACACTACTTACACTAAAAATAAGTAAAGATTTATATTGTTGTAGTGAGTTATATTCTTTATCTGCCATTTCGTTTAAGCAGTTTGAATGAAGTGCGTAGTTCATTCATCAGTGAACACAATCATAGTTTGATTTCCATAATTATTTTATATGTACCTACATAAATATTAAATAGGCTCGTTGTCACCATAACTAATATAATAGTACCATAAACAAACTCAAAATATCTTTAAAAATAAAAAAAGCCTTTATATAATCATTTTCATTTATTATAAACACTTGAAAAAATATAGTTTAAAATTTAATATGGTTTTATTATTACATTAATACAAAAAATATACAGTCATTAATGGAGACAATCGTTGACACACTTCTTAGTCCATTATAAAATGTTGTGCGACAGCCAATTGTCAAAAATTGAAATAAAATGAGATATCATTCAAATTTGAGCATGGAGTCATCAAAATTTGCATTCAATTTGATATGAAATGCCATTTATGCCCACCATTGGTTGAGTTAATAGAGAGCATTATATTATGGTTGATGAAAATAATATCAATTCAATGATTCAGTCTTAAATTTATAAGATATAAACATTTTCGTCTACATTTATTTTCCTATTTAGGAAAATTAATATTATGCCAATACAAATTAACAAAATAAATGCATACTATTTTAATTATAAAATATAGAAAAATTGTACTCATCAAAAAGATCACCTTAAAAATAGACTTATATTATAAATTGACAAAATAATAATCATTACATCGTTGTCAATTTTGAGAACCTTCAAACAAATCTCAAAAATCGTGGTAACAAGATATAAAATAAAAGTAATATCACATGTTCATCAATAATTATTATAGTTTATGTCTAAAAACAGGTATTACGCATGTAAATCAATTTCATTTATTGACTACACAAAAAACCACATGTCATTAGACAATATTGATGTCTTAAATGCTTAAAATATTTTGTATTGATTCTTTCATACTGCTTCCAACACTCGTGACTTATATTGTGATCAATTGTATCAGTAAAACTTCAATACTAGTCCTCAATCATGAAGAAGCTCACTTGGTTGATGGCAATAGCAACTGCTTTAACTTTTTAGTCTCACTCATATTACAAAGACTGTCATTCCTCTTCTTCACAATGACCACTTCATTGTTCTTCCTCCCTCCTAATAGCGGTTCGATGGTTTCGTCTTTAGAGATTTTATCTTTACCGTACACAGCATTAGTTTTGTAATTCTTTCTACCGTCTTCAACGTTTTCTTTGGAGCCTGGGTACTTTCCTTTGTACTTGAGATCTTTTTCCTTTTTGTTATGAACGGCGATTTGATCAGAATTGTGGGAAGACAGTTGGGAGTTCTGCGACTTTTTCATGGCATTAATTTTATTTTTTGTATTTATTTCGTTCTCAAATGATGACAGGGTCTGTGTAGCGATCTCGTGAGAATTGGCTTGTATTCCCACATCACAGCTGGTTTTGCTATTACGAGAATAGTTTTTACCGGCAGAGATTCCTGAATAAGAACTTTGAAGAGCTAGCGGACCGAGTTCAGAACAATAGGAATCAAACGAAGAACCGAGAGAATTCTTGTAATTTGAAGACATATTTTTGCCAACGCTCGCATCAGAAGTCTTTTTGTTCTTAAATGTTGTCATCTTGAAGCTTTCATCTCTACTTTTTGATGAAGTTTTGGTATTTTTCACTAAACGTTTAATTTTAGTTCGTCCACTTTGACGGGACGATCTTCGACTAGACTTGCTTTTCGAACTACTTTTACTTCCTCGAACATCTTTTAAGCAATCCTTTCGGAAAGAGTTTTTCGCTATCTTTATATCGCCGTTCGATATTGGATCCAATTGGTATTTTTTTATACATGCGAGTTGTTTGGCACCGGCTTCATCATCGGAGTCGGTTTGATATTCAGTTATATTTAGTCCGTTAGTAGAACTGTTCATACCGATATCGTCCATACTTAGATTCAGATTTTTTTGACGTGAAATTATATTGAGTTGGCTGTCTCTTATTTTAAAAGACGCTGTGGAGCCATTGTCTTCGTCTGAGGTTGTGGTGAGACCCTGATTTTGTAAAAATGGAAGTATCATTTTACCGTTTGCAAGAAGTAGATCTGGGTTTAAGCCTGAAATAGCCCTCCGCCTGCTGATTGAACCAGGCATTTCTTTATGACGCCTCTCTTTTGTAGATGACATATTCAATATATGTGTTCCCATTTGACTCTCAACTGAAGTGGTGCTCTCTTTTCTGGTGTAAATTGTTGTATTCTTTTGATGCCTACGCCTAGATGACTTACTGTGAGGTTTCGGCCTTCTCCTAGTGGCTACTTTAGTTTTCACTTCAGCAATCTTGACAGACAGTTGACTATCTAGCGAATTGCGCCTCGATTCCACTGAGACATGTCGCAGACTAAAACTGATTTGTGAATCCTGCAAGAGTTGAGAGAAATAATTTATTGAAACATTAAACAACCAAATGATTTACTAAAATGAGCAGATTCTGAATCAGATAAATACTAATACAATTCTCATTTCATCCTAAAAAAGCTTTTGTGTGATTGTATAAAATACCTGAGAATTTCTTCTTGGAGCATTATTGGAGGAATGGCTGTGAGAATATTGCGCTCCGGTCAATGCTCCTCTTCTTCTGACAAACCTCGGTAGATTATTTGCCCATGTTGAACTAAAGTCATGACTGGCAACAGAATTCAGCTCGAAGTTCAAACCAACAGGATCTGTGTGGGTATTGTGAAAAGAAATTGACATTCGCCCTTGGTTATGGAACTCTTTACGGCGTGCAAATGCTTGGGCAATCAGTTTATGTTTTTGAAGTTTCACAGGTTCTTCAATTTCGCATCCGCACTTCCTGAAACAAAAATATTCAACTACTGAAAACACCTAAATGACTTCAAACTGTTGGTCTAATTTATAATAATAATAGAATAAGACTACGGCACATACCTTCGAATGAATCGCTTCCATGTATCAACTGTGGCAGATGTCCATACCCAACTGGCCATAAGTGCTGCACTAAAGAATAAGCAGAGGAGCTGAAGTTGTAACATGGCAACACTTGGCCTAGATGCTTGAACACATTCGCCGGGGTCGGAGCCGTGATGCATTGATGTAAGTCGGCATCTGAAAATGACAAAATCATGTTATTTTCGATTTGAAAACAACAGTGGCCTTTTGAGATTCTATTGTTGTATTTTCATTTAACTTAAAATGATCAGTTGGTAATGGTGATCATGTGATTTTAATTCATTTGTTGATAAAGTATGGTTTTGTTTATTATAATTGTTGATAACCTGCAGTTACAAAACTGAATTTTTCCACTTGAGTTGTGGTCTCTCAGGTATTAAGACGTATCACTCAAATCATTTTAAGGTTGTAACCTATCCTTTAGATCAAGGACCGTAAGAATATTGATTAACCGCTTCCCCGGCGTTCACACGAATACGTGTAAAACAATAGTGTTCCAATTTCGGCACTCACGCAAATACGTGTGCGCCCATATGAGCATTTCAAAATTGTTGTTCGATTTTCGGCGTTCTACAAATTGTGTTTCATGTAATTTCACGATTTCTGACATTGTAAGAGACTATTTCATGATATGGTATTATGTATATAATATGTACATATAATATTCTAAGAAAAAAAATAATAATTTAAAAAAAATGTAAAAAATAGACTTCGAATGGGGATTTTTTTTTAGTAAAAATAATATTTATGTTTCAAATTAAAAGAAAATAAAAATAGATTTTTTTAGGAACATTTTTGTTAAAATAATTTGCCGGGGAAGTGGTTAAGCAGATGTTAAACATGTGTTCTTTCAATTAGATTGTAATTACATTTTAATGAAAATTATTAGGATAATCTGAATGAAATTAAATAAGATCCAGCACAGCTGTTAAAAAATCAAATGTCACACACCTTTGGATCGGCAAAAAATACATATAGTCATTGAACAAAATAAACATATTTTCTTATTAAGAATTATGGAATATCAGTGGAGAGCGCAGTATAACTTTTCCAGTCAGCATCCTGTAGGTAAATATTTATTAATTTAATACTCACACCAAATGTAGACGGAAACTATCGTACCAATCTTTAGAATTACGGAATTCATATGCATGGCAGACGAAGGTGGCTCCGCTGAATACTATTATAAGAACAGCTGTGACCGCACATCTCATGATGGTTGCACGAATCTTACTAGAAGCCCGCACGGAAATGATGTCTTTGCTTGATGTGCGTACAGATATCAGTGTAAGAAGACCTGAATTGAAAGAAAAATACTTAATTATTCAAAACAAGAGAGAGTATACATTTTCTGTTAATGAACATTATTTGCTATTAAACAGATAAAAGTACAATATAATGAATACTCACAGAATCAACACTCTTTCTGAAGTAAGTAAGCATGAAAAGAGACAGTTGAATATCATATAAGTCTATAATTTTTTTGTCAACATTATAAATATACTTTTATCGCAGTCTGAAGTGAAGTTAGGAACAGAAAGCCAGATTTTACAGATTGATTAAATATTTCGTTTGATGGATTATTGGCGTTAGGTTAAAATATTTAGTTAGGCGGCCTACTTTTTAACATAAAATAGACTACTCAGCAATATAGTCATCACCAGTTGACGCTTCTTAACACTAAGCCTTTCAAGTACAGTGAAACCCCGATTCTACGTTTTTCAAGGGACCGTATAAAACAAACAAATAATGCGGGGAAGTTTTATATATGAACTAAATGCCGGGACTATAGAAAATGAACGCACCATGCGGGAAAATGTATAATGCGAAAAACGTAAGATCGGGGTTTCACTGTATAAATGCAACAGTGTGTTAAAAATAATAATACATTTTTAGTACTTTTCCCACATAAAATTTATTTGATCAGGACCGGTTTCGCTCATGGCGAGCATTGTCAACTGATATCAGTTGAACTGATCAGTTGACAATGCTCGCCATGAGCGAAACCGGTCCTGATCAAATGAATTTTATGTGGAAAAAGTACTAAAAATGTATTATTTTTTTTATTATAATGCCTTTCCACCAAGTATTGACAGTGAACACCTTAAAAGTGAGCAACAGTGTGTGTTTGTAAATTGAATACCAAAAAATTGGAAGAGTTTGCTACTGAGCATTTTATTGAAACTGTAAAGCAGATGAGGTGGATGGTCTATATTTATGTAGTATATGTTCATATGGTTAGGTTTATTTACATTGTTTTCTGGTTGCTATTAAATATATGTAAGCTTTTAAGAAAATATTAATAATAATATGAGATACGCACCACGGGATAAAAAATAGCCACCGATCAAGAGAACAGCAGAGATTGGCCCGAGAAGAAATCCAGCTCTTATGGAGTGATTTAAATATCCCACAAAACAAATACCGGTAATACTACTCCCATCAATTTCGCCAACTGCCATAGTTGATATTGTCAGAACCAACGGTAGTGACCAGGCCACGAGATGAAAATAAGCACCTTTTTTATCAATTCTCTCTTGAATTTTTCCTAAAATCAAATATTAAAACAAACAAATGTAAAAATCTATTCTACTAAGATTATGATATTTAAAAAGATTAGTGACAATTAACGGATGATGAAATTCGAGAGTTAAATGCTTGTAAAATGATTCTCCACCACTGACTTTGGTTCCATAAGAGATAAGTAACAAGAGCCTTATTAAAAAATTGCATAAAGTATGCTATACATTTCACAAATAAGCAATCACATACCTAGAGCTTTGAAACTCATGTGCCAAGCGTATGTAAATATAACAAACCATACGCATGCAGCCATCAGAAAGTAGTATACCTAGAAATTAAAAAAAAAAATGGTCAACTAAGAAATATACAAAAATATAGAAATAAATCAATAATTCAAAATTAAAAGATTATTACCAGAACAAAAATGACTACACATGATAAGTTTTCTCCTGCAGATGGTTCACCTCTACGTCTTGTCCCGTCTTTCGAACATACAATATCTCCTTCGGATTCAAAAGCAAACTGAGCCAACCAACTGGAAATAAATCAAATTAAAATTCTTAGACATGAGTTGGTATTTTGTAAAACTATTGAAAACAGTTTTTTGCTACAATGGTTTTAGTAACTTAACAGGGATAAGACTGTTATATCTTATGTTATACATACCCGATCGAAGAGATCATATAGCAACCGTTGACGTAGAAGATCACCAAAGCTGGATACTTGCTAGCGCTTCGCCAATCCACAACAAAAGTTGCAACAGTGAAAAGATTCAACGCAAAGCCTACAGATGCTCCCCACAGAATCAAACGTCGGATTTGGTGGTGTTCATCCTCAGTATAAAGCGGATCACGGCATGGCAGCCCACAACCGGACATACCTATAACAATTACAATCCAATAATTTTAAAAACTCGAAATATTAAATTATATTCGATGACTTAGCTATTCAACATCAATGAATGCTAGTAAAAGAATTTCAACTAAATTAATGTTAAAAAATCGATCCTGAGTACAGCACAGTAAGTATTACTGTGCATCTGAAAAACATTAAATCCTGAAAACAGCTTACCGTTCAAGCCATAATTACTATCATTATTTTTTAGTTTGATTAATTTCGAACTAATATCACAAAATACTGACAATAAAATAACTATATTATATTTAAAAGCTTTCGTTCTCACCTTCATAGAAGTGTAGTGGTATATCTGTATGAATAAGAGGCGGCAAACACTGACTGCTAGTGTTAAATTTCATCTCTCTGACATCGCTATCACATTTCGAAGGAAACATAGAAGTGTTGCATTTTAAGAATTCAGGAAAAATGGACGTATTGTATACTAATTTACACGGTTCCATGATTATTCTGCACATTTCCATGGACGGCAAATAAACCATGTCTTCTCCTTGAATATTTTCGCATTTTGGCATGAATGTAGCACAGAGAAACGGTTGAATTACCGCCCAACACTTTGGGATATGTCTGAGTGCAGCATATTGCTGTAGTTTTTCATGAACTTGTTCTTGACTATAGCTGTATGTCAAATGTAGACTAGTGAGAGGATACGGTAGCTTCGATCCCAAACAGTTTCCAACTTTTAATGGTTCACATTTCGCTTTTCGGACACAATGTATCAACGTCATCTCCCTTCCTTCGTACCATGATTTATTTTCCTTTCCTTTTTTAGTGATCCGAAAGTTTGAAGTTCCTATGATCGGCTCTAATCGCGAGTCATCAGTATCCGGTTTGATGAAATTGTTGCCTTCTTTTTCAGCATCCAGCAAACTTCGAACAGGATGAAATATCACAAGCAAGAAGACCAATAAGAAACGCAAATACGCAGCCATCCTGTAACAACAGAAAACATAAATGAATATTATCAGGATATTGGAAATCAGGAAGGCATTTATAATAAAATATATAAACGGAATTATAACATTTTTATTTTATTCGAGCATAACAAAATTAATGATTGGAGTTAATACTTTCAAATGTGAGTAACAGATCATTGATGTAAAAAGTCATGTGAAAGTAGGATTTATTTATAAAATATTTAGTTATAATCAGTTTGTTCCGTTTTCTTTATTGAGCAAATTATTCTGAATATCGTTACTTCAAGTTTTTAGTTAGCCAGTGTCTAAGACACGTGTTAGGATATTTTTGGGAAATGGATGAATTAAAATCCTTTGTTTTTTTCAGCATGTAACTTTATTCAGAAAAGGAGTTATATAAATTTCACAGATCTTTATTGAAATATAAATATATCACAAGTTTATTTATTTAGCTTCTCAATTCACAAACATTTTACAAAGTTTTAAAAGCAAACTAACATCTTACGAAAAAATTCAGCATAATCCGCCATGTAGAATAACAAAACACCAGACATCCTATGGAGAGGGAGTTTAACTCGTGAGGCTTAGAATATCGACGCCATTCCTTCTGAATCCATCCGACATATAGCGTTGACCACTCAAACAGATTGAAAAGGAGGGAAACATTGATTACAAATTCAAAAAGAATATATATTTATCCAAATAAATAATATAATAACTTATCTCACCTATAATCAGAAGATCAGGACAAGTGATGCACTTTTTTCACAATGGAAGCCTTATCAAATTATGTACGACGGGATAAATGAGGTGAAATTCAAAATTTCAATCTTATTTTAATAGGGAAATTAGCAAATTTGAATGGAACCTGTATTCCAATATTTGATGAAACATAAAATCTTAAGTCTTCTTTCTAGAATTTGCTGGGATATCAACATATTGAGCTGTAGCAGTATCAAAAAGCATATTGACATCAAATTTCATATGAAAGGTAATTATTAAACACTCAAAAATCAAAAGAAATGAAAATATAAAAACTGTTCACTTCAATTTATTTCCATGGCAATCATATTATGCATTACGAAAATTGACAATGTTTAAAAAAAGAACCATATAAAAAATAAAACAATATAAACAAACAGCGTCACAATGGCATTCAATCATCCTACAACAAACTTCTGCAGCCAATATTATCCATAACTTTAAACCAATTGTCATGTAGACAAGAGAAAAAAATAGTTATGTTAGGATTATAGGTTTCGTGAATAATTTTACAAAAAAACTTTTCAAAAGGAAGCTGTGAAAATCAAAAGGGTATATGAACAGAATCCTGAAAAATAAAAATTATGATTAAAAATCACATTCACAGGGACTCGTTCGGAAGGGAAAAATATTTCAATGGTAGCATCAATATATCAAGGAAACAATTATAAGGAATCCATAAATATCAAATCTAAATCCAGTGAAATCGCTAGAGATAAACGGATAGTATTTTAATGTCACATAATCAGCATATTACAAAAAGAATTGTCTTATTGAAAATGAAAGTCTCACTACAAGTTTACCTATTTAGTACTTGTGGAAAAATATTACAAATAGTATTCTATATCCTGTTAAATTGTAACATATCTAGTCTTTTTAGAAACCATGGTGCACAAAAAGCCATCACAATACTCTATCTTTACTTGTTTGTATCGTTTATTCCAAATGGTTCCATAATTATAACATAAAATAAACAAATTCTGTGGTGTTGCAACGGTTTTTGCAATATTACAGGATCGATTTTAATATTCATGGGCTTGTTCAGAAGACTTGTGCAGTAAAACTTTATTTGTATCATTAAACAATCAAATATTAGCATGCGCTAAATTAGTATTTTTTTATTCCACCTATTAAAATAATTGTTTGCCACAAAGTACATTATCAAATCATACATTAGTTATTAAATAATCACTTAGTTTTTCAAAAAAATACAGTGTTTAGCAAATGATTGAATGAAAAACCAAGTGCGATGGAATCAAAATATGTCCATAAATTGCATTATCTCAAAGTTGAAATAAAAATGAATGATCAGAAAATATTGTTGCATATTAAAGTCTTGACATTGAGCATGTGAATATTTCAGTCT
Source organism: Himalopsyche kuldschensis (assembly GCA_028554975.1). Taxonomy (NCBI): domain Eukaryota; kingdom Metazoa; phylum Arthropoda; class Insecta; order Trichoptera; family Rhyacophilidae; genus Himalopsyche; species Himalopsyche kuldschensis. The sequence goes on from JAHFWI010000003.1 coordinate 22,404,272, forward strand.
AATATGACTACAGGATCTAAAACATTCGCAAAACCCTTTTTTTATCTTCTATCTCAGTTATCAACAAAATTAGAGAAATGAAATTCTTCATACCAGCAGTATATCATACAATGACGGACTCTATAAAATCAATCCATCTTAGCCAATAAAGGAAAGAGGAAAATATTTATATAATTTTATTGTTTTATCATCTTCAATCCAACATCAATATTGTGTGATAAACTTTCATCAAGCAAATTTTTCAAATGATTCATGATTGACGATTAGTTAAAAAAGACAAAAATGTCAATGACGATTTCAAGGTACTTTGAGCTGACCTCAAAGATAAGAAGGAGTTTACCTGGAATGAAGCTACAAATCTAGGGTTGTATTTAGCAGAAAATTATCAATAAATCGCGCCGGAATCCTATACATTTGCAAAGTTACTGAAACATTAAAATTTATATAAGTAATCCAATGGTTTTTCTAAATGACTTATGTGTTTATCACTCAATTGTTCCTTCTGAAGTTCCAATACAGAGAATAAATCAAAACATTAGAAATTCACATCGCAGATCACAATTTTAAGAACTCACTTATTCCTTAAAAAAACTTATCGTATGAATAGTTCATCTGATAGATTATGATTTCCCTCACAAATTCTAAGCAGACTGACTCGCAGGCATACAAAATGTATGACAGTCTAAAATGTCTAAGCCTAGTAATGATTATTTCTAGCAGGTCGCCGAAAAGGTCTAGCGGAAGAGGAGCGCCCTCTCCCTCGACCTCTCCTTATGGCCGGCCCTCCCCGACCGCGTTGACCTTGACCTCGGAATCCGTTGACAGAATTATTTCGACTATCATGCTGATCATTATCAGAAGTGTTCCAACCTCCTCCGCCTCCACCTCTAGCAGAATCACTACGGAACCTGTTAGAATCATTTCTTCGACTGTCCCCCTCGTGACTTTTTTCATGATCAGAATTTCGATCTGAATTGCGATTATCTCTATTATCCCTCGAAGAGAAGTTTCTACTGTTGAAATTATTTTGATCAGTGGAATTATGAAAATTGCCCCTGCCTTGATCGTGAAAGCCTTCTCGTTTGTTATTACCTCTATGGAAGCCTCGTTCAGAGTTAGAGCTATAATTTCTATGAGTCGGTAAATAGTTTCCATCGTGATCCAGAAGTGTAACTCGCTCAGGTTCATTGAAACTCTGGTTTTGGTTATTATTGAAATTGTTTCGGATATCTGTATCAAAACTGCCTTCTGCGTCGGGTTGATAATCTGAATAATCCATTTCTGCAGCAGAATTATTGATCCCTCCCGGGGAACTGAATTTTCCCGATGAATTGTTTTCTGTCTGATCTGAGAATCCGGCAGATCTCATGTCTTGGTCTTTGGGTATTTCAGGTTGATAACTAAATGGTGAATTTTTGTTGGATTCTTCATCTTCATCATTTTTATCTATGTAAGGCATCACTTCTTGGAGTTCTTCTATTTCACCTGATGCAATAAACTTATTTAACGCTTCAGGACCCTCTGCAAATGCCGCTTCAAGTCGCGAACCGGGTTCTACCGGCACCAGCTTACCGTAAACGATAATCGCCGATGGTGCAATTTGTTTCAATGGTACTACTCCGGGCACCGAATCCACAAGAGACTGGGCCATGACTTCGGGTGAATCTTCATTCCATTGGGCCTGGAAATTGCGCGGAATAGGTTTACTGTATGGTACTTTTTTACCTTTCTTATCAGCATCAGAAGGTATCACACTGGTATCCAAATCGAGCCCAGGAATGGCTTTGTCTGACGAAGTGAATATTTCCACTTTATCTTCTGGACCCATTCCAGGAATCATAGCAGGTTCATCGAGATCCTGTTCGTCTTGAACTCCTGGCGGTAAAGTATTTAAGTTATATTTGTCTCTCATTAAATCACCCGGCCTATTTCTCGTCCAAAACTTGGAGGTATGATCATTAGATCCCGAACAGAGAATATGTCCGAGGGGATGCCAAGCAAGAGTCCACACAATAGACTCGTGAGCGTCTTCAATGCACCCTACTTCTTTATCGGTACCGACGTTCCAAAATAAAATTGCACCATCTGACCCACCAGAACAGAAAAGCCCTTCGTGAGTCGGATGCCAAGCAACACTTGAAGCTTCTTTTTTGTGTCCTCTGAAAACTTGCAGCTCTGTTCCCATCTTACGGATATCAAATAATTTCAATAAGTGATCACGGGACGCGGTTATCAACCAATTTCCATTGTCATTCCATTTTAAATCCATCACAGTCGACTTGTGCGCATGCAATGTGGCCAGAGCTTGACCAGATTTTGGATCCCACAACTTGATGGGCTGCTGACTGTCTTTACTTCCGGATACTATGAGGGCTTTTGTTGGATGCCACTGGACACACTTGACGTCTGAGCCGTGTCCTCTCAATATTTTTTCTTCTTGGCATCGATAAAAATCGAAAATTCTCAATGTTCCATCATCCGAACAAGTCACTAACTTGGCATCTGATGGACTAAAGCTTATACCGCGAACGGCTTCTTTATGAGCTTGAAACATTTTTACATTATTCATATTACTCTGCCAATACTTAACATAACCTGAGTGGTCCCCTGTGACCATCCAACCCTCACCTCGTGACCAGACCATAGATCGCACGGGACTATCGTGAGCCTGTAAAATTGTTTCAAAATTAAAAGTTAAGCCATTCCACAGGGTGAACTCTCCTGATGATGCACCCGTAACGAGTCGCCGGCCTTCGGGAGTCCAGGCGACGGCAAAAATTGGACATCTAACTTTATTAGTGGCCGTTTTCACAAACCTGGTGGTGACAGCATTGATAGGATTGTCTGGATATGAAGGGGGCGGCAATAAATCAGGTGTGTACATTACGTCAGGTTGAAGAGCGTACCTGTCCCTCCAATCCCTTTGCCAAACGCGACACTCCAGAGCTTTTATAATGGAAGCATTGTAATCTACTGTTTTTCTCATTACCGATTTACGGAGCCTCTTTCCGTCGAAGTCATCCTGCGTCATCGGAGCTTGCGGTGGACCACGCAGAGGATAGCTGTATGGCCGTAAGTGACGGGGGCCGCCGCCGCGACTGCCCTGCATGCCCATGCCCATACCCATGGGAGGTCCCATGCCGGGCGGCGGCATATTCATATTCGGTGGGGGATGTGAAAACTCCATGATTAATCCCTTCGGTTACCTATATTACAAATGAAACATTCTCCTGATAAAACTAAAATGTATAAACATTGACAGCGCCCTGTGGCGTTGGTTCCACTGATGTAAAATGTCCTTACCTTTTGTTTTTATTTCTTTTAGGTGCGACCGGAAAGTCTGATGAAGAAAACTTTCAATTTAAATATCTCTTCAGTATACAGCATTTTTCAAATCCGTGTCATGGGTTGATAGCGAATTAAATGAAAATAACGTAAAATACACAAAACGCCATAACCTTCCTAATGGCCTAGCGTTGGACAATAATCCATAGACAATTCATACATATGGCATAAACAATGAAAATAAATCAATGTTCATAGAGAATAGATAAATATAACATTTGGCCTGAGTTTTTGTTAATTATTCGAGATTAGATAAGATTTTCGGAACATTATATCCTAATATTGTCTTTGTTTGGAATGATAAGAGCTTTCAACATTTACACCACCAGTTTTTTGAAGGCAGGCGTTTTGTAACTTTAAAATATTTTTCATAAATTATATAAGATTTTAATTTACCACAAAATAAAGGTTTTTCGTAGATTTACTCTTTAAACAGACTCTATATAATGATCATTTAAACATGCTTACTTTTTCTATTTTATTTGAAGTATTTCTTTACATAATGACACATTTTAAAGTCAAATTATGTGAAAATGGTATCACCTGAAAATCAAAATTATATTTGCACTTAGGTTGTTCAGCTGCAGAATAAATTCAAGATGAAATAGCTTTGTGACTTGACTGAAATAAAGTTTTCTCCATTTTATCAAAAATTTCAATTGGTGTCGAATAACAAATAAACTCAATACAATATCAATATATCGTCAGACATTTAAATATTGTGAAGATTGATAAAATCTCAAAAAATAATATTGGAGCTACATTTTTTATAGAAAAAGAGAGCGTTTCACAATCTGTCAAAAGTGCAAACCAAAAAATAATATACGCACAGAACAAGTGTCAAGTGACGTATGTGTATGTCAATTTGCGATGTCCGTAAGGACCGTGAGTATTGCAATTCGATGTTATAATTTTTCATATCTTACTTCCTCCACCCACGAATATTTTTGTTAATCTTTCTACGTTTGCGGTTTTGTGAAATGGTTTTACGTAATTAAAATGTATGTTGATTACAAAACTATTATTCCGCCTGGCAGCCATAATAATATACTCACCTACCAGCTTTGTTAACCCGCATATTATATTTTTGTTATCAAGTGCGAAAATTTTCCTAATTATAATAACATCTGTTGTGACGAGTGTGTCATTCGTGCTTCAATCTACTACTTAACGCTGTTTAAGGTAGACAAATTCTTTTATTTGCAGTTACTTAAAGCAGTATGAATTATTCAAAGATTAAATATATATCTTTGACCGTAGTCTTTGGAATCATTCTTGTGATTTTCAAAGGATGTGATGCTCAAAACTTATATGAAGATCCCTGGACTGAAAGCTACAACAGTAGATGTCCTCGATTGTACCCAAGAAATCTCATAGGATATGCACCAAGAGGTACACGATTTAATATTACATTATAGATATTCTTGTAATCTTATTTATTACCTAAACATTAGTTACAGCACCAACGCATTCCAAAACCATGTGTATGTGGGTATTGTATTTCTATAGTCTAGTGGTGATGCCCTTTCTGCCCGATTCTGTTCAATGCTCTCAAGCTAAAATTCGCCAACTTTACATATTAATTTAATACTTCATTTTGGAACAAATTTAAAAATCTTTTTTTACACAATTATCTAGAGAACTTTTCAAAAATATCACTGGCTAGAATAGATCTTATTTTATCGAGTTACATAGGTTTTTATCATTCCATTTAAATACTTAAGACTCATGATAATAAAAATAAATGAGGCACATGGAACGCAATATGGTATGGATTTTGGGTAGGCACTAAAAGTAATCAAAAAGCCCTATAAACAAAGAGTTAATATTTTTTAGTTAATAATATAATGGCTTAGAAAACAATTGCCTAAAAATACACTTAACCCAACCTTTCTATTTTTAACTTTATACTCATGAACATGTTAACTTTTCGTAAAATTTATCGTATTTAAACTAATTTAGGATTTCAACTGAATGTACTTGATGGAATTAAACGATACAAATATATTTAAACTAGATTATTGCGAAATTAAAAAAAATATTTTTATAGTCCTGAATTTGCATGTAAAACGATTAACCAATTGAAAAAAGGATTCCCTATACTCAATTAGCAATCCATATATGGGTGACATAGTAAAAAATTCTGTACTTATTGAATTAAACTGCTTGAGCTACTTTTTTCCTAGAGTTTTTCTTGACTGGTTTTGTTTATAGGTTATTAAATTTGTAACACTGACAACACTTACGAGTCTTTTAAATTATATGTGATTTAATATTTCAGGAAATTTAACAGCTGGAAATTATACAGAAAAGCCAGAGCTAAAAACACTTAAGCAATGTGTTATAGAGTGTTGCAACATTGAAAATTGTAATGTCGTCTTCAGGCACGATGCCACCTGCTATCATATTGAATGTGTTAGTAATGAACTCTGCTTACCACTTCTGCGGCAAGAAAACCCACACCTCAAAAAACATGTCACCATGGTTCTTGTCAATCCCGTATTAGATGAAGGTACGTTGTTTCTTTTAATCAACAATTTTTTTACCAGTCAACTTTGTATGAATGATAAACAATATAATTATAGATCCCTTGAAAAATTTTGAATCACGCTATTCTCTTCTATTATTTTTGTTATTTGTTTGTAATTCATATATCCTGAAACCCTTTATAATAATTATGAATCTGGTGGAGCTACATTATATTAGCACAATGTGATTGTTAGCATATATAGGAGATCGTTAATATCAATTCATCAGCTAAAAATTATTATCTTGTAGTGAAAACATGAATACAAATATCATCTGGCAACTAATGCACCTTTTAATTTTTGTTGGCCATACTCACCCTTGACCATCTATGAATAGTATGTTTATTTATAATCTTTTCAAAAGTAAATTTTTAAATACACAAATGGCAAAACTTAAAGTTTCCTTGTGTGATTATGAATTTAAATATTTCCTAAACAAATGGGTTTCTAGCGCATTTTTATGAAACCCCAATTAGGTCTGTCAAAAAGGTATATAATTAATTATAGAACAAAATTAAAACACATACCCTGGTAGTCATATACAATCTAAGCTCTGGCATGCAAAATTATTTATATATTTTATTTCCTCAATTGATATCAGAACTATATAAAATACGAACATTGAAAAATAGTATATCTTGATGATGAAAACATCATCGCCCACCTGTGTGCTGTTAGTGCGTGGGCTGAGTTAGTAGAAAGACACAACGGTGTTTCATCATCAGTTGTGGGCTTTGATACAGATACATATATTATTTTCATTCAATTTTTTGTGCATGCTCTGCTGAGCACACACTGCTTAGATGCTTAAACCTCTTCTCCCGGGAGAGCAAAACTTATATTTTTGACGATTATGAAAATTTTTAAGATATCAGAAGTGCACTCACATTTTGCTTGTAATAAAAATCAATCAATTCCTATTTATCAATTAGAGTTTATATTTTTGTATTTTAGAAAATTGGTCTGAGATTCTGTATCAAGCTAAGTATGGAAATGAATTTAGCTTTCCTAATCTGTCATTGGATGATGAAATCATAAGTAATTTTGAAGAAGAACATAGAGGAGGACTCTTACAAAACACTCCTTTAGACATGATAAAATACAAGCAGCAATATTCTTCCGATATGCGAGACACCGACTTGCTATCACATTTTAGTGAAAACATTGGTCCCAAAGAAATTTTTTTGAGTGGACCGTCCGGTCTTAACCAATTTTTAGACAAAAGTGATCAACAGATGATTATGGATGCGGCTGAAGATTACACTGAAAAGCTCGTCACGTGTGAAGTCGGTATTAGAATAGATTGCTCAATAAATGAAGAGTGTGTGAGCTTAATAAGTAAGTCGAGGTCTGGTATTTGCAAATGTGTAGACGGTTTCTTGAGAAACAATACAGGAGTATGTACACCAGTGAGATTGCTTAAACCGGCACCCTACTCAACCGAGAGTGATATAAAAATGGTTGGCGAAAAAGAAACTGACGTGTATGAAGAGAAAGATTTACAAAATAATAAACTCAAAAAAGATCCTAGTGCCGCAAAACACGTCTCCGAAACATCGTCTGAACCGAATATTAAAAAATTAACAGTTTCAGCTTTATCAAAAGAGGTAATGTTCAGTAATTTTCAGAAATAAAGTATTTATTTTCAATCTATCTTTTGATTCGCGTTCACAGTTTCATATTTAATTTTTAGGTTAGGCTACCTGAAAATGAAGTCACTCTCTCTGCTTACACAATCCCGGATGAGAAAACAAGTAATGATCATTACAATTATGTCTGGAAACTGGTCGATCAACCAAAGGGAGGTTTTACTGGTAAATATTTTTCGCTTTCATACAATTCCTAGTATAGTGATATCATTTTGAAGGTATTTCAATTATTGATGAGTCAATAGGTCCTGATCTTTGCATTATATATTTGGAAGTAGTAAGTAGTAGTAGTAGCAAAAAAATGTGTTTTATTTATTGAAATTGTGATGTATATTAATTCACATATTGTCTTCAAAGTTGATTCTCTTTTTTAACACATCAATAGATACGTGTCAAAAAGTGTCATTGAGTTTTTTTGTTTTATTTGATGAAGTGGTGTTTTAAAAATGTTTACAGGTAATATGAAAGAACAAAACGGAGGCACTGTTACACTCTCACAATTGACTGAAGGAAATTATCGGTTTAAAGTATCTGTGACAGGAAGCGTGGCGAACTCGTTTGGAGAAGCTTTCGCTAACGTGACGGTATTGCCAGCAAACAGAATGAACACTCCTCCTGTAGTGGTGATCACTCCAGCTTCTCAAACTGTTAAACTTCCTAACACGGGGGCTGTTTTAGATGGAAGTGAAAGCAAGGCTAGTACATATTTTTCTAATAGCACTATTAAGTCTTATACTTGCAGGGTTTATTCATTTTGAAGATTTCCGCGTGAAATCGTGCTTGTCGCTTAGTACAACAATTCAATATAATTATAATTGTATCAAAATGAAGAAAGTATATACAGATCGTATTTTCCTAAAATAAATAATTAATATCATAATAGTAATAGATAATAGATAATAAAATAATAAACATCACATTTTATTTGATAATCAACTTCTTGTCTTGCTAATCATACTTTTCATTGGAAAAATACTTGTACAGTAAAAGTCCGTTAATTCGAACAACGATAATTCGTAATTTGAAATTTTCATAATTTGCTCGTCCCAATATTGACTTTTCATAGTAAAATGTACCGTTAATTCGAAATATCGCTTAATTCGTAATTCGTAATGTTATTCGTCAAAATGTACATACGATTTCTTGTAATTCGAAATTTTTACAGTTTCGACAATTTCGAAATTTTGATAATTTCGTGAGTTTGTTAGGTTAAAAGTTAGTCGACACATTGTTTTGAAGAGGAAAGCTTATGTAGATCATTAGTGTAAGTGAGACATCTATATAAAGTGAAGTATCCTATGTCAAAATCGAATTCGAGCATTTATAACATTAGTGCAAGCGAGACTTCTATATATTAGTATGTACCCAACTTCACTACAATGGCACATTTTTTAAGTACATATATACCTAAACGTCATTCTATTTTACCTTAAATATAAGTGACTGAAAATCAAATATGTTAACTGTTTTTTATTCATATGAAATGCCTGTCCATAAAAAATCGAAAAAAATGGCCGCGATGTTCCAAGCCGTCGACAATTGCCGCGAAATTTTTATTTTTTTAGTGTTCGCTTAATTCGTATTTGGATGGTCTATAAAAGTCGAAAAAATTGCCGCGAAAATTCAATTTTTTTAGTGATTGCGTAAATCATAATTCGATTTTTTTGATCTATAAAAAATCGAAAAAATGGTCGCGATGTTCAAAGCCGTCGACAATTGCCGCGAAAATTTCTTTTTTTTAGTGATCGCGTAATTTGAATTTTTTTGGTCCATAAAAAATCGAAAAAATGGCCGCGATGTTCCAAGCCGTCGACAATTGCCGCGAAAATTCAATTTCTCATACTGATCCCGTAATTTATAATTCGATTTTTTTTGGGAAATCCGGTCCCTTGAATTTCGAAATAACGGACTTTTACTGTACATACCTTAGTTTTAGTTTTGGTTTATTTAGTGTTCATGTTTGTTAGTTTCTTATAGCACATGCTCCCCACTGAACTATTGTTCGAAAAAATTACATTCTATAGCATTATTTCATATTAAATGAAATCATCAAAAAAAAAACAGATTTGAATGAAAAAAATTTACTGTTTCTACAGTACAGAAAAATTTGTTGCCAAAAAAAAATTTATATTTAAAAATCTTCATGTTTATTATGACAAGGAAAAATTTATGTTGAAATATGACAGAAGCAGAGGCATTTAATATAAACTAGCAATAAGACATTAACAGAGTGCAGCACCTACATATCTTTCAAATAACATAAACATCAGAATGTATTTGCTTAATAATAGCATGACAAAATTTGAAGCCCAAATGATTTTTTCCACCGCCGTAGAATTAATTTTACAAAAATATTTATATTTTATGAATAATAATATATAGAATGTGATATGAATATATTTCACAACTTTTTGTATTGTTTACATATTGAAGTAATGACTTTTACTACCATATTAAATAAATGGTAACTTTTCACAGAACTGTCGTTTCAATGCTGTAAGCCTGAATCTCACATTCATTGTAATTAAATTGTCTGTTATGTACTTCTTTTTAGGATGACGATGCAATTATTTCATGGCACTGGGAACTGACTTCTGGCCCCTTGGGCTATCAGCCTCAGCTTCACAGCGGGCCAACTCTGCAACTGACTGATTTGAAGTTGCCGGGAAATTACACTTTCCGCCTCACCGTCGAAGATTCAGATCATGTGAAAAATTCTACAACCGCCAATATAACTGTGCTGAATCATACAGATTATCCTCCCGAAGCAAATGCCGGTATGGTTATTTCGTCAGTTGAATCGAAGAAATGCAGACTCGTGCCTTACCAATTCATGGGAGAATGAGACAATGATTGTTTTCCTTGTATAATCTTTAGTATAGCATTTTATTGATCTGATTCAATCTCATTGCTTATCAATTCACAATTAGCCCAGTCTTTTTGATTTTTGATGGCATTGGGTGGCTTACAACCTGACTTGGCTTGTAAAGGGGTCAGGCTAGATTCTCAAACGTTACACTAAAATGTAGCATTTTATATAAACAAACAATTAACCTATTTTCTTTATTTATTTGTTTCTATGCTTTTGTTGAATAAGTTAAAAATACTTCACCGCAGAATGAGCTTAATCACATAAATATTTCATTTCCAGATTTTATCCTTTTACTGCAGGAAATAGATAACTGTTATTCTTTGTACAGCATAAATACGTGTTAGCACTGTAGTTTTTAATCAAATAAAATCCACTGATACTATTGATTGAAAGGCAATAAAAGTATTGTCAGAACAATAATTGTTGTATGGTGCTGAGTAAGGAATAGTTATTGTTGCCTTAGCCATTGATATTGCTCGTTTATCAGTATTGCTTTTAAACAAGTTAAACAACATAGATAATGACCGAACACCTGCGTAATAGAGTTTTACATCGCTGAAAATAATCATCCATCTATGAACATGAAACTAATTGATGCATTGTTATTTCTTAGGTCAAGATATTATCATTTATATGCCGACAAACAATCTCACGCTGAATGGAAATCTTTCATCGGATGATCATGAAATATGCACTTGGGAATGGACCAAATCCTCCCAGGATCAAGACAAAGCCGTAGATATGCAGAATACGCATTCACCATATCTACAAGTTAGTTTTTTTACTTTTGAATTAAAGCTTTGAATTGCAATCAGCAAAGCAACCAGTATTTCACAGTTAAGATCCACCAGTATTTCATCACTTTCATTCAATTGCTCCAAATTGGTAGCGGACACAGTAAAAATAAAAACATTCAATTGAAATGAAACGATCATTAAAAAATTTACTAACTTTATTTTAGCGGATAGTTCATTACTAAAACTGCTGCATTGTCATGCTGTTCATATTTTTTGTCAAACAATGTTTAATTCTGATTACAGCTTTCCAATTTATCTGAGGGAATGTATACATTTGTGCTGAAAGTCACAGATTGTTCGGCTCAATCTTCGACAGCAGAAGTTCATGTGTTTGTAAAACCCCCACCAATACACCACCGACTGCAAAAGCTGGAAAACATCAGGTTGCGTAACTTAATAATTCATTAATACGAATATCAACTGCTATGCAATCTTTGTAATTTAAATTAACATCAAACTCGATTTGTACTTTTCCATGAGCTTTTCCCCACTTACGACCTGGGTTTCACCTTTTGGCATCTTCAGGCATTTCAAATACACGGATGAACTTGAACCAATGCGTAAAACATTGTATTGTTAGTACATATATAAGAATGAAAGTAATGTCACAAATTTTAAAAGTTATTTTTAGCAATCTGGATTCATGTTTTGATATTAAAGATTTTCAATCAATTGGATAAGTAATTGCATGGGTAAATTACATTTTCTGTAGTTCTTTGAAATGTGACATTGTTAAAAAGTTATTAAGAAGCTCATAATATTGAAAAGTACAAAGTTCAAACAATTAAAATTAATTTGATATTGAAATTCTATTCAGTCGAAATCTTGTCATTTAAAAATGTTCTTAAGATGTTATTGATTACTTTGATCTGTTATTTTTTATAGTATATTTCACTGCCTGTTACATGGGTAATTTTGAATGGCACCGAATCTTCCGATGATCATCGCATTGTTGCGTACACATGGCGAGTGGTGAAGGGACCCACAAATGCTACACTCGCTCATTTCAATGAGTCTATCACAAACATGACAGGCCTCACCAAAGGTGAATATCAGATTGAACTGACAGTTTTGGATGACAATGGAAACTTGGCCACAGATACTGTTGATGTGACCGTCACACAAAGTAAGTTAATAGTTATTTGATTTGCTTATTTTTAACCATTTCCCTATTATTACTAAGCATATGCCAAAATTGTTGATAATTGTCGGCTTCAATGGGTATAAATTTGAAAAAAGCTCTAATTCAAACAATAGAGTACATTCTCAAAATTAGCATCTGAGAAAAAGTATTCCTAATGTTTGTTGCACTGATAAAGTTGTTAATATATAAAAATGAAAACTTTTTTATTCCACTTATATATCTAATATCAGTCTTGTACATTACATCTTCAAAGTTTATTTTATGTACGGGTAAACACTCTGTTATCACCTCAACTTGATATTTTGATATTATTGATTACAGATAAAAATGCTGCGCCTAAAGCAAACGCTGGTGGAGACCAGACTATTGTCCTGCCAGTGAGTGTGGTAGTTATAAACGGATCGCAATCTCAAGACGACTTGAGGATTGCCAGGTGGTTGTGGTTCAGGCAACCGTCAGGGTTAGCAACTGGAAAAATCGTCTGGAATACTGATAAACAGGCTGTACTTTTGGTATGTAATTGGTAACAATAATATTTTCAATATAAGCAATATTACAATATTACACTACAAGTATCTGACTGAATAAGGTTTTAAAATCATCAACTTCATTTCAGTTGACGGATGTTGTGCCAGGAAGATATGTCTTCAGCTTAACGGTGTGGGATGATCAAGGACTATCCGACACTGACACTGTCAGCGTTAATGTGAAACCGAACCCGAACAAACACAATTTGGTTCAGTTGACTCTCAACGCTCCAGCAAGCGTTCTGACATTCGGGCAGATTACTTCTTTAGAACAAAAGCTCGGCTTGCTTTTAGGAGAGACTTACAACATCAACATCAGCGACGTTAGAGCTGATCAGTTGACTACCAAGGCTCAAGTGATATTCTATGTCACCGATAAGGTACGTTATAAATACTCAAAATTTTTCGCAAAATTCTTTAAAAACTAAATATCTAGCTGATTATGATATTTGTTTAGACAAATCCTCCTGTTTCTCTGCCGGGTCCGGAAGTGGTCTTGCGACTCAAAAGCAAACTGAGGAGAGACGCCAGCCTGTTGGAATTGAGCGTGGCTCATATTGATACTGTTATTTGTCAGAACAATTGCTCCGGACATGGAGTTTGCCACGAACCCACGAGGCAGTGTCATTGCGAAGCTTTTTGGATGCAAAATTTATTTACGCCTTTTATAGATGACATGGATGCCAATTGTGGTAAGATATTTTTTGTCACAAAACAACCCTAGAACACATAATACTAAACTTTTGAATTGTGGTTAGAGTTTCAACCGTCATTACTTACTTCTATTTTTGACTTAGTTGTATTTATAATTAAATATACATTATATAAATTTACTATGTTATGAAAAGATTACTCATGAAGTTGATGATCTCCAGATGATCTTTGACCAGCTATTTAAAACTTTTTGTTTTAAAAATCAATTATTTATTTCTGATTTTTTGTTGTAGATTGGTCAATTCTGTATGTAATTATAAGCGGATTGGCTGTTGGTCTTTGCATAATTGGAATATGTTGGGGAATATGCTGTCTATTGCAACGCATCTGTTCCCGAAAATCTTCCGTGCACCGTAGAATAGCTCGCTACACTCTATTAGGGGGAGGCGATGAAGAGGAAATCACACGTTGTGAGTATCAGATCAATACTGTTCAGATCAGATCAGAGTTTGTCTACTTGGCGGTAAAAAAATAACATCAAATTAATAAATATATTTTTCAATTACAGTCACCCCAAGTAAAATGTCAGTGTCGGATTCTGATACGGACTCGGATGTACTTTTCGAATCTCGCAGCAAAAGCACCTCCTTGTCCAGTCGATTCGGGAACGGTGAAATGCCAAGGAACAATCATTCGGCGAAAAATGGGGCGCGGAACGGATTTACCAAATCTGGAAGACGAGTCAAAACATAAACTATTGCACTGAAATTGCATGTGATGCCAAATATTGATGTAATTTTCTTATCCTGAAGAGTCCTCGTTGGAGCTCAGGGCATGTTGAAGATTACATTTTATAATCGAATTACAAAATTTAAATGGTTCTAAGGTTAGGAGGATTGTATGAAACTGCTCACCGATGAAATGTATATTTATCAAGAATCGTAGTCGGAGTATAAATGTGAAGGGCCTTATAAACATGTTTGTTGAAATATTAGTATTTGATGTTTGTTGTTCTACGTATTGGCCATTTATACATCGATTCATCTGTTGATTGCCCATTAATGTTTACACACCTTGTTCCTTTGAGTTATATTCCTATGTTCATTGATTAAAATTGGGTAGCTTTGTATTTATACAAAATTAAAAAAATTTGACATTGAAAACTAGCAGACCAATTTAGGCTAGAAATCTTGAACATATTTATTTAATAATTTTCTTTTATATGTGAATAAATCCTTATAATATTTGATACAATGCACATTGTTCCAAGCCAAATAACTAGTCAAGCCTGTAGTATTTATTTTTACATTCCATTTTTGTGTTAAGATTTTATGTAAGTTTAACTTTAGATTGAAGAATATTAAAGGAGTTGGTAGCTTTGCTCCTACATGTGATAAAAACAGATGTCAATGAGGCACATCGAGCATTTTTATCCCAGTACGGTACCCAATTTGACACATGGGCAGGTTTGACCTAATTTATAACTATATAATTAGAGTGCCTCATTGTTTTGAGTCACCTCCATAGAATTACATACTTACATATTATTTCCATAATTAATCATTCAATTGTGAGGCTATTTTTACATACATCATACCCCATACCAATGTTATACTTCAATATATTTGCAATATTAGTAGTATTAAAACAACAATATTTTTGACTAACCAACATTTATGAAATTCAATATTAAATTATGTGAGGATGTTTTGATAACTTTTGCTGTCTACCAATTCGCTACTGCTGACTACTGTTATTGCAATGGAATATGATATACCGTATTATAATGGAGTTCTACCAACTAAATGCCTACTCAATCAATACCATTATTTTACTTTGCAAAAAGTATTTAATTTTTCAGCAACAATTTACATTTGATTGTGGGGTATGTAATTTTTCTAGAATCATTTTTTCATCAATATATTATGTGTGAATTATTCAAATGTATATTTTATGGTATGTTTTAGCAGTATTACTTAATTATTAATGACGCTTTTGTATTTTTCTTAAATTGCATTTTAAGTATTGACTTGTTGCGCTTATCATTATGTACTTATTTTTTTATTGCTTCTAAAAAATTATTTTATGAATTGCACAATATCCTCTTGTGGTTAAACACTTTGTGATTTTAAAATGTAAGAAAAAGTTTTCTGTTGTATTGATTTCAGTATAGAAAAATAAAATGTTTTTTTATTTACACACTATTGGTGTTTTAATTGTGTGAGTTAGTTTAATTAAGTAAACGTCCAGGTAAAAATAAGACAAATGAAGTCATATTACAGTCGGGAGTGGAGAAGTTATATTCTAACAGGTCTATTCACTCATCGAATGTATGATAACCTAACCTCTAGGTAAGAATTTGTTTACCAGACTTTATCAAAATGTCCAAGGCGTTGGTGTGACTGGCTCAGGATAGGAAAACACACATCAATTTCATCGCTATCTTTCAATGGATATCACCAAAAGATACTTCATAAACTAAGCTTGCTAGGAATATGCTTCCAAAGCATGAAGAAGAAAGGAAACGTGATGGACCAATCTATGTGACTTCTTCTGAGCTGTTGGACTAGATTCTAACATGGACTGTTCATTGAGTTCGCCTTTCGAGTTATACTATCTTGGAAAGGGGAAAAGTGCCTACTGAACTATGGTGAGAGGGGGAATGGAGCAAAAAAGGTTGGGAGTACCTGATCTAATCAGTATCTCCTAGAACAGTGATCGCCAAACGGTCACTCGCGGTGGCATATTCTATAGTTCGCATAGGATATATTATATATTTGCCTCTCAAATTTTATTATTGGACTTGAAATGGAATATTTCTCAAACTATTGTCTTTATTAAAATAATAAAACATTTTTAGTACTTTTCCCACATAAAATTTATTAGATCAGGACCGATTTCGCTCATGGCGAGCATTGTCAACTGAACTTTTGTGTCTTATCTTGTATATAACATCATAGCTAAAAAGGGGAAACCTTATGAAGAAGGAGAAATGATAAAAGTAGCGTGACATTCAAAAACAAATAAGTTATAATATTTGTAATAATGAGACGTGGAAATTGAATGCTATTCATTTCATTAATTATTTTTACGTTTATACGTATTTATTATTTTTTTATTAATAAATAATTTAAAGTATTTACACATTTGATGTCCCCATTTATTTCACGTACACGGTATAATAATGAACGACATTGGAAAATTATAAAGAATGAATATGTACAAGTAGCTCACCAGACAATTAAAATTTCTGAAAGTACCTCACATTCTTATTGAGTTTGAAGACTAGAGAAGTAATTTTTGATTTGATGTAATAAATTCCAGTAAAAGACTACTAACATATTTTATCGAAAGCCACTAAGTGATATCAATTTGATTAAGAACAATACATCTGAAATACTTCTTTACAGTTCAAGCTCAGATGACTTGCAGATCGCATTCTTGTATATTAACATATTAGCTACGAGAACACGAAATACGCTATTATGTGTTTTGAATTCCTTGTAGCCAATGTGTTAACACATCCAGGGTGGCAAACAGGTCTGGCATGTTTTAGACATATGTTATAGAATTATAGACAGAACATAGTTGATTGTTTGCTACTTTTTTTAGCTTTTCAACACATCACTTGAAATATTTTATGTCCATGTCACACAGATAACAACATAATTACTCTATTATTATTTCTAGCTGGTGTAAAATTAAGCGTCTCTCAAACTGTTTTAAATATCTTATTAACCCTCTTATTCTCAGACCGCATGAAAAATCAAATATGATAAGACCACCGATTCATCTTCACCAACTTTTAACGAGTGTTTTATCATAACTGATCAGCTATTTTTTAAACCATATGATTACATGCGATTATCATAACTGAATTTTGATATTCACCCACAAATAAAGATGTCATTGAAATCTTATTGATGACAAAGTATCATTGAAAAAAATATTAAAAATAAATTAATGGTATATGTATTAGGTTTTTTTAACGAATAATTCATTATGAAATGATTTTTGTCGGCAACTTATTTAGATTTTTTATTTGAAAATATGGGGACTCATGTTATTTTTTGATTATGTAAATCGATGCCAATTTTTTAGCAAAAAATGGTCTGAACATCTCAGCATATACCCTAATAAAATCCCTGAGGCAATGGGTCAAAATTATTTATTGGAGATCCAAAAGATATTATTCACTGTGACATAATAATATCATACAAATGTGTGTACAATTTTTAAATAAAAATCCTATTTTATTTATGATCTCAATTTCTCTTCCTTTGCAGTTGGACTGTATCCACGATTCTAAAAGTATATTTTACCTACACCTAGCCTTAAACATGTGTAAATAAACAGACATAGTGATAAAGTCACTCAAGAGGGTTACCTACCGTGAGAAAATGCAGTATTGTGGTTTAGATTTTGATGCATTCATAAAAATATTACAAATATGTTTTGGTATTATGTTATAGGGGTATAAAATGAAAAACAAAATTATTCATTACATTTTTTAATAACAAAAATATCTTTAAATATAATGATATAAAATGACATACAAATTCCACAAAATAATTTAAGTCACATTTTTATTGCAAACACTTTCACAGGCATTGTAAATATTAGTATGTGAAAAGTACTGTTTTTGTGCGGTAACTGTTGGAGATAATAAAAGCTTGCTGTGATACGATTGTAGTAAAGGCGTTAAATATGAAATAACCTGATATTATTACAGGTGCATAAGGTGTATGGATATGGTTTAACAATACAATATTATTTTGCAACACAACTTCTTTAATTTACATGATAGAAGAACCAACACTACTTACTACTAATTTGGAATGATGGTACATAATAGATAAATAGGAATGTCAGTAGTATTAAGTCACAGATCAAAAGTGACCAACAGAAAAAAATATTTTAGTCGCTGAGTAAAGATAGTTTACGGTGTTGATATGCAATTAATAAAAATAGTAAAATCCTCCTTTCTTATAAAAAAATTAGAGAGCACAAGTGGTATAAAAATGATACTGGTCCGCTCAACATCAATTATGTTGGTGGGCTCGCTGTAAATAATATATTTATTTGGATTAGAATTCTGAATGTCTTCATTTACAGAAATGATGTAAATTATTTATTTAGTAATGTCACATATTATGAAACTATTAAATATCTGCAAATGAATGCCTCACATAGAATTTTCATCCCATATATTTAAATATGATTGATAATAAAACCTAATACACGCACATCAAACCTGGCCATCTCTACCATTTACTAAAAACAAACCCATTGCAATACATAATTTAAAATTGTATGCATAGTTTTCATCATCCTTAAGCCCTATTATGTGTAAGTAAATTTATCAATCTGATATTCAACGGAGATGGCCATATTTAATCTGTACAAACTCATACGTACATAAGGGGTACTGTATACCAAAGGTAATTCAATAAAATTATCTAAAGATTAAAATTCATATAAATGTGACATAATTACCTACGCCACAGTAAACAAAAAACTTTCAAAATTATGCAGATTTAGTGATCTATATAGATATTGCAAAAATGTCCTCATAAATATATATAAAATTATAAATGTCTTTCGAGACCGGTAACCTTATATATTAGAATTCATGACAATATAATAAAAAAAACATTTCCGAATCGAGATAGTAATATTCTCTAAGAAAAAGTTGTTTTATATAAGGTGTTTGAACTAATCAACACGCTTCCCTAAAAGTGACATGGTTATACGTATTTGAATGTCTAAAATATTGATAGTATAATTACACAATTAAGAAAATTTCAATAGGTGGTAGTATATATATAACATTTTTCCTTACTAAGTAATCTTTTTCAATATATTATTATAGAATGGCAGTTGATTTAACGGCAAAAGGTCACTTACTGTCACTTTTACTATGCGCTACTCCACAATAAGACGAAATATTTGTTATATAATAAACTCCTTTTTTGATAAAAATTCACAAAACTTATTTTGCAAGTGTAAATTTTTATTGTAATCGCTTATTTTTTGGTTATCTACAAATTAACCTCGAATTGAGAAACAACACCAAAGAAATCTATACTAGCAAAAGCTAGAATAATAATCTCCTTATTAAAGATAATGTGAGACATTTCCTAGGTATTAAGATGGACTGCTTGAAATAATATATGATTTACTTAATTCAACCTTTTCCTGCCAGATCTCTTCAATTGCGATATCTGCTTTGCCCATAATTTGTTGTTAAGGAACTCTCCTAAATAATAAAGAGCGCATCCCAATGCTAAGCATCCCAAATAGAATACGATTCTCAAAGGCCAATTCAATATTTGCAAAACTGGGTACACCCAGACGCCTGAATAATAATAGATCACGTGCATCCAAACCAGATATGTTACCAGAAAAGCAGACAGTCCTGAGAGGCCTACTTTCTTAGAAGGATACTGTCTAAATGTTAGGAACATTTCTAAGAGGATGAACACCATTATATTAGTGTGCATCAGATGATTGAGCCATGTCGGGAAATAGTCATCCAAAATCTTTGGGAAAACGAGTTCTCTGTCGACCGCCATGAGTCCCCAAAAGGTGATTCCAACAAACAACGCGCACGGAAAGGCCAGCGAACTAAACACATAATCTTTGATGCGTCTGATCAATGGCATCTTGGATGGAACATTTTCATTTGATCCGATGAAGTCATTTAGCAGAGCGATGGCAAAGTATGCGGTCTGCAATGCCTGAAATAAAAACAAAAATACTGAGCATTTAAAATGTGAAAAAATCGTAAGAAACAATCGAGTCAGTAAAGAAAAAACGTGAGATACTTAAAAATTATGTGTAACTTTTAGTTCAATTCAAATGGGACGTACAGCTTTCAACCCTAAGTCTACGATGATTGGAAAATATTATTAAAGTAAAATAATATTAATAGTAAATCCATATATTCATATACAGATTGAGAGACACTATAACATTAACACTGTGCATTATCAGTATGACAGGTCATAAATTTAAAGCAATCATATTTCAGTCATTCAATTGATGCGTTGAAATTCTGGGCTGAAGTTTTATTAGCAGCTACTGAATGAGCCCTATAATTTATTGTATTTATGTACAATATATGCTGCATTTATCGCCATCAGTTAAATTTAAATCAGTAAATCGGCAGATTTTTAATTACATCAAATTGATATGATAAATTATTGGAAATAAAATGTGTTAACCACGATCACTAGAATGTAGAATTCTTTTGGTGGTATTATATATATCATAATATAGACAAACTTCTTCCATAAAATCTTATATGCATGCAGAAATAAGTAGACTTGACGTTGGGAGAAACTAGACTGACGTTTACTTAGAAGCGAAACCGGTATTTAAGAATATGAATTAGAGTGCCTTAAGTTTAAATAAACCTTACCGCATTACAAAATGTGAGATATTTTAATTTTCCTCCGAATTTAGATCCCATCGAATGCACATCAGCGGGCACATTAACGTAATACCAATCGAAATAGCAGCCGTAGCCAAATTGCACAGTCGCCACTAAATGCATTATTGTTCGCATAGCTTTAAATACGGCCATCTCGTATGAATTAACATTTAAAGATTTGTCTTTCCGCATATTTTCGAGAATATCAAACGCCTATTTATAAATACAGAACGGACACGTCGTTCGTTGTAATAGGATTCCAATTCTTGAAGACGGCAAGTAATCTCGACAATAATAAATTTATGCGTAGCGTTGTGAGCGCAATAGACGTAATGTTACCAGTATAAATAGCTATATTAACTGTTTATCAGAATTACAATTTATTTTGACATAGCATTTTCGGTACTATTTTTGATAACCTACACTGATATTATTTATTGTAAAGATTTTAATAACACAATTTTTCGAGTCTCCAATTTTTTTTTACATACTATTGTTTATCTAATCTTCTATCATTGTAAAAAAATCTTACCTACATAAAAAAAACAGCCTTACCTACTAGGTACATTGAAAGCATTCATATTCAACGACACCAAAACTACATAAAATATTAACAATGACAATAATCAAGGAGATTTAAAAAATAGTAATGTTTGAGTTTTTAGTGAGTGACAATATATTTTCATATTAATTATTTCATTCGCTCGACAGAATTTGTAGAACTTCTTAATTGATTGTGGGTTATTTTCTGTAATTAATTTAAGCAAACACCTGACTGAGGTGGGAAAACCGGCTGATGAAAATTTACATAGCTGTGCTACCTACAATGGCTAGGCAAAAAAATAGGTTTGCTACCCGGGCGGTTTTGAATTTGCCGCCCTCGCAATTTTTTGATTTACACGTCATGTTATATTTTAAAAGAACTATTGTCGAATTAAGCAGCAGGTATGTTGTCATTGTCAGTATTCATAAATAGTGTACATAAAAACGAATTGAAAATTGTTAAAATTTTATTTATGTGGATTAAGTAAAAAATGTCATATTATTTTTTCATAATAAAAACAGAATTTATTTTCTTGCATTTCTCTTGACAAAATCGTTACCAACTTTATCGAAATCTATTCATTTTTTTCTGCCAGATGGTGTTTTATTGAAATGAATGAATGAATATTCAAAAGATTTTTTAAATCGCAAATTGCATATTGGGGATATCAAAGAGTTTTTGCATATTTCAACTTTTTAATCATAATAAGGAAAATTTTGGTCCAGGAAGTTCGAGGGGCTTTCCTTCCACATTTCTGTTTCATTGTGTTCGGAAACAACAGCAACATAATTTTGAATTCTTTCCGATCAATACAATCATTAATTTAACAGACACTCGTAATTACGATACGATAGAGGAAGAAAAGTAAATTTCTTGGCAAAATTATGAAGCTGTTGAAACTATTTCATTTGCCACTATGGAATATTTCCTGCGAAGAAAACATTTATTTTCAGATTCAGTTTCTGATGATGATTTAGCAGTTAATAATTATTCGCCAGACAACATTTTTTTTTCTCTCGCGGCGTTGATGCCCGATTCTTGAATCTTTTAAAAGCGAAATATTTTAATTTTTCAGCGAGTAACAAAGCACAAATAAGAAGAAAGAAAACACGGTATATATAATATCGCTTGAATTGATTTGCAAACATTTAATTTTTGTTTACTAAAATATCCGTAATTTTCTATTCATATACGATTTTCTACGCTAGTCAAAAAACGCTTTATCAATCCGCGTTAATATTAGTGTGTTTATTTTTTGAGACAAACAAATAATCAAATTAATAGGATATACTCTAAGATGTAAGTTATAATTTTCTAATGATTACTCTATAAAATGACATCAAATGCCAATTTACAATGTAATTTTTCCACTCTTATACCTGAAAATAAACAATATATTTTTTTCATCCAATGTTTTAATGGTTTTACAAATTGAAAAAGCAATACACATATAACTCTTGATTTTTGTATATATATATACATATATAGCTAAATAAATAAATCACATGAAACGTATACATAATTTGGCGCTATTTTTTTGAAAATGCAAAAATATCAAACGAATGAAATCCTTATGAAACTCTGAAATATTAAGAAAAAAAATATAAAAAGAACAAATATTACCAAATTCCAATATGTCAAAAATCTAGAACGACCTCCAAGTCCTTGAGTTATAATTTTAGGACACATCTCTCGTGTGAAATTAATGAAAAACACATCGTAAGAAATTGAAAATATATATGCGAAAACAATGCTGGCGTGCACAAAATAAAACAAGATAAAATAGTATGAATTTGCCGTCATTATTGACTGGTATATTACAATGGTCTGGAAAATGTCGAAAAAGAAAGTCTTACTTAGAGCTATAATGTACACTTACTAAAAATTTACTGACCCACTAATTGGATAAAGTCTAGAAAACTTTGAGACACCTTTAAGGCTTCTTCGCTTTCCTTTTCACACACAATTAATATTTCATCATGCTCATGACATTATTAATTTGCCAGTATTAATAACCAGTGTAGTAAGGATGCCGCAAAAACTGGAGTGGGAGGGGGAGCGGTATTTATAGGGGGCAGTATTTATATTTAAATTTAGAAATATTTCTAAAATATACCAGAGGCCTAGTTATACAATATTAACAAAAATATCAATTTTAAATTACACACATGATTGTAAAAATATGGTATTATAAAGAAACTTTGTAAATATATTTATAATAAAATTTTAAATCATTTACGGAGCAATCTTAAAAATAATTATGGTACGTTTATGGCTAAAGATCGAAGAGGGTAATTAAAAAAAAGAACCCTTAGTCGATCACTATTTGTAAATTTAATCACTTATTATGGGGAAATTGGGTGGGGGCGAACTTGCGGATACCCCCCCTCAATGGATGAGAAAAACTCTCACTACGCTACTGTGTGTATTGCTATTATACAACATACTTTTCAGTACCTACATACATATAAAAAAGGCGCGGGTGTTTTGAACAGCTTTATTAAGAACCTAAAAAATATTTGAATTGGAACAAGTTTCAGTCATAAATAATCGGAGAACAAATTGTATGTAACTATGGAAAATTTATATATTTTTTGCCGTCAGCATTTTAACCGTGTTAGTCAATCAATTTATGGTTTAAAAAAAATCTACCCGGCTGCCGTGAGCGCTCAGCCATAAAGGTTTAAATATCGAATACCGATAAGTATTAATATCACACTAGAGGTCTGCACGGGTCGAAAATTCAATATTCTACCCGGCCCGGGCCATTTTTCTCATTTCCGAATATCTTACTCGAACCCGACCCGGGCCCAACAGATTTTCAACTAAAAATTATTTTATATTTAGTCACCAAATTATAATATGTATGTAATTAAGATATACGACAGTGGCGTATACATCCGGAATAATTGGATTTATGTTTTTATTGTTTGTGTATCCAGGCTCAAACCTTTGTTACCCGGCCCGACCTGAGCCCGTGCAGACCTCTATATTTTATATCACACCAATCTCACGGAGCTGGTTAGACTTTTGCAGTTATCACGCATTATTGTTTTGTGGAATTTACTTATTTTTTTTAAAATTAAAAAAAACGTGCCTGCGTCAATATTCAAAAAAAACAAATATTCGTATTTATTGGTCGCTCATAAATCGAGTCACAAGCTTGCATTAGGAATCGATCAATTGGAAACAGGATACGTAAAATACAATATTACAATGTATTACATTAAAAACAGGTATGGGTAGTTATAAGAATATTTAATAAGATTTAAGCAAATATGGTAATGTATTAATTTTTTTTTATTGATCATCGATAAAGTCTGCAGTAATGTTAATTACCGCATATTATATGAAACACATTTCATAAAGTGAGACATTTTATATATCTTTTCCAAATGCAAAATTCTTATTCTGTCAACAAAAAGTGCGGAAACACTGAATGATAATAATCAAATATATGTATATGCAAAGATTATAAACATGATAAAAAAGAGAAATAAATTTATTATTATTGATAAAAAAAATATTTACATCTCTATTCTAATTTCTGTGTGGTTTTTTAACAACACGACAGCGTTATAAATTTCCAAGTGGAAGGTGAACTTTGAATCTTAGCAGTGTAATTAGAAAAAACGTCATTCGTGATCGTAATTTCAGATGATATTACATTTTGTAACATAATAATTATCCTTCATATTCAGTTGTTAAGCCAGTCATTCGATTTTTTAATGATCGCAATGATTACTCACAGTTGCTAACAATACATAATACGTTTTAATATGTCACTATAACATCAAAGGTTCTACAATCTGACTAGGTAATACTATGTTTCTTATCTTCAAGCAGTACTTATATACTGTTCATTTACAAGATTTAATGGTATAATCCACATATAATATAATAAATATCTGGACAGCTTTCACGCATCGTGAGCATTATCAGCTGACGAATCTGCTTAAATAATATAAAAAGTCCTGCCCGGCGTAAATATTTTGTTGAAAGCGACAGATAGAGAATAGTTTAAATAGAATAGTTTGATATGGTATCCTAGCGTACTTATATGTATAATTTATTTGTACAATTAATCATTAAATGAACCATATATAAATCAAACTTTTAATACATTTTTTTAATATTGATATTAGTCTATCTGTAGTTTATCTTAGAATAAAATAAAGACACGACTCAAAATGTAGGAGAGTATGCCCACTAGAAGGCCGTCTCCAAATTTTAGTTTCATCTATCTTACCCCTTACATTAAGTCTCTTTACATATGTAAATACATACACATTTATCTATTGGTATTGATAGTATGAACTGTTATTTGAGGGAAAATATTCAGAATATTCAACATCTTAAACAGCCTTAAATATCAATAAAAAGTTAATTCCACAATGAAATACTACAAAAACGGTCGCTAGTTTTGTCTATTGATTGTAAACAGGAAAATGCTCATAGATAATAGAAGAAAAACGAGTACTCAGCTGATTACAAAACAACATAGTACAACTACCAGCTGAATACCGTTAATCTTCGTCTATTCTCAGTAAGAAAATATTGTCTATGATGACGATTAATATTGTAAATGAGTTGGTAAACATTTTAAAATAAAACCGCGTCTATCGAAAACATACCATATTCCATATAGTTAAATATTTGGTGCCTCCAAGAGCGACCGCGTAGAAGTCTTCCCCGATTTTCATTTCCGGTGGAGAATCGAAAACAAAGCAGATATATAACAACTCTGTTACTTTAATGATTACAAAAATACCATGAACTAGTAGGAAAATCATTTTCACAGCCGAAACAGTCGCGAAAGCCGCACAGCACAGCACGAGATTTGAAACGTCAGATTATTTGTTGAGCCATGTTGAGTCGAAGGCTTACATTTTGTAACTGAGTATTCATCTCGATACGCATTGGTAGGTTTGTTACTGAGTGAAACTCACACATGAATAGTTATTATTTTTTTCATAATATAAAACAATTTTATAATATTAATTAATGTATTAAGCATATTTTGTTGAAACAACATGTACCTGTACTTAAATATGCTATTGATTTCGTGATAAAATTGGGCGATTTAATATTGAATAATTTTGCCCTCTAACCGAAACAATATTTTTATTTACATAATTCCAGTGCACACATATGAATTATTTCAATATATATATACGGATGTATTACTACACATTGTCATTATTTTTTTTGTAAAATCTTTATTTAAATAACGTGGCTGAGATTTAAGATTATATTCTTAACAATGTATTTTTTTTCATTAATAACAATTTTTTAAACATGAATTTGAGCTTTATTATACATAAGACATTTTTATTATCGAAATGTTATCGTCAAAATTTTTAAATGTGGACTTGATTATTGTAGAGATATAAATTAATTATTCCACTCATGATCAACAATATGGAAATATAGGTTTCGGTGTCAGTAAGTATCACAAATTTATATGACGTGTTTATTATCGACAGTATCGTAGTCTTGACATTTGTGCAAAAATAAATCGTGTCATATTTGGATAAAATATGACAATGTACATAGTTGGTTTGTATTTTTTAATTATAATATTACATATTAGTTTGCCCGGCTTAATGTTATTCCAATAAGCAGAATTACTTTTAAGGTGTTCACTGTCAATACTTGGTGGAGAGGCATGATAATACAAATAATAATACATTATTAGTACTTTTTCCACATAAAATTTATTTGATCAGGACCGGTTTCGCTCATGGCGAGTATTGTCAACTGATAAGGAATTTTATTAAATTCACTAATTTTTGGGCTTTTACTTTGTTAGTGATAATTTATACTTAATTGATTTTTGATGTATTAGTTTGTATTGCTAAGAGGTCTTCAACATTTGATTTAAATATTTTTCTAGTAATTTGCTTCAATTTATTTGCTTAGTTGTATTACCAATTATTTGTCATACCTTGTTTTTGTTACTTAACTTTTGTATAAATATCACTGTTTTATTGCATTCCGCATCAGTTGACAATGCTCGCCATGAGCGAAACCGTTCCTGATCAAACAAATTTTATGTGGAAAAAGTACTAAAAATGTATTATTATTTTTAAGCAGAAAAACAGTAAAATTTGATTGAACACAGCTTAAAATGATCATTATAAGTAATTCTAATAAAGACAGTAAAATTATATCTAACATAAGAATATTTTTTGGTTGTATAATTTTACATATTCCAACGGTGTTATTTAATAGCTCAAATGTTTTTGTTTTCTTTAACGGTGGATTAATAAGTATGCGTGTGAATGTGAGAATTTGAAGATTAGACAGGAAAGTTTAAATTTAAGCGACAAATAATTAAGCTACACAAAAGATCGGTGTTCTTCCAAACGGGTAAAAAACATTTTTCATCGGAGGTTACTTGGATAACATGCATGTGCTACGCCACTGTTTTATTGGTATGCTTAACAAGAGCGCTGTTTTGATTGTCAAATGTATGAAATGGACGAACAATTTAGCGAAGAGTTGGAACGTGGAACGGAAGATTTAATTCAATAACAAAACACCAGCTACAGATTCTAACGAAGGTCAGTGAACGATAGAACCGACTCATTTTTGTTACGTTTGTTCGAATGGGTAGTGGCGTTACACCTACATTTGTAACCACACACACACATGCATGACAAATGAAAATATTTTACCTGTGCTTGGAAGTTCAAACTTTATCCCACGAATATTCAATAAATAGAAGTTATCATAACTTTTAAGCATAACACAAATGATATAATTACGTTACTGCATTCCTGCAGTTCTCAGCGAACTGTTGTACTGGTGTATCGCGGTAAAAAAACAATTAATATCTCTCCAATATCCTATAGTTTATAAAATTTCTGTGTATACCCTAATATGTATGTGTTTTCTTGAGGTGTGCAGCGGAAATCTTGGTAACATTTTGGTGTGCCATAGGAGAATAATGTTGCGAAGCATAGTATGTTTTTAAAATCTACGACAGTGATGCACAAGTGATGCAATGACATTACATGCGGCCTAATATGATAAATATCAATCACCTTTTTTTCTTCAAAATTTTTTACGGACGATGGAACACTATATACAATTTTCAATTTTCTATACACTAAAAATGTAGATAATTTAATCAATTTAACCCGTGTGACCCTCAAACTATCTGAGAATTAATCATCTGGCCTTTCTCATAAAAAGGTGGTGCATCACTGCTCTACAACTTTACTTACTTTTTACAGGGCGTATCATGTAGGCATGTAGGGTAGCAACGCTAAGCGCTCTATACATTTTTGTTATTTATAGCTTATTTTGAATTTTGAATTCATGTAGGCTTTACTCCAAAGGTTTATTTGCTCGGAGTAAAAAATCTTTCTACAGTATGTTGTTTATATAACTCGCTTTTACTCCCCCCACCTACGAGTTTGGTATAGATCCATACCCGTCTCTAAGTGTCCATCTCTGCAGACACATGGCTAAATATTGCTCTCTTATTGCCTCATATGCAGCTTTCATACGGACAGTTGTCTCAATCATTCAGATTTCCCCATTTTTCAAAATGGCGGGGCTTGGGCGAGTGGTACACCTATAATCCGCCACTGTTACTTAGTAACAGTTATTTTGTATTTGGTATGTTTGAAATGATCAGCCAATTTAGCGAAGAGGTGATACGTGTAGAACTTGATTGAATTACAAAACATCAACGACAGATTAAAATTAAAGTCATTCAATGGTGTAATCTTATAATGTTTCATTTGTCAGTGTGTGTATTTAGTGGCGTAGATGCCTACTATGAAAATATTGCCTATTTAATAATAATTTAATTTTCATCCAAAATTCAGGTCTTACGATCATCATTGGGGTCTGGAAAATTTTCGTTGAAACACACGAATAAGCTAAATAATAAAAGGTGTGAATGCAATATAGAGAGTTACTTATTTCAAGTATTCGAACGGTTTATTTTGAATATTTTACACTTGGTAACATTCTCATGTATGACGTTGATGTACATAATTATATATTTTAAAATGTACGTAATTAGGGTAGTAAGAATAACACAATTCAACTTGGTGTATAAACTATGACTTTTTCAAACACATCATGTACATATATTCTCTTTCAGACAATTTACATTTTGTGAAAAATTATTACTTTTATAACATGATATAATATGCTCTATCTGCTGACCGAAGTACTCGGTTAGGCAGCTATTACAAAAAAGTGGACGAGGCAGCCATTACTGTTTGACAGTTGTGGTGAATCCTTTTAACGTTCGTGTGCGAAATCCTTCCAAATATTATAAATCAACTTTATTATGTGTCACGCAAAAATTTTTACTATTTTTTAAATCGTTTGAAACTATTACAATAATAGTCGTGTTTTAAAGAGATCAGCTAATTAATACCCAATTAAAATATCAGTTATTTATCAAAACAATGTATGTACGTTGGATAACAATTATTATTTTCTTTCAGCTATTGAGTCAGCATGCCATCATTCTAACAGAATTTTCAATTTAAATGATTTCGTAAAGAATATTTATGTAACGTTGATTGTGTGCAATTATGTACGGCAGAGATAAAAGGTATATTTTTATCGTAATATGATCCATTATGTGTCGAAACTGACATACAATTATGTTTTTATTTAAGGTCTAGGCGTAAATTCATTTATAAACGAATATAACAATCTTATAGAAATATTAAAATGTAACTCCAACCAATCATATATTTTGTCCGTCATTTCCAGAATGTAAATTCTTCCTCTTAAGTAGCATCAACTAATGACATTCATCTCACCTTAAAACTCGTGACATAAAAACCGTTATAGACGTTTTATAGCAGAGTAATCGACATATTACATATTTTATTACATACAACTTTTTATCAATGAAAAAGCTTGTCGGTAATGGCTCAAGTTTTTTGGCGTAGTTAAAAACAACAAATGTCATAGGATGAAGTTAGAAAGATCAACCGGTATCTATTGAATAAAGATGAGAGAAAAAACGTGTAAGAGAAGTTTTAAAAGGTTATTCCAATCGTTCTAAATATGTTTCGCCTTTTTCTTTAATTCTTTACAACAATTAAGCATGTTACATTTCTAATGCTATTAAGAACATATATATATAATAAAACAAAAAAATAGATAAAATAAACAATAGGTTTCGTGATATTTTCAAAAAATAAAATAAAATATTTATGAGGATTTTACTATGAAAGATGAACAACTTACGTTATACGACCGTCTCGCATACAAACATGAAAACAAACGGTTACTATGAAAGAAAAAACAATTCATTTATGGATGATTTATCGCCTTATGAACTTTTATTGTCGGGCGTTGGAAATTAAAATAACTCTACATTAGAACTCCATTATAATACGGTCTGAAAAATAACAATGTATTTTAATTCTACAGAAATTATTTTACATATTTGTTGATAGCTATTTCGGCTTACGCCCTCGTCAGAACTATTGAAGTGAAGAACAGAAGTTCTAATGTTATTCGTTTTCATACGACTGTAGCATTTGCGCCGCACTTGGTTGAAACGTCACCTT
This sequence comes from Himalopsyche kuldschensis, assembly GCA_028554975.1. Taxonomy (NCBI): domain Eukaryota; kingdom Metazoa; phylum Arthropoda; class Insecta; order Trichoptera; family Rhyacophilidae; genus Himalopsyche; species Himalopsyche kuldschensis. The sequence continues at coordinate 22,435,324 of JAHFWI010000003.1, forward strand.
ATTTCTTATTTACTCGATGTTGGGTAAGCAGATATTGAGGGGTTATCGAAGAAAGATATGAAATGTATTTGACAGTCTGGTTACAGAGCCGATTATTTCAAATTTAGATTCATCGTGATTCAGCAATAATTGCAAAATATAACAATGATTATTTGGAACAAACACAAATAAATTAGTCTTTATTATTTGAGAATACTCTCAAACGGCTGATGAAAAATGACATATTATTTGATTGAGTACCGCTGTAAATCACATAGTTTAAAAAAGCGTGATTCGCATGATGGCATGATGAAATTCATAGGTTTTTTCCGTAACTGTTTATTCGAGTTGATTCTTACAGTAAAGTCACACAATTGCATGCTGAGTACCTATATCCTGAGAGTACTATATTATACTTTCAATAGTTATTGTTCTAATCAATAGTCACATAATTATGTAAATTTAAACGTTAGGTAAGGTTAAGTTTTCTTACGAAAGAAGATTTGTATAAATAATAAGCTATTTTTCTTCCAGAAAATAAATCTATTTTTTTTTTTTTAAATTTTATTTACTTTGTGTTTTTTTACGATACAGGCAAATAGTGTCATATTTAACGGAATAAAAAACGCATTAGTTAAAGGAATAGTAATCAAAGTACTATTTCTCTGTCATGTACAATATTATATCATAAAAATGACAAGATTATGTAACCTTTGTTTCGCCATTTGACAATTACTTTATCATTGCAAAAATCTTGATGTGATAATCGCAATAGTGAATCAACAAAGTTTTTCAGCTATTTTTTTTTATCTAGAATTATTAACTGCTTATTATAACTCAAAGTCGAGTTATGTACTTTGCACTCAAAACTATTTTTGTGCGACTTGTTTTTAGCGATTTCAAAGTTATGCGGTTTTTTAAATGCAATTTTTATTTTTTTAGATATGTTTTTGGACTATGTAAACGTAATAAATACAAATGTAATAACGTTGTACATATTATGTTCCCATATTAAGTCATAACTATTTTTGTACGATGTTGTTTGTGCGCGAACGCATATATCGCACGAAAAAAGATTTATGTGTATATATGTGGATTAAATTTCCAAAACATAACTTTTGCGTTTTATTTATTTAAATAACATTTTATATGATTCGTGTATAAATAACAGAATATAATGCTTTATTGAAGATAAAGAAGACAACTATACGTACTGATTATTTTATGAAAATGTATTCATATATTTATTTAGATAAACTTTTTTTTTTTTTGAAAAATACGTTGATAGTGTCGATCAAATGAAAATGACGTTCAAAACATCACATAAGCTAGTCGGCCATATTGTTCAGGAACTTATTTTTAATACTACTGACAAAGAACAAAATACCATGGAAGAGATGAGTTGACATTAAATTAATTACTATAACTTTCGAATGGGCTGTATGTAATATAAATAACATTGCCATATCTAATTATTTGCTTTTTTTCGACCGTCTACATTTTAAAATCTTAACTCACAGAACATATTCCGATAAAAATTTAAATTACCCATAATTTTTAGCGGCATTTATTCTTTCGGTAAGCCGGTTAACCGAAATTTTCAAATTACTTATAAGTTAAATGTGCGAATAAAACTGTTAATCAATTTAATGTCACAAAACTGTTTCAATATACACGATCTTTTTTAGATAACTATTTATAAATTCTTTTATCTCTGTGCCTTATCTTTACCGAAATGCTTGTCATCGTACAAAATCAATACTCACTTCACACACCGTTACACTAGTTCGAAAGGTTTCAGGCGAAATCAGACGATTTAATACGCCATTATAATATATGATAGTTAAGTATTTAGTATTTATAGAATACATTAAAATACCAACATAAATAAAACTGGGTCAGTCTAATTACTCTTTTTTCAAAACAACAATTTACATCAAAACGCAAATATTCATTATTTGATTCAACCGATATAATAACGCACACGCTTTTATCCTTATAATATACTTATAATGATTTTTCATCCGATAGTGAAAAAAAATATTTGAACTTTGGAGTTGGATGTTTTAATATTAAAACCAACATGCATTTCAACAGATGAATGTGAGTAGAGATATCTTCATAACGATACGATGAAAAATACAATATGTTTGGTGGCTTATTTTATTTTAAAAAAAAAACTAATAATCGTCATGTGAAAACACTACAGATGCATGCTAAGGAGTAGGAAAGCAGGTTAATTTATACACCTGACATAATGCGATAATACATATATAATAATAACAAACTATTATTATAAGTCACTATTATGTTGATCGTGTTAAAATGAGTACAAGTTTAGATTATAAGTTAATTTAATTATAACCCTTCTGGATCAAAAGAAAATTCTTATTTTGCTATAATCAGATTTCATTATTATTTTAGAGGATAAATTATCCATTTTAAATTACAAATTATCATATCTAAACATTGAACGGTAAAGACTAAAAATACTCACATTTTTTAAATACAATTTCATTTTATTGCGATTTTTTATTTACATTCTTCGAAAAGTTTTTATTTAAAACAGTGAGACATATTGACATGCTTTCTATTATGAATGAAATAATACGACAACGTGGAGAAAAAGGGTGCTGCTTGAACGTCTCTCGTTCCATCACCTTCAGAAATCCCAGGATAATAAGATTTTGAGTTTAATCTGATTTTAAGAAAAATGTGTCTGCGAGAATATAAAATAAGAATCGAAAATATCATAGAAAAGTGTGACCTTGAGAACCAAGAACTGAGTGATAAAAAAAGACAGTTTTTTACTAACCAATGTCCACATAGTCAGGAATTTGCCCCGTCCCTTCCAGAAAGACATGTCATCGCTGACCTTCATACTAGGCGGAAATTCTACGTAGTGATAATCATACCAAATTCCAAACACATCAATGACGAAGCAGAATCCATGCAAAATCGTTAGTTTACCCATTGTTCATATGTCAACGTTAATAATTAAATTATAAACTGTTGATAAATACTAAACGTAACGCAAGCCTAATTAGATAAACACAGCGGCCGTGTTTTGTGCTGCACTAACTTACACCAACTGAACTGGAAATATTTTTTCCGTAGACCTGATACCGCAAGTTATCTCTGATTAATTTTACTCCCGACCTCGTCTCCATAGCTATTATAAATAATATGCAATAATTTTATTTTTAAATACATTATCAATGATGTAAACAAAAGCGCGGTTTTATTTCAGTGATCACTGTGTAAAATGGTTTTTCTCAAACCCTGATAATTATTTCAGTGACAGAGTTGAGAGAAAAATATCAAGGGATCTAAGGCAATGGAACATCGCATAGTCAATAAAATTCGTAAAATATTACACGATCAATCAAAAACATTGTATTTTTACTAGTAACTACATATGTGGGCATTCAACTACCTGACTAATTACAATAGTCGATACAACACGTTTAAGGTGTAGTAAATATAATAATTTGTTTTGTCGCGTGTGCAATCGTCACGTTTGCGCTTTTGTCACAGCGAAAAACTGTCTTTTGGCGTGTGCGCATATATGTACCTAGCGTGTGCGCGTAGACCAAGTGCGAGTCGTAGTTTCTTTTGTCAAACATCTTAAATGATATTGTCCCAGTGATAAAAATGGGATGACTTCTATCTATACAGTTTCCGTATTTTTGGAATTCTAGAAGGTCTAGAACAGTGGTTCTCGCGGAAAATTTTCCTGTGGCCGCATGGTAAACATAAGCGATCTTACGGAAATCTCTGGTGGCCGCACCAAATTTTTGTTTTGGGTCTGTTGTGTTTGAGGTATGTCAAATGGACCTAAACATGTTTTTCAATTTACTATTGGTATTAATTGCACACGAAATATTTCATTTTCAGAGTCTTTGTTGACAAAATAACTTAAAAAATCATATTTTTTTAAATATCAATATTTTCTATGAAGCTGCTGGTGGCCGCAGTCAAATCGTCTGGTGACCGAACATGAGAACCACTGGTCTAGAATGACTCCAAATAAAGGGATATGTGAATCGTTTATCGAGCCGTGAAATAAAAACGTATTCCGGTAAATAAGTGGCAGTTCTTTTTAAATTAAACTTATTCATGCAATCCGTATATTATGTACATAATGTTTTTATTATGACTTTTAAAATCTAAAATAAAGTTTTGCTTTCTTTTAGTGCAAATCAATTATTAATTAACATATATATATATATGTATATAAAATATTGTTACAAAATTCTTTTTATACTATCAGCAATTAAAGTAATTATGAATAGATCTATCGTTTTGAAATATGATTTTAAATATATTGGTCGCGTTAAAAAATATATTAATATTATTTGATGAATATTATATGATCAATACTCTCGGGGATTTGGGCTTAGTTAATTATTTGAGAGAAAAATAATTATTGACACTGGGATAATGAAATTTGTTTGTCTTTATCACATTTAATGAGACACAGTTCAAGTTTTATGATTATGGTGTCAAATGATATGCATATCCGGTTACAAAGCAGATATACAACACGAAAAGGTGAATGACAACACTATGTTGATAGTCTGGAAATTTATTGGAAAAATGTTTCTAATAATATAAATCATTACGAATGTGATAACTGACCAAGTCAATAAAATGATAGCTCAACACCGTCGTATGTTAGTCAAATTGTCGTATTTCTTCGACTATGAAACGTCACCGATTATTAGCTGGCTCAGCTATGTATTTGTAATACCAATAAACACATTCCGAAAACGTTTTAAAAAATATATACATATAATGGCGTAATAGACCATTTGAAGTAAGCATATGATTTTAAGCTAAGTCAGTATCCAGTTTTCCTTAATCACTATTATCCCAGGCTGTAATATTTTTGACAAACATAATAACACACTCCGAATCCAGAGATTTCTAATTACGTACACAAAATGTATCTTCAAATTGAGAAAGTATTTATGATTACTATTATTAAATATTTGCGGTATTTAAGGTTATTATCGAAGTAAATCTTTTTAAAGAATTCATTGGTAAAATGAATGATGCTACGATTTAGGTGTGACGACTCTTTTGTCTGGGAGACAAACGTCAAGAGAAATGGTTTACAAGTGAATAAAAGTATTCATCATTGATCACTTTTAAAGTGTTCACTGTCAATACTTGGTGACATGTCATAATATTGAAAATTAATAACATATTTTTTGTACTCATTCCAGATAAAATTTACTAAGATTAGGATCATGTGAAATAAGTACACATAATGTGTTATTTTTTTTTTAAAATATTAATCATTATTGGTCGTGTTTGTATAATACTAATGCGAGCTGAATTGTTCTTTCAATTATGTACCGCCAGTTCACACGTCCTTAACTAGTCAATCCCCAAACCACAAAGTATTTAAAAATTCAATCATAGCCAAAAGTAATGCTAGAATTGTTTTCGGGAAAATAAAGAATCCCGGAAAAGAAATAATGGGCCAGGATTGCAATCCCTAGTTGTCATATCTCATATTGTCTTCGTGTTGACGTGGTTAAGATAAATGAGGAAGACTATAATACGCAGTCGCATGACCATTAATATTAATTCAAGTCAGTGAAGACAAAATTATCTCATTAGATTTTTCAACAATTAACATTACAAGTTTTATTAAGTTAGCAACGACGCATCTACTATTCTCGTGGGTAAATGGAGTGATTCAATTATTGTTTCAGACATATAAATATATTTGTAAAAATTCGAGAAATAATAATACATTTTTAGTACTTTTTAAATTAGAAATCCTTGAAATAAGCCGACATAAATTTATTCCAGACTGCAGTTTATTAAACGATCAATTTGTCTTCGTTTCTTCGCCTTTGTTATATCCGATTCATTAACCCAAGTTTATTGTATTTCTTCCTTATAGACTTATATTACTAAAAAAAAAATATTTTCCTTTGTTTTTAATTTGTAAGAATTGATATGGCTTTTATTCTGTTCACAGGTAACAATTTCGTTGGCTCAATTGAAATCATTACCGGGATTTCCATCTAATTATGGTTGACAGACATGCAGATTTATTTATTTTATTATATGCACTCATTTTTGGGCTTTTACTTTGTTAATGATAATTCATATTTAATTGATTTTTGTTGTATTAGTTTGCATTGCTAAGAGGTCTTCAACATTTTATTTATAGTCTATTTTTCTTGTAATTTGCTTCAATTTATTTGCTTAGTTAATTGTTTGTCATACCTTGTTTTTCATACTTAACTTTTGTATAAATATCACTGTTTTATTGTATCAGTTGACAATGCTCGCCATGAGCGAAACCGGTCCTGATCAAATAAATTTTATGTGTAAAAAGTACTAAAAATGTATTATTATTTTAATTATAATGCCTTTCCGCCAAGTATTGACAGTGAACACCTTAAAAGTGACATAAAGATTACTTTCTCTCATTATCGTCAGTTTGGCCCCCAAATATCCCTCCAATCTTTAGTCATAGGATAAAAAAAACTAATCACCCATAACATACTAGCCCTTGACTTCAAGCTGCAGATTGGACCCATGCGTTGTTGAACTGTTGGATCTGAAGAATGATCTTTCAGAATGGTATGTGTTTAGACCAAAAGTCGACATGCTTTCCTTTAATTATCTTCTACGCATCTTTGCAAGAGTGGATATCCAATGCTTCATATAAAAACAAAACCAATAAACACATTTAACTTTGAGAATATCTGAGAATATGCAATTGTAAACTGACTGCACATTATAGAAGTACAAGCATGTTGATGTTAATTTGGCGGACGGTCGAGTGTTACATGTCAAAGAGATTCTGAGCCTGAGCTGTCACTGTGTATTGGGACTTTAGAACATATTCTTATTTTGTGATCATTTTTTCTTGTCACGTCTCACTTGCATAATCAACGTCTTAGCACAGCTATGAACAATGTTCCAAGTTTAAATAACTTTTGTGGCTGATTCCTATTATTAAGTATATATTAGGTACATACTACATATATTACAATAGTAATAAGGATAATATTATACTTCCAATTGTATGTCACGCCTTAGGGGTCAACAACAAGCCAAAATAATGTATCGTGAGTGAGGATTGACACAAAAATAACGCAAATTTTATTTGAATTCTGTTTTTTATTTATACTATTTATAAAAATCGCAATAATGGTAACATTTATGTTTTTTAACGAATATGTTTTAATTCCTCAATTGATCCGAATGATAAATTACACAACACATTATAACCACACTGTCGAGCAATACTAATTTCACGGGCGACTGGTAGACCGCGGTCAACACATTGACCACCCATGTCTAACAGTAATTTAAATATAACGTCAACTATATGAAAGTTGTAGTTAAAAAGATCACTGTGCTGTTTCCGTATAAAAATCAAAGAATTACGCTATGTTTTACCGTAATATCTGGTAATATTCTATATATTTCTGCGATTATCATTGTGATATCACAGAAAAACGTTTTTAAATATATTTTCAATTGTCTGAGTTTGAGTAATCGGTAAATTTATAATTATGTATTATCGGAACCGGTTACGAAGATATATGTCACGTACTGAACAGTGCTATCGTACAATTTGCGAGAGAGTGGGATGAGATATCTTGTCGTTTAAAAATAAATTGTAATCATCATTCAATTCAATGTGATTGCAGAAATCAAGAATATAAAATTTCGCTTGGTTGCAAAGTTTGATAATGCTATTGTTAATTCAATTTCATTAATTATGTTTATCTGTTTTAAAATCGTTAGCATGCTAAAGTGTGACTATTCAACGTGACAACTATTTCTAAGAATAGTTACTAAGGTTTAAATAAAAAGTGTAATAATTGATAAAATCCAGCTCGCTTGCGTTTTTAAATCGTTTTAAGTGATTTAGGAATATTATCTTTACCTGATGCTGTATTTAGAAGTAAAAATAACATCATACACTAGCAGAAGACCAGTTTAATTTCTCATAAACCAGTTAGATATTGTGATCTTTAATATTATTTGCTGTATAATTGAATGTAAGTATTTCTGCAAGGAAGAAACCCGATTGGATACGGTAAAAAGTGAAATCCATTTATATAATATTGCTATCATATTGAAATCGAAAAAGAAGACCAAAATTTTATGGCTGGTATTTCGATTACAAAATGGTTTATATTTTTATATTTGATTTCAAAGTAGCATTTAAAAAGATATAAAATTCTAATAAAAAATCGCAAGTAGTCTCCTAAGTATTTGGGTACGGATTAGTAATTTAATATTTATTTTATTTGCATATTTTAATCGTGCGGATAAAAAAAGTTGTATTTTGCATGCAAAACACCACAATTTAATCAATATTCATTGATTTTAAGGAAAAGTAGTAGAAATTTGAATTATTAAGTGTGCAAGTGTTAATTTCATTTTTGACTGGGAAGGAGAGGGTTAATAAATTAGCAATCGTGTCAACATCTTTTATGGGTTGGAATATATGGAAAATATTATCATTTTCGGCTTTATGACAATGCATTGCAGAGAGAATACTTTATAATATCTGATAAAACTTACCAAATCCCAAAACGTCAAAAACTTTGAGCGGCCTTTTAGAGGAATGAAGGATTTGCTGTTCATATTGTACTTATCCGGATATTCGAGAATATTCAGATCGTAGTATATTCCCGATGCATAGTGAATGAATCCTATCAAATGCACGATTTTTAGGAGAGACATTTCGAATGATTTTAATAAAAAACAATTGCCACGAATAATGACACGCGGAACTCAAATGAAATAAACTGTGATACTGATGGTATAATGTATTCAATTTACCAAAAAATACGTAGATTGCACTTTGAGATGAAGGCGATCTAACTATTTTTAAATAACATTGACAGTTTTCTTTCGATTCAGTACATTCAAAATACTACCAATATGCATAATTTATTTATATCTAAATAAAAAAGCAAAACAAAACATTTATTATTTTTAAGTGTTTCATACAAGTTTTGATATCAACATTATAACATTCACGATATGTAACGTGTACCGACACCTATGGATTAAAATGAAAACGAAATGTATTAAGGAATACAAGGAACGAATTATAAAGAAACAGTCGACTGTTATACCGTACGATACATGGTTGAAATAATTGAATTGAATTTTATCAAAACAAAAGCTGTTCTGATAAAATTCTGTCATAAATTATTAATTAATAATATGATGTATGTTTTATCTATTGTACTTATTAATTAAAAGTTAACTGCATTCCACCATAAATATATAAGAATTTGTTTGACTCAAATTATAAAAAGAAACGGAAGGGTATTTAACGTTTATATAAGGTAAAAAAAATGTATATCAAATTATGTTAGAAGCAGGGATGTCGAGCCGCTCTTTCCGACCCATGCCCTAGCTATATCCTTACATTCTTACCTCATCGAGGACAAAAGGTTGAGCAACCGAATAACGAGCAATTTGGTATACAGCTACTGTTCCGACAAGCGCTATTAAGAGTTTATATGCTTCACATTAAAACGGACAATTTTTTAAATCATGACAGAAGACACTATTTTGTCTTAATTGCCCTGCTAAATGACGTGTTCCACATATCACTTTTCCAATCATGTATATCTCGCCGTACCTTAACCTTGTAAATTAAGAAGGTTAATTCATTTTAAAAGAGCTTAAAGTGGTCCAATTATTTCGTAAGCACTTTGAGCCTAGTGGGATGTGATGATTGCGCCGCCATTCCGACGGTTTCCATTGGTGAGAGATATTTTTGCTCTATTTGTTAACTTGAATATAGCGAAATAAAGATTTATGCAATTTGAAGAATATTATTAATTTGAATGATGAAAAAAAGTTAATAATCGTGGTAAAAAAAAATGTCTTAATAAATCCGCAACACTTCTGATCTGATTCTGACTGTGATTTTAAATTTTCACAAAAAAAAAAATTACTTTTCTATTTTTTTGTCATTTGATTAGTCACGATTTCAATTACAACTATATTTTCTCAATCAAGATTGTCAGAGTAATTACGACAATTGGAGAATTTTGGAACCTGGCGATGTTTTTATGCACAAATCATATTTAATTCATACGATACATATTTAATTAAAAATCAAAATAATTTATTATTATGTAATATATGTATGTGATGTATGCACTTTGGTTTAACGATAATGGAAATAACCCGATATATGTTTTTATTTCTGTGTACCCGGGCCTGAATCAAAACATTTTTTTCCTGGCCGGGTTTAGGCCTGTGCAGCCTCTCATCTGGTGTAAGTATATAGCACCGGCTTGCCGTTGATCTATCAATCTCCTTGCGCGTGCGCAAGCAGGATAAAAATGAAAACGCTAGCATGCTCTAATATCTCGCTTACTGTCTTCATTTAACATGTAACTGAGCGAGAAAGAGAAAAAATAATTATGTTATATGTACATATTAATCGGGCGCAAGAAATGGTACGGGAGAAACTACGGTAATAACAAATAACTGTTTTTTTCTGTAATATTAAGATTATTATCATATAAATTGAATGAGATGTATATAATTTTTTACAATCAACTGTTACACAAGTAAAAAAAATCTCATGGAATGACATGTATCAGAATAACCACAATCATTAGCTGTGCCGAAGAGCTGTACAAGTACCGTTAACCTAGGACAAAAGGATTGGACTATGTATAAAGTTAATTCCCAAAATACCGCAGACATTTTAAAATAACACGGACGACCAGCCTACATCTCCAAGAACTAGATTTCGTGTCACAGTATGATTAGTGATGTGCAACTAATACCCGATAAAGTGGCCGATCATTCGGGTCGTGATTATTCAACTGGACCATTGCTCACTGAACTCTCCGGCGAAGAAATACTTACCAACAACAAGCATTAGTAGGTACAACAAAGCTTTTTGAAGAAACTTTCTATAAAACTTTTCGTAATAAACCGTTTTCAGCAACAATACCGCTGTGTCACTATTTTCGTTTACTTTGAAAAGGCTCAATTATCTTTGGGGGTTTGAAAGTAGGGCATACAAAATACATCTTTAAACGAAGTTAAAATACATATCTATGCAGGCATTGACATGAGTTGATTGAGTGCTTGTCATGTAAGTTTTCAAGATAAAATTGATAATTATTATTATTCTATTGAATATCATTTTGATGAATTCCTTTATCTATGTTATTAATTTAATATGATTAGAGAATTTCTACCGAAGGTGCTTGATGGAATTTATAAATAAAAATAGAATCGTTAACATTTTTTACTTTTTCATAAGTTTTATCGCTAACGACCCGAGTTTCGCCTTTCAGACATTTATAGTGCACGAATGCACGAGTGCAGTCAGTTCAAGTTCATTCGTGCACTTGAATGAATGCCGAATGGTGAAACCCGGGTCGTTAGCAACAAAACTCATAGAAATGTTCAAAATAAAGACGATTCAAATTTTAATTAAATTGAAGTTTTATGCAGAATGAAGAAATGTTTGTGTTTTTGTATGGCTTCCATTAATACAATTAAACGGGTAATAATTGAACTAGAAACATATTTTATCGATAAATCGAGGAAAACGACAGATCGATGACGATGAATAAAGTAGACTCTACTGTATTCATCGTCTATTCAACTGAGTAGAGTATTAACCAGGGCTGTGGAGCTGGAGTCAGAGTTTTTTTGCCGGAGTCGGAATCGGAGTCGTCGCGGCGTTTTGGCCGTAGTCGTACAAGGAGTGGGAAATTTTGAAAAGTTTGAACCTTTTTATTTTTGCATATTTTTGCAAATTTGGCTATTGGCCGGATTGATTGGTATATAATTGAATACACGTGGCGAAATTAAACCGTTTTTAGTCGGAGTCGTGTTTTTGGTAAATGCCGGAGTCGGAGTCATCAGACTGACAGCCCAGACTGAAACACCAGCAGGGACGGCTCGTGTGAAGGAGCAAACGTGCATTAGTCCCCCAAGAATCGAGCTCATCAATTTCAAAATATATATACCAATTTGTTCATTCAAAATTCCAACGATGTATGGTTTCATAAAACGATCTTTCACGCATGCGACCTAAACACACAAATATTATATAAGTAGATTCCCCGAAATAAGCTGATCCCAGATGTTTCTCAATATGGTGCATTTCTTGGAAATTCTCGAAATGTCCCATTTGGCATAAAAAAAGTAGGTAGAAAGCATGACTTTATTTCACACGGCGAAGGCGTATGCAAAAAAATCTTTTGAAATTTCGACTAACCCGGTGCATTAAGATCCAGTGCACCAAAATGACTTGTGTAAAGAAATTGAGCGAAAACATATATCTTTGTATTCTGTCATTCAGTATTGGCCCAAATTTTGGCAGATAAGGTCCTTTCAATAACGGAAAAATATTTGCGGGTGATTTGTGAAGTGCGTTTGTGACAGTGCATTCTAACCTCATCTGTAGTTTCGACTTGATTCACGCAACACGCAACTATAACATTTTTATTATTATTTTTTCATACTTGTTTTCATTTCATAGACATCTTAATACAAACCCTATTAGCGTATATAATATGAATCTTTGTAAGTTTTTGTTATATGGAAAGGCTTTGTCTATATAAAACTGTTTAATAACTTTAAATACAATATCCTACTATATAATATTCTACAATATAATTTAACTTTATTATTATATATCTACTATATAATATTAACATATATTATAAATAAATATTAACATATATAATAAATAAATATAACAAGTATTATTAATATATGTATTATAGCATTGAATATTATTATATATATTTATTATTTATTAATAATACTAAATAATAATCAATAATGTTTCCTGCAAACTCAGTGTCCTATATCAAAGAAAATCGTCGAGATTTTTCTAAAAGGCTAGAAATAAAAGCAGGAGGACGGCCTTTGCCAGTTTTAAATATAGTTCAGAAGTGTACGGCCAAAACTAAAGTAGTCAATCGGTATTTTAATGTAGCGATTTATAAAAAGCTCCATGGCTCTGTGGCTGTACTAGCCTTAATAGAGTTTTTGTTTTCCTTGCTTAATTTTCAAGGGCGAGTCGAATTGGTCAGAAAGTGGAATTAAAGATTTAGCACACCTGTCAACAAAATAAAAACATAGTAGCTCTGAAAAGCATATTTTAAACGAAATGCAACTTGCGGTTTTAGGATCGTTAGATATTCGAATTGATTCTGGATATCGTTCGTCCATGAAACAATTTAATGAACGTGTAGACAAAAAATCGTCATATTTTATCAAGATTAATTGACTGTATTAAATTTTGTGGATTATTTGAGTTAGCTTTGAGGGGAAATGATGAATCTGTAGATTCAAATAATCCAGGTGTTTATCGAGGACTCATTGACTTTGTAAGTGAAATTGACAACGCAATGAAACAGCATCTAGAAAGTAATAGTGTTTTTAAGGGTACGTCCAAAACAATCCAAAATGATATTCTAGATTCAATTTTGGAGGTGTGTCGAAAACGAAATTAAAAATGAAATTTCGCAGAGCAAATTTGTCGCTATACAAGCAGATGAAACCACCGATGTTGCTACTTCGCAACAACTTGTTTTAGTGATACGGTACGAATTGCGCGGGAATATACATGAGCGTTTCTGGAAATTTATGACGCCAAAAGATCACACCGCGATAGGTATTGCATCTGAGATTCTTAAAGAACTGGAATATCTCGACATTAAGCCATGCCAATTAATTGGGCAAAGCTATGATGGTGCAGCAGTGATGAGTGGGCGATTAGGTGGTGTACAGGCTTTGATAAAAGCTTCGTATCCATACGCATATTTCATTCATTGTTATGCGCATCAATTGAATTTGATAATGGAAAGAAGTGCTTCGGGTCACTACATGGTTCGTAATTTTTTGCTAATTTACGGTCATTCCCAATTTTTTTTTCGAGATCAGCAAAGAGAGCTGACGTATTGAAAGATATAGTTCATAAAAGAATACCTTCGGCACCAACAACTAGGTGGAATTTTAATATTAGGACAGTCACAGTCGTGCACACTTATCGCGAGCAATTGAAAAGAGTGCATGGAAAGCATCCTAGAAACCGTAAATTTAGACGCCGATACCATCAATCAAGCTGGAATGTTGTTACGATACCTCAACGAAGATAATTTTAATTATTAGATTTCTTGCCAAAGTAATGCCAAACTGTGATATACTTTTCGCTAACTTCAATCGAGGTCTAAAGACGTATCAGATAAATAATGACATCGAAAATTTTACGCGTTCAATTCAAAATATTCGGGAAAATAGCCTCGCAAATGTCGAACCTGCAAAAAACGTAGACCGAATGATTTGCCCCATTATGTCATATGCAATGAAGTATGCGATACTATTGTAAATCAAGCAAAAGATCGTTTCGCATATCATGGTCATTTGATGGCAGCTAAATTGTTTTTCAGCGAAAAATTCCCAATTTTTAACAGACATTTTCCAATATCAGACTTTAATATCGCAACATCAGCGTACAATTTTATTGACAAGCTCAAACTTAAAAGCGAACTTACTGTCATATGGTAGGGACGATTTTACGTCACCGATGGGGCATTGTCCATTCTTCACTCGAAGTCTTTAGCGAAAGCGTTAAAATATTACGAATCATTTGTACAATTCCGATGACTTCAGTTGAAAGTGAACGTTGTTTTTCAACTTTAAATAGAATTAAATCATTTTTAAGAAATACTATGACCCAAGATAGGCTCAATTCCCTTGCCATGCTAAGTATAGAGAAGCAGTTGGTATCGTCAATGTCGGACTTTAATATCCGTGTTATAGATGTATTTTCAAAATCCAAGAATCGGAGGATGGATTTTTTGCATAAATAGGTTGTTTTATTGCACTCCCTAATATTCTGGTCACCGGCCGCCACTGAACACCAGGTATACACTGTACAGCCCAAGGCCTAAGATTTCAATAAAGTTTAAGTTTAAAAAAAGTAGAATTAATTGGTAAAAATGTCAAAGAAGCACTTATATATGTATAATAGAGATCGATCGAAGCCGGTCAAAATACTTTTTCCAAAAATGTGTGAAAATCTATGCAAAAGTTAGGGTTGTCACAACATTATACATTCCTTTTCAAGAAATATATTCACTCTTTACCGATTAAAATTCAATACCAATACATAAAATGAAATTCGGGAAGCCTGAATTTACTTCAAGGTCCCTTTGTTCAAGCGATACATTCGATAATCGATATTATAGAAGCTTACCCAGAGATTGCATTGCTGGTATTTAAATTGGAAGCAAACATATTTCATTTAGAGTCGCTCCAAAATGACAGCGCGTAAGTCGTACATTACGGGCCTGTAAAAGTAGATCGCCTAGCGCATACGTGTCACACCACGGGCCCCTGAAAGGTTCAACATTAACTGGGTGTTTTACCAAGGTTGAACAAGTTCATTAAAGATATAACTATAATATTCCTATAAGCTCAACTAAAAATATTTACATATGTATTTGAGTGTTAGATTAAAAGTCACAAATAAAAATATGTATTAGCTGTTTAAAATGGATTCAGTCAACTTACAATAATTAAGTATGTAGAAAGCCACAGGTCCACATTCCTGTTACAGTCAATTCAAAAGTGATCGAAAAAACATGTTAAAAATGTAAATTTATTTCATAGAATTTCCAATCCTGGTGCCTGATCACATCATATGGGACTTAATTACGTTATTTATAGGTTTTTCTGTATTCAGAAAAAAGTAAAAACAAGACATTGAAAGTTGATTTATATATGAATCTTGTGAAGAATCACAAAAAGAAACATTTAAAATAAAACCAACAATTCCTAACAGGTTTAGATAAAATATGAATTTATTCCTGAGTATAATCAAAAGGTATTCCTGAGCATAATATGTAATGGTAAAAATTGTGGATGGTGCCACTTTTGATATTGTACAACTCAATTATATAAGGTACTGGATTTTTTGTTGTAATCAGTTAATAAATAAGATTCCGAGTCGTTGGAAGTTGATTTTTAGATTAATCTTGCAAATAATGACATGTCGGAACTCGGTGATTGCAGCCTAGCCTCGATTACCACACACAAAGTAAGACACATACATTTACATCAGTTTACAGCTAAAGTGAAGGATAAAGTAAAGTTTAATACAAAGCTCGGCCACAAAATCCTGCATTGCACCTGCGAAGTACCTACCAATGAGTTTGAAAAGGCCGACTGACTCATAACTACTTATCAGGTAAGTAAGTAAGTATCTACGTATATTAAACATTCTCTTAAAAGCTTGCCTTTTGCCATTTGATAATTATTTACACCGAGAATAAGCTAAAATGACCAATGAATATCTTATATATCCTTGCTGATAGTATTATGAAGAAATGCAGATGACTACGTAATTAAAAAAAAAAAAATATGTGGAAAAAGTACTAAAAATGTATTATTATTTTTATTATAATGCCTTTCCACCAAGTATTGACACTGAACACCTTAAAAGTAACTTAGTAATTGTTTATTTATTAGTAACGTTTATTTATTCAATCGAGTATTGATTTTAATCAAAGGAAGTCGTGTTTGGTCGTGATGAGTTCAGTGTATATTCGATTTTTTGATACAAACTTTGATGGTTTTTGGTCGAATATCAACGAGATCTTTGTTGTTCAGAAATATTGCAGTGAGGTCTCAACTACATCCTATAAAAAAATCAGCAAAAGTTGGCTCTTAATTTACGTAACCCATTGCTAAAGTTCACTGACCTCAATCATACCAATTCTTTTGCGTATTATAAGATTCCACACGGGACAAACTAATTATTATGTATCTAATCAAAAAAAAGGCTCATATTTTGCAATTATTAGGCATTTTCAAATATCACTCAAAATATCATTTTTGACAATCTTTCCTTCACGCGGCGAGGAAGAAATTCGCTGTTACATTGAAAACTGAAAACAAATATATCTGATTGGAAATTAAACATTTTTTTTTCAAGTAACCAATTTTTGTAATTACAGAATTATTGATTCGATATCGGTATGTAAAAACAACATGTGTCTACAACAATATGTAATGAAATAACCATATGATTCACAATAGAATGAAATTATTCAACTTTTTTTTTAAATTGTATTCACATATACGATGATTCATGAAAGCATATATTTTTATTCATTGAATAAAAAACAAAATACGGATTATTTTCTTCATGCTCGAACATGTTAAATAGGTAGGATGACACAGATGCTGTCTCGTAGCTTTCCTTACCATTTAATTTTACATTGTATTCCTAAACATAAATGCATTATACATTATACGTATTCTATGTTTGATTAAATTCTCATAAATGACGCGGCATTGTCATGGAGAAGTGAAATACTTTAACAAATATTCTTTTCTTTAACTATTTTAACAAATGATATTTTCTCTTAATAAAGCATCTAATAAAATACAACCTTGCAAACGTATCGTATAGAACAAACCACACATCTAAATTACATATAAATGTTAGTATTGTACGTACAGTGAATCAAGAATTAAGCAGGCATCTATCAAATGGGCGTTGAACTTGACGCATTAAAACTGCAAAATGTAAAGTATAATATTACGTAACAAAGGCATTTAAATTAATTTAAAATTCATCAGTTACAGAACGGAAGATTTGAACGAAATATTAAAGTCCACATCAAGACATACTTTCTTGGTAGATTATGTATCTTTCAAAAATTATTGACAACTAACTGTTGATTTTTTATAACCTTCTAATTGCAGAGGCATAAGGAAATTAAACTGTATTACGAAATGGATTTTTCAAACATTATTTTATGAAAATCAGTTGTTTTATCCTTTTAATGAGAATATGATACATTCATACCTGATTATAAAAAAAAATTCTAAAGCTTTTTGATATCGATTGGTTCGCATAGCAGCTGTTGCTTATATAAAATCTTACACAATACAAGTTGCACAAAAAACAAAGATTGTCGATGATGCTGCAAATACAGTAACTATCTATTACAATTTACGTAATATATTCAACATTGCATTGGCCAGTGAACGAAAATGGCAGAATATTATTGCCTTTCATTTTTTACAGTTGAAATAGCAAACGGGAGAATAATGCCACAGTGTGACTGTATTGTTTCTTTATTTCTATCAAACGTCATATTTATTTGTTTCAAATTTCATCATTGTTCTAAATTTAAATTGAATTTGACAGTGAAATGTAAAACAATAGCGATACCAACATAATAATAACACAATTTTTTGTTTGTTTTCTTTTATTGTGAGGAACAATGGACTACCCAAAAATTTCTCGCAGATGTGTGTACATATATTAATCATAATAATTATATGCACTGATTGTGTGCCGGGTGCATCGGACGCCATGTCTTTATGTGGGCAGACTTGCATACATTTGCTGGCTTTAATATATATTATATATAAGCACACTTATGACGTATATTGTAAAGGCATCTACCTCAACCCACTCTGCCCTGAATGACTTGCTTCGGAATAAAAATAATTATAACGGTGAAGAAACAAGTTTTCACTCTGATGCCGATGACGAATCAATATCTCTGTGCAACAAAAAGATGATTTAACAATGGAACCTACGTTTCCAGTATATTCGAATTGATATAAATTATATTTTCAATGATATAAAAACATAAAATTTCTATACCTATTCAGTAAACCTTTGTTCCAAACGGAACCAAAGAAGTTTGTTTTGTGCGTTAACTTACGACAGAAAATATTTTTTGTTTGAATAAAAGAATCCCGTCATCTTTTAATTTGAGTTTCAATTTAAATTAAATCTCATAATTTATTTTAGTCGAATCATAAACCCACTAAAAACCACAATGCATCTACTAAAAACAGCAAATATATTATGTATTATTTTTTTAAAAATCATACAATATAATAAAATTATACAAATTTTCAATTTGGCGTACATAATAAATATGACTGTATGTTTTTTTATCCATTAACCTTAGATAGACAGACTCTTAGTCAAAAATATCATTCGGTATCAAATATTGTCCCTGATCAAAATATATTATAATACTAGTTGCCCGGTGCTGCCTATAACAGGAACACGGGACATTACTACATGCCCATTTCTGAGTACAGTAGCCCCCAAATACATATATTCGTATAGTTGGGTTAGTATATTTTTGTTAAAATGTGGTTAAGTGACTGATTCGATCAGTTCTCGTTGATCACATTAAACTCTTCCAATAGTAGCGCATAATGGCTAACATTGGATGCATACATTATTTGTATACTTATTATGTATAGGGAGATAAGAACATAATGTACAATTATTCATGCATACAAATCTTTGACTAGATAGTTAATTGAATAATAGTACAAGACAAAAAAAGGCTCAGATGTGCGCCAATAAATACCCGCTGGTACCCGCCATTGTCAGAAGATGGAGAGGGAGTTTTCAGTATTTCAGAGTGATCACGATTCTCAGTTATGAAGAATACAAATTTCGGGTGGTAAAAGAAGAATATGTATAAAGGTAATTAAATTCTCAAGTCAATAAAGTGCCAATAAGAGAATGATATATTATTTGAAATATCAAACATCATATTATATACTATTTTAAATTAAACGTGACTGCTATTTCCAGGGCTGTGGAGTCGGAATGTTTTTACTGGAAAATTGATCTTAGTATTTGCGACGATGTTACAACGTTGATTGTAATATTCTTTGTTTCGGTGCAGCTAAAAATGTTTTGATTAGTTGTTGCGTTGAATACCTACAACACTAATACACATTTTTTGCGTTCAAAATAATTTAAAAGCTCTTTTAAAAATTATGACATCAGTCGGAATAACAAATCCACGATCAAGTATAATTATTCCATTGTAATCTTAGTCGTTCATGTTTCAAGATGCAATGTGCAAGCGCAAGGTCTAAAGGTAAAGGTGCTATTTAATTTCAGTCTATCCATTAATGAAGAACAATATAAAAATAGACAATACTGCCTTTAATATATAATTATAAAACAAAGAATAAAGTATTAAATCAATTTTCAATGCGTCAAACATTTGAAGATCTCAATCAGGTTAGAAAAAAATTCCAAAAGCCAATGCTCTGATTTGAATACGAATTCCAAATATAATTTAAGTCTGTTTTTATATTGTTATGAAGTGTGATGATCCAAGTTAGTTGGTAGACTGGCCAATAAATATACTTCATGTATTTATAGCCACTCATTAAACTTCTTTTTCAAAAACACAATACAAATTTTTTTTGGATCATTTTAATAACTCTGGTGTACTGACGTGAGTAAGATCTTTCAATCAAATCGAAGACCGAACTTAATTAAAGCTTCAATACATAAGCTATAAAATCATACTATCACCATCCGCCAGAAATCGTAACGATCGACCATTATGATTTTTCGCTCTATAGATATACGCTATCGCGTATTTATACTAAATGGAATCTTTATAACCTACGCGAAGAATGATTTTCTTATAATTATATATTGTATCGATTGAAAATAGAAAAAAACTACTTTCGTTTGATTCTAGAAATTTTATAGGTTCGATCTCAATGATACGACAAATTACTTTCAGACAAAATCAATCATTTTTTCTCATTTTAGAGTTATATACACAAAATTTTTCCCTTTATTCCGAGAGGTTAGCTGCGTGGAAAATTCAAAGGCTGAGCAGGCCAATCGAACTAATGCGCGGCATAATTTAAAACATTGAGCAACTTCTGTTTTGGTGACCATATCCTCTAATCTCTAATGGATGGATTAAAAAATAAACATTATCAGCATGTTTTATTAATTTTTGCCTCACTATTTTCAATATTCTATGCAATATTTGTAAATCAGGTTGCTAAATTCATCAAGTATTAATAGTGCGCGCCAAACTTGAACCAGTGCGCGGGGGTTTTTAAGCTGCTGTGTGGTCGTGCACGCGAGCAGCTTAGAGGTAATATTGATAGAGGATAAAAACTAAAAATATCATCCTGACTTTATCTTTATATGAAGTCTACGATCTGTCATATTGAGGTTGTTATATTTTTTTATGTGCGCTGTGAAATAGTTTATATCAATACTTATTAGTTGTGGTGCAACATTTGAATGAGGTAAGTACTTCGAACGGATGAGGCAGTAGCTTCACAGATCATTAGTACCATTGCATTACTTGTCTGTGATGAATCATGGGGGGAGCAATATCGGCATTGCCATTTAAAATATATTGCAAACATTTGCATCGAACATAAAAGGCGACGATTTTAATTTGAATCTCGCGTGATTGTCTGAATAAATAATTACTGCCATTAACCTATTGCTTGAGATAAAAGCAAAGTATGAAAAATAATTGTTATAATCCATTATTGCACACATTGTAACACTTTGTATTTTACGGTTATATGAGTGCAAACTTCACAAATACGCCTTTGGCTGTGAAATAAATCTTGTTGGGCAGTAATTTTTAACAGCTGTACTAAATAATAAATAGCGCAACTGTATAATAATGGTTACGCAGTTTTATCAACATTAATGTCTTCCATTGTTCAATAAAATAGCAGAAATATAAGTTAGGAATGCTTGATTAAGGAAGTTTCTACACAGGTGAATTAATATGACAGTTTAAGATACCCTACTTATATCAACTTAATAATATCGACTGAAGAAAGGCAAAACGACTAAAACACATAACAAATTATGTTAATACTGTGGTAAGTTCTTTTTCCACACCGGAAATTTTACGGACTCTCCTTTTTTTCAAACTTAAAAGCTAAATTTGATACTAATTTGGCGTTCGCAACTTGAATCCTTTTGATAGAACGATTTATTAAGTTGTTTACATTATGATTATCGAAAAAATACTGTATTGAAGAATCCTAGGGTGACGTCCTTTATGCCTTTCTACAGTCGATATGTATGTATATTTTAAAAAAATATCACACAAAAGGGGAGCCAAAAAGAAATTCAATATGGAAGCCTCTGAAAACACTACCAAGCGGATTTAGTAGACGATTTTGTTTTTAACATTAGATTCAAACTAAAGATTTTTATTCAAAACTTCAGGTCCTTCGCTACAATATATAAATATATGTACAATAAGTGAAATTTCACATAGAAAAGTCTAGAGACTATTTGCTTCTCACTTAACACGTGTTCGATATAGCACGACTTAAGAAAAAGACTTCAGATAAAAACAGGAATTTACGATTTTATAATTTATTTGGAAGAAATTGGATTGTATATCAAGACACCAAAGAAGTTTCAGATTAACCTCTCCGAGACGAAGCCCGATGAGCTAGTAAAAATCAGATCAGATGGAAATAAGTGTCAATTAAATAATCGTTTAGATAGGTCGATTGAATACGTCAGAGTTTTGAATGAGCTTTAGCGTTGAAGACTTTCCAATAAATATTTATCGTTTCGTTTTATAGGAAAAAAAATATGCATCAATTTATATAATTCGATGTTTTCATGGAATCATAGTAACTAACTTGGTTAATATAAAAAATCTATCAAACGCACTCTTGCTTACATTTAACAGATACAACAGACATTTAATTAGAACAACGGACAGTTTTAACGTGAGGCAATAAGCCCGCTCAAACAGACAAACAGACATTCACAAATTGTTAGTCAAACGGGACTCGTTTGTTCGTAGTACGGAGGAATATTATTTATTCAAATTTACCTGCTAATCTGTATTACGGTTGGCAGAAAATTCCGGAAAATTCACATCACTGAAATTTATTCACACTAATGATGATCGAGGCTGCTTTTATCAAAGGTTGATTAAGCCAGTACGTGATTTTTTTTGATCAAAACGTTTTATGACTTTCAATGTAACTGGCAGTTGTAGTGGCCATCGTGAATAATTTAGATTCAAATTTTGACTGGGTATGACATAATGCATTATAGTACGTACTACGTATGACAATTTTAATATTTTTTCACGTATGATCATCGCATCAATTGAGTGTTGGAACAATACTACAATAAAGCATCGCGCTAACCGGAAGAGGATGGGTTGGCGTCACGCTGGGGAACACCTCAGATTGGCTATCGACTTCCGGTGTGCGATACAGTCAAGACATGACTATGCCCATATGCGCTAATGTAGCCGAAGTGTTATTTCACGGCCATAAATTAATACGGTGAGCGACTCCACGTGTCCAAAGTTTATCAAAATATTTATGAAACGTTTTTCAGTAAAGTTTCACAACAATTTGGAGGCTCCAAGCTTACTGCATACATTTAATGTTTTACCAGACTTGTAAAATTAAAGAAATATGTATTTATTGACACCGCCTTATGTGGTAGGTCATCAGAACTCTCTCGAACGATTTATTGTTCACCTCAGTCGATGAGTCAGTCGATATCAGAAAATAAATTCATTCTTATAATAATCGCAATGTATGAGTTATTTCAATTTCTCTTATCTCTTGACGCCCGACAATGCATGTGCTTCATAAAAGTTCATAAGGCGATAAATCATTCCTTATCAGCGGGCGCATGTGTTAACGATTTTGAAACGGCCATTGTTGTTTCTTTCTAAAGTAACCGTTTGTTTTCATACAGCAGTGAGAGATTGGACTCAATGTGCGTCAAATTCCTGATATTGTATAACGTCTGTGTAAATCCTTAACGATTAAATAATACATAACGCTTTGAGATTTAATGTTTTCCCCAGACTTAGGAATAAAGCCGGAATAAAGGTCTTCTCAATATGAAATCGCACTTAAAAGCTTTCTCATTTTTCCATCAGTAACGCCCTTTTCCGCTTCGTAAATTAAATAATCCCTAGATATATTTAATATTACATTATATTAAACGATACAAAAAATACTTACATACCTACCCATGGTATTTAAAAAATATTTTGATATTTTGATGATGACCTTTTATTAAGTATAAGGAGTTAAGTATTCTTCCGACAAGTATATACAAATTTCGTAGCCATTTTACATTGTATGGTTATCCGGCGCATATTATATATTAAAATACAAGTATTTAGCTACTCTGATACGCGAATATCAAGTGAATATCAATAAAACCGCAAGGCTGCCAAGATAATTTGTTGATACTTACTATCATCAACGAAATATGTAATTAATTAAAATTTAGTTAACGTTAGTTAAAAAAATACTCTATATTGATTTAGAAACATTATAAAATAAAGCATGTATGCTTGGCATATTAGTTCTCATACTACATACATATCTCTATATATATTTGAGAGATGGTAGCAGGATTATTATGTCTGACAAAAGTATAGAACCATGCAAGATTCCACTCTTAGACTCGAGGGAAAAATATTATCACAGCTAAAAATGAGCTTCTGAATCGATAATTTAATGTTTTGCCATGATACCGAAAAAAACCTTTGTACGGTAGGGAAAACGTATCACTCATAGCGATTGGACTGAAGAATTCTGTAATGAAGAAAAATGAAGTCAATATCTAGATTAGTTGGCACACTTAATCTATGCATATATTCTTAATACAGCTAAAAAAATACGTGCTGTGGTTATAATATAAAAAGGAGTTCAACGATCCAACACAGAGAAAAAATCTTTATTTATTTGTAGTAACTGATATGATAATATTTAAGAATATTATATTAAATACATTTCCATACTTGTTTGTTACCCAAGTTTTAGCCTTGAATATTAGTAATGTGCCTTATTATTAATTCCTGGAAAACTTGTTTTAACGTATAAACGAATATATGTTTTTTGTACCTTCATGAATATTTGTATTTCATTAAATTCGTTCAAAATGTATACGCTTTCATATGTTCCGTCAATAACGACCCAGATTACGTATTTCGATTAAGTTGTATAGCCGAGGAATAGTCACAAAACAAATGGAAAGGTATAACGTTAATACGATTCTCAATTTGATGTTAAAATTAAATAAAGCTCCAGCTGTTTCCGGTAATTTTAGTCTACTATTAAATTGGATTAAAATGAGTAGTTATACAATTTCAAATAAGTCCTCAGTATTATAGAAAAATAAACACGGTTAATGAGTGGAAAATTTAACAGTCTCTCTTTGTTGAATTAGGCTTTTTTTTTAAAACCATGTCCGCTCCCAACTTGGAGCATATGGACTCCTCACGGAGTTTATCACAACATATGTTTTTCTTCGAGAACTGCTTGTTACTCAGCTGCTCAACCACTCCTTTTCGATGAGAGTAGGGATGGAAAGGATACGAGGACTAGGACAAGACTAGTGATTAGCTAATCGCTGTCACTATGCGTCGCTCTTTGGGATCGGAAAGGTGGGAAGGGATTTTTAACAACACAAACACCCATGCCTTTGAACAGATTTATCGACTGAAAAAATCCGCTCGTACCGGGAATCGAACCCGGGTGGTCCGGCACGCAAGTCAAAGCCGTTGCCACTGCGCCACGGACCGGAATTAGGCTTTATTCGAAAATAATTTGGAGAGCATGTGTTGATGTTTAAAATGTTAAACAAATAACAACATGTTTCATCCTTTACTGGTATGGAAATAACAATTACTTTTTAACAATTTTCAGATATGAATATTATTGCTTATTACAATCTAGAATCTCGCATCTGCATGCAGTTAAATATAATATACAAATCTATTCTCAAAATCAAAAGATTTTTTTATCGTTTGGACTAAAAAAGAATCTATTTCAACCACCCTGTGATGATTATAGGAAATTGTCTTATGTTTCATATAACCCGACAAGGAGTCAATTTCACACATCGCTGAGCAACAAAACAAGAAATCAGATTTCAGTGACCACACCTAATATATTTATAAACAATGCATTTATGTTGTTAGAGTTTAATATATTGAACAGTTTAGATCGATGAACGATCAGTAATCTCCACGCTTTTATAGCTAGCATAAAACATAAAAAAGAAATGGTTAAAGTTGAGCTGATCTGTCTCGCTTTTTTATGTCGACCTTATGTGGCATATTTATGACTCTCATTATAATGATATATCTAATTGCCACAATAATTCACTTCTAATATTTTTATATCATAGCATTCCGCGAAAATATTGATATAATTTATATTCATATATACACGTGTGTTTTATGACTGACTAAAATTTGTAATTTTGAATGCTAGATATTAGAGTTTGCTTATTTAAAAATCTCATCTTGTGTCAGGTAAATTGATGAGACAAATTAATTCAAATCTTGTAACTTGAAAATATTCACACAATATTTTGACTATATCTTGTTTGATATTTGATAATAATTGTAAAAATCTGCGAACGCTTAACCATACAATATCAGACATTGAAAAACAAGTTTTGCAACCTAGGTAGCAAAGGTAGATATTGAAAGCATAGGTAGATATTATTATAATAATATAAATGTGGTTATTTTTCTACATTAGTTTTAACCACTAAAAATCATTACCCAGCTTGTATAACCAGTGAATTAACTGTTATTATGGAGTATCTATATACTTTTTTCCAAAGAACTGATATAGCTTGTACATACATATACACTCTTTTTTACGCGGTAGATTCGTTCCACAAAAAACCGTTTAAAAAAGTGGTAGATACATTGAGGATTGGTTCCCTGAATTTAAAAACCGTGTTATCTGAAAAAAGAACATCATTGTTGTATGGAATATCGTGTGAAAGCGTATATGTAAATGAAGACCCATTAAGTAAAATACACAAAATGCTCTCCTGGTAAGTTATCAATGGAAACAGAATTTTAATATTACATACTGCTTATTTTATAAGGCAATGGTTAATTATTATACAAATTCTCTGACCAACGGCGCATCTATCATCCTGACCTCCCAGCAATATCCTTCCTATATGTCCCATTGAAAGGATCGGGTGCGAAGGAAAGGAATTTTAAGACACCACAAACATCCAAGCCTTCGTTAGTCCAAAAATGTATTGAAAATTTATTATAAACGTAACTGTTTCAATTGGGATTATAGACCATGAGCACCGTAACTGAAGCCAACTACGTTGATCACGCGGCTTAAGACCCGGTAGATTTAACATACAGTACATACATACATACTGTTGATTTGTATGTTACACAACTAAATTATTTGATTAAGATATATTATGCCATACTAAGTCATGGATAAAATTCAGAAACAACTCATTTCACAATGGATATTCACAGTCTCAAATAAATATCGCTAACAAGCCAACGTTGATCTGTGCAACTTGGTACTACATTTATTAATCATAATATTATATTAGAAAAAAACTTGAATATTTACCTCGTCACCTACAAATAGAAATGCGATTGAAATATACCATAAAAAGCGGGGGCCATGATCTCGATAGTGAAAAAATACTGTGTACCCTTTGGAAACCTTGTGTTGCCATGTCATATTGACACTAACAAGTAGTATAAACTTACTTTTTCGCTTAAATTACGGCGGGAAGCTAGTATCTTGTTCGGTTTTTAACCATAATATCACGTTTCACAGCCATGTTGTATTTTTTCAGTGTATACCTATTAAATACCCGATTATGTATGGTTTTTAGGATACATTATTATTCATAGTGATGTTTTTTGCATATAATTTAATTGAAATTGTGATATGTGTACCTATATGTGTACCTATATGGATAGAAACTGTTATGCTCTATGATTTGTATAAGAATTTATAGGTGAAAATTGAACGCAAACAATGTGTTTATAAAATAAAATGATTGTAGCCGAATTTGTTCATTAAGATCGTTTTCAACTGATAACATTTCCAAAGTTTCAGTACGTGAACAATGTGAAAAAATCAGGGCTGTGGAGTCGGTGAAAAAAAGTCCGACTCCGACTAAAAAAAGGTTAAAATCGTCACTTTTTTTCCCTAAATTTCCTATGTATGTGTATTCAATTAAATATCAACCCTATCAATGCGGCCAAAAGCCAAATTTGACATATTAAATGCAAAAATATAATTTTCAAACTTTTCAAAATTTCCGACTCCGAGTACGACTCCGGCCAAAGCGCCGCTCCGACTCCGACTCCACAGCCCTGGAAAAAAAGCATTGGAAATTGACAAGGAAGTCAACCGAATAAGTTCTGACAAAATAAACTTTAATACAACAAAATAGTACTCGTCTGAACTCACTCACGTCCTCGTGGAATGAGTATACACCATATACACATTTTAGTTTCAATATATATTTATAAATTAATATATCGAAGGAAAATGCTTGATCTCCCTTCAATATTAAAATTGTAACGATTTAAAAAATTGACTTTTGTAAAATTTAAGCGACTGTTCACTTCCACAATCCGTACATCGTTTGGGATATTCATCAGTGAATTAGTGAGTGATAAATAAAAAAATCTGTCAGTGCCGATTAATTATAATAGTTATGACCCCTACCCGCAATGATCCAATGTATGTATGTAACTAACACATTTCCAATAAAACTTTCTTCCAATACATATGCAGCTTAAAAATCATTTTATTATATCTACATAAGTATTTACGCTCCTAGTCAAATTGTCTAGAAAAAGATGTGCGCCCCCACTCCACTTCACTGATATGCATGGCTAAGAAACAAAAGAATGAATTCAGAATAATAAATAATAAATAATATAATATTAAATTCAGATTCGAACTGACCAGAATAAAGTAAAAACCAATATATTATAAACAAAATGTCCCTAGTCAATGAGCCAGTGGCAGTGGGTTTACAAAATAATTTACATTACACAATTTTCATTGGGTTATAATTTTTTTTACAGTGGTAATGTAATTGCATACTAGTAATTTCTTGCCATTGCTGTTATATTACATTGCGTATTAATTGGAAACTTTCACTCAAATGCTCAGTAAATTTGTCTAACATACACCATTTTCATAAATGACATTATTTCATGGAGGTAACCGCTTTTAGTAGAATTGTTTGGTAAATTGCCTTTACTGCTCTACCTGGAATGACCATCGCGTAGAAATGATAATTGTTTGATTAGTAACATATTAAATAATATGTTTCATGTATGTACTTGTAATATAACATAATGGCATCCGTTCCATCAGGGATTAAGTAGCAATAAAAATGATAATTTATTTACAACGCATCAGAGATGTAATAATACTAACAAAACAGATAAATGAATGACTGATACAACAAATTATTTTAATATTTTACCGTAACGGAATATACATTACACAATTTTGCCCATTGGCAATAGCAGCAAGCCAATTCTACGGCATGAGTCATACTGAAATGATCAACCTATCCGATTTATGAAAGTAATGCAGCCATTTTGTTTGTTGTTACTCCATGTTCAAATTATCTAATCTTTGTATTATTTACATATTCCAGTAGCTCGCATTATGTCTGAAGGTATGTAAGAAACTTGCTGGTGTATTTTAATGAGTCACTACTCGTTCTTAGATTTAACCGTTATTCATTATTTACTGTCATGATAGCTTTCCTCGAATCTGAATCATGTTTACAATTAGTTATGCTAGAAATGATATTGACATTAATTTGTATGTCAGTTAATGAGGACTAAAATAAAAATTTATTTAACAGCGCAGCTTGGTCAAAAAATTGTTATCAATCATGTAAATACTTTTATATCACGATTTGTACTGCTAAACCGTAGAATGAGTCAAATAATGGTAGTTCTATACTTTCACTGTTGTCCCTCCATTCTAAGGAATATTAACATATTATTAACCCAATATTGTTTCACACAAAAATTAATTGAAAACTCAACAATTTTATTTATCTCAGTTACAATGGGAGATTTTTGTGCTATAGGCAGAAAAAGAAGCGGTATAGAGCGTTGAGACCCATTTTGCCAGAGGTCTGAAAAAATATGCGCCGCAGGCATTTGTTTTTTACTATTACTGTCACATTAGAATTTTAAAACCAGTCGTGTTCATTGAAACTTATCTGCCACATATAATGTGACAGGCTCAGTTTTTAAATGTGTAATATGTGCTTTACATACGCCATTAATTTTATTGATATTTTAACAAAGCTTATACATATAACTGAATATGTCTCAATACGCTTCGGACAACCATTTTTAAAGATGTCGATCATATATTATATTAAAGGCTGACGAAATATATTAATTATCATCTCACTTGGTCATTTAAATTGTGATTGCAAGCCCTAGCAATAAAGCACAGAAGTAACAAGACAGTAGGAAATCAATTAAGATGTTGTGATTTATCCGAGTAAAAAACGCGTTAGTCACAGTAACAAAGATGTTTTTTCATTTCAGAAACCGTTCCTAAATAAACAATCGTTAAATAATTTAGTATCATGTTCTTGAATTTTTAACGGAAGTAAGAATCGTTCATTGCCAAATATACTTCCGGTTTTTTTCCAAATTGGAATGTAGTCAATTCTTGCGTGATTATTATTGTGAAAAGATATTACATCAGTCTTATCTGAAAATCTTAATAATAAACACCTTGAATTTTTGATTTAGCTTATAGAGAATATATTTTCTGGTACATAATTGGAGCTGAATTTTTAAATTTTTATATCATATTATTGTATTGCTAGAAATGCACTTTATTTAAATTAATAAAACGCATTTTTTGTGTTAATTTCAAGTATTTTACAATATTCATGACCGATTCTGCCCATCGCATGCAATATAAACTGATACCAAACAAACAGGGCTATTTACATAAAAATGAGTAAGGCATATCAAGCGATTCGCATATGAAATATGTGGAGAATTAAGAAATTATCACACAAATGACACACAAATGAAATCTAATTGTTCATGATGAAAAAATTTACGACCTGTTACAAGGAAATGTACAATTCGTGGGTGTAGGGACATACGGGCGAAACTACAAAAATGGCTGTTTTGAGTTAAATATGGCATTGTCATGCTCAAATGCAGTTCTATAAGATATAAAAATATGAAACTTGTACGAAGAAGGGTTTACTAGATATTGCTCGGCTTTCCTGCAAATCCGTAAGAACAAAGTTTAATACGGTAAGAAAAATTACAATGTATTTTAGTTCTACATAAATTGTTTTATATATTTGTTGATAGCTATTTCGGCTTACGCGAACTTACTTACCGCGAACTATATAGTTCTGACGAAGGCGTAGGCCGAAATAGCTATCAACAAATATATAAAATAATTTATGTAGAACTAAAATACATTGTTATTTTTCTTACCATATTATAATGGAGTTCTAAACAACGTTTAACATTGAAAACTGTTTTGCCATTTATCTCAGTTCGTTGTTTTTGTAATTTCGCCCGTTTGTCCCTACACCCACGAATTATCCGTGATCACAAGTTTATTTGAGCAAAACTGGTCTTCAAATTGTATTTATTTAAATAAAGCTGTTCCATCTGATTCAAATACAAAATCGAATGAAAAGGAACGTTTGTGTGTCAACATCTAATCAAATTTAACTGCAAAAAAAATACGAAGATAACTTTAAAGACCTGCAATAAACTGTAAATATTGCGTTGCCCATCGGTGACTTAAATCTATACTGAGTCAAATATATTTTTTTATACAATCAATCATTACTTGGAGCGCTAATCTACACTTATTTTGGGCAACCACTTCGCTATATTTTCTATCTCTGAGGCCCAATCGAATTCATTTCGTCCATATTTATTAAAATATTTGTTTCGGGGCAACGATTTTTTCAGTTTGTGTTTTACGGAAAACAATAAAAAAAAAATAAAATAAGGAAAGTTATGAGACAAAAAGAGAGGTTTGCCAGATTAAAAAGGCTAAGGTTGTTTATCCATAGTTATAATTTATCATACAATATATTATTAGCGGTCGAAAAATATGTTTGTAAAGTCTTGCAGAGCGGAAATACAAAGTATGACCACTCGGCTATAGTAAGTAGTATGAACTAAAAAACCTTGTTATTATACGTGTAGTCACTCCGCAGAATAAAGATTGATGATAATAAACAATGATGACAAATAACAAATGCCATTGTTTTCATCTCGGCACAAAGTTAATTGAACGACGTTGGTCAAATCAACGTTACACGTTGACAATAGCAAATGATATCAACATTAAAAACAAATTTTAAGCTTCAAAAATTGTAGAAAAGCAATCAGATAATATAAAACAATAAGCATAATAACTATTTAAAAAAAGAACATTAGAAACATGAGCCACACATACCAATTTTACCGGATAAGTAAAACTCTCATTATTATTTTGCAAAGAAATGATTCGTATTTTCTGAATCAGAATTATCTGACTATTTTGAGTGTTTTGAAAACTTAAAAATCCGAAAACAATTCAAATTGTATCTGAAATTAAGAACTCTAAATATTTTTCTGAAAAATGAAGTATTTATTACTCAATGTGGACTTCAAATGGAAATAATTTCAATAGAAGTTTTACCACAAAAACTGATTGTTCGCCTGTCAAACTATCTTTTTATAGAAAGATTTACTTTATTTAATAATAAATAAATAATTATTGAAACTTCAATTCACTTCGTCGAGCGTAATTGTAAAAATATATGTATGGCTCTTCGACTCACAGTTTGACGACACCTGGTCTGTGAAATAGTTGTAGCTGATCACTATGATTAATAATCAGCGCTTACAATATAGTTATCAATATAGACAGTAATTTACACTTAGCAGTTTCAAAGTATAGTGCTGCATGGAGAATTCATACGTCAAAAAATATCATTTTATAATTTTGACTACCGAGGCCGTAAGACCAACTCAAAGTCAACGAATCATCAGTGGAATTACTATAAACACTTCTATATATCTCATATAAATAGGGTTATCAAAATTAACAAGCGAAAATAGTGATATCAAGGTTCCTTATCTTAACCCCTTATGTACCAAAGCGCCAATCAATCGATGCACCTAGACTTCGATAAAATGCCATGAAAATTTGCTGTACAGTGAAACCTTGAGTCTACGTTTTTAAAGTGACCATGAAAAACCAACGATAAATGCGGGAAAGTTCAAAGTAAAAAATAAAAAATAAAACTTATATATTTATTAGACTTTTTTATCAAACCTATAACATTCATTTTTAAAAATTTCCGGAATAATAAGTAGCGACTTTGCAGTTTGGCACTTCAATTTTAACAATGTTCCTTCAAATTCGCAAATTTTTCTAACAGATTCATCTTTCTCCTTAGAATAGGAAAATATTTTTACTCTTTTGAAGGCCAATAACGCTTCTGTTAATGTCATAACAGGTTCATTATTACGTTTTTCGCAATCTTCTTCTTCACTGCTGTCATTAGAAGCATTTTGGCTCTTTTCTAAGAACGATTGGTTGGGGTCGAATGCGCTTATGAGAAATATTCAACAAAACGGACAATCGGGATAATATTTGTGACGGGACAATAATATTTAGACGATAGATCGAGGAAATCAATAAATCGGGGAACGATTAAAGCGGGATTTTTAAAAATTGTAACTATGGGTGTTGGCCGGGACTATAGAAAATAAAAGAACGATGCGGGGATACGGTTTATGCGAGAACGTTAGATCGGGGTTCCACTTTACTATCATGAAAAACAGTAACATTGATTTGTGACATACATTACAATTGAATGTCACATGAAAATTTACAAAAGTTGTTACGCTCAGGTATGTGGGCCTGAAATGGCTAAATAATAGAAAGGACACGTGTTTCCTCATTTCGTGATAAATGTTAAATTCACAATAACATCATATGCAAATTCGAGAGGTTATCATAAAATATTCAAATCGAAATAAAGATATTAATTGTTTCACAATTCTTGAAACTCGCAGAGAAGATGTAAAATATTTATTGATACCCAGTAATATTATTGGTAGTGGTGATAATGTCACTTGTCAACATTCGCTGAACACTTTTTCATATAAAAATGTTTTTTGCATTTTATCGTCGTGTCGTGGCATCCATACTCGGGACCTTACCACAGATATTGTCACATGTAAATCTACCTTTATCTAGCTTTACGTAACGCCCATTCGGAAGCGAGGTTTATTACTTTGAAAATTTTGATGGGAAAGTTTTAAAATTCTTCGTTCTATTTTATTTTTTTGAAGTAACATCTATGTAGAATTATGTCTCATCGATACCACCAGTCGTCGAACATTTTCACTTCGAAGTGTCACAGTACATATATTCATACATTATTTCTCCATAAATTTCCATATCGCTTTTTCAATGTTATTAGCAGTAAATTTACATACATATTTAATGAGTTTTGATAAAAAGTATTCAAATTTATCATTTTTTTGATATTCATCTACAGTACACAGAACCACATAAACATAAATTCTTAAACTGATAAAAGTACGCGGTTTTTTAAAAGTAAATGTTGACGAATATGTCTCAAGCTTCAAAAAGTTTAAAAAAATAAATACATAGTTGACGCCTGTTAATAATTAAAATAAATGTACAATTTGACTCGTAACTTTTACAAATTATAAAAAAAAAGTTTGGCTGAATTTATTTTGCTCGCGGACCGTAGTTTTAGACTTATACACGATACGTCAAATCAGATCAGGTACTTAATGATATTTATTAAACTTTACGGGTAGTCAAACCAAGACTCGTCGGATCATTTAGTAAAAATGACACTTCTACTAACTGTCGACCCAGTTTCATGTTAAAAATCAGAAATATGTAGCAAAATAATAGTAATAAATTAGGGCTGCTAATTAATTAATACGTTCAAATAATTTCAAAATTATTGCTTATCTGCTATTAAAAACGGGCTTAAACTAAAATTTGCGATGATCTACACCGCTACGCCGCTACCATGCTAAAAGTTGTGAGTTTCACATGCTAGATAGAAGTTTCAATACAAAAATGGCTTCGATTAACATATGTACATATTTAATATTTTACCAATCGTTGATCAATATGTAATTTTATCGAAGATTTTATTTGTACAGTGAGAAATAAAATTATTGATCGAGGAATAAAAACATATTGAGACTTATTATAGGTAAGTAATATATTTTAATGAATTTTTCTTCGTGTACCTAATGTAGTAACAGTGACCATATATTAAACATAATGAAATTTTAAATATGTGTGTACCCTTGATTAAACTTACATTACTTGAGAAATATGAATCACACATAGTATTGCCGATAATAACAATTTTTAAAAAATGGATAAACTGCTTTTGTAATAAATGGGTCAGCTTAGTACTTTTAATATAACTTGGACTTTAAAAACCATTTCTGAGTAATGATAAGTATGCGATAAGAACGTGGGCCGTTGAAGTGACTATATCCACTTATCTGCATGTTTCAAACGCTTGAATCTTTCGCAAGGAGATAATCGCATCCAGGTATCGATATCGCGGTACCAGCACAGGTTAGCAGATAGGTACCTATAGAATAATAATTATAATGCACACATCGAAGTGGAGAGTCGCGGATAAAGCCGCGACCGACCGACGCGAATCGACGCCGAAGCTCGGGAACGGTGCGACGTCTCGCTCTAGGCTCGCGGGCCTCGACCGACTGCACGGTGCACACCTCAGAGTGGGAACAACGATCGTGAAATGACCGGCGATAGAGGTAAAGAGGCTCTGTCGAGTCAGTCTAGCGTGCGGCCGGTGTACGACCGTCGTGTCGAAGTCGTTACTTGTAAAAATTTGAAATTTTAAACAAGTTTTATTGTTATACAAAGTTCATGTTAACTTTTGTCAAGTTGTGCAAGTGACAGTGCCAATAAAGTGTTCCGTGTTTTCAGTTTTAATATTTTGAGAAGTCCCGTTCGGAGATTTAATTTTAACAGTTGTTCTGCGATCGAGGACGTCCAGGCGGTCGGGCGAGCGCTTAGTCACCGAGGAGAGCAGTGCCTGCGGGCGCAGACATCGACCGGACGGCCTCCGACATGACGAGCACCTCTTAACGCGGCTCCCGACATGGCCGAGTTCATAGAATACGACTGGAGGAATGTTATGACCGCTAATGAGATAGCTTCTCGACAAGGCGGCGTTCGATTGGACAGAAGGGAGTCGAACGACAAAAAAGCAGCTCTGCAAACCCTCAAAGACTTAGTCGGGGCCAGCATCGACCTCGCCCTCAGGGACAAGTCCCGTTGCCAGGATGATCGTTTTCTCGAAAGGTTTCTATATGCACGCAAACATGATGTTCGGGAGGCTTTCCGATTGCTAATAAACTATTACTCATACAGGCAAAGAAATCCCGGTATTTTTAGAGATTTGTCCATCAAGGATGTAGGCATCGCATTAGCACTCGGCGATGGCCTTCCCGGCGTTCTACGCGAAAGAGACCGTAAAGGTCGCTGTGTGATTGTCATGTTCGCTTCGAACTGGAGTCCTGAAATGTATAGCCTAACCGCCGTCTACCGCGCTCTCCTGCTCACCCTGGAGAAGGCTCTGGATGAGATTCAAAACCAGGCGAATGGATTTGTCGTTGTGGTTGACTGGACAGAGTTTAGCTTCAAACAGTCTTCAAATATGAATCCAAAAATTCTGAAGTTGATGATTGAAGGTTTACAAGACTGTTTTCCAGCCCGATTTAAGGGAATACATTTCATTGCTCAACCGTGGTATGTTGAGACGGCTTTGACAGTAATAAAACCGTTTCTTAAGGGGAAAACTAAGGAGAGAATCCGACTCCACGGAAACAACCTATCTACGCTCCACGAGTACGTTACGAAAGATATCCTTCCGTCAGATTTGGGGGGTGAAGGACCTTCGCACAACACGGAAGACTGGCTGGCGGAGCTGTGTCCCTCGCCGGCCGCGCCGGTCACGGCGATCCGCGCGGACTGTCCCCTCGCCCCCGTCGCCCACCCCGCTCAGCCGCCCGCGAGACGGCCTTCCACCGGGGCCCCGCAACTCAAACCCGACGAAGACTCATTTGAAAAAGTCAAAATCGATAAAGGGTATAAAAAGTCTGAAGGATTTAGCTTTTTAAATAACAACGGTGTTGAAAAAAGTGCCAAAACACAGCTTCTTGATTGCGAGGATGAACTATTATTTTAGAATACTTTTACGCCTTTATGCTTATTTTGACATGCAGTTTATATTTGAGTGCAATGGATGAGAGATCAAATGTATGGATGAAGTGAACAACATTATTATGTTCGATTTTATCATATAAAAACTACAACTCGACTAACAGACTGTAGGTATAAACTGCGAAATTGCGACTGAAGTTTTAGACTAGTATAATGTATGTGTATTTTTAGATTACTCATTACTATTCAGGTGATATATATTTGCAAGCCAAAGGTGTATTGTTATGGATATCTTCTAAGACTGTCGCTTAGTGTTTTTGTAATTGGACACTCTTGACTTCCACTTTATTCTGAGATGACAATAACTAAATATATTTATATTTGCATTTAAGTGGATCCGCAAAAGACTATTATTGTTACGATCGTACTTCCATACGTAATGAACTTTGATATGATAATAATATACGTATAATAAATAATACAACGCATGCGTAGATTGACAAATGATAATGTATTGTTTATTTTCAATATTTCTGACAGCTAGTTGGACATGAGATAATGTTTTATTTAATATTATGGTTTCATTAAACAAAATGCTTTTCCGACATTCAAATAAAAAAATAATATCACTTCGATTTGGAAGTTTATTTTAATATTTCGAGTCTGTTGTGAGTTCGCTACAAAATTTATTTCAATAATAAACATTTTCCACTTCAACTTAAAATATGGACAGCACTTATTTAATTTCAAGCTTTGAAGTTTTGAGACTTAAAACAATATTTATTTGTTGAACTTAATTGCCCACCTTTGTTGGCGCTGTGAACGTTTTTAAACATAGCTTCAACAGATAAAACCTTTTAGAAATACTTTTAACAAATGGAATGTGCGTGCTTATTTGATGCCTTATTATCTCTACCTATTTATATACGGCCTTCAAATATATATTTAGTTTACTGTGGATGTCCTCTTATGCTAATAAATTCAGCTGTCCCTCGTTATCCCCAGGGGTTATTCAACCAAAATCCTACGGACATAATGATTACATACTGACAGATTTATTGGGTTGATAAATCTGAGCAACTGAAAATAATCCACTTTCATTCACTAGCTTCTACAATAATTCTCGTTTCATTGACGAGTTATTTTATAAACACGACATATGCGCTTGTGTTCAAAATGAAGTTACTATTCATATATTTATCGCACTTCTCTCTCGGTCATACAAATGAATAAATTATAGGTGTAATAATGAAGATATAAGCCGTATTAAATTGTCGTTATATTTAAAACTAACTGGGAAAACTAAGTTAGAAGTTACAGTGTGAGATACTGTATCCATAAAAAAATGACAGCATTAACAAAAACGATATTTTTACTATAATATATTTGTCTGATAGTTCGAACCACAAAACACAAAAAAAATATGTGTAGTTACATTATATTATCTTTATTCTGTAACATATCGTATCTTTCCAAGCGTAGAAAATTATCCGTATTTTATCATCCGATAACAGAATAAATTTTGTGTGTCGATTCCCACTATCAATTTTGAAAACACGACAGTTAAAATGAGAACTTCCTTTGTCATACCGGTACGGATTGTAATGATAGAATACCTGTATCTCTGGTAGAGCAATGCACCATGTATTCAATGGCTTCTTTGAAATAGATCGGCCAAGGTCGTGGGCATACAACTTTTGAATCCATGTATTTTATACTGATTTGATTCTATGCATGTTTTTCACCGAACGCTTTGTAGAAACTTATCAACTGAAGATCCATTATGATTTCGGATTATTATCAGTTGATAATGCTCGCGGTTAGCGAAACTGGTCTTAATGATGACAAAATGTACGTGGAAGTAACACAAACATGTGATTTAATAGTTATATGGGGGGGGGTATGCCAGAAACCTTCGAAGGAGTGTACTCAATAAATTTGTAAAGTTTCACATCGATCGGTCGAGCGGTTTAGTAGTCCATAGCGGACATACATACAGACATTCATTTTTATATATATAGATAGAAGAAGATAAGAGCTCTAAATCAATAAAAATTGAAAAATTGTATAACTCAAACAACTGACGTTATTTTTTCAGTTTGGAAAACATCTCAAACGGAGTGAATTTTGAAACAACGCTAATTAGTATCATGATAGAAGATCACGAGAATTATTTTCGAGCGTTGGTTTACGTTCATGTGCATGTTTTTTTCATTTCACGATTTAGTTTTGAAATGTAATCAATTCCACTGCGATTTGATGTTGTGACGGTATCTATAATAATGACATTTATAAATAATGGCCTTAAACCAAGGTGTTTTTCAGATCACTTGATGATCGCGCAATTCTAATACGTTCTTTTTTATATTGTATGTTCACTTGTGGTGGCTCAAGCAAGCATTCGTTTTTTAAAACATTCACATGATTTTGAAATTTTTTGATGAATGTGCATTTTTTAACTGTCACAAAAAATAATAATTTTCACTTGTTGCACCTAATTTTCATCAACCACAAAAGTTTGCAGTAATAAAGCATTGCAATTTTTAAAATACTTTTTTCACAGGGTACATACATATACAATTATATAATTTAGCGAAAAAATAAATTTGACTTTTGGTAGTATGGAAATATAATAAAAAATATCCGAATATACATAACATATCGGCAGCTGACAACAGCAACAAATTTTATTTATCTTTTTATTTAACATTACTTTTCATTTAAATGGCAAACTTTACAAATTATTTGAGAAAAGGTTCGCCCTCGCTAACCAATATCAACAGGTTTCACATTATTTGTATGCTTTAAAAGCCGCGTCTGCTACATAAACGATGTGGGCGCTAATGGCATCAGGAACATGAAATTTTTGTGGATAAACAAACGATTGTGCACTTGCATAGAGTTGATGATAATACAGCTGGCATTTAACCAAAATTAAACAAGGAGAATTCATTGACTTTTGATACACATATGGTTTCGGAATTCCTATTGCATTTGAACAGGTCCTATTTAAAAAATCTTAGATCACGACACTTAAAGCTACAAAATAATTATTTGCGATCTAAAAGGTGAAGTAAAAGCAAAACCAATGAACGTTTTACTGACAAGTTACTCAATTTGTAGATTGCATGTATACCTACGATGCCTATGACCAAACAGTAATTATTGATCTTCTTGTCCAGTAATTTCTGTTTTTTTTTGTGGAAATGTGTGGTGTGCTCATTTTATTGCCTTACAAACTCCGTTGTTGGTACTTCATTAGAAATGATTCAGTTCGTATTTCTTTAAACTATCAAATGCCTTCTTTAATATAGTTCAAAAGTTTATTTTGAACTTCTTTATGGATCTTATTTATCACACTATCAAAACCTGGCTTGGAGACAATAATTTATTGGAAATTTAAATAATAAATCACGAAATACATATATTACAATTTCAATGATTCAATCCCGCATATTTTCTTCAATAGTCTTGTTTTAGTTATTTATTCGATGAACGATAGTTACCGTAAAAGTTTCATCATCATTTTTTCTACATTTCAATATTCTCGTAAATATTATTTTTTTGAATGAAGTAAAGCTGTCTACTTAATAATCAGTGGGTTATTTCATATATATTAACTTCTCATTTTTCCTCTTCATGGTGTACCCGGGCTTTTTCAGTATATTATATTCGATTCTTTAAATCGACAGGTGTGATTTAATTGAACGCCAGTCAGCTGCTCGCATCTAATTTAACAGGTGACCGAAATTCATACAAAACCAGTACATACGTTATTTGAATATAATTTACATATATTGAAATCCGAAAAACTCATTTTGAAAGCAAATGGATGAAATTTATTTGATGTCACTCGATTAAATTAACGATGTTAGTAAAAATGCATACTCGATATTATTTTAATTAAAAAAAACAATATACTTGCGTTAATATTCAACATATTCCCACTTTAATAATTGAATCAACG
This sequence comes from Himalopsyche kuldschensis, assembly GCA_028554975.1. Taxonomy (NCBI): domain Eukaryota; kingdom Metazoa; phylum Arthropoda; class Insecta; order Trichoptera; family Rhyacophilidae; genus Himalopsyche; species Himalopsyche kuldschensis. The sequence goes on from JAHFWI010000003.1 coordinate 22,476,194, forward strand.
TTCATGTTTCGTATTTCAAAAAAAATGTAGCAATACATAATGCAGATAGCTTGCATGGTTGGTAGAGCTATTGTAAATGATGTCAATTCAATTTTACTAAATACCAAAAAATAATTAGTTGTAAATATCTATGAAAAATCAATATTTTACATCGGAATACCACTGCACTTTACTGTGAAGATCTTTGATTATAAACTGAATCAATTTTCAAAAATATCGGCAATTGCGGGTCTTCGAACTTCACAGTGCTAACGACGATACCATACAAGTTTATCCTACAATACAACATAATATAATACTTCATTCATTTATTTCCTCGGTTCAATAAAAGTTATTTTTGAAAAGCGAACACTGCAGATTCTTAATAATTTTTAATTATAAAAAACAAATTTTATCGTACATATTTACTATCGTACATAATTATTTACACAGAAAAAAAACGTTTGCCATTTATACATAATATATGTACTTAAGAGTAGTTTGCATCATTTTCTTTACCTAAACCAATTTTAGACGACTGATTAATAATCTACTTACTAGAAATACCTTATATCTTCTCAAGGGCCAAGCCATATATGTAAATCTACATAACTGTCGGTCCCTGTGGTCTAGTGGCAAGAGCTTTGTCCTAGCAATCGGGGGGCCCGGGTTCAATCCCCGGCAAGGTTAGATTTTTTCAATTGAAAAAAAATAATCTTGGGCTGGGTGTTATGTTATTTATCGTTGATTTTGTGCACAACTGATACATTATTTACCATCGAGTTAATCTCGTGTGACTTTCACAACTCAGAATATTTGGCGCATTGGCGCAAGCTGTAATGCCAAATATTTTTTTATAAAAAAAAAAAAAACTTATCAATTTGAGAGGATATTACATTTTTAGTCATATCTTTGTCGGTGTCGAATAGGTAACTAAAAATTAGATTCAGATTCAATTATCTATTTTCCCGCATTATAAACATATCATGCATATCGAACAACGCCTTCCAGTAAAAATGTATCGTTATTACTCCAAGCCAATATTACTACCGGCATATCTAACCGTCTTTTAAGATATTTGAAATTGGAATAATTAAATGAAACCAATTTGTAATGTGATCCGGTATTAGAACAGAGATTGGTTGAATTCAAACGAGACAATTTGATATTCCATACGTTAGAGTTGACCTCTCTAAATCCACTTCTAATATCCGTCTCATGACACAATAAACTATTTTTAGATGGTGAATACATATTGTTTTTCGCAACTCTTACATTAAAATGTTTCGCAAGCGTTAATGCTTTTGATTCAATACCATTTTTTTATTAATGAAACTAACTACTTTCTAAAACAAACAGAAATGACATTCAATCAACTTATGAGATATGTGTGTAAGAGATAACCGAAAAATCTTTCATTATTAGGTTAGGACAATTTATATAATGTTTATGGCATTTCGAAACAAGGATGCAGGACAATAAATTCAAAATCTTCCCGGTCCACCATGGTAAATAGAATTAATCGGAACTGATTTGTTTTTAAATTTCGCATTATTTGCACACACGTTTCGAGATTTTATTTTTTTGGTCGTAAATATGCAACATAAGGGTAGTTCGAATATATTTATTAAAACACAATTACAAGTCGGAGTACTTAAAGCGATGTTGTTAGTTAAAATAATTTTTTTAAAATCCTGCCAAGAATTCCATTCATATTTAAAAGAAAACCCAGCTATACTTAAGAAAATTTGTTCATCAGAAAAATATAAAACAACATAATTTTTTTCATATTTATAGTATTAATTCTTGTTGTTTTATTTATCAACATTCCTTTTCTTTTTATTAATACATAAAAACTATGAAAAAATACGTGTTTTCTTGAATATACATAATATTACGTAAAAATTGGTAAATGTCCTGTTTTGAGGACAAAAATAAATGGTCACATTAATCATACATCGAAATTCGATTTAAGATTGCGAAGGCTAGGGCAGCGTAAAAATGTGTCTGATACATAAATATATGTATATCGATTGAAAACCCAACCAAAGAGCGATACCACTCGGCTACAGCGATATTTGGTAAGCACTTTTGAACGACTTATTGACGTTTTGATTATATCGTTCATAATTTCACAAACATACTTCAACAACTAGGGCACTGGAATTTTTGTTCCGTTATTTATGTTACGAATTCAATGTAGGTATAATTTTACTACATATTATGCATGGTGCATTTATTTATAGTCTGGTTGCAATTGTACAGTCGATATACAAACGTCTTATCCAAAAGTTCAAATGAGATACGTATTGAGAATCTAATATTTATTTTTAAAATATTCACAGCGTCATTTAGCTAAGCATAATAATATTTAATTATATATAATATAATATAATGCTGTTCCATAATTATTCGTAGTACTTCAACGTACGCGGTCCATAAATGCAGACTTCCGTTGAAATACAGCGGATGGCCTTTGTCCATTTATGTGTGTGTGACTATCAAGGTAACAGAACCGCTGCAGAGTAGGTTACCCTGCGTTCGGTCGAGTCTGATCGAACAACCATCCGGCGTGTCCAATACGTATTGCCGAAGTCGCATTTTTAGGGATGAAATATAAACCATAAAGAAATCATTTAACTTACCATTAACAAACTTCAAACTCCACATTTTAATTTAAAGCATTTTATTTAATGGAATCGAATATTTTACATTATGGCAATATTCATAGTCTCCTTGGCATGTCGTGTTCTATTTTTAAAATGTATTATTGAAAAACATAGTTCGTCATGTTAAATTCAGAGACGAAGGTACATTCGTAGGAATTATTATATTGTTTTTGTATGGTTGTCTTGAAAATTCTTATGAAAATATAAATTATGTTAATTAACACATTATTTTTGTATACTTGACAGAATAACATGTAACTGAAGATGTAAAAAAGCAGTATTTATATTTTTGATAACACATATTTTAATATTACGATCAATTATTGTCTCTTATATTATTATGTTAAATATAAAACGATGTGATACATATTTTTCGGAAAAGCATATTATTTTAACCTTCCATCGTGTAAAAAACTTTGCAGTATCAAATATTCGCTTTAAGTATATAATAAAACTATTTTAAGCAATGGATCTCTTTTAAGTGACGATTAAAATTTTCGAAATAAATAAGTACATGATAATCAATAATTATTTATCCAATAAATATACAAAACTAGAAATTGTGAGTGACTCTTAGGAATTAGAAATGCTGTTAGCACAAATAATTAGCTCTCTGCAAATGTATCTTTTAGCATTAATTATTATAAGTACATAGAAATTAACATTTCCCGAATTGAAAATAATCACATTAAAACTTTTTTTTTTCTTTAATCCAATAACTTCATATTCAAATTGAAAAATTGTGATCTGGTATCGATTTTGTTGTGTGCTCCATATAATGAATTTAATAACATTCTATGTGTTAATGGATCCAATGTATTGTTTCATCCTACCGTTTTGTCAAAATTAAATCGTTCGGTTTTAGATGTGGGATTCTTAAAAATGGATTGACAATAAAACTTTTGCAATAAATAATCTGCCTACTTAAAATGCCGTCATCTTAAACCTTGCTTGTAACTACATGATATTCTGAAAAATAATTTTAGTCAGTAGCACTTCTTAAGAATACCTACTGAAAAATTATATTTTCTTAGCTATATATTTATATGTACGTGCATTGTAAAATTCTACGATTGAACCTTTATGTTTATGAATATATTTTATATCGATGAAATGTTGATGTAATTAGTTAAATACACAATGCGATAAATTCATAAAATATTTTTGTATATGTTTGTGTAAATTTTTATTTTGTCTCCATTGATGTAGTAATGATAAAAAATCAAAATTCAATAATAAAAAATAAACATTTTTCATAAATAAACTGTCATTATTGTTTTACCACTGTTTATGACAAAGCGATAGATTAAACGCTAAACCTTTGTCATTGATGTCATTGTATTTTGAAAAACGATTCTCGCATCCATCACTACTGAAACATTTTGATATTACTTTATGAGGACATGACTAATTTGGTGCTGATATTGTTGTTTTTGTGTATGCATGTTTGTGTGGCAGTTATAATATTCTATGTTTATGAAAGAAAAAAATAAAATACAACAAACAGTATTGTTTATATTTTTGCGATGTAACTTAATATAAATTAGCCAAAGCTAAAATGAAGAATGATCAAATTTTATTGTAGTCTTCCTATATTATCCTTACAAACATGGATAATTAGTTATTCATTAATATATTATTATTTTATCTTAATGATAATCAGCTCGTAGAATTGATTATTTATGCTAAAAGCTCAACATTTTTATGACACCTAACAATAAATCGCAGGATGGCCGATTTCCAAAAACATGTGCCAATTAATATTGAAATAAACAATCCAATAATATTTTCGACAGCTAAAAACTGATTATTTATATCGTAGTTAAACGTTATTGAAAAGTGTACTGAATTTTATATTGTCCGTTTGTCCATTATATCATACTGTTAGTTTTAGTTATAATATTAATGAAATGCTTTGTCCCGACGATTTGTATTGATAATAGAGATTTAAATATGTTTCCTTTTAGTGAAGTAATTTAGATTTAAGGTCGTATTTTTATATATTTTTTGAAACTATATTGTATTTAATCATTGCTATCATCATAATTCATTCACAAAATGCGATTAAAACATGTACACAAAACCAATATTTTGATGTTTGATTTGATTACATCTGGATTATTTTCTTTACAATTCCTGTATACAATCTTTCAATTTAAGCAAAACAAATTATGTAATTGACATTTTCAGGAGCTGAACAAAGATTCTAGCTATTCTCAGAGACATTTTAATCTCAAGTAATTATTTTCATATAAAATAACTAATTTTGGATATCACAAACCTCGGGTGTATTCGATTGCGCAGAAGATGACATGATGACATTTCGAATATTCAAATATGGAAGTAAGCATCCATAAGAAATAAAAGGATTGAAACTTTACTCTATGGTTCGCATACTGTAACTACCAGGGCTGTGGAGTCGTTAAAAAAAAGTCCGATTCCGACTCCAGCATTAACCAAAACAACGACTCCGACTCCGACATTGACCAATAACACGACTCCGACTCCGACTAAAAATAGGTTAATATCGTCACTTTTTCCCCTAATTTTCCTATTTATGTGTATTCAATTAAATATCAACCCTATCAATGCGGCCAAAAGCCAAATTTGACATATTAAATGCAAAAATAAAAAGTTCAAAATTTCCGACTCCGAGTACGACTCCGGCCACAACGCCGCACCGACTCCGGCCAAAAAGCTCCGACTCCACGACTCCGACTCCACAGCCCTGGTAACTACTGAAGTGTTGATAAGTTAAATTATCTCGGTAAAATTATTACGAATAAAAAATGAAAATGGGCCGTGAGTGTTCCAAATTTGGAAACGGCTATTTTATTGTGGCTGATATGTGTTTACTCGTGGCCAAGTTTATACTTATTGCTTTAATTTGTGTTATACTCATTTATTTTCGTCATATCAGAATAAATTGTTATTTTTGGTCAAGATATCAAATGGTCGGTTGTCACGTTGCGTTGGTGGCCACCTATTTTCACACGATTGTATACCGACGTGAACTATAACAAGGCCGTTATAATATTAGTATACTAAATTTATCTTACACGATTTTTTATGCAATAATTATCACATACAGATAAGGCAAAGGGAAATTATTACGTGTAAATATTCCATTGTTTCAATACTTATTCAGCTATATATTGTAATGCATTCTACATTTCTATTTGAAAAATTAATATTTTTCCGGTACTTATTGAGTTATTAGTATGTTTTTGATAACATTTTGTCACCTGCGTTGAATGGAAGAAATAAACGACGATTTAGTTGGAGAGGTTCTATTTATTGATGTTACTAAATTGAGTTAACTAATTTTGAAAACAATAATAAGTTTTATGTTGCTGGAACACAATCTACTGGAACTGGAAAAACAACCTTCATGCAAGTATTTATGAGCAAGTGATGCCACCAAATTCCACGTTGAATTTCTGATAAAATAATACCTAAAAAAATTGAATGCTGTTATAATTGGACGACTACACACGAAAGTGTTCTATATTTGAAAACTGAACTCCTTATTGAATTTGTAAACTATAACATTTTCATGACGTATTATCAACTTAATGTATTATTATATATCGCTATTATCTTTGATTATTCTATAATATACATGTATATACCCAACGACACTTGTAACACGCTGAAACCGCTAATACAGGCTATCATAACAGTTATGTATGTAGTTGAAAAACGATCAAGCCAACCAGTAAACGGATGTGTGTAATTATTACTGATAAGTAAGTACGTTACGGTAGCCATATTGAAAGATGACCGTAAGTAGTAATGTCAATTGATAATCGAAATCCCTGTTGAATAGAATTTTTATTCTATATTGTAGTTGCTTGCAATCAAGAAAACAATGCCAACAAGAAAAACACTACATGAAATAGTAAGTATATACACCTACAATAATATAATGTGGATATTTCTAGCAGTCATAAAAACTTACCCAGAATTGTATGAAGAAACATGTAGACATTATCAGTTAAAGGTATATTCAAAAGGGATGACAAATGATTAATTAAATTTATATTGATTCAGGGATGGGCATACCCCAGTTCTACGCTGCACAACCACAGTGGTATTACTAGAATGAAAAACGTGTATTTATTTTTCTTCTCATTTTAACAACTTTCAAATATTTTTAGCAGTAGTACATATTCAACTATTTAGTGTCACTAAGAATACTTTAATATTCGAACTATTTCTTTATTAAATATATGTAATATGCCATCTGGATAATTTTTAGTGCGCAGAATATACATAAAATATTATTTTGTCCTTAAAATCGATTAATAAATGTGGATAAAAGCACATAAGATCAATAAAAACTGTTAAAACAACTTGAAACGTAAGCTTATTTTTTTTACTATTTCAATATTCAACACCTAATTCATAAAATAAAAGTGGAATTGATATAAAAAAAATCCTTAAAACTGACTATTTTTCCTAGAATTTTGCAATTTATAGCGCGTCCTGTTTACTGGATAGATAAAGCCAATGCCTTGCTCGGAAAAAATATCCTAGGTCGTGTGTTTGTCACATAGGATATTTTGTGTTGAACAATTGTGAATTTCGGCCCATAGAATTTATTGGCAATCGCTATATTAACGAAACGTAATAAAAAAATTACCATAAAAAAAATCTGTCACATCCAATGGTGTAAATAACTCATCTTGGCCAAAAGCGATGCATAGGATATAGTGTGCGGGAAACGAAGATATTCTGTAAAAAAAAATATTATTCGAGATCATGGCTTATTGATAAACTGTATATACATATATGTTACAGTGAAACTGTATTCTCAGTGAAAATGTATCAAGTTATAGATTTGTATGACAACATGATTTCACTGGTTACGATCATTGAAATTATTGGCCCAAGTCGATGACTTGCCGGCCTAAAATTTTGGTTTGCTTCAATGAAACAAAATCAGCAAGTACTCCCTTTCATAAAAAGAGAATCAAAGAAAAACACAGACAAACATTGGGCTGAAGATAGGGTGGTCAAATTTAATTTCAATGACAGTTTGGAGAATAATATATTTTGACTGAGAATATAGTTTCACTGTAACATGTATATATTCTATATATTTTCTCACGAAAAATAACATGATGCAAATTTATAGAATATTGAATACATTCATGCATCGATCTCTAGCTTCAAAGAATATCGTTTGGCACGTTTTTTTATCCGTAAACTTGTCCAATCTATTATTTATATGAATTTGAACGCGCGATTTCTGTATGATTTGTTAGCAATATTTCTCTTTAACGTCCATTTAAAAAAATAATGACGACCTTCAGGCATTTTTGAGTTGGCTTGATTTTATGAAAATTTGTATGACTCATGATTTTCATGACAACAACTTTCGGTGAGCGACGATCATTTTTTTCTTGTCGGTCTACAATCTAGAATACCAAACTGGATTTTTATCAATTTAAATTTCGATGTATATGATATCATTACACTGCTATGGTACATGCTTTGTATAACGTGTCCATTTCACAAAAGAACCCCCACTCACCTTGACTCTATGGCTATCTCATTACTATTTTTTGGACAGTGTTAAAATTACTGTAGCATTACGTTTTAGCAACGGTCATTTTGTATAATATATTCTATGCAGCGTAGCAGAAGTACAATGTACAACAAGTTTCATCGCATGTATTTTTTTTAATACAAAGTATCTTTCCGCTTGGCAACTGTGTTAATTTTAAAACGCCATCATTTGATCGTTCACGAATAAGCATTTATTTATTTTACTACGCGTTAAGTACCTACTATGTCCACTCCATTTTGTCCACGAAGAAGTTTTCTTGGTCGACCTTTAGAACATTTTTTTAGAGACTGCTGGATAACGACACCTTGGTTATTATATTATAAAAGTATCTGTAATGTCAAATATGTATGTATTACCTAACCTAACCTAAACCTTTTTTTTGTGCGGTAGATGCGTTCCACGGAGAATCGCACAAAAAAAGCTAGGACTTAATATGGGAGCTTTCCATGTACAAGGACGCACGTTTCACATTGTAATAAACAGGTGAAGCACTGGATATTGCACGCACAGTATGTGAACAACGCGTTATTAATTACAGTGAAATTGATATTACGTCATTGAAAATTGCTTTGTTGGGCTAAGAAAGATAATCCCTTTATAGAAAATGTTTTAGTTCAAAGATTATCAAACTGTGGCTTGCATATTAGCGAAATGTAAATGATTTTTGGTTATAAACTCCATGAGGAGTTCATATGCTCCAAGTTGGGAACGGACATGGCTTAATTACAGGATAGATAGCAAAATATTGATCCAACAGCGAGAGTGAATACTGGCCTTTTCGAAAAATAATAATAATACCATTCGAACTTGTTTATCGAAATTAGTAAATTATGATATTTATTTTTTAATATTTCACTCGAGAAGAAAATTTGTATTTGCTGTAATTATCACATTGGCAGACGATAAAGTGACTCCTGTCGGTGGGCTCGGTAATAAGTTCAATCCCTATAATGAATCAACCCCGAAAAAATCAGTGCCAATGAAGACGCGCATACGAGTCCCCCAGACCTCTGCGTTTGCCCAGCGAGGATATGCATATAAGTCCTCCGAACTGCAACGTGTAAAAAAAAACCGCATTACTTTGGAATCGCACAAGAAGAGGTGTGAGTGTATTTAGAAAAAAAACTTGTATAATCCATCGTGTGCAATGTAGGCAGGCTAATTTAAGCGCAATATTAACAGCAATAAGTTTGATCACATATTCAAACATTTATTAAGCAACCAAAACTAAGAGGTCATCTGCTACGATGATCCGCATCGGATAAGACTTCTTTTTTATCTGGATACTGAATGGCAAATCGAGATAACTTTAAAAAACTTCACATCAGCTAATTCTTAGACGAGTACGGTTGCTTTGCTACCAGCTTGACTGGTTGACTAATATGCCAGATTGTAAATGTGACAATAAAGTACAGGACGCTGACCACATTCTCTGTGAATGTCCGGAGATGGTCAATCGAAGGTAAGAATTGATCTTACATGTATACCATGTACAAACCGATTTGGTATCTGCAAGGGGTAATTAACTGCTTGGAAATAAAATTAAAATAATACAATTTTCGTACATAAAAGTGTGTTTTCGTAAAGCAGGCAACATTTTTTATGAATTTCTTGTAGTTTTTTTGAGTGTATAAACCTATAAAGTACATTAAATAAGATGAGGATGGAATTTCAATATCAATTTTGAATCGTTTGAATTTTGATGGCCTTTCGGCGTCTTCAGGCATTTCAAGCGCACAGTTCGTATAACTTACATTCTTACATATATATCCAAAGAATAAAAGTAAGTGACAGAGTTGAATTGTTCTTATCTCAATCTGGATGAATCAGCAAATGTTTTGATGCTAATGAGTTTCAGTGAATTGAATCAGTAATGGTTTAGCTTTTAAATTAGTTAATTAGTATTATTAAAAAGTAATTAATTATCAAATAAACAATTTTCATTATGCTTGTTTAATAATGAGATGAATGTTTATAAATTCTTAACGTATGAATAAAATAAAAAGTGATTTAAGTTTGATGAAGTATCCAGGTATATGTCCTTAATATACATAGGTATACTCAACGTATTTTTTTTTCATTTTTGATTTCCTATCATGTTTTATATAATTACGAATCTATCACTGTTAAATAAAGGTAATTGCACAAACGATTCGACCAACTTCCACAACAGCCAGCGAGGCATTTTTTCTCTTTCATCCCTCGCACTAAAATTGACAGGTTTTTTGTCATGCGTCCCTGTCAATTTTTAAAATATTAACCAGAAATCATATCAACAACGAATTATCTTAAGTTAAACAATAGATATAAGTCCACAATAATTATGTTCTATACAGGATCTGGATTAGACCGGAACGACAAACCGGCTCATCAAATCAACAGAAAGAAGCGCACCGAGTCGCTAAAAATCTCCATAGATATGATATATTGTTTTTTTTTCGAGCGATCTTGATCTTAATTATTTCCATTTTAAGCCCTGATTAGTATAAATAATGTGATCAATAATATATTATAAAGGCTGCATTTGAACCCCTACTCTAGAAGAACTAGTTGATGGTAGTAAACAATGTATTACTTTGTACAAAATAGAGTTCTACCAGCTAAAATCAATTCAATACATTTTTTGTAGAAAGAGTATGAATGTTGTAATAAAATTAGTTTAAATACTTCATCGTAAACCGATGTTATTAATGATTTTAAAGATCGTTTATCGACCATTGTTCGCGCAAGTTGAAATATGAATTTTATTATATTTATTTAACGCCGATAAATTTTCACTATAAAATACTGTTAATTGAGCACAAATTATTGTTTTTATAACAATTTTTCATTGCTAATTGCAATTGCATTCAAGTATTCTTGTTCTTGAAAATTTCTTGAACAAACGATTAGGTGAGTAAATTATAATATATACTGTATACGTTAAATTAGTTTATTAAGTGTTCGATTTTCTTTCAAACCGATTCAAATTTTCGATATTACTTAATAAATAGTTTTCTCAGAAGCTTAATTATTTAATTAAGCATGGTGTGAACTTTGTGAACCGCGTAACGAGAAGTCAACTTTCTCAAATTATCCGACATCTAATCTTTAATTGACACTGCATTCACACTGTGTTGAAATCTAAAATGACTATACATTTAGTAAAGTGTAGAATTTTTAAAAAAATGACAATTTACCTTAATATATAGCCAACATTTGAATACTTCACGTTTTCATAATGCCTATGTATATATTATTTGAGTCTGTAATTGTATATCTTTGATTATCTGAATATATTTTAGTATAAAATACTCAAGGTGTGGCTAATGTTTAAAGTGCATTTGAGAGATCTAAAGAAAACCAATAATTTACATATAACATATTTCACATTTCTTTTTTAAAAAAAAGAACTTGTTTGTCTCAAAAATTATTTTATAGATACAATTCTTATACATATTATCACTCACAAGTTATATCAAGCAAAACGGTATAGTTTAAATACAATGAAACGACCAAAATTTCAATGTTAGCAATATATTTAAAATAGTACAATGATATCAAAAACAGCGATAACTTTTTTTATAGAGAAACTATTCAATAAAATAGTCAAGGGAACAATTCAAGAATATTCGAAGATCATTCTGTTCGTGGACAATTCAATTTTCATTTGTTTAATAATTGAAACGCCTTCATATATTTATTTGTCAATTGAACATAATTTCTCTTAATATAAAATTTAAAATAACTTTGATTATTCCACGTATTGTGTAACTAAATGTGACACGTGTTTCGCCTCTTTCAGAGGCATCTTCAGACTTACTATCGCAAAGTTTGCTTAAGTAATGAAGCAAGATAAATTCTAACATTTTAACATTTTAAATTATGAAATTACAAAATGGATTACGGGTTTTTTTCCTTCTAAAGGAAACAAGGAAGGCGAAACACGTGTCACAGTTAGTTACACAATACGTGGAATAATCAAAGTTATTTTAAAATTTTATATTAAAATGAACTTCCACAAAGTTACCGCCGAAACCATCGAAAATAATTTCTCTTATTTGATATTATTTAAAACCATGGACCACAACGCCTTGAGATAGGCGTCACCTTATTTGGTATCGGTTCATCGTTTGGCGACATATTTACTCCGATTATGGTATTTTGATCATTTTAAAATGAATAGCTACCAATATTGATCAATAGGACTAAAACTAATATATTGTTGTCTCGGTGGAGGATAACAATTGTGGAGTGAGGAGTAGAGACTCCAATTACTCGACATCTCAACTACTCGAGTATCGAGTAGTAAAATTCTCAAAATACTCGAGTAGTTTCAAATGTACTAAAATATATATTATTATTTCAAATTTATCTACATACATAGATAATAATAATAAAAAAAGCTTATTTTATTTAATTAATATGTACATTTATTTAAATTTATGAAACATATATTTAAAAAATAATAGAGAATGAAAGGTCTCAAATTTAAATTTGGTTCAAAGTTTTGTTATTTTATTCCCGCAGTAGAAAAAAACTCGTATTACTCGAGTATTTTTCAAATTTTTCGAGTATCGAGTACTTGGAAAATGGACGAGTATACTCAAGTATCGAGTACTCGATACTCGAATTGGAGCCTCTAGTCTAGTGAGTGACTTCATTTTACCTGATTTCTAGCTCTACCGAAACTTTAATTCTTCTAAAATGATTCATTACAACGATATACATACATTAAAAAGAACGGCTTGCCGTCGTGATATTAATTATTGCAATGTTAAGGAAACAGTGTTGAAATTAAAATTCAAAGCGTTTCACATTATTTATTTTGTAAGAATGGCAACAGTTTGTAGCACGAAATCCGTTCGTGCAATCTTTTGCGCAAATTTGTTTAGGAAACTTAAAAACTTTAAAATCAAAATCTAAAAAAAATTAAACGGTGGTATGCGAATGCTATTAATATACCGCTGGCTGAAAAGCGATCAATTTGTTTTTAATCCATATTAACGGCGCTTAAATATAAACAAAATCAATGTTAATTATTTTCCACTGATTCTGTCAACTAATATTTAGTTATCGTCAACATATTCGAGCATATTGCAATATGCTATTTAGTTTGGTAACTACGTACTAATACATTTAAAAAATGCAAGAACACTTTTCTTCACAATAACTCTTGTATGACTGCAATTTCACCCAGTAAATTTAAAATATGCAAAATGTTTCTTCTACTGGCTTTTAAGCTGCTCTTGACCTTATCATTAGAACCAAGTTTAAAATCACTGCGGCAATATTGAAAGTGTAAACTAGCAGTACGAATTAAAAGTTTCTGTTCAGTTCCTTTATATTATTGTATTGCTACCCGGCTTCGCTCGGACTAAGTGACCAATAATTATTTAATGTTATATCATTCCCAAAGAATTACAGACCCACAGACATACATACATACACCGTTTCAGTATTTCTAATATTGCTACCCGGCTTCGCTCGGACTAGGCGACCAATAATTATTAAATGTTATATCATTCCCAAAGAATTACAGACCCATAGACATACATACATACATACGCCGTTTCGGTATTTCTAGTATTGCTACCCGGCTTCGCTCGGACTAAGCAACCAATAATTATTTAATGTTATATCATTCCCAAATAATTACAGACCCACAGACATACATACATACATACGCCGTTTCGGTTTTATATATAAGATTTGAGGTCTGTCCACATTGTATTCATTTGCATACACTAATAACACAGTCGCTCTTGGCAGTGATTTAATAATCTAGTTATAATTTTACTAATGCGGCATTTTATAATCAGTATATTTTTATTCAACATTTTCTTACATGCTTACTGAATAAATTAAAACTGCCCTACTAGAAGATTTCATCTCTTGAACGATTAAAAACGTATGCAGTGCAAGACTTGCGGTAGAAATAGAAAAGGTAATTATCGTTAAAAGATTTACTGATTTAGCAATAATTACTATCGCAGACTCAACAATAAACTGAAATGCTGAGAGAATATTTTTATAAGGCAAGTTTAAAAAATATATCAACGTCATTGAAGACCGTCTGATATCTACATAAAACATGACTTTCGAATAATTGTGTCAGGCATTGAATTAGACAATTAATTTCAATTGTTATTGTTCGGTGTGTCTGCCCACACTCAGTTTTTATAATGCAGAAAACGGCTCGCTTCGTCAAGGACTGAAAATATTGCAACGTTTTTTTGCACTCGGTAATTATTAAACTTCCATTTTATCAATTCACCTCATTTCAGCTAACAGCTGAGCAAGCAAAGTAAGACGTCTTGCGGTTTATGGCTGCATAGAATGCATGCAGTACCGTTGTATCACCTCCAACAGAAAACTTTGTCAAGCACATCACCTCACCTCTATCTTTTATGCAATGTGGCCGCTATAAATTTGTAATGGTTGTACATTTTTTCGTGTTTATTAAACCTTCGTTGAAAAATACAAATACGCCATGCAGTTTCAAATTATTTATGCCTTGTTCTTATTATTTCAAACAAAGAACATACATATTCAATTATAAACATAATTTTTTTTACAGATATAATTAAAGGTACAGATAGAATTGATTGATAAAAGTTTTTTTACTATTTAACGGTTATTTTATTGAAAATTTCACTCGATCAACAGTGATTGAGTGATATGAGTATATGATAATCATTTCCAACGTTTTATAGTGGGTATTTTTTAATTTTAGCACGTTTCTAGCATAAAAGTACCATTTTTTAAACTTTATAATAAAGATTAATGTAGATATAGTCAATAAAATTTTAATGAAAAAACAACAAATAATAGTCGTTCTTATAATTTATGTTAAGATATGACATAAATGTAGATGTTCATTTTTTAATCGCTGTGGCGATTATTTGTATATTTGTCCAGCAATGACTTGAGCAAATATGTACTTGATTTTAAAATATTTTTATACTTTCGAATATCCAGAATACTAATGTATATATAAATAAAAAAGTAAATTACACAGAAATATATGCACTTGGATATTGACTAATATATCAATTGAGTACGCAACGTATACAGGTGGCTATTCGGGGAAATAAAATTTTGAAAAAACAACCAATTATACAAAAATCCTATTTGACTACGGAGATCGAAAACGTATACTTAATAGTGATTTGAACGTACTTTACAAGTTCTAAAAAGGAATTCAACACTTTATTCGTGTAATGTTTCCATAATAACTTCATTTACATTTTTGGATAATTTCGATATTTTCCTACAAGATTTGATATTTTACTACCTTCGATCGATTTTGTGCTAATTTCTAATATTGTATTTCTATATCTGTAAAGGATACGAATGCAAATGGATGAGTTTATCTTGACAAACTATAGTAAAGTTAATGATTATAATGAGCGGCGGATAGATGATTCCTATCAAATAAGAAGACATTGCAGTTTTTATAAAACATGCAGGAAATGCTACTGTCAAATAATATAGTAATGTATTCTGTTTTACATATGCAAAAGCTTCGCCATATTTTTTTAAAAATAGATGTAATATTTTATTGTCTCTCTTAAACATAATTTCCTAAAACATAAATTATGTATTATTGTATTAATTTGCTTTGGCTTGGAACTCAAACACACCTACCAAGACACGTTAGCCGGTATTAACACCGTTTTCCATGAAAATGCAATCCAAGAAATTCATAAACTACATGAGAGATGGCAGTATACGGTAAGCGAAAATAAAATTTATATCAAATTGATTTAGGAAGGTATCTCAATATATATAACTAGTATTGCTACCCGGCGTCGCTCGGACTAAGCGACCAATAATTATTTAATGTTATATCATTCGACATAATTATATCACAAAATGTAACATCCAAAATAGAGTTAAAATAAAATCACAAACTTTATTTAATTTGATGACAGCCCCATTCTCGCCCATTAAAATGTCCAAATTCAAGGAAAAAATCTAATTTGCTGTCAAAGAAATATCAAATAATACCTTCACGTAAATAATAAACATTATTATATTAATAAAAGCCGGGGAAAAGTTGGTAGAAGACTAATTTATTACATTTTGACTAAATGTCTCCGCCGATAAAAATTCAAACATATTTTCTTTCATATTCGTTTTTATGGCAACTTGCAACAACAATGCAAAAGGGAATTACAGACCCACATACATACATACGCCGTTTCGGTTTTATATATAATATATAACGAATATTAAACAATATACCAAAATCTGCAACGAATGATATGTACACATTTCTTTGCGTAAGGTCCAAGTTTCATTTGACGAGCTAACATAATATAAATGCCAAACTATGGTGTTTATATTATAATATTATGCTGAAACTATCTAAGGAAATTTATCATTATATTAATGTCAGTCCGCATCTATTTAAAACTATTCTCAGCATAATAAAGTAATGTTTTACTTTCAATATTGATTTTATCATTTAGATTTAAGATCATGGGTGTTCAACGCCATGACCATCTTGATTAAAAGTAATTGTTTAAAATACATAAAAAAGATTCACGAATCAAAGAAAACGGTTTTTTTAACATTCTTCATTATAAACATTAATAATGGTAGCACAAAACATATGGAATATTTCACTCTGAACGTATGTATGTTATAAAAGTAGATATAATTAATAGTTAATTAACGAGTTTTAATTCTACTTTTTGTGGACTTTTTCTAGAATATAATTGGTCATAATTAAAGTGGTTGCAGTATATTTTTCTCTGTGTAAACAGGTCTTACCAAATACATTTACATCGCATTAATAAAGTTAGAAAACAAAATATTAACGATTTTTAGGCTACGGGTTGGAAGTTCCTGATTCAGAAAAAGCAGGGAGTCATGTATGTGGAAAAAGTACTAAAGATGTATTATTATATAAAATTTAAAATAACTTTGATTATTCCACGTATTGTGTAACTAACTGTGACACGTGTTTCGCCTCTTTCAGAGGCATCTCGAGACTTACTATCGCAAAGTTTGCTTAAGTAATGAAGCAAGATAAATTCTAACATTTTAACATTTTAACATTTTAATTTCATAATTTAAAATGTAAAATTGTTAGAATTTATCTTGCTTCATTACTTAAGCAAACTTTGCGATAGTAAGCCTGAAGATGCCTCTGAAAGAGGCGAAACACGTGTCACAGTTAGTTACACAATACGTGGAATAATCAAAGTTATTTTAAATTTTATATTAAAATGAACTTCCACAAAGTTACCGCCGAAACCATCGAAAATATGTATTATTATTTTTATTATAATGCCTTTCCACCAAGTATTGACAGTGAACACCCTAAAAGATTCAGATAGTTTCTATTGTCGGTAGAAATATTGACATTTTCTTTTATATTTTTTTATTGATTTACATACTAAGTATCAGTAGTAGGTACTTTTCCCGTTTTATATTTTGTAAAATTATTTTTCATTAAAATGTTTTACTCTCATACATTATACACCAAGAAAATTCGACATTTGTGTTTAACGAAAATAGTTCAATACATACATATCTTAAGATAAGAACTACAATCAACGAGGAGAAAAAAACGATTTTGATCGTTAGTAGGTAATTAATCAATTTTCAATACTCGAAAGTGAAATATTTTAAACAATGAAAGTAAGCAAGATTAGAGATACGTGATTTTTTTAGATAATCAATCTCTTTCACGTAATAATATCACAATACATATTTTTGAATATTAATTTGAATTAAGAATAATACGTGCTCGAGAAAGTTTTCTCAAAACTTTAATGCTACATATTTATTAGCCATTAACTTAAAATTGCGGCATTTAAAAACGATACAATATCGGTTTTGTCTATGAAAATGAAGTATTGTTGTAATTGGTTATAATTATTAGACAAAAATGCAACATGATTACTGAATATATCTACAAAAGGTTTGGCCTGTATCCGAGTGGTCATTCTCGTTGATTTTGGTAACTCGAATCCCAGTTCAACAAACAGTTCTATAGATTGATTTTTTAATCGATTTATATATATACCCATCCGACAATTTAAGCGGGGCTATTGATTGGCTAATCAATAGCCCTGTGACAACACCATTTCTAAATCTCCACTCTCTCTAAACAAGAGAGGAATAGTGACTGAATTAAAAACCGTTCTCGTAACGACAAATTTTGTTAAGGTAATCTCTATTGGGAGTACATACATGATGATACAAAACAGACGTGGCCATCTCCATCAATCACAGACGAGACTGAGTAACAAACTTTTTTAATATCCTTTGCTTAATTCATTTTATTCAGCGAGTCCATATTGTGTTTCGTTGTAGATTATGACGTCTAAATAAACATAATACCACATACTTTATTAAAAATTCTGTCGCAGAAAATTACGGTAAAATCATGTTTGAAATAAGAATTATAGGATAAAACAGCTCACTTTAAAAAAAGAATATGAAATGATTGCTTTTGTTTTGTGACGTCACATATGCTCCACATTGGGAGCGGATATGGTTACAAAAAACTGAATAAAATGAATTCATTGAAAAAACAATAAAATTTATTTATCACTTTTTATGGGTATAAATTATATTTATTTAAAATCAAATATGGGAATAGGTGCTCTAGTATTAATTTGATGCTGAAACCCATTCCATTACTTTGCTCTTGACAAGATTCCTCGCTTGTTTGAGTTGACCGCTATCTGTTGGCGTTTCCGCGGCCAGATCGGCTGCGTGAGAAGCTCTTATCGCTAATATAGCTGGAGATTCTTCGTTCAGGTCGGCGGTTATTCCGAGTCCGTGCCAGGGATCCACGGAGCCGTGAGTCCATACCACCTTTGTGACCTTGGGTTTCAGACCACCGTAAACAGAATTTGTAACGGCTGCCCCGACTCGGCGGACTCAATTCCAATCCTGTTAAATAATTTAATCATTTAATCACCAAACAGAAGGCGTATGACTTATCTTAATATATCCAGTTGAGTTTTATTTATTAAATAAATATAGCCTTCTTTTAATATTCACTTATGCATAACCAATTTAAATTAAGGTAAATGTACCAGTCGTTGACCATGTACCAGTAGTTGACCTTTTGAGAATAAAATGGCCCAAAATAAGAAATGCAGATGGGAGATTGCTCTAAATTCTAAAGTTAAGACAATTTAAGGCATCTGTGGTTGGAATGAGCCACTAACACATCACCATATAGCCAATGGAGTGCCAGGGTGGCCATTTGAAATCAACACCTAGTGAGGAAAGTGTATTATTTCAAATTTCTTAAGTGATCAATCTAGAAACGGTGTGTACCTTGTTCCTGAACCACCCATTGCTAGTTGATTCAACTAAGAGTGGTGTGACAGAAAGCCCTGAGGCAACTCAGACAGAAAGTTCACTATAAAGCCCCCTGTTTAGACATGGTCAACTACTAGATTTTTCAATTTGAGAGGCGGTCAACTACTGAAATAAAAAAATGACTTTTTCAACAGGCCCTTTCGTAATTTTTGTTACATAATATTAATTAAGGCATAAGATTCAATATGAGTATACTTGCTTTGCCTTCATTCGGTACAATGCTAGACCTTAATCGTTATTTTTGTTGAAATTTTCTCTTAAACGGCCAGCTACTGGTACATTTACCTTACTACCAAAGGAACTCAACAAACAAAATATATGTAAATAGAAACAGCTATTGCATATTATATGTATACTATTCATACACTCAACTTGAAATAACTCGGTCTATTAAAAAGAACAAGTTCCATATTGTTATAAATTATATTTCCACGTTATTTCTTTGGGATAAGATATTACAACTTGAAGTGAGAACTCACCCGATTCCAAATGCATCAGGGCAGAGATGAACCAAGAAGTAACGTAGGGGCAGTGTGTTTCCAAATGGCTGCTTTACTGATGTTGTTGTCTGAAACTGTCCAAACTGAGCGCAGGATTGATACAATTGAATCCGTTCTGTAATATTAATGAAACCAATTTTAAGTTTTCAAACTTTTTGAGATCAAACCTAACGAGCGTTCCGCAAATACATTAACCTTGATACCCTGGTAAAATTTCCATTGATCAAACCAATAAATCGTTACCAATGTTAATTTAAAAGTAAAGCTAATGTTTGGTCTACAAACTTACATTGACACAAATCACTCTTGTTAATTTTAAACTAGACTTCTTCAATATTTAATGTTGGAGAAGAAGTTTCATAGCGTATAGAAGAGATTAAAAAAGAATTGAATGAGAATGGTTTAAAGCATGTATGGACAAACACGGGCCCGCCGAGCTATTTTTTCCGGCCCTGATTCATCTCGGCAAAGTAATAGAAAAAGATTTGGTACGAGGTTTGTCGACTTCCAAAACAAAGACTTCACATTCACTATCTTTGCTCGTCCGATGGATGCAGATGCAAATAATGTGCCAGCAAATTTACAGTTGGACCTTATTGATCTTCGATTTAATGCTAAAATCACAATTTTACAACATTGCTTTGATGGATTTTTATAAATTATATTTCGTGGAAGAAAAATATAAAAATTTACGCACATTTGCAAGAAAAATAATTTGTCTTTTTGGCAGCACATTACGTGTGAACAGTTTTTTTCGAGGATGAAATACACTATGTATGTACTTCAAAAATTCGAACAAGGGTACCAGATGAAAATCTCGAAAATTCTATGCGATTATCCTTAAGCAATATCGTTCATTATATAAATAAAAATCTATATATGAAGTAGCATCGTGTCTTATTGAATTAAATATTACTTTATTATGTTTAAAAATTTGGTCCGGCCCTTGACTCGGAGATAAAATGATAATTTTACCCCAGACCGAGGAAAGGTTGCCCATGTCTGGCTTAAAGGTTTTAACGCTTCGTGTGCACTTACTCTGTGCTGTTTTTGAATATGCATCTTTGTTGGAAAATCCTTCCAAAATTGTTTTGTAATCTGCTACATTACATTCATTGGCGCCGAAGAAAGTCATAACTTCAGTAAGGCGCTCCAACGGTGTACCGGTAGGAGCGTTCAATTTGCTGCACATCAAGGTCATCAATGTTGGAGTTGAGTACATCGCGAAGTTGGACATGAATCGTGTAACCATGTAGTAGAATGACTGAACGTCAAGGGGATTCAAACGATCAAGTGGCTTGCATAATCTGAAAATATAGTCGAATTCAGGTTATGAGTATCTGTACAACATTCTCCAATAGTTTTTTAACCTTTGGACCGTAACTTTTTTTGGATGATTCAATTTAAATCACCTAAAATTTCTGCATCATGTATTCATGAGAAAAATGGTTTGAAAAACAAATATCAATATCATCATCATATAGGAATAAAAGTAAGTCACTAAGTTCAATTGCTATCATCGCAATCTGGATGTATTGGAATTTTTTTTGTTGTTCATGAGTTTCAAGAATGGAATAAGTAATTGTATATCCTCAATTAAATATCAATACCAAAAAAATGTTACATAAACTATTTCTAGCACTATGAATTAATGAATGTTTCAATAACCTGAATTTTCCAGTGAGTAGTTCAGCTCCACTATCTGTACCCATGAGGGCGATGGTTTCAATAATTGCATCCTTGACAACTTGAGCACACCCTGGACCTCCTTCTTTTGCAAGGGCATCTTGTACTATTTCCAAGGATTCTAAACAACGGATTTATTTTAATTAAAATTATGATGGTGCGAATCTTCTCTTATCATTCATATTCATAAAGTTTAAACAATTGAAATATTTAGAAGTGTTTCTCAAGTAAATAATCTAATTTTTTGCTTCATTAGATATAATGTTGAAATGATTTACAATCAAGTAAAATATACAAGTGTTAAATAGTGACCAAGATAATATAAAAAAGACAAGAAGACTTTGTGAGAAGGTTCTTATAATATATGCAAAGTATATGAAGGAACCGGCAGGATGATCGACTGCCTCAAAAATTATGTGAACAAACTCAGAGAGATACTTAGAAGCTGAATATCAACAATCGGAGAGATGTCTCGAAGACGGTTGTGAAGTCAATCATGGAACTAAATGGACCTTAACCAAAGAAACAAACATAGAGTAGTCAAAAAAAATTACCAAAGTAGTCCACTTTTGCTAAGACGGGTGCACTGGATGCGACTGCTCCATCAATAAGTTCGGGATGTTTAAGCCTCAGCCAGGTTGCCAAGTTTCCGGCGTAAGATCCGCCGAACACGATGACTTTACTGTCCTTAAACTGAGTCTGTTTCTTCATTGATTTCACAAGATCAACGATGTCAGCGAGTACTTGTTCGGTCTTAATGAATCTCAAATTGTAAGCTCCCAGCGTGCTAAAAAAAGTAAATTTTAACGTAATTACAAGTTTTAGTTTGTCGAAGAATTTATTATCATATTTAAGTAATTTCATTCATAACGGTGATAAAAATTAACAATGTATTTTAATTCTACGGAAATTATTTTATATATTTTTTGATAGTTATTTCGGCTTACGCCATCGTTAGAAATATGACGTAACCCGAAATAGCTATCAACAAATATATAAAATAATTTCTGTAAAATTAAAATACATCGTTATGTTTTTCACCGAATTATAATGGAGTTCTACCAAGTAAATGCCAATTCAATCAATTCATTCATATTGTTATATTTTAGTATATCCTTATTCATTGTGTCTGCAATATGTGATTTATGTTATATGTAAAATGATCAATCGTATGTATGACCGAACTCAACATGTTAGCATGAAAATCAACAATTCTTCCATTTATTACTATTAATTGGTGTATAGATTAAAAACCGAGACTATGCATTATAAAGATACAAAAGAATAATTACTCAAAAACATTGCTCTCTCCATAATATCTGTGTTCAGTGTGAACAAGATAGGCGTGCAAGTCTTTTCCAATTGTGTCCATGTAGCCACCATTGATTAATTCATCGTCGATCTTCGATTGCCCTCCGAGCATGATGAATATCGGTCCATTATCGGTGAAGTATTTATTTTGCGTCAGACATCTCTGAAAATATCACACATTAATAAGCAACAAAATAACTATCCAAAAGTGCAGTAATAAAGAATAATAATCTCAAAATATTCCCAAAAATGTAATAAATGTTTAATTAATTCAATTAATTATTATATGCATTTGCTCAATTTCGAATTACTTGTTTGCGATCGTAAAACATTTATTTTACCATAAAATCAGTGTTCCATATAATTGTTTATTGTATATCAGGATAAAAATGAAAGTGTAACAATAGAAAAAGCATAAAAATAAACATATAAAATAAATTGCCAATCAAATATTATTAAACTACAATATTATTATTCGATTCTATAGAATTAAGTTTTTTTGCATTCTATCAAACTCGCAAACTCGAGGGTGTGATATCATTACTTTGCAAACAAATATATTGCGGATAAACACACAAAAAAATCCCTGTAATAAAGGAATAAATTAATTATTGAATCATTTAAAACATAATATATTTTTAAAACTATGTCCGTTTATTATGGTGGTATGTGCGATTTTAAGTCACACCCCTGATTTTTTTAAAAAGATTCCATTTTTAAAATTGACAATAATTACTGTCATCGAACAACGGCATAGAGAAAATTTTCAACCTTCGAATAAATGAACATCGATTAAGATATTTTCACATTTGATATTTAACTGATACGCCACCAATTATTATGATTTTATTTGCAATAATTATTGTTACATGTGGATTACAGGTTAATATATAATAAGAATTATTTTTGTAAACATTGCTCACCATTCCAAATGTTCTGTTGTCTAACGGAGTGAAGTGGTCCACCGGTTGCTTGAAGAACGATTCTTCAACCCCCTTGGTGGATGTTTCAAGGTTAACATTGTTCCTGCTGACACCGGCAAGTATTCCAACTATACCGAATGCAAGAATATAAAAAGTCAAATATGCCACACGCATCTTGTCAGAATGATGCAATTCACACAATTCCTTATCAACCACAAAATTGTAGTTACTTAAGATTTGACCCTATCGTTATTTTTTTACAATATTGTGAGCCTATTATCCATTGCAGTTGGTTTTATACCAAGACATAATATTTTGATGTTTGATATCTCTTACGAAATACAATGGTGGGTGGAAGCGAATTAAAAACACTGATTGTGTATCGCTCTCGATAATATGATAAAAAAATAATCCATATTTTTTTAATTCCGTAATTTTCAGATAATTTTTTTTTAATCTCGTGGGTGCATAAAATTCATATTTAAAAATCATTTTATTTGAATAATTGAAAAGCAAAATAAAATATGCAATTTGATTCATTATTTAACTTGTAATAATAATTCGTGGGTGTAGGGACATATGGGCGAAACTACAAAAATGGGTGTTTTGAGTTAAATATGGAATTGTCATGCTCAAATCCAGTTCTATAAGATATAAAAATATGAAACTTGTACGAAGAGCGGTTTACCAGATATTGCTCGGCTTTACTGCAAATCCGTAAGAACAAAGTATAACATTGAAAACTGTTTTGCCATTTATCTCAGTTCGTTGTTTTTGTAGTTTCGCCCGTATGTCCCTACACCCACGAATTGTAGGTGACAGTAAATATTTTTATATAATTTTATTTTCAAAAAAATCGTAGCTTTCCGAATTGATTTTATTATATAATCACCGCCACAGTAATATATCATATTTTCATAATCTCTTTGCTAGAGATTTTTTATCTACTCGAGCTTAAACAATATAATTAATTAATAATAATCGTTCGTCGATCCGTTTGACAACTGATTGTGATATCAATATCTACAAGTAGTGATTAAATATATATTTACCCATTTGTTACACTCTATTATGCAACAGTCCAAATAAACTTTGGAAGCTGGAATGATATGAAATTATCAAAAATAGAGGGAGTGGCAGATTACATTTATTATTATATTAAGATAACAAAATAATAATACATATTTGTTTTGAGTTTTCTGTCTGGAAGGAAAAAGAAGTGCACAGAACAAACTAAACTTTCTGGTTTTAACTAAGCTAATTTTGACTGGTATTTATAATGCTAATTGCTTATATCTATCGTATACATAAGTTTATACGGATAAGGGAACATAGGAACATACAAATATCCGAATCGTAAAATAAAGGCGGACCTCGACTTGCGCACATAATTGTTGCCTAAAAATGTTTTCAAAAGTTGAATGAACACCAAAATTTTGATGTTTCACTAATCCAGATTGACAAAAAATTTTCCATTTCATCCATCACTATGCCTTGCCTTTCGAAACTTTTTGAACGTATTCTGTATGGTGTTACGACAGGGAGCGTAAGAGAGGGTAATAATAGGATGGAAACAAAACATTTTTGCATTATCGCCAAAAAATCGAAAAAAAACGAATTTTTAAAAATGTGCGAAATAACGAATTTTGCGAAAGTAGAGATCCGCCTGTAGACATTAGTGAAAAATAGATCATAATAAAGCATGAGTTCACAATACTTTAACTGCACGCCTATACATTAATCACTCACGTTTTACATGATTAAAATATTGAATTAAGAGAACAATTGTTTTTTATATTCAATTTTAGCCCATTTGAATCTTATTTGTAGCATGATCGTTTTATTAATATAAAATATATTTATTTAGCTCCACAGAAATTATTTTGCAAACTAGCTATAACATTATTATTATTATATAATAATATTCTCCAATCCAATAAATTTACGTTGCAATTACACCACTTCATAAAAAAATACCTCAAATTCATTACAATCGTTTGAATAAGACAAGCAGGCATACTTAACACTATCTCTCATTAATTATACTGTTGATCTGCAATAATATCTTGGCCGACGTCAGAAGTCGGAACTAAATACATAGTCAATCTAGAGCTTGTAGCCAGCTATGTATAAGCACATGTGCGGTGAAAAGTGGTTTTTATTTAATTCTATTGGTAAACATCTATGACCTCTTTGAAGTAATTTGGACAGTTCCGTGGAGACAACAAGTCGCAAGGGATTAATAATACTAGTCGATAACGCTACGCATCGTGTACCCGCCATCATACGTTAAGTATGTAGTATCACAACATTACTACCGTGACTCTCGCGCCCTCTTTAAGCGGACAACTTATAATGGTCGATCTGTACCGAAGAATATTGTTTTGAGGGCAGGAGTCAATTTATGTTGAACCTGACGTTTTTTACCGACATCGTTTACTGGCCGTCCATCCATTAATGTCATTGACCATTACCACACTTAATATACATGTGTTTATCCAAATCACTTTTTCGTTTTGATTGTCTTCAGTATTTAAAAAAAAGTACAAAGATCAACAGGCCTTCATACAGGATTCAAACTGAATCATTTCGTGTTCTATCAGTTTGTGACTCAAACGATGCTATTTTAAATTAAAATAATGCTGATTAATTGTTGTTATGCCGAATATAATCATATCATTATTGAATGTACACAATTAAATTTGGTAGGATTTGAACCACTTCAGTACCGTAAGAACACTGGTGGCCGCCGCGTACGGACGTCGCAAATATTGCAAAAAAAAAAACCTTTCAGAAAGTTTTCTTATGATACGGCAAGAAAAATAACAATGTATTTTAATTCTACATAAATTATTTTTAAATATTTGTTGATAGCTATTTCGGCTTACGCCTTCGTCAGAACTATGTTTAAAACGTGTATTAGGGATAGCTTATATACCCTTTGCTAGACAGGGTGCCTCCTACATAATCTCTTTCTGTTGAAACCATACCGACGTCACATGAAAGAATTTAAATAAGTTTGATTTATTGGTCTTAAGTAATGGTGGGAAACAATAATTTGGGTATTTTTGGGGGGATCGTGTGAAAGCACTTAAAATCTGCAATTTCTAAGTGCATCTATTTTAAATTGTTTTAGGTTTATTGTTTGTTAATGGTTTTAACAGAGGTGAGCTATTAATTGTGATCTGGTCGTTAAGAATTTCATTGGACTGATTATACCTATTAATTTCAAGCTGTTCCAATGCATTCAGTTTGAGGCCCTTATTGCAGGAATGTAAACGAATCGGGACCGAATTCGGATTATGTGCTAATTCTATAAGGTGATTTGCATATTGTGAATCAGTTTTTCCATTGTTAAAGGATCTAACATGCTCGTTAGCGCTAATTGAAATTTTCCTACCGGTCTGTCCGACATATACTAAATTCTTTCATGTGACGTCGGTATGGTTTCAACAGAAAGAGATTATGTAGGAGGCACCCTGTCTAGCAAAGGGTATATAAGCTATCCCTAATACACGTTTTAAACATAGTTCTGACGAAGGCGTAAGCCGAAATAGCTATCAACAAATATTTAAAAATAATTTATGTAGAATTAAAATACATTGTTATTTTTCTTTCCGTATTATAATGGAGTTCTACCAAGTAAATGCCTACTCAATCAATAATTTTCTTATGATATTTTTTCTTTTCATAGCTAGTGACATCTATACACTGTCTCTAGAAAAAAAATGTTCTTCTGTCATCAGTCATCTTGTTGAAAAAATGAGTTTTTAGGGCGGTAGATGCGTTTAATACGACCATTTTTCTCGATACTGAAAAGGTTAAAGATGACCTTGTGAAGAGAGGGGAAATGCTCGCCACTCACATTACCAATTACTTATAATATATATATATACAGATATTTAGTATTTAATTTTGGTAAGTATAATATTTTCCGGTTCGACATTCCGTTTTTCAATCCACCTCGAGCGGCCAAAAATCACAAGAATGCCGGTGGCTGTGTGGCTTTATATTTCAAAAATGGCCGAGCTGCAATGATTTTTGTGATAATACTTGCCGCTTTTCCTACAGAAATACTGGCCGAATAAATAGTCGCAACTAAACAAATTATTATTATTTAAGTAAGTGTGGTGGATAATCCCAAAATATATATATTTCAGAGATTATTCGCCACATTCATTTGGAAATATGTGTACGTATGTATACTTATATTCCATAGTTACAAATTTTCAAATATCACTTCACTCTATTTCTGGTTTTAATATGGACGTCCCTTAAATAAGTGAAACACGTGCCACACTAAACGTATTAACATTTTATTATGATAATTGATGGCATTGAGGTATATAGTACAGTACAGAGTAGAGTTAATTGATAATTATAAATAGCTAAAATTTATGTTTGACGTTTTTATTATCAATGAAAAAATTACATATTTTATGTACAGATATTTAATGAATTGTAACATTGTTATAAATTATAAAACGATGGTTTACTAATCATGCATATATAAACCTATATTCATGTCTAACCGAATAAATGGTTTTTATGGATCTTAACTTATATCTCCGCCTGGGTGTTTACTTCGTCCATTCAATAACCTTCTCCCTGACGAGTTTCCTTGCCGCCTTCATTGCATCGTTATCATTCGCATTTGGTGCCTGGAGGTCCACGCAGTGAGAAGTTCCCGTGACGAGGACAGCTGGAGAATGGGGCGAGAGATCTGTCGTGATTCCAAGCCTGTGCCACGGATCGATGGTGCCATGAATGGATATTACATTGGTTATATTGGGAGTGAGTGCTCCATACACAACATTTGTTCTGATTACTCCTGCAGCAACCGTATCTGCGCCGATTCTGTAAAAACAACGAAACATTTTTTTGTCAGTCATTCTAATAATCATCTAAAATATAAAAGAAAGTGGTATTCAGCAAAAACTCTGATTTGAATCGTTAAAGCTATATTATTGGATAGATTATTTTGCAAGGAATAATAATTACGATTTTCTGGTTAAATAGGTTTGCGCATTTTGTAAAACAGTAATAATGAATATGATTGTTTAATTGTAAAATATACCGGTCTCGTTTTGATCTAATTCTAAACTTGGTCGGTCAAAACATTCCTCAGAACGAATTACTTAGTAAAGAAATATAAAAGATATATTTTATATTTCAATAGGTCACACATGAGTTGTGAGTTTCATTTAACCTGTATGTTTGTAGTGTTCACGCGCTTCATAAAAGTAATACGTCATAGCTTACAAAATAATTATCTGAATCTTTTCTATCATTTATCGGTTAAAGTTCCGCAAGTGAAACAAATATTTTTTCCTTCCAACGAATTTCTATTGAAGTATGTATTCAATTAGATTCGTCTCTATCAATTCTATTGTTGTTGAAGAGTATTTTTATAGAGGAAGCCATCTTCGTGAGCAGTGTTTCAACATGTTTTTTTAGTTTTTCCCAGAGATGGATTAAGGCATAGATTATGGGGGCAATATCTCATGGATTTGGACTGGATTATGAGACTAAAGAGCTGTAATCGATTATGTAATCGGTGTATGTGATCCAGTGGTTAGGTTCAATACCAATGGACTGAATGGAATTATTTGACATGGGTGAATGCGATGTCATTTTCGATAAGTAAATGTGGTTTAAATTATAAAAACATTTAATCTAGTTAATCTTGTATGATTTTCCAATTTTAAAATATTTGACCCATTAGCTTTAATTTAAAATATTGCTTATTTATCTATATATATAAAAATGAATGTTTGTCTGTCTGTATTTCCGCTATGGACTACTAAACCGCTCGACCGATCGATGTGAAACTTTACAAATTTATTGAGTACACTCCCGCAATGGTTTCTGGTATACCAACCCCTCCCCTCAACCACCCCCCAACCTCCACCCCCCAATTTTTTTTTAAACTTTACGAATTTTTCGAGTTCACTCTTTCGATGGTTTCTGGCATACCCCCCCCATACGCCCCTAAAACCCCACCCCGCCAAAAAACCCCCCTCCCCCCCAAAAATTGATATCGAATTGAAACGAAAAGCTGCAGTGTCACAATTTCTTCAAAATTAACGAAATCAATAAATTGACTCAAATTGGATTGTGTAATGTCTTTCCTTCAAATTTATTTTAGTTGCTTTCGTAGCAACGCGCGCAGGGTACAGCTAGTTATATATATAAAATACTAGTCGCTGTGACAAACTTATTTGATGATTTTTTGAAGCATCACATATAATCGTTTATTTACTATAAATAATATGACTAGCTTAGCCAACGATAAATTTACCAAATCCTATTTAGCGCCAAAAAAAACTTTAAATTCTTGAAAGTAATATTAAAACCCTTATACTAAGATGGTATTGAAATAGTATTATATAATTGGTTGTTAAACATATCAATCATATCAACCGATCGTTTGTATTGTGTATATTATCACAAAGATGAATCATATTTATATATTTTATGACGACTCCAATGAGAGGCTTATAAAATTGTAATCCGGTTCTGTTTTAATGCTACTACTTTCAATTAAAGTTATGCTATCAAAGAATCACATAACTGCAGATGAGAAATCATAAAATTAAATGTAATGACATAATAATTACCCTTCTCCATAAATATCTGGGCAGAAATTATCTACAAAGAATGACTCCGGAAGCGTTTGGCCAAATGGTTGCTTCTCTGAATTAGTTGTCTGATAATACCCATATTCTGTGCAGGTTTGGTAGAACCACATCCGTCCTAAATAGTATGAACAATAATTTTAGAACATAATGAGCTCTTGTAAATAAATATAAAAGTTCATTACGCAAATGATCTCGATGTTGTCATTGTATTATCGGGTCCTTGACCGATTGATCAACGTCGTTGGCTTCGATCGCAGTGCTCGCGGGCTAGAATACCTGTAGGTGCGAACATTTTCATACATTGAAGGCATAGAAATATGCGATGTCTGGAATTCCTGATCATTTATCCGACTCTCGAAAATGGCGTGTAGCAAAAGTGATAAGCTAACCGTTACTATTGTCCTAGTCATATCTTTCTATCCCTACTGCTTTCAAAAAATATGTTTTGAGCAAATGACGGAGATATTATTTGAATCCTTTTTAATATGTTCTCGTAAAAACGTCGAAATAAATCATTATGAAGGATGACCTTCAAAATTCCAACCATATTTACTCTCAATGTGTAGCATTCGTGAGATCAAAATTCGTTGTTAGACTTTAGAGACTGGTGGAAAAAACAGTATCTTGATTTTTTCTTCAGAGCGGGCCAGGATACAAATATAGGGTTAAGAAAAAGCATAAATTTAATCGGCCAGCATTTCTGCAGGATAAGCGGCAAGCCTTATTAGAAAAATCATCGCCCATTTTTGGAAATTAAAAATCGCCATCGAACGAAGAACGTATCTCGGTGGGACAAATACTGACCAAAATTAAATACGAAAAACTTAACGAGGGAAAATACTACAAGTTGGTTAATCGCTTTCCACTCCCCATTTGAAGAATCGGGAAGGGTGGTGTGGAGGGATGAAAACAGCACACACGTCAAAAAAATGTTTTTCCGATTGGGCACTTGTGCAAACCGTTCGTGAGCGGTTACGACTTCTCTACAAAACCGGAAAATGGTAACGTTTCTCAAATAAACGGAAATAATGTCCAACTTTGTCATGCTTTTGATTTGGTGCTCTCGAACAACTTACGATTTGATATTTTAAAAAAAGCGACGTTTGCGTTTACCTGTGACTTCTGTGTTAAGTAAAGATGTGTTTCTCAAAGCTTCGACTGTAGCTTTGTAGTCCGTCTCATAGCATGCAACTGGCCCAAGTTGGCCATGAACAAAATCTACAAGCCTGTCGAGTGGTGTTCCCTTGTCATTGGTTAATACATCACAAGCGCGGCGAATAGAATTACCGGTGGCATACTGCACTAACCCAGAGAAAGACTCCGTGATTACGGAGAAAAATGCTTGGACATCGAGGGGATTTGAAGTGTCAATTGTATCGCATGTTCTGAAAAAAAATATAATAAATTAGATGAATACAAGATTCAATTTCACGTATCTTAACAAGATCCAACATGTGTAATTCTGAGATAATACAATACTGGAGAAAAGATTGTCGTTGGAGTTTCATATCAGGCATCAGAATTTTTTCATTAAATTTTCAGGCCGATATTGGAAAAGCGCGAAAAACATACATGCACGAGACTTTGATTCCATTTTGCAAAATAAGTATCTACATTTTAAATAAAATAAAAAGATCCAAGTGTTGTGGATCTAGTCTGAGTAATTTTTATTTTAAGGAAACTATATCCTTTGGCAGACATATCGCATATATTGATTCTTTTTTTTTCACATTAAAGTGTACAATTTTCTCTACGGGTTGGTAAAGATACATATGTAAACTTTGGTCATATTGTGAGTTGGATATCATTTGCAAACATACGTCCCACTATGGTAGTATTAATGTCAAGAATAAAATAATATTATGAACTCATTATTTTTGTTTAAACGTGTTTTCAAAAAATTGAAGATGTTTGACAATGATGATGAAAATCCCGCGGGGTAACCCTAAAACACGCCTGCTTTAGCTAACTTTACGTATGTCCTATCTTTTTCAGTTATATTGAAACTAGTTGAGACATTTCAACGTTTACCTTAATTGATCTGTCTCTCTATAAAACACGCACCCTCTCTCTCTTCTCACACACACAATCTCTTTCAGCGCATGTGCAAAATGATGGTGTACGCATGAGATATATATTTAGGGAATTTTGAATACAGCACACAACATTTATTAATTGGTTGATTTTTTTTCTTACTTGAATTTTTGGGATAAAGTGAGTGTGCCATTTGGAGTTGTCAACATATCAGTGGCTGCATCAATTGCTTCCTGAACAACGTTCACACATTCTACACTTCCAGAAGTGTTCAATGCGTCGTTTACTGTTTCCAAATATTCTGAAATATTATTAGTTTTCATCCGTTAATTCATATGGTAATAATTCAACACCTCAAGCAGCCGCTGTAGGTCGATTTAACAGATTAAAGGACACATAATGTTAACTGCAGTAACTGAGCTCGAATACTGATAAGATTTACATTTTACAATACAGAGGTCTCATTCTTTTAACCTGGCAAACGATGGATATTTCTCATGAATTCGTAATCTACTCAAACATATTAATTAGAATAGTAACTACCGAGACACCAAAAGCAACAAAAGTCACAGTTAAATAATAATCATTGAATACCGCAAAAATCATTCCAATTGAATTCAAATAAATATTTAAGCTAACAAGTGTTGAGCGCAATAGTTTTTCTTGTAGAAGAAATACTCACCAAAAAAATCACTTTTTGCCAGGACAGGCCCACTGGAAGCAACAGCCCCATCTATCAGATCTGGGTAGGTCAATCGCATCCAGGTTGCCATATTGCCAGCATATGATCCTCCAAAGACGACTACTTTGCTTTCTTTGAAATTATCTTGCGTTTTCAGTTCTCTTACCAAGTTGGCAACGTCTGCTAGAGCTTGGTCAACGATCAAATACTTCAAGTTGCTAGTACTCGAATCACTGGAAAAAGATTTATTCACATATAACATACACCAATCGCAAAAGTTTTCAAATTGCTCATTTATATTTCAACCTTCTAAATGAATGCTTAATTTTTATAAATATTTGAGTGATACTTTCTTTTATTCGATTCCATTCGTTTTTTGAAATAATAGTTCCGTAAAGAAACATTTAAACATAGTATAGACTTAAATTGGTACACCTACTAAAAACAACGTTCAGCAACAAGGATTTTAGTATATTTTGCATCGAGTTGCAAGCTGGATCTTGTATTTTAGTTAGGATGTTTCAAAAGCTATCAATGTCCATAATAATATTTCTCTCATAAATAAAAGCTTCAGTGGAAAGCCACTTTAGAGTTACTTAAATAACGTGTAAAGTCTTGGCTTTAATATGCTTTAATATTTATTTTATGCTTATCAACGACATAAAAGCCATATCCTTTTTTTTAGTTGAAAGGTTATTTATAAAACGGGAAAATAACACCCTCCTCTATAATCTAACATTGATCAAATCACATTAACAATTTTGGACTAGATTAGTGAGACAGCTACCAGAATTCTATTTTTAATAGATAACATTGTACAGCACATTTTGAAATATTGATAAGCATATTTTCATATATTCAAAAAACAATCAATTATACTGACAATACTTAGATTAAGCAGATGTTTCTTAAGCTTAGAATCATAGACTGACAAAAATCCTAAATAACTAACAATAAAATCCGTGTGTTGAAAACAATAATCTAAAAATAGACTGCACCTGCATCGCAAACGATATTACACATTTAAAAAAAAGATTTTCGGTCACAAAATTATATCCATGTGAATATAATCATATTAAATAATAAAAAATAACATTGATTTTTTTTATATGTCAAATTTGGCTTTTGGTCGCATTAATAGGGTTGATATTTAATTGAATACACATAAATAGGAAAATTATAGGAAAAAAGTGACGATATTGAACTTTTTATGGTCGGAGTCGGAGTCGTGTTTTTGGTCAATGTTGGAGTCGGAGTCGTGGTTTTGGTAAATGCTGGAGTCGGAGTCGGAATATTTTTCACCGACTCCACAGCCTTGCTATTTTTTACCATATTTAATGAAAAATTTGTTGATGAAGTATTTGTTATTTGGGGCCGCAAAAAAATCCATTTCGGGCAGCGTTTGTGCATCACTGGCTTAGATACACCGGAAAAAAATTAATACCATTTATAACAGCTCAAATATAACTAGTGACCAAACTCTAGTCGCAAGACAGATCCACGAATAATTTAATAAATAAATATGATATAATTTTTATTTTATCTACAAACGCGATTTTATCACAAAAAGTAAACTCAATCTGTCTTGCGTGAGAAGAGCAAGTAATGATTTTTTTATAATATTTTGGAAGCAAAAGATAAGATGGCGTGACTATTTTTTATTGAATGGTATCATTTTCAATCAATAAGATAATGGTTAGTTATACTTTTTTCCATAATTTATATACTGGGATATTAATATTAGTGTCGTTTACAAAATATACTGACTTGGTTGGGATGCTTTTTCCGTAGTATCTATGCTCTGTGTATATAAGATAGGCATCGATGTCTCTTCCAATCGTATACATGTGTCCTCCAGTAACGAAGCCACTGTTAATAGTCCATTCCCCTCCTAACATAATGAGAATTGGCCCATTCTTCTTGAAGTATTGATCATTGGTGATATATCTCTGAAATCAGATTACGCGATTTTTTATGTAATGTATTATTTAGCAAGCAGAGTTAATTAGTTGTTAATAGATTATTACATCATGTAATATTGATATAAAAAACGCTTTAAAATAAATTGTACAAACAATAGAAAACATTAATTGGAAAATAGATTGCCGTGCGTCTACCGTTTAAATTCACTCCAGTCTTCAGTCAGAATCAAATCATCTTTTTATTTTTTCATGGTGCACAGTAATGATTCAAAAATACGAAATCGGAAAAGGACCTATGGCAAATCGGTGCCATATGTCTCACCCACCCATCCCACTCTAAGTGGGAATTAAGGATTTAAAAAAGCGTTTTCGATATAGGATAAAGGGACTTGTGAAAAAGATAACGAAAAATGTTCAAAGTTAAGAGGTTTTAATTCAGTTTCCGAGTATCTTTCATATCGGTCAGTTTTCCAAATTTCCACTGGAATTATAAATCGTTGTGATTGACTATTAAATAAGTGATTGCCAACCTGTGGTGTCCGAGACAGTTTTCGTCATCACTACAATCGCCGCAATAAATATTAGCGATTAGCTAACCTCCAATCATTCCCCATCACAGTTACTCTCTCCAAAAAGACAGGATGAGTACTTGAACTAAACACAGTATTTATTCAACAACCTCTATTAAGATAAGTTTGTAATATTTTCGTTGACAAAATCATGTTTGTGGTCTGAAAAGTTCGCGATCACTGTTTTGAATGGCCAAATAACTTACCATTTGCCATGTGCTATTATCATTTCCGTTGAAATTATCCAGAGGTTGAGTAATAAAGCTTGTAGTGACAGCTTTTATGTCAGCACTTCGGGCTCGGGCTGGTGGAGGAGGTCCTCTTCGACCACTGAAGATATATCTCTTCCCATGTTCTCCCAAAACCCCGAAGGACAGGAGGACGACCAAAAAAATAACGCGCATCCTAAAATGAACAACATAAACCGAGAATAAGTGTATATTAAATCAGGCCAGTATTTAAAATATACCATAAAATATTAAATAGTGTGTTTAAAACATTGAACTAATAAAATTAACGTATCGTTTACAAAATTGAATACTAGATTGATACTAAATTTAATTTTTAAAATTCAGAAATTTTGGGATTAACAAAACCCACAATACTACCATCACCATTTATATTTCCCGGTTCATATGTTTTATAACGACTTTAAAGTAATATGATTCAAATTACTTTTCTTTATAGAAATCATTGATCGAACAATGAATAAACTTTTATCAATAATGATTTTTTTAATATGTATATAATTATATTCAACAATACGATTGTTTTTAATTTTTGTAAATCTCAGACATATTCAGCAAATTACTACTAATACACGCATTCAAGAAAATTATTACGCATATTTCACTATATTTTTTACCACACCCATACAATATTATATTTTTCAACTTTTCTTACCTGTGCAACACTAACAACTCGATTGACTCTTTTGTTTTCGGTTGTACCACAGTTATATATTCATCAATTTGTTATCTATTGGACTTCTATCAAAGTTAAAAACAACTATTCTCAAAAGTTTTTCAAAATAAATTCATAAGTGTGTCGATGTATTTTTAAAAATATACGTTCTTATCTCCTTGCCACTTGACAGGTGTTGTTATTAAATTATAATTATTTGACAAAAGTAAAATGAAATATTTTTAAAAGAATAAATAAGTAGCTTAATAGGGAAGTGGAAAAACAATTTTTGATTTCGAAAAAAGTGTATCAATAATCGCAAACTCTTAACCGTTTTCACAGTTTGTGAATCGATGATAACTGCTGCAAAATTAAAATATATTACAATGCCTATCTTAATTTTCTTTCTATTTTTATACTTGACATAAAAATACCCAACTGTTAGGAATTTTACCATTGAAATGAGTCGATTGATAACGTAATTACAATTTGCAAGGACACGTTAATAAAAAAATATAACTCCTACATATTTCATAGAAATGAGAAAATATTAGTGAAGATAAATTTTAACAATAAAATTAAATTGCGAACATTGGTATTCCATTTACATCAACTTTGAAACATTTTACGAAATAATCGCTTATGGCTAACAACGTAAGGTCCACCATTAATTTTGAGAATATAAATTTTGTTTCGTTTATCAATTTAGTAATTATATCATATGAGCCATTGAGATGGGAAGTGAACCAAGTCTAAAACTGATGAAACTTTTCAATTAGACTTCGAAGTTCAACCGCATTCTCCTTCGATTTTTTGTTGAAATACATAACAAATTTAACGCTACGTAGAAGCGTACTACATAAATTAACCGAAAAAGTATTTGAAGGAAATAATGATTGGAACAATGTTAGAAAAAGGGTGAGAAAATTTTACTGCATCATTTGAGCCCTTGAGGAGTTAAGTATACTTTTATTTTATAAAAAATAAAAAATAAATATTCAATGTGTTTTTAATAATCTCACTAGTAGGATATTTTAAAACCAGAAGAATGCGATACTGCATCTATCTAATTTTTTCCAAAAATTTCGTTTGACTCATTCCACTTACATTCTGGTGAAAAACGGAAATTCCTAAACATTTCCTTTGAGAATCCTTATTCATCCGATTGTTATGAAACAAACAAACTCTTGTTTCCTTATCAAAGATGAGCTCGATTAAAATGATTGTACTGCTGGAATTTTATCTTGATCGTCAAAAAGAATATTTTTTGAATTGTGTCAGCAATGAATTGTGTAAACCCAGTTATCAATATACATATGTATATAGCATTATATCATATTAGTACATACAACACAGAAACAATAAGATATTCGAGGGTTTTTTAACAATTATAGCTAACTCCAACATTACTATTAATATGTTAAGCCGATATGTTTGCTTATTATTATTGTTAATCCTAAAGACTTACAATAACGTCAGCTGGTGTTAGTTAGACTAACAATACTCGCGTGACTGCGTAATCCTTTTTTTAGCTGAAAAGCATTACTGTATTTTGAAATGACATGAATATTGTCCTCCACGTTCTCATATCACATTAAATTATCAAAAATGTAGGAAAAGTTAAGGAAGTCAATAAAACATTTTTTGGCACACTATTTAGTATGTCGTTTTTTATAAATTTTTCGTAACATAAATTCATACACCAAAATGTTTCATATCCTGTAAAAATATCGAAAAAAATCAGTTTTTAAACTATATTAATACCGTATGAGTTGAATAATTTTTGCAATAAGCTAAAAATTGCAAAGCCATCTGTGGTGTCTATTGGTATAACAAAAAGACTAGGATTAAAAAAACCAGTCGAGGAAAAATGGTTTTGAACATATTAATGTGCGAATTATCGCCGATTCCACATATGTAGATGAACCAATTTTTTTGATGGTCCATAAAGTAAAATATTTTGAATGAGCTGAATAATTTGGTTCATAAATTAAATTATCAAGACACTATCATTCCATAGGTACTCTGCGTCGTATCCATTACCACTTTAGGTGGTAATGGATAAGGCTTTAAGTCTTAATCACTTGTAGATAGTTTGTTTGAAAAAGAAGATTCAAGGTGTGCGATATTTCTGTCAAAAGATATTGTTTGTTAAAAATGAATATTACTTAGACTAGAATCAAAGTAGTGCATATAGATTCTTATTTTACAAAATGGATCCAAGTCGGATACATAAATACATGATGTTTTCGCACATTTCCAATATGCCTCAAACTATCGGAGTGAAAATTTCAATGCCAAGTTTCTGACGACCGAGGTGAAACTCCAACGATATTTTAAAATCATTCTTTCCTCAGATATTGAACTATCTAATAATGACACATGTGCTGGTAGGATGTTGTTTTCGAAAATACGTCTAATTAACCAAGTATACATGCCGGAAATTGTACTGAAAATGGTGATATTTTCAATTGGATTTCTTATACTTACCATAGTATACTTCCTCTGTTAACGTCACCGTTGATTAAAAAAGAGAAAAGATTTACGTTCTGATGTCTCTAAAATTAACCATCACCAATATCACGTGTGTGGTCGCCATTTAGTAACGTTCCTGCAGACTATTTTTATTAAAAAATATGGATTTTAAGATGTAAAAATAAATCCATCAGGTTCGGATTAGTCTCAAAGATGAGATTATTATTAGCTCTTCAACTCTCTAAGAGTGTTGACCTCTTCTACTGTCTGCTGTGATCGCCAGAGGCCATTTGAATGGAGATGCATTCTAGCGGTAGGTATTTTTTCGAAGATTCTTCTTTCGCATTTCCCCAGAATATCACTTACGCTTAAGTAACGTAAAAGCTAGAGTTTATGCAACAGTGACATCTATCAACATGACAAGGGATTCGTACATTCGTATAAAGAGTTTTGAAAACTTATTAGTTGATTTAATGTATTTCACATACCGTCCCTACTGAGTTGGGCGGTTACGGCACAAGTGGCGTCCATTATCAATTAGATATTTTTTATCCACATCGAACGTGATTGAAGGAAATAGATGATGGTGTTTCAGTTGAGATGATATTAATATTATCAAAAAAATGGCGTGCACCGGGCCTCAAATTTTCTTTGAGAAGCCCAGCTTGGTCAATTTATTGTGTATGGTCTTAGATTAAAAAAATGGTCGTTGAAATAATCATGTTTTTCTTTATGGAGTAATTTGAAGACAGCGCGTGTAATTATTAACGTTTAGAAATAAATGTAGAAATTTTACTATAATTACGAATAATCACATAACTTCCATGATAATTATTGTCAAAAACTCACGAAAGCGGCTATAATTGGCACGAAACATTTAGAAGAATTGAACATTGGCGCCAAATCTGTATTTCTTTGTCGCGTCTCATCCGCTTCCGACTTTCCCATGAAAAAATAACATTACTGAACGATTATTTCTTAGTTGGTATCCAAACCGATATCGGAGACGCAAACCTGTTTCCCCTAGCGGCGGAAATTCGCGACATTGGCGATGCCGGCTTAGTAGGATGCAGCAGTAGTACGATTTTGAATTACGTGATTACGTGTAATGTTTTTATCCCATTTTTGCAGATGCATTGCATGGAAGAAAGAGATAAACGTATTTGACGTAATTCTTCGAAAAGACTTGGAAAGAATAAAATAACCCTCGGTCGCAATGACCGCCAACCAATAACAGTAGGCTGGCACGGTTCGACACATTTCCATCGAATCGTTAATAGTTACAGCGGCATTTTCGAATTATTTCTGATAATTGTTAAAAAAATTAGGTTTGCTAAAACTTGCAATTTATAAATCCTCTATCGCAATTCACACAAAATATTGTTGAAAGAAACCGTAAGATTACTTTTTTGAACCTGTTAACAGTGATAATCAGAGCTGTGGAGTCGGAGTCGGAGACGTCTCGGCGTTTTGGCCGGAGTCGGAAATTTTGAATAGTTTGAACTTTTTATCTTTGCAAATAATATGTTAAATTTGGCTATTGGCCGGATTGGTAGGGTTGATATTTAATTGAATACACATACATACAGGAAGATAAGGAAAAATATGTGACGATATTAAACTTTTTTTAGTCGGAGTTGGAGTTGTATTTTTGGTCAATGTCGGAGTCGGAGTCGTGGTTTTGGTAAATGCTAGAGTCGGAGTTGAACTTTTTTACCGACTCCACAGCCCTAGTGATAATACATATCTACTTATAATCAATAAAAACGATTTCATTTAGACATTATAACACTATTATGATGAACAATGTATAAGGAGCATAACTAATTAACTCTATAATATTCTATCGTACATATTGATATTACCGTCGTATATATCAAGTAAATTTAAAAAAAAAACAATCAATGTTTTTCATACTCGCGGAATTACAATTTGATGCCTCCTGATTTTTGAATCTCGTCTCAACATCGCGCAAGAGTTTCCACCAATCGTCAAAAAACTATCATAATTATTGCGTGGCACACTTTAGGACACAAATAGGCTTTAAAATGAACTACCAGATGACACGAAAAGATTAAACATTTGCTTTTAGATCGTCACCCTGATCAACCAGATAACTATTTTAGTGCGTGCTACATATCAATAAAATCTGTTCTTAATAACTTAATGTTAAAGACCTTTTAAATAACACGATTCTCATTTTATTGAAAAATTATGTTTTTTGGCGTTGTGACCAAAACTATAATACATGATTGTAACTAATTTAATTTATTTATATATGTACATTACAAAAATCACGAATTATAAGTTTACTGCTCTTTCAATGTGTAAAAAAGATTAAAACACTGGATGAAAAAATATATGGCTTACATTAATAACAAAAATTATATTATTAATTAATTATAAGTCAACCGAGTGAGTTCCGACAAAATCAACAATAATACAAAAGATAAATAGTACTCGTCTGAACTTACTCACGTCCATGTGAAAAATGTCGACATCCGAAGCAATACCGTTTAAAATCGCTATGCAATCTATATCAACGCTATAATTTGAAGATATTGACTAATATAGATATATATATATATGAGAGTGTAACTGTGTACCTATATGTATATTATTTCTTCATAACTTTATCTTATCTTAAAAAATGGTCACTAACTTTCTGCTGACTATAATCTTTGCACTTGAAAAACCTACGTAGTATTTCAATACTTATCATGAAAGCGAATAGTAATTTCAGTTGTGTAATGGATAATCCAAAAATCAAGAAGTGCTTCGATTTGGAAAATTAGTTGCCCGCTATATTTACTCGCTGTATGTCTAAGAATCGTCCGTTGGGAAAGCAATAGAAAAGCAAAAAAAAACGATTTTGTCACGCTTGGGATACCAGCTGACTGTAGCGCTTGTCAGTGCAGCGTGGCGTGCCACTGGTTAGCGCCGATTTACCCGCTCTCTCGGCAGACGAAATTTACGAGTCAGTACCGTGTTTCATTTCGCGTTATCGACACTTACCTACATTGCACCAAGCTTGATATTTCCCAAACTGCATCGTTGTTGTTCTATAAAAATTATGTTGAAATCCTGACTTCGGTTATAAGGTATGTCGCCTTCATTACAGATAGTTTACGTATGCATTGTTTATTTTGAAACATCAACTTGCAGTGAGCCACTTTCGATTTCATCCAACGTCAAATTTTTTAAAACAAATTACGACAGTCGTGAATTATTTATACGTGTTACAGTTAGTTAATAGTACGTTAAAAGCGAAGTTTTACTTGTATTACAACATATTTAAAGTTACTAAAATGATTCTACTATATTATTGTTATATTATTTAGTGTTTATTATATTTGGTAATTAATCGATATGTTGTACTAAACAGTCGTTTTTTTATGACTTTTCTTAATTTAAATACGTCACAATTAAAAATGACGATTTATATAGATGTTTAGGTTATGAAAATATTGTATACTATTAAAAAAATGCAGTTGCATAAACATTCGCTCGCGGAAAGATCAATATTTTCCCCTATTTCTAGTTCTGCAGCGCTATGGGGGGGGGTGGGAAGTCCCTTGCGCTCACTTGTCGGTCAACGTCCCCGTTCTTGCAAAAATCTATTCCCAAGTGTGCGCATAAAATCAATTTTCAATTTGGCGGCAATTTGAATTTTGACAGTACCAAATGTCGCAAGTATGCGCCGCGTGACGTCGCATAATCGATGGGAAATATAATCCATATAAACATAACAAAACTGGCTATAAAAATTGTCCTATATGCGGTTATATCCGCGCCGCCAGTATAACACTTACATAACACTAGCGCCAATGTTAAACAATTAATATACTTTCGATTTTTCATACTGCCATACTAGTTTTGACTTTCGGATTATTTGCTTCCATTCTAAGAATCAACAAAATACAATCCAATTACAGTGTAAAATGATCAAATATGTTCGTGCATCATAAGTATATTCAAAAGTTAAGCTTTCATCGGGGATTACAGTCACAAACAAAAATTCAATATTAGTGCAACGTGACTATTTTTTCGCTTACATCTAAATAATAAAATAACACATAATAATAACTAATTAGTGTCGTATTACTCTCCAGTACAAGTGAAACAATAATAAGTCTCCTAATTTTCTAAATACACACGTCATTGAATATTTACAAAAAATAAAAAGTAGTTTGTTGTGAAAGCTGTGTCTATTATGCGGCAGTTAGGTAATGTTTTTAAACAAAACACGTGGTCACAAGTTATTGATTAAAACCAAATGCTGTATTATAAATTATAATCAATAGTAGGTGAGTTCTTTGCTACATTGCCAATTAATACATGAAATATTAAATAGATTACCGTATTAAAAATATAAGAAAAACAACAAAGCCAGTCGTAGCTAATAAATGACAGCGTTTTATTAAAAACATTAAATATCATTGGC
This sequence comes from Himalopsyche kuldschensis, assembly GCA_028554975.1. Lineage (NCBI taxonomy): Eukaryota > Metazoa > Arthropoda > Insecta > Trichoptera > Rhyacophilidae > Himalopsyche > Himalopsyche kuldschensis. Next base: position 22,519,841 of record JAHFWI010000003.1, read on the forward strand.
TTTTCACACTGCACAATGGAGCTTATTTATTGATTGATTTTATACCCACAATCATTATTTTATCTTATTGTGCCGATTAAGAAAGAAAATTGTGTGTTTACTAATAAAGCAATATGTATATATATTTTCTACGGCTGCTCGCAATATCCTGAAAATGAATTTACATTTACGTTACAGTGGTATTTTATAAATAATATTCGATTACGTACGGTGGTGCCAAAATAATTATCGATTATTTTTTTTGCAATTCATTCCGACTGACAAAAAATTTGGAGCCGCAATCAAAATTAATGTATTTGATACCTACCTCCTCACGGTTGACGACTACAGAATTTATCATACTTAATATGGGAAATGATTACTTTACCCATCAAATCTATCAACAACATAGCAAAAATACGAACAAATGTGTGAACGTCTTTATTTTGACAAGTGTTATAATATCAAATGTTTATCCGTTTATAGATTATAATTATGTTTTATTTCAGATTCTAATTATTACTTAACATTATCACTCGATTTCCACTTTCATTGTGTACGTACATTTGTTTGCTATATTTGTATACATACTTTGTTGTTAGCATGTAACATATATTGGGAAAACGTCCTCATTTTTAATACTAAGGTCAGCGTTTTTAATTTATTGGTGACCTGCTTACAAAATAAAATATGAGAATTATATTAATAACTGTTAGCGTTATCTTAAGCAGCGATTGTGTTATCTGAAACGACTAGTTTCAGGGTTTTTTTCGCGGTACCTAATAATCTTTTCATAATAATAGTTACGCTTTATTGTGCTTTAATAACAACACCGTGAACTAGTTTAAGCCAATGTTATTTAAATAGTATTTTTTTAAATTCAATTTCTTTTTGTATTAATTACCTTCACTTTGTGATTTAATACAATAGATATTTCGGATATTAAAACTCTTCGGTCGCAGTGTCCAGGGGCTCAAATCCCATTACAGACACATAATTAAATTGATAAGTCAATCGATTTGGGTTAAAATATATGGATATATGATATATGTATGTGTTCTCAAAAATTCCCTCTCTTATTCGACTTAAAAACAGTACGTAGCGAAAGTGAGTAGCTTACCACTCGATTTATCCTAAGCCTTTTTATCAGAAAAAATAAGAGTGTGAACGACTGAAAACAAACAGTTCTCACAAATATACTTCCGTTGATATCGTCGATAAGTAGTTTCTATACTCCACATTGATAGCACACATGGCAAATAGTATATCTTCGTTGTTTTTTTTAAAATACCTACTCGCATGGCTATGACCATGACCCAAGTTGAACCTGATATTGAAAATTAAATAATTGAACTCGATTTAAAAACGTGTTATGCTTCCATTAAATTAAGATTATCTTTTCGAAACCGGAGATGGGATCATAAAAAAATGTATTGTTTGTTGTGTATTCAAAAACTCGTACTACATTCCATAAGACTGATATTTACAATACAGACAATATATTTTGCATAAAGCAAGCGAAAAAATCTAATTAATTAAGACTAGGTGTTTTTTGATTTCTGTTGTTATGCCATCGAAAACTACATAAATATGCGTTTTGAAAGTTCTCTTCGCGCCGTGAACTCTATGACATTTAAACCTCAGAATTGAATATTATCATCTTCATTCCAAAACATATCAATAATAATTCATCTCTTTAATCAGAGCTAAATTTGTAAGAACATTAACTGTACTGTAAAGATTGATAAAAATAGCGAAAAACTGTTTTCTATACACACACTTATATGTGTTTTTATACGACTGCTTACGTACTTTGATTTCTTGCATCTTTTTCTACTCTCACTTATCCCTAAACGAGATAAAAATGATAATATTAAAAAGAATGATTGAAGACGTATAATTTTATGAAATTGCGTTTTCAATTATACGCAGCCTTTTGGAATTAATTATTTTATTTAGGACTATCTGGCCGTAACCGGTCATAGAAAATTTCCCGCGACGTTCCACGAGCTCGATGAACCGATGGACGAAGATTGTTTAGGCTGCACGTGCGGCTTTTCACAACAGGATTCCGAACGCGTTCTCACTGCCCAAACGTGTAATTCCTCATATGGGTATCTGGTTTGCATCGTTCACCAAAACCATGATTGACATTTCGATTGTATCTGTCTGCGGGAACGGAAAGCCAATTTCCTTTTTCGAAATTTATCATTTTTTGGCGGTTTCGAAAGGGTTTTTTCGTGAATTTTTGGCGCTCGAATAGATGTCATTTGGATAAGAAGGATTTGAATAACCGTTTTGAATTTTACTGCAAACAATTTTTGAGCTGAAACTAAAAAAAAATATTTATAATTTATTTTTCGTTTCACATAAAATTGTTGAAGTGTGAAATAAAAAAATTAAGCTGTGGTTAAACTACATTGAATGCTTTCATAATTTTAACCATTATAATTGATTTAACGTCGATTCAATACAAACATAATAATTTATTTGAATTAAACTGTAAAAATGCTAGCTTGTCGTTAAATCATGTTCATTTCATTTCATTTACCGCTTAAACCGCTGTAAAAAATCATTCTTTTAGAAAAGAGAAACTTTGCTGAAATTATGATTTATTTACCGATCCAGTGATTGCTCGCCCTAATTTATTAATATAGGCACGCCACGCCGTACATTCCATGAAAACTAATAATTAACCTTGTTTCTCCGATACCTAATCAATTAGAAATTGACATTGCGTTAAAACCATGTTAAAAGTTTTGCAAGTACTGCGTGGAAAATTCAACGGATTATTAGAGGCGCAAATGGACTACGTTATACCGTGGCTCACTTAAGGTTTGCGACTCCAATTATTGACCTAATGAAATATGAATGGAAAATTACCCTACGCAAGGCACGGTGTCTATGAACTGGTGCTCCAATTGGAAAGCGTATAGAAATATTCACAAAAACATTATGGGACACTGATTTACTCGTGTTTTCCGCTGTTTATGCGTATTTTTTTACAATAGACTATGCACCCACCTGCGTCAGCATTTAATAGCTGTCATTTTTATTCAATCTTTCGATTTTATTTATTTCATCACCATTGTGTATATTTTTATGCTCTCCATTATTTGTCTATACCAGGGGTTACCAACCTTTTTGTACCTTAAAGCACATTTTTAAATATCGGTAGGGCGGCGGGCACCACATATTTTTTTAAAGCAAATTTGCTTTGAAAAAATATGTGAAAAATTGGTAATAAACAATTTTTTTTTTTTTTAAATTATTGTTTATATTCTATTATATAAAATAAATATAAGTCAGTATGATCTTTGGCATTGCATTTTATTGGCCAGTCCCTCATATTTAGGGGAGTATGATGACGTTCCTGTTAACAGGCAATCATAAAGATGTTCATCGGTGAGTCGAGACCTATATTTGTTTTTATTAAATTTATTGTTGAAAATAATGATTCACAAAGGTATGTGGAACCAAAATTGATTTAATCTTATATGCCACTTTTTTAAAAAATGGAAACTTCTTTCCGTCCACTGTATTCCAGAAGTCCTCATCTGATATTAAGGATTTTAACATAATATCACTATTTAATTAAGTATTAAATTATTTTAGAAACTTATTCAAATAATATAATAAAATATATGAAAATTGAAAATTTGTTGTCGCGGTCGAATGGGAGTGGGCGCCATGGCGCCCGCGGGCACGGGGTTGGTAACCCCCGGTCTATACGATCGAGCAATCTAAATTTTAATATTCTTCTCATTTACAAATTGTATATCGTTAGCCCCGTTAGCTATTGGCGGTTATTGATTTAAATTTATTACTTAGTCATTTCACCGAAACCAATTGGCCTTGACTATGAAACGCAGATATTTTTTGTAAACTTTCAAATACACAATAAATTTTTAGTACCTACGCATCAATACCCAAAGAATTAATATCAAATTACGGCACCTAGAACGTTTGATAACGTTCAAAAATCGAACATATCGTCGATCGTCACATCACAATGTTTTCGTGGATTCGTTTAATTGTATAGATTGATTAATTAAGACAGTATATTGATTTCATTTATTAATCCAATCAATTCGGAATGCCCCTAAAAGTTTTTTTTAATCTATGATTGTTAAATGCTCACTGTGTCGATTGCATAAATTCCAGCAGCAAGACCTTTCAAGTTAATACGCAAAACAGCTGGCATTACAAAACAGTCGTCATTATAAAACGTTTTTTATGTGTATCCATGGCAATTATTTAAACAACTGGCATTTCTTCTTAATGTGTGATGGTTGATTTACGAAAAGAAAACAAAACGCATCTAAAGCAATATTATATATCATGGCAGAATTAATTGAATTTTCATTCGCTTGATAGAACTTTACAATGATAAATCAATACATAAGTATTTCAGTCTGAAATGGTTGAAAAATATAAGCCATCGCTGTTTTGGCGCCAGGACATCGTTTATACTAACTTTAAATCGGCTGAAATCGGATGAAAATATACCATTTCTTAATCTTATATTTCATTTTATTTACATTTCTTTATATTTATCATAGTTGAAGGTTTAGTTTAAATACAACGTATTTAATATGCTGACAAAGCTTAAATTATTTTTAGGAAATATATAGATGTAATTATGTAGTAATAATTAATAAACAAAAAGTCCAGTGCATTTATTCGAGGTTCTTTGTTGCGAAAATGTATCAATTAAATGATGAATGTAAATCTATATCGTGCAAATCATATGTGAGATGATTCCAAAGATAGGAATCAGACTTTTAAGCAGGTATAAAAATACACCTTTCTGGATTTTCCTGACTTCCGCTGCGTAAACCACAAGGCAGTTTATAAATACTACATGTGTTTAATTTATCAGTTTTACACATTTTACCAATTTGCGATTAGCTTTAAATGCGAAAGTAACTGTTTTTTTTAATGTGGTAGATTTCATCGGTGATAAATAAGTTGTATGTATATACTACATATCTTGTACTTGGTAACTTATGTTGATTACTTCATTGGTGATTTATGACGAGGTTCAAGTTCATCATTATAACCCTTATATATTTAGAGACACACCAAACCCTAGTATGTAGTTGTAAATTTCTAATCATTGCATAACTGACGTAGAGTATTTTACTAGGATATCAACATAGGAGAAACGGCGCCAATTCCAATTTTAAATACTTGAAAATTAAATATTTCCTACCTACTTGTATCAAACTAAATAAATTGACAGCCTCGAAAGCTAATTTCGATATATTTTATTTTCATTTGTTTCGTATATACAAAATTCGATCGGAACAATCTACGGCGAAATGAAGTATTTTACAATAGTCATTTTATTCAATAACTTGTTACGTACGGACATTTTTTTAAATGGTACCCTTGGTTAATTTATTGAAGTGTCTTGTAAAAACAATTGTTAATACATCGAAAAATATAGACGAATAATTTATATAATAGCAAATAAAATAGCGAAAGTAAAAAAAAAATACGTTTTTCTGGTTGCTGTAAGTTAATTTATGGCAAGGTATAACTTAAATTAAGATTGATTTCAATATACGTACATAAATAAATTTAATAACATTTTTCTCTGGTAACACACAAATTGCAGCTGAAATAAAAATTAAATCCTTACTTTTTTTTTTTGAATTTAAAATTTGTCGATCGTCATTATTGTTATATCGGCAATCATATTTTATGAACTATAAATAATGGCAAACTTTTTCGGATTTGGAGGTATCTTTGTGATTTTTAAAATATAAAATTTATAACTTGGACCAATGTCAATTTTATTAATATTGATAAATGTAAAAAAATGTAAATTTTAATGCTTATATCAATTTCATTGTATCACCGTGGTTTTCCAATCAAGGTCATCAATAGTGAACGGAATATTTTAGTACACGAAGCTTTGGCGTTTTCTTTGACATTAATTAATATTTTTTATGTTCTCCAGAAATGACTTCCGCACCGAAGAAGATTCTCACCCCACCGGGGGGACACTTCCGGGGGATTCTCGGTGTACGCGGGCAGCGTTCGCCAGGGGCGGCACCCGGCGGGGAGGACCACGACCCCTCGAAGATTCCCCTCCCCTTCCCCGGTCCCTTCCGCCGGTCCAGTTCCATGCGCCTGCGCGGCGAGAAGACATTCTCGGCAGGCCGCGCCAGCTCTGCCGGCTGTTCCCCAAACACTCCGAACGGACCCTGGCCCCCGCACGCCGGGGGCTTCTTCCCGTCCATCACGGAGTCCAAGGAGTCATCGAGGGCCAGCAGCGTCAAGGACGACGGCCCCCTCAGAAATGGGGACCTCAAAAATAGACAACGAAGCCTCGTGAGTACCCAGTATTACGCGGTGACGTTTGATCGACCTGAGATCTTAATTTGCATTTTGTAGAATAATTAAAAAGAAAAAGTATCAGATATTCATTTATTTATGAACGCTGATAAAGGCAGTTGCAAATACAACATAAATCGTGAACATTATTTTTATCAATTCAATGTATACAAACACTAATTATGTCATTTTTTATGACACTTTTATCTGTCACCGAAGTGTCAAACTAAAAAGACAAGGCGACACGCTAAATAACATTCAACGATCTGTTTTCGAATATAATAAAATATGGTATCTCAAACATGATTTGTCAAAGTCACGGTCAAACATCAAATGCTTGTCATATTTAATATTGCGTGAAACACCGCCGACTTCTTTTCCAAGAACTATCATTAGTTTCACTTGACCTGTGTCTGGCTACTTATTACAATTCGATAATTTGTTAAAAAAAAAATTCATAATATAAAACGAGTGCACTTCATATTGCAGATTCGGCGTTTTTGAACCGGAATGCTTAAAGTTTTCTGAAAAAAAGAGTTCTTTTTAGTTAATAGTAAAATATTATCCTGCCGTGAATATAATTTAACGATATAATAAATATATTTTATTTTATATTAAACACATTTTTCATTTAATTGTGATACAAATCGTACAATCAAAACAATATAAAATGTATTAAAAATTGTACGTGTTTTAAATTTCGAAAATCATTTGACTTTATCAAAAGTTTCCACAAAATTCTTAACGAAAGACGTTAAGATAATCCAGATTCTAATAAAAAGATAATACATGTATTACATAATAACAATTTGAATTAGGTCACGTTTAGATAAATTACAAAAAAAATCTAAAACTTTCACTGCCGACATCGATATAAGTGGTAGGTTTATAATATCAGAAAAGCAATAGATCTATTCTAGTCGATATAAATGATATTATGTACATATATACAACGAAAGTTTTTCTTGTTTGGTATTATCCACTCGTGGGTGTAGGTATGGCCGTTTTGAGTTAAATATGGCATTGTCATGCTCAAATGCAATTCTATAAGATATACTAATATGAAACTTGTACGAAGAGCGGTTTACCAGACATACACTTTCCTGCAAATCCGTAAGAACAAAGTTTAACATTAAAAACTGTTTTGCCATTTATCTCAGTTCGTTGTTTTTGTAGTTTCGCCCGTATGTCCCTTCACCCACGCACTGATCTTACTCAAATTTGAACTATATATATTATAAAAAACAAAATCATTAAAAAATATACATATATTGCAGAAACCCGTTTATTTACAAAAAATCAAATTTAGAAGCATTGCAAATAGATTTCTCTAAACACAATTATTCATACACGCGAACAGTATTTACTGGTATCATGTATTTATTTTCGTAGCATAAAATTCAATCAAAACAAGCAAGGGTACAGGACATAATTTTGCAGCTGAACATAATATTTTTATTGCTGTTTTTTATCGTAAAATAACATCATGAAACTCATGTAATATGCACATGGAATGTCTATTTTTCACGATTTTAATACATATTGCATGAGCATAATATTTCGCACAGATTGAGATGATAAAGAGGCCTTTGAAACAATGGCCACGTAGTGATAAATTATCGGAGATATCTGAACAAATAAAGGGAGCCATTTTCTTATTAATATTGATCACAATTCAATAAGTGTATTGATTGAGTAGGCATTTACTTGGTAGAACTCCATTATAATACGGTAAGAAAAATAACAATGTATAGAAATAGTTCTGACGAAGGCGTAAGCCGAAATAGCAATCAACAAATATATAAAATAATTTATGTAGAACTAAAATACATTGTTATTTTTCTTACCGTATTTAATAAGTGACTAACGCAATTAATTCTGATACTTAGTTGCTTTATGTACAAGAAACATTTTGTCATTGAGATAATAGATCCCCTTTTCTTTATATCGTCGATATACAGTGGCGGATTACCATATAAGCGAAAGAGGCGCGCGCTTGGGTCTTCCAAATCTTGGGGGCCTCAAAAATAGCACACATTGATATAACTGAAATGACATGTTTCGGAAAATAGTTTTGACACATATATTTGGTTTGGAATATGGTAAAGTACAGTGTGCAGTTGTGCTAGGTACTGAACTGTTTCTAGTGAACTGCGGGGAATACCGTCAATTCTTCACTCTCGACCACATACAATAAGAAAAGAAAATTACAATTTTGAGAAATGACGCAGAATGAAATCTATTAAAAAAAAGTATTACATAGTGATTTTACGACGCTTTTTTATCATTCGAAAAAGAGGGCCTCCAAAATTATATTGCGTCTGGGGCCTCCCAAGGGGATAATCAGCCACTGGGTGTACACTTTTCGCGATTCTTCACAAGAATTTATCTGATTCACATATTAAAGCTATTTAACTAACGCAACACTCGCGAAGAGCAGAACGTAGCGAATCGAAAATATTCATATAAAATTAAACTTATCTATTGCTTCTGGTCACTATATAAATACAATTACGCAATAAATACAAAAACGAGTGTTTTTTTTTATAAACAATATGTTTTGTAACAAATATGCATAGTTAATCAAAAAAAAAATGAATTTTCAAATGAGCTAGAGTGCAATTATCTTAATTAGCTGTATTTGTCTCCCATCATATTGTGTTGACAAGCAATGAAGCTTATGCAGGGCCTTTTTAGCCAAATATAAGGCCTTTAAAAAACTTCTACAAATGTTTTAATCTGTATTTCAATCTTTGAATCCAGCGAACCATATTAAGAATAAAGAACGGTTTCGTTTTTGTCATACCTGAACAATTTCTGTGATATATTTTCACTGAATCGTAATATTTTTATTCTTATTATTTAGAGCCAAATTGCTTGTTATGTTGGACGCAATGGACACTTTTTTGTATTCCACCAGTTGAGCACATGAATACTTTAACAGTGATCAATAATAATAATAATAATAAATATTTGATTGAATAATCATATTATTATTACTTTCAAGGTTTTCTTTATCGCATTTTATATTTCGAACATAGGTAGGTACATGCTTCCATAAATTTAGCTTGTGACTTATGCAAAAATCCATTTGATTTATAATCAATATGAAATCTTTAAAACAACTTTCAATAGTTTAAGTATTTTGAAGATTTAAGCTGAATAATAATTACTGCTGATTATAACATAATATTATCTACTGCCTTCTTGAGCACAGTTACATTATCTGACATATTTAGATATTTGGCATTTTTAATCGACTCTTATTTCGTTAATTTTTTTATCAGTCATATTATACTGCCTTGATGAAATTTTGCATTAGAACTTTGTCAATAATATTTGACAATTCTTTTTAAAACTTTTTTATTCTATCCTTTTATTTTCAAATAGACTTATAATAGAATGAATCAATTACTGTTTTGAATGAAATATTGATGAATTATTTTCAGCCAAATCCAACCAATTAGTCAGTGGATTAACTGCTGTAAATATTTTACCATTTTTTTCATCAATTGATTCAACTAATATTTTTTTTATATCATAGTTATCAAGATAAAATCAAATAATAATACATCTCATTCAAGCCCCTAGTTACGCTACCGATTCATGTATTAAATATTGAAGTTATGTTGCACTAGCTGGGCAGAATTATATTTCCAGTATGATTTTTGTCGAAAATGAATTTATATTAAAAGTATTATTTCTTTATTTTCAGTCTCTCAGCTTATCACAATCCTCATCACATTTAGGGAAGTCTGGAAAAACTCCAGTTAAATCACCATCCCATTTAAAAGCACTTCCTTCACATTACTCTCGTTTTCCGAACAATATGAACATGGGCCCTGTTACTCCACCGGTGTCACCTGAAGATATGACCGATGCTCAGATGGATGACGACCTCGACTCCCTTCACAGCTACAGCAGTGTCGCGACCACAGCTTCGTGTGATCACGCTTACGTAGCTCGCAACGGCACCACATTCAGTGGCAGGAAGATGAAATATGTTGTACATTGCTCAACGCATGCCGGTCAAACAGGCGAAGAATATTTAACACCGACGCAACGAGCTCAACGACAAATTAGAAGACTCAAAGCACTTTTGAGTCAAGCAAAATTAGATTTGGAAAAAAAAGATATCGATATATTTAGACTTACCAAAGAAGTTGTGGAACTAAGACTGTACAAAGCTTCGCTGACATCTCCTGAAGAAAAATCTAACTCGAGTGACGCTGTAACTGTAAAAGAAAACACCGGAGATGAAATACAAACTCCGGATTCACCTAATCTCGCTGACTTGACTGACGACGGTCCTATTAAGTCTTGTTCAGAATACAAAGATAATTTAGATTTTAAGAATAATCAGTTGCCTTCTTGTAGCTTGAATTTAAGTGATTTAAATAGTTCTCTTGCGGATTCCGGCCATTTTGAAGATTTGACAAATTCATCTGTACATTCTAAAGATTCTATGGGAGCTCCGCTCCAAGATAGAGCGTGCGGTACGGATCGAATTGATAAAGATGAAGAAAGACGAAAGCTTATTTACTTATACGAACAGAAGATTGAAGACATTACCCGACGACAGTGTGATGAAAATCAAGAAATGAAAAAACTCCATAATGACAGGGTAGAAGCCATTTTACAGAAATTGGCAGATGTGAATTCAAGATATTCAGAGATAATGCCTGATTATGAACAGGCAAAAGAGCGAATTAGAGAATTAGAAAAACAGTTGGAAGAAGTAAGTAAGCAGTTAGCTGAACAAGAGGATAAACACCACAAAGTTTACTTGCAAATGTATACGAAAGGTCAAGAAGCTGCCAAATTTGAACAGGCTAATCAGGTTAGTAATCATTGCTGTAATTCATTTCAACTGAAATATTTATTTACATCTAGATAACTTTAACAAATAGGGCTGTCGTAAATGTTCATTTTTATGCAGGTGATCATTATTGATCTTATGGTGGGGTTATCTTATAAACATTGCAATTGACACAAATATACAATTATAGTACTTCTGATTATTTAATCATAGTTTACTGTTGATTTGATTCAAGCCATAAATAAATAAGATTATTTATTTCTTTAGTCTGTTCATTGGACTGCCATGAAGATAATCTTTACTGACTTTTTTCTTTCCTTATTATTATACTTACATACCTTCTAGAATCATGTAGACGCTGCAAAACGGCTCCTCTGTTTCTCGTCCAGTTGGTTGATAGAGTGGGTGCAGCCTCAGACTTTATATCCCAATCCCGAGTTTATTCCAGCTTACTCATGTCTAACAATGATTACGTCAGCTGCAGGCTTAATATTGGAATTACAACTGAGAAAAGTTATTCTTCTATGAGAATGATTTTCATTCCCAGTAATTTATTTATTTATTTATTTAAGAAAAAGCAAATCATGGCATTACAGCTAATGCCAATGCGCCATGTATTTGATTAAATATAAATACATGTATTTATATATACATATACATACATGTAAATACATAATAAAAATCACTAATTAATTAAAAACAAGATGAAAACATTGTAGTCATAAAAACTGAGAGAAAAAATTTATAAAATCATATTAGAAATTTTCAAAGATGTCAACCGAGTGAGTTCTGACAAAATCAACTTTTATTCATAAAATATAATATTCGTCTGAACTCACTCACGTCAATATGAAATATGTCGACATCCAAAGCAATGCCGTTTAAAATTGTTAAAGCTCTTCCCAGAGGCATTCCCATTGGCAGACTGGTTCTACCCCTTGGAAGAACAAACAACTCATGCTCACGATTCCTCAAAAAATTATCAGGAACATTTAATTTAACATTTTCAAGAATGGTGGAATTCTCATTTTGGCCTCGGATAAGCCGAAAGAAATATAATGCCAAGTACATTTCTCTTCGAGCATTCAAACTATTGAAAGTGAGCATCCCTAAGAGAAAGTCTGTTGGATAAAGCCATGGGTAGTACCCATATGTCCTCAAATAGAGAATTCTCAAAAATTTCTTCTGAACCCTCTCCACCATAAGAACACATTTCGCACCCCTCGGTGCCCAAACAATCGATCCACTCTCAAGTCGGCTTCGAACCAAAGAATTATACATTAGTATCAAAATTTTTACTCCTGGAAAGACCCTGGTAGTGCGGAGGATAAAGCCCAACATTTGCAAAGCTTTGTTGCAAGTAATCTTAATGTGATTGTTGAATGTTAGTTTGCTTTCAAATTGTATGCCAAGATCTTTTACTTATGAAATTCGTGAGAGAATTCGACCATTCATTGAATATTGAAATAATAACAGTCGTGAGCTCCTCGTAAACGATAAAAGATTGCATTTATCAATATTAAAATCAAGTTTGTTACATCTTCCCCATTCTATTATATTATCTATATCGGACTGGAGACGGTGACAACCCTCAAAAACAGTTTCAAATCATCAGCGAATAATAGGAACTTGAAATTTTTAATGACTTTTACAATATCATTTATAAATATAGTAAACAGCATTGGCCCCAAGTTCGAGCCCTGTGGTACACCAGAATACGTGTAGAACGGTAGCGATTCAAAAAGCCCATACATTACGTATTGTTTTCTGTTCCGAAAATAGCTCGCAAAAAGCCTAACGAAGCCGTCAGACAAACCGATTAGTTGGAGTTTTTCCAAAAGGATGTCATGATCGACCCTGTCAAACGCCTTCGCGAAATCATTGTAGGAACAGTCAACTTGCAGGCCTTTATCTAATGCCATCGACACGTAATCTGTAAACACCATCAAGTTAGTATCGGTTGATCTGCCTGCCCTAAATCCATGCTGTTCACCGATTATAAATGGATCAATTCTTTTCATTATCATGTGATGCATGATTATCTCTAAAACCTTTGCTGGTGTTGAGAGAACAGCCACTGGTCTATAATTTTCAACTGATGATTCTGCACCATTTTTAAAAATTGGAGTAATCTTAGATATTTTCCATTTTTCTGGGAAAATTCCTGATTTCATTACAAGATTAAAAATATAACACAACGGACAATAGGTCAATACATCCTTTCAAAAAACACGTTGGTACTTTGTCGAGACCAAGTGAGCGAGTGTTTTTAAGTTTTTTAGTAAAATATATAACATCCGCTTCATCAATCTGCATTGTATCAATACATTGGGCACCATCAGTCCGATTTTTCAGAACAGATCAACATTCAGGTGTGGTATATCATTCGAGTACACAGATCTGAAATGGCCAGCAAACGCTTCTGCCACTCCAAGACCCATCACCTCATGACCCTTCCAATTCATTGATTCAGCAAATCCACCATCGTTTCTAATAGACTTTATATAGTTCCAAAACAAATTAGGATTTCCGCAATTTAGGATTAATATTTTTAATACCTGCTGCCCAAAAAGAATTGAAATGAAAACAGCACATATGGCATCCATATAATTATATAAAGAGAAAATAATTTATTTATATAGTCCGCTTCATTGAAAATCGTCTACGTACTGTTTAAGACGGTAAGGCGTTGAAAGTGCTAATATTTTTTTACTTGTCTATTTCTAGGTATTGGAACTCTCCCACGCTTCGCCCAGCCGAGTATCAGTCCCAGAATTGTTAAAAGAATTACAAATAACACAAATGGAGTTGGATAACATTAGGGTAAAATTATTTTTGCTGAAGCCTTCTTATTATTATAACAGAATATAAATTACAATAACAATTTTTAACACAAAATAACTCTCAAGAATATATCTTCCATATCAGTGAATAAACCTAGCACCTTTGATCTTGACATCATTAACATCGATAGTTAGGTTATGTTTACAATATAATATTTTGCATATTTCGCATATACATATTGCCATATAAGTACACTATTAATTTATATCATTGTCTACAAAGGATTGCATTTTAAATTTAAAATATAGTATTTGGTTCAATACTCAAGAAATCCATAATTTCTTAAATTATAAAAAAACACATCTGATCCGGTGATTTGTAGTCACTACGCTTCATGCAAATATGGTAATTTATTATAAAAACGCCATCTTTGAATGAAGCTTAGTGACTACAAATCACCGGATCAGATGTATTTTTTGGAAACATAAGGAAAGGTAAAAAAAAATTGATAACCATTGATAAAATTTTTTGATATCGGTAAATATTCAAAAGTCAAATTGTAAATTTTAAGTGATATTTTATATAAATTTAAGTGATATTAGATATAAATTTTAGGCAATACTTACTTAATATAAAATTTAAAATAACTTTGATTATTCCGCGTATTGTGTAACTAACTGTGACACGTGTTTCGCCTCTTTCAGAGGCATCTTCAGACTTACTATCGCAAAGTTTGCTTAAGTAATGAAGCAAGATAAATTCTAACATTTTAACATTTTAAATTATGAAATTACAAAATGGATTACGGGTTTTTTTCCTTCTAAAGGAAACAAGGAAGGGGGTGATAGAATCAAAATTGTTTTGATTAAAATGAACTTCCACAAAGTTACCGCCGAAACCATCGAAAATAATACTTACTTACCTGACATTAAAAAAATCATGTACTTACCATTATGAACCTATAAATAATTGTAAAAATAATATATTGAAGTATTTTTAACATGTATTGCACTTTCGAGATTATCCCATCAATATCTGTATTTTTAAATTAACAGCTATTCAAATATTTTTTTATATAAGTGTTTCATACTGACTTTAACATAACTCGTTTGACCTGATACCCATACCATAAATGAATTGAACTGATCTTTCAAACTTCCTTTCATCATAATTTGCTACTAACGCTTCTAATATCCGTTTGGCGGCACTATTTATTGACTATTAGTTTTTCTCAGGATATAAGCTACTCACCGGAGCGTTTGTCATCAAAATCACAAATACTTCTAAGTGCAAAGGAGGCTATTTCACTTTGGATCCTAGGTGCTCGAAAGGTGGGACGTTATAATGGGACAATTAAAATTCATGATTTATGCTTTTATGCAATTTTTTCATGGTAAATAAAACGCACGCGAGCATGATAGAATTATAAGCACTAACAGTATTTTTATTTTATTGATTTATACATTATTTCTACAATATCAAGAAACAGCCTCTTTTGTGCGGTTATTGTATGTAGATGGTATTCTAATAATACTTATATATATATTTATAATATCTATATGTAGGTAAATATTAATCACAGCTTTTTTCTATGCTCAGTAAATTTGTATAAATGTATTCTAATTAAAAAAATATTTGTAATGTTTTCGAAGCATATTTGAATTTCTCATTCATCAAATTGTTGTCAGCAAGATAAAATATGCAAATCATAATTTGAATATGTGGAAGTAGTACAAAAAAATGTGTTACCACCAACAAGTAAAACATATTTTTATTCTAAATGCAAAATTAAATTGCCATGCAAATATTATAGAAACATTACAAAAACAATCTGCCCAATAACCGAATGTTTCATGAGATTTTTCACTATATTTGATTTTATAATAATTCATAGTTTAAAAATTGCCACAAATATACCTCCAACTTATCCTAAACATTACTGGAATTTCTAAAATAGGGTTTTATAAACTGCTATAAAATTAGTAACCATGTTCTGCTGCTCCTAAGAAGGTATCTGCCCATCCAATGGTTTAATCTTTTTTTAGTAGATTCTAATGTAGACATTGTAGACCAGTGGTTCTCATGTGCGGCCACCTGATCGTTCGGCTTCGGCCACCAAGAGCTTCATAAAAACGATTGATATTTTAAAAAATGTGGTTTTACGAGTTAATTTGTCAAGAAAGTCTCTGAAAATGAAATATTTCTTATGCAATTAATACCAATACATTGACAAACGTGTTTAGGTTTATTTGACAAACCTCAAACACAACAGCCTCAAAACTAAAATTTGGTGCGGCTACCAGACATTTCCTTAGGTCCACTTATGTTAATGATGCGGCCACAGTGTAATTTTTCGTGAGAACCACTGTTGTAGACTATTATAAAATCAATAACCATATAAATCAACAGGCTTTTGATTATTAGGTAAAGTAATAATTTGATAAGATCTCTCTGTTGAGTCAAAATATCAACTATGAAGCACAGTTTTTTATTTTTAGTATTGAGAGTAGAGGTTGGTGAAATTTTTTAGGAACGTTAGAACTTTAGAGGAATGGGTGTTTATTTCTACTTGTTTTAAAATAAATTATGTACGGTAATGAAAATATTGAATGCAAGTAGGTAATAAATATGAAAAACAAAATGAACTAGAGTTCCATTTCTAGATTAATAGTATTTCAGAGAAAATATGTTATTAAACAAATGAACCCTTTGCTGTTGATTGTTTATCGTCAACTGACTGTCAACATCATATAAATAATAGCTTTTATATTATCATCGTTGATCTGCAATCATACCCATGAGATTCCTATTTGAGTAGATTTAATCTTTTAATTTATATATTCTTTGTATTAGTTACTAACATAATATTACATGTATAAATTATATAAAACTAAATGTAATTTTCCTATTGAATTTTATATATAATCAATTTTATAGCATTTACGCATGCCTTTTTGTGTTTTAATACTTTACTACTATGATAGTATTTTTAGATGATAGATATTTAAAAAACAAGCAACTATATACAAAAAGAAGCAAGCATAAGTATTGATAACTTAATAATTTTTAATGTTAATATGTTCATCAATAGCTTACCATACATGAGACTCTTTTCTAGCTTTCTGTATGTTTGGTATTTAGTTTAATATTCATATTGATTATAATACTAGAGATACTAGAGATTTATAGTAATTTATATCACTTAACTTAACATTGTAGACCTTATCAATGTTCCACACCTTGTTAATATAATGTGATCTTTTTATTCCAGGCGATGTACAAACGTATTGTAGACGCACAAACAGGATCCAAAAGAAGTATAGACCCGGAAGTGACGTTACAGTTCCTGAAATCAGCCATTTATTATTTTTTGACAGACCGAGAAAATCACCAAGGCCACTTGAATGCAATCGAAAGTATTTTGGGATTTTCTGAATCAGAAAAGCAGAATATTCAACGGGCAAGACAAACGTAATTTGTATGATATAATTTTAAATGCAACGAAGTGTGTAAAAATCTAGGCACATTTAAATAATCCATTCGTTATTTATACTGACATAATTATATCCCACAATACTTCACCTATTAAATATTGACTGGTTTTAAAAATCATTAATTGTTTACCTGAGTAGTGATTATAATAATTTATCACACAATATGTGAGTGATCCTTATCAAAGGCAGATTTGAAAGATGCTGCTTTTTTTATATCATTGCATAAGCTGCTTGTATGCGTGTAATGCACTATTACTGTCCATTAATATATTTAAGAATAGATAAGATGCCTATAATTACATTTTAAAATTTGCATTAAGGGGTCTTTCTTGGGCACTGTCCTTATATTAATAGTTAATTTACCAAAAATTCAACAAAATACCTAAGATAATATAAATTCATAAAGTGCACTCTCAAAGATAATTTCTAACTTATTTTTGCAACAGAAGCTTCGCTTTATAAATTAATAGTAAGTAACTGCTAAATTTGAAAAGATATGCAAGAAGGTTAGCCGTAATGGTATATAAATAATAATTCATCGTTGAAAAAAAAATCAAACCTGATAAATCTTTTTCTTATATTCATTTTTGAGAAAATGTCCTATTTATTTGATAATTTACTGCCATCAATATTTCAGTACATTTTATTGAATATTTGAATTGTATACTTGTTATTTAGAATGAAATTTCGTATTTGCAATATAATAGTTTCTGTAATAATAGAAGACATTCGTCATAGCAAATAATTTATTACATAACAATGTTTTAGAGATCTTTTCAAGTCGGAAGGCATATATACCACTCTGCATATTTTGATATTTACCACCTACAGGAACAGCTTATATAGCTTACCGTCCGGCTAAAAATCTACACTATTAAAAAAAGTATCATGAATCTCATCCATTTGTTATTTGTGGAGACTTTGAGTCAAGGCTCATTCATATTTAATTATTTCAATAATTTCAATAGATACACTAAGCTACATTTAAAGGAAATATTATCATTACAATGTTAATACAGATTAAACATTAAAATGAACCTTGCGTATATTATGATTATTAGTCCAAATCGTTTAAATATTTGATTTTGATGGTTCCCCATAATTTTGGGCAATGTAACTGAAGTGTTTGTAAACAACAACAAAACGTCTGCCATTGTAATATTGATTGATGACACATCTTCACATATGAAACAAATATGTTTGAAATGTAGCTTTTTGTTAATAGTGAAATTAACCATTGATTAATTTGTCAGCTTAGTTGTTGTCTCTATTGCCTTGTATATATAATATTTAGTAATAATTTAGTCAACTACTTACGTTTTTAAAATAATTCTCTTTGCTACTGATTATTAGGTATTCATAAAAAGAATTTCACTATGGTAGTGATTAAAATATAATTTATCAAAATTAAAATGTTCATTGTAAAATCACAAATGAATAGGTTGCTTATTAATATACTTTTTCACGCAGAGTTGGTAAGATTTTGTTCCTTGCAAAAGAAAATTATTTGTTTATTTATGATTGAATTATTATTTATTATGTACTAACATTTCATGTCCACGATTCCTCAAAATTGATCAGGAACTTTAATTTTGACAATATTAAATAACGAAAAGATAAATTATATAAGTAGAACAATTTACTACACTTTTAAATAGTAAAATTTTACCAACCTAGAATAATTCTAGCGGTAAAATCACTGCATGACGTGTGACACACTAATTTCAAATCTTTTGACACACACACGTATCAATAACTTTATTACATATTTAATATCAAATATTATGAGTTCAAACAGCTAATTTGTAAATTAGTTTATAAACCAATTGTTTACAGTGGTTTTATTTTACTCTTTATTATATAAGAAGAATATATTGTGATATGTTGATAAATTATTGTATAGGATAAAAAAATATTATGTATAATATAAAGTATCGATGTTGGGTGTTCAAGAATATATTTATTTTTCAAAAAGTTCTATGTTATAGATTCAATTATTTTACTGCAAATCATTGTAATACAAAATAGTTGATTAAAAACATTTCAAATGAGTCGTGATTATTTCTCTGTTTGTTTTTCATTTATATTGAACAAATTCATAATCACATTTCAGAATTATTGACTATATTGAATCACCGAGATTGTTTCAATGTGATTATTTTTTGATATGAATCTTCACAACGGTCCGATATGATTCTGGGATGGAAGCAGTGAAGGAATTAGGGTAAAACCTCCTATTGTGGGCCAGCTACAATTATTGGCCACTTACATATAAAATCTAGTTTTTTTTATAAACCAAAACAACATTTCCAACTTTTGGTTTATTAATATAGTTCCCTTATTATTCCTCTATCGTTTAAACATAAAATAGTCATTTTATGAATTTCCAAACAACTCCAAAAACACATTTTTATCAGACAGCCGGAGTGTCACCGTGATGCAAGTGATATCTCTTGTAAATATCATAAGGATTGGACTTCAGTCTTAAAGCATCATACACATTTGTAAGTTAGTTAATTTAAATTTTAATTAAACAGAAATATTCATCTTTAGTGAAATTAGAAAATAATTATTTTTATGCATTAACTGCTTCCCCGGCGTTCACACGAATACGTGTAAAACAATAAAGTTCCAATTTCGGCATGAGCATTTTAAAATTGTCGTTCGATTTTCGGCGTTCACAAATACGTGTTTCATGTAATTTCACGATTTCTGACATGGTAAGAGACTATTTCATGACATGGTATTATGTATATAATATGAACATATAATATTCTAAGAAAAAAAATATAATTAAAAAAATGTAAAAAATAGACTTCGAAGGGTAAAAAAAAACCAAAAAATGTTTTTTAGTAAAAATAATATTTATATATTTCAAATTAAAAGAAAATAAAAATAGATTTTTTTTGGAACATTTTTTTAAAATAATCCGGGGAAGTGGTTAAAATATTTTTGTAAAAGGTTATTATGATGGTGGCCATTAACTGATTCCAAAAACACATACAATTTCTATTGCTGGCCGGCCAAGCTAATGCTATAAAGTCTTATTAAGTAAATATTGCATGAATAATATTACTAATCACCTATGTATTTTAATATAAAATTTAAAATAACTTTGATTATTCCAATTTTCAACGGCTTTGAACATCGCGGCTATTTTTTCGATTTTTTATAGATCAAAAAAATCGAATTACGATTTACGCGATCACTAAAAAAAAAAATTTCGCGGCAATTGTCGACGGCTTGGAACATCGCGGCCAATTTTTTCGATTTTTTATTGACAGGCATTTCATATCTTTTATTTTTACACATATTTGATTTTCAGTCACTTATATTTAAGGTATTCGCGCGTAAAATAGAATGACGTTTAGGTATATACTTATAAAGATGTACCATTGTAGTGAAGTGAAGTGTAGGTACATACGAATATATAGATGTCTCACTTGCACTAATGTTATAAATGCTCGAATTCGATACTTCACTTTATATAGATGTCTCACTTACACTAATGGTTTAGATAAGCTTTACTTTTCAAAACAATGTGTCGACTAACTTTTAACCTAACAAACTCGCGAAATTGTCGAACTGTCAAAATTTCGAATTACAAGAAATCGTATGTACATTTTGATGAAAAACATTACGAATTACGAATTAAGCGATATTTCGAATTAACGGTACATTTTACTATGAAAAGTCAATATTGGGACGAGCAAATCATGAAAATTTCGAATTACGAATTATCGTTGTTCGAATTAACGGACTTTTACTGTATTGTGTAACTAACTGTGACACGTGTTAGTTTTTGCCAGACAATATAGAACCCGCGTTTTACACAGTAAATAATTTAGGAAAAATTTTATTGAACAGTAAAGATCGCGTAGATTCATCGTCACAGAGTGGTATCTATCGACTCTCTTGTGGAGACTGTCCAGCTTCTAATGTTGGACAGACAGGTAGAAACTTTAATATTAGAATTAAAGAACATATAAGATGTCTAAAGAGTAATAATTTTTCTGAGTTTGCCAATCATTTAATAGAAAATGACCATAATTTTAATCAGACTAGTAATGTAGAAATACTCCACCGAGTAAATAAAAAAGGCTTAAAGATGAATAGTCTAGAATTTTTAGCTATAAATAAAACTCTTAATAAAAAAGATATATTATTAAATAATATTCTTTACAGGACAGAATGCTCGCCTTTATTAACATTATTCCCAATTAATAGAGTAATCACCCAACCTAACTGATTGATTGCAGCTCATTAGTTTATAGTTTAATAGTTTGTAATGTTTAACGTCATTAGAAATATATCTATTTGTTTGCTTTGTTTCGATTCTATAACCCTCTCTTGCGTCCCTTATAAAGGAAAAATCCCAATCTGATTGATTGCACCTTATTAGTATCATTATGTTATTGAATTGTTTTGATTCTATCACCCCCTTCCTTGTTTCCTTTAGAAGGAAAAAAACCCGTAATCCATTTTGTAATTTCATAATTTAAAATGTTAGAATTTATCTTGCTTCATTACTCAAGCAAACTTTGCGATAGTAAGTCTGAAGATGCCTCTAAAAGAGGCGAAATACGTGTCACAGTTAGTTACACAATACGTGGAATAATCAAAGTTATTTTAAATTTTATATTAAAATGAACTTCCACAAAGTTACCGCCGAAACCATCGAAAATACCTATGTATTTATTACATTTCTCCGATATTTCTAGGAAAATGTTGACTTTTTGGCCAATAACTGCAGCTTAACCGTCCAGACGCCACGGCGTGCAGGCACGCATACGCGATTACGAGCTTATTAATGAATAAATTAAATATTTTTTAATGCAATATAATGCAGGGACACCTTTTGGAGGCAATGTGATTGTTAGAATACCCATATATTGAACTGTTTTCTTTATAATTGAAGTTGGGCTTCAGATCAGATGTCACTAGGGCTGGCACCTTATTATCGCATTGATCGCTCGATTGATAGAGCGCATCAGAGTGAGAAGAGAATAGCTAAATATCAGTAAGTGCGAGTAGACAACACATAGCAATTTGTGCTATTTATAAAATATAGTTTATTATGAAAAAAAAACTTTACAGTTATAACAAAATAATTCTAATTTATTCATAAATTACATTATTTTTTGTGGCAGCCCTAGATGCAATTTGTGCTACCTATATAATTTGTTTTATTATAGAAAATATATGTATATATATATTTCATATTTTATTGTTTTTGGCAGCCCTAGAGATGTTTTTTATATCTTGTACTTTTGATATATTTTTTTCACTTTTCTATAAAAATCAATAATAACTTGAGTATAAAATTATCTTCCGGGTATGTTACGTAGCATTTTTATGGAAAAATCGATGATTGAAAATGGTGGCGTGTGCAAAAATCCATGGAATTGGCTTGGCGTTTAAAGGGTTAACAAATGATGTTGGAATCCAATAAAGCACTTGATTTTACACTCAATAATGATTTGGGGTCATATAATTATACATCTAGTTTCAGTTTTAAAAAAAAAAAAATTATTACAACTTTGCAGAAAGTGGCCCATAATAGTAGTTTTGTACAATTTTTTTTTGACATATTTTAAAAATTGTTTATTATAAACAAATCATCAATCTAGCACAGTTTTTTTTTTTATTTTGCCTCTTTTTTGTGAAAAGTGTCCACAAAAAATTACTAAAGTTGAAAAAATCTTTAAGTGGCCGACAATTGTAGGTTTTACCCTATTTATTCACAATAAATAATTTATACATTACATAAATTCATCTCGTAATCGCGTTTGCGTGCCTGCACGCCGTGGCGTCTGAACGGTTAAGAACCAGCTCTCTGATCCAAAATTATTTTAGTAGTCAGTTTGACAAAGTTAGTACGAACCCACAGCACCACATCACTGGATGGAAGCTATATATAACATAACAAGATATTAACAAAGCCTCCCATAACACTTTGTTTACGCCCTTTTCATTACTTTGGTAATAACTATGCGATTTCACATTTAATGGCCAGTTAGCAAAAGCACAATTTTGTGCACTAGGTTAAGCATTGTGTTAAAATATCCTCTAACTGGTCGTCTTAACTGGGCGAATCTCGGCGAGGCGATCCGGCGCAGCTTTGAAAGCGGCAGTTTTAAAATATCAAACGGTCCTCGCCCATGCAAGTGTCATATGTAGGCGAAGCGATCCGGTCAGGACGGTATATGTCGCAAGTCGCCTCAAGTGCGCACTCATGGCGTCACGTAGCGCTTGAAAATATGAAGCGGTCCAAGCTCACCAGAGCGTTAATTGCGTCTGGCCGAGCGATGGCACATAAGACCTTTGATCAACTACATTTTAAATTGACTGGATTCGCCTAAATTCTCTTGCCGGTTCGCGTCAGCTTACCTAAGACACGGGGTTACACTAACCAAACAGAATATGTTCAACTAGTTCTCATTAAATACATGGTGCTAAAAATCATGAGTTGTATATATTCAAAATTTTTAGCACTTTTTCCCTATAAAAATTACCCAATTTAGAAATAATAACGTAGTAAGCATTCATCATTTGGGTGCGCACAGTGAAGTGTTATCATCGTTGGTCTCGCTTGCAAAACCTCCGGGATCAATTCCCAGAATGAAGTTTTATTTTTCATTTAATTTATTGATTCCTGCTCCAAGGCATGGATGTCTGGGTTGTCTAGTATTTCCACCCACTCATCTGATCCTAAAAACGGGTGCAGATCATTGACTAACTACTAATCCAGCCCTATTCCTAACCTTCAAAAAAGGGAAATTCAGCAACTAAGTAAAAAAGCAATTCTTGCAGAAAAACTCAAATAGGTTCCACATGCTTCACATTCATGAATTTATATAGAAAAAAATCCCATTTGTCAGTTTTATTCAGTATTTAGGTTTTTTTGTTGCATAAAAGGTATGATATATATCAGGGGTGGCCAGACTTTTTTGCCCGTGATCAACTTTTGTTTATTATTGGCGGCGATCGACCAACATTAAAAGTAGTAATTTAAAGCCTATACTAGTTGCCAACCCTTGTTTGACCCGGGCTTAAGAAAGAGATTTTCGTCGATAACGACTAACTTAGAGATTTTAGCGTGCTGTTCCTGTCACGTCTTGCCTCGCACGCTTCTTGGGACGGGCACTAAAAATTTGTGCAGGTCAGATAGGCGATAGACGCTTTGGCCACTCCTGATAAACGGCACTAGAAAAAATTGTTCGTCAAGTCCGCAGTGCAGTTGACAATGTCAGAACAGTACAAAACAGCATTTGAGTCACTGGTTGAGGAACTTAGCAACAAGCAGGTCTCATAAAAAAAATCCCTTAATTATGAGGCCATTTGCTAATGGAATGGCCATGGACGAAAACAATAAAAATAGAAGAATGTGGTTGTCACGTTTTTTACTGCTCAATTTGACAAGAAAAAGACAAATGCAGTTGCCACCTCCTTGTAGTCGCTGTTCGAGAGGGATGTCTGGCAATCGATTCAAAGGACTCTTAACAAATTTACTCACTCACTTGAGGTAATTTGGATACATTCATACACAAATGATTTTCAAATTTAAATACATCACAAAAATCCCCTAATTAGTTTTTTTGAAATTTTGTGGCTAAGTACCAATAAACCAACAATATTGATATGCCTCTATTACTTTTCCATGTCAGTATCATTAGTTCCAAATGCAAACCAGAGTATTTCCATTGGTGCCACTGTTTTTGAAGGTAAACGATTAAATTTTAGAATGAAGAATACCGTTCCAGTGTAACATCACAATGAGCAAAAAAAATTGCCTGGTACTCGATGCATGGTGATCTCAAACCACCTGTCACTTCAAAGTAAATATATATTACATATTTAATACGAGGACTCAAGGATAGAATAAAGAAATAAAAATCCGTTTTGATTTTTTTGTTGTTTATTGTACACAGTATTAAAATATATCTAGGTCCTTCATTTCTTGGAATTGAGAATAATTCCATCATACTTCTGTTGGAACCATTTCATCGCGTCTTCCTTGGTAAGGCGGTGAGGGAATCCAACCTTTCAGCGCTTTCGCTTCCTGTGTGCAACATTGAATCCTGGAAATAAAAAGTAAAAAAAAATGTAGTTAACTAACACCAATATGGACTAGCCAATCAAACTGAAATCCAGGAAGAATTTTTTTCTTTCAGTTGAAAGGAAAAAAAAATATTATTTACTTAGTATTAAATTAATAATTTAGTTAGTATTTACTAATCTAATTGAATGAATTGGTAAGAATGTTTCTAGTTTTTAGTAATCTGCCGAGCTAATTTGAGGTGGGCAGATGTTGCAAATAGAATTTATATAGCATATTTAATAAAGAATATTCTTCAGTTACCAGAATATTCAATTTAGAATGTGATATGCAGAAAAAAGAATTATTTTTACAAAACCAATAAATACTAACCAGGTCTGCCCAGAACAACGTAGAAGTCAAGACCATAGATACCGATGGAGGGATCGTACTTGATACCCAAGTCAATGTGTTCTTGGATTCCAAATCCGAAGTTTCCGGTGTCTGAGAAATTGTCTCTTCTCAACTCGTATTCTCTGACCTGTATGAGAAAAATGCATAAATATAATTAAATAGTGATACATGTCTAGAATATGATTATAAACTGAAAAACACAACTTAAATAATTTATGACATGCGTGCTTGTATCTCATTTTTAGTAATCCACCGAGCGAATAGAAGATGGGCAGATGTTGCAAAGAGAAATTATTTAGCATACTTAATACTAAGAGAAATTTCACAGGAAAAAGCTCTTGAACAAGTAGTATGCATATTTTCAAAAATGATCCAACTCAAGTCTTAGCCCATAGCATTAACCTCTGCTATCCATGAACCCCCAAATGGATTAAAATTAAAGGATCATTACTTTGAGTGTGTTAAAAACTTTTAATTCTTTGTGAAATATTTAAATAAATAAAGCACATGTTTATGTACTGCTTCCACATATTTAATAATGATCAGGACCGATCTTACTAATTGCAGCATTGTCAGCCTATCAGTTAGTAAAACCATTAAGAATTAGAAAAGGGAATGCTCTGGAGAAGCAAAAAAAATACTCAATAATATCAGATACTCAAATTCAATGAAATTAAGCATAAATGCAATTTAATAATTTTTAACAAACCTTAAGACCTCGCTCGAGGATCTCTTCTGCCTTGACTCCTCGGACAGTGCAATGGACAGCAATTTTTTCATTACGTCTGATACCGAAAGACCTGACAGTGTATCTGGCCTTAGAGAACACAGGCTGTTGTCCAGTCAATTGTTCCAATACCTGGAAAAGAAACATTCAAACTGAAATAAGGTATATAATATAAAAGCCATGCTTCCATGAACATACGGAATAGAGACAGTTAAAAAACAGAAATGTGTGGAATTTATTTATATGTAATAATATTCGGAGGGTTAAAAAAATATATATATTGTTTCTCATATTAAGTAATCCACCGAGCTATAAGTGGGTGGGTGGATGTTGCAAAGAGAATTTATATAGCACATTGTATACTAAGAACAATCTCATATAAAAAAACGTTCTTGAACAAATAATGTGCATGCATTATGACACAAATCTAGACAGTCCTATCGTTAACTTACCCAAATGCATGATCAAGAGTTCAACTGTTAAAATTAGTATTACCAACTAAGCCCTGCAATGCAAGAGCCAATATAATTATAAATCTAAAGATTCATGTTTCAAATAAATATCAAAGTAAAATATATCGGTATAGATTTATATCTGTTCTTGAATAAACAAAAGATAATTGAAAATACACTATTTGGCATAGAAGTCACGAGTGGTAAATAAGATCACAGCCACATTGAGAAGACAATATATGGTCTCACTTGATTTACAACTGTAAAAGAAAACAACGATTTACTAACCTTAGCGGCACGAGTCAGCCTATCACCAGATTCTCCAACGCAAATATTTAAGCACAATTTGCGAATATGCAGATTTCGCATAACATTTTTGGAGTGGTCTTTGATAACCTTACCCTCCTTCGCTTTTTTCACAGGCGCAGCTGCAGTCGGCTGTCAAAAGATAAAACGAAATAATATTAATATATTAACCAACGACAGTTCTTCTTTTCCGCATCCTCACAGAAAACATCAATATAATGTATTTCCATGGTCTGCGCCGAATGACATTTGTAACGTGTAGTGTCAAAAACATATTACAACAAATACATCACAATTTGAAGTAACTTCCAAAAAAGTAACAAGGAATCGAATATGGACATTTTAAACTATTAAATCGCATTGAAAAACTCGATAAGCAATGTGAGATTACAAAGATATTCAAAGATTCACAAATTAAGTTTCCAGAAACCCACCGACATGATGACCGACGATAGAGAAAGACCATAGACAAAAATTGACAACAATTTCTAAGTTCCCAAAGAAAATTGAATACATAAATGTAGATAACCAGAAACAATAATCCAATGTAGTGTATGTTGATACTCGAATTTATGGCTACTTGAATATTTTCCCTATCTGGCTAAATCGTTTTATTTTATTTCATGTAGAATTTAAAAAAAAACATTTTTTGAGAAATTACATAAATTTGAAACGAAATAAGATATACTTTAACAATAATATGTTGCAATCGATTAAAAACGCGAGTGAAAGTTTCCAAGAAAAAAATATGAAATTATGTTTTAAGGCCATGGTACGGTATTTGTTTCAAAATGATATAAATTTTTCATTCAATTTACAACTTATTACGAAAGTTGCTAAGCAACCAAAAACAACATTTAGTTTTTTTACCATTGATTGGGAACTTCGAAATTATTGCATTTAATTATTCTTGGGAATATAAAGCATTCTATATGATGAATAATGAAGACGAAGAAACAGTTTCTTCAAATGAACCGCAAATATCATCAAACATTCCAGTGCAAAGAAAAGCAGCAAGAGAATTAAGAATTCAACAAAGACAAGATGCCATAAAAAGGTGTTTGGCAGCATTATATTACCACTTCTTTCTTTAATTTTTTAATTAAAATAATGAATTTGTAAAAAAAATCACTAAGCTCCAGCCTACGGGGTTAAAAAAGTTGCAGCTGAGTATTTTGTAGTAAAAATTGACGTTTTCGGTTCAGACCATATTAGTCAAAAGCAGGGCTGTGGAGTCGGTAAAAAAAAGTCCGACTCCAGCATTTACCAAAAACCACGACTCCGACTCCGACATAGACCAAAAACACGACTCCGGCTCCGACTAAAAAAAGGTTAATATCGTCACTTTTTTTCCCTAAATTTCCTATTTATGTGTATTCAATTAAATATCAACCCTATCAATGCGGCCAAAAGCCAAATTTGACATATTAAATGCAAAAATAAAAAGTTCAAACTTTCCGACTCCGGCCAAAACGCCGCGACGACTCCGACTCCAACCAAAAAGCTCCGATTCCACGACTCCGACTCCACAGCCCTGGTCAAAAGTATTTTTTTTGATATTTTTTTTAACTGTTTTCATTAAAGCATGCAAACAATAACTCGTCACATGGTCAAGCAGTTGATGCTTTGGGGCAAAGATCTTTTTTGGTTCATTCTTCTCAGAAGTCAAATTATCCATTCCTTTCAGAAGAATGTCTGACTTACAACCAGTTCTCGTTAAAGAGCATCTGTTGAGACACTTGTCAAAAATCCCAAGCATATTCTTATGCTTGAAGCTTCAAAAGAAGCTCGTGCTGTCTTACAATATTGATGATATTCAAACTCAGTAATTTATATTAAACTGTATCACCAGTGCCTCTATTTTATACATCTTGGTTGGTGATAAAACTTATTTACTTTCATTAATATAGAGAACCAAAATGAAAATTGTTCAAGGTAGATACGAATCTTTTTTTTTAATGCAGGTAAAGTATCCAAATATATTAATAATACCTTTTCAAATAGAATTGAGTTATATAAAAACTGTAAATAAAAGGATTTTTTAGAGATGAAGTTGCTGCAGAATTTGGGGAAAGTTTCGACGATGAAGAAATTTTAAATCCAGTAGAACAGCAAACAGTCGACAGCGCTGCACTCATTCAGCATCTGCTTGCTGATGGAGAGGAACGTGTCTCAAATGTTCGAGTGGCAAGTGATGCTCGCGAAGTTGCCAGGAGATTCAAAGAATTTCAAAAAAAAAGGGGTAAATAAATTTATTTAAAAAATACCTATATATATAACATAATAATGACTAGGATCCTCTGTATACAATGCCTGCTTCTGATTTGGAGCGTATCAATGTCTATTGGAGCATGTCAGAATCAAATTAAGTTTGCAAATTTCTATTTTTACATTCTTAAAATATAGAAATCCTGGCAAAACTTGAAGCAGAAGCAGCAATGGCAGAGGAAAAATTTGATGAAATATCAGCGAATTGGAATCCAATACTGAAATTGAATGACCCTCTTGATATTGAAAGTGAAATAAACATTCAAAAAGAGCGGTGTAAAAACCTGATGGTGCAAAAAGATGCAATTATAGAGGAACTGAAGGGAGAATTAAAACAAGCAGATGAAACTTTTTACAAGGATCTCCAAAAACAGGTATTTTATGTTGCTTAGCAGATTCTTTGTCGCTACATTAAAGAGAAAATCTTATAAATCTATTGGAAATACAATTTATTCAAATTGTTTTCATCTCCGGACAGTAGCATACCAAGAATTGAGGCAATAATTATTTTTAAAAGTTTTTCTTGTCATTCTCATGTGTAGCGAGGGACATAAAGTTTTTATTGCAATTATAATGAAATTTCATCCATTCGATTGGAAACTCGAGTATGAAAAATGAGATCAAGTAAAACAAGTAAAATCTAAACATCCACTTTTAATTATTGCAGCTAAATGACATAAAACAATTGGGGGAGAGAATTGACGCTCAGGTTATTTTGATGAAAAATGCGTATCAATCACAACTTACCATGATCGAAAATTCAATTGAACTAGAAAGAGTCATTTCAACAGAAAACAACAAAAAACGCTGGTATATCTTATATAAACAGAGAGATAAAGAAGAAGTATCAAATATAGAAAAGAAGTTTACACAGGTAGGCTGCAAATAAACAATATCCTTTCCGATTATTCAAAATAGGTAAAATTGTTTTAGCAGTAAGCAGGGCTGGGAAGTCGGAGTCATCGCAACGTTTTGGCCGGAGTCATACTTGGAGTCGGAAATTTTGAAATGTTTGAACCTTTTTATTTTTGAATATAATATGTCAAATTTGGCTATTGGCCGGATTGGTTGGTTGGTATTTAATTGCATACACATAAATAGGAAAATTAGGAAAAAAAGTGACAAAATTAATCTTTTTTAGCCGTAGTCATGTTTTTGCTCAATGTTGGAGTCGGAGTCGTGTTTTTGGTAAATGCTGGAGTCGGAGTCGAGCTTTTTTTGACGATTCCCAGTCCTGCTATCAAGCAATAGCAGTGAAAGAACTCTAGTTTAACGATAATATACTATTTGTAATTTATTAATGTATTGCAGTATATTGATCAATAATTAGTTAAATATATTTTATAATGTAAATTTATTAAACAGTTAAATGAATTCGAAAAAAAAATGGATGCTTTAACCATACATCATAGAGAAAAGTATAGAGCTGCAAAAATACAATTAGAAAATGAAATTCAAACATTACAAAAGGAACTACAGCAATTGAAAGCTACCTGTCTCATAAACAGTGAAAAAATAGATTACAACTATCAAGTAAGTGGTAATTTGAATTATATTCAATTTAATGACTATATACATAGCCTTTTGTTTAATGTTTATTCTAACGTTACTTAATATATTCATATCTAAGGTTCTAAAGAGGCGCGAAGAGGAAAATGTTTTTGTAAGATCTCAACAAAAGAGGCGACTCAATAAAATGCAAGACATTATAAATGAGCTTCGAAATAAAATTAAAATTGCCCAAAAAGACAGAGTAGTAGAAGAATCGAAGGCCAGTAAAGATATATACAGACTTCACGATGCAATGTTGGACCTGCAATCCAAAGCCGATCACTTTACTTATGTGAGACCAAATAGATAATTAAAACAACATTAAGTAACACACAATTGAAAAAAATCTTTTTTTTTTACTTTGTTTCAACAGTGTACATAGATCACAAAATAATATCTCCCTGAATAAGAATAATAAATAATAACACAACCAATCCATTTTTTCAAAAAATAGAATAAGTACTTACAGTAATTATCTCACTGTGACAGGTAAGTGAGAAAAAATATCAGCAGGTCTGGAGAATGAATAAAGTAAGAACCGATGAGCTGCTGAAGACCATAAGCACTATGGATAAAACAATACACGAACAAATTCTAGGTATCAATTGGACAGATACAAAAATACCATTAATGAAGCAATCTGACTTACCATCGTTTAAATCGACTGTTGAAAATTTGCAGAAATTTGGTAATAATATCAAAATATGCAAATCTTACAAAGAAAAAAAAATGAATTACTGAATCATATTAACCGCAACAAAAACATGTGTTTTTGGGTTTCAGAATGTAATGTTGACTTTCAAACAGCTGTGACAAAACCTCAAGAATCGGAAGCATCATATAAAAATCCTAAACAAATCATTTCGGAATATGAATCTAAGCATCAATTGGTAAGAAAACTAAGCTAAGTAATATATTGTATACACAGTATCATAGTTGATTCATATGGTAAATATTTTTGGTTATTACTTTTGTTCAAATTCATTGTGCATACTCTAAAAAAAATGATTACTTTTAGATTCAACATATTTTAAAAATGATCGCCGACAATTCAGGGTTTTTAATTGAAGGAAGGTTATGGCCCCTTTTGGAGAAATATGAGAAGGCACCAGTGACCCTGTGTAAACTAGACAACATATTCAATGTATGTTACAGATTTTTACACTCTATATTTGATTGATTGAGTAGGCATTTACTTGGTAGAACTCCATTATAATTCGGAAAGAAAAATAACAATGTATTTTAGTTCTACATAAATTATTTTATATATTTGTTGATAGTTATTTCGGCTTAATATATAAAATAATTTATGTAGAACTAAAATACATTGTTATTTTTCTTTCCATACTCTATATTTGAGATATATAGGTACTGAAATAAACAAAACAAAATATTATATTGTGAACCAATTAGCATGTCATTAAGAAATTAATATTTTAAGGCTCTAGAAATCAGAAATGAAGATGATGTAAAAATGCTGTGCACCTTTTTTATGAAATATGCTTACTGTCCGATCTGCAAGGGTATTGAAGATAAATTGAAAAATCAGGTATCTAAAATAATATTTGTTCAATGTTCCATTTTTACATAGTATATTGTGCAAAGCTGTTTTATATTTAATTTACTGTAAATGATTTGTTCATAATTATCATATAGGAAGATGGGCAGAGTTCAAATTCAGAGTCGTTTGAAAATACTGAAGAATCTCAACATTCAGAAGTTCAATGTAAGATTTGATTAACATTTTATCAATCTTTCCCTATAAAACATTAATACAGATACAGATACAATTTGACAGTAAAGTTAAATATTCATAATGTTTCAGGTGCCACCGATTCAGCCCTTACTATCACTGATAAAGAAAATAAGATGACCGAGTTCGTAATTGATAACTTGATTGAATAATTATTTATATGACGGTAGATATTTTTAGGTATAATATATAATTGGTGCTTTTAGAGAAATAGACGTCCAATTGAAAATGACTCAATCGGAGGAACTTCTTCTAGAGGAAGCGGAGGAAATAATAGATAATGTCACAAAAGGTACTACTAACCACTATTCAAATATAAATAATATATTTTCATTGTATTTGAATGTAACTTTCAGATTTATTTTTATTTAAACAGTGACTCACGATTAATAGAGAAAACCATATGCCAGTTTATCATAACATTATTGAAATAGCACTACAATACTCACATCAATAGGGGACACGCAAAATTAAAGATGATGGTTTTTCAAAATCATTTGTTCACATATTAAACCATTGTCTTGGAGAATTCAAAAAAGTATTATCGGGTTGCTGTTTGTTTTAAGCTATGGTATTTCTGATAGACATTTTTCAATAGTGAATGACTGCCACTGAGTTTTCTTTTTTTCACATGATAAAAAAAGTCGTCCATAATTAAATGATTAATTCGATCTATCAAAACAGTTTTGGGTAATCCGGCACCTTTCAACCGCTCTACACCGCTGATTGCAGTTACAGTTGCGGTGAAAAAGAGCAAAGGTTAAAAAAAAACCCAATCAGATCAGGTGCACTCTAAGAAAATGATTAATTCAACCATGTTAATTGTTCATTATATAAATATGTTGGATTTCAGATTCTGTTGCAGATGACGTTTTTTCTTTTGAAAATTTTGCAAAATATAAAACAGCTGAACGAGCAAGCAGTATGGCTGTTCTATGCAGGAATGGACACCACTTGAATGTAGATTCAGCGCATGCACTCAACGCCTTGAGAGATTTTGTTGCAAGTTTCAATGAATCAGGTGTAGAAGTCAGGTAATTATTTTTTAATGCAATACTATTATGTTACTTATTTGTTTTAGTAAAATATAAAAGGTTTTTTTTTCAAAATGGAGATTAATGTTGAGTTGTATCATTCTGGTTGAGTTGTATCATCAGTAGCAATTATAAACAGTAAAGATTTTTGAATTTGAACATTGGGGGCTTTAAGGGCTATTTTTCTAGCTCTGATGATCTACATGACCAAACCTTTAAATCAATTTATTGAATCAAGTTTATATGACGTACCAAAAAATATGAAACAAACGAATTTTCTAATTTTTTAAACATATAAAATCTACGACCCCAATCTGTTTACTCTTTATTTACATTTTTTTGCGAGTCTCTGAAAACATGTAAAATGAGTTTTCACTGATTTAAATTATGAGTTGCCAATATAGTCACATCCAGTCCATTGAGAAATATTGAAGATTATGTAAATTAAGTGACTACAGCATTTATTTAAATGTAATATTTTCATTTTTTATTGTTTATTCATAGAAAAAAAACTCTTCCAAAAAGTCCAACTGCAGTGTCGAGATTCTTAAAGCCTGAAGATGTCATCGTGTATTGGCAAAAATTTAAGCTTGTATTTCCTAACCAAAAAGAAAAACTATGGGATGGACTTCTTTATGCGCTAAACAAATATCTACCCATTTTACAAGGTAATTGTAGCATGAAATAATTATTTTAATAAATCCTGTAGCTGGTTAATACACTCCTGGGCATGCGACACTTGCATAGATTGATTTTTCAGTTTTAAGAATTTTTGTCCAAAATCATGATTGTCTGTTTATTCATTCCCTCACACGGATCTATCCGATCCTTTTTTCATAGCCCTGTCCTTCCACTGTACTTATAAACAGTCCCCGTAACAATGACTTTGGTTGTGAGGTCCATGATGGGTAAGTTCTGAATAAAAATTTTGTACATGAATTTATTGTTGTCAAGAGATATGTGTAATATAATTATTTTATTTGTATAAGTATTACAAAATAACCAATTTCTTTTTAAGACCGACAGCGGTTGAATGATGAAGTGATCCGGCTTCGAAAACAAAATTCAGAATTGCAACACCTCCTTAGGGGACACGTTCCCTCTTCCGATATTCCAAAGCAAAAATATCTCGCTCCTATAAGCAAAAGCTTTAAGCCAGCATTTTCAAGCAGTAATTGAAAACTCAACTAAGACATGATTTTACATTATTTTTATCTCAATAAAGTGTTTTGTGAAATTTTCTCATACAATTTAGTAATTTTATTTCCTACTCCTCCTTGCTTGAAATATATTTTATAGCAATCATTTCATTTGGGCATATGTTCCATAGAAATGAAAATTGCATTTTTGCAATTTCAGTGAGTTCAACAATAAAAATTAGGGATAAAAGAAATAAAATACAGTAGTGTTTATAGCCAACTCATGGCACATTTATTTTCTCCACTACATGGCAACTTCTATAAGAATCATGTTTGTTACTTCGTAATTGATAGGTTATTTTCATTATAAATAATTTTACATTAATGCTTTATGTCCAATCTCAAAACAGTTGAAATAAAGTAAAGGGCATCGAAAACGATATTGAATACTTTCATATGGCACACATTTTGAGAGAGGAAATAAATCATTTTCTATACAGTGGTCAAATTTTAATGTTTTTTCTTTGTTAAATTAAATACTCTGTATTTATTTATTTAAACCACTACATGGTGCTATTATTTGAAATGGAAAATAAACATTAATTTGTTAGTTTTCTACATAATCCTACATGCCTCTTAACTGAAACTATTGCATATCATGTAAATTTAAATCACAATAAAGCAATAGATCTATAGTTGACTACACAATCATATAAATAAATATGTAATAAGTATAAAAAAATCAGCCCTAACTCAAAGATATGCAAAAACAGAATGACAAGCGACCTTCGGTCAAAAAACCCTTAATTTTACTTAAAAGTAATAAATTTTGATATTAATTGAGGTAGGGTCGAAAAGTCTCTTTGATTCCAGAAAAAAAGGTTTGAAAACAAGTGTGAAGGAATATGAAAAAATACTGAGGCGTGCTGTTTTAGCCAAATTGAATGATTTTATCACAGGTCTAGTTGTGCATATTCGAGTAGGGCTAAATTTTTTTAACATAAGATGCTCACTATTGTATAGATTAATATGATGATGATAATATAATAGTTATTTGTTATATATATTATAAGCTAGTGCGTATATATTTACATCACAAATGGCGTATTGAAAAATAACATTGGCATATAAGCAACGGAATATACCTCAATTGCAAAGCAGCTTTGTGAGAAAAAGTAACAACTAAGTGGCTTGTCAATATAAAATTTTACCCATTTTATAATATATGACGTATATTCTTATAAATAAAGATTAGAGATTTGGATATTGGGCTTCTGTATAATTTATGTATAATTTATTTGATGGACTAGTAAAAACAATAAAATCGATTATCAAAAATGTTTAAGGTATAATAATAATATATGAAGTATGGCACCTGGCCTCCCACGATCGCCACCTTTCTGTGCCAAGAGAGTGGGACTCTAATCCCGGATATGTTTATTTCACTGCTCACTGCTCACTGCTAATTGTAAATGACTATAAAGCAAAATAACATAACGAAATGCGGTCGTGGAAGCAGCCATACTACACGAGATGCGAAAAAACCCTCGCGTAAAACAATCAATACAAAATATTGTACCGTTAACCTATCAGATCAAAAATAATTTAAAGGAATATGCCACATTTCTTTTGTAAATAATATATAAGAAATGAGTCACCTGAATAATTAATATTAAACACTAGATATTAATAAAATAAACTGGTAATTGATGTGTTTCTAACACTCAAATACCGATGATATTATATCCTCAAGTAAAAAAATTGCAATACCAGTTCTACTGTGATAATTTTGAGACAAACTTGTGCTGATTTGAAATCTGTTATGTCCGAATTTTAGTAACTAACATAGAATTCTTTTCTAAAAATACAAATATTGATACACGTCTCGATATAATATTTAAAAAAATATCTACTATATGCCAACTCAATATGGTACGAGGAAACTTTTTACAAAAATTCTTTAACACGATTCGTGCTCTAATTTCTAAGCGGCGACACAAACAAAGTTGCATCATTCACTGGCACAGTTCAGTTTTCAAATTCTTTAAGGTATAAAAAGATTTAGAAGACTACATGAATATCACACTATATTTTAGCAAAGGCTAGCTATAGCCATAATTTTTATTATAAAGCACAGAAACTGAAATAGCTAAATCCAAATACAGAGCTATCAAAATATAAAAAAATACTTGTTACATTTTTATATTTGATTTCTATATACATTTTAGGATAGGTTAGATTCTAATGCGATATAAAATAAATAAGTACGTGTCGTCACATCTCCTATATCTGTCCTTTTCGCATGATAACATCTCATTCTTAACTCTAATAGTCGGTTGGGGTAATTACTAGCTAATTCACTTTGCCTCTGCCAAAAGTTGAAAAAAAAATATTTTGGCTCACTTTATTTGTAAAAATAGGCTTCTTTTGACTTTCTTTCCCTTTCATTCCATTTCAGTCATATGCATTCTCATTATGTAAAAAACACTCATTGTCCTAGCACGTAGAAATACACTGATCACAAAAAAGGTAAACCTTAAACTGCTTTGACAGTCCCATTCGTAGGTCCTAACTGAGATCAAGCACACGCAAATGACAGTCGACATCGACTGCCATCAGACACACCGTCAGTATCCGCCGGCTCATCGGCCAGACTGGTACACTGATACCGTAATGCCATTCCAAAAAAAACATCGGCCGAGGTGTCATCTAGTGTACATTAAAATGGCATCAACCGGAGACAACTATCAAGACAGCTTTAAGGAAAACCTTGAAACCGATGACGCAACACATGGACACACAATCATCGTTAAATCTTATTCATTAAGAGGCATTTCTTGTATTACCTTCTAAGAATATAATATCAAACCCTAAACGATGCAGCGCAATCAAATTGTAATGCATTCAATTTAACATGAAACTGACAAATAATATAATGCGAAAGGCTACGTATAGGTTTGTTGCTTCTGACTATTGTCATCGTATTAGCCTATCGAATTCAGTTAATTTGTAAATTCAATTAACAGTCCGATTAGCATATCACAAAACTGACAGCTGACAACACATAAAACGACAAACAAGGAGCTATGAACTTGGAAGACTGCCCCTATGTAAATTACAAGGCTTTTTATCAAAATTTAGATTTCTATATTCAAATAAATACATCAAACAGAATGCAATCGAGGAACCTATCACTCTCAAATCAATTTGACCTATAACTACTTACAAATAGCCATAACTAGTAAGGAAAAAATTGTGCTGTCCATTTGATGCGCCCGTAAGTTTTAGTATTTAAAATCCTCCCCGTGGTATACACTTGACTTAAGTAACCTACATAAAAAAAATTATGGTAAACATAAAAATAACAACATTTCTCAACCTGTATAATATAAAGATAATGTAAATAATATTTTTTTTTGTTAGTTCACTGTGTGAATACTTTCACTGATTAGTACGTTGGTTAAAAATGTATCGTGAAGACAATCATTTTGTGAAAAAAAAAACCTCTTAAAATGATGTGGTA
Organism: Himalopsyche kuldschensis; assembly: GCA_028554975.1. NCBI lineage: Eukaryota > Metazoa > Arthropoda > Insecta > Trichoptera > Rhyacophilidae > Himalopsyche > Himalopsyche kuldschensis. The sequence goes on from JAHFWI010000003.1 coordinate 22,558,467, forward strand.
TTATACTTTTTCACACACAAAAACCTCAGTCTCAGAAAACACAATATTCTTCCAGAGAGGTTAACTGCACTTGTAGAAATTCAACCACAAGAAACCTTGAAAGTTTGATTGTCCAAAAGCCTCATAGTCAAGAAATGTTTATTGTATATTGAAGAGATCCATATATATGGTTTAGCCGATTACTGACTCCTCATGGCGAATTTTTCATCTGAAATTAAACAAAATTGATATATAACACAAATTATAGTTCTACTAAAGTAAGTATAATAAGCAAAGCATCAATTAGTTTACAAATAAATTGAAAATTTTAGTAGATACTGTGATTTACTTAAAACATACACCGAATATATAAAATTACATTTCAATATACACTAATATATAGGACACCAAATTGAGAAGATAACATTTATCACTGCCTGAATAAAGATTAGCGGATGATTTATTTATTCTGGGTAAAAATGAAATTTGAGTACAATATTGAAGGTTAAAGGTTAATTAATGGTGAAATAGTTGACTCACATGTGTTGCGTGTAATGAAGAATGGGTTATTGGTGCGGTCCACCCTGCGACTGCGGTGTTGGTGTATGGGGGGGTGGCGACGATCCAATCGATGAAGGAGACATCGGATGACTTTTAACGCAGGTGTCTTGAAGTGACACTTGCGTACCTTGCGAAGTCATGCCCGCCGCTATGTTTGATACGTATCGGTTCACCAATGGCACAAAACTGAAAATCATACAGGTTTACATTGAAAAAACTCTCACATTGGGTCGGCAGAATAATATTTTTTACATCACATAGATTATTATTTACACTAGAATTCTTTTTCAGAAACGCACCTCATAGATGCAACAACGCAATATTGTGTGATTTCACTATTATGTGAAGCTATTTTAAGCATTGTAAAAATATAATCTGATGTTTAATACTATATTAAAATGATAAAGAAAGTCCCTTGGTCTAAACAAACCTTAGATCACAAACGCCAGGCGAGTCGAAAGCACTTGAAGTATTAGTGTTTGTGGCAACACTGTTTATGGTAGCGATACTGTTGGCTGACACGTTGCTGTGGTTTTCTCTGTGCACTCTGTTGTGGTGTCTGGAATAAGATATTCATTGATAGATGTTACTATCACATAATAAGAGAAGTAATGCTAGGGTCCAAAAAACACATTTAGTATTGAAAAGCCCTATTAATTTACTATATCTTTTTGGCATTGGCATGCATACCTTATAAGATAACTGTCACGGACGAATGTGCGACCGCAAACACTGCATTCGTAGCATTGGCCAGCAGAATGCGTACGGATGTGCAGAGCAAACTGTGACTTGGAAGTGAACGTCATGGAACAACGATCGCAGGTCAACGGCTTCTCTGCAACGTGTGACCATCTGCAAAGTCATCATGCCAGAGATTAGTATAACACCAACAATCTCAGTCATTTATTTGCAAGCCTGTATAAAATAAGTCAAATAGTAATATATTTAGTATAAAAATTATGTTGGTCATTATAATTTAAAAAATGTATTTACCTGTGGGCAGTGACGTAACTTTTGACAGCAAATCGCTTCTGGCAGATATCGCAAGCATACGGACGTTCACCTGAATGGTAATATTGAAAATGAATTTTATTATATGTACGGTTCGAGCTGTATAAAATATTAAATGATTTATTTTCAAAATGAATATTGGTATAGATATATTTATAATATATAAAAATAAGTTTTTAAAAACCAAGAAAGACGGCAATCTTTATACAAATATCTGTCTAGAAGAATAATCCAAATAATGAAACTATAATATTACAATTAATACAAACATGGATATGTTACATCTCCGACTCGCAAAAAAAAAGCCGAGATTGAAATTTATTCTTCTGAATAACCGTGTGCACAAATAACTCTGCAAAATTGTATAAAACACTGCCGTCTTTCTGGACAATACGCACATTGTGAGAATAAGTTATGAATGAAGCGAAATTATAATTTGTTGCGAGCGTGGGCATGCGTACCAGTATGAATGCGCTTGTGGACGTTGAGGGTGGACTTCTGCGCGAACCTCTTGAGGCAGAGCGCGCACTGGTAAGGCCGCTCCCCCGTGTGGGTTCGGACGTGAATCTCCAGGTACGGCTTGCAAGTGAAAGCCGCCGGACACTGGACGCATTGGTACGGCCGACCTTGCACTAAGCGATTCATTCAAATGAGTCATTCAGAATCGACAGAGAGGAACGGGTCATCGAGCATTTGTCCAGAAATACGTATCACAAATTTTCATTAAAAATATTTACTTGGATTATTCTTGAATACAATGCCCGGGTTGAGAGGGCGGCCCGATCGGCGGCGATCGGACTCAGGTGAGTGTTAAGTAGAGCAACAGAGAAAAAGAGAGGGCAGAGAGGGACGGATCGCGTACCTGTGTGCGTCCTCTTGTGGATGTTGAGGGTGGACTTCTGCGCGAAGCGCTTGAGGCAGACATCACACTGGTAAGGCCTCTCCCCGGTGTGGGTCCGGTTGTGTATCTCAAGATACTGCTTGCAGGTGAAGGCGGCCGGACACTGCAGACACTGGAAGGGCCGGCCCTGGACTGCACGCACAAAAAGATTAGCGCCCGCCACCTGCCCTCCGCTCCCCGAGGGGAGACCGAGAGCGGCTCCCCGAAAGACGGAGCTATCTCAGAGGGAAGAATGAAGAGCGACAAGAGAAAGAGGCGACGGCGAGAGGGGAGGGCGGGGGACGCGGCGTGCGGGCCTCGGGCGACACTTACTTGAATGAGTCCGTTTGTGAATGTTGAGACTGGACTTCTGGGTGAATCGCTTGAGGCACAGCTCGCACTCGTACGGCCGCTCACCGGTGTGGGTGCGGTTGTGGATCTCCAGGTACTGCTTGCAGGTGAAGGCCAAGGGGCACGAGGGGCATCGGAACGGCCTGCCCTGGACTGTGGATGACGCGCCGCACCGACACCACAACAAACGTTAGAGCGACCCATCCTCGCGAGGCCCGCCGGCCGGCGGACTATGAACGTCCGGCGGCCAGCGTGTACCTCCGCCGACGCCCTCCCGGGAATGAATGACGCCTAACGATGCCTTTCGTTGGAGCGGTCTCCAATATGCTACCTCTATTCGACCGGCACTATAAATATTAAATGCGACCAAAGAAAGGATACGTCCTGACAAAACAACTAGAATTACTAAGTTCAACAAAACAAAAATTAGCATCCGTCTTTAAAATAAAAATAAGTTCTGCAGACTTCGCATTTGCGTTATTCATTCCCTTTAGTTTTCATATGTGAGCTTAGTATGTTATTCTATATGTGTGCGTTTACCGGGCAAACGCTCGAAACTATACTTTTAAATAAAAAAAATTAAATTCAGTTCTGCCACGATTGCCTCTTTATCGTGCAAATAGAATATTATCAATATAAAAAAAAAGAAATCATAGAACATGTTCAAGAACAGCCGCGCGGAGTACCCCGATACTTGCGAAAGGTCAGAACATTGCGAGATACGGGAGATTCGGAAACAAGTATCGAAGTAACCGTGCGCACGGTCCGTATTCACACAATGGAGTGATTATATTTGCTTGGATATATTTGCAATGGACCTTTATTAATATATGGGCTACTGACCCGTATGTATTTTTTCGTGCAAATTGAGCGCGCACTTCTGCGTGAACGACTTGAGGCAGACGGTGCACTGGAAAGGTCGCTCTCCTGTAGCGGCGTCCGGAAAGCCGAAGGCGACGGCCGACGCGGGGCCGCGAGCAACCAGAGCGGATGGACAAATAACAAATAACACACCACACGTCAGTTTGCCTCACCCAATACCCATTACCCATCCCGCTACATGCTAACCTTTCACGACCGTCGCTTATGTCAATCGCCGATGGCCGCTTTTCCTGAACGCCGACTTGGAAATTGACCGACATTTTGCAAACGGAGCGTCCAGTTTGATAGCGTTAGCGTTCACTGAGAGTCGAGTGTTCAGACAAAAGAGACATCGCAACGGTGATGACACCCGCGAGCGTTGAAACAGAAATCGGAACATAGGTTGTGCTTGTTAAGACGGCGTCTTTGGCAATGATAAAGCCTAATCGAACCAGCGAAATGGCACGGAGACGGGAAGAATTATTCGTGAAACGTCCGCCCGCGGCTGTTCAAACATTACTGATTATTTGTCCATCATTGCCAAGCGTCCGAACGCTCGTACGTTTTCGGCATCTCTGTTGCGCGCTCGTGCTGAATATTGTGAATAGTTTTTGAGTATCGAAACAATAACTGTAAGCATGCCAAATAAAAAAAATCATTATGTATTTTCTTTCGATGCGTCAACACTGTCGTGTTTATTCTGGAATAGTTTAGTTGAGAAACCTTCACCTCCTGAACTAGCGGCGGTCTCGACGAGCGCCCATTCAAACGTGGCCTTTCACGATACGCTCGTAAATGATATTTTGTCAAACGATTCTGGGGCAACTCTCTCGGAAGGCGGACACGGTCACGAAGGATAAGTTTTTCTAAATCGAGAGTTCCCTCTTCTTCTCGCACTCAAAAACTATTCACATTACTGCGAGGTGCCTCAAGTAAAAGTTCAATTCCCATTTGAAGTAGATATCCCGACCGGCGATATCGAGAATGGAGAATCCACATTCAAATGAAAATGAGGGTAAGAGAGTGAGAATGGATGTTGGGACCCACCGGTGTGAATGCGTTTATGCGTGCCGAGGCTGGACTTCTGAGTGAAGCGCTTGTCGCAGACGTCGCATTGGAACGGTCGCACTTTGTTGATCAGCGAGCGCATGTGTTCTTCTATAATACACAAAACAACCCTTCTCAGATTCCGCACTACACCACTCCATACCTCAATTTGATTCGACTTTTGAACAGACCGACGGGGAAGCGTTAACAATGTTAACAGAGAGCGTACTTTAGTTAGTTGAAAGGGTGCCTACCGGTGTGAACTTTCCCGTGTCGGTTGAGGCTGGACTTCTGAGTGAACCGCATGAAACAGACGTGGCACTGGAAGGGGCGCACTTTTTCTAACAGGGCGAGACGGTGCTCCTCTATAAAGCACAGATTAACGCTATAGTACCGGCCGGATCGGCGCGTGGCAACTAATGCAATCATCACAGTCTATATGATATTTAATCTCACTAAGCAAACTGACTCGATCTAAGGGGGAGGCGGAGGGGTTATGAATACTCAAAAACTATTCAACGACGGGTGGTTACGAATCAAAATCAACCGTACTGCCTCAAAATCTTTCATCGCGCACAAGTAGGCTTTGAGTTTGAACCCACCGGTGTGTATTTTCTGGTGGCGGCCGAGGCTGGACTTCTGCGTGAATCGCACGAAGCAGATCTGGCACTGGTACGGCCGTTCCTTGGCCAGCAGCGCCCTTCGGTGCTCCTCTAAAGCAAACCGTTCAACAAACCGCAAATCAGAATAATTCACACTGATACTGATACTAAGTCTGATACTGACAGTGAATTGCCGCAGGGCAGAGCCCCGCGCAAAAATCGAAAACAACTTTTATTCAGATCAAGATCCCCGATTACATCGGACCGAGTGGCCCGCGTAGCCTATTGACTCGAATCCCAATATCATATGCAAAAAAAATTAAATGATTTGATAAAAAAAATAAAAATAAAAATGGCGACGGGGGCGTTGGCTTGAAAACCCACCGGTGTGTATTTTCTTGTGACGGCCGAGGCTGGAGCTCTGCGTGAACCTCATCTCACAGATATCGCATTGGTAGGGACGATCTTTCACCAGCAGGGCTCGGATGTGTTCATCTATAAGCCAACAAGGCCAGAACAGGGATGGAGAAAACGCAGCTCACTACCGACTGCCGCGTGTGTAGGTACTGCGCACTGCACACGCCGCACGAAAAGCACGCATCGGAATGCTTCGCGATTTTATCACTCGACACTCTTGCAACGTTCATTTTGAACCATACCATATTGAATACCACAAAATACATTCCGATGGGCGCTTTTCTTCTTTTCCCGTGACGTCCGTAACGCGTGACACCCTCAGACTGGTTATTGTATTTTGACACTTTAATTTCCACGTGACGCAATTGAAGTGTGGCAAATGAGAAATATATACGAGAAAAATGTGTTGTTTTACAGCCAAATTACTCAAAAACTATTCACATAGTATTCAAGCGAGCATGCATCTCGACTAATGAAACGAGAAGATGGCGATAACGCGAAAGCACAACCGTAGCCCATGAACATATGCCTATTGTAAAATGACAATAATTCAGCTTAGATTTATATTTCTACTATTCAATAATGGATATTAGTAAACATAGATTTTAATATAGTCAATGTCCCTGTAACATTAGATTTGTACTGTTTATCTTGAAATCTTCTCATATATTTATTTATTCACTTTTTACGCACCTGGAAGTTAAATTATTTTTCTTCTTTATTTTATCCCATCTCTCAAAAACGGTGATAATTAATTATTCACTCTTTCAGTGTTTATACGGGATGAAAATGTTGCAATTATTGAAAATTAATAAGATTGAGCAAATCATTACAAAAAATATAATTAGCACCGCAGTTTAGAGATAAATAAAAAATATCCACCTGTAATTTAAATGTATTAACTCTGAGATCTGATTTCCGTAACACACTAATTTTATATTATCATGATTGCGTATGATTGAAAATCTGGAGCCGAGTGGACAAAAAGATTAATAGGAACTTTTAATCATACATATATATCTATACTTCAAAGGTTGACTGAAACTTGTTTACAATGTAATGTAAATGAATTTGATTTGCAACATCCATAGATTTTATGTGAGTAAACTATGAATATTTGAAATTGGAAAATACCCACAAAATATCTTGATTCTGTAATACATGGATGGCATAAATAGTCGAAACTCTAGTAGATATAATACATTGTAAAAGCTATCTTCCATATGCCGATTTAATAAAAAAAATATTTGCCATACATTTTCATAAAAAAAATTGTTTTAACTTAATATCAAGAGAATAACGGAACTTAATATAAGGATCTCAACTGAAGGAGTACAGATAGAATTGTGCAAGTTCCACTTGTATTGCTCGATATACTTGAGCATCTGCACGCACTACAAAAAAAATTGAGAATAATGAAGCAAAAAGGAAAAACTAGAGATTTTCAATTGGAAACGCAATATATATAAATTAATTTGACAGAATTACACAAATGCAAATCAAAGATAACTGTACAAACAAAAACCAGCCGATCGGGCATCACACATTCAGAGGGATTATCGTAAAAAGCAAACAATAAATAATCAAATGCGTGTACCAAACATATTTAAGAGCTTTGGCACCTGCCCACCAATGTAATAATCAAAAGCATAAAAGGGTTCAAAAGATTCAAATGCCAATTCTCTTAAATACATGTACCATTAAATATAGCTGCAATGATAAAAAATGAGCCCATATAAAATTAATTTCAACAATATTTTTTCGGAAATTCCCTGAAAATCTGTTGAAAAGAGCATAAAAATAATAGGAATGGAAAGTGAAATCCATAATGTTCCTTTGTTCATATTTCATAAGTGTTCAGTGTCCAATATAATAATAATCTTGCATTGCAATAAAGAATGTTTTTCTATTAATTAAATTTTATTCTATTATTTAGGCAGACTATCAAAACTTGGCGTACTGTAAAGGTGGGATGTTTTCAGCATTATTTCAAATAAATAATTTTAAAATATTTTCAACTCCACTGTCAATTTTTTTCATTTGAAATGATGCCAATTCACCGCATAGCGATTGTAAGTATATTATTTCAATTTGTAAATCCTCCCGTATAATTGGTTTGAAGGAAATTTTATAAATATTGAAAAGGTATTCATGTTTCTATTTCAAACATTGGATAACGAAGCATAAAGAGTCTGTGACTGTGTTTACAAGCAAACTGAGATTGAAATTGCTGAATTTGAGACATGGACACTCATGAAACAAAACTTGAGATACGTTTACATTGTGATATTGTTGAAATTAATATGTCACTATCAAAAACTGTTATTACATATTTGAATACTCAATGTTCGATCACCGGTTGTAGAGATTATACCCAGCTGCTTTCTCACAGTTTTTAAGTATTATGTGTCAAATTATTATTATTCAAACACAATTTTAAACAAGGTGAATTTTATTCAAAAATTAACCTAATCAAATCTTAAAATAGGTCCACTACGTGTGACAATTTGTTTCCATTGCTTCATTCATTGTTTGTTGAATCATATTGGCAAAGAAGCTTTATGACGGCAAAATGACAGTTACAGAAAGCACGGCAATATGTAATAACATAACTTATTTACTAATCATTGTATTGTTTTATTATTTTAACACAATAAATATGCTGTTTATAGACAATCATATTTCACTCTTGCATGGTACGATCATACACCAGTGCCAATATCATATATCTGCTTAAATCATTTGCAAATACAAGTGAGCTGTGCTTTCACCCCTTTACTCCCAGAAGATTTTCCAGGTAACATTTTTAAAATTAATAACTAGTAATATTTTCTACACAAATAAAAAAGAATTAATTAAATCCTCGATAAAAATATTTTTTTAAAAGGTATATTTAATATGTTGCGCGGATTCGGCAGTAACTTGTTGGAAATTAATTTTTAACATATTTAATTAACTGATTATATTAATTAATTGGTTGCAATTTTTTTTTTATTCAGATCAATCCTTTTTAGTTCAGTACAACAGACATTTTCAAAGGAGCCAATTTATACAGTGTTTAAACTAAAACTTTTATCATACTTGTTGCAATCAGTGGAATTCTTGGCATATACCTGGTGGACCTCTGGGAGTAAAACATGGTATTTCGAAACCAAATCATAGGAAATGAGTCGAAAGATAATGGTACTTTCAAAATTTATTGTTATACTCTTAACATTTGCCTAAAGTTCAGATATGCCTTTCCACTTGTGTGATTATTTTGCTGGATGAGAGTTTTTGAATTGCTTTGAGTTGATGAAATAAAATGCAGCCTTGTCAAAAATACCTTAATCGATAGGAGTATAAATAATGGAATTATTTTTAATGCGAAAATAGTGTTTCAACAGAAGTTTTGTACTGCTCAAGAATTTTTTTTTGTTATACCTTCTCGTTCATTAATTTAATTACCATTATAATACTGTATTTATTTTAAATCTTGCAATAAATGTTACAAATATTATCTTATACAGTAAACACTATTTGAAAGAAAAGGAAATGTGAAATTTTTGTCAGGCTTGACACAGTTCTAAGAGTTTGTCAACTTAACAGACACACATCTAACTAAAATACAATATGCCTACCATCCCGCATTATCTCATTACTGATATCATAAAACAACTTTGCCAAAAATATTATTGAGCCCTGTTAAATAAATTAATCGACAATCTATCTTATATTAGGTAAAAAAAAAAGTGTAGAAGATTTAATAATATTATGTAAACCATACGAACGAATATACTTTCATCAAAATAGTTAAATTAGTAGATGACAATATACCTGATGTATTTTTCAGGTAATAGAACCAGTTCAAACACAATATAACAGAGCTACTTGAGAAAATAGATGAACGTCAAGGTTGAACACATATTATTAAAGTTCTGTAAACCTATAAAGAGAGTTGAAATATTATATTGCGTTAAAGGAACTCAATAGCGCTGTGCACATACCTGTGTGTACTCGTTTGTGGGTGTTAAGACTAGACTTCTGGGTGAATCTTTTCAAACATAATTCGCATTGGAAGGGTCTCTCTCCGGTGTGCGTACGCATGTGGACTTCTAGATATGGTTTTCGACAAAATGCCGCATCGCAAACCTAATAAAAGGGGAAAAGTATTCAGACCAAAGAACGCCTAATAATCAAACAAAATTGAAAATTTTTCCAACCAAAAACTATCTGAATGAAATAAAAATAAAGTTTATTGATTTGTAAACATACATAAAAATAGTCTCAGCATACGATTATGCATAAGTGCGGGTAATCTGGTAAGTTAAATCAATAAATATACGCATAGATTATCCGAAGCATTTAAATTATTATTTTATATAAAAACTTTAGATTTGTATATTAGAATACATATTCCACAGTTTCACTAATTGAGTAGACATTACCATCAGACGATAGTACTTGATAGATTAACAGTTAACGATAGTAGACTCATAAGTATTATTCATTAACAAATTGAAGAGAAACCATCTAAATACTAGTAATGGAATGGCTAAAAAGAAGTTGACACTCGGATGGATTTAATACGGTCACTCGAAATCGAAACTTCAACTGGTCTAATGAAAAACAGAGGCGTAAGTTTTCGTTAAGACGGAAAGAAGACACCGTCAAAAAGTCTCACCGTGCAGGCGAAGGGTTTGATTCCCGAATGCAGTTTCATGTGAACATAGTAGGAGGACGCGGAGGAAAGCATCTTGCCGCACACCTTGCACTCTTGCGGCTTGGAGCGAGGGGGGCCGCCCGGCGCCATTTCCATTTTGGTCTGCACCGTGCCCAGACCACCACCCAGCCCACACAGCCCTCCCAGACCTCCCAACCCGCCCACAGCCAGGCCCTGGGGACCACATCACATATCAGAACATTTCCCAATTTATGCACAACCCTACGGGTCATATCTACATCTTATCATTCTATCAGCAGTAGATTCAATGTTAAAGTATCGAGAGACAATTTTTCACACAGAACATTTTTTCTGCTCTGTGACTAAAACAGGTTTTAGCTGATAAAATATTAAAGTGGTCAATGGTATTGAAATATAAATGAATCGATAAATGATGTTTTTTACAATATTAATATAGTATTAATATTAATATAATATTAATTTCAATATTAATATCATATTAATATCATATTAATATCATATTAATATCATATTAATATCAATATCAATATCAATATCAATATAAATATTAATATAATAAATATGAAAGTTGAAGAACACTTGATTGATTGCATATTTAAAAACACAGCATGAAATTTTACATTACAAAATCGATCATTTATAAATTTGATTAAATAGTATACAATCGACTTCAAAATATTGTCACCGTTAGGAAAGAAGTTAATCACTGGACTTAATTTTTTTTATGATAAAATTTTTGAAGGCAAATCTACAAAAAAAGTCATACAGTTTCAGTATTGTGAATGTGGCTGGGCACGGGCAAACACCGCAAATTATATTCATTCATTCCTCAATAGCGCACACAGATAACGGCACAAAATAATTTCTAAAAGCCAACAAGATGACAATTTAATATACTATGAAATCATTTAAAATTAGGTAAAATAATAAGAGTTTGTAGAAAGGGGGAAGTAGACACGAGGCCACACCAAAATATTTAGTATAATTTCAACTTCATAATTAGTTAAATAATGTCAATAAGCAAGCTTACATGAGTCACAATGAAAAATTTACAAAAACACAGGTTGTTTTTATTTATAAAGTTATGGAAATACATTTTGATAAATTAATTTTTGAGAGGTGAAAAATAATTCCTCACTTGTGAACTTTTAACATAAACTTGCAAATGAACAAATGAATCATGGTTACAGATATGTCTATTAGTGAGTCCTTCTCATCTTGGAAATCAACAAATTAAATGTAATTAATAAATAAATCAGAGACCAAAAAAGAAACAATTCATGCACACCTGATTTTGATCCTGTCCATTTTGTCCTCGCTGCTGGTTGAGAGGTAAAGCTGACTGCTGTTGCTGCTGTTGTTGCTGTTGAATGACCAAACTTTCTTTGCTGTCTTCTTGCACTTGCTGCTGATCTTCTAGCTGCTGCTGTTCTTCTAATTGTTGCTGTTGCTGCTGCTGCTGCTGCTGTTGTTGCTGCTGTTGTTGCTGTTGTTGCTGCTGCTGTTGTTGCTGCTGATCAACTTGTTGCTGATGTTGCAGATGAGTTTGTGAGTTGATATTGATGATGGCATGATTGGAATTGTCGCTGCGCACGATGGTGGGGGGTGCAGAGTGCACGTGCGGGTGTGATGAATAGAAACTGGGAAAAACGTTAAACCTGCAAAACGAAATTCTGTCAATTTATGTATGTAAGAGTACATTTAGGCACATCAAAAAATAATCACACAAGTTGAGCATCTAGTACTATGGCAGGCAAGCCGCTGGGTAGAAAAACTGTGCCAGAAGTGTTTTGTAAGCTTAAATAAAGACACGAGGAAGATAACATACCCCATGGGTTCAGCCTTGATCTGCTGCTCGAACATGGAGATGGTGGCGAGCAAGTCGCCTGGGGGCGGCACGGGGACCCCCACTCCCCGTGCCACTCCCCCCACCCCCACTCCCCAGTGTGCCGGGAAGCTAATGGTGCCTCTGCATCAGCCGCTGCGACTGCACACTCTCACGCCACTGCCGCACACCCCACAGATACATTATGTCTCACCTCCGCGCAGATTCCCCGCCTGAGAACATAAACCTCATTTAATTTGACAGCAAGTATTAAGGTTTTTACACTTATCTTTAAAACTGTATTTTACATGAGCTGCTTCGCTCATTACAATCATTAATATAGGTGTTACTTAAGAAGAAATACTTTATAATTAATAGTAAAAATATTTTACATCACAACGATAAAATAAATGAAAATTATTAGTCAGCCAAGATAAACTTTATCATTAAAACTGAATGCCAGATCTCAAATTGAAAAGGCATCTTCAAATTTTTTGTGAATTGGATCTAGACTAGAGATAGGGAGAAAAGTTCAGTGACAAATTCATCACGAATTTGAAAAACAAAATCACAGATATATTCAGATGTTTGTTTTTTATTCCTTTTATCAATGTTGTGTATATTCCATGTTCGATTTTTTATAATTTATTAAGATTAAGCAAGAATGTTCCATTGTCAGATACTTCTTGGCAGTGAAAGAATTTGTGTAATATCAATTGATTATTGTTGGTTTTACTCAAATATTCTACAGCAGTATTTGAGATTAAGGGTGGATACGTCTAATGTCTTGATAGTTCAGTAGGACTCGAGTTACAGGAATAAACTGTGCTCAGATTTACTTGTGATACCAACTATATAATCATACATTTCTTACAAAATAGCATAGACCATAATACTTTTTCTAATATTTTTTTGTATTTACGGACAAAAAAAATACTGCACCATAATCAGTAGACATTCACACAAATCTTACTGAGTGCACAAAATTGTGCTTTTACTGATTGGCCATCAAATGCAAAATGACATACTAATTATCAAAGTAATTGAATGGACCCATAAACAAATTGTTAATATTGTTTTTTTCATGAAACTAAGCAATTGTATCAGAAATGATTTGAAAGAAGTTGTAGATAGTGCGAATTGATAATCAAAAATATTATTTTGATCACATGTGAGTGTTAGATATGGAAGATCAATTTCAAATCCTAATTTGTGGGTATCAATATACTTTTGATACTTCTGACAATACTTAATTATCCAAGCAATAGATATCAAAGTAAATTAATTATTACATACATTTGTTGTCAAAATTTTGAAATTTCCCCTTACTTAACTATTTCTTAAGAAAAAAGAGGCCTAAAAAATATTTTTAATTAATAAGTCACAATTTCTTATTTTAAACCTTATCTAGATATAAACAACACGTGATGATATAAACCCAAAGACTGAATTAGGATGTGCACTTATTAACTTATTGGTTTGAGTGCCCAAATTGTACTGTGCAATAACCAATTTACAAATCTAAAATACCAAAAATTCTAGATGATATTTTTTTTCGTTTATATTTATTTATATTTTATTTAAAAAACTCGCAATTCTTATTATGCCTGCCATTTGCTTCCTGTTACTTATATAAATTATTCCTGTTACTTGTATAAATTCCTGTTACTTAGATAGAAATACAACAGTAGAAACGCCATTGAAACTTGTACGCAAATTCAGAAATTGACAGAATAAAAGGAAAATTGAACAAAGGAATTGATGAATATCACTTTCCTGAACAGGTACACTTATAAAAAAATATATTTAATATTTCATGAGCTGTCAAAATTTGGTTTAATAAAATAATTTAAGTTGTACCTACAAGTTTACTATAAATACAAAAGGCTACATAGCATTGATACGGCAAGCGCCAGTATATTTCAGAGAAAAGATTAAATCATAAGCACTTTAGTAAAAGAGTGCGGATGACAAAGCATTGAATCAAGTGACACTTGAAAGTGAGAGAAAGTGCGATTTACGAATACATAGGTACCTATGTACTTGCAAACTAATAATGATCATTTTATATTTTACACAACGAAAAAATCTTCCAATGTATCGAAAAGCGAACCAAAAACTGTCAAAAGTTTAATATTTATAACATAAGAGTATTGTGTCATTATTTATATGACACGATTAATTACTGAATATCCGAGAAAGGTAAAATGGTCAGCCATTCAGCATTTTACCACCCAGCCTCCCCCAGCCATCAATAAAATGGCCAATCCGATTATTGAATTTTTTATACCGCTATTTTAGCCGACCCGTCAAATGAAGAAATAACCATACTCAAACGATACATTTTGAATACATACAAAACCAAAACAAATAATTACAAAAGTTTAATAACAACTTTCTCGCCAAAAGTTATGTCATATTGCCAAAAATGTGATTGATGTCTATAGGAAGTGTCGATTCAAAACATACCATAATTTTAATATGATCCACTTACATTTCTTTTTAACAAGATGGTATTTTTTTAGAAACAATATGAAAGGTGGGAGGCATAATTTTATAATCGTAATTTAACTGATTTGTCACTACACCCCACTCATTTTTTCGCAAACTACGGGAGGGATGCAATGCTAGACTTATATTTATATACACGCTCAAGACAATTAAAAACCCATAAATCACAGAATTAGGTACTCACATTTGTAAAAATATTGCTTATTATTAATTCTAGTTTTCTGACACTGTTAAATGTACTAGTTTTTAACTAATATAAAAAATACCATTAGAATATGTTTTTCTCGGACACTAATATAAAATGGCTGCTATATAACAGATTTGCGCAATGGTTTCTGCGCATACAAGCCATGAACGCTTTGGACCAGTAAACGCACCAATAAAAAAAATGGCGGGAACTTTGATTTTATAGGTATAAATAAACTATTTTCGCAATGAAATAACCGCTAATGGATTGATAATAAGAGCGAAAAATATCTTTGTTTATAATTCAAAGTGGACAGTTACAAGTATCTATAAATATTAACATCGATAGTCTGCCTAATAGTAAATGAAATTAACCTATTTATGTATTAAATGTATTTTAGTAATCATAGTACCTAAGTATGTATGTATTATTATTAGAACAACATTCGTTCAACAAATCACCTATGTTTCGAGGCTGTCAATTTTATGCGGGAAAAATATGTTATACATATACCTAGCTGTCAGTGCCGTAATTATAAGGCTATCCTGCAAAATGACCTGTGGATCATTCGTGATACGGAGTAAATATATTTTATATCTTATACGTATATTATTATAGTAAACACGTAGTGTTGTAAACAAACTGTGATAGGAGGATTTGCAATGCTTCTGAGGACTCGCTCCTTAATTATACAAATCTTTATCACGTGTTCTCCCACATCGCCGCTGTATCTTCGAAATTTGAAGTTGCCTTTATACCACAGGCTCTCAACTATTTTTATTAGCGAGAACTGGCATGGCTTTCGTGTAAATGGAAATTGCATTATACACTTAGATAGTGAAAGCTATTACAACTAATTGATAATAAGTTTGGACAAACTGTATGAGTATGTTTTAGCTATTTCTATCCACTATCACATTAATTATAAACAGGACATAAATTCGAAAATATTCATATGGCTGAGTCAGTGGCTAATAGAGTTTAAAATACGGGTCCATAGCCAAGGTCGATCTCGATTGCAATTGCTAAGTTTGTAAATAAAAATAAAAAATATTCACAAATACGATTTTTTTAATTATACATACCCACTGAGAGTTTTTTTAAGAAGTCTATCCCCACGCAAAACAAGTAAAACGACCATCCCAATCTAAAAAAAAGACACTTGGTTGAAAGCAATGGTTTCCAAACATAACCCCCCATTTAAAAAAAAGTCTTGGCCCATCCATCATTTATTTAAATTGTAAAAATGGTTTATGTTCTTTCCAGAAAACTTGTTATAATACCGTAAAACGGGGTAAATAGAGACACTTTTTACCCTTCACGGCTATGTAAATATATATCTGCGCCACATAATTCAAATGTGAATGGATTGAAACGTGTTTTTATGGTCCTACTACACATTCATGATAATATTTTTCAAATATTCACTATCGTTATTAAGACAGTCAATTTTGTTCGATGTCTCTATTCACATTGAATTGGGGTGAATAGTGATGAGAGAGGGCGAATAGAGACTTTTCAGGTGAACAGAGATAAAACAAAAGATTCTAATGATTGGAATATATAAACCTTTATTCTATATGTCTCTATTCACCCCGTTGTACGGTACTTACTAACTAAAAAAACCTGGCTTAGTTAAATTTTCGTGCAATAAAAGAGAAGTTTATATAGAGTCAAAAAGTACGGATGCACAGCCTCGAACTTAAACACGTTTGTTTCAATTTTTGGCCAATCATTTAGTTTTCATTCGAGAGAGTATTATAGCCAGGGCTTTTTTTGAAATAAAATGTGCCGGAACTCACTTCATGACAAGCTTTTTACTTAATACATATATTTATATTCAAATATCATTTAAGTAAAACTTTGTCTAATTGATTTTGAAATCTGTGAAAAAAGGGTACCGGAACGCCGTTCCACCGCTTTAAATGGAAAAGGCCCTGATTATAGTCACTGTAAATAATTATATATAAATAGTAAAAAAATACATTGGTTACTTAGTAAAGTTATGCTACAGTTCATTCCTTGTTTTTATTCACCCCGTTTTACGGTACCTATCTACCTCCTTGAAATAAAAATCATTTTCGATTAAAGTGGATTTTTATGATTGACAAGCACTGGTACGTTACGCATGTATAACACCGACGATGATAACAAACAAATTTGGACTATTCGGTAGTATTATTGATATTATTATATTGTGTAATAAAAAGACTGTACAGTAAATAAATAATTGAATTTAAAGAGAATCAAAAATAATTTTTCATCCGAACCAGTGACATATATATATGTCGAATCACTATGTCATTACTTAGATTGTTTATAAAATATAACCTGTACTATCCATCTGGTATCCATGGACACCAGCTGTAAACATGATTAAACAACATTATTATTTTCTTAGTAACATTGCTCACGCATTATTTTTTCTCAGAGGTAATTTTTGCCTCACAAATGAAATACTTTCAGAAATATTTTTGACAGCATTACGCTAAATAATCTTATTAAATGGATTCCTTCGTCATAAATGACTTCTTTCTCACAAATGATTTTAAGAAATTGAGAATTCAAGAAAAAGTTTTGAGTGGAGCAAGTGATTCTGCAATACGTCGTATAAATTGTAATACGATTGATGATTGGGTTAAAGAATCAGACAATAACAGGTAGCGATTAATTTTATTTCTTATTTGTGATTACTACCTATAAACATTGAATACGAAAAATTGATTGATTTAATAAATCAATACAGGCTGAGATGGGTATTAGCAGTCTCACACAATTTACTTCATTGTCAATGGTGCTTTATCTTCTAATATGTATTTAGAATTCCAGCATTGGTCTTTCATCACTGTCTTTACTGAATAAAAAATTCATCGGATTTTCCATTCTGTTTTTATTATAATTATGGAAACAAGGTTTATTATCAAACATGGCCAAGTCATTTCCGATTTTCACTGACAACCAATCATATTGTAGCATTTGAATCAGCTGACTGAACATCGATAAGTTTAGTATTTTATATGGAAATCTTGCTTGCTGATTGTTGTTAACATATTGGATGCTGAGAACACGCCTATCGTACGCTAGTTTACTATTTGCTATTGCGTACTAAAACACAGGTCTAGCATTGAATTTAAATAATTGAAGTTTATTGCTTTTGTTATTCATATGTACGGAATATGGCTAATTAGCGTTTAAATTAAACGAAATATTATTCATGTATTTTTTAGGATGCAATATCATTTGGTTGTCACTCAACAATATGAAGATCTGAAATTTTCTCTAAGTAAGCTTAACGAAAATGTAAAATCAGAAGAGAAAATTAAAAATCTTGGTGAGTGTACAGCACAATTGAATTTAAATATGTATTACAATAAAAAAAAAGGAATTTTGGTGTTTCTAATATAAAATTAAAATGTGTAATAAGTAGTGACACTTGTTTCTCCTCATTGAAAAACATTTTCAGACTTGATGCATCTCAAAAAGACAAAATACGTTCATATTTTTAAACTAGTGATCGGAATTTAAGGGTGACATAAACCATAGATGTAAAACTATGCATAGAAAATGTAAAATTATACTTTCACATGATAACAAACAAAGCATATTTCGTATTCAGTAATCATACATAGTGATTAATCACTGAAATACAAAATGACATCTTGATTTAAATAAACCTACAATCTTTCAAACGCCCCTCCGAATATTTATCTCATTATCTTAAAATATATTCTTTAGTTAAATAATTAATTGTGATTTGTAATGATTTCAGATGTTGATTATTTTAAGCAACACATTCTTGATATAGAGAGGATGCTTTTCGATTTAAAAACCCTTATCAAAAATGAAATGAACCTGCTACAAAAAAACGAAATATGTTTGAATCAAGAAGTATGTCATCATGCTTTCAAATTACCATACACTACCTCTTAACTTTATACAAAACTAAACTTACTATTTCCCAGTGTTGCTTTAATATTGTTAAGAAAATTATCTACATAATTTTTTTAAATTAAATTTGTCTATTTGGATTTTATGGTAATATTTTTGCTTATTTAGATATGAAAATAATATATATATTAAATTACCAGTGAAACTATCGATTCTACGTTTTTCAAGGGACGGTATAAAACAAACGTTAAATGCGGGAAAGGTTTATATATGAACTAAATTCCGGGACTATAGAAAATGAACGCACCACGCGGGAAAAAGTATAATGCGAGAACGTAAGATCGGGGTTCCACTGTACTATTATAAAATGGGAAATGAAGCGCTCTTGGGTATTCTTACTTCTCGTGGTAAAATGTTCCAGTCCCATGGAGGATATTTTCAAGCATTTATATTTCAATAGCTTTGTGTCCAATGTTATCGGTGTCTGCTATTCTTTCATTCCTGTCCAAGTAACTTCTTTTCGATCATAATAAGAGAACTGAAGTTCGCTTTCCCAGCACCATCCTTTTCTACCTTTACTGATCTCCAAAAAAAGAGGATGATTGACTTCGTTTTTTGAGATGCACCGTAGTGATATTATTATTAAACATTGGTAGCAGATATGATAAAACTAAGAACCTGACTGTCAACTAAAAAAAATACAGTAACTCTTATGACCCTATTATGGGATAATTATGTAATAATGGAATGGACAATATTAATATCTCATAAAAATATGTACATATATGAAGCCCACGTGCATTTGCAAATCTTTGAACATATTTTTTTCACATTACATATAATTTGTTTATATAATTCTTCTTGGTGACTTTCTGTACAACTTTAAATTTGTGAAAATATTTTCAACTTACAGATTGCTAGCTTGCACCTATTTAGTAACAAAACTACAATAGCAAAGCCAACTATGCACCGAAAATCCATAAAAAATGCAATAAATAATGATACAGAAAATAAAGTAAGTTTATGCTTCATATATTTATAAAATGTACATGTATTATAATTTTAAAATAAATCTACATTGATATTATGAAAAATATTATGGCTTCAAACCATAAGCTTTGCCACACAAAATTTTCTTATTTTTTAAATGATTTTAATACAAGCTTTTACTTTTTAGTATTCCACAAATAAAATGATTATTGAACTAACCATCGAATCTTCAGTGGGGTTCATTATTATTGATAAGTGAATTTGAATAAATAAATAATATTCTTTAATAATTTCTCACTTAAAAGAAGTAATTAACCATTGAAATCTATTTCTTTTTAGAGTACACAACGCTTTCAGGATTTTTTGTATGAAACAGGAGGCCATTGTGGTGGATGGGGAGTTGAAGAACATAATATTTTTATGAAATGTTGGCAAAATTGTCAAACACAAAAAGCAATTTACAGTCAGAACAATGATGGTCTTGGGTTATTAAAAAAGAATCTTGTTAATAACGTGAACAGGTTTTTGCCAGGTACTGTAAATTAAACTGGTTGGTTAATTAATTTTTACTCCCATTCTGCCTATGGATATATATTTTAGTTGTCTTTTCCCTATCTACAATAATATAAAACATAACTCCATAAATGTACATTTGATGGTATATTATTAAACTAATATACCATTGAACAACCATATCCGCCATGGATTGATTAAATTAAATCATTCAGTAAAAGAGTAAAGATTGATCACAAGGACGAATTAGATCATTAATTCTCAATGGTGTACTAAAAAATTCGTGGCATCGGTAGGTGACTGAAAAGAGGTGAATGGGAACTTTTTTTTAAAACAATGATACTCTCTTGTGTAACAAAAGTGATAAAATGGAATAGTTAATTTTGTCATATTTATGTTATGTTAAATTTGATGAAAATACAAATAAACTTCATTTTCACATTTCAAAACTTCTGTTGGAACGTATTGCATCAGTTCATTCAAGGCCTTATAAGATACCAACTATTTAAAACCGAGCAAATACTTTGTTTATTTTTTGTTTACCCTTTGAAGCCTTTGGACAATCCTCTACATTACCATAAACAAAAACTTTACAGTTTTAGTGTAGTATTTTTGATTCTTAAATTAATTTACAATGTTTCATGTCTGACTGACTAGTCAAAAGTTAGATTTAAGCTTCGAAAGGCTGCAGTTTGAGGTCCGAGGTTTGGGAAACACTGAAACAAAGTATCCCAATATTTTATGATATCACTCAACCATTTTATATACTGAGTATTTAATTAATGATTATAGACCTCTCAGCTGACAACATCATAAGTCACTATAATTGGTTAATTGAATACAATCACTTGAAAGAATTGCAAGTCAAAGAGATCGCTTCTTGGAAAACCCTACGTGAACTAAATAAATATGAAAAAAAGTTGTGCAGTGAAAATCTAAGCTACAACAATTCAAATAAAAGTTTGGAAAACGGGAAACATGATAATCTTAAGGAAATATTGAAAAAGGATATGGAATACTGGAAGATGACTAAACGTGAAGAAAGTAAAGTTCAGCATGAAATGAGGGTACCGTTTATTATTGCTGTTGATGTTTTGCTATTTATTATTTTTTTGTTATCACATGAAACTTAATGATATTAAAACTTATAGGCAGAGACACTCATGATCAAAAAAGCGTCTTCACATGGCAAAGAAAAAGGTAGAAGAGAACGTGAGTTGGTTTCAAAATGGGCAACTTCAAAGAAATGTGAAATTGATTTCAAACAGCTAGAGAAAGAAACGGCATTGTTGAAAGAAAGAGAAAAACTTTCCACACAGGCAAACAAAATGATTAAACAGTTTAGGTAAGTATGTAATGATTTAAATTGTCATATTTTATTGATTTCACATAGGGTTCATAAATTAACTATGAATTGCTGACCATCATGCAGTGTTATATCTTACTTCTACTGGCTACGTGTGATAATTATTTCTGAGAATAGTTTATTTTTCAAAGTAGTCAAAGTGTAATCAATTTAAAAAAATCTTTTTACTGTTATAAACTTAATTCAACAATTTAAAATCCTTTCAGGTTGCGAGATAATTTGCTTATGAATAACCGCATAACTCATATCAATACAATACGTACTAAGAGAATACAAGAAAATCATCCAAATGTGATAAAGAATAAAATAAATCAAAAAAAGGTTTTCCGCTGTCAACAGTACAGTGAGCCAACAGAACAGTGGTGTCGTAGAATAGCTAAATCTGTAGCAACATTCAACAATACTTTATCGAATCCATCAGCGAATGGAGTTGAAAATATTCCAAAATTGTGAGCAAATCAATCCTTTATTTTAATATTTTCAGTAAATTATAATAAATCATGTATTTTGATATATGTAATATTAATTTGATATTTTAGGGGTGTTCCGATATGGAGGGAAGGTATTGCCATAAGATGAAGACAATGTTGAGAGGCAAAAATGAGTATATTGACGGGTTTTACCTATTAGAAGTAACTATTTTGGGATATAAATTATTCAACTAATATGCAACTATATCATAAGTATGTACCTAAGTAACCATAAGTGCATTAAGAATGTTTTCTCGATTCCAAAAGACTGATATAAATATGAAAATAATGAAACATTTGTGTATTTATCGTAATGATCACAACTAAAATATTTATCAATGAAATTTTGAAGATACATGATAACTTCAATATTGATGAACATAATAGATAATTAAAACACATTTAAACAATTAATATCGTTTTTATTGTATCTCTTTCTAACAATTATTTTTTTTTACATTGTCAACAAGGCCCAGCGTCAGTGCTAGAATCAAACACGAGACAAGTATAGGTACAATTTGCAAAATAACTAATGAAACAATTATTCTTGAACTACAACTAGCGAAAAAGGAAAATATTTTAACATGGTTAATTTATGAAAACTTTAACAGCCATAAAAGCACTTATTTACAATTCAAAACAGTTTCTGAATATGTATGATGAAATCATAAATGTGGAATGTTAGAATGACGTGAAACTACAGAATTCCTCATATTTACAGTAGGCCATACATATTTGCTTTGAAAATTTTATTATATACATGATTGTTGAAGTAAATATAATACATTAGAAGGCAGAGGTCGGGAACACGATTGAAATTATATTTTATGACATGCCATTACAATAACTTAGAATATAGTAATACTCCATAAATATTTTCAATATCATAGTACGAATTGTAAGATGTACATTTGCTTCTTGGTAATAAATGAGCACAATTATTGTATTTTTTGTTGAAGCTGAATCCGAAATTATTTAACACTTATGCTAAAACCCTTAAGCTTTTGTGCCGACTGCGCTTCCTCCGGACGGCTTTCCAGTTTGTTCTTTTTCCAATTGCTTGCCAAGGTATTCCCTAAAATTAGATTCAAGTTAATACAAGTTTTATGAGAAAATATAAACATATCTTCAGTATATCATGGATAAGTCTTAGCATACCAGTTGTGTACCATCAGTTTTTGTACAGCCAGCAGAGCTTCATAGCGAACATTAGGGTCTTCATGTCCAAGAAGTTGCATCACAAGTTGTTTTCCTCCCAGTTGTTCAATCACACTGGAATTTATGTTTAAGTCATTAATAAAATTATAATGAAAAATATACTATCATAACAATATTATTTGCTATGCTTTTTTTGTTGTTAAATCAATCTGGGATGTATATTACTGATAATTCTCCTTATAAATAAAGTCTTGAAAAATTGAAATTCCATCAAGCACCTTAAGTCGAAATCCTAATAATCCTAAATAATTCTTTATTCAAAAAATATAACACATTGTGGGCATTATAAATAGATGATCTGCCCTGATCATTATAAAATATTTGGAATTTAAAAAAAATTGTGGTTTATTTAATTTAATAGGTAGGTGTGTGTAGTATCCTGTACAGGTATGTGAACGGTCATAATGCTCAAATGGTTAAGTGTAAGAAAAATCTAAATTATAACTTTTAAATGATAAAAAGTTGAATGAGATACTCTTTTTTATCTATTTACTCAGTCGAAGAAAATTGATAGTATTAAATAAGATAAGAAAGGTCGGGATATTTTAGCATTCACTAAGCAGAGTAAAATATGTTTATTTGGACTGGTGCCTTTCTGCATAACTGCACTCAATTGATTATATTTTAACTGTTTCTGAACTTACTGTTTTCCACGTGGATAATGTCTCACATATTCACCAATATCAAAGGAGGCAACTGAAAGAACGAGAGCGTCGCGGGATGTTTCCAGAAGGTGAATCAAGATACGCAGCAATTCATAATTTTTTTCGTTCAGGCGCTCAGCATTTTCCCGCCAGAACTTAGCTGACTTATGAACTGGTGACCATTCCAGCCTAGAATAATGAGACATCATTTAATAAGCTCGTACTTTTTAAACGAGTAATGTGTGTAATTGATTTGAGAATTAATTATACTTATTAAGAACAATAATTATTCATCCTTGCAACGGGACAGCACTTTGGGTTGTAGTGTTGTCATGTGGAATTTTTCGCCTGTATTTTATTCTAATTATGTCACCATTTGTGACATGTGTTTTGCTTTGAGAAGCATTTTTTGGTTTCAAAAATATTTACCTGGCACTCTTAATTTCAGTTGAATACTCATCAAATGAGCTCAAATCTTGCACAGATGCCTGCAGTCTTTCATTTAAGAACTCAACGTCTGCCATGATATCTTCGTCCTCAGATCTTTTCTGTTCAAGGATGGAAAGCTGCTTCAACACCTTGCACTGAACCATAGCAATGCAATGCTCCTTAGCCACCTGGTGAAAAGAAAAAAATAATTGATACACTAAATAAACAATGACACAAATGTAGTTCCGAGATTTAAATTTTAATTCCATACTTGATTGTCTTCAGGTTTCTCAATAAGATTGCGGAAAACGGCAAGCACGATTCTGGTCACCTTCTCTTTAGCCGAGTCGCTGAGGATATCTGCTAAGATGGGAATGACATTGAATTTGTTCATCTTTTCAGCCAACAGAGGGTTGAAGGTTAACACCCACAAGCAAAATACAAGTTGATATTGTACCTAAAAAGAAAGATTATAATTACAGTAATGAATTTACTAAAAGATCTTCTATACGTTACAATGAATTATATAATTTAGATAGTGTTACACTTGGAAGATAACTGATGTATTGAAAATATATTCTTATTAAATGTGTTCGCTCTAACATACTCAAAAGTAATGAGTGAATGATTGAATGGTCAAAACATTTAAATATTATATCCAATATCATTTCTTTGATAACATTTTTTGAAGAAGAATAATTGTGCATCTAATGTTATCTCTTCAATGAAAATCTTATTACCGGCCTCGACTACTTTGGCTTATTATGCTTTTTTTCTGTCTCTTGCGTGTCTGGCTATGTATGAAAAATTCCTAATAAACAAATCATAAAAAAATGCAATTACTTGGAAGTTGACTCCGGAAGACAAAATGGTGAGCAGTGTAGAAATTCCATCAACCGAGAGAAAGGCGAAACGATAATCATCAATCCTCAGCATCATTTGAAGACAGCGAGCAACAGACTGAATGTACTCATTACTCTGTGAATATTAATCCAAAACATTAGATTTCAAATACAGATTGATAAAAATGGTACATTTTTCTGAATAAGTGGATTATACTGATTACCCAATAAGATGATTTTTAATGCTCATTATTGAAAGAATGCAAAAATCTTAAAATTGAAAAATACGCCAGCACCCATGGCCAGTTATTTATTATCAAACAATAAATTTTAATTAAATCGATATTCAGACCCAGTCGACTGTGAGCTAATTTGATATTGTGTTAGCAAAGTTACGTCTGTGACTAATGTAAAATTCATATCTTATATACATAAAAAATAGCAATGGGATATAAAAATTATATATTTTTGATTTCATTTTTCAGTGAAATTAAATAAAAAAAATTCATTAAAAATTAAACCATATCTGGGATGATGAAACCAAAAACAAGCAAATTTATAAAAAAAAACCAAGAACTGTAACAATATAAAAAAATATCTTTAATTAACACTTTTTTAAACAGCCTTTTAATTACTTTGATAATTAGCATGTAACTATTAACATGTATATGTTAAAAATATTGCAGTTAAAGTTAAAATATTTTAATAATTACAGAACTTGGTTTCTCAAATCTACTAACAATAATATTGATAAACTGCCATTTTGATATTTCCTTAAAAAATCATAAACACAAAATTCATGCTCTCAAACCATGCAATAGGTTTAGAAATTGTGAAGAGAAATAAACATTCCGGTGACGACTTGGGTGAGAAGAAAATTCTCCCACATTGAACCATATACAATTTATGATAGTGACTGAGGGTGCTTGATGGCATTTCAATATCAACTTTGAATTATTCAAATTTTGCATGCTTCCATAAATATTTTTCACTGAAGACCTAGGATTCGCCCTGCATCTTCAGACATTCAAGTGATTATAAACAAACTGT
Organism: Himalopsyche kuldschensis; assembly: GCA_028554975.1. NCBI lineage: Eukaryota > Metazoa > Arthropoda > Insecta > Trichoptera > Rhyacophilidae > Himalopsyche > Himalopsyche kuldschensis. The sequence goes on from JAHFWI010000003.1 coordinate 22,584,793, forward strand.
TTACTGGCTGTCAGTTCGAGTACACCCATGCACTTGAACTTCAAATTTGACATTGAATATATACATACTAAATTGATTCATTAAATGACTTTCACATCTTCAATCATAATATAAGGAACATATTTACACTATCCACTATGAAGTATTCTAACTATTATGTTGCAATCCTTAAGCAATTTGTTATATTCACCAAAGTTTAAATTATCTATAACAATGATTATACAGTAGAAAATGTTTTAAATTTCATTATCACTTCATAAAAATAAACTTCAATGAAGATAACATCTTGCAAGATTGCTTTAATGGTATTAAAATTTACCGACCGATATTTCAGCAGAAAAAACTTTAAGCTCATCGATAGCTGCAGAAACCTCCGTGTACGACTCGTGAATTGTTTTAATCCCTTTATCGGTGCCGCTGCTCAATTGCCGCATTGTTTCAGCATTTTTTTTGTCTGCGGCCAGTTGGTCCGCCTTCAAATAATATCAAAAAATATGGGAAAATCCAACATGTGGAATACAGAAGAATCAAGCGACAGATGACTAGAAATATTAGTTTCTTGCGACGGATTATGCAATGTGCGGTAGCAGTGTTAATACACTCTGAAGACGAAACCACATTTAATTATCTTGCATATTGCACAAATTCCATGAAAGGTGTGATATTGAAGGCGTCAACAGGAACACTTTTACAATTGTTAGTCACAAAAAAGTAGGATTAGTAAAAGAAAAAGATCGATCAGTAATATGACCAATCATCAAGACTTCGTGAAGTTAGTAACACACTGAGAACGGCAGAAAATGTCATTGGAAAACCAAAAAACCAAAGTGAGTTTTTTTCTTCTAAGGTTTGTTAGATATGAAAGCAATATTTGTTGATTATTTAAGGATGTACAAAGCGACATAATGCAATGATACACTGAAAATATACAGGGTACAAGAATCAATGTTGAATGAAACAGTCTAATGTCCAGCCATTAAATGAGGATATTTGGCTGGATTATGTACTTTTTTGAAAGCTTATTCATTTCAGACAATATAAGGAATATTGAATTTGTTAGTTACATACAACTAATAAACAGCATGGCAAGATTATTGGAAAGCGATGTGTTATATAACTAAGATATTTCTATATAACGAAGACTGGAATAATGGGCTTAGCCAGTTATCAATCCTAAGTAGGAAAGCAATTTGATTTAAAAAATAAAATTTACACTAGAAATCCGTTTTTTTTTAAACTAAATGAAACAAATTGATTTAGTAATTTATTCAGATATTTTTTTAAAAGATTAACCTTTACCAGTGGTTGTGTACAAAACTGCCATTTGAGTAGTTCAGTGCCCGGCAGTTTCATACAAGTGAATATGGCACATTCCGGAGACGATTACACTGATTAGTAATACTATTCAAAATATGAATATTAGATAACGTTAATGACTTTAAGATAAAAAAAGAATTATTAAATATTTTTGCCAGAATTTTTATATTTCAAAGTTGACTGTTGGGCATTTTGTTTATAAGATAACTACCGACCATAGTTTCAAATTTATACTTTTTAGAATGAATCTTCTGTCATTATAGTTGTTGAATAGATTTTTTAGCAAGAATAATATAATATTGAAAAAAATTAAAATATATTTTTATTGAAGTTAAAAAACTACATTGGAAACTTTATCCAATATTTTTATTTGAGACTGCTATTTATTTTACCTAAAAAAGTTAATCAGTTTTTGAGATATAGGTATTTTTATGACAGCTCATGATCGTGCAAAAATTAGCTACACCTATTGTGGGCAGGGCACAGGTTAAAAGCATTATGGAGGTGCTTAGAATTTCAATGATTGCTTTCTACGATAAATAAAAAAATTACATTCATTATCATCACTATCCTATCATACTGTTTATCTATATTAAAGCGATATTTTTATGAAAGCTATGTTATAAATTACTTTTTACATAATAACATTTGAGTTGATTCAGAATCATCAAAAATGATTGACATGTAAAATTCGAATAAAATTTTATTCCATTTGCGTTAATATAGATATGCAATTTGATAGTAGTTAAGCAATCAATATCCAACTATACCATACCGATGTAAATATATTTTTCTTTTTCAAGACAGTATACTTAATATATATATTATCAGGGCCAATTTTAGAAATATGCTTTAATATGAAATTATTATAGAATTTTGGTGACAAGGAAAACAATCAAGGTCTACATGAATGAACCATTTAAATTAAAATTTTGAGTTATAAACTAATGGGTGAAAAGGTCATGCAAAAATTAAGCACAATGATTTTGGTTCGAATAGGGGTGAAATAATTTGTAAAATTAATGGAGTTTCTGGTACTTTAAGGAATATTTTTGAATGCCTGCGTCAATCTTACATTCAGCTTTAACTGATCCTTGAGCCAAGTGAGATAGAAGTGGAGATCACTTTTCTCCATAAGGTCGTGAGACCAGCAAGCGATCTTTGCGATGATACGAGATGTCATATTCATGATGAATCCATCTTGACGATTAAGCAAATTTAAAAATGGACCCCAAAGAGAATCCCTCTTGCGCAAGGAGTGCTCGCGGAATATTTCCACACGGCTCTTGTCCTCCTGAAAAAATTAACAAGATTAAAAATAATAGAAGGAATTCAAATAATCATAATTAGGATATTTCTAATGTTCACATTCTTTATCAACAGCCTTCTATCCTACTATATAAGACTAAGCATAGGTAGAACAAATAAATTACTACTAGTTCTTTGCTGGCAATATTCTTTTATCCTTAACCTATCCAAAGAGAGGTTGAAAGACTGAATCTAAGTCAATTTCATAAAAAAAGAATCCATTGAGATATTTCATTAGGTTTCTATACACTTTCATATTATGAACAGACTTCGTATGAATTAATCAAATACCAGTCCACTTAAATTAAAGTTGTTTTGATTTTGATGTATAATGCAAAGTATAAGAGATTTCTATCTTCGTTTATGTAGCAGTCTCCTCCACACCACACCTTCCTATGCCAATCACTAGCGCTCGTAAGTCTTGTGGCACTCCATTTATCTAGCAAAGTTGCGGTCTTCGTTCAGAAAATGTACAGCGTATTGGTGGCTTTTTTTGCAACACTTTTTCTTTAGCTTCTGAGAGTCCTGAGAGCCAAGTGTCCATGTCTCTGACCCATACGCCAGAATTGGTTTTATGGGGAGTTTTGTAAAGGCAAGTTCTTTGATAGGCAGTTCATAGAAGTCACAAAATTTTTAATACCAAGCAATTGAGCATATGGAAATTTACAACCAAAAATACTTCACTATGATGGTGTTGTAAAAAAAAATGTATTTTATAATGTCCACGCCCTTGATTGTGGTAATAAGATTTTCATCATAATTACCTGCAGCATGTCATCAATCATAATCAAAATGTATTGGATGGTTTGATCCTTGCTGACATGCCCAAGCAGGTTCAAAAATGTTTTGGCACATTGTGCACGGTGTTCTGTCAATAGAGCTTCTTTATTCTTCCCTTCGGAGCTATCAAAGGCCACGACAAAATTGTAGTCCTCTTGTGTTATCATTTGAGATCTATAATAAAGATTGCACATCTTATATCAAGTTTTATATCACGAGACCTATCCAAAACGAATCATGCAAGAAAAAGCAGAGCAGTTGTAATAAAATATGAATGATCTTCATTTAAGAAATTTTCAATCAATCCCGATAATATAAACACTAATTAATAAGAATTGATATGCAAGAACTATGGAAGTAACTAAAATTGTGATCATTCTTACTGTAAATATGATTGCCAATTGACTTTCTGCTGACGGATATCCGAAGCCTGTTGTTGAAGAACGCTCGTAGCAGCGATCATATCTAAAAAGGTACAGAATATTACACATTACAAATCGATTGTATTTTCTGGTCAAATCTACTGTAGTAAAATATTTCATGGATTGAATAGCAGTCTCTCGTGACAGGGGGCTGGGCAGATATAATAAATAACTTGCCAATTTTCTCATCCGGTAACGATGGAATAATGTTCTTGAGACTAGTATCATGTGTATTAGCCATATTGTTGCGTTGTGGTTTGAAGCAAATAAGAAAATACGAACACAACTAGATGCCCGAAATTAAATCTTAAAATTCACAATACTGTGTCGTCGAACTCAGCTGAGTTTCAAGTCTTGTGACCAACCATCATGAAGACAGTAGATATCAAAAACTATATATAACTCTTTCTTACGCGTGCAAAAGTCCTCCTTAAAAAAGAGACAAAAGTTTATTGATCAATAGACTCTCGACAGAGAGACAACTGAATAAAAAGTGGCTTAAAAATATGTAGTTTGAAAAAAGTTTTCAGTGATTTGGTTATCTAAATTAGCATCTTACGAAAGCATCCTTGTGACCATTTAAAATAATTTGATTTCAATATCGTCTATAAAATGTCTACAAGTTAAGCTTTCATGCCCTGCTATGATTACTCAAATTACCGGCACGAAATAAAGCTTCGTCAACAGTATTTTTACACCCAAAACGAATAAATTTCAATGCCCTTGTAGAAAAATAGTCAATGTAGTACAATGACATTCAACGAAATTAATCCCATGGGTTATAATAGTGCAATATTATTAGCAGTTCCATTTTTGCTATTTTATTCTTATTTAAAATATTTTCAAATTGTAGGGTTAAAATTTACTTAATAGTTGAGACTATATTGAAAACACAATATTATGATGGCAGGCCCGCAAGATATTCGTTGTGATTTATTTTTACATATTTGTCTTTATCTATGATAATTCTATGACTTTGGCTTTGAATTATTTCATTTGACAGATGTATAAACTTCATCACAGATCATTAGTATCATAATATACTATCGTATCTATTTGACAGATACATTGTTACCCTTGACCAGAATTCTTAATTATTGCAATAGCAGTTAACTTAATAATACAACTAAATTTGTATGGGATTCTCCGGGGTGTTTTTTTAGACAAATGTAAATACACTATAGTCTTCAAAAGATTAAAACATGGAATTGAGAGAACCTAAACGAAAAAGAAATTGCAATTTCGATCTGCAGCAAACATTTCCAATATTTATTGAATCTGAAATAGGGATACCGTTAGAAAATTGGGTACCAATTATCTGTACAGGTATATTCAATGGATATAGTGTCGCAGTGAAAACTGTGGCCGAAATGTGTGCACTTTTTAATATGGGGAACTTTGGAAAAGGTTCTAACTCAAGATCCAGGCCTTACACTATGAGAAGCAATCCAAAAATTCCTCCGTTTATCAGAAAAAGGCAATTTGCTCAGCGCAAGAAATTTACAGCCAGAATAATAAATGGAAAAAATAAATCTGATCATAATTTGAAGGATCCTATGATTATCAATCTTCAAAATGAAATTAATAAACTGAATACAGCTCTTAAAGGAGTAACTGAAACAGCTTTATTAAATATTAATGATACTTGTGAATTACAAAAAGAAAAAACAAGTGTTATTAACATACTTTCCAGTGATGAAGAAAATATTCGATTGGAACCCACTTCCATTGAAAGCAAATCTTCGCAATCAAAGGATTCTAAAACTGTAAAGACTATAAATTGCATTGAAGCTAAAAGTGGGAAGACCTTAGTAGACAAACAAAAATTCGAATGTATTAAAAGTGCGGAAAATACAGATATTTTGACATTTCCAAATAATTCAGTTATGGTTCTACCAGACAGCAACTCTGAAAATGACGATTATTTTAACCATTTAAATCCTAAATTGTACATAGATGAATCTGAATTTAACGAAAGTGTGATATTAACACTTCACGAAGCATACTTCTTGGCCTATGGTCTTGGTTGTCTTCAAATATTGGATGAAGATAAAAAACCTCTAGATTTGAATGGCTCTTGGAAATTATTTTGTTCAGTTCAAAAAGATTTTAGTGCCAAATATATTGGGTACCACTATTTTCGCAGTAAAGGGTGGATAGTGAAGCCTGGAGTCAAATTTGGAGGAGATTTTCGTAATTAATTATATTCACTAATAGGCAATCATTTTTTTAAATTCTTTCATCCATCTATCGTCTATATCAGTGGCTAAGTTTTTTTACCCCACTACTTTTCAGCTTGATGAACAGGATTTTTTTTCACAAGAATTATTATTAACAGGAGTTTTGGCGATGGTGTGATGCTGAAATATCTATTGACTTTATTTTATTTTTTTTGTGGATGAATATTTGGCTATTTCCACTTTATTAAAATTAAATATGTATTAAAAACAGATAAATGTCTGATAGCTTAACAATGTTTTTTAATGCAATAAATACCTATCTAAAATGAGAAGGAAAATCTCTTGCTGCAATCCTAATATATCAACATATGAATTGAGTATTCAATAATCGTCACAGATTGGTAAAAATACATTGTTTTCTTATTACTTTTCAGTTCTTTACAAGGAAGGGCAACCATTTTATCATGCAAGCTATATTGTACTTATCGAAATTGTAGAATATAAAAAAACTATATCCATTGAATCTAAATATGATTGGACATCTTTATTAGGCATCATTAGAATGGCAGGGACTGCAGTCAAGGTAAAGCTATACCGTAACGCTAGCATCAGTCTGCAAATTTATTGTTAATTATACTCCAATATTGTTATAACTCTTGTTTTATGTTGTTATTTTAGGAAGTTCTAATTGCTCAAGTACACATTCCACCTGATGTAACAATGAATGAACTTCAAGGGAACCCAGAATGTATTGAAAAAATTTCAGTTCAAGAAGTTTTACTAAGACGTTGGTTACCGAAACTTGAGAGAATGGATAGTGAAGATTTTTTATAAGTTTAACAAGATATAAAAATAAACATTTTATTTTAGTTTGAAAAATAAACCTTTTAAATAAAATAAACTTCATTTTCTTCTTGATATCTTCTGTAATTTGCATAGTTATAATTACACCCAGTGACGGCTCGTGCTATAGCGCAATGGTGCACTGCACCCTAGAATATATTGCAACAATTTCAAAATAAATAGAACATTTATATCGATATGTATATAAATTTAATAATTTTAAATTCTTTGCGTGTATGCTCAAGCAATAAGCAATTTCAAAATAAATAAACCTATTGACTCATTGAAAATGTGTGTATGTGGCAGAAACCTATCATTCCTTACATATGTTCGTAGCGGGTCTAGTGAGACCATTCTGAGAAATGCACCCATCTTGTCAAAATGTATGCACAAAAAATGGTTTTGTGACGTCACGTCAGTATAGAAAACACGTCTCGCAAAATTTGAGGGTTGAAGTTTTTTCTACAATTCGGGACATTGATCTCCATCGCCCGAATACATCGCCCGAGCATACACGAGCATTGCCAAAGATTTTCGAGGGTAATACGAGATTTGGTCGCATTCGTTGTAACGGCTTGGCCAAAGACGGACTTAGGTGACACCGGAGAAGATATTTTGGTTTGTATGAGTATTCTATGCATCTTGACATAAATGAAACATAGATGCGAAATTCATGACATATTCTAATAGATGCTAAAATAACAAAATTTAATATTAATTAATTTTAGAATACTTAATTCGTCTTGTTTTTATAAACCTGCAATTTCTTAGTGTATTAACAGAGGCTTAGTGTTTGGAATGATTGGCACTTTTTAGGACAATTAATATATAGATTAAAAAGTAAATCCACGTCAGATATATCACTGATGACAACAAAACTTTAATATGAAGAGTTTAGTTGTGCAGCTCTTAAATCAATTTGGTGTTTCTTTAATAGTGTGGATGCTGATTGGTATTTTAGTAAATAAATTATAATTGTCACCGATCGTCGCACGAATCTGTAGAAATAGGCTCCATACTGAATTTCAATCAATTTTAATTTGATATTGTATTTTTATATTCATGTCTTTTGATAACAAAAGATTTTTGAAATATTCTATTATTTTTTGATTGTTGTTTTGTCTGAAAATGGTATAAATATACATACATTAAGACTCGTCTTAATTGTTTATTCTTTGAAATTTAACTCTTAATAAAAATAGATGCCAAACTAACGCCAAAATTGAACCTATTTTTTGGCCAAAAACGCTAAAAACAAAATAAAAACACTTAAATTTATCAAAACAGTTGTATAAAATATAAAATACTAGTAATTGTCCAAAGTTCAACTTTTCACACATAAGAATTTATTCGAAGTGTTTAGCGAAAGCATGAAACTTTAATTATACGATTTCAGTTGAAAGTTAGCGCTATTAAACAACGTTAAAAATGATTAATTCATATTGCTAAATTTTCTTGCGATGTTTACTGTAGGAAACCACTTGGTATTGTCAATTTGATACTTTAATATCTGTGCTATCAATGTGTTTTCAAAATTCAAGAATCAGAAGATGATTTTTTTGCATAAATGGGTTTTAATTTTGCACTCCCTCATATCTTGGTCACGAGCCGCCACTGATTACACCGATATTAAATAAATATAACAAATCAAAATTAAAATACTAGGTGAATAATTTTTTTTTTATTTACAGTAAAATTGTATGCAACAGAAAGTTCAACACAGACACATCAATAGCACAAAACTTATTCTACAAACATAATATAAATGTGCATATAGGGAACATTTATTTATGACTTAAAGCCATGGAATTCATCGAAAAGTTTCACTTTTCAGCATTTTGCGCTATTTTCTCTTTCTTGGTTACTCCTGTTCGCCTATATTCACTTCTCTCTTTTAAATATTGTGCTTCGCATACTTTTTTGAATTCAGGATTACTGAACCACTTAATCAAACAATCTTTCAACGTTGCATTTTCATTTCGACATTTATAAACCATACTGAATGAGGCATCTTTACAGCATTTACTAAATTCTTGGACTTCGAGGGAGCATTTTTCAGCTTTAGCCTTTTCTCTTATTAATTTTGGAATCATTACTTCTGTTTCAACCTTGCGAAGATATGTTGAATCAGGATCACCTACAATAAATATTTCAGCTTACAATTATCATACTTCTTATTCAATAAATAAAAATACATTGAATCAATTTTATTCAAGATTAATTACATTGCTAATTACATTAGCAATGTGCCTGTATTTTACAAAAAACATTAATGACTAGTAATCTTCAAGGAAACTATTCAATTTATTCACAGCAACTTATGAAAAAGCATGACAATGATTACGTTCACTATTTAAATGTTCATATTATTTAATAAAAAGACGACATGTATTCCAACATTCACTATTCAATGATAATGAAAGCATTTGCATTTTGTACTGGATGCGTTGGATTATAAAGAGGAGTTCATTTGAAAGATAAATGAAAAGAACCATCTACATCAAAATATCGTCGCTGCGCCTTAAATGTGGGCTATGTGACCATTTTTACGAAAATGAGATAAATATACAGTTCGTTTTCTTTTTTTTTCTACACCTTTTAAACTTAAAAAAATGTAAGAAAAACCAATATTCAAGGAGATAGAAAATGGGCTATGTGCCAACTTTAAAAACTTTGATATTAAATATGGGCTATGTGACCGTTTGACACATCAAAGTACAGAAATCCACTGAATATCACTGTTTTCCTGTCTGTGAACATTTGATTTATAAATAAGTGGAAAGTTATTATATTTAAATAAATTAATACATATGTATTATGAAACCACAAAAAAATAGGAAATTCACCACATTTGACAAAGCATTGACACACTATTATCTGGCTACAAAATCTGTAAGGAGGTGTCTAATTTCAAATTTAAAATAACTTTATTTGGAATTTCGACTGATGGTTCTTGATGGAATTTCAAAATCAAATTTGAATTGTTTGAATTTTGAACTTTTCCATGAGTTTTGTCGCTAACGTCTCGGGCTTCGCCTTTGGCCTTCTTCAGGCATTTCAAGCGCAAGTATGAACTTGAACTGACGCGTAGTAACTAGTTTTTGTAGTTTATATATAAAATTAAATGTTTAAATGTTTTAACGTAATCTATATGAATTAGTGAATGTTTTGATCTCAATGAGTTTCACGAATTGTGCCGGTAAATTATTATTATTAGGTATTTGAAATGTAGTATCGTAAATACTAATTACTACGACAAATACAATTGTTGGATTTTATCCTACCTATTATTTAAGAATTGATAAATTTCAAGTGTAAGAATTTATAAATAATGATATTTATTTGAATAGCTAAAATAATGTTGAGTTTGGAAGGTTCGGTTGCTAATTTAAAATTGGCAAACATTATAGCTTAAAAGCCTAGCCCTATATATTTGTAATATTTTCTGATAAAATAATGTGTGTTCGCCTGTGTTTTTATGTAACAATTGAACCCATTCATATGCATTGAACGTAAGAATTCCCAATCAATAAATGATAAGTGAATGTTGAGGTGTCTTTATTTAATCTAAAAGCGGCTTGCATTGTCTGATTCCAAATTCAGGCATTACAAGAATTAAAACTTGCGAAAGACAAGTAAACCCTTTGAAAATTATCTAACATCCATGTGGGAATTGTAGGAGCAAAAACGTACATTTTGTACTTTCGTTGGATTTGGCGGTTACTTTGAGGAAGTTCATTTTATATGTTCAATTCAGTTTTTTCGGCATTGTGAGTTTTGTTCCAATTACCGATGTCAATGTTGTAAAAAAACACTTCATTGTGATGCTCCTTCTTATAATTTTTGGTTCGATGAATTTACGATTTGAAATAAAAATAGTATTAAATGATCGTGTGCTAATTTGTGCAATAGAGAATGATTAAAATGCGTGATTTCATAATTGTCAAAGAACAAAATTTATTAAAAAACAAGAGGTAAGAATTACATAAATAACGGCTTCCGCGCAAAAATTTTCTGCTTACTCATTTGATTGTTGGTGCACCGCTAACATGTTTTATATGGATTTTTTCTGTTTAAATATGGGTAATGTAAGTCTGGATGTTGTAATAACCCAACGATAGGTGTAAATACTTAATCGAAATGTGGAAAAAAACGTAAGTCAAAAAAATGTTTCCCAAAAGAGAAAATTAATATATTATTTCGTAATACACCATACCATTTCATAGTATAATATATAACATTCACATAAATTTATTGATAATAGAATCTCATTTATTGATTCTGTTAACTTTACACTAGACTCGTGCTTAGTTACTAAATTAGAAATGTTTTAACAGCTAGTATTAAATATGGGCTATGTGACGAAAACTGCGCATAGAATATGAGTCATGTGCCAAAAACGCAGTTAAAAGCTTTTTTCTTGTTCAAAATAGTAAATATTTGCAATAAATGTATTCTTATGTAAAGTAAATGTCTTTTTTGCTAATTTGTCCATAATTAGAAGTGTTATTTTTTTTAACAGTTTTTATCGATTATCTCAGAATGTGCTCGGAGTCACATAGCCCATATTTGATGCGCACCGACGATATATTAAGGGACATGAGATCAATTAAAAAATATTTTAAAAGAAATGGAAAGTTCCCGATAACTGATAAAATAAATTAAATGTGACAAACAATTGGTATCACTAATTTTAATAAATTTATGAAAACATGCATCAAATAGGTATTATCTTTCCGTGGTTTTATTTTATATTTTAATTTGTCAGTATATTTTTAGGCACCTAATAGGAGTAGACGGCAATTGGATGACAATTCCTAAAAAAATCTTGTCAAGCAGCTCTAATACCACGGAGTTTTTATGAATATGGCAACACAACTCTTAAAAATTGAATTTTTATAACCACTTTAATGAGATATTTAAACTAAATGGTATCTTGAAAAAGCATTGGGAATATAAATAAGAAAAGAATTTGGCTATCAGTAATCACCTAAACCTTGCGGCCCATGCCCTAATTCTTCCCGAAGTACAGAACGACCCTGCCTGTCAGCCATCATGATTCGACTCTCCGTGACTTAAGACTATCCGTGAGCCTGCATTATTTGAGATTTCGCTTGTCACAGTGGTACGTCGCCGGGCTGTTGAGTTGTCAAAGTAGCATTAGTAATATCAATATTCCAACGAAGCTTGAAGTAACAATATCTATTCAAAGTAAGTGAAATAAAGATAATATTCTTTGCATCCATTGAAATCATCAGCCTAATTACTAATCCTATTGGTGTTCATTATAACATTTCGTTTCTTGTATCCCTTGTATATTTTTCGACTTTTTGACATCATATAAGTTTAGTTCCGGTATATTTAAATAACGGATCTCTAATAACGCATAATCCAATTAATGTCTCATATAAGGTTTTTGTATTCAATTTACTACAATGTAATAATATTTTGCAGATCATGGATCGTCTTTTGAGGTTAGGTGGAGGGATGCCAGGCTTATCACAAGCTCCTCCACCAACTGACGCCCCAGTGGTGGACACTGCAGAACAAGTATACATTTCTTCCCTGGCCTTACTCAAAATGTTGAAACATGGCCGAGCTGGAGTTCCCATGGAAGTTATGGGCTTGATGTTGGGTAAGTCTCTAAATCTATTAAGACATTGGAGATAAATTCATTTCTCACATTTTGCGAACAGTTAGTTGAGTTTTTCATTGTTGCCTAGAATAGTGCTTTGTTAAATAAATAATTGGTAAAATTCAATGCTTCATCAAAAATAAAATACAGATGAATGGCAACAGGGGTAAAATTTATTGTTATTAATAATTTTTACATTTTTTAACTTCATGTTGGTTCCCAGTGTTGCTCAATTCTTTACTTCGATGAGAGTAAGAATAGATAGGATAAGTCGCACTCACTACGCCCTATGGGATCGGATGTGTGGATGGACTTTTTACAAGAACAACATGAACATCCATGCCTTTGAACAGAAATTATAAATTGACTGTAAAAAAAAATACTGCTCCAGCACTTAAGCCAACAACATTGGCCACTGCACTACGGACCAGGCAAAAAGTTTTGCAGTTCTTTGGTTGACCATGACAGATTTGTGATGGTTGATGGTATTATTATCATATTAATCATAAGGATAGTACAAGAATACTCTTCACTTAGTTAAGATTTAAATTTAATAAGTTACTTTATTATAATTATTTAATTACAGTAACCAAATGGATGGGAAGAAATTTTAGACATTCAAACCTCCACCTCCTCCATTAATTGATTTTTCAATAGATAAAAAATTCTGTCCTGGGACTAAATGAAGTCAACAACGTTGACCATTCACCCAGAAAATGGGGCGTAGCAGAAGCTAATAGCTATTGATTAGTTCTACCTTAGACCTATTCATTCTCTCTTCAAAAAAGGGTAGGATGAGCAATTGTGTAATAAGATATATGAATAGATAAGCTCCGTTAGGTGTTGATATGCTCCACATAGCGAACTGACAGGGTTAAAAAAATATCCGCCAATGTAGTAGGAGTAGAGAACCAAATATTGTCAGATTTAATGCATGTATTAACGTGATTTGTGTGATTTTAGGTGAATTTGTTGATGATTACACAGTCCGAGTAATTGATGTATTTGCGATGCCACAAACGGGAACAGGAGTTTCTGTGGAGGCAGTTGACCCCGTTTTTCAGGCTAAAATGTTGGATATGCTTAAACAGACTGGTCGCCCTGAGATGGTTGTTGGATGGTCAGTATTTATCTCATTCCTTTCTCTATTCTATTTCAGTCTTATGGGTACAGTGAAACCCCGATTCTACGTTTTACAAGGGGCCGTATAAAACAAACGTTAAATGCGGGAAAGTTTTATATATGAACTAAATGCCGGGACTATAGAAAATGAACGCACCACGCAGGAAAACGTATAATGCGAGAACGTAAGATCGGAGTTCCACTGTATTGTAAGAGAAGTAACTTAACCCTTTTACATCCAGATTTTTTTTGCAGGACTTGCTAAAACTACCAAGCTATTTTTTAGGTTTTTTAGGTATTTTACAAAAATTGTCATAACTTTCTAGTTTTTAAAGTTATATTTCTGTATTTTTTTATTTTACATTTGTTGTATAATACTTTAGACAATACAATCTCTATAACCAATGTTTCAATTTACTGGAACAACCTAAAAAATACAATAAACTTGAAATTAATACAAATTTGAAAAAAAAAAAAATTTAAATTAAAAAAAGTTATTATATCTTCAAACTATTTTCCATCAGTTTAAACACTAAAAAAATTAAAGATAAAGTTTTATTATTTGATAAGAATTTCTAAATCAACCAAACTAAAAAACAATAAAAAGTCAACACTTGTGTTTTCCATGACATAATGGATGAAGACCCTTTTCGCATTTTGCGCAAATCATAATTGATCTTTTAATAGGTCCTCCATCTTTCTTACTGCAGACGACACATTCACGAAGATTTCGTCCTGGTAATTTTTTTAATATTCCAGATTTTCTATTCTCGTTTCCAAAAACGGAATTGAAATTTTAGACGGAACATCACTATTTTCTGATATTTCTCGAAAGCATTCATCACTTTTGTTATCACTATCACTGTCTGAAATTAGAGGTAAAGCAGGTCTCTGTGTTCTAAAACCAATATTTCTTTCACTATCACTATCCGAAGTCGATAAATCAGTATATTCACTGTCGGAATTATTTTCACCCATTTTTCACAAACAAAAAATTACAAGCTTTAGATTGATTGACTGAACGAAAAATGATACTGTGATGATCATTCAACAAACGCCCGGAGTAAACTAAAGAATATAGAAAACGCGAACACTGAAAAAAAATTGTCTTTCTAGTTCGAAAACCCATAAATTAAAAAAAAATGCTGGTCATTATGTCAAAAACGTTCATTTGCAAGAGTTTGTTTTCTATTGAAATTTATGTACCGAGTAAACAATAATAAAGTATATGAGTGTAACGAATTTTATGATCTTTCTGTTCAAAAAGGGATGAATGGAATTTAAAGATATTTGTGTTATATATTCTCTATTGTTCCCAAGTTATATTTTGTGCCCTTCTTATCTCTTGAATAAATGAATAGAAATATATTTTTCTCAAAATACGTATACAGGGTTATATATGTACATAAAACTATCCAGTGGTGGCTCGTCCATAGGAATTGTGGACTTACAGCACCTTCACAAAAATTTAATATCTTACGCAATTTCATATAAAACACAGATGACTTACGTCAAATATCCCGATAATTTATTATATTTTATATCTACAAAACATGTGACACATTATTCACGAGCCTCTACTGCATATATTCTATCCCATTCATGCCGGATTCCTTACGGAATATTATGTTTTAAAACAACAAGCGATTGCACAACGATACAGTCATTCAATGAATACTCTTGTGAAATATGAGCTCGTCGGTGAAATATGTTTACAATTTGGTTCAACTTTAAAAAATATATATATAAGGCAATAAATTCATGGAATTGATTTTGTCAATCCTAAGAACTTGCCCAATCCACACCATGCATAAATTTGAATAAAACATGTGTTAAAATCACTTGTGGGGACACTTGACTGGAACATGGTTTTTGCAGCGCGATCAGAAAAGAATAAGCTTACGATAAGTTGCCTACAAGAGCAATTTTCACAAAATGAATGTTCCTATGTTGAGCGGTCATACATTTTAAATTTAAGTTTATATAAGTTATTCAAACTGCTGGGTTGAAGTCCTTAAATGTAGTTGTATCATTTCATTGCTTAACGCTTTCAATGCTGAACCTGGTTTTTAGTATGAAAATGGACATGCTAGGCGTGTTCTCAGCATCCAATGTGTTAAGAAGATTCTTTTTAAATACGCATGTATAATTAATCGAATGAAGGTTGCTTGAAACGGTAAAGAACAAAATATTCAGAAAAGAAAAAGTAAATCATACATCAGGCAAAAAATTTTAACCTCTGTCTGTCCCTGCCATGCCATTAGTTCAGGGTGGTTTTAAACACAAAAAAATTCACAGCCTATATAATACTGTCCCTCTTACAATCATTTGCTATTATAGGTATCACTCTCATCCTGGTTTTGGATGCTGGTTGTCTGGTGTGGACATTAATACTCAGCAATCTTTTGAAGCGCTCTCCGAAAGAGCAGTTGCTGTTGTGGTCGACCCGATTCAGTCAGTCAAAGGCAAAGTTGTTATTGATGCATTCCGTCTCATCAATCCTAATATGATGGTCCTAGGGCAAGAACCCAGACAGACCACATCAAATTTGGGTCATCTCCAGAAGCCTTCAGTTCAAGCCTTGATTCATGGACTAAATCGGCACTATTACTCCATCAGTATTAATTATAGAAAAAATGAACTTGAACAAAAAATGCTTTTGAATTTACATAAGAAATCTTGGATGGACGGTCTGACACTGGCAGATTACAAGGAACACAGTTGCATAAACCAAACTACTGTCTCGGATATGTTAGAGCTTGCTAAAAATTACAATAAAGCCTTGGAAGATGAAGAAAAGATGACCCCTGAACAATTGGCTATCAAGAACGTTGGTAAACAAGATCCAAAGCGGCATCTCGAAGAAAAAGTAGATGTTTTAATGTCAACAAACATTGTCCAGTGCCTTTGTGCTATGCTCGACACTCTAGCTTTTAAAGGATATTGATAATATAATTTTTTGTAATTTTGAGAGTAGTAACTGTTCATTCCACTGTGGAGAATGTCTTACTGCTTACTTATATCTGATTTATAATTAAAATAAATTTTAAGTATATATATATAGTTTTTCTTATTTATTTTGACTATAAAATCCTGTATCCCATAAGCATTTCCTGTCTTTTCCTCAAACTTTATTTGCCTGACGCCTGTAAAAAATATATGCGAGTATTTAATTCTACAAGAATCATAAGAAATGATGGCATTCAGTTAAAATTGCTTTCAACTTAATCTTATACAATTTGCTAAACCCTGCTATTTAAACTTATTTCTATAGAGAAAATGCATACTCAATCAGCAATTAATCATAAGGAACAATTCTATTCATTGAATTTCTAGAAGATAATCACTTCCGACTCCACGTTATAATTTCTGAACTATGACAATTCAATATTCTTTATAAAAATAGTTAAGTCATTAGAAAGCTAAGTTAAATCTGTATTGACTATGTAAGGCTAAGGTAATGTATTATCTGACTCCAAACGACCCTGTGGATTTTAGATCCCTATTTTTGTATAAATAACTATATTGTTGCATTTCTTACCGATTGAAAATGCTCGCGTAGAGCGAAACCAGTCCTGATCTAAATAAGTATAATATGAAATAAGCACAAAAAATGTCTAATTATTTATTCATATATCTAATGACATTCCATCGAGTACTGACAGTGAGGACCTTAAAAGTTATCAAACAACTTTTTTAATTATTTGATGGGATTTAAATTTGTCTGCAGGAAATCCTTTGTTTCATACCTACTTACATTTTTACATTTTGACAAGAAGTTTTGTCAGTAAAATGAAATAGTAGAAAATTATATTATGTTTTGCTAGGTTTCTATAGAGGCTTCTTAAATAAATACAATAGATGGCGTTGCTATTATGAAATTTGTATTAAGTCTATTTTATAGCAACAATAATAGATAACTACTATTACATGGCAATTATATATATTTATTAGAAATAAATGTAAAAAACGACCCAATCAATCATAAGTACTGAGAATAAAGTCGATGCGTCCAATTACATTTTTAGTGCTAGATATTAAGAACTGTAAATCCAAAGATAAAATAAGTAAATATAAGCGAAATTATTCTTTGTGAACTGTATTGATATGTACCTAATTATGTTCCTATATCATTTATTTTATTCACAGTAGTTGCTATTGAGAAACCATACATTGATTCCGTGTAGAAACAAACCAGAGCCATGTATTATTACATATACCGTGAAACGAGTCACTTCTTACCCTTCACGACTATGTATCTTCTTACCTGCACAACATAATTCAAATATGAATAGCTTGAAACATGTTTCTATGGTCCTACTCTGGGCTTTTTTTATCTTGTAACGCGGCGGAACGGCGTTCCCTCACCTTTTTTTATTTGAAATTTTAACAAATGTTCGTAAAATTTTATTTTTTTCTATTTTAAAACTTTCTTAACGTTTCTTTTCTTGGAAGCCATTCAGCCATTCAGGTATCATAGGACCCATAAATTAATCTCATGCAAAAGATTATCAGGTATTTACTTTCTTGGAAAGGGCTTGTTGTACATTATATTTTTTGTTCTGTTCTGTTCCCTTATCTCAAACCCAATATGAGCGGACGTGACATGAACAAAAACAAGAAGTTTCTAATATCACCGATTTCTTGAAACTAAATAGGTATACTTTGAATCGATTGAAAATATGGCTAATAGTAAAATACTCGAAATTTAATTTGCCGAAAAAAATTATGATGGGCCAAAATTTCTAAAATAAATATAAAAATATGCATATTTTGTTTTATTTTCTATGCATTATATGAAAAGCCGGCTTTAATTCTATCAAAATGATATTCGAATATATAATAAATAATAAACCTTCTTAGAAAATGCTCGAAAAAAGTGCGTTCCGGCACCTTTTTTTTCCAAAAAAAGCACTGGTCCTACTACACATTCGTGAAAATATTTTTCAAATATTCACTATCGTTATTAAGACAGTCAATTTTGTTGGATGTCTCGATTCACATTGCATTGGGGTGAATAGAGATAAGAGAGGGTGAATAGAGATGAAACATAGATTGTAATAATTGGAATATATGAACCTCTATTCTATATAAGTCTCTATTCACCCCGTTTTACGGTAAGTATTTAGTAAGTATAAAACACATTCTATAGTTCAGGGCTTTTTTTCATTTAACGCGGTGGAACGGCGTTCCAGCACCTTTTTTCACGTTTTTTTTTTTCAAAACTTCAAAATCAATTAGACAAAAAATGTTTGCGCATACGTAATTACAATCTATATTTTTAGAATTCGTCAAAATGATAAAATATGGTATTGTAATGAACCGGTTGAGATGTATTATTTAATTTAGTAAAAAGCTTGACATGAAGTGAGTTCCGGCACTTTTTCTTTCAAAAAAAGCCCTCATTTAATATAATTTTCGTGCAATAAAAGATAAGTTTATAAGGAGTCGAAAAGTAAGGATGCACGGGCATAGAACTTAAACATGTTTGTTTCAATTTTGGACAATCATTTAGTTGGTTTGTTTTTGTCATTCGAGAGATAGTATTATAGCCATTTTGAAGAAACTTACTTAACCATAATGACATTGGATACTTCGTTAAGCTGTGCTAAAGTTCAATTCTTGTTCTATTCACCCCGTTTGACGGTAAGTACTTCAAATCAAAGCTTATTCGATTTAATTTTCGAGTTTTTTGAGTATTTTTTTTTTACGTGAAATTGTGGTCACCATTCGCATTTGTTTGCTTTGATTCTACATTCCTTTCAATCAATAAAAATATTTGCCATCCAATACAAAAAAAAATAGTTTCATAGCTCCAGAATTGTAATCAGCATTCAATACTCAACACACCTGTCAAATACTCACATTAGCATTTATCAATGTCAGGTAATACCATATCTAAAAAATTGGGAAAGCCTCATGACGTCAGCGTATCTATTTAGTTAATCTATGATGTATTTACAAGCAGTGTTCAGATTTCAGATTGATGCTTGATACCGGTGACATTTTTAAAATCAATTACATCCTACCTTTGATATATTTCACATATTGACTTGTACAAAAGTTGTATTGTTGCCAGCCTGTATTTGTTTACATCATCTTTAGGTACAATTCAGTCCGCGAAATGATTAATGTAACAATATTTTTTTAAAATTCAGGGTTGGTACATACAAAGCCTCCAGCCTCACTCGCTACAATTCATTCTTTTAACCCACATAAATTCCAAAGGAATATAATTTAGAATAATACAGTGGAACCCCGATCTTACGTTCTCGCATTATACGTTTTCCCGCGTGGTGCGTTCATTTTCTATAGTCCCGGCATTTAGTTAATATATAAAACTTTCCCGCATTAATCATTTGTTTTATACGGTCCCTTGAAAAACGTAGAATCGGGGTTTCACTGTAATGTTTTATTGAAAAAATAAAATATACTAATATGTATTACGTTTATCTGTTGAACATTTATCGCGGCGTTTTGCCCGGAGTCGTACTCTGAGTCGGAAATTTTGAAAAAAAAATATTTTGCGTATTATATGTTATATGTATAATTTGACTCTTGGCTGGATTGGTTGGTTGATATTTAATTGAATAGCATAATATAAAGGAAACGTGAAGAAATTAAACTTTATTTAGTCGGAGTCGTGTTTTTGGTCAATGCTGGAGTCAGAGTCGTGTTTTTTTTGACGACTCGACAGGCCTGATATTTTCAAATAAAACAACAGTGGAATTATAAAAAATATGAAAATACTCGCGACGAGCGAAACGGGCCCTGAATTTGTTCATTTTGTAAATCTGACCACTACATTACATTTATTGGACGAACATTGGATCAATATTGCAATTCGTGACTGCATTATTTTGATAAAATAGGCGTGATAATATTTGTATCTATAACGCGATAGTCGATTGTACTTGGATACGTATATTTTTATATGAGTGGTAATGTTGATATCTCTGGAAATGTAGATTAACTTTTGCTTATTTTAAACATTTATGCTCTGTAAAAGATCAATAACAATTCACTGTCAATTAAGCTAGTATATGGAACATAACATTCATTCTGTGTATTAAATGTACAATGTATTACTCTGAATTTTGTCGGTATGAAAACCGTCATGTGACGTAAGAGCAAAATTTCCTCGTGATGGCCTTGTAATTCACAGTTTATTGACTATGGCACGCATTTGACCTTGACATTGCTCGCATGTACGTCATAGATTATTTCGCCAAAGAACGATCAATCTATTGTTACATAAAAAGAAAATCATATTCATATTTGTATGTAAATCTAAAAACAGCTTTGCATAAATGAATAGATCTGCATATAAAAGATAAAAGAGGAGCAATAAGTAGATAAGTAAAAAAAGCTTACCTACTTGTTTATGATATTTTGGAATGAGACAAACGTTTTTACTAACAAAAACAACATTGTGAGTCTCAACCGTTTCTTTATTAGAGTTTGCTTCTGTTTGATCAGTCACAGCTCTTATCTAATTACAATTTGTAACAATTAAAAAGGGGGGTTTCTTAGATTTTGTTGTGTATCTATTATAAAAAATTACCACATAATAGAAAAAAGCTTGTATACATATTCATTATAAAAAGCTGTGTTCTATGATTTATTATATGCTGTTCATACTTCAAACTGACCGCTAATTTAATCACTTGTTTTATGTATATATTTTACACTAAAATGGACCATTAGGTGTAAAAAACATAACGAAAAACCTTTAGTAAGGTTATTTGTTCATAAATCGTGAAATTTTTGTTATATATAAATCATGTAAACATATTAAATAAAATTCCAGAGAACATATAAATTCAAGTAAAATTTTCAAATTACATCACGAATTTTGGCAAAAGACCAAAAAATAAAAACGTCTATTAGACGAGACGTTACGAATAATGAATAAGATATTACGAAAATGTTGTGCATTTTAAAAATAAACAATTGTTTAAAAAAACGATTTATTGTATATTGAAGCTTTTCGAAGAGTATGTCGAGAGGCTGAAACTGTTAACAAATAAGTATATTTTCACATTAGAGATATATCTGTATACTGTAAGCTGGAAAATACAATAAGAATTTATGTGTTCTGTAGGTATCAATATTAAATAAACTGTACTTTGAATCAAACTGCCAAACGAGAATTCTCTTCTTGTGGAATTTTCCAGATCCTTTATCATTACTTAAGGAGTCGTTTCTGCGCATGCTCGCCTCCCTTTCTAGTCTTCCTACCAACTCAGGGCAGGCTCCCGACCCTCTCACGGGGAGAATTTTCCCATTCTGGACTCCCGTTTTGCTTTTACGTGTGTATGACGTCATCGGAGTAAAGTCGAGGGTTCCGATATGAATGTAGGAACGTTGAACCTGACATTTTATGCGATATAAATTGCTCGAGTTCAACAGTTGGAACAGGGGTTGTTGTTTATTCGTCGACCAGGTACATATTACTATAGCAAGAACACAAGTTTATTACTGTTTATTAATTCATAAAAGATCAGTGAATATTTGTTGAATTCAGTGCGGCAACATGAATTCACTAGTTATTTTCATTATCAATACATCATTATTAAATTAATAGCACTCAAATTAAATATACACACGTGAAGTGCAAAGTTCTGAAACCATTTACATCACACCTATAATTAAATATATCTACAAGTAAGTGAACATTTTATTTAATAAATTTTGACTATATGAACTTTGTAATGAATGATTTTAATCTAATATAAATATAGAATTTATTAAGTTTAAGTATACTGTGAGTTTTCATAATTTTTTTTATCATTGTGTATTAATATAATTTTGTTGCTTTATAAATTAAATAAAACCAATGTTTAAGAGTGTTCATCTGATCGGCAGCAATTCAGCTTTTTTCAAGATGTATGATTTAAAATTAAAATTTTCCATCTATGTGAACAAAAGGATACGTTGAACGTTATTATTAGCGCATGAACTTTTAACGTCGTACCTTGACGCTCATTTTGATTTTCCATTGTACCTCAGATATACGTTTCCATTCAACCTGCGTTTGTACAAATTTGGCTGTTCTTGAACTTCGTTTATTTTAATACGCTAGAGGTCAGTTGCTTTGCTGAAACCCGTCAGATTCAACATAGGTCAGTAAACAACGATAATATTGATGACACTACATTTTACAAAAAAAATAAAGCACCATTTTCCCTCTATAAGAGTATGTATATTATATACATAATTATACAGAATGCATTTACGAGTTTCAATAAAAACGCAATAAATATCGTAATCATGAAAAATAAGCCTAGGTTATTTTATATAAAACTAGTATTGCTACCCGGCGTCGCTCGGACTAAGCGACCAATAATTATTTAATGTTATATCATTCGACATAATTATATCAACAAATCATACATCCAAAATAGAGTTAAAATAAAATCACAAACATTATTTAATTTGATGACAGCCCCATTCTCGTCCATTAAAATGTCCAAATTCAAGGAAAAAATCTAATTTGCTGTCAAAGAAATGTCAAATAATACCTTCACGTAAATAATAAACATTATTATATTAATAAAAGCCGGGAAAAGTTCAGTAGAAGACTAATTTATTACATTTTAACTAAATGTCTTTGCCGATAAAAATTCAAACATATTTTCTTTTATATTCGTTTTTATGGCAACTTGCAACAATAATGCAAAAGGGAATTACAGACCCACATACATACATACGCCTTTTCGGTTTTATTTAAAAGTTTATAAGATTAAATTCATAATTTTTTTATTCTACGTTGTGTAACAATAAATAAAATTTATCAGTTTAATTTAGTGTTACCATGAAATTTAAAAAGTTACCGCTGAATCTATCAAAAGTAGTAGGTAGATGAGTTAGATTAGAAGATATAAATTAAAATGTTTTCGGCGAGAACATTTATAATTTTCAATAATATTTTCGGATATTGATTTTATGCAAATAATATAACAGGAAAACCTTGCCGATAGAAGGAAACTTTGAACTGAGAGATGCGCAGTATTTCTTTCTTCGAAACTCTTCGAAAAGAACACTTACGCGTGTACTATCAAATTAACTTTATATGTTTGATAGATATTTATTCTATCGAATCTTGTATAATATTTCGAATAACTTGGTAAGAAAAACCAGTAAATATTGCGTTATTATATAAATATACCAAGGCTGTGGAGCCGGAGTCGGAGTCGTGGAGTCGGGGCTTGTTGGCCGGAGTCGGAGTCGTCGCGGCGATTTGGCCGGAGTCGTACTCGGAGTCGGAAATTTTGAAAAGCTTGACCTTTTTATTTTTGCATATTATATGTCAAATTTGGCTGGATTGGTAGGGTTGATATTTAATTGAATACATATAATTATGAAAATTAGGCAAAAAAAGTGACGATATTAAACGTTTTTAGTCGGAGTTGGAGTCGGAGTCGGAGTCGTGGTTTTGGTAAATGCTAGAGTCCGAGTCGAACTTTTTTTCACAGACTCCACAGCCCTGAAATATACGCTTTGCCAACTATGTCAGGTGATCACAACTGAATTGCAAAATCCCATAAAGAAGACCAAAGCATGTTGTGTCATTATATGATTTCCTTCTTCGAATTGACTAGAAAGAAATATACAGAAGAAAAGAACAAGATTCCAGTCAGTCAATAGATAAGAGTTATTTCGTGAGAAAAATGAAATTATTTCTAAGAAATAACTAACCGCTCCCTTCCTTCGACCCTCTCTCGTTTCCAACGAGCCACAATCGTATTTAATCAATATATTCGATTTCTTTATAGTTAATTGAATTGTAAAACTATAATTATTGAGGTTTTCGGCTGGAGATGGTTGATGGAATTTTACTACGCGTCAGGTCAAGTTCACTCGTGCGTATTAAATGCATGAAGGTGACAAAAGGCGAAACCAAGGTCGACAGCGACGAAACTTATAGAAAAGTAAAACTATACGTATATTGGTGTTAATCTTCTTTATATATAAGTCTATTAGAAACGATGGTGGATTTTCTGAATCAATGAATCGGAAGGGTCATGCGGTGATGGGTCTTGGAGTGGCAGAAGCGTTTGCTGGCCATTTCAGATCTGTGTACTCGAATGATATACCACACCTGAATGTTGAATCTGTTCTGAAAAATCGGACTGATGGTGCCCAATGCATTGATACAATGCAGATTGATGAAGCGGATGTTATATATTTTACTAAAAAACTTAAAAACACTCGCTCACTTGGTCCCGACAAAGTACCAACGTGTTTTTTAAAAGGATGTATTGACCTCATCAAGAGTCCATTGTGTTATATTTTTAATCTTGTAATGAAATCAGGAATTTTCCCAGAAAAATGGAAAATATCTAAGATTACTCCAATTTTTAAAAATGGTGCAGAATCATCAGTTGAAAATTATAGACCAGTGGCTGTTCTTTCAACACCAGCAAAGGTTTTAGAGATGATCATGCATCACATGATAATGAAAAGAATTGATCCATTTATAATCGGTGAACAGCATGGATTTAGGGCAGGCAGATCAACCGATACTAACTTGATGGTGTTTACAGATTACGTGTCGACGGCATTAGATAAAGGCCTGCAAGTTGACTGTTCCTACAATGATTTCGCGAAGGCATTTGACAGGGTCGATCATGACATCCTTTTGGAAAAACTACAACTAATCGGTTTGTCTGACGGCTTCGTTAGGCTTTTTGCGAGCTATTTTCGGAACAGAAAACAATACGTAACGTATGGTCTTTTTGAATCGCTACCGTTCTACACGTATTCTGGTGTACCACAGGGCCCACGAACTTGGGGCCAATGCTGTTCACTATATTTATAAATGATATTGTAAAAGTCATTAAAAATTCTAAGTTCTTATTATTTGCTGATGATTTGAAACTGTTTTTGAGGGTTGTCACCTTGGATGATTGTCACCGTCTCCAGTCCGATATAAATAATATAATAGAGTGGGGAAGATGTAACAAACTTGAATTTAATATTGATAAATGCAATCTTTTATCGTTTACGAGGAGCTCACGAGTATTATTCTTTCAATATTCAATGAATGGTCGAATTCTCTCACGAATTTCATCAGTAAAAGATCTTGGCGTACAATTTGAAAGCAAACTAACATTCAACAATCACATTAAGATTACTTGCAACAAAGCTTTGCAAATGTTGGGCTTTATCCTCCGCACTACCAGGGTCTTTCCAGGAGTAAAAATTTTGATACTAATGTATAATTCTTTGGTTCGAAGCCGACTTGAGAGTGGATCGATTGTTTGGGCACCGAGGAGTGCGAAATGTGTTCTTATGGTGGAGAGGGTTCAGAAGAAATTTTTGAGAATTCTCTATTTGAGGACATATGGGTACTACCCATGGCTTTATCCAACAGACTTTCTCTTAGGGATGCTCACTTTCAATAGTTTGAATGCTCGAAGAGAAATGTATTTGGCATTATATTTCTTTCGGCTTATCCGAGGCCAAAATGAGAATTCCACCATTCTTGAAAATGTTAAATTGAATGTTCCTGATAATTTTTTGAGGAATTGTGAGCATGAGTTGTTTGTTCTTCCAAGGGGTAGAACCAGTCTGCCAATGGGAATGCCTCTGGGAAGAGCTTTAACAATTTTAAACGGCATTGCTTCGGATGTCGACATATTTCATATTGACGTGAGTGAGTTCAGGCGAATACTATATTTTATGAATAAAAGTTGATTTTGTCAGAACTCACTCGGTTGACATCTTTGAAAATTTCTAATGTGATTTTATAAATTTTTTTCTCTCTGTTTTTATGATTACAATGTTTTCATCTTGTTTTTAATTAATTAATGATTAAAATTATGTATTTACATGTATGTATATATATAAATACATACACGTATTTATATTTGTCAAATACATGGCGCATTGGCATTAGCTGTAATGCCATGATTTGCTTTTTTCTTAAATAAATAAATAAATATAAATATAGTTGGTTTGTAAAACGGATCATTAGAGTTTTTTTTTATATTTCCTTATTTGGAAATTAATTTGATATATGAGTGATTTGGATAACATTCTTGCACTATTCTTGATCAAATTATTTTCTCAATTCAAGCTGCGACAGACAATCGTCTCTATTAACCTTCCAACTTCAATAAAACTCATCCTCTCTTAAAGATTAATAGTTGGTATTTATATAACACCATACCAACATAAATGATTCTATTTTTAAATATATTTATTTCTTTTAATCTGGTAAAGTAACTTATAATAAGATAAAATAATAATATAAATAAACCATACGCATATAACAAAGAATAATGAAAAAACATTTCCATATAAAAATATGTAGGCAAACAATAGTTGTTATGTTAAATCAGTATTGTGATATGGTTTTCAATTCAACGTCACCTTTGACATCAACTTAGTTGCTATGTAAAATATTGCTGTGCATATGTAAATATAAATCCCAAAATTCTGATATCATTCTCAACGATTTTTAAACCTCGTTACTATCGTTGACAGTCAATACAAATCACAGCGGCTGATAAGAAGATAATCGTTTTAATTATCTACTTATGCAATTATTATATATATTATCATCTATGTAGCTTAACTTATGATATCCCTATAAGATTTCAGTAAGTTCTGTGGGTTTATGCTAATGTGTAAGTCACCATATTTACATTTTTTACATGACTGTACGGGAAATCAGACAAACCATATGTGTACATAAGTACCGTCGAATATAGAATAATATGCTTTAACAATTGATATTAGTCTTTTCCAAGTGATCGTGTTTAAGTTATTAAATGGGATAGAGCTTTTATTTTCCATCCATCGCATTACCTAAACAAAATATCTCGAATAACTTGGGATTTTTTTGAGTGGGGATGCTTCCAAATAAATAATATAATTATGTATTAATGGCCAATAGTCAATCGCGCCAAGTGTATTCGATTCTAAAAAACAATGATTATGAATATTATTGAATATCTGAAGTAGCTATTTTGAACGTTGAACTATCAATTGCGAAAAAAGAAAAGAGTTGATTCTAAGCATTCGAAGAAATGTTTCAATATAAATATTTAAATAATAATGCATATGAATCTATTATGACCACACTGATCTATTTAATTAGTATGCTTCTAAAATATATTTTGTAAGAATGGCAATACATTGTATGGAAAGGTATGTATATAAATACATCATAACAAAATCATAGTTTTATTTAGAACCTGATTCGGTCCAAATAAACCATTTTTTTGATCTCCACTTCGTTTTCTACGTAGTATTTTAAATCTACGAACATATTCCGTATCTTCTATATCTTGTTTACGCTGATTTTCATGGAACATATGTCCGAATTTATCGACTTATGGGTCAATGTTGAATGTTGCAAGTATCAGGGACTTCCAAGTGGGTAGTATTTGGTAGATGGCAGTTTTATATCAGCAGTACTTGAATATAAAATGATTCCAGCTTTCCATGCTTCCAAATTCGATATTTTATAAACAAAAGAACAGACATACATACATAATATTTATACACATAACAAAAACACTACGGGTAGATCTAAAATTGAGATTATTTATAATATTTCTTTATTTGAAAAAAAAATTGTACCATTAAATGAAATACACTAGTGTTTGCTATGTACATACATACATTAAAAGCGTTATAGGAGAATAAATATAAATACTATTATCACGTGCAGTGAAAAGGCGACCTTTTCTCGCACCTGTTTTCGCACTGACGTGTGAATTGAATAATTCGAAATAAAAACAGTAGTTTTCTACATGTAAAAAATAAACTTAATTAGTTTTACAATTAGTAAAATTGCATCGTGAAACACGTGCAATTAACATAGATGATTACAAATATGAATACAAGATTGAATGATCTTATAATAATCAATAATTGATTATTATATTCAAATCCGGGATATTATTCATTTGGGTATGAATTTTCTTGGACAAGAATGAGAATTGCAGTTGTATCATGCTACTATATCAATTCTTGTTTTAATTATGGAATATCTAAACGAGATTTTCATTCGTAGACCAAGGTCAATAATTCGTGTTGGGACACCCAAAAACCTTTTATTATCTATACCAGTCACTACCTTATTACCTTCCCAAAATTCTTCATGCAAAGGCCACCGATTCTACGGCCCCCCTGAACAGAAAACATGTTTTGTGAAGACCTGATCTATAAGTAGAATTTCATCATGTGTTTTTTTTTAGAATTTCAAACAATATTCTTATTATTATTTTTGTTGTTGTGCAGACACCATAATTCGCTTTCGGTTTTCATCGCAGGAACAACTTTAATTGTTTAACGATATTTTGTTTAGGATTTCGATATGATTCATGTGTACGTGTGTTATCTTAGAAGAATACTGTTATCTAAATTTTGAGGCATTTTTCAGATTTTCCTTGCCAATTTTTGTATGTATGTACACTGCGAAGGCGATAAAATAATAATTTCAACTATAATTATTGCCAAACACATATAGACAAACTCAGCATCTAACCTTATTTGTAAAGGTGTATCTTCTTTATAAAGGTCACAGAATGCCTGTATTTCAATAATATCATAGTAAATTACGCGATTTCTTTCGCTGTTTTAAGAAACATATTTCATTATTTTGGGCACCCTTCCAATCCCCATGGCCGATTTGGAACTAATTATACGAGTAGAAAGTAAAAATGATGATATATCATATATATAATTTATAGACATATTAGTTTTTTATATTTATGAATAATAAATCGTGATTTTATGTGCAATGATGACTCATTCTCATAAGAATCGCAGACTTGGCAAGCATGAATCAGACGATTCATCGTCCCACATCTCTACTGTCTTGTTCATCTATGAGCACGATAATTAGGGATTCTGATGTCTCGGTTTTTCCAGTAAGTTTTCTCGGTAAGTCCCGGAACGCGAGAACATATTACAATTGTGAGAAAACTCTGCCCTTTTGACTAAGCACCAAACATTCATTTCATTAAGTAAGGATTTCGACTGAGGGTGCTTGATGGAATTTCAATATCAGATTTGAATTTTGTACTTTTCCTTGAGTTTTGTCGCCAACGACCCGGGTTTCGCCTTTCGGCATCCTCAGGAATTTCAAGTGCACGGATGTACTTGAACTGACAGTTCAAATCGGACGGGTCGTTAGCGACAAAACTCATGGAAAAGTACAAAATTCAAACAATTAAAATTCATGTCATTGCTTTCAAAATAAATGAAAACTGTTTTGAAGAAATCTTTATGTCTCATAATATAAATTTTGAATGAAGATTTTCGTAGTTTTGACTATAATCACCATCCGTATCTGAAAATAATGATTTCATCTCATGCAAAATTATGTCGTTTAAAACTACATATGTTTTACAACATACGACCACAGTGTATTGTTACAAAAATATCCTTTGTTTGAGTTACCCGACAATATTATAACACATTTCTATCGCAATATTTATTATCTGAAACTGTTTTGTTGCCGCTCAGGTCATATTCATAGTATTAATAATACCCGCTAAGGTTGTGTCGAATGGCTGATATTGATGGTTTGTTACGAATGAATAAAGAATACGATATAGGAATATAATAAAAAAGTCTCGGAAAATATTTCCCGGGTTTTCTCGACACAGTCCCTAGTGACAACTCTATCGGAATGATAGCGGTCATTTCGATACAGTAATTATATAGTTACTTGCATAAATATTTCTACATCCCACGATATACCTAATACACATTCAAATTATTCATTCATCTTGACTCACAAGATTTTTTTTCGAGTGGTCGTATCATTTGAAATTTCCCCAGATTGTGTCAAACGAAAATATTATTCTTTTGGTTCATGATGACCCACTTCTCTGGTAAGATTCATTATATGTGGATTCACGAGTGAGACATTGCTTTTTCCATTTAATAACATGGCGTGAACAGCTGAGAAAACAAATTATATTTTAACGCACGCGTTCTTGTTATTCAAGGATTCCGTTATTTAAAACTCATCTTATCTGACCAATGTCAAGGTTACTGGTTTCTAATGTTTTTTTTATCTACGCTATATTTCAAGGTGTCGTAAAAATTCTGGAAAACTCAGTCAGCAATAATTCTAAGAGGCTATGATAGATATGTAGGTGGCGGTTTCTGATTATTAGTTTCTTGGCTGTGTTGTAAACAAATAGTTTTATATATTTTTTTTTATTTACACAACAGAATGTTAAATGAGTATCACATATTCAATTCAAAAGGATTAGTATAAACATCAAATCCAGCAAGTGAAAAAAAAGTACTACATCTATATTTGTTAAATTTATAGGTTATATGCGGTTTTGCACATTAAAATCGATTACCATTACAGGAATAGACAAAACGATTTTTTCTACGAAGGCTTTATTTATAAAAGTGTTTGCTTATTTGAAGATATAGCATGCGGTTTTAAAGTCATTGATATCTTCATATTCTTCACTACCAACAAAGAATATTTTATTAAATATTATGAGGTGTTGTTTTGATTGCAATATAAGATTTATTAATGAGAACAATGTTAGTGATGCAATTCAACAAATCGATCATTTTTTGTCTTTTCTACGGGTTTAAACCTATTTCTCCGTGGGACATTATTCTATTTTTTAATAAAATATATCTTCCATAAATCACCTTCCATTCGAACATGTCTTCAAGATGACCGCGATATAGTATATGTACATTATATCATGCATCATTATAAAATAACTAAACATCTAATCAATAACACGTAACTGATGACTATTTCTAATGTATGCGAGGAGTCATTAATATATTATTGTCTTAAATAATAATTTCGAGCTAAACATATCCTGTTAAAACTGGTTTAGACGCGGTCTGTCAGTAGATACTAATAACATTATTATTTTGCATTGTGGTTAAATATAAACCAGAGTCGGGCTGGCGGTGATTGCACTGCAGTGGCTAGCCAAATTAAATTGCGCGAAGCCAAAGATACGACGGGTTATCGTGGTCAGTCGCCATCTGCATTCGGCGCCATTTCAGCGCCAGTCTGCTCAAATCGTGTAACACACGTGGACCAGGATATTACGCACTATTTTTCATATTAGTCAGTACTAACACGAGCGGGAAAGCGACACCAAATAAGGAAAACATTTAGTTGTTTCAGCAGCAATCAAATAAGTATCAGTCGAGTACAAATACATGAAGATAAGCACACGATATATAAGTTTTTTTCAATACACATGCATTTAATCACTATTTCTGTTATTAAACAGTTACCTACTATAATTAATCGTTAAAGCAAAATACCCGCTTCTGAGTTTTTTAAAAAACTGTCAGAAATTGACCAAAACAAATTTGGACACTTCTCCTTGACGCATCTTATATTATTAGAAGACAATTTTTCCCATTAAAGTATTTATACCATCAAAGATCTAAATTTGTGTCAGATAAATTATCTGTATCATTAAAAGCTTAATTTTTTTCGTTGGCCTTGGCGATTACTTCATGGACTTTTATTTCCAGTAAATAATTTAAATTGATATTTTTTTGTTCAACGGATCGAATAACAGATTATTCATTTTTTTACTGTACGTGGATTTATATAACGAATATGCAGAATCAATTGATACAATAAAGTTGCCAGTAGTAAAAAAGTGTATTCATTATCTTCACTCGAATACCTACATATATCAAAATAAACAAGCGTTAGATGTACAAAAGTTTTTCAATTTATTTTTACTTGGATTTGAGTAATTAACGATTATATGTATTTTAAATGAGGACTAATTGCGTTTGAAAAGCTCCACAGCGAAAAAAACACACATTAATGATAAGTTACAAGATATTATTAATCTCCCATTAAAACACACTGTCCTCAAAAGAATCCACTGATAAATTCGAATAGACCAAAGTCTGAGATTGGTCATCTATTACATTAAGCCAACGTTAGTCTGTTGATACCAACCTGTAAGTATATCTAGTATTTTTTTTTATTAATAAGTGACATATGAAAAATGTCGCCAATACCTGAACATTCCAAAGCATCTTTATTTTATGCCACAGTACATCGACATGTGTAAATATAAAATAATGTAATACTTCTACGATGCAACTAACGACTCATGCAAAGATTTCAAAACCTGTGACGCATTGAAAATTGCAATACAAATACGTAATATATTGCTGGTTTATTGTACTGCTCACTCAGTAATTCAGTAAAATACCTAAAACATATTTTTCAACCACTTGGTATATCTACTCCTAATACAGATTCTCAAACAGTCGTTGAAACGAATTCAATCTCGCTTTTCAAGGTCGGTAAGTATAAGATGGGAGGGAAGAAATAAACGCTGCCCCTGCACGCAGTAATGTGATATTGCAGGCTTGTAAACAAAACAGAAGTCTATCTTTTTAAATATATATCCAGAAACCGATTACCAATTGGGGATTTCAGCCTATGTAAATTGCAGCCGATTTGTACAAACTTAAAATAGTGTTGACATTTCCTTCCTCCTTTTTGTATTTACTGAAAACAGATTGTAATTTCAAATTTTGAAAACCAATATTAAGATATGTTTATGGAATCTTAACAATAACGGAATGGTGCATAATTTTTTGTTAAAAAATACCATCTAACATTCATAAAAATCAATGCATTAAATCAAAATCAAACTATCAAAACATAAAAATAAATGAACATTAGTTTTGTGAGCCAAAAATATAATTTTCTAAATTTATTTGATCAGGACCGGTTTCGCTCATGGCGAGCATTGTCAACTGAAGCATTGTCAGTTGACAATGCTCGCCATGAGCGAAACCGGTCCTGATCAAATAAATTTTATGTGGAAAAAGTACTAAAAAGGTATTATAATTTTTATTATAATGCCTTTCCACCTAGTATTGACAGTGAACACCTTAAAAGTGATATAGTTTTCTTTGCAACCGTAATTGAAGATTTGAAGAAAAACCATTATAGACCAATGATTTCAAATGTGTAATTTCTTGGCAACACACATTATGAAAAGTTCACATGGATTTTATTACTGACAAAATTGTTTAATGATACAGTTAATGAAACCTGGTTAGTATGTAAACGAGGGGGCACACAGCTCGTGGAATGAACAAATTTGCATATTTATTAGGATAATTAAACAGTAGACATACAAATTATTTGCTTAATTCAATTGAAATGGTGTATTTTCCGGTGTGACACCGGCATTTTCCAATTGTAAATTATTTCAGGATGTTAGCTTTTACGGATTTAGTCGTCAAACACAGTATGCAGATTGTATTGTTACGTCAACCGATAAAGTTTTATATATATTCTTGGGATACACTGAATGTAAATTTTTCGTAATTTTTTGTATCATCAGAAAATACATCATAACTTATTCTTATTTAGATGTTTATAATGGTGCCACCGAGTATTAAATTCTCCAACAATCATTACATAATGTAGTTGACAGCCGTATCGATATCATGACATAGATCTGAGAATGGCGTGATGCCGAGGTAGTTAGTTATCAACACATATTTTTGTAATAAGTAAGAATTTTGACTGAAGGTGGTTGATGGAATTTCAATATCAAATTTGAATCGTTTGAATTTTGTACTTTTCCATGAATTTTGTCGGTAACGACCCGGGATTCGCCTTTCAGCATCTTCAGACATTTCTAGTTCAGGCACGAATTTCCTTGGTGGTATTTTTCAATGCTCTGGACCGGTTTCGCTTATCGTATTAACAACTGATGTAATATAAATTCAGACAGGGTATTTTTTTCTCATTTTAACAGAGCAATACCGACAAAATGATATTTTTTTCTAATGCCAGATCGATTACAATTATTGTATTTTATTAAATTTAAAATAACTTTGATTATTCCACGTATTGTGTAACTAATTGTGACACGTGTTTCGCCTCTTTCAGAGGCATCTTCAGACTTACTATCGCAAAGTTTGCTTAAGTAGTTACACAATACGTGGAATAATCAAAGTTATTTTAAATTTTATATTAAAATGAACTTCCACAAAGTTACCGCCGAAACCATCGAAAATATTGTGTATTTTCTTTATCGTATATTTCAACTGGAATCAAATCTTTTTGAACGATATATTTTATTTTATAGAAAAATACAATTATCTAAATAAAATATAAATTATCATTTTCATATATTTATTCCTTTATAAACCTTCGTAAACCCAAAGATGTCTGCCTCATAGTTGAGGAATTTGGTATTTCTTAATTGTTAAATTCCTTCTGATATATTATAAAAC
This sequence comes from Himalopsyche kuldschensis, assembly GCA_028554975.1. Classification (NCBI taxonomy): domain Eukaryota; kingdom Metazoa; phylum Arthropoda; class Insecta; order Trichoptera; family Rhyacophilidae; genus Himalopsyche; species Himalopsyche kuldschensis. Next base: position 22,619,655 of record JAHFWI010000003.1, read on the forward strand.
TATAATTCGTTAGGTATAGCATAATTTTGATGTAACACACATCAATAAAGAGAGAAATTTAAATGCAACATTTTTTGTTGCATTTGAATGTTATTCTTAAATATCGTTGTTTGATTCCATTAAAATTCTCTTAGTGCCTACTGAATACATTATAATTATTATGGCATTCATTTCCAAACATTCCATTGACCCGGAACACTTGACGTTCCAATATGTAATATTATGAATGTCAGAAAAAAGTGTGTTTAGAAGGTAATAGGTATTAAAAATATATGTCACGGTCTTAATATTACGTTGCCTGTCATAAAATAAATTAACTTAGGCAGTCTTGTATATTTTTTAGAGGTGAAGGAATACGTGGCATACTTCTGTCCATTATCTAATGATGTAAGGTTTCTGGGCAGAGGACAATCCATTTTATAGTTTTGATCATAAAGATATTTAAATACATGTAATCTCAAAGTTCCTCTTTAGATTGATTCTTGGAAATATCTTTCATTTGTTAATGTGAAACTGGTTATCACATACAAGTATATTTTATAAGCATGTACATGTACACCCTTTTGGATCACTGGCTTCGCTGATCATTACGTCAGCAAGTTTCAAGGCTATAAAGATGTTATCTAATATACAATGCGTTGTATATAATATATATGTTAAAATCATAATCGTGTTTTTACAGATGAAAAACTGTGTGACAATTTAAGTAATTTTGAAGATTCAATGAAACAATGTTGTTATATGATTTTATCTTTCGGTTGATAAAGCCTAAAAACCAGGGCTGTGGAGTTAGTAAAAAAAAGTCCGACTCTGAATCCGGCATTTAAGAAACCACGACTCCGACATTGACCAAAAACACGACTCCGACTCAGACTAAAAAAGGGTTAATATCGTCACTTTTTTCCCCTAATTTTCCTATTTATGTGTATTCAATTAAATATCAACCCTATCAATGCAAAAGCCAAATTTGACATATTAAATGCAAAAATAAAAAGTTCAAACTATTCAAAATTTCCGACTCCGAGAACGACTCCGGCCAAAACGCCGCGACGACTCCGACTCCAACTCCGGCCAAAAAGCCCCGAATCCACGACTCCGACCTACAGCCCTGGTAAAAACTATATTTTTAGCACAATTTAAGACTATTCAAGTAAAGATTTTTAAAACTATCACCGTGCACCCTGGCTTTATTAAAAGTGTTTATGGAATCATTTTGTCATTTAATTATGTAATATATATGTCTACAGAGACGTATAAAAATTGAAATAATACTTAAGTATTTACATAACCAAATAAAACTGATATGCTCTGCGCAACAGTGATCCATGATTGTTGCGTTACTTAGTGCGAATTCGTGAACACATCTGGCATAAGACATAACTAATATATAAATTTTGAGATAAACAATGCAAAGACTAGATAGAATGCGATCGATACGAAATACCAAAATTTTATCAACGATATTTTTGACGGGTTGTATATTTATTTTCTTTTGCCATCAGTAGTTGATGACTAATCGTTCGCGACATTGAATGTTAAGTGTCTTGTTTCTTACCTCCATGGCTGTAAGAATTTCTCAACTCAATGGAGATATTTGAATTGTTAGCACACATTTGTGAAACATTCATGGCTGTACTTTCAAACTTACATTATTTTTATTGAATTTAATATCTTTGCATATACACACTTGTGCAAGTTTTCTTTTGCAACCCCGTCAGGAAGAATATGGTAAATGTAGAGTAATTAATTTGTTAATTATATTGATGATGAGTTTTCACAAAAATACCGCCGAATGCATTTAACATAAATATATTCTTAAATTATGTGAGGAGAATTATGTCAGTGATTCGAAAAAAGGAGAGAAAACAATTCCATGAAGTCTTATGTCATCGGCCAATTTTGTGTAATCAAAATTTCTATTTTATGATAAAATCAAATGACTTAAGCGTATATTATTATCATTTATTTTTGATTAAATTCAAATTGATATTGCTCAAAAATTCTTAAATTGCTATGCAGTTTTTCAAGACTTTGCCACCATGCCAAAGAGGTTAATAGAAGCAATTTCACCTGGCAGCAAAATATGATTTGAAGATAGCCGGCCGGCGATGGTTGCGAATACTACAGGAATCGGGCGTTAGACAGTCGGGTATAAAAAAGAAGTTTTAAAGCTAAAAATTGAGGGGATGGGTATCTTCTCTAAAATAGTTAAATTCTCTATCTTAGTTAAAACCTGTCAATGTGTGTCAAAAACTGATAATTTCAAATGAGGAAACATTATTTTACAAGCTGACCATGATGTCGATGTACATGATAGATATAACATGTACATATCAATATATTTCTAAGACAAGCATTGTTTATTTTGCAAGTAATAGCTAGAAACGATTGACACAGCAATCAGGTTTTGCGAAATATGATCATACCGCGAATTCAATCTATTATACAATTCATGCGAAGCAAAAAAATATAGAGACTTAAACAACTTAATGAGATATCATTTCGACTATGAGGAATGAAACACAATAATAATTATGATGGTATTATAATAATATGCTGTATTGTTTTTTTACCTGGTATTTTGAGGCCATTCTTCGCACATACACAATGTACTAAGTACATAATTACGTAAAACAAGAATGATACCATGCAAATATTCAATCACTATGCTGTGCAAGAGTTTTAATGTAATATTTCACCTAAAAATATAGACTAAACTTTTAGTAGGTTTTTTTTTGTATCCAACGGTTGGATTTTTCAAATAGAGGGTTTATCATTGAGCAACGAAAAGTTCTGTTTCCCATCTAATAAAAATACCAAATCAAAATTATTGAAAAATAGATTAAAAACACAATGTATTTTTAAATTTCAATAACATTAAATACCAATGACAGTCTAGATAATAATTTGATAAACTTATTATATTTTATATTATTATATATTACGTAAAATTCTGGATTCTCTAAAGCGACTTCAATATGATTTCAATTCTAAAATTCCCAAGATTTCACTTCGATAAATCTCAGCATTCAGGATTTAAATTTATTATTAAGTTATGGACAAAGACCGTGGTGATACAATATCGTTAATGAAATAAATTTATTTAATCTAACTTAGAATAAGAATTTTACTTCATATAGTAAGGTGGGCGTTGTTTATTGGCGGGGACTTTGTATAAAAAGTATGCAAATATTATTAGAGCGCAATGTAAAACGAACAGTGGTCAAATTGAAACCTAAAGATGTAAAACAAAAATTCATGATTCGCCGACATTTCAGTTTCAAATTACGTTGTGGTATTATACTGGAGAAACTTATCGGTGCAGATAGAAACTATAAGTGGAAACGGATGGATCAACGTTTACTCTGCCGTACAGCTTCCGCGCAGGTCGATGAACGCGTTTTGTAAACTCATCTATTTAATCGGCCAGTATTTCTGCAGAAAAAACGACAAGTATTATCCAAAAATCATCGCAGTTCGGCCATTTTTGGAAATAAAAAAACCCCACAGCCACCGACGGTCTTGTGATTTTCGACCACTCGAGGTGGATCGAAAAAACGGAATGTCGACAAGCAAATACTTTCCAAAATTAAATACGAAATACTCACCGATTAAATCTCAGCATTTTATAAATGCTCTCACTGAGGTCTGTTACTCAAATGAAAGTTCCTGAGAACACTGGGGTGTGGTGGACTTTCTGACATTAAACTGGCCGTGTTGGCATTGGGATAAGGCATAGACCTTAAAAATAGCAATTTTTAAATATAAATCTTTAAAAATAAATATATTATACTGAATAAAACAAAAACCCTCTACTTAAATTTATGTGTATAACCTTTATTTTATATACTTTTCAATTCATCGTATATATGTAAGATTTTTTATGATTCCATAATTTTTAAAAAATGGCTATAAATTAAAAATAAATTTTCCTGGGGGATACGTATGCTGTCACCATGCACTCATTGAAGATGTCCCTAAATATTATAATACAAAACTGCTTAAAATGTACTATAATCAAGTTCGCATTTAATCTAATGCTAATGTTTAATGAGAATGTATTTTACCAATAGCGTGCCACCTTATACCTGGAACCGTCAGCAAGCTTAATTTTTTTAATAATGCATTCGATCATATTTCACGAGGAATGCTTCTTTGCATGGTAGCCGGCAGTAAAATTTCTCATGCTAATTTTCCAAACTCTTCGAATTTGAAACATGCTCACCGGAAATATGACAATTTTAATCGAATCAGTTGTCCTTGGCCAATATGTAATTTGAAATTCGATAATGTCAAGCTTATACATATTTTTTTATTGAATACAAATTCCATTATTTTATCACGTTTCGTGCTAGTAGGAACAATCGGAGATGGGAAATGTTATTCATGGTAGCAACCAAACCACCCGAGAGCTCTCAATAAATTATTGAAATAATAGAAAAGCAAATATTTTTACTGACTTAAAATTCTGTTTGACAATACTGCAATGTTTACTGTAATTAAATAGTATAAATTTTGTACTGGCAACAGCTGAATGTAGTAATTGGCAGTTATTGCCAACATAACTGGACATTGCCAATAAATATTACATGCGTGAAAGTGGTTAGAAGAAACCAATTATTTGCAGGTGCATTGTAAAGTAAATTAAATTGTCAAACTATGAAAATAAAATACCTCTTTTATATTTCAAATAGCAGGAATGGTCATATTCTCATAGTTTGACTTGCTGAAGTTAATGGTGGAAGTTTACTACTGCAATCTATTTGCATTAATTTATCCTTATATTTTTATTGCAGCGCACACACACTCTGTATGTGTTTGAGTGAATATTTAACGAAAAACATACATACACAAAACACTCCCTCTCTCTATACGCATCGTTCGTATGAAACGTATTCATCATATGCTGACAGGTGGCACTGACATCTGGCAATAAATTCTAATAAAAAAATGATGCGCAAGAAAGTGAGCGAGGTTAACTGATTCAATTATTTTGTTCGCATGTTGTTTGTGAACATGAAATACACATGGCCAGAGTTTTTACTTGCATTATCATTGGCATTATCTTCTCACATTTAAATTTGTATTTAACTTTTTTTGTTTTGTATTTTTTACTAAACTTCGAAAAAGCGCTAATCAGAACCCGATTCAATTGATACTTGTTTCGATACTTGTTTGTGGTAGGTTTGTGGATATTTGTTGTAATCGTAAAATAAAAATGATATTTTACCGGTTCTGTTACTAGGTGCGGTAGGAGTTTTGCTTTTATATGAAACTGCTTCAGACCAAGTATGATTTTTCTTACTAAAAAATAGTAAAAAAAAACCTCTTTAACCCACTTGTAAAAAACAAAGAAAAGGGAAAGACGAGGAGACGGGTTGTGTTAATGAACCGCAGTCGGTTGTATCGAAACCGAAATTACTACTCTCAATAATTACTTTTGATTATCTATCCGAATAAATCCACGGGCGTCACGTAGACATCTAAACCCGTTCATCCCCGATTAATAATGATTAATATAAATGCGACACAGTACGGTAAGCGATGATAGCCCAAAGTTAAAGAATAATTTACAATGTAAAAGTCAAGTCATATTGGAGAAAAAATTGGAGTTATACTATAACTTGTAAATAGTAAAATTATATTCATAATTTAAGTAACTTTAAGATGGTAATCAAACGCCTTAGAACTATACAAATAAATTAGCCGGGTACAATCCGTTTATACCAGCACGTGTACGTTTAAATAAATAATTATTTTTATCACTATACGTGAGTATGAGAGTATTGATGAAAACATCATACCTATGTATGCTAAAATATAGAGTTGATATACCAAGAACAAGTAAATATTTATTGACTGTATTGATTTATGTAATGTTATTTCAATTATACTAAGAAATATGTCATGGCAAATTGGAAGGATGTTTTTGTTAAATTAGGAGTTATTAATATGAATTTACTGTTTTCCTGAGTTTTTATAATAACGACTCGAATTTTACATTGAAACAAAACAATGATTAACTGTTACTAATCCCATACAGGTTCTCACAGACCATAGTATAAAGTGTTTCAGAAAGTAAATTTATTTATACATTGAAACAAAACAATGATTAACTGTTACTAATCCCATACAGGTTCTCACAGACCATAGTATAAAGTGTTTCGATTTATGAAATGTTTAAATGTCGTCGACTATAAATTCAATTTCCATTTATCCCATGCAATATTTTGAGACTAATCGTGTGTCGAAAAAAAAATCAAGCTAATTCTCTAATTTATTTCAATTTCATACTGCGGTAAGTCAAGCTAAACAAATTTATGCCGAGAGGCAAGTCAGTGTAGTATAAAGTAAAATAAATTGAATCAAGATACGAAATCACCCTATTTATATCATTCCGCGAAGAAATGAAATAAGGATTATTTTACTTCTGATAAAAACATGCCGCCGGGTAAACAACATTGGATGTGGCAGAAATAAATTAAAACTTTAACCAGTACTTTTCTTCAACGGAATGTATAAATAATTATATGCTATTTCTTCTTCTTCCTACAGAACTTCTTTGAACGGAGGATTAAGCCATAATCCAAGTAGGTTTTGTAGACTCAAGTGTAAACACATCAAAATTATATCATAGTGAAATTAAATTGTCAGTAACATTTTTAGTAATTAAAAATACAATAATCCATTTGTAAAGCACTATGTAATGAAATGGGCTCTTCCCACTAAAAAATAGTACAGTAAACTCCCCATTTACACTTAAGTCGGGACCATGTAATTGGGGGAGTGAATGTCATACAAAATTAGGGATTTTGATTTTTTCCATGAAAAATGCAAAACTTAGATTTGCCTTAGTTTTGTAAAGCAAAAATATGGAAGAAATATTTAGTTATGTATTGCCTTGTAAATGCGACCTTTCAATTGTATGATTTGCGGCGAATATGTCAATTTTATACTACAAGTACTGTTTAATATTGTATTATAGTATGTATTGTTACATGTTAAATGTAAAAATATCGTAAATTGGTGGGTATTTCTATATGGGTTTATCTTTCTGACAACCTACGTCAAATATCTAAATGTACAAATCGATATGAAAAATGTATGCTGTCTGATTCTAAACACAGCTAAGAATTGACATACTCGTTTCACCCCAATCGAACCTTTGTCACCCCATGTAACAAAGTGCATCCCTTATACCTACGCTGCTACGGCCTACGCAGCCTAGTTTCTGGTGCAACGTAGAAACTCGAACTTGCAAACCTTAATGTCGTAGAGGCACACGTGGCTCGGTGCACAGTTATTGATCGACCCCTTCCTCATTTAGTATTCCCTCGCCCCTCCCTGCCAACCGACTCTGGACCATGGGGAACGGAATTGCAAATTGCACGTGGGCGTATGAATTTGCATTTGTAGTACAATAGGAAGATACAATTTTCTTTGACACTCAGGAGAGAATTGTAAAGGTCTCTATATATTTTATATATGTATATCTGATCGTCTTGTGCTACAAAGATACAGTATAATCGTGGCTTCTCCAAAAATGAATTGAGAAGGCACTGCCTCAATTTAAACGTACATACGTCATTTAATGAGATTTGCAAAGATTACTTAACATATTTTGTAAAATTAAGAAAATACGGGTTACACTTGGCATATTATATTAGAGTCACACGATTATACTTATATAAACACCATTATAAAATGTATCGAATATAAGCTATTATTTTATTACGAGTTATTTTATATAGATTTTAAGTTTTAATTAGTTCATAAGCTAATAGAAATGTAATTAACAGAAGTTTTATTTCAATAAATGCTCATAATTATACGCTCACATACGTACATATACCGTGGATAACTTTAAATTATAGAATTGATTGTTTTTGCGATATGAACGGCTGTTGTGAAATTAGCAGTGGCATATACTTATTATTCATTTAAGATTAGAAAAGAGTTGTATGAATTATAACAAAAAAATATATGGTAGAGTAATATTATTTTAATTATGTTCGAGGTTTTGAGCTTTTCGAGTAAAACCTATGCGTAATTTTCCTATATTGTGAAATGCATTAAGCTGTAGAAAATATTGAGCAACCCTAACAATGCACCAGTTTTTTAATGTTGTCTGTGGTCGGGTAGGCACTTATAAAACACCATGATGTTAAAGACGAGGGAAAAGAGTTGTCTACATTTTTTATTCCAAAATCTCTTGAATAATATATTTCCTGAAAAATACAATCATAAGAAATATTTGTATTGCTTTCTATTGGTTTACTTGACATCAAATTTCCAATCGTGAACGTATTGTTTCTCAGAAGTATTCAATACATTTTTGAATAATTTTGAAAAATACCCGTTAGAAATAATTTTGGGGCCGTTGATTCTATGCTTAAATTATTAAATTAATATTTGTGTGATTAAGTTTTATTGTTTTTAGACGACTATGTAAATTTTAATAAGAATACATCATTTGTAAAAAAACAAAATAGTCAGTCAAATATTGACAATATAAATCGAAAAATAGATTGATTCGATTTAACTAGCGTCTTAATTCAAATAACATGCTAAATAGTCGTTAGTATTTTATTATACACGGAAGCCATTAGTAATTTTTTTATTTTGAATTTAGCCTTTGAACACGAACTGCTGCTAATTATTATAAATTTTGGCAAGTAACGCAAAAATGACGTGTTGAATAAGAAAAACAAACACCCTTTCAAATGACCTTGAATGTTCTCAGCTGATTTTTTTATGTTAGATGTAATTAATATTATTACGCTGGCCAAAGCGCAAATTTCGAACGACCTATAGTTACGTGAGTTGCAAAATCTAGGCAGATAAAAAACACTTCTTACATTCGAATTTCGGATGGTCAGAAATATTGAATGGGAATCGACAAAAAATAACTATCATTATATGTTATCAATATGTCAGTCAAGTTATTGGATACCATACATATTGTATAACCTTGATTATTCGTAACTAAGTGGAATTTACAATGATAGCGATAACATAAATGGCGCGGCTTCAAATATCTAATTGCATATCCTTTTCGATGACACCAAATTACTTTTTTTTATAGATATTCAAATAATTTTTAGTCTCTGTCTGGCTGTGTTGTAAACCTCTTCATAACAACATTATCAATAATTACAAGTACTGAAAAGACTCATTGTGTGTATTTTCATTATTCGCCCTCATAAACAGCTAGATATTATAAGTAGAAAGAATTTCACGTAGTAAAGGTGGAATTTGTCGCCGGTAGATGAATGTGTCTTTTATTACTAGGAAAGTGTCGTATTTTCTTCCCCATAAATCGGCGGCTGTGTTTCTCCCGACGGCTTTCTATTATATACCTATACTAAATTAATGTACGTAATGATAAAATGTGAATATGTAAAAAGTCTTTAGTATGATGTAAACCGTTGTTCAGGGCTGTCGGACAAATTATGTCAATGATGGTCATAGCCTCAGATTGTTTATTTCGATAGATTCGATGTAGAACTTAGTGTGAAAGTTCATTTTTAATTTACAATTTAAAATAACTGAGTTTATTCCACGTATGTGAGACTCATTTGACGTGATTCGCCACTTTGAGAAGAATCATCAGTTCTACTATCACACGGTTGCTTTGGTATCGATTACTAAAGCAACCGTGCGATAGTAGGTCTGGTGATGCTCCTGAACAGGCGAAACACGTGCAATATTAGTCACATAATACTTGGAATAAACGAAGTTATTTTGAATTATATATTGATATTGTTTCAATTTTAATAACTGATGATTTCTGGAAATGAAAAATCAACTTGATAACGGACAACAATAGTAATAGTAAGTTTTTCGTATACTGAGAAGATAAGATTTCAGAAACATTCATGCCCCGAAAGTGTGATAACTGAATGAAACGTATGTATATATTTTCAGACAGTGTTAAAAACACTAAATTCATAAATGATGAGTTATAAGTACATATTTCCTTAAACAGATCTATAGTTAGAATCTTTTAAAACCGTGAGACTGATCAATCGCTGTAAGCTGTATAGGTCGGAATTTTCATCGCATTTCTGGTAGTTGAAAAGTCGTCAATTTCTAAATATGCAGTGCTTAACTAAAATTAGATATGTATATGCAAATTCATAATATTGTTTACTGAAATCATAAAGCGTTTTAAAAAGAAATCGGAAAATGTCCTTGAAAAAAAACCTTGAGAGTCATTTCCGTCTAATCTCTGACATGTGAACAGACGTGTAAAAAGTGTTTACAGGGAAAAGAAATTAATTTTGTGGAAAATATACTATGGAACGTCGGCAATCTTGTTGGACGATGTTTTATTATAGCGGGAATTACTTTTTCTCTTTTAAATATGTAAGCGTGTGTAATATCAATATTTTAATTAAATAACACATGTTTAAAATCATTTCAATTAACTACATGATTATTTATTGCTATCGCTATTAAAATGGCAACGCCAAGATACGATAGTTTTTCGAAAAACTGTTAGTTATAACGTTTATTGTATAGAAACTAGTTTCATAGTGGTGTGTTCTTACACAGTATGCATTAATTTGTAAGCCCTCAATTTTCTTTTACATAAATGTGCACCTTTAAATAATCATGTATTTTTTAATGAATGTTCACAAGTGTATTTCCAAATTTGAAAATTGAAAATAACAAGTAAAATCAATATCCTTCCTTTTTTCCAAAAACGATATTTTAAAATATTATATGTTTAATAAAAGCAATAAGAGTAAGTAAAAAAATAATTAATAATTTATGAAAGATTACTTTGTTTTAGTATGTATCTTTCAAAGGGCAATGATAATTAAATGTTTTTTTGCCTTCACCTTGAACGGAACTGTCTTGTTTGATGAAATGGGTTTTCTAAATCATTTGCTACCATTGAATAATTGACAGTAAGGTACCTGCAACAGGCAGTCATGTAGAAAATTGTAATTATTTCAGTGCTTTAACTCGTGATTGAGAATTATTATGATGTATTTACTGCATGCCCTTGGATATCTAATAGATGCAAAACAATTCAAATACGCATGAATTTCAATTTATAAGTTTCGTAACCCATTTTCCCTCCATAGATAGACAGTGTATTTTTTTTTATCAGAATATGTATTAACAAAATTGATTATTCTATGCAACTATAGATAAATTAATGCAAATTGTGACGAGCAGAAATAACCAAGATGGTCGATGTTATATTATCGATTACTAGTGTTCGAACCCGGCTTCGCTCGGACCAGTTTGGGGTTATGTTCAGCTCGGCGCGTAAATTCAGACGGGCCAAGTTGAAACAACTTTTTTCAAAATTCAAAAGTCTAGGTCAATTAAAATGGAATTAAAATGAACATTTCAGACTGGCATTGACATTTCACAGCCCCTTTCATATATTGACAGCCCCATTCTCGCCCATTAAAATGTCCAAATTCAAGGAAAAAATCTAATTTGCTGTCAAAGAAATGTCAAATAATACCTTCACGTAAATAAAAACATTATTATATTAATAAAAGCCGGGAAAAGTTCAGTAGAAGACTAATTTATTACATTTTGACTAAATGTCTTCGCCGATAAAAAAATCAAACATATTTTCTTTCATATTCGTTTTTATGGCAACTTAATGACCAACAATGCAAAAGGGAATTACAGACCCACAGACATACATACTTCGTTTCAGTTTTATATATGTATGTACTACTCGATACTCGAGTAATTGGAGTCTCTACATACACATTGATAACGAAACAAATTTACCGTCGAAACTTTCGCGAGCGAAATCAATTCGTTTGTTTGAACTTGCAAAAGGGAATTACAGACATACATCCCCCGTTTCGGTTTTATATATAAGATCATATTCAAAATCAGTTAGCAAGTTTGATCTTTGATTCCCCAAGACAATTAATTCATTGCAAAACGTGCAGATAAGTATGAATTTCTACTACTTTGCGTTTATTCAACAACCGCGACCGCAGTGTTACCCGATGCTGGTGTATAGATTTTTTATACGTTATACAAGATATTCGAAGTCGTTGTTCTTATTTCGTAGATTTATATGTTTCCAATTTGATAATGTATTCATACCAGATTTTCTCAGAGATGGTTTTTTGTACATATCCGCTCCCTATTCGGAGCATATGTCCGCTACACGGTGCCTCCGAAATGTTCTGTCTCCGCCAACCTTCTTCCTTCCTCCCAGGTCATCACAACGTCCCGTTTCTCCACCGAGTACATCCCTGGATGGTCATCAACGAGCTTCCAGGCTCGTTCATCTGCTTTCTTACCTCCGAGTGCCTGATGAAGTCAACCCACCGTACAGCGAATATTCCTCGCAAGCATCAGTGCACGGTATTAAAACATTAGACACTGTAAAACAGCACTGTCAGTTTGCATTCGCATGCATACTTCATGTACTTTCCAATAAAAGGTGATGTGCCAGGGCAAGACACTCGTCAGCAATTGGGAATGTTGAAATAAGTCTTGCTAGTTTTCTAAGATATTTTATTAATATTTTCTTTTGACAGTCTATTTATTGCGAGGCGTACTACTTACTATGAAAGTAAAATTTTCAATATAGTTTTATGACAATACCAATTACAATGATTAACTGTTATTGACATATCATTGACATAGTGGCATTTGAATGCTGAGCTAAATTGAAGTGGTGACGCCATTTTATTTTTAAGGAAACTCCTCGAGAACTCGTTTTCATTGCAAAAACAATGCGTAGGTTTTTACAGAATTGCGTTTTCCTTCATTATTATTATACTACATTTGACACTAAAGGCTTAAAGCTATAAGTATATATGCAAATCGATAGAGGGATCTTCATGAAATTTACATCGGATTCACTACAATAAGTTGGATTGAATAATGTTTAAAATAAAACCTCTTTCTTAACTTGAAACAGTGTTTACATCTTTTAATTTTTCGATGTTGAGAAACTCGATAATACAATTATCACGATTCCAAAATGCCAAGTATAAATCACCCAAGTAATGGTTTAATATAAAATATATTATATATACTTTAAATAAAATATTGTTTGTACTTGATGTTTCCGCTAATTTACGCAAACAATTGTGATTTGGAGAATTATTGCGAATAGATTCGCCATGCACTAACTGTGCTTGAAAATAACGGAAAAAGATATTGAAATAATAAATTGATTTACTTATCTACTTGTTAGAACTCGATTAAAATAAGGTCAACAGTATTTATTAGTTTTAGTTCCTCTGTTTTAAAATGACGGTGGCATTATAATGAAATAGATATTTATTGATTGAGTAGGCATTTACTTGGTAGAACTCCATTATGATACGGTAGGAAAATAACAATGTATTTTAGTTCTACATAAATTATTTTATATATTTGTTGATTAGCTATTTCGGCTTACGCCTTCGTCAGAACTATGTTTTAAACGTGCATTAGAGATAGCTTATATACCTGATATATTGCTGAATTTGCGTTGTTTCACACGTAAAAAATAAAATAACCCAAAAATACCCAGATTATCTTTCACTTTAGGATTACAACAGATCAATAAATTATTTAATTTTTTTCATGTGGGGTTGGGATGGTTGAGTGGAGAGGGTATGTATGGTGTACCCTATCTAGCCTAGGTATATAAGCTATCTCTAATGCACGTTTAAAACATAGTTCTGACGAAGGCGAAAGCCGAAATAGCTATCAACAAATATATAAAATAATTTATGTAGAACTAAAATACATTGTTATTTCCTACCGTATTAAAATAGATATTTACTTTATTTTATATATCCTGCGGACTACAACACTTTTTTACATTATTCTATGGACTAAAAACATTTCTAATAATTTAATAATTATAATATGAATATCATGGGGAAAAACATATGATGTCGAATTTCAGTAAAGGGGAAATTTGTTTATCTTCAGTCATTTTTTAATTAATTATTTTATCGCAATATACGAATAGACACTGCTCGGTTAATGATATTACCATATACATAAATTATAAAACAATATGTGTTCAACGGGGAAACCCAGACGTTTGTTTTCAAGCTTGAGATGAACATTGATTTAAATTTAAAGCTATCGTAAGGATATTATGGACGCGATTAAATCAGTTTTTTTTAACACACGAAGCGCTTAAAAAAACTTAGATCAACAGTTTATTAAATAACTTCTAAACATAACATGTAAAGAGCAATCATAATAACATACTATATAATGAATTTTGGATGATGTAATAACATATTATAATTAAAACAGAAAAAAGAATTTCAACAACTTTTTAAATTTAAAAATATATGAAGCAAAATCAAAATACACTAGATAATTTATCATGACCACCTAATCTAACACTCGGTATTAATGTCAAATATATTTTTTAGCCATACTTTTATGGAACATTTTGCATTCTTTCTAGTGACCGAATTATTTGTATCCAGTTAAAATATTAATTTATTTTCTCTTTATGAAATTAGGAGATGAAATTGTATTTATATCCATATAAATCATACCCATATATGTATTTCTATATTATCAGTTGAAAATTATCGCGAAGAGCGAAACCGGTCCTGATCTAAATAAACCCAAAATATATATGCCTTTCCAACAAGAATTAACAGTAACATATGAAAATTGATTGAAACATATAAGCTCATTTGTGAAATGATACTTTATTTCGATCTTTATTACATTTACATAGATACAGCTGTGACGCCTGTCTTAATATGATTGGAAAATCATGCTCGGTTTTGTTTCTTTGTATGTTTTCCATTTGAATAACAATCATATATTTGTGAATTGCAGCAATGAGCAGTGTCATGTTTAATTAGATTATATATTCAACTAGTATTGCTACCCGGCGTCGCTCGGACTAAGCGACCAATAATTATTTAATGTTATATCATTCGACATAATTATATCACAAAATCTAACATCCAAAATAGAGTTAAAATAAAATCACAAACTTTATTTAATTTGATGACAGCCCCATTCTCGCCCAAGAAAATGTCCAAATTCAAGGAAAAAATCTAATTTACTGTCAAAGAAATGTCAAATAATACCTTCACGTAAATAATAAACATTATTATATTGCAACTTGCAACAACAATGCAAAAGGGAATTACAGACATACATCCCCCGTTTCGGTTTTATATAGATATAAGATATATTCAATTCGTCTATTGAGTAAATAATTCCGTTAACATATATCATCAACTGCATAACAGATTTTTGATTATATTTTTTTTAATGAATCATCATTGCAGTATGCATGCATATGGTCGATATTGACAGCAAAGATCATTTTGTTCTCCTCAAAAATTTTGCATTCAAGTTGTCAGATTCGACTCGATCCATTCATCTCGCACAATGTCGACTTTATTTGATATCCGGTCCCTGTTGGTACTTTTGCGTGACCCAACGACATAAGGTGATCCATTTCAATGAATATACAATGGATAGGGCTTTGTCAAATACGTACAGTTTGTCTGAATTAATATCTGCATATTTCGTGGCCATACCATGGTAAACTACATCATTTCTTTGTATTAGATGCAACTTCAGTTTCCTTTTAATATACATTGAAGCACTGAAATTGTCTTTATTGTATTGGAATGATAACAAATGAAATAAAGTGTTATGAGTTTTTAATTCTATTAATGGATGGAAAACATATTTACACTTTCAATTACGCTATTTTCTACTCATCGTGTATGTATCATTCAATGTAGACCTACTAGATGGAATATAGGAAATTAAGAGTTTATAAGACTTAATGATGCATTCAATTTTTCAAAGAAATTGCTTTGAAAATACATTTATGTTGTAGTAAACAAATGAGATTAATAAAATTGTCCATACTCATTTTTTCACCTTCATTGTTGTTATCATGTAATTTTTTATTATTTTTATCAATTAATGTATGCAATTATTATTTATCGCGTTGCTTGATAAAGTTTTTTTAGCCCCATATATGAATATATCAATGTTATTTCATGAAATTATCCTCTAACTCTTATCATTTAAATAAAACATGTTCTATCATTATTGTTCGTAAGATAAAACTTTATGGCACTGGTGTGGCTCATTCCAATCAAGGTGAAAATGTATGAAAAAGAATTATTGTTTACTTATTAATCAATTGTCTTCCCAAGGTATTATTAGAGTATGCAGAAGATGAGTCATTGAGTTAAGAATACGATTTTTGCGGATATACGGCGATTTATTATTATGACAAATTACTTAAGGACAAAAAATAATGTTTTTAAATGCTGTAGATACTCATACATACTGTTGGTAATTTTGGGGTACATTAACGATTCAAGTATACATTGTATTCTTTTCGGAAATTGCATGATTAAAATATTTTAAATCGACTAAAAATTGCATATTTAATAACTGTATGCAATCACTTCAAATCAATGTAAAAACAATAAAATATTCAAGATTTTATTCCACAAAACCTGTATAATGAATGCAATTTGCAAGATGTTATGATCAATAAATATTGTATCATAAGCGGAATGAACTCATACATTGGAAAGATTTAAATTAATAAAATTGTTAACTATATTTTATGGCATCGATGACAATTTTTACACTCAAATAATTATGCCACATTAAAACGGTGACATTGATAAGTAAATAGATTCAAAAAATTGACTATGTATTCAGATAAAACATATTTTAAAATATACTTATATATATATACAAATGTACATTATTTTTATTATAAACTTATATTTTCACATATAAATTGACAGAAAAAAACGACGTATGAAAAAACAGCTAACATTAAAACATAAACATCAAATATAATATTATTAAGGAAATATAATTATAGCTGTAATGAGACTTAAGGATGCCAATTTCCCATAATGATTAAAAGGCAAAAATATTTTTATTAACGTGTCGATTATATTTGATAACATTGTCAACGTTTTCCAAATGCTTAACCTCTGAAATGTCTAATAATATTTTTTTACAAACATTGTCTTAAGAAACATAAAATATGAAATTCATCAACCGGTAAATCAGTCTGACGACAGCAGCCAAAAAACATGACGAAAAACAATTTCAAAATATATTAGTGCCTGCCTTGCTATAAATTACCGTAATCATAATTAACGATTTCTTTTGGGAATTGCGTTTAATTTATACTTCAGCTTGCCTTTCTAGTTGTGCAACGCATACGTTTGTCTTGAAAATGTGTATCTCATGTTGATTAACTCTTTTACGACCAGACTTTTTTGAAGGGATTAGCCAAAATAACCAAGCAGTTTTAACCGGTCTTTTCCGGCTCAAAAAACCAACATAGGTTGGAGTTTTTTGTTGTTTTATTTGTATTTTTTTCCTTTACATTTGTAACATAATGCCCTTCAAATATCATTATTTTTTTTCTTTTTAAATAAAGCGAGCAACCTGAAAACCTGGTGTCGATTACATGAAGCGTTATCAGACGAAGCGAAAAAACTTTGCACGGTAGTTTTCAAATAAGCACCGCGCGATGATTTTTCTCTCGGCGGCCATATAAGAGTTAACTCAAACAGCTTCAGAGCAGGCAACACTTTCGTATTTATATATAGCATCTATTCTCTTATCGTTAACCCATTATGAATGCTAGGATTTTCTATAAATAGTGCGCTATAAATAATAAACATACAAATAGAATTAGAGGTTACAAATGGTTTATTTTTATCTAACATAGCTTTAGAAGGATCGGTTTTCTATATATAAACATAGTAAGAATAGAAAATGTACCATGCTCTTATTATTTATTATCCAGATAAACAATGCGACATATTTTGTCATAATAACTTTTTATCTTGAGTATTTATAACAAAGCCTTTAATTATCACCAGGTGAATGTGTGATAAAACTTCATCGTTTAATTTAAATTTTCACATATAATTTGAATCATTAACAGCAGCGACAGTAATACACTGGCTTGTCACGCTTAATCCAAAGTTATCGGTTAATTGCCTTGTAACTTTACAAATAAAACTAGTATATACTATGCAATATAAATACTACAATGGTCAACAAATGATTGAGTGTTTCTTGCCCAACAGTTTTCATTTCCAATTTTAAGCATTTTATCAAATACGATAAGAAAAATAACAATGTATTTTAGTTCTACATAAATTATTTTATATATTTGTTGATAGCTATTTAGGCTTACGCCTTCGTCAGAGTTCTGCCAAGTAAATGCCTACTCAATCAATACATTTTATCAAATGTATTTTATCAAGTCTCATCTCAAATACAGTATATTATTCGATAAAAGATCTGATAGAATACTGTTATTATGAAAATTGGTTATTCACAAAACTATCAAAAATTACATACGAGTGTAATTTTTATTTCATTAGATATCATCTAAAAATCCATATAATATACCAATGTCTTTCATATAAGAACAGCCAAACCTAAATGACAGTCTCAAAATTGCCCCGGATTGAATCATAATTTATTGAATAGGTTTGCTTAAATATTTACCGTGAATTATTTAAGTAATGAATCCAAATAATCAAGAATAAATTGAATGTCTACTTTCGGTGGCCAGATGTGTTTCCGAGTTTTTTGTCGCCACCATTTTTTATTACTTACTCTCAGTCTATTATGATTTTTCTGTATGTCTATTATAATATTGGGGTATCTTTTGTTGATTGTTATTTGGTATTCAAATCGGTTGTCATAAGAATAATGTATCTCCGACTCGATAATTTATTGCGTTTCATCATGCATCAAGGAATTACTTAAGAAACTGAATTTCTTATTTGTTGTGATTAGATGATAAATAAACAATCTGAATGACCTCGTGCATTGGCGCGATGGTCCACTGACGGTGATAAGGTGACCAATATAAAATTGTGCAATAATCACGTTCTTTCTGTGCGTTTAACTACCCATACATGAAAATAGCGTGACAATTTGTCATAAACTACTGTCATTACAATTTTCATGTTTTTAACTGTGTACAAATTGTCTTTAATATTCAGATACTTTCAATTATTCGACACGGCTGTCTTTAAAAAACATATCGTATCAACGTATGTAAATAAAGAAATCTGATTTTGACGCGTATATTTTTTATAATAACACAAAGGTGTTTTTTTTTCAAAATACTCGAAAATTTTCGGATTAAAAAAATATATTAACTTTAAGCATAAAGTTCCGAGCTCGATAAATTGTCTCTTTACGGAAGAACGTCAAATAACTAATTCTTATAAATTAGCGCTTGTAAAATAGATAAAATAATGCAGATTATCTTTTTAAGTTATAATATGGTGTAAGTAATATTGTGCTTTTTGTGCTTTTGGAAAATATTAAACAAAATAACATAATATCTATTTTGTTTTAAATATTCTGAGAATCATTAACAAGCTTTGTATTCTAGGATGACGGTAAGGAAATTTGTACTTCTGCAGTTTAACTCATTGTTTTCTTTCACAATTTGATTCCTGAAACCAGCAATGATTCTATATTTGAATGACGAACACTGATGACATTAATATTTATCGTTTCAGATAATTTTAACTTCCTATCGGCCATAAAATAATAATATATTGACAGTTGTTCCCTGCGTGCTTCCATTTTCAAATGACTCGTTATTAGAGCTGTCACTTTGGCACCTTGGCTTAAAGCGATAAAAAATAGTATTTTATGAAAAATGACAGGTGTTTTTCGTGGAGAAAACGATAGCACAATATAAGAAAAATCCTGTTTATCTATAAGATCTTCCGCCAATCCCTCTCAGTTTTATTTTTACAACTTAACACTTCAAGATCATGTTAATTAAAATTTCATTATACGTATGTAATACTTTTTGTATAAAGCCACGATTCAGATTTCTGGAACATCGTGTCATTCATATTTGTTTAAAATGAAATCAAAAAAACTAAATATCGTTCATTTTTTTGAATGATGTTTGATATTCATGCAAAATATATATAACAATTTTATGAGAAGCTGTTTTAGACAAGCCTACATCAAATTATTCGTTATTGAAATTTATTGACTTGAGATAGCTGTCATTGTAAATTAATTTGTAATGGAGGTTCACATCGATTATTGCGTTATCGTTTTAACTGTAGAATATTTTGTCAAAAAGCTACACTAAAAAGTATGCCTTTATTCCTGATTTATGGCAAATTATTGGAATAATAAGTACTTCACATAAAGATAGTGTTCTATATTGAACTGATTCAGTACATTCTTTTCAAGCGGGCATTAATATGAAATTATCGACACTCCCCAAATTTTAGTGAGCAATGAAGAAAGTAGCCTAGCGGAAAATACTTAAAATTTCCCATAATTTTTCTTACCTGATACAGTAGCGTCGATTCAATGAAACTATTAAATAGACTTTTTAATGTAGCATGGCATATGAACCGTCCATAATTATCATACAATTATTAAAATATATATGTATCCATAAACATAATCCATTTTGTAATTTATTAACCTATTTTAACCGCTAAAGATAGCATGACAGGAAATATTAAATCTCAGTTACGTGATCTCAGCATGATAAATATTTGCAATCAATATAATCATCGTGATTTGTCCAACAATGAATTGATACACCTGCTGTCCTGTGATGTTTTCGATGAAACTAATTTAGGATAATCTTTTAATACCTCACTTAAACAATTAAAGACTCATGAATCATTATCAGCAGTACAATATGTACATTTACCCAGATATACTTACCATCAAACATACCATTATAAGCTCATAAAGATGTGTAATGACATGATAATATTAAAGACAGTGGCGGCCGGTGACCAGAATATTAGGGAGTGCAATAAAACAACCTATTTATGCAAAAAATCCATCCTCCGATTCTTGGATTTTGAAAATACATCTATAACACGGATATTAAAGTCCGACATTGACGATACCAACTGCTTCTCTATACTTAGCATGGCAAGGGAGAAAACAAAAAACTCTATTAAGGCTAGTACAGCCACAGAGCCATGGAGTTTTTTTATAAATTGCTACATTAAAATACCGATTGACTACTTTAGTTTTGGCCGTACACTTCTGAACTATATTTAAAACTGGCAAAGGCCGTCCTCCTGCTTTTATTTCTAGCCTTTTAGAAAAATCTCGACGATTTTCTTTGATATAGGACACTGAGTTTGCAGGAAACATTATTGATTATTATTTAGTATTATTAATAAATAATAAATATATATAATAATATTCAATGCTATAATACATATATTAATAATACTTGTTATATTAATTTATTATATATGTTAATATTTATTTATAATATATGTTAATATTATATAGTAGATATATAATAATAAAGTTAAATTATATTGTAGAATATTATATAGTAGGATATTGTATTTAAAGTTATTAAACAGTTTTATATAGACAAAGCCTTTCCATATAACAAAAACTTACAAAGATTCATATTATATACGCTAATAGGGTTTGTATTAAGATGTCTATGAAATGAAAACAAGTATGAAAAAATAATAATAAAAATGTTATAGTTGCGTGTTGCGTGAATCAAGTCGAAACTACAGATGAGGTTAGAATGCACTGTCACAAACGCACTTCACAAATCACCCGCAAATATCTTTATTTTTCCGTTCTTCAAAGGACCTCATCTGCCAAAATTTGGGCCAATACTGAATGACAGAATACAAATCTATATGTTTTCGCTCAATTTCTTTACACAAGTCATTTTGGTGCAAAGGGTCTTAGTGCACCGGGTTAGTCGAAATTTCAAAGATTTTTTGCATACGCCTTCGCCGTGTGAAATAAAGTCATGTTTTCTACCTACTTTTTTTATGCCAAATGGGACATTTCGAGAATTTCCAAGAAATGCACCATCGAGTAACATCTGGAATCAGCTTATTTCGGGGAATCTACTTATATAATATTTGTGTGTTTAGGTCGCATGCGTGAAAGATCGTTTTATGAAACCATACATCGTTGGAATTTTGAATGAACAAATTGGTATATATATTTTGAAATTCATGAGCTCGATTCTTGGGGGACTAATGCACGTTTGCTCCTTCACACGAGCCGTCCCTGAATTAAAGATATGGTACGACTGTAAATATTTTTCCGACATGCACGACATTTTTAGATTAATATCAGCAATAAAAAATAGGGATAATTTTGCAGCTTTAACTGGCATCACTGCAATAGTGTTGACTAATGATTCTACTATTTATGATACAATTTTTCAAAAGTATATTTTTAAAACATACATAAAAATTGATTGTATATTCATTGAGTTATCACTCAAATATTTTACAACTGTACAGTTATTATTCGTTCCAAAATTAACTCTTGTTATTTCTTATATTGAAATAACTTAACAAATTCTTCAACTACCAATGTTTTAACACGAAAAATGAATGTATAGTTTTCTGCTTTAATTCTAATTCACTAAGTAACCAGCTATAAATATTTTACAAATAGTAGCGTTTGTAAGCCAGCGGATATTAATAATTATATTATTAGTGTTGCGCTTTAATCACATTAACATTTTTATAACTAAAAACAAAAAAAAGACGATGTTCAAAACCAACCTTTTTCCTTACGGAATCTCAAGTGCAACTTTTAAACTAAATCAAAAAAAAAACTTTCATTGTTTTTATTCATTTACAACATAAAATATAATATTATCTTATCGAAGTCGTTTAAATACAGCCTTCTTAGATTTCAAATAAATGAATGTGTCGTTACATGGAAAGGCTTTCTGCTTCTGGAACCTACTTGCAATGTAATATGCAATCAATTACGCATCATACCCCAGAACTTGAAACCTATAACAGAATTTTGGTCATAGGAAGCTTTCTTGGTAAAAGAAGAATATGTTCTAATGAGGTAGTGCGGTGAAATAAAACATTATATCCATCACAAAGCTGAAACAAAAGAAGGCTGATTCGCAGTTCACGAGAATACTACTGAATAAAAAAAAATATCAGCCATAAATGAATTATGAATGATATGTTATGAAGATGTTAAAACAAAATTTCCCAATTTAAATAGAATTCGTTAGATATTTAAAAACAAAACAACTGCAATAGATCCATCAGAGCAGCAAACATGAATTATCACCAGCATATTCCAGACTATCAATTTACACTTATTAAAAGAGATTAATTCCTTAGTTGTTAAGATTTATGATCATTATATCAC
Source organism: Himalopsyche kuldschensis (assembly GCA_028554975.1). Taxonomy (NCBI): domain Eukaryota; kingdom Metazoa; phylum Arthropoda; class Insecta; order Trichoptera; family Rhyacophilidae; genus Himalopsyche; species Himalopsyche kuldschensis. The sequence continues at coordinate 22,642,830 of JAHFWI010000003.1, forward strand.
TCGAAAAATTTATGAACAGACATTTCCGATTATACGATACTTGTTTTTTTAGTTTAATATAAGTGTCACTTTACTGAAAGACATCAGAGGAAAATAGGTGCCAGATTTTTTGTGGGAACCTTTCGAATTCCACTTTCAAAATTCAATCATCACAACTATTTACGTTTAAAGAGTAACTTGCTATTTTCTGTTGGATTGGTGACAAGGAATTTAATGCAACTTAATAGAAAATTTTGATGACTCTTGAAAGCATAATATTAAACTGATTCATCAGATTGTATCGTTAGATTCAAATTTATTTTTCGGGAATTTCTTCTTCATGGTTTTTAAATAAAACAACTGTGGCTTTGTCTCGCAATGGTTTAAAAGAGTATACATATCCAATATCAAAACACATATATTTAATATCATAATCTCAAATCACGTTTAGTCATCGTATTGTTAAACAAATTTCCATTCCATTAATACAAAAAATGGACGTATACTTTTATTGCAGTCATTAATTTAACGACCAGTTGTAAATGAATTACAACGATCTAACAGTGTTTTCACACTTTCACACAGAATAAAAGTTAAATATTAACGGATTACATCTTGCTAAACGGCATAAAATATTTTTTATGTGAATACCGCTTTGAAAATTTTAGTTATTTTTAAGCCGTTTAAATGAACTAGCATGTCTTTAAAAACGATTTCGAATACCTAAATAACTTTTAATGTGTTAACTGTTACTTATTGATGGAAAGTCATTACTTAAATAAGTGAAAAATATTATAAAGTACTATTTCCACATATATTCTGATAAAGATCGAAGTCGATTTCACCCATCGAAAGCATCGCAAACTGTTTATAAAATTATCATTTTAAATGTAGAATTTTCAGTTAAATGGACATTAATAAGCTGTACTTATAATGAATAATGAATTGCGTAGCAAATTTTGGATTATGACAGTTTGTTATTCAATGACGAGCATTTAACCGAACATCGTTGGTTTCGGTTGTGATATTCACAAACTCGTATCCGAGTGCGGACTATTTCGCAAATTGGTGTTTTCAATCATTTTCCGGATTGGTGTTGTTGAAAGCATAAATTTCTGTGATATCTATATTCCCTAACGACCCGATCCTAAAAACGAGGCGTAACGGCATGGATAAGCTAATCACTAGTTCTGTCCGAAGCCCATCCTTCTATCCTGACTGTCTTAGAAAAACAAGACGTTGATAAATTAAGTAATAAGGAGTTTTCGGGGAAAAAATCAGTCAACCATGCTTTAATTTTAATAAGGCAATATAAAAAGTGACAGACAAATATAGATAGCAGGAATCAAAAAATCGTTATTTTTAGCCGTTAGGATTATATCTTTCCCCGAATAGTTTGCCACTATTTGCATACGCTCGTTATCTCGTTAGCAATAATAGCAGTTTGATAATAGTGTGTAAATGAAACTAGAAGCCAGATATACCGTGGGAGCACAGGATATCTCAAAATAGATTGCATTGTCAATCGGTTTACGCCTGGTGGCTCACACACGTTTCGTCACGTGCTGGTCGCCGTTATGCGCTCCTGGCGGGCGTCGCGACGCGCCCGGCGTCTTATTCTGTATTATTATAAAGTCACCGACGCCAAGCACCGACGTCTTTTCGAGCAAAAAACTAAGACTAAAATATTGCTCGGGTGACATTTCAAAATTTATTTTCAGAAATTTGGGTGAAAAAGATAAACAAACATTGCCAGGATAACTTTATCTCTCAAAACTGTTCGATGGGTGAGATTTACAAAAATGAATCTTGAAAAGCTTTCTAATAATATACATATATTTTATTCAGTAGGTACACCGATAATAATCTTTATAAAAACCAGTTTTAGTAAATCTAATCTATTGAATTATGACAATATTCACTCCCAATCTCTAGTTCAGATTTACGAGTACATATTATGTCGGTTGACCGAACACCACCTGTCAGATATAAGCAACTGCTATTTTCAAGGTCTCGATATAAAGCACTAATAAATAATCGATAAACATGAGTTTAGCCTAACCTATGATGAAGCTCAACTAAATGCGATCCAAATAATGTGGATATTAAAATGATTTCAGAAATACGATACAGTCACTAGAAACTACCCGGTGGCAGAGCCACCTCTCAATATTCTTGAATGTGGCTAAATTCTTAAATATTAAGTATTTTGATGAAAATCACATTATATTGTATGAATTAATCTACTTTTTTTTGACTTGATTTGAGAGTAGAGAATACAAAATTAATAGCAAGTAAATTTGAAAATATACACCGGTAACTTGTCTGTAAAACTTGTTATATTGGTTTTTAATTTTATAATCTAAAATCATTGTAATATTTTAATAAAATAATTTTATTTTTTACGAGTTTATACTTGAGTGCAGCAATAATAATATTTGTGGTAACTGCCATCTTATTTATAATTCGATTTTCATTGGTTAACAATTGTATACTTGGAAATATAAATCCGTGTAAATAGAGTAACTAAAAATTATAAAATTATTTGAATAATAAAGATATTCATATTTCACGGCTTAAACTATAAATATAATTGCTGTTATAGATAGAAAGATATGAAAAATCATTTTTTTAATTATGGAATTCTTTCAATTATAATTTGTCCACCAATATGTGTTAAATCAAAAATATAGTATCAAATAAGCCAAAATTGAAACAATGTGACCACTTGATAATTCCAAACAAAAAATCTCTCCCACCTAGAACTTTTCTCGTAAGTGTTAAATGGAAATTGTATGACACTAATATGTTAAAAAATCATAATAATGTAATATATAAACACACTAATGGTATTTTCATGTCACTGCACGAGAACACTTCATTTATCGAGAAAACAGTTGATGTATCATCAACTGATTTATACAAAGAAATTCCTAGAAAAAAAAATGATCTGTTAATGAAATTTTGTTTGCATATCGATGAAATTTTCCAAATACAAAGAATGTGAAAAAAATCGACGGAAATTTTCAATAATAAATGTTTTTTTCTGCTATATATTATAGAATTATGGGCGATCATAGTGGTATTTTCCGTTGACTGTGTCCTTCAAAAACTGAGCCAAGTCTGTCGTCTATTGGCACAATTTTTACTAAATATAACGGCTAGAAATCCACCAATAATAAAACTTAGATAGTTTTGATTGAAGAATTGTATGTCATTCCATGGCTTACTTTTTGTTACTGTTGTTGTATTCATGTCAGAAACACCGAATGGCACCGCAGAAGTGAAACAATATTCAAATATATTATCGTTTATATGTTTATAAAGCTGCATCAATAGTTTGTATTCCAACATTCTTTAATTGTAGATTGTTGTCTGCTAGACTAGATACACCATAGATACAATCAGTATCATATTAATTATATCGATTCTATAAGCTTGCCCGAGAACCGATGTGTAGATCAATTACAAGAATGCAGTATGCTCGTAATTAATATTTGTCCCACTGACACAAAATCGGGTCAAACTCAGCTCTGTTAGAATTAAATACTAAACAAATTAGCGTTCATTTGTTATTAGACATTTTAATTTTCGAATAAACGGAAGACCTGAACTAAATGTCAGTTGGTCAGAGATATTTCTTTCACAACGAGATTAACCTTTCCTTATTTATACACCAAAATAACGTGTAATTTGAAACAAATATATTATTTGAATATGTCGTTCAATTCATTATAGGTTTAAGTAGGCAAGTTATTTTACTGCCTCATTGAATTTATAAATGTAAGAATATCATATTAACATAAATGTGCATATAATTATCTTGTTTCCTTTTATTTTATATGTTTGCTCTCAAATTTTATATTAAATATTTTCATTTATTACCAATTTGTAGACATATTGTCCGTAACCCAGTTATTGGTTTCGGAATACTAAAAACCAGTTAGAATTTACATTATTGTTTTTTTAATGTAATCAAGCCTTGATTCATTCATTCCCAATATACGACTTTGTGAAATAGCGATGACGTATTCAATATAAAAAATGATGATCAAATAATTATCAACACAGATTCATCACGTACTTATCTGCTCAAGGACGATGCGTGCTACATTCGTGATAGCATACATTTTTTAGATTAATTGTTTATTATCTACTGACCGATAATCTATCATTTAGATTTGCAACTATAAGATTAATCTAGGTTCTAAAAAAACTTATTTATCATATCGAAAATTGGCATGGTTATTTTATTTCTTTATATACAAGTTATCGCTATACGTAACACATCCATTTGACTTATGACAGGTGTGGGGAACATTTTCAAGACAGAGTGCTGCAAATACTAATATGTAATAGAATTATGCTGCTTTCATAAAACTTTGATTAGATTCAAACTTGTAAGACAGAGCGAGTGAGAGAGTAAATGTATTCGATATTTATTATCTGCAGATATGAATCCACATTTATGATAAAATTAAATTATTGGGTAATCACTATGTACTGGTAGAAAAGAATCTGTTAATAATTTCGGTGTATTCGGCGGTAACTTTGTGGACGTTCATTTAAATATAAAATTTAAAATAACTTGATTATTCCACGTATTGTGACACCTGTTTAGTCTCTTTCAGAGGCATATTCGGACTTACAATTGAGAAAACTTTGCGATAGTAAGCCCGAAGATACCCCTGAAAGAGGCGAATCACGTGTCACAATAAGTAACACAATACGTGGAATAATCAAAGTTATTATAAATTTTATATTAAGAATCTGTTACTTTATTATGAGAGTTAATATGACTATAAAATACTGTAATGTTAGGTTTATTCAAGATTGTTATTTCTTACTATCGTATTTCTTTAAAATATAGCTACATTTAAAAATACACTTCTACTCTTTAAAATACAAGATATGAAATGAAAATTTACTTACACATATACGAGCAGGGGTACCTAGTACGTTATATCATAAATCCTTCTTCTTGAATAGTGTTCTTTAAGATAAGAAACACACCACTTGTTATAGGTTTTGTAAAAAAGTCTATTTTCATTTCTCAGTTAAAAAGTTAAAATGTTGCTCGGGTGGAAAAATTCAAATAAAAATAATACATGGATATTATAATATAATATATTAAGTGGTAATTCATCTTCTCGTTATGCTTTTTTCTCGCCTCATTTCATCACGTTTATTTCTAAATCATGAGAACAAAAATAAATTATTATCAGAATTTAGAATATTCCTCTAGTCATCGAAATGACTACGATTTTCGGGAGTTCAAATAACAAACACATAATTATATCTAAAGTATCTATCAATTACACCTTATCACACCAAATTAGGTATGATTTTTTTCCCAAACACCATTGATATTTATATAAAACAATGTCCAATGATAATATATTTCCAATAGAGCATCTCTCCAGAAGTTGTTAATCGTCTCTCTTGAGATATGGCAAGGCTAAAAGGATAGACAAGAAACACAACACGGGAAAGAATGATAGCATCACCAATTGCAATGCTTATGCATACGAATACATAAATCGAATAAAAATAATTAGCTCATTCGACAATTCATAAATTCTGAAAAAAAATTGACGAAATGTCGAAATCGGTAACCAATCGGCTGCAGGAACGGGTCGTTTGAATACATAATTATACTTTCATATATACAATTTTGAGGTAAGATAATGCAATAGCTTTACTCTAGTTATTTATATCACTTTAATACATATGTACATTTCTATAATTTTGGCGTGTCACAATTTTTAACATTACTAACCATTTTCACAATCGTTTTTTTTAGTTTATAGTAACTATTTTTTAAATTTTAAAATAATACATACAACGTTTACCAACTACACAAATTCAGCTACGTGTATAATAATGTTTATTCAGTATCAACATATCAGTGCTTGTAGGCGAAAATTTAAATCATGAGTTCCTCGTAAATATTTGATTACTATTTTTAATTAAAACAAAAAAATAGCTGAATTGAAAAAAAAATATTTTATTAAAATAGCATGCAAATTTGTTTTGCATAGGCCACCGGATGAAGAAATTTATAAATAAACATTTACTTAACAATAACGGACCATAAATCATTTTTGTTTTTCTTCCATGTCAACTCGTCTAAAAATAAGTTATGCGATGACATTACTTTTTGTTTAAAACATTAATATTATCATTCTGTTAGAGGGCACAATCTTGAGGATGTTTAATTTAGATTAATCAACCAACAAAAGAATCATATTAATAGTGTTACAAGTTTCTAAAAACAAAATCTAAATGACGTACGTTTTTATGATTGATGGTCGTATTCTAGTATAGATAGCAAAAATCTAATAATTTTTCATATTGATTACTCAAAAAAGAACCAGATTACCCCCTACGTACATAAAAAATAATACAATATTGATTTATGGCTGAATGTAATTATTATTATTCGTTGTTAATTTTCGGTAATTTGTGGAATTAATGTGACTTAATCTAAATTCAACGTAATTTTAAATTTATAATGTCTATTTTACTATAATATGCATTTGTAATAAATCAGTGGAACTTTATGAAATAGCATTTTCATATCTATAACAATTGGTTAATGGTGCCGATGGGTGCAATGATTCTCAACATATCTTATAAGATTCTGAATGACGTATCTACGTCTTTTAGAGGTACATATTTTTCTGATAATATATACATACATACATAGTATTATCAAAGTATGCAATCCAATCCCGTGTTTCGTTTTTTAACATTGTTTTAATTCTCCTATTAATCAAGATTTACTTCTAAAATCCGTTCTCTTATTTCGAACACCGATGAAAGCTTTTTTGATTCATTTTCCCTTCATACTGTTGCTAAAAAATTTGCCCCACTACTTTCATTTTCAAACGATTTTTTGTCAGAGCTGTCACTGTTATAGTGGATCCAGTTCAGACACGTAATATAATGCACCGTGTAATGCAGGGGGGGCAAACTTTTCGGATCGAGGGCCAATTCCAAAAATTCAAAATGAGCAGCGGTCCGCAAGTAAAATACCATTTTTAGATCGTTTTTCACGTGATACATTGATTTCTACATACATACATATATACCTAAACATTCCTATTTTCATTCAAAAATAATATTTCTTTATTCAGTTCATATTAATTATTGTAAATTTAAAATATTTGGGCGTCTGAAGTGTAAATGCACATATTGTTATATTTGACATTAAGTAACTCTCTGTGATAAAATTTACGACCGGGAAACGTGCTATTCAACAAATTTTACATTGCATTGTGCTTAAATAAGTTTCAGAGCAGAGTCATCAATAATATCGCATGAGTTTGCGCATCATTTTGTCTGTAAAAAGAAAAATCGCGTACCTACGAATAAATCACGGTGTCGTCCAAAAACTGACGTAAAATCGAAATCACTGAAAAAAATCGCGTAAAAAGAGGACCGGGTGTACTCTATTTATTATCACGAAAAAATATTTTTTCAAAACAAATATGAGAAGAATGAATCTGTTTCAAAGATTGAAATGTTTCAAATTTTTTTTTAAATTCAAGTGCTCATTTTGTAGTTGATATTTTTAAAACTGCTCGTGAATGGTCATAAAATAAGATGGAATCAGAATTAAACTGAGGTTCATGATCGAAAATGTGTGTTCAAATTTGTCGTGTAAAATCTTTAAATTGGTCGAATTTGTCTGAACTAAGATCATTGTAAAATTTGCAGATTTCGTCACGACGGTGTAATTCTCTTATATCAGTGTTACATTGCAGATCAATAATCTCAAGTTGTAGCTCTTTCAATACAGTTTTAATATCTATTGAAAATGGATCGCTTACTAGCGCCAAACTTGTCGCCAATTTTTCGGAAGTAACCAAATCTTTGTGAAAAATCGTCATTCAGGGCGTTCATAACACGGAGTTGATAGTGTTCAAGTGTGGCACGATGTCCAGAGTTAATGCAAAATCACAAATCCCTAATCATCAGTATCGGGAAAGTCATTTACAAAAATAAAATTATAATATTTTTTATATCCCGATCTCTTCGAAGCACTTTTGTCAAACAAAACCATCGAATTTGACTGAAAAGGAATATCTGACGATTCAATATATTTTTTAAAAACAAAAAAAAAATATTCTTACTTAGAATTAGGATTTATGATGGCGGGCCGCAGAAATCTCTCGGCGGGCCGCAGTTTGCCCATACCTGGTGTTATGTAACGCGAACATAATGTATGTTTGTCGTATGGAAGCAGCTACTATCTTTACATGTAATGCTCGTATGGACAATCAAACCAATCTAATCCATCGCCTGTCGGTTTTTAACACAAGCACAAAGGCGCTTAAACGAATGGATCATCTCGAACAACAGGATTCCCGTCAAGATCGTGTGACATCCATACAATTCGCGTTACATTACGACATGGCACATTGCGTTACACGTTAGACTCGTCTGGACCCGCCATATAACCATAGATGCGAAGAAAAATAATAAAAAATGAAGAAATACTCGTTTTTTTGTGGAGAAAGTGATACCAGCATAAAGCGATTTGATCTTCGATAACAATCTTTCGCAACTATTTTTTATTATATTTGAATCTTCAAGATCACGTTATTTTTTTCAAAACATTTATATACGATTTCTAGACAGTGATAAATTGCATGTCATTTGAAGAACTTCAATTATTATGACAAGCTGGGCTAATATTATAGAATGTATGAATAACAACGTTTAAGGCTAATCTGCTAAATTGTGACACATCTGGACTAAGGAATTTCAGCCCAACTAATCGGGTGCCCTAATTCAAAGGATCCCATATAAAATTAATAAAATATAAATAAGATATTTGAGAATACAGAGTACACAGTTCCTTGGATAGATTGTTATTCATTCAGATTCGACCCACATTAGCTGCTGCCCAATTAAAGCACTGCTCAACTAAATGGAATTATCCATATAATATTTTATACAAAACTCATTATAGATATTGTCGATAAATAACTTTTTAGATAAATATTTAAACGTTGAATTTGAATTTTGTATTCTAAATTATTTAAAGGTTGGTTTTAAATTTGGACTAGTTTGTTTGGGATCGCTGGTTTAAATCGACATCGTTATGCGCACAATACAGCGGCTTTGATTATATCTGGAAATAGCTAGTAAGTAAATAAAGTTGAATTCAAATAATTCAAGCTGTTTTTTAGAATTAAATGCCAGTTATCGCAAGCACTGTTATTCACTTGACGCGTCTCAAACGTTAAATGACATAGACATAGAACATCACTGCAAAATAGCAATGCCGTAATGAAAAATTATTTGGATACCATACATTATACTATACTGCTACGTTAAACACGTCACAAACTCATTCCATTTCAAATTACTTTGGCAGTGGCTTACTGATTTGGCGCTTAACGGTTTTGAAAATTATCGTTTAAGTAGTTCAACGTCAATACAATACATAGCAGTGCCACTAAACAACATTCGCTAAACACACACTATGTCGTGCGTCCATGCAAAAATAATACGTATTGAATCTCATGCTCAAACACAGAATTAATTCCTTCGCCAGCCTGACTAGTAAGACATTGCTTAGTTCAGAAAAAATGTGTCAACCATTTTGAAAACAGTTTCGAACATAATCAATAACTTTAAACAATTGATGATTACTTGGTGTTTATTTATTTTTTTGATCTGCGAAAAACCTTTTGTATTTGCATTTCAACAGCGCATTGTTCATGCTCACAAGAAGTACGTTGCCCCAGTTTTATAATATTGATAAGAGTATATTATTTGTATTGCAAAACAGATGAAATTTACAAATACAGCATAATGTTTCTATTAGAAAGAAAACAAATGCATTTAATTAGCGACTAAAGTATAATTCTGAGATATGTCTATCAATTCAATATTTCATTCAAGATAAAGCTGGTGATACCGATAATGTATAAAACTTGTTTACTTTTATTATATTTTCACAAAATTAAAAGTTTGGTTTGTCATTTGGAACAAGATTAAAAATATTATGATGGCGTCGTTCAGTGGGGGAGAACCCGAGGTCTTCTAGATCTCTACCCATGACCTTTTGACTACTGAATCCAAATGTCATTGTTTTCATTCATTTACAATTAAATTTATTGGAGGTTTCTTGAAATTGGCAATCTTAAATCTTGCTAGCCCACAGGTACATGAATGCAGTATTTCGACTTGCATAAGGATACCGTGTTGAAAATGAACGCTGGCGAGTTGGATGAAAAGTCTCATGCTTTGTCGGAATGAACTGTCTGAACTTAAATTTGCAATGTAACACGAAAAGTGCAAATTTAAATATTATATTTCATATAAGTATTACATGCTGACCAATCAAAGCGATTTTTTTATGGAAGTCACGTTTGCTTTTACTCAAGCCAAATAAGTTTAGTGTTTGATAAAAATCTGCGATCACGATTGCCGAAATTGATGAAAAAACATTTTAACATAGATAACATGTATGTATGTATATAATATGCATACTACTGTGTGAACAGCATACACCTACATCTTTTTTGACATTTCTATACGTAATATTTAATCGTCATAAAATATGAATTGATAAATAAGAGCAATTGATGTGTATTCCATATTCAAGACATTGTAGCTATTACCAATTATTAACATAACTTTTAAATGAAAATTATAAAACGATTGCCAAGCGGGTGACATCTTTTAATGTTGACGTTTTAATATCCAAATCAAATCATTTTTTTTGCTGTTTGTATTTTTTTATTTACAAAATTGAACTTATAATACTATATCTATCTTATAATATTTTCTGGAGGGGAAAAGTTGTATGCTCGGTCAGACAATCTAAGCAATTAGTAAAATAGTTAATTATGCCTCGAGGATACGATCCTTTTAAAGCCACGCGTCGCTCTGTAGAATGGCATGTAAATACGAGTTTATTTGCATAAACCATAAATATATTTCACCTGGTTACCTTATTTTTCGACCGTTACCAATTCCATACATGAGAACTGACCTCACTAAGAAACTTAAATTATGAACAGAGTTTCGTGATGTCGGTGTTTCATTATCAAAATTGTCAAAAAACAAAAGGTGATTCGAATCTTGATAATCAAATTGAATGACCTTTAAATATATACATAAAACGTGTTTTTTGGTTTTTTTAACACATTTTAAGATATAATTGTGAAACATCTAAGCAACTATTTTATCGTTGTTCTGAAAAAATGTTAAAAAGAAGTACTTACTTATTTTTTATTTATATTAAAAATATTATTTTATCGATATTAAAAATTTAAAAAAATATTTAATGTCGAGCAATGAATAGTATATAAAACTATTCGAATGATTTAAATTTCATAAATGAATTCTGACCTCACCTTTTTGGTGATTTTTAAGATAATTTAAATTTCAAAGAATTCGTGTTTTTGGATACTTGGTGTACATGTGTCAAACAAGAATCTTCGACTTTTACTAGAACGGGTTTATGGAGATGGCTTTAATTTTTCTGTTAAATCAAGAAAATCACATAACTATATAGATTTCTTTAATAATTCATACAAATTCCTAGATGAAACGTGGACGCCTTTATCAGACTCTTATATTCTCATCGATCTACTTTACATACATTTTAAGGATAGCAGAATTGCAGTCGTACGAATAGCATATGTCTTTAATACTTTCGGTGGATTTGGCGGAAACTTTGTGTAAATTTATTTTTATTGTTACATCAAATTTGATAACTTTGTTTATCCATGTATTTTGTAACACTAAATGACACAATATGCGAAACAACAAATTTATCAATTGAGTCTTGTATTGCACATAATTTTATTCACTAAGTAACTAAATGACTTAGTATGAAGATACTTACTATCAATAAAAACCAGAATAAATTTTAATTTATATTGCATCTTTTTAATAATAAAATGGGCGGTTTTATTACTGCGTTATCATTTTTTTAAATTAAAAAAAAAGTATCGTAATCGAGGCATTTCATTATTATAATTGTGGCAAATACGAATTGGGTTTTTTTAATCTCCTTGATAATTTTCTCACCTGGTCATATTGATAAGACGTCATCTGTATATGTAGGACAAGAGTGTTACTGATGTGAGTTGATGCCAAATGCTAGATTAATTATACTGATCCGACAGGGACTAATACTAATACTAAGATCACACCGACAGACAAATAAATTAGCCATCCATCAATCGAGGATTAGATCATTCGTGTCATTTCCAATTAATGTGAAGTCGTGGAAACCATGATTTTTTTCCTAACGTACGCATGATACGAAAAAATACATACACCCGTCAAAGATCTCTTTTTAATTGAAACAATCTTACCTTGCCTGGAATTGAACCCGGCTCAACTGATCGCTAGGCTAGACCACAGGGACCGACATTACGTTAACACCTGTCTTAGATTGCAGCATTTAAATAAACATTATTTTTAATGAGTCAAAAGAATATAAAGTTTCATTGATTAATGTGTCAGAAAGCAATTTCAATTTGTGAATCAAGACAATAAATTATCTTCTGTAAAGCATATAATCCGACAGATATTTTCTTTTTAATTTGCTGCAAATTTTGATATCATTTCTCTCAGATCCAACCATTCTCATTTGGACACCTGAACACTGTCTTATCCAAAAGTGGTCTACTTTCATAAGGCATGTTTTTGATATTATTACGTTTGTGTGTGAACCGTAGACAACATATAATCCATGGGATCATAAACGGAGTAAGCGAGAGTTTTCACCGAACCACTAGGCCATCGTCGATTGTTTCTGGACAAATATTTAAATCCACTTGAACTCAAGAAATACTTATATACGGTATCCATATTTCACTGAGGATGCAAAGTATGCTGTACCACTGAGAATAAAGAAAAGCCAACCATCTTTGTTAGTATTATACCTACAATTAAATAATGAAAATATCCAAACAATACATTATCATTTATCAATTATTTTTCTACATCCATGAAGACCGTGGATTGTACTATAATTATTCTTCTTTGTTAAGTAATACGATATAATCACAAATATGAAATAAATACATTGATGGCAAAGCATTCCTGTGGACAGATGAGTTGCTAATAATAGATAGTATAATATTTATGACAGTTGTGATTATTAATATTTTAAGTCGTTTCAATTGATCATTACCAAAAGTGTGATATATTAATAAAACATGGAATAATAATAAATTCGTTTCCGTTATCTCCGTCGGATAATGTCAGATTATAAGATAAAAGTTAAATTTAATTTATTGTTTTACCCCCACACTATAATAGTGTTGCATGATAATACTAATTGTAAGCATGTGTACAACATCTATTGTTGATTTATCAATGTGTTCACAGTAGTAAATGAGATGTGTTCATCCACAGTGTTGCGTGATGTAACAATCAATAGGTGTATCGGAAATTTGAATATATAAATTATAGTTGTGGCAATAAAATGACCATTCAAGGAAAATGCAAATGAAACCGAGCTTACAGGAAAGATTGGAAAAGAAAATTTCACGTGTCAAACCAATAAAGAAATATTTAAATAAACATCTTTATAAATTGATCTTTCTAAACAGCATAGTTTCGCTAATTCGCCCGCCACAATGCTGATGGCTAAAAATGTGATTTTGATCAAAAACAATTTGGTAGCCCTGCTGTACACTGCGCGAGCCATTTCATTAGATAATAATTCAAAAAATAATATGTAATACATGACACGCAATTTCATCGCCATCCTTTTAATGTACCTATAATATAATTTGATACCGGTATATATAAAATATTACAAGATAAAGTATTTCTGATATAATTTTATTTATGTGTGGAAGGATAAACGGTGAGCATGGCTGGCGGGAAAACCAGAGCTTAAAAAAAATACACCGGAATAAAATTCAGCCAATTTCCCGCCTCTAACTATGTAAATTGCAAAGTTTCGGGGATATAAATTAAAAGGAAAACTGAAAAAAAATACTGAAACGACACTTTTTTTCATTCATAATTTTTCATTAATGGAACCTGTAATCTGTATGATGTTACTGTGTGAAATGTATACAAATGCATTCATTAGGCAGTGTGAAATTTAATACGTATGTTTTATTTTGTTTTTTTAAATAAATCTTAATTTCCGTACTTCCTCTTCTCTGGTTGTTGTTTCGCATTTGAAATGTTGTAGCGAAATTATTTATATACACATTATCAGACGATATGGTTATATACATGTGAGGAACGGCCAAGTAAAGTTCAATGATTTCTGCTAGACCGTTCGCTTCGAAGAATGCTGGCAGCTATTATAGAACACGACAATCATTAATCTGCCTTTCATGTGTCTCATGATTTTTGCGTCACTTCTAATAATCTAAACAATGGGAGACGTCATTTGTTCCTTTCTATTCTATCTACTTTATTTAAAAGATATCGTTGTCAACATTGACACATTCGTGTTTTTGCCGCATACAATTAAATGTTGCGCATTATTCTATCTTCCAGAACATGAGGCAAAATCTGCGTAAAAAGCTGAAATTGATGCCAATTTGGAGGCATATTCTGTGGGCGTATACATTCCGATAACAAACAATGTTACCAGTGTGTTACGTTATTATTGAACAGTCTATGAGTTAATCAATTATTCATTATTCGTTTAATTTATTACTACAATATACATCCACCATTTTGGAGCGACTTCGATTAGTCATCCATAGAAAGGAAGCGCTCATTCGCCAGTGCCCAGTTTGGCACGACAAAGTGACGCCAAACCCTTATTATTAGTTATCCATACACGGTTTTATAAAATGTTAATTCTTGCTGCATCAATGATAATTTTCTTATGAACCTCTATGTCCGAAAACAGTTAATAAATATTGCATTGACCGATTAGACCGTCATTTGACTAAACATGCTTGTACACCATTTTTCATCTCGTATCAAAATTATACATGAAAAGCTGGTGACTGTCGGTGAAAATTAACGTGCTTTTAATTTTAAACATTTGATGAATTGTAATTTTAACTTCAGAGTTGCGAAGAAATAGTTAGCGTATCGTAATGCACGGTTAGATTTGAAGGAAACTAAAATAAGAAAACAAAATAGTGCATAGTTTACAAAACATTTGCTGTAATAAATACGTATGGCTTAAAATAAAAGCAAAGGGTCCACCGATAAAAAGTGAAAAAGTGTACCTATATCTTACATTTGCTATATAATATAATGACTTAGATTTATTTATAGTTAATACATATAATAAAACAAATTGTATTTTTTGACATCAATTTTCTTTTTAGCATTCAATGAATAATCTTGATTTACACTTTTTTAATTGAATGGCGTTTTTGTGGTACCAATCGTACTCGTAAAACGAGGGGCATGTGTAGTATCTTCTGTAATAAAGGACTTATTATTTTTAAGCCGTCTTACTCTTCGTGGGGGTATATTTTCAGGACATTGACCATAGTTTAACCGTCGAGCGAAAATAAATAATTCCAAAAACACAGTACCTACCGAAGTTAAATTATCACGTTGTTTTATGTGTAAACAAAGTCACCTAAGCGGAGTTTGTAGATTAAACAGTCGATATGTGTTGTAATGAGAGAGAAATTAACCTTGATGCGTGAGTCTGTAGCGTGCATCTTTTTGCGCATTTGCAGATCGACGTCTCAGTCGCGGGTCAAAAATTGTATTTGGGGGCATGTTCCATATTATAAGTGGCCTTGGGCGTTGTGACATTCGTCACTGCTCTGATTGCGTTCCGGTTATTATTGTTCCGTAAAAAAACGTTGTAAACAAAAATAAGTCAAAATATATTGAATTTCAACGTATACAATCGGCGTTACTTCAAAAAATGAAACCAATTTTAAATCACCATAAACAAACTACATCCGTGAATTGTTATGTAGGCATTGTGCGGAAAATACATATGATATATATTCATACAGGTATATTATAGGTCTGCAAGGGCAGACATTTTATAAAATTACACGGCCCGAACCCTAGTCTTATCACAATTTTCTCTCACCGAAAAAAGATGAATTATGATTTTCTGTTAAACTGGTTATATAAAAATAGTTGAAAATCATTCAAAGAAAGCAAATACGGAATAAAACTTACATTTTATTTACTAACAGAAATATTACTATTGATCTTCTGTTATCACAGAAAGTATAGTTGGGCGTTTTAATTAACCCATGTAATTATATGCGTTTATTAATGATCCGGACTCGTAACGAGTGTTTATAAATATCTACTTATTCTGTAATATTATTTTTCTTTACTCGCCGAACCCGTGCAGGCCTCTTATCTACAAAACGAATTTTGTACAGCAAAAAATCTTAAATCATAGAACATACAAACTGATTATTACTAGTTATGCATATGAAATTATGTATACAGTAACGTATTTTTTTCTATATAAGAATAAAGTAGTGACTACCTAGCGATTTACTTTTAAAAAAACTTGATTGTGGTGAGGTGAAATATTGAATTTGCTAAACTCTAGTATTTGAAAAAAATAGTATTGATTAATGACGTAATAAAATGATAATTATGTCAATATTATAATAATTTACACCTATTACAATAAGCCTATCCAATGTCAATAGACAACTCATAGGATTTGAGTCAAACTGCATTATAGAACATATTTGACGTTTCATAGAATACTTTTTTAGAATACAATATTCGAATAACTTTTAAGATAAACTTGCATAACTAAGCACTAATGTCACCTTCGTTATATATATTCTTATTGCGAATATTAAAGCATTAAAACAAAGCCACACAGCGTGATTAATAACTTTAAATGTATTATTTGGACAAAGAAGGTAACATAAGATTTAGGAATATTGTTTACAAAAAAAAGCATCCATATGTTTTGTCAAAAAACAGATGAATGATTATTACTGTACAAATTCAGTGGTAAGTTATGGTTATAATTACACAATAAATGATTTAGTTGTTTGATGCTTCAATCAAATTTTGAATCGCCCCACCCGAAAGCTTTTTTACGTTGAAACTAATGTTTAAAAATAATATTCCTTTTCACCAATAAATGTTAAAATTCTGTTTCAATTACAGTCGTACGTTTTACTAGTAATCGTAAATTTACGCTTGATACGCAACTCACATAATATATTATAACTTATATATGTAGATTCTTTCAACCAAAGTTGAAACCCATTTCTCAACCATTTGCAACTAAACGTTGGAATTAAACACATGAATTCAGTTTTGTTAGACGATAAATCATTAAGCTAAAAAAAGCAGTTATCCTTTCAACATGATTTGTGAACATTCAATCGTTAAAACTTGTAGCTTGTAAATACAAAATATTAAATTGAGTAGGCTTTTTTATGTCATTTATTAAATTGTCGCTTTAGAATAGGGTTTTGCAAAAGCGTAAGATATTTGGTTATGATTTAAATAAAACAAACATAATATCATTTTAGTTTAACTATACTATCTTTACACTGGTGTCTTATTCATTATTTAGATATTTGAAAGTAAAATATTACAAAAAATCCAGTACAATTGATTCATTTATAGGGGAAGAGACGAAAGAAAT
Organism: Himalopsyche kuldschensis; assembly: GCA_028554975.1. Lineage (NCBI taxonomy): Eukaryota > Metazoa > Arthropoda > Insecta > Trichoptera > Rhyacophilidae > Himalopsyche > Himalopsyche kuldschensis. Next base: position 22,660,378 of record JAHFWI010000003.1, read on the forward strand.
GTTGATTATATATTGAAATATGGGTATGTATTTTATGTTAAATTACGTCAAAATTATTTCCTACACACTATTTATTCCGAAATACGACGATACATCATAAAAGAATGTTTAGATAAGCGACAGTGGCACGGAGGAAATCGCGGAAAGGAGTTAGTAAAAATATTTAAGATTCAATTTTATGTTTTTGAAGAGAGTGCTTCAATTGCAAAAGAACGTTTTTTTACCTTGTACTTTCATATTATAAGATCCCAGTGCTTAAATTTGGCAGCCCTGACGTACGATGTATGTTATACCACTGTAAAACAACACGAAAAAAATGATAAAAGAACAATAATTTATTATTGACGTCACAGCACGTGAAAATGTTTGCACAAAAATATCCGCGGCGTCAGTCATGGCATACATACGCCATATCGATTTCCCGATTTAATTATCCTAAGTTACACGATATATTGTTTCAGCAGCGCATGTGATTTCGTCATTTTGCAATACGCAGCAACCATATCGAAACGAATAAATTATATGCAAATTGGGTAGACATGGCAAGGATGTAACTTAGTTTAAGGACTGTCATAACTCAATTTTCTCAAAGGGCTTGCTTTTGCAAAACATCTTCAAAACATATGAGTTGTATCAATGTTGGTACTAAGACAACAATTATTATTTGCTGTCTCTTTCGTTATATCACCTGTATTAACTTAGGAAATTTCCAAAACATTCTAAAACATCGTTTTTCATATAATCAACAAGTTCATTTTCTGCCAGATTATTATAAGATAATTGCCTCATTAGCTAACATTGTAATTGAACGGTGAATTCATAAATCAATCATAATTTCAGTTTATGAACATAAGACCTTTTCCAACAAAAACTAATTCATGTTAAGCATCAATTTCTATTTAGGCACCAAAAATAAGTAATTCACTATGATATTCGTTTGGGCGCTGCATGCTTATTTAAATTTTAATTAAAAGCTGTCCAACTTTCTTAAATACAAGGTGAAGGTAATTATAAAATTATACCTCGTAACTGATTGAAGTTTGAAAAGGGAATAATATATTCTATTAATAATACACGTGGAGCTATTTTAGTTAAATAAGTTATTAGATAATTAAGCGATGATAGTCTAAACTTGAAATTCAGTTGCAAAAGTTTCATGTCACGTAATCCTATGACGCAGATAAGAAGCTTATATATTTACTTGGTAGATTGTTAATAATTTATAATTAGTACCGTAGCTATCGAGACAACATTTTTGACATTCGAATATACAAAATGTGAACTATTTAATTTTTATCGGTTGTATAATATTTTGTTTTAAAATACTGACTAAATAAAATTTATTTAATACCCCAAGCCGAAGTTGTAAATCAATGAATTTACCTATATTTTCTAAATTATAATAAATTTTGTATTGTTTTATTTTAAGCCATAACGTATTTATTACAGAGCACATGTTCTGTTATATGTATATGCATTATTCTAGTTATCAAATAAGTGTTGCTTATTTTTCACCCTCACAGCACAGCATGTATTCCATCAAAAGTTATCGCACGCAACTGTGCATTTAGAATGGATTAAAAATAATAAAAGCCACAAATAGCTACTTACTTTTATTATATCTCCAAGCCACAAAAGATAAATCAATGTCTTCAATTATAAATACATAAATTTAATTGGTCCGTTTAATTGGCCAATTTAGTTTTCGGCAAATAATAGTAAGGCTTCATTAAATTAATTAAATGACAATTATACTATTATTATCGACCGATAAGTTTATATTTTTAAAAGAACACTTATGAAAGACTTTTACTAAATTTCTCTTAAATATAATTACATCCAAGTATCATGAATGACTATCACATTTTTTTATGAACATTTCAAGCAATCATTTCAAAGTACAGAATTCAAACGATTCAAATTTAATATTGAAATTTTATCTTGCACCTCCAGTTGAAATCATTGATTGTATTATGTTGCATGTATTTGAAAAGATTAAGACTCAAAGGCCATGATTGTGGAATGTATTATAATAGTTACACGCTTTAAAATTACAAATTTTAGGTAGTATTTAACTGGAAAAATATTTGTTTCGGCTTATACCAGGGCAAAATTCAAATTCTGTCATTTCCACAACGTACGTTAAAATTGTATTCCCGATCGTTGACATCGTTCACATCAACTGCTTCTTTTTTCAAGGAGTAGAACCGACCTGCTAATGATGATGCCACTGAGAAGAACTTGTCAAATTTTCAAATCAATTTTACTCTCTATCAATTTAAAGCTTTTCAGAAGCGAACAAGTGAAATGCAAAATAACTTACTCCGTGTTAATTGAAAATTGGTTGCACGATCAAATGTTCAAAATACCGAATGGAAATATTCATATATTCATTTTCAAAAGAATTCTTAGTTTTGTCAAAGCAATTTTGTATCAATTCTATCGGCACTCCTCATCCATCCGTTCGTGAAAAGGTCGCATATAAAGAGAGAATATACAACTAGAAGACTGTTTTATCCTTCAACCCTATCCTTTTCTTAAGATACTGGTCGAGTCTCTGAAAAACTACTTTTTTTTTAAATGATTCACTAGGACTCCATTTGCTAAAAAATGCTATCAATAATCCGATGGCACGCAAATAATATTATTTCCGTATAACGACTATTGTGAAATCAACATACATATAAATAATGAAAGTAATGAAAGTTAATAATCAACATGTTAATGACAGTAAGACAATATATTAAATAATAATAATTATAAAACTTAGTTCATTTATATTATATTGATTGAATTGGCATTTTCTTACAAGAGCCCATTATAACAAGGTGAAAAAAAACAATGTATTTTAATAGAACTGAAATACTTTGCTATTTTTTCATCGTGTTATAATGGAGTTCTACCAAGTAAATGCCATCCTAATTGATAAATTTAAAGTAGCCGATATGGCTACTCAGGCAATTCTTTTTTTCTGACGAAGCCGAAGTAACCCGAATAAGCTATGGTCTAAGTCGGGGATTCTTAACCGCGTGCCCGCGGTCGCAAATGAGCCCGCGGAGTCATTTTCGTGCGCCCGGCAAAGAATCAAAGAAAATTTTTTGAAATTGCAAAAATATAAGCTTATCTATGTTATTTTGAGAGGTGATAATATTATAAATGTCTTATAAAGAAACAAATAAGCATGCCTTCATAAAAGGTATCAGCCATAATTACTGATAATGCTCCAGAAATGGTCGGGTCAAAAATTCCCATTGCAAGAGAGATGAATCCTTCATGTACTTTATGAATTATCATTGTATTATTCATTAAGAAGCATTATGTGCCAACATATTTTCCTTTGAACATGAACGTCGTTCTGAAAATAATGAACAATATTTGAACAAATCCTTTATCTCACAGAAAGCTCTTCGTGAAATGCAATGTCAAAGATTACACGAAATATGCTTTTTTACTTCTTGGATTTTTTATAATTGTAAGTAAATACATACATAATCTTCTGATTTAAAATAAATAATTTAGTCACACAATATAATGAATGTATTTTTTTAACTGTCTAGGGAACAATAATAAAATTAATAGATACATAAATATGTACTACTAAAATCTTGTTTTTTAAAAATCCGGCCTGCGCCCGTGACTCATTTCCAAAATCTTAAATGCGCCCGTCACCGCAATAAGCTTAAGAACCCCTGGTCTAAGCCCATCATTTAATTATTCTAAAACTCAAATACATTGTTTTTCATTGTGTTGTTCTATATTATATCCTATATTTCATAATATTATTTTACCGTTACACTATCGTGTTATATTTATATGATGCGTATATAAAGGGTCTTTTATAAGGACGCTAAGTTTTGAAATGTAAATAAAACAAGTTGTTTGTGAGATTTCGACTAAATTTTAATTTCATTTGTAAGTATATTTTACGGCATTAAATATGGAATATAGCATCAAATGTCTGCCAATATCCATTCATAATAAAATGGGCCATGTCGCTAAAGTTGACTTTTTTGACAAATTTGGGTAAACTTCCAACTGCTCCAGAACCCAATCAGGCGTTGTCTGTGGTCGTATACCTGAAGTTCCTTGGTTAGTTGGATTTTATACGGGTGCAGACATAAGGCCCGATTCAAAATTCGCCAAGTTGAAGTCGCAGAAAAGCCAAGTTCTTGTGAACAACGAGAAATAAGCTGCCTTGGGTATTCCTGTACACTTTCACACACAGCAGCAATGTTTTCACCAGATATTATATTTTGATGACGTACAGGTAGGTGTTGGCCGATTATTTACCAAACTGGTTGACTCAAATTTAGCCACTAAACAATGAATAATCTACTCAGCAGGACAAAGTAACATATTTTGAGCGTCCCTATTGAAATACCCTTTATTAGTATTTGACATAAAAATATTACTGCCGATTGTTTGCAATGTGTACAGTTTTATCACAGAATAGTATTTATGATACGTGATATTTACGTGCAACGTTTAGAGTTGACATACTCGCTTGTCTCGTTCCAATGTGCATATTAAATATGCATGTCAACCGTCTTTGGTGTTTTTCCTAACCAAATAAAGGAACGTGTTGAATTTCATGATATGTTTAGTCTGCTGATAAATTTTCCTTTTGAGAAGCAATGGCGATAATCCTACTGATAAGTTGATCGTTTTATAAACAGTAATAATATGAGACATTTGGTCATGAATCATTCAGAATATTAAATATTTACATTATATTATACATATGGCCTTATTAAATTGGGTAGTCAATCAATTGAAAAAAGCATTCAAATTGGTTGACTACTCAACATTTATCACATTGAAATATTATACCAGCCAACAATCTTGTTATACATCTCAAGAAGTCCGTGAATTTACTTAAAAATTGTAATAATTTGTAGCTATAAAAATTCCAGTGGAGTTTCTTTTATAGTTGATTTATATTTAAGACAGTTTGAAGGTAAAAAATAAAAAAAATAAGAAACAATCTGTCAAATTATTATTATAGATTATAGAAGAATGCGCGGAAAATATAATTGAGTAAACGTTTATTCCCAGTAAAACTCCAGATTAGCTTTCACTTCAAGAAGACATCGAATCAATTTGTCACATTCAATAACTTATTATTACCATATAAAATCAAGATGGTGGAACAGAGAAGAAGATGTATTGTGTACCCTGTCAAGATAGTATATAGTCAATATCTAATGCACGTTTAAAACATAGTTCTGACGAGGGCGTAAGCCGAAATAGCTATCAACAAATATATAAAATAATTTCTGTATAATTAAAATACTTTGATATTTTTCTCACCATAGTATAATGGAGTTCTACGAAGTAAATGCCAAATCAATCAATATAATTGTATCTTAGTGGAATTGTTTACCTGTGTGAAAAAGTTCGCCATCGCTGACATAGTATAAACAAACCAGATAAGTACCTACATCGAAGTTTGTTTTGGCTCTGAAATAATCTTATTTATTGTAAGAGTTCGTTTATTTATTCTTGGGTCCAATGATGCGTCTCTTGACGTTTGTTTTTCACCGCCTGGTTGCGAGAAACGATATTTATTTATTTAGAATAATTAATGCATCATCCACACCTAAAATAATTAGTTAATATTTATCACGATTTCTTTTTCTTTTTTGTCCGAGTGGCTTCATTTAAAAACATATATCTGAAGTGATTTTAATTATATTGCGCTATGAAAAATATTTTTCATAAACCAATATTACTTATATGTTATATGACTAACTGAATTGGAAGCCTATTTAAATCATATGCGGGAAATCATAGCTATTCCGATTCTTATGCTTATTTAAATGTTTATATAGTATTTAACTATTAGGACAAGACTGCAGGTAGTTCAATCATCTCTCTTAAAACCAACTCCAATCTCCTTTGGTTATTAGACACCCTCGGGGATGCTTTATATCTTTCTATACAATGCGACCATCTCAGTTAAACATACAATTTAAATTGAGAACATTGTTTTTTCACTGGTTGTGTTGCAACTATATTAAAAAATAGGCAAATTATGGATATATGGTCACGGGACAGAATTTTTGTAAAGATATATGAAAAATAAGCACATTAAATGAAATGAATGTAAGGGTTACGATTTTTTTTGATATGTTTCGTCTTTAATTTTTAAATTTATTATAATAGAAGATCCTAAAGACTTCGCAATAAGTATGAAATCGAGTTGTACAAACTACACAAATAATAATATTATACAGATATAGACAGTCACATAAGTTGATTATTTGTTTAAAATAAAAAGAATAATTTTATTATAGGCTGATATTAAAAAACAAAATCTTCTTTCAGAACTCATACAATAATCAGTAATATTCTTCAGATTTAATCATTTTGACTCCACTTTTTATAATAATCCCCAAGAACTCAAAGAGTAAAGTCAAACATAAAATTATAAGCCAGTAAGTATGTATAATTTTTTTGAGGTTAGCTCGAGAGGATTGGGATTATGTCCCATATATATCCATAATTTAACAAAAATAATTTCCACAAAGTACGACAACTAAAACACCTCTTATAAACTAGCTCATATCGTCTAACTCTAATTTTCCTTTCTGATCTATTTAAGACGAGCCTCTTATGTGTCTTCCATCCTTGAAACATAACATAACAACTAGATAATACTTATAATTATGGCGTATACTTTTAGATAATACATGTAGTTCTTATTATTGTGGGTACAAAAACAAAATATATTATTGCTTAAAGCTGTGCTGCATGCTTTTATTGCTTGCTTGTATCTAATAATCTATTTTGATACAATTTTCATACGGTGATAAGATAAGAAAATTATTTACAAGACCCCTGCGAGGATAAATTGAATGACGCCCAACATCACAACTCAGAGATTTATTAATAGCATTATAGTTTACGCGATACATATTGTAAATTTCTATTTGATAACAAAATAATTATTGGAACGTTAGCATCTGCTTAGCTGAATCTTCGATACCTTTGAGAAAGAACGTATGATAAAACTGTGGAATTCTAACTATATTTTATAGCTTTGGACCAAAAATATATACTATGCAACATTCTAATAAAAAGCATTGTAATTGTCAATTCACCGTGTCAAATGGATGACAGCTGAAAACTTGTGATTTTTATTTAACATCATTTAAGATCAAATTAAGTCGAGTTTTTCGGTGGTATGACAAATAACATATATTCGTAGGTATTATTATGAGCATACATATATCACTAACATGAATTCCACTTCCCTTATCGGTCAACTTGATATATATTTAAAATAATGGCTTTCCACCGAAAAGAAACCCTTAACACCATAAAAGTGATTAATTTCTATAATTTTCTTCAATAATTGGAAATGGCGATAAATTATTTCTCGACTCCCCAATACATTTTTCCGCGAATACTTCTTACGTATTTTGTTATCGAATGAATGTGTTTTAAAATTACATAAGGTAGGTTTTATATGACATAAGAAGTCTGACATCCATATCTCTAAAAGACGTTCAACTTAAAATGTCACGACTTAATTTTTAACATATTACAATGAAAAGATTTTTTAATTTTCATTATTTCCTACTTTGTCATAGTAAATTAAATTTCAGCATCGATAATAATTGAATAATCAATATTGCTGTTTGAAAAAGACCTATAATTATTGTTTTATTAATAACTTCGCTTCGATTCAACCTTCAAAACTCATCACATAACTTAGGTTTTGTTTTCCAGTTAATCAGGCATAATTACATTTATTACGACTACATTTTATAAGATCCATAAAATTCTCAGAAATACAGTAAAACAAAGATTCCAATGCCAAAACAACATGATGTATACAACGAAAAAAACTGTGACGATCACGCGTAAAAGTCGAACGAACAATTCTTACGAGATTTTCATGAACGACGCAAGCATTTGCGTAGGTACAGAAGACATGAGTAAGAAAAACTATGTCGCTGGAATCTACGATGTATTTTTGCTCTGAAGCAACAATATTTCTCAGATGATGACTTGATTTTATTCCAAAGAAAATAAACACATAACATGCTCCATGAAATGATCATACCGCGAGTTATCAAATTTTAAAAATATACCTCGCAAATATAGCGAGGTATATAGAAATATTGACATCTAAATATGATATTGAAAATAGTAGTATATTGCCAATACTAAAAGTACTTAAAAAATGTTTGTTTACGGTGCATTTTTGTTTTTAATAAAAGTAGGCAAAATGCGAAAACTATTACTAAATAATTATATAAATCTTTTCTGTTTCAAAATTAATTAACATCCATGCAAATGTTTGGAAATGGATTAATTTTATAGCATGATAATTTTATTCACAAATGCAATTGTAAATTTCATTATAAATGATGCAAAATATGGCATATGAAAATCTGAGTTTTTGGTAGTCGGTTTACCGGTATTTCGACAAATTACGGAATGTGTTATTAAACAACTGACATGATTGCGTAGAGTTAGTTCCTCAACATCTTTTATTAAATAGTGTAGGTTCAGAGGGACTAACTTTTTGTCATCTCTGTTATATTAAGAATTACGGGATACTAAGGGAAGGGCCAAAAACATTGAATGCCTTTATAGAAAAGTGCGTATCAAAATCAAAATTCGTATTTCAATTATTCGAGTATTAATATTAGAAACTCCCATCGACATTACGGGCATCGATTGACAGTTGACTTGGCTTTGTAGATAGCTGTTGATATTTAAGTATTTGTCGTAGGGCACAGCAACTTAAGTTATTCATTCCAGACTATGATATTATATTTTATATTTCAGACTAATATTTTAAATAATAATACTGATAGTTGATAAAAGCTTTGCCTCTGATAGAGTATCTGACATTTTTTTACAAATTAAGTGACAAGTATTTTGAAAATTACTTAATTTTAAATTTAAATAGAATAATTGAATCCTCACATTACACAGAATAAAATAATCAATAAAATTGTATCGATTAAAAATCACCAGCGTTAAATAACAACGTCAATTCAATTTATACAATCGACAGCCATTTATTGTCTAATCGAAAGTTGAAATACTTTTGGAAATCGCCGGAAATGAAGCTCGTAATAATATGTTAGGAATGCACCAAAGATCAGTCCAATGTATCGAGGCTTCATACTGCTCAATTTCTATGTATTAAATTTGCATTTTCTTATGCAGCGGCGCAACGTTGTCAAATTAGTAACTATTTATTTTCCAGCACTGGCAAATCATCACTATAATATAAATTATAACACGAGTGGCTTGTATTTGGTTTATTTAGGAGTATCTCAGCCAAGTTATTAAATGAATATCGAATTAAAACATTGTAAAAACTTTTTTCCATTTTATACATCATAATTATATAAATCAATCGCTTATTTGATCTTCCTTCCGAATCAAACAATGTTACATACCATATTACGCATCTTAAGTGAAGTCTAGTCAACCCCAGTAAACATTTGCTTTAGCCTTCGTGATTATAATAGTTGATTATTATTATCAAATAACGACCCGCAAACCACTCTGAAAATCAAACCAGTGCCCATATGTAATTTTTTTTGAATAATCACAAAAAATGTAGAAATTGGAAAATCAGGTAGGTTATCCATTTTCAAAAGTTCATTAGATGTTTTATACATTCTGCCCCAGCAAAAAAAACTAACTGTTAAGCCACATTGGGTTAAGTTAAAAAGTTTTCAATAAGAATCAATTCATATACGAAATCCTGCCTTCACAAAACACACAAATATTCATCACAGCCAACGCAATGTTATTTTCTTTAGATATAAAATTTTGCATTTGATATAGGGCCGTTTCATATATACGCGACTCCCCGGATAGTTTTCCACGTCTAGTCTATATTCATTACAGACTCGGTCAATACAATAAATTTTCCGAAGGGGGGCAGATATGTAAAAACACGCCACTGTCTATAACGGCTTTGGGTTCACGAATCAGACTGCCGCCAGGCGTCATGGAAGGGGCAGGCGCCCGTTTGCTTCGTTGACTTCGTTCACTGCCCCCCGTTGAACATTCCCGTTGTAGCTCTCGTACCGAGAGGACGTTACTCGTTGAATTCAAACATTTATCTTCGAAAGATTATTCATCTAATTTATCAAAACAAAATTGATGTTATTTGGGAGTTGCATTCCCAATTGACTTGGATTTCAACTAAAATAAAGTTGATTTGTGAATTATTATAATCTGTATCCTGATTGTAATTGTGAAACTTTTCTTATTATAAACTGCTGTGATTGTGCTTGTGGAATGCAGTGAAAATACAAACTGTTAAATTTATTGTGTCAAAGAAATTCTTTACCTTCAAGAGGTTGAAACGTTCCTTGCATACCAAGGATATACTTTTCTCAATATATCACGATACAATCGGTAAGTTATCATTTATAAATATTGAAATACAGCAAATCATCAATACAATTTTATGGCTCATATTATGAAAGTGATGAGTTATCAACTTTCTCTCTTTTTTATACTACAATGAAAATATTTAGAATGAAAGTGTAACTTAAAATACCATTACATTAATTAATACCATGCTTTCTGTAAATAATACATACAAAATAATAATTGTATTAAAAATTGTCATCTAGTTCGAAACACATCGTTTTGTGTATTCTGAATACATCTATTACTTATTCGGAGACAATTCAAAAAAATCTGCATTAATATCTACGTTACTGACCCAAATATGTTTTCCCCCTTTTCATAGATTAAAGATCTCGAAGATTAAAGAACTCATTAACAATTATAATTATACACTATTTTGGCCAACCTTATATTATTTAAATCCATTACAAGAGATTCATAGTGATTTCCGAAATGAATTAGGATGATTGACAAACTGAAAACTGTGTAGCAAATTTATAAAAAAAAACGTTCGATTAAGTTAATTCCTGCCATACCTAAATACTAACTTATTTGAAGGCACAAGAAATACAATCAAAACTAGTTACATAAATGATGCTCACTATGTTTTTACACAATATATGTATTATGTAAAAACATAGTGGGCATAAACACAATGCTTCGCTTATGATTTTTTTTTAAATATTTTGTGTATATTAAATAGTATTGAATTGAAGTGAATCTTTATAATTGTAGCTGAAGTTTCATTTGGTTGTATAAAAAAATAGTTCGATAAATTCACTCGCAAGTTTCACGATAATTTGTTCCAATCGCAATAACAGTTTCGTTATTTGATGACATTTGTGCTATAGTTTCTTTATGCAAGCGTTTGGACTTCTTTTATGAATGGCAGAGTATTTGTTTTTTTTACACAACCACTGACTACAATGATAAGCATTAAATGTATGATAAACAATCTTTTTAATTTTACCTTTTACAATAATCGAGCTTGTATCAGATCCTTCGAACAAGTGTCAACAATTTATTGAATTGTCTTGTCAGAATCCAGTTGGATTCTTTTACGCAACTCGATCTTGGCTTTGATATTCTAAATAGTAGGTACTTACCCATGAATTTATTATCAAAATATTTGAAAATCTAACGGAAAGTATAATTTATAAATACATACAGCGTGAAACGTGTTGGTTTCGTACATTACTGAAATGTTACATGTAAACAAATGTAACGTATACTTTTGGTTCGATGTATAATGTATTGTTTTCTTTATTTCTCAGATCCGACGCCGTTACTATGTCCATGGCTAGTGTTCATCCAGCTGAGCTCAGCGCATCTCTTGACCAGTAAGCATATTTTTTCAAACGAATATAGATTTTTAAAAATCCTTGAATTTGATTCAACAAATTACTGGTACATTCTACCGGTAGCTCATGTCCACATTAATATGAAGAAGAACAAACGAGGCCGTCAGGCAGTACCCTAGTATCTCAGTAATTAATCAATTATATTTGGAATCTGACTTGAGAATGACTTAATATAATAATGTTAAATTTATTACTATGTCGTTGACTAGTGGTCAGGGCTCTATCTCGAACGGAGATAGTATTCTCGGAGAGTAGCTCACACTCTCGTAAAACATTATCGTCACTCCAGTTCGCAAACGATCATGAAGGCTATTAAATTATCTTCAAGAATAATAATCGAAAATAATTCGGCAATATTGATTGAAAAAAGTATTCAATTTTAAATTATCGTGCATCGTTCATGCTCGCGTAATTTTTCAGTTCAAGCCCTGCTGATAGGGCTGCCAACTTTTTCTGAGACAATTCCTGGAATAAATATGTAATTTGACAATATTTTCTACAGAGAAACCACTTAAAATTCAACTTGGCTTCTGTACAGTAACTTCAATTTCTAGAAAATCCAGGCCAATCCTGGACGGATGGCAACCCTACCTGCTCAGCTGCTGGTCTCAAATAAATACGGCTAAATCTCAATGTTAAATAATATTTTTCCAAATAACTGGCTGTAATAAATTGTAAATTGGTTTGTTATGTAAATAAATTGAATAAAAAAGTACAAGAGCAAACAATTAAATAAAGTCGATTGACTTGCTGCGATGGGTCATTGTTTATTTTATCTTCATAATTGATAAGTGATATGAACTTTGTTGCGAATTTCCCCAAGATGACTAGCTCTACGGAATACCACAGATAAAATTCAGGTGTGTAAATTGACATACCACTATCATGTAAAATCTTAAAGACTTGTGAAAAATTCCGATAGGTGCCTGTAAATAATGAGAATCTGTCCACGTTATTTCCTCTAATAATTCTTGTGCATCGGTCATTCACACCGACAAACTGTAACCGCGATCGGCGCATTCTTCTATGATGCATTTCGTTGTTTCTGCAATAGCGTAAAAGTCCGAGTAAAGTCTACCTCGTAGGAACTAAACTGTGACGATAGTAATATCAATAAAAATTAATGGATATTAAAAATACAGTTGTATGAATTTCTCACTACTCAATGTCGTAATATAACAATAATATAACGGCCATATCTTAGGAACGTGCAATTGTCATTTTACAGATAACCATAGCTAAATGGTTTAATGACACTTATTAAAATTCGTAAATCTCGTCATTGATAATATAATATTTAATCTAAGTAAACTTTACGATGTAAAGACATCCAATAAATATTGAATCTATTCTCCTGACTGGCTATTTTGATGGGACAATATCTACAAATATCTTATGTCAAATATGTATATCGGTTGTGTTTGGGCATACTGTACAACAAATAAATTATTATTAGAATTTAGAATATTTCACTAATCATCGACATAATAATGGCTTTCAGGTGTTCAAATACTGATAGTAAAATTATATCTTATAATTTTACCTAACCACATTTTTTTTCAAAAATCGGGTTATTCACAAACCACACTGATTTTATTATAATTTTTTTACCAAACCGGGTCTTCAGCTCGAAGTCGATGCCATACGTACGTTACACGTTCTGCTATAAATTTGTTTATTATAGCGATAATACCTAACCTACTTACATAGCTACTGCTTGAGAAATTTGTATTCTTTTGCAACCTTCCGGAAATATGAGTCCTCAAATATAAAATGCCGATTCATTTGTATTTAAACAAAGCGTGCAAGCATAAGAATCGCCCGATCAGCGTATGCACACAAAATATGCTTTATTAGCTGAACAGACTTCTAATTGAGCAGGTGTTGACACTTCTGAAATCTGAAAATTTTCGGAAATATGAAAATGTCCAAAGTCTTGAAATTTTTCAGTCTTTGGTAATAATTAAACACACTTGGGGAGCATAAAATTTCAACAATTTCCGATTTAAATACTACAATTCCTTTTTTTTATTTACAGTTTGGGATCGCGCAGTATGAGTGCTGTATCTCTGGATGATGTAGACGACTACGGGATGTACTTCAGTGGAGACTCAAACCGCTCTGTGTGCGGCGATGACGGTCATGAAACTGCAGAAGCAGTGCTGAGCATCGAAGAGCTACGCGCCCAACTGAGCTCTTGTTTCACATGTGGGGTGAACTGGTCTCAGCAGCATGTCTCACTGGATTGCTCGGAGTGCGGTGGGTATGCCCTCGACAGGCCCTGCCCTCTATGCCGGGCTGCTTGCGGGCAGCGCTGGAAACGAGACCTCAATGTGGTAAGTTCTATTTTCTTCTTTATTCTATTTTTAGACAAAAAAAGAGCCCAGCTAATCAATGAAATTTACTTCAAAATAGCTTTAAAAACTTAAAAATTATCGTCATTACCATTTTATAGAATATTTTTACCAAAATTATAAACAACTTTAAGCTAAATTGGTCTACATCACCCAAACTGGTAATAAATACACCAGTACAAATATTACATGTCACATCTAAGGTAACAGCTTTCTTTCAATTTGAATTACTGATTTTTTTACAGTCTCATACGTGTGCTAAAGCTCGTTGGCAAGGAGTGTGTCCATTCTCAGACAGACCAGGCGCATTGCAATCGTATCCAGCCTGTGGCCTACCCCCTTCCCGGTTGACACACCTGCCTTCTCCATGCTCTGCGGCCGCGCGTCTCGCAACCGACCTCTGTCAGCGCTTGGAACAACTCTCCGCCCAGCAACGGCAGTCATGACGACATTTTAGTTTTTAAGATCTAACATTCAACTAGTTGTGTCCAAGTGTGATGCATAGTTTTTTGCCGCATCTGCTTTTCTGAGTGTATGCTGATTGAGCTTTGAACTCTTGAACTGAATGATGATTAATCTACTCATATTTTTCTAACGCTGAACTATGATGCGTTTATTGAAATTTAACTGTTGAGTATTGATTGGTCTAATTTTTACCTGATAGGTTGTGGAATATGCAGCATAAGAAAGACCAGGCAAAGCAAGATATAACTCATTTTCATTCAAAATATTCTTTTGGCGACCCCATACTAGAATTAATTTTGAAATGCATTGATACAATGCGAGAGATTTAGACTGTTTAATTTTCTTTAATCTGCTCAGAATCGCCATTCATTCTTAAATAAATGTGTCTTGTGCTTTATACTCTCTAAGAAAAATTATCATTTTTCTTTGTTGAGAATTCATGATAGATCTATGCACTCATTTAAATTTTGTAATGCATTGTAAACTTTCAACATTCTAAACACTGTTAACTCACTCATATAAATCGAATGATAACTGCAGCTCAATAGTAACTGATTACTTAAGCAACCACCATTATTTTATTAAACTCTGTTAAAAATGTTATGAATCCATCAAATGTGTTTTTATTTCATCTGCTCCAATTCTTAAACATTTTTTCTGTTACTATAATAAGTATTAGCAAATATTGTATTGTTAGTTTTAAAATAAGTTTCTAAATTATTGACCATTTGACCACAAGAGTCTCATTCACTACTTTATATTGGCAGGTAACACTCGTGTCATTTTCATAGGTTCTATGGTCAGCTGTATTGTGAATACTATAACAATAATTACCTTTTTTATATTATATAATTCAATATTTTTACCAGGTTGATTGAAAGGTTTTATTAGGTAAATTAGCTTGATTTGAATGCTTATCATTTTTTTGTATTCCTCAATTATTGTTTTCTTTGTGCGTTTTAATGCATTCTTTAAATTGTATGTCTTAGATTTTATAAAATATCTTGTAATAGACATAAATTTGACCAAGCTATTTTCGAAAACATTCTTATGAATATCAAGAACTGTGAAATATTTGTCAGTATATTTTTTGCTCTCTGTATTTTAAATTTTAAGATGTTTTAATATTTTGATATACTTTTTGAACAGTGTAACACTGAAACACAAGTAGTCTCAAGGAATATTTAATAAATGAATATTATGTGAAACCTGATTAATGTTTTATTTATTTTATCGATGCAAAACAGTCCTGAAATGAAATATTATCTCATTGAGGATTAAAACCGCGCTTCCTGGTTTTGCGAACTACAGTACACTCTCGATTATCCGGGCTAATGTTGGGGAGGATGGTCACGGATAATTGAAAAACACGGATAATCAGAATCATCCAATTTTTATTATATTTTCGAATATAATATCATATACACCGTACAAATTTTTAACACATTATTTATATATTTATTATTTATCAAGAAGACACAAACAAACAAGTAAAAATATAATATTTTATCATATATTATAAGAACATAAATTTTTAAAAAGTATAGTTTTATGTGTATCAGTTTTCGAGAATTTTGTAACGATTTCCTTATTTCACTTCGAAATATTCTCAAAGTTGATACATTATTATATTCAGTTCCCCTTTGTTCAGCGTAATCTAACAATGTTTCAATACAATTCAATGCGTTTCATGACTAACGTAACCACTGGTATCTTCTTCGCTTGTAGTACTGTCATTTTCTTCCTCTTGGGTAACAAGAGAAACGATATCAGAATCGACCATGCGTTCAAATCCTGGATCATTTAAATCATAGTTGAGCCAATCCTGTTTTCCTTATCCACGTCTTCAAAAAAATTTAATCTTCCAATAATTCACACATTTCAGGAACAAAATTTTCTTCATTCTCTTCCGAATCCATTAAATCTGTTTCTATGTCAGGAAGAATCTTTCTCCATGATCGAAAGAGTGTTACTGGCTTTACTTTTTACCAAGATTGTGCTACCCCATTTTTAGCATTTTATTTCCAAAAATTGATCAGATTATCATCTTCCACAACAAAAGTTTTCAGAAGTTAGAAAAATCAGGGTTAGTTACGTTAACACAAACACATCGCTAAATTCATCCTTTTTTCAAATAACGCGCATATTCAAGATCGCAATTCATTAATGCGTCCTATAATCGTAATAGAAAAAAATCAATCATATTAAATTTGAATTAAAAAATATTTACTTTCAGGCACGAATAATCCGCAAACCGGATAATCCATACACAGATAATCGAGAGTTTACTGTATAGGTAAGAAATAATACTGTGTGCTTACAGATAGACACACCAATGTGTGTGGAATTATATGTCGAAGAAAATGTTCCAAGAAGGATTGCGTCACAGCTTTTATACATATAGGTGAGAAATACACCCTTTATTTTTGATGGTCAACACCAATCGGACAAATAATATTTCATTGTATAAAAATACGAAAAATATTTGAAATATTACGTTGTGTTCCACCGCTCTGGGTGCAGAAAAGACTGTTATGTGATATTGTGTAGTAGGGTAGTGTATGGTCGATTGAACTTTCACTAAAGACGTATTTATCACTGGCAAATAGCATTTTTTTGAAACTGATCAGTGACAATGCTCAGTGAACAAAACCGGTCCTGATCTTTATCAGAATATATAGGGCAATAATACCTACTATAAAATGTGTTTTATTTATTTAAATGTTGCCTTTTCACAAAAAAGTGACCATTAACCCCTTAAATGTCTTGTTGAGATGGTACCAAATATCAGTATGAAAAAACTAATAACATATTCTACAAAAGAAAATCATAATATTCAAAGTTGTATATTTTCACAGATTAAGTATTACAAAAGGATTCTAAAACATTTTAATTATAGGTCATATATCTTGGGGTAGCTGAGAATTTAGCATAAGATTTGATGACTTTGTTGACAGCTTCTAAAAAGTCTTTTTCTGTCGCCACCTTTCTTCTCGCTCGGATTGCAAACATTCCTGCTTCAGTGCAAACAGACCTGTGGATGAAAAAATATTCAGTTAGATAATTTTTAGTAAAAGAATTATTCCAATGGAGTAACAAAGAAATCCTAACATTAAACTGATGAATCAAATCAACATACAGCAATTTATTTACATCTTTAATCATATTTTCTACCTTTTCCAATATGTACACATTGAGTGTCATAGATCAATTAAGCACAATTGCTTTAACAAAATTCTAGCGATGTAGAATTGAATACATACCTGATTTCAGCTCCTGTAGAGTTTGGACAGAGTCTGGCGAGTAAATCAAAACGAATATCACGTTCAACGCTCATGGATCGAGCGTGGATTTTGAAGATGTGAGTGCGACCTTCAAGATCTGGAAGTCCAAATTCTACCTTACGATCCAAACGGCCAGGACGCATCAGTGCGGGATCGAGTGTGTCCGGTCGATTAGTAGCCATGAGCACCTGGAATTGAACAACAGAAAGTGAGCCTTAGTGCTGGCGATTCTTTATATTTTATTCGCGATTTCAAAATGATGTGTAACTGCGTGAGTTTTACAAAACAGTAATAATGAGACATGACTCAGAAATTTATCATCAACTTTTAGTGGATGATTGAATCTTCAACGTAATTTATGACAGCATAAATAAACTTTTGAGCAAATATGAATAAATATTATGAGTGTTTTGTTAAAAAAATATGTTTGATGATTTTAAATTTTTTAACAAGTTCAACAAAGAATGAATCAACAAATTTGCCATTTTTATGCGATATTAGTGAAATTAGTGTAATTAATATAATATTTTAATTTTGCTAAAATTGTCGATTAAGGCCCTCTTTGCATAGTAACAATTATTTATTTATTGTAGAAATTAACATGTAAGGCTTTGATGCTTTGTATCCAAAAAAAATATCAACTTCACAAGTCACCCGCTATGGCAATATTTCAAAACTATTGCATGTTTCAATATCAATGGCTTTAATATAAAATTTAAAATAACTTTGATTATTCCACGTATTGTGTAACTAACTGTGACACGTGTTTCGCCTCTTCTCTTCAGGCATCTTCAGACTTACTATCGCAAAGTTTGCTTGAGTAATTTTAAATAACATAAATAGAGGAGCCTTGCCATTATATTTTGAAGCCACTTGCCAAATAACTAAAGAATAAGAATTATTGAAGATTTTGTCATTATCAAAATTTTGTATATAAACCTTAATATTTCCACGGGGATCGAAACCATCCAGTTGGTTGATGAGCTCCAACATTGTGCGCTGAACTTCATTATCACCTCCCGCTCCATCATCAAACCTTAACAAAAAAGAATAAAAAAAACATTTGACAAATAATAAAAACAGCAGAATCTCATATTTGTCACCAATTCATTACCGGTGGCTGAAAAAATATAGAAACGGTTGAATGACAACAACAAAATGTGATGAGTATAAAGCTTCCATTGAAAAGGATAATTTTCAATAAAAGAAGCTACTGTGTATGCAGATTGTAATAACTATACATAACGATATCATGGCAGATTTCATTTCCAAAACAATACTTTGAAACTGACAATGTTCCTGATAACACAATATTACAAATTATTGTACATATACCAACGATAAAAACTGTGAAAGCATTCAATTTAATAAAAATTTGTGCAATGATTACCTAGCCCCTCCAATGGCATCAATTTCATCAAAGAAAATTAAGCAGGCTTTCTTGCTTCGAGCCATTTCGAAGAGTTCTCTCACCATTCTTGCACCTTCACCTACATATTTCTGTACCAATTCAGAGCCTGAAATGAATTCAAAACATGTAGAAATAAGCTTGGGTGATAAAATATAGCACGTTTTGAACAGATTACTCTTTTTATAATATTGTTTTGTTGAAGCAATAATTGTATGCATTATTTTGAGTATCAGACCGATGTAAAGCAAAATAAAGGCGTCTTACCAATAACCCTAATAAAACAAGCATCGGTTCTGTTTGCAACCGCTCGTGCACATAAAGTTTTTCCAGTTCCAGGTGGGCCGAACAAGAGGACACCCTTCGGTGGCTCAATTCCCAAGTTAACAAACTTCTCCGGCTGAAAAAAAACGTATAGAGCTATAGACGGGTAGTGCAATACACATTTAATAAATTACCTTTGATGTAAAATTTATAACATAACCACACATTAAAAAAAACTTCATACAAGAATCAAATATTTTTTTTTGTTGATAATTTATAATATGAATGAATTTATAAGACATGCAGCACCTTGCAGCCCTGTCAACTGTCATGATCACTGGGTTAATAGAAAAGTGATACATGAATATATTCATAGACAGTGGTCACCAAATGGTGGTTCACGGAGTTGTTGCATGAATGACAATTATAAATTTACAAGCATTAATAGTCAATAGTTACATGGAGAAGAGGTGTCTCAACAACTTCTCTAAGTTTTTCGATCTGTTCTTTACATCCGCCAACATCACTGTAAGTCACGTCTGGTTTATCTTCCACTTGCATCATGGTTACTGTAGGATCAATCTTGGGAGGAAGTGGAATATGGATTTGATATTTATTACGATCCACTCTGAAAAATAAAACAAATATATGAACATATAGGGATATTTTTGATTTCAACAAAAAGTATGGACTAGTAATATTGCCTTAGCTTGTAAGGTTTAATTCTTTTATTTGTGACAATAGTTGCACAATTTTAGCAACTGTTAACGTTATGTTTTACTATAATTACTCAATATCAGTGGATAACTAACAATCACAATATTTAAAAAGCAATTAATTACACAACATGGTACTCACCCAACACGCATTCCTTCTTCAATATCAGTGGGTGCCACAGAGTCTGCCAAGTCAACCACAAATTTGGCGAATTGCTTTACATTGATAATGTACTTTGGATTGTCAGAATCAGCATTGATGATTTTGGTACATCTAGCCACCTTAAAAATAAGTAAATAAATTTTAACCACTTTTACTCATTAGGTGTTCACAGTCAATACATAACACGAAAATAAATTTAATTGTGCAAATAAGACATATATGCTTGATATTGGAAGCAGAAATAACTTTATATACTTTTAAAATTGATATTTTACCTGCAAAGGTTGCTCATTTTGAAGAGTTTGCTTATCGGCTGCCAGATCCCAAAGTGCAGGTGGAGCCAGCCCAGTATCAGATTCTTTAATTCCAGTCAATTCATTCACAGACTTGATCACGCTCTGAATATCATCTTCAATAGCTTTAATACTCTTTGTGTACTGACCTTGACCCTAAAAGTAAAAATATATGTTGAGTCAGGTAGATATTTAATGTAATAAATGTAATCATTATTGATTCCAAATCTGAATATTAGTACAGCCATCCTATTTGTGACAGTTGTGGGCAAATGAATAAACATTTGACAGGATTTTGGATATATATTTTTTGTACTCATTTAATTATAATTACACATTGTTTATTTTCAAATGTCTATCAAAAGTTTAAGAGTACTTGATACTTAAATGTGAAGAGAATAAATATTTATATGTAACAATTGCTAGCTATTTATATTATTTGTATTCATCTCATGGAAACACAAAAGAGTTGGCACTACAATCTTTGTTACTTGATTTTGCAATAGTTTTTGTGGGTATCAAAAAAAGCTCAGACAAAGTTTATTTTCTAATAATACGTTATTTTCAAATAAAAAATTGTATGCTTAAATAATAAAAAAGCATTTATAGAACATATCTCCGGCACATGCAGTGTATAATGTATACAATCATGCAACTCATTCACTATAGCCAGCGGTTGAGTAAATACTTTCAAGCATCTATGAAATTGTATGGAAATATAAGTAAAATGTTTGCGTCGTATCAATTAAACCATCCTTTTAATCTGAATCAATAATATAAAAATTATTGTAGAGGCGAATTTTAGATAGATAGATAGCTAGCGGCAAACAGTGATATGGCAAAATAAGGATTAATGGGAATAAAAAGTACTTACATATGATTTCAAAAGGGCGATGTCACCTTCATCAAGGGCTGTAAATAATAAAATAATAATACATTATAGATTGAAGCTGAATGTTTAACATGAACCTGAGTTCAATATTTGTAACACAAAAGAAAATTAATAAGTATATTACATTCCATCATATTTTGGATGACCTACATTTAATTTCTTTTTCGGGTTCTTCCTTTTCTGCATTTTTAACTTTTCTCATGTCATCTCCCAGGTGATCAGGCATTTTAACTTTTTAGACGTTTACGTTCAGATCAGATATAATAGACAAACTATCAAACTTGACAACTCTTTCTCTCCATTGATTACTGGCAAATTCGTGATCACTCTGAAGTTATCAAAATACTCTATTTGTGAGTTTTTATAGTCTATACTCAACAAATTTTATATTTCAGAATGTATTTATGAGCATTAAATTTACAAAAAAGAATTTAGGGTGCTAATTTTTTTTAAATAAATTTGCAATGGACTCAAACATTTGATTTAAAAAATTTTGCTCAATCATATCATAGCATTCTATTATTTATTTAGCCTATTAGAAATTATTTTCTTGGTTGGATGATTTTAAAACTATTAATTTGTACAAAAATAGTTCACGAAAGTTCTTGATGCAGATTATCATTACAATAATTTACGCATGTTTTTTTGTCACACCAAAATTCAATTATAAAAAACCTACGATTTATTTATTGAAATAAATTTGTTGCTTTATAAATACATTCTTTAAGAAAGAGTAATTTCAATTTTGAGCCATATACAAATTATAGTAAGAAGTATTTCCAATCGATTTTTGACGATGTATAGTCAGAAAACAACATTTTTTTAATTTATTTAATTCCATTGTGTTTTTTTCATTTTGATTTTCCTTAAACATGTTAATTGTTATAAGTATCCCTAGTTTATATACATGGGATTCGTTAAACAACTGCTCTCGCCATCTATAGTGAATTCTGAAAGAAAATTGGCAATAGAATCTATTTGCTTCTGATTTGCTTTCTACCGGCAGATCGTTGCACTTCTCTAATATGTGTTCATTTCACTATATCGCCACATTCTTTTTGTGTTTTGTATAAGTTAATCGATATACATTTTATAATTATTACATTTGGTAAGCTTACGTGTTACTATATTAAACGATATTCTATTTTAAGCGGATATTACGACTATATTTTTCTCAATATTCACCATGACATGTGTTCTTGTGGCGTATCAGTTTTGCATAATGTGACCCAGAATTGACATTTCTTTTTAAGGTTTATATTTCATGTACTTTTACAGCATATTGTGGTCCTAGATATTCAAAATCATTTTAGCTGCGGTAATAATTATATCAGCCCGAACGGGCCGTCGAAATAGTGACGTAGTGGTTTTACTATATTTCAACAAAAATATAACCACACGATTTGCATCTGTGCAGACCCTTAAATTCATACGAGAAAACTGTGTTTTTTGTTATTACCGGCACTACGCTTATGTTGAATTGCCATTTGAACTTTCCCGATGCTATCAGTGATAACGCCATAGTTTAGAAGGAGACTATAATGCACAATGCTATTACAAAGTATTAACATATCCTCATTTATTCGCATGTTTATGGTCTCGTCATATTATTAAAGCGTTAGAGATGAACAAATTCAATAATACATCAACGCTTGTTAATAATTTATAGTTTACATATTACCAGACTGCATGAATATCTTTTTTCATGAGGTTTTTAAATACATATTTATATTTGATTCTAGATAGATATCTTAATTCCACTGTTATAAGACATTTTCTTCAATATTATTGTAAAACCGTTTAAATCTAATATTAAGAAATAAATGTCTTTCATTGACCGGATTTTTCTTAACTATTGAAGCTAATCAAGAAGCAATGAATGGTTTCTTAAGAAATATGTGGCAACTAGTAATTTTAAAACCTCGTGAATCAACACTGCTGTGACATATTTACAAGTGAAATTTATCAGTGACTATGCTATTATTTAAAGGCCCATTGGGGAGTGGCTGATATGCACAGCGCCAACCCTGAAGGAGTGTACCATAGTACTAATGGAAGAGGACATGCCGGAGAACGTGTGGCGATCCTGGATGCGGGGTCTCAATATGGGAAGGTATTGTCAATTTATTAAACTAATCCACTCGAATAATAAGCCTAATTAGTGAATTTAAAACATTTTTAAATACATGACTTGATTTTTCTACATATGATATAGTAACTATGTGTATCTCTGTATAGTATAAATATCTTATTTTATAGTATCTCGTTTACACAAACTGCTCCAAAAGTTATTTCAACCTTGTTCCAATGTGGTATTTTAATTTATGTATTGGCATTATTTTGAAGATAAAGTTTAAAAATAACGTTCATATTAGGTGATAGACCGAAGGGTTCGGGAATTATGTGTGGAGGCAGACATTTTACCGCTGGACACACCGGCTTATCATCTGAAAGAAAATGGATATCGGGCGCTCATCGTGTCCGGTGGACCAAACTCGGTTTACGCTGAGGATGCCCCCCGCTACGATGCAGACATTTTCAAAATCGGTCTTCCAGTATTAGGTAAGCAATATCTTAGTTTTTTGCATCAATTATTCACCTTTCCCAATGTTATTTTCTTCAAGCTTTTCATTTCTTATGAAACTTCTCCATGTTAAATATTAAAGGATATCACTTAGAAAGACTTGACAGATAATGTTTATGATGAGAAAAACAGGTCCTGATCATTTAAAAAGTATGGAATTAGTACTAAAAATGGTTTTATTTTATATATTTATGTCATTTATCCACTATTTTTATTTATAGCAAATTTCTATGTTGTTAGGAATAACTTTCTATGCATTTCTTAACAAATAAATGTTCAATAGATAAATTTTCAAACTTGTCCAGCTTGATGGATGCTACAAAAGATATCCATTGCCAGTGAGCAATTTTCTAATTTGCTAATATTTACAGGAATATGCTATGGAATGCAAATGCTGAATAAAGAATGTGGTGGAACAGTTCATCCTAAAAATATCAGAGAAGATGGACAGTACAACATTATTATTGAACCTGACTGCCCATTATTTAAGTAAGAAAATAATATTTACTGTATATTATATTCATGCAACTGCAAAAGTTGAATCTCAAAGTATCATATATCGATCATAGTTATAATGAAAAACAAATTTACTAATTAACACACATAATATGAATTTGCTACATTTTTTACAGCTTTATTTGCTTTCTTTATAGAGTCAGCTGTATTGTCTAAATTTTGATATTATTATTTACTTATAGCCGGCTGGACGAAGTAGAGATGGCATTACTGACACACGGAGACAGTGTGGATAAAGTCGGAGACAGGCTTCGCGTAGGCGCTCGTTCGCAAACTAGTATTGTGGCAGCCATTTACAATGAGCAATTACGTCTCTATGGTGTACAGTTCCACCCAGAGGTAAATTTTTTCAAGTGATTCAGCCTTATATGACTTTTTCAATTAATTTTTACTCAAAATTTTAAGAATTTAAATCTAGACTTACATTAATTCACTTAGTCAGTATGATTTGATTTCTTTATTTTAATATTATTCCTAGAAAATTTGCTTGTATAATTTGCTAAGTGAACATTTTTATAAATGCTCATAAATCGTAATCTAGGTTTTTATCTTTTTTTATGCATTGTTCTTTAACACATTAAAATTAATCAGAACTTAAAATATTGGCTCTGGGGTTCACGCTATCGGTCTATTCTCACAGGTTCCTGGCAGCATGAAATCATGTCATTCGATATAGTCGACATTAATTTCTTAACTGTTTGGTGTTTTTTTCTTATCAAGCTTTGCAAGCCATGCATTGTTTACAATCCATGCATTAAAGATATACTCATTTTTTTATGGGTGTCAATGTCAGCAATTATGAATTCAAAACATTTTACTAATGTGATATTTTATGACATGTTCCAATTACAATAAAAAGACAAGTACAATAGTATGTTGTAATTAAAAAACAATGGATCACTTAGGTAGGTTTATCAACCAGGACACTCAAACATTTGCAATTTTATTGAAATCATTAGTTTATGAGAATATCCAAACTTACTTTTACCCAATTTCAGTTTCATTCTATTCTTTTAAAAAATCAATCCTAAAATGTGGATACCTTGAATGAAAAAAGAATATCCTCTTTTTTTCATAACTTCAGTAGAGAAGGATGGATAAAAAAAAATACAGTTATTTCTCATTATAAGTAATGATGATTTAAATAATAATATCGCACTCATTTCTCAACCCTAATTAATTAGGTGCGAATCAGCACTGCCACAGCGTGTATATTGGTAAAATTGCCCCTGTAGCGAATGTTTTGATACATGAATCAATTATTGATGGAGAGGCATTAGATTAAATACGTGATTTTTAAATAAACACCTTTAACCCTTTGCGGTCCTTAAAAAAAAAAGTCTCTTAATGTTTCAGACATTTTTAAGATAAATTGTTTTTTCTCTATTTTGAAATTATTATTTAATAAAACACTATTACTTTTTTTTACCAAAGTTATATATTTTACTAAATTAGTGTACAGAGGCATTATATTACTCGACATAGGACCCACTGGAAGAAAATGGATGTCGAGTCAGACTACATAGGACCGCAAAGGGTTAAGCTATATTTTTCTATTATGTTGGTGAAGTAATTATTAAATATAATTAATCTTTGCAGGTTGATCTCACTCCCGGAGGGAAAGTCATGTTGTCAAATTTCTTATTTGACATAGCGGGACTCCCCAAGACGTATACCTTAACTAGCCGGAAAGATGCCTGCATTAAATATATCAAGGATACAGTCGGCAATAGCAAAGTTTTGGTATGCAACTAAGATTTTACCCAAAATACTTAAATCTAATTGTATAGACTATCTGTAACCAGATTAACATTTCAAAAATGATGTGTTTGAAGGTGCTGGTTAGCGGAGGCGTAGACTCCGCTGTCTGTGCGGCACTTTTGAAGCATGCCTTGAAGGATGACCAAATAATTGCTGCCCACATAGATAATGGTATATATTTATAAAGATACAAAACATTGAATAAAGATAAAGATAATTATATTGATGAACATTTTCTGGTTTTGTCAAGTAAACCTGTTAAAA
The DNA here is from genome assembly GCA_028554975.1 of Himalopsyche kuldschensis. Classification (NCBI taxonomy): domain Eukaryota; kingdom Metazoa; phylum Arthropoda; class Insecta; order Trichoptera; family Rhyacophilidae; genus Himalopsyche; species Himalopsyche kuldschensis. The sequence goes on from JAHFWI010000003.1 coordinate 22,687,098, forward strand.
TTCTATCAAAAAAAATTACATCTTATGATTGATATGTGTTTACATCTCTTTTTATCTCAAAAACTTGTCATGTACATAAATAAATATTTCATAATTATTTATTATTTGTCTAGTGTTGATTTTATGTATTATTTTATCATTCAGGATTCATGCGTAAGAATGAGTCTTTAAAGGTGGAAAAGTCTTTGAGGGACATTGGTCTGAAGCTTCATATGATCAATGCTGCGCATCAATTCAGCGAAGGTCAGACGACAGTTCGGTGCGAGACGACCGGCCGTTGTCGCGACACTCCCATGCTTTGTCAAGCGCTCTCTCCCGAAGACAAACGCAAGATCATCGGTGATGTGTTCGTAAAGATCTCGCAACAGTTTATAAGAGAACTCAATTTGAAGTGAGTGCTTCGTTTTATTTTCTATTCATTGAAACATTTTATTCATTTTATTATATTTTATTTATTGATATTGAAAAAAGTTAAGAAAATATGACTCATTCAATTGAATTTTCAATATTAAGTAAAGGGTTGGTTTTTGTCTAGACCTGAAGAAGTGTTCTTAGCGCAAGGCACTCTACGACCGGACTTAATTGAATCTGCATCCACTTTGGCGAGCAGCAATGCTGCTGTTATAAAAACACACCACAATGACACGGAACTGGTTCGCTTTTTGCGTAGAGAAGGACGTGTCATAGAACCGTTGAAAGATTTTCACAAAGACGAGGTGAGCTTGAATTATTTTATAGTTTCCAAATTGGCACACTTGTTAAATTGTTTTTAGATAACTATTTAAAACTGTTGTTTTTTAAATTTAGGTTCGAACCATTGGAATGGAACTCGGATTGCCTGCTAATCTGGTGTCTCGGCATCCTTTTCCTGGGCCAGGGTTGGCCATCAGAGTTCTCTGTCAAGAAGAACCCTACACCGAAAGAGATTTTTCAGAGACTCAGGTCAGTTGCGATCCAAGTTATGTACTTCATGCTCAAGCTTAAAAAATCTTGCTAAGCTGACATCGCCATAGTGACTGTATTCTTATATACAATTTAAAAGTATTGAAATATTTCAATGTATTTTGTGTTAAATTTTATCAATTCGTTTTCAGGTCATAGTAAAAATCATAGCAGAGTTTGATCAGATGTCTGTTAAGAGGCACGCCTTACTGCAAAGAGTAATAGGTGCAACGAGTAGCCAGGAACAATTGGAATTGTGTCGTATAAGTGCCGCCCATCCTCTGTCTGCCACTTTGTTGCCTATTCGAAGTGTCGGAGTGCAAGGTAAATACTTCCCCTGTAATTGAAGGCATTAACAGGGTACCGAAACCACAACCGTCATTCAGTTGACATAAGAGATTATGATTTTCTAAAAATAATTTGTATCATAATGTAAGACTGTTAACTTAAGGACGTTGGTCTGTTTCCTTACAGTAAAAAACCCATTCGATTATCACTTTAAAAAAGTGCGGGCCATTACAAAATATACCCCTTGAAAGTGTATGGACGATTTTGATTTGACATTAAAAAAAATATTGACTCCTTAAAATAATTGATGAAAATCTTCTTATGTAAAAAGCCGCATTCTTAAAGGTCAAATCTTGCAGTATTTTTTAACCGTAAAACATATTAAGTGTTGTTCATCACACCTGGGCTTGTTATAGGTTGTTTAACAATGAATAGATCATAATTATTTATTTTTTGAATGTTTTCTTTTTCAGGCGACGCTAGATCATACAGCTACGTTGTAGGTCTGTCATCGGAACATAAGATTACGGATTGGACTGATCTTATATACCTAGCAAAGTTAATACCTAGAATATGTCATAATGTTAACAGGTATGTCAAATTTACCATATTTAAACTCCAAAATTGACAAGGTCAAACGTGTGGTTATTTTACTGCTACCACTTACATAACAAACATGTTTTCCATTTCTTTAATTTATGCCACATGTTTTGATGAGTCACTCCAAGTGAATTTACCATGTGTTGATTTATATAACATAAATTTAATTATAACCTGCAAATTTAAAATGATGATGAATTAATAAATTAAAATTTGGTGACTTAGTACATCAGAATTATTGTGCTCAATCCATTTAACCAAACCGTTTGAAAACAACTATTGGTACCAAAAGTTGCTGGAGTTTGTATTTGAATTTGCTATAGAAAAACAATATGTACAGCGGTAAAACCTTTCATTGTTTACATCTATTATATAGAATTTTCAATTATATGTACATGAGATGATATATCTGTTACAGTGAAACTGTATTCTCAGTGAATATATATTTTCTCCAAGCTGTTATTGAAATGAAATATGACCGCCCTATCTTCAGCCCTATGTTTGTCTGTGATTCTCTTTGGTTCTCGTTTTATGAAAGGGACTACTCGCTGATTTTGTTTCATTTGAGCAAATCAAAATTTTAGGCCGGTTAATCATCGACTTGAGCCAATAATTGCAATGATTGTGACCAGTGTAATCATGTTGTCATACAAATCTATTACTTGATACATTTTCACTGATAATACAGTTTCTCTGTAACATATCTACAGCTAAAAAATCAATGCAATAATAGGAATAAAAAAAACACCATTCAATTAGCCTTATGCCTATACTATGTAACGACGGTGTAAGTTGAAATAGCTATCATCTATATTACATAATACTTGTGAAACTAAATAATTTGATGTTTAAGGATGCTGTCTATCAAGTAAATTTAAATTCAATCACTCGATATAAAACACCAGGAAACAATAGTTGTAAAAAAATCTGTTTGTACATTTCCATTAGTGTTGGCACTTATGATACAGGATTCGCCTTTCGACATCTTAAAGCATTTCGAGTGAACAGATGAACTGGAACTGACTTTTAATAATTTTGCAGGGTTTGCTATATATTTGGGCCTCCAGTCAAAGAACAAATACCTGATGTTACTCCAACATATCTTACAAATCAAGTTCTGGCAACTATTCGTCAAGTTGACGATCTGGCAACACAGGTAACTAGTTATCCATGGAAAAATAATTTACCTTTGATTCAATTTCTTAAATTGGATAAAATTAAGAAAATAATTAAATACATCTGTTTGGGCTTAATGAATAATTGTGAAGACCGGACAGTGATAGATCTAATCGATTTTTAACAGAATGCTAATATTTCATCAGTAGATAGATATTCTCAAAGAAAATTATAATCAAAGAGGTCATCCCAAATTTCCTTTAAAATTTGATGTTGACATTTCACTTGTTTTAAGTACATATATAAGAAAAAAAAAATATTTTTTCAACAATATGATAAATTTTTTTCTGATAAATGGTTCAAATGATCTTGGAGAAACCATCATCTCTACATTTTTATTATTCATTTTATTCAAGGTCCTAGTGACGTCGGGATACGGCAGTCACATAGCTCAGATGCCGGTGGTATTGATACCGATACACTTTGGTCGAGATCAAGCGATGCGCTTCCCCTCGTGTCGGCGCTCAGTGGTGTTGCGACCTTTCCTCACATCAGACTTCATGACTGGACTGCCCGCAGTGCCCTGCCCTCGCAAACTTCCACTTCATGTGAGTTTAATTATTAAATATGCATCCGATTCTAATACTTTAACTTTCGATATAGATAAGATGATGCTAAATTTATTGGTTGGAATCTTATGCGACTAACTGAAATTATTTAGCAGATAGCTATTGTAAGTACGGTGAATCCTAGGGACTAAAAGGCAATGTGAAAAAAAATGCAGCATAGTTTTCTGTAAAATGTATAATTCAGGCATGTCACAAAAAATCTCAATATTTGCTCAGTTACAACATCCAAGTTTAACAATATTCATAATCTGTTTCAGGTAATTGAAAAAATGGTTGAAGAAATATCATCCGTGCCCGGTATATCCAGGGTCTTATACGATTTGACTTCAAAACCGCCGGGGACAACTGAATGGGAATGATGATTTTTTCTTTACTTAAACTCTAATCTTGATTTAGTTAAATAAACTTATTAAAAAAAACAGTGCACAGTTTTTACAGATAAAAAATATGACATTGTTACCTTTCATTTATCAAGACACTTTCAAAATCAAACAAGAGTTGCATGAGTTTTTTACTAGCGTAAAAATGCATACACGCCGCACTTAGTGTTGGATATTCAGGTATTTAAAAATCATTAGGTTGTCACAGGTAAGTGTCCCCGGATTTGTTTTCTAAAAAAAAAATGTCGTTCCCGGCGTGCGGTGAAGACTGAACATCGAAAAAATCATTACTCTATGAATTTTTTTATCACTACTGAATATTATAATGTAAGTACTGAAAAATAATAAATTTTACAAAGGTCAACGGTTAAAAATCAATCCTTATTCAAACTTGCAGTGTTTGAACATTTACATATGTATTAGTTTTAATCTATTTCCTTTTGTTTTTTTTTTATTTCCTCTAAAAGATTTTCACAAGACAATATTTAATAAATGTGCAGATGAGATTCTGAACAAAATAATTTTTATCATTGCAATTTATGTAAATGTACAAATTCCACAGATTTTAGACCATTGTTATTTTTAAAACCTTTGATTTTTCTTATGTACTAAGTAATTTATGAATATATTTTATTGCAACCTTAACTCAAATATTCACTGGTTATTATTGTCTGAACATTTATCATATTGTTTTTAATAATTTCCATAAATAAAAAGCTGGTAAACATTAAAATCAAATTTAACAGTATGCATTATTTATTTAAGAATTGCATTACGATAATGGGTTTTTAGAAAAATCAAAAATTCAATTTTCTGTTTCAGTTTACAATCAAAGGAAAATTCGCATGAAATTTCAGTTGTAAATAGGTATATTCATTTACCTAACTGAGCATAATTCAATTTGTACTTGTAGTATAAACCAATGTAAAAAATCTGTAAAATTATTTAATACAAACCGGCAATTTGTTATTCTGTTAAAATAAATCATAATTTCATATATGCTAGTTTGTTTTATTTATATAAAAATATCTGAAAATACATACTCCTGTCGAAATATCTACAAGTATTTTTCCCACTTGCTTTTTTTTCATAATAATTTAATCTACTTGCTTACTGAAAATGTATGGTTATAAATGCCAGTCCATAAGTTAATTAGAAGATTTTAATCCGTCTCAGTACACTATTGATTATTTATGCAGGTAAGCATCAGACCACAGGAAACAATTTGTAACAAAAAAAGAATATTTTTGAGTTAAATTTAGACTTGATTTTCAAACCCCGTTCCGTGCTTTGTTTATTTAAAAAAAATGTGATGAATCATATTGAATGAAGCAATGTTTTTGCCAAAGTTGTGTACTTAGTTATAGCTTCTTTAAAATAATTTGTACTTCAAAGGTGGTTGAGAATGCAATTACAAGCTATAAAATTAATTCACATCTTAAGTAGAGGAACATGTCGAAGAAACCAGGACCTGCTCTGATAATGCAAGATGTAAACTCCTTTTTTATGACTTACTACCGGGTCTGGCTGAGTACCATCAACGACCTTGGCTGGCGTTAACATAGGTGGGTTTGAATCCCAGTATGGGCGGTTTAATAAATTGATTTCTGTTCAAAAGCATGGATGTCGGATATCTAAAAATCCCCATCCGATTTCTGAATGTGGTATAGCTAGAGCAATTAGCTGACCACTAGTGTCTTAGGACTATCATTCTATCCCTACTCTTAAAAAATGAGAGGAAAAACTAAGTAAAAAGCAGTTCTCATAGAAAAACTTCTGTTAAAACACCATCAGGAGTCTATATGCTATATATCAGGGGTGGCCAAACTTTTACCAATATGGGCGACATTTTTTGAAATATTTGTCGGTGATCGACTCGACTGACGAATTGAATTTATAATCATTGAAATAAAAGTGGATTTTGAGATGTGTACATAAGAACGCCAGAGAGGCAGGCGACTTGGAATAGATCGACACTTTGGCCACTCTTGCTATTTATAATAGGAAATGGTTAAAATAAATAAAAGACTCATAATTCCAATAGTTCTTTATAAATCATAATTATTAATTACGAAAATAAATTACAATACACAAGGATGTCAAACTCAAAAGCTAGCACAGGCCAAATGACTTAGGCTTAGGCTTGGTTGGCTGCAAACAAAAACGAGTGATCAACTTGCACTACACAACAGATTAAAATTTGACTATATTATTCATACATTTTAATAATTGATTATTTTATTATTGAACATATTTCATTATACCGTACAATATAACAGTAGGCTTCATTGCATTTGTAGTAAAAAATAGATCTAAAGAGTAAAAACAGCATGTACCAACAGTACATTCTCCACTTTTTTTTAACATACCGTTCCAAAATGTCTTTTTTTCCAATATAATACATACAAAAGCAATTTTCAGACAAAAACACCGCAACCAGTAGAATAACAAAGTTATGAATTTATATATTGAGGATTCGATTCACAAGGAATGTCCTTTTCAAATCTTTCACTGCTATTTCACGGCATCTAGATGTGCCAAAATTCAATTTTGGCAGGTAATGGTTAAAAACAATAGGTTGTGGCATATATATGTAGGTTGAGGTGTAAAATTTTATCATGTCATTCCACTAAGAGTTAGTAACAAAATCACAAACGGAAGGTTATTATATGTGTTATCTTCATCGTTACACAATATTAATGATATAGCATATAACAATTTTTATAAAATAAATATTATCGGCTTAACTTAACAAAATATCTTTTGGCACACAATTTGATGATTCATATGAAATGGATGTGTGTTCTATACCAGTGCTCCGCAACTGGTGTGCCGCGGCGCATTTCCCAGGCACACGAGAAAAAATCAAATAATTTGTCGACAGTATAAAATATTTCGTGTAGATGCGATCGTGGCGAATCAGAAATAAACATATATCTTCATTGTCATATATGTATTTAAATATTATACACACAATCTATAATTTCTTTTATAAAATGTTTAATTATTTTCGAAGAAAACTTCATTTTCGATGAAAATCAATAATTTCAAGGCTTCCAAAGAGTCACAGATATGTCTTGGTATATTTCGTTTAAATCTAATTTTATTAAAAAAAGACTGCTTGAAATGTTATTTGCTGTTATTTCCCTAATATTCGTAGTAATAATAAATAACCACGTTATTATGATATATGTAAAATTGCTCAACATGTTTGGAGCGCCATTCGGATCAGCCTTTAATGCTCGTGTCAAAATAATATTTTTCGTTCGATTGAGGGTTTCTACTGAAGGCACTTGATTGAATTTCAATATCAAGTTTGAATCGTTTAAATTGTGTACCTTTCCATGAGTTTCGACCCGGGTTTCGCCTTTCAACATCTTCAAGAATTTCAAGCCTACTAAGTATGCTACTTTCGCCAATAATTTAGCCAGAGCTATTTTTAATTTAATATTGAAACATTATTCCTTCAAAATTGTCAAGAATTTGTGTAATTGGAGAATGACGGAATACTAAAACTCAACTGCGCCGAAGTTTCTTTCATTGGCTGATTTCTGTATTCAGTCAGGATTTACGATAGAGGTATTGAAGTTCTTCTCCCATTTTCGACAGCATAAAGCAGCAAAACTTTTTTACACTCGTTCAAATTAATAACAAAAAGCGATCATGTTCAAAAGATTATGAGCTTGTAGCTTTCGTTGCTCTTTTAAATATCGAGTGAGACATAACAAGCTCAAATATCCCATCAATATGTTATAATGTTTTAATTCTCAAAAATATTTACATGTAATTTTAATTTTAAAAAAATAATACATTACATGTACTCATTCCGGTTTTGCTCATCGCGAGCATTTTCAAATTTTCAGTTAATAATGCTCACGATGAGCGAACCGGTCCTGATTCTAATAAATTTAATGTGGAATAAGTACAAAAAATGTCTTATAGCTTTTTATTATCATACCATTCCATTCCATTGAAAGTATATTCAATACAATTTTATTTTTATTGAATAAAAGAGATCATATATTCTTTTAATCCCAACACTGAATATTTTTTTTTTTTGGTATACAATTCACTGAGCTGTTTCAAAGAAAAAATATATAAATATGGATTAGTTCCTTTATTGCGAGTATTAATGAAAAATACGAAGTTATGTATTTTTTATGCATTATCATAAATATTGACTTGAGGTGTGCCGCGAGAATTTGGAAAACACGTTGGTGTGCCGTGGACGAAAAAAGGTTGCGGAGCACTGATCTATACAATGCCTTCGACTTGTGTAAGACTTAATTCTAAATACATATAACCTGACGGTGAAATTATCAATTTTAAATTTCTTTCTGTCTTAGCTAGAAATTTTATTTGAATGCTATGCCGGCAATATCTTCAAAGAACATCGTTGATAGCTTGAGATATTTCGATAAGGATTTTGAGCATGGTGAAGCTGACAGTACACAATTTTATTGCATTTAACAGCAGTTCGTTTAAAATGTTTATTATGTCAATATTTGATTGAAAAAGTATGAAATTTTTTTTATTCAGGGACCAAAAGATTAATATTGCAATGATTCGTGACACTACCGAGAAACGTTTCTTCTTCACCGCGGATGGATAGAGTGCTGGCGGTAGTCATCCCTTTTCTATCATTCATCATAGCCGCTCTCTGCCATCTTGAACTCTGACAATTCTTACACGAGTGTAAAGGAATGACATCTAAAGAGACAGTCCTATTGCCGCATTGCAAACATTTAAAAAATCGCTTGAAAGAGTCGAAAACTTTTAAAGGATGTCTCTCTTGTTTGCATTTATCTGACGCCGAAAAACTTGTGTAGGAACATTTTAAGCAGCGGACAGCTTTGCAGGCCACCTTGAAAGTGTTTAGCATCTTTTCTTCCATTGCTTCTTTCCTTTCTAACTTATTAAAGTATTTATCCACTTGTGTATTGTCATGTTCCAATAATAGATCCGCATGAGATGAACTAGCATTGAGCATCTCCTGGAATCGTTCAGAGAGTACTCCGACTTTTTTCTTCTTTTCAGGCTGTTTGTCAACACTTTCACTGTCTGTAGAAGTATTTAATTTATCTGCAGCACGTTTCTTTCCGTCAGATGTTCCTCTCATATTGTGAGGGTCAGTCTTTTTGAGTGGTCCGTTTCGCTGAATCCATTTTAAAGCGTTCGCCTTAGCTGCTTCACTAAGCCTTTTAGTGAATTTAACGCTCAAGTCTACAGTTGACTGTTTACTGAGACCGAATCCTAGTGTGGGAGAATCTAGTTTTGGTTTATTGCTGGTTACAAAATTTTCTTGGCCATTATAAGAAATGTTCGGTTCAGTTCTGTCGGGTTCACTCGCTTTCAGAAATTTTAATCTTTCCAAATCTTTCACTCTCTGAGATCTACTTACTTCTACTTGACTAGCAATTTTCCTCACCGGTGTAGCCGTTAATGGTCTCTTATTGACAGTGAGTTGTTCCTGTTCGGTTGACTTAAAATAATCACTCAGGGATTGTAATCTATTGTCATCGCGAGCGGCCAATTTTCTATTTGTCTTGGCAGGGATTGCAGAAAATGTCTTACCGCCGTAGATAACAGTACTTTTCCCTAGTACTTTATTTCTCAGATCAAATATTCCTTTACCACACGTCGCCGATTGAAGTTCTGATCGTTTAGAACACTTCTGATATTCTTGTTTGACATGATAAATGCAATAACTGCATTGGTGGAGATTTACGAAAGACGTGCACGGGTCTCCGTTTTTTTTCCGACTCTTACAGAAACCGAAATCTTTCGATGCACCAAGCACGATGACTCTATCTGGATTATCTACAGAAAGACATGCTTCGTCAGTCGAATCGTCCCTTTTATCAAGAACACTGGGATTTAATATTCCCACGACAGTTCCTTGAGCAGTCTTCCACAATTCTTTATATGCGTTCCGAAACAAAAAAATAGATACTGTTTTCAAATCATCTTTTAAATCACTGAGAGTCCAAATGCAATATTGAGAACCTTTCTGTGATTCTTTAGAAGAACTTTTTCGAACAATCGCTCCAGCTATCACCCAGTCTTTCGAGAGGTCACCGTGGGCGACGTATCTCTTCATCCTGTACATTGCAATAGCTTCACGTCCCTGCATGCGTTCCTTGAGAACCGACGACGAGACGAGAGGTTTTGATATTCTCATTCCGAAAATTGGATCAGTGTACACATCGTTTTTTGAATTTGTACTTAAGTCATGTGAAATTTTCTGTACAGTTTTCACCCCATTGCTTTTCGGGGTCGCTGTGGTTTTGGCGAATGTATTACTATCGTTGGTAATATACAACGGTTTTTCAGGAATTTTTAATTTCTGCTTCATATCATATCCATAATCATCATGTTTTCTATCGGAATAATATTTCGTATGTTCGTCATCTGAGGAATCCGTATCGCCCGTATGAATAGAACTTTCGATTGGAGTAGCAAGAGCCGGGTTGACTTTGTAGTCGATGAAAAATTTTGATTTCTTAGATGAACTGTTCAACTCGTCAACGTTTTCAAGAAATCCAGTTTTTTTCTCAGTATGCTCCTGAGAATTTAAAAGGACGTGGTTGATTTTCGACGGCGGTGTTTCCGTTTCACTATCAGAATTTTCTGCAGCTAGCAACGCTTCCAACTCTTGCAGATCATTAGACATTCTTGCGCCGTTAATTTTATTCGTTAATTATTAGTTGTATTTATCTCAAATTTGTCAATTCTAAATTAATATATTCGTTAAACGTTTATCGCTATTGCCACGGTGCCTTTAAACTTCTTTCCCAAAATTTTAAGCGAATATTGTTTTCAATCACAACGACTTTACACAGAGAACTTCAGAGGAATTTTAACATTCTGACGTAAAAGAGGGAATATAAGTATATGTTGACGAAAACTTGAAGCTTTTCCCACATTTATTTTTGTAATGTTACCGAAAGTGACTAAACCACAAACAATAAATTTAGCAATGCAGCCAACACGACAGCTAAAGCAAATTTCATAAACTAAACTTATGGGGTAGGCACCTACTCTCAAAAGACTCAAACGATAACATTTATTGTTATAACAAATTATGTTAAGCAGCGAAAACGTGGATCAAATTGATATCAAAATAAGAAGTCAAGCACTTATTTACTGAGGGAAAATAGTTGTAAATGGTTGCACTTCCACTTTTGATTGACACTCGGATGACTCAGTAAGTACACTTTTTATTATTTTTACTAACTAAAACAAAACTCTTCGGCTAACTTGTTGTAAAAATATTTTGGTTCATTCGTCATATTTTTTCGCCTTTTTTTCAGTATCAACTATGATTAATCACATAGAAAAATAGTAGCATTTCACCAAAAAGTCTATGATCATAATGTGACAGTTTCATTCATAGCATATTCATAGATATTATAGATTATAACAACACTGAGTCATACTTGAATTTTGTAGTCAGCAGTAATCGGTGAAAAGAAATACTAAGTGAATATTTTCGATCACGTTCTTATTTAGTGCTCATTTTATAACTAATCTATTTTTCAAAATAAAATATAGCCTTTTCTCGACTTCTACTAGACACCTAAATTTTCATGAGTCAACATTGATTTCACTAAAAGCATGGATAGCAAAATAGAAATTATAGATGGATCAAATGACAATCCCGCGACTTCCACTGAAATATCCAACGAACGGCCGTCGAATGAATTGGTGAAGAAAGCGACTGTCGATAAAGATGTCAAAATCATCAACTCGACGAATGGTAATGGCAGTGTTGCAGAAGAATCCATAAATGATATTGTCGTTATCGATGTTGACACACTTGAATTAGATTTGAATCATGGTAGAATTGGAAAAATCGATAACCTGGAACCACTTCAATGTTTAGAGAGGTAATAAAGTTTATTGTAACTAACTCGTGTATCTGACATTACTAAATTAGTATATATTGTGATATATTTGGTTTTTCAGACTATATCTGCGATGGAATCTGATTAAGAAGATTGAGAACCTGAGTACACTAGTAACATTGGTAGAATTAGAACTCTATGATAACCAAATCACCTGCATTGAAAATCTAGAGTGTCTTGTAAATTTGGAGTAAGTAGTCAAAGAGTTCATTAGAGTAATAAAAAAGTAATGGGTAAGCAGGCACACATTACAATGCTTATGTTTTTAGTACCCATACAACAATTTTGTGATGTCACAAGTTATAAAGATATTAGTATCTGGTAAGTATCAGTTTTTATTGCTAAGTAAATGTAATACTGCTTAATATTTGATATTGACACATTGGCTATGGGGGAAATCAATACTCATAGAGGAACAGCGCATATTCCAAGTTACCTGCAGCCAACGTGTTAACAGAAACACAACCATGGTTTTAAATTAAATCTAAAGTAGATAGTAAAGCCTAAATTTGTATGAACGGTCTGAGATACTCAGAACACAGTATACATTTAAGGTTAAGTAGAAAATTTTATATTTGAACATCACGGCCCAGTGTAACCTTTTTTTTTACCATGACAACTCGATGAATCCCAAGTTAGGAACACAAATCGTCGTTACCGGGATGGGATTCAAACTTCTGGACATTGCAACCGAAGAGCACAACATTAACCATTTAGACCCGCCATAATTGAAAATATTTTGTAACACTTCTGTTCAACAACTAAACAACAAAATCCTGATTAACACCAAGGATGGTGATTTTTACTTCTAAGTTCATAAAGTTATCTCATGAAATATTAAGTTTATTGGATCGTAATATCATTGTAATGCTTTACAGAATTCTGGATTTGTCATTCAATAGAATAAAGGAGATAGGTGGTTTAGATACTTTAGTGAACCTGAAAAAGCTCTATCTGAGCTCTAATAGAATAATTGAAATTCAGAACGTGAATCATTTGGAAAATTTGGACCTCTTGGAGTTGGGAGATAATAAAATAAAGGTAATAAAAAGTTATTTTATTTCTGTGTAATAGATAAAACTTATCAATTAAATATATGTTCAATAATTGTGTTATTTTATAGGAGATCAAAAATCTAGATAATTTATTAAATCTAAAGCAGTTGTATCTGGCACGGAACAAAATCAGAATCATCCAAAATTTGGATAGTCTTCAGGCACTCGAATGCTTGAGTCTTCAAAATAACCGTATAACAAAAATTGAAAATTTGGGCAATCTACAGATGTTAGATCAACTTTATATATCAGAAAATGGGATAGAGATTATTGAAAATCTTGATAAGAATTTGCGAATTCAAACATTGGATTTGAGTATGAATAAAATAAGTGTCATAGATAAAATCGGTCATATGTCTGAAATGGAGGATTTATGGGTAAGCTAAACATAAGATAATAATTTTATTTGTTGACTTATTAAATTCTTTTCGTTTAATATCTTTTAGATATTAATAAAGAATTATTTTGATATCAGCATTCAATATTGCGTCAGCGGCAGTTTTGATTAAACTCCCTTTTCCATGTAATTCGATACTAATTGGTTTTTCTGTGAATTTGTCTTCATAGAAAGCTGGAATTTTGTTTTAACAACTAGGCAACTTTTTAAATCAATTAAATTTTCATTCATTCATAATTTAAAAAAAATATCAACCCTTTTTCCTGCACAATTATTTTTTTTTGCTTACGAAATGTTACATGCCGAATTACTTTGAAATTTTGTTGACTTTCTGTTTTATCTATAACGATTTGTATTTTTTTAGCTCAATAATAACCTTATATCAGATTGGAGCAGCATTGATTATTTGAAAAATAATAGTAGCATCAGTACAATATATTTATACAAAAATCCGATTGCTGAAGATCCGGCGTATAGAAGAAAGCTTAAAATTATGATTCCATCATTGCAACAAATTGATGCTACCTTATGCAGATAATTAGTATAAGTGTTTTTTAAACAATGCAAGTCTTAGATAATGCCATATCTTAACATGTTCGATTTATGATGTATGAATGGAAAAACATTATTTACTAAAAGCAGAAGTCCATATTATGTCAACATTTTTTTATTCAGATGTCTTAAACTTTTGTATATCACAACAAAATATGATTTTACAAATCGATAGCTGGAAGTAGTTTTCCTGAACATTCTCCAAATCCGATTCGCACAGCCTTGCCATTTCCACAGTAAGCTTTCAATATAACTGTGTCCCCGTCAACCAAAAACTTTCTACTAGCGCCGTCACCCAAAGGGAATGGCTTTGATCCTCTCCACGACAACTCCAGCATCGAACCATAAGTGTCTTCTGTCTGAAATTTTCAGATATAGAGATAAGAATTTGTAAAGAAAATTGTAAAAAATTATGTAAATATTGTATGGCAACCAATCAAAGCATGTTTGAGATGAATGTTTTAATGCCGAACCTTCAAGAAGTGACAGTGAACACATTAATAGATGTTTATATCCATTTAGTTTAACACAGCTTTTTAAGTAAAAAAAAAGTATTGCATCACCATAGAGTGGAATGAAATCGATCATATTATTTATTGGATAATATACTCAGTGAATAGATAGGGAATATTTTTGTCAAAAAAAATTGGTCACGGACAAAATTTCTGAATTGTCATTTGAATATTTAATATCCTTAATGTTAACTACAAATAGCATGGTAAACCATTTATACCTCTCCGCTGATGGTCCCTGATGCCATTAAATCGCCAGGGTTAACATTACACCCAGTAATCGTATGATGGGCTAGCTGCTGCTTTTGTGTCCAGTACATTTTATTGTAGTTACCTCGGCTTATGACTGTCGGGCTTGAATTTTCCGCTATATAAAATAAAATTGTTTGTATAAGCAAATGGTTATTATTAGTATTATTTTGAATGTATTATTATTTACACTTTATACTTGAATATATGCACAATTAATAGAAATGTATTTTCATTCATATTACGATATTATCATTATGGGTTGCAACTCAACTCAGATAGCCTGTTTTTCTTGTCCAGAAATCCAGTGATTTTTTTGGATTAAAACTGTTTTGAGATTTTATGTTTCTTCATCATGACTGGAATTTACTGTTACATCTAGATTCATATCTTATCATTAAACCAACTCTCACCTCGAGTGACTGTTTTGAAAATATGTTGGGATAAAAATATGGGTATTGATAAAAATACCGAATGGACTGTAAAAGATTCTGTGGAAATTGGAATATATTTTAAAATGTATTAAATTGCCTAATTGTCAAGATTAAAAGGGATGTTTATTTCTCACTCCTAATAAAATATAACAGTACTCTCTTTTACTATACTTACGCTGTAGTTTAACTTCAAGATTTATGTCAAAATTGTATGAATCATCATGTTGCAAGTATGGGAACGGCTTTGGATTTTGAGACACATTTGGAACAACAAATGGCGCCAGTGCCTCCATTGTCACAATCCATGGAGATATTGTGGTTCCGAGGTTTTTAGATGTGAATGGACCCAGTGGTACATACTCCCATTTCTGAATATCACGGGCTGAAAAAAATATTTCGAAAAATGGTGAGGAAATACTTTCAAGATAATAAGTCAAAATGAAAATTCCCATTTTATGTTTACTGTGAAATTATAATGCCTTCAAATAAAAAAATGTGCAGAATGAATCGAGATGTAAAAAAAAGGTTTGAAATTAGATATTGCTCAATAGTCATTAAAATATAATATAATTGTCATCATTGATTAACTACCATCAATTTACAACATGGAATACATTGCTTTTTCCATATAAGAGGAAGCTTATCAGCTTCAATTTTTTTGTCACTGATCATGACTGCTATAATAAGCCTGCTGAATATATATACCATAGTGATTTTTTGTATGAAAAATAATATTATGTATGGGATGAAATGTATTTTTTTTATTATTATTACCGCTCCAATCATTCATTAAAACCATTCCAAAAATGTGTTCTTCAGCATTTTTCACATTGATTCTCTCCCCTAGTTTGGTGGGTGGACCGCCGACGAAAAATGCCATCTCAAGTTCAAAATCCATCAATTTACAGGGACCAAAAACAGGATCAGCACCTATATTGCAATTCACAGATTTTATTATTCCTTATCATTTCATGAAGTCCTTTAGTTCAAACATTACATACTTACATATTTATTCCAATTAAGTATTTTTGAAGAAAATAAAATATAGCATCAAAGTGAGCAATTGAGATATTTATTTTTCTGATATTTTAACCTTGTGTGTTAATTACACTGAATCTGTGAACACAAAATGGGTTATATTATATAGCACTTTGACTGTTGTTTTTTTATGAAAGAGCTGACTGTTAAACTATATTTAGCTGATTTACTGATAACTAAGAAAGTGTTTGACAAACCATCAACAGGAAGCGTTTGACCATAAGGTCTACGAATAGAGGTCCCTGAAATGACAACTGAACTAGAGCGACCATGGTATCCAACTGGAATGTGGCTCCTAAAAAATAATAAGATAATTTTATGAAAAACATATTGCATCATTTCTGATTCTTGATGATTGGTAACTTGTAGAGGCTAATGAAATTGATTGTGGTTAGAAAATTTTATACAAAATTTGAAATTGGTTTTGCTTCTTATTACACATGAACTAGAAAATATGAATGTAAAATTGAGCGAAGATTGTCAAACATTAGGATATCCAGTTATAAGAAAAACTGAGACTCGATTGCCTTCTGGCAGGCTTAACTTATACGGTAAAAGTCCGTTAATTCGAAATTCAAGGGACCTGATTTCCCAAAAAAATTCGAATTACGAATTACGGGATCAGTATGAAAAATTGAATTTTCGCGGCAATTGTCGACGGCTTGGAACATCGCGGCCATTTTTTCGATTTTTATGGACCAAATAAATTCAAATTACGCAATCACTAAAAAAAAGAAATTTTCGCGGGAATTGTCGACGGCTTTGAACATCGCGGCCACTTTTTCGTTTTTTTTATGGATCAAAAAAATCGAATTACGATTTACGCGATCACTAAAAAAATGAATTTTCGCGGCAATTGTAGACAGCCTGGAACATCGCGGCAATTTTTTCGATTTTTATAGACCAAAAAAATCGAGATACGAATTACGCGAACACTAAAAAAAATGAATTTTCGCGGCTATTTTTTCGATTTTTTATGGACAGGCATTTCATATGAATAAAAAACAGTTAACATATTTGATTTTTAGTCACTTATATTTAAAGTATTCGCGCGTAAAATAGAATGACGTTTAGGTAGGTATATTCTTATAAAAATGAACTATTGTAGTGAAGTTAGGTACATACTAATATTTGAAGTCTCGCTTGCACCAATGTTATAAATGCTCGAATTCGATTTTGACATACAATACTTCACTTGATATAGATGTCTCACTTACACTAATGGTTTACATAAGCTTTACTCTTCAAAACAATGTGTTTACTAACTTTTAACCTAACAAACTCACGAAATTATCAAAATTTCGAAATTGTTGAACTGTCAAAATTTCGAATTACAAGAAATCGTATGTACATTTTGGCGAAAAACATTACGAATTACGAATTAAGCGATATTTAGAATTAACGGTACATTTTACTATGAAAAGTCAATATTGGGACGAGCAAATTATGAAAATTTCGAATTACGAATTATCGTTGTTCGAATTAACGGACTTTTACTGTAGTATCAATCAGATAATTAATACGGTAAGAAAAATAACAGTGTATATTAATTCTACAAAAATTATTTTATATATTTGTTGATAGCTATTTCAGTGTCAGAACTAGTTCTGACGAGGGCGTAAGCCGAAATAGCTATCAACAAATATATAAAATAATTTATCACTTTTAAGGTGTTCACTGTCAATACTTGGTGGAAAGGCATTATAATAAAAATAATAACACATTTTTAGTACTTTTTCCACATGAGATTTATTTCATCAGAACCGGTTTCGCTCATGGCGAGCATTATCAACTTATATAATTATGACAAACAATATACCTTGTTTTCATCCTTAACTTTTACATAAATACCACTGTTTTATTGTATTCCTTATCAGTTGATAATGCTCGCCATGAGCGAAACCGGTCCTGATGAAATAAATCTCATGTGGAGAAAGTACTAAAAATGTGTTATTATTTTTATTAAAATAATTTATGTAGAATTAAAATACATTGTTATTTTTCTTACCGTATTATAATGGAGTTCTACTAAGTAAATGCCTACTCAATCAACAGATAATTAATGGTTGACAGTTTTTTTTTCAAATTCAATTCGTTTCTTTTTTAGTGATTTGTATCAAAATGTATGCTTACCAATTAGGTAAAAGAGGATTTTCTGGACCTCTAAACATTTTCCCGGTGTTTGTGGCATGTTGTCTTGATGAAAAGAAATCTGTATAATCACCGATTCTAGCAGGTACGTGCATCTTGGCATCTTGCTGCTTTACAAACGCTCTGAAATATTTGTGAGGCCATAATGCTATTTTTATTGTAATGAACTTTTGAACAAGAAATAGTTAATAATTAGTTATAGTTGACATGGAAGCATATTGCTTTAATCAACTAAATGTTTCTTGAGCAATAAAAATCGTTTTCAGCATATATGGTCAACCTTTCCAGCAGCCGGGCCACAATCTTCACAATCTTTTTTTAAAAAAAAACATTTTCACTTTCATAATGGCAAAAGACATTGTAGTATGATTTGACTGCTTTAAGTAAATTTCAGCAGATAGAATTTATTGTCCTCCATTGTCTGGAAGAAAATATTTTTGGTCGTTTCTTAACACGTTTTTAAAAGACATTTTCATGAAAGCTGAGATACTTTCACAAATGGAAATTGATGTGTATAAAATAAACATTGAGAGTTAAAAAAATTGTTTAGCTCAGTGGGCCATAAATAAACCTCTCACGGGCAACATATGGCCCGCGGTCCACGTGATAGCCACCTATGGTCTACAGCAGTGATGCACAACCTTTTTGCGAGAAGGGCCAGATAATCAATTTTTATATAGTTCGAGGGCCGCAATGAGTAAAACTGATTAAATTATCGATATTTTTAGTGAATATAAAATTGAAAATTTTATTGTTTTATATTGTTCAGAAGAAGTTCTGAAGAAAAAAGGTGATTTGTCATTGTGGGTCGCATGGAATGTCATTGAGGGCTGCAGGTTGTGCATCACTGGTCTACAGTAAATATGGAACATACTTCTCCCGTAATGCAGCATCATTTTGAAGTGTTGAATTCTCTGCATTCAGCAAAGACTGCAATGTTTGCCTTGCTTGTATCCAAGCTGGTCTACCAAGTGCCATAAATGCGTTGAGAGTAGTTTCCTAGGGCAATTATATTTATTTATTTTTTAAAGACTGAAATCCTGCAAGGTGTTAACTGTCAATTCTTGGTGGAATAACATTTTAATTGACAAAATGATTTTGTTGTACTACTTCCGCATATATTTTGTCAAGATTTGGATAGGTTTCTCTCATTCATGAGCATTTCCGAATGAAGAAATTAGTTGCAGATTATTAATGATTATTTTATGAAATTGAGTAAGACTCAAATAATCGGTAAAAAAATATGAAAAAAACATTTTATCAATAGGTTAAAGTAGATATGTATTTATTTCACGTACCTTGAATACATGCTGAATATTAGCTAGTAAAGGGCTTGTAAACAAATGAGAAATGCTGTGTAGGTCAAGAATAAGATCTCCTATGGCCACACCAATATGTGGAACATCCTGAAAATGATTAGAAGTATGTAATTAAAGTAAGTAATTTGTAAGTTGCTTAGGGAAAATAATATTGATCAATTGTTATGATTATTACGTTGTTTGCTGAAGTAAATATTCCATAGGGTAGATTTTCTAGTGGGAAGTCTGTTGTTGAAGAGTAATTTACAAACGACTTCATTTCCATGGAAATTATTTCTATCCACTAATATGAACTTCAGGCTGTGACAGCAAAACGTATTCTGATCAAGAGAAATATGTGTTTGTGTAAAGTTGTTATTGAGATTTACCAGGCGTACCGGTTTGTACAATTTTTATTGTATTATTTACATATTTTTCATGCAAATTCAACAGTATTATCGGATTCTTATGCATGTTCATGGAAAACAATCTTCAAGGTCAACTACTGTATACAATGTAAAGTAAAAGTATTGGTATTCCAAAGTAGGTAGTTTCGTTTCATTTTTCATATCTCTAAATACCTACTCATAATGTTAAATTGTATCATAATCATATGGCCGTAAAGATGAGTTCTAAAGGGATGTCATACAGAAAAATTGGCTTTCCATAAACGTTTATTCAGCGTGTTAACATGTCTTCTGTACATACTAAAATGATTTGAAAATAGCAATGCATACAAAGATGGTTTAGGAATATTTCATCATAAATTTAATATAGATTATTGTTTTTGCCTGAGGTCTAATTAAAGACTCAATTTAATATAATTGGTGATGGGTGTTTATGTTGTTAAAAATCGTTTCCTATCTTTTCAATCCCAAAAAACGATGCGTAGCAAGAGTGATTAATTAACCACTAGTTCTGCCCAAGTCCACGTATTCTTTCAATCCCTACTCTATTAGAAGGTGAGCAACTGAGTAACAGTGTCGTAGAAAAAACATGTAGAGATAAAGATTTGATTGATTTATTTATATATATTCTCGCTATGTGGGGGACCGAAGGTGGTAAACCCTCATTTCCCTTTCGTCTCTTGGGGGTTGCGTTTCGCGTTTTTTAATAATAACATAAAAATAATTTAAAAAAAATGATGGTAGTGGTGAATGGTGATGCAATGGTGATGACAATAACCTCAAGGGATATATATATATTTTTAATTTTTATTTAAATACATGCATGCGAGATACGTATGCATGCCCTCGAGAGAAGGTCAACCGACAGTATCCCAGACGTTCTGGAAGTTCTCTAGGAGTCGACTACTTCTTTTTCTTCTGTTGTCTTGATCCGGAGTCGGTGCCTTCTTCTCTGTCGGTTACCAGACAGAGAAGAAAAGAACTGTGGGGGGGGGGAAAGATAAGGTCGTCTAGGGGGGTTTTAAAACCAAGATATGTCCGCGGTCTTACGAAGTCTGAAGGCGCGTGGATATCGTATGAGTCTATGCATGCTTTTATGGTCGGGTTAGGGTGATCTTTACAGTCGCTGAAGAACTTTGACAGCTTCTGAATGTGGTCATGAATTGAATCTATATTGAGGTCTCTGCGGATTGTAGAACCCCGGACGTACCACGGCGCGTCCGTAATTGTACGAAGAATTTTGTTTTGGATCGTTTGAATCTTATCCGTTCGAACCGCGCCCATGTGACCCCATATCGGGGCCGCATAGGTCATGATTGGTCTGGATATCGCGGTGTAGAGAGGCAGCTTGCTTTTTAAAGTAAGTTTGCTTCTCCTGCCTATCATCGGGTAAAGTCTTCCCGTGATTTGGGATGCCTGACGTGTTTTTATCTCTATGATTGTTGAGATAAACTCCAAGAGTAGTCCATTTGCTCCAAGTTGAGAGTGGAAATGGTAAAAAAATGTACGAACCACTGTCGCAGATTTCATATAGGTGCTCGGGCTCATTGATGTATGCATTTTTCAATTTATTGATGAAATTGAGTTGAAACATTATTTCAGAAACCTTGCATACGTACCAACGTAATTTATGTTATCTATGAAAAAATGTAAAAAATTGGCACACATTTGTAGTAGGTACCTACCTACTTTTTCAAAGGCTCAATTTATGACCATCGACAACATTGAATCTATGGCCATCGATATTGTCTATTTATATTTTGGCAGTCATTAAATCGTGCGGTGTGGTAAAATCATTTTACTTGTAAACTTTATTTGATGCATATGTCATATCATATGTAAGTTTTCCACGTGTTAGTAATGTGTGTGTGTATATTATAAATAACCGAGTTCAAGAGTAATTCGCTTGGTAAATTATTGTTTTACTGTTGAAAAGTCTAAAATATTTGTAAAATCACACCCTGAAATTTTCACAACATTATTTGTTTGTTTTATTTCAGTTATCAAAATGAGTGATAAAAAATATGTGAACACCAGTCTTCAGCTATTGCAAGGATATGATAGCTCATCAGATTCATGCGATGAAGCTGAGGATTCTGTGATAGCTGACAGATCGAAAAGCGATGACGGAAATGTTTTCACCAATGAAGTGTGCGCGAACGGAAACATAATTGAGAAAAATGATGTTACCAAAGAAATTGAAGAAACGTTGTCTCTTAAATGCAACAATGCAAATAATAAAGCAAATGAGAAGTTGTTTCCACATCCATCCACCGAACGTCCACTTCTAAATAGTAAAGACGAAATATTAGATAATGATTCGTCAACAAAACATAGTAATAGGCTTTGCTTTGATAGCGAAAACAATGCAATGGCAGAAATTGAAAAACAGTGTATTGATACCCTTCATGATGACAATTGTGCCAATAATCCTACTGATCTAAAGTCACCAAGTTCAATTAAGCTTGAAAGTACTACCACAGAGTATTCCAAAAGCGGAAATTTATTAGAATGTTCCGATAATATGCAAAACATCCGCAAAGAAAATCCTGACTTCATACATTCTTGTAGTTCTTCTAATTCAGATTGCGATGACTCAGACGATTCAAGCGAATGGGAAAGTTTAAAAGGTGTCGAAGACTGCAGTGATAGGTTTGAATATAATATTATCTGTTCTATGTAAAATCCGATTTCTTTAAATTGGCTAGCAAAATGCCAATTTTCCCAGTGTTAATAACTGATGGTCCGTCGGGTCTGTGGTGCAGTGGTCAGCATCGTTGGTTATCGTGATGGATACGGGTTTGAGTCTCAGCACAAGCAGCATTTCTTTCATTCGATTTTCTGTACGAAGTCATGGATGTTTGTATTCAAAAATTTCTTGCTGTTGCTCCGAAGTCCACATGGATACCGACCAAGGTAGTGAATATTTTTCGGAGAGAGGTCAAGATGCAAGGAATTGATGCTTGACTAATAAATGAAACAGAAATTACAATGGATGAGATAACACGCCTATTGCGATATATTCAATGATTCTTTTTAAATATAAAATTCATGCCTGGAAATCCCATCAAAAACTCTGATTTTTGTTTGCTGTTTATATATCTTAATTCTGCGGTTCACAGAAAAAGTAACTGCACTAAGCCAACTATCTTAGGTTGACTAATGTATAATTTTTTTATCCTTTAATTAAATTATTTTCAGTGATGAAGATGCTAGTAAAAGTATCGCAGGAAATTTGTCCAAAAAATTACCTTCACTTAAAGTAAAGGGCGAGCTTGGTATTGACGATTTGCCCCCTATTGAGGACCTCACTATTTCTGTTAAGCATGAAGAGTGTTTGTTGGTTGGCACCATCAATGATGTAGTAAACCAACTTGGTGAGCATCTTTATTAGATTATTGAAATAAATATTTATCATATCCGCCTTGCTCCATTTTTCTTTAGTTTAAAAAAATGTAGCATCTAATTTAGTGGATAGATATCTTATATTAATGTTGCATTTTCCCTAACAGTGATAATTGAAGCGCTCCCAAACAAGCCAGCTCTAGATATTGACACTGTTTTGTTCTTGGAGGAGGGTGCCAAGACCCTTGGTGTGATATTTGATGTTTTCGGACAGGTATATTAAATATAATCATTATTGCATTATGAGTTATGTTGATAGATTTATATATATCTTAACAAATTTTCAGCAGCAATTAAATTTTATTCTTTCACAATATGAAAAATTATATTATATAATAAATTAAGTCAAATACCTAATTTTAGTCTTTCTTTGATTTGAGGTGGTAAGCTTAGTATGGTTTATTTTTCACTTGATAGTGAATAGTGACACAATTCTAAATTACAATTTATAGGTTTTATTGTAAAACACTTACCTAACCCAGGAGTCGCAAACCATTCATTATTTAAAAAAAAATCATTTCAAAGTTATAAAATCATTTTATATGCCCCTTATAAATTGATAATTTTCTTTAAATTTCAGGTAACGTCACCATATTATTGTGTTCGATTTAATTCGAATGATCACATCAAAGACAAGGGAATAGCTATTGGCATGTGCGTCTACTGTGCTCCGAAAACTGAGCATACTCATCTAGTTTTTGTCTCTGAATTGATGAGGTAACATTTCTTATTTCTATATGATATATACTTGTCTCAGATTATCATGATTCAGGAATCATCAAAACATACATTTCAAATTATTTCAATTTTTATGATATACAATTTTATATCCTCTTTTTTAATAAATATCTCTTTTACCAAATCGATGGTCTTGTAATACTTCCCTATGAAGTTGTGAGAATAGTGGTAACGAGGGATCCCCTTAACACGTTGACTGAGTAAAAAAAAGGCATCTTTTCCAAATCCTGAAAAATATCAACTTTCAAAACCTATATGTTACCAAATTTTTAAGACCATGTATATTATATCAAATTTTTAATTCCTATTACAGGTTAAAGGGTTCAGATGCATCTTGGAAGGATGATGTAGAACCACCAGCCCAGTATGTTGAATTTTCTGATGATGAAGAAGAGCGAAGGTCAAAGAAAACAAATAAAGATAAAAAAAGAGTATCTACAACGCAGCAAGGTGAACCATCCGGTGGTCGCCCTAAGCAAAACAAACCTACAGAATACGAAGAGAGGATGAACAGAAAAAATCTTCAAAAGTCAGCAGAAAACAGTCGCGGTTTTATGGGCTTTCAAAATCGTCATGTAAATGCTAGACATTCCAATCCGTTCTACGGCCGTACTGATAATTATAATCAATTAAATAGTGACATTCGATGGGGTCCGAGTGGAAATTTCTTCATGGGAGGCAATCCATTTGATATGAGTCCTCAACAGAGAGCAAGATTTGGAGGGGCCCTACCTCCATTGCCACCACTGCCCCCTTTAATGCGTCCTCCTCGCTTTTCTGCCCCCCTTTGGTTCATGAACACCCCGCCCCCTGCACCTCCGGGGACATAGCTTCTGTTTTTTTCACTTTTGTATAAAATTTATCACAGAATCACGTGAGGCAAGAGGCGACCGGTCTTATCATAGAAATGACTGGAAATATAACATTTGAAAGGATTTGTTATTTTAGCACAATCTGCGAGTCATATGTAACATAAACGTGGGTTTTTATATTTTTTGTTACAACTGTACTCGTATCTGAAATGAGTAGACTTAGTCATCATTATCAAGGAGACGCCACTCAGTCATACCTACAATATCAATAATTTAAAAAATGTTTAATTTGAGTACTTTCATATTAATCTTATACATTCATTTCCAGGTGAAATTCATGACCCGTATCTTACTCTTTTATTTCAATTTCAATATTCTTTTGGGTTTCATTTATATTTTCTTATTGTAACCATCATGTAATTTCGTGATTTCATTTATCTATGACATTTAACACCACCACTATTTTTAAAAATTCATTAGATAGAGAGACAGATCAACCAATGCGCTTTTGGAAATAATCAATGCTAACCTAGCATACTTTGAGATATGGTCACTGGTTTATACAAACAATATTGTGAATGTCCAATTTTATACTTTTTTAGTAGGATAATGATAATGATGGCATTTATCCTTTTTGTTTATTATTCTTGATTATTTCTAGCTCTGATTAATGCAATTGATATCTGGAACAAGTTTTAAGTTTACAATATTGTAAAGATCTGAAGTGCACGTATTACACTACACCCATAGTCCATGTTATGCTGATTTTTTAAAGTTATATATCCGTTCAAATAAATATGCAAACTCCAAATTGTTGTTTTTTATTCACCAATTTAAGGTGCACCCTTATTTCTTTCCCGCTTGCTATTCAGAGCAAATACCCACCATATTGCACCTCCAAGATTCTCTGTCCTCTGATAGTTTCTTTGTTACCTCCCAAGTAATCCTAGCGCCTTATATCTCTGCCGAGTATGGCATGTGTGCTCAATATGATTAAAAGAAGACACGGCATCCACAGTACAGTCCCAAACCAGGGGCATTGCTGCTTTTTAATTTTTAACATTACAAGAGGTCAGTTATTCCACTCTCTTGTGTCTGAGTCAAATTTCACTATACCCCTAGTATTTGCTGCATGTTTTGAAGCTTCTGTGAGCAAAATTATTCTTATTGTGCCCTGTTCATTTATGTTAAAACCATTTAATATCAGGGAATCACTATTCAGTCCATATGTATAATGGGTCACTTATTGTTTTACAGAGAAATCTCAGGGCACAGTTTGCCAATTTTGTATGAAAAACTTAATCTTCCTCATTCAACTCTTGTAGCATATATTCTTTACATGAAAGTAAACACAATTAACTATCATAGAATATTTATAAATTTGTTTAATTCCAATTCTTGAAATCCTACGCTCCCGGATACCCCATCCTTTTAAATTGGTAAGCATTTACACTTTGACATATTAAATTTCTTTTCAACACCATCACATATAATTTCAGAGACCTATAGAAATTATTAATGTGACTATTTATGCAATCGACTGAATGCCATTATAAACCAAACTATTAGTAAATCCAGATTGCCATTAATAACTTTTTAATTTGATAATACTTATATATACACAATAATAACTATTCAACATCCATGCACTGCAATGAAAGACAAAACATGGGGACATCAAAGACAAAATACACGGAAATGTTTAAAATTCAAATTTGATATTGAAATTCCACAAGGCAGCTTCAGTCGAAATCCTTAATGATATCAGATTACATAATTAGTTTCAAGTGGAACTAAATTTATTGAAAAAATATTTCTTGATAAGGCGATGGCAAGAATATCTATCCATTGCAAAAGCAGCATTCGTAACCCTTATAACACACCTACGCCAAACAGAATTTTCTTCATTACTTATAATAAAAATTAAACACAATTTATAATTTGTTATGTAAAATCATGCATGGGCATGTTTTTGGAGGCTTTATGTAAGTTTGGTTTTTATTGTTAGAAAAAGCTTATAAACAAGCTCCTACTCTTTAGTGATAAAATAAATGAATGAATTTATTGATAAATGCCTATTATAACTTCCGACTAAATTGATTACTTTTTGGGGCTTTCCTGCTTTATATTGAAATTCATCAAATACTAACCAAAAGATTCTGACACGAACTGGTGGCGGATACAAACAGTGGTTGATAAGAAAAAGAAACTTATATAGGTATTTAAGTATTTTTTTTTTTATTTTTCTTATAAATTCCTTATACTACACCTCCTCGTTAATTTGTAACATGTCGTCATAATAATATTCTAACATAGCAAATTGTAAATAATTGGGACAAAAATCAATAATTTAACAAAAATTAAATTAGCAGACAAAAATACAGATAGTATAATATAATTCATTATAAAATATAGATTCAATAAGACAAAACTTATTTTTTGACAAGACTATGTCTTCAGACCTTCATTAATGTTTAAAAATTACTATTATTTAAATATAATACTCATATTTGATTTAAAGCAAGCTAATAATAAACAATGTGACAGATCGCCATAATTTTTTATCCTACAGTAATAATGCACAAGGATGCATTCGTTTAAAATTTTCACTAACTGTTTAAGTATAACTTTTAAATGTGTTTTCTTACAGAATCGTGCTTTATGGTTCTTGAAATTTCTTTTTAAGATCAAAAAAAGTAGCAATGATTTCTGAAACGTTGGTGTATTACCATTATTATATCACGTGGCATAGCAACCAAAAATGTCAGGCACAATTCTGTCTATAGGGGCAATGGATTTCTCCGGTTTCATTCAACATTCGGTTCCACCGGTTGAGAGTTACATTCGCTTATTGCAGTCGTATTAGGCACATCGGAGTTGCCCTCTGCTACTTCACTGGAAGATTCAAGGGTGCCCTTTATATTAACGATCTGGCAATCGCCTACCATCATCACGTTTTCGGCGTCGGGAGATTCATTTTTATCATCCGAATTAACCTCCTCAATGCAAGTTTGCAGATCGTCAACAATTTCGGCAGGAGTTTCAGTTACAGAATTTTCCGGAGATTTCTCTTCATCAGATGTCGGATCGTCACAATGGCTGTCAACAGCGGTGGCGGCTTCGCTGGGAACGGTGATTTCTGGTATAACGATCGGTAGCACACCGGAAGACGTATTTTCATTGTTGGTTTCCACCCGCACTTTTTTGATTGTGAGGATATCGGACTGCGCCGACTCGGGGGATTTCTCTTGCAGAACAATTTTTCTGATGGTATCGATAGTATGTTTGCCAGTTAGGGTTGTTCCTCCGATATCCACTTTATGCGCAAAATTACTTGAAATATTAGACGGTAATTTGGAAGCTTCTCGTGCTGCATTCAGTTGGACCATATTTGGGTATGCCTGTTGGCCAGGCTGATTGAAATGAGTCGATATGATGTCGGTCAGATAGCTAAAGTCTCCATAAGGGAGATCTGATGCAGTATAGTTTTGTAGACCTCTGGAATTATCGCTGGGATCTGAAATTATTTAACAAGCCGAAATTTATTATTAGAATAAAATGACTCGATAGTCATGCAATACAAAGCTATTACAGTATATAGATATTACAGTATATACATATTTTTCATATTCATCTCTGTATGCTCTATGTTCATGACAGAGTTTCATTATTAAAATAAAATCATTTTAGTTGCGGACTTTTTTAAGTAATACTATTATCGTGATAAAAAAATGTAAATAACTGAATTCATTTTACTCATTGGGAAGCGTAACCATATGAAGCTGTAACAGTGAAAGAAAAATTTTAACCTCGAATCTTGATAAAAAAATAGTTAAAATGTAGCAGATTCATTGTTTAAATGCCACTGACCGAGTTTGATAACTTTAGGCGGACGTCCTCTTTTCTTTTTGATGACCGGCATAGATATAGGCGGCAGAGGCTTCTTTCGCGGTCTGCCGCGACCTCTTTTGGTGGGATAACCGGATGAATCCAAACTGTAATACTGTTGGCTCAGCAGGGAGGTGTCAGACGTGGACGGTGTCGCAGCGGAAGACGCATTAGTCGAGTTGAAATCGTCTGTTCGGCTGACGTCGCTCTCGTTGACGTGATTGCTTGAATCACGCGGCGGCAACATCACATCACCGCTCGAAGTAAACATCAGCTGATGCCGCTCGCTGTGACCGATTGATACCATCCCAGACATCATTGTGAGATCCTTTTTAAGAATTTTTGAAACATCTTGCTCGATGACTGTGTTATGACTCGGCAATACGTATTCATCCTGTAAATTAATTGATAAAATTTATGTGTTTTTTATTTACATCCATACCATCATCCTGAATTCTCAAAACCTTACTCAAAGCAGTCGTCTGTAAAATTACAAATTTGCTTAACTGAGTTTGTAAATTTGACATTTACGATAGGTTTTTAAACAATCTTAAATTACTGTTATTGCCTGCCTGTTTTGCAAGTATTCTACAATTGAAATAAGATTTTTACTATAAATACAAATGAAATTTCTTCTGAATGAAGTCTGGGTCTGTGATCAAGTTTCAATGACGTTGGTTTAGGTTGTGAAGCTCTCACGTTTGAATCCCAATTCAGGCAGTTTAATTTTTCAATAATGGATATCTGTGTTGTTAAAGATGCACTCCCACATACATCTTATCTTAAAAACAGGTCAGCACAAATATCTAACCTCTGGTCCTGTCTTAACCCCATCCTTTCTATCCCAATTTTCAAAAAAGAGGGGCTGAGAAACTTCAGTAACAAGCTGCTCCACATTGGGAGTGCACATCATTAAAGAAAAAATAGTAGTTAACCTTTTCACATATGCGCATGTGCAGTTTCAGCTTGTCTCCTCGCGCAAAACACCTCCCGCATGCCTCGCAGCGATATGGTCGCTCTCCGGTGTGTGTTCTTCGATGGCGTGCCAAGTGAGATGATCGGTTGAAGCTGTACATTTAATTATATTTCAGAATACTGTAAAAAAATATCGACAGGTAATCTGCAATGAATTGAAAAATTCAAATACTGAAGATTTATCCCACGAGCTAGTTAATTGACAAAATATTTTTTAATCCATTTGACATTTTTATAATGTCAAAAAAGAAAATTGAAAAATCAGTGAAAAAAATTCACAATGTCAACACAGTGCAATCAATTGTACAAAACAAGACAAAATCGGAAAGGCTGGAGAAAGCGTTTCATGTGGAGCAAAATGAATATTATTTTTCTAAAATTTAGATTACCAACATTTGCGTTTTTTTCAATTCCTCGTTGATTGCAAAATTTTGCCTATCACGACCATGTCCAGAATGTATCCCCCACGATATAAAATACTTGCATATACACAAATAAAGACAATGAATTGTATTTTATTTAGAACTTGGTTCATTGAGTAAAACAACTAATCTTATTTCCAGCATTTATATTGTTTTCGGCATCTTTTGATCATATTTTACTCCAACAATTGTCATTCAGTGATGAGGGTAATTTTGATTTCGTGTAAATATACATTGCTTTAAAGCTGCAAAATATTCGGAAACATACAAATGTTTGTTTTTATTCAACTTTCTTCAATATCTCTCTTGATGATATTGAAGATATAAATGCAGATGCGGGATTGCTCTAAATTGTAAAGTTAAGACAATTTAAGGCATCTGTGGTCGGAATGAGCCACTAACAGACATTAACTTCGCTTTTTTGATTATAATATTAATTAAAACTTTAATGTTGAAGCA
Organism: Himalopsyche kuldschensis; assembly: GCA_028554975.1. Classification (NCBI taxonomy): domain Eukaryota; kingdom Metazoa; phylum Arthropoda; class Insecta; order Trichoptera; family Rhyacophilidae; genus Himalopsyche; species Himalopsyche kuldschensis. Next base: position 22,717,752 of record JAHFWI010000003.1, read on the forward strand.
CTAGACGACTTATGTCGCCAGTGATTCTTTGGAATGATAATACCAGAGAAATGGCTGTGTGGTTGTTCACCAAGGAACTTATATATCATTCGTTAACATAAATTTATTTGCTTAAAATATTACAAACATTCAAATCCGTGGTTTTTCCTGGTTTATTTTATTTCCTTGTCTCTTCCACTAATAATTTTTTACATTTCAAATTAAAAATATTGTGGTCAAATTTTGCATCTGATTATGATGATGTGAATAAGTAATATCTTCACCAGATGGGAGTTATGATTGGTTTTCTTCTTTAAACTACCAAAAACAAATAGAAAACAATAAAGGATATACAAAAATCATTTCGCATAACATACCACGATCAGGGTGACAAACATAAAAGAATATCTTATGAAATTATTTCCCTTTTGGGTAGCCCATGCGATAGATGACATAAAAATATGAAATCTTAATTCCAGCAATCTTAACGAGATAGATTTATTTAAACCTTCAAGACCATAACTAGGACTGCAATATTTCGTCAGCAAACAATTAAATGATTAAGTGATAGAGAAAAGTAATAATAACTTAAAAAAAAAAATACTCCCACCATACACATACCACTAAAATGCGTAAAATTTTTATAACATTGGATGAAAATAATAATAAAATATATTTGGAGAGTAATGTTGTGACAATATAAAAATTAAATACATACAGGTTAACCAAATACAAAGGAAATTTGAATGAAATGAAATATATAAAGCATTTCGGTCATTACATGTACCAGGAGTTTTATGTTATGCTAGTAAAAATATCAATATACAATGATAGCATATGCAATACATATTTTAGTGATATGCATTTTATAACTGCTTTCATTTTATATGACATCTGTCTAGCATACAATTAATGGAGTCAAGATATTTCAAATAAATCATTAATAAAGTATGTTCTTGTTAAGGTTGCGTAGTAATCCATACAACCAACGATATATGTATGTATGTCATGGAGGCTTTTCGATATTAGCGACAGTGTCAGACAACAGTTGCAGGTGTCGCGGCCATACACTGAAAGGTTACCCATTGAAATCCACTAGCAGGGAGCTGTCGTGTCTCTGCGATACTAGCAACTGTTGGGGAAATCGAATAGTCTCCTTTACATAAATATATCGTTGGTTGTAGAGATAAATATGCAACATAATATCATTTTATAGAAATGTAAAACATTCATTCATCTCTTCTCTGCCCAGCCGCCAAACACACTTTATAGTTTCGCGCCCAAAATTTCATAAAATATGATATTATCAATTATTGCTGGCATGTTTGGGTCCAAATCTTCAACATCCCGTATATATACGGGAGGGGCATCAAACAGGTTAAAAAGACATGAATTCTGAATGATATAAATGTTTGATAACCAACCATCAAAAAAGCACCTATCCTGAAGTTCGTTTGAGAAATGAATGAAAAAGTAGACCACAGAAATAAATAACGTATATTTAGAATAAACAGGAATAGCATTCATGTTTTTTGTAAAAATGAAATAGCAACCAATTGAAAGTGTACTTTTAATGATATTTACAAAAATAGTTATCACACCGTGCAATCATTACAAAAAAAAGATTTTACTAAATAAATATAAATGCAGAGCCAATGAACAGTTATAATGAAAACAAAAATATATTCAAATTACTTTCGAATCAATTCCAAAATTTTGTATGGTATTTTTTTTATCATATAAATTTATTAAATTTAACTTAGAAATAGCTCTCAACTTATTTTGAGTGTATAATTCTTTTTTACACCGATATAAGAGTGGAGTCGATTGGCAGTGCATTTAATCAGATAATTTGAATTGTATGTGCACCTGAAGGGACAGGTGTTGCACTTGAACGGCCTCTCTCCGCTGTGGGTTCGACGATGGCGGATCATGTGGGAGTTGCGACTATAACTGCAGCAATATAATAACCATACAAATTAACAAATAATTTAGAAAAGCATATAATATATAGATACAAATTAAGGATCTGTTGGGCGACGTTGGATATCTCGAATCACAACTCGCAAGCATTTAAAAAAGTTTACGGCGTCCTATGGAGAACGAGTGGATCTCAAATGATAAAAACACTTGATAGAAAAGCTTTGTTCATCCTTTTGCACATTATAGTGCATGCAAATAAGTATTTATTCATTTTCCTCAGCAACAGTTTGTAAATTTGAATAATCTTGTTACACTGCAAGATGTACCCTTCTGGAAGGTGTGAAGCCATAGTGGGGACATTCTTGAGTATACTAGGGAATGTAGTTGAAACCTTTTGGTGATTTAACAATCAGACAAAATACATTCAAGGGTAAAGAGCGAGTTTTGCAAGAAGTGTTCTATGTTTGTTGAAACAAAAATCTAGTTAGGCAATCTAAAGACACAAAGGATCATTAGTATTAGAGATAGATATATCCAACAAAGGCATGGATCAGGTAGCGTGATATGGGATTCGTATTATGTCTTATGACAATTAAGAAGAAATTATCTATTAGACATTAGGACACACATAATAGAAATATATTTGAAATGTAATATAAAAATATTGATCATTAAAACTTGGCATAAATAATGATTTTGAATATATTCCTATTATTTTGTGTGAAATTTCCATGGTTATATTTGTAATTTATGCAGTTGTGTGTATACAAGTATCACTCGATTTACAGTGGTTCGACTTTTAACATAGCCAATGGGTGATGCATGCAGGAAGAAAGATGATGCAATAATTTATTAAAATTTCAGTTGGTCAACTAAAATTGTGGGGTGTAAGTAAACAATCCTGTGTAGGTCTCGGTACTTCTCTTCATTGATGTAAAATTCCAATTGGAATAATTATTTATATATCTATAAACTTAATTAATGAAATTAGCCATAATATATAATGTCTGATAAAAGGAATATGGTTTTGTATGAAATTCAACATACGGCCAATTTGACTGACAACCAAAGTTGAGAAACTCTATGAGAAACAGATCATTTATTTGAGAAGCATCAAGCTTTGCTTGCATAAAAAATATAGTATTTTGAATAATAATATAATGAGTTCGACAACTAGACTAAGCTGTTTAGAAAATACTCCAGTGAATATTTTAATAATACACCAATGTGTTTGCTACTTTAATCTCACTCAATAAAATAGTTATCACAGTTGCCAAATACTATCTAGATATGTTGGGTAAAAAAGTCATTTATACGAAATAATGCAATTGCTGTTATCGAATAGGCTGACCCGAAATGGAATTGTAACACTGACATAATGCATAGATATTTTTTTATTGTTGTATGGTTGGACCATTTTACCATAGAGAACCGATAAAATATCTTCAAAACTTCAATGTTGAATTTTAACATGAATATTTCGTAAAACCTATTGACATTAAAATATTTTCTGAACACAAAAACAATCAACAGAAAAAAAAATCAGGTCCAGTCAACATGCATTGGAAATAATCAATCAAATGCAATATATTGGCATTTGACATTTTTGAGAGATAAAGTATAATTATTTACATTTAATAAATATGATGACATTTGAAATGAATGAAGTTTTGAATTTTTGTGCTTCAATATTATCATAAGCAATCCTGTAGAAAAAGTTTTAGCACATGAGTGGTTGTGCAATTAAAATTTTACAGTAATTTATTTGATTGGGGTGAACAATCACATTCCTCATTGATAGCGGACATAATTGAAAAAAAATGCTTTTATTTTAAAAGGGAAGCCTGCTTCCTTCAGAATACTCTCCAAAGAAGTGTGGTTTGTAATAAAAGGTAAGTACAATCCTTGGAATTTTGCCTTTAATTTGTATTTAATAATAACCTCCTTTAGTCAGTGAATATTTTCAGCATAACATGATTAGGGGGGTCATCTTTGGTAGCTCGTTGGTGGATCAAGTAAAGTGATATATGATGAAATCTGTAGTTGTTAACCCGTAATTACTATCGTATATAAATTGTCATACAGTAAATAATATTAAAAATATATTTTGATAATGGTATAGGTGAAATTTAATGAGTAATTATAAATTGATCTTTGTTAGAGGGTCCAAAAAGCCATAGACACATACAGGACAAGATTTTTATTGAGCCGGTTACCTTATTATCATTTTAATAATCTTCTTCTGGATTCAGAGTATGTAACATATTTACTTAATATAAATAAATATAACATGTAATGTAAATCACCTGAGATCACAAAGATCGCACTTGAAAATCTTTTCAAGGGTTTTATTGGTAGATTCCACTTTACCACAGTCACTACTGTCATATTCTTCATTTTCAGTAGGATATGTGGTTTGCACAAACTTAGATTCGTCAAAAGTGTTGTCATCTGATGATTCTAGAAACAAGTAATTATTCATCTCAGTTATATAAGTGCAAATAATCACTTAATGTAGCTATTTAAATAAGTAAAGCACGATTTTTTGTCTACTTCCACATATCAGTGGTTAACACTCAGCCAACCGCACTTTGCGAGCCAAAGATACGCGTAAAACCACATTGTTTTCGATTTTGCTATTCCTCGCGGTGTTGAGATTTATGGTTATAACTTTTAACATAGTTCAGTAAATTGGATAAAACGAGAAGTAATATATAGTGCATAGTATATGTGGTTTAAAAAAAAATGATTTAAAAATAAAATTATAAAGCTGTAAACACATGATATTTCTATATTTTTGACTGAAAAAGCAATACAAATAAATATTTTACATTCATGAAAACATAAAGCAATGTGAAATTCTTTTGAAACGTGATCTGCTACCATTTTACACAATAGTGCATAATTATCATATCGGGAGATTCTCAAACTGTGAGCCTGTTTATTTATTTCGTTGTATACTGCACAGCTATCGACTAAAAAATGAAATAAATATATCGTTTGAGAGCCGCTAGACTTTGGTGAATAAGATGGTAGGTACTTACCATTCATCCATCAGTTGTTTACGACAGGAATAACTATGAGTCATCACAATGGCACAATACAACTAGAAATATTACTTTTAGAAATCAAAAAAGTTTTCATTATTAGTTTGTGTAAACACTTATATTTAGCACTACAGATGTTTAACAATATTCCATATTAATTGTAATCACTAAAACTTCATCAATAATGTTCATTTGTATGATAAGCTTCAAAACATTCTCCCATGTGTAATGGAACATTACAAAATACGCACATGTAAATTGTATCCCCACGTCTTTTATTAGCGGTGCAAACTTTACAGGCTCTTCGAACAAAGCTTTTAGTTTTATCACTTATTATTTTCCGCATGATATGTTTTTTTAAATCATCCGAAAGTCTTCCCAGTGGATCAGAAATTGAATGTTTTGTTGTGGTTTTTGATCCAATTGGTACAGGTGTAGAAGATGTTGATGCTGACTCAGATGATTGTGGTATCGTTGGTGGAGAGAGACACTCGGTAGAATCCTCTTCAGGGGTCAACCAATATTTTGCAAGATTTAACCCTTTTGAGTGGTGAGTTATTTTGGATTAATATAGGTTTTTTTCAATAAATTTAAAAAAATATTGATTCCAGATAAAAAAAAATATTAAATAATATTTTATTGTTATCGGTAAATCTAGGAAGAATATTATTAATTATTTGGGGTATTGATATTTCTTTCGGAATGTCAAAACACAAATTATTTTTTTTTACTGATATTCATTATAACTTTCAAATCATTATCGAGAAGCTTTTACTTCCAATTAGATTCTGGATCTTTATTGCATCAATCACTGATTGATATGTTTAGTTTCAATATATGAAAAAATAATAACATTTTAATAAAATAATATGAGAATTGCAATACGTGCGGCTATACTCCTCAAAGGGTTAATAAATGGCCCTTAAAATTAAATATCTGAAGAGCTTGTCCTATGTCGGGCCAACATATCTATAAATAACGAGCGTGACGTGAATCTGCGGTAACGTGTGACTGGTTGTTTATCTATGAAGACAATTTCCACGCCAACGCGGGACTGGTTGACTGAGTGTTAATAACAGAAGAGTTAGATAATATAGGAATGTATCTTACACTGAAAAAACAGACTATTAACCCATCTGTGCTGAGAACACGCCTACCATGTGCACACTAGTATATTGTTAAAATACTAAAAAAATGATATAGGGTATGTCAGTATCTAGTATGGAAGATCTATAAAGTTCGATTGTTTTCGACCATTTCTGAGTTTTTTAGCACTATGCCATTTTTAGTTTAGTAATTTTCACAGCAAATGGGTTAATATTCATTTCTAATGATATGCCAACATTCATTAAATACGTACCATGTCCCGACGAATCTTCATTATCGTTATCATTATCATCAATGTCTAAGGTGTTAACAATATGAGAGTTCCTTAAATTATCTAAATTCACACATTTCAATGTTCCATGGCCAGAAGTCAAGTTGCTAGTATTTGCATTGCCAGTCACAGCTGTAAAGAATTAAAGCAATCATATAATATTTTATCATTGATTTTTATAAATTTTTTGTGATCGTAATTAATGTATTTTTTTATCCTGATTCATTTTACGATACAAATACCATTCCGTGTCTGTATTGTGTTATGCGATTTTTTTAAGCAGGATAGTTTCAAACCAATAAAGTATATTAATTTATAAAAAATTACATCAGTAAAAATGTCAAGTTTTACCACATTCTGATATATAAATACAGCAATTTTTTGTGATCTCCTTTTTGTCATGATTTAAAAACTGAATTATTTCCAAAACAAAATTATTAGTAACAAGTTTTTTTACGACTATTGTTTGTATATTATCAATGAAAGCAGTCAGATAATTGTTGACCATTCCCTGAGGTGAAATTTGATTTTGACTTTGTTCATGTTTACATGCTCACCACGGCTAACAGATAAATACTGATTCTCTCAAAACTCACAGCAAACTTTTATAGTTTAAGAAATACAAGTCGTACTGGAAATATTTTTTAACGCTTAAAAATTGTAGTTAAAATTTTTTATTAGGTTGAACTTCACTCAAGTCGTCGGAAATTGCATTTATTTTTTATTATATTTTATGTTCAACCCACCATATGGGAAGTCCTGCTCTAGATTATCTGGTAATGTTACTCATCAGTGTTTGATATTTGTATAGCAAATAAAATTAAGCCTGTATAGAAACATAAAGGTGTTGGTGTCAAATGATGACAAAATCCATTTCAAGTATCTTCAAAGAAAAGCCAACTAAAAATAAACAGCATTAAAAGAATGAAACAGTTTTAGGATGCTTCTCTTCAATCTTTAAATTCAAAACATCAACAGTCGATGAGAGGGTACTTAATAAGTGGAAATCGACTTTCAATTTTCGTAAATGGATAAACTTAATTTAATAATATTAAAACAAAAACGGTAGGTAATACTAAAAAAAAAAAAAAAAAATCATTAAATATAAAAATTTCCAACCTGAAATTACAAGTTTGCTGACTGCATCCTCAGGATTTGCGAGTTCGACAGTGCTGGGAGATTTGATAGAAAATTTGACACTTCTTTTAACTGGTTTGACCTTAGATACTGAAGAAGGATAATGATCATCCAACCCCACGGAGACACGTTTTTTCCCTTTAAACCGAGTGTCTCTCCCGTGAAGAGGTGCTTCAGATTCTTCATCTTCCTCTACCTCTTCTTTTACTCCTACGTCTTCTGTTTCATCCGTTTGGATGCATGTTGAAATTTTTTGTTTTGAAATCGGAGCTTTCTTTTCTGCCAATTCTTTAGCTGCGGCTGCTAGAATATTTTCTACAGCTGTAGTCGTATTAGCGGGCATTGAGTCTTCATTTTTACGTTTTCTCTTTATGGTGGATCCTTCCGCAGGACGGCACATAGCCTGTTGGTACATGTGAATCTGTCGAAGCCTTTCGAGATTTGTCTGATAAGGATTAATAGAGCGCGGGGTGGCATCATAAGGCGATTCAGCGGGTCGTGGTACGGTTTCTACGACAGGTTGACATGCAATTTCACGGCTGGTATTAGGTGTAGATGAAAAGTTTGGATATTCATTGAGATTCACGTTCAAAAGGTTTGATGCATCTTTTCTGAGTTCATACGCTAACCCTCTGATTTCCAATTCAGAAGCTGTGTGCATCAACGACTGCAGATCCAGTTCTTGAACATCCACTGAACCTTTGTACATAAACTCAACCAGCAAATTGATCTCGGCATACGGAATACCTTTGAGGATGATCACAGGGTGTTTGCAGGGGTTGTCTTTAAATATTTGCTCAAAATACGGACTGCAAGCTGACAGTACCAGCTTGTGAGCGCGAATGGAGCCGTCGCGGCATGATAAAGTCACATCTGCCAGAGCCGATGATGAATATATAGTTGTAAACAATTGGCTCAAATTTTGCAAATGATTGTTCCACTTCAGATGAAACGTCTTATCACTGGTGGCGGGCTGCATCTGCCGGAAGTAATCAAAGATAAATAATTCTATACGCGACATAACCTCTCGACTGCGATTTTGGTATTATATTTATGTACCAAGAGTACTTGTATACTTACGACTTGTAAAAAAAAAAAAACCGAATGCAATGGTTACGCGTTATATGCGAATGCAATAATGCTATTTACTAACTGAAATAATCTAAGGCCGTAAAAGAAACAGTTGCATTATGCATTTTTGACGTTTTCTGTAACGAATTAAATTTTATCGGCATAATAATTATCGTTTGCAGAGACGCATTCCTTCACAAATAAGTTAGCTACACTCCATAGGTATCAGATTAATTATTTGGTAGGTACCTTAATTACTGGTAATTTTGTAAATCTTATATGATACACAATTCACACCTTCGGTACTTACCCTGGATATATGTTAAAGTAACATTTATTTTCACTGTAGCGTATTTTTAAAGACATTAATCATTTAAAACAATAATAAAAATTACATGAAAGAGCCAGACGCAAAATAGCTCGAGTCGAGTGGGTACGCCGCTTCCCCGCCACACCCCTCTAGCAATCAATATACGGCGACTGCCAGAGTGGGGGCCGGCGAGCTCTCCTTATTTATTCTATTATACAATATAAAAGATTATAATATGACGCTGGGTATAATAATTTCTACAAATTATTTTAGATAATCAATACAAACTTGAATACAATGCTCGATTAGAATATAGTGCATAGTGATAGTTTAAATGTCGTTTTCAATATTATGGAATTTATTCTAAACTTCCATGTTAAATATTGAAAGAATAATAATACAGGAATAGTAAAAACACACATGCATTGGTAAATATATGTTTATATTTAGCATATCTATTCTATACATTTATTATTTTGTAGCGACTTGATAATAATACATAATATGGACGGTGTAAAGTAAAGTTGCCGGCGTTCTCGTCTGCTATTTGTTGTTTATATGTATATTTATTGTAATATCAGTGGCGTAGGCCTCTCAGGGCTTTTGGTCACAGTTTGAATATGCGTATTCAAATTCAGTGTCAGGTCGTTCACATCAATCAATCTACTTGCATAATAAATTACAGGAAAAAATGTGTTTTTTCTTCGAACACGTGATAACAAACATTCATTCTTACATTATTATGGACGACAAAAATCAAAACGAAAATGTAAAAAGTGTTATAGAAAATAAATAATATATTTTATAGTCGCGAAGATAATGATTTTGAAACATTTTTTTTTAATCATTTCAGAAGCAGCCAATTTGGTTGATCTCAAGAATTTTTTGAAAATTCAAAATTCGGAATTTTTCTACACTAGAAAGTGTCTAGTAGAAATCATTTATTGCCGACATATAGTATAAATATCTTATATATAAAACCGAAACGGGGGATGTATGTCTGTAATTCCCTTTTGCATTGTTGTTGCAAGTTCAAACAAACGAATTGATTTCGCTCGCGAAAGTTTCGACGGTAAATTTGTTTCGTTATCAATGTGTGTGTAGAGACTCCAATTACTCGAGTATCGAGTAGTACATATATAAAACCGAAACGGCGTATGTATGTCTGTGGGTCTGTAATTCCCTTTTGCATTGTTGGTCATTAAGTTGCCATAAAAACGAATATGAAAGAAAATATGTTTGAATTTTTATCGGCGAAGACATTTAGTCAAAATGTAATAAATTAGTCTTCTACTGAACTTTTCCCGGCTTTTAATAATATAATAATGTTTTTATTTACGTGAAGGTATTATTTGACAGCAAATTAGATTTTTTCCTTGAATTTGGACATTTTAATGGGCGAGAATGGGGCTGTCAATATATGAAAGGGGCTGTGAAATGTCAATGCCAGTCTGAAATGTTCATTTTAATTCCATTTTAATTGACCTAGACTTTTGAATTTTGAAAAAAGTTGTTTCAACTTGGCCCGTCAGAATTTACGCGCCGAGGTGAACATAACCCCAAACTGATCCGAGCGAAGCCGGGTTCGAACACTAGTAATATAATAAATGTAAATAAGTAGTTGTCTTCATTTGTATACAAAACATACATTGTGGTGTATGGGTACCTGTAAAATCTAAAAAATTGTTTAAATAAATAAAATTATGTACTTAACTACATTTAATATATTTTATCAACATGTATTAAATATGATATACTTAATATATGGTGAATATTATTGAACAACGCGGTGTCCAGACAAGGTTTTCGTTCCAGTTGGTTGATTTAAAAATATATTTACGATAAAAAGTTTTCAAAAATCTTTGAGAAGTAGGATTAGATTCGATTTCCGTTTCAAAATTCTCAAACAGAGACGTTGCCGAACACAAGTTAAAATAAGATTGCAAAAAATCCTTTAAGAGGGAGAATTGGATCGATCTCGGTTCCGAAATTACCAAGCAACAGCAATGCTACAAAATTGGAAAAATCGAGTGAAAAGAACATTCATAAAGTATCTTCAAATCAGTGTTGACAGGGAAAAGGACCATGTGAGGGCTATTTTAATTCGGATAACTAACACGAATGGAATTGAAATTATTTCACTCGGCACCCAACTTCGACGAGCAAAAGGGTATTTATGAAAATGTATGTACATATGTAGGTACCTACTATGATTTGTATCTCAACATTCTCAACGGGGATGTTCTCGCTACATTCAGGTCGAAGCATGGTCGAAGTGAATGGGAAGCAGGCAGTATCTTTCCCCTTAAAGATCCCATCTCACGCTTCACGGGACTAAATCGAAATGTAGAAGATATAATAGACGACGAGTCTGATTGGTTCAAGCTGTCACACATACTTGCACGTGGATTGGCGAAAGTGAGTGAGTGTATTGGAGACGTGAGACGTATGGAGACACTGCTTCTTGAAGATTTCTAAAAAATAAATAGTTTAAGAATTTAAATTTGATATACATAAATGATATTGATTCGCAGATTTGTTTGCTTTCGTCACCTCTGCTGTGGTGAAAGGTGGTTCAAATGGACTTGGGGCTTTACAAAACAGGATCGTATCAGTATGCATCAAAGTTTTTGTCACACAATTCTTCCTTTTTTTGCGCGGTTTCCAGTATTACTATTTTTAGCGACTATTTTTTTTATTATTTGTTCACACTGTTTTTTTTTGCTTTTACACAGTTAAAAAAATAAAACTACGTCGATATGTACATATGTGCATATTTCAGTTAAGTATAAGCATATTTATAGCTGGTACATTGTAGTGATGATAAATAAGTGGGACCACTAGCTGCAAGCTTAATGCGTGGATCATATGGACTCCTCACGGAGATTTTTCTGCGAGAACTGCTTGTTACTCAGTTGCTCAACCTGTCTTTTTCGAAGTGAGTTGGGATTGAAAGGATACGAAGACAAGCACAGGAATAGTGATTAGCTAATCGCTCCTGCTACACGCCGCTTTGTGTGATGGGAAGGATAGGTAGGGATTATTAACAACACAAACACCGATTGCTTCAGAACAGAATCGATTTATCGACTGAAATTTTCTCGTACCGGGACTCAAGCCCGGCCGGTCCGTCATGGAAGCCAACAACGTTAACCACTGCACAAGGAGCCGGGAGTGATTTTTAACCAGCGAAAAATAGCAGTAAACTAAATTTAATTTTTATCATAACTATAACTTAACTACACTTACACGGTTACATATTTTATATCAATAATAAATAAATTCGATGTATTGTTGAGTTCAAGAATTTCGAATTTTGAGTTGATTTTAAGCAATATTACCATCTATCATATCTGAATGGGCAATTGGGCACCTTATACTTAAGCGGTCTTTGGAACGTATCCCCCCGTGAAAAAAGAGAATCGGGTGGATATATTTATTACGTTGCCCATATTAAAAAGTAAGAGAATACGCAGCGTCAAGCTTCTTCTATTCACTTAATTATTCTTTTTTGGCTATAATTTTTTTATTGTTTATTTTTAGACTTTTTTAATTGATATTTACCTTTACTGCAAATCAGTAGACATATTTAAAAAGGTTCATATGTAAGCCCAATAAAGATCACCACTAATATTAAAAATAAAAATCACGTAGGATGGTGTGGCAAAAACTTTTCAATTTATGTAAGAATGAGAAGAATACTTATTAATAACTAATAAATTACCCGAATGTTTTTGACGCAAATCACGTAAAAGTAAAACGATATGGCTCATTTTTTTTCAAATTTATCGAATCCTCATGAAACACACATCAATTTAATACAGGGGTTCCCAACCTCATTGGACCCGAGAGCGCATTCAATGAACAATGTGGGGGCGGTGGGCTCCACCTATTTTTTCTAATGATATTATAAAAAGATAATGATTTTTTTCTATCATGTCCGCTCTTAACCTGGAGCATGTGGACTCTGGGGCGATTATCTTAAGGCAGTATTCTGGTCTAGAGGCTGAGATTCTAGGTGTTTTTGCAAGTGCTATAGGAAAAAAGTAATAACAATTTTACCGTCCATTTTTTTACCAGATATTTATTAATATTTTAAAAATATTAAAAAAATATTCAAACCAAAAAATTAAAAACCTAAAAAGTTACAGGCTGTTAAAGTAGGGGGCTCAAAAAAATGATCCTCCATGGTTGCCATGATCCCAACTTTTCTAGTCACATGAAATAAAAAAAAAATATATTCGTGATCAGTGAAGATGCAATTCTGGTATCTAAATATTTTTTTGCTAAAAGGCGGAGGAAAATTTTTTTTTTTTCCCGTTTTTTTGACTTTCCGAATTTTTAAAAATAGTAAAAATTGTTATTTTTTTATAATCCTAGTATATTCCATAAAAAATGTATAATTTTTTTTTTATTAAATTTCATCTAAATCGGTTTTGTAGAACTTGAGATATCATGGCAACCATTTTGAAAAAAATCTCAAAAATAATTCCGAGAAAAACCACCCAGATTCGTTAGATTCTACGTCATTAAAGAAGCTACATATATCTCTAACAATAATTAGTATTTAAACGAAAATCTTGTGAGGACATATTTTCAAAGGCTTAAAATTTGAAAATATACAATAAAAACAAATATGGCTTTTTCAGAATCCTAGACCAGAATACTGCCTTCAAATATTTTCTTTTCTACGAGAACTATTTTTTACTTAGTTACTCAACCCCTCTTTTTTGAATAAAATGAATACTGGTTGGAAAGATTATCCATGTAAATTTTTTCTTGCTGTGTCTTCTTGAACACAACCTGCAAAACATGAAGCTATATTGTATTTAATTGGCAAATAAAAGGTTTGACAATAAAGAAGACTACTGGCTCGATAGTCGTAAACTGCAGAAATCTCTCTTCAAACTGTTTTTGAAGCACTTGAATGTGTATGACGTTTAATTCACTGTTATCTACAATTTCCTTCATAATTAGGAAATGCACAAGAGACTTCACCTGTCTATGTGATATCCATAAAACTAATTTTGCCAAAATGTAAAGTTAAAAATGTTTCGAACTAACTTTGGTGGGCGCACAGAAATCGGTCGGCGGGCGCCATGGCGCCCGCGGGCACGGTGTGGTAACTCCTGATTTAATAGTATCACAGGATTTAATAAAACAATATTCTGGAGCTATAATACCCGCGCCGTAATTTAGCATTCAGATGATAACGAATAGCATGTAAATTTTAAGCTGTGTTTTTTTTATAACACGATATTTTAATTTTTTTTAAAGAATATTTTTTAAATATTAATTTTTTTTTAAATTTTAAAAAATATTAAAATATTTGGCATTACAGCTTACGCCAATGCGCCAAATATTCTTAATTGTGAAAGTCATACGAGATTAACTCGATGATAAGTAATCAATCAGTTGTGCACAAAATCAACGATAAATAACATACACCAGCCCAAGATCTCTTTTTTTTTCAATTGAAAAAAATCTGACCTTACCGGGAATTGAACCCGGGTCTCCAGATCGCTAGGACAAAGCTCTTGCCACTAGACCACAGGGACCGAATTGAACATACTCGGTGCGGGTCATGCTGATAAAAGAACTAAAGAAGGTAGTTTTTTATTGTTATCGACAGCCAATATTTTTTCTGATTCAGAGTACACATTCCGATAAAAAAGTTAGAGCTTATCCTATGATTTTAATATACCATAAATACAATAGTGAAAGCAGTTGAGATCATTTATGAATACAATTTATGTTAACATTTAATTATTGATTTTGTATATACATCACAAAAATCACAAATTATTAGCTTATTGCCTTTTCTGTGTGAAAAAATATCAAAACTTTGTAGAAAAAAATATACAAAAATAAGCAGAAAAAATTGTAAATTGGCTAAGAATACAGTTTTTAATTCGTTGAAGTTCTTCCGAGAGGCATCCCCAATGGCAGGTTGATTCTGCTTCTTGGAAGAACAAACAAATCATGTTCACGATACCTCAATAAAAATATCAGGAAGATTCAATTAAACATTCTCAAGAATGGTAAAATTGTCATTTGGCCTAGAATAGGAAGAAAGAAATATGTAGCCAGGTACATTTATGTTATTCGCTCAGTAATGAGCCATATTATATCAGACATAATACTCAAAAAATTTAAGTTAGCTTACGAGAAATAGATACACATTTTTACGTGTTGAACAATATCTGTAATGTCTAATCTACATATGTGTAATTTTTCTTCCCATAGACAATTTAGACCGCAGACTAGTATGCTTAGTTGAGACTAAAGGAATGTGGAAAACATATTTTTATGGTTAATAATATATCAAGATATATACTTATTTTATGCTAGGATAATGCGTACGGATCTATTGTAATTTATATTCTGCATGTTTTTGTTTCACACTGTTGATTTATCAACTGGCAATAATAAAGGTGACGAAATCTATGAACGAAACGTAACAATTATTCTCTATAGTCTATGGTATCTGGGTTTGACTTACGTTTTAATTTCTATATCGAAATTCACCTTGTTGCTGCACCGATAATTGGGTTAAAAAGGTTATTTATTTATATTCACGCTTTTAGTAATAATCTTCGAAATGTATCATGTCCCTGGACTCTACATATTATTTTACATTGTTTGAAATAATTTATATTAGTATTTTTATTTAGTAATTCATAGCAGTGAAGGTTTAGTCTAAAGATATAATAGAGCAAATCATAGCCCATGATGTGCAACTTCCTATAATTAATAGTGCAATACATGTCATTCAATCCGGATTGACACTGATAATTGTTTAACATTAAAATTTGGAATAATTTAAGATTTTAATTTCTGAAAACATTATGAATGTCATGCATTTGATTTTGATGTAAAAAATAATTGAAATAATATTTATTAAATTAAAACAAAATATGTTTCCTGCTTTTTATTTAGGAAATAGATTATCAGAAGAATGCTTTTACGTTTGGGGGTGGCAGTGTTGACAGGCATTGCACTGCTAAGCCTGGCATGTCCATCGCAAGCGACCCGTGATGACAGTCCACTGCTTGAAGATAATGAGTTTGCAGAATTTGAACAGTTTGATGCTGACGATGAGGGACCTGCTTTGCCTGGAAGAGTTCCACCACATTATACTCCAGTTCACCAGCTCGATGATGACATGTTGGTTGAGGTAAAAATGCAGCCATCTTTCCATTTTTATAATAATATTCTTCTACTTGGGTGCTACAGCCTAGACGTCAAGCTTTCACCTTCTCTACTATCAAACTCTTTCCACTCCTACGTATTTTTAGAAGGTATTTGGTGTCGCTTCATATCCACTCTGCTCTAGCATGTCATTGCTCCTCTCAGCCAGTAGTTTTCTATATATAAAGAGTGTGATAATATTGCCCTTACAAAATTCACTTATGACAGATCCTTCAATAGAAAAATCTCCTCTTTAAATGTCCATAGACAAATTGTAGATATAAGTTTTGTAATTCTGCTATTTTTTTCTGCAATACTCAAAGATTCGAATTGATTAAACTAAATTTTTTATCCAAATTGTTTTTTCATCTATCATCGCCCTAATTGTTGAATTTTTATCTGCAGTGTTAGTAATATTGAAATAAATAAATGTTTTGATGCAATTTTAGGATGAAGACAATGAGTTTGAGCACTTCCAGGATCCTGAGGAATTTGAAGGATTTGCTGAAGATGGAATTGATCTCATACATGAACAGCCCAAAATCACTATTACTAAGGTGAGGTACATTTTTTTGTGAATATGTAGATGATAGTTTCCCAACCTTTTTCGGATGGCGACCCCATTTTATGAAAGTCATTTGACCTGTGACCCCCAAGGCCAAATTGAAAAAGTCATGTTTCATAAGGTAATTTTAAAAAATCAACGAAAATGCATTTAAGTGGATATTTTTTTAGTTGACTGTATAAGTTGGTGACCCAATAGAAAACCTGGTGCGACCCCCAAGGGGGTAGCCGTGGTGTAGACTGTTATTTAACCATGTTCACTCCCAATGTGGATTGTGAATACACAATACATTTGAAACACAGCAACAAACATAAGTATAGTAGGTATGTAATTGAAATTTTCATATGCAAACCTTCAGCCATATATGCTGTGGAGTATTGATTGGAATTGTAACTGTATAGAAAGTCGTATGGCTTCTTTTTGAACTAATGTTTCCACCACTGTGCATGATTAATTAATTTTTCAAATGCAAATTCATTTATGAGTATTTAATTAATTTAAGTAGTAGGTCGGTAATTGTTTTGGATGATGTATTTTTGACTAATCATTATCATCTCCATTGTGAGAGTAATATAGACAGTTTAGGAACTATTGGTAGTTTAATATCAAATTATAAAATATGATAAAAGTTGAAATTTTTTAGAACTGCATTCAATAATTATAGTTTTTACATAAAAATAGCTTCTATTGCAGTGAGTCTGCTATAAAAAAATACCGAATTGTGTAAATAATTAATATCTATGATGACTTATATTTTGTAGGTACCATTGATGGTCCGCGCTAGATGGGAAGCGTATTGGTTAGAAGGCCTGTTAGTATTGGGTCTTGCAGCATATGCAGCAACGTTCCTTGCCGGTCGTACGAGAAACAACTCAATTGCTGCCGCATTCAGCCGTGTTCACAAACCACTGCTCCAAGATAACTTTACTTTAGTTGGTGTGTATATTTTTTTATGATATCACAATTTAGGACGTTGTTATTTGCCAATATGATTCGATATAAATGTTATTATGCATTTGCTTATAAATAATATTATCTTTCAGGTGAGGAGACCGGCGGAGAAGCGG
Organism: Himalopsyche kuldschensis; assembly: GCA_028554975.1. Taxonomy (NCBI): domain Eukaryota; kingdom Metazoa; phylum Arthropoda; class Insecta; order Trichoptera; family Rhyacophilidae; genus Himalopsyche; species Himalopsyche kuldschensis. The sequence goes on from JAHFWI010000003.1 coordinate 22,735,420, forward strand.
GTGGATGGAAAAAAGAGGCCGAACATTGCTATACAATGTGGTGCAGTGGTCGAACTTGTTGTGAAGGAATGTTGATCACTCTCAAACTTATCAAAGTATGCAGAAAAAATATTTATCATAATTTTCAGCACAATAAATATGTATACATATATATTATGTTTGATGTTCAGTTTGGTGACATTTGATTATTGCTATTTGCAAAAACCATATATCTAAGAATCTTCATAGTGCGACTAGGTCGATTTTCTCTTAACACTTTGTTTACGGGCATTTTAATTACTATGGTAATTATGCAAAAATTTGTGCACACCGTAAACAATGGGTTAACTCGTCCATGGTAATTATCCTATCTAAAATATAGCATTATTGACCAATAGCCATAGCAGCCGAATGTCTGATACATAAATTCTGAAGATTTTTTTAAAAGTGCAAGTCAAATGGATTTTTTTACATTACCTTCATTTACATATATTGAGGGCATTATTTTAAAATACGACTCATTCCCAAAACCATAATTCACAGGAAAATTCATTTAACCACTTGACATAAATTAAAATAATATTTATAATGTGAAGGTTATGTTTAATTTAAGCAAATACAAATGATAATTGTGAACACAATCCTTATCACTGTCCTAAAATAATAGGAGTAGTTGAATCGGAAACTGACAATTGAAATGATGTCATTTGATGATTCACAGTTTTTATGGATAGCTAGTGTTAATTCTTTTCTGAATTTTTCAATTCATACAATAACTTATAAATAAATCGTTGAATGAAACTATTCACTATCATCAGTTATGGTTCAAAAAAATTACACGTATAACAATAATTATATATAATTACTCATGACAACCGTTAAATTTTAATTCTTCTACGTAAAATATTTTTATTTTACTATTTTTTGCATTTTTTTGCAGAGACAAGACTTAGTTCATTGCGCTATTGGACTCGTGAGACCCACGCTGGACTCCTTATTGATAAGAGTTGAACTTGGGAAAGATGATATGGATGCGTTTGTATTTTGCTTAGCTCAGAAAAAAACAGCCACTAAACTAGGAAAAGAAATGGCTGATTTAGTAAGTATTCGTTTCAAGTCCATACTTCGCATTGTTTATTTATTGTTTGTTAAATTTGTAAATAATAATCTGGCTTAACAAAAAAGATAACAAGCTCAAAAAACGACATGATGTTGGTATGGTACACGAGGGACATCTTACACCGGAGTGCAGCATTCAAAAAGTAGATTAAATATGAGCTTAAGACTCTAGAAAAATAAATCGACATTGTGATGGTTCAGATCATTTAAAATCTACAAGGGTTTTTTCGGATAACTCAATAAAAGATTGGTACTATCGCGTATGAACCAGAAAAGTAATTTTATATATCACTCCATCTTTGCTTCATATGTGCCCGTTTTTATTTGTAAAATACCTCTTTCAGATTTTCTCTGATATTAATGAACGGTGTTGTTAACTAGTCCTAAACCTCTATTTTGTTTCAATATTTCTTGTCATAAGTTGTGAATTAAGTATAATCAAAGACATAAGCATAATCTAATATGGTGTCATTTAATAAATAAAATATAATCATAGCTTTCATGATATTATACAAACATCTAATCCCCATCATAGTAATCCAGTGAAATTTGCTATGTATAAATTTCTTTTTCTGTTATTTTAGAGTGTATTTTGTGGAGAAAAGCGACCTGCAGAGAGATACGGTCTGCCCGATTCGTTTTATCTGTTGACTGAATTGAGTGAAGCTAGTCAAGCCATTCTAGATCAACGAGTGTGTGCTGCCATTGAGAAATATGGTCACCTCATTGACTTTATCCACATAAGTGACCAATTTTCTGGTCCCAAACAGTTAGAGTGAGTAAAATTTTATTTATTAAAAAAAATACCATTTATTAATTGAATATAAAATACCAATATGTCTCAACCCTCATAATGCCCTTCAATGTTTAGTAAATATGTCACAAATACCAAAGGAAATACAGTAAAAGTCCGTTAATTCGAAATTCAAGGGACCGGATTTCCCAAATTACGAATTACGAGATCAGTATGAAAAATTGAATTTTCGCGGCAATTGTCGACGGCTTGGAACATCGCGGCCATTTTTTCGATTTTTTATGGACCATATAAATTCAAATTACGCAATCACTAAAAAAAAAAGAAATTTTCGCGGCAATTGTCGACGGCTTTGAACATCGCGGCCATTTTTTCATAGATCCGGATTTCCCAAAAAAACCGAATTACCAATTACGCAAACACCAAAAAAATGAATTTTCGCGACAATTGTCGACGGCTTGGAACATCGCAGCCATTTTTTCGATTTTTTATGGACAGGCATTTCATATGAATATAAAACACATAACATATTTGATTTTTAGTCACTTATATTTAAGGTATTCACGCGTAAAGTAGAATGACGTTTAGGTATATACTTATAAAAATGTACCATTGTAGTGAAGTTAGTTACATACTAATATATAGATGTCTCGCTTGCACCAATGTTATAAATGCTCGAATTCGATACTTCACTTTATATAGATGTCTCACTTACACTAACGGTTTACATAAGCTTTACTCTTCAAAACAATGTGTTGACTAACTTTTAACCTAACAAACTCTCGAAATTGTCAAAATTTCGAATTACAAGAAATCGTATGTACATTTTGGCGAAAAACATTACGAATTACGAAAAAGTCAATATTGGGACGAGCAAATTATGAAAATTTTGAATTACGAATTATCGTTGTTCGAATTAACGGACTTTTACTGTACCTGTTTTTTAAGTGTTTACGGAAATTAATGAAAAAAACACTTATAATAAACGAGAAATAATGTTGCATAATTTATTCCAAGTTAATAAATGAGGTAAATAATATATTATTTTTTGTTTATATTCCACAATTAATTTATTTATATCAGGAACGTTTTCGTTCATCGTGTGCATTATCAAATGACTTTTAATATGATGCATTTCCACTAAGTATTGAAAATGGATATCTTAAATGTAATCAATTAGTTTTAAATGGTCTGGGAAAGGATAAAAAACAGATAAATAATATGTATGTGATTTATTATTTCATCATTTCATGTTTGTGTTATGTATTGCATTTTGAGACAACATATGCAATAACTATTTTATCAATTTAATTATTAAATTAATCGGTGTTGTATACATAATATTGTTCAATGAAATAGCATTTTACTAACAATTGAGAAGCTGTCCATGAGTTGGATACCCCACATAATAACATACCATAAGCATTCGTTTAAAAATCAAATTACATTTGAAATATGAATATAGATTAGTAATTTTGAAAAAAGTATCTAGGCATCTTGGAATTATTTGTACCCCAAAGTCATTACACACAACCTGGTTGGAATTTGTCACGTCACTTTTGTGTTAGTTAACTTCGGCAATCTTTATTTAATTGTACGAATGCGTAAACTGGTTACCTAGATAAGCCGAGTAATAATTATTATCTCATAAAAGCTGCATATGAAGTGTTAAGATAGGGTTTGTGATAAGATGATTTATTATATTTCTATGTAAACATTGAAATGAGTAATAAGCTGATTCATGATTTATATAAGGTCTGTTCTTCTGTGGCAAACATGAAATCCAAATTCCAACTGTTGGCAAAGCAACCAAAAGTCAGCGTTGAAATGTTTGGATAAATGTCCACTGGAACACCATATTTCAGGTCGACTAGACAACAAATAATATATATTTTTTGAAATCATTTAAAACAAGGTCCTGTTGAATTTCTCATTATTGAAGATTTTTTTTTTGATGAAAACAAAAGAATATATCAAGTTTAGTATTTTATAAAATATCTAGTTCTTTTCCATTTATATTCTATAATGATAAGGACCAGTCAGCATTATCAATTGATGAAAAATAAACACATTAAAGTATGTCAAATTGAGTAAGACTATGTCAAACAATCCGTGGAAGCAATATGATCTTATATACTTATTTTTGAGTCACTGAATTACTGTGATATATTGTAATTCTTTAAATGTGGTGCAATTAGTATACATGTGCATTATTATATTTTTAGAGATACTGGCAGTACAAAATTGCCAGAGATACAGCGAGTAATGTTATTAGGACTCATATTACCGTGCGCTGTAAGTGGTGTAGATGGAGGGTGCGAGGCAGCAAAACCTCTCATGGCACTTCTCTTCTACATGCTTGAAAGATTGAAGAGATTCCGCCTTTCGAAAGAGGTATTTACTACCCAGTAATACGAGTGTTTATTTTGTTCACACAATCCTTAGTAAAATTTAAAAAATGTGTGAAGACTTTCAAAAACACTTTTAGTTCTGTTTTGTTGACAGCTCTTGTAATGGTGCAATGACGCATTGATGCCCCATTTATATTTAAAAATAAATATACTCAAATTGGTATATTTATTTTCCTCATTTAAAATTCCATTAAATAATATGTTTGTCAAAGTCAGCCAATGTTCCAAACAGAGTTGAAACAGTATGCAGAAAACAAGATTTTGTGAAAACACAAAGATTTAAAAAAAATATAGAGAAGTTTTGTTCAATTGCTGAGATCTGTATAGAAAAGATTATGTCCAGTGTTGCTCAATGCATGTATCAACTTGCACTAGCTTGTATATATATTGTTACGCTTCGTAAGGTTTTAGTCGTTCACAATATAGCTCTTAAAAACAAATGGAGGATGAATTTCTTGCATTAATAGGTTTTTTTTGCACTCCCTAATATTCTTGTCACCGGCGCCACTGGTTCCTACCTTTATAGTTAAGAAATATTTTAAATTCAAAATGATGTGAGGTGACTCTTGTCGATTAATGAAGCTATATATTTATTGAAAAGAAAATATTTTTTTATACACTGTTTATATTATCAATCATTGATGCTATTTTGATGTTATAGGGTGCTGCTAAAACAGAAAAGAATCGCCAAAAGGTAGAAGAGGCATTCTTGCGTAGCACGCATGCTGCTCGACAGCAGCTCGCTGCTCAGAAACGGGAAGATAAGCGCAGATTAGAAAAAGATAGGATAATGGCTGTAAGTTTTAAAAACTCTTAAATGGCCTCCCTTGACTTGCATCAAATGACAAAAAAAATCATATTAGTACCAGTTTCGGTATTTGTCATTTCTGATTCCTTTTAATTTTGCAGGAAGAAGATCCAGAAAAACAACGCAGATGGGAGAAGAAAGAACAAAAAAGACAGTTAAAAAAGAAGACGCCAAAAATGAAACAGCTCAAAGTAAATGATCTGTATTTTTTTAAATTTATTAGTGGTATTCAAGTACAGTGAAACCCTATTCTACGTTTTTCAAGGGACCGTAAAAAACATACAATTAATGCGGGAAAGTTTCAAATATGAACTAAAAAAAATAAACTTTTGAAAAAATAATTATTATATCTATAACATTTATTTTTAAAAAAAATCCCTAACAATACGTTGCTTCTTTGCAGTTTGCCACTTCGGTAAAATATGGTAATAGGTACACGGGACAGAATCCCAATCCTCTCCTGCTTAGCTCCTCCTCTAAACTCAGGGAACCACTTTTGCATTTCAGAAAGATAAATTGTCTATGGTGTTGCTTGAAGTCAAATGTCACTGTGAGTTTATAGATAGATAAATAAATAATTTCACGTAAGAACGTTAGGAAGGTATTTGAAAGCAGATAACATTATTTTAATTAATGTAAAGCTTACGATTTTTTTTGAAATGTTTCGTCTTTAATTTTAAAATTTATTATAATAGAAGATCCTAAAGAATACTTCGCAATAAGTATGAAATCGAGTTGTTTTAATTTTTGGGAGCAAAAATGCAACTCGGTATACAAATAATAATATTATATGGATAGACAGTCACATAAGTATATTATTTGTTTAAAATAAAAAGAATAATTTCATTATAGGCTAATATTGAAAAATAAATTCTTCTTTCAGAAGACCACACATCCATATGTGAAACCGTGAAAGCAAAGATTTATGCTTCTTGATAATTAATATAAAATTTAAAATAACTTTGATTATTCCACGTATTGCGCTACTAACTGTGACCAGTCTTTCGCCTCTTTCTGAAATGCAAAAGTGGTTCCCTGAGTTTAGAGGAGGAGCTAAGCAGGAGAGAATTGGGATTCTGTCCCGTGTACCTATAACCATATTTTACCGCCACTTCAATTTAAAAAAATGCTCCTGAAATTCTTATATTTTTTTAACAGATTCATCTATATCCTTGAAGTAGAAATATATTTTTACTTTTTCGAAGGTCAACAACGCTGCTGTTAATGTCATTCCATGGTTCATTATTGTGTTTTTCACTATCTTCTTCTATACAGAAGACACAGATGCTCAGTAATTACCGGAAACCTGACAATGAATTGAAAACAAGTGCTCACATGCAGTCTCAGTTTTTTTTCTGCGATTCGATTGGAAGGGTTCGAATGTTGTTTTGTTGAAATATTCAATAAAAACATTTGATCATTCGAACGGGGTTCCACTGTACTGTGAACTTTTTTTATATTACGAAAATTAAAAAGTCTATTGTGAGCAAAACTGAGAATTGCTACTTAAACAAATTAAACTCTGATTCAGTCTGGTTAAAAGATTCTTTTTAATGTTGGTAAAATGCGTTTTAAAAATTAGTTTTGGATATATTTTTAAAATTTTTGTGAACTTATTCTAAAAATGTGTTTGAATTCTTTTTCAGATATGAGAAGATTGGGCAACAGCTGGTTTTTACTGTCCACCAGAGTTTGGCTATGCGGGGTAAATTATTCTGGTTGAGTGCATATTTACTGAATTGTATCTGAATGCAACTTGATTAAAAAAATCTTGTATACAATTAATTGACTTTTACTGACTCCTTTTTATCCTTCCTTACATACCACTGAAGTTTTCTTACAATCTGAAATAATTTCTCATGTGAATGTATGACATAAGTAGTGTATTTTCAAGTCAGACCTTTGGATAGATTTGTAATTCCAAAGATTGTATTCAAATGGTCTTTCATCCGAATGCTTTATTTTGTGGATTTTTTTTTTGTTTATTTAAGAATTTTGACATGTTGTGAAGATGGTCAGTGTATTCTCTTGTTTTTCTGAGGACTGACCACATACAACTCGCCACTCCCCACTTTTCTCTCGCTACTCAGAACCCGCCACTCCCAACTAAGAACTCCCTACTCATCACAATCCAATGGCCACTCCCTACTCGCAACTCAGAACTCACCACTTCCCACTTAGAACTTCCCACTCAGAACTCGCCATTCTCTACCCTTTACTCAGAACTCCCCACTCACCACAGTCCACTCGTCATTCCTCACTCAGAACTCGCCACTCTCTACTCCCTACTCAGAACCCCCCACTCACTACAGTCCACTCGCCACTTGCGAGAGGACTCACCATAGTCCACAGTCCACTCTCCACTTAGAACTCACTGCTCCCCGCTCACCACTCGTCTTTTGCCACTCGAAACTCGCCACTCTCTACTCCCCACTCACCACAGTCCACTCACCACTCAGAACTCCCCAAAGTCCACTCGCCACTCCCCACTCAGAACTTCCCACTCACCATAGTCTATTCACCAATCGCCTCTCCCCACCGTCCACTCCCCACCGTCCACTCCCCACTCTCCACTCTGAACCCGTCACTCCCAACTAAGAACTCCCCACTCACAACAGTCCACTCGCCATTCCCTACTCTCCACTCGCCACTCAGAACTCCCCACTTCGCCACTGACCCCTTCTCACCACTCGCCATTCCCCACTCAGAATTCTCCACTCCCCATTCAGAACCCGCCACTCCCAAATTAGAACTCTCCACTCACCACAGTCCACTCCCAACTAAGAACTCCTCACTCAACATAGTCCACTCACCACTTGCCTAGAACCCTAGAACTCCCCAATCCACCACTCACCACTTCCTACTCGCCACTCCCCACTCAGAACTTCCCACTCACCACAGTCTATTCACCACTCCCCACTCCCCACTTACCACTTGTCATATTTTGTTTTTCATGTCACATTGATCGCATGCTAATGGTTTGTCACCGGAATGAATCATTATGTGTGATTTTAAGTACAGTTTGTGTGTAGATGTGTTTGAGACCGATTAACCCATTGTTTACGGTGTGCACAAATTTGTGCGTAATTACTATGGAAATTGAAAAGGCCTGTAAACAAAGTGTTAATAAGCCTGTCTGTGGTAAGCATGATGGATATTTGCAACATTTAACAAACGACTGATAATGGATATCGAACGAAAAGATTGTTTTTTTTATATTTCTTCCTGAACTATTATTTAATTGTACATATTTATCATATTGTTTTGGTTTGAACAAATATTTTTTGTGATCCTTTCATTGTGATGCTTTTAACATTTATAAAAATATATTTGTGACCCATGAAATTACCAACAGTGACAAGGTTTTTTTTAAATCTAAAAATCTCAAATAATTTTTGTGACGTTTTTACATCGTTCGTAAAAAGGAGCCTCCAAAATTGTATTGCGACTGGGGCCTTATGGGGTAATCCGCCACTGATCCTGGCCTAGAAATCATTTTCACGAAACTTTGTTTGCGATAGTTTACTGCCTTCTTCCGAATGCGGGAAATATACGAGTGCAGTCACGTTCCTCGCGTGCAAAATTAATGTAAAATGTTGCCTACTGTACATACATTGGACAGGAGGGTGAACACCACCTACCAGTCGTGAAACAAACTTAAGACGTTTTTGATGGCCGTAGATACCTCACGGAAATTTTCTCCAGACTACTCATTAACCAGATAAAGAGGGCTTTCTCTTCATAAAGTAGTTTACTGTCGGGAAAAGACGGCTTTTGTTGTATGACGTGTAGCTTGAAGGTTTTAGTAGCCATATAATTCCTGCCAGTGCTTGCCAAAGGTTATTGGGTTGAATACAGAAAATCTATTATGCGGTATCGTATACTCCGCTGGGTATCGCAAAAAAAAGAATCGAGTTACGAATCTGAATCGTCACGTCTTTTAGTAGATAGTGATAACCTCAGATACTAAAATAATGAAATCGGTGCTTTTTAACTGTTATTTTATAAGTTGTGACTGTCTGTCGAATTATTAGATAAACAGTTATGTACACGTTTAACTAATAAGAAGTCTAAATAATTCCGACCATTTTGCGTTACTTTAAGTTTGTTTAGTTTATGTACACACTCCAGCAATATAAATCGATCGATCGATACTCGGGTATCAATGCACTAAAGAAATATGATAATTAGATTTTATATAACGACATTTTATATTGTATTTCTGTAATTGGAGAGTTGTGGAACAAAAGAATGTGTATTTGAATTCAAATACACAAATCAGAGACTAGATTTTTTGACATCGCAACTGAGTTGCATAACAGAATTCAACTGTTCGGTAAGGGAGCCGGCTATAGCTTTACTATAATTAGTAGGAGATAAAGTTTTAGTACTTAAATATATAGTTTTCGTAACATTTATAAGGAGCAATCTCTTTCACAAGGTGGTTAACCAAACAGTGTAATCTAGAAATCAAACGTAAAAGGGTGAATGCAATAAAGATTGGGTTCACCATTATTTTACATCAGTTAGTAAATACGAATATAAATATCGGTAGTTACCGTAAATATATCTACGTTCCTGAATAATGTTGTGTAGGTACTTTAAATGTTTTATTCTTACATTTTCTTCCAATAGTGCCGTAAATAAAAATAACAATCACTAAGACCCTCTCTGGAGGGTGAAATCGAAAAAAGCTCCACGGCTTAGATAAGCCATTGACAACCCGTGTGCATATCACGAAAACAATAAAAAATACTAACAATGAAAAGTCAAGGAAGGCTATAATATTATAATACACCTTCGTGTTCCCTGTATAATATACGCAAAGTTCAAAGCTATGGTATAATGAAAAATATTTTTGCTCACACACACTGCTTCTTGTTTTACCTTTGAAATAATTTACGAGTTTTTAGCTGTAATGAAAGGGAAGCGAATTTATAATATATGTTTTTTTAGTAAATTCAGACAGATTTGATATTTATTTAAAAAAAAAGGCTTTTGTGTTTATGTGAGTGAATATTTGTTTCACTATATTCTTTTATACGCACAATAATAGCAGGTAAAATATGCTGTATCATAAATATTAACACCAAAGGAATAAAGACATATTTTCAAGCGGTATTCCATCACATCCAAATTTATCTATTCATTCAGTATAAATCGTGACCAAAATACGAACAAAAAATCCTTGTGATGTTTACTGAATCGGATGCATTCAAATTTAAAAAATTCTGTATGCAGCTTACGCGTCTGGAGTAATTATAATTAACCAAGGAATGACTTAAAGTCAATTTACTCAACAATTACAAAACTATAATTACGTGGTAAAAGGTAAAACTATTGTGACTTAATGATTAATCGGTACATAATAGATATAGATTTAAATATATCTAACCTGCTCATCAAACCCTTAGTCTAATCCTGAACAACGCCCATTCAGAAAGAAAAACTTTACTGTTTGTTTCAGTATTATTTTAGAGGAAAGTTTGTGCAAAATACGATATAAAGGTTTAAAAAATGTCAATAAAGTTACGGGACAAATTAATATCTCTTGGATAAAAATGAAACAATTAACTACTCGAATGGATGCGCTTTTGTGTTGAGATTTTGTAGGTGACTGTTATATGTGTCATTTACTTTAAGACTCAATTCGATACCCGATTTAGCTTTTCCCCAAAGAAAGACCGATTTGAATTTAAAAATGATGAATTTAATGATTTTTTCTCAATGTACTGATTTCATTACCTTCAGCAATATTGTGAATGATTCAACAATGAAAATGCTATTAAAGTATTCACGTTGAAAGCGTTCAAATAATTGTAAATTGTGACACATAGCTTATAGGAGACACCTGATTTCTATGCGCATCACTAATGTCTAAACATTTCTTCAACACTGTGATTTTTTGCACTAGATTTTATCTACGACACTGACAAAGTATACCTTATTGCGAAAAATTTACGACGATTAAGGAACACAGATACGCTATGAAAGGTTGGCAACTAGCTTTTACTAATAGTAACATCAAATATTTAAGGTAACACGTAGGTACCAGAGCATTTTTATTTGCAGTGTCATCTGTAATGTTTGCTAGAGCGTCTTTTACAATTTTCAGAGTTGTAGCATTACAATTAAATTGAAAACATATGACATAAAATGGTTTGGTTTATTAAGTTTAGGTTAGGTTAGGTAGAAATAGAATATAAATAGCAATTAATTAATAGGGAATACTCTGTCAGCGGCCATCTTGGATAATGTGTCAAAAGTGTGAAAATTTTGTGAAATGAAAAAATGAAAATTTGATTGAACCGCTAGTTAAGGATTTTACCAAAACATATATTTTACGTAATATCTTATTATAATGTTTATTTATTGAAAAAATGTATCAATGCGAGGATCAAATCGGCCACTTACGATAAAAGAAACGTATATGGATATTTGCCGGTTTTGAATTATGAATACCACTCGATACAAAATAATATGCTGCGATATGTGTCAAAGAGTCAGATCAATAGGAGAAGTACGTAGATACGAAGATATTTCAATGCGTATTAAAAACACTAAACATTAAAACAACACATTAGAATAAATTAAAATTTTAAATTTAGCAAATATAATAAATCAGAAAACCAAGCATCGCCTTAAATTACACTAGTTTTTTTCTAAAAAAATCTGCTACCATAGAGTCTCCCATCAGTCCCATCGAAGAATCTCAACGAAAGTGCTTTTTGTGAAAATTGGTTGTTTTTCAGTTGCTGGACTTCTCTTTTTTCGCAGAGAGGAAGGGTGGGTTAGAAAGGACTATTAACTAATTGCTTTCGGCACGCCCCGTTTCTAGGATCGGATGGGCTGGGAGGCATGTAAACATCACAGGCATCCGTGCCTTTGAGCACAAAGCCATAAATCTATTCAACAATAAATTGTCCGAATGGGGATCCGATCACGTACATGGGGTAACCGAAGAGGACGACGCTAACCGCTTGACTAAACGTCTGGCCGGAGATTAAGTAGTATTTAATTTGGTAACCCAATATTAATTTGGATACCTATAGAAACGTAGAAATTGATTATTTAAATTTATTGGAACATTTTTCAGTGCTTAGTTTGTACTTTGAAAGCGGACTATTTTGATGAAATTAATCTCTTCATGAAATGATTCAAAATAATAAACAATAATAACATTTTTTGCACTCCATATTAGATAAGATTAAGTACAAAAATGTGTTATTATTTTTAATTTGAATACCATTCCACCAAGTACTGACAGTGAACACCTTTAATGTTATCCAATATATTATGAGGTAATAAAGGTTTTAGACTTAGAAAGAATTAAGCATACCTTTTTTTTTACTTAAGTGTGTCTAAGTGTGTCGCATCTGTGTCTTCTTTGAGAAGAACCTTTAAACAAAACTTATCGTTAAAAATATCTATGTCGTTATATTGATTTCGATCACTTAATTTTGATAACGGCTTCAGACAAAGTTACTGGAAACTAAAATTCACGTTTCAAATTTGGTGACATGGTTGTCCTCCTCGATGGTATGGCATTCGTAATTGCCAAATAAGCCAGTTGGATTAATTACCATCATTTATATTTTCATATAAAATGAAAATGAACATTGTGGTATCGTTTTAGAAGACGCACTTTGACACTTCATAATATTTTTTAAAAATCGAACGATGAAAATGGAATAATATTATTTTGAATATTATCTGTCAGATCGAGGCGATTGAAAAATGTTTTTGGGTTTGGCCAAATAAGACTATCACCAAAACCGTGGAAGTATTACGAATTGCCAGGCGCAGTGGAGCGTTTTATGGTGGAAAAATAATTTGCGAAACTGGTACAAAGATTTTTAAGGCCAACCGTTCAACAAAGATCAAAATGTCGTTCTCGCACCGACCTCCCCGAAAAATCCTTTGTAGCCGCAAGCATATTTATGACGTCATAAATTCTTGATGTATGAACCGGACCGTTTTATTTCACTGGAAATATTACATTATGAAGGAAAAACTTTTTCATGGGGTGCACGCCTCTCTAGTAAAACTGCGACCGTGATCGGAAAATGTAGCACGAGCATAATAAGGACACAGGTAATAAGGGACCGAAAAGGTCTTCTAAAGACAATAAGAACACCAAAGAATGTTTATTTTTCAAACGTTCGATTGTAATAATTCACCATAGAGTAGAATTTCGACCATAGTCTTTAAATTATCGATTACTTTAAAACTATTCAACTAAACTCACATAGTTTATTGCTTCGGTTGATGAGTGGGCTGAAGATATTTTAAAAGTACAACAATATTTTTTCACAGAGAAGCGTTTAAATCTTACAAGTCGTTCTCTTCCAGAAACAATGTCTGGATTGAGCAAACTAATAATCCTCATTTACACAATGTGAGTGCTCTCTATTGGTGAATACTGTAATGAAAAAGAGACGAAGCATTGACAATATTACTTGCTCATTTGTTCAAGGTCACTTTTCTCGAATTGTTGTTACAGATTATTATATTATTGACATATATTCCATAATTGTTATAAAAAGTATACTGTTGAAAAGCTGCCCGATACTGATTATTACGGGATCACGGGACTTCGCCAAGTAACCTGTCTACTTTAGGACTGTAACTGTACTTGGCTTCTAGAAAAATTTACGTTCCTTTGTAGCATGTTCAATACACCGATCTTGATGATGAGAACTTATCTGGGATCTGATTAGAATCGAGTTAAATTTTCGATTATTCTTCCTTACTCGATATAATTAATTTAATTTTCAGACTCCGAACATTATTGTCACATGCTAACGGGTTGTGATTAAATTGATGATGTTTTTTTTTAAATAAATGAAATCGACAAGAGATCCACAACAAAATAATGAATCATGTTTATAGATCACCAAAGATATGGCAAAATGGAAAATTTATATTTGAATGTCAATCTAAGTTGATATCTTCATAAAAATTTGAAATATAAAAAACAAACATCGATAAAATCATTGATTTGGTTGACATTCTATCATGAGTAGCTCAATAGATGGCGAAGTTTATTCTTTATAATCATTTGTTTTAAAACTGAAAAGAACTCAACCTCAATAATATAATAAAACAAACAAATGAAGCGCGGCATAACAGGTTACATGTAAACTCCAAACATATTATGTAACGTGAAATATCCCTCACAATTTTAATATCACATATTATATAAGCGTGAAACTTTGGTAGAAATGACATACGGTATATTCTGAAAATAAAGCTGTTTTAGCTTTCCCTGTTTTCCGCTGTAACATAAGCCCTTTATTATTTAAAAGTTTGAATATTATTATCGCAAAGCGAAAACAAAAAATATTACAACAGCACATTAAAGATTCGGTCTCTGAATTACATTATTTTACGCGGAATAAATATCCAGATAATGGTTCCGGATTAGTCCTACACGTGAATACACTGGGAGGGTCTTTCTGACAGGACAGTGGGTAGCGCCACTTCTGTTGTAGCTAGAAAAAGTAATGAATTTTTTGGTTAACTTGGACCATGTTAATAAATAACACTGCGTAGTCTCAGTGTACGACACTCCGCCATTTGGTCCTCAGTGGGGCATGAGAAATTAGCGACGACCATGCGATGCTGGCTCCTGTGAAAGCTTTCACCACACTTTTAGGATTATCATGAGTTAATAACTTTTTTAATAATACAAAAAAGATTTAATTATTTCTTTTAGGAATGATTTCGTTTCACCCTCTTGAAGCTCGAATATCATTTATAACATTTGTCTCTTCTTCTGGGCCGAGTTGATAACCCCGAAATACTCAAGACAATAAACTTGCATGCTCCCAGTGTTTATCTACGTGGTTGTAACCAAAGTCAAACGATGCTAAAGCGAGAAAAGTCTCAGATACATATCTAGATTTTCGAGTGTATCCATATATCGATATACGAATTTGTATCCAAGAGAATTTCCGTGCGTGAAGTTACGATCGTCTTGTATTTACTTCGGAAAATATTGTTTACTAACTTAACTTATATTTTTACAGCACAGCTTAATTAATTGTATATATGTATTGTAGTTTGTATATAATATCAAGAAAGAATATAAGCCACAAGAAAAGTATAAAGGTTTTTTTTCAATATCGGATGAAAAATTTTTGTAAATAAAATGAATACAATAAAGAACGGTAAAAAAAACTGTTTTTAAAATAAAGTTGAAAACAGTATGATAGTCCCTCCCATACGATACATTTTGAGATAATTCGAGGGGATGTGTTTTTTCTAGAAAGAACATAAGTAAGTTTGTGACTGTGGTTAAGTGATCAAAGCACTAAAGGGAAAATTGTCGACGAAAAAGTAACTGTCTCAGTGACTCATTATTCAAGTCATCTACACAAGGCGAGAAGGAAAATGAAGAGAATATAAAAGCTAGAAATTATAATTTCCACTCTTGCTCTCTTGCTCTTCTACACACGTTGGCTTTTTCATAAAAATATCGGGCATGTGATTTTATAATACGTAAGTGTGTCACCAATTAATACATTGTTAGCAATATTGTTAATATTTGATTAGTCTAAGATTAAGATTTTGATTAAAATCATAAGTAACATTCTGCAAAAATTGAGCTTTGAAGAAATCACAGATAGCTATTGGAGCACTACTTTTTGGTCAAAATGTTAAAAATTGATAAATTAGAAAATGGTTACACAACAAAATATTATAAGAGCCATTTACATCGGAAACATAAATATTCATACAATAATTTCAATGGAGTAGAATACTGCAATAAACTAGAGGAAACATAAATGAAAACATTCAAGAACAACTATAAGGTATGCTATAACACGTCACAAAAACATACATATTGGTGAATAATCTTTCAACATTTTATGAAAGTAATTAGGAACTGATCTAGAAACTGACAAATCCTCGACTTAAATGGAATACAGTAAAAAAAGAAACAAGATGGTTCAGACTAGGATTTGTTTAATTGATTGCAATTGGTTTTACAAAACAAGGACAAGGAAAAAAGAACGAAATCAGTCTGCTAGCAAACTATTGACTTTTGCCCACTTGCGGAGGAGGGATACATATTGTATCAAACATAACAGCACATTTACTACAAAATGTAGCTGTAAAATAGTAAAACAAATACACAAAGAATAATTGCACAATCTTATAAATGAGTGTCTTGCCAGATCTTTTCACAAAAAGCGACACAATTTATCACAAAAATAAAAGACTAAATTTAAAAAGTTAAAAACATAAAAAAAAAATGTTCGCGACTTTTGTAAAGTTGACCGCACAATTTGGTGCCGTGATGCTTATTATAAAAAGCGTTTGTAAAATCTGAAAAGTGCAGACCTTAAAGATGTTTTGAAATAGCCATCTTATTAATTAACATTGTAGAGGATAGTAGATGCAAGTAGACGATACGGTTAAGGAGACATTCACTACATTCATTCATTTTTACCTATAATTTTCTACTGAAAATATAATGTACATGGAGTCCGCGACGCAGTATCCTAGTTCATTCTTGTGAAACGACATTCTTGTGAAAGTGGGTCCAGACTTAGGGTTTATTTTACTTTATTGCATGTGAGCGAGCGAAATATTGACAAAAAGATTAGGTCTATGAGATTTTGCCTCTTGGCCAATCATTAAGAATTATCTATTTTTTTGACGACACTGTGAAAGTTACCATTTATTATATCACAAATGTGTTGCTCAACGCAACCCCTTAGGCGAGCGCGAAAGACTTTCCATTCTCGAGATCTCATCTTGCGCGTAGTAAATATAGCGCGAACCAAACCGGCAAGAAGGGGAACTATAGATGGAATGCTTGATTGACAGCGTCGCTCTCCAACCCTAGTGCGCCACTATAATAAACGACGAACCTGATTGACCTAGCCAGTTTCCAATCAACGGCCAGAATTAAAGGTGTGCAAGTGAGAAGGTCTTGTCAGAGCGGGACAGAGTTTTCATACTCGATTTGGAAACGATGATTTTAATTTCACGAATTGCTACCGGTTTTTGAGATTTTATTTCGTTACTTGCCGAAAAAAATGGTTATGTTAGTTGCAGACAGCCTATCAGGAGTCATTACATAACTTGACTGTAAATCATAATTTGTGACATCAAAATAACTGTAAATTTATTCAAGCAATAAACTCAAAACGAATAATACAATTGTTTTTATATAAACCAACAATAAAGTGACATATAAAAAAGTTTCCAAAACATACGAGTGCATATTTCTTTATATGTATTTTAAGATTGAACCACTCACCAACACTGAAAAAGCTTTTTAGCTTTGCTTACTATTGCTTAGAAATAAGTACGCTAGTAATTTTCATCAGCGATCGTTACTTAACTTTTAAGCCGACATTGATGACTATTTCACTGTAGAAAACCGGAGAAAATATTTTCTCATATGAACTGCAAAACAAAGATAATAGAATTTTCACATCGCGTTGCATGCCGTACTAAATAAAGTAATGTAACAGTAACATTCATCTGTTGAAACGTTGCTAATCTTTAAGTGAATTCATCGCAGGCAATAATGAAACTTACAACTATATGATGAAAATCTGACTGAAAATAAACGTATAAGTAATGCCACCATAGAACTTTTTTCGTTTCACAAAATAAAATGATTTTTTATCAAAACGATTATTTCCTAAGAAGTAAATTTTAAGCGTGGAATATTCCTAGATCACTTTCAAGCGGTGATGACAGTTTTAACCGAAAAAATTGAGAAAATCTAATATTTCTTATTTTAGGTTTTCTCATACCTAATATGTGAAGTCCAAATAGTAAGTATTTTTTTTGGGGTATGTTACCACGAAGAATTTTTTATTGATCATCTCAATTCATACGTTTAAATATCCATACCCTTTTGCACAGATTAAAATAGCTAAAATGAATAATTTAAAAATGAGTTTCTTTTAATTATTCGACTGTGTATTTATATGAACCAAATGGAAATCTTCGGCAAACAATATTTTTTATTTCAATAAACAAAAACAAAATATAGTGCATGGAAACATATTTACTGATACTTATTGCCGCCTGTTATATTTTATCACTGAGAAGCTTAAATATTTTTTATATGGGTTAATGTCAGCCCTCTATAGAAAAGGTTAAATTTAAGATTCCCCAGTGACACACTCATATCCGAATCCCTATGTCATAATATTTTAGTCCTACACCATAATACGTGTCGACCATTTTGAGTTATAATAATAATAGTGATGCTTTTGTAGTAGGATACAGTGGGATCGAGGTTAACTCTTGATTCAATTTTATACGAAATTAAAGAAGAGTTGTCATTATATAGAATACGTGCGACCGCACTGTCATAACATTGAACAAGACTTTAATATTTCATAAGGTTTAAATGCAGTGTTTTTCGAATACGAACAAAAAAGCTTCAAAGGATTTTAACCATTATTTACAGGATCACAAATAAGTACTTGTTAAAGTAAGAAGTTTAAAGTAAACAAAGAGAGTATTTACAAATTTGTGTGGGTTATAGCTTTCTTAAACTCTTATCGATCTGTATTAATCTTGTTTGATCAGAGTGACTGGCTTCCAGATACTCGAGGCATTTGTTTAAGCTCGACACTCTTCATCCATCTGGTAGAACTTGGCCACCCATAGCACGGTGTTTTGTATAAACATCTGATAGATATTTGGCATAGATTTTTAACAATTAACGGTACATATTGAGACGACCATAATTCGGCTCCCTCGTAAATCGAGAAGGAGCCTCCTATCCGACACTCAGTAAGAGGAATTTTGGGAACGGAGTAGGAGAAACATGGTGCTCTTATAAACAAAAGACGATCTCAAAGCGTTATGTGGGTGCGGTTAGCACACATTATTTAATTGTTTCGAATTTTCACAGACTTTACACACGGATTTAACAAAGATAGATTTACAATACACGTTACGTTCTTCAATACATAATACACGACTATTATAATTGCGAAGGCGATATCAGGAATTTACTAGACTTTATCCTTGGAGAGAGAATAAGGAGCTTGCAGGCTACTTCCAGGGCTTACAGTCGGGAGAAGCCCCTCAACCACGACTGTTAGACTTATCTGGCATACAAGTGCACACTCAATGCTCCCCAATCTCTAACTGACTCATTGTATGGAAAAAAGCGGTTCCTTAAAAAAGCTAGCAATACCGTTAAAAAAAACAGTTACATAGTCCTCAGATAACCCATTATTTATGGTCCATCGAACTTTGCATGAAATACCTCGTATCTCATGCACTCAGGGCGTGAAAGAGTCAGAGAAATTTAAATCGAGACATTCGCAATACCATTCCGGAAACGTCATGCATAAATTTTTTCTTTTACAATTTAGAAATCACTCTATATTGAATCGCTATAGATTTCAATATAGAGTATTATTAAAAATGAATTTATTTCCCGATATTGACTTAAACTCATAGACTGAGGTGAAAAATAGATCGATCAAGAGAGTTCTGATGACCTACCATATAGGGCGGTGTCAATATGTACAGTGGCCGAGATAAATAACTACATTCATCAAGAAATACAGTTCATCGTTTTATTATTGATTATTTTAATGAGCTTAATTCTGCACATCCTCAAGTACTCGATTTACGCGGTTAACTGGTTCCAAGAGTTTTCGTATAGCTCGAGAAAAACTAAAAAGCAAGCATTTTTTTTGATAGTATTTATTTGTTTCGAATGATAGATAAAATGAAAAAATATCATTTAAGAAAACACGAAAGGAAAATATTGTTCATTCAGGGTATATAGTAAATTCTGCGTATTTATTTGTGTATTGATATATACAAATATACGTATGTATGTATGTATCATGCGTATATTTTTGTATCGAAATATCACTCCAGGCAACATTATTTTTAGCAGCTTTAGAAATCTTTTAATTTTCCAAATTGGTTAACGATTTTTCTTTATGTCTCTGCAAAAGCTCTACCCGCTTGTCAAGTTGAGGGCGATCTGTACTTTCTTTATAATAAAACGATAACCACATAAAAAAAACTGTTGATTTTTGACGTATGCGGTTATTCACCCCAGAAATAGAATAGTTCTGAAATCGGCTTGTGTGCTGATCTTTAATTCGATGGTTTCCACCGTATCATAGCTCTCAAATATATATAAATTCCGCATCAGAGGTACAATGGCAAAGCAGGTGGAACGGGGCGAAACGTATGGTCCATAACTTCCCGCCCTGGGCATTAGAGAATAGTGTGCGAGACCTCGCCGGGCAAACCTGATTTATTACCTGCGGCCGAGAATGCCCGGGGTGCCTGGCGGTCGGTGTCGGCGGTCAAGCATGTCGGTTCGTTCGGGATTCTCAGAGTTGTGGGCGTCGAGAAGCCTCCGAGGCGTCCGAGTGACCAGTTCCGGCGTCGCGATGCAGCGCGTTCTTCCGCTGCAGGCGATCGTTCACCACTATAAAAACAACTCTCGAGAGACATATAATTTGTAACTCAATGGTAATAGGGCTATTAAGATGTAATCGTTTGTCGTCGAGAGTATTATCAATGATATAATTTATTACGTAGGACTTTTATACGCACTGAACAAACAGGCTGTGCAATACAATTTATTGTGAGATTCTATTATAAAATAAAGATATAGTATTACTCAGTTTTTATTCTTAAGTGATGCTCAATTCATTTTATTTAACCCACAAACAAAACTGACATATTATGTGTATTGAAAAAATTTACCTCATTCAATCAAAGTTATAATTATCTTCTTAATTACAACTTAATTCATTCAATTATATGTAATGTTGACAAAAATGTATTTTAATATGATAAAAATACTATCTTATTTGTAGTCTAAGACAAAATCTATATACCAACTGTTTGTCGTACATTTATTGGTATTGTTTGGCTTTTGTATAAATAATGCCGTATTTTTGTATTTCTTATCAGTTCAATGCTCGCGATGAGTGAAACCGACCCTGATCATTATAAATCTAATGTGGAATAATTAAAAAAAATGTGTCATTTTTTTTAGTAAAATCTTTTTCATTAAGTTTAAGAATTGTGGCCACAAGTTGTTTTATTGTTAATATAGAATTGAGCATTATTTTTTAAAATATAATGCCATTCCACCAAGTATTGTCAGTTAGTACATAAGGAGTTATTTTATTGATTGAGTAGGCATTTACTAGGTAGAACTCCATTATAATACGGTAAGAAAAATAACAATGTATTTTAATTCTACATAAATTATTTTATATATTTGTTGATAGGTATTTCGGCTTACGCCCTCGTCAGAATAGCTCTGACGAGGGAGTTATTTTCATTGATAATTTAACCAAGATCTCCTTTTTTTTTTTTTGTTTATAAATTGACATAATATAATATAAAACGAATAAAGTGGCAAAATGATCCACCAATTTAATAATGAATGGAATTTATAGGGATATGTCAGGCCCGACAGAAATATCAATATGTATACATGTAATAGCAAAATGTCACTTTACATCCGCAACATCGGAAATGGGAAACCGCGCTCTAATTCTATTTGAAAAGTGCAGCGATGTGAAGCTACGAGACTATGCTAAGCAGGTATGTGTATTGAATTTTCTCATTTTCCATTCTGCGTTACATCGAAAGTAGGTTATGCAATATGCACTTAATCGCAATAAAGAGCTGAGGAATGGATTTAGCGCCAAATGAAAATGTACGACGGGAAAAGCCATACAACACTACTATTTCAGGTAAAAAATCACGGAGCCCTGACAACTGAGAGCATAATATACGATTGATAAAGCGTATTCTAATAAAACGTTTTAAAGCTTTGATATAAGATTGTGGAAAAAGACGC
Source organism: Himalopsyche kuldschensis (assembly GCA_028554975.1). NCBI lineage: Eukaryota > Metazoa > Arthropoda > Insecta > Trichoptera > Rhyacophilidae > Himalopsyche > Himalopsyche kuldschensis. Next base: position 22,757,328 of record JAHFWI010000003.1, read on the forward strand.
CGACAAAGATGCAACACATAAGATATACATAATAACATTGAAATACACGTATTATATACATTTTATTTTACACCACAGAATTAACGCTTCCTAGTCACTTGTGTGAGACTTCATTTTAAGCAATGTGTATTCGATATTCTTTTTTTGTTTTGCCGGATATGCGGTACGTCATAAATATTCAAATTGCGTTTCGTGAAGTTGATGAAAATTAACCCTTGAATATTTAAATAGACATGATACCTTGATATTTAACATCGAAATGTATTTTGCTGAGATAAATGACTGTATCATTATATTTAAACAAGGAAGAGAAAAAGTATGAGTATATGCTTCACAAAAAGTTTAGTATTACACGTACACAGTTTCATAATCACCGGAAAAACAAAAAAAATCTATTAATATTGTATATTGAAAGAGATTTACACAAAAATATAAACATTATAAGACACGATACTTATAGAATGATAAATATCTTCATTGTGCCTAAAAGAAATGAATTAAGAAAATTGTGACAAAAACGTTTCGTGGAATTAATATATTAGTAATGTTTACAGCGATAGTTACGAAAGTAACCAAATACGAGAAATTGAACATGTAAAAACAATTATTAATATTCTTTTGATGAATATCTGAAACAGGGATATATTCAAATCTTTGGAAATAGAATATATTTCGTATTTTACAAAGTTTGTAAATTTTCAAACAAGCGGGGTTTTATTTCCGTTCTGTTTTCAATAATACTTTTACCAGTTCCAATATTTCTTTTAGTCCTATATTTGTTTGTTTGCTTATTTCTTATGTAGGATGACAAATTTATAAGGAATACTAAAATTTTATTTTTCAAGACGTAATACTGATTTCGATAAGTTATTAAGTAAAAAGGGGATCAACTGATCTAGTCAACATATAATTTTTGACCATTTGCGCGATCTGGATGCTGCCCCGTGGATAATGTGAATGTTTACATGGTTTACTGAATTTAAAGGGTCGGCGAGATAAGGCGGACCCAAGGGAGGGTTTGGTCTATATAAATGTCTCAAGATAAGTGGCCAGGACACACTTAAGGTCATCGCTATAAATAAATTTAACACTTGAAAAATCAATACATGCAAATTTTCAAGCAAAATATTTCAACTTACTCGTTGATTCGCGCGCGGTCTCAAAGTGTTGTAGTTGTTTTTTAAAGCCATAATATGAACTCCTAGTAGATTTTATCTCACTTTTAAGGTGTTCACTGTCAATACTTGGTGAAATGGCATTATTAAAAAAAAAACAATAAGATATTTTTTTTACTTATTCCACAGTAAATTTATTTCGATCAGGACCGATTTCACTCATCGCGAGCAATTCAACTGATTTTTGGAAGAAAAGATAGGACTAGAACAGGAGTAGTGATTAGCATATCGTTCTCGTTCCATTCCGTTATAAGGATAGGATAGTATGGAAGTGAATTAAAGATAGCACAGTCATCCATGCCTCGGAACAGAAATCAATAATAAGATTTATAAATGAAGCTGCCTGGACTGGGATTAGAACCCATATGCTACGTAACCGAGACCACGAACCCAACTTGTTTGTAGATATTTGATTCAAAATATGTTATTAGAGTGACGGTTTTATTTAAAGATACACTGAAAATTATCAAGCCAGATAATTGAAATATCTGTCATCTTTCAAAACATAGATATTATGAACCAGTAAAAATATCAAAGATAACTCAGCTGTGCAAACAGCTTTGTTTCTATGAAATATTTTGAATATGAAACTAAACGGTTGCATAAATTTGAGAATTATGTTCAAGTTGAGACTGTTGGGCTGGAAAGATGAATTACGCTTTTATTTATGAGCAGAAAGATAGTTTCAAATTTTCTGCAAGACACCGGTAACAGATGCAAACAATCAAAAACAGCTTGAAGCTAAAGCCAAGGAAAGCTTGTTTTCAGTACTTGCCTTGTTAAACACAACAAATGCAAATAGGAAGTTAGAATGATAACAGGTAGATGCGACAATTCATTTCTCGCAAAAAGTGTCCGCTTAAAAGAACGTCATGCGCCGCGAGTGTAAAAAAGGCATTTATTTAAAAACTGTATAATCAACTACAGAATAAATCCGATCCCTTGTTTGTCGTGATAGTGGGCTACGTTAAAATGCCAGGATTTAGTTTCGTGCAAAAAGAAACATTTCAACATGACGTGACGTGGAAAATACAAAGGGAAGAGAAATAATGACGCTCCGTTAAGGTTCACCTGCTAAATACATCCGCGCTTATTGTTGCCATGAGAAACGTTGAAAGGTTGTAGAAAAATATTTTTCCACCACAAATGTGGCTGCATATACACAATGCTATTGTTAATCTTTAAGATTCTACAAGTATAAAAATAGAGATACATTAATTTAAAAGACATACGATTTCGTATCTATAACTTGAATTAGAGTAGTTTGATTGGTGTAGTAGAGTTAAAATAATAGAGAATTAAACGTCTCAAATTTTAAATTAGTTCGAAATTTTGTTTTTATAATTCCCGCAGTAGATAAAGCTCTCTCTGACCTGAACTGACGCGTAGTTAATAGTTATAGATGAAAGTAATATTTCTAAGTCTAAAGGTTATTGTTGGATTAATCAAAATAATGATTGATAAAATTTTGTGGCTCTTTAAATAAAGCATCGTTATATGGTGATTAAAAAGCTCATAACAGGGAATGCCCACTAATTTAAAATGGTGGGTATTATTCGATGGGTAAGTACAAAAATTGAAAGATTAAAATTTTATATTGAAATTTTATCAAGCTTCAGTCAAAATCCTAAATTATTAGATAAATAATTAAATACAAAAGAGTGCAGCTAAAATTTAACTGGATGCTGGCGGATGAAATCTCATTTCACAAATGGTGTAAACTTGTTTTTAACTCATTCCAACAACTGTCATAAAAGTTTAACACGTTTAACGTTCTGAGAAAACCTTGCAGTAAAATTTCCGACAAATTAAACTGTAACTGCCATCTCTACTTGACATTAATTCTCTGCAGCTATAACTGGACACTCTTGTTTCGTTTTGTTAATTATTTTTTTGAAATATTACATTTTAATTGAGTTTAGAGAAGATTTTCACCTAATGTCTGGTGTATTTTTGGGGCAATAAAACAGAAAACAAATTTTTATGAAAGCTTATGAATGATAAAACATATTGCAGTATTTATAGTTACATAAATTAGCAAATAAAAATGAAATATACCTTTCGTGTTGATAAAAACATGTTATATTTGTTTTATCAGTGTGATGAGATAAAAAAAATAGTCACATAACATTTATCAATCGTCCAAAAAACAAAGATTATCCATGAAAGTGCTCTTTAAGATTTGACATAACTAACTTGTCAAAGAACTTGTTTGGTGTTCGTCAGAATTGACGATACCATAAATTTATTTTTTAAAATATCTGTTCCAACACATGTTCCAAAATCAAAATTTTGGAAAAATGGCTACCTGTCATTTATTCTTTTGTTTTAAGAAGGTCAAAATACCTTCATATTAATTATTTATAGTATGCATGGCTAGTTGTTTATAAATTATTGAGTTCAATTGACTGTCAATAATGATAACGGTTTCAATCAAATCACTTCTGCCATTGATATGAGTGCCGATATGACAGTCTATACATATTTAAACTGATAATGAATCCTCAGAGGTCCATGTAACGAATGATCAAAGTTTAATACCAACTCTGATCTCTATACCCTTTGTAACTGAATGAACCCGAATTGCGAATCACTTTATCTCAGGACCCACTCGATACTATCAAAGTTTGATTAATATAATATATAATATATTTATTTATTTATTTATTTTATTTATTTTTATTTATTTTTTATTTATTTTTGATATGATATAATTAATATAATAATCATAAAATAGTATTTAAATATTTTCATGGAATTACGAGACTTTTATGGCAAATTATCTGTGTTTATTATTATCTTTTTTACTTAAAACGTGTTCTCTGCCAATATAACTGCTGGTAGAAATGCGTTATATTAAGCAATAATAAAAGATTATTTTACTTATTCCACAATTATTATATTAAAATCAGCACCGGTTTCGCAATTCTCGTTAGTTGAGAAGCTCCTGATAAGGGGAACCGATCCTGATCAAAATAAATTAATTGTGGTAGAGTACAAAAATGTTAAATTATTCTTGTATATATGTATTTTGGATATAATATGTTTTGGAAATGTTTAATTTTCAGTCTATGTTGTTAAAATTATCCACATTGTTACATTACAAATATAATTAAGAATCTGAAACTATTTAACAAAGCTGATGAACAGATAAAAGTGAACTGATATGATATGGAATTATTAATGTAAATAATTAACTTTTGTTGGAGAAGAAAAGATTTATGAAAGACAATTGAATTGAAGATAGATGAAACCATGACAAATAAAACAAAATAAAACGTTAAAAATAAAATTCGTATTATTTATTGTTTTTCACGCTATATGTTGATATCTTAAATAAATTTCGAATTACTGGAGTTCCTCTGTATCTCATCTATATTTACGAAACAATCTGTTTTTAGCGATGTGACATATTTATTTTTAAATTTAATTAATTTAATTAATTTCTGAACAATATGCAATGGTTGGCCTAAAGTGTACAGAATAATACGTACTATTTTGAGTGGTTTTTTAACTTTTGATTTAGTTTGTAAGCACGTAGAAAATAAAGTGACCGTGTTTCTGTCATAAAAAATAAATAAAAATAAAAAAGGGATTGCAACACTGCCCCGGGCGTTTTACATTGCGCTGGAAACTCTGCAAGAAACCTACGATTTTTTTATCAAGCTATAGCTCGAGACACAACAAAAACAACTAATGAATGTTGAATTGATGTAGATTATGCGATTAATTGAGTGACGATGGACATTGGAAATGGAAATTGTATATGTACATGAAGTAATCAAAGAAATAAATCAATAGGAAAGAGTGGCATATAACATATAGGTGAATGAATATTTTTTTAACAATTCAAATGACTAATTTTCAGTTGATAATGCTCGCGATGAGTAAAACCGATCCTGATCGTTATACAATGTATGTATGTGAAAGCAGTAAACATAATATAGTACTCTTCCACCAAGAAATCGTTGACAAGTTAAAAGTGATCATGGATTTAATTGTTAAATTTAATGTAAACGGACATAATAAAAAAAGAAATATATATTTATTATATGTAATACAGTGAAACTTGATTCAAAATAAAGCAAGGTTTGTATGGAAAGTACGCATCGTCAATTGATAAGTTGAGTGAAATCGGTCCTACTTTATAATACAAAAAATGTGTGGGTACCAAAGATTTTCTTAAATTATCTTTACCACCGATGATTATGAACGATAATATATTTTTTTAAATGATTCAAAATCAGCGATATTAGATTCGTAGAAATAATATAATTATTTAAATAAAGTGGTAAAACCCCTAATAATAATGACTTTTTATACCTCAATTGGATTAGTACCCTTTAAATTAACATTACATTCCAGTAATCAATTTTCAATGCGAATTGATGATTTCGACTTAAGGTGAAGTTATATGTTGATAATAAATTACTTGGCTCGCGATGGAATAATCCTAATTAAACAATCGTTTGTTTTCATTCGTGGCGCAAAGAAATCATTTAACAATTGCTTAGTAGAGAAAAGATATCACAAAGCAAAGCATCGTTCATTACTCAGTGAAAAGAGAAAAAGTTTGCCGAAGACAAATGAATGGCCTGCGGGGTAGAACTACAATTTACGACAAACATATCTATAATAAACGTTTCTTCGTATAGACTTTTAGAGTCGATTTACAGAAAAATCTTTTACTATTTCTACAAAGAATTTGTTTGCGAGGTTAAACAAAAGATTTTAATGCTAAATATAGTATACATAAACTGGAGATTGTTGAGAGCATTGTGGGCATAGAGAATAAAATGTTTAAAAACAGTAAGTATGTAAGTACTCAACGAAAATATTTCATTCATTATACACACTATAAAATATATATGTACACATACACAACTATGTTTACTGAGTCACCTTTCAGAGTATTTCAATTTTCAGTTCGCATTTCAACAGGCTTAAAGCAGACACCTGAGGCATCCTTACTTTTTAGATAGGGTGGATACGGAGGACTGAAGTGCGAAAGAAATACAAGTCGTTAATCAATTACGTTATTTTAATCGTGCCTGTGAGCAATGTGAAGAGTATTTATGACTTATGGAATATTTCCATGTTACCAATAACAGTATGAAATAAGTAAATTGTTGTTCTAAAAAGAAGAATGTTTTTTACTGGAATGGTTGTGTCCAAATATTTTAATCTGTGTTTTTTTGTCTGAGAAAGTAGTGATGAAAGTTTACAGTGAAACAACCATTCCCCAGAAATAGGTTGATATTATTAATAACAAAAGAGTAATCTTCATATATAACTTCTCGAAAATAAGTTTGATGGATTTTAATTGATTCATTTTAAGCAGATGAGATCTTGATTTTCGGCTTATGATCGCAAGCATCACGTATGTAAAGTATGTGGACTCTCAAACATTAAATAATTCCAAATCTTAAATAAACCTAATATAAATGAAATAGTGTGTATACAATTAAAAATAACTTTGATTATTCCACGTATTGTGCTACTAACTGTGGCACGTGTTTCGCCTTTCAGAGGCATCTTCGAACTTACTGTCGCAAAGTTTGCTTAAGTATTGAAAAAAGATTGATTCTACCATTTTAAAATTATGAATTAAGTGTGCCTACCAGGATTCTAAAAAATAAAGAGTGAAACCAAAACCAACAATTATGACCATTCTGGCCAGTCTAATAATATAACTAGTATTTTACAAACATGAAAAAAATGCGGCGGTAAAGCTGCATATAAAGTTAGTACCAAAATGAAGCGCAAATTAAAACAAAGCTTCTAATTCCAGTTATAAATTACACGAACATTTCAGGATTAAATAAAATTCTGCACGTGTACGTGCCTCTGGGAGGACCAAGTAGAAGTAGACAAGGCAACCGTTGTCGACTTGTACCATCTCTATAGAAACAATAAAACATCTGCTGGAGATGGTATGAATATTAAACTATTTTTGACTTGTATAATATTCTATTTTCCTTCTGAATTTCTCTACCGCACGCTTTATCACATGTTTTACCACTTAAATATGTGCTTCATTTAAATAACGTATAAGTTTAAATCTTTGCTCTTTAATTTTTGATACTCTAAAAAACACTATTTCATTATGATCGAATAAAATATTATGCAAACGAGCATAGGAATTTTATAAACTAGCTTATCGCAAAAAAGTAGGTAAAAAACCAAATCCTTTAAAATAGGACATAAAAAGGTGGCCAGTTTTCTCGTCATCACATCCATAATATTTATCCAATTCCAGAAAGAAGGTCGTTTGAGTGAGAAACCTTCCGACTCATTCAATTAAAAAACTATATATCCAAGCACGAACATTGTAAATTCATACAATTAACAATAGAAAAGGACATAAGGATGAAAGATTATGTCAATATATACTTGCATAAAAATAGCATAATCTATATATACATATATAAAACAATGTCGTGTTAGTTACACCACTTATAAGTCGAGAACGGCTGGACCGATTAAATGAACTTATTTCATTTTGAGTATTCATTTTAACTTAATAAAAAACTGAATTCAGCTAATAAGTTAACACAACATCTATTGATTCTGAGGCAGTACGAAGTTCGCCGGGTCAGCAAGTATTGAATATATTATTTACAATTAATGCGCCCATTGTATTACTTTTGTAACGTACCCAACGCCGAGACTGAGTTGAATGTTTTCAAAATACGTTTTAATTTAATCATCCAATTTATCAATTATCTTCATGGCCAGTGAGAAAAAATTCTCCTAATCAACAAGATCGGTAACGAATGAATATGAAAATGGTATGTTTAATAATTTTAATACATTAATGATATTGAAACATTAGCTTTCCAAAGGTGTACAATTTATACGATCTTATTCTTGAAATGCCATTTCAATTAATACAATGTGTGCATTTTGAAATAAATTATTTAGCTCTCTTTTTAAATTACGATCTGTTTGACGTATTTATCTTTTGTTCATGTTGCAGATATTTATATTATATTTTTATTTCTATCTTAATTAATACATATTAAATTATTGTACGAGCTTACTAAAATATAACATCTATGCGTATACATTGATCAATGAAATTGATCATATAGTATGAGTAACGGAACACTTGCGTTTGAACCGTAGCTACAAATCAGAGACTCTGTGTAAACTTACCAGTAAAAAGAATTTCTTCAAGAGTCACGTAGGAAAAACGCTTTCACACGCCACACTGCTTGCAATAATATGTTTGTGAAAAGCTCGGTCTGTGGATTTTGACTTGTGAATTTCCTGCAACTTTCAGCATTGGACTACTAGTATACGAGCTTCCTGAGATTCAACACAGTGGCGTCGATAAAATAACTTCAGCTCTAAGGATCAATAAATTTTACCACTGAAATTATTTTTGTTTTAACAACATGACTAGTAATTCTTTCGATGGTTTCGGCGGTAACTTTGTGGAAGTTCATTTTAATATAAAATTTTAATACTCCACCGAGTAAATAAAAAGGGTTTAAAGATGAATAGTTTAGAATTTTTAGAAATAAATTAAACTCTTAACAGAAAAGTATTATTAAATAATATTCTTAAAAGGACAGGTTGCTCACAACTACTTACCATATTTCCAATTAATAGAGTAATCACTAACATATCTGATTGATTCATCTCATTAGTTTAATAGTTTTTTAATGGTTAACGTCATTAGTAGTATGATTATTTGATTACTTTGTTTCGATTTTATAACGCCCTCCTTGACTCCCGTAAAACTTCATTTTGTAATTTCATAATTTTAAAATGTTAGAATCAATCTTGCTTTATTACTTAAGCAAAATTTGCGGAAGTAAGTCCGAAAATGCCTATGAAAGAGGCGAAACACGTGTCACAGTTAGTAGCACAATACGTGGAATAATCAAAAGTTATTTTATATTAACATGATTGCATTATAAATATGAATAATAATTACTATAATAAGTAAATATATATATTTTCGATGTTTTCGGTGGTAGATTTGCAAAAATTTTGAAATAGCTTATTGTCAAAAAAGTTATAAGAGATGGTAAAAATATCGAGTAACAACACTTTAAAATTTTAAAGTCAAAATAAAAGTTATCATCTCCATTACAAATTAATTAATCAAGAATATGTGCTGCGTGTATTATATATTAATAAAATAAATTCGTTTTAAAAACCATCCCTGCGTCCTTAAAGAATACTGCACCCCACTGAAGTTACCACGTTACATGGTTTTCCATCCATAATATTCTCGGTCCAATAGAAACTAATGATTCTTGAAGGCCGCCATTTTTCAAATAGATACACAGACTTGAGAATTTCCCAGAAATTTTCAATTTCACCTGATATTGCGAAAGAGGAAACTATTTCAAAAGTATTTTTCGTTTTATAGGCTGTTTCATGGGCATTTCGTGAAACAATTTATGACCTTACATCCTGGTGAAGACTCTTTCTTCGAATATTCAGATGTATCATATTTTTAGATATTCCTAGCATTTGCTGGTCATAGTATGCAAAACAACGAATTGAAGTTGTTGATATTTTTTGGATAATAGAATTCTGAGATACTTTTGAATCGTTTGAATTTCGTACTTACAACTTCTAACTTTAAAAAAGTTTTAGTTGACGCCAGTTTAAGTTCATTCGTGCACTTGAATTTCTCAAAGATGCCGAAAGGTGAAACCAGGAAATTTAGTAAACAAACTCATGAAAAATGCGAAATTCAAACGATTCCAGTTTGATATTAAAATTTTATCAGGCGCGTTCAGTCGAAATACTCCAAACATGTGTTTCTTTACTTAGTGAGTGGTCTGCATATAGCCGACCAATACTGAACTATTGGAGAATGTCAATGCCACATCAGAAATCTGCGACAAAGAACGCGGAGATGGATTAAAATTTGTTTTTTGCACACATATAAACTATTGAACATATTTTCTGACCGTAATCTATTTGAATTTTTCGTCTATATATTCTTCTGGAACCTACTAAAAATACATTTGCATTATGTGTAAATTTTACACGAATGAAAACTAAGTAAAGAGAATTGTGCGCCACGAAATCTTGAATAAGTTACTAAAGAACTCCGTGTATTTTTAGCACCAGTTCAATTTCAACGCAATATTTTTATACTCAGCAATTACATCTTGAAAAATAAGAGACTTTTAAAACAAATGAATTTTACGGTCCAAAAAGCATTCAAATAAGCAGCGATGAAGAGCGACCTCACTTATCAATTCGAGAGAAAAGTTTTTTTTGTACGTCCATACAAAGACATTTGGGTCACTGTTTCTGCGTTTTTTAAAAAGCTATGAATACTATTAAAATTCAATGTAATTTTAGATTATTCATCCTAAATAATATATGAAGGACTATATATTATTGTACTTTGACAAAATATTAGTTAGAGTTTTCTTATCGCTTTTAATGTGATATAATAAATTATTTACATCAAAAAATAGAACAGCAAATAAGCTATTACTGTTAATAATTGAAATATCATCTGATGAGTTTCTTGACCTTGAGCAATAACTTCAACCACTTATCCAGTGTAATAGATTTCAAATTTATTATTAATGAGCATGCGATTGTCATTGACTTCATTCGATTCTGTTCTTTTATAATATTATGACATATCTGTGTATATAAAATATAAAATAAATAACAAAAATTATATAACCTCTTTTAAGGTGTTAACTGTCAATACTTGGTGGAAAATATATAATAAAAAAAATATCACAGTTTAAGCACTTATTCCAAAATGAATTTATAGAGATCAGGACCGGTGTCGCTCATTGCGAGCATTATCAACTGATTATATGAAATTTTAAAATAAATATTTTGTAAATAATTACATTGCCTATTATGTATTTTTTTTTGATATTCTGTGAAATAAAAAAATAAATCAATGCACGGAAAACGAATTAGAAGGTTTAAGAAATGCTTTCATGTATGTAAACGTTTTAGAAGCAATATCGTCCAATTTATGTTCATTGAAAAAGTTTCAGCTCGCCTTGCGAAATTATTTAACTTTATAACGTGAAATTTTCTCAGAAGTATCTTTACCAAACTCTTCCGCTTCCAAATTCATTCCCAAAAAATTAAATGTTAAATTAAAAATGCATGCACAGGTACCAACATATTGAACAACGGCTTTGAGAAAGTCAAAGATTTAATTATTATTCAAGAATGTTGGATTTGCAATTTCAAAATCTTTTAATTTTTCAATTCTAAAATATTTTTTTTTCATATAAATATGTAACTTTAAAAGATGAGCAGGTACTTCGTACGATAACAAAATGCTTGGAAATTTTCCTCAAATGTTTTTTTCTGTCCAAAAAATCTGTTCTTCTGGATTGATTGTGTGTTATGTGAAATGGTTGGTCGCTTCAAAGATGAATGCATAGGTATTTTTAAACTGATATATTCATTACATATGTATATCACTAAACGTGTCTGATTTCTATACAGTAATTTACGTATGTTTATTGGGTTTTGATGTTAGTCAATTTGATGATTTCTATAGCATATTTGTAGGGTGTCAACTGTCAATCCTTGGTGGAAGAGCAAAATATATAATAAACAAAACACATTTTTTTTAATTGCATTCAAATATATTTAAAGATCGGTACTGGTAACAAGTTGTTAATCTGTTGAAGATGCTTGCGATGTGAAAAACTAGTCCTGATTTGTAGTCCAAACATGTATGGCAACAAACAACAGTGTATTTTTTTTGATTTCAGTTTCGATTCCAATTTAATAGCGTTTATTATATTTATCAAATTGCTGTGTTCATCCTTTTCTGCAATGTTTTATTTTTTTGTCTTCTTTATTGTTACTAACACCAAAAAAAGTTATAAATTATCATGAAGAATTTTTTTTTACATTGCAACATTAACTACCGCTATAAAGTTATGAATGTTACACACACATGGTACATGTTATTTAAGGAAATTCTGTAAGGACGAAAATACTGAAAAGGGTGCTTAACGTTTATAACTGAATTACAACGGATAAAGGAAATGTGATAAATTAGTACGTACACATTTTAACCTTCTGCTTTCCGGTCAGTTAAAATTATTACAAATGTTATGATTCTAACGCAGTGTCGGATCGCATCGTATAAGTATGCCACATTCACTTTCAGTTTATACCAGCTTATAAATGTCTAAAATTTTACTCAGTAGAACACATGAAAAAAATGAATTTATATTTGGTGCAGATATTTTTCAGCGAACATTTTTATAAAGTTTTAATACTGAAAGAATACAAATAAATTTTGAAAATCATGCGTTTTTTATGCGTACTGAATTCAACCATTGGTGAAATTATGTCATTTTTAGTGTCTATCATCAATTTGTATTTCATGAGTTCTTGAATCTACAGAATCCACCGTGTTTATATTTGATAAGCTAACATACTTAAGTACTCGGTTGGACAATGTCGGTAAACTACAGTACAGAATAATACAGTCATTGAAAAAATCAACTCGAGGATATAAAAAAACATGAGTGATCATTTTATATGTCGTAAATGATAAATTAAAAATCAGCAATTAATATTTGGCCGAACAACGAATAATTGAATTTGCGACTAAAAATAAGCCTTTGGCTCTATCGTACTGTTGTTTGTAAGTAAGTGAAAAGTTTATATATTTCGAGTTTAACGAGTTTATTCAGTATTAGAAGTTACACGTCCGCTACTGTAAAAAAGGGTTGGGTGTAATTATTAAAGTTATGAAAATTCACTCCGATGATTCAGCATAATTTTCCGTCTGAATATACATACAAACTTATTTTGGAAACTCTCCTATTTTCATTTCAAAAATTCTCCACAAAGTTATCTCATTACGTACGCGAGAAAAAGGTTTGTTTTCGCGTCTTAAAAAACACCTGCTTTAATTTGTGAATAAATCCAACTTCAATTTGGGCTCGCAACACCATAATAAACGAACAACTCTTAAATTTATAAATCGTTCCAAATTTAAACCAGTCATACGTCTGATTGAAGTTTTATAAAGTAGAAAATTTGTAAATCCGTTTTCTTTATTGGATACGCCTTATATTTTTATTTTTTGTTTAAAAGTTTAGCAGGAGAAATAATTTGATCACTAGTCTTACTTTAGACCTCTCTGAATATTTTTCTGTATTCAAAATGTTGAGAGAGTGGAGGTTGAGCAATTGAGTAAATTTTTTTCTTGTTAAGATAAGCTCCACAAGGAGTCTACATGCTCTTCATTGGGAAAGGAAACATGTTTCCTTATTAAGCTTTCAACAAAAAGGGGTTTTTTTAATGTTAAATTTTATTTATTGAGCTCCTTAAATATGCTATTAAAACTGACCAACACAGTGGCTAGTTGAAATGAAATTGCTAAATCAAAATAAAAAATGAAATCTTTTTTTTTTATTATTTTCAAAATAACGTAGAAGATATAACGTAGTGTAATTTGGTGATTTCATAAATGAAAAAAAAAATAAAATAGTTTGTTTAATTAAAGCGAATGTTTCAATGTCTTACAATAGGGATTACAAATTATTAAAACAGTTTTCGAGACACATTACCATGACATAAGAATATGTGTTTTTTTGAATAATTTACAAAAATAAAATTATCCGTCTGTTCAATGATTGAACACGCTTCGAAGCAATTTGTACAATAAAATATAATTCACAACCTTCTGTCCAGAAGATTGTTAATTTGCCAAATTATTTAAGAAACTTTAGGTTAACTATTTGATGAAGGTTTATGCCCCAGAGGCACAAGCAAATCGTCTTCGATTAAAACTATTAATTCTATTTTGAAACCATTTGAGAATATCTGTTTGATATATTTCAAAGCTGGTTTGTATATGGGAATTGAGTGAAAGCAGAAGTCACGTTATACATTTTAAAATTGTTTGATTAACATAATCTTCGCCGAACATGCGAATAATTCAATTTGTCCAAAAGTTTAGGTCCTGTTATCGAGTATAACATCCATTAGATATTATATTTGTCATATGAATTTGAAAGATATATTGACAAGCAGAAGTTACGCGAAGGCTTTAACTTTTATAAATCAGCAAATCAATCTTCTAAATAATACAACTAAAACAATATTTAATGTGTCATGGAGTATATTTTCGATTCCTTAAGAATAACATAAGAGTAAAATACTTTTTTTTACATATAATAATCGGGAATCTTTTAATATTGACTGGGGTTAAAGCTAATACTCAATTAAATTTTGATTCAACTGGGATAAAAACTACGAGATACTTAGAAAATGTATTGCTTGTGAAGGTTTCATATTGAAATGGGAAAATTTTAAGAATGGAATGAATGATTCCAGTATTAATTTCAGTAATAATTTTACCTTAATTCACAGATGTGTTTTTTTTTAAACTTTATTCCTAAACGGGTTATTTTTTGAAAAATACAAAATACCACTCTACTTATAAATTGGTAACAATACAAAAGATTATGTTAAACTATGTGAAAAATCAAATTTCTATTTTATTCAGTAAGAGTAAATCTCAACACGCAGTCTTTTTTTAATGAATAGGGTTGAAGTATTTTCCTGTTGGCGCTCTTTTTACATTAGGTTGGAAATTTATGGAAAAGCTAATGCATATTTATTGTTTTCCACAAACAATGACGGTAATTTAACCAGCCACCAACCAGACAGTAGTTATGTAGATAGACGAGATAATGGTTCAATTTTGAAATAAAAACGAGTTTAACAACACATGGAAATAGACAAAAAAAATACTTCGCAGGATTATATGTATATGTATTTTTTAAAAATCTAGTAGCTAATAATAATCGTATGTTAAATTGCATTTTTGATACAATATTTACAGTAAGATTGTTTTTGAAATATGAATCAAAAATGAATGGCAAGGAATTATATTGTTGGATTTTGTATCTACATATGTACATACATATATAGTAAATATTTTCAAATTAATTGCATTCTTGGTCACGGAGCCGACTGGTTACTCGCTTGGGTCCTAATAAGTAGTACAGTTAAGGGCTCAAATCCGCGAATAAAAACATTCATCCAACGATTTAAAAAAAACGAGTTATGGGTTTGTGTCCAATCTTCCAACCTTGAAAACTGGAAGTAGAAAAATCGACTGGTTTACTAGTAGTCCTTTATTTTTTGTTATTTACTGAATACAAGAATTCGATTTAATACATTTCATTATAAATAAACAAAATGGGTTGATCTGCTTCACATTGTGATTGGAAATAGTTAAAAATTATATATAGAGGAAAATTATAATATATTTTGTTTTTTTATAATATAAGAATATTAGAATCAATCTTAATTTATTA
Source organism: Himalopsyche kuldschensis (assembly GCA_028554975.1). Lineage (NCBI taxonomy): Eukaryota > Metazoa > Arthropoda > Insecta > Trichoptera > Rhyacophilidae > Himalopsyche > Himalopsyche kuldschensis. Next base: position 22,772,815 of record JAHFWI010000003.1, read on the forward strand.
CTGAAGTCACTTTGCGATATAAGACCGGAGATGCTTTATAGATATACAAAAAAGTTTCACTATTCGTTACACAATACGTGAAATAAACAAAGTTATATTTTAATTATATATTAAAATGAATTTACACAAAGCTACCGCCAAATAGATTAAATGAAATATTTCTTTCTTTTCACCGTATACTCTTTGAATCTACCGTATCTGAAGTCGGCGTTACCGCGTAGAAACTTTATTACTTGAGTAATAAATTTCAAATCATGACCTATTAATTAAATTCTCAATAGCGGAAAGCAAAATTAATTAATATGAATGGCCCACATCGTTAGTTGCGAGTTTGTTAAATTTTATTTGTTGTGTTGTTGGATCATATCAAATTCTATCGTTTGCTCGTTTAATCATTTTAATAATAATTTATTTGCAAACACAAAAATTTTACCGTTCGGGATGGTTTGTTTGAAAATATTAGATTTAACCCTGACGTAAATAAAATACAAGCGATGATTTGGGTTGGTATAAGAACAATATGCATCAAAATGAACATGGATTATTGACAATGTAAATTAATCAATTATTATTATGATACACGCATTATCTATTCATTATTGTTTATTATATTTGTAACATAAAGTAAAAGAAATTGGTTCAGCAGCTTAGCACGTATTAATATAATTTTCAATACTAAAATAATAAAAAATATCTATAACGCCCATTGTTTTTAACGGACTGACATCTTAAATATTTTAAAAAGATATTCTTTTTATTACTTTCCTGTGACTCTAAGAGAAGTTTCGTCCTCATTTGTCTAAGTCATAATATACAGAATGTTTATAGAACACGATACAGTAAGTATGTTGAATAAGATTCTTTTTATAAATTACTTAATTTTTAAATGAAATCTTCACTTTATTGCTACAGCGACTAAATATAAAATCATAATCATGTCGTAGTGAATAAAAGGCTATTAATTGATTCGAAAAGCTATGTTAAGATTCTTTATAATATTTATGTAACATGAGAAATATTTAAAAGAAAAATGTTTTCATTCCAATAATACACTCGTAAGTTACGCTACGTTAGGCGTTAAAATATCAGCTTGTCACGTTCCTGCCACGTGTTTCCAAATACGTTTTTAAAGCTTTCGAGTATTATGTTCCCTCGAATGTCAGCTGTCACTGTCATTTACGATCTCATTTTTCAGAGATCTTTTTACGCTTCGTGTAAAAAAAACAAATAAGAGATCTAAAATAATTTTATTTACATTTAATTAAAAATAAAATGTTACGCGATGCGGTTTTGTATAAAGTAATGTCGACATTGGAATTATTTTACCAACTAATGTTTTTTGCCGGTTGATTGGAATGGTATACTAGTTTGTTGGTAAATTTTTGTTTAACATGCTGGGTTGTTCGTTAACAATGCCTTACATGTAATTATTGTTTTATGTTGCTGTAAAAATCATTTGATAATTTTTTTCGACTGCCAAAAAAGATCAAATTATAATCTGCTATTGAAGTTTTGGAATGTATAATAAATAGTCATTATAAAGACATTTTGTTTTGGATGGAGTAAACTGTATGACTGTGTTATTGATAATATTATGTTGCCATATTTTTCACTGGAATCAAGCCAAATAATTTATTTACTACCGTGATCCAAATTGGCGAGTGTTTTTTGAAAATATGCTGTTATCTTCGTGCATAACCACAAAAAAATCTTGGTATAAATGTTCACAGATATTTGATAAATTTCAAATGATTCAATCGATATTTGTATCCTCCTAAGTAGCTTCTCTTGTGAGTTGCTTTCTTGTTTACATGAAAAATATAAATTTGAATCGTAACAGAGTTCAGCATCAGCTGTTTTTTCCATCCTTCTTTCTGCTAGCCGCTAAGAAGATTCCAGATGTTTCGCAGTGATTACAATTAAAATCTGTCAAACAACATGTTAAAATGAAAGCAAGATGGTTTTAGTTTTCACGGTCTGCAGAAAAAAATTAATATCCTTAATTTAGTTGAAAACATCTTCAGATTTCTTGTCCAAGACCATACCAAAGTAATTTAATGTTTTTTATTGACTCTTCATATCCTTGGTGTGTTTCTTTCTTTTTACTGGCGGAAATGAATTCATTCATACATAATTCACGGAATGTTCTTATTAATGTCTGGGATTGAATTTTTTTTTGTAAAATTAATCTAAAAAACGTCTGATTTGTGACATGAAACTTGATTTCAAATGGTTTTGTAATGTAACTATGTTTGATTTTACTGGAAGCGAGTGAAAAACTTTAAAACAACAAATACAGCATTCATTGTTTGTAGTGATACACTTCTAAAGCAAGGGGTTATATATAAAAACTAACTACGCCGCGTGTCCTCAAATGATACTGTTTTTAATCCTTCACAGCAATTACGGCGGCCTTTAGAGTCATAAAATCTGAAATGTATGAAACTGCTCCGCAAAAGTTAATGTTTCAAATGTGCACTTTATAATGTTGGAGATTATTATATGTACTTTTTGTCCAGAGCTAAATTGCCTATCTTGTACGAAAAACATGTTTTCAAGTTTTCTTGTTTCTGATGTTTAATTCGTGGTATACACAATGCAAATTACAATCATCATTACTCAAATCAGCTTCACGCGAAATAAATAATTGACAGTATGAAAAATAATTATTAGTATAGCTTTTAAATTTTAGTTCGTTTATAACCAAAACTAGAAAAGTCTTAGATTTATACATCGATAAATAATGTTTCCTCTAACGATATATAACCCCAATGAAAATCACAATAAAAAAAAACTTATATTTATCAGATGAAGATTTTTGGCTTTGGTTATCAAGCAAAACTATTTGTGTGTTTAGTTATGAAATAGTAGTCCAAAAAGAAAACAGTTTAAGTTTATATGAGACATGTCCAGTTTTGATTGCAAACATTTAAATATTTTAGACACCCTGATAAATACATCATATCAGATTCATTAAATTAGAAGAGTTTTTCTAATTTAACATGTTTTTCAATCCTTCTAATGTACTGTACTGTTTCTGCTTACTGGGAAGCGTTTCCACTATACTTATTTCCATCAGTATCTATCGTTTATGGATAGTTTAACAGAATAAGTGTGGTAGAAAATCTACAAACATCCCAATAGGAATTTGCAAATCAATATATTAGATTGTTCATTAGTAGTTTCAAGTCAGAAGCCCCTAGCCCCAAGAAGCATTCCAGTCGTGATTGAAAAATTCGCAGAATTCATTTGTGTTAATCTGTGATTATTTTAAATATTTTAAACTGTTATTCTCGGTGGAATGGCATTATATTGACAGATCGGGATGTTAATAATAATATATCCGATGACTTACATATATTTTTTTTTACATCTAGTATTTTGTAATGTAATTTTTTTAAATTATTGAAAATGAAAATATCGAAAATTGATTTTACCGACGAGAAGAAATCGTAATTATAAAAACCAACATCAACGATCAAAATGAAAATAAATAGTAAGCAAATACTATAAAATACAACTCATTTTTAAAATATCGAAAAAACATTTCTAATTGATATTAAAAATAAATTGAGCAATAAAATTCTCAGCCTTCATTTTAAATTACATAACTTTCCTACGAAAATATAAAGTAAACCAAATTGTTCCTATAACAATCTGTTTGTGTCTGTGTGATATAAATAAATAATTGATTTAGAACCCTTTTAAATGTTAGACATCCATTCGAACAGATTGAAAGCTCAAAACGAAAAAGAAAGAAAGCGGCTTTGGCATCCTGAATGTTTTAAGAGAGAGAAGAAAATATTCAGGTCACGTCTGCAAAGGGGATGATTTTTTCATAAGTTTCCCGACCATTGCAAAGAAGACGAGAAACTTCATAATATGTTCACACGGAATCGTCACACGTCGCACGACTGTGCTGTGGAGTCTCTAAATATATTTTAAAAAAAATATTTCTTTTTCTAAGAGCCCCTAAAGAAAATATTTAAAACGATAAATAAAAACTTCACAGAGTGAAAATTTGTTTTTGTTACGTTGTGGCTGAATAACATAAAACAAAAAATATTCGGCGTATATAATTGCCAAAACGCTAGATGCCTCAATTTATCAATTCAATTAGATGATATTAATTAAAGAACAATTAAAAATAGGTTACACAAGATCAGCTCAAAATGAAATGACATTACGAGTTCTCATACATTGGGTTCAAAGTTTTTAAGAATTGAATTCGAATCTAATTGGTGCTCTTATCTATGGATTACATTAACTGTCCAGTCGTTTCTCCCATTTAGATGAAATTTAAGTGGATTGTAAATGTCATTATTTGAAGATTAAAAAAGAAGTATCACCAATTTTAGATCGAACCCTAACGAAAATAATTAAATTTATTGGATAATCGATGTAAAAACAAGTTGATGACATATAGAGATAAAAAAGACTTCTTCATTACGTAATATACATTTATATAATATAGTTTTTTCAGTAATTGGAATGCTATTAGGTATCTACGTATTATAAAAAATAGTTATGCAAACATCATTGGTATTACATAAAAAAAAATATCTTAATTATTAAATTATTGAAAATGACAATGAAACTTTGAGGAATCTATAGCCCAAGCGTGCGTTAGGTGGATTTAATATTGTCAAAGTAGTATGCCATGTATAATATTTTGATCTCATGACACTACATTGATTTATAAGAAAGTTTCTTCAGATTTGTTCTGCGAAATATTATTACAATTATTGATAAAATGAAAGAACACAAGGGAAAACATATAAGGTAGAAGAGGCACATTTTTTGTAACTGAAAGAATACACAAAGAAATTGAACATATGGTTTAATATATATTATATTACTTGGGTGGTAAATGAAACTGTTTCATCATATGTTATGAACAAATACATATTTGTTTATATATTCGCTATCTTTTTTTTAACGATCAAAACTATCTAGTTTACTACGTTTACTTAACTTTTACTAGTTTTTGATCTAATTGGACAGCTGTTAATATAAACGTTGCCAAAAAAATGCTTTTCTATGCATTGCATAAATTTGATTTTTTCAAAACATAACTATGATAATCGTTTTTAGACCTTTACAATAATAAAATGCCCCATATAAATGATGGTGTCAGACAAAGGTTCAAGCGATCAAACTAAATAAAAGAAGTTATATATGTATAATGTATTATTTAAGTGTTTTCTCTCTACATGGGATGAAAAAGCTTACTTACTTAAAAAGGTTAACAAGGCTAACTATGCAACTTTAATCCGTCTTTAAAGCGAATTTTCCCCACGGAAATTTAAGCAGAGAAAGATTGACGCCAGTTTACATCTTTATTATTCATCTCATTCGTGTACCTTTGTGAGATACGGTTTTGGAGAAATGAGCGAACGCAAGCAAAGTTGGACGGTGATTCTATTCTTCGTACAAAACGTGTTATACAATATTTTACGACCAGGAACTTCCATCGCTTCCTTCAGAATGAGTATTTTGATTATCTTAGTGAGAAAATTGATAATTTGATTGCTGTGAAGGGTAAAAGTAATCTGATTTTTGTGTTGAGCTAGTGATAGCTTTGATTTTAAAATCTTTATTAGAAGATCGATTCAATTTTATTTTATCTAGCTTCACGTCAAAACTTTTCATTTAATTAAACTAAAATCAACTTAAATCGGAATTTCCAACGAAAGATCCAAAAGTTTCTTTAGAAAAATAAGTCTTAAACAAATAATAGTTTGAATTTTTTAAAATGGTTTTGAAATTTTATTCGTCGATTTTTGTAATGTATCGAAAAACAAAAATGAATGGTGGATTCTTTAACCTTTGAAATACCCTTAAGGTCAAAAATTGTTGGACTTCTCTATAAAAGGTACTTATTGAGAGAAGGTATTTAGTTTCTTATATTTATAATTTATTTTTTCGTTAAATGATTTTAAATACATCACACACTTTAAAGTTCGTGGGGATAGTTCAATAGCATAAAAAAGGACTAGTAGTTTGTTTAATCTTTGATAGAGAATGGATGATCACATCACAAATCATATTTATAGATTTCTGTTTTTTATTAATATATATAAATCAACTAATTATTTTGAAACATTATAAATGAAATACTAATTTCAAGATTTAAAAAAGTATTTTGATTTTTTTACCGAATAAATGTGCATACTGACTGAATTATAACAATTTATATGTTTGAAATTTTTTTCAAACAGAGTATGTTCCATATGAAAAAACGTAATAAAAGCATTGTAGCCACTGAAGTCATCCATCTATCCGATATAAAAATCTATCTGGAAAACATACTGTTCCGTATACATTGATGAAACACTCATAAATTTCTCGCTCTCGTGTTTCTCGGGAAATAAACTTATTACTATTTATGAGGTGAAAATTTTATCCCAACGCTAATAATTTCAGCTTATACGACCGGAATATTTAAGATGTGAGTTTGATAGAATTTTTACTTCAATATACTTAAGCTAATTATAATTTTGTAGAAATATAATGTTCCAAATTTAAACGTTAATAAAAGTAATATAAAAATCCGTATGAAGATTTGAAACGACATCTGTATGTGACGCAATGAAATTTGATTATCTTATTCAAGGGTAGAAAAGAGATATTTTCGGAAAATTGAATGAATGCGGCATAACGTTATCGTCGATTCCTATTTACATATGATCGCACTAAATAAATAAAATATTTTTATTTAATTAAAAGACAGAAATATTCTTGCAGCTATGCCATGAATTATTTTTTATTTTCGTAAAAAAAAATTCTTTGGAAGTCTTAACAGTGTAGTAAGAAATAATACTTTATTTTTATAAAATGGTGTGTATTATTTGCAACTATTGTTACACTAGTCCTCAAAAACAGATCGATATTTTCTTTGATTTTTTTTATATATACATAGGTCACATTTGTGTTCCGTATACAGGAAAGCATTTTTGTTGAGTAGATTAAATTTCTGAAAAAAATAATACACCACTGAACCTAGGTTATTATCTGTCTATACCGTGAGGGATAAGAAGATACCATTATTAAAGTATAATTAGTAGTAACATAATAGACTGAGACGTAACATAGAATCTAAGAAATACGTATATAAATTGATGAATTTCTGTAAGCAATTATTCCATTAACCGATATAAGCTTGAAAAACATTTATTTTTTGAAATTTGTTTCGTTTATTTGTAAGAATTGATATGGTTTCGATAAATTAGTTTTCAGAATTCTCATGACCGTTGGATTGGAAAATTATTCTGCATTAATTAGCCTGTAAATTGATTGCATTACTAAAATTCATCATTTGCTTATTTATTTTTTTGAGTTTCATGTTAGTGACCGTTCATATTCAATAGTTTTTAGTGCAGTAGCTTCTATTAATAACAAGTCTAATTTTTTTTATATATACTCTATTTAATTTAAAATACGCAATTTTTTTTTCAATCCTATTTATTATTTCCATATTTCTGTTACCAATTGTTAGTTACACCCTTATTAGTCTTTCTAAGATTTGTATAAATAGCTCGGTTTTTTGAGTATATATCAGTTGAATATGCTCGCGAAACCGGACCTGATCTTAATTCATTAATTGTGGAATAAGTGCAAAAAAGTTTTATTATTTTTTAACCTTTATATTGCTCATCATAAACAGATAATAATTCTTAATTGTATGAATATTTTGATAGTTAATATTTTTGATACTTATATTATTAAGAATTCTTATTTTAATTCTCAATATCAAAGTAAAATAACTTTGAAAAGTAAATTTAACATATTTTATACGGCAGATTTCGTGGCTTTACAAAGGTATATAAGCATTTTATTTTATTGTATTGCTTGAATTTCATCGTTACTAAAAGTAGACAAACTTTTGTAGCAAAATGTGAATTAATATTACATATCGCTGATATTTGTCTTCTTCAAAATGTTCATGACTTACTGCAAAGCACGCGTTTACATAATATATTATATTCATGAAGTCTCAAACTTTGGAACTCTTCGAATTCTGGATGTTCGAATTCAAGATTTATGTAAAATTCAAGAAAATATTTACAGTTTACGCGTAAAAGTTACCCATTTTTAGGCAAACTATTGAATATGTTTATACTTTGGTATTTTCTGTGATAGTAAAACATAGAAGGCAACATGTTACTGTATTAAAATTAAAATTTAAAATCTTTTAGTATTTCGTAACATACAAGAGAAATCGAGGGTGATATATTGAACAAAGTTGAACCATCTAGAAAGATTTTCCTGGCTGTACTTATTATCTGTGGCCTAAAACAAGGAAAAACTGAATAGGATTTTCAGTTGGAAAAATTTTACCTTCCGAATTATATATTCAAAATTAAACGACTACTTTCATCTTCATTAGTTCAAAGCACTCATCATAAGTATTATACATGTATGCAGTGTTTTAATACATATCAATGATTTCCCTAATGAAATTCAGCGTTCATGCTAAAATTCACTGTACCATATTGCATTAGTGCGATTTATTCAGATGTATTGATAATTACATAATACGCCAACACAAACAAAAAAGCTTTGGCTTAACTTAAACTTTTAAATATAAAATTTTATATTAAAATGAACTTCCACAAAGTTACCGCCGAAACCATCGAAAATATTAAACTTTTAAATTTAAAGGTGAAAAAATTAATCTTCTTATTTAACTTACATTGACAAAGTTTCAAATGTAAATTAATAAACAGTCTACAAAATGAAATGGTGTCAAATGCAATAGAAAAATACAACTTTTTTACCTGATATTTATATCTAAACTTTTTCGAAACGTGCCAACGATATAATATTTTCAAACGATTCGTAAACGAAAACGGGATACAATACAAAAAGCAAATAAGTAGTATCCCTCAATTATTATTATTCAACAAAGCTGGCGTGTTTGAATACCAAATTACTCGGTTCAGAAAGAGGAACGACAATGGCTTAGAAAATCTTTGTGATGAAAAAATACTTATAATAAACACACTTATTGCAGCGTGATTTTATGTATCGACGCAAATAAAATTATTTGTCATTTAAATATCTTGAAAATAAGATGTTATATATTAAAAGAGCAATTAAAGAGAACTACTGTTGCTCTACATCAATTTTACTCTCGAGTGAAATAAAAATAAACACATTTGCTCGTACAAGATTAATGGAAAACTAAAAGCATTAGAAATGAATGGGAAAAAAGCAGTGGCGTGCTGTGGACACGAGTGAGTGATGGGAGGATGCGGCAAGATGGGATAAAAAACATGGGAGAGGACCGATGGCAGATTTCCTGTGTAAAAAGGTAGTATTAGCACATACATGAGCAAACGCGTAAAACAGTTTTATTGGCTGTATTTCACGAGAGGCCGCGGTCAAAGACATAAGGAGAGAGACCCATTAAACAGATGAAAATCTGACTTTTTTTGCTTTCAGCAAGCTTCTTTTTTATTGCAGTTGTATGTTTTTTCTTCTAATGTACACTCACCAAGCTCGTCCAGGTAGCAATTCGGTTTCACGATCTTTGGTATGAGAATTTTAAGGTTAAAGACAGCTTAAAGAAGCAGTGGGTACCGGGTTGATTTCCTTTACAGTTTTTCCAGATCAAGGTAACAGTAACGTGTATAATTGTTGTCAAAATAAAATAAACGCTGCTGTGTAACTAAGTGAACCACGTGTTTCTTATATTCAGAAGCATCCTCAGACAAAATCAATAGTAAAATATTTTTAACGAGAAATTTTCCGTACCTTTTGATAGTTTGATGTTGGATATTACTGGTGACATATGAAGGAAAAAAGAAGAATCATCTCAATAGGTAAGATTATGAGTATTTATATTTTTAATATATTGCCATCGATAAATAAATAGTTAAAGTTCTATAAACATGACAAAATATCAAAAGTATAATATGTTTTAATTAAGGATTTCTACTGAGGGTGCTTGCTGGAATTTCAATATCAAACTTGGTTTGTCAACCCGGGTTTCGCCTTTCGGCATCTTCAGGCATTTCAAGTGCACGGATGTACTTGAACTGACAGGTGCACAGATGTACTTGAACTGACAGCGCACGGATGTACTTGAACTGACCCATTTCAAGTACATCCGTGTATTTGAAATGCCTGAAGATGCCGAAAGGTGAAACTCCGGTTGTTGGCGACAAAACTCATGGAAAAGTACAAAAATCAAAAATTCAAAAAAATTTAATGTTTATGTAGATCGCCGTTTATATTAAACGCCCATAACGAAAAAATAATAGATGAGACTAAAGTTATTATTTTCACCGCCATGAGAATTTTCGTTGATTGTACTGAAACAAGTCCAACATGCTTTCGAAATTTGAAGGCCCACGCAAATTTGTGATAACTCCACGAATCCAGTTTTTGTACCTTATATTCATAGATATATTTCTAAAACGATGATAGATTGTAATATAATTCATTTGTGCAAGAATAAAATTGTATTAATGATGTGTTTATACAGTGTTCGTGTACTTAATATTTCTGGCTTTGTGTTTTCTTTATTGGAGCGGACGCGCAAGGCGTTTTTTGAAAAATGAAATAAAACGAAGGAAAAACAAGAGAAAACAAAATTTCTACATAATAAAAAAAAAGTTGATTGTTATGTACTAAAATTTGTATTCAATCTCCATAATCTTTCAGGGATTTCAAACATACCTTTACAAAACACGTATTAATCAATTTATTTTATAATTATAGCAGAAATCACTTTAATAAATATATTAAATAAACACATAATCAAAAATAAAGGCCGATATCAATGTAGCAATCTCATGCTCATGCAATGGCATCACCATTGGCAAGCTGGCTCTACGCTTTAAGAGAATACACCATTCCTGTCCTGTCCTGTACCTGTCCATGATTCCTCGGATAATCGTTAAGAACATAATTTTTTACAGTCTAAAGAATGGAAAAAATCTAATAATCAACGGTCAAAGTATATTACAAAAAAAGACAGCTTTGAATATTTGCTTTTTTTCTTATGTGAAATTCGTTATAAGAGACGTCTAAGTTTGATTTGAACCGAATAATTTTTATTTTTATTTAAGTAATGGAAAAACTATTTAGACTTTAGGCAACAGATTTTTTCTCTTTAAAAGCTTATACTTTATGATAAATTGAAGCTGTATTCTAACAGAGAAACACAAAAAAGCTGTCATAGATACCTTTTGCATGATTGATTATGAAAATTTGCAAAAAGGGAACAGTAAATTTTCTTGGTGTGGTAACATTATAAATACAAAACTTTTAAACGCTGGTAAGCTCGCTATAAAAAGTTACGCTTGTGAAATGAACCGGCAACAAAAATTAATTATGCCTAAGTTAAAAGTAGTTGAACATTTTATTTACTTTTTTGCGTGCTATTTAATGATATAAACTGTGCGTCATTAGCTTTGAAATTAAGTTAATGATTTTCCATCTGATGGTAATTTATTTAATATGTGTTCTCAATCAAGTAGACCAGGAGCAAAATGGTTTAGAATAAAGATCCTTATTGATAAACAAGCCATACATAATATTGAGTATTGGGTCTTATTGAAAATAAAAATTTTAATTAGATGTTTTATTAATAGAGGGATCGTATAACGGAAACTTTGAAGTAGTGTTTCAATTGAATTTAAAATATAAATTTGAGTAGCGCTGAAAATGGTTCAAGTAGAATTGAAATCTTGACAGTCCCCCGGCTGAGTGAAAACGCTCTAAAATCTTCGAATCACGAGTTTAGAGCTGTATTTTTTTCTTATTATTATTAATATCTTCATGAAACATTCCTCTGATCAACTGATAATACTAGCGATGAGAAAAACAGTTTCAAATCTTCATAAAATAAGTGAAATTAGTAAATAAAATGTGTTTTTATTTTAAACCTATAGTCCTTACACCAAGAATTGTATCATTTTATGTACAATATTATCACACTGAAAATTTGTTTTGTTTTTACAACATTCTGTAAGATTAAATAATTTAAATTGTGCATTAAGAACAAAAGTATGTCTGTTGTTTAACCTCTTAAGTGACATTACGTACACTTGCTATTTAACAGGCTATGTAGCACTGAAATGTCATATTCGTATCATTCCATGCTGTAAATTATAACAAAGTCTGTATTTTATGTTGTAAATTAATCTCAGGAGAGAGAAACTTTAGATTAAAGCATTACAAGTGTTGACTTAATCTCGCGCTACAAGTAGCAGTTCGTTCAAATCAGAAGTCTCCAAACATTTTGGTACAATATTTGTGTATGACTTATCTATGAGGTTATATAATTAATAATAGCTTTATGTTTGTTAAATGGTTATCATTTTGGAGGTAATCATAGATTTCTTTAATAGTTTTATAATTTTTCTAAAAAATAAAGTAACACGATGAAATCAGTGTACCGGGTCGGATTCATGGCACTCGCGGGCCGTACTTTGAAGACACCTGAGTTAAAGTGAATAGTATTTCGTACTGATTCACTTTAGAGAGTTAATTGTGTGGTCAAAAATTGTTGGCCGTATATATATTATTCCCTACACACTGTTGTGGCGATTGCGCCGGGGGATATTTAGGACTTAAGAAATACTAAAATTGACACTTGAAGATTTAAATGCTTAGAGCGCTTTTACTAAGCACCTATGTATCTTTACTTAGTCTCTATGGTATATTCTATTTTTATAATTTAAAATTAAGAATTCGTGATGTCTATTAAGAAAAAAAATTATGATAATTAGAAGTTTTAGGAATTTTGTACCACAAGCATAATAATACGAAAAGAAAAATAGCAATGTATTTTAGTTCTACATAAATTATTTTATATATTTGTTGATAGCTATTTCGGCTTACGTAAGCCGAAATAGCTATCAAAAAATATAAAAAATAATTTATGTAGAACTAAAATACATTGCTATTTTTCTTTCCGTATTATAATGGAGTTCTACCAAGTAAATGCCTACTCAATCAATACACAAGCATAATGTTAGATGAAATTTATAATTTATGTTAAATATTTATAATTAATGTATATGTAATGATGAATATTGTATACCATATTGTATTTTAACGAATTGGTCTCTGATCTTCCACAATATTTTTAAAATTTGACTTTACAAATAACATTATCTAAAAATTCAATAAGAGAAGAAAATAATAGAATTTATCAAAAAATTAAAAAGCAATGTAAGAAATGAAAAATTCGGTTATAAAATTCCTTTATTTTTTCGTTTAATTAAATTTGAAAAATATACGAGTCTTTTTGTGAGTTGTGAAACTGCTCTTTTATTATAAGGTGTTAAATAAAATCGTGTTAAGTACAGCTACGTCAGGATTGTTAAAACTTTTAAAACCCACTAGCCGAGTTATTCAATTTTAAGAATGTCTGTGATTAATTTTTAATTTTGGGGCTGTCGTTGTATTCTTTAACTAAATTTGACATTTTTATATCTTTAAAATTTCTTTTTACTTTTACAACGTATAATTAATCTTTCCAGAGTAAAAGAAAAATATAATATAAAAAAACCTGTTAACCTTTCATTTATTGACACTCAAAGCTGACACTAACAGAATATATTGTCAGCAGTAGAATCTTAAAATAATGGAACGAGATTAGCATTTTGAATACTGATACATTTTCAATCCATATAACAACGAGCTCAGTTAGTGAGTGAGATATTATGTCAAGAGACTTCAATATTGCGTATTTTCTTGACTTTCTTCTTGATGTTACTAATAAGAAACCCAGCTGAAAATACTAAATTGTTAGTTCACACTTTTCATATAGTGTAATTTACTGTCTTATTATATGCCAAAAGGGGTCGGTCTTTCTTGGAGGAAAAGTTGGTTTCCTGCTAGTTTTTGGTATTTAAGTTATCCATCACTGACTAGAGGTCGTAAAATTCGATTCCTCGACAAGTCAAATTAATTTTCAAGCTCTTCTCTTTTTCTACTAGACTATGTTACGATAGTTATTTGGTTCAACGGGTGACCAAAAATCACGGTTAACATTCCTATTCAACACGAATCTCTGTTGACTTCAAATCACTAGTCGAATTATATGACCTTACATCATTCTCTCAAGCGGTTGGTAATGTATATGTTACAGTGAAACTGTATTCTCAGTGAAAATGTATCAAGTAATAGATTTGTATGAAAACTTGATTTCACTGGTCACGATATTGAAATTACTGGCCCAAGTCGATGATTTGCCGGCCTACAATTTTAGCTTGCTTCAATGAAACAAAATCAGCAAGAAGTCCCTTTAATAAAACGAGAACCAAAGAAAAACACACACAGACATTGGGCTGAAGATAGGGCGGTCAAATTTAATTCCAATGACAGCTTGGAGAAGAATATATTTTCACTGAGTATGCAGTTTCACTGTAACATAAACATCTTTAAATATTTTTTCCCCTGACTTGAGTTTCTATTCAGAATTCACTACATATTTGATTAAAATGAAACAACCAGCTATAAAGTGTGAAAATTTTGATCGTATAGAAAAAATTTCAATGCAGTTTTTCAACCAAAAAAAAAAACAATTATCGGGCTCGATGTAAAAGAATTGGATTGAAAAGCTTTCGTGATTTTATCAATTAATTTATTTGACTTGCTAAGCTCAGCCGCCCAGAAGTGGACCTGTGGAAACATTGCAAGATAAAGAAGTGGATTCCGGATTGTGGGAAGCGAGAGAGGCTGCCTGCTATTTGGTTAATTGGATCACGGCAGTGGCGCGATTTACGGATTTGCCAAATTCGCACATCTTAAACTTCGGCTAATTTTGCATATTTAACTAACTCGAGTCCAACATTTTTTAAATCACCAATGAAACGCAAATAGAATATGAAGCGTATTTTATTTTCATTTTTTCCAGTCAAGCAATTTTATAATAAAAAATCAGAAAAGCTTTTTTTGGCTAAAACAATTTTATTCAGTGTTTTTTTGAATAGAAATTACTTAATTATCTTATTTTACAAATTTAAATATTAATTCCTGAACATTTTTGCTGTCTTACAAAAAGTAAACGGAACGTTTAAATAAAAGTGACCATTAAAAAAATTCTACATTTACTGTGTTGCTTAAGTATAAAATGGCAACCATTACATAATATTATGGTATGTGGAAACTTAAGTATTTTTCTTTTTATAAATTATTAATAAAACATCGAAAGATAAAGCTCAATATTTTTAAACCGTTTTTTTTAACCATGTCCGCTCCCAACATGGAGCATATGGACTCTACTCTCATATGTTTTTCTACGAGAACTGCTTGTTACTCAGTTGCTCAACCTCTCTTTTTAGAAAAGAATAGGGATTGAAAGGATACGAAAACTAGGACTGGACTAGTGATTAGCTAATCGCTGTCACTATGCGTCGCTCTTTGGGATTGGAAAGGTGGGAAGGAATTTTTCAACAACACAAACACCCATGCTTTTGAACAGATTTATCGACTGAAAAAATCCACTCGTACCGGGAATCGAACCCGGATGGTCCAGCACGCAAGCCAACAACGTCGACACTGCGCCACGGACCGGACATGCGACCAATGCGACTCAAAAGAGCTTCCATGACGTTATTTATTTATAATATAGAAAGTCCACTAGTTAAGCATTCGATGTTATCATCACGGGAAGAATTAAGCACAATTGGGTAGTATTTTGGTAGTATCGACAATAATTGAAAATGCAGCGACAAATGTTGGCTGGAAATCACTGAATCACGCCCCGACGGTCAATGGCGTCGCGTCAGCCGTCGCGGTGACGTCACTCAAGTCGACGCTTGTCAGACTCGACGTCGATGTGTTTGCTTGCTTGTCGTACCAACTCTCCCGAACTGTTTTAATGGGATGATTGCTTCATTATACAATTGAAAAAATTCTTGCGTTATTTTTTAACAGCGTATGTTCTTTGCTTGAATGACAGCTTATAATATGTAATTAGGAATATTATAAGTAATCTGCAATAATACAGTTTACTAAAATTTTAGCAACACGATGACACCATTATCATTTTTTTAATATTTATAATATCAATATAATACAATACTCATATAATATTTGCACTTTTTTATGTATTATATGTAATATAATTCAATACACTGTGTTTAATGTGAAAGTTGTGGAGTTTTAAAGTATGTATCAAAATTTTTACTTAAACAAATTTTCTCTATGATTTATACGTATTTAGTTTAATGATTTAATAATGATAATTATCGTATTTTGTTTTTGAAGTCGCATTTTTTATTACATTTTCTCGACCAATAGTGAAACGATTTAACCATATGACAACAATATATATGTATGTACATCAAAGTAATGATAAAGGCAAATGAAAAGAAAGGCATTGCAATATTAACTAAAACACCATACTAAAAGTATATTTTTTCACAAAGAAACTTCGGCTAAAGTCTCAAATTTGATTATGAAAAACCGTGGACTAGAGGTAGAATATTAAGAGTAGCAAATTTAATTCAGTTGATAACATCAAACTATTGAAAAGTCCATAAAAACATTCCACGTATAATCAATTTTAAACGAAATGCAGAACTTTGATTTATACAAAAAAACAAACGTAAATATAGTAAAATTAAGAATTCAATCGATTCAAATTACTAAATATAGTAAACGAATTTTGAGCTGACATCTGTTAGAGGCGATATGGTTTGTATGGAAGAAAATTATCAACATTCTGATGCTTTAATTCATAGATGAGAAAATCACGAAGTATTCTTAAGAAATTCTTTTAAACTAACGTTGAAAGTAAATTTCCATCAAACATGTTGCCAACGTAAACGTCTTCATTAAATATAGAAGAGCAATAAGCCAATTCATCTCGGTGGCACAAAGCTAACAAATTACTAACTCTGTGTGCCAAGCTAACAATAATTATTATTGACGGTGCGCCATTTATGGTGTGATTGATTTTAATTAATGCTGGTAAGTTAATAGATGTCTGTTTAGGCTGATGTTACACAAATGATGGGGTGTTTAATGCGAAAATTGTGTTATTATAATACTGGATAAATAATTTAATCACCTAAACTATTTCGTAACAATCTTATTTGACGAAGTGTACTGCTTCCCGATGTGCTATAAGCATGGTTTTAAGCTCACCTTGAAGTTGAAAATAAACACGTATGTTTATTTTATAATTGAAAATGAAATCGTACAATAAACGCAAACACTACTATTACTCTAAGAAACATTTATGAAATTGATCCAGAATGTAGTATTTTAAATTTAATCCTGTTATTTGTAGTATATATTCCACAAGTAAACAGTGTGATTAGGACCAGTTTCACCTGGAAATTTATATTACGTACTAAGTGTTATATATCGTGATTTTAGATTCATAAAATTTCTTAAGTCAACTTTACTCAAAACAAAGCTTTTAATGCTTACAATTATCGACGCAATATTGACACTGCAAGAAATGTTATAAAAAACTTGTTATTCAAACTACGTTTTAGAATTGTGTTAACCTATGTATTTGGTTGAACATTAAGTATAAAGCGCTTCCCTAATTGGTTAAATAAATAAACCCTTTTATCCATCCACTATATTAATATATGATTAATAATTTACTTTATTTATTTAATGTAAAATGATAACAGCTAATTCTGTTCGGTGGTCTTCAAACTTTTTACATCTTCGGAAATCCACAGAAACATGATGAAAAAAAAAACATTAAATCATTAAACGTATTCAGCGACAATTTTTTAAAGTTTTAAAACATAATGTGCTTGTGGTAAGCTACTGTTAAATAATTAACAGTGAACAAATTACGTATATCTGATATCAGTCACTCAATTCAAGTCTTCATCGTTGTTTTAGTGCCAAACCAATGACTTCATAGAGTTTCAAATAACACAGTTTGAATACCACTGGTTTTGTCATTATGTATCACCACGAGATAAAAACATTCAAAGGCATTACAAAACGTATCTTTGGGTAATAGAAGAGCAATCCTTTTTTATATAACGATTGAAATCCTTAGAAAATAGACTAAATTTAGTGACATTCTGAACGTAGATAAAGTTTGATGAAATTGAGCTATCATAAACAATAATGCCAGTGGCTTTGTTTAGACAAGGGGTCAATAATTGAGGGTCTAAAGTACATACCCTCAGAGAAGGGTTAGTCTATTGACAATTCTGTCCAATCTATTGTATCTGAATAGGCAGAATAGGCTAGAACGAATCATCGTAAATATAAATATATGGATACGACCAAACGGTAAATTAAAATAACTTAAGAATAATTTACATAATACTTACATGCAAAACTATACCACCTGGTTACAATACCCTAATTAAATTCTTATTTTACCTTCCTCGAATCATAAGATAAGAAAAGGACGTAGCACGTCAAAGTTAGTGACATTCTTCCAGATTTGTCGCACACAATTAACGATGTAAATTTTATGACGACATGGTTTTCCATTTAAGTGTTTGTGTGTCAGACAGTTTCGAATATTTGGCTATTTTTAGTTAAGATATTTACATGAAATAATACATAGGATTTCAAAATTTGATTGATACCATAGTTTTTGACATACTTTAACAATATATTTATCATAATTTAATTACTTAAGTATATATGTTGTAAATATTTCCAGTATTTTATTTAACATGTCTGCTACCAATTTTTAGCATTTAAACTTCGAATGGAACATTTAAAAAATCTAGATATGGTTAAATGTCAGTCACTTATAGCAGTTAGTTACTTATAGTCGGAGATGGATTTATGAAAGAATTAAAAGTTTTTCTTATCATTAAAAATAAAAAAGCTTGTCCTCTTTCTACACTCCATTTTTATGGTTATAAATATAAGGTGGATGGTAAGAGATGGAAAACATCACAGGCATGCATTCATTCATTCATTCAAAAATCAATATATGAAGGTTGTCATTCTGGTAATAAACCCTTTGTCAATGCAACCGTATTGGATGAAAACTATATAAAATTGGCTAATTAAAACAAGTAATTATTTCATTCAACTCTTCTTAAATTAAATGTTGCATATACAAATTTCAGCTAAAGATAAATGTTTTACATTGTAGAATTTATAATCAGACATTATAGACATGCTGAAATAATTTGGAAATAATTGAATACGAATTGAAACTATATCGACTAAAATTGTGTGTAGAATGAATACATTTAAAGTCGAATTATTCAACACATATTGAATAAAGTAACAATCTCGAGATAGGTGATGTCTTAGTTTCATAACATTGAGGTGAGTTCGTTTGCATATAAGTTGTTTATTTTAAACCTCTTGAAGCTGTTTGCACCAAGGATCTTTGTAATTGTTGGCACCCTCGTGTGCGCTGTTGAAACTTGAGACCGACAAACAAAAGCCATCATATTAATTGGAATGCTGTTATCACAAAACAAGTTATATTTGTTATTGAATTTAACAATCATAATAAAATTTTCATTTTTTGCTAGAAATGGGTTTTAATTGATTTCGTTTCAGACTTATTTGCCACGAAATAAACACAGCAAAAAATTAACTGTTATTTTGATGTCTTTTTTGTCGCAGTGGATTAGCATTAAAAAGTATTATGAAAGCCTACGTACATATATAGAACTTTTATTTATGAATTATGTTCGCATTACATCCAAAAGTTCCATTTAATAATTCACATCCTTTATAAAACAATTAGTTATAGAGCGTAAAATGCTGTTAATAAATTTATATAATATACATTTACTTAAACAAATTACAAAATGAATAGATTTTTGCTACTATAAGCTGCGTCTTTGAAGTGAATTATGGAATCCAACAAATATTCATACACATTGTGTACAGAGCCTTGAGAAAAGATGTTTAAATCCGATATTGGGCGGTGCGCTGGTTTTGGTTTGTTAAGCATTCGGAATAAGATAAAAAAGCTTTTACTTTAAAATCTGGTCATAGAGAGACGGCAGAACTTTATGATATATGTGTAGTTGTTATACAGATAATATATATATAGGTATAGCCTCAACTGTGCTTGACTCTTCTAATTAATGGATTACGTTGAATACCGTGTAAACTCCACGGAACTGAAAGATTCTAGATAATCTACCAATGCTACCATACTGGCCACATACGTCAAAAATACGTAACAGATGTGATTAAGTAGAAAGAAGATGATTGTTGTTTAATTATAAGTATGTACTATGAATCAATGAGATTTGAAAACATGTATTTTAATTTACTTATAAAACATAACGTTACAACCAAACCGATGTTATATTATACAAAAAAATGTAAGAACGAATAAAAAAAATACGCAATCTAAAAACGAAACCGTGAAAAGGTGGAATGACGAAGTACAGAACTAAGTTGCGGTGTGGTGTAGCTGGAAGTTTTCGTTAGGTTGCCATGTTAGATCCACTTAATCTGGATAGAAAAAGCTCCTTTTAAAACAGATGCGGTCCGTAGAGATATCACGTTACTTTTACACTCTTTATTATATGAAATAATTTTTTTGTAATATATAGTACTATCAATATACATAATTAAAATATTCCATTTTAAAATTTATTAATAATACTGTTTTTAGGACTAAAAATCTTTTAATGACGTAATTGCGTTGATGTAGAACATTCAAAAAATTTGTGCATTTTAATGCATGACGTGTAGCAGAAATAAGCGTAAGCCAAGCAAGTAAATGGTTTCCAGTTCAAGCCCATAAATTATCAAGTTGTGACGTATTGAAGTTTAAATTTGAGATGTTGGTTTTGGGCGTTTGTGATGTGTTATCTCACTGAGTTTATCTGACATAAATTAATATATTTACTCCATTGGCAATAATAAGCTGTATTGCTGGATACATTTGTTTAAATACAGTCAGATAAAAGCTAACAGAAAAAACACTGAATTACAGAATGTGAGGATTTATCGGTCGACAAATTTATTGTTTTTAATATCTGGTGAATCAATTACTTACCTGTCATTAAATGAAAATAAATGAAACAATAACATATTGTATTTGAAACAATATATGAGAACTAACTAATGTGGTAAAAGTATTAAAACAGAACAACTTATTGACATAGAGAGAAACGTTAAAGCAGAAAAAGGTACTTTAAAATATCGTTTATAAAAGGCAGCAAAACAACAAAGGGAAATTAATGGATAAATAAAACAACAAGAGGATTAACAGTAAATAATTTAAAAATCCATGTTTGTTATTTCACGACTTGTGTATTTAAATAATGTGACACAGCGCGTGAATAACAAAGTAATATATTTTTAATTTAACATTGAAAATCAATTTCCACATGGGAATCGCTGGATCCATCGAAATATTAGAAAAGTTATTTATGATTTAAGTTGGTGACATATTTCTGTGATAAGTTTTTGAGTATTGTCAAATGTCTTCTTTTCAATCCAGCAATGGTTTTGGCATAGTCATTTATAGCCATAGATGAAAAATTTGTTTTCTCATACTCTTCTGGAAGAAAGTTTATAGACTTTTCCGTTGAAATGCGCTGATATTTTTCTACTAAAAACTAACCTTATTTTTTTGTAGTTAGTAAGTAACAATAATAATTACTTAACAATCTCTATGAAAATATGACCCGTCTTACTCAATCATAATAAATTTTAACTATAATATTTGTGATCTTTTATATGACATCTGACGTTAAAATATTTGAATTTAATAAAAAATCTTAAAATTAGTAGTTAACAAAAAGATACAATCAACCGTAAGAAAACACTGTTTAAAGTTCATTCTAAAAAAAAATGTTGGGACTGAAAGTATGTTAAAATTAGTACAAATATATACCACGAACGAGATTGACAATATCCTAAATCCTTTTCCCAACTACATTTATGCCAAAGTAAATACAAACAAAACAATGTTTGTGTGTTGGTATTTCGTTATCTATTAAATCCTCGACTTCAAATGCAGAATGTTTGTTTTCAATATGGGATTTATGTTTGACGTAATAATATTATTGTAAGCATTGTGATTTATTAAAATAACTGAATCTATTTTATTTTCAATGATTATAAACAAGCGAGAAAAAATTATACTAAACAACATGCCATCATTCTACACGTAGTGTGTGCTTTAAGATTTGTTGAAAAGGCTCAACTTCAAAGGCTTCAACTTTGATTACTTCTTGACGACGAAAAGATGTTAAAAAAATCACCTTTTTTTTACTAGTACTAATTGTAAAAATAACACACTATTTGACTACGTTCCAGATGAAGTTGCATTAACTGTTAAAGCTATAAACAATTAGTAAGGCTTAAAATAACTATTAATTCAGTAAATCAAAAATCTGTGTTATTATAGTTATGGCGTGATGCAGAAATATTTATTATCGATTTTACAAAATAGTACAGGAACTAGAAGTTATTTACCTTATTCCAACTGAGTTCTATCAATTATTTAAAAAGTAATTCAATCAATGTACTTATTTGATAATTGTCAAGATATTTGTATACACTCAAGTTTAAGTTTGTGCACTTTAGTTACTCAAGGTCAAATTGAAGAGAAATTACATAACTTCTAATTAATGTTTACCGACATTTGATTTTGGCTCTGCTGGAACTTAAAGCTGAACTCTCTGTCGATATGTGAATGTAGGCGAATTTGTCATCCATGATATATATTTATTAAATCGATTTATTGTGACATAATGTGATGTCATTAGTAGTGTCATCATCTCACAATGTAATGTGCGACATGTAAAAATGCTTGAAAATGCTCGTATATGTTAACGTGGAGAAGATAGTATGGCTCGGTGCCACAATTTTAATGCTTGAATGTTCAGAAAGCAACGAACTACAAAGCAGATAATCTGCCCATAATCTGGCAATGTACAAAATACAATGTTGAGTATTAAATGTTTAGCTAAATTATGTGCGCGATATACATTCGCACGAGACACTTAATCGTAATAAACAAAATTCATGCACCACTGACTCCTGTATTATGATTTCAATGTCTCTAAGAAAATTTTATTTCAGGTATAATAAACAAAACAATTAAGTAATGCGATAAATCAGTAAAAAGCTTTGACAAATAAAGTTGTTTTTAATTTATTTAAATGTGTAATGCAAGTCTATTGGACAAACATATTGGACTCATGGACTGCGGCTTAACAGTTAGAGTTTCAATTATAAATACAAAGATTATGGGGTTCAGTTAAAGCAAACTCAATATCAGATAAAGAAAAAATGTTTTTACTTACAATCATCTGTTTTTTAAGCCAAGACTACTGAATTAAGGCCTTCCTGGCCGTCACTTAAAATTAGGTAATTGATTTGCTTTATGCACGATATTGTTGACACTTTAGAAAAAAATTACATCGCTCTCGACTTAACAAAAAGTGTGTTTAAAAGGAAAGTCATAAAGAAGCGATTTGTAAAAATTGTTTTCTTTTATGAAATAATTTACTATGTTCCTGTCTACAAAATTCCAATTAATGGTGAATCAATCAATCAATTAAAAAGAATTTTTCTTATTGATATTTCTATGTATACTTCAGATCAATATAGCAACTTTCTAGAGTGACACTAAACACTGTGTCAATTATAAAATGTGCCCCACTATCTCTGTATTTATTTTATATACGTAATACCTGCAAGTTTAGAATTACATTAGAATACGAGGAAGGGGAGGAGCAAGAGCAAGAGCAAATGATGCAGGCAAAAAGCGGCGAATTTCGGTCGCGTTCATTTACGTCCATTGAGCGCATGCAAATTTGTTGGGAACTGTTCGCCTGGCTTCTAGTTCGGTATTCCATGCCCGCTTAGTAGAACAGCAACCAACTTTACACAGTTCTACTAAACTACGGTCACAATAGTAAACGGAAACAGTCAACTGTGATGTAGCAGCTGATATTGAACCATAGATTCGTCAGTCGGTTTTTATCAACAAACAAGATTTTGCTATTATAGATGGTGCAATTTAAACTCCCATATTTTTTAAATCCTGTTCCTCTCTCAATGGATGTATTTAAATATTTTTCTTCGATGAGACTTGCTTGTTACGTTGTCGCTAAAGCTCTCTTTAGTAAGATGACAGTAGCTAAGGAAAGGATAAAGCTAAGACAGGACAAGTGGTAATCTAGTCGTTCTTATAGGATCGGTTAAGTGGGAAAAAAATTGTAGGCTATGACTTCGAACGGAATCGATAAATTGATGAAAAAACTCTGTTCGTACTGGAAATCGAACCCGTGAGGTCCATCACGGAAGCCAACGATGTTGACCACTATCCCTCGGACCCGACATAAAAATATATAATATATATAAAATACAAAATGGCACGGACTCATAATTTTTCTCAAGTGAAAAACTGTTACGTTTAGCCAGTGGCGGCTGGTGACAGAGTATTAGGGAGAACAAAAAAAGATTTAACTATTTTTGCAAGTGTTTTTCCTATTCATTGGATTTTAAAACACTTCTATAACATGGACTTTCAATTCAGATGTTCGCAATACCAACGGAGTGCCAATCTAATGAATTTTTGGCTGTCCGTAATACGGAAAAATAGTTGAATCTTTTTTTTTACTCCCTAATACTCAGTCGCCAGCCGCCACTGCGTTAAACTAACCATTTTTTAAATGAGTATCGTTGAAAATGAAAATTTACACCCAAAATATTAAATAAATGTTTTACCCTAAACTGCATTGTTAATTATTCATCACTGCATTGGGTCTAATGGCTCATGCAGCCGGCGTATCGCAATTATATTGATTACGGAACCCTTTTATGAGATGCACCATAAAACGAAAGACATGAAATATGTGTCACAAAAATATTTTTATATGTAGAAGAGGTCAAACCACTCCATGAAGAATGCATAACATAAAAAGTTCATACTTTATTGGAAGAAAATACGACTGTTTTTCAATCTATGAAATCCTTAACATTCTACCGAGGATTTTTTAAATTTCAGAAGCCCAGCACCTTTTTTTATGTAAACGTACGGTCATTTTTGCGGCATAAATGCACACGGTATCCAACCTCAATCTATATGAACGAACATCTTATCTAATGCCATAAATAAAATTATATCGTTCTCGTATCTAGGTATAATTGTAACATTTGAAATATGAAATGAATATTTATTTCTAAACATAATCGCGACCTCCTATTTGAGAAACGCTGCTTACAGTTTCCGTTTTGTAGACATGGTGCTCTTATGGTCAAGCCAACCATGTTGATTTAACGTCCGCTATAAACTCACACATGTAAAGGAACGTGGCGCAGTTGATCAAGAATCGGTCCTTCATTATCCTAACTTCAATAGATTGACAAAGATCAGTGTTACAATATCTCTTAATAATAATATAAAATATTTAAATAAACCTAAGGATAATTTATATTTGATGTGAAAGTATCAGCCAACGACTTTTTATTTAATTTTAATAAAAAAGCAAAGTATAAATAAAGTAATTATATTGTGTATTTAACCAAAGTTATCCTTAATGATCCCTTATAAGTAACATTTGTCGAAAGTGGTGAAATTGAACAAAAACTTATTTAAGAAGCCGCCAAATATTAATAAATAATGTCAAGTAAGTAGTGTGTCTGGAAACAATTTTTTTTAATGATTTAAATTGCTCAACCGACCCTCTTTACTGTATGGAATAGCAAGGGTTAATAAAGATTGCATAATTTATACAATTCTTAAGTTTGTATGGAAAGAGAATACAAATTGTATCGACGTGAACGTAGTGAGTGAATTCAAAAACTTTGGCCATGTAGCGATTTAAGGCTTCAATTGGTGCGACGGCGACGCTTGTCGACGCAACTTAAAGCTCACATTCACGTGTTACTTGTTGTGTAATAGCCACGGGGTCTCAGCTATTCGAACAATGTATGGTTTAGATTTGAAAAGTTTTTATTAACGCCGTTGCGGGAGATTTCTTTGGCTATTGAAATTTTCGCTTTCATGAAGTAAACCATTTAAAACAATTTCTGTACAAAGCAAACCAAATATCGCCATAAAATTTTCATGATTATTTTCTTTAAAAATAAGCTTGCTGATATTTTTTCTTTAAGCATAAGTACTATATCCACCTTTATTCATTGATGGTTAAGCTAACCACAAGAGAAGTGATTTTTGACATTTGTTTGAATAGACGTTTTTGAGAAGTATATTTTATGAAAGAAATAAATAGTAGCAACAAATTTATTGTTTAAATGTTATCAGTATGTTGTACATGCTTACAATAATAATTTTAGAGCATTTTTACGTAAATAAGGTGATATAAATTAATTTTTTTGATATTTTTTCTTCATTTGAAACCAAAACGACATTCTAGTTTTTTAACTATTTAATTATAATATATTTTCGTAATTGTGTATTGGAAACCTAAAACATAATAAATATACCGCTGTGTTATTAATTATTTAATATAATGATTATTAACAACACTTTTCCAATATTTTCATTTTCATTTGCTCTAGGAGAGGAGATAATTAAACTAAATCGATTATTTAATTTTGCTGAATAAAATGTCGGAAAGATTCCCCGAGGGGTGACCAGTAGGAGATAATCGCCAAGGGTTCAATATCTGTGTCCATTTAATCCCATTAGCCGTCCGTTAGCCATTAGGACAGCGCAGCGCGGACGATGTGCACTGGCTTTGGGGACACCCTGTAACCACTACCGGATCTTCCGGTGAATGTTTCAATCCGCCATTATTAATGTGTGCACAGATTAGTCGAAATTATTTAACGCTCTCTCGCGTGAAATACAATTATTAAAAAAAAAACACTTTCCTAATACTGCACATTTTATTTTTTGAATGCCAATTGATCGAGGATTAGCTCAATCAATTTATAGAGCTTAAAAAATAAACACGTAAGATTTAGTGAAGACACATTTTAAGCAATTTTATCAGATAAGAATGAAATATTACTTGTGTTGAAATTTTATTTAACCGCCAAATTTCGAAATAAATTTATTTACAGAGACATGGTAGTAATAGATATTTTTATCGTGACCCAAAAATGGCGTAAACCAGCGTTTTAAAGCCGAATCGAAAAAACACTCGTCCACCGATCGGACGTGCCGAAGAATGCCCGCTTAAAATATGTGAAACATTTTTACCCCAACAGTTTGAAGGTATGAACAGAAAACGGAAAAGGGTAAATTGGATGTCAAGATCGATATCAGGGCACACAAAAAGAGACAGTTTTGACATTTCGGTGAAACATTTTACACTAATGCGTTTTGGAAAATTTTACACATCGCGAGGAACTTTATACCCATCGTTAATGAGGGTCATCATTTATTCGATTTACCAAATCATTGAAAAGCTCACCAAAGAAGTTTTTACTAATGATTTAAATATAATTAAACACTATTTAATAAATTAAAAGCAGAGTCATATGTTACTGTAACTTAATGTTTTGTGTAATGAAAAATAGACATTTTATAAAATGTTATTAAGTTGAGATCGTAATCGTGGCTTTCACAAAAATCAAAATCTACCATAATTCCATTTGAATATAATTTACTTGTATGGTATTAACTGTTAATTTAATATGGAAAGGTTTGTAAAGACAAAATATTTCTTATACATATTTATTCAATATCAAATACTAATTGTGACTGAAACAAGGCTTGAAAGATGCTACAATTGTGATATCAGTACATACAATTCGTTTTTATTTATTATATGTTATATGAAAATACACGTCTTATTGTTCATTATATCATAGAAATTCTCTTTGATGATCAATAACTGTGATTGATATCAAAATTATGAAAAAAAAATATCGTGTGTTACGAATTAATAAAAAATTAGATAAAAAGCATCGCGAGGAAGTCAGTTTATATCAGTAATTTTGCAAACAAATATTTTAGAAAAACCGCAGTGTTTGAAATACAAATATAAAAATTCTCTCACACAAATGTCTGGAATTGAAATTAAACGGACGTGGTCATCAATTGGGAGATTTATTATTGATATAGATAATTTCCGTAAACCGGTCGCCGTAGCTTGTTGGTAGCTTGTTGGTAGTTTGTCACCGTAGCTTGTTCAAGCTTTATTTTGCGGTCAAGCACAATGTGATATGGATAAATGTAATGAATTTATCTCTAATCACAGACCCAATCAGATTCACAGCTATCTCACTTCTAATCATACATAGATGCCTAACTTTTCTGAATAAAAATAATTGATGAATGATTTATAATACATACATGGTAAAATATATTTAATCAAAAAACTTTAAAAAAATCAAAGCTCTGGTTTTCGTAATTAATTTACGGTGCTGATATATTAAAAATGCAAATTATTTTCTATTAAACAGCAAGTTATCTCACACATGTGTGTTCATATTCTACCCCTGCTTTGAAAGTTATCTTTTACGACGGCTCAAAGAGTTAAGAAAATTTTATGTTATTTGCATTACGTGAAGTAACGTTGAATTTCACTTGGGTGAATTAAATATTACATTATAAATCCTTCACTGAGACAATGTTATCTTTAATACGGAAAGAAAAATAACAATGTATTTTAGTTCTACATAAATTATTTTATATATTTGTTGATAGCTATTTCGGCTTACGCCTTCGTCAGAACTATAGTTCTATAGTTCTGACGAAGGCGTAAGCCGAAATAGCTATCAACAAATATATAAAATAATTTATGTAGAACTAAAATACATTGTTATTTTTCTTTCCGTATTATAATGGAGTTCTACCAAGTAAATGCCTACTCAATCAATAATGTTATCTTTACTTAAAAAAATTATCTATATATATTATACAGTGGAACCCCGATCTTACGTTCCCGCATTAACCGTATTCCCGCATTGTCCGTTCATTTTCTATAGTCCCGGCCAAACACCCATAAGAACAATGTTAAAAAATCCCGCATTATCCGTTCCCCGATTTTACGATTTCCTCGATTTAACGTCGAAATTTTATGGTCTCGTCATAAATATTACCTCGATTTACCGTTTTTTTGATTTTTTCTAAGAAAACCGTTCGGCTCAATCCCATCGGTTCGCAGAAAAGAACCGAAACAGCAACTGTGCTATTGTTAAAGTTGTATGGTCATAATGTTTCCGGTGATATATCACTTACTGAGAACTGCAAGTGTACAATTTTTTACGTTTTATGATCATAATGTTTTTAGTGATGTCTCAACACGGTGTCCTGTGTACATACAGACTCCAGTCACTTAACTGCTTCCCAATTAACATGCCCCCCACGAAGAAAGTTAGAACTCTCGCTGAGAAACTGAGAATAATTCAAGAGGTCGAAAAAAATCCAGGAGAAAAACGAGTTGACATATCAAAACGCCTGGAACTGACACCATCAGCTCTAAGCACGATTTTAGCTTACAAGAGTGACATTCGCAAAACGATTGAAAAGTGTCAATTGAAAATCAATTTTTCGGGAAGAACTGATGGAAATCGAAGAGGAATCAAATGATTCATTTGGTGATGACGTGCGTCTTGCAGCTCAGGAGGAGCTCGACTTTAACGTATGTGCAGTGTGACAGCGAGCTAGTCACATGTGGCGTCGAAACAATCGAGTTATTAAGTGATGCTACTAATGACAGCATCGTTGAAAAAGATGACCAATAATGCAATCATGAACCTGTCATTTCATTTGAAGAAGCGTTATAAGCCTTCGAAAAAATAAAAACGTTTTTCTACTCTAAAGACATAGATGAATCTGCAGTCAGGAAATTATGCGAATTAGAAGGATCATTTTTAAAATTGAAGTGTAAAACTGCAAAGAAGCAACTAATTATAAAGGACTTTTTTAAAAAATGTATGTATAAGGTAAAATAAATAAGTTTTTTAAATGTTTTACTTTTTTTATTTCATATTTTAAACTTTCCCGCATTGACCGTTTCCCGCATTTATCGAATTTTTTCACGGTCCCTTGAAAAACGTAGAATCGAGGTTTCACTGTATTCAGTTAGTAATGACGTAATAGAATGCTAGTTGTCTATGAAAATCATCACATTGCCGAAACTACAAAATATCCGTGGTATTCTTAATTTCGTAATAATATTGAAAGATTCATCTCTTTTTATCGATTGTAAATCAACATATATAGAACTGAGTTTTGGCCACACACAATTTTTTTCATTTTTTATATGTTGCTCGTCAAAATGTGTATTAGTAAGTGTTAGCTAATATATTACAAAATTTTCTGGAGGTACAATAATTGGCTGGTTAAAGTTTTTTGGAATTATTGAACTTTAAGGTGACAATAAAATCTTTTGATTTGTTTAAATTACTCCAACAAACATGTATGGCAACATTTTCTTAAAATATTTTTGAAACCCTCTGTATGTTCGGGTTTGTCAAAATTTCAATAAATCAACCAGAGTTCAATAAATTCGCATAAGTAATTCCATAAAGCTGACTGATTTTGACTTTGGTTTCTAGCACAAATGTTTTATTTTTTTGCATACCTAATAAATATTACTCTTTTTCTATATTGATAAAAATATGAATATAACATCTATTTGTATAAAAACAAGCTCTACATTATAATCAGTCGACTGTAAAGTAAAGATTATTTGATAAATAAACTTTATACGAATATATCAACGAGAGTCAATAAATAATATTATATTATCATACGAAAACAATATTCGATACCTTTTCCATCGAACAAATACAAAATATTGAAAAGAGGAAAATGTCTAGTTTGTGAAACGCCACACTATAAATTTAATACAATACGTTTATCCAAGTAAAATATTTGATGCGTAAAGTACACGGTTTTAAAATATTGAATAATTTATTGACAGAGGCATACAATATAACGATACAAAGTGCCAATGATATTCGTATTTAATCACAACTAAATTAAATTTCTATTAAAATTTTGATACCTATCTGACTAATAAATTATTTGGAAGCATATTATAATATTGTAATTAATAAAATAAGCACAGTTTTTATTAGACGTGGAGACATTTTATCTGAAGCTAACTCATACAAAAATTATGGTAATTATACAACTTGTTCTATCTGCATAATAGACAAATACATATTTGTCTATTATGCAGATAGAACAAGCCGTGCACTCAAATCCTCAAATCCTCAAATCCTCATAGCCTCTATAATCATTAGTAAAAATTCATCTGAACAATTCAAAATATCTAAGTTAGATTCATGAAAAGGTTTATAATGAAATGTTACTACATTTTTTTTCGCTTTTAATCTTTTTGCATTCGATTTAGTTTTTGTTGATTTTAATCAATTCTCTTTATTATATTTAAAAATATCTGTTACACTGGGAGTTGGTTATAGTAATTTTATAGAAAACTGGTAAGTGCATCAGTATTGTTTCGTGACTAGAAATAGAATTGATATCGCAAAAATATCTTTCATAAGCTGTTTTTGATATCAGTATATCACAGGAAATGTTTTAAAACGGCATTTTAATATATTCAGTTCTGAAAACGTAACATGAACAGACGAGGGAAAAATTTCACAACTAGTCTTAAGAAATGAGAATGCAACATTTTTCCCTTTTGAAAGTCGTAAAAGTTTTTTTGATTTTATTGCTAGAAATGTTGGAAAATGTTAGTTTAACTTGGGTTTAACAACTAATGTCGTTGAACAGCGGGGAATTTGTAATAATCATAAAAAGTTTAGAGTAGTAATCGATCTGATATGTGATGTCATACCTTTTAATATTAGATAATTTGAATTTAGTTTCAAAATTTACTACAACCTATTTTTTTTTGTAAAAGTTTGAAATTAGGTTTCTATTTCAATGCATAAATTACAACTGCATATAACATATTTTCCTAAGCCTATACTTTAGAATTAAAATTGTGTGTAGACTTTCCTGGCTTATATATTTCGTAAGTGGGTACAGTCTGAGCTTCCATATCAATTTCCCTCATATTTTAGGAATGGTCTACTGAATAAATACATATTTTGATATATGTGAACTTTAGGTGAGAATCCCACCCTGTACGAACGAAGTCTCAATAAATAAAAGTGCCCAGTTCTTATCAGATATTGTTCGTAATTTATTATAATTTTACATTCGTTCAGACTATGGAAGATCGGTTTTATGATACGCTACATTTTTGATTATTTAGGCAATAAAAGTGGTATATTTGAACATTTAATTTAGGTTTATAGTGCTAAAATATTGTTATGATGAATTTATTTAAACTTACGACTTGAGTTGTATGAAGCGAATTTTAAATTGCATATATAATAACAAAAATGCTTTGACCGTTGATGATATTCTTGAAAACTGAAAAAAACCAGGATCCACCAAGTTGTTAGAAAAGGCTAGCAGGATTCAGGCTCGCCTGAGGCACTCACTGCATATATCCAAGCCAGGTTATTAGCCCTTTCTAATTTTGTAATGAATACAAAAATAAAAAAATCCTTCTTTTTAAAATATAAATCTTTATGTCGAAGTGTGAAATGAAAGATAAATATCCATTATAACATTATGGCGCTATTTTTGAAACAAGAATAATTGAAGCAGTTCCAGATTTTTTCACGTCAGCATTAAAGTTTATATCATTAATAGTAACTGCCGAATTGATTTCGTAATTGTAGGAAGTCATTATGGAATATCGAGATGATTAAATTTGATGCCACAAGTTTGTTGGGGGTAAAATTTTGGGTACGATTACAAACTTCGTACAATTCAATGCCGAATCAATGCGGTCTCTCAAGTCTTCGTCTGTTTCCTGTTTTCTTATCCAATATACTCTCAGTGTAAGCTTTAATTTTGATTCAAACAAAGGAAACATCAAAGGCAATTTGGTTTCTTGTGTTAATCTAAAACAGAATCATATACACTTATACAGGATTCTATAGAAAACTATAATGCGAATCTCTACGTTAAATTTTTGTCATATTGACAAGATAATTAAATCAGAAATAATATAGAGGAAGAATGAAGAACTATTTTTGCTGAAACTGTTTAAGAAAATTGTTATTGAATTTAGTATATTTCATCGAATAATAATTTCATTAATCTTTTATTTGTTATAATGTTACATAATATCATTAACAGTCATTTCTTCTAAAACTTCTTTCACGAGTGTGAGTTAAGAGTTAAAGTATGGTTATGCGGGTTTTTTTCTGCGTTTTTCTTCAGGAAACTTGCAATAAATTTCATATGGCGATACAAATTACTGAGATGTATATAAAAAGAGTCAATATAATGCTTTGATGTAAAACTAATAAAAATCATAATGAATTAACGTAGATATAAAAAATGGTATATAAATATAATATTGGTTAGCCACTGCTTTACCACTTTGACATATTTATCTAAAAAGCAAACGAAATCATATTTAAAAAAAATGTGACTTGAATGAAAGATATTTTAGCGAGTGTGCATTATTAAAAATTTTAATGATTGAATTATATACCTTCGAAAAACTGTTAAGAATAATTTGTTTGATGTAGCCGTCAAGCTGCAATTGACAACAATCTAGATATGCAGCATATGTGAGCGGAGTTCATTATGCACGAGAGCAAGTGAAATTTCACTCACAGAGTTTCCGCCCAATGAATATGTAATGTTTCCAAAAAGCAACGTAGAAAGCTTTATCGTATTCGTTTGCACTTTTCGCAAAGTTACTGTGATACGTAAATACACTGAAACCGAAATGATGTAAATACAACTACACAAGTTACAACTTAAACCTCGTAGATGCAGCATTTAATGTTTCTCTTTGAAGTTAAATTCTTGAGAATCATTCAATTCGTTAGGGAGATAATGAGTTTAGCCATTAATGTTGGGTTTAAATAAGTGCTTTTTTAAAACATTTACATACATGAATATTTTTTTATGCTAACGATGAAGTTGGATTAATGGTCTTCCCACCATTTTGCTGTACTTATTAATAATTAAGGTATAGATGTACTTTATTGGTATAATTTATAACGAATAATTACAGATCTTAAAGCACGTAAAAAAGCGTTTTAATTTAAAAAATGTACGTATATATATATAATATATGCATATATTTGTTAATTTTTTCTCTAGTAAAGTGACAAATTACTAACTAACCCAATTTCTTTTTTAAAACACCGCTGTAAATTGTAATATCAATTCCTTGGTATAGCTTCAATTATCATTTATCTGTATATGAGTAAAAGCTTTTTTGTCTTTTAACAATTAAATTAAAAGCAATTAATAAAGTTGCTGTAACCCTCACCCTTCAGTATAAGAACATATTACAATAAACGTTTTCGTATCTTTCGATCATTTGAAGTGTTGGCAGTTTTCCATAGCAAAATTTCCTTTATTGTGTATTGCTTAAACGCATTTAAATGCGGTGTAGGCTTTCATAGGCATCTCGTTACAAGCACAGCAGGTGGTAGTTTTCCATTTGAGCCTACCCTAGGTATAGAAATTAGCAACGGGGTGTCTTCCAGCAGCCGTAGAGTCTCAACTGCGAATATTATTTCAATGGACTTTTCCTCCGAAAAGTTTTCCGAAGAAATATTACTTCCCACGATATTATTCTTGTAATTTATCGCACTTTCATTGTAAATATGCTTACGATTTCAAATGAATACTAAAGTAATATTTGATGAATCTTCCCACAAGAAGATTGTGATGAAAAATAATTTTATGTTTTTTTTGACAATGGAAAATATTTTGATAGTATTTTTCCCAGAAGATTTTATAAAATCAAATTTTCGTCAATTAAACATAAGAAACGAACTTTTTGGAAATATTATAATCATACCGAGTTGACTCGCTGCAAACGGTTGAATCTGAAGATGTTTTTTAGTCTGAAACACTACATTATTGGTATTAAAGCAGATTGCTTCTATGCATTTTGGATTTGAAATCACTTGAGACAAAGTCACGAAGACACGCCCCATGAAAAACGCATCTCAAACCAAATCTAGTTCTAAAATATAAAATTATTTGAAAAAAACGGCTTTAACACCTTTTACCCATGGAGGTGTCAACTGTCACTTATTGATAGAAAATTATAATTTAAATAAATAATATACAGTATATAGTACTTCTTCCATTATACTGATTTATATTAGTACCCGTTTATCTTTATTAGTAATAATTGAAATTAGTACTATAAAATGTGTTATACGTACCTTTTACCTAACCAAGAATTGAGCCTCCTTACCGCTTACATAAACAAACCACCAGTGAACATGTAATATAAATATGTGAGAAAGATATATGATGATAACACGGTTGAAAGCCTGAATACTAGAGAACAACTTATTGCTATTTGCATTTATTTTGCTGCGTACAAAATAAGTGTAAAATTGTGTCTTATGCTAACATTAGCTTAATATCACTTTTAAGGTGTTCACTGTCAATACTTGGTGGAAAGGCATTATAATAAAAATAAATGGTCGTAAAACCCTAAGATTAGCTAGATGCGGTTAATTTTTTTACTTAATCTAAATATAATATCACTTTTATTACAACATTGCCACGAAATGTTCTCTCCAAAGTTACTAATAATAAATATTAATTACAGCACGAGAGATATACGTCCTAAGTCGCAAATAAATATCTTATATTGGAGGGGGCCAGCAGAATGTTAACAGTTTGAATGCGACAGGAATCTCAGTCGACCCATGTGTTGACGATAAATTAAGGTGTTTATTTTACAAAGCTAGAAACTGCCGGGTCACTGAACGAAATGTGCATATGAAAATCACAGATCATTAAGCGATATGAGGCTTAGTGATTGATTTAAGAAGAAAAGTTATCCAAGAAGAGTTTAGATATTAATGAAAAAAAATTGCATATTTAAGAAAACAGTAGTATTATGTCTTATAAAATTTAAAAAAACATTTTTAATTTGGTTTATTAAAAGAAAAATAAGTTAACTTTTGTAATTTTATCACAAATTCACCGATAAAAATAAATTACATTTTGACTAAAAAGTTTATACTGCGTGTAATAACGAAATCCACTTTAGATACCAGTATTCGCTAAGCAATGTCTTTATACAATGTTTACGTTCTTCCCAGAGGCATCATAAATTATTGGTAGGATAGTTCTACACTTTGGGAGAAGATAAAATTCACGTCCACATGATAAGTATCGACAGAAGACTACGCAAAGTAAAAAGTCGGAACAGCTAAATTTGAAAAATAAATGTACCTATTTAGAAGGCATAAGAAATAATATATTTCTCATTTTCAATTACTAATCACATGTTTGGAGAATGACGAAAAAATTTGACCACAGTCAAAGAAGATCTAGTAGTCCACAGTCCGCTATTATAATGTTTTTAATATATAATACAATCCAGCTAAAATAATTATACACAGCTGTGTTTTAAAACGTTTTATTGAGGCTATAAAATAGTTTAAATAACGATATGAAGAAGATATGCCTGTTTTGTTATTTATACAAAAAAAAATAAAACCTTTGTGTTACCTTTGAAGTTCAGTTCGACTATTTTGCAAAACCAATATTTCGTCTAAACAGGACCGATAGAAACGTCTCTTATTTTAACGACCGACAATCAGAGTTAGATTTGCAAAATAAAACAATTGTAAGAAGGATGGCAAAGAAAAGCAATTCGTTCGATAAACTCTTTATTTTTCTTTGAAATAAGTCTGCAGCGCATTTTCATTAGAAAAACAATTTGCTTCGAGCACGTTTCTTTTTCGCGTCCATCAAAGAATTTCTACTTCTAATCACTAAAATAATTTAATTTTCAATTATTTTTCTCACCAGTGGTAGCTTAAGTGAAGAATAAGTGTTCTTGGATATTTGATCGATCACCGTAATCGTGGGAGTTTTTTCATATCATGTTTTACGGCCAAGACTTGACAATTTCATGTATTCGTTTTTAATTCGATTTGTGAGTTTTTTTTTACCAAAGAATATGTTTTTATATAACCTTTCCTTAAAATTTAATCCAACATTATATTGAGGCGCTGTGATAATAACTGAATGGAACGTAGCTAATTGATTGTTGTACGGTATAAAATATCATGCCATAAAAACGCTAGAATAATCTTTTCAAATATATTCTACGTTGGTTGTCTAATTGAAGCTGCAAGTATTTCGAAAATGGTTTTAAATTCTTCCATTTTTGGTAAACTGTAAAGTTAACGTTGGTAACGAAAGATAGAAGTCAAGTTGAATGGTAATAAATAAGCAATTGTTAATAAGTGGACTGCATGAAATCGACATTTAGTATAGGGATTCCCATTTTGGATTGGAGCCAGTGTAAATTTAATATTTATTCATCCAGCACCTCTTAAGCCAGAGGTCTTGAACTGATATTGTTACGATAAACTTTACCTTAAGCAAATAAGGCTTAATCGTGCATTGTTGAGTTTACATAGAATTTGAATCGAATAGGTATTTGTTTAATTTCGTCTTTAAAAATTTATGAATACGCATTGTTATTGAATGGAATTGATTTTTTGTAGACACACAATAACTCTCAGAGAAATAAAGGTGGAGCTTATAAAATAACGTAATTTAATCTGAAGCATTTAAGCTATCCACGGACACAGGCTGTTTTTCAATAAACCGTGTACACTCCCAATGTGGATTGTATATGTAGTGTTCTAGTGAACACTTTTAATCCTAAATCTTTTACGAGTATTAATTTAATTAGGATTGGGTTATGTTGAATGAAAGATTACTTAACACTTTCTTTACCATCACGTAACGATAGTCAATTGAGGCATAGCAAGAATTTAGTTAAAGTGGGTGATATCATATTAATGTTTACGAGCATAGCAAAATTAGTAGTTATTATTTTTAGCTTATTAACTGAAATTTTCAATATAAACCAGAACTGTAGACTAATTTTAATTGATGGTAATGAATTTATTTTTGGGATTCTTTCCCACGGGTAAGGATATAATTTATTTTGCCGAACCAACAATATCTGTTTTTCGAATAAGATAAGAGCAGATGAAATATTAATCTCGTTCACCCAGATCTTTTTACGAAAATTTTGAAAAAAAATATTGAATCAAAGTTTCTGTTAAAAAATCAAATTCCCACAGTCAACTCTAAAAGGGTAATTGCATTATACCCTTTTAAATTAAAAATTTGATCTGAAAACTTGAAAATTTGAAAAATAATTAATATGAGAATTGATTACCGGTAGTATTTTTTTAATGAATTATCTGATTAAAAAGTTATTAAATACACTAAGCATGAAATAAAATATATTTTTTATTGATCTGAATATGAATATATCGAGATTTCGGTTATGGTAGCAAGAATTTTGAAATCCCTACCTATTAGATATTATATGGTATCACTATATAAAGAGTATGTTAGCGTTCACCCTTTGCAAAGTTTGATACTACGGCACTGTTTATATGTATGTATGTGTTTTAAAAATGGCTAAAATGTATATTTACAAAGCATTCAACAAAAGAAAGGAAGCGTGCGTTAATAATAATTGCAAGTGTTGTACGAATATCATAAATACTGAAACTTTGGGACAGCTTTTACTGCAAACTTTCTCGCGCAAAACATCGTGGTAATGCACCCTGAGAGCTCTTTAAAAAATTCAATGCATAAAAGTACGATATAGAAATATGTTTTTATTTAAAATTTTGATTCTGAAATACATGGGAACGTTAAAGCTTTTATCTTTATTAAGTTTTAAAGTAAAATACATATAAGTATTTTTGATAATGATCTTTTTAATTTTTAAACATTTTAAACACTATCAAAAAATATGTACGCGGATCCCGACCCATACATTTGAATAGTTCAAAGTGAACTTTTAATTTTCATGAAACTATACCCATTGGATTTTATTAATTATTGTTCATAATTTGGATTCAGTGCAAGTCAACTAGAGTAGAAACTATCATTATATTCAAATTGAAGTTTATTGTGATAAAATCTATAAATATATACTTAATTTAAGTTATTGTTTTAAGGTGCTTGATAGAACTTCAGTATCAAATCTAAATCGTTAAAATTTTGCACGCTTCTTTGAAAGAATGTCCCTTACGTTTACTGAATGATAATTTGAGTGCATAAAGACAGCGAAAGGTGAATGCTAAGTATTTTTTCCGAGCCGTTCGAAAATCTAATGGAAATGTAAAAAAAAATGGCCTTGTAAATAACCTATCAATAACCAAAACACCATGCTCAGTTGCATGGATCTTTAAATAATATTAATAACGAACAAGTATCTTCTGTCACTAAATAATTGAATGTTAACTCCTGCTGCTTGGTCCATCATCGACGACCATGCCTATTGATTTATCGGTTACTTGTGTTGACTTTAAATGATTCGTTAATCTTGCAAACTAAAGTTCACCATATACTTTGAAGACATATAAATAATGCCGATGGAAAAATTTAAGCTATTGACAAGTCCATTCCATATAATCAAAAAGAATACAAAATATACGATCTTAATTTTATTGAAGTGCAAATCCTTCGGAATCAAATCAAAGTTGATGTAAGGAGTTTAGCGGTTTGCACATTTCCAAAATGGCATTTTAATCTACGAGATAAGGCAATTTTTGGAAGAGGGTTGACAGAAAACATTTGACAAGGCGTAAAGATTAAATTCTATTTGGTTTAATTGTCGATTACGCAGTAACAAAAGAGATGGGCTATTTTAATTTAAATTAATTGGATTTTACTAAATAGAGTCCTTAGTAATGTTTAATGAGTATAATGTCAATTTGAATTGAATAATAATATGTACATTGAATTTATGTTTTCAATTTGTAAAACATCATGTAGCCGACGGGATAATGCGGTCACGGGCTCGAATCCACACATCGGACACAATTATATATAACACATTAATGTTTCAACCGTTTGAGAGAATTGTGTGGAAGCGCATGCATGTGATGTATAATTGCTTTCCACATACCTTATTAACGATCATTTCAAATGAAGTGTAGGAGAGAATTTATTTTAGGTATAGTATTTAACATAGTGACTGAGTTTAAGTCAATTAAAAAAACGACTTCTGTTGAGATGTTTTTGATACTATAAAGAAGTATAGAGTCTATATTCTTTAATTTAAATTTTAATTGTTTGAATTTTTTACTTTTCCATGAGTTTTGTCGCTAATGACCCGGGTTTCGCATTTCGGCACCTTCGGGCATTTCAAGTGCACGGATGTATTTAAACTGACGTGTAGTAAACAGTTTGTATCGTTCATATACAAAAATATAAGTAGATCACTAAGTTAAATGGCTATTAAAATGTAAATTAGCGAAAATTGAATGTATACAGGTGTCAACGAATTAAGTGGGTTTGTTATAATTATGAGGATTTTTGAAAATGTTAATGACCAGATAATAACATAGGAATATCTAAAATAAATCTAGGGTTTTATCCGATCTATTATTTATGAGTTGATTGATTTTAAGTCTTTGAATTAATATTTAATGATAGCAAGTGCTTAAATTATTAATAAATGACAATTATTTAAAGGGTACAACAATGGTGAATTTGGTAAATAAAGTTTAAAATTGGCAAGTGTTAAGCTGAGCTCGATTAATCTCCAGGATTTCTTGGTAAATTAATTTAAACTCGCCCCTGTAAGTATTTAAAAAATCAATGCCTGAGTCCGTAACTGTTTACTACACGTCAGTTCAAGTACATCCGTGCACTTGAAATGCCTGAAGATGCCGGAAGGCGAAACCCGGGTCGTTATCGTCAAAACTCATGGAAAATTACAAAATTCAAACAATTCAAATTTG
Organism: Himalopsyche kuldschensis; assembly: GCA_028554975.1. Classification (NCBI taxonomy): domain Eukaryota; kingdom Metazoa; phylum Arthropoda; class Insecta; order Trichoptera; family Rhyacophilidae; genus Himalopsyche; species Himalopsyche kuldschensis. The sequence continues at coordinate 22,813,462 of JAHFWI010000003.1, forward strand.
ATATTGAAATTCCATCAAGCACCCTCAGTTGAAATCTATATGCTTTACTTAAAGAGCAAAGTGTTTGATGCGATATATCTTAGATTTAAATCCAATATTAACAATATTTATTTTTTTACGTTTCTTAAACATAAATTATCAATCTCTGGAAGTACGCTAGATCAGTGGTTTCCAAACTCAATAAGGATGTGAGCTACTTTCAGAAATTGAAATTTTCTGATGAGCTACTTATGTATATGTTACAGTGAAAATGTATCAAGTAATAGATTTGTATGACAACATGATATCTGGCACGACTGGTCACGATCATTGTAATTATTGGCCCAAGTCGATGATTTGCCGGCCTAAAATTTTGGTTTGCTTCAACGAAACAAAATCAGCAAGTAGTCCCTTTCATAAAAAGAGAAGCAAAAACACAGACAAACATTGGGCTGAAGATAGGGCGGTCAAAATTAATTTCAATGACAGCTTGGAGAAGAATATATTTTCACTGAGAATACAGTTTCACTGTAACATAAACATATATGAGGGCTTTGGAAATAAAGCTAGCTTTATACCTTTAATCTATTAATTATCTTCATGCCGTTAACTTCTATGCAGAATTTTGATTTCCCCTAAGTAATGGTCGGGGAGAATGTGATGAACACATCACATCTTGATTTTCTACCTACAGAATAGAACTCTTATTGACTCTCAAGCCACTTCATAGCGACATCTAGACACTGAAAAGCTTCAGAATGTGTAGGACCAATATCTCAGCCCTCACAAATCTCTTCTACGTCTTCTTGATCTTGTTCCTCCGAGGTTGACGTTTCTTTAATTATTTCGTCATCATTCAAAATTTGGAATCCTGGATAATTTGCATCGCAATTTTAACCACTAGGTTATATCTTCTTTGTCGCATTTAGCACATATTGAAATTGTGTCATGGCTTCCGCAAAGTCTCTATCATTTTCTACTTCGTGACTGGAACTTGCTATTGTCTTTTCAAAATTTTGTCCCATGATTTATTCAAAGTTGACACATCTAAAGAATTCCAACATTCTGCTGCCATCTACCGACAACATTTTAAACTTGTTTTTTTTATATCCGAGATCGTTGACGTTCCAACACCATATTTATAAGACAAAAAACGTCCCGATTCACCCCGTTTTTAAGCATCGATTATATCCAATTTGTCTTTTAATGAACCTATGCCACGTTTTCTTTTCGTTGACATATCGGTGATTTTAAAAATAAATATTTAAATCGTGTTCAATTTTTCAAGAAACAAACGTTCAATGCGTATCGAATTTATACGATGACTGACCCATGTTTTACACAGGACTTATTGTTTGAACAAATGCAACGATCAAAATATCAAGACTGCATTCCATCACGTACGTAAACAGTGGACGCAATTCGCCACGTGCATATCAGCAAAATTGTAATATTTTTGTTTATTTTGACCATTCCGGATAATCGAAAATCCGGATAATCGAGGTTCTACTGTATACACTTATTTAGATATTCAAAATGCTGCATTTGCTTAAAAAATTTCCAGCTTGCTGTCTTGTCACCCAAACGATTGATAAAATTTGATCCTAGGCAAATTAATTTAAATATGGTACAATATACTACGCGAGCTACTGAAAATGCCACCGCGAGCTACCGGTAGCTCGCGAGCGACCGTTTGGCGATCACTGCACTAGATTAATATATTTAAACACAAATCGAGCTAATATTTTTTTACAAAAGACTTTTAACTGAAAAACAACATTTAGGATTTCTTTTCAAAACATAAACTTAAAACTTCACTATTACAAAAAAAACAACTTCACAACTATTATTTGTTAGTAAAAAGTCTTTTCAATGGCTTTAAAATTTGATCTAATGAAGTGTGCAGTGTATAAAACGAAGTATATAGTTTTTATTTGTGTAAAAGCAGTTATAACTACCGCTTACACTTTATAGCTGCATCGTTGATTCGCAAAGAAAAATACGAATATAAAATCTTCACAGTGATTTATAATCTACGGCTAATCATAAAAAAGCTCTCAAGCAAAAATAGTAGAAGGTGAAGTTTTTTTGGTTAGGCTGGAATATATAGATATTCTAATTAACCTTAATGTGAGAAAAAATAGATAAAACTCTTCAAAACATTACGCTTTACTGATGGAAAAGGTGTTTATTTGGGTCAATGGAAAAGTCTTGAATTGTTCCAAACTTAATAAAATTGAGATTTCGAAGATGTTTTTGTTGATAAAAAAATGCGTACTACATTCGATATTATATAATTGGAAAATTGTGTTATATAAACAATAGCTGATGTATATGTCGTGTAAAATACAAATTCAGAAATCTTTAATGTCTGTATTGTATTCCTATATTCTAGTTAAACATAGTAAATATCTCATATTATTTCTAGTGAATAACAACACACATTAAAAATTTGAATTATTTAAATTGTTTAAATTTTGTACGTTTCCATGAGTTTTGTCGCTAACAACCCGGGTTTCGCCTTTCGGCATCTTCAGGCATCTCAAGTGCACGGATGTACTTGAACTGACAAGTATTTTGAAAGGTTACGAAAGATAAGCCGCTAGAACAAATCTAGATTGTATTCAAATATGATTTTGATACTTTTTGCGTTGTAATTAATTGTTTTTGTGCTTTTAGGATATTCACTGACAAAACTTTCACTTGAAAAGTCTGATAATCGTGTTAAAGCAAGAATTACAGGTTTAAATCGCAATGGTTGTAATAAGAAAATGAGTGAATAATTAACAAGATAGACAATTATTAATTGGTGGTGGATGAGTGACGGTGTGAGACTAATATTTTCCATCGTTTGTAAAAACATCACTAAGATATAATTTTTCTCGATGAAGATGGTTAAAAACGTGACGCGCTAATGTAGGTGGCTTAAATTTTGTCTGACGAGTGTATAATGATAGTCAAAAATACACAATGTAATTTAAAGTCATTTATGGTTGAGGTCTGATTGTTACTTCTACATTAGTGTGAATCATATTACATAATATAAGTAGTCTACTATTAAAAAAAACTTAGATAAAGAAATATGTTGAATAATAATCCTTCAATAATGGCTGAATGTGTCTGTAAAATAATATTATTGGATTGCAACGAACAAAGAGTAACGTAATACTTAGTTAATATAATATGTATATTAAACGTTATCATGATATTTATAGGGCACGATAAAAACACTTAGTACTACATTGCACATTAACAACTTGTGATACTAGATAAGATACAATAAAAGGTTTTATTATGACGCGGTATCGGTGTGCCTTTTCATTGAACATACAAAATAGTAATTATTTGTTGGAAGTGAACATTTTATCGTGAAAAATGATGTCATCTAATAAAATATCGACATAAAATATCTCACTCGTCGATAAGGAATTGATATTTCATTTGTTGTAAGTTGCGTGTTACGTATCATTGAAAAAGATCTCCAGACAAAACGTATTTAATTTGTTCATGCTTGTGGGCTGCTATTATTGTAATTTATTAATTATTTAACTATGAGTGAAATTTAAAATGGGTTTGATTTTATTAGTGACTCTGTAAAGAGAGGGTTAAGACTCCACGACTAAATTCATAAGCACTTAGGAGACGGAGGAGGGCCACCGAAATTTCATCATCTTCTAATTCTTTTCTGGCGCTTGAGTCCCAAGTGAGCCATGGCCGTCACTATTAGTCTCCTTCGCTCTACTGAGCTATCCACCTTCAATCGCTGACTACTAGGACTCGCATGTCATTTAACACCATAAAAATCTATCAAAGTCAAAGTTTCCGATGCTGCGTCTTCCTTCAGTAGTAGGCAGTGTGTGGTGTTTTGTAAGCTTCCGCTCATCAATTCGTGGTATATGCCAGATCCAAGATGGCGTTGAGAATTCAAAAATTTGATATTGCCTGGCTCACAGTAATACTGGTTATTCAGATAGTGATTGTGCCAACGTCACCAACTGCAATCCTCGCAGAGGTGGCCGAAACCATTTCGCAGGATCTTTCGAGTCCTCAGAGCTTCACCTCCAGGTCTTTAATCGATACGCCTATGTTGGTTTAATAAGGCGTTTATAAATCTCTAAAAGAATATTTGTTTATGAGCCTTTTTTATTTACCCGATTAAGTGCTGAAAGTTGTAATTGCTAGTTTTCAGAAATCTCATAGGCTCATTTATTAAGCTCGAGCTTTTTTTTTAGTTGCTATACAAATAGTCAATTTTTAATTTTTTTTTTAACAGATAAAATATTTCAGACCTTAGATAGGAACTGTAATAAATATCTATATAGCCTTTACTATATTTCAGATAAAGTTGCAATTAAGTTTGTCAAAATATGAAAATAATAACTATAAACTCAATTGGATAAATTTTCACTATGAGATTGGTAAGAGATGGATCGATAATGGAATCTTGAGTTTTACTACGAATGCACTTTTGTCAGTGACGCTGTGCGGTATTCATCGAAGGGGATCCCCAGTAGAATTGAATCGGTCATATTTCATAAAACCTTTCAAAACTTACAATACGACCGTACGGGAGCTTGAGAAATGAAAACAGGGGAGGGTGTCGATGGTTAGTGGTTGGGGACTCGTAATAGAGTGTTAGCGCTAGAGATATCGACGCTTCTCGACGCCCACAGACCGATGCGATCATCTTCTTTTCTTGAAAACTATATTCACTTCCATATTTAGGATATATTTTTCTTTTTAGCTTTGCGAACAGACATTACAGTTTACAATAGGCAGTACAGTACTTATTGTTAAATTTAATAATATAATATATAATCATGAATGTTATCGATCATAATATACAATTAAGAAATACTGTTTTTTATTTCTATATTAAATAAAACTTACGATGCATTTGATTTGCAAAACATGTATTCACTTTTTAGAAAAAAATGTATGTCGTTAGTATCGAAGTCTTTTAAATTTTGAAAAGGCTTCTCAAAACTTTTTGTTTGGAACTAAATTTACATATTTTTTTAAAAAAGAAGTTGGTGAAATCTAAAATAACGTTTTATAATTTAAAACTAGCACAAATCGCAAATAATACGGCATGGTTTCATTCATTCACATAGAATAGAAGTATCATAAGGATGTTTTTTTATAAATAAGAATTTTATCAAAGACATTCAAGGGAAACCTAAAGTGAAGAGACATCAGAAAGTCCATGTCCGTGATTTAGAATGTGGAAATCTTCTAATAAACTCACATATTATTGATTTATTTCATAGTCATATTTTACTTAGTTTTGGAGTTTTGACCAGAAGAGAGCAGAGTTGGTTGTAATATTTTAATGTACATACAATTTCTGGCAACGAACTGCTGGAGTACTGTTTTTAAGATCGGGGCATATTAGGTATAACTACAAAAGAAGATCAAGCCAGCAAGGGAATTGAAGGTTTGATCACATTTTGCGTCGCATTAAAGGGGTGATTTGGAATGCTTCTTTACAACTGTGTTATCTCAAATGATTTTCGCAAAGTGTCATTGAGCTCTTGAATTATATCCAAGATAAGCTATGGAATTCTGTTATGCCATGTACTTACTAAGAGTGAATTTCGAAAGACCGCATAGCGTTTATAGAATCGTCTGATAGTTTATGTATAATCCTTATACTTATCCAAGAACACAATTTGTAGTGATAAATCATTGATTTTTTAATCAATTAAACACATAAGGCATGTCATATTAGAAAAAGCCATAATTTTGATGGATTCGACAGTGAATAAGTGTAAAATATTTTCAAACTTCAAGTCGTAATTTGAAGATGATTGTTATAAAGAGAATTAGCCAATTCCTTTTCGAATCAAATGAAAGTTATGGTAAAAGATGTAGATAAAATCAAAGACAAACATGTCTGTAAGAACACAAATCTTTAGTCACAAGACAAATGCTCCCAAAATTGTTAATTTTAGCATAAAATAATACATATTAAACAAAATTTTAATAGAGCACGGCCGAGAGATATCAAATTAGGTTTTTCATCTGAAGTCAAGAGTTTGCATCTGCATATGATCTTTTAAGCGTGTGGATCTGTATTTTGTTGTAGGAAACTGGTATGTGTTAAACAGGTTTAACGTTCACAACTCATGATAACAGATTAATTCTCTCCTATCCACACGCTATTATACGCTACTATCTGAAAAATTTTAATGAACAATGTGACAATTCAGCATTAAAATTATATCGGAAATGAATAAGTAAAACTTAAAAATATGAGACATTGTTATTTTAATATCAATTGATTTGCTTACTTAAGCGGTTAAGTGTTCACTATTTAAACAATGAAAATAGAGAAATTTACAAGCATACTATGCCTTAACGAAACTTATATTACTAATGATAAATGTTATTCAATAATGGTCACTAGGATTTAAAAAAAATCATTACTCATCCAAAACTAATAATGCATACTTATTATCTAATATATTTGACTGGTGTATAATTTATTTTTAGAATAAAAAAACATATACAGAAATACATTGAATTGAAAATGGTGTTATCTATATTAATGCCTATAAAACTCGAACCAAACGACTACCCACGTAATTGAAAAACAATGAAATGCCCAAAAAGCGAGAATCCCTATGGAAGTTTTATGTTTTTAATTTAATTACAATAAGGGTTGTTAACATTAAGGTGCTATTATCTGTATTATCTCTAAATAGAAAAAAGTGCTCAACACAACCTGTATACCGTAATATATTATTTGAAAAGATAATTGAATAATATTACGATGGAAACGATTAAAAAATTATGAAAATATATTTGTTTGTCATCGAAATTTCCAAATAAAACTCATATTAGTAACACTTCCAATGAAGGGTACAAAGAGTTCTGTAAATATTTGAGTAGTAATATTTAATTAATTTAGAATGTAAACTTCTTCAACATTTACATATGTATATTGAGACGATACAAATAATATATACTTTACAACATGTGAAAATTTTATTAGATGTATACATTTCATTAGGTATTAAACATATATATTTGCATCATTAACATTCCATAGCTATGAATAGCAGAGTGGATGATCTTATAAGCATACAGATGATACAAGTGTACTAATTAGTCGGTAATAGCATTCGGAAGTGAAAGATGTTTTGATGCTTGAAATTTATAAAAGTAATGATACCAATAAGATTATCTGGCATACATATGAAATACAGATTTATGAATTTTTATAACAGCATAATAAATTGTTTATTTATAATATTGAAAACAACGCATGTTTATAACGAACAGATATGTAGTAAGTGGTCTTCAAAATTATTTAATTGGAATGCAACACGAAATTTAAACCATAGCTTAAGAACTGAGCTTTTTGTCATTTATTTCGAGAGTTGACGAAAAATGAACACATCTTTGAAGCTTAAAATATTTTGTCGGTATAAAAAAACATATTCGTATGAAATCCTCTACTAGCTTTGTTCCCAATTAAATTAACCTTTTCAGAATTTCCCGAAAGCCGATAGATTTTAATCTTTTAAGCCGGCTATATAGGCTTATCTTTACGGCGCAAAGTATGAAGAACTTTTATATTGATACTAATATCCTGGGAATTTCTCTGGGAAATAGGAAATCCGCTTTGGTGACACTGTCTTCCGGAACTCCCCGTCCGCGCTTGCATGCTTCCTGCTACAGCCCAATGCTAGATCAAACGATAAATAATCGATTGAGTATTTTTCTTTTCAACGCATTGGAGCATATTAAACATATTTTGAGTATAACAATAACAAAAAAAAAATAGAATCAAAACAATGTAATCTAATAAAAAGCAGGTGGGTATTGGATATATTTATATTACTCAATTTTTGAAACAAAATGTATTTTTTGGGTTTTATTTTACAAATTAAAGGTATAACAGATGAAATTACAGTTGACGCATATGCGCCATGCATTGAATATATGAGGAGCTAATTTTCAAAAGTGGACAAATCGATTTGTTGAAAAACTGAAAATGTGAGGTATTTTCATTACTTTTTCCTCATAAATTTGTGTTTACTATCAATATTTTTAACATATGTTTAATTAAGGAATTACGGATAATGTGTAACAATTCAAACTTTTCCTTGTGAATAAAAAACGTCTCAAAAGTTTAATCTAAAACTGGCAGTTGAAGAAATGTATTTTGGAATTGTCCACTTTTGAAAATAAGCTCCTCATATACAAGTAAGCGTTTTAACCAGATCGTTTTATGAGAAAGCAATTGTGTTAATCAATATGATTAATTCCTATATAAGTAAATAAGAAACTTAATTATTATTTTAGAATTAAAAAGAAACCATGTGGCTTATTTAAGTGACTCGAATTTACCAATTTTTCAGGAGGTAAAACGAAATTTAAGTATAGACGAATAAAACATCCCAAACATATTTTTGTAACGTAGCAACATTTGTTATTTTACAGAATTCGAAACCATTGATTGATTCTGTGCAAGCGGCGTGGAAAAACCAGACACACTGTGAGTAACACACTCTTGGAATTGACACGTGTTCAATTAATAACTGACAAATAAAATGCAGTGTAATTAATCAAGAATCAGCAAAAAATACAGAAGCTTTAATTTACATTTTTACCAGAATTTAATGTCGCCGTCATGTAAAGACGACAAGCTGCTTAGGCATTAGGTTTAATTGATGGTATTATAGTTAGCTTAAATGTCCCACATAAACATATCGATAAAATGAGTACTGAAATAGTAATACGGACTGCTAAATGCGAGTGTTTCAATTTCTTCAATTCATTTGGATTGTGAGTTCATACTTATTATTGATTTTTTCAATCCTTTACAAACTGATAAAGTGCCCCAATAATTAAGTGTTATAATAATTTGTAGTGGTGACACATTATTTGACTGTATCTTAGTACCATTTGTAATGTTTTGAATATATAAAATATTCAAATTGATATAAAGTATTAATATTAAGCGATAACTAAGTAGCTCATACTTGATTTTGACGTGAATGATCGTAGGAAAGAATTAAACTAAATATATTATGAATTTAAACTAATATGCTTATCGATAAAATAATTAAGTTTTTTGCATCTGTAGAAGAAACGATTATTCTCCTGGGTATTGTTATTTTATATACTCAATATGTTTTATTAATATTTTTATATCAACTTATCCCATAATGGTATACTAAACTGCGGACTGTCAATATTATTTTTTCGTGTACATTTCATTTTATATGCCCACCCGTTTATCCGCATAAGTTCAATGTAGTTTATTTAAATAACACAGCAATAAAAAAAAGAAATACTCTGCCATATACTTCTTACGTCAACTCACCAGTTGCTCGTAATTTACATTCCGGACCACTGCATCAAATAAACGTGAGATATGATCTCCTTTCACAAAGCACTAACGGCAAAGTAACCAAAAAATAACACAATAAACCTTTTTCTGTTACGAACGCCCTCCGTGTCTTTCCTCAAACTATTTGGGAAATTTTTACGAGCACACCTATTCCATACAAGACCCTTGGTATATCGTTTCAAACGTGCTTTATCAAAGGTAAGTATCCTTATGCTGAACACTTCTCTTAGCGAGTTCGTATGATAAAAAGTTCTATTGAATAATGTAAATAAGTTTGTATATTTATATGGATATTCTCGCCTAAAACATTAAACGGATCTATGTATTTCAGCCCCTTAATATTTCTTCTTGATAAAGTTCAGCTCAAGCAAAAAAGTGTTACTTACAATATTGTATTCAATCAAAATAATTTATACGGACGATGTTTTTATACGTTTTAAAAACGTATAGAGAAATAGACATATATATATGTTGTCATATCAGAAAGTATACACGAAAGCTCCACCCAAAAGTGGAGTGCATTGAGCTTTATCAAACGACTTCCGAACACTCCTTTTCAATGCCCTTTCCAAAGATATCATTATTATATCACGTAGAATTGTATTTCTATTACATGTATAAATATTTCGTACTTTTTATTGTTGTGCTTTCGCGTATCTGACAGTTCCAACTAGGTCAGGGAGCAAAGCTACATATAATATCCTTATTGTTGAGAAATATCTTCGTCTGTAATTTCTTTTAATATGATCGATCGTTTTGTTTATTTTGTACATTCTTATTGTGTTTTATCTAACGTAACTGATTTAAAGCTTTCAGAAGTAGGTTCTCGCTTCCGCCTGGTATTAGATAAAAGTTAATATACTTGAATGATTATATTGACCAGAATAATACAGACTGTAGTCACTTGGGGGTGGAATTATAATGAGCCTCCCTTAAACAGGTTTAGAGATTGTTGTTCATTGTTGAAATTGAAAATAATATTTTAATTACATTTAGATTAAATCGACCTTTTTGTTATATTATGATTTTATATTGAGACATTAGAGTAGTACATTAAAACATATGATAAAAATAGTTAATGTTATATTTTAACGATTTTTAACGTCCTTTGCGTTTCATAGAAAATGATGGAGATTTCTGTTTAAATATTTAATAGAATTTGTCAAACAGAAGATGGTATCACATTGTATTTAGTCAACAATGAAATCTTTGTGGAAAAGCATTGAATACAATATTCTAAGTATTACAAAATGCTCGCTTTGAACGAAATCAGTCAAGAAAATTATTATTAATACAATTACGGAATCGGTACAAAAAATATATTAATTTCTTTACCTATATAAATAATATATCTGATATGGATGTGCATCATGTTTATGTTTTATATATCGGAAACGTTCTTCGATATTCATGAAATTAATTCAAACAGTTATGCTATATGTTGGTGATATCACAAATATTCACGTTATTTTGGTTTATTTAAGTATTTAAATTCATCATTATATAACATCTATTCATTCTATTGTAGTTAATTAAAAAAGTGTCTTTCACAAAAGAAAATATAAAAATGCTTTCATTTTATGTCAATTATTACTATAATAGAAATCAAGTTAGCAATTTCTTGGCTTTTCAATATTCTAATTTGTATAAACATATATGTATACATATGTTACAGCGAAAGTATATTATCAGAGGGTATATATTCTCACTGGCATTTCAGCGAAAGCATATTCTGATACATTTCACTAGCTAAAATATATTATCACTAGCAAGAATATATTATTACTGTCACTTATTAGTGAAATCATATTCGGTCATCGAATTTATATTTGACAGTCGAAATATATTTGACAGTCGAAATATATTTTCAATGATAATATACTTTCGCTGCTACACATATACACATTTTAATGTTATCATTTTTTAAATTATTGGTACGTTTGAGCGCGTATTTTAAATTGTATTAATATTTTTTTAAGTGATATTTGGTGTTGAACTAATTCAACCAACTTTTTTTTATTTCAATGAGAATGAAATAAATAATATTTGGAATTATAGCTGAGACACCAGATAATTTAAAAATCAATAAAATCAATTTAAGAATTGCGAATGATATTTCAGATCAAATTGAAGAGAAAAACATCAGAGACACTGAGACACTGAGATACACATTTGGTCGCTTAAATACACCTCTTACAACTAGACCACAACGCACGATGGTCGATAATTTTACATGCTATATATTAGAATGTGGTAGAGTAAAAAGCAATAATCAGATTATGTACAAGAAAAACGTTACTTATATACAGAGAATCATAAGTCACTCCCCTAATACCGAAAAACATATTAAAGTAGGTAGTAATATAATTTTTGAGAAACATTATGTTACAGCTTTTCTTTCACCAAAGCTTCTTGTAATGTAGTAAGTAACTCCGAGATAACGTGTTCAGTGGAGTGTTCAGAAAAACCGTGCGTAGTTGTTTAGTTTATTTGAACAGGAAGCAAAAATAAGGCTTTTACTTTGATAGTTTTACTTTATTCAGCTCGTAGATAAAACCAACCTATTGATGCTTTCCAATATTTTTTTTGGAATAAAATCACATGAAATATTTTTACTAAACTGAAACTGTTTGATAATATTCTTAAAAATAAAATGAATTTTCTTTGCTGTTTAGGATTAATCGGGTGGAGTATTTTAATTGCAGAAATTCATTTTCAATATAATTTTTTATTGTTAATTTTTCAATAAATATAAAAAGTTTTATTTTATAGCACTGATAAACTTGTACATTAATATAATTAATTAACACATGCTTAAAAAAGTTAAAATAACATAAACTAACAAACCGAATGTAAAAATGTATTTAAATATATTATGAGATGAGTGAGTAACATATTTAAAAACACTGCAAAGTTTAATTTAGTCGCGTTCATAACTGTCACTACACTCCGTGGCTGAGTGGATAACGATTCGTTGAGCGATCAAAAGTTTGTGTGTATACTAACTTTTTGATTTTTAAATTGATATTTGAATTTGAAGGCAACGCATTTATTTAAGCAACTTGAAGTGTTGTCAAATATTAAGTATAAATTATCACTGAAATACGACTTGTATTTAAATCGATTTTTATATTGAAATAGTTATTTAAAATACAAAATATTTCATAATTTGAAAACAAAATGTCTGATTATAATACTTTTATGTTCTGAGATTTAAACGTGAACTGTATAAACCATTTTTTATCAATGAGGTTAATTTCTCTTCTGACTTTTATTCATATTCACTTTTAACAAATGGGTGATTATTTTCAATTTAAATTGAAAAATCACTCAAATTAAATACTCGTGATTTGGAATAAGATTTGAATTAATTTTATCGTAATTAGGATAGTACAACAACGCAATATTTTTTCAAATCATGTTGTATTCAAAACGTGTACCGTAGGGATAAAATGAGATCATGGAATTAAAAATTCTGTTCGCATAAAGCCAGCAGACAGCAATCGAAAATAAATCATAATATCCACCTCGTTCCGCCATAAACAAGATGAATAAGAGTTTGCTGCCCTAATACTGACAGATAATATACATCCGGCTTGATGAATGATGAGAACAACTGGCTTACGCCCAAATTCAATTCAATGAAATATCAAATATTACACTTTTCAATGCGTTTATAAATGAAATTATAACGTTAAATATTGAAAATTAAACATGCATTTTTTAGGAAAACGGTTGCCAAGCTTTTGAACTTTACGGAACAACTACACACAATTTTGAATGGCAAGGTCCACTTAGTTTTTTTAAACGGTACAAACAATATTTATTTAAGTATTATTTAAGTCATTAAACGTGTTTAATTATAACAGATTATTAAGTATGATTTATGAATTATATTTTCTAGTGAATTTTCTGAAATAACTTCCACGGTTAGACAACCGTTTTTTAAGATAGCTAATTAACTCTTAATATAGGTCTCTCTGCAGAAAGTGTTCTCCGAGAACTGGTTGTTACTCAGTCGCTTAACGGTGAGAGTAAGGCTAGGAGTCTGGGATGGTGACCGGATAGTAGATAGCTACGTTCAGATTTCGGCCCATTGTGAGGATGTTTGGACAAGTGAAAGGGAATTTTGGACAAGTGAAAGGGAATTTGTCTGAAACGTTATGTTTTGTCATGTTCTGTTTTGTCATGGAACTAAATTTTAGATGGAAGATTTTTTCACTATCATAGGCAATTTTGTTAAGAAAGCAATTGTAGATAATTAAGAATTTTAACTGAAGATGCTTGGTGAAATTTAAATTTAACATTTAACTCGTTTGAATTTTGTATTTTTCCATGCATTTTTCACCACCGACATGAGTTTCGCCTTTCAGCATCTACAGGTATTCAAGTTCACGGATGTACGTGAATCGACCTCAATTCAAGGTCATTTTGCCGTTTGATGCGTAAAGATGTCGAAAATGTAGTTATGATAAAATTAATAATCTTAATATCAACAGATTGAGGAAAATTAACGTATTATTACATTCTTCGAAATGAATTTTATCTTTGTTAAAATATATAATATCAATTTCGTTTACATTAATAAGCATTTTCATTGTAGTAGTAATCCGAAAGTAGGAGTTGTTCAACTAGGTTAAGGTATGACCTCAAACTATTCCCTGGGGAAATCAGTCCACGGAATATCCTCCAGTTTGTCCGTCTTAAATCACTTTAAAACTCTAAGAGTGTTATTACTGCTACGAATGCGTTATTCATATGAACGTTTTATCATGAGAGTGTTTTCTTGCAATTCTCGAGAAACTTTTATCGTTATTTATATTTCGTATCTTAGTCAAATTTAAGAGGAATACATATATTTTCATGGTTGCATTGTTTGCACAGTTATTCTGCATTTATATTTTATTTGAATAATGCTTTTCAGGGGACTTTAGTTGTAGATTTGAAACTATTTAATAAGCTGTATATATGCTAAAATAATAATATTTCAACAAAGCCTTTATAGCGATTCAAAAGAGTAATAGTGAGTTTATTAAACATTGGTTAAATAAAGCTTTAATTATTTTAGATTTATACATATATATATTGCTGACTATATAATAAATGTCGGAAAGAATAATTACTATTTTATCATAAATGTTGACCTCTCTCTTTATTGTGTTATAAAAAGATTTCTACCAAGTAAATGCCAATTCCATCAATTATTGTTTCTGTTGTTCAAATTGAAAATTTAAACACGTCAATCAGAACAATTCCTAAAATTTTACGAAACATATTAGAATATTCAATATATTTATATTTGTTTAAAATATCTTGCGTTTGATTGTCATTCACATTTAAGAATTTTACATTTATTTTATTCGTTGCAATGTCCCAATAAGCACTTCTTTTGATCATTATTTGTAGAACATCTTGTAAAATTGGAGCGCATTAATTTTGATTTTTTAAACTGCTTAGTTCTCAGATAAAAAAAAAGTTTATTTTTCTATACGGATATGTATATTTCGTCACGTAGATATAATTTAAATTGATAAAAAATTCATCACACGTAATTTTAACTATCAAAATATTCAACAATTTTACAATAATTTCAATTGCTGAAGGCGAAATCACTCGTGTGCAAGAATACTTGAATTGATTATCCTTCTAAGACTACCAAAAAACCATACTTTGCAAAAATTTTGTAAGAAGCTTACTATTGTATTATATTATAGTCATATATCAGCAAAAAGCAATGTTTTACAGCTATAAATGGGATTTTAGTAACTTAATACATATATTTTGCCAGAAGTTCGGACTAAGATTATTTTAAATCATACAGTCACGTTATTGGGTACATATGAATTGTAATGCATTTGTATTGAAATGTTACAAACACTTTCAGGTGAAACGTAATTAATTCAACAAAATAAAAGTATGAAGAAATTTCTCTTAGTTTCTACTTGAGTCTCAAAATATTTTAGACAGATGTTTAGATAGCGGAAAATGAGTTGAGTTATTTGCTAAGGCAGAAACTATCCGGTGGAAGACGCAAGACGAGTTCTGGTAAGTGGTTGAAGCGAACAAAACAGAGTTTCACGTCGACCGGAAACAGCTACGAGTATCGTAGCACGCCTCTACGAGCAGTCTACAATGTCGATTTGTAAGTATCATTCATGCCCTGTCCAAATGAATATAACATTGAGAATTGCATTTACTATAAATATATTCAAATAAAAATGAAAAATTTTATTGTAATCAAATCATCAATGTTTGTTTGTTTGTTCGTATTTTATGTGTTGCCATACTGATCATCCGATTGCGATAAAACTTTGTCAACTTATTGCTTGAACATTAGCGCGAAAGTTATAGGAATAGTAAAATCAACTTACAGTAGGACTCTTATATAACCATCAATGTTTTTTCATATTTTATGCGTTGCCATACCGTTCATTTTGAAAATTTATTGTAGCAATTGCGTAGGCATAGTACAATTAACTTTCAGTAGGTGGCGCGTGTGTCAACCCATAAACAATCGGCAAAAGACAAACAGCAAACGTCAAAAGGCAAATGTCATCGATACCGATCAATTTTAGTGAAATTAAATCGAAATTATTTATCTAAAATATTGTGCATCCGAAAGCACTTCAATAAACACAAACACTTCATTTCTTAGAGTGGCATTGCAACGATTGCCTGATACCGGCTAGTTTGAATACAAATAAGATTGCTTCAAATGAATGCCTAAAGGATCGTCTTTTTGTTTTAATTACGGTTATTCGAAGAAATAAACATTTCAGTTCAATCAGTTCTTTGCTAAAAGATCAAAGATGATAGTGACGAAATTCAGCCACGGCTATAAAAAATTGGGGTGTTAGTATACTCAAAAAATGATTGTCGATCCATCACATATTAATTATATTTTAGATGGATTCAGCGGTAACGTTTTGATACTTCATTTAAGTATAATATAAAACATTATTTTATTTCACGTACTATGTAAAAATAAATGAAGTGTTTTGCCTCTTCAAGAAGCATTTTCAGACTGAATATCGCAAAGTAACTTTAGTAGTATGGTAAGTAAGATTGTTTTAATTTTATTACATTAAATATTAAATTTATAATAGATTTTTTAGGTGGCTCACGCTTGCTATATTTATTGTAAATATTACTTCTTGTTACATAAAACGTGGAATAACTAAGTTATCAATTAATTGTGCACTATTAATTTATCTATATTTTAAGGCTACAATTCGTAACAGTGATTTCTTTTAGTGTGTGTTAGTACACAGAAGATAATTGAAGCAATATTTTTGTCTTTTAAGCCATTCAACTAATTAACACATGCACACAATATTACAGATACAAATATCCAATCAGGGTTAAAGTTTAATCAATGAAGCGTCCCTAGAAGATTTCAAACATTGCCATGCTGTCCGCTTGTACCAAATATACTGGAATAATGATAATATAAATATAACATAAGGTTTTGAACAGCTTGCGTGTAAATCGATGAACATTTGTAAATTCGATGCTCAATGACACATTTTGGCGTTTGAGTTTATTGAAAACAATTTATTTTTACTGCTCATTACACTAAAATAAAGTGTGTGCTGTAAATAAATTGAATAATTCAACATTTTATATATAAAACCGAAACGGGGGATGTATGTCTGTAATTCCCTTTTGCATTGTTGTTGCAAGTTCAAACAAACGAATTGATTTCGCTCGCGAAAGTTTCGACGGTAAATTTGTTTCGTTATCAATGTGTGTGTAGAGACTCCAATTACTCGAGTATCAAGTAGTACATATATAAAACCGAAACGGCGTATGTATGTCTGTGGGTCTGTAATTCCCTTTTGCATTGTTGGTCATTAAGTTGCCATAAAAACGAATATGAAAGAAAATATGTTTGATTTTTTTATCGGCGAAGACATTTAGTCAAAATGTAATAAATAAGTGTTCTACTGAACTTTTCCCGGCTTTTATTAATATAATAATGTTTTTATTTACGTGAAGGTATTATTTGACATTTCTTTGACAGCAAATTAGATTTTTTCCTTGAATTTGGACATTTTAATGGGCGAGAATGGGGCTGTCAATATATGAAAGGGGCTGTGATATGTCAATGCCAGTCTGAAATGTTCATTTTAATTCCATTTTAATTGACCTAGACTTTTGAATTTTGAAAAAAGTTGTTTCAACTTGGCCCGTCTGAATTTACGCGCCGAGCTGAACATAACCCCATACTGGTCCGAGCGAAGCCGGGTTCGAACACTAGTTAAATGATAAAACTCATAACATTTTCCAGTTTATGTATAAAACTGTAAACAAGAGAAAATGCATAGCTGCTGTATTAATTGTATTACCGTACGGAAACTGCTCTCAACTGATCTTTTTCTTATAAAATAGGGAAAATAGAAAGAATATAAATATTTATATATTTACCATGGAAGTTACAAAGAATGTTGGGAGCGGAAACTGTTTGTTACACAATTGCTCAACTTATATTTTAAGAGATTAAGGATTGAAAGGATACGAGAACAAGGACAGGACTAGTGGTAAGCTAATCACCCTCGCTACGCGCCACTTCTTGGGATCAGAAAAGTGGGAAAAGATTTTTAATAACACAAACAACCATTGCCTTCTAACAGAATCGAATTATCGACTGAAATATTAGGATATGTTACCTAGTCGCTTTCACTATGTCCCATTTTTAGGATCGGATGTGTATTGAAGGGTATTTTAGATATCTATGTGTCCGAACAGAAATCAATAAATCGATTGAGAAATTTAAAATTGCCTGGATTGGGGATCAATACCATGCGCTCCGTAACCTCAGCCACAGAGTAGTCAGTAGACATTCGACCACAAACCTTATTATGCAATATATCAAAATGATCCCATAATCACAATTCCTTAAGAAAAAGAAGCTGAATTTGGTTTAAATAAAAAATTTATTGTGTGGCTATCATTTAAAATCGTCATATTTGCTGTTTGAATTAGAACAGCTATAAAGGACAGATCATTTCAATTATGCGTTAGAAATCCGTATGTTTCACATCGACAGCGGAAATGGTTTGAATGAATATAAAAAATATATCTGTAAAAACATGCTTGACAAAGAAATGTAAATTTTTGTTTACTCAGTGAAAATTTTCAAAAGTCACATTCGGGGCTATTTAGCTTCAAAAGAAAGCTATTTCCAGTGAATAATAATAGTATTTTATGTATAAAATAAAATATTCATGTAAGCAAAGATAGCATTTTCTAAGCAAAATAAAAACAAAAAATCGTTACCTACGGTTATCCGTCTGTCTGGCTTCACACGCCACGCCATATATACAGCCTTAATATGAAAATTGGATTCATAAAAATAAGCCATAAAAGCTCCTTTCCTATACATTTTTATCCACGATTTTAGTATCGCGAATATTATAATCCAAAACAGATTTTTTCAATAATCGCTTCGCGAAAAACAAATGTTTTCCTTTGCGAATTGATTTTTGGTATTTCATTATTCCGCCCTAGAGTTAAGTAGAGTAAGACGAATGTAACAATCAATTAATTTATTTATCTTATTAGAATAATATATCTTACTAGACTATTTAATATTTATTATACAGCAGTTTGTCCAAGTTGTCATTGTAACAAATACCTGGGTTACTTATCAATGCAGATTTTCACTCAGTAAAGCATTACAGATAATTAATTGTTGTCACGTAAACTAAACTGAGAATTCTAAAACGTTAAACATGAAGTTAAATATACCAATCAAGATACATATTAATGCTATATCAGCTACATCATACCATTTGATATTATCAAGAGATTAATAAAACAATAGTTCTCAACAGATCTATTGTTGTTAAGTTGTAATAAAATCTCAGAAATATTTACTAGTGGTGGCCAATGACGATTTAATTGATACTCGAAGATACATAGCGGTTCTCGATAGAAAGCGAGTTTTCAATAACTTATAACCACTAAAACCCGTAAAATAATCTTAATAAAATATATATTAAAGGTAAACCAAATAAAACAATTTGCAAACACGTTAAAACCATTACATAAGGTGATTCTGGTAAAATATTAAATGAAAAAATCTTCTGAATATACATATATATGTAAAGTAATAGCTGTGAGAAATAAGACATTTTCGATCGTGATTTTTTTTGTAATTGCCGGCAATAGTTTACCAATTTAAAACTAACCGACCAATCACCTCACAGATCTTTAGACCAGAAATTTCATTATAGTTCTATATAAAAAAAACCTGTTCAATAATAAAATATATCACTTTAAAATACTCTTATAACCAAATTAGGGTAAATTATGTATATATGGTCACGGGACAGCATCCCAATCCTCTCGAGCTAAGCTCAAAAAATTTATACATATTGGCTTATAATTTTATGTTTTGACTTTATTCTTTGAGTTCTTGTAGATTATTATAAAATGTGGAATCAAAATGGCTAAATCTGAAGAATATTACTGATTATTGTATGAGTTCTAAATGAAGAATTTGTTTTTTAATATTAGCCTATAATAAAATTATTATTTTTATTTTAAACAAATAATAAACTGATGTGACTGTCGCTATCTGTATAATATTATTATTTGTGTAGTTTGTGGTTGCATTTTTGCTCCTGTAAATTATAACAACTCGATTTCATACTTATTGCGAAGTATTCTTTAGGATCTTCTATTATAATAAATTTAAAAATTAAAGACGAAACATTTCAAAAAGCCTCACATTAATTTCATTTATTGTGATTATTTTTCATAATTCTTTACAAAAATTCTGTCCCGTGACCATATTATCCATAATTTACCCAAATTGGTACGTACTTCAAATTGTGTTTTATTTGCTTAAAAAATAAATGTTTTGTCATACAAAATGATCAAATAATACAAAAGTATAATGTATACGTTGTTTATATATTTCTTCTCTTAAATGTCATCGAAATTTAACGAGTTCTTAAATAATTTACTCTTAATTACACTAATCGATTTTTAAAATAAAAGTTTTCAAAAGTAAATACACCATGATCCCGATGAAAAGGAAGATTTGCGGGATCCACAATGAACTTCCGAGTATCTCCTTAATTACTATCTAATGTCTAATGCTTTTACTTGTTTGGAAGACAAAAGATTACTCCACGCTTTAAAGATACGGCCCATCAAATGTAAAATGTTTTTTTACTATAGAATAGGGATATACGAGTGCTTGAGTGAGTGTTTGTTTTAACCATTTTACATCTTTGGTTAAATAAGTATTTATTTTTAATTTTAGAATTTTTTAGAATTTTAGAAAAATTTTAAATTTTTTTTTTTAAATTTAAAAAAAATAGAATAGGGCGAGATTTCGATGGTAAGTGTTTGTTTTAACCATTTTACATCTTTGGTTAAATAAGTATTTATTTTTAATGATAAATGTTCTTTGGTTTTCAGATTTCTGTTCATTTTATTACTATACCGATAATTTATTTTAATTTGAGAAAAGAAAATGTTTACTTAATAACCACATATTTTAAGAAAATTTAATTTTGATTTATAAAAGTTTTTTTAAATGTCCTGGAATGGTTTTCCATTACAGACCGGGTAAACATTAAAAACGTGTTATTATATTAATGCAAATAATTTTTTCCACCGAACTGAAAAAAAAGAGTCAGTTTAGATCTCACTGGATAGATTATTTATTAGTTACTCATTTTTCGTTGAATGTCGCAGTAGGAAGAAATTGGTAAATGAAATTCAGGATAATTATTTTAAAATAAAAAAATTACTGATCAGAAAATGTTTTTCTGTTTCATTATAGAAATCGTAATATGATACCTCGAATGCTTTCTTACTTACAATAAGCTTTGCACGAAGAGGTGTGGAGAGCGTGCAAAAAGTTATTTTCGCTGGCTATACGATTTAGCGCCTTTTCGATGTGAAAGCTGCCTACGTTGGACGCATTAGTACAGAAGAAAAGCTCCATAAATATTTTTACGATTCAATTAGGCAAAACAGAATGCGAGGTCCCCAGAGCCTTCAATGTAGCAGGTTTAATTTAATAGGCACTTTAATATATATCTTTTCTTCTTGTGCTTTCTTCACCTTGGGTTAAATCTTGCAGAACGACCGGTCTACTTTATGATACCTCTTTAGTTTTTGTAATGGGTTCAATGAAAATGGACAAAGGGCCGTGGGCAGACGTTGAAGTGGATAACAAATCTAGTTAGGCTTTTGTCTGATAATTATGTCTAGAATTTACCTGGTTAAATGTCACCGCCAAATAATTCCTTCGAACCTTACTTCGACGATACCTGTCAGAATACAGGAAAGGCTTTCCAGTCTCATATTGATCTCAGAGCTAAGTATTCAACCTTCAATTCGACAGTCGATAATGATTTGCATCGTATTTTTTTAAGAATATAGTCGGAAAGACATACAAATATTAAAATAAAAACATATCAACAAATCTGTCACTTAAATTTCTAACGCGCTTCAATACTAATAGTAATAATACGGTAAGAAAAATAACAATGTATTTTAATTCTACATAAATTATTTTATATATTTGTTGATAGCTATTTCGGCTAACGCCCTCGTAGCTCTGACGAGGGCGTAAGCCGAAATAGCTATCAACAAATATATAAAATAATTTATGTAGAATTAAAATAAATTGTTATTTTTCTTACCGTATTATAATGGAGTTCTACCAAGTAAATGCCTACTCAATCAACTAATAGTAATACATTGTGTCTCCGTAATTTCGCTTGGAAGCCAATCAATTCTTTTATTCCGTTGTCGAATAGCAATCATTTTTTTTATTTAATTATATGAATATGACAAACGTATTTATATATAAATATATATTTAATAAATTATTACTAAATCATGCGGTATTTCACCAGCATGTTATAAGATAACTCACAATAATATCAAGCTTTTTAAAATTATCAAAAGAAAATACTGTCTATCAATCAAACCACTACGAGATGCAGGCATCCCCCCCAAGAACAATTATTTCCGCCAGTATACAACTTTAATGCATCATGGATCAAACTTTGTTGATATCTAAATAATTCTAAGGGGATAGGCATGACACGGAGAGCAGTCATCTATAATACATTGTCTATTTATGTCAATGGAGACGTACCTGAACCGCCATCTACTATCAAGGGTCGCCATTTATATAGACACTATTACGCATATGCTTGTATTCGATGTTTTTGTATTTTGAATATATTAGATAGACTATTGTTAATCTATTTCAATATAAAACCATTTCCTGAATAAAATAAATTTGTTGTGTAATTTGTCTTTGCCGTTTAAAGTATATAACTGAAGATTGATTTATTATGATTAACACACCATCAACTGAATACAAAAATATTGAATAAAATAACAGCCCGCTTGAAAAGTTTTGTTTCTATTTAAAAAAAGAATACCGTGTTGCTAATTGTGCGCTTCTTTCAGGGAGAAATGCGGCACCGCTCATTAAAATCAGGGTTAATTCAGGCGCATACTTCGATTTGAGACACGGAAAATATACTCGTTTCGACTATTTAAAACTTCGATATGAGACACGGAAAATATACAAATGCGACTATTTAAAGTATAGATACACACTAACACCGATTGGTAAGGTACCCTAGATCGGAACAGCTATCGCGTAAATCGCGGCAAGAATTTTTACAGCAAATTAATAACGAATACTTTTTAGTGTATACTTACGAAACAAATAAATATATTTTAAAGCCTCTTGCAACATTCCATTCCATCTTCTCTTATTCAGTGAAGTGATTTTTTTAGTTCGGCGCAGCGATCCATCGTCTATCGATTGAAGTCATTGGCTGCCCTCCCACGCCTTACTGCATTGCTTGACATCATTTTTTTTAAACTGGTCCATGTTTAGCCATGCGGTGCACATGGCCCGACCGTCGCCGTCTTCAGATTTTGATTGATTGAACTTCGCCTTCACTGCAGGCTTATGATTTATATAATAGTAAAACAGAAAGAAGATTTGTTCCCAAAATATTGATCGCAAGTTATTTTAATCTACCGGATTCCGAGGCAGAAGTTATAACTGAAATTCTCCAGTAAAGTGTGCAATTAGTTCTCTTAAAAAGACCAGAGAATATGTGAGTTTTAAAATGTGTCAATATTAGCGATTCCATTATGTCTATCTAAATGAAAAAGTCAAAGGTGTTTTGGTGTAATTTGTTAAATACGTGTTGTATTTTTTTTAGCTTGTTTTTAGCCGTTTCTTACGTGAAATTTGGTTAGACACTACATAAATAAAGACCAATTGTAGATATAAATTAACAAAGCATATCATATTAATCGTAGCCACCTGAATAATTGAAAAATATTAAATACCCTTTTTGAAGAAAGATCTGTGAATATATTTTCTAAAAAGGAGTGTGTTGTGGGATGGGCTTATACGCAAATGATACAAATATACAGTTCGCTAGATATTGTGTAGAATTACCACAGTGTATTTCAGAGGTCTTCCATAGAAAAGCCTAAATACATCCGGCTGTTATTTACACCTTGTTCATATTGTAGAAGCAAACAGTACCTTAGGTCATTACTGTAATTCCGTTTCCCTGTGGACAGCTTCTACAAATCTGACTGAAACTAATCGCATCAGCCGTAATACCTCCTCCATTGGCGTACGGGTGGGGTCGGGTAAGTCTAAGGGAGGACAAATAATATCGACGTGATTGATCGCAAGCAGAATTGATGAATGTAAAGGGTAGTGTATTTAAGGGTAGGCCGTATAACTCTTGAGCTATTTAATTTATTAGCACACAATAGGTAGTCTTCAAGTATAACTTTGATAAGTAAACATTTTATAAATAAAATATAAAAGTTAAAAGAACGTGAAGTAACGTGAAGAAGTGTCCAAATGCTTATCAGTTCAAGCATGCCAATTTTTTTAAATTAAACACATGCAAATGATAAATGTTTAGGGGTATTCGCTCTTAATGTGGACCATGTGGCCTACTATTGGAGGTATATCAAGATTTTTTTAATACTAAACGCTTGATACACAGTCCCTCAACATCTTTTTAATTCGATGAGAGTAGGGACAGAAAAGATAATGCTAAGGCAGAACAAATGGTCACAATCGGATGGGTGGGAAAGAAGAGACAATAAAAGCACCCATGCTTTCGGACAGAATTGATAAATTGACTGCAATAAATACTACTTATACTGGGACTCGACCCCATGAAGTCCGTCACGTAAGCCAACGACGTTGATCACAGCACCACAGACATGTCTCTATTAAGAGTCTTTACATTTGAGAGCGGATATGGTTTCAAAAGAAACAAATTTGATAATAAAATCTGACGATTGCGTTATTTCAAAATATCAACAAAACATTATAATTCTTGTCAGTTATAACTTTTTAATTATAAAGTAATAATGTAGCAAGTAAATATCAATTGAATCATTTAATATTAACATAGTTAAAGTGCTTCCTGTGGTACACATAAAACTAATTTTCATTGTATGAATATTTTATGTGTTGCCCGTAACCCCGTAGTCAAGTGGTCAAATTCGTTTTATTTGTTTGCGTGATAAAAGGTATGAGACAAAGACATAGTCATGTCATGTTGTCCGATCCTAAAAAAAATTACGCAAGGAGCCATGAATACTAACTTCCATAAACTATTAAAATATACATGATATGGATAATAAGGTATTATTCCGCAGATGAAACTTGATGTATACATCTTTTTATCATTATCAAATTACAAATAACAAAAGTAATTTAATATTGCGAACATCTCAGATTTAGGCTGGAGATATTTAACGTACGAAATGTCACGGCGGATGGTCAAGATGCGAACTTAGGCCCATTATATTGAAAATAATGTTCAAGTGAAATCCAATGCCAAGGAATGGGAGCTTTCGTAATAAATGGTTTGGCCAGTTGCACAATGAAAACTTCATTAGTTTTGCTTCTTCCTATCATAAATCAGGTCAAAAATTATTTTAAGGTTCATCATAATACTATCATTAATTAAAGTCACTGATTTTAGGCACCAAAAATAAACTATTTGACTGATTTAATTATTTAATTATTTGACTCATGAAATTAAGTCGCAATGCATTTATATGGTTATTATATCACACCTTTTGTAATTTTTATGTCAGCATGTTTAGCTCAGAGAATGGTAATTTTTAGCTGATAACCTGGTTATATTCATAATGTGCAATGAGTAACGTATAATTTGTTTAAAAATTATTTCAACAATCGATGTTTGTTATGCAATACGGTGATAGTTTGATTATTATAACTTACTAGTATTGCTACCCGGCGTCGCTCGGACTAAGCGACCAATAATTATTTAATGTTATATCATTCGACATAATTATATCACAAAAATCTAACATCCAAAATAGAGTTAAAATAAAATCACAAACTTTATTTAATTTGATGACAGGCAACATTCTCGGCCATTAAAATGTCCAAATTCAAGGAAAAAATCTAATTTGCTGTCGAAGAAATGTCAAAAAATACCTTCTTCACGTAAATAATAAACATTCTTATATTAATAAAAGTCGGGAAAAGTTCAGTAGAAGACTAATTAATTACATTTTGACTAAATGTCTTCGCCGATAAAAATTCAAACATATTTTCTTTCATATTCGTTTTTATGGCAACTTAATGACCAACAATGCAAAAGGGAATTACAGACCCACATACATACATACGCCGTTTCGGTTTTATATATAAGATTAAACAGTTGAAGGATTGAATTTTTTTAATACTGACCAATTTGTTTCATTTTGCAATATACTATTGCAATGCTTTACTATGGCAATGTCTTAAGAATACAATTACTTAAATAAAACAAAAAATAACGATAGTATTTTGTTTCAACAAAATTAATTATAATGAACAAACAAAAATTTTTGACAAACATAACTTGTTATTTTCAATAACAAAATTGTCTTGTACTAGCCTTATCCTATCCTTATCCTGATATAACAACTCTCCTCGAAAAAGAAGGTTAATAAACTAATTAACAAACAGTTCTCAGTTGCGAGTCAATATTCTCAGTAAAGGAAGTGGACATGTATTAAAATTAATATACAATATCATCGGTCCAATGACTGTCATTCTGAACAAAATAAAGCCATTCAATAATTATCTTACGCATAAGTATTTCTTTACGATCCAAGCAATAAACTTCTTGCAATGTTTCTCGGTAAATGCATTTAAGTATCTTCAAAGTGTATATGAGTGGTACAGTGTTACGAGCCTAATACATTTCAAATTTAATCTCAAAACGTCCCCTTTAATCGCTAAGATGCTATTTCATCAAGAGTTATCCTCGTGTTTGATATGAAATTTCTCCTCGAGCTTGTATCACAGTTCCAAAACTGTGCTCTGAGCCGTGATGAATGAAAACACGGATGCTGCAATATTACAAATTCAATAAAGTATACGGAAAATACATATATTACGCGAAACAACCGAGCTGAACGAAATATTGTTTTGTTTTGATTTGAAGAAAATTTGGAAGCTAACGCGCGTCCGGAATATACAGCAGTGGAAATGAACTTATGAAACAAATTAGGTATTTATTATTGTAATACTTCAATGGAAAAAGTCTCAGCACAGTGCTTAGTAAAATATACCTTTTTATGAGATATATGGGTATCGTTATATATGTAGATGATTAATAATTAAAAGCTTACTATATACATACTGTATAAATGTATCTGTACACAGGCTGTATTTAAGAAATTTCAAATGTATAAACATTTAATAAAACATTTTTAGTACTTTTTCCATATACAATTTATTGGATCAGGACCAGTTTCACTTATGGCGAGCATTGTCAACTGATAAGAAATACAACAAAACAGTGATATTTATACCAAATTAAACATATTTTAGAACAATTTTGAGCCATAGACACTCTCGATTGAACCAAATATGTTGGGAAGCTAAACACTATTTTAATTTAAATTTCTTAAATAAGACAGTAAGTTTAGCCGTACTATCTTCATTGATCACTTTTAAGGTGTTCACTGTCAATACTTGGTGGAATGGCATTATAATGAAACATTTTTAGTACCTTTTTCACATAAAATTTATTGACGGTATAAAAATTATATTGTTAATGACTGAAACAACAGATAAAAAATTCATCCACTACAGCCACACTTAAATGGGCGCAAGTAACCCATTCTTGATTTAAAGATGTTCTTTTCACGAATTTAATAATTAAAGGATACGTACAAATTCATAAATACGAAGCTCTTTCATTGCCAATTCGATTTTCATTTTTATATCTGTAAACTATGTTTTTTTTTCGTCCAATGGTTTAGTCTTTTTCACACTGCAAAAGCAATAAACTATAATTTGTGATTTTTGCAATGAATAAGTAATTATAGAATAGTTATTGTTAAAAAATTACCCATGAAGTGATTTTTAAATATTCGAACTGGGTGTCATAAAGAGTTGCACAATAACGAAATAGTAACGGAATCAATTTGTCAAATCAAGTTGTGCTTGGATGGATTACCATAAATTATAGTTTTTGTTTTATTTTAACCGTTAAAAATCCCCTTAAGTGTCGTTTAATCACAATAAAGGCATATTCATATAAACGTTTTTACAAAACAGCTCACAAATAAATTATGAATGAACAAAGCTTTAATCAAGTATAATGGCCATTTCGAGAAATTTTATTGCCATGTTGACAACCCGAAAAATCTGAGGGATTTTTTGTTTGACAGTAAAAGTACGGGGCAATTCCGCAATTACCGTCGGGACTACCTCGCTTTTTGAATTGATTTAAAAGCATAGCGCCGTAACCACAGAGCGTATGATAATATTTCCGACTGTTCGTAAATAGTCTTATTTCAAATTTAAAACATAATATAGTGAAACAAATGAAGCTCGCCTGCATATGATTATTGTGAAATAAAGAAGGGAATGGGTCTATATTTTTGACTTAATCTTTAAAGTTTTGATAGTTTCGATTCATTTCAGCCACAATTCAAGTTTTGGCTAGCAGAATCTTAAATTAACATTGCACTCAAAGCAAAAAGTCAGGCAAATCGGTAAGGGTCACACTAGAAAAAAGATTTCGATTCCTAATTTGAAATTATTTTATCTTCTCGTTTCTGAACAAATAAAAGGCAACCAGAATGAAAAAAATATTCTCTCGTTTTAATTTTTCAATTGATTAAATTCAAGTCACTGAAAAATAAAGTGAAAAAATTTTATTCAAGTATTTTTCAACTGGAAATTTGTGAATCAGATTCTCAAAGATTAAAACGATTCTCGTCCGAGGATATAATAATGGGTGATTTCATTTTTTGCTCTGCCATGGAAAGAAATTTAATCTAGATATATATGAGATATTAAATGACCAAATATCTTGTATAAAAGATTTAATGTGTTTTATTAGTGAGACATGAAAAGGCTTTAGACTTTTTTCTTGGAAGCTTAATTTAGTACTCTTTGCGAATGAATAGAAAAAATTATCTATTTTTTTTATAAATCGTAAGGGCTTATACTTTATATTTATATGTTGTATTGCTTAGTGTGAGTCAAATACAATATGTTATCATAATTATAAATTAGAGGTATTTTAATATTTGAAATTTAATGTCATTATCAATTAGACAGGCTTCGCCTAATACCGTTCTACCTTTATATTCATAAACGTGGGAAGTTTCGTGAAATAATTGATATTTTAGATGGGCGTAAAGTGTCAAATAATAAAGGAGACATAACTTAATTTCATTCCAGTATATGACGTCCCCTAGTTAACCCTAATCTCAGCTACATGGAAATAAACTTTATGCGAAAACTTTGTTAATACGTTCATCCCTCAAAGTTGGCGCCTTTGTTATTTATGTAATTGAATTTATCGCGATTTCAGGTTTTATAAGAAAATATTATTCTCAACAATATACCTATTTTCTGTTCAAAAGTTTTCAGCATAATATCGCGATGGATGCATATATTAAAGCTTAACAAGAAGTTTCTATTAAAAAACATACACACATATTTGACATACTATATTAAAAGCAAAAATTTCCTTTTTTGGGATGAAATTATGCCCTGTGAATAAATAGTTTTTGAACAGCATTCTTCTAAAATCACTTATTTTTAAATTGTAATATGACGATGATCATGTCATTCACAAAACAAGATGTGCGATTATTTCTCAAAAATCAAAAAACATCGTCAGGTACATCGATATTTTAAGTGTGGACACGTCTAAGACACAATATGTAAGTTGGATAATTTCATGGTTAATATCAAAACACCTGCGAAAAGAGGGGTTTGAAATAACACACGACCACAATAATATTCGATTCGACCTCGAACATTTTTCAAACTAAAGCATTGCATTTGAATATCGTAATTTTAGTTCCTTCTAAAAACTATTATTATATTACAGAAAAACCAATGATTTTTACATACTTGTTACTATTATTACTCAAGTATTAAAGGTTAGATGTTTTAGATGAAAGTAAGTGATCTAGTATATCTAATATAGTATCAAAAAATATGTAGATCGAAGGAAAGTTAATATTTAAATCAAAGTGTTAAAACAATATTGTGAATTGAAACTTTTCAAAACACAAGAATAACGTTAGAGTGTTTTACAAACTAAAATTACTTAAAGTAAAACACTATTTTCATTTCACTGAAAAATAAACATTAAAATATTTCTGATCGGAGAGAATTTTTAGATATATACATTATCATAGAATCGAAAAAATAGGTATTTTGGTTTGAGGAAAATGTGTAGAATTGTAATGAAAGTCTATGAGATAGACTCATTTCATTTTTATCTTTGTATTTGACATGATAACAGTTTAAGTACTAAATCGATTCGGAATTTTATTTTATTACTTTTGTTCTATCTCGAAACATTATTCTGTTGACTTCACTAAAGTCAACTTCGCTATAGTTTTTGATGTAAAAGTTTTCAAAATACGTGTATATTTTACTGTATTACTATTTTATTATTTTAACTATGCGAGTAAAACTATACGTAACAGTTTAAAAGAATGTAACATTGGTAATTTATCAAATTACAACAGTTAAATCAAGAACAAACGTTAACTGAATTACCAAAAAACAAACAAAGAAAAAAAACAAACCTTTCCGTATTCAGATAAACGAATCATGTTTACCGGTTGGCCCAAAAATCAAGCGGAAAATCTAAAGAAAAGACTGCTATTATAGTGGCTTTCCCGGGTATACAGTGCGATATATCAAACTATCAAATTGTCCTCATAGTTGTTCGTGGGCACTCTTCGGCCTGGATCGCGCACATTCGTCACTTTTCACGAAGCTTTACTGCCTTCGTACCACTTCGGGAAAAGTCGCAGATTTTCCGATTCCGCATCGTATAATAATGCTTAGTTTCAAAATAAACTAAAAAGCTTGCGTTGTCGGATCAAAAGTAAAAAACCGTATACGCAAGATTTCGAACGGACGTATTCGCGCTGCTGTATTTGGATGACGGTATTTTTCTATTGCCGTTCGGTTGCGCTTCGGTATATCCGCGCATGTGAAAACTAGGCACAACGGCGACGCACCTATTGGAGATACCAACTGTCGGAGGTGATCCCTGGACCAGTGCGGCAACGGACACCCGTCGAGGCAGTCGCGTGTTGCTCGTTCGTAGGTGTGCTGAAATTTTACCGCGGGAGTTTTGTCCTAGTCGCTGTCAACTTACCTACGGTAGAAAGGGACATATAAATTAACATAATTAAAATATGTGGGACACAGGATGACACTTTGTTTCTGTGGCGCTAGTTCCGCCTGGAAGTATCGTGTTCAAAGTTGGGGTACATTGAATCGTTCATATATTTATTATT
Source organism: Himalopsyche kuldschensis (assembly GCA_028554975.1). Taxonomy (NCBI): domain Eukaryota; kingdom Metazoa; phylum Arthropoda; class Insecta; order Trichoptera; family Rhyacophilidae; genus Himalopsyche; species Himalopsyche kuldschensis. The sequence continues at coordinate 22,844,654 of JAHFWI010000003.1, forward strand.
GTTTTTTGTGTTTGATTGTGGTTGGTTTTATTTGAAATTATAATAAAATTCTAGTGCACACAACAAGTTTTTATTTTAAGTTTTTTGAAGCATCATCTATTATTCGTGCTTCAAAAATAAATTGTAAGTAAACTGAATATACTTTAATTGAAACCCGAGATATTGATATATGAAATAACCTACGAATATTTGATTGATTGCCATTCTAATAATTTCAAATATATTTAAATATTTGATAGCAGCAACATCTACTAGTAAAATGATAAAATGATTTGTGTATTTATAATGTGGAAATCGAAACAAAAAACAATCGGCTGATTATTATAAGACAGATCAAAGGTAGATGCTAAAGTCAACATGTTCAAAATAAATAACTGTTGCAATACATAATCAATGAAATAGTCAATATGTTTCTTAATTAATAAATAAAACTATTTTCAATTGCCTTTCACGTATCTATTAAAATAAATTGAGTTTATTTGGTTGTTATTTTAATTTTTGAGATCAGTCTTTCAAAATAAAGCGTATTAATAATCTTTATTTTCTTATAATTATAAATAAAAATGGCTCGAGAAATTTTCGGTTCGTGTCTACGAAGGTTGAGAGTTTATATTTTTATGTAATTAATATTTAAAAAAATTATGCTTCAATTTAATTTGAAACTGCTTGTTTTCGTATTTGAAAATTTCGCTATTTCAAAATAATTTGGACTTATAATTATGAAATTCAATACGAGTTAGGGGAAAAAGTAACATAAAATTTCGTGGAATCTTTTATTCGAAATAGCCTTAAATGTGCATTGTCTGTAAAGCAAAAGTACTATGTTCAGATGAATAACCTTTTATTTTTGTCGTCTAGGTGTTATTTCTATTAATTGTGTGCTATTTATTATTGGCATGCATATGTTAATACTGTATTTTTTGTTCACTTGCTCATGACCAATTATTAGATATGGATTTATTTGTATGATATATATCATGCATTATAGCAACTAATAATTATAATACCTTCGCTAATTTCGAGTGGATTATTATTGTCAGCTTCTGTGGCTAAGCAGTTAAATCTCCGCTTATTGAACAGAAGGTTATAACATATTTTGATTTTCCATTTAAATATTTAAAATCTCATTCGTGTGTGTGTTTTCTTTTTTTCCCCGAGTTAATTTTTGTTTTAAGTTTTCTTTCAGTCTATATTACATATTTACACATATAAAGAAAGTAAAATTATTTCCCACGTTTTCAAATTCTAACCAGAGCTTGAATTGGAAATATAATTAATGAAGGTTGATAAAGACGCTCTTCCACAGAATTGCTCAGCACTCATTTTAATTGCAAATAACAAAAAAATTCAAATTTTCAATTTTCTTATGTTTCAGTTCGGAATTTTGTCGTAAATGTGTTGTTATACGTTCTTCTAGTAGTCTTCTGTAAATCAGATTTTTTCTTAAAGATAATAGATCAATTAACTATGGACATTTGTTATATGCTTCTAAACAAGTTTTAATTTTCCCTAATATATCAATCTAACATGTTGTCCCCCGAACACACTGCGGGTATTATTCTACGAGACCCTGGATTAAATGAAATACATGTACCTTTATTATTCGCATACAATATACTACAAGATATTGTTCGGTTGTGCTATGGAGGGACTATAAGTCTTTGTACGAGGTGGTTAATACGTTAATTCTTGGTTTTGTAAGCACGATTTCACGTTGTTGTCGTAATGTATTAAATAGTTTCAGTAGAACTGGTTGTGTTTGTTAACGTCACGGTTTTAGAAGCACCGTTTATATTGAGTTCAAATTCTACCCCAATTGAACTAGTTGTGTATTTATTTGTCAGTGTTCTTCTCTATTTGATGGTCAGTATATTAAGTTTGTTGTCAATATTTATATCAAAATGGTCATGCTTTTTATGTGTCCATTTACTCGAATTTACAAAACATTCAATATTTAAATAAAAAAGTTTGATAAAATAAAACAAATAAAGATTAAACAATAACTAATTATTTATGATATTTGATTGTTATTTCAGAAAAAAATCATTATATCAGGAGGTTGTTTTCAAATTTGGTCAAATCCATTTGTTGACAAACTGAGAAAGTGAGATATTTTCATTACTTTTTCCTCATAAGTTGTGTTTACTAGCACTATTTTAAAAATATGTTTTAAATTAAAGAATTAAAGATAATGTGTTAAATGCAATCTTTTCAATGTGGATAAAAAAGGTCTCAAAAGTTTAAACTAAAAATATAATTTTGGAAAGGACCAGTTTTAAAAATTACCTCCTGGTATCTTTTGTAATGATTTCCCCACAAAGTTGTGACTATGCCTGTATACATGTTTTGTTTTGACAAAAATATCATGATTTATTGAATAGCTAATAATATTTAACTTAAACAACTGAATTACAAAAGCATATTTAATAAATCAGGAATTGCTAAAGCGCAAAATTCAATGTCCAAAATAAATTGTTGTACAATTATGCGTTCATTTGAGGGTAGTCCCATAAAACGCGAGCGGATACAAGTATGACTTCGTATTTAAACCAACTTGTCCAGAGTGAAGAGTTTTCATTTTGCCATGCTATAAATTGACAAGACTAATAATCGGGTGGTGTTAATGGCTGTAATACGAGCCTTATGCGGTCCGTACTCGGACACGGGTCCAAATGGCCAGGCTGAACTGATTGCAACCAAGGTTTACTTCCGGTGTTTGAAAAAAATTGATAGTATATTTCGGGGTCCTAATAGTCTGGTTTTCTCATAACCTTTAATTAAATAGCCTGAAACTATGGATTCTCAGTTAAATGATAACATGATATTTTATATCAGCTTGCAGTGGTGGTTACCTATTTTTGGAATATATCTTTTTTTTAAAACAAGCAAGTGTACGGTTCAAATCAGTTCGGAGAAGCTCTGTTTGGGCCATACATTTTAGGGATGAACTCATTTTTTTGTCGATAGTGTTGCGGAAGGCGCCATAAAATTTTGGCTGAAAAATACACAACGGGTACAAAGCATTTTGAAAATATGGACAACGCAAATTGTTCAATATTGTTTAAAAAAGCAGAACAGATTAAAATTTTGTTGTTAATACGCTGGAAATGTTCCCTAGTTAAGCCGAACTGTTTTCCTCGTAAAGATGTTAGTAAATTATAAAAGTTCAGTGCCTACATACATGCAAAAGATACAAAAAGAAATGTTGGTTTTTTTTACGAAAATAATGATCCAATGAAAACATTTCGGTTATTTTTAAAAAAAACATAATTATTTTATTACATTTTAAAACAAGTGTTTACCGAGGAAATGATCATTAAATTTGACGTTATCTAAGATAGCAAAAAAAAATATCTGTCATATTCTTGAAATTCAATATTATTTCTATGTATGTCTCAATTAGTATTCGATAACCTAACATGAATTCACATTTAGATGGATTATTTTTGTCATCCAATACGATCTGTTACAGCCATTTCATTTATAATGTAAACGATACCGTAAGAATATAAAATTCTTCAAATAATAAAGCAATTATTATAAAAGTAGGACGGTACATTCGTAAGAAAAAGAATGTTTTTACATTAGTACGTACATAATTATAGAATGTTTGATAAAAGTTGAGGTTGTAGATTTAAGAGAAAATCTTCAATTAAACATGAATTTGGTTATTAGAAATTGTTGAACAACTTAAGAAGCTCTTAAATAACAACGAATAAAGTTAATTCACTCACAAGTATTCAAACGCAAAAGGGTACCCTTCATTGTAAAAGAAAATTCATACTTTGTAAAGCTTATGAAAGCAGAAAATAATTTATTACAGTCTGTTCTGTTTTCTGCAAATAAAATCATTGGCGAACTAAGCACTTTGTTGTCTTTAATCGTATTACAATTGAGTTCAAAGGAGTAAATGACAACATTTATTAAGTAAAATAAAATTTACCACTACAGTATGAAATTTCTGTTACAAATCTTACAAAATGGCGCAATTGATATGTATGAAAATATGCTTTTTGACAAATTAGATAAACGTGAATGGCAGATGTCTATGAGACGAGATGAATTTAGAACTAAAACTAAGCTTAAGCCCTCAACTATCAACTAGATTAAAAGATTTAGTCGGGAAAAGACAGCTCTTCTGTTAGTGATGATTATATTTACTAAATAAAAATCATCGACATTTTTTTTATTACAGCTGCTAAGAATATTTTTTGCGAATATAAAATAAATTTATTGATCATGCTTGATATATAAAGGGTCTTTTTATAAGGACGCTTAGTTTTGAAATGTAAATAAAACAAGTTGTTTGTGAGATTTCGACTAAATTTTAATTTCATTTGTAAGTATATGTTACGGCATTAAATATAGCATCAAATGTCTGCCAATATCCATTCATTATAAAATGGGCCATGTCGCTAAAGTTGACTTTTTTGACAAATTTGGGTAAACTTCCAACTGCTCCAGAACCCAATCAGGCGTTGTCTGTGGTCGTTTACCTGAAGTTCCTTGGTTAGTTGGATTTTATACGGGTGCAGACATAAGGCCCGATTCAAAATTCGCCAAGTTGAAGTCGCAGAAAAGCCAAGTTCTTGTGAACAACGAGAAATAAGCTGCCTTGGGTTTTCCTGTACACTTTCACACACAGCAGCAATGTTTTCACCAGATATTGTATTTTGATGACGTACAGGTAGGTGTTGGCCGATTATTTACCAAACTAGTTGACTCAAATTTGGCCACTAAACAATGAATAATCTACTCAGCAGGACAAAGTAACATATTTTGAGCGTCCCTATTGAAATACCCTTTATTTGAGTGTCAGAATTAAAGTTATATTTTTTTCCTAAGGGAGGAAATTCTCAATCCATCTTACGAAAACTTCAATTCTCAATTCCGAACAAACTTGCGTTAAATAAAGCACGAGTGGTTAGTTCATATTTATTTTATTTTAGTATGAATAGTAATTTTACTGAACAGTTTTTAATATTTATTAATTTTGAAAATTTTGAACCATTTCACCCATATAAATCGCTGCCCAAATAGTGCAATTAGCTTATTGAAACCTTTTTTTAGTTGGGTATTTAATTAAAAATCAATTTTCACCAAAGTTTATCATATAAATATTACTATGTTTATATTTTTACGATAATAATTTGTTACGTTCAATATTTTATTTGTTTCTAAAATATTCTCTAGAATAGTTTGATTCTATCGAGTGAAATTAAGGTCTCAATGATTTGAATCTTGAAACTGTTTTCTATACTTAAATTTTTTTGTGAAGAACGGAAGTTTTTCAAAATATTTTGTTTGCTACTAAACATGGGATTGTGAATTTATTGAATGTGCACTTATGGTGAGTAAAGTTCAAATTAAATAAACTCTAAAAATTAAAATCACTCTTAGATAGCATATCATTAATCATTCTGTTTAAACTTTCCCATGCTTTAAGGTTTTAGCATAATAATATTTATGATTTACACTTGATATCTCCTTTTCTGTTATTCTGAGGTCATGCTATTAAAGTAAGGGGTTTAATGGAAAAAGGGGCGCATAAATTAATTGCAAAAGACGGTGAGAGACGTAAAATAAATTTTCTAAGGAAAAGGGACTCATTTTTGGTTAAAGTATTTAAATTCGTACTCATTGTTCGCACCTTAATATTTATCGCCAATAACCACGTTTTACGCCCTGGGTTCTCACCTATAAATTACCTTTTTTATAATTCAGCAGGTAGCGCGTGGAACGACCCGCTAATATATTTAGAAGATGAATCCATTAAGGCTGAATGATAAAAAAACTTTATCTTTAGATTCGATTTGGTGACATCTTTTAATTTGTTTGTTTTATGGGCACGAAATGTAATCTAGTTTAAAAAGATGGCCAAAACAAATTCTTTCAACAAAGCGATATTACAATAAAATTTCAACGTCTGACGTTAGCTGAAATATTAAAATTCAATTTATCTATCTGACTTGGCATATTTTTGGCAAAGCTCCACAGTACTATAAATTTGATAAACGTTATTGTAAATAGATATTTAAATTTATTATTACCACATGAATTTCATGGGTTTTATCGTTATGACATATATCTAGATATTTTGCAATAATGTATATTGTTGAAACTTAATTACTGTAGTGTTAAGAACAATCGTGAAAATAAAATAAAATGTACAGAAATATTGAATGTTATTAAAAATGTATACGAGCGAACAAAAATACTATTCAGCTAAACATTACAAAAAACGGTATCTACTAAGTTTGCAAAATATAATTTATGCGGAAGACGAACGTTCGGAAATTAAAAGCAGACGACTGAAAATAGATATCGTGAAGATGAGAATATGGTTTAATTAATCATTATTAATGCCATTTATTTTATACTTTCAATCCGATTCTGTCGAAGAAAAAAATTCTCGATAAAAGGATTTGGGGAAACTTTTAAAGTAATTATTAATGTAATTTTTTAAAACAGAATTTTCCGAAACCTTCACATCATTCTTAGTTATTTTTTTAAAACTGCTTGAATGTAAGTATGATTAACAATACACAGAAATAAAAACAGTCGAGTGGCTTAGTTTGCGGGAGTTCGTTGGTTCAAGTCCCAGTCCGGACAGTTTCATTTTTCAATTATTTTTTTTATTTATGTTCTGAGATATATGAATGCCTGTGCTGCCTAAAATTCCCTCCCACGCCATATGAACCTAAAAATGGGCACCTAGAAAGAGCAGCTGTAGTGTATTACACATATTATTATAAATTATTGAAAAACAAATGTCATCGTGTATGACATAAGTTAGATATTTACTTACGATGATGAAGTTGTAATCATCCACCAAGCAAAACGTGGATGTAAAGCATTAAAAAAACAAATAAACTATCGTTGTTTATTTTTCGAGTAATTAGTTTTAATGATAGGACTTAGTCCGCAATATTTTCGATTACTTACCTGCTATATTTAACACTTCTATTTTTAATTTCTTCTATTTTTATTCGCAGTAAAAGCTTAGAAAGTTTGTACATTTGCACATAAGGCTTACTTTATTCTCTGGAGTAAAAATCAGCTTTAATAAAGCTGTAAAAATAAATTCTACTTTGTTTGCATATAACTTCTCGGTACATGCTTTGTTGTTCGCAACAGAATAGCGTCCAAGTGAGCATAGTTATTTGTATATGATGTTTTACGCAATAAATAAATTATACGAATGATAGTTTACCATTGCCGACAAGCATTGATATAAAGTCAAGCCCATTCACTAAGACTAATATCATTATTTAAATAATTATCCTAAGCGACCTTAACCATGTGTATCGAGTGTATTTGATGTAATACCCTCCATACCCAATCCTGAAAGAAAAAGCTATCAGCCATCCCAAGAATTAATTATAACTTTTTTACCCTCCTGTTAAGAGGATCAATGACGGACATTCAACTAAACTTATATTTGTTAAAAACATACTAATAATTTATATTAATCATATCAGAGAAAAAACGTTCTCAAGTAGTATTAGCTTTAAGTATAAACATTCAACTTATATGGAGTTATTATATCTGGATCAGCAAACTGAATTATAGAACATAGTGGAAACTTTTGATTTAAGTATATTATAAAAATCTTCACCATATTGTTGAATAACTCAATAATATTATGTCTCTGGATTTAATAAAATAGTCTCGACAGCGCGCATTTAATTAAGTTATCGTTTTATTGAAGTAATCTGTTCACAATATATAATATATGTCAATCTAATGATGTATGTTTGCTTAATTTGGAAAGTGTAATAGTCGTATTACAATAAAGGTTTCAAAACTTGAAATAAGTTGCTGATGCATGGAGTAGAGAAAAAAAAGAAAAGAAAAGTATTAAGTTGTTCCAAAAAGCTCAATTTAGTTATTTATGTTTCCAGAGAAATTGCCACGAAAAGCCGTTCAACGGTAAACTATATAAACGTTGAAAGGGTAGGATTATTGATGAAGCATCTACAACCAACACTTTTATTGAGATTTTTCAAAGAAAAATAATTTAGATAACCTTAATTTTTTGAAGCATTTTATTTTAATGGGAGGAAATTTCCATTACAGATATAACCCTCTTATTTGTGAAATTTATCGACAGTAAGTGAAAGGGAATCAAATTGAAAAATGGATTAAATAAATGGTGTCTTGAAAAAGCAAGAATAGAGAGACTAAAATATTTCACGTGCCATGGTTAAATATGTAAAAATATAATGTGATTTTATTCAAAATTAAAATTTTGTAGCTAAAGTGATATTTTAAGAATAAGTTTGCTCGCTCGTAAAGGTTATTGATTGTTCGATTATCAAATGAAAAGTTTGCTCTGCTTTGATAGGTATCCATTGAATTGAATATATAAAATTAGTACGATAGAGCTACTAAACGCTTTGTAAAAAAACAATTTAATTAGGAATAGTTATTTATTGTATTTGGAGTTCTTATAAATAAGAATACTTGAGAGTTTAATACTAGAATATTTAAATGATGCTGAGATACGAAAAAAGATATAAATATAATGTCGAAAACGGACAAAATGGCTGATTTTTTCTTTATCGAAAATTTCAGGTATAGTGGCAATAAATAACGTCGTAGACACATGCCTTAGAAGTGACCAATAGATGCTCGTCGGGCAAGGTTATTTTTAAATCTGATAAAATCTTTTTCTTTTAATTAAAAAAATATTTATAGAATAAGGATAAATGACGAAATAATATTCTCATTAATTGAATTATTATGTTTGAGTTATTTAGAATATTATTTGCGATGGTATATTTAAAGAGAATTTTATTTTGGAATTCTGTATGAACCAATTGAATGAATGATATCGAATAAAATTATTGTCAATTTAAAAATCAGCGTTGAATAATTTACTTTTGAATATTTAAACAAGAATTTCATTTTGCTGACCTGAATTTAATTTATATATCGTAATGAACAAAACGTTCATATGAATCTTTGAATTGCGCTGAATCTTGAGCCCAGTTGTTTTTGAATGTGATAAAATAAAATACAATAAAATATTTTTTCCTTATCAGACACATTTACTGGGATCCAATTGCAATGCAATATAAAAAGGTTTTTCATAAGCGGTTTTCGTTCCCTTTCTTCGTTTTTCCATTGAAATCTTTTTCTAAATTGTTTGTTAAAGGAAAGAGAAAAAGTATGACAAATATTGATAAAATTTATTCCTGAAAAAATAATGACGCCCTTTTTAGCAAACGATGGCATCGTACACGGAGTCTAGTGAATTTTTGGTTGATAATAATCATATCGACTGAATAAAATTAGTTCAACTAAATTGATGTCAAAAATTGTAAATATTACTGTAAAAATTAATATGTATGCAATGAAGATTGTTTTATACGAAGCAAAATTCGACTACAATTTTTTTTTCAACAGAATTGGGTCAAAACATGCATTGTAGTTATGAAATAATACTAAAAGCTGATGTACTGAAAGTTTTGCTTTCTTGAAATTGGGAGAGGTGTTGCCCATTTGCTGTTCATATAGTATGTTATATATACGTATGTGTACGTAATAGCTACGCGAAGTAAACTTGGCGGTAAACTTTAACTTTGATAAAATTGGCTAAGCTTTAAGAACCCATTGAACTTTCGCGCCCTAAATTCGCGAACAGAAAACGGATAAAGTTTCCGCGGAGCGTTCGATCGTGCAATGCCTTACAGTAGACTATTCAGCAAGACTTAATTGTTTATATTAAAACAATTTAAAGAGTAATTGGTATGTGGAAGAAAATGCGAGCTTTAAACGAAAGGTGCTGTATTAATATTTCATTATTCACACTGTGATACAAGTTTTGGTCGAGCAATTAAATTATAAGCGTGGGTTGTTAAACATTGTTTTGTCTGTACAAATATAAAACATTTTGGGTAAAATTGTGGAAAAAAATATTAATATTCATGGCATGAATGGTGCGATTGATACGTTTGCACCTCTTTTTGAATTACGAATAATAAAACCAATACAGATGCTATTTCGTAAAATGTTTTTTTATTAATTGAAATTCAATCGCTCTTATATTGTTAGCTTAGGGTATGTATTTGTCATACTACGTTTAAAAGCACACTCCAATTAAAAAAAATATAATTTTGTGGAACAGTTCAAGTATCTTTTTGATTTTTCATATATGAAACTATAATTGCTGTTACAAATTCAGTTTTGAATTTTGATAACTATATGTAAATCCAATGCTGAAAAAATTCTCATCCTTTTGTAAAAATGAAATTAGGTATGCTGTTGAACTTTTTCGTATTATGATCACAATCTTAAAAAAATAAGAAACTGTCCTTTACAGTTTCGTGTTATAAATATGCCCTAGAACAGTTAGAAGAATGCCCAAATTATAAATGGTATTTATTACAAAGCGTTTCAAAAGCGGTATTTCTTGATCAATTTTAGTAACCTAAAATGGTCTAGAAATGTTTTGTGCACAACAAATTACATTTTCAAAAAACCTTTTCACATAATTCTAATTGAATTAAAAATAAATGACATTTTTTCTGTTTCGGAAATGAAAGTAGTTGTAAAATATATTTTTTTAAAGAAAATTGGATAACAACAATTATAAAGAGTTTTCGTAGTATACCATAATCGCTTAATTCATGATTTAGAAGGCGTAAAAGTCTGTGATGTTTTTAATCTAAAACATCCACTCCATGCTCAATTGAAACGCAGAGAAAGCTTTTGAGAAATTGTCTTAATTTTATTACAACTGTGGTAGATTGACTGAATCAGGTACGACTAGTAAAAACGTTTTGCTAAATTAAGCCAAAAAGAAGTATTATGTTCAACCAGAAACAAGTATTTGTCAGTGAAAATATATAATACATTAGTGACTGTAGATACTTTAAAATAAGGATTAAATTACCCAACAGAGAATCGACTATTACGATCCCGTGTCTAATGTGAATGTGTTTGTAGGCTATAGGTTGGATATAATATGTCTATCTTGTTAATTCCAATACCGTAATCTCTAATTGCTTTCCATTGTCTTACAACATGCCTTCCGCTGAAAGAGTTCACCTGAATCTATTTATCTTGTGAGAAAACAAACGGAATTGAAAACTTGCTCTATCTTCCCGGTTGTCTTGTCGTTTCAACTTGTAGTGTACGGAGGATCGTTTCATTATCAAACTATATCCACTGCAAAATATTTTGTACACTTTACAAATGTATATATGTAGGTATGTATTTCTTGTAGAATTTTGTACTATTCATTTACCCACTTATTTATTATTCATGGCAATAAATAGTCAAAAGAAATATTCAGCCGGGTTCAAAGAAACACTCGATATTAAATTTTTACTAAAAAAACGATTTTTCCTTCCATTATTTATCTACTGAACTATGTCGAGCCTAATTCTGAAGCTTTCAGTCTACTAAGTGTGTTTTATTTTAAGGGAGTATATAGTCTTTTTATTCATAACTAGCATATATTCTAACCAAGTAGGGTGTTTATGAAAATTTTGTCGGTCAGAGAATTTCAACGGAGAAAACGATTACGAAAACCACTTTAAATTTAATTTTTGCGGGTGCTCAGTAGACAAAAGTGCTCAATTTTTATCAGTAATGGTTTATAATGTGATATTTAACTAGCCAAGTATAGTTTTTATCCAGTCAGTTACCGACTTTCTAGAGAAAATCGAGTCCTATCATACTGACTTTCTCCCAGATGGTTGCAGGCACAATCTATGCTATGCTTTCTCTCAGGGTATTACCCGAACCATTGATTTGGGTGTCGAAATTGTGGTTAACTACTTGCGCCATGGGATAACTGCCTGGAATAGAAGAGGAGGGAGTGCATAGGGAATTTGACACCGCCTTCGCGATCCTTCTCAAAGAATCATTACAATGCTGTAAGCCAACATACCTAATTGACAATAAAGACAAAAGTTACTGCCCACGGTATTTAAGCAATATATTTTACGTTATTCCAAGTTGTGATTTTATTTGTTTTTTTATTCGCATACGATTTTCAATGAAAGGTCACATGTGTTTACATGCACACATACAGATAAACCTAGTTCATCGCAGCCCTACACAATGTGGATTCATTTTAACGCGAATCTTTTTTTCCGGGATTTGCCTTAATTGTCACTTAACGTGCGAGGAATAACCGTGATGAGTGGAAGCACGCGTGTGAAAGTTAAGTGTACAAATCGTTGAAAAATCCCTGTCTTTTCAAAATCAATGCATGAAATTGATAGAAGAAAACGACGAAGATTACATATGAGTGGGTACAGTAAAGTGATAAGCGTGCGCGAATTGGATTATTTAACAATTATCGTCAGGTTTTACAGCATGCCTTTGGAGGCAGATTAAGCACGGTATTGAAACGCGAAACAAAATAACCAATATATTATTTTTAATATTATTCAAGTTTATCTATAAATTGCGGCTTCATCTTGTAATCGTGTCCAAAACGTGTCCCTGCAAACTGCAGTTTATATATTTAGTATTTTTAAAATCATTACCATCCAAGACTTTCTTTAGATGTTTAAGTAGAGCTTAAGTCAACGGATATCTCTTTTCTTCTATCTCTTGTCATTTCTTTAAAAATATTAAACTGTACATTGGTTTGACAGTTCGATGTGGTATATGTAAGATTTTTTTTGGTTCGTCGTTTATTCATTCTAGTTTTCTTACGTGTTTCGAGTATCTATTTACCTTTTTCTGGGTTAACATGATAGCAACTTGTTGATGTGCATTGGCAACATCCGTAATGTTTTATTCCTTTTCCAATAAATTCAACAATTTAATTGTTGTGTTTCGGTTCCCAGACATTGTATAAAGAGATCAAAGCTGGTTTGTGATTGATAACATCTTGCCGATACTGAAATAGCCACAGGACTGTGGCGGATTTTTTTTTCAAATTCTCCGCTTTGGTGTAAACGTGTTAACTCCAGCTACGTTCCATTGTTAGGGCCAAAAGTTTAAGTAAGAAAGTTTGAAACGATTTTTTATTGTAATATTCTTTATTAATCGTCACTATCGTTATTGATTCAATAAAGTTGAATGACAAAAAGCAAATCATTCTTCACTGTGACCAGATTCTTAATGTGTATAAGTTTTATCCTTGAAATTAGTTGCTTGAAAATCGCTTGACTATTAAGCATATATTTAAAAAAAACCATGTCCGCTTCCAATGTGAAGCATATGGCTTCCCAATGAAGGTATCACAGCATATTTTTTTCATCTTTTCTCAGTTACTCAACTTCTCTTTAGTAGTGATAGAAAGGATGAGGCTAGTTTATGACTAGTTATTAGCTAGTCGCTCTCACTGCGTCCTTATAGTTCCTGATGGGTGGGAAGGAATTCGTAGATAGCCCCAAGACCCGCATCTTTAAACAGAAACGGCATATCGGCTGAAAAAATACTGCTCGTGCTGGGATTCAAGCCCGTGAAGCCTGCCACGGAAGCCATCGACGTTAACACCTGCAACTTGTATTCGACAAGAGCCAACATACCAAATCGAAATATTTTCGGATGTCAAATAATTTCAGTGTTGTTAAATGCCAAATATAATCTTTTTACTACTATAAACATTCATTATAATTTTTGAACATTTTAAAAAGAATAAATAATAAATATCTGGAGTAGTGAAACACTACAAATAATAGTTGTGCTGGCCCTAACTTCATTGTTCCACTGCTCTAAGTTCCGCTTCAACATTTTTTTTGTTTGTATAAGTATAATAAACCTTACGATTGGAGAAGTGCAAAATATATTTTTCCTTACATTGACTTATGGTATCCTAGTTGTTCTCCTAACAAAGTTGTCTTTGTAATAAATGAACGCCCTTTGTATTAATGTTTTTTTAAAATTCAGTATACAGTTACTAAAAATTAAATGTCCTATTCTGTAATGTATTTTCTTGATCGTAAAAAAACCGAAATGATCTCGTCCGTCGAAAACATTTCTTTCCTCTTTTTAATTTCACGCTTACACAAATTTTACCATATTCAAAGCATCGCATTTTTTGTTTCTGTCTTTATTTTTTCGTACACGGTGTTTAAAAAACCCATCACATTAAAACATATATCACGAGTTTAAATTCGAGCCGTATTAATAATGAACGAAATATCACATAATGTTTCAGATTCTGTATGCCGTAAATCAAAATATACTAAATTACACTATCTAAAACGTTTTATGAGCATTATTGTACATACAAAAAATGTACGCGTTGTCGACAGATTTGAAAATGGTTCAGCAAAATTAGAAGCTAACGTCAATGTTGTAATTACTGCTTCATTAAATCCAGAGTTTTCTGTTTAAAGAAACAATTGAAAATAAATATTCACCAATCCTTCTTCAGTTTATTAGAGATAATTTTATTAGAGACCAATAGTAGTGGAAACAATAAGAGACTACGGGGTAGAGACTCCAATTACTCCACATCTCAACTACTCCAGTATCGAATAGTCAAATTTTAAAATATTCGATTACTCGAGTATTCGAGTATACTCGAGTAGTTTCAGATGTACCAAAATATGTATAATTAATAGACAAGTATTCTCGAGTTTCGAGTAATCGAGACTCAAATGGGAGTCTCTACTATGGAGGCTACTAAAAGAGGTGATGATTTAGTAAAATGAGTGTAAAATCATTGATGTAAGAATATGCAGACTTCTCATATGAGTCTGACACATCTATTGTATCCGTGTCATAGCCACTGCTGACAAAAAATATGCTTATACACAGTTTAATGTGATGGTCTTGATCCAATGACATTTTATTTTATTTCTGACAGACTCAACTCTACGATAATTTTATGTATCTTATTTTATATTTGAAATATATTCATAATTTAAAATTAATATATTGTTAGGAGGATACGATTTGTGGATGTGTTGCTTTTAGCGCTCTTTTCCTCAGTATTTAGCAAAAAGTTTTCTTTACTTTATTATTATATAATTTATTCATTACAAGTCTTTGTTAAGAAAATCACAGTTTATAAATGTGAAATCCTTGTAGTGGAAATCGAAAAAATGCAATTTTCTTCAAACCATATGTTTAAAATATTATGGATATTAAATCAAAATGCTTATATTAAACACGGTTTATAGATAAAGGTCCATTGACTTTTATGCAGTTTAGTAGATAGTCCCACCACATAAAAAAAAAACAAAAATAAACGAGAATATCAATATTTGAAATATGAATGATTAATTTTGAAATTTAATTTTTTTTGATGCATTCATTGATCGGAACACTATAGTTCATGTATATTTAATCTTGCAAAAAGTTAAATTAGATACCACATTAGGAGTCTGATGACGTTAGTAAGATTTTTTTTAAATATACTAATTTATAAGCCGTCGAGATTTTTTAGCACAGCATGTGTCCCAGGAGACCAAAGTAAATCTATAAAAAAAAATATTTTCCACTTATCTCATCTTCAAACTGAAGTTAGGTTGAGCCTGGAGGGAACTCAAATAATTTTTCTCTCAAGAATTCAATTTTAGTTAAAATATATTCGAAAGATAATGTGTCCATAAATTTTTGGAATCGTTATTCATGCTTTCTGTTTTTGAGCAAAGCCATATA
The DNA here is from genome assembly GCA_028554975.1 of Himalopsyche kuldschensis. Lineage (NCBI taxonomy): Eukaryota > Metazoa > Arthropoda > Insecta > Trichoptera > Rhyacophilidae > Himalopsyche > Himalopsyche kuldschensis. The sequence goes on from JAHFWI010000003.1 coordinate 22,860,236, forward strand.
TTGTCGGTTCACTGTAAGATTACGCCTGCGTGTTTTATAACGTTACATATTTAATTTATGAAGCAATTCAAAACTCTGCTTCGGGTACAGTATTTATTTTGCATTTAATGTCATGTCGTTCAAGAAGACTGTGGACCATCTACCGAGTAGAACAACAACCATAGAGTAGATTGCCTCTACATCGGCATCCTTATGAATAATAATAAATATTATGCAGTGGCATTGTCACACTATTGTTTTGTAAATTATTAACATTAAAGGTCCGCTTGGCTCAATTCTTGAGACTGACATTGATATCGAATGCGAGAATTTAGCTATTTTCGGTGACTATTTTTTTTCACATGCGTTCTCTTATCATTTTTTAATGTTCTTACAGCAGTTTATGATGTATGATTGTTCCTTTTACGATGATAAATGTTCAAAAAGAAGAATATATTTCGAAAAATATCCAGATGTATTCCGTGACGTCCATTTTCAAAAACACAATTTCCAGATTCAATTTAATAGTGATACATTTAAAAGTAAAATATTAATGATATTTTGAATGCAGTTGACGTATTATCGGCATGTTATATGCATTATATTAAACACAGAGCAGAGCTATGGAGAACGTGGAAGACGTGACGTTTCTCCATATAGCCAATGTGTAAATAGTCGAGTAAAAATCTTTTTTAAATTATCAAAGAAAAAAATTGTAGCACCTTAATAATTTACGTTATTGGTATAGTCGAAAAACTTTACTATTGTCAATTACAGCTCACAGAATTCAAAAAAGCATCTACGCGAATTAAAAAATCGCATGCCGTTTTTCATGAATATGCTAAACATGTGTATACTAAATATAATCGCTTTTTGTACGGTTATCAGTTTTCAACTATTAGTATAAGAATTTATTTAACCTTTATATTTTTTCCGTGAAGTTATTTTATTTTTGTCGCACTGATAAAATTATAAACTATGTACAATATGTCATTTGAATTTGTTAATATAATTATTTTTCTCTTGTGTCCTTCAGCTGAAAATTGAAGGTATGGTCACAATATATTCAAAATAAAATGAAACACTGTTTTTTATTTTAATTCATTTCTTTTACATAGAAATAAAAAGTCTCTTTTCTCTCTATATAGAATGTGGCATACATTTTGATATCTCTAAAATATAATAATTATGTATCATTTCAGAGTATTTTTAATTTTAACCGAAAGTCCTATTCAATATTATATAAAAATATTCTTCAAAGACATCAAAAGATAACATTCGAGATTTATGAAGCATGAAACCATGATAAGCTGCTTAAACACTTGACGAGATATATTTTATTCAAACATTTTTGGGAATCGCATTATTTCCTTTGAAGTCAAACAATTTTTTTAAAAGGCGAATGTGTTTTAAAATGTTAATACATGATTTGTATTTGACAAACATACAAGACAAATATCTCCATTGAATTTGTATTAATGTATTTGTAAGATAAATAAATTTAGACGTTTCTGCTTAAGTAAAGATATAAAAGAGTGAATATAAATAAACAATATAACTTATTTTTCAAGATTTTAATTCAACATGTAAAAATAACTTTTCAGCTATACCTCCATAAAACTGTTCTTAGACTGTTTTGTAGGAGTTCACGAATTGTTTATAAATTAGTAAAACTAGATTATATATAAATACTCTTAATTTAATAACTTTTAGATAGCGCAAAATAATTACTTTTCACGTAACCTCTTGGTAAAAAATTAATGTGCATACGCTCGAACCATTTATTTAATAAATTCAAAGAAATTTTTCCAGTTAAAATTTTTAATGAAATAATCTTGATATTTTTTTTTTAGCTAAAAACTGTTTTTAGTTCTCTAAATAATGGAAGTTTTTGAAAGTGGTTTTGTTTTCTTAATTGTTGTCAGAAATTCTAAGTACATATACATGTCGGAAAGGGAAAAGACTTAAGACTGTACTCGTTCTAGAAATAAAATAAATAAGATAGTACACAAAGATAGAATGAAGAAAAAAACTTTTAATTGAGTCTAACGTTAGTAAAAATAATGAAGAGCTAAACCAACAGTTTGATAATACTCGCGGTGAGCGAAACCGGTCCTGATCTCAATAAATTCAATGTGGAATAAGTACTAAAAATATGTTATTTTTATTTTAATGCCATTCCACCATGTATTGACTGTGAACACCATAAAAGTGATCTACTGTGGTTAAAATAAAATGTTGATTTTTGGAGTTGAAATACTTATATGTTATGGATCCAGCAAACAAAATAGTAAACTATTTACGAATAACAAGTCAATTTTTCTCAAAATTTTACAATACTTTTTATACATATGTAGCTAAAATTTCGACAAATCGATTTTACAGAATCATCGGATGTTTTTCACAGATGGTTACATTTATATATGTAGATAGGCATTAAAGCATAAATAGGAATTATTTATTATACAAACTAGGCCAAAGACAATTAACACCTTTTCTGTCTTTGTATAGTTGTCACTGAAGATCCTGGTATTTGTATTCTTGAGTTTGTGACGGAATAATTAACTACTACACAGGTTTAATCCAATTTCCAATAATCCACATAAACAAAGCACGAAGAAACATAAATATATAATCATTTTCAAAGTTTCGTATATTTCTGTATTCATTTGTCAATGCTTAAATTTATTTTAAAACTATGCTTCTGAGATATTATATTTAGCGCGGTTAAATAAATATTTTTGATCCGCATAAAATATAAGTACAAACAGAGTCTGAATTTTAACATCTGATACCTGTTTTAAAAAGTCAAAAGACAGTTATTTTTCAAGTAATTTGTTGAAAAACGTTCTCCAAGTAAAGAAAAGAAAGAACAATGAGAAATAAGATAAATTGTACATATTGCCGAAACTTTTCGACGAAAATGGGAAGGCTATATCTCTTTCCCTGGAAATCTTAAGCCTAAAATTTTACAAATACATACTAAAAATATTTTTCATTTTGAACAACGCACTAAGATAATGCATAACACAATGATCATAAATGCAAAGTTAAAGTCTGAAGCCTGAAGATGCCGAAAGGCGAAACCCGGGTCGTTAGCGACAAAACTCATGGAAAAGTACAAAATTCAAAAAATTCAAATTTGATATTGAAATTCCATCAAGCACCCTCAGTCGAAATCCTTAAATTCGTAACACTATGATAAATCAGCATATGATTGTCGATTGTAGATTGTATCAATGTCTTCTGGCGCACAATGCATGATTTTATAATATTTAAATAATGAAATGCATACTTTGTGAACAAGTACATTAATTTAATCTCATCAAATAGAGTTTAAAAAAAAACAATGAATGGTCTTCCGAAAATTCTATGCATAATTGAAATAAATTAGTCTAAGTTTAACCTACAAGTAGATCCCGTAGTCGAATGAACGACTCAGTTGAGCTTCCGCTAATTTTTTTGCATAGATCACTGAATGGAATTGAGTTTTTAATCAATTCACGTGGCCAAAAAGTAATGGTCGGTGAATTTTTCATTCGTTAACAATTTTTCTATTAGATCGAAAAATCAGTATGTAGAAAAAGCCGATAGATATGTAGCATTTGTCTCAAAAATTTTGTAATCATTCCTTTCCATGTAGGTTAAGCGAGGTTGAACGATCATTTCAATTCAAACAACCTTTGGAATCATCCAAATTAAAAAACTACCTTCAATTATCTCAATAAAATAAAAACTCTTCATATCTGTATTGTATTATCTTATATATAAAACCGAAACAGCGTATGTATGTATGTGGGTCTGTAATTCCCTTTTGCATTATTGTTGCAAGTTGCCATAAAAACGAAGTTTGAATTTTTATCGGCGAAGACATTTAGTCAAAATGTAATAAATTAGTCTTCTACAGAACTTTTCCTGGCTTTTATTATTAATAATAATGTTTATTATTTACGTGAAGGTATTATTTGACATTTCTTTGACAGCAAATTAGATTTTTTCCTTGAATTTGGACATTTTAATGGGAGAATGTCATCAAATTAAATAAAGTTTGTGATTTTATTTTAACTCTGTGATATAATTATGTCGAATGATATAACATTAAATAATTATTGGTCGGCTTAGTCCGAGCGACGCCTGGTAGCAATACTAGTATTTGCATAAAGTATCATTTACTTGTAATTAAACACTTGAATAGCAAAATTATTTAAATGAGAATATCGTATTATTTTACAAGTGTTAACAACTGTACAGCATTTAAAATATTTGATAAAAAATAATATCATATCAGCGTGAAAAATGGAATTCATTAAAGGTATATTTAAAACATAACTAGTCCCACATTGGGATAGTAAAAAATATGTACTTTGCCATTCTTCCAAATATAAACAGTAAGTAATATAAAATTTAGAACACACTATGAAGCTCTTTTTTGCGTTGTTGGAAATGTAATTTCGAATTAAACTTATTATGTAGATCTATGCGTGATCCGAAGACCACATATAAGGCAGGATAATAATAACAGTGTACGGTAAGTAATAAGAAATATTAATATTTCATACCGTTGAGCTCAGGGATTGTAATGCCAGTATTGCCAAAACCGGGATCCCGTTTGATAAAAATACCGGTATTACGGTAAAATTATTTACTGATGGTTCATACAATAGGCGATGTTTTTTAAGAAAGCTGAATCTGCAGGTAGTTTTATTTACATAGTGATCCGATTAAGATTGACAGATTAAAAAATGTCTAAAAAATCATACATGTATAGTTTTTACGTAAAATAAGTTATTAATGATTTTAAAACGGACATATGAACTTTTAACCATGTCCGCTCCCAATGTGGAGCATATTGAGTCCTCGAGAATTTTATCTCAATAGAAGTTTTTATAATAGAACTGCCTGTTACACAGCAGTTGAACCTCACATCTTCAAAGAGAGAAAAGAAAGGATTTGTTCAGGACTAGTGGTTAGCGAATCGTTCTCGATGCAGGATGGGTGTGGGAATGAATTTTAAGACAACGCAATCATCCATGTTTCTGAAATAAATAATTCGATTATAAATGAAACAAACCCAACTGGGATTCGAGCCCCTGCACTTGGCAATCAAAAACACTCAACTATGTACCGGTTTATAATACGAAAGAAAAAAAATATCAGAATCATTTTTTGTACGTACTGCGATACTACATATTAGGCCGTGACTACAAGTTATTTTACGTTTTTTTTTTGTCATACCCGGTATTGGTATTTTCAATCCCGATATTTAATATGAAATACAGATATAAATTATTCGCTTTCAAGGTAGAATTTCATTATTTTAAAAAGAGTAACACATTTCTTGTACTCATTCCACATAACATTTATTAAGATTAGAACCAAATATGGGTTTGATTTTATATTGTTAATAATCATTCTTAGTTAATTGGATTTAATTAAGTAGTTTCTATTTTTACATTTAAGCAATGGACTATTTGATATTAATGATGATTTATTTTTCATTGAACTATTTGCATATTTTTATTACAAATAAATTGTTTGTCATAGCTCTTGTAAAAAAAACGTTGCATTTTTGTTTTTCTTATCAGCTTATAATGATCACGATAAGCGAAACTGGTCTTGCTACTACTGAATCTAATGTAGGATAAGTACAATTTTTATTTTTATTTTTCAATATATATTGTTATTGATATTACACTCCCTAGTTTGGCTGCAATATGTATGAGTGCTGTATGTGGGTCTGACGGAAACGGAGTTAGTTTTCTCGTCAGTGTCACACATAAGCGACGTGCGAGGCACAAAAGCAAGAAGATATTTCATTAATCTATTATGTTATTATTATGTTAGAATACAATAACTGGGTACGCGACGTTAACGCGAGATGTGGAATACTTACACCACTCTTGAATACGAGCTTTTATTATGAGGGGATAAAATAAGTGGGTTCTTTCGTAACGTTCGTAGATCATTATTTCAAGATTTTTTGTAACGTCTCAAAACTCGCAAAGATTGTATAAAGCATTTATTATTTTTAGACAAGTACAAATTTATCATAACTTGATCATATTGAAATGTTAAGGGGTAGTGGGCTATTGTTGGAGGCCAAATTAAGATAGCGAATAAAGTTAAAATGCGTATCAAAGTGATATAAAACTAAATTTAATAACTTTTGCTTTTCTGTCCATCCAATCCATCAAAAGTTTTATTACATCAATGGTTATATTTAAATTCAGATGAATACAACCATTATACATTGATCATTTTGATAGGTTTGGTGTTTTAAGTAGATGCTGTAGAATGCTACGATTTAGAGATACACTCTTTTTCGTGCCGATTGTCTTGTCAAAATTAGACACGAAAAAGACAAAGCATCAGTGGACATTGTAATACTATAAAGAAATATTTTAAAATTTACGTGGCTGATATGGTTGCGTATTGTACTCAGAAAAAAAATGAAATGATACGCTTGGTGGTGCGGGAGTTAATATTTTACAATAAATTAAGATAATGTATTGATTGTCATGGTAGGGTTCTAGGATTCGTGAGTCTTGTGTTGAGGATTTCAAATCGTCGAATGGAGATTTGAAGTCAACCGTCTTAACCAATTTATGACATAATATTAGTATAATTATCTTCAAGCTTCAGACGTACATCGTCTGCAAGGTTTAAAAGCATACTTAATACATTTTTTTAGATTTATACTAAAGGTGCCTGACGGAATTTTAATATCAAATTTGAATCGCTTGAATTTTGTACTTTTCCTTGAGTTTTGTCGCTGACAGTCACTTTTAGTACTTATTCCACGAAAAAGGATAAAACTTCTACAACAGGATTGATTTCCATATTGAATTCAGTAACTTACTAGTAAGTCACTTTTAATTTGTTCACTGTCAATACTTTTACATTTTTAGTACTTATTCCACATAAAATGTATCGGATCAGGACCGGTTCCACTCATGGCGAGCATTATCAACTGATGATGATTTATAATTCCATTTCACCAAGTATTGACAGTGAACACCTTAAAAGTTGACAGTCAGGTTAATATATGTCAGTTTAAGTTCATTCATGCATGTGAAATGCCAGAAAATGGCAAAAGGCGATACTCGGTCTAAAAACTCATAAAAAGGTACAAAATTCAAATGATTCAAATTTTATAAAAATAAGATGTCACTAATAATATGTGCGAAGTTAACGATCAGGATCTTGCTACTCGGTTTAAATTAAAATATTCAATACAACGCCGCCATGCTTTCCATTGGTAGAGAAAATGTTTATTTATTATTTGCGTTTTCATTGTTAATCATTCTATCAAGGCCGAAAAGTCATCAATTATTTATATAACATTATACAGTATATAAAACGCACATCGGCTATAATTATAAAGTAAACCCGTGTACTTAAAGACAATCTTCGAAAAACCTTTTCATTGAATATAAAAGACTTACAAATTTAAATGAGCGTCCCCTAAGATCCACTTAATGGGCAAACTTGATGAAACTCAAACATATTTACATATCTTGATTTAATGAGTTGTTCTTTGAAAGTCTGTGAAAAGTCTCTTAGGAGCCGGGCAGGATGTTTTTCTCGAAAACTCTTGCCCCAAGTTAGAGGGTAAAGGTCAGTGAAGTGCCAAATGGTTGGCTTATAGGGTCGCTGATCTCTATAAGACCTAAATTGAGTAATAAACCCTATTTTCGTGACGGTAAACAGTATCGACGCATTTTGGATAGTCTTCATCTTTTTCGATGAACATTATTATGAGGATGATAATATTATAAATGATGTTGTAAGTTGAAGCTTTTATAAAGTTATTATTGTTTCTTTTCTATTGAATAATAAGTATAAATATTTTTTTTATCATATACAATTGTAATAATTTAAAGAATCAACGTAACAATTTAAGAGTGACCTACTTTTTTATTACGCACCGGCATAATGATATTGAATGCAAACAATACTTTCTTTCGTATTTTTATGTTAAGACATGAATATATATGGCATTAACATGTATCGAAAGGTTTGAAAACACTTCTCAAGTGAACGGAACACGTAAAATAAATTTGATGAAACTAAAAAGGAGACTGCATTTTTTTTATGTACATAGATACTCTTTAAATGAAAAATCAGTCAATTTAACTTGAATCTTTAGAAAAAAATAGTCAGTAAAGAACAGTAATGAAATGCTACTTCTTTTGCTAATACAATGAATCATTTATTTTGATGCTCACCAATAAACAGTTTTTTATGTGAGTTTTATCTGTTAATTAAAAAGTTTGATTTAGTAGATCTTCATTAGAATATAATATTGTGTTCCACGCAAGGAGAGAAATTAAGTCAGTTAGAACAATGGAGTTTAAGCGTTTGTCATTTGAAAATATAAAAAATAAGATATTAAAACATGAAAGAAGTTTTTTTTTGTGAATAATTTTGAATATACATTTATAAATACACCATTGTGTGGCGGTTATCATCTGACGTTTCGAAACCGTTATTCTTGGAAGTTGGAATAAAACAAAGAGAGAGTGAAATGTATGATTACAGCTCACGAAAAGAAACATTAAATGATTACCACCATTATACGGTTTGTTGTCAAAATATAACATTATTATTGAAATGCATGAAGGCTTGAATTTAAGATATTCTTGAGTAATGGTTTTTACTGTTTTAGTTTATAACAAGCTCGTATAAATATTCTAAGCTTAGCTCACATATTTTGTGATAATGTGTCTCTAAATATCTGACTATATGTTTAATTGATTTTTCAAAAAATATTTACTATTGCATTTCTCTTTGATGAAGAAAATTTTCCGTCCCTTCTTCAATGTTCAGTTGGGACCACAAGTTATTTTATAAAATGTAAGAATTAAGTATTAAATGAATTTCAAAATATAGCATTGGTTCGTTCGTTGATGATGGGTAGTGAAACCTATTGGTGTCGATTTAAGAGTTAAATATGTATTTGACCCCATCGTTGAAAAATTCACTGTGCACACCTCGTCAAATTGTAATTCACGTAAAATTCCAGCAGAAAAATGCCAACATTTTTGTCAAAAAACAACAAACTTTAACTAGAGTTTATCCTTCAAAATCGGGCATAGTACGCGAAAGAACGACCAGACATCAAGTGTCAAAGGTTGGAAGACTTGTTAGAGAATAACGACTGTCTGCTTCGTTTATCCTCACGAATGGAATGATGAAAGCTGAAAAGGTTCTTTCGAATTTTTTAAATCCTTTTTGTTTGGCCCTACCGAACTTCATTATGTAAAATCAATGTCACTCAAGAATAATTTAGCACACAATGATTCAGTTATGCTACTTGATCCGGGATTAAATTAAAAATATTTTCATACCATTTTACAAGGCTTATCTCAAATACACAACAAATACCCGAATTTTCTTCCCACATGGAACTCATTCCATTTGTTCATCGTAGATTTATTTGAACGTTATATGAAAAAAACTCTGTGAAGGATGAAACTATATTGATTGGATTATTAAACTTATTTAGATGTAACTTTTGATTTTTACAAATTAGAATACGCCAATTATAAAAAAGCAATGTTTCTTAGACCCATATGGATTCTTCACAACGATTTTAAACTACATATGTCTAGTCAAGCTGGGAAAACAAAAACAAAAATAATTAGCATCGAATTCCAAATTATTCTGCCGCAATAACTTGATGAAACTATGTGTAACGAATTACACACACTGGCTTTTGTTTTTTAATAAAAATATACAACTTTGAGACTTAAAAACACCAAGAATTGAGTGGTGTAATTCAAGTGATATATTATGGGTTAAAGCAATGTTAGAATAACCTTTTATTTATGCTTTTTTTTGTTCACCGGCAATTTACAGCTGTTTGTAGTATGTAGTCGTTCCTGTCACATAGTTTTGTGATTAGATGGCGGAGAATTGATCAAAGAAACGTCGAGCTTTCTACCTTATTACCATGAATGCCCATGTTGTAGATATTCTATTGTACTAGTTGTGTCCCGATCTTTACATGTTAGTTATCTTATTAATCCCGTGTACATATTCGAATCAGTTTTAGCAATCGAAAAATGTTTAATATTGATTGTATTAATATATTTTATTAATTTCATATAACTCACCTATATGTATATGATTTCATATAACTCACCTTTGCTTATATTTTTTTACAGTTTTCTAAGAAAAGCATTCATTCCAAAAACGAAAAAGAAGTATTATTTGATATACACAATACTTTGGTTCTTAAGTTTCATTACAAAGCTTGAAATTAAACAAAGATAATTCATTAAAAAAAAATAACATTATATGCATTGAAAAATTTAAGAGAATCACGTATAGCAGTGATGCACAACCTACAGCCCGCAATGACAAATATTAATCATCTTTTGTTCTTCAGAAACTTTTACGGACGATGGAGCCATATAAAGTAATACATTTTATATCAACTAAAAATATCGCTAGTCAATTTTACCCATGCATCCCTTGAACTATCTGAAAATTGATTATCTGGCCCTTTTCCCAAAAATATTCTATACGAAGTGCACACCACTGCGCTCGCGCACCGCTCACAATGAGAAATTGTGTGTGCGAGATAGAAATAGAGAGACTGGCAGAGTGTTGAGCGGATGTTGACCGGTTGCGTTACCACAGGGATAATATTAATTTCTACTAATAAATGCTATCTATGAAAAGTTTTTCACTCTAAAGTTAGAGGACTGATATCTTTATTATTATCATTTGAATATATATATATATAAACAAAAGAATAAAATAACAGGAGGAATTAAAAAACGAATAAAAGAATTTTAGAAGAGTCATAAAAGGGTCATAAAGCGATACGTTGACCCTCGTCATTAGACGGAAAACAAAATACGCTCGAAAATAATTGACAAAAAGCTGACCCTTTTTTTGCAGGAAAATGGGACAATTTTTGGTGGAGAAGAGGCGACGGAAATTACGGTAAAACTCCCAGAAATTACATCCGGAAACTTCCAGCATCTCAAAAACAAAGGGAAAAATAGCTTACGACTAAGCATCTGGAAATCGCTGCTCTCTTCAAACATGTCATGATAATAATCTTAAAATGAGTTATATGGACAGCACATTTTAAGGGTTTATTTTAAGCAACGTTGAAAAAGAGAACTACATCAAACAAAATCGTTTTTTTACTGCGCCCGTACCAAAGCTGTGTTATTCGACAGTCACTGATAATTTTTTCAGAATGTCAAAATAATTTGTATCTATAGTAAGGTGGACGGTCACCAATTGATACATATATAACCAGAATTATAATTATCCAAAGACATAGATTTTTGTAATATTTTTTACCGTCCCACCCATTTGCATTTGCAATATTGAAATTACCATAGTGCGCAGATGAAAATTTAGGCTGACAAATACTAAGCCTATCTGAATCTACTATTTCTTATCCTTCTATGGTAAGAAAGTGTATATGCTATTCTTGAATGTATGAGTAAAAATTTTCTCATTAAAAGCGGATATAGTTTTAAAAAATATAAAGTTAGCTCTTCTTTGCAATTATTGTTAATATCGATTGATGCTTTTTTATTGTATTATAAACTGCTGTTATATATTATTATTAAATAACTACTATTTAAATTTCTGATTGAGAGGTGTAAGGTTCATTGAATGTGCAGATGTTAAAGTCTTCCACTGTTTGAACTAATTGAAGACACAAATAATGTATTTAATTAATTTGCATTGTTTTCAGTTAGCTTGCGCTTCAAAATCTGTGAAGTAATTAATTGCAAAGCTAACATGCGATTGTTAACATGATTAGATAGAGGCATGTAAACTATAAGTTGGTAGTGTTTTTGTCAGGGAAGTGGAAAAAGCAATCAAAGTAAACGGTATTAAATGTGTTAATAGTCTCTAGGAGAGCTAATCAGAGATACGTTGCGAGCCGCAATCAACTCTCCCATTCTAATTACATTTCTTGTTCAAACAACAGACGATATAACGTTTTCTTCCTCCCTCCAACGAAATGTTCAGCTCGTTGAGGTCCCGGGAAAATCCCGAGCAAGATTTTGTAGCTTTCACTGAGACTATGTACCCACAATATACTATGTGATCCAAGCAATGGTGACGCATTACATTCCGAATTATCATTTTAGTATTATATTAAGTAACTTATGTGTTAATTTATTAAGCTTATTTTGAGAAATCCAAAGGATTCTAATCATGAATTATTTCACTTACTTAGTCAGCATATAACAATTTACACTAGTATTTGATTATTAATAATTTATATCTAATAATCTTTGCATAGCGTAGACAGTAATTACCACAGTTATGGCTTTAGTGTGTATATTACAATGTAATCATTGTAGTATATTTAAGTATCCGAATAATATCATAATACACTTGAATTATTTAATAATCAAGCATGAAATATTTTTTATTTCTCTTATATGCAGACTATGCGTTAATAATTTTTAATATTGAAGTTGGTTAAATTGTTAGATACAAACTCTGTGACAGTATTTCATAATGACGATTAACAATATATAGATTATTATTTTATTTTTCTTGAAGATGATATAATATATCATAATAAAAATAATAATACATTTTTAGTACTTTTTCCACATACAATTTATTTGATCAGGACCAGTTCCGCTCATGGCGAGCAGTTGACAATGCTCGCCATGAGCGGAACCGGTCCTGATCAAATAAATTTTATGTGGAAAAAGTACTAAAAATGTATTATTAATTTTATTATAATGCCTTTCCACCAAGTATTGACAGTGAACACCCTAAAAGTAAAATATCATATATTGAATCATCCAAAATTCATCTCAAAATTTGCACGGCTGTATCTTGACCAACACTGCTTTAAAATGGACATTTCAAAAATTAGAAAATCAGGTTAGTAAAATAGTTAATGGGTGAATTATTATCTATTAGCTTTTAAATCATAGGTACAATCACTTCATTGTACACCCTTTTGTCTGTAGTTAGTACTCCAAGGAACAATGTCAATCACTCCTCACAATATTTTGCCCTCACAAAATTACCACTACTATTTTGATCCATGCAAATTTTTCCGTTGAAAATTTTGTCTATAATAAGGTAATTTTTCAGATGAGGGGCAAAATCATTTTTTTTTGCAATTGACACATAATTCAAGATTTCTGCCGATAGTGTTTCGTATTAATTAATTGCTGATGTATATTTATATGTGTTGGAAAAAGTTATATTTATACGTGTTAAAAATAAAAAAACATAAACAAACCAAACCTAGCCTTACTAAAAAAAATGGTTGTCTGTAAAGTCGGTTTACGGACGATAGTTTAACGTGACAACGTCATAAGAAAACATTGATGAAATGATTGCATACTTTTATGAATAAAATGGAATCATTTAATTAATTACAATTAATCAGAATTAATTACCTTTATTGCCGCAATTGTTGTTGTAATATAAACAATGAAAACCACATTAACATTTCACTTCACTTTATAAACAGTTGTAAACAGATCACGTGTAGGTACTGTAGGTGTATAAGTTGTGTGCTGCCGCTGTCTCTTTTCTACTCAGACGCATCGACCAATCGAGTGGAAGAGAGATAGATGCGGCACAATCCGAACGGTAGGCCGATCGTGCCTCTATCGCTTATCCGCGCTCTCGCTCGCACGCTTGCCTTCGGCGTAACGCGACAAACGGGACAATGAGTCATGTTTTTTCGTGCGTGCAGCGGGCGTTCATCGATTTATAAGACGTTGTCACGTCAATAAAATTAAAATAACTAATTAATTAAATATATAATTTGATTATTCTACACATCAGCAATTAATTAATAAGAAACACTGTCGGCAGTAGACTCCAATTCGAGTATCGAGTACTCGATACTCGAGAATACTCGTACATTTTTCAAGAATACTTTGAAAAGTACTCGAGTACTTCTCGTCATTTATAAATGAAGGGTTTTTTCTTCTGCGGGAATTATAATCAATTACATACTTTGAATGAATTTAAAATTTGAGAAGCATAATTCTCTTCTATGTTTGAAACACATGTTTTATAAATTGCCCTAGCGATCAGACGGGCCCAGGTTCATGTCAGATTTTTTCAATTCGAAAAAGAGTTCTTGGACATGGGTGTATGGAATTTTTCATTGAGTTGTTCTCGACTGATTCATTATTTATCATCGAGTTTATCTCGTCTGCCTTTCACAAATATTTTTTTTTGGCGCAATGGCATTAGCTGTCATGCCAAATACTTTTTTTTTTAAATGTATTAAATTAGCTTATATTTTTTATTTATCATCTATTTATATACACAAATTTGAAATAATAATATATATTTTAGTAGATCTGAAACTACTCGAGTACTGAGTTTTTTCAAAGTTAACTACTCGATACTCGAGTAGTTGAGATGTCAAGTAAATGGAGTCTCTAGTCAGCAGCCATTTTGAACTATGTGTCAAATGCAAAAAAAAAATGATTGAGCCGCTCGTCTATTTTGTTTTTTATAAGCAAATTTTTCTGTACACAATTTTGTCTATAATAGTTTATCTTAAAGAAATTTTGTCAGTAGGTACTATTAAAGGTTGTTTAAAAAAAGGATTGATTGAGGTTTTAAAAATGACTATTAACACCTGGGAATAAGTCTCGAGTTTAGTGCTTGTCGCTGTTGACTTGAACCACATTTTATGTGACGTGAATTTGCGTGAGATGCGTCCCATGATGTCAAATAAAGTTTATCCTGTCAAACGTATTGTGTAATTGCTTCACTTGTGCGTGACGTCATTACCATAATTTTGCATGAAGGTTCTTTAATTTATTCAATTAAGTTATTTCATTCATCTCGGCACAACGCGGAGCACGCTTGTGAATAATATATTTTTATTAAGATCATTTTAAATCTGTTTGTTTAATAATAAATGCAGTTAGCTATGATAAATTTAATTAAGCACCCGAATTCTTCCGTTAAAAAATACGAAGGAATTGTTGCATTTTAATGAATTAAGTCGAATTTCTTGTTACTACTCGAAAGAATTCCATTAAAATAAGAAAAAGAAGCAAAGTATTTAACTGATTGAGTATTCAAAATATAAATATTTCTTAGTTGGAAAAACAATACGAGGGAAAAACAAACAATCCATAAAAACAATAATTTAAGCATTTCGGCTTTTGCTTTTAGACTACTCATATTTATACAGAATCACATACATTTTTTTCAAAAACTGTTATGTGTGTATAGTAAATGAAAATTATTTATACTTGGAATTGTAGTTGGGTTTATCTATAAATTTATGGAATATGCTTTCAATCTTTCCAGTATAATAATGTGGCAGTGATTGATTATTTTTCTCATTATTACGCGATTAGCTGTTTGTATTTCAAAAAGCCATCGTTTCCCAAAAGGAAAGTAAAAATTAAATATAAGTTAGTTTTCCGGGTAACGAAACGATCATGGAAAAGGTTTTCACGTGCGAGTGTATATTCATGACAGAAAGATGAATCTCTCTCGTGTGAAAAAATAGCATTTTCTCAAAATCCATTAATTTTAATTACCTACTTTTATTTTCAGCAAAAAAGATATTTTTGTGTAACATATAAGATCAGAAACGTACTTATTATGGTATCAAATAAGATAGAAATATAACTTTGTAATAAACTAAAGATTGTTATTTATGTACGTGATTGTAGAACTATTCAAATGAGTTGTATATAGTATATGAAAAAAGTTGACAATAAGAAACTATTTGCAGTGTGTGAACAGTTTATAAAAATATGTCTAAATAAAAATGCAAATTAAGTCTTTCATAATCAATATAAATTACCGGTAGTCAGTTATACTTGTCAAAATTGAACAACACATGTTATGTTAACAACATTATGTTGCGCTCGATACCAAAAAAGTTTTTTAAAGTATCTATCGAGGGAAAGAAAACGCATATAGGCAGGAAACGTTAAGAGATGCGAGGAATCTACGAGGATTGTGTCTCTTATCTCCAAAAGGTGTCAATAGCAACTCCAGTAGTCACTCGGATTTGTGTCGCCTCCGGAGGATTTTGGCGAAAAATAGCAAGAAGGATTCAATGAGGCTGGGTGTGAACGATTAGAAATATAAAGCCCAAAACAAAGATGCCCAGAGGGTGTTTGTGAAACGTCAGTCATGAAATTAAATAATCCGTAAGCCATAGTTGTGAATTATGCCCTTTGTCAATTGTGGTATTTTTTAGCACGGCAGTATTTAAATTCTAAAGTTTAGCATGTCTAATGTTATATTGCTTTGGTTTTGATTTATAAATTTACTAACATATTGTATTATAGAAGAATGAATCGTTGCCATTTTAAATATATGCTCTTTAAAGCGTGGTATTTTAAGCAACTATTCGACTACACAAACAATATTAAAACGGTTACGTATGAACATTATGTTTGGTGTCAGATAATTCTTTCAACTATGATGCGGACATGTCATCGTATATTTTCATTAAGCATTTGTTGAAATTAAATTTGATTTTATTGCTGAGGGCGTGCATTATTTAGCAATGTTACGTCTGAATACGAAGACATATTATATTTTGGTTAAATTGCAAAGGCGTGATCCATAAAAAAAAATATTTAAGCACAGTGTAGACGTCTTGTACCGTAACAAGTTCACGATGGCGAGACCTGACGTTGCTAAGATACGGTAATCCTCTTGGAAAAAGTATTGGTTATTTATAGATAGGTGATATAAATAGGCACTTAGTCTCTAAAAAGTCTAGTCTAGTAAAATATAATTAAGCTTAAACACGTTAGCTAAATTAATCTGATTTCATTGATCAATCCTTGAATGAAGTTTGGATATATAATTGTAATTCCTATACCAAAACTAGTCTGAAATTAGCAATAAATAAATAAAACAAAAATTAGAATCGGGATGTTAAAAATCACCGCATTATAAAATTGGAGTAGAAAATGATGAACGGGGAACCCCAACACGGATATTTCATTACAAACGCGGTTAAAATATGAAATTCGGAAAATAGTTTCAACTTTTAGTTGCGACTAAAATTATTGGAAAAGGGAGAAAGTTTTTTGATTTATTGATTCCACATCCGCTCTCAATGTAGAGTATACATAGTATATAAAGAATTAAAATAAAGCTTCATTGATTAAAATTAGTTTTAGAAGCAGACACAGTAAAGCTTGTACACGATAAAGGGTTCGTTTGGAAATTCGAACATTTAAACGTTTACAAAATACTAAGAATTATTTGACTGATAAAATTATTTCAAAGTGGAATATTTTTTATAGGTTAGCGATGTATGTGTGTTAAATATTACAACTAATGATAGACCAATACACAAAATCTTTTAATAAATCAAAATAGTATCTAGCCACTGAGCTCATGATATCACTTTATCTATGTATGTATGTATATTAGATAACCTATAACTCCTATATTGCAATTTAAAGTATCGGAAATAACCATCAAATTTTATTGACGGAGATTCATTATTTAATAGTTTCAATATAAGCATAACATATGTTTAACCACGACTTGCACTTTGACCGGTTTTGTTAATTGCGAGCATTATCAACTAATCAACACCAGTTGATAATGCTCGCGATGATCTAAACCAGTCCTGATCTTTATCAGAATACACGTAAAAGAAGTACCATAAATGTTTAATTTTTTTTAATAATGCCATTCCACCAAGACGCGACAGTTAACACCTGAAAGGAAATAGTGAAATAGTTACTGCGAAGAAAAGTATAACGAATTTAGTTTATTAAACTTTACAAGAGTGATCATCATAAATTTCATCTCGCTTAGGTGGAGAAAACAATTTTCTATTCATAACAGGCTAAAACTCTTTGTAACATGCAAATTTAATTTTCCTAGAAGGATGAATCATCTATTAACGTTTTTGGCAAAATTGAAGTTTGATATTACAAATTGACAAACAATGGCTTACGAGAACAGTCTGCGGAAACTTTTCTCATCTAAAATTCCCGATAAATTTATTCCGTATCCAAAAAAGAAGAACTATTATAAAATATAGTATAGTGAAAGAGATATGAAAAATCATTTAGAAATTTGATTCTACTAATAAAAATTTCAGAAAACTGGGTTCAAAGTGTTTTCTGCAATGATTTAGATGTTTTATATACCACCCTCTTCTTGTTCTCAGGGATTATGTACCACAGTCCGGAGCTTGGACTTAGAGATAAGAGTTTTTACCTACTGGAAAGGTTATCAGTTTTAAGGCCTACTTATTATGTATATCATTCATGAAAACCGTATATCCTGTTTGAATATCAAGACGTTATAATCAAATCATTGTATATATATTGACACCGCCTTATGTGGTAGGTCATTAGAACTCGCTCGAACGATCTATTTTTCACCTCAGTCGATATCAGGAAATAAATTCATTCTTATAATAATCTATATTGAAATCTAAAGCGAGAGTTATTTCAATTTCTTTTATCTCTTGACGCCCGACAGTGCATGTGCTTCATAAAAAGTTCGTTAGGCGATAAAAAATCCCTTATCGGCGGGCGCACGTGTTAACGATTTTTGAAACGGCCATTGTTTTTTCTTTCTAAAGTAACCATTTGTTTTCATACAGCAGTTAGAGACTGTGTAGCAGGGAGAGAGCACGCGCTTGCCAGAGAAGTCTTACAGTTGTGGTAAGCGCTGGAAGTGGCCTGCAAGCTCCTAATCCTCT
Organism: Himalopsyche kuldschensis; assembly: GCA_028554975.1. Taxonomy (NCBI): domain Eukaryota; kingdom Metazoa; phylum Arthropoda; class Insecta; order Trichoptera; family Rhyacophilidae; genus Himalopsyche; species Himalopsyche kuldschensis. Next base: position 22,878,906 of record JAHFWI010000003.1, read on the forward strand.
CCCTAAGGATAAATTCTAGTAAATTCCTGATATCGCCTTCGCAATAATAATAGTCGTGTATTATGTGTTGTAGAACGTAACGTGTATTGTTAATCTATCTGTGCTAAAACCGTGTGTAAAGTCTGTGTAAACTATAAACAATTAAATAATGGATGCTAACCGCACCCACATAACGCTTTGAGATCGTCTTTTCTTTATAAGAGTACCATATTTCTCCTACTCCGTCCCCAAAATCCCTCTTCCTGAGTGTCGGATAGGAGGCGGAATAAAGGTCTTCTCAATATATAGTTAATTTCCAGTGTTAGCAATGGTCATCACTTTTATATATGTAGCTATAGCATTAATAGTAATCAAAACAAGTCAAAGAGAATCAATCAATGTAAACCAATTACATGAAAACACACAGTACATAAAAGAATACAAAATTTTTACCGTCCAAATCAATTCTAAATATAACAAAATGTAAACTAAATTCATAATATTGTAAAACAAAATGTTTTAAATGTGGTTTTTAATAAAAATAGGTTGCCCGAAAGTGATTTTCTTTGTCAGGCATGGACTTAATCTGTAGGCTATAATAATCTATAAGTAAAATGCTATTTTTAGATGTAAATACATTATTACCAGTAATTTATATGGGCCACCCAAAATTATACGCTGGGCCATATTTTTTTCAAGCTTGGTCTGACACAAAACTAAAACGTACCGATAGGATGAAAAACGATCAAATTAATTTTATTTAAAAAAAATGTAATCATCAGAACACAATTGAATCAACCCATTTTCCTTCAAAAGAACTATACATACGTTGTAATTTAAGCTTCACAAAGGAAGAGTGAGATCTTTATGGTAAATTGATTCCATTTTTATATAAAATATCACTTTGCAAAACGACTTTTTCCCCAAATATCAAATTTCTATACCCAAATTGGTTCTCCATTCACATTCACATTCAATTTCATTGTTATTGAGAGACTACTCAAACCCTTTGAGAACTGACGGTTAATGCAATACAATAGAAAGAGTTCATGTTGGTTTTACTAAAATACTGACATGATGAAGAGAGAAAGCTCCACAAACAGTTTATAATTTTTATATCATTGTTGAACAGTTTTATGTATTTTATTTTTAATAGTGTTCAAACGAAACGGTTTGCATGAGGTGTAGAATAACTATGTCTTAAATACCTATGTTTTCTATCAAAATGTCTATCATTGGCTCATAGCTTCAAATGTATCCTTTTGTAATGAATTAGTATTTTTAAGATTGGATGCAAACCGTTTTATATATATTACTAGTATTGCTACCCGGCGTCGCTTGGACTAAGCGACCAATAATTATTTAATGTTATATCATTCGACATAATTATATCACAAAATCTAACATCCAAAATAGAGTTAAAATAAATTCACAAACTTTATTTAATTTGATGACAGCCCCATTAAAATGTCCAAATTCAAGGAAAAAATCTAATTTGCTGTCAAAGAAATGTCAAATAATACCTTCACGTAAATAATAAACATTATTATATTAATAAAAGCCGAGAAAAAGTTGGTAGAAGACTAATTTATTACATTTTGACTAAATGTCTCCGCCGATAAAAATTCAAACATATTTTCTTTCATATTCGTTTTTATGGCAACTTGCAACAAAAATACAAAAGGGAATTACAGACCCACATACATACATACACCGTTTCGGTTTTATATATAAGATATGCCGAAATCGTTATCAACCATATTACAAACCATGTGGAAGTAAACTACTTGATATTTCATATCTTTGATATAATGGACATTTACCCAGTTAATGTAGAAAAGATAAAACATAAATACAAACTGAGTTGTCAAGCGATATTTTGTTTTTGATTATCATTTAAAAAAAATATATTCAATTTATTTAGTGAACCATATAATACCTATGCTGTGGAACTTTTGTTAGCAATTAATAATGTTGTTTATATATCTTGAGTAAAAATAATGGTAATGATAACTTGCTAGAAAGTTTTTGAACTAAATAAGCACGCTTCCTGAAAAAATATAACTTTTTATGGTCTTGATGTTTAAGTGTTAACATAAAATGAACGTTTTTTCAATTGTCTACATAAAAGCATCATTCATAATATTGAATTTCGATCCGGCCTCATACCTTTTTTGTTAGTTAGAAGTAGGTTTGTAAACAACAAAAGTTATTCTCAATCGGTAGTGCAAAAGAAAGGGTTCTTTTCATTGTTCTCTTTGATGGCGGTTGGCAAAAGTTGGGAGATCGATATAGCGGGAGCATTTCTTCCTTTGTTAGCGGCTCTTTTTTTTTTTACGGAAAAACTACACGACGGATTTATCACGGCGTGTTGAGTAGCACCTTAAAACACGAAGAAAGGTTTGAGTTATGGCCTCAATCAGCTATTAACAGTGAGTGCTAAAGTTTAACTTCCGATACAGCGACATCTTTTAATGAAGAAAAAAAATCCGATGAGTCTAATAATAAAAATAAGTAATAAGCCTTGAAAACCAGAATCCGAAAAGCATGTCAGTTGATTAAGGTATTCCGTATTATGTATATTCATATTTGACTATCATTTTCCTTCATGAGACGGATAGAGCGCCATTGGCGTGCTTAATCATTTACCTTATGTCTTTCATTTTAGTTTCATACACACTGCCGGTTAACTGAGAAAATTACAGAAGATTTTTTTTTTTTTTAGTTTTTATTTCGTATGCCATCGATTCAAAACGTTTTTTATAATTCTTTTGAATTCATTCATGGAGTCTTTATACACTGATTTGGACAGTAAGCACAAATAAAATATTTTTATACCCTTTTAAGAAGTATTGCATTTGATCTAAACCTATAAGTTATTATTTATCTGTGTTATATAAAAATAAAAAAATCCTTAAATTTACTGTAAAAACAGGGTTCGAACTGCAATAAGATGCAGTTAAACCAATTTTCTCTTTATAAATATTACATATCATTACAATAATAACATTTAAAAAATATAATAACGACAAACACTTTTTTAGGTTTGTGCAGTTTTAAAATTTATTTGGCATGAATTTATTGTTAAAATAAGAAAATATCTTTGTCCGTTAATGGAGTGGTTATGTTTAGCTTTTGATCCGTGATGATCTGACGATGCCGATGACATATCAAATCATTTTCGTCAATCGAAAGGGCGGATTAGTGTGCTAAGCCGCCTGGAGATGTGGTTCTTGACATTTTGATTACTTGCATCTAAGGCCACTGTCGATTCCCTCCTTAGCGATATCTCAGTCCATTAACCGAATGTCCTACTACCCGCATTACTTTCCATACCCTTATTGGCACAATCAGAACAGATTTTATTTGAATACCACTATGAAATGTAATTCATAGACCAACGGCTCTCAAGAATGTCATTCCAGAGCGCACACAACAGCTTTAGCGAAAAGAACATTCAGAATTGAATGTTAAATATGACTTGATTTATTGTTTGGTTATAAAAAAGTACCCTTTTTTGAATAATAAAAATACTTTAATAATTAGCTCAAATTAATTATATGTATTGAAAATGAAAATAATTGTAATTGTAGATTCACTGGAATTTGTGGTAGAAAAAACGCTTAGTCTCAACATGGAAATGAACTTTGAGTAGGTATATATATAAAGTTTTTTAGTAGTAGTTGTTTCTAGTTATTTTTTCTAGCAAGAATAATTTTGCGTATCTTATTCATGCATATAATATTAAAGATAGCTTAAAATATGTATTTAATTGGATTTTATGTGTTTCGTATTTTTAATTTGGGAAATATAATTGAACGACATCTGTTCATTTTAAATACAAGTATTGATTGGCCACGACGTCTGTTATTTTACGAGAAAGGTATCAAAGCTTTCGTTGCCTGGTGCCTGACAATCTGACAGCAACCCCGTGGGATTCGCGCTTACCTCCATCTTTGCACCATTTTCAGCTGTGCCTCGATTCAATATTCGTGGCTCGTTTAAGTGATTGCCTCAGAATTACCAATGGTGACCGAAAACCTGGAGGAGTCATAAAATTTAGCACTCGTAAGAAATTCGCGGCCAAAATAACATGACAACCCATCATTTATCAATCTGAACTGCTCGAGTTGTATTACGAGCGAAGTATTTGCAACGCAAAGTAAACCTTTTTACGGTCTTAAAGTCTTTTATCGTCAATAATACTCTTTCGTATTTGTGTATTTTTATGTAGATAATAAATATAAAAAATATGGAGCCTTTTAAAGACTGTTTTTATCGCGATGTTATTGATTGATACACGAATATTACTTTATAAATATTACTTTTTTATATACTACAGCTCAATATAAAATTGTCCCTTCCAAAGAAAGTGAGTATAAAATTCAATTCGGAAAGAATATGCTCGAAATCGGATTATATAAATTTAATAAATAATGATTTTTATTTCGACAAAAAAATTGTGTATAATTTGTTGGGTTTAAGCTGCTACGTACAACTAAAAATATTAATACAACAGTTTTTAGATTATTAAATAACTATTTATGTTTAGTTGTTTTATAATTTTATAAAAAGCACTGTTTTGATTGGTCGTTATCATCAAATGCTATAAACTATTGGAAGCTATATTGTAGAATTAATTGATTTATCGTAAAACGATTTATTTGATTAACAGATTAAAAATTTATTCTTATAAGTATACATATTGAATATTAAATTAATGTAGAGTGATAGTTAGTTAGTGATTTCAGTGGTACTCGAGTAGAAGTAGCTCGCTCTTAATATGTACATCAATAATTTTGAAATTACTTAATTATGTTTAATTAAAAGCGTAGGGTTGTACAAGATATTGTCAAAGAGATACTACACGTTTCCATTTCTGTACTTATTGTTGATACTTAGAATTTGGAGGTCACCATATTCTCCCACACGCGATGGATCCCAGAAACATGAGCAACCACACTCAAAATTGGGCAAGCGGTTGGGAGTGCGGTCTGGACCGACTGAGAAATGAGATGTGATTCCACGGAAAGGGATTTCGGCATAAGCCTAGCAACCTCATACTGTAAAAAGGGTTTGTCGCATATTCCCCAGAAGACTTCAAAGCATCTTAAAGTTTAAATACACACAGATTGCTGCAGAAAAAAACGAAAGCTTTTGGTATATTTCTGCACTGAATATTACAAATAGGTAAAAAATATGATCTAAGAAAATTTACAAAGCTTATATTTTTCTATTTTCGATGGTTTCGGCGGTAACTTTGTGGAAGTTCATTTTAATATAAAATTTAAAATAACTTTGATTATTCCACGTATTGTGTAACTAACTGTGACACGTGTTTCGCCTCTTTCAGAGGCATCTTCAGACTTACTATCGCAAAGTTTGCTTAAGTAATAATTACTTAATAATTACTTAAGCAAACTTTGCGATAGTATGAAGATGCCCAAAAGGCGAAACATGTCACACAATACGTGGAATAATCAAAGTTATTTTAAATTTTATACTTATATTTTTCTTTTAAGCCTTGATAAAGAGGCAAATCAACAGTATTATCAAACCATTTTTTATCATATTAATTGATCCAAAGAAATACGTAGACAAGAGATTCTCTGCGTGAAAAAAAGGCTGAGCAGGCCAAATCAACAAATAAGCTCGGAACCTTTTGGAAACAAAATGTGTCATTACCATGTCAATATATCATATTTGAGTGTAACGATTTTTGTGTGGCCAAATGAAAAATAAATTATTATTATGTATTAATTTATAATTAGTTGCCTTCTTCCACCAACCACTGCTTGTCTATACGCTAATTTATACAGCAGAATCCAGTAGCTAACGTGCGTATCTACAGTTTTCTCGGTAAACAAGAGTGTCAGTGAAGCAACTGCCCAAGACTTAGTGGCCGAAGACTTTTTTAAGATTTGTTATTAGCCACCAAGTCGGTGTTTCCAATCGGTCCAATGGTTAGTTGGATAGACTTGCACAGTTCTTCCATTTCTTCGTGCATTTAACATTATACGGCAGTCCCGTAGAATGTTGACACATAGAGATATAGCAAGTAAAGAAAAAAAGCAATATGGGCTTTTCAGTCAACCGCCGTTAGACATCTCAACATTTATTCCGTTGCGGAGAGAAAACCTCGTGTCTGAATAAAAGTTATTCCAGTATTAAAAAAAAAGATTATTAATTATTTATTTCAACTGCAAATAATTATAATAATAATAATTAAATAAATAAACCTATTCAAAAATTTTAATACCATATTTTGTATGGCACGCACCCAAAGATAGAGCATAGGTCTAAAGAGTAATCTACTAATTAATATAGTCTTCCAAACAAAGCATTGCGCTGTAGTTAAAGAGTAGTGTTTTGTTTAAAGCCAAACTATAGCCGCTTTAAGGGTTGTCTTTTAAGTTCAAATACAAGACTCCAAAAAACAAAATTGGTGAGGCCACAAAACATTTCTTTGGGATCGCTGACGTTTGCAATGCGGCCACAGTAAAATTTTCTGTGAGAACCACTGCTCTAGAGTGAAAATGGTTTATTAATATAAAATAATTGATAAAGATTTTTAATTAAATTTTTACGTTCGTCATTTCCATTTTTTTATAAAATTAAAATAAGGTTTCGCCGAATGACATTTCTTCTTAACGTATTGAATAAAATCGGCATTCATAGTGTGATACAATATAATCGAGAGATGTAAAGTGACAAGATCCATTACGTATTCAATGCGGAACTCTACCGTTAAAATGTATGCAGTCGGTTAACTTTAAGTAGCGCGTCTGTTGGTTTTACACCCTTTCTATCTACTGATGTATTCTAGAAATTCTCGAATGTGAAATCACCCCACAATCCCTAGACCGCAATCGCTCCCCGTAAAATGTCTTTACTTCCGTATAAATTGATCGAATTTCATGACTTGTTTCTTCAACTCCAAGGAAATTAACAACTGGAATTTCCATTAAGCCTTTGTCAGAAAACAATTAGCTTTATGTAGAATAAACTTTTCTCGCGTCGAACACAAACAACTGCTTCATCCATATAAATGCCCGATCAAAAACTGAAAATTTTATTACATTATTGATTGAATTAATTTACGACTTAATTTGGTGAAGTTTAATTATAAGACTTAAATTTCACGTTAAATTAGCTAATAATTGCCAATGAGTCAATATTAAGATGGTTTTTTTAACATCACGTGAAATAAAATCAATGAGTTGTCGTCACTTTGTATCAAACAAGATTAAAGATATTGATTGAGTAGGCATTTACTTGGTAGAACTCCATTATAATACGGTAAGAAAAATAACAATGTATTTTAGTTCTACATATATTATTTTATATATTAGAACTACTTCTGACGAAGGCGTAAGCCGAAATAGCTATAAACAAATATATATAAAATAATTTATGTAGAACTAAAATACATTGTTATTTTTTCTTACCGTAAGATGAAAGATTTTTATCACAAAAACTCTTGTCCAAGACCTCAAATTTAATCTTAATTTGATATAGAACTCTTCGGAACTTCGGATTATTTGATCGTAACGGTAAAGCACTTACGGCTAGACCACATAATACGTCTTTCATTAGAATTAGAAAATATGTATCGATACGCCTGTGTTTTTTTTCAAATTGGGAAGCTATTTACATATGACACGTAAAACAAGTATCCACTCATGTCTGTCATGTGATAATTTCATTTAATGTAGAGCGTGCAAAATGCTTTTTAAATTTAATGAATGATTTTTGTTTCTGAATTAGTTCAGCTTTGAATATTGTCTGATCCTCAAGTAGTAAGCTTGTTTAATTTTTTTCTTATGAAAACCGCGTGAAACTTTTCCACACAATTTGATAATATGCACGATTCTCAACTTTGACCACCCATTTATACGCCAAAGTGAACACACATATATCAGTCTTTGCCAATAGCTAAGCTTTCAACTGGCTCTATGTAGAAAGTTTACGCACGTAATAATTCCAGCAAGAACATTAACGTGTCTTTGATATATCATAATTACGTCACAACCATTCCGGCAGTGAAATTGTCACGACGTAAGAAACTTGGGTAAAAGACATAATATTGCAATAAACGAGATATAAGAAGCCTTTGAAGAGTTTAAGTTTTTCGGATGAAGACATATATCATCTGGAAGCTAAACTTTTGACAAACGTTTGAAACATTACAAGACAGTTTCACGCACCATATTATGAATGCGATAAATTTATTTTAACATAATGAGCGTGAAGTTGTATTTATTGGATTTTTTAAAAATGACTGATAAAGGCAGCACCTTGAAATACGTGGTTAAACCCGTAATAAAGAAACTAGATTAAAATTTTCTAACGAAAAGCTAGTTTCCATAGATAGCTCCGAATGTCGTTTCCTTTTTTTATATCTATAATGCGATGTTCAGTTGGATTCAAACTCGTTAGGGAGGCTGTGAGATTTGGGCTTTGAAAGGAGAAGTGAAATCGGACATAATCAGATTCGAAATGAGCTATTATCCCCCTTCATAGTTAGTTCGTTTCAGTGGCGTATGCTAGATAAGGAAAACCAATAATACCTTATTCTTGCCACGCTTCCAGATACAGCGCATTAGTAACGAATTAATAAACGGTATCTGATTAACACTGTCGTTTCGATATCCTAATATCCTTTAACATGTACAACTAACGTGTACGCATTAACACATATTGTATTGAACTCATTCGATGGAATACAATTTACGCGACAAGTTAGAATACCCCATAGTAGTAAGAATAGCAATACCATATTACAGAATACATAACGACTGGAATGTTTTTTTATAACAAACAATCAATAATGCAATGTAGTAATAATTTAAATTATCAAACAACCCTAGTCGTATTTTTTAATATCAACATGTTCTAGATAGCGAGAGTATTATTTTGTTTTTAGTAAATAAATACAGTTTTATTTCAAAAAAGAATGATTGTAATCATGTTGATAAATTGGTGAAATGCATGGCGCATCAGCTTCAGTTATTATATCATGTATTATAGTTTCACTTCTTTAAAGCTAGTTATTTTTTTCTCTGAATTGTACGCCATTGCAATATCAGGTTTGCTTCTTTATGTCATTATCCTCAAACACTTTGCCCGGTGTCTTCTTCTTCTCCCAAACTACCCAAATGGACGCATTTCCAAGTTTAATTTATTTTAATGTGTTGCGGTGATTCAATTGAATAATTTTCGAATTTAAAGTTGAAATTTATGTGAGCCATTTACATTCGTTAATTAAATGATTTTATTTAGATTTATCAAATTAACATCTAAATGACAAAAGTTACATGTTGTGATTTATTATTTCCACTGCGGACAGTGAACATAAAAATAATTGAACAATAAAATTAAAAGAACGATTGGATTCCTATAAACAATGAATTTATAAATAAATTCATCGAAAGATTATATCTTTTTGTATCGCATTATTCATCGGAAACATTTGTTGTATCTGATTATAAAACGAAGCCCGATGTGTGTAATTCGTTTGTGATGGAATGTACTATTCAAATAAATGTATTAAAAAAACAAATGAATGTAGTTTACGTTCATCACGGCAGAATAGTTTGGATTCGTTTGTAATTATTTTTAATTTGTTTTTGTAGAAATGTAATTATACTAATACATTCGATCAGTGGCGGCCGGTGACCAGAATATTAGGGAGTGCAATAAAACAACCTATTTATGCAAAAAATCCATCCTCCGATTCTTGGATTTTGAAAATACATCTATAACACGGATATTAAAGTCCGACATTGACGATACCAACTGCTTCTCTATACTTAGCATGGCAAGGGAATTGAGCCTATCTTGGGTCATAGTATTTCTTAAAAATGATTTAATTCTATTTAAAGTTGAAAAACAACGTTCACTTTCAACTGAAGTCATCGGAATTGTACAAATGATTCGTAATATTTTAACGCTTTCGCTAAAGACTTCGAGTAAATTATTCTTTGTGAAAAGTTGAAGAATGGACAATGCCCCATCGGTGACGTAAAAATCGTCCCTACTGTATATGACAGTAAGTTCGCTTTTAAGTTTGAGCTTGTCAATAAAATTGTACGCTGATGTTGCGATATTAAAGTCTGATATTGGAAAATGTCTGTTAAAAATTGGGAATTTTTCGCTGAAAAACAATTTAGCTGCCATCAAATGACCATGATATGCGAAACGATCTTTTGCTTGATTTACAATAGTATCGCATACTTCATTGCATATGACATAATGGGGCAAATCATTCGGTCTACGTTTTTTGCAGGTTCGACATTTGCGAGGCTATTTTCCGAATATTTTGAATTGAACGCGTAAAATTTTCGATGTCATTATTTATCTCTGATACGTCTTTAGACCTCGATTGAAGTTGCTTGAAAAGTATATCACAGTTTGGCATTACTTTGGCAAAGAAATCTAGCCAATAATTAAAATTATCTTCGTTGAGGTATCGTAACAACATTCCAGCTTGATTGATGGTATCGGCGTCTAAATTTACGGTTTCTAGGATGCTTTCCATGCACTCTTTCAATTGCTCGCGATAAGTGTGCACGACTGTGACTGTCCTAATATTAAAATTCCACCTAGTTGTTGGTGCCGAAGGTATTCTTTTTATGAACTATATCTTTCAATACGTCAGCTCTCTTTGCTGATCTCGAAAAAAAAATTGGGAATGACCGTAAATTAGCAAAAAATTACGAACCATGTAGTGACCCGAAGCACTTCTTTCCATTATCAAATTCAATTGATGCGCATAACAATGAATGAAATATGCGTATGGATACGAAGCTTTTATCAAAGCCTGTACACCACCTAATCGCCCACTCATCACTGCTGCACCATCATAGCTTTGCCCAATTAATTGGCATGGCTTAATGTCGAGATATTCCAGTTCTTTAAGAATCTCAGATGCAATACCTATCGCGGTGTGATCTTTTGGCGTCATAAATTTCCAGAAACGCTCATGTATATTCCCGCGCAATTCGTACCGTATCACTAAAACAAGTTGTTGCGAAGTAGCAACATCGGTGGTTTCATCTGCTTGTATAGCGACAAATTTGCTCTGCGAAATTTCATTTTTAATTTCGTTTCGACACACCTCCAAAATTGAATCTAGAATATCATTTTGGATTGTTTTGGACGTACCCTTAAAAACACTATTACTTTCTAGATGCTGTTTCATTGCGTTGTCAATTTCACTTACAAAGTCAATGAGTCCTCGATAAACACCTGGATTATTTGAATCTACAGATTCATCATTTCCCCTCAAAGCTAACTCAAATAATCCACAAAATTTAATACAGTCAATTAATCTTGATAAAATATGACGATTTTTGTCTACACGTTCATTAAATTGTTTCATGGACGAACGATATCCAGAATCCAATTGAGATCGAATATCTAACGATCCTAAAACCGCAAGTTGCATTTCGTTTAAAATATGCTTTTCAGAGCTACTATGTTTTTTTTATTTTTGTTGACAGGTGTGCTAAATCTTTAATTCCACTTTCTGACCAATTCGACTCGCCCTTGAAAATTAAGCAAGGAAAACAAAAACTCTATTAAGGCTAGTACAGCCACAGAGCCATGGAGCTTTTTTATAAATCGCTACATTAAAATACCGATTGACTACTTTAGTTTTGGCCGTACACTTCTGAACTATATTTAAAACTGGCAAAGGCCGTCCTCCTGCTTTTGATTTCTAGCCTTTTAGAAAAAATCTCGACGATTTTCTTTGATATAGGACACTGAGTTTGCAGGAAACATTATTGATTATTATTTAGTATTATTAATAAATAATAAATATATATAATAATATTCAATGCTATAATACATATATTAATAATACTTGTTATATTAATTTATTATATATGTTAATATTTATTTATAATATATGTTAATATTATATAGTAGATATATAATAATAAAGTTAAATTATATTGTAGAATATTATATAGTAGGATATTGTATTTAAAGTTATTAAACAGTTTTATATAGACAAAGCCTTTCCATATAACAAAAACTTACAAAGATTCATATTATATACGCTAATAGGGTTTGTATTAAGATGTCTATGAAATGAAAACAAGTATGAAAAAATAATAATAAAAATGTTATAGTTGCGTGTTGCGTGAATCAAGTCGAAACTACAGATGAGGTTAGAATGCACTGTCACAAACGCACTTCACAAATCACCCGCAAATATCTTTATTTTTCCGTTCGTCAAAGGACCTTATCTGCCAAAATTTGGGCCAATACTGAATGACAGAATACAAATATATATGTTTTCGCTCAATTTCTTTACACAAGTCATTTTGGTGCATTGGGTCTTAATGCACCGGGTTAGTCGAAATTTCAAAAGATTTTTTTGCATACGCCTTCGCCGTGTGAAATAAAGTCATGTTTTCTACCTACTTTTTTTTATGCCAAATGGGACATTTCGAGAATTTCCAAGAAATGCACCATATCGAGGAACATCTGGAATCAGCTTATTTCGGGGAATCTACTTATATAATATTTGTGTGTTTAGGTCGCATGCGTGAAAGATCGTTTTATGAAACCATACATCGTTGGAATTTTGAATGAACAAATTGGTATATATATTTTGAAATTGATGAGCTCGATTCTTGGGGGACTAATGCACGTTTGCTCCTTCACACGGGCCGTCCCTGCATTCGATCTAATTGTTACTACTTCGTGAAAAAACATTATTTAAAATTGATAAAAAAACATGTTTCAGTACTACTACACTTCAGTAATATCACAACCAGTTTCGCTCGTTGTAAGAATTATCAACGGACGATTGTATTAATACATATTACAAATACCGAGCGAAGCCGGCTTGAACCACTAGTTTAATTATAAAAAATCGTTATTTTTTATATAAATCAAATCAATGTCAATGGTAACAATCTATTAATGAATTCAGTTTTCTATTAGGCAGTTAAGTATTTTTTGTTGTTTTCAAAACGAAAATACTGTAAGTAGTAATGAGGATAGAGTAGATTCAATAGAAATGCAAAAGTAGCTTTAATTATGTATGAGTGTTTAAATAAAATATTTATTCAGAAATAGTTTCTATGCTGGGCTGGAAAACGCATGTCAAGCCTCCAAAAATATCTTCGTGTGTAATGAAAGGATGTAATACGTCTCGTGAAAACTAATTATTTAGAGATGTTGAAATATTCGGGTAATTATGGTAGCACGGTTAATTAAATTTTACTTGAAATTCAATCAGTTATATCAACGATTTAATTATTCTTTTTCAAAAATATGAATATGTAATAAAGACAGTCCATTGGTATAATAGATTGTATATTTAAATACACCGTGTGCCAATTTATTTCTGAACTGCGTTTTTTGATGGTTGGTTGTTTTTTGGGAAAATGATGCGGACATCACAACAATTTCGTCTTGCTTTGTGGCACAAATACCACGACTTGTACATACAAATGGTGGTATTTGCACAGTCTTCTGTCATGTCGGTCGACAAATTAAGGTGATATATTGTCGACGGAATGGAACGCTCGTCTCTATACTTGGTTTATATTATTTTGCATAGAGCGAATGCAGTGGAATTTTATTTTAGTAATGCATCCTGATCTGTTTCCATGGCCATGTTTAATGAGTAGCTTTATAAACTGACATAAAAGCTTTTTTAAGTGGAAAACTTGAAACGTCTATTATACTGTACCAATTTACAAGATATTCTCCGGCTATCATGTTTATACTAATGTTTTAAATATAATTTGTGTTTTAATTTAGTATTATAGAATTTCTGTTTTTTTTTACAAAATGAAAAAAAAAATATTTTCACGAAAACTTGTGTAACTTTTGTGATTATGATAAATATAACGACGTAAATAACAGCTAATGGCTGTTGCACTCGATATTGTTTTTTCAATTTTCTCGAAAATCACTCGAAATCAGCTCAATATGAGAAACCTATGCCTAAGTGTCAATTTAATATTAAATTGAATAATTCAAGGGGGCTCCAGAGCAGAAGTCGGCAATTCCAGTCTCAACCCATGTTTCCGTTCGCCACAAACGTTAATTCCTTTTTGAATTATATAATATCTAAATAAAACACTTTATTTTGCACTATTTTAATATATATTTTGATAAAGATCAGAACCAGAATATGTGTGGAAGTAGTACAATAAAATGCATTAAAATAATGCTTTTTCACCAAATAGTTAACACCTTAAAAGTGGAAATATTCCATCAACAACATAGTGGCTCATTAGTGACAGTATGACTGGCTTAGTAATGTTTAGGACAGGCATGCAATTTAAAAGAGAAATATATTTTTTTTTCAATTTTTTAATGAACCTTGCGTGAATTCAAAAAAAGTCGTTATATCGTTGGAAAAGTAATTTCCTGCAAAAAATCCACAGCTAAAAGTCGAGTTTCAGTGCAGAAAAATAATTGCCCTTTGATGGCACCGGGCTCATTTAATTTTAAGTATTCTCACATTTGAGATTGACATTATCTTTAATGAAAATCAAAAGAAAATTGGCAATGAACATCAATCAGAGAGTGATTAAAAAAACTGATGGATGTTAACAATGAAAAATGTTTAACACCGGGTGTCTTGATAGCTCAATGATATTTTTATCAATGTAAAATTTTAATATATTTAATTTAATTAGTGGTCGTTATTTACAATATTTATCGAAACACAGAGCTCCTGTCATAACTGCCCATGAGATATTAATCTATAACTGGTTATTATTCTTACTTTTTATTAAGAAGCAACTTCGTGTTTCAAATAAACACTTTATAATAAAAGATAGCATATTGTAGTGAGTTTAAAATAAATGTAAAAAAAACAATCTCTGATAACTATCTGTCTATCTGAGACCTACAAATTTATCATTTACTTAGACAGCGAGTGATAAATTTTGTGTGTATTTTTTTGTGAAAATATTTTCATAATTTTTTATTCAACTTGAAATTTTGTTGACCGATTGTGTTCGAAACATGTCGCAATCAACATTCAACTAAGCATTTTTTACACGGTCTAACCAACACTACTCATTATAAAGTAAGAATCGTTCAATTCAAATTTGATTTCAGACAAAGTTGAGAATTGTTTGTGAGAGCAGAATAATTTAAAAAACGGTACGATTGTTTTTTGTATTTATTTACTGCTTAAGAAAGAAACAGTATATTGTATATTCTTTATAAATTAACTGACAATTGGAGCATGGAGAAGATAACAGATTACAATTTTTTTTATTATTATAAATTCATTTTGATAAATTTCTGCGATTAGTCAGGTTTTTTTCTTTTATAATAATATCGACCATTATTGTAATTTGATTGAAATCCTTCTATTTTTAGCAAATATTCAAAAATTTACAATATTCAAATAACATTAATCTTATATTCGATGTAAAACAATTGACGGAAATCCCCTCTATAACATATTCTCTATTTCTCCATATTTAAAATACTTCGAAAATGTCTCTTTTGTTGTCATGTCATGTTGCATATTTTATTAAAAAAAAACAAATCATCTACTATATTTTTTTATTTATTGTGGGAAATGGTCTGTTCGATATTTTATCGATCGTCTGATTTGTTTTTTATCGCTTGCTTCTTTTATTTATTGGAAGAATAGCTTAAATGACAAAGTGAAGTGACCAATCATTGCCGTAGAACACTTTTATTTAATATAAATGATCAATTCGTTTGTTTTATTACTTGATTCATCTTTCTAGATCGTGACTAAATATCTTATGTTAGATATAACAGTAATGTGACAGAGAAGTATTCCATTTCTCGAAACTCAACGATCGTCTAACGACTCACCCTGATTGTGTGGTTGTTATCTCGTATCAAGATCTTTTGTGATGTCTGCCTTTTCTTTCTGATTTAATATAAGAGAATGCGATAGCGATTTGATGGAAAAGAATACAAGTGCCTGAAACCTAAATTGATATCATCAATCGTCATATAATTATAGAAATATTTGTTTGGAAAATATCGTATTTTTGTACCATGTTATTCCCGTTTGCCAATGATAATATTTATACAACGGCAATAAGGATTTTTCTATGTCGGAAATATTTTATGATACTCAAAAATATTATAACAAATGTTTACTGAATGTATTTTGTCAATTTATATTGTGATATTATTATACTTTTGGTTGCTATACGACTTCAACTTAGCTTGCGTGGTTAGATATATTGAAGTATGAAGTTACCGTTATATATTTTACTGTAATTAAGGTTAACATATCAAAGTGATATTCAAAGTGATATCTCATAGGCAGTTTTACCAGTGGCTAGTTTAATATTTCAGCTGTACGGTTTCCGATCAAATAATTTGACAATTTGACATTTGTTTTTTTTCTTTATTTACCATACATATTTTAAATATTTTATCCGTCGACTAATTTTAAAGAGTGTTAATTTACCGTAGCTCAACTGTATCAAAAAACTATCTATTGTGGCTCAAGGTATGGCTACTATTTTTTTCATAGAATCAAAAACTTAGAAATGGAAAGGAGTTCATAAATACTACTTTAAAGCAAAAATCTAACAAGCTGATACGTAATGATTATTCTTCGATTTGTTCGTCATTTTTCCGAATAGTCAAGGCTATCTTTTTACTCTTGCTTTAAATTTCATTGGAAATCCAATGGGAGTATAACGGAATTCGAAAAATGATATTTAAGCTCAAGCTAAGTATGTAGAGGAAAATGTTTCAGATTACAGTGAATATTTCCGGGTACAGTAGTATAAATAATGCTTTTTAGAGTGTCATGTGGATGATTTATTGAGTCATATTACAATCTAAATGAGCTTCAATTCACTTACTACAAATAATCTTCAAATGTTTTGCGAGCATCATGTTTCCCTCTGAACCTAAGCATATATATATACATTTTATGCCGTGCTGTAATAAAAATGTTCAAATAGATTAGTGCATAGAATGTGAAGAATATTAAATGATTCATAACGTTCATTTATTATTTTTAGTGGAAGTGTTCATTTTTACATCCATTTCCGATCTATAATCACGCAGTGATGAGGTTTAAGGATATGATGACCAAACCAAACTTTATATACAGGAAAAAGCTAAATTCGAGCAAAACATGGTGATAAAAGTTCATTAAAAGATATTCAGTATTGTCAAAACTCTTGCGAGCTTCTGTCCAATATCATTAATTGGGCTAAACAGTGAACGCAAAAAGTATTTCTTATCGTGCCTGTTCTATTCTTTGAAATGGGAAAATTTAGCGACATTATTTGAAACACGTTTCATTGAAATACAATAAAACAGCCTTAAATAAGTATTTGCTTTCAATTCAAACCGTTATTAGCTTTGAGTCAACATCGAACATCTGAAATCTAGATTGCTAAAATAAATGGAAGAGAATATATTTTATGTATTCAACAATTTTGACAAGACGGATATCATTGGTTTCAAAACTTACAGATCCGGAGACTGCAAAAAAATCATTCACATTCTTTATAAAGTTACAAAGCCAATACATAACAAGCAAACTTCTTGATATGGTTCAATAAGAGTATTATAAAACATATAATTTATTTATAAAATGATAGTTTTAGGAATTCCAACTAAGACACTTGTTATACTCTGACTATAGAGTTAAAGAAGAAGTGAGCGTATGACCAATACTCATGCCATTATGTGGGTATTATGTAAAGTAATGAAACAATACAAATATTTAGCATATGAAAGGCTGTGGTTTTTGAAATAACTATTTATTCTGAAATAAAATAGTAATGAGTTTTTGGGTTTGGGTAAATGCGAACATAAAAAAATACTATCAAAATTAAAATAGTTTTCCAGTTTGTAGAATCAGGTAAACCAAGTTGGAAAAAATCAAACGAAAGGCTTCGTGCCTCAATTTTCACTGCCGTTCGGAAAATATGACCGGAAAAAAGAAAAAATAAAGTACTCTTTGATGTCCAATTACTTCCCAAATTAGACAATTATTTAGTGACGAAAACTAATGTCTGTTAGAAATCTATTTTTTTATATAAAAATGTGCTTTCAAACGCCCTCAATTTTGAGTGATTTTTTGATATCTTTATTTAGGTATTTTTGTTATAAATTACACAAATATTTTATGCATGACACAAAATTAAAACAGCAATATTATTCAGCGAACTAAAACTTGTAGAATATAAAAAGTAAATTTATCAAACTTTGTCGTATCAACTTTTATGTTTTTCGAAATAACAAATATGCATTGCAAGTTCAGTCTAGTATTTGTCTTCTTAGGCTAGTGTCTTTCGGATGCCCTGTCACTTACTGATTGATTTGGCTCCTAATGAAGTACCAGAATTATTTAGTTTCGCTAAGTTAGTCCTTTGGATAGTTCTTGATGGTCGTTCGAGACACTGTAATCCAACCGTTCGGAGGATTGCAAGAATTCGTAGGCATTCCGTGATCCAGCTTGTTCAACGTCTCTGCTGCAACCAATTCATTTCCAATATACAATCTGTTAACCAATTATTAGTTACGCAAAAAGTGTTTCGGCTTGAAATAAATAGATTATAAAAATGTAATTTATTTATTTATCACGCTCAAGGCTTGAAAATTAAGCTATAAATATCTTAAAGTTTGATGTGTCTCGAGATGTTCATGTCTCAATGTTCGAAACATGATCACAAGCGGACTAATGGGTTTTTGATGTCCGTTGCGTTTTGACAATGAATACCCAAGATATAATACATCGAATGGCTACCGCATTCGTCACCGAAACAATCAAATTCAAATTAAAATGTCTTAAAAAAAATCCAATCATCATTTTTAAAGTTTCTTTGAATACCATTATGATATAAAAATTTAATTGAATACTCGATATATACCATAATATAAAAACTACTGATATGAACTAAGAATATTTAATGGAAAATATTTTTGTGCCGGGTCCGCGGTTGGACATTCAACTTAGTTGACGTCGGTTACAATTTACAGTACGTGTGATTTTATTAATTGAATTTTCGACAAAATTTAGATTTGTGATCTTACTCATTCAATCGTTAAAAAGAGGCCAAGCGGGAGCGATTAGTGAATCTGGAGTCCTTTCAATATGTTTCATATTGAGAATGGAAATGATTATTTATGATTAAAACTTTTATGGCCGAGAAAAACTAGTAGTTCCTCGTTAAAAGTTGTTTATATCAATTTTTCAATCCATAAAAGAAATTTATAAAAATAAACACGAAAAAATTTACGCGGTCTTACATAATTTTAATAAAATTGCATAACCGTATGTGAGTTTAGTTTATGACTAGTTTATCGGTGGAGTACTATTATTTAATGAAAACTTAATAATTCATGAAAAATATATAAGTCCACTTTAAAATATTGCCTGTCAAACATTTCCGCCGGTCACTTTGTAAAATGTAACGTTAAAAATAGCAAAGTTTACAAATTCCATAAGAAATCGGCACTACGCCATCGTCGAAGCGTGAAAGATCCTAAAAATATTGCAGTCTAGTTTACTAAGAAAAGTATTGATTTAAGACACCTTTGCATTAAATATTATAAGATATTGTAGGCCGTAGAGTTGTTTAACACGATTTATGCCAAAGAACAGTTGAGAAGCACCAATATCCACTGCATTATGTATATTATTAGATAACAAAAAAACAATTTTGATAGTTTTTTCAAATCACCTTTTGATTATTATCCAACTGCGTTTTGAAAGCGTTTAAGTATATATTATATACATACCAATAAAATTTAGGTGAGTCTTTTTTCACAATGTTCTTACCAAGCTTTTAAGTGCATTTAATACTACATATTAAGCTGTGTTAGTGTAATACCGACCAATTGCGATTAAAAAGTATCTGCTGATGATTTCACTTCATGTGACTGTGATGAAATTCATTCATATGTTAATTTTACACTATCTTTTGAACCAAAATGTTTTGTGCCGAAGCCAAAAATACAATTTCATGTACATAGTTCGTCAATTCTCGGTTCGATCAGATAGCTGATACTCAATTTCCGTCACCGTTCTCAGTACAAAAGGGTAGTAGAAATCTTACGCCACAGGGGGCAGGATATGTAATATCGCGCAATATCATATTTTTTAGTGCTCGCGACCTCAATCAAAACATTATTGTACTAAATCTTTCGTAGAAATTGTTCAAGTTAGATGCCGCTAGTGTGTAAGCTCGGCGGGGTTTCTGTCTTGTTGGTATCACCGATCATGGCAAATAACTGGAGGGTATATTGATTATAGCTTGAATGATGTCTAGTACTTCTTTGACAATGTGATCCACTGATATTGTGTATTAGTTTTCTTCATTATTACATGATAATATGGCAAACGGCTGAGTCAGATAGTACGTTGTACGAATTGCCATCAGCCATAGGCAATGGAAAAATATGACGTAAAAATACAAGTGTCGTAGCTTCAATTACATATGTATATATTGTAATATTAAAATAACATCCGTATGGATAAAACAATGATATTTAATAAAAAAATATACTTATTTTTTTGTTGATTTATTGTTAGATTCTTTCTATTGAAGTGTATGTTATGTAAAAATAATACAGTTGATATTTTTCCGCTTTGTACTGATATAATATTAAGCTTCAAAAATATCTACTTGGTCTGATATTCAGGGAGAGGTTGTTTGATTTCTTTCGGATATCGTATCATAGGAAACGGCCCAGCCAGCGTCCTTTTAGCTACATCCATTAATTCAAATCTTATCCTAAGGATTTTTTTGATGGAAAGTTGTCGCTTTGGATGTCATAGTATTTCGGTACTTGGTGAAACTAAAGGATGCTGGCACGTCGTCGGAGGAAGTAAAGTGATTAGCGAAGGATATAAAACCATAGAGACAACGCGGGGTGGCCATATTTTCCACATAGAGAGTGGGATTGGTTCAAAAATACTGAGTTAACAAAGGAACAGTTTTTTTCTCAATCGTTTGTAAAAATGGTGAAGGATAAACAAATAATAAGATGCATTCCACCATTGTTTTTTTGCATAAAATTTCTTCAAATATAATTATAAATACAAACGGATATAAATACAATGTACTTTATTGTTTATAATTAAGTTAGTCAGTCGTCCATGGTTTTGAGACTTTTAAAACTTTTCAAAAATGCAAAACTTGATTAATTGTTGAATAATAATATAAACTCGTGGAAAAAACAACGTCTTTAAGAAATTAAATCTTTATTTAAAATATTCTTTGAAGAGAATATTCACCCAAGAAACAATTTATTAAAATAACATTTTGTTTTATTCAATTTAATATTACAATTTAAGAAAAAAATAATCAATCCATAGTGTTAGTTTTTTATGAATATAAACACATACCTCGATTCCTTTTAATTTGAACATTTTATTATTGCTCAATTTTTTATTTATAAATACAAATCTTTACTAGAATGTCGACTTTGACAAAAAATAGATGGTCTTTGTTGACCAAATACAATACGCGCGCATTTTAAGGCTGACGAAGATTTCTTTATAAATGTTTTTTTCTCTTACTTCAGGTATAAAAAGCACAAAATCTTTATGTCGTTTGATTTTTGTAAGCCCGTCTCTCGTTGTGTAATAGGCTTTGTTTGCTGAGAGATGGAAAGAGACCAACATTTTCGTAGTAAAAATGTGAACGAATTTTATTGTACAGTACATCACAATTTTTAACAATTATCTCATTTCTCAAAATAATGATGACATAATTTAGACGATGTTTTTGGTTTTTTATTATTTAATGATTCTTCTGAATACGCTGGTAATAATATCTTATCAAAATAAACGAATGGATTTTGTTCGGTTATTAAAATGCAACATTTAAAAGAGTATTTTAAATTCATTACTGCTGTGAAATATACGTGGCACATATACCAAGCCGAATAACAATTTGAATTTATATTAAAATGAATTTCAATTTATTTTATAGATGGCGACCAATTCTGAATCGATTGATAAAGATTTTGTTTTACAACTATTTTCTCTCGCAACAGGCCCAACGTGGAGCATATATTCATATTATTGAGTGTCACAAGTGGTTTTTAAAAACTGATTGTTATTCAGCCGCTCAATAAAGGTTCGGGTAAAGATTTTGATTAGGAAGGAACTTGCAATTGAATACATTTAGCTTAACGCCAAATTTTATAATCGTGTAATAAATATGCCATGCGAGATATTTGCAGCATTTTTAGATGTAAGAATACGGTATTGACACGGAAGATCTACAATAATAAGAACCAGCTATGATGATGAATTTATACTACAGGTCAAAATACTATTTATCAAACACAAGTGTAAGAAGTAATTAAACTGTTTATTTATCTGGCAATGTGAGCGGTGTATCAAAATTTTACCTGTGTGAGTAGATTCTTCTGTTATAAGATAGTATTTGTGGTGAAAGTAGCATATTTTGCTAAAGAATTTACCGGCAGCTTAATTGCCTGTCGCGTAGCTTAAAAGTTTAATTAACTCGCTTTGGTTTGATTCAAACATCAAAATGCTATTACGGTTCTATAATTTGATCCCACAAGCAAAGTGTAAGCGTGTACCTGAATTGAAGTACATTTCAACGGTCTTAAAAAATGCATGAAAATATCAGGATGGCATTTTTTACTAAACACAAACAGAATACACGATTCAATCCAAACCACATAAATACATAGTTTACCATAAAGCCATTCATTAGTGTATCGTTGAAATAATGCTATTTTACACACTACGCGGACCTGAGTTTCCTTGGTTTTGGTCATTTGGTGAAAAATGCGTGTTTTTTCCATAATAATTCAAAACAATCAAAAACTTTTAACATGATGTCTAATTAGAATACTTATGAAAGTTTTAAATGAAAAAAAATGTTGAATTGGGAAATCTCAATTTGATATTGGCTTGGTCTAGACTTGAAACCAGACTTATCTAGTCGCTAGGGCAATGCCTACACAAATAATATTGTGATGAAATAAATATTTATCAGTAATTAATCTATTCGGAAAAAAGCTTCACTGAATTATTTTCTTTTATAGTGAGTTTGTAATTAAGTATATGATTGAAATTCTACGGCAGAATATCAAATCGAAATTCTTCTTTCTTTACCAGAAACATTTTTAATAAAAGTTAAGCCAACTTTGCCAACAATCTTTCAAATTATTTTTGAGCGGCGGTCACTGTCTTTCATTAAAATATTTGTGGGGATCTTTCAAAGCCGACTTTATGAAAATTAAACCATTTGTAATTCGCAGGTACGTCTTTTTTTGGTGTTTCAACAACTTCCGCTTTCAATGTGGAGCATACATGCGCACGATAAAAATGTTTTACGAGAATTAATTGTTTATCAGTTTCTAAGTTTCTCTTTTTTGCATATTGCGCGTAGTTAAGTAATATTAGTTAGCCAATTGATCTTGCTGTGGGTCGCTCTTAGAATGGAATAGGTAAAAGAATCGATATAAGACTAAGATGATTTTTTCGATCAATTCAGTGGTATCTTAGTGGATGATGCTTCTTAAATAGACTTAGCCCGTGCTATTTGTAAAACCATACTTGGAATGAACAAAACTATTTTTAAGAGTTATCCAATATATAAAGAAATTGAAACATTATTGTTAAAAGGTGATACTTGAGTATTAAAGGTATTATATTACTAAAGATACACTGGCCAAAATTTCAACAACGATATACTATGAATTCTCATTCAATCAATTGGAATGCTTAATGTTATATTAGTTAAGATCTGTAATGTGATTTATTTAGATGGTATAATACTTATTGTCGTGAAGTTTTTCATGAATATGTAATCTTGAAATTACTATAATAATAGTGTTTAAAGTTGAATTAAAATTAAACAGACCGCCTTCTGTTGAAAAAAATCGAAACCCAATCCAAGACAAAGGTCTTGTAAAATACTAATGGTTTTACGCTTCTTTGCTCGGTATTATTCGTTAAATGTAATAAAATAATAACATTTGTCAAATATCTAATATCTTTTTCAATAGCTTTGCTTAGATGGATACATTGTGCAATATTATAAGACTGTAATATTATAGGTTTGTGTCTCAAAAAAGTGATAATTGATGGTTATTTCACTCAAAAACTGGACCTCGTAAGTTTTCTATTATATAACACGGTTTCGTATTACATACTATTGGAATTTGTGCTACACAAGACAACGAATGTATAGTGCAATAAATCCAATGAAAAGAAAATATTATTTTCTTCGATGTCAGTTTTATGTCCGACCATTTTGATATTTCTAAATAAAAAAGTTGAAAATTTTGACAGCATGGAATATACGCACCAATCCATGCGAAGTGAATACATATTCATATAGGTATGTACATTCATATGATTTAATTTATTTCAGACCTTTTCCCTGATAAATCACTTACAGTCCACCCTTACACTTCTTTGATTCTTGATTGAAGTAAAGCAGGGTAAGAATTTGTCGCAACAAAAAAAATCTACCCATGGTAGCCTTCATAAAAATCTACACATTAAAAGATTTTTTGGGTGTAGGCATAAAAATGAGTCAAAAACTTGTTTTTTAATTCTTGAGAGATCATAATATGCAAATATGCATGACTGATTTTAAAAAGCAATGAAGAAAATAAAATTTGAATAGTTTGAATTTTGTACTTTTCCATGAGTTTTGTCGCTATCGCCCCAGGATTCACTTTCCGGCATTTTAAGGGATTTGAAGTGCACGAATGAACTTGAACTAACTATGACTTTAAACAATGAAGAAGATTCTTCTTTTTAAATCATAGCAATTATTTTGAATAAAAGCACGAATAAGTATTTCAGTAATGCATTTGGGTTGTATTTTTTTTGATTTTCAGTAGACCTAGAAATATTTTTAGCCTTTCATTTACGGTACCAAAAATAGCATCTGATCCGGCGATGTGCAGTGACTACGCTTCATGCAAAAATGGTGTTTTTATGGTAATTTATTACATATGCGCAATAAATCACGATAAAAACACGATCTTTCAATGAAGCGTAGTGAATACACATCACAGGATTGGATGCTATTTTTTAGACCGTAAAAAAGGTTAAAAGTGCATTTATCATGCGAAACATACGCTAATATTTTCAAAAGAGCATCATTATAAAAAAATACTTTATGAAATAACTTGGCACACCTTGTCGGGAATAAAAATGCATAAATTCAAAACGAAGCCACCGATGATGGCACTTAAAAAAAGGTGATCCAAATATATATTTCCACGTCTTCCGTAATTGGAAAATTGAACGAAGAATTTTGAGGCTTTTGGGGTTTCGCGTTTAAAAATATTATAAAATTCACTGTAAGCATTTTTTTTTCATTTTTCGTTTTATATCACTCGCTTATCGTTATGATTTATACCATCACCTGCCATCCTTCAGTTCCAATGAAAAAAATCAGACGGTAGATAGTGACTCAAAATTATAGATCGATATACAAGAGTACTTGGAACTACATATGAAACTATTGCAAAGAACAGATTGCTTATGAACATTATGATTTGAGACGAGTATAATTCAACCGCAGCGAATATGGTTTTCGTATAGCAGTATTAAATCATACAAAAAGCCTGAGATATATGACAGCTAGTAGAAGTTAGTTATTCACCAGGAAAATTAAAACTTGATTGAGTGTGCTTCTACATATTACTGTAGTTGGAAGCTAGTTTAGTGAGGCGACATATTACAGAATAGAAATTCAATGGATTCGCCGTTGGTTTAATTCTTTAAAATTGGAGTTTTAACATGTTAAAATATAGCCGTTTTATTATACATTGGATGTAACCGAAGTATTTTTTTTGTGTCATGCAAGTTGGCATATGATAGCAGAATTTGTAAGACTCTTCTCTCAAATCGAGGCCGATAACTTTGAGTGAGATTTCTCTTTTGATTCGAAACAAAATAACTACAAAATTTCGTTTTAAATCTCTCGTAAATTAATTAAAGAACTCTCGCATCACGAAAATGATTCTTCGGTTAGTTCATTAGTATGCTGTATGGGCGCATTCATATATGTGTGTTTGTAATGTTAATACATAAATGCATTTGTGAATGCGTATGTGTGTATATATATATAAAATGGGAACGTTATATGTATATACATAATAAATGCATAAGTTAACCTCTTGAACTGGTTTCGCTATGGATTATTCACAACCACATAAATCACGCCTTTCGATCAGCAACGATCGGAAAGGAATGTATATTGAATATAAAATGAATCTCTGCGACGAAGGAAGAGAGAAAAACTTTGACTCGTACACGATATAGGACTTTATATACCATATTATTATTATTTTATAACCCATAAAAATCATAAAACTGGTCAAGAAACATTCCGGTATTTTTAACTTAATAATAGTTCGTGAAAATTGTCTGCCAGAGTAATAATTTGAAATTTTGCTTATAAAATAAGAATATGATAATAATTTTTCTACACAATATAAATTTTTAGGTGGTCTAAAAGCTTTTCTGGTGAGAGGAAGTGAATTTTTTCTCTACCGAAAAAGCCCTTTCTTTGTAAGATTGTTAGAATTAATACCAATTTATTGCGTCTAGTTTATATTTACAGTCTTTCCTTGGTGACCCTTTGAGCGCAATATATTACTGACAACGCTGGCGGTAGTGCACTCACTTCTCTTCTAACTTTGAAGTTGTTAGTAAGTAACGTATAAAGGTGCTTGCTTGTTTATGCGGTGAGGTGCTACAATAAGGAAATTGTTCCTTACACACATGAATATAATGTACAGCGGTGGAGTGTGATACAGAGATAACCAACTTTAATAAAACACATGTAATGTTTGTATTTCATTAAAGGTATTATTTATGTACACATTTACTAAAATTTGGCTTCGGAGTTTCCGAAGACTAACTAGTTAATAATAAAGATATTAAAACATTTTTAGTAATTCTTCCACATACAATTTATTGGGTCAGGGCCGGTTTCGCTCATGGCGAGCATTATCAACTGATCTCAGTTGATAATTAAACATTAAAAGTACGCATTAAAATTGACTTACAAGTTAGTTACTGAATTGAATATGGGAATCAATCCTATTGTATGAGTTTCATCATTTTTAAATTCGATTTAAAATTTAAAATATCTTCGATTATTCCACGCATAACTCTAATTGTGACATATGTTTCGCTTCTTTTAGAGGCATCCTCGGACTTGCTATCGCAAAGGGTAATTAATAATAAAGCAAGATAATGTTGAATTACATTAAGTATAAATTTACTCACTTCTTTAAAGGTAAAGGTGTTCACTTTCAATACTTGGTGGAATGGCATTATAATAAAAATAGTAAAAAAAATCGTACTTATTCCACATAAAATTTATTGGATCAGGACCGGTTTCACTCGTGGCTAGCATTATAAACGGGTCAGTTAATGCTCGCAAAACCGTACTTGATAAAAAAAAATTATATGGAATAAGTACTAAAAATGTTACGAGTATAGAACTCGCCACTTAGTCCTTTTCACGTTTTAATGTTGTATTATCTACTGTGTGACTACAGATATAACAGAACTTAAAAGAATAATGTTTTATTTTAGATTTTAATAAACTAGTGATTACAGAAAAAAAACTACTTAAATGTTTTCATTAAACATAAAACGACCGTGCCTCAAAATGTTAAAGTAAATGGCGTAGAGGTGTAAAAGTATAGCTCACGCTGGTTGACGTAGCACACGTACATATGTATGCTAGCTACTTGCCTCGTTCCCTCAAAAGAAACACCACTAGACCGATTCCCAGAAAAGTGGCGTAGAAGCACGTACAGTAAATATTGCTTGCACAACGGTTTCATATAATGAGCTCAAAATGCTGCTCATCAGTAAATTTAATCTCTATTTTGTGATAGTTTGGTGTAAAGAAGTAAAAAGCGACGAAACAGCACATTGCCATTTATTATTTGGTTTTTCGAACGCGCTGGGTCTCAGTTTTAGAAAAGGTTTGACGAAGAAAAATTTAAATCAATTTAATAACGATTTATGAATGAATATCCGCATGAGAGAAATTAAATAAGCTGTATCTTAAATAAATGTTGTCAAAAAATATATTATTGCAATATACTTTATTGCAATTACATATATAGTAGGTACATTAGGGTACCGGGGGCAACATGTCACGTTATAAAGTTAAATTAATTGCCAAAATCAGCATGAAAAATGCTTAAAGCCTACACTTGATTAGCAATGCGTTAAAAAAACAATTTGAAAGGAAAACAATATTTTTTCTCGATTCTTAGTCATAGTTTTTTGCTCTTGCGAATCTCAAATTTTTCGGGCACCGATAATTGCTTAGTAATTTTCAAATAGTTCATATGACATAAAGTAGGAAACTAAATATTTCAGTTGCTCTATTTCATGCGATCGTAGTATTGTCATTTATTATCATGCACTTTTTCTTCAGGCGGCTTGATCGCCAATGTCTTAAAATTGAGCATTTTACGTATGTTTTTGTCAATAGCATCGAATTATACATCGAACTACGCCTACGCCTCTGTACCTTTTTATATTCTTTGTACACATTTATTTTGAACTAGCCGGTACCCGGAAAGCGTTGCTATGCCACTGAAAGAAAGAAAGTGTTTGTGAATTGATCGGTATCGATGACATTTGCCTTTTGACGTTTGCTGTTTGTCTTTTGCCGATTGTCTATGGTATGCGCCACCTACTGAAAGTTTATTGTACTGTGCCTATAACCATTGCGCAAATGCAACGATAAGTTGTCAAAATGTAACATCGATTTTTATATAAAAAAAACCTACTGTGAGATGATTTTACTATGCCTATAACCTTCAAAGTTTACAAAGTCTACTCGCAATCGGATGAACGGTATAGCAACGCATGAAATACGAACAAACAAACAAACATTGATTTTTATATTATAAAGATTGTATTTTTCATTACGTATAATGTATATCATTTACAAATTTTTCTTTTCTTTTTAATTTGATCATCGATTGTGACAGTAATAATAACCAGTGCACAATAAGAAGGACTTGTGAAAAGAGAGATTTTTGACAGACGGAATCAACAAAATATGTATTGATCTAAATTATGTTTACTATTGATTTAGATTCAAAAACTTAATATAACGTGTAATAAACATAGATTACAAAGATTAATATATTTTTGGAAGGTTTTAGATAAAATATGATATCAATATATCGGAGTCTTTTCATGCATAAACTTGAACAGTTTGTGTAATGGAAACTTTACTAACAGAATGGCGATTTTTCAATTTAATAATAGATGAAAAGCGCTGAAGTGTTCCGTTTTAAAACTTTTCTCGAAAGCAGTCAAGTGTTCGCGCGCTTTTATCACGTGACCCCGATTACATTACATCCTCGGAGAGTAGTCCAATCAGCGAATTTGAAGAGTATAAAGTAAGAAGGGGAAATTAGAGCATATTTATCCCCAGAGCCGGTTCGATTATTTTCCCGATATTGAAGCTAGTTTGATGAGGTAACTTACGTGCAACAAACCAATTTTCCACCAGTGATGGCTTAAAATAATATTATATTTGAAGCATTATTTTTTGCCAATATGTATGATACTGATACAAATTAGGGATTTATGGGTATAGTTAATAATCTTTTTTAAGGTGTTCACTGTCAATACTTGTCGGAGTGGCATTATAATAAAAATAATAACACATTTTTAGTAATTAATCCACATACAATTTATTGGATCAGAACCGGTTTCGCTCATGGCGAGCATAATCAACCGATTCATTCGATAATGCTCGCAGTTTACCAAAAAATATCATTTAAAAAATGAAAAGACATCATCAGTACTTTCATGCTAATAAAGCTTGATCGGAGGACATAGTATGTTATCGAAAATACTCGATATTTATACAAGTTGAGGAAATTCTAAGAAAAACATTGGATCTTACGGTTCAGTTTAACAACTCGATAGTTCGTACTACCCACAAGTAGAATGCATTACGAGGAAATGATATTGCGCTTGTAGTTAGTGCAATGAGTTGGTGATAACTTATGTAACATTTATGCGATTCTAGACCCGGCTCTATTTATTAAGTGCTCTAGGAAGAGGCAGCTCTAGTGACAGCAGCGTCGGTAAGTGGTGATAAACCGGCGCCCGCTCCCTTGTCAGCAATTAGCATAGCCAGCTCGCCTCGGCCGCGGCCCCATTACGAGGCGACACTGTACAAATGGCCCCCTAAGTGGCTGCGATTGCCAGGTACCGTCGGTGACCTACTGCATTTACAGAGGTAGACTCTGCGTTTACCGGGAGTAAAAATGACACCGCTATAAATGACGGTGTTATTTTTACCAGGGTTTTGTTTTATTTTTTCGCTTTTAAGCCTATTTAATGGGGTACACATTTCAGAGCAATAAAACTTTGATGTTCGATGTGGTCGCCCCCAAAACGTACAACACTGAAAATTCTGTACTCAGTCAGGTGATATCCAAAATAGTATCATTAAAACGAAACACTGGTTTTGTTGATTGAATTAGCATTTCGTAACCTTACTTTGAAAAGGTTCTGAATGACCTTTTGGTCTGAAAAACTTGTATCTCCCGCATTCTTTGATATATATGAATTTCAGAATTATCTATGGTTGAATAACAGGTCAGAAGTTCCGGAGTTGCACACTTCTTAAACTAAATTTATTTGATAAAGTTCTAAGATTGTCATCATTACTTGCATCATGAGATCATTAAGATCATTATTTTTCAGCAAGAGAAAAAATTTGCTTAAAATAAGTAATTTGAAACATTTTTACTTGCTCATTGTTACAAGTGAATTTAAATCAATCGAAACTTAAAACTCTCATATCTCAAAACAGTGTCAAGAACCGTTAGAACCTTTTCAAAGTAAAGTGTCAATTTACTGATTGAAATGACATTTACTAGATTTAGTAGAACTCCATTATAATACTGAAAAAAAATGTAATTTAGTTTGACAGATATTACATGATATATGATTGAAAGCTATTTCGGATAACACCATCGTCTTTAGTTTTGTATTAAAAATCACTGAATATTATGTTAAAATATTTTACCATAAATTTAATGCGATTACGTTAAGAAGCCACCGTTTACTATTATTATAAGTACGCGATAGTGTAAATCATCAATTCCGCAATACGACAAATCAAATTCAGAAAGTTTTAAGTGCCGGGAATATTAACGACATTACGTTAGTGGTCTCGATTGTATATGTTTGAGCATATCCGTAGTATAAATGCATAACAATTTAATTCAATTACGAAATTAGGCTTCAACACGGGAAATGAAAATTTACACAAAGCTTTATCACTAAACAAATAATTTTGCATGTTTCTGGTTTCATGTAGTTGTAGCATCCCTAGATAAGGGTAGGAAGCTAATTTACCTGTAACGGAAATATTTTCAATCGCATCGTTTGTTCTGAAGTTTTGAAACAAGGAAAATATTAAAGTCGATTTAATAAGACATGAAGTACAGTTTGAATATAAAGTTAATAACGATGATTTAACATAACACGACTTTTTTGGTGGCGCCAAGCCAATTCCATGGATTTTTGCAACACTCCACAATTTTCAACCATTGATTTTTCCATAAAAATGCCACGTAACATACCCGGAAAATCATTTAATATCCGATCCATTTTTGGTTTTAAAAGAAAAGTGTAAGATTTAAAAAATGTTTCCAGGGATATTTACGATAATAAGGTGAAAAACATATTGACATTTATCACTTTTAAGGTGTTCACTGTCAATACTTGGTGGAAAGACATTATAATAAAAATAATAACACATTTTTTAGTACTTTTTTCAAATCTGATTTATTTCATCAGGACCGGTTTCGCTCATGGCATCAGTTGATAATGCTCGCCATGAGCGAAACCGGTCCTGATGAAATAAATCAGATGTGGAAAAAGTACTAAAAAATGTGTTATTATTTTTATTATTTTTTATTATATTGACATTTGTTAGCTCAACCAAAAATAAAATAAAAACACCTCGAAATATTGATATTTTAACATTACATTGCCTTGAAAAGATGTATCTACATTAGGTTACATTTAAAAATACGATATTTATTCATAAATAAACTCGTAGTGGCGTTTGCGTGCCTGCACGCCGTGGCGTACGAACGGTTACGATATTATCGATATTATTTGAACGTGAATACCTACTAAAAGATGTTTTAATAGCCAACAATAGTTTGTTAAATTAAAAAAAGTCGCGATACCGCTGTACAACCTCCGCGTGATTGCGTCCTGTGTCATCACGATATACAAAAAAAAAATGCGTTTATTGATTTTTTAATCGATTTATGTAAAAGAACTTGTTGCTGTTCATTAGATCCAATCCTAAAAAATAAATGTTTGTAGACTAAGAGGTTAGTATCATGCAAGTTCTTTCATATCTCTTTTAAAATGGTCGCATTGAACACACCTGCCACCCGACTTCTAAATAATCCTTTTTTCAACAAGATTTACTGATGACAGAAGAAACATTTGTTTTCTAAAGACTATGTATATATTTCACTAGATATAAAAAGAAAAATATCGTAAGAAATTTTCCAAGAAGATCATATTTTTTCTACTTTATTCGCGACGTCGTGCGTAGCGACCTCCAGTGGTCTTACGGTACTGAAGTGGTTTTAAACACAAATATGAAATGCTATCTGCCTGCAAGCTTTGGAAAAAATACTTATGGTCTAATAATCATTATTGATTTAGATTCACACAAAAATACAAAAGCGTTACATGGGTGGTCCATGGAAGTTAACCCATCGAGATGTGACATTTTTAACTATCATCGTTATAGAGCGCTTTCAGACGATGCATATACCAAATAAGCTCAAAATCATAATTTACTAATCTGCGTTCAGCTACAGTTTTTTTTAAAGGTGGAGACTTGGAGTCGTTTTGTAACGAAGAGTCGTTACAAAAAGAATATTGGAGACAATAACCATCTTCATATTTTTTTATATTTTGTTAAATTTTCTTCATAAACATAATAAATAGTGTACCACTCAATATTCATGAATTGATCTACAAAAGAAGATACGTTAGATATGATAATATTACCTCCACGGTACCAAACATAGTGAATTGTCGTTTGCGTGTTTTGTTATGGAAATCTTGTCCCGAGGTATTTGAAGCAATCGCGTTTATTATACGTCATATAAATTCTGTCGTGAAAATTGACAAATAGTGCAGAAATACTTTGTTGTGTACCTTTATGTCAAACAGTCATTTTCTGACTGATTGCATTTTGACTTATGCGAGAGTCTATTTTTTACATTAATTTTAACGTTTCTAGTAATATGTAGACCGTTTTTTTTATTTTTTAGAATCATATCAGTTTTATATTTATTATTTTAATTGATAAAAATAATTTTGATTTCACTAAAAACATCACTACATGATCTCAAATTAAATAAAACATATTTTTTATGAAAAAAGCAGTTAATTCATTACAGTGGAACCCCGACATTTGTTCTCGCATTATACGTTTTCCCGCGTGGTGCGTTCATTTTCTACAGTCCCGGCATTTATTTCATATATAAAACTTTCTCGCATTCTTCGTTCCCCGCATTTAACATTTTTTTTATACGGTCCCTTGAAAAACGTAGAATCGGGGTTTCACTGTATTTTAAATTCAGCCTCAAATATAAATTATTTGTTCTTACATATAATAAAAGATAAAAGATATACAACTTGTACTATACAATATATTTCTAGCCTATACACTTCCAACTATATACCTTCAACCGTCGGCTATAATTAGTGCTTTCTTGACTTGTTCGAAAGAAAGTAACTAGTTCTGTTCATCTTTTTGCTTTTGTAAGTCATAGCGTATTAGATGAAAGATAAATCAGTTTAAAAATCAAGTTTCTCTCAGTGTATGTTTTTTTAAACAATTTAATATCTATCTAGGATGATACTGAATCGTCAAATTGAATTGAAAATAGTCTATTTTACGTAATATTACGTTAATGTATGTGCTAAAAATTAAATGGTTCTTTTTTTTCGTTAAAAAGAATCTTTGAAAGAAAAATAAAATGATCGACCAAACTTCTAGAATACGCTTTTGTTGTGTTGTTTTTCAAATAAATAATGATGAATTGTGCATCTGTTTTCACAATGATTGCGTTTTCTCCTTCATGAGATAACTTTTGCCTTTTACTGTTAATGATTCATGGAAACGGTCGCCATTACACATAACGTACAACCTCCCCGAAGAGACTCACCAAATACAGAGGTATTAATATTTACTTTAGCAGAAAGTACACAATTTTCTTCGAGAAACGATTGCACAGAGATGTTGGCTTTTCTGTATTTCAAATAAGTTTCATTTCTGAAAAAGGTTTTCCCAATCACAGTATGCAGACTTTATACAGTATTATCTTTGGGATATATTATTTATGTACATTTCAGTTTCTCTGATATGGTTTGTAATATATTAACGCATCGGAAAAATGGTTTAAAACAATATTTGAAAAATGTGGTGAATTGAAATTGAAATGTAAACTTCTTTTTTTAAGTAAAATGTTTCATCAATTATTTTTAACCTTAGTTGTATTACTATTAGTCTTATGCGATACAAACTATTAACGCGTTAATTAAAGTTAATTCTTACACTTGAAATGCCTTAAGATGCCGAAGAGTACAAAAAAACGTACACTTCAAACGATTAAAACTAGATATTGACGACTTCAGTCATAGTAATCAGTTACCATTGTAATAAACGCTACAAAAAATGTGGAATTGTATAAATAAAATAATAATATTTGAAAATAAAACCTAGGGCTCCACTTACTTAACCAAAGTCTATCAAAGTATGGAGATGGCTAAAACTACTAATAATCAATCAACTATGTATTTGAAAAAAAGCATTTCTTTCATAGATTTTTGTTCTCTGTATGTTTTTTGACATCTTTATTTGACGTTGCCCCAAAATATATTTGTACAAGTTATTTTCAGAATAGACTGTTCTCTTAGTAGAAATGTTTACCTTTTATCAATAATTGCAATTGAAGGAATTTGAATAACAAAAGTCCCTAGATTGAAGTATTCAATCTCGAAATCTTTATGACATGTAAATTTGGTGGTTTGCGCGAATACGTAAGCAAAGCTTTTCCCCTTTCCAAAAATTAAAGTTAAATTTTCAATTCAAAATAACAATTACATATTTATAATATAACATCAATGCTAAACTTTATTTAAATTCGCGAAGAAATTTATTGTATACGGACTAAGTACATGCTGTAAAAACGTGTAATTTTGACCTGATAGTAAATCGAGTTTTTCTATTTTCAGATATCGCAGACATTGATTTTTTTGTGTGTTCAACTTTTAGTATACAAATACATCGTAGATATCTACAAAAGCTCTAATACAGCGCAAACCCGTTGAACTAAACCAACAGAGCACTGTTTTACATCATTCGATTTGATGTTTATCTTTCGTGTAATCAATCAAATGCGATAAAATATATTGAAAATGGCCAGACGCAATATTTCTAAAAATAATAAATTGTAACATGAGTAAAGTTTCAACATATTGTAACTGAAACTTTAATTAAATTTCTCACTTGTGCTATTAATTGCTGTTTCATATATTATTCATGTGGCACTAGAGCACTTAAGAGGAAATTGGATTTAAATAATAATAGTAGAAGGATTTTGAATCGTTCGAATTTATACATTTTCATAAGTTTTGTCACTAACATTCCGCATTTCACCAATCGATATCTTAAAGCGTTTCAAACATTCTTATTTTTGAACAGATGAAAGATATACTTATAAAACGTATTAGTATCACTATTATATAAAGTGGTTATCAATAATGCATTGCTGATACGTGTCACCATTTTCTGTATTGGTTATTTGAAGTGTTTATTTTAGTCTCCTTGTCCTTCAATAAAATGAATGGATATTTAAACATCATGCAACCATCACAACTTTTTGGTTTTTAGTTTAAACGTATCTATATCAGCGACCTAGTCTTAAAATATTCTGTAAATCATAGTGAGCCAGCCGTAGTACGGTGGAGTCATGGATACTCTTCAGAAAATGAAAAATAGAAGATTTTTTACATTTTTTTACTGGGGCTGGATAGAGAGCGTTCCATTGACTTCCACACAAATCAAACAGATACAAATGACAATGTTTCGACCATGTTTTTGAAAAAAATAAAGTTTTTTTCAATGCGACAAGCCTACACTACACTAAAAAAGGTGGCAGAAAGCTTGCTCTAAGAACTAGCTCGATAAAGCCTGAATGTCACCAAAATTTGGATAATAAATAAATCATAAAATGGACACGTTGTACAGTTTCAATAACGACTGAAAATATATGAATAAGAAACTAACAAGTAACTATACTCCCTCTATTTTTTTGAGAGGATGGATTTAATATTTGACTCACGTAAACTATTTCCTACACTGTTTGTCGTATATTGTGTCTGGAAAGAAAATAAACATTATTTACAAAAATCTTTAGACCGAGTGCAAAATAATTTGATGAAAAATCTGTTTGGTGGTTCTAAACGGGCAATTTTATAAGCGTCGATAATACTAAAAGCAAACGTGAAGCAAAAATAACTCCTATAATTAAGTGGCACTTGTTTACCATTATCATAGAGATATCTATAGTCTATACATCGCTTTGAAGTACATTATGGTGAAGCTAGGTGACTCTCATTTCCTAGTCGCGTGTGGCACAGCGACGCCTCTCGAATGTCTGGCGCCTGAGATATTATTCACAGACCGGTGACTACCTTTCCCTGAAAGCATGCTGGGAAAGCTCGGCTTGCTTTCCCTGCCTGT
This sequence comes from Himalopsyche kuldschensis, assembly GCA_028554975.1. Taxonomy (NCBI): domain Eukaryota; kingdom Metazoa; phylum Arthropoda; class Insecta; order Trichoptera; family Rhyacophilidae; genus Himalopsyche; species Himalopsyche kuldschensis. The sequence goes on from JAHFWI010000003.1 coordinate 22,915,694, forward strand.
CAATTCCATAGCATTTTGCAAGGGGTACAATTTTCATTCTACCTCCATTCAAAGACCCAATTAACTCTTTAATTATGTGACGTACTATACGTAGTGTTATGCTAACATCAGAATTCGTCAACCCTCAATAATGACGTTGACGTTACACTACATTTACTTTTAACGTATCTCTATCATAAACAATTTTTATAATACATTCAAATTTAAGCAAAAAATATCTTTTATCATTTGCTTTCAACATGGAAATTTATTATCATTATTTTTTTGCCATCAATTTTTATTTCGCAAGTTCTTAGTGTGTTTATTTGAGTATACAATACCAAAAATTTTAATAGTGACATTAAAATAAAAGTACTTGTTTTTGTCGTTGGTTAAATGTATTCACTTGTAAACAATTATTTTAAAAATAACAGAATAAAAATCTATTCAAATATCAAACCAAATGTTTTAATGATAATTCTCGAGCATATTGTTTGCATACGAGGAAGAAAGTATTGTAAAATAATTATTTGTGTGTATATAACAAGATCGTTAAAGCTTGTTTGCGAGAAAACCACCATGTAAATGGCAACGTAGATATCGTACTTTTAACGTAGAAGAGGCGTAGAAGGGATGCTACGAAAAACAGTTATCGTTGTATAATACATTTTTATTATTATTAAAAACAAGACTCAATTCATTTTTCGTGGCTCCATATTAAAATTATGAAAATCAAAGTAAGATATAAAGAACTAATATAAAAAAAGTAAAGGTATTCTTTATTTTATAAAAATGTATCTATTGATGATTGGGATTGAAAAAGGTTGGAATACAAACATTCATTTCAAAACGTTTCATTTTTTCTTTTTTTTCAACGACGTTTTCTACAGCAAAATGTAGACTAAATAAATAACGATATGAAAAAGATCTTTAAGATAACGAAAGTAAATGTGTATGTAAAAGTAATGTCCACAATTTTTTTATGTGATATTCTTTTGAAGTAAAACCAAAATTATTATTGGATAAAGATAATTAAGCAAAAAGGGCCAAATTAAATCAAATAGAAAGCCACACATAAATGATACAAAAAGGCTCTAGAGAAGAGCGCACTCAAGACAAAAATTATTATCATTTTAGGATTTTTTAGTATGATTTTATACGAATAAGAATTGACCTAGCCACCTCAACTCACATTCATTTATTAATTAATTACTGTCCATATTGAATAAATTTATAATTTTTGGTATTCTTATATACCCTGAAAGTTTTGTCAACAAAAGGATTTTTTCAATCTCCGAATTTCATTTGAATTTCTTCAAATCACCTTATAATATATTTTATGGCTGCTGCCCCTCCAGGAATATATGTTTTTTATTGTTTTAAAGTAAAAAAAACAAACGATAAGTGAATGTTATTAATTATCCCTTTACAATATTTAGGTGCTAATGTGATTGAAAATAATGACTTAGTTAAGACGGGTTTACAATGCCATTGTTTTATATACACATTTGGACACTGCTTTCGCTATCCAGACTACTACTACGTATAATGATATTATGAAAGGATATTTTCTCAGTTATGATATTTAATACGTGCTTTATTTAAGCCCTTAAATGATAAATATTTCGAAGAAAGTAAAAAAAAAGAAGATAAGAACTTCACAGTATATTGAATTAATATGACAAAAGAAAATGTAGTTAGTTTTGAATCAAAAAAGAACTTTTCCCTCTAGTTCTTTTTAAAAACTACATCAAGATAAAAGGATAAAAAAGATCATTTTTCCATTGTTACTTCCTTCATATTTATTGTGTGCTCCGTAAATAAAAAAACAAAAAAAATCTAATACAATATCTACTCTAATCAAGAAAACGTATTTTTTTCCAAACAAGAAATTTTACGCCGTAAAACTTCTTTTGAATAGCCAAACTTGTGTTTATTATAAATTTGACGAGAAAAATGTTGGCTATACAATATTTGGCAACGGTATCGAATTACAACGAACAATCGATGTTTGCAGATTGCTGCGTAGATGAAACTGATTTATGATTGGTCAGTAATACACAATGGCGTTATAATCTCGGAAAGGTTTATTATTTAAATAAAACACATTCGTGTGCTATATTTTATGTACGAATAATCCAAAATTAAATCATTTGTCGTTTGTGGAAGACTTCAGATCAGTAGCTGTTTTAAAAAAGTAAAAGATGTATTTTTTTTAATAATTTCAGAGTTAAGAACAGACTGTTGTAAGGTTGCGAATGGTTGATGCTTTGTCCATGTTTAAAAGTCACAAAGTACTCCGTTAATGGAAAGACGTCAAAGTACAAAATCAAATCTTAGTGTATATTCAAATTTTTTCGTTAATATTTACTTGTCGACTTAAAGTAAAGATATGCATTATATTTATCCTGTACTAACTTATGAAATACACGGTACACGATTAAATTTACGTTTTGTTTGAAATGCTATCGTAATGTATGAATAATATATCTGTATAAAAAATATACTACATCGTTCCTTTGTTCAGTTTAAGTTCCCATTACATACAGTCATGAGAAGTCTAAAGAGATATAAGTGTGCAATTGATTAAGCCACGGAAACCGATTAAAGGAACTACCCCATCGTCCAACTACGATATTTTTCTCACCCTTGACTTGAATTTGTCGGACTTTGCTTAAGGATGCCGGAAGTACGATTTCCAGTGTCTTTGTGTGCAACCAACTATTCGTAGTTCCATAAGAAAATCGAAAATTTAGGTCGTTTTGAACGCATTTTTTCAATTTTACTATTTCACGCCTGAGGCTTAGAACTTTTGATGTTTTACCAACTATTAATAGAAATTACTTTCTTTTGAACTTGTAATTAAATGTAAATATATTAAATTGATTACATTAAATATGTGATTAATGTCAATATTTAAATCGAATTGAAAAACGAACAAATTTGTTTGAATGGCCCCGCGAGAAAATACAGAGCCTTTCAAGGGAGGCGTGAACCAAAATAAACTTTTGGGGAGGCATAATAAACTATAATGGAGTCACAGTAAGAATAAAATAATATATTTACATTACACTTTAAAGAAGAGCTAAAATGTTTTGTATTATTAGACTGAATGAATATACGTTTGCATTTGGTAAATAGTGACAGGCCAAATCTGGCATGCGTTTTCAAAGCCCATCTGACTTTATAAATATAATCTTATTGTAAGTCGACTAGTGATGAAGGAATAAAGTTTTGACCTAGATAAACCCACTATTTTGCATCAGACTAAATAAAGTAAAATCTTCATATATTATTCATGTCGTTTTTAAAAAAGAATATATTTTCCCTTCATTAAATAAAGATATATTGGGACATGAAAAAAAAGTTGAGAAACGCTGCTCTAGACAATTCAATAAATAAAGAAAAATATTTTTGTATATTTTCTAATATTTACTAAATTTTCAATATTTATTAAATTTTCAATATTTTCCCTTTGTTACATCGATGTGAATTTAATATAAACTGTGAATGTGACTCGGAAGCCTACGAGGCTCTTTTTAAAAATTCAATTTATGAAATCATTAACTCCCATCTTTATAAAAAAAGTGATACCCGAAAAACTTGAGAAGACTTTGAAAAGTTTTACCCTTATCAAATACAACGATTAAATCCATTGACGCTTAAGAATTCGTTTTATTCCTATTTTTTTTAAATCTTTATAAAATTTTACGCCCAAAATATGAAGGAGTATTTCATGGAAGCCTTAAATATGATTTTCATGTAAAATTTTGTATCTTCGTGCATTGTTTCATACAACCAATGGAAACATATTTTCAGTGACTATAACGTAAGACTTTAAAGTTCCAAATTTATTTATAGTTTTGAAAGTTTCATTTTGTATATTCCTTATCATATTTTAAATCATAATAATTGTATTTTCATTTGTTCCAGGTGTGTGAAATCCACTATAGCCATTTAAAATGTGAGTAAATACTGCACCAGTCCTTGAACTCAATGGTGATATAATACATGTATTGTTACTGATACGAACTCCTTCTTGAAACTATTTTACCAATCTTAATTGCAGTGATTTTTTATAATGATTATGGTGACCGCTAAAAGTATAGTCACAGAGAGTTAAAAAAAGCCAAGACGCAATATATTATGAAAGTTGTATCACTTTTATATACATATGTACAAACTAAAAAAATAATTGTTTTTCTTTTAAATTGGTTTATTTTCACACTTACTCAGACCAATCTGACCACTAGGGCAAAGCTTTTACCACCAGACCACAGTTACCAACTATATCTGTATGCATTTTCTTTTATTTTCAGTAATAATTGAATTTGTGGAATAAATAGGACTATTTATGATTCTAAAATCTATATTAGATTCCTAATATTACAAGTCATTTGTAAATTATTCATAATTGATTTCTCAAGTTTTAAGCTCGGAATATTTTGAATTGGTTCTCGTTTATCACTCAATTGCATTGATAGAAATAGCTGCCTGCTTTGATTACTTGATAAATAGTTAGCACCTACTTAAATACTAAATAGATTTGATTACTAATACAAGCTGTGTTTCATTTTAAAGTTAGCATCACACATTCTTCTCATCAGTGTTTTAAAATGGACTCATAATAGAGCATCCAGTATAAACTGTTTAGATGAGATTTGGTTGTACGTAGTATATTAATACCCCTTCTTTGAAGAGGATAAAGATAAAAATGTGCGGATAGAAGGACATGTAGAGTATACGATTTTTACTGCGCACACTGTCGCGTAGTGATTGTACCCCTCCGATCATCATTAACCAATCACGGAATTCATACATACTAATACACGTTCTGGGTAAACATAAAGCTTATCAATGCAGTAAAAAAAGCAAAGCTATAAAAGCGTATACTCTAGTTGGCTATCAGTTTTATCCAATACTTGATAGAAAGGGTATGTGAAAAAAATAAAATCGAAATAGAAATCTTTGCCTCAAAACACAACTTCAAGCACCAATAAATGACAGTCAAAAACTGGAATTCGGACCCTTGATTGTTTCGTGCGAAGACACAAAGCGCATTTACCACTCTGATAAACGACAGTTAAAATATCCAAAGTATTTAGCCCTAGGCTTTTAGAACAAGGAGTCTTTTTTTCATGAACGTAGCTTAATTTTTAAACTGTTTCAGTGAAAAAGATCTTCAATAGAAAGTTATTTTTTTACGTTTGAAAGAACAAAAAACATTTCCATTACTAATGATAGTGTCAGAGTTGTAAAATAATTTATTAGTTTGTAGATAAAACAATAATAATGAAAAAATTCGCAATGTTAAAATATTTTCCGATGGGCGCTTTTGAATGACAGACACACTTACTTGACAGTACTTTTATAAAATTAAGCTCGCAATAAAAATTACTTGCGGTGCAAAACTTTTTTGATATGACAGCTCCACTTTTCAGGGTCTTAGTGTCAGTTGATACGGGGTAATATTTTCATCTTAGAGAGAAATATTTTGACATTATATTAGACGACTTCACAGAATATAGAGTTTACTATTATCAACGAAAGATGCGCGGTGAATAATTATATTATTTTCTTTTGTCTTTCATAAATTAAATATCACACTATAATACCAGGAATGTTAAAGAAAATAAAAGAAAAAGGCAGAAAAATTTGTTATACTTTAAAAATAAGTTATGAGGGCATTATGTGTTGAGGGTACTATAATGGTGCTACATTACAATTATTGTACTAACGTAAAAAAACCAAAGTATAATACGATATGTCATTGTCATTGATAATTTTCGTGAAACTTAAAATATAGATATTTTTACCTTATTATGATGAGCAATGTTGGTATCATTTCAAACATTCAATCTATACATTTTTGTGAATCAAAGTTGTCTCGTATATATAATTCCCATTCGATTAATGTTTTTAAGCGCATCATGCAATATTTGGTACTTGCAAGATAAGAATTTTCCTTTCAAGACATTTTTTAAAATAAATATTTGATTCCGACGAATCAATATTAACTACCATACTTTGAGGAAGTTCACTCTGTGAATGAAATGGACTGTTAGTTTGTAAAAAAAATCTCAATAAGATTTATAGAGATTTTTTAACAACACTACGTCAAATTTTTATGAGATAATTTTTCATTTGAATGCGTGTAGTCTTGGGAGATAATGTAATATTTCATGTAAATTGAAAATGAGTAGGCTTGGAAGTTTATTATGATATATAGCGTCGACAGAGGGCGCAGGGTCCGACGACAGTCTGTTTGTGAGCAATAAATAAGCTCAAAACACTTCACAAGAGCACATAAAGTATCCCTTAAGGACACTCACCATAGTAATCGCTACACTCTTACTATGGTGAAATCCCTCTCCCGTAATAAAACGTCATTGGAATTTACTACGATGTATGATGTCTAAATCAAGACATTAATATCTTCTAAGTCACATTAAATTGCACCGTAAAAGTTGCATTACAGACAAGAAACAGTGAAAACAGAAGTAATTACATATAACGTAAAGAGTGAATAAATATTACGATTCATAGATATTCGAACAAAGCAACACAATTTGAAAAAGTGACAAATTATAAAATATTATGCAAATATTTAAAAAACAAAGATCAAGTGAATTGTGAAAAGAAACCATTTGTTTGAATCCACAAAAATGCAGTTGCCTTAATAATGTTAATACACCCGTCTCAAATTTTGTTATTCGCGCCAACTTGATACAAGAAAGTTATGAATATATACTTAGAGATAGGTCAAGAACATTGATACACAGTAAAAACTACTGCATCTTAATGATATTTTAATCAGATGTGGAGATTAAAGTGGTAACAGTGGTTAAGAGTTGTCCTTTTTACGAACGTAAGCAAACTTTAACCGTACATATTATTGAATCAATTGTATCGTCAAACCTGCTTTGAGAAGTTAGTATCGCAGAAATGATATTATTCTTGGAAAGAAATTTCTCGTGTTAGATACAAACTTTTAATTAGGCTCACTTAAAATCAAAATATTAGAGTTAATTAAAAAATAAACCTTAATGGCTTAGGAGTAAATCCCTGGAATATTTTAGATTTCACTTAATTTTTACCGGCTTAAATGTGAAAGCCCCTTGAAATTCTCTCAATCTTAGTACAAAGATACCCTCCTAAGTAGGCTTATCTTTCACTTTAATTGTCTTTCTTCAAATTCGAAAAACTTTTAATTAGATAAAGTTAACTCATGAAACACTGAGGCATGCAAATATTTGAAATAAGTATTCGCAGGCACTCAAAATACCACCTCCACTTCGTTTTTCTCACTAATTACGCATTCTAACCGGATGCCACCCATTGAGTAAGTTTTGGCATTACAATGCGATACTGGCATAGAAGTAATTAATAAAAAAGTTAACGCTCGTTAAAAATAATTGGTGCGTTTTATTAAGATCTGACCACTCATTCTTTTTTTTTGGAGAAGAATATCAGGTCATTTCAGGAAATCAGGTAATTACAAATATCAAAATAAGGGATCGATAACAGGTTAAGGAAAATTTCGTTATAGAACAAGCTCAAAAATAACACTTAATAAGTACTTTTTGATGGATTCGGCGGTAACTTTCGTGGAAGTTCATTTTAATATAAAATTTAAAATAACTTTATAAAATTTAAATTTTATACTTTGTTAGTAGTTTACTTGTACTGATGTTAATTCATAAAAAAATTACTATAATAATATTAATCGTTTGGCTCAACAAGAAAAATAGCTAAATCATAATTTATATTATGTTGTAATTAATGAATATCTTGAAATGTGTTAAATTTAATTACATATTTTAATCATTTGAATTTTCTACTTTCCATGAACCTAACCTTACCTTTCGCTATCTTTCAGGCATTTCAAATGCATGAATGAAATTAATCTGTCAGTTCAGTGTATTTAGTGGAACAACTCTTGTGAAAGTATACAATCCAAAAGATTAAAATTTGATATTGGAACACATTCAATCGAAATCCTAAATTAATATCAAAGTTATCATGTGTATACAAATATCTCTTTATTGTGTGTCGTAATTCAATTGATTAGATTATTGATGGTTGATTATATTGACCCAAAAAGCTATCGTTTATCCTATCAAAGCTAATGTGTTTGCCCCTAGACAATAATATGACTGGAAATATCTTCTGTGGTAGACGTATTAGTGTGGGAACGAAGATATGGAAAAAATAAACCGTTTACGGTTATGGAACGTAGGTCTTTTTATTGTAATTGTTTCCCTGAAGGGTTATGACTCTGAGTCAGGGGTGAGAAAGAGAGAAGTGTTAGCTTCATAGCCTATCATCTTTTCAATTGTAACTTTTGAAGCAACGTACGTGGAGCTACATATTTTCATCACATTTTTTAGTAAATTTAAGCTGAAGGATTATAAAATTTTAGAGACCATTAAGTAGATTTTTTGTATTCTATAAAATTCATCTATTCTAATTTAAAATAAATGACTGACACATTTTAAATTGAGAATATTTACGTCAGTTAAGATTGAAGAGACGAGAGATAATTTTATCAAAATAAACAAGACGATCGTGACAGTGCGATAAAACACAAAGTTTTGTATCAAAATATGATTTATTTATATCATTTATAGTGGTATTTTTTATTTTATGTTTTAAAGCAGTTTCACAATTTCATGGTTTTGTAAAAAAATATTTTTGATCAGTCACGCAAAGGATTAAAATAGATTTAAGAAAATGAATCGGTGTGTATTTTTTGTTTCATCAATCAATAGTGGCAAAGGGCTTAATTAAAGTGACTAAATATGCACTTTTTCAAATGCCCAAATTTGTTAATATTTATACCCGACTCAAAATGTTCTAATTTAGTTAAAAAATTAAGCTACTGTTTTTCAATTCCTTTATCACGCGAGTGACAAAATCTTCGGATAAAGGTGTAACATATTGAAGCTAAAGCGCCCACATGCCTTGTCCACCTCTGTAAGTTGTCGTCGGGGTCCAAGCGACGTGACCTCTTTAATATTTCTCTCCCATAGCCTATCATGACCCCCTATTGTACCTTGTATTTTGGGATTCTATTTTATCGCAGGGTTAAATGAGATTTTCTTATTATTTATTTTATTTTAGAACTTTTTGACCAATTATGTAATGTGAAATGCTATTTATTTTGTGTCAGAATAAAAAATAAAACGCCAATAAATTTGCTTGGAATTTTTTTATTATTTAATTTGAGATCAGTAGATGAGCTATCTTAATTTTTTGTATTTTATAAATATATTCCCACATTATATTTGTAATACTTAGAGACAGTTAATTAATGTGGAGTATTTATGTAGGGCATTGTTTTATACAACTTTGTTATCAATGAATGCATGTGAATTCATATATTAGGTTAAATATTTTCCAATAAAACTTTTATCACATTATGTGATTGTATAATACTTCTGAGCGCTTAAAACTATAAGTTTTTCTCACACTTTTCTTAAGCTAATGTGTATCAATGAATATTTGGGTTAAAAATGCAAGTATACAATACTTTTTAACGATAAAATGTGAATATATACAGAACATAGTCTACCCAAAACATACATTTTTTGACATTATATTAATACTTCTAATATTATCAAAATTAAGTGTACGAACTAAAAATAATAAAGTACTTTATTCGTCGAACGCAATTCAACATTTGATTGAAAAACAGTAACTTGGGCACTGAAAATAAAAAAATATTCAAAAATATTTTTTTCTTGCACCAGAAATAAAAATCCATTGCATTTATTTCGTGAAATATTGGCAGAGCGATGAGACTTTTCTCACTGACGGATTGTTGAAACATCAGTTTCAAGCAAATAAGTGGAGCTTTATTAAAAATCTATCTGTCTACGCATTCTTTGAATCTGTTTTAGTAAAAAAAAACGGTGATTATTCGTATGTTTTTTTCAAATTGCACGCTAAAATTTATTTTTAGTCAAAATTTATTGATTGTGTAGGCATTTACTTGGTAGAACTCCATTAACTATAGTTCTGACGAGGGCATAAGCCGAAATAGCTATCAACAAATATATAAAATGATTTCTGTAGAATTAAAAAACATTGTTATTTTTCTTACCGTATTAAGTCAAAATTTATCTTCTATTTTCCGTAGTATGGTTTTTGCGAATCAGTAATATATTAAACAATATTATCAATCAGTTTTGATTCAAAATAGATTGTCATAATTTTGAGCATTTTTTTTTTAAATATATTTTCTGTTCAATTTCAATTGATTCATCTTAATATTGCCTGGAAAGTTACTCCAAGTCAAACTAACCCATTTATTTTCCGTAACCAATTTCCATTTTATTCGGCCCATTTTATTTAAAATTATCAGTGATTTTTTTCGATAATTCTACGAGTTTCAGGTGCTTTGATAAAACTGTGAATAACGAAAATGTGTACAAAGCTTTAAGAATAAGGGTCGTAAATGATAAGTCTCTTTAGAATTTTTATAATGATTACAACACATTGTTACATTTTCTAATCATATGTAGGCAAAATCTTCGTTTTAATTTAAAAAAAGTCGCCTCCTGAAAAGAAACACTCACATTTAGATTCTTTCAGGCTGGGTTTGAATGATCAATTACGTATAATTTAATATTCAGTGGCGAGATAAATGTGTGCTATTTTGATTTATTTAAGTAATTTTATCCGACCAATTAAACTACAAAGTACGCACTTAAATACCCCTTTTATATACGTAGTGTATACGATCAAAATCTAAAATGCCAAATGTGAAGACCCCTAACTCAGCAGTGGATAGACGGTGGACGACAGTGGAGAATGATGATATTTTAAATTAAATCAATGCTAAAGAGCAGAAGGGTGAACGACTTACATTAAAAAAGGTAAACGTATTGCGTTGTTCGCAGGGATATTGCAATTTGGGATAAATTCAGAGTGGAGCTTTTACTCTGACATCCAGCTTTGACCCCTGTTTTCTATTCTGTGAGGGGCGTTATTTTTCGGCCTTGGACGCATTAAATCGGCTGGGCAGAAATAGTAGCTTGTCGAAGTTTCGCCTTTTTGACCGTCGTGTGGGTGGAACGAGAATCAATAAACACCCCAGTAGATTATAGAGGGTGACGTTGCCAACAAACGACTTCACACCTGTGAACCAGAGAGAACATACCTGTTTACAAAATATCCATATGTTTTTATAGTCATAGTGCTATACTATTAAGGCAACAGGTATAGCGACACGAATATGTTTATCCCGTATTTTTTTTTTTAAATATTCATATTGCATACCAATATCAGTATAAAAAAAAATATCTGAATCGTTTTAAATTCTGTATTTATTCATTATTTTTGTTTCTAGTCTGTCAGTTCAAGTTCAATCGTTCACTTGAAATGCCCGAAGACACCGAAATTAAGCCCGGTTTATTAGCGGAAAATTCATAAAGAACTACAAAATTAAAACGATTAAAATTTTATATCGAAATTCCTTTAACGCCTAAAGTCGAAATCTTCAATTATCAATTAAGGTATTGATGAGAGCTGAAAATTATCAGAAAAGATAAGGCCAATTGGCGCAATTAATATCGAATAAAACCAAACTAGTGAATCGATAGTTGATATTTTTCCAGTCATTAAAAACGTTATAAGTTAAGAAATATGATCTTGATAATTATTACATCAAAAGGGCAAAATTATAATTGCTAAAATTTTTAAAAATTGCTTCATATTTCATATGTGTTCACCACGAATAATTTTATTTATATTTGTGGTTGATTTATTTGATCAAAATATACGTGATACTTTTTAGTATAATTCCGAAATACCAAGATTCCTATTTCAGTAACACAGTATTGTGATCTATAGTTGTTGGCACGAATATGTTACATGTTTCTTCAAATGTTTATAGTTGACGGTACATAAAAACTTTGTAGTCAATTAATCATTTTTAAGCTAGTCGTAGAGACGTACACTGTCACTTAGTGGAAAACTTCTTTATTTGAAATCAATAAAACAAAACATTATTCTCCTACGATCAAAACCAATATGTTGTAAAAGTCTACATAAAGCTCGAAAGCCTTTAATGATTTTTAAATATTTGTAATAATAGTAGAAAAAATACCTCTATGATACTTCCTATCATGGATAGCTAGACATAAATAATTTCTATAAAAGTAATTTAAAAACAGTCACTGTGAAAAATCCTTTGTTAAATTTACTAACCTGTTTTTCTCTGCCAGTTTCTCTTGATAGATAACAGTCATATCATGTTTATAATTTACGACTGTAAGTTTTCTATGTAACATGCGCAGATTATTTTGCAAGATCAATACGTTGGAGCTTCTGTTGTTTTGCGACACCCCTGAAGCTATAAATCAACATTCAACGTTTGTACAACATCAATATCAGCCAGAATGAAAACAAGTGTCATGTAAATATGGGACCCAATTCACGAAACATCATTTGACGCGATGACGTATGTAATGAGTATCCATCTGACACCAGGATTAATTGGTGAATTGAAAGTTATTGTCATTCACACATGTTCAGGGCATACTATAACAAAGTCGACAGTGGTTCTGATAGTGTATTATAAAAAAATATGCAAATTAAGTTGTATGCAGTGGCGGCTCGTGGATAAGATATCTAAGGGTGTTGTGGTGCATTAAACATAAAAAATGTTTTTTGGATTTTATTTTACTATTGACATCAAAATTATTAAAATAAATATCTTACGTTTTTTTATAAATAATTTAAGATAAACATACTAAACATTACTGGAGATGCAGTACCGGACCAAGCTTTTATCTGCAAATATTACATAAAAAACGGTACTGCACAAAATTGTAAAGATGCATCACTTTCTGATATATGTAAGTACTGCGGTATGTGATAATTATGTATTGGTGCGTGGGCGAGCTTAATACTCGCTTAAATAACATTAATATTTTCATATAATTACATATTTTTGTTAATGTTTTTTTAACATTTTTCTCAACTTGCTTTAGGGTCAGTTTGTTTGCAATTATTTACGCAAACTTTTATACATAAAAAAACTGTTTTTGTCATGCGTCCGAGAAATCTATGCCAAATCAATTATTTAATTTCAGTTACTTTAACTTAACGTTAAGGAAATATTACAAAAGCTTTCATCGGTACCAAAAATATAAATAACATTTTTCTGCACAATATCATCGATAGTAAATAAAATATTTGAAATCCTGACACAAATCAATGTCATTGAAGGCAAATTGCTAACGGTTAGTAATTATGTAAATCACTTATTAAGCTACATTTTATTACATAATGCCTATTCATGTTCTACACAAGTCTCATTAAAGAAACTTGTACACAGTATAGAAATATAATTAACGCGGCTAATAATAAATACCTGGTGAAAACTCAATAAATTATAACCCTTTGACTAACGTTCGTAAATTGAACGCTTTGATGAATCTTTGCATAGGTAATCATAATTAATGCGGTCGTATTATAAACGCGTAAATTGTTTCAAATAACTTCGCCGGTTTTGATAAATATTAACGCTTAGCGGATGGTGTGTAGTTCTGAACACATCCACGGTGGATTGAAACAACCATGAAGCTAAATCAATTCTATTCACCGAGTTCTATAGAACATCCTTTTATACAGCTAAATTTGAATCGTTAAAATTTTCCCAATTAGGATAAGTCGTTATCTATATTAAAAAGTATTTAACTATATTCAGAGCAATACAAAATTTAAAACTTTTGATTATTCCACTTATTGTGCTTCTAACTGTGACACGTGTTCCGCCTCTTTCAGAGGCATCTTCAGAATTACTATCGTAAAGTTTTCATTTTGTAATTTCATAATTTAAAATGTTAGAATCAATCTTGCGTCATTACTTAAGTTATTTAAAATTTTATATTAAAATGAACTTCCACAAAGTTATCGCCGAAACCATGGAAAATATTCAGAGCAATTCAATTATAGCTTCCTAATTTAGTGGTTATAATAATAACATCACAAAACTTTGAATTTTTTTTTCGTAATTACACGATAATAAAAATGTTATTTGTCAGTTTACGTATGTGCATGCGTGTACTTGAATGCTACTGATATCTTTTTTTTATTCGAAAATTATTATATGTTTTATAGAGATACATATTTTAGACATAATTTTGAACTCAAATTATTAATCAAAATTCAAAAACGTACAAATGTTTTCTTATCTCTCAATATGATACATTTCCTATAAACCAAACGTTAATAAAAAAATGTCGAAAGATTTTTAGGCTATTTTATGATTTTATCATCCATTAACAAATCAGCCCCCAATGTTATCAAGGCTCAATTTAAAAGTTAAAATATTATATACATTTATAGTTTTATCAAAATTATAATATTAAAATAGAATACGTGATAAAAACATTCGAAAATTAAAATTAGAAAACATCTAATCTGTCAAATTTGACACATGGGTATGGGTGGACAACAATTCTCACGAAACACTCGAAACTACGAACATCAAATACTTTTTTAGTATTTAATACTAATCTATGAATATTCAAAAATATAAAACTCACCTATTTTGACCCCAAAGACCATTTTCAATCGAAAAAATCAAAGAGACAGCCCAAGACACGTTCAAACTGCGTAAAATCGCGCGCGGTAATGCACGTTAATAAATATACCTACCTTTTGTTTTTGTTTTTGTGATAACTCTCAATTTCGGTTCCAACCAGACCTAAAGTCGTATTTATATTGACCACTGTCTGTTTAGCTAACAAAACAAGTGCATCTGGATCATTTGAAATGGAAATTAGTCGAGATATTGACCTTTATTGACATTGGTATGTATATTTACCACAGTCCTATAATCGGTTAGCTACCTAATGTGGCAGGATTTTGTTCCTGAAAAACTTTATTAGGTGTAGTAATTTATTTAACTAAATATATAACAAAAAATAGCTATCAAATAAAAATAGTTAATAACTTAACATAACGTAGTTGGAAATATAAATATACAATGTTTCGTCCTTTTATGATACATTGTTCGTAATTCGATTTTGTTTTTCTCCGTTTTATCGAGTTGAAATCGACAAAGTTTCGTACCGAATGTTTGTAATGTTCCACGATACTTTTCGTTTAATGTTCCAATCGTTTGGAAACAGCACAAATGGGTGCGATAAAGTGTTATCTTACACTTTTGAAAATAATATATCGTATACGAGTTTGTTAAAAAAACATGGTCGGCGTTAATGTAAATTTCCACATAAGCAGTTTTCTTTTATGTGAACATTTGACGACTAAATGTGAAGACTTGCAAACCAATATAACGGCTTACCCATCGGAAATAAAGAAAGAATTAAATACAAACATAAAAAGGATGTTGAAATTTTTTGTTTGCAAGATAAGCTTTTTCGAAAAAAGAAATTTTAAGTAGACAAAAGACGCTAAATTTGGTGGTTATAATATTCTGACTCCTTTTTTGACATACAATTTCACACTCATCCTTATTCTGATTATAAGTAAAGACCTTGACAGTTATTCTGGTAACTTAGTTAACAACAAAAATAATAATACGTTTTTTGTACTTTTTCCACATAAAATTAATTTGATCAGGACCGGTTTCGGTCATGGCGAGCATTGTCAACTGTTGACAATTGTCAAATTGTATGTGGAGAAAAAAAAATATTTTTATTTCAATTTTAAAAAAAAGTATTGACAGTGAACACTTTAAAAGTAATTCGTAAAAATAATAGTTTTTAAATAATCCATTGAATTTGAAAAAAATCAGTACAAGATTAAGTTTAATATAATTCGTTTACTATATTCAAATACAAAGAGCAATTCATATATTCATTGCTAACTTTTAAATTTGTTCTATCTCAAAAAAGCTTATTTACATATAATATATTTGCATTGACAAAGTTCTTTTGTTTCGTTGGTATAGGCCACACATAAATTTAAAAAAATTGGATTTTCAAAATAACGTGTATAGGCTACACATATTTAAAAAATACTTGGATGTTGAATAACAATCGATCGACTCCACAATAACACCAACCTCAATTTTTTTTTTTTAGATAAATGAACTATGGGTGACTTGACCTCAATTTAAGAGTTTTAATTTAATGAGTAATTATGGGTGACGTAGTACTGAAAAATATTGGTTAGTAACGAAAAAAAAAACCTTGCTGTTATTAACCATTGATTAAAACATTATCAGATTATATATTTATACCCTACGAAAAATTTCATTTGTACAAAGCAATGTATAACGGGATATATTTTCCGAACCTAAAAGGAAAACATGGTAACATTTGGTAATAATCGATACACAGCTTACCAGAATTGAGTCAGATTTTTTTCGTAAAACAAATTACGTGCAGAATAATAGTTTTGTCGATCCAACTATTCTGAAATACCCCTTGGTAGTGGCTTATTCGAAACCACTGACTAATCACTTTTAAGGTGTTCACTGTCAATATTTAATTAAAATAATAATACATGTTTAGTGTAAAAATGTATTATTAACTAAAACTACTAAAAATTATTATTACTATTCATTGAATTCAATAATGATATAATATTTCAAATTACATCTACAACCTAAGCAAAGCTTATTACATTTTATGATTTTTAGTTTAGTTTAAGTTTTTAGTAGATTTAAAATATATAATAATATTCATTGAAAACGAATATTATTTTATCTCATATCAGACCTTATAGCTTTCAAATATATTCAAATAATATAATGTATTAATTTCATCCAATTCATTGTTTATCTATATTATTGCTGGCGATACGTTTTAATTGTAAAAACATATTAGTTGTCAACACGTTCATGCCTTGAGTGAGTATTATGTCATTTAAATAAAAAAAAATGCGACGCCGAACAACATTTTATGTCAACCGACATTGAACGTATGCTATTTAAAAAAATAGCGTATCAAAAACAAAAAAACAGTGAAATATTTTTCGATATTTAATTTTTTAAATTGAATGCCAATATAAAGTAGTAGTAGAGTATTAAGTGGGGCGAAGATTTGTTGCAATTACGGCATTTTTGGGTCCTTGGTCGAGTGTCAACGTCGTTGGCTTCGGTTGCAGAGCTTTTGAATTTTTTTTCTCAGTTTGGACAGTAAATTTTTTTAATCGTATTATTTATTTATTTTTGAAGCTATGGATGTCTGTGTTTAAAAAAAAAACCAATACTCATCCGATCTTAAAATGGGATGTGCCTTAAACTAATCACGAGTCCTGACTTAGACGTTTTCTTTTTTATCCCTACTCTTTCGGAAAAAAAGATAAGATGAGCAACTAAGCAACACGCAGTTCTCGTAGAGAAAATTCTGTTGAGATAAACTCCTAAAATATAAACTTGGAGTGCATATATTTCAAATTGGAAAATATACTATCTTCACGGAGAATAAGGATACACGGATACGATGAGGGGTTGATAGGTAGCAATGGAAACACCATAGACACCCACGCTTTTGAATGAATATTCGTAAATCATCATTACACGAAAGTTTTCGCTCGCGAATTCAAACTCTTGACCTCGCAGCCGATTAGCCGAAACCCAAGTATTGTTCACAAACAAGTTAGAGAAGGGATTAACAATTACTTACCTAGTTTGAATATAGCTCAACTAGATAAATATTACAAAGTTATATAGAAGATACTCGTTGGTGACAAGCTTTGTATTTACATATAATTATTTGAAAGTGCGTCAAAATCTCGATGTATATGATTCCATTTACATGAAATATTTATTCTACCTTTTACAAGGGAGAGACGCCATTAACTCAACAAAGCGTACAAGCCTTATTTTGCATTCCGCATTTCGGTGCTATTTTTGCTTAGCATTTGCATTTTATTATGTGAAAATTTTCAGAAGCATACTTTAATTTCACGAAACATTAGACCTCGGAATAAGAAATAAAGTGTGCAAACCGTCTTTGCTGATAAAATCGGCTTATTTAATGTTCAATGAGGCATTATAATTTAAACGATTTTTCATGTTGTTTTTTATGCTCAACCAAATATTGAAATATATAATAGGGGGTCATATTGATATTAGACTCGCATGCGTATAATTTTATTTTACTGTATTTTTTCATTAATAAATAATAAAGTCAAATTGTGAATAGCTTGTGACAAGAGCTGGTGATTTTCCTCTCATCGTTTTCTTTTACGGTATACTTTAAAAGCAACGTAATAAAATAATCGTAGTAAAAACTAAATAAGATAATGGTAGGTGATTGTTAGAAAAAAATGTAAACTTAATAACAATTTAACATAAAAAAATACTTACCAATTGTGGAATACATCTGATCATGTGTGATTGGTAGGGAAAATATATTTTTCAGCGGAGAGAGAGATGTATAAGCTGACTTTAAATATTTTTCTAGCCTCATTATCTGATTAGAAGGATAGCAAATGAGAAAACAAGCATTTTCTTCACTTTATTTCGAGTCTCCACTATACATATGTATTCAGATCGGATATGATTTAAAAAATATAGGTGTAACTTCCAAACAAATTTCGGGATCAGTACTGGTTTCTATTATCAAGAAGTTCAAGTTTAGGTATCTGTTTATTTTTTTTCTGACAAATCAAGTACATATGTAAGTTGCACTTGTTATTGCATATCATATTAGAATTTAATAAAATAAAAGACTCACTATCTATAGTCTATACCATCACTGCAATATTTACACCAAAATATCTCCACTAAATTCATATATTGTACATCGAAAATAGATTCATTGACAGCTGCTGCTTACAGAATGCAAGAAATGAGCGATTGGTTTTCAAAAATATATTTTTTAATGCTGGATTAACTAGGTGTTTCAATATTGAAAAAGAGTATCGCGGACCTCATTTAAATGTTGGTCAAAAGTTTTGTGTTGTAGGAGATGTCTTGAAAGAAAAATAATACATTTGAATATGCACCGGCAGTGAGTGATCACACTGTACTACAAATGGTTCTGAATTAAAACTTTCGCATGATGTAGAAATAATTCACGTCATATCTGAGTAGCTTTAAAAGCAACAAGAACAAAAGGATCGAAAAGGCAAGACGATTGTTAGGGAGGGTAAAATTGGTTTTTTACATTTTTTTTACAAAGCTTAGATGTTGCCATGAAGTGGTTCGAGAAGCAGAAAGAATGTGAATCGACACAACTTGTGGGTCCCAAAAGTATGCATGGTTCGGCAGTTCAAAAAAGGATAGGTTGGATTTAGTACAAATCATTTTTTAAATATATCTTTAAAGTAATTATTTATATTATTTGAAGTGAAAAATTTCGTCAAATTTAAAATTATATTCACTCCCACTAGGAAGGCTATTCATTCATTATCAATACAATTTGTTTAATTTATTTGTTTACTCATTTTTTTCGGATAGAGAAGAGTAAAATAATGTTGGTAAAGAGCAATGGGTTCTTTGATCGTTTTATGTTGTGAAAATTTGAAAATTTGTTAAATTTTTAAAAATCTTAGTTTACCATTCTGTAATGGGACAGGCAAAAAAAAATTTTTTCAATACGCAAATAACAATTCAAATATGTTCCACATAATCTATGTTCTACTGTTTATAACCCTAGCTTGAAACAAAAATATTTGTCGCCATATAAACACGCGTATCATGAGTAATGGCTATAACATGCCTTACTAAATTCGATCAGGACGTCAGTAAAGCAATTTTTCATTTTTCTTATGTTAAACATACGATAAAATTTTAGTTAGTCGCTTATGGAAACGTGCACGAAATTTCATTCTCCTCTCTTTGTAAAGGAAAAATAAAGCCTTTTCAAACTCTGCATTCCCTAATCCTGGACTACGTGCAAAGGATTTAATTCTAATTAAAAAAACAAATTTTAATTTTAGCCTATTTGTATGCGGTTGTTTTTGTCATTTATAATTTTAGAATTAGAATCAATAAAGTCTATATTGAAATCATGTTAAAACGTTAGCCTGGAGCAGATTATTAAAAAGGAAAATAATGTGTTCCAAATAGTTACACAATCAGTAGAATAACTATCAATTTAAAAATTATGTTAACACGCGATAAATATATATTTTTAAATCATTTTTAACTCATTTGTGATTTAAGTAAGGGTGAATACTAGGTGTTTTTTCCTCGATTTTATCTCAGTTGCCTTTATAAAATTTCTTCCACAGCTCAAGTGAGTTACAATTTTGAAAACATTCTACAGTTAACCGTAATGCCAAGTATTGCTTGAAGACAATACTAATGTTTTCATTGAAAATATAAAGTGATATTGTTAAAGTTATCTTAGCGTGATGCCATCGTCAGAACTGCGAAGTCAAACCGCAGAGCTACAAAAAATATTCGATATGTCTTGTGTAATATTGGAATTTTCCTTAGTAAAAGCCAGTTGAATTGACTTATATATAAAATGTATGATTGCTGAATGCATAAATCATCTTTTGATTGAAAAATCGTTTTAAACAATTTTCCGTACTAGGATTCGAGACCGTGAGTAGCGCAAACGTAGCGAATGGCATTGACCACTTGACCACAGACATGACTTAATTGCTTAAATTTGAATGTCTTTGTCCCATGAAGTTAAATCAAAGAAAACAAATTGAATGATTTATAATTATCTTATATATAAAACCGAAACGGCGTATGTATGTATGTGGGTCTGTAATTCCATTTTGCTTTATTGTTGCAAGTTGCAATATAATAATGTTTATTATTTACGTGAAGGTATTATTTGACATTTCTTTGACAGCAAATAAGATTTTTTCCTTGAATTTGGACATTTTAATGGGCGCAGAATGGGGCTGTCATCAAATTAAATAAAGTTTGTGATTTTATTTTAACTCTATTTTGGATGTTAGATTTTGTGATATAATTATGTCGAATGATATAACATTAAATAATTATTGGTCGCTTAGTCCGAGCGACGCCGGGTAGCAATACTAGTAATCTCATAAATCATGCAACTGTTTTTTGAATAAATGGATGAGTAGTGAGTGTAGTGTATAAGGCCTTTTAATATAAAAATTCAATGTTAATTTATTTATTTGAAATATTTTTATTTAAAAATAAAGGCTAATTTTCATAAATAAGTATATCAGTGCTATATTTTTTCATAATCATTTTCTCTGAGAATACTTGATTGACATTTAAAAAAGTAATTAGATCGTTGAATGAAGTCGTATTAGCTTCAATTTTATTCCAATATCAGCTCAGCGAGCAAGAAATAAATAATAATGAATTATTAAAACTGATTGCCATTTTGCTCTTTACGCCTCTTTCGAGTCAACTTTTATAAAAGTCAAAATCAACCTATATAAGTAGTTCTTTCAACCGAAAATATTTAAAATATTTATGAAAATCATAATGTGAAATATTTCGAAATTCTTTGAAGTAGAAAATGGTGTTATATATAAAAGCGTTTGGAGATTTTAAAAAATACTAATAATTGTGAGTTGAGAAAAAAACTTTGAAATTCGAAGTCATTATTAAGTCTACAAATTTTATAAAAAAATTTTATAATAAAAAATCTTTTGACTCCAGTGTCAATGCTTGGGCTATCATTATTTTTCTTTACAAGCGTTTGTATTTTGTTTTTTTTTATGTATAGCAACATTATTGCTCTCTTAGTTTATAAATCCATATTTTCACGAACTAAGGAATAAAAAAAGTTAACCGACTAAATACACAGAGTAAAGACTAAATACAAGTGTCTAATATTGCAATACGTCATTTTTTGTTAATATAAAATGTGGTATTGCTTTTAAAATAATATAACTTATATGAAGATAAAAATATATTCCGAATATTTTATTTATTTAAAATAAAATATGCGTCATAAATACTTGCACAATGATAACATATTTTCTCAACGTCTCGGATCATAAAAAGCAAAAAAAAAACATTCAACGGTGAAATGTAGTTTTATAGATTACGTACCTATAATACATAAAGACTTTTATTCGCATAAAAAAATCCGAACCATCATAAAATGATAGATCGTATTTTCCCAAAAAGAAAACTTTATGAACATCGCGTTTGTAAATTTTCAAGAATTTTGCTCACGGAAGATGTATAGCTTTTTATATAGGGCGGCGCCATTAAAATGTTGCCCTTAACCCGCCTTGATTTGGCCATAAAAATAAACTCCTTATAAAAGTATAGTTTATGTTTTGAGCCCCTGAATTTACACTCTCACTGTTTATACTCTAAGCAAAATATTATTAATATAAAATGAAATATTTTAACAAGTTAACAAGAGGGAATTGATTAAGATGAGACATTTTCTACACATCAATCAGTGAAAAACTTTTATAAGAATATTTTTAACACAAAACAAATAATTACTATACCACACTGTCTGGTGGTGAAAGCGTTTAATCCTGTAGTTCAATTTTTTTAATAAGGGTAAAGTAAATATTATTATTATACGCATAATTCAGGAGGTAATTTAAAAAATGGTCAATTCCAAAATATTTTTTTTTTCAACTGCCAGTTTTAGATTAAACTTTTGAGAATTTTTTTATTCAAATGGAAAAGTTTGAATTTTTACACATTATCCGTAATTCTTCAATTTAAAACATAATTTAAAAATATTGATAGTAAACACAAATTTATGAGGAAAATGAAATGAAAATATCTGAGATTCTCAGTTTTTCAACAAATGGTTTTGACTTTTGAAAATTACTTCCCGATTATATAAAAAAGTAGATCAATAATTTTATTTTTTATTGAATAAAATGTATCTATTAAATTAGAGCTTAACGGCTAACAAAAGCATTCAGGAACATTTCGTTCCAAAATTCAAATTCATATCGTGAAATAATTGTCGTAAAAGTAATACGATACGTAGGCTGGTTAAACAGCAACCAATTAATACGCCACGAATCCTTAGATAGTCATCGAGAACATGTTACTAAACAGTTAGGTATTTAAAATCAGTTTAATTATACCACTGATTAAATCCATACACTACGAAATTGATTGTCTTATTTACAAGAATTAAACTGAATACAGATTTGACTGCCAGCAATTTTTGGAGCAAAATACTTTTAAATAACATGGATACATATGGATAGTTATGATTCGTTCAAAATTTTGTTAGAGTTTATTTTCATAAAATCATTATAGCATATTGAAATATTTTTTGCTACTAAGTTGAAATTTCCTCAACATTAGGTAAAGTCAGATCAGTTTTTCATTTAGAGTAGGTAAAATTTTATCACGTGTGTCACCGTGAATGTAATACGCACTCTCTTAATGGTCGCTAAAGCTTTATTACTTCTTTATCACTTTGTCCTTTTGCGTTAATTGTCCCTCGTGAATAGTAATGTGTTTTATCACGTAAATGCCCCCGGTCCACTTTTTACAGGTGCTTTATCACGTGTAAGTGCGTTCGTTATATTGATAATAACGGTATTATGTTAATTGGCACTCAGCTATCGTATTTTTGTGTTTTTATTTTGGAAAAAAAATATTTTAAGCGCGTAACTTCATGACTACACATATTTTTAAGAAGAGCATATGAAATTTTGTTTTTGAAATTTGATTAGGATAATACAAATATTTCAATGTATTCGAATTATTGTGTTAATTATAATAAAAGTTGTATAGATAAAAGTATCACCCGAACAACGTAAATAATGGAAAAAAAATAATAATGATCTTCGTATATGTATTTATCAGTGAAAAAGATAGGTAGTATCATATTTAACAAATGAATATTTAAAATGCTAAACTTTAAAAAAATATAGCTTTCAAATACTGAAATAAAAAAATAAACATGTGAGGACAATAAGATCAATAAATAACCAAATAACTGCCAATTATTATAAATAAATAGAATAATTTTCAACTGAAATACATTGAAAATGCTCGTAGAAAAACTGGTCCTGAGCTTTATAATATATGTATAGTTGAAATTAAACGATATTTTTTTTTTGATACAATTATTTATAATAATTTAAGCACGATTTAAATCAATTCTACGCAGACTTAATGCTTGCAGTAATTCTTTGGATGAATTCGGTGGTAACCTTGTTGAAGTTCCTTATGTTTATAGCATTTATTGTTTATTTATCGAACACTTATACCTTATAGTAACACTTGGACTTAAGATAGAGGTGGACAAAAATGCAATGTATTTATATTGACTGAGAGCTCAAAATAACTTCAGATCACGAGTTCTTAGTGAAAAAAGTTTGGTGTTATTTCTATAAAAGTTGAAAAGCAAACTCAGCAAGAAAATTTCCTTCGGGTCATGCTTGATCAAAGACCTTTACCAGACGTGATATGAATGCATTTCGTCAGTAGTTGTTTGAAATTTATTCTCCGGCAGCGTGTATAAGCAGACAATAAACGGCTTTGATGTCTTGCTTTCAATTAAGTATCAATGAGATAAACGAGAAACAAGAAATCTCACTTACAAAAACAAGCGATAAAAATGAATATGTGGTTATTTCAAGAATCTTTTTCATTTTAAACACCTTCAGTTTTTTTTTTGTAACGGAAACATTCTACAGAATTAATGAGGTAAAAATATTATAAACTTATTTGTCACTCTTATGAAGGTTCGGTAATATTTTGCTTAAATTATTTCAAACCCGTTAGTGTAAACTAAATTAAAGCCACTTGTATGCAATAATATGTAGACGATGACACTAAAATCTATAATGACTTTTGAGGTGTTGTCTGTCACTTGTTGGTGGAAAGGCATTATTGAAATAAATAAAACACATTAATTTATATTTTTTCAACATGTATTCTCATAAAGATCAGTACCAGTTTCGCTCATCGTGAGCACTGATCATCAAAATCAATTTGTAATAAAAAAAATATTTCGACGTTTTGAATGAATTCAATACTTTTTCTATCTACTGAAAAGTAAGGATAATGGACATTGTAAGCACTTTTCTTGGTTGGTATGAGTGATAAAATCTTATAAAAACATACAAAATCATATAATAATATTCTTTTGAAGATAAAAAAATATAATTTGCATATAGTACAAAAGAATTTTTTACACTTTAAATTTCAATTGTCATACTTTTAACTTTTTTTACGGGTGCAACAACAAAAAAATATTTTCGATTTATTTTCACATTCAACGTATAATTTCCCATCTAATGTGAGATATAACCAAAACACTTACAAAAAAAAACAACAAGAATCTTTTCTATAGAAAATAAGTTGTGCCAAAGCTGTATCCATAAAATTGTATTACGCCTTTTCGGGTCTTATATACAACATCTTTTTGGTTCAACCCTCATAATACGTAATAAAAACCGCCAAAAAACCTCAAATTCTCTTAATAAATGTGTTATGATAGCATCAAAGTTAATTGTATCTTAGCCATCATTTTCTTTCTTAATGGTTTAGTTTTCTCTCGAACACAACAAGTGTCTCTTAACATCCCCTAAAGTATCAAGAGGTCAGTTTTCCCGAAAAATACTTGTACGTCCTCTCATATAAGATTTAATGAATAAAATAACGTACCGAAAGATATCTTATGTTTTTCTAGAAAAAGTAAAATATATTCTTCTCCAAACTGAATTGAATTAAAACTTGACCAACCTATCTTCAGCCCTATGTTTGTCTGTGTTTTTCTTTGGTTCTCTTTTTATGGAAGGGACTATTTGCTGATTTTGTTTTATCGAAGAAAACCAAAATTTTAGGCCGGCAAATCATCGACTTGGGCCAATCATTTCCCTGATCGTGACCAGTGAAATCATGTTGTCATATAAATCTGTTACTTGATACATTTTCACTGAGAATACAGTTTCACTGTAACGTATACATTGGTATTTAATACAGAGCAATAAAAATGCCATTTTTAGTAATGCGCTGGATATTTTAAAATATTTAAATCACCCGACATTAACTCGATAAAAAATTCAAGTCATTCACGAACAATTCGAAGTGAAAAAATAATTATCAACCACACCCACGCGCCAGATATCAATCTTTGATATTGACTTTGCTACGACTTGAACACTATCTGATTGCTAAGGTTAAGCTCTTACTAATTGACCACAGAGCCTGACTTAATTATGTAAGTTCCTTCGCGGAGCTAAAATTCAATACGGATCTTGACCTTCAAAATATCTACATTCCTGCAACTCCAGACTACCAAAGTCACAGTGGTTTTCATATACAGATTGCTTAGGTTAGAAATTTAGTCAAGATTACTGAAGAGTTTGAATCTTGTGATTTCTCTTAATTCAATTATGAGAATCTGTTTTGAATGGAAATAAGGAAAATGAAAAAAGAAAACTTTTTATGTGTCAGGACGATTTTCGGAGAAACAGATGAAAGAGTGAAACAAGAAATTTTCATGAATCGTCATAACGATCAAACAAAACGATATTTATTAAATCACTATGAATGCCACCAGCACCAAGTTTTTTGTTGAAATATCTCCCCAAAGCAGTTTTGCGATTTCTTCTAGTCTTCACAAAGAAAATCCTTCCAACATCTTATTCGAGTCATTCATCTGTAACAGGTATGCCACTCAGATCACTCGGATGACTTTTTGTGCATGGAAACTCAAGGATTTTGTACTGATCGCTTAGTTTGCTATTTTTTTATCATTCATGGGTTCATAAATTATCCATTTTCATAATTTATCACATCAATCCAGTAGCTTTTTAGTAGTATTGTTCAATATACATAGTTCAGCATAATAAAATAAATGATTATTAACATTATTTTTTGTTTCTATACATCATATTTAAGAATAGTAATACAATATATTTGTGAAGGTAAATAAACAGACGATAAATGAAATTATAATGGAATTCCAGTATTCACTCTAAATTACTTGGCTTACCAGTAAGTATAAATCTTTAATGCGACTCTCCAAAACATAGGAAAGGCATTCTCTAAAAGCATTAAAATACCCTTTGAACAATGAATTCCAATAATCCCTTTTATCCCTTATTTGGAAATATTCAATCCATTCGTGTGCTTAAATATTGTAGTATGATTTCACCGAATGGAAGATGTTAAAGAATTAAAGAGTGCTATTTAATTATTTCACTGCATACTTATACAATAACTATATAAATTTAAAGGCACACTAATTCTACGATTCGAGTTAAATCATACATTATCTGATTTAAAAAAATAAAATGAGACGATAAGAGAAGTAAAAATATTTTTTTTGCAAATAAATGCGTCAGATTTATTTTGTAACTCGAGATCAATTGAAGAGAAAAAATATCACAATAATCCTTGCCCAACATCTCAAATATTAGAATAAAAACATCTGAATTTAAAATTAATCTCACCAGAACTTGAACCCAGATCTACGTGTTTACAAGGGTACTTCTCTGAACACTACACAACAGATCGATAAGAAATGTTATTTAACGGTATAAATATCGTTTAAAAGAAACTTGTCATCAAATTAAATACGAAAACTTTTTAGTGAAAATGTTTAGTAAATTTATATAATACCATATGGAAGATTTTTGGTTACTTGAATCTATTATCACTCGATAATAGGATCATAAAAGCATTTAGTATTTCAAAGAAATTCTCAGCTTGATAGTTGTGGGTTAGTTCCCAATAATTTAAATAGTTTACACTTTAGTGGTCAGCAATATTTAAGATATGTTTATCCAAAAAAATATATCGTTATTATTAATTGGGTTCCTAAAAAGCAATAATTCTTTTATTTTCTTTTAAGTCAGCGCTGAACAAAAAAGCTAACAATAAAAACACAGTATGAAAGAACACTTTACGGTCAAAAAGAGCGGCAAAGCAAAATAAAATACTTCTTCAAACATCAACCCATTAGAATTGTAGCAAATATGTGATGTTCTCCTCGATATTTGGGCACAGACGCAAGGGTTGCATTAGCTCTTCGGCATGTGAGGGTAAAAGAGACTTCAAAAATTGCCGCTTCCCCGGAGACCGTACCCTTTCCTATCCACGACCCGTGAACTTAATTTATGGGAAATGCAAAATTGGAAAAAACAGCTTATTTATGCCCGTTTTGTTTTCAACTGTATTCATATTTCACCTATCTGCACGATTTTCGTTGTGATATCGAAAATACAATTCAGTTAGACAGGGTAAAGTATAATAATTGCAATTTGGAAAACTCATAGTAAGTTGAAAAACGGTTTTCGAATGAATATATTAATACTAATATCAAATAAATAAATTTTTATCATCACGTACTAATAACTGCATAAATATTAAATTTTCACATGTTGTGAATGACAAAGATGTGTTAAATTTAAAATAGTATACAACTATTCTTTCTTCTGTGTGAACTTTTTGGGTGACATCAATTGTTTATAGTTGAGTTTTAGTTAATATTTTTAATTGATATCGTGTCTGATCAATACAAACGAATTGGGTTCATTCGTGCGCTTAAAATTCCCGAAAATTCTAAAAATCGAAAACCGGGTCGTTTGCGACAAAACTCATTTTTTTTTTTAATTTAAACTATTCAAATTTAATAAAAACAACAATAATCCATTGATTGAATTGGCATTTACTTGGTAGAACTCCATTTTAATTTTTTTCATCGTGTTGAAATTGTTGAGCATAAAGATTCAACCCAAATTAGGATTTGGATTAACTCGACATACTGGAACAATCTGCTTCAATTTTGAAAGAAATAAAAAAAGATGAAAGAATTAGAAAGAAAATCATATTCATTTTAAGCCGTTTTTATTATACTTAACCATTTACCATTTTACCAAGCATTTTGTATTAGTCGACCTGTTTACGGATTTATTCAGCTTCTTTTAGTATAGGTTAAAACAGTTCTCTCGAATGTATCGTGCCTAAGAATGGGTCGTGGAAAAAAAATAAGTTTCACAAAATAAATGCAGTGTCGCTTTTTTGACAATATAATATTATATGCGGCTCAAAATATCTTCAAAATTGTAAACTATTTAATGAAAATACTATACTGGCAACACGTACTGAATAGAAAACTGACAATATTTTAAATATATTTTTCGATTTACTGACCAAAATATTGAATCTATCGTCGCAGGATACTATTGAACAATCATTTTAACTTATCCGATTTTTTAGGAATAAAAGGTTTATTGATATAAAAAAATAGTACCTTTTCTTTGACCATGTTATATTAAACATTATTTGTATTGTATTTTTTTTTTTATTTTTGGTAATATTTAAACTTAATTGAATTGTATATTTATTGAATCATCTTATGAGAATTGGACTACAATTAGCTAATTCGAAATTACTGTGGTTTTGCGTTTGAGAGAATTTCTTTTTTATCGTGTTTGTTATTTTTTTCGAGAATTTACTTATTTTTAATTGCTGTTCTCAAATTTAAAAGCATTTTCCCATTCGAGTTGTATTGTAAATACATTTGTTATTGAGCATATGTTTCATAATTTAATTTCAAGTGTTGTAAAAAATATTTTTGTTTTAAGCAAATTTGAATATGAACGATTTATTTCGTTGAAGTGTCGTCCAAACAAGAATTAATGTTTAAATATTGATGTTTGATTGATTTATATGAAAATTATCTTTTTAAGAAAGACAAAGCCTTTATGATTCAGTATTTTTTAAATCAGAGCTTTTCAATAAACCTTAACGAAGCTAGCTACATTATAAATTATGTCTTGCTACTTTGGCCAGCTTTAATGCATTGTTTATTTACTCTGTATAAGGCCTTATAACAATGGAGTGAAAAATTAAATTCAATTTATAAGTCTTAAGACTATTACAACGAAATAACAAAACACTTGCTAGTATGAAAGTGAGGGTAAATTTAATTGAATGTTTTAGGATAAATCGCTTATGAGCACTAAAGATTTATTTAAACCTTTTGTTAAACCACCTCATTATTGTTTCAGGGTGAAAGAAGCTCCAGGCGAAAGCAAATGAAGATAATAAAAATCCTCGCTTAATTAAATGATAACATGAAAACGGATAATGAAATCATTACAAAGAACTAAGCTCGTTTGTGACACATTTTTTTAAAACAAGTTTACGATGAGATTTTTTCGACAGATATTTTCTGCTACATAAGAAAGTCGTAATTTTTCTAGTTGGATGATTACAATTTTTGAAAAATCTTACATAATTGAAATGAATGACACATAATGCCGTTTTGATCAACAATTTTACTAATTTTAATGTTTTTGATAACATTTCTTATTAGGCGCGTAGAATATTAAAATCAGTTTTTGTCTTCAAAACATGTTTTGAATTATATGCAGCCTTAAATTCAGTACAAAATAGTCTTTGTCATGCTTATTGGGAATTTATGAACTACTTGAGTAACATGATTATTTATGTAATATATCTTTTAATCGAATTGCTAATTATAAATATTTGATTTTTTAGAAGTGTATTAATTAATAATTTGGGTAGCTTTTAGACACCGGGTTTGTGGAAGAAAGTTTTATTGAAAACAGATAAAATAATAAAAAGAAAAATATGCACAAACGTCTTAGCACGTAAATGAAATATTTTTAGAGGATTAAAGTGCAGCTGTGTATGATAGAAAGTCGATTTAATCATTAAACAAGTGAAACAAACTAGGCGAAACAAGCGCCGCAGACGCGACGATGGCGCCGGCCGCGTGGAAAACTTTATCGTCAGCAGGAAGCGGGTAGTTTTTTGGCGGGAAAAGAATGGTTTTGGGCGAAGGGCGTGTAGGCGGCGCTGGCTGGTCATCGCCATCCGGTTCCCCGTCGCCGCCGCCTGCACCGCCGCCCGCGCCGCGACGCTGGCCACCACCGCAGCTCGCGGCCAGCTCCGACACTTGCCCGAGATGCCGCGGGAGATTCGCCTCGGTCAACAGCCAGACGACAAGCCTCAACAATAGCTACTCGCACTCATACAAAGGTAAGTTTCTTAAGTTGGCATTCTGTAATATTTATTATCTGTATCATCCTGTCTTGATGGATTGATAGTTGTGCCAAACTGATAAAATATGTCAAATTGTTTATAAGATTTCTTCCAAATTCGTTCTTAAACTGCATACAGCTGTCTTAAAAGCTTTTATTGATATATGTATATTAAAATGTTATCAAATCGAAAAAATCTTCACGAAAAATTCATTCATTGAGGTGAGTGGATGCATATCGAAATACAGCAACGACACATTTTATAGTGAAATAGTATAAAAAAACAAGATTTCAGACAATTCATAGCTACTCTAATAATGGATGCTTACATTATAGTAATATGATAATTTAAATATTAAGGGTGATATCGCTCATCGAGCAACATGTTATTTCATAAAGAGATAACAGTCAGTTGTTAACCTAATTAGAATAATTATCGATTTATATTACAATTACACGTTATGGTATTTATTTGAAGGTTTTACGACAAAAAACATTTTAATCAAATGTATTTGTATTAAAATTTTCAATATTATCAAATATAATTTATTGTTAATGTAAAATTTTTAATTAGGAAAACATAATATATTATATATTGGAAAAACTTTTTCGTCCGTATTAAATGCTGTTTAATTTATTGTAAGTAACCCTTCTCCATTTTTTGTAACTCTTCAATGAAGTAAAGCTTCTTTTATCAACTGAAATTTGGGCCATATCGAGCTTAAAGCCAGCAGAAACAAAAACAAACATCTGCTCATATTAAACATATAAAGTTTTTCACATTCGGTTCTATCGTATATTCTGTGCGTTTAAGAGAAAATCTTCTTTCTAAGAATACTACTTGACTTCTAAAAAGTTCGACTTATCCGATTCTACTATAAGCCTATATAAACTTCAATCAAAGGCTATTTATATTGGATATTGATTTAAAAGTTTGGCATAAACCAATTCCAAACTTTGATAGGCCTAACACACTTTTTTATACCCTTTCAGCTGGTTTTTGGTAACGCATTTATTAAATATTGACTTGAACTGGATACGAATTTTACTGAAATATAAAAAAACAATTTTAGTCATCAAAATTAAATATAGTATAATTTATTTAAAGAGTGATTTATTTATGTTTAAATAAATATATTATGTATTTTCTAGTTTATATTAGTTAATCTAGAATATTGCATGAGACTGTTATTTATGGTGTTAGTAATTCATTATACAAACAATACTTAGGCATTTAAGATGAAATCGTTTACTACAAAGTATGCTATAAGAAAGTCTTATACCATATAAGTCGAACGGTATTGGTATTAGTTCTTTATTTATAACAATTATTAGAATTAATCTAGAAATAATAATACATATATGAAACACATCAATCAGTAGATTTAACTGGTAAGATTTTACATTAATAACTATTTTTTAAACCAAGCCGAGTCCAATAAATCGGCTAGAGATTTAAATAAAACAAGTGATGTAAAAACTTGTAATTTAAATCGACTGTGTAAGAAACAAGAAATTAATTTAAGATAGGGAATACATACAGAATGCATACAGAATGTGGAAAAAATTATTCATGCAAAATTCATTTTAAAAATTAGGCCCACAAGAGATAAGGATTTTATTTCTTTAGCATTTTGAGCCCAATTGCTGTGCTTAGAATACCATTATAAAAATTCAAGTACGTTGAAAGATACTGAATGATTTTATTGAATAAATTTCGCTTCAAAGTATTGCCAATGAAAATTAGGGCGATTTTTTCTTGCAAAATTTATCAAGTGTATAAATAATGCATTACTCTGCAAAGTTAGGTGAGCAGCAACAGTTTATGGAAATGGGCAGCGAATAAATCACACGCACCCTTTCGCAAACTGTCGAATGTGGAGCCATTGGAGAAATAAACTTTCATTCTGAATATCTCTTGATATAAGCAAATATTTTCAGCCCCCGTCTTTATAGCCTCCCAATAAATTGCGGCTCGGAAAATACTATTGGGACGAAAGATTGATTGGGGAGTTTATATATCCATAACTATTGTAAAGGGATTTAGATATAAATATAATAATATTCAGGTTCGTGCATTCGGAAAACTTATGGTACATATAAAAAAATGCTCTTCATTGCGTCAATTATTTTCTTCATATTAGTAGTCGAACAAACTGTTAAACATATCATTATTTAATAGCCCTGTAAGTCAGTGACATTCTGTAAAAAGATGTCAACTTAAAAATAAATTGATTGAATTGAAATTTATTTGGTAGACTCCACTATAACACATTGAAATAAAACAATGTATTCTAGTTTTCCAACAAAAAATATATATTATATAATTGATAGCTATATCGGTTGATGCCCTCGTTCTTCTGATCTAGATCGTGATTGTCAAGGTCTGGTCAGTTCATTTGTGTACTTTAAATGCTTAAAGGCAAAAGCCAGGTCGTTAGTGGTTTAAGTAAAAAATTCAAACGATTTCTAATTGATATTGAAATTCCAGTCAAAATTATCAAATATTGAATTTGAATCTTATAATATGTTAATACATAGATACATTAAGATATCGAGTATACACTTAAGCATTTATATTACTACCTAAATACAGATTATCTCTAGTAAAATAATATTTTTTATGTTTGAAACAACATTTATTCACCATATTATAAAACGATGTTTTCCAGCTAATTTAACAGTATCACGTAACTTGATGACAGTTTGATATCTAGGTGGGAACAATTTATTTACAAATAAGGTTAAAGATGAATTTTAGATGCAAATTTGTGCAATCTCAAAGGCACCTTTATTTAACTTTAGTATATATCCATTCTACATTTGAAAGTACATTTAAGGATCGGCAATAACCTTCGCTTAAATTTATGACTCTCGTTATGATTCATGATGATGATCAATATTTCTCAATAAAGTATAAAGAAAATATCCAAGATATAAACGGTACACATAAGTATGATCACATCAAGATCAACTTTATATTTCTCAAGGCAAAATGTTCCTAGAAGCTTGCGTATATAGACATTTTAATTACGTTCAAAATGGTTTACCCGATATCATGTTCAAACTCCATATGAAGTTAACAACTTTCCAGTTTTCCAGAGCATAATGTTCCATATAATGAAATGATCATTTTTTTATCGCATGTTCTAAATTTATTGTTTTTTTTATTAAAAATAAAATACCAAAAACGTACATGCGACAGGTTTCAGTATCACATTATAAAGCCATCCATCAACAAAACAAAACATTTTTATGGTCTTTAATGTTACTTTACAGGGTAGCGTATTGGGAATATTCCCTTATTTTTATTGAAATATTGGGTAGTAAAGTAAGAAGTTCACACATGAAAATAATTTATATCATACCGTAAAAAAGGGCAATAAAATGTTGAAATTTACCGGGGATCCGTAAGCCGATTCGGATAGCCTGTTACCTATAATACCACGAGCTTTTGCTACTTGACTTTATCGGAGTTCGCTAGTCGACATTTCCACCCCCGAAAGCTTTGGACCCTGAAATTCACATGAAATCAATGTGATTGAAGATATATCGACGTCTACTTTATCCACCGACGTATTTTTGCTCAAACGGGTATGAAATAGTTTTCTGCAGTATAACAATGGGAACTATTACGCGGTGGTTTTTAACGATAAAAAACGAACAGATGAATAAAAAGGCTTTCCCTTTTTAACAACGAACGTCAAATTAAAAGTAACGATGAGCTTTTTTAGAATCATCTTCTTGAATATTACGTAGTTAATATTAATGAGATTCAACAAACAAGTTATACATAAAAAATCTCATGAAAAAAGCGTATACATTTTAGTTAATTAAGATACTACATTGAAATTACCACTTAATTCATTGAAACTCATTGAAATATTTTTTTTCTTATTCATTACATTAATAGCAATATAACTTAGTAATCTACTATTATTTTTGTATATAAACGATACAAACAGTTTACTACGCGTCAGTTCAAGTACATTCATGCAATTGAAATTTATGAAGATGCCGAAAGGAAAAACCCGGGTCGTTCCGCAACAAAACTCACAGAAAAGTACAAAATTAAAACGATTCAAATTTGGTTTACAATATAGCTCTAATTTCGTGTGAAGAAAATTAAATTTTTATTTTTAAAAGCCACATTAACATATTTCAGATCTGCTTTACTTAATGATATAATATATAGGAGGGTGATATTTCTCGAATCTTAGCCTCGTGAATACTGCACGGTCAAGTGATTTAATCCCTCAATGTTTTACATTCAAATATCTGTGATACTTTAAATCTTCTCCATTTACGCCAAGTGCAATT
Source organism: Himalopsyche kuldschensis (assembly GCA_028554975.1). Lineage (NCBI taxonomy): Eukaryota > Metazoa > Arthropoda > Insecta > Trichoptera > Rhyacophilidae > Himalopsyche > Himalopsyche kuldschensis. The sequence goes on from JAHFWI010000003.1 coordinate 22,950,833, forward strand.
TTGTGGCGTAAAAAGATAGATTAGTAAACTACCAACTATTTTGATGGCTCTACCCTACTTTAATTGACTAACTGACTGAAAACTAGTTTTTGACTAAGTAATATCTGTCGAGATGCTACATTTTCGTAGTCCAAATGCTTCACTTTGAAAACAAACACGAGTAAAAATATCTTGAATGCGGAATATTTCTCCGTCAGTTATTAAGACATATATAATATGATATGATGCTTTTCTAGATAAGGAGCTGAAGCGAAAAAGAATATTTTCATATTTATTTTGACGCGTTTATCATCTCATGATGCGTTGTGTCAAAATATAAATGTAAAAAAAGGTCTTTTAAAATATTCAATCATGGCACAACAATGTATACAAAGGAAGCAGATTTGGGTTTTTCAAATAATCCCTTCACCTTTTTAAATATTTATATTACAACATAATATTGCCTACACTCTCCAAAGAGTGAAGGGTTAGAAACGATCATTGAAAAAAGATATACATGAGATGAGAGATGACTTGTTTAGAAGGCTGGAAGAAAATATGTTTTCAATTTCATTGTATTTTAAGATTCGGTTTTATCGAGAGTCAAAGTTTTTTTTTATTATTTGAATGAACCTATAAATATCTAAGCGAGCATGTACTGAAAGAAGTGGTCCTATTATAAATATTTTTCTCTTCTTGAATGTTAGTCTCGATAAATATTGATGAAAGAAGTTTTTGGTTACAAATAATACCTGACAGAAAAGTTCTATAGACTAAACACTTACCCACCATCAGATTCATAATGTTTTTCTTCTCAATTGTTAATCTAATGCTTCAGTAAGACGGAAAAACATAATATGAGAGATAGATATACTGAGACTTGTTCTGTAGCCACTTCATCAGTAAAAATAGCCGTGAAACTAAAAGCCTGACTCAAAAGCTCCATATTGATTAATAGTAGATATTGTAGGTTAATATAGGAAGGTAATAAATATACTAACTATACCTATATATCACGCTCTATCTATATAACTTAAAACTCCACCAAGTCGATATACAAAAGAATAATCGTATTTATTAGTGATACCTTGTCCAGTATACCAAGTCTGTAATCAAATTTAAACATCCGCATTGAATATATTTTCGGCAGCATATGCTCGTAGATTTTGCGATTTTAAACAATTTATTTGTTCGAATTCAATATTCGAAATGTCAATTTCCTAATTGGCAGGCTCCGCCGCAAAGAGCTTATTGCGGTGAAAGCCATTTGAAGCTGGTTCCATTCGATGCACTCGACGTTTCGTTTCGCTTCGCTCAAACGCAGTTATTATCGATGCAAATCTATTCGCGCGTACATTTTTGCAAATCGAATCACAATGAAAGTTCAACGAATTTATAGCATTCTCGATATTTATTATCTTTGATGGAAATCAAATTTCATTTAAAACGTATTGCAGTGTCGTTGTTTGTTTTTGTGATATTTTTTGCGAGAAATATTTATCATAAAATCGGCACATTTGTCTATTTACAGTTGTGCATTAAATGGAAGTGGAATATTAATACAAATACGTTTCTGTTGGAAAATGAAGTTTTTATTTATAATTAATTAATTGTCAGAGTAAACCAAGTGATTTCTTGTAAACTTATTTTTTAAAACATGAAAATTTGTATTTTATACAAAGCTATGTATGTGAATATCTACAAGTATAGACACATCTTCATCACTGAAAGCTGCCAACTGTTGTTTTGCACCAGCTCTTTTTACCCCTTGTGATCCTGGCCAAAATAAAAGGTCTCTATTGATGACTGTGAAAATATTTCAACAAAGTGTGGAACTATCTTTTCAGTGTGAACCTTTTCGTTCATATATCTTAGATATTCGAAACTGTGTTTGTTTCTTTAAAGATTCTCACCTTGTTTTGCTTTTTATTATTATTCCCCCTTTTTTTACATTTAGTGACTGTAAGTGATTAGTTAAAATGAGTCAACGGTATCTATTTAACATATTTAGTAAAGTATCGAGGATTTTTATGAATGATACAAAAAACGTCTTAACCGTCTGTTCGTATTAGCAGTTAGGAGTAAGTAAATAACAGTACACCGATAGTGAATATAAATACAATCATACTGTCTTTGAGTGGCTCTTTATTTCTATTACGCCGTCCCATTTATTCTAATGGTGGCGGATTTTACCACTAAAGTGCTTATAGTAAAACGAAATGTGTTCTGCTATTTCAACTATGCATACATAATCGCAAAATTCCAAAAATATATATGTAGTGAAAAAAGTAAAATAACGATTTATTTTAAATGTAATTTACAACACTTTAAGGGTTAGTTAATTATGTGAACTGCAATACAACTTCTCAATTAGCTTTATTGCTAATTATTTATAAATCCGTGATTTTACTTCAGTAATTATTACATATAAATGTTTGTGATGTTTTAATTTGTTATTCTCATACAGATACATTTGTTGTTTCATTAAAACATATTTTTTTTTATGAATTTTAGATTTGTAGCCTATTTATTGCACTTTGCTAGAAGCCAAACTGGATTTGAAAATTTGAATAATTTACGAAAGAGTATGTCGGTTTTAATGATACAGATTATTACATTTAATCGTCAAAAAATACCAGTTTAATCTTTTTTATTTTTCCCTGCCGTCGTCGCTATATGTATATATTTTTATGCCACTGTTTGAATGTGCTATTTTTTAATTTTTTTAAAAATAAAAATAAAAATATTTGGCATTACAGCTTTACGCCAATGCGCCAAACATTCTTAATTGTGAAAGTCATACGAGATTAACTCGATGATAAATAATGAATCAGTTGTGCACAAAATCAACGATAAATAACATACACCCAGCCCAAGATCTCTTTTTTCAATTGAAAAAATCTAACCTTGCCGAGAATTGAACTTGGGTTCCCTGATAGCTAGGACAAAGGCTCTTGCCACTAGACCACAGGGACCGATTATGGGAATTCCTATGTCCCAATGGATAATCTGAAATTTACGATGAGGATTTGTCTGTCTTTTTATTTTCTTATGAGTGTTTTAGCAATCAGCAAAAGAGAATTGAACAGCTTAAAATGTCTTAAATAAAAAAAACTGTAGACATTTTTCCAATAATGCTTTTTATTTTCATTATATTTTTTATTATGATTACTTAATAATCGGAATCAAAGGATTTCAAAAAAATCATTAGTTGATGTACTAGTATAATTTATTAGACAATACAGACAAATTATTCAAACAAATTTATCAATTTGTTAATAAATGAATTTTAAAAATTAAATTAAAAAATAATATTATACATTTGAAATACGTATAATATAAAAAAAATAGCCAGGGAATCAAAAATGATTGAATTCTACAATGTTTCGAAATATTTTATTGATAATTTTTTCCATAAACAATTAAAAATAGATTTTACTATGTTAACTTATAACATAGAGACTGTACAAACTATCCGACTTATCTATAAAGCCTATCTTGAGAATTCACCAAAATATAAGTCCTTTAGTTTTTATTTTTAATGTGTTTTAATATGTGTGATAAACTAACAATTTTAAATTTTCCTCGTATGTTTCATAATATTGAACGATTAAATTTGTTTTCGCAGTCTTTTACTCATTATATGATGAAGAAATTTATTCAAACAGTTACTTCATTGTTGTATAAAACAAACTACAAACACTCAATTTGAATAACAAACGCTTTAATTAATTCAAACAGACAAACATACTTCTCGCTCTTTACCAGCATGGACAAAGGTTGTTGATTCCATTCATGGATTCTTCACTGGAAAAGAGAAAATAATAACTGAATCCTCATTATCTCTTTTATTTTCACTTCTACCATGAACCTGCGCGAAGTAACTATCCAGTATTTCTGAAGTGAAGTTGTCTGGCTGGGGCAGACTTTGAAATCTGGCCGTTATGCTACTCTGTGATATTGTTTCTGTTAGTTTAATTATACTTTCATGTTTTGCTGCTATTAAAAGCTTAAACTTGATTTAACTTTATGTTTTGAAGTTTTGACTTACGAAACATTCTTAACTTTATAGTCTATCCATTCATATAAAGCATTATGGTGTTGATTTAAAGCTTAAAGTTTAAATATGTTAGCAGAAAGCTGCCTTGTTAGTCAAATACGAATTCTATATCATTACATACGACAAAGGACTTACTAAGAGACTACTATTCATAAAAGAGAAAATAATTTATTCGATTCTCGAGCTTTAAAGTTCTCAAGCAGCCTGAGAGCTTACGGCGCATACGTGTATTGATGCATGCACTGTTTCATAGTAGTTTTGTATGAGCGGGTTAAGGCCCTAATGAAGCAGTTGTATCAATTATTATGTATTCAAAAGTGCGACAGTTTTCATCTCTTTACACGTAAATAATAAATAATAGGAACGCAATGCAAGTATTTTCAATAATTAATAATCTAGATTATTCTCGATATTATCTGGGAGAAGGTAAAAATAAATAAAAGATTATTGAAATTTTATCGTAAGCTACTGCAGACTCATTTCAAAAACTGATCTACGTTGGAAAATAAGGATACGCCAGTGCATATTTTCAGCATTTTTATTCTACAGTAATCTACAGTATACGATTAAACTAAATTGACCATAATATTATAAGAGCAAAGTGAACCCAAAATAAGAAATATTATTTCTCTCCGACTTTGCATAAATTGTCATTCAATGGCTTTATTTTATATTGATTGGCGGCCACTGTATTTTAATTAAAATTAAATTAAATCAATACAGTTATTGAAATAGTGTGTTGAGAAGTGTTTCAATTCAGAGTGGACTGGCACAAAATATTTTACATTGAAGTTGAATGAGATTTCAAAAAATAAGCTTATATTTAAATTGATGATTGAACAATTTTGATAATATCTCATTATAATTCATTTTATTGCAATACTGTTACTATTTAGCTTGTAACAATCAGAACCAGGTACGCTTATCACATAAAAAGAGATTAATATCTCATGCCTTCAAGGTAGATTTGGACCACCAAATAATCGTTTTGACAAAATAAAATTTATAGGTATGGCATACGGAAACTTTAGACGGCAAAGTAAGCTTTTAATTAAAGCTGTTTTCAGCGTTGTAAATTTTGATTACGTATGCATCCTACAAATCTTAAATTCTTGTTAATTGGTAGAGTTTTGAAGAAATTTGAAAGTATATTAACCTTTACCAACGAATTTTACTTCAATATGATTGTAAAATGCGTTGATTCATTATACTTGTATAGTTATTTTATTTAAATAATATTAAGCAATAAATAAATAAATTTTATGCAATACAATGTGAGTTTAAAACGTAGCTTTAATTGGCACTAACCTCTTCAAATTGCTAAAAATTCTTCATGAATTCTGTTGATCCATTCTTTAAAAATATTTTCGCTCAAAGTAAAAGAAGTACGAAATAAATACAATCAAACGTAATGAATGTCTAGTAGTGCAGACATTAATAATTATCTGGTTAAATTATGTGATATAGTGATATAGCTAATCAAATCTAAATACAAATGAATTTAGTGATCTTTCGATTCATAAAAATCGCACTGAAAAGACTTTTTTCCATTGAAACTTAATTTGTAGTACAGACGTAGTTAAAATAAATAGTCCATACAACTACAGAAACGTTGAAATATGTCTTCTTGTGCTTTTTACAATTTGAGTAAACTTCAAACAACTCAAGCGTGTAACTTGACACGCCATACCAGAGCTTATTTTCTAAAGCTTTTCTTATTGAAAACGCTTTTATAAGAAAGTCTGATCCACACAGTATTACAAGCGAGGACTTCGTTTGTGCTCCGAGCGAAATTGCTTCGATGCCATAACACCTCCGGTATAAAGCGATGGGACGTGATATTTTCAATTTCATTGGAATTATGCATTCCAAATTACGACACGGACGTCAGATAAATACATGACTTTCGTTGCATGCATTTTATGCTCAAGCAACTATTTTGTTATGAAATCGACGAACAATATCTCACTAATTGAATTTTTCCTTACGAACAAACTTCTAGATATTTTTAATTCAGAAGTTTTGATAATTTTAAAATAACTATCTTTAACCTATTGAGAACAGCGTTCAAACGGTGAAGAAAGTATTGCTGAAACAGTTCCTTTTTTTATCTTACTAATAAAAATATATACATATATATCAGTGAATTTCACTTTAAATTTTTTGACTAATTAGTGTATTTCAGAAAATGATGTATCAGATTGTGATGCATATAATTTTCAATCGAAATATAGGATTGACCGTGAGCCCAGAAAAATACCAAAAGTTTAATTTAATATCTACAAATAGTTTATTTTTCTATAAATAATTGACGGTAAGCAATACAAAAGTTGTATGGAAATCAGTTTACAATTGAAGAAAGGATCAGAATTTGTATGTGTTATTCTTTAGCATGGGCAATAAATCAATCAAATGACGAATAAAATATCGTGTATGAAAGGAGTTTTTATTCAATATGCAAAATGACGTAGTCTATGAAGGGTGTAATCGTTACTGGGAAAAGAAACTGAAAGAAATTTTCAGCCCAACTGACCTCCAACCTGGCAAATCGTTTATCTCCTACCCTCGACTGCGTAGAGGGACAAATAATATTCGAGGTTAGTTGTAAGCACGATGACCAAGCATTTGTCAAAGTAATATATCATTGAATAAATATAGCCAAGTTTTGGTAAGACTATTTCCATAATTTTGTGAGAAAATATTTCAGATGATATATAAAAAACAGCAATTTATAAGATTGTTTACTTAGCTTATTCGATATCAATGAAGAATTTTTATTTTTTCAATTTAAATTGTATCAAATATGGAGTTTTTCAAATGGTAAAAAACATGCAGGATTGAATATCAACAATTTAAAATTAAATAAAATTACTTATATAAACTCAATCAATGATTAAGCACTACAATTTAACTTAACCTTAACCATCTGCACATAATTTACTGCAAGCTTTTTACATTGAAAATAGATTGAAATATTTCAATCGAATGGAAGTTATAAAAACTTAATTAATTCTTCAAAAATCAATAAGTGAATAACACACAGTGAAAAGAGATGCCTTTTCTTATTGCAATCCTACGTTTTCATATCATGTCACAGAGCTGTTTGACGATTTTATGTTATAAAGCCAATACATAAAAAAAAATGGTTTCAAACAAGTTGATATCTATAAAAAATATCAATGCAAGTATAACACGTTTCAATGTCATTTCAAGTTCCAAATAATAAAGATTCTATAACTGAAAAAATCTTATCTCCATATTCTTAAAATTGGTTTAGCTCACATCGCTGCTTGTTTACTGATGAACCTCACATACATAATACATATTGAGACGACCTTGATTCGGCTCCCTCGTAAATCAAGAAGGAGCCTCCTATACGACACTCAAGAAAAGGAATTTTGGGAACGGAGTAGGCATGGTGTTCTTATAAACAAAACAATCTCAAAGCGTTATGGGGTGTGATTAGCTCACATTATTTAATCGTTAAGAATTTACACAGACGTTATATTACACTAGTACATTGAATTTAAATACAAGACAAAACACAAATATTACGAAAGCGAAGAAGATATCAGGAACTTGACTCGAATTTAATTCTTAGGGAGAGGATTAGGACCTTGCAAGCCACTTCCAGCGCTTACCACAACTGTAAGACTTATCTGGCAAGCGCGTGCTCTCTCCCTGCTCTCAAATCTCTTACTGCTCGTATGAAAAAAAACAAGCGGTTACTTTAGGTAGCCAAAACAATGACCGATACAAAAATCGTTAACACGTGCGCCCGCCGATAAGTGATTATTTATCGCCTATCGAACTGTGCATGAAATACCATGCACTCGGGCGTGAAAGAGCCAAGAGACATTTAGAACGAGACGTCCGCATAAATGTCTCTTTTACAAATTTGAATCTCTCTATATCGAATCGCTATAGATTTCAATATAGAGTATTATTAAAAATGAATTTATTTCCTGATATCGACTTAAACTCATTGACTGAGGTGAAAAATAGATCGTTCGAGAGAGTTCTGATGACCTACCACATAAGGCGGTGTCAATATGTACATAAATACTATTGATAATGGAAATAAAAAATATCTGAAATATTGAAATGTCTTGGAGCATTTTTTTATAATATACCAGACGTATTTGTGTATTACTTCGAATTTATGATCTTAAGATCTCTTGGAAAATATTTTTTTTTTTTGTATTGAAATATGAGTAAACGTTTTTTTATTGTCATTATAAAAGAAAAAGCTCTCGGAAAAATTAATGAAATTATTATTGGAAACTTGTTCATTACCTGGCCGTAAAATTTTCTTTACAGCGAAACAGATTTTTTACGGAGCATTAAGCACACGTTTTATTTGTGCCACATTTTTTATTCTCGTTGAAATATTTGCTAACGTCGTTTGAAAAATGCGATACATTCCCGAAAACGTATTTGCTCATTATTAAAATAAAGCAGTTTTTTTAAAGCTTCCCAATTTTTACCTGAAATATTCAGTGTGCTTCTTGCAGGCGTACGTAGATTTACACACATACGTTTCCTGTTAAGTTGTTTTAAACGTAGGCCGAGAAAGCTTTTCATCGTAGAGGTTGGATATCTGAGGGCGTGGATCTGATGGAGATGAATTAACTTTTAGGTTAAAAGCTTGAAAATGTCAAGAGGGAAGTTTGTACCCATCTATCTGACAAGAGTAAGCCTTCGACAGCTTTCTTAAGCACATTCGGCAAAAGACTGTTTCTAGTGTCAGGTTAAGTGATTATATGCGTATCTTTGTAAAAATCTTTCTCTTAAAATAGTCGATTTTAATTAGATTACACGTTCTCGTAATTAATACCTCGTTTTCATACGAAAAAAATATAATTAAATCTAAAAAGTTTTTTTTATTATTATATAAACAAGTTGCTAATACAATAAAAATAGTTTCTGTGTCAAAATTTTACATTTTCTCACACATTTTTATATTAGCTGATTTTACCATCACTAGGTTTTGTCTTCGATCAGCTTAATTTTTAATATGAAAGCTTTATTTTTTAATGATTATACTGGTAAACGTTACATATTATTCAAGTTGAAGTAACTCATCATTAAATAGCATGTTTTATTAAATGATATTTCTTTTAATCTGAATGAAAAGCGAAATCAAAATACATTCGTAAGCGGTTAACTTAATAATGATTAAAAATTTGTAAAAAAATAACACATCTATATTTAGCAAACATAAACTAAACTGGTATATTTTTAGATATACAGAATCTACTAAGATATTTTTATAGTGCATGAATGCAACCATTGACTAGACTAGATACATTTTATATATGACTACTTTTTTTTGTTTTCGATAGATTGTGCAAGTGCTACTATAATTTTTCGAGTTTATTAAAATGAACTCTTGACCTTCTATAGTGCAAATGTGTATTTTATTATTTTCTTTGCTTGGCTGTTAAAACGAGATTGCTTTTTTCTTAGAGCTGTCACCGATTTTAATAATTTTATCTTACTTCTGAGTCGCTTGTATAATTTTCCGCATTATAAACAATGCAAATTTACTTCATGTCTCGAACACAGACCCCTCGTTAATTTTACTGTGAAAGAATGGGAAGCTCCATATTATGAAATGAGATGCTAAACGATCATTTCGAGTTTCTCATTAAAAGATAACTTTTTATTGTTTAATCAAAAGATTGCATGTATAATCATAATATATGCTAAATAGATAACGGCGACAATTTTGCGTTGGTTTCATAAAATATTCTCAAGTTAGGTTACTTTCGCATGCATAATAAAAGCAATTTATTGATCGAATACATTCAAATAACATGTCAATATATTAGAATGTACTAAACTTTTATTGATTGAAAAAGTTTAAAAAATATTAAAAGTATGTTATAGAAGCAAGGTAACATGTGATGCTTATGCTAAATGTTCTCTTTTACTACAATTACTCGACAGATTAAGCCGTACGTGGTTCAGTATGGGCCTGTGCTCAACAAAAACTTTTGAAAACTCTCAAGATTATTTAACATAAATGACTTCCAACTTTAAATATGGAATTCTCTATGGCACGTTCTCATTGGAAGATTCGTACTTTTTTTTACAAAATCGGAGCCTGATGAGTCAAAACTACAACGAGATGACATTTTCTAGTCTTGACAAGTTCTGAAAACAAAAAAAATGTGTGAATTGGCTTCACCATGGATATATTATATAAAACTGAAAAATTACAGTACAATTATCAGTTAATGGTAATTTATCAATTGTTTGTATTTTTTTCTTATCGCTACTTGTACCAAAGCAAAGTTAATCGACAAAACCTTGTGCGATAACATTTTAGTAGTATTAATGAAAAGTTTTTTTATTCGATGAAAACTTCGGTAGGTCGAACTGCATAATATGTAAGCGAATTGACATAGAATAATTCTGATCACGCGTTTAAAAAATATTGGACTATTGCACGTCAGCCTTTGGAACTACAATATTTGCGAAAGTTTGACTGCATTAATTGCTAATTAGCAATGCCAAGCCAATTAGAAGTGATATATGTGGCTTATACGGACTGAATAGAGAATATCTTTACTTTATTTCGGTGAAATCCGTCGTGAAAATTAGTATGACAGTAGCTTGTTAACTATTAGCCAATGTATTGACTGATTATAAATATGTACCTATTGGTTCATCAGTTGAAAATGATCGTGATAATGTCTAAAAACTAATTGCATATTAATGTTATCAATTGTTTGTTACACCTTTTTTAGTCTTGTCTAGTTTTTGTATAAATAACTCTGTATTGATATATATTATTATATTAAAAAATTCTGTGCTGAGTGAAACCGGTCTAGATCTTAATAAATTAATTGTGGAATAGGTATGAAAAATGTTTTGTTATTTTTTAATATAACGCTCTTTCCTCCAAGGATTGACATTGAACACCTTATAAGTGATCTAGGTTTGTGGTCACTTAATATTTTGACACGAAATTGCCACAGCTCAATGTCATAAGAAAAAAACAATGATTAATTTGCAGACCATTTTATTTCACTTTAAAATGATTCGATTTAGAAATAGATAAAGTAAAATTCAGTGTCCGTTGCAATTTTTTATCAAGCTTTTTTATTTTAGATATAAGATCATTTTGAATCGTGATATAGTAGTTAATCTTTTCGCTATACCAAATAAAAAATCTAATGTCGATTTGTGTATATTTTTTGAAATCAAGTAAGTATATGGAATATAATCAAGTTTTTGTAAGTATTAACTTAAAGTTATGTTAAAGTTAAACCACAAAAGTATTTATAAAAGCAATCAAATATTCCATTAAAATATCCAGTTAAATTATTTGCCGTATATAGCTATTTTATCTAATATGTATTATGATTATGTTACAAGCTTGTAGAGAAGAGTGTTTATTTTATAAATCAAGTCGTTTCATATATCGTAATGTATGAAACGCATGTACGTATGTAATTATTATCCATTGGCGTGTTATTTGCATAAATTATCTAACGTGTATTTAATGGAGCGTATTATAGATTGCGCCATTGCCGTCGATATCAAATGACATAAAACCCATTATTAGGGTTGTTACGATGCAAACAGGTCAAAACAATTACTGAATCTGATTTAACCCATTGGAGGCAGATGTGAAACGACAAGATGTTCATATGTTTTTAACAAAACAGTTTTATAAATTACTCAAGCAAACTTTGCGATAGTAAGTCTGAAGATGCCTCTGAAAGAGGCGAAACACGTGTCACAGTTAGTTACACAACACGTGGAATAATCAAAGTTATTTTAAATTTTATATCAGTTTTATAAACGCTGATTTTTAGATATTTGAAATTGAAAATGTTGAACATATGTATCTACAGTATTTATGTAACAGTTGCTAGCTTAAAAAACATCTGTAGACAATTAAATATATTTTATGGTGGGTAATTATTTGATAACAAATACAATATTTTACTATACGAAGACTAAATTATTCTTTTTCCAGTATATAAGTTGAAGAACATTTGAGTAATTGCTCGTGAGTTCACAAGTTCACTTTGTACATTTGAATCCATGAAGATGCCAAAACTTAAATCGCGTATCATTAGTAACAAATTTAAATTAAAAAAATCATATTCAGTATCCACCTGGCGCCCTCTGTAAATCTCCTAAACTTATGAGTGAATATTTTATGAGGAATTAACTTTAAATTCAATTATTATCGTGAAATATTATTCACAGACAGCATCGATGTACAATTATGCTTGAAAATATTTGTATTCTATGTAAAAAAGCGTGATACGTGTTTCGTCTCTGTGAGAAGTTTCAACAAGAAATAAAATATCGTGTATATAAAACACAAATAAAATAAAAGAGCAATGTCAATTGATCAGATTATAACAATTGAATAATTGAACTGATCGTTATTTACTAAACGTAGTATTTATTTTGAAAGACGATATCGTAAGTATACTACCTACAGATGGTATAAATGTATAAAAAATCTTTTCACCCTGTGCTTATTTTTTTATGATACTGTAAAAAAATCTTTTTAAAATTTTTGTCTCTAATGAAAAAAATATATTTTTACTGCGCGACAAAGTTTAATCTCAGTGGAATCCTATTATGGGTGCATTTCAAATATGGAGAAATGGGAATGAAACCATTATTATAATACCTACATTTTTCGCGTGAAATATGAAACGTTAATGCTTCTTTAATATTTGTTTTATTCAAATTCCGATGTCATTTTATCAAAAAAACGTTATAGAATAGTAATATTTATAAGAAATCCTGAAAGTGACAAAAATGTTAAGTGCCATGAAAAAACCTACCTGCACATTATTCATTGTTTTTTTGTCATTAGGCTATTGAGCTTATGGATAATTCATGTATAATAAATAAAATAAGAATGTCACTATTTCGTTAATATGTTGATCATTTTCCTTAATTTATCAGATTAAGAAAAAATTCTACGCCAAATATTTTTGGATTCCTCTAAACAATCGCTTCGCTTTTAAGGTTTTAAAAAATATAATTGTGTTCACTGACTAACTTTTCTTGTACAACTAACCGCCTTCGTCAGAGAAAGAGTTCAGAGTTCGATTCTTATATGACTCTCCGTAATTCGTTGATTTCTCACCATTCCTGATATATACATAAAGTTAAATCCTAATTAAGTTCTCCGTAAGTCATTCGTTTCCTCATTTTGACTGTTGTTGCCAAATCAGTTTAGAGAAGGAGAGTGTGGGTGCAACTGATTTAAGATGATTCTAACATTACCCTAGCCGTGAAGTAATGACTCTGGTTTACTAAAACTTTCGGGTCAAACGACCTAAAAGTCACAGACGTATATGTTTGTTTAAAATTATGCATGTCAGCTGCACACTTATACTTGAAGTTTAAAGACTCCTTGGTTCTCTCAAGAAACAAATCTTAAAAACTCTTTTATTTTTTTGGTCTGCGTAATGTTCGGCGTGGCTATCTATAAAACAATTACTGCCTCTGGTTCAATAATTATTATACCTAAGCGCCTCAAGATTGCATTCGGTTGCGACACGCATATGAATTAATTATAGTTAGTAAATGTGTTTTTATCAAAGGCACCTTGCACTAAAATGCCAAGCACTTAGGGTTGAGTGATAGTTATAAATCATTATTATATCACCATAAATTGTGATTCAATTATTTGCGTAATTGGACGGAGCCATGGAGAGCTGAACACTGTATCGCGGATTAACACAAGTTGCTAGAAAACAAGGGATACACCTCGATGAAAATATGTAATTAATTTTCTGCGAATCTTCAGAGTGAGTTGAAGAAAGCAAAGCAGATCAAGGATTAATATAATTATATTACCTTAGTCATAAATATTATTGTAACTTTAAACGACGCGCTATTTATATCAAACTTCTATTGTGATTAAAATTGTGATCTTCTACTAAGAAGATAACAATTTTATTACTGATTGAGTCATGTGCTACAAATTGGTTAGTATCAAATATTTTACACAGCATAAACAGTGTCTTATAGAAGACATAGTTTATTCATATCAAAAATTAAAAATATATAGCATTACAGCAAAGTGATTGAGAAAAATAAACATAATATCTATATACAATCCAAGATGTATGATATATGTAAATAGTATATTTACACCCCCCCCTCCAGTCAGCATCTATAGCGTTTAGAATATTTAAAAAATAAACGGCGAAAGACCTGGCTTGGGTGTGTGCTTCAAATGCTCTAGGGGAACTTGGATCCGGCTTGTCTCTTCTGCCTGCCCCGGAACGCCACTGATGACTGTACATACTTGTGGTCGCCAACCTTTTGGAAGCCACGGACCACTATAATTATTTTATTTTGAAAGATACAGACATCTGTGAACTCATATAAGTTAAATATTATTACAAATTACAATGAACTCATAAGTATTTCATTTGGTGCTGCATGTTTGAAGTACGTGTTAGGATTTTAAGCTCCGATGACTTTACTGCATCAACTCCGCGGACAAACAAATTTTTTCTTGCAGTTCATCATCTGGCAACTAATGGGCTGTGTGATATACTTCATCAGATTATGGCAGAAATATTCTGAATGAAGAAAGTACATGCCACAGAATATATAAGACTAATAAACAGAACATAAATTTTATGTCATAAGATGAAAAAGAACCATAAAATCAATCAGGTTTTGTCCTGAATACACTATTTTATGATTATGTCATATGAACTTAAGTAAGTATTGTAAAGTATGTTGTACACGACTGCTTTTTTCATAATATTCTGAAATGTAGTGTATATTTTATTTAAATTTAGCTGCATAAACGTGGGTGTTTTTGTTTTTAATATTCTCGTTCATATTTTTCAAAATAATTTAAGTATTAATGTAAGCCTAAGCGCAGCTTTTATATTCTTATCTACTTGGCATATTTACGACTTAATTGCCCGTTTCCCTGTTTTATTGTCAGAAAGAACGAAGTTTCCTTTCTTGTTTTCATTTCTTTAAGAACGGAGCTCATTGCAATATTTTACTTTGCGAAATTATTTAACACGGTTTAAAAAATGACACGCCTAAGCGAACGAAAATACTCGAAGCCATTAGAAAATTGCAGATAATTCATTTTCAGTAAAGTGAAAGTAATTCTTATTTTCTGTAAAGAGGGTCTGTAGAATTTAAGCGAATTTAATTATTCGAGCAACAAAATATTTTTTGTATTTTTTAACCGTGTCTGCGAATTAAGTGAAATTTATAGAGACTTGAATATTTCTATATTAAACATTTACACAGCATCAGTAGGCAGTCGAATACATTGTTGTTGTTTTTTTTTTTTTTGAACAAAGGAATGAAAAATTCAACGCTAAGTTGTCATTTTACTACAAAAATGTAATTATTTGCATATATATAGTACAGTAAAGGTATGAATAACTAAGAACTTTACATACACTCAAGAGTTTTCATAGTTATTCATTGATTAAAATCACTTCAATAACATATTAAAATACAAGTTAAAACCCTCAGTAAATGCGGCCAGTAAAATACATTTATTATATGGATTGTATTATTTGAAAAATATAAACATGATTCGAAAATTAATTATCACATTTACGAAATGAAATTTTATTAATGTACCTACTTCATGTTTTCTAGTTAGCACAATTCAGAAAATGCTGCCAGCAGATGCAAATCATTGTTTATAAAATGTATAGGCAAGAAAATTAACATGTAAAATGATAGAATTATACGATATGAAAAAAATATAAATGATACAAAAAAATCTTAATTGAAAACAGTTTTTTTTCACATAATTCACTCAAGTTTCTTAGTTTAAAAAAATAACATAATTTACTATGGTAATATTTACAGTATGCTTTGAAAGATTTTGATTTTATAAAGATAGTTAAATAAAAAGAGCTTTGAAATTTTATCTTAAAGTACCCTACTCGTACGTAAAAGGTTGTTTCCGATAAATTGTAGAACTTACAGGAGAAAAGTTTGCCTATCCATTATGTTATTTCGACCTGATTTATTTCTAACATTCACGATTTTTCATTTAGTTTTGTTCGCACTACATCTTGCAATGAAAAGGGTATTTTTTTTACATTAAGAAAAAAAGTCAGATAAGCCATCTGAACATAATGTTACTTTTACAAAGTAAGCATACCAGAACTTTTAAACGACGGTGAATAAGCAATCAGTATCAAAAATGAATCAAACAGAGTTTTTGACAAAGAATTGAATACATACATATCATGTATTTATAGATCAAATTATAAATTAACATACATAGATAACAAAAAAAAATTTAAGCGCGAACACTACAAACACAATGTTAGTATCTTTATTATTAAGAATATTGAATTGTGAAGACTATAAATTTCAGTAAGGTCTATCAAGGAAAGTAAATACGATATCATTTGTATTCCATTTATTGGTGAAGTTTCTGTCCATGCAATCAAAACACTTTGAATGCTTAATAAAAAACTTTGAAAACCCTTATTTGAAAATTTCTGTCTACACATATAAGATAATAGATTACGCAGTCATAACAAATAATATTTATAATAGAACAGATTTAAAACTGGTTTATTTAACGATTAAATGCCAAAATTATTAGTTAAGCGATGTAAATTTTATAAAAACTCGTAATATCTTAATCTGACGCCAATGTTGTCATAACAAAAATTCATTTATTTTTAAAGAAAAAATACAAGGTGGTATATCTTTGACCGGGGTAATATCACTTGTAAAAACTGTTAATATAGTCTAAATGTTCACGTTGATAGGCCTTTAGGGGTTGTATTATAACCGAATATGAATTTGATGATATATACGAATAAGCGTATGATACCTCCTACGCAGGTTTGAAATTACATTGTATGTTTATGAAATTTGTAAAAAAAAATATCAAATGTAGTGGAATAATAACAGACGCACGATTCCTTTGTGTGAAACAATAAGCAAGTTTATTCATACGATATTTAAACCGAAATTCCGCTCCCATTTTGTATACTGTTAATAGCTTTGTCATAGCACGGGCATCATTTGCAGGCAGAAATTTTAAAGATTCGTTTTTGTGCTCACGAAATCACATTTTACCCTTGAGATTTTGCATTGCTCAACACATTTCCACATGGCTGAAAAATCCATTACCCCTGTCTCCTCGTTTTAAGCTTATCTTTATTAACTGACATCTATACCAGTCATATAATTCTGGAGAAAATTATAGACTATTTCGTATGATACATACAGAGTGCTCGGTATTTTTCTGTGTAAAAATATCTTGCTTAACCACTGTGAACTATAGGCATATAAGAAGAAAGTATTTTAAACGTATGGATTAATACGGTGAAGAAAATAACAATGAATTATAATTCTACAGAAATTATTTTATATATTTGTTGATAGCTATTTCGGTCTACGCCATCGTCAGAACTATGTTTTAAGCCTGCATTTACTCATCCTTATATACAGTTGTAGACAGGGTACACAAAACATCTTCATCTCTCTTCCACCATCCTAGTTTTATATGGTAATAGTATGTTATTAAATGTGACAAATTGATTTGATGTACATAATTCTCGACATGAAAGCTAATATGGGTTTTAACTAAGTAAAGATAAACGTAAAATTAGTATTGTGTCAAGTTGATTTATTTAAAATTGCATTAACCCTTATCAACGGCTTAAGAAGTGGTGATCCGTTAATGTTCGTTTGTTCATTAAGAATGTCATTGGATTGATTATACCTATTAATTTCTAATTGTTTCAATGCATTTAGCTTAGAGCCCTCAATAATTAATTAAGTCTGTTTGCACACTGACAAATAATTATTTGTATTGCAACTAATTTTTTGAAAGAGAAAGATATAAACATGTTAAGAAATGGCGTGGAAATCATGGCAACTCATTTGTTTTACGCAAAAATTGTAGCAACATGAAATTAAGCGTTTTGGGAAGCATTACATTCAACCCTGTTTTGCATACGTGTTTAAATTATAATATAGAAGTGTCTTTTTTACACCGAGTTTCATCTTATACCAGTATAAAAACCGCTTAAAACATTTTTATCACACAATTTGGCGCTCGTGAATTCGTCTAAAACTATATTTTGGAATTTTTTTCATGCGAGGGAGAAAAAGTTTTTCTAACATAAGAGAGATTTATTTACTCTAAAATGATGTAAAAAATGTGACGATGAGAACTGAAATGGAGATGTCAGCCTGTACATACATTTCGCATTTTTTTCACTAAAGTGAGGATACGAAATCAATTGAAGGCAATCCTTTTCTTCGGGGAAATAACATTAGATTTTATCGCGGTTTGGTGTGCTTGGTATAGATTATGTACCACCATCTTTATACACATAACCTCACTTCAATGATACAGTGGCGCAAACTTATCATGAGAATTTACCGATTTATTTAATTGAAACAATAAGAAGTGTGAATTAAATAAATCGAATAAAGTAAATCAAAAAACTGCAAAGCAATGCAGTGAAAGAAGTAATTGAGGTATAATTATATCATTCAAATTGTTTACCATCGCCACCGTCGAATGGTAAAATTTTAAGTTCAAATTCATTTCAGGACCAAAAGCTTCATAGAAATTTGTATATATGTACTTTTCAATGTATTCGAATGTTTAAATACAAACATGTGAATGGCTTTAATGTTTCAATTCTTCCTAATAAAAAATAAAAAATGTGCTTGGAGAGAGTAGTTTGTATATCCTTCTACTGTCTAAAAGTGGAAGCTTAGTCACTAAATAGAGCAGTAGCTCATTGATACTTGCAACAGAATTATGCGGCAAAGAGAGTAAGTATCCGCTTAAAGCGGAAGTACATTACATAAAAATGTAAATATTTCGATTGCTCCGTTTTTACCTGAAACAATAAACATTTGAATGTGAGACCGCTGAAGATTCCGTTAATTGATGAGAAGTATAACATGGCAATGTGCATATTAAATCATCGATCAGCTTTAAAAAATATTGCATTTTTGTGATAATTTTAAAGAAATCGGCAAATAATTTACAAATAGCAACAACAAGGTATAGAAACGATTTGAAAATTTTAACGGAAATTTATCTACTAAATCCAGAAGTTCGTTAAGTTGAGGTTTTACTGTGCTAATAATATACCTGCTTTGAATATTTTTGGAGTAGTCCGATCAGAATATAGCTGCGTATCGCATTGTATAAGTTCAGGTAGACACGGGTTGAAATCACTTCTTTTACATATAATATTTATTTGTCTGTGGGACTGTATGCATATTTATTCCTGCTCTGTTTATCGAAATTGAAAACATCTTTCGATAGTATAATTTCACCTGCCCCAACATCAATACCCAAATAAATAGAATACACGCCTGAAGAAAGGTTTACCAAAATGGAAAATAAAAAGAAAATACTTCTTTGTGCGATCTCCTCTAACGCAAAAGCGTATATTTTTCTTCCTATATGTAAATGTAATCTTACTTCCGCGCAAATGATGTGAAAGATATTTGAGTCTACACATTTTTTCACTCAAATATTCTTCACGACTATT
Source organism: Himalopsyche kuldschensis (assembly GCA_028554975.1). Taxonomy (NCBI): domain Eukaryota; kingdom Metazoa; phylum Arthropoda; class Insecta; order Trichoptera; family Rhyacophilidae; genus Himalopsyche; species Himalopsyche kuldschensis. The sequence continues at coordinate 22,970,405 of JAHFWI010000003.1, forward strand.
TCAATGTGGATACAAAGATTACAATACATGTATTTAGCAGATGGAAAATTGGATTTTTAATTTATTTTGACTTTGAAAAAGTCAAACACTCAATACCAACTGTTTTATTGAGCTGTATATTTTCTTGCTATCATCATCTCAAAAATTAGTTGACACAAATTATCTGGTCATGTTATATTATTTCGAGTGGCTGTTATTATATATTTAGTTTCATAAAAACTTCCCTCTGCGTCTCAAAAGTGGTTTTCAACTGCATGTGAATATTTTCCCGTCTTCACGTTTTGTCACCGCTTAAAACAATATGTTTATATTTATTATGTTATTAAAAACGGTTGATTCTTTATTATTAATCATCTTTAAAATAATTCAGTGTTAAAATTAATATTGATTTGAGTTGCCAACCACTGATTTAATTGTTTGATTAAGAAATATTTTTTACCTGTTCTGTCTGTTTTGATGTTTTACGATGAAACTTTCGTTTTTTGCCGCCTTTTAAATCTAAATTTAGAAAAAAACAATTTCATCTTCTCGTGGTAACAACGAGCGGTAACTATTCTTGAACTATCGCTTTTCAGTTATATGAATTTATAAAAATGGTCAATAATGTCATTTTGTACCCTTTGTAGCAATCTTTTATTTGATGTTTTCGTTTTACTTCTTTTGTGAAGAGATATTCAAACGAGAAACTTATATACAGTAACAAATCTTTACTAGAATATTTGCTGACAGAAAACTCTGCAAAATCTTTGTCCATTCTTATCTAAAAATGGTATTAGAAATTCAATAAAAATTTCATGATGGCGGTTGCAATATATAATCTGAGGCTTCGGACATTAGTTTTTTCGATATCTTTTGTTCTTCGTGTGACTTTTTTCTAATACATACGCGTATTTATTAAGTTATAAATATTCCAAAATATCAGAATTGCTTATTTTTTTATATGTAACGTGTAAAATATTATATATAAATGATATGTATAAAGATGGTTTAAATTGTTTTTTTTACATTCCAATTGACGATTGAACGTAAGTATGTTATTAAAATTAAATACCACATAAAATTTTAGGAAATTTTCTAATATCCGATTCGAGAAAATTACATCGATTTCCCAAATCGAAAACCGTAATAGAAAATGTTGTAAACTCACTTTTAATTAGAAAATTTTCCACGGTACTTTGAAAATTGAAATTTTATATCTCATAAGTTTTACTATGAACTTTATTCTGGAGTAAATAAACTTTACGTAAAAAAAAATCCCACGCTGCCGATCCTAACAAGTAAGGAGTAGATGGAGTGATTAGCTTACCACTAATCCTGCTCTAGCCCCATTGTTGAATCTTTAATTGGTATACAAGCAATACAGATTGAGGAACCAATTAACAAGTTATTTTCGTATAAAATATTCTCTTGAGATAAGCTCTAATAAGAGTACATATGTTCGACAGTGGGAGCGGATATTGTAAAACAACGTAAGCGTTATAAAATGTATTGAAGACAACGTAAATATATATTATACACACCTGAATATAAGGGCTCGTGTGTCAAGGTTGGAAAATTTCGTACAAAAATTCACTGTCTTATATAATTATATAAAAGATATAGTATTACAGCGAATGCCAATGCGTCCAATATTTTGTTATTTCTAAATTATGAATAAAAAGCGTTGAGAATTTCTTAAAGTCACTCGATAACAACTCAAAAAGAAATTATCACACATACACAAATGTCTTAACCTAAACCCTTCTCGGTCTCTAGGGCAAAGGTAACTTGATCACTAGAATACAGAGGCTGATTATAAATAATCATCTTTTTACTGTGATATTTAAAATTATTTTTTAATACTGTCACATAATAAAATAAAAAAAGAAAATACCGGGACGTATTGAAATACAATATGAAGCTAATTCTTAGTATCTTTAGGCAAATTTATAAGGATCTTCAAAATCAAAAAAAATAAACACTTCTTTTTTGTTTTACTTCCACATATTTAATAATGAGCAAACCGATTAAATATAATGCTTTTCTACCAATCTTATATATAAAACCGAAACGGCGTATGTATGTCTGTGGGTCTGTAATTCCCTTTTGCGCTGTTGGTCATTAAGTTGCCATAAAAACGAATATGAAAGAAAATATGTTTGAATTTTTATCGGCGAAGACATTTAGTCAAAATGTAATAAATTAGTCTTCTACTGAACTTTTCCTGGCTTTTATTAATATAATAATGTTATTATTTACGTGAAGGTATTATTTGACATTTCTTTGACGGCAAATTAGATTTTTTCCTTGAATTTGGACATCTTAATGGGCGAGAATGGGGCTGTCATCAAATTAAATAAAGTTTGTGATTTTATTTTAACTCTATTTTGGATGTTAGATTTTGTGATATAATTATGTCGAATGATGTAACATTAAATAATTATTAGTCGCTTAGTCCGAGCGACGCCGGGTAGCAATACTAGTAACTTATATTTAGTACCTTAAAAGTAAATTTTCCAAGGAATATCCAATATTATTGGTTATATGGTATCGATTTTTGTAATTGTTCACGCCATGTTTGTAAATCTGTTAATAAAGTGATTAGTGCACGTTTTGTAGATGTAAAACTCTATCAAAATATAAGTCAAAGCATTTCATTTAGTTGGTTTGGCTTACTGAAAAGACATATTGCGTCTAAATTAGTAAGGCATTTGCAAACACAGCCCCCACATTGAAGTTGTCCATTAATGAAACTATTCTGAAAAGCTTAGGTTTTTCATACAATTCTTGTCAAACTTGTCCACTATTCATTCAGTTGGGAGCTTTTGTAGGTTTCTGACAAGGATAGCTATATATAAAGCAGCGTCCGCAGAAAGCAGGGCAGTTAGGAATATAAATTAAATTAATTACTTTAAAATAATTATTTACATCATAAATATTTCTTATTTTAATCTTTTGTATGTTTGTTAACACAATTTTATTGATAAGTCTACAGATAAGAGTTTACCTCTAGATTTTTAAGTTTAGTCTAGTATAGGTTTTTTGCGCATAATTTTATTATCAAGGTACATAATAATAGTATCAATAATACGAAAATCTACCAGTTTTTCAAATTTACCAGTTTTTTTTTTAATTTTTGATAAAATTTCATATAATGTGCTAATTGTGTTTTACTGGAAGAAAGGAACATGGTTGTTAATGACATCCACATAAACTTATATAAAGAACAGTACCGGTTTCGCTCATAGCGATTATTAGTCGATTATGATCGCTGTGTTTTTTTTATTTTTATTCGCATTAGTTCAAAAGATAACATGTCTTTTTGCTGCTTAAATAATATTTTTGTTTTCTCACACCAGGCGTGAATCAAAGTATAGTACGGCAATGTATCATTGATTGTCGTTCGTTACTGGCAAGGTTTCGATAGTCTACTAAAGCTGACAGTGCTTTTATGCCAGTAATACTAAGCGCAGAAACGTTACTGTTTATGAATGTTACTTTGTAAGCCATCTGTCAGGCTTCACACTCACCAAAGCCTTGTTTTTCTTTTCGCCGACATTGCGGCATTTCTGTTTATCAGGAATATCATGATTGAATTCAGTAAAAATCTTTTTCCTGTCGGAAAATGAATAAATATTTATGTAGAATTTGGAAATATTATTTCAGACGGCTGCGAGACTAATGGAACTCGATTCTTTCCTTTAATTCCCTCAGACGTTAGTTGATATAATATGAATGTAAATAGCAGTCATTATTTTAGTAAATAATAGTTAATAAAGATACTTATGAATAAACGTATTTACTGAGTAAACCAATTCAAAAGCCCAATAAGTAAAAACGGAAAAGATTATCTCCACGTTCGTTCCGGATGTTGGCTTATAAACTCGAATTATTTAGAAATTTTATTGGAATTGTGTTTTATGAACTGTATAGATTTTAAATGAATTGAAACGTAATATTGAATTTTTTTTACGTAATTTGATTAGAAATATATGATTATGAGTCATATAGCACAGTTTCATTCTTTTTTTGTGGATATTCTAGTATTTTTACAAGCCAACATTTACTTTCTACATTGATTTCCATTGAAAAGATCAGAAGATACTTTTTTCAAATTGATATTATTAATAAAAAAAAAATGATTTATAAGTATTGATTTATGTAGATAGTTCAAAACTTTTCAAGGATTTTAAAACCTGGCCACCGATAACTATTTTTTCAATTATTTGAAGCATGTTTTTTGTATAGAATATAAAATTTCAAAATATTTAAGAAAAGTTTAAACACTTAATTAAAAAAGCGATGTATACACTTTTTTAATCGTAAAACATGTTTCAGAATAAGATTCGTTAAAATAAAAATGTAGATTTTATATTAATAATACTTTTTCAGTTATCATTCGCTGCAGTCATTTCAAATGACGTTGAATGATTATATAAAAGAGTTCAGCGGTAAAATACGAAGGACATAAAAAAATATGGCTGGATGTATGGAGAAGCTTATCGTTATGATATATCCATCGTCTCCAGGCATTGAAATGAAAGTTGTTTCATGGTTTCCAGTGAGAGCATTTGGAATAAAAATGTTTTATGGTCTGTGACGTCGATTATCTCATGTTATGAAACGTTCTTAGAGGATTTATTCGGTGAGTAAAGCGCAACAATTTAGAAAACACCCGAGCAAATGGAAGATATGTGTAATATTTTTTTGGCGATGAGTTCATACCGTATTTAAACTTTTAACGTTTGGTACCGTCATAACGTGTGTCAAACAACAAAACAGACGAGATTAAAACTTTTTTTTTGTAAAATCATTTCATAATTAAAAAAATGTATCTTTCTTTTGCAGCATATATATGTCAATCACGAGTTCATTGGATGATATCGTTTGTTCAATTTAACTCAGAACGTTAATTATAAATCACTTTACATTTGTATGAAGTTATCACGAGTTTTACTATTGATATGTTATAGTTCTACCAAGTTAAATGCCGATTCAATCGATCTGTATTTGATACAAGAAAATACTGCGTCTTTATGCGTCTCTATAGTCAAAATTTTGTAGAGAATTCCATGGTATTGGAAATATAAATTAAGCTTATTCGATCATCGAGAATATTTTTTTCAAAATACTTCAATGAAAAAAATAATATGATGTGTCAATCAAGCTCCGGTAATATGATACTATCAAATCTTTAGAGGCTATGCAGTCTATGTTTGGACAGGCGCTCTTTTGACTTGTGTGTGATATGCTGTTTTGGAACTGATTGCTATCTGATTTGAGATAGATTGTCTGAAAGGGATATATTCCGACGGAATCAAGCGTTACTTACCTACAAAGCGCATGGATTCTCATACTTCTTTGAGTATTCTAGTATAAAGTTCTTATGATTACTGAAATTTAGAAAAAAATGTCAATCACGTGATTACGTGGTTTTCACGTAAAATTGTACTGTGGCCGCATCGTAAATTAAAGCGGTCCTACGGAAATGTTTAGTGGCCGCACAAAATTTTTGTTTTGATTATTGTGCTTGAGTTTTGTCAAATGCGCCAAAACATATTTGACGGCTTAATATTAGTATTGATTACATACGAAATGTATTTGTTGACAAATTAACTTGTAAAATCACATTTTTTACATATAAATATTTACTATGAAGTTGCTGGTGGCCGCACATGAGAACTAAGATGTGTTACAGCTACAACGCATAAAATGTATTCTATCGTGCTTAAGGTTGCTGTTATGATTTTGATGATAGCCAAGAACCAGAATCATGACGTGGAAAACATATAAAAGAAACTATGTTCTAGATTCTACATGTTTTTATTAATTTAAAATGTTATAAATTAATCACAAAAAAAAAAATCTGAATTTCCACAAATTAAAATGTAAATAAACAAATTTAGCGAACCCGAATGAGCAGATGATAATGAGAAAGAATTTTAAAATCGATATTATTTACTGAGATATTGAAAACATATTTGGGTAAAAATTAAGCTTAAATTCTACTAACTGAATATAAAATTGTATGCAGTTAGTTTTTTGGTAACATCAATTTTTAAGCCTATGAGCTTCCATAATTAAAATTCTTCCCGTCGTGTTTACCTTCCCTTTTTTCATAATCCGGTCGAAAACATATTTGCTTTCCTACTTTAAAAAAAAATCTTCAACTTTATTAAAAGCAAGCGGTTTGTTTGTTGTGATATAATCGTTCAGTTTTTTAAATGTCTGTTTTTAAATGTTGGATTTTTTGTGTAAATTTTCCACATTTTCGGCATGCTCCTCATTCCAAGCGGTTTATATTTGCAGCGAGAACGTGCCTTCATTTTCATCGTTTACATTATGTATAGTCTGATGATGATGATAGGAGTGATGATATTTTCTTTTGCATAATAGTTTTTGTATTTTTTATATATCACAGCTGAAAAACGATTTATTTATTTATGTTTAACAGAGAGGAAAACTTAAATTGCCTCTCATTAATTTAATTTAATTAAGATGAGTCGTGTTGCGTCTGTAAAGTATTGACACACTTATAATGACATTACAAATGTGGTAGGTATATGATATAAATGATACGGAGTTTTTTCACATATTTAATACTGTCAATGAGTGTATTAACACATATTTTAATATTAAATTTTTTCACTAATAATTCATCACCACTCTTGTGTGTTTCTATAATGGTGTTCGTCTTATATACAGTCGCGGCAAAAGAAAACAGCGCACCCTTCACAATTCTATTCATTTGCGAATATTTCCTCGTAATCTTTTTTTTTTCTTCTGATTGTAAAGAAAAATAATAACCATATTTCGGAAAACAAGCTAGATTTGAAAGCTTCAACAATACTGAGCCAGAACTAGTCGCGTAAGCATCATAATAAAACGAGGTGAAAAAGTAAAAATTTTCCTGTCAAGTTTTCCACGACTCATATTTCTAAAAAATGTTGTACTTTGTTTCGTCAGGTCAAAATTTTTGACCATTAATGTGCCAACAAAATATTGTAACGATTGAATATGATAAGATATATTTGTGCAAAATGTTTTGTTTCATATTTGGTTCCATAACATTATATCCGGCAACCGGGTCGATTGACATTTTTTTCTTTTAAACCTTCTTCATTCACGTACATTTAGAATACGATCTTGGAAAAATAAAAACTAGCAATTTCAGCCACTATTAAACCCATATAGCGTACAGTGGTTGTACAAATGGCTAAGATGGAGTCATGCACAGTAATTATTCACCACAGTTTGAGGCCACAACAATTTACATACAAATGTGAATATTATAAAACGGCGGACAGAAATAAACGACGCTCCCTTATAATGGTCTACTTACAGGCAATGAGTGATCATGGTTTTGATTTTATTTCACAAAGAACCAGTTGCATACTAAGTATTAATAAAATCTGGAAACAAGTATTATTCTAAGAGACGGAAAACAATGGATTGTGTTTTATAAAAAACTTTTCATTGTACAGAAATCGGTGCCAAATATTTTAAGTTTTATAAAAAAAAAAAACAATCTCATGACTTCCTAAGATACGACTGGCCTTCCAGCCTGATGATGGACAATCTTTTCAACGTCTAAAGTCTATGGTTAAGAATGCCACCCTATCGAGTGTATCGGACTTGAATCTAGTAGAAGTCAGAATTAATTGGTTTTTAATTTTAAGCTGGGGTACACAAGTCATTTTAGAGTGACTTAAAAAGATAAGTTGATGAAGTCATCCACCAGAAATCATCAGCTGTATACTGGAAATGTTGAACTATCAAAATTTATTTATCAATTCCCGATATAATTATGTCAATAATTAATTACCAGCCGACGAGTTTAGTATGCTAACTTTGGTATACAATATAATAATATCGATCGTTTAGTTAAATTATTTTCATACTTGAAAATGTATACTAGTATATAATATTCATAATCAATATTGAATTAATATTATTTTATGAAAAATGGGAATAAAGACATTTATAACACTGGTATTATCAACCTTGGAAGCAGCTTCATTTCTGAAGAAATATTAAATTTGACGTTAATATGAAGAAAAAGGTTTGAAATAGTGACAGCGCATGAAACCTTTACCTGTTTTCTTGAGAAAAGCTTAACGTTATATGAAGTTATTTTTGTCACGCCAGTCACTCACTTCCGACTATTATGCAAGAGAATAAAATTTGCCGTGACAAGTTATATTTTATACTCTTCACTCAAATGTGTCAATGTAAAGTAATATACAGTAAAGCACTAATGAGTGATATTAATTTTTAATTTAAATTGTTATATTGTTTTACACTACACATTGCAGAATTATTCTAAACAGGAACAGATATTCAACACTAGACAAAGCAAATTTTATAGCAAATATTTGGTGTTTGGAGCTAATTGACCCACAGTTTTTGATAAAAATGCTGATAAAAGAGGATTTTTAAGAAAAGTCAGTCAAGAGTTCAGTCCATTACCCAACATTAGTTTTATGTAATAATATTGTAATGTGCTGTCTTAAAATTCTTTCTCACCCACCCGATTCAATATGCGTAGAATGAGAACTTCTAGCTAACCACTAGTCCTGTCCTAGATTCATTCTTTCTACCCCTACTATCATCAAACTAAAGAGAGGTTGAGCGACAGAGTAACAAGCAGTTCTCGTAGAAAATGTTGAGATACCTCCATTAGGCACATGCTCCACATTGGGAACAAACATTGTGTAATAAAATTTAATGATGGAACTATTATAATCGCTGTCAAATATAACCAAATCAAATAAAACTGCCAGTCAAAATAATTACTAATAAAATTATCATAAATTTTAGGGGAGAATTTTAATTGAAAATGAAAGAGGCACATTTCTTTCAAAACAGTATTTCTGTCCATTTATACCGCCAACATCTGAATTATTGAAGGAATACGTTTTTGACAAATTTATCGGTTTTAATTGATTGCTTACTTTGAGTGGTACTTTTGTTTCAAATGATTGTTTTTCGAAATGAGTTTCAAAAACTCTTGGCGATTTCTAAATTCTTTTCAGCGGTAAATAAATATTTCCTTTAATCAAAGAATGAACATTATGTTTTGAAACAGTTTCATATAAAAATGGTTATATTGGATTGGAACTATTTTTTAGTGACGATTTTTATTTTAAATATAAATTTTATATATAGGTAAGTTTCATTCGATATTTGTAACATGATTTTTTTAACGAATATACTGCCGACCTCTTCATACAGTTCAAAGTAAACTCAATAATAAAAATAAACTCGGTAAAAAAATATTCTTACTAAAATCGAAAAAAAAACTTGAAGTGACTTAACTCATTTTCAGCATTTCACTCATTTTCATTTTCAAGTGAAACAAAAATATATTTCTTAATGCAGAACAGATAAATTTTAGCACATTTCAAAAATGTTATCCCACTGTAATTCCTGATAGTTAAAGATATAATAAAAAAACGTTTACATAATATATTTATGCCAGCCGAAAAAAAAATTCAAGTAAAATTATATCATCGTCTTTAATGTAGTTTTTTTGCATCCAAATAAGGTTCAATAAGATAAATTATGTTTAATTTTTTTGTGCAGTATTAAGGGGTTTGTTTTTGCCAAGCACCATAATGGAAACAAGTCTCATTGAAAAACTTTGCAAGCCTTTAAAATGTTCGCTGTCACCACACAATATTAATAACGCCCAATTTTTGCCAACTCATTTGATTCAGTCACCACTTTCCACCCCAGCTCTTAATACTTCACCTCGCATTTTATGAAGAGATGGTTTTTTTCTTTTACTGCCCTGCGAGAAAGATACACGGATATTAAAAGACAGGCGGGTTAGCACTACCTTTATCAGTTTTTTGACAACCTTTCTCATTTTATTCACTGACATATCTTTAAAACTTTATATCTTGCTTCAATTTGTCGTCGGAAAATGAAAATTACCTCATAGCATTTTACCCAATAAACTAATGACAGTGAAATTGAAACTCAGTTTTATCTTCAAATTTGAAAGATACAATATCAGATGCAAATAGATAACCGGTTCCGTTAAAAATAGGTGTGACACGCTCTCATACATCTTGAGAAACTGTATTAGTGTGTTCATATTATTTCTATAAAAAATGCTCCGGTTAATGAATAGTCCCTATTTAGCCCTGATAATTCGTTCGAAATTTGAAATGCGTTTTTCTATTTTTTTTCTGTGGTCAATGACAAAACTCACGGAGTACAACATTTCAAACGATTCAATTTTTTTATTCATATTTTATTAAGCACCTTAAGTCTAAGTTCTTGATGAAGTATTATTACTGTACATATGCATATGTGTTATATTATACATACAAATAAATGTACAAAATATCACTCTAGTCTCATATAAAATAAATAAAGAATGACTACCGTCAAACTCGGTCTACCTCGTCGTCGCTCAAACAAGGAAAAAAAGCGTCCCAAAGGACGTCCTCGTTAAAAAGCAAAAAACTGCGATAAATATACAGCATAAATGAGAAGTTTTCGTTAAGCTTTATTTTCAATTATGTCTACAGTGTTGATCGCGAAATAATTTTAAATTCATGTTGAATTTAAACATTTTTTAAAAATATTATTATGTAGTGTTGAAAATATCTCATTTTGTTATTTATGTTACACACTATTTACTTTTAAATAGAATACAAAAATGAACACTAGATTACTACAGAGATTAACTAATCTATTTAATTTTAGTCATAATTAAAATGGGATGGGACTACAGTGTTAATAAATCAAAGTAATCAACTATACAAGGATGTCATCGTAAACTCACATGGGATAGATATGTAGATATAAAACCAAAAATCTAAAATAAAAAAATATTGGAACATTCAGAAAATAGAATCTTACGACCTTCCGATCGTTAATCGGTCCACTTGTCCCTTATCTACAAAGTGTAGCAAAATAGAAATGCATAACTTTTTCACCTAGTCAACGCCTTGATATCTTATAATAGTAATAAAAAAAGTTTACAAAAAAAAAACTTTTCCATTATTATTTGAATTTTGTTTTATTCTTAGTTTGGCAAATTAATTAAATGCTTAGCAAATTTTGTAGGCATTTGTAATGGAAAATATTCAAGTGTAAATCTTTTGCAACAAATATTATTTTACTACACAGTAATGTTAAATAATTTAAGTTGTACAATAAACTATTTACATTTTTGTTTATTTAAATATGATATTATTTATTTTACTTACATGAGTTGACTGAATAACGATATGGGACAAGTAGAGTTACTTTTAAAAACAGTTCACAGTTTTAGACATTCGTGTCACCCTCCGATGTCACATTACATCAAAAAATCGTTTAACCTGCTGTCTAAGTACGTCACATTTCTTAAAACTCGCTCTATCCTCGTCATCACAAATCATCACATTATATAAAACCTTCTCCATATTCTAAGGCCTTGACGGTTTAATATAAATGGTCTCGGAGGAGAAATGATGGAATCATAATAATAAGTATGTACACTTATAAGGATTTCACTGTCAATACGTGGTGGAAAAGCATTATTTAAAAAAAATACTTTATAATGTGTATAAATGAACGACGAATGCCTCACAATAAATAAATCGTAAAGAATTTGATAAAGATAAATGTTTAGTTATCATAATAATTGTTATATTTATTAGAGCTTGAACGAATGAAGTAAATTAAATCCATAAGTATAAAACGTTGAATAATTTACAAACTCTTATAATTTTACGTTAAAACTTTGATCGATTTTATGATTGTAATGGAATTTACACGGAATTCTCCAATTATATTAGCTGAACAAATGTTATAAAAATAATGCCAAAATGTTATTCTATGGGCTGATAACTTTTGGACTTCACGCTATCGTAAGAGCAATACTGAAACGTTTTTTTCATACATCATATACATATAAATATATGATATACACAATGGAATCAAACAAGTAAAATGCAAATAAAACATGTTGAAATAGTGTATTCTATAAAGCTTAGTTCTGATGATAAAGTTAGTTATGCCAAAAAAGCTCAACTAAATTATATACTTATTTTCAAGCTAAAAAAATGTTATATATTCCTTAATATGAACGGTTTGTATTTGGCAATTTATAGTCTTTTCATCATATTTCAAACCGAATTTTATATAATGCAATATCTTTCATATAAAGGTTTATTTGATAAGAAAACAATATTATTAGTATTTGTTTGTTTGGAAGCGTGCAATCTTTTCATAATAAATAAATTTGAATAAGCCGTACAAAAGCCTTTCATTTTGATGCAATAACTTATTATTTAGCATACAAATCGCAATCAATCAGAATAATTCTCAATAAATATGGTAAAATATTTTTCCGAATCCCACAGAATTTTGATGGTCTTTGAAGGTTGCTTGACCATATACCCTTTTGGATCAAAGATTAATATGCGGTGCGAGTACAGTACATCTGGGTTACTTTGTCAATCAGCCCAACTTTACGACATTGCATTTTTTTTGTCTCTAAATTGAAAAAATATTCTCCAACTTTATATGTATTGTTAGGTCAATGCGTTCCGATGCCTTGTGACAGAAATAATAAACGAAATGAAGTGGAGATTGAACTGTTCTGATTATATGATATTATGATGATTAGACAAACATCACGTGAACTAATATTGTTAATACTATCGTTGAATATTTTTTCAAGCCATATCCGCTTCAAATGTGGAGCATGTGAACTTTTTATGAAGTTCATCTATATCAAAATATTCTACAAGAATTGCTTGTTACTACTGGGTTGCCCAAGCATTATTTTTCTTAGAGAGTTGGGATGGATAAAATAATACTAGTTGTTAGCTAATCAATCGCGCTCAAACAAGTATGAGGGAATTTCAGGCAACATGATATCCGTGTCTCATAACATAAATCAATATTTTAAAAGAAAAATGAAACTGGTATTCGAACTCGTGAGCTCGTGAAGTTTTCACTTGACTACGGACCCGATTTTATTTTTAGCTAGATTACATTTTTTAATGGACGTTTAACAAAGTGGTATTTTTATGTAGAAAGCTTACTTATTCATGAATACACATTGACTAGGTATTGATTATTATTAAATCATGCATTATTTTGTTTACAATAAAAAAAATATTTTATTAAATGGATAGCATATTTTTTTCCCCACTTAATAGAGGATATGAACTCATAACAGTTCTCTATATTCGGAGAAGGTAATAATATATGTTGTGAATAGGTAGTCATTTAATTCCACATACATATTCAAATACAATTATAAATTCGTCATAACCCACTTTATGGTTAACGAACGCTATTGCATAATAAGTTTGTGTTGGCTCAAGAATTCATATTAAAGTAAGGAAAGTGCAGCAAATTCAAGCGGTGTTGAAATTTTAATACACAGTCTCGGATACAATTAATCAAGAAAAGGTTTATTCAGCTAAAATTTTCTAATTAAGGTCATTAGGCACAAGCGCTACGTTAGAAAGTCCACTATCATGACATGGGTAGAGCTCTCGAGAACGATTAAGGGGGTAATGACGAGATAGGGCACGTCAAAAGACTCCGCGGATAGCTTTCCTGGAGAAAATTACTTCACTGTTGCTACTATAATAAGGATGAAACTAATCCACCTACTTGACAATGTGGGTCACTGAAAAATGTCCCCCTAACCGTGCATATATTTAATACCCCAGGGTTGAAACTACATCTTATATATAAAAATCAATTTGTGTTTATTTGTTTGCTCGTATTTTATGCGTTGCCTTACCGTTCATCCTATTGCGATAAAACTTTGTCAACTTATTGCGTGCACTTGCGCGAAGGTTAAAGGCATTGTAAAATCAGATTACTGTAGGTCTTTTATATAAAAATCTATGTTTTTTTTTCATATTTTATGCGATGCCATACCGTTCATTTTGACAACTTATTGTTGCACTTGCGTAAAGGTTATAAGCATAGTACAATTAATTTTCAGTAGGAGGCGCGTGTGTCATACCATAGACAATCGGCAAAAGACACACAGCTAACGTCAAAAGGCAAATGTCATCGTTACCGATTAATGTTAGTGAAATTAAATTGAAATTATGTATTTAAAATATTATGCATCCAAAAGCACTTCAATAAACACTTTCTTTCTTTGAGTGGCATTGCAACGCATGCCAGGTACCGGCTAGAATAATATAAATAGAACTCTTACAATAACAACAACTTGTGTACTTACAAATACTTTTATTTAACCTTCCCTGGTGAGACAATTTACGAATACTCAAACAACTGAGATTTCAAAAAATAATTTATCAGTATTTGTGATAAATACAATTATGGAGGTTATCCGACCAATTAATGGGCACCTCACTTATAACGTGTTCACTGTCAACACTTACAAAAGCTAATATCTATTTGAATGAAAACATCTTGACCACAATAGTTAAACACCGTTAACTCAATTTATTTTTTAATATCGACAACATTTGCAACACACCGCAATCAGGCGTCTCAAAATAGGAGCAGTCAAAGGGATAAGGAACTATAAAAATTAAAATCTTTATAAAATTTCAAATTTTGATTTGTAAACCTACTGGTGAATTTTAAACTAAATTTTAAGCTCGATTACTTTTTTCTGGATCATATTGTAATAAAATATATTCCAATGTACATATAAGTGAGTCACTGTGTTTGTTTACTAATTGACTTGAAAAACGAATTGAAATATAAAAATAGTTCATTGAAATGTATACACAGATGATTTTTATTGTATCTTGTTTGTCGAACGGTATATCATTAATAAAAAAATGTACCATCCGATATATCATTGAATTAGTTTTTATATTTTTATTCTTAGATACATTTCATAATATTATTGGTGTATCTTTATTTTTTCTAGAGTAACGTATTTGTGCTACAATCGTTAATAATTCTACACACTTAACTTACATAAACGTTTTTATGTTACAAGTCCATAGTGTCATAATCTCATTAATGTTAAAATATACATTATCTTTTAAAGTTGAGCGTGATTTTCGTCGACCCTGATTTTGGTTATTTTATAGAAGAAGACGAAGGAAACAAGGAGGGTAGGATAGTTTAGTCCGCAGCGGTTAATAGATGATTGGATGAGAAAAGTACACAGCGACTTCAACAAGTAGGCTTAGTGAATGTTTTGGGATACCGTGTAACCTGAAATTGCCTTTTGAGGCTGCGGCTTTATCCAATGGCTGTTTTTATAGCTTGTTAAGCCTACATTATGGAAGTTATAATGAAAAACTAGTAATCTAAGATGTCGGCGGTATCCTTGAGGAATTAAGAGATTGCTGTTCTACGCCTAACTGTTTTCTTACACAGGATTCTTAATTGATTTAAGATTTTTAAACGGATGATTCTAATTAATGAATTTTTCATTTTGCACAAATAGATTCAAATTTAGAAAAAAACATGGTTTTGAGATAAATTATGATTTAAAGAGTTTGTGGTCGATTACTGGCTTCGGTTGCTGTGATCACGGGTTATAGTCTCACTACAGACGGTTTAAAAATAGTTTTTCCAATCGTTTTATAGATTCTGCTCGAAGGCGTAGCTCTCCCAACTTTGAGCATATGGACTCCTGACGGTGTTTATCTCAAAATATTTTTTTCTATGAGAACTGCTTGTCAATTGCTCAACCTCTCTTTTTTTCCGAAGAGAGTAGGGATGGAAAGGATACCAGTACTAAGACAGAACAAGTGATAAACTAATCGCTGTCACTAGGCGTCGCGATTTGGGATAGGAAAGGTGGGAAGGGATTTTCAACAACACAAGCACCCATGCCTTTGAACAGATTTATCGACTGAACAAAATCCGCTCGTACCGGGAATCGAACTCGGGCGATCCGGCACGCAAGCCAACACAGTTGACACTGCGCCACGGGCCGGACAGTTGGCTAACTACTATTCCTGTTCTAGTCCCATGTTTTCATCCCCACTCTCTTCAACAACACGACTGGTGACGTGTTATTCTTGCAGCAAAAAGTCTCCAGACACGAACTCCATTATGAATCTATTTGCTCAAGGCAGAGGTGACTACTATTTACATTTTACATTACATATATATAAACAATCAAAAAAACTCAATTTTTTACGAAATATCTGCGTGTAGTATTAATATACTATAGAAAATATTGTAAAAATTATAATACTTTATAAGAAATCCATAAACGCTGTAGTGGGTTTCATTTGAACATTTACAACTACAAATACTGTCCAAGGAATTTAATTAACTTATTGTACAATTGGACAAAAACCTTATATTATCAATTACAATTGTTTCGTAAATTTTAAGTTTTTTTATGTTTGATATTAGACTATCAGCAAAAAGTTTGCGTGTTAAAAAATCTCGTCGTGTACAATCAATATAAAATTCTGTATTACACTGATCTTCTGGAGCAATTTTATCACACATTTTTGTTTCTTATTGAGCCTAAATAACATCATAGTTACGCTTGTGTTGCTCCAAGTTTCCCGTAAATCTGAAGTTTAGAATCATAAATAACTTAACTAAGAACCCGATAATTTAAAACATTTTGTCTTTGAAACTAACTAACTTGAAAATAGAGTCTTAACTGTGTCGTTAACTTAAAAGTTTAACATTCAAACTAATCAGAGAGTAGAGCGAAGGAGACCGTTTTTTTTTTAAATTAGAAAGTTAAATTCAATAATTGATTCATTCTACAGTGATTCAGTCCCAAATTTCTTCATTTGAAAGTATTTGAGATTGGAGCATTGATTAATTGAAACTTTTAGATTAGTGTTTTATATAGAAAAAAAAGCTCTAGAACTTTTTGTCAGACTACGATAAAATCTAGGTAATCTTGTAAAGCAAAAAAGGAAAGAAACTGAATAGCCATACAGCCTTTTAAGGCTCTGATATATTGTTAACAGTGAGATAACAATTGAAAAAGGTTTCTTGACGCTTTATAAAAAATATTATATCATAATTGAATAAGTTTTAAATTGATGTCTTAAAAACCTGTGTGTGGAAAAACTTGTTGAAAAATAATAAAAAAAAAAATTTAATCCTGCTTTTTGTAGCGTAAGATATATTCCGTTTATTCTATTCTGGCAAATTGGTTGTTAATATTTCAAATCTATTCAATCTTGAAAACGAGATGAAGCGAGAGCAATTAGGTAACTAAAATTACTTTATCCGTAGGTACCATCTTTCTGTGTGAATAATAACCAGTAATTTGTTTTAAATTGTGCCAGAAGAATAACATATTATACTCTTCATTGACTAACCATATATTTTTGTCCAGGACGCGTCAACTTTAGAGTTTATATAATGAATATATTGTGCAAAAATGAATGTATCTATTAATGAAATATTTTAAAATAGTGTGAAATATTTAAACGGGTAGCTCGCCATATTTTAAAATGAACCGGAAATAGCCACACCGTATATCAGGAGGTAGTTTTCAAAAGTTGTCAAATCCACTTATTGAAAAACTGAGAATGTGAGATATTTCCATTACTTTTTCTTCATAAATTTGTACTTACTATCAATATTTTTAAAATAGGATTTAAATTAAAGAATTACGAATGATGTGTAGTAATTCAAACTTTTCCATGTGGATAAAAAAGGTCTCAAAAGTTTAATCTAAAACTGGCAGTTGAAATAAAAATTTTTTGATTGACCACTTTTGAAAATTTTCTCTTGAAGCCACTTCTCGTGTAAATTTAATATAGTATTCCAATAATGGTGCAAGAAGTCGAGTCATCATCTCCAATCTGTTTAATTGAGCCATCAACTTGTCATGCTCGCGTTTGTATTTGAGACCGTTCCACGGGCAGGTACGAGATATCTACGACATATTTTAATTAAACGTCTGCATGGAATATGCAATTTGGCTGACATTTCATTTTGAAGCTAAGAGATGTTGAAATGACCTCACAGCATTTTATGATCAACGCTGAACTAGTAACTGAATTTTAATCAGACCTTTGAGCACGTAATATTTAATCACTTTAGTTACTGTTGTAAAGTTTGTGGTAAAGTATGGGTGAAAAAATCTGTATTTAATATCGAAAAAGGAATAACTACAAAATAAACGTTCAATGCATCTATGAAATACTAGTATTGCTTCCCGGCGTCGCTCGGACTAAGCTACCAATAATTATGTAATGTTATATCATTCGACATAATTATATCACAAAATCTAACATCCAAAATAGAGTTAAAATAAAATCACAAACGTTATTTAATTTGATGACAGCTCCATTCTCGCCCAATAAAATGTCCAAATTCAAGGAAAAAATCTAATTTGCTGTCAAAGAAATGTCAAATAATACCTTAACGTAAATAATAAACATTATTATATTAATAAAAGCCGGGAAAAAGTTGGTAGAAGACTAATTTATTACATTTTGACTAAATGTCTTCGCCGATAAAAATTCAAACATATTTTCTTTCATATTCGTTTTTATGGCAACTTGCAACAACAATGCAAAAGGGAATTACAGACCCACATACATACATACGCCGTTTCGGTTTTATATATAAGATTTGAAATGCTTCTTTTTCCGCAGCAGTGGTCAAACAAAGAAACATATTTTATAGTAAATTTAAGTATGGCTGGGTAGAAAGCTTGCTATAGAATCATTTGTATTGTCAAAAGATGTGTAGAAAGCTGACTATTGCATTATTGAGAGGTATTGTCAATAGAGCTTGAAAGAAAAAGCCACAAGATAAAAAGTTTTGTTCGCTTTCCTAGTACCTATAACCGTGCCATCTAATTCAGTTACATATTAATAAAAAATGTGTACGTTTGTTTTTGTTTCTTTGAATTGTATATATTTTTTGCCGTCAGGACATTTTGCGCACCTAACCTTTGTTTATGTTTGGTTGACGGAACGTAACCCTATCGGATGACGAGGGATTTTTTCAATAAAATATATATTTTTAAATCAAATAGCAGGCAAAGTGGTAAAAGAACCTACGTTTGTTTTTGTTTTGTAACATTATTCATATGTAATTATTCGTAATAAACGGGTACACATGAATAATTTCTGCACCGCAAAGCCTCGGAGCGAAATATTTTATCCCTTACAGGCAATAAAAACAAATAATAATCCATAAACAATACTTGGTTTCCTTTTTAGAGCCGTAAATGGTGAATTATTTATTGAAATCGATGTTTGATCCTTTGTTTATATGTACACAACCACTTTCACTGTATCAAAATTTTACGCTCGAAAACGTAAATATTCCCTCGCCGTACTTAATTCTCATAAAATTCGCATGCATAGGAGAACTCATAGAGTGGAATTATAAAGGGAAGCAATGGTGGCTCCATCCGGAGGATAAAATAACCCAGATTTGATTTCATTTCAAAATCAAATTAATGTTGGGTTAATCACCATGTAAAGTTTTTGCTCGCTAATTTTAATGTTCGCATCGATTTTATCTTGAAATTATTCTATAAATTGCCGGTGTTAATTTCTCATTTTGAAAGGTAATAAAACCGTGTTTACATTGTTTTAATCAAATCTTTTATTTATGACTGTGATATACTTTAAATAAGTAAAAACACTAAAGCGCTTTCTTCTCTTAGTTAAAGGAGTTTTTGACGAAGAAAATATTTAGTAGTTTTTCATTTTAGATGCAAATGATTTTTGTCCAACCCCCGACATTTGTTGTGTTAATTGTCACTTTTATGTGAAAGTATATATTTGGGTGAACAAGTTGGTTCTCCCACCACCCTTCCGTTATGTGTGTGCAGCCGTTTTTCACAGCCGCCTTCCATAACGCTATACGATCAAGAAAAGACACGAATTTTCTCTTCACTTACATGTCCCGAGACAGAGCTCCACGGGACTGATCTTTTAACCATGCACTAAGGTGCTTATGTGAAAGTTATGTGAAAGTAGTATTATATAATGTGTTCGGCATAGAAGACAGAATATTTTCATTTTAAAGTTACTCAAAATTATATAGAAAACAAACTTTTATAGGCCAGATATGGGAGAGTCTATTTGTCCACATATTCATGTAACGTTGCTTAGATCTTTATGAAATATATTTTTTTCGATTTTATTATTTCTATAGAAGGAGATGTGTATGATGCTTTTATTTCTTCCGAAGTAATCGTCAAAATGCTTAAAATAGACTTACAGCAACATTAAAAACCATTTATAAAAAGTTGATAAAAATACACCGATTTTTTAATTAGATATATCTTAATTTGGAAAATATTTTGGCGTAGCACATAAACTAGCTTTTTATGTTGATCATTTCAAAAGATTTTAACGTAATTATATAAATAATTCAAAATGAATTTGTATGGGAGATTTTAAAATTTATAAGACCGTATACGGGGAGACGTTTTCTATAGGATTTATGGTAGTATTGAGAGTATCAAATCTTGGGCACGCAACTGATAAAGAAAAACGGTGAGCGTTGAAAAACGAGAACATGAAGAAAAAAACGCAAAACGTTAGTCGTAATTGAATTTAGTTACAACCAAAAAGGCGAGCGGATTCGCCTACTCGTGGTTATTGGATTATTCGTTTCCAGTGGGTTAACTAAAGTGATTTTCGGAGCGTGCATGGCCTCCGCCCCGAGCAGCGTCACTCTTTTATACATTATTTCTTCCCCGGAGTGATCAAATAATAATGTGTACTCTAATGTTCTCTGGTTAGCCGCAAATTCCAATTTTCTCCACTCAAATATGCTCTCGGGTAAGTAGTACTAGTACGCTTTGCTTTCAAATATCTTCGTCTGTGAATAGATCGATTGTATGTATTATTAAATGATAAACCAAAATATTTCACTAAAACTTCTTCTTCTTTTATGCAGATCATATATTTGTATTTTCCTTCTCATTGAAACTTTGTGGAAGCATTAAAATGAAGTTTTAGTTTTCTGGCTAATTTATTGTTCTTTTAGATTTGTTATTTCTCTTTATCATACATAAGTATTTTACATACATAATCATTCCCTAATGTATGCTTTTTGTTGTGAGAGCAATCTTAAGAATCCTTACGCATACTGACTGTAAACATTCGACAAATTGGTCAAATTATTTTTACAAAATATTCATTGCATTGTGCTTATCGTAAAGAATTTCTTTTGACGAACTGGTTTTCGAGACATTCTTTCAATGGACATTTTATACGAAAAATAATACATAATCTAAAATAACCCTTTAAAAATGTTCATAACTATGAAAATATAAATTTTCACAAAAAAATAATACTGAAATATACGTATCTATATCTGTCGGTACACAAGGTATGTGTTGACACTGGCAGAAAATGAAAAAAATATGAAAAATTCGAAAAACGTTTAAGCTTTATAAGGATCAGAAATCTTCTACAGCGCAGAGATATTTTTATGATTCAAAATTATTTGAATGAAAAAAAGAAAATATTTTGATATCCAATTAGTATAAATAAACACATTTTTGTCTCAATTTCACGTAAATTATAAACATTGGGGCTCGTTTCATTAATCGTACGCATTATCAACTGATCATCACAATGGGTTGATGAACTGTGCAAACAAATATATATGTCCTTCATGCCCGTTGTCAGATGCCTGAAATTTCGATAACTTTTTTTATTCTCATAATTGTTTATTCAAATAACAAAGAATCTTTCATGTAAATGAAGTCTCGCTCTCTTAAGGGCACCAGCGTGTAATGCATTTACAATAATGCAGCTTTATCACTGGGCAAACAAATACATTCATTAGTTATTATTTTGCAGAAACAAACTTTGTCTGTTGGCCACTAACGAGTGGTTCGTATAAATTGAATAAATTTGATTACGCAACCAACAAAACACACAGTTCATAGTTGTAGAAAATTCATTTGAACATCATCAAAGCTTCCCAGTATATCATTTTATGAAAACATTTCATTATAATAGAACAAAGAATAAAATACAAGCATCATTGGTATGAACATATTTGTTATTTTAAGATATTTGTTTATTGAATTCTTGAGTGGTTTTTTGTTGCATTGTTTATTAATTGAATTTGAATATGTGTAAAATTTTTTCTCAACCAAAATATCTATCGTTTCGTATTATTATTATAAAGTGTTCCCATTGGGACTCGAGAGAAAGGTTATTGGTACTGGATATGAAAAGTTACTTTTTACATTAAGGTGTATTATTTTCAATGTTAAATCTCAGCTATCGGTAGACTATCTTGTAAAAAGGAAATTAAATTCATAGCATTGGTAAAAGAGGGAATGCAGCAAAACGTTTGCTCTGTCAAAATACTTTTAAGTATATTCATTGAAGACTATATTGTTGAAAACGTGTGAAAATAAATAGCACTGAGCAAAGATTTTAAAAATATTTTTTAGCACTAAATGGATATTCGGAGCTAGTTTAGTGCCGAAATAGTGAAAAATGAAGTTATTGCACCATATCCATCTTGAAAATCAATAAAAACGTTTACAAACGTATAGTTTGACCTTAAATTAATTAAAAACATAAATATAAAAAGCATTTAACAATAATTGTCTGAATATATGAATCTCTTCACCAACTCAAATATCAATTTGGCAACGTTAGTGAGGATCGTAAAATCTTTTTAAATTTTTTAATCTTTTTACATAAAATAGTGAAATAATAACTACACCAAGCACATGTTTCGTTACTGGGAAAGAATTAACAACAAATACTCATTAATAACAACATATTATACTAGCTTTACAATTTGAAATTTTGTATAAAATTTACCTTACTCTGTCAGTGAATCTATCTAAAATATATAGCCACACATTCTATCAAAAATAATATGAGCGAATATGGTGTTATAATGCACAGCGGATTTAGTATTAATCATAAATGTGACGCTTGTATAATATATGATACAGAAATATATTACAAAATTATTTAATGTGCGAAATGTCAACTTAGTATTGTTTGTGGAATAATATTTTAATCTGTTGAAGTTATTACTATTTGGTTGCAGATATAATTTAAATAAAGGATAATTTATTTCTTGATAATGAATATTCGGCAATGCTTTTGAAATCTGGGGACTGCTACAATCATTACTAATCCTTGTCGTACTTTATCTTTGTACTTATAAACACAAAGCTTATTAAACAATGTCAGTACACAGGAACTCTAGTGAATAATTAAAACTCAATTAATCATGTTTGTTTGTAAATCACATTTCGAGGACGGCTCATCCTATTTCTCTCGGAAATTCGTTATGGAGCTTTTGTGGTAGAAGCTTGCTTATTAATCCTTATGCAGATGACAATGGAAAGACGAATACGCTAGTATTTTTTCGTTGACAGATACAGAATACAAAAGGTTATTCAATTGAAAATATTGTCGAAATTTTCTTATTCTCTAGATTATTTATTATTATTACTAGTTGTCTAAATCTTTACGAGATTTGACAATTGAAATCACAAACACAATTAATATTTGCTATCAATTCAGAAGCAATTTTTTAAATCAAAACTCTTGTGAATATCATCGTGATCTAAATATTTTTAATAGATGCAACGATATAAGACAAAGCTGGGAGTTATGTTTGTCATATTTGAAAACTGTATTAATTAATTGATACATCAAAAAACTTTGATATGAAGTACTTTAACTTGCATTGACACTATTTCGATACGTAATTCAGTAAGTGATCAAAAAGTCCTGAAGAGTGTAATTTCATTTTACAATAGTTATACAAAAAGAGTTAAAATATTGTGTTGGGAATTATTAACTTTCTCTTACACTATTTACTATCTCAACACATATGCTTATATTTGACCATGTCCGCTGCCGGTCTGTCTCCTTGCGGAATTAATCTAAATTTATTTTAATTATCGAGAAACTGCTTGTTGCTCAGTAGCTCAAACTTTCTTTTGCGAATGTAGTAGGGATTGAAAGGAGAAATAGGACTAGGATGTTACTAGTGGTAAGATAACCACTCTTGCTACGCCTCGTTTTTGGAATCGGATGGGTGGGAAGGAGTTTGTAAACAATACAAAAACCCATGCCTTTGAGCAGGATCGATAAATAGATTAAAAAGCTACTCGTACTGGGACTCGAGCCCGTGAGGTCCGTCATGGAAGTTATCGAAGTAGACCACTGCACCGCGGTCCCGGCATTTTTATTCTACGCTAAAAAGTGTCATGTTTTTATTTTAGCATTGTGTAACAGATTAAAAACAAACTTTTAAATACTTGTTAAATATTATGCCATATATACAACCAACAAATGAAAATACTAAATCTTTGGTGTGTTATTTCTTTCAATCTTATGTTTTTAAGAAAATTGCAAAACCTTTCTAGTAAAGTATCCCTAGATTTATATTGAGCACTTCGAACGGATTTCCTAAGAATAAAAAGATGGGACGCAAGCGATATAGGAATAAATAATCAAATTTCGCCGGTCAATTCGTCGTCCTTTCCATCAATAATAAACATCGGAACACGCACCTGGCTGTAGGATGCTTTTCGGTCAAAAGCCGAGATGACGTCACAAAACCAACATGTTGACGGATGAAAACACGGTGAACTCGATTTTTTACACAGAAGAAAAACTTTGACGACCACCAAAAATGGAGGATTTCTAGCCCACACTTATAATTTATTTAAACTGTTTATCATCAGTTTTCGAGCACATTCGCACAATATAAATATGTTGTAACTTAAATGATAAAATCCTTATGTCTGAAAAATTTACCAATAAAAGAGGTAACTGGAAATTCTTCATCACATGACACAAGCTTGCCACAACTTGGTAAAGAATTACATCCCTTACTGTATGTATCCTGCAGAGCAACAGCGTTAGTGGTATACTAATGATTGCCACATGGGTCTTTAGATAAATTACCCGTGAATGTAATTTAGGCTATGCGGTATCATTGGAAGCTTCATTTTTTTTATTTCAATCTTCAATTTACTGTAGATACTTAAACAAGATTTTACTACAGAGGTTTTTTCATGATCAATAAAATAAAATTGATAACTTTATTACTTTCGATGGTTTCGGCGGTAACTTTGTGGAAGTCCCTTTTAATATAAAATTTAAAATAACTTTGATTATTCCACACATTGACAAGTTGTCAATGCGTGGAATAATCAAAGTTATTTTAAATTTTATACGATAACTTTGTTATTCTATGTATTACGGAACAAGTAGTGACACGGGTTTTTCGTTTTTGAAATGCATATTCAGACTTGCTATCGCAAGATAACTTTATTAATGAGGTCGTATGTACTAGTTCGACTAGTTGACTACGGTGGCGTAGCTCACGGGCTCGAGTTCCAGGACAAGTAGCAGTTTTTCAGCCGATTTATCGATACTGTTCGAATGCTTGGTTGTGTCGAGTGGATGTTGTCTACAAATTCCTTTCCAACGATCTGATTTTATAACAATAAATTTTCTCCGAGCCTCATGCTTTCGATACATACTTTCATTAAACTTATAAAAGGTTGAGCGACTGAAAAACGAGCAGTTCTGATAGAAAAAAATATGTTTAGAGATAGAAAACCATATGCCCCAAATTGTTAGCAGATATGGATTTTCAAAAAAAGTCACATTACGCTAGTTCGTAAGTATGAAGAAAGTTCTCAAATAGACCAAGCATGTGTCACTACTAGGGCTATGGAGTCGGTAAAAAAAGTTCGACTCCGACTCCTACTCCAGCATTTACCAAAACCACGACTCCGGCTCGAACATTGACAAAGACACAACTCCGACTCCGACTCGAATATTGACCAAAACCACGACTCCGACTCCGACTCGAAAATTGACCAAAAACACGACTTCGACTCCGACTAAAAATGTTTGATATCGTAACTTTTTTTTGCCTAATTTTCCTATTTGTGTATATTCAATTAAATATCAACCCTACCAATCAAGCCAATGGCCAAATTTGAGATATTGTATGCAAAAATAAAAAGTTCAAACTTTTAAAAATTTCCGACTTCAAGTATGAATCCGGCCAAATCGCCGCGACGACTCCGACTCCGACTCCGGCCAAAAAGCCCCAACTCTACGACTCCGACTCCAACTCCACAACCCTGGTCACTACTCACTACTTCTTACACAATACGTGGTATAATAAAATTGTCAATATGATTTTTAGTAAAATAATTTTTTTAAAAGTTACCGCTGAAGCTATCGTAAGTTTGTTCATGATTATCTGTGTATGTATAACATTTTGGTTGAAAGCTTGATGGCAAAATAGATTTTATCCGAGAAATTACGTTGCGTACCCGCACTCAATCATTATGGCATGGAGAGATAAGCAATCCAGTTGTTGCTTTAGGGCAGCATTTATCCTAGGCACGGCTCTGCAAATAAGTGGAAGAAAAACAAAAGCATTATTTATTCTTTATCAACTGCCTCCGCAGACATATATTATGAAACACATGGTACCTGCGTATTTTATGGGGAAGGTTGGAATGAAAACATTCGTAAATTGGACCGAAAAACTCCCACGAAAACTAAAAATAAACCAACATTAGGGACAAACCATTCGCTTGGCATTGCACAACTTTTGGAAAACTGGAATAAATTCGTAAGTGGATGAAAAAGCAGGTAGAATTTGCTATTTTTCTCACGCATAAACATTCCATTAGCAGTATAATGATCATTGTTAATTAACAACGACGCGAATAAGTCGTCCTAACTTATATTTAATTTGTATCTTTTAAAAATTAACATTTAAATTTACTTCGAAAATTATCCGACAAATTTTAAGCCTGAATTTTCAGATATACATATATATATGTATATAAAAATTGAATTACTTTTAAGTCTGATATTTAAAAATTGTAATAGCCGATACCCGACAAGCCTTGAAATGCCACTGAAAGAATGAAAGTGTTTGTGTTTATTGAAGTGCTTTCGGATGCGCAATATTATAGACAAGTAATTTCGATTTAATCATTGATCGGTATCGATCACATTTTCCGTTTGACGTTTAGTGTTTGTCTTTTGTTGATTGTCTATGGGTTGAAACACGCGCCACCATCTAAAAGTTAATTTTACTATGCCTAAAACCTTTGCGTAAGTGCATCAATAAGTTGTCAAGATGAACGGTATGGTAGCGCATAAAATATGAAAAAACATTGATGTTTATATAAACGACCTACCATAAGTTGATTTCGCTATGTTTATAACCTTTGTGCAAGTGTAAGCAATAAGTTGACAAAGTTTTATCGTAATCGGATGAACGGTATGGTAACACATGAAATACGAAGAAACAAACAAACATTGATTTTTAAATATTAAATAAATCCCATCTTACTTTTTTTCCCATAGATATTTCAAAAATCGTTGTTAACTTGAACGCTCATCCTCTGATTTTCGCATAACAAATAATTATATATTCCGCAGTTTTGCATACCAATATACCAGTATAACAATATAAGTAAATTCTATCGTTTCATTTTTCTAAATAGAAAACACCTTAATACATTGTTCACCGCTATACGCGGTGCTACTTAAAGAATAATATATTGCATTATATCTCGTATGTTGGTTTCTTCCAAAGGAGCTGCCACTTAACATTGAACGTTGAGTTCAAAGAAATGGTATAAAACTTAAAACAATGTGAAGAGATAAAATGATTTATATGTCAAAAATAAAATTTTTTAATTTCTGAAGAATGCAGACGAATCAATTAAATATAAACAGAGTATAAAGTCTAAAACCTCGCCATTGTTGCAAGAATAAATGAAAAAAAACAGATTTACAAATTGCCATATTTTTTCATGAAAAGACTTTATGTCATAAAACTTGAATGGCGTTGAAGAGAAAATAAAAACGAACGACTATTCACGCAGCAATTTTAATGACTTATCGATAGATGCCATAGATACGGATGGATGGATATGTACATATTTTAAATTCCACACATGTCCCACGAGTGTCTGATAGTATGCAATTGTGTATCCCCCGGGGCAAGTAATATTGTTGATATGTAGACATGTCACGCCAATTTGTGCACACATTACTTAAAGAAATCGCATCATATTATCCTCCGTGTAGCGTAGCGTTCGCTCTTCTAGAATGGTGGTTTTAAAAACAATATTTTCATGTAACAGTCGGCGTAAATGACGCTTTGACAACTGAGTTTTGCCAACAGCTGATGCCAGTGTGAACAAATAATAACAGAGATAATCAGCACGAATAATATATTTGTTTGGTAAAATCCTCAAAATGGCAAAACCACCGCTGAGTAAATGGTACAATATTGATCAAAGTTTTCAGAGGAAGCCGTTTTAATCTTTTTGCAAAGCGAATATTCTATGTAATAAATATCGCACCGTCAGTAATAAAATATTCTTTTGAGAGAAATGATATTTTTTATATCTTCAATTCAAGCATAAAGTGTCATAGAAAAATCTCTTTCAGTCAATTTGACTTCGTTTCAAACACCATTAAAACCTAAGATATATCTATTGTAAAGTAAAAAAGCAACCTCGTTATTTAACAAAACAAAACTATGACACATTCAGATCTCTTTTGTATCAATATATATATTTTTTGCAAACTTGCAACGAATAACAATTACATATAATAATTTCATGACGAAAGATAATATTCGTTACATTAATTTGTTTGAAGAAGTTCAAAAAGATTATTTTTTTATATTCCCAGATACTAATTTGTTCAATATATCGTTTTTTTGCTAGTAAGTTTCCTTTATCTTATTATAGTTATGTCATTTTTGAAAAACGATAGCATTATTTGTATTATCAATAAATTAGCAACGATGTTTTTATTTCGTCTCTACGGTCCTAAGCACTCAAGCAATTTGCTTGGCTTTAATCATTTCTGTCTTCTGATTGGTTTCACTTAATTATTATTCCTAGCAACACATTTTTTAAGGAGTTCCAAATGTTAAAAAGTATTTCTGAAATATCACTAATATCATATATTGAAAAGACAAAGGTTTCTTATATAAGTGTGACTTGCCGTTAGTTAATATTTTTTTATCGTAATTTATGAACATTTTTTATATGAAAAATAAAAAGAATAATTTTTATTTCTAATAAATATGTTGACAATGTTTAATGTATCACAAGGGTAAATTATTCCGTTAAAAGTGGAAAACTGTCACTATTCAACGTATATATAAATTTTTGATAGTGGCTACTTGTTAGAGGGCATTATTCATCATTCTTATGCTTTTGAGAAGGCACCCGAGAATTGTAATAGACCGAGAGCCATTTTTCTCGACGAACCCCATAGGTAGAAGGAAACAGTGAGCTGACCTCTTGAATTGGCTTCACTGGGGATTGGTTACCACTGCAGAAATCGCGCCTTCCTGTCAGCAGCGTTGGGAAGGGAATGCAACTTGAATATAAAAACTAGCATTGGAGACGAAAGAGACGGAAAGAGCTTTGACATTAACGCGCACAAGAACTTGAAGCTCCATCAAATAGATAAACAAAAAAACATAGCAATCGGACAGCTTAAGTTGATGGCGAAAAATCTTTTTTGTATGCATTACATTTTTATCAGAGATCTTCGGCATAGGATTTGTCATATTTTATCTTCATCCCTTAGTAGCTTTCGATTTAAAAAAATATTATTCATGAGATTTTAAAGGCTAAAAATAACTGATGCTTTTTCTATTGTTTGCTGTGATAAAAAAAATATTGAAATAAAAAACTGTAACGGGACGCGGAGATATGTTTGTATATGTATTATATAAATGTGCGGTCACCGACACGTATTGCGTGATGTTGGATTAATTCGGTGATTTAGTAGTAGCCCAGTAAAATTTTAATGCCACATAGGCTGGTACGTAATAAAATACAGAACTGGAAAATTCAAGGAAAGTGCTTCATATTAGTAGATTAACTTAGCATAAAGATTTCTTCATTTTATAGTAAAGAAATGAACGAGAGTAAAAGAATATTCAGTGAGAGTTTATAGACAAGATTATATTCGTAGTAAAAATATATTTTCTTCCATACAGTATTATTTGAAGGGTATAAATGGAGCGGATTTAAAATTTATGGACGTCAAAACGAGTACTTATTTAGGAACTTTTCCAAAAAAATAATACGGGTGTTTGTTTATTCTGTGAACACAAAATAATAACGGTTTCTGGCATATATTCAGGGTTCTCTTTCGCATTTTTGTTTATTATAGCATTTTCTCGCTTCGCTAACCACCATTAAAATTGCTATGTGACTTATCGTCTTACTTTATTCGGGGTGTTGTTATTATTTTTACTCACTTGATACATACATTTTTTATTCCCATTGCTTCATGCGTGTAATGCCAAATAATAAAATGGCCCTAATTATGAAAACGATAAATACTTGCGGCTTACGCACTAAAAATAAAATAAAAAAAACCGAAATAATTGAAATATGAACATAGACAGAACCTAATACTTACTTATTTTTAGTACCATATAACTGAAGGTAAAAGTGTGTAACTATTGAAGGTGTTTTATTCATCATTTGAATTAAACTTCAGCCAGCGAATTAAAAAAACCTTCCTTTT
Organism: Himalopsyche kuldschensis; assembly: GCA_028554975.1. NCBI lineage: Eukaryota > Metazoa > Arthropoda > Insecta > Trichoptera > Rhyacophilidae > Himalopsyche > Himalopsyche kuldschensis. The sequence goes on from JAHFWI010000003.1 coordinate 23,000,857, forward strand.
ATATTATATTTAATTAAAGAGTAGGATTTGCATTGAGTCATACTTTGAACCAAATAGTCGGCAATATGTTATTTTACAAACAAAAAAATACATATAAAGCGGTAATGAAATCATCAGATTTGCCGGAGTAGTTGTTGCTAATGGGTTTTGTCCATTTGGTTACGGCTCTACATGTGCTAAGCCCAAAATGAAATCATTAATACATTGATTTAAGAATTTTTATCTAAATGTATACATGGAGATATCTTGGTAACAAAGTCTAAAAAACAACTTAATTCCTACTTATTATTTAGTAATAAAACCCTATATTCTTTACCTACTCTAGAGAAAGAATTTGATGGCTGATCTATAACCATTTTTTGTAGAAAAAACTGAGAAAATGTTTCAATAAAAATTATCAATTTTATAAAGTAAAAAAAAACAACCTCTAATCATTAAAAAAAAAATGTGAAAAGAAGAAATTTACAGCCATCCAATCAATTGGGGTTTTTTCCATTAAGTGATTTAACGGTTGGTAACTTTCTCCATAAAACCAACGATAATACTCTAGGGTTATACGACAGCCTTTTAGAGTTTTCAATAAGATTTAAATTTAATCATAACTACCGAATATTATTCAAGTTAATGACGTAAATTATTCGTCAGAAACTTGTAATGTGTATCAATTCTTCTTTTCCGCTTGCATGAGAAGGGGTACTTTTTTTCATGTACGATCTTGACATTTCAATTTCATTCACGCGTGTTTTCCGAATGTCGTTTTTTGTCAATTTTTTTTTTTTGAAAGCGCTACAAAATTTTAATCAAATGCAAATTACGAGAGAAAAAGCTTACATTCTCGACTTATAATTTAAACGAGCAGGTGGCGCTGGCACGTTACGGAATATTGTCGTAAACAAATTCCTATGTATGGCGAAAATTTCGACATTCTTTTTTCAAATAAATTATTAACGATTCGACGCTTTTTCTTGACAGAATCAAAAAAAAGAGAAATGATGCTTTCAGTTTGGTTTTGAATAGAAAAATCTGAAGCTTTATTTTCACATATTGGAGACAGATAAAAGTCTATTTCTTTCATTTTTATCGTTAATAACAACTTGGATCACATATTTTAAGTGGGAGGCTTCCAATATACTCAAACCTTTGAAAAAATGTTTGTTGTCCTTAATCGATTTATTTATAAACTAAATATACATTAAACACTGTTGATTTTTGCAACTTATCTCACCTTACAATTTTGAAATTTTTCTCAATAACGTTTTTATTTATATCTTCCCACTTATTCAGATCCGTTACATCGTCCATGTGTCAGTATTTAGATACTAGCCAATTCCTGAGCAGTGCTATAGATAAACAGCTGCTACGTGATCCCTACTAGATTCTCTGCTACCAGCCAATCGCTTTGACTCTGTTCGTGAAATGTCAATTACCTTTGTTTTCGTTGATTACTTTCTATGGGTAGTATTTATCGGGCTTTTATAATCACGGAATGTTAGCGCTTAGATGAAGAATGATGCAAGTTTTACGGTAGCTTCCTACATACTCTAGTCAGTTTCAATGTTTTTCATGACCACTATCGAAACAGGAAGCTGCCATCTCATATTGTATATTAAAATCCCGCAAGAAGTCAAATCACCTCACTTTTCATATTCAAAAGAATAATCTATATTACCTAATGTCATTTTGAATAATAAAGTAGATTCGATAACAGTACAACAGACATTGATATTATAACACGTTAAGAGCGGACATAATTTAAACAAACTCTTTCGTTTACTTTAATCAACTTCTTAATCTATGGTATGGATGTTAAAATGCAATTAGTTAAATAATTTTAATAAATCAAGTGTCGCTTTATCACAGTATAATTATTATTAAATATGCCACTTGGATTGGTTTGAGAATATTCAACTTTCATATCTGACGTTCAAAATAATAAATAGTACAATCCATTGCTTGACCAAATTGACTGACGTTTCCGGTCTTTTTAAACAAATTATTATTATTTATAATAGCAATTTGATGTTAATAACACTAATAACAGTGCAGGGCAAATCCATCAAAATTAAACATGTTTTTTTCCTTATAATTGCCTTTTGCATATTAAATCTCGTCCGGTTTTTAATGTGTCTATCTCAAATTGTAGGCTCGTAAAAATTAAATCAATATTGGCGTGTTTACATCATAATATAGTTTGAATGATTCAAATTTTCAACATTTTTTTCAAATCAAATTAAATTATGAATGAGTGAATGTAATTCATTTACAAGAAGGATGTAAATCACTTTTATTTCAAAAAGAAATTTTAAGTAGATAAATAATCTGAAAATAATATTATAAAATGTAAAAATAACAATAGTCGAATAATTACGACGTTAAGGTATAGCATGTAAGCTCCATGTTCCGTGGTCTGCCATCTACAAAGATGTATCAATTCCAATGACTTATCCTTAAAACCCCAGTTACGTATCTTTTAAAAAAAACACCATATTCATTTCATCGACTACATTATAGAAAGAGATCTGAGCCGCTGCCGAATGAAGGTCGGATAAACATCCACCTGCCTGGTGGAGCAACAAAATAAAGAAAGTAGCTCTATCATTTCAGTTTGAGGTAGATCATTCATCATTTCTAATTGAATTTCATTTCAATTCTCTCTCTTTCTAATGTTTAAGAAATCTTAGAACCCAATATTCTGATAAAATTTCCTAATTTAAAGATGTTAATAACTGTAATTTGTTAGCGACAAGAAATTATGTTTTTAAAAAAACAATCACATTGTTTGTTTAACATGTATTTCTAAATATTGGTATTAGCTTTACTCATCGCGAGAATTTCCAACTGATCAAAAAATATGAATACAAACAGGGTTATTTGTGTCGAACCGACAACGACTTATTATGCTACAAGATGTAATTAACAATTAGTGTAAAAAAATGATTAATTATTCAAAAATTAAATTAAATCGTCAATAGTTAAAGTGTTTATGATTTGATACAAGTAAATGAACACTAAACAAGAATCATAAATTAGTTACGCATTGAAAACATATTATTGCTATCTCAATCATTCGTCGTTGCTTAAGAGTTTTTTTTGAAGTACGAGAACTTTACTAAAAAATGTGCCATTAAATTACTCAAAACAGTATGGATAAACCATACATTTTCATGGAAGAAAGTACCTTATCAAGAGAATGCAAAAGTTCAGCTTGACTATTTATATTCCTTTGGTATTTCAGAAAGTGATCCAAAAGTTTTTGTGTTATCGCAGCTGGGTAATGACTGGGAATCATAGACATCTACGCTAATGTTTTTGCCCACCCGCTGAAGGCAAATCAAATTTTCCAACCCTCTGTTTGGTGTGAGCTTAAATCAATTGGATCAGAACCGTAGGGGTGAATTAAGGTCGTAAGTTGTAACAAAGGGTCTCAGCGACACGCACACTACTCTAATGGCGCTTGGTCCATTTTTACTTTGAATATTCGCATTATGTGTTTCTTGTTGAAGTTGTTCTCAGTTACACTTTAGAATATATACTACATAGAAACAGTCAGAATATATATCCGATCCTAAATATGAACCTTCTAAAGACAAAGCTGTCATTTTTTCACTTCAACTTTGAACACTAAAAACGACGAGACACTTTTATCAGGAAAATCAATCAAAATGATATAAGTTAATGTGACACAAGTATTCATTATTTTTACTGTATACCATAAAAATGATTATTTAGCAAAGAAAGAATTTCAGATATTCAAATTATTTTTTTTGCTCTAAAAAAGTATGTTTGTGTCACCCATTAGTTATAACAAAGAGTTTATGACGTTTTGCTTTTCTTTTACGTTCAGCAATAAAAGTTAACTCGTTTTCAACTAACTTTCATATCGCTGGTGACAAAATGCTATCTTAGGGTGTCTTTCTGTCTTTTGATGCGGGTACAATATTTCTAAGCTGCACGGTTTCATTATTTTTTTAGTCGGTTATTAAAAATATGAAAGGAAGCTTTGAAAACTTTGAGAGAATTTAGCTAAAAACAAATACACCCATCCGTCTCTTTGAAGTCTTTATAACCTAACACCATTGCGTTTACACAAATACCCAGAAAGACAGTGTTCTTTCTATGTGTTGATAAATATGATATAAGACATGAAACTTTTAAGTCAAACATCTAGAATATAATATATTTTAATAACTAAATTGTCTCTGAATCCAGACAGCAAAACGTTATATATTATCTGCTTAGATTGTGTTTTATGTTACAAATCATAAATATATTGCTAAAACAACTTCTTCTTTTCTTGGGATATACCAGTATAATAAAACTAAAAAAAAATAACAGGAATTATATTTATGCAAAACAGACCAAGGTGTATCTGGTTTGACAAAATGTGAAGCAAATTTCCAATGTGTAAATAAAAATAAACGCAAATTATGTAAATTATAAAAAACGTAGAAATAGATGTAGTATAAATTGATTCAATTAAAATAAAAGATCGCAAATCACTATGAAAAACAATATCCAAGAAATACTGACAGTGATACAACGTTATCATAAGTTTTATTTTATTTCTAGATTAAAATTGGTGAGTTAAATAAAAAAAAAATCGTTAACCTGTCGCACAAGGTAAAAATCGATTAAGCTCTCTATAAATAAAACAAACAACACGTCCTACAAATTTATGCATATTAAATTCAGTGAACGACTCAAAATTAAATTACTTACTAGCTCACCGAAACATATTACAGCGGCCCACTCTTTCATTCTAATTGAAATTTTCTAATCTTGTCTAACAAATTGCTTGCCTTGCATTTGGCCTTCGTATTTTGATCATATGTAATAGCTACAATTCTTCAAAATTCAATTAGCATTTAAAGTAATTATCATTGGCAAAATGAACAAATAGAATGGATTCGAAAAGACATCAATTATCTATTATATTATTTAACTGTCAATAGTAATTTCATATTAAAAGAATTTTTTCTTTATAACGACTTTGGACTATTAAAACACTCGATTTTAAATGATACACATATACTTTTTTTAAGATAAATAGTCCATCATCGGACACGAAATTTCAACGGTCTTATATTTATATGTAGATACCTATTCCAGGTTTCTATCTTCCGTCAGTCATCCTTACTTAATAAACACAGCCGTGTGGTTTGCCATTTTTATTTAAAACATAAATTTAATAACTAATTACCTAATTTCGTTTTCTATGATAATATTCACAAGTTATTAAAAATATATATATCAATTTACTTCAATATCTATTAGATTCTGTAATACTTGGAAAAGAGTATACAAATAAAAACAGTTTAAATAATTATTATTCACTAAAGCTAGTACATCCGTGCACTTGGAATGCCTGAAGATGCCGAAAGGTGAAACCCGGGTCGTTAGCGACAAAACTTATGGAAAAGTACAAAATTCAAAAAATTCAAATTTGATATTGAAATTCCATCAAGCACCCTCAGTCGAAATACTTAATTAAAGCTAGAGATATTGTTTTATATAATAACTTTGAATTCAACTTTGAATTAAATTAATTATTGAACATGTGTGTATACTTTAAATGAAATAAGACTCTTTATAACCAACCGGTTGTTTTAAATCATTTTTTTGTGATAATTTATGACATATATCACTATAGACTCTCATTTGAAACATTTTCAAGTACTTAACAAAAATTATGTCTCTATTAGCAATAAAATATATTTTTTTTATCTAGAAATACTTGTTCTAAATAATTTCAATATGAATCGATTAATGGTTTTTATTCAATAAATTGTATTATGTAAGAAAATTTCTTTGCTGTGATATAATTAAGGCGTTGCTTGTTCCGAAAAATCTACACTTTAATTATATATAGTATGGGCGGTCAATATCTTTATCAATGCCGTTGTTCCAAGATTTATAGTTTTTTTAATGAGGCTTATAATTTCAGAGCCACGGTATGCTCAGACTTTGCTTTTAATCTTTTTGATTTATTCGACATTTGGGCATATTTTTTAGTTCTGATTTACACCACCAGAAACTTCTTTGCTTATAACAACGTTTATTTAGTGCATAAAAAAAAATTTGACTATCAATCAGTATATTTCTCGTTCAGATCCTGTGATATATTATACCTACTCACTTTACTGTAGCTTCGTATCTTTTTAGCATACAACATTTTATAGCATGTTTAACGTTCAATTTCTCGCCATTTTTGCTGAGAATATTTTTTTCTCTCCCGATATTTATTCACTGGTTTAAAATCGACGCCTGGCTAAGTTAAATAAAATACTGTATATTATTTATCTGGCGTTTATTATGGCCGATTCGTGCTTTTATTTTGCGATTCAAATTCGCAGCTTATATTGTTAAATAAAATATCCATTAGGAGGATACATTTTGAGTTTCTGTATTTTTCAGCACTTCAATATTTTTACTACTATGAATAAGGTATCGACAAACTGCATATTCTGTGAAATGAGATATTCACTCGAATTTTACCCAACGTATGTTTTATTTGCTAAAATTGGTGTGGTCAATTAGTTAATCAAAATTTTAATTGGTTAGGATTAATCACTTTTCAGAATAAAGCTTATTTGAGAAATTACAATAGTATATAAGCCTTGTAATAAATAATCGAGGGTTTCGTTGACTCATTTAATCTTAAAATAAAAAAAACCGTTATTTACGAATACTTTTTGTTTATAATTGTAATGTTTTCAATTGAAAAAATCGTACATGGTAATAAAGCAGAATAAAATATATTTAAATCTATTCATTGAAAAAGGGAAGCTTAAAAAAAGCTTAGATGAATAATTTATTAATTATTCTTGAAAAGAAAAGGCTATCGCAGATTTTGTGCCTTTTCATATCTGAATGGAGTTGTCATATTTTTGAATAACGACGGCATAAATTAAGAAGCCTCAAATACACTCCAAGGAAAAAATGCTTTCCATAAAAGTCCAGCTTAATTTCCTAAATGATTTTACTGTTTACTTTACGTGAAAATTTAAATATTTTCGCCACTAGTCGAATTGATATTTTTTAGTAAGTAACGACATATAGAACATTAGTATTATTACAATAAATAAAAAACTAGTTTGTATTATCGTTAATAAAAATAAACATTGAAACAACATGTAATGTAAACAATTATATTTCGGTTTCAAATATTTTTAGTTCTTTTAATTGTGGACTTTTAATTCAATGACACATTCAAAGAAAAAAAAACAACTTTTCTACTCAATAATTAATGCTAAGATAAAAATAAATTTGAACTCTTTCCCTATTCAACAGTACAACCTTCATTTCCAATATTTACACCATCGTTATTTTTGTAATGTCATTTATTTCTACATGATTGTGTTCTGTCAAAACTAAAATATATTTTTTAAAATTCAAATATTCAATCAATCTTCAATTGTTTATTATAAAAATAGTGTTTCATAGAAAGCATAAAAAATATGATGAATTATTTTTGATATTTTGTTTCTGAAATTAATTGTATTCCAGAATTTATTGAACATTCATTTATCGCATAATAACCGAATGTTCCATAAAAGGTGATCGTTTATTGTGTGTTTGGTCATTCAGTTAAGCTTGATTATATTATGTTCTAATTTCTGATTGCTGATTGCACAGTGGTCGTTAACCAGGACTCGCAGCCTCGTGAATTTTGTATTTAATAGCCTACGATTAATATAAGCTCCATATTTAGACCAACGCCCACAAAACAGGAATTTCAAATTATGTGCTTGTGTATGACAGATTAAATGATAATTTGCACTGATAAGCGTCACATTTATATCTTTGTATGTCACACTTGAGAAGAGTTTTCAAATAGTCGTCAAAAGTGTTATAATAAATTGATTGTATTTTAATTTTAGCATTTATTCGTATTCAAAGAATTTCGATACAATGAAGTTTGTCTTAAACGAGCGTCCAGTGGCGGATTACTCTATAAGTAAAAGAAGCGCGCGCTCGGAGCCTCCAAATTTTAGCGCCTCAAAAATAGCACACGTTGATATATGTAGTTCAAATTATGTACATGTTTCGAAAAATATTTTTGACACATGTATTTAGTTTGGATTTTTATATTATGCTCTCACATCGAAAAAAGTACATCCAAAACAGTAATATTGAATGACCGATTGGTCATACGGTGCGGTGTGCAGGTATGCTAGGTACTGAATTGTTTCAAGTGAACTGCGGGGAATACAGCAAATTGTTCAAGCCATACTCAAGAAATGACGAAATCAACATTAATAGCAAAGTATTAGTGTCGAGAGTGATTTACGACGCTTTTTATCATTTGAAAAAAGGGCCTCCGAAATTATATTGCGCCTGGAGCCTTCCAATGAGATAATGCGCCACTCTGCGAGCCCATCAGGGTTATCAATTTGCTGGCAACTAAGCAATGTAGGTACTATTTTTTGACAATATATGCAATGAAATTTTGCTTCCTTTTCACAGTAATCTGAATCTTGGTAGTAATATCAATGCGAACTACTAGAGTTCATATGCGTTTTCAAATCATTACTAATTGGACATGGCTCGTGGGTAGCATCATCTCACAGTTTCCTTCCACCAATGTTGATACAATAAAGGCGTATAATACACCAAATGACAATGCTAACCAAGCACAGAGTAAACAAATGCGATCTGCGAGAGTGAGTGGAATTGTAACGGTTAATTTATGTTGATGTATCTACGTGTCAAAATATTCACGTCTCGCTTTATTTTTTGGTTAGACTTTGTTCGGATTTTCATCGATGGAATCATTGTTCCTTTAAAATAACAATACACGAGCTTGCTTACATTGTTAATACAGCGTGGTATTCATTGAATGTAAAAGCCATATTTCACTGCCATTTGTTAAATCTCGCTTTTAGCAAAGCACTCACTTCTTTGTTGTAGGCAATATTGTTTCACAAAACAAAAATTGATTTTATGTATGAAAAAACTTAACTTTGCCCCCTTTTGGAAGACTAGAGTACTAATGCTGTTTTTGACAAACTTTTTTGTTTGTAAAAATCCATTCTTTCGCAGTTAATATAATCTTTCAGTTTTAGGTATTTCATTTAATTTATTTTGTAATATCCAGAGAGTTTCAATTAAAAGAGAATATTCAATGATAAATTATTATCATATTATTTTTAGATTAAGGCTTCTAAAGCCTTTTCACGATTTATGTCTTTAAAACGGGGAGAAATGCGATTAGATTCAAAATCATTTAACCCAGTATTTTTCATCTTACTAAATACTGCTACAATAATATTTATACCAAGCTTGCCGTAAAACATTTTATGTGTAAATATCAACAAAAAACCAATATTTTTGAGTGTATTAAAAGTCAAAAAGATTTTTTTTTCAAAAACGTTTTTAATCAAAAATTGATTCAGCAAATATCGTTTGTATTGGAAAAGTAGCTAGTCAAAGATTTTGGAAAAAACGCACAATTAACTACTATCAATAATATGCTTTGTAGAAAAAAACATCTTACCTTCATATGTATGTTTCGAGTATTTTTCTTCACGTAAATTTATTTTATATTATTATATGAGTTCGTCTTGAGGGGTCATTTTAATTTGAAATACAGTCTTTTTTCTGACGGGTAGAATAAACACAAAATAAAAATCCATTAACAATCAGAACTGACTTCGATATTTAAACAGCTTCGTGTGCTGTTCAAATAGCTAACCAATAAATATACAATAAAAAATGTATTTTTTTTATTTATTGACTGATTTTGCAATGGGTAAATATTTTTTAGTCTGTTGATTTTATTTGATTAAAAATAAGCATTTTCTGTTTTCAAACCACCTCCGCACTTTTAATCTATTCCCTTTGGATTGTCGCCAATCTAGCGTTATCGAATGTCACTGAAATGCATTTGTTTTCTCTGCACGCTCTAAATTTGAAAAGTCCTTCGGTCTTTTGTTTTTATTTTCTTCACTTCTCCATTTGTGGTATTGTGTTTTCTCTGGTAGAATGAAGAATCATCTGGATGTCTGACGCCAAAGATATTCATTTAGTAAAACGGTATAGAAAAGTAATTTTATAACAAATTATTTATCCATGATCGCATTTCAGCGGGTTTCCATTTATTAAGAAGAATAATTAAAGTCACTTTATAACTTTTTCACGAAAGTTGAAGATTGAAGAATGATGCTTCGAAAAAGACGGCAAGTTAGTTTCTAGATTTTTTCACATCCACCCTGGGTATAAGTGAACGGAAACGGATGAAAAAATCATATACAGTATTTAAATAGTGCAAAGCAAATTCTAGTTACTGCTTACATTACCAATTTGTTATAATGCATCTTAATCATCACAATCATTATATCATTTTTAAATATATTCATGCCTTGAAACATCTAACTTAGTGAAACTTGCAATCTAGATTTGTGCTGGTTACTTACATGTAATGACAGAATACGATAAATTTAAACTTTTATACTATTATAAAAAAATGATCTTCGCAGTATTTATAAAAAAAAAATTATTAATTTTTTTTTTTTATAATCCACAAAGTTACCGCCGAAACGATCGAAAATATTCGCAGTATTACTTTCATTCTTCGATATTTTTTTATTTTGAATTTGAACCCATTTAATAAATTGATAATTGATAAATTAAACAATATTTAGAGTAATTATAATGTCAGAAAAAATGAAAATCTACCGTTTTCGTTGCTTATTACGACTATATTTACCGAAATAAAAATAAACACATTTCTTTTACCATGTCTGCTCCCAACTTAGAGCATATGGACTCCTCTCGGAGTTTATATCAACATATGTATTTTCTATGAGAACTGCTTGTTACTCAGTTGCTCAACCTCTCTTTTTTTTTACATTTAAAATAAGTAATTCATTATTCTGCCCTACCACTGAAGAAAGCGGTAGCTTGCAAAATTTTTGAAATTGAGCTATGAATGCCATTTTCCAAATATTTTTAAAAGCTTATAGTGCTTACTTTTATAGCAGTTTTATAACTAAAAAGATTTAAAAATCCTTCTGAAAAAATTAGCAAGTATCTAATTAACAAGTATGAACAACTTCTTTAAGCAAATTTTACTAACAAGTATTAACAAAATTAACAGTATGAAAAATTCTTCTGCTTTTTTACAATGAAATTATTTTATTTTCCCATTAACCGCTTTTTAAAAATGCTAAATAGTAAATCTTTGAAAAACACAAAATGTTATTTTCTACTAACTTATTTATTTATATTTTAGTCACTTTCTGCTTTGCTTGCAAGGGCAGTATTGTAAAAACACTTATTTATGAAAAAGTAAAGTGTACATTTTATCTACGCAGAGAGTTGCACAAGATTATAGTTTTGTGCATCGAGTTTTGACTGGATAATTAATTTTGAATATTTTATTTCCAGATGTCGGGTGTCCTAGAGGTACAGCAGAGGTTGAGGAAGAATCCGGATGGGCAGGAGCAGCTCTTTGCGAGCGAGAACTGCGAGCTCTCCACCGAAGCGTACCGGCACTGCGTAGGAGAGACCTCGACACTCTCGCCATACGACAGCATTTTTACCCCGAGGGCGGCTGGGGGTGAGAGATTCACTTTGCATTTTCGACGCTCTGAATTTTTGTTAGGTCGCAAACCTGGGATATATATACACGTTAGAGATTTTGAAACCATAAAATGTCGCATACGTGATTCAAACTACAACCATTCAGACATTTTTATGCGCACAACTTTATATGAAAAAGAATCTCACTTTATTTATAATATATTTATACGAAAATAGAGCTCGCGAGAATTTCTTTCGTTACTTCTTTTTTCGTGAAAAATATATTTGAAAATTGGATCTTAAAATCAATCATTATGATAAAAAATGAAATATTTTTTTCTAGCTTACAAAAAATATACCGAAGAGCATATGTGGCCAACATTTTCAGCAGTCGGGCCAAATTTTCGAAATGAGATTTCTTGCGGGTATACAATCTTTACAATCATTTTTTATACTTTATTATAGAAAGATACTTTGATTGGATATTTTACTGATTTGAGTGAATAATTTCAGCAGATAGGATTGATTGTTCTCTTTTGACTGGAAAAATAATTTCTTGATCGTTTCTTAACACGAATATAGAAGAAATTTTCTTTCCAAGATACTTTCACAAATACCAACTAAGCATTATGAAAATATTTTGATGTGCATAAAATATACACTAAAATTTAACGATTTTTTCTGCTCCGCGGGGCATATATAAACCCTTGGCGGGCCACACAAGGCCCGCGTGCCACGCGTTGGCCACCTTTTATGTTCCCAATGAATATATAAGTGTTGCTGATGTGAAAAGCTTTTCTTAAAGCTTGGTCTTTGGTCGATTATAAGAGAAGCCAGAAGCAAAGGCTTTCCCAATGTTCATTGAATTGCCTCTTGAGATTTGCATATTCAGCGATAAGCTATTTAAGTCTACGGTGCGCTTTCACTGTTGGTACTTAAATTTTATCTTGTCCGTTGCTTATTTGTTTAAACTCGAATATATTATATTATGATCACCCAGTCCAAATTCTCGAGATGACTACTGTTTTTTTTTTATGAATTGTCTGTTCAATAAAAAATACAGATTCTTGCTTCCGTCGCTCAACCTGTCTCAATCAAATTTAGACACTTTATAATTAAAAACTTTACGCGAACGGTAGCCGCCGACAGCTAAGATCCGTCAGTAAATTATATTATAAATGTTTTTATATAGCTGTGAAAACAACCAGTTGATAAAATTGCTTACGGTGGTGGAGCTTAAATCTTTTTTGTGGGCTTATGACAACAAGTCATGGGTTGCAAACTGTGGTTGAAGTAGTGGGTATTTACATTAAAGGTATAATCATTTCAAGCCAGCTTTAAAAACACTAAAGAAGTCAATAATATTAAACAATAACTGTTTCATAAAGCTTGAAAATGTTAAGAAGAATATTCATTACGAAATCGTCTGCGAGTTAAAAAATAACGAGTCAAAATGTATGAATTTTATTTACCCTGCGCTCGTTCATTTTTGAAACAAAAACGTTTTGTAACGCTAGTAAGTCAACATAAACAATCCTCCCGTCCTATGTTGCTTATCGTATTGTTTTTATTCGTTAAGGAAAATTTATAAGCTTTGGCTTTGAAAATATTTGAGCTTTATTCATAGGCGCACTTACAAATCGTATACATGAACAATTAAAAGAGCTGACTATTTGGATTATTTGAAATAGTGAGAATTTTTATAACGTGTATTTTGTTTACTTATATTGAATTTCAATTAAGTATTTCAAAAGCAAAAATATTGAATACAAGCAGTATCATTCAATCTGTTTTCAAGCCATAGTACCTTTAGTTGCAGATTCATATAATGTTAGTTAAAAAGGCTGTAATATAATGGATATATTCAAGGTATTTATTTCTTGTCAAACCTTGGTGGAGAGGCACTATATTTCAATTAATAAAATATATTTTTAAATACAAGACGTTCGATCTCTAATACGTATTGATTTCTGAATTAGCATCCCTCTCGATGCCATATTACAAACAGAGCTTCTTTCAAAATGGGCGATAATTGGATTTTATCACATTTTTCTTTTCTGAAAATTTTCATTGTTATACTCCACAATAGATTTATTTTTTTAATTCGAATGTTCATCCAATTTTCATGTACAAACGTTTAAAGCTTAAAATACATAAAAACGCATAATTTTCTGTACATTAAATATTATCTTTGTCAAATATTACTTTTCAAAAGCATATTTTGTTTATTATCTTACGCGTGCGGAAGCCACTGCCCGTAATGTATGCGGTACGAAGATAACGTAATACCGTAGCTAAAAAATGGAGTGATACATGGCCTCAGATTTTATGCGGAATCATTCCACGAATCATACATTCATAATTTTATTGATTGCCATGGTTACGTATCTCCACCAGCTGTCATTATTAGTGTTTCGCATTTGTGGCATTATACGCGAATTAATTATTCTACTCGGCGCTTATATTAAGGGCTTCACTGTTATAATTTGTTTAGTTAATTTGGTCGATGAAAAATATTTTTGTAGCTCAGAAATGTTTTCTGTATCCATATTATATGAGTCAACCAAAGTTGTAAAATTGTTACGTTACAATCGTGCCATCAAAGATTTCCGATACTTTTATTTACATCGATATTATTTACTATGAATCGAAATTGTAAAAGGTTATTTTGTGGAAAATAAAATGCTTACGTTTTACTTGATAAAAAAATACTAGCATTGTTGCAAGGAAAATTGATTGTATATGTTGTAAAAAGTTTCCTATATAATGAACGACATGCTGTTCAGTACAGTATATTTTATATGATACAATTAAATATGTATTTTTATTTTCTGGAATCACTCGATTAAAATTCATAAATATTGTATTATTCAAATCCTTTCAAAAAATGTATAGCTGTAAGCAATGCAGCTATGTAAAATAACGTATTTTTAAGTACCTACTATGACCTATCCGACACTTTTCAGTGTAAGTTGAGATTTATAAGATACTAGTATTGCTACCCGGCGTCGCTCGGACTAAGCGACCAATAATTATTTAATGTTATATCATTCGACATAATTATATCACAAAATCTAACATCCAAAAAAAGAGTTAAAATAAAATCACAAACTTTATTTAATTTGATGACAGCCCCGCCCCATTCTCGCTCATTAAAATGTCCAAATTCAAGGAAAAAATCTAATTTGCTGTCAAAGAAATGTCAAATAATACTTTCACGTAAATAATAAACATTATTATATTAATAAAAGCCGGGAAAAAGTTGGTAGAAGACTAATTTATTACATTTTGACTAAATGTCTTCGCCGATAAAAATTCAAACATATTTTCTTTCATATTCGTTTTTATGGCAACTTGCAACAACAATGCAAAAGGGAATTACAGACATACGCCGTTTCGGTTTTATATATAAGATATAATAAATAGTGATGAAAAGTGAATGATAATCATCGCAATGGTGAGATGTGCTAATTTTACTCGAAAATTCTATAAATGATTTACTCAAATCAACCTACCCTTGTTAGGGATGCAGCATTTAAATAATCCCCACAATCCTTTGAAGCCAGAAACATGAAATTTATGATTTTGATAATAAAAAATAACAGCGACCCAAGTAAATTATCGAGAGAAATATCCGCACAGTATTACTGGCGATGAAATTCGTCACGTTTTCAGACAGTAATAAATTTGACGATACGTGCTTATTCATAAAATGTGTTTCGTTGGCTTAAAATTTTCGAGAGTTTTTAGGCAATGATTGACAACGCGGTAGATTTAAAGCATAGGTATTGAATAATTGAGTCAAAACCCTGATATTAATCAATGATTATTTTAGAACGGTGAATGATTAATAGCATATGGTCATAAAATATAGAAAGCGAAATAGCATTTAACTTTGTATATTTAAATGTAACATGTTATGTCATTCTTATTTTTCTCAGTTATGACTAGTTTTTTTTCCTTATCATCAAACTTTACACTATCATAACGATATAAGTTCAAGTGATATCTTAATGAATCATTTAAGCTTAAAGATTTGTTGGTATAAATGGCGATAAGAAAATAGAGTTTGCTGATTTTAATAAGATCTCTTGACCTTTAATGTCACCTTCTGGTACTTTATTAAGAAACGGATATGTCAAAAATTACAACACACCACCATTAGGCACTCATTTTCGTATGACTTGGGACTCTATTTAACTGTAGAAAACTTTTTTAGAGTGAGTCTGTGTGGCTATTGATTATTTTTTAAAGAATATAAAATAATAGTACTGCATGGGCAATCTTTATTGAAGTCCTCGTTTGCGGGAGTTGCTTAAATGAATATAAAAATTACGATCATAAACAAATTTTACTGTTATTCATAGTATTCTTTTTTATGTAGTTTAATAAAAAAAAATCTTTTATGTACGAAATTGTTATAGTACAAATGACATTTAAATGTATTTTTGCAGGTTTACTGAAATATAAAATGCGAATATCGTGATTTTAATAAATAAACTTTTCAGTTGTAAATTTATCTTTTCTCGTAAATGTCAGGTTGCTGGAAAATTACCTTAACCCCTTTATTCAAATTTTAATTATAACATCATCGCAATCCACTGTAGGAAATTCATATTATTTATTTCTCTTTAAATGGGCATTTGTGAAATTGTAATCAAACGTCCTATGTAGAATTGGAACGGTACCGAATTAGGTTTATTCGTCATTTAATAAATTTTAAACCTGTTTTACTATAATTAATCAAACGTTGAACGGAAAACAGATGTATTTACAAAACGAACCGAATTAAATTCTAACAATTATAAATTTGTTCTTATTAAAATATTCGTGCTTGAATAGTATTGTACAAAAAGTCTTTTTTTATACAGAAACTCTTTGTGAGTTTTAGTTTCCTAAATACATCGGTGATTTATTTTTTAATACAGAAAACAAGTGTGTGTGCTAAACTAATAATCAGTACAGAAAAGGATCATTACACAATGTATTTATCAGCTTTATCAAGCTTATTATCCAACTTATCCGGATGAATAGTATGGTTATCAATCTAATTTACCCTTCCATTCCAATGCGTATGGATATTTAGTCAAACGATAAATCACATGATTTTTTTTATGAAGCATACTGAATCTTTTTGCCGAATTAATAGCCTATAAAGATTTTAGTAAAAAAGGTCTAAAATGACCACAAAAAATTGTTTGTATTTATATTTCTAGAAAGAGTCAATTAATAAAACTAGAGGTTGAAGGCAATGGACAATTAAGGCAGCTCGATATTTATACCATATTTTATATTGTTCGCGATTTTCACACTTTTTGTAAGCATCTGTTTAGTTACATTTATATTTTACAAAAATGGGCTCTGTAGTCGATTGTTTAACGCCTTTGTCATCACTTTCATCATTCACGGCTTACCGCAAATATCGGGAATTAAAAATCTGTTTCTTTCCAATTGTTATATATTAAATTCACATCCAAATTAAATGATTTTTTTTAGAAATTGGTGACAAAACGATTTTATACAGTGAAAGAAAATTAATTTAAAATAATATTTGTTTATTCTGCATAATTTTTTTAAAAATATGCATAATTAGATGTTTCATTCTTTGAGCAACACTTTCACTGTTAAAAAATAACATTTCTTAGATTCAAAATTGCCACGAAGAATTTATTTTAGATACAAAAAACTCCAGTCAGTGACGATAGAACTACTGCAGGGTAATACTTGCGAAAATATATTTTAAATACTTCTACGTGTTGTTTTTCCAAGAGTTAAAGTTAAGTACGCACTTCCTTTCGGAGCTTGATGTGTTGCCGGCATATACAGAAAAGGTGTAATCAAACCGCGGCAGCGCAAAAAAATAAAATGAGCCCACTACCACCAAGATCCGGTACACTGAGAGAAATTATGTATATTTTACACGTACGGAAACCATTTAGTGCTATCGTGGAGGGGACGGGCGGATACACATACGTCGAAACTCCTACCACGGTACAGTGAAGTACTTTTAAGCGTGCTCAAGTCGTGCCTCATAACAATGTAGTTAAAATTTATCTTCTCTTGAAAATTTCAGGACTAACGAGCTTAAGTGATTTCATTTTTGTTATATTACTGAAATGAATTGACGAAAAGACAAAATTACATCAAAAAATGTTAAATTTAAAATTAGTCATTTTTTTTGCATAAACTCTTTCATTCTTAACACTTTTTTGAATTTTGTACTTTTCCATGAGTTTTGTCGCTAACGGCCCGAGTTTTGCCTTTCGGCATCTTCGGGCATTTCAAGTGCACGGATGTACTTAACTGGCGCGCAGTAAACAGTATGTATCATTTATATATTACTAGTGCTCGAACCCGGCTTCGCTCGGACCAGTTTGGGATTATGTTCACCTCGGCGCGTAAATTCAGACGGGCCAAGTTGAAACAACTTTTTTCAAAATTCAAAAGTCTAGGTCAATTAAAATGGAATTAAAATGAACATTTCAGACTGGCATTGACATTTCACAGCCCCTTTCATATATTGACAGCCCCATTCTCGCCCATTAAAATGTCCAAATTCAAGGAAAAAATCTAATTTGCTGTCAAAGAAATGTCAAATAATACCTTCACGTAAATAAAAACATTATTATATTAATAAAAGCCGGGAAAAGTTCAGTACATTTTGACTAAATGTCTTAGCCGATAAAAAAATCAAACATATTTTCTTTCATATTCGTTTTTATGGCAACTTAATGACCAACAATGCAAAAGGGAATTACAGACCCACAGACATACATACGCCGTTTCGGTTTTTATATATGTACTACTCGATATTCGAGTAATTGGAGTCTCTACACACACATTGATAACGAAACAAATTTACCGTCGAAACTTTCGCGAGCGAAATCAATTCGTTTGTTTGAACTTGCAACAGCAATGCGAAAGGGAATTACACACATACTTCCCCCGTTTCGGTTTTATATATAAGATTAAACCATAAATTTTGGTTAACAACAAGAAACTTCAACACTAATTTACTGTAGAGTTCAGTCAATCTTGCCGTACTATAAATGTTGATATAATTAACACTTTACTGACCACACTAGCCATGCAAGATTATACTCCAAATACCAGCAATATTTTATAAATATCAGCATATTTCCATTGATCAATTAAAATTTCCGTTACATTTGAATGCATGAATATTTTTCATTGAAATTTTCAAGACGCAAAAAAATGCTTTTTTCCAAACGACTGGCATATGTAAAGAAGAGTTAGTTATATAAATATAAGCCGCATAAAATCTTAGCTAAAACATCTCATGAAATAACTGACAGCAAAGTCGGACGTGTGTAAAAGCGCCAATGCTTCGTCTAAGGTGAATAACGCTTGGATGATGCAGGATGCCACATATGCGCCTACAGTCGGTAAAGTGTATCATTTTAACTACTCATAATTATGTCCGCAATTCTTTTCAGTACAATTTTGACACATAGCACCGTTCCAATTTTTTGACATTTATTTTTTGAGTTTCCCATATATGGATGGAAACTGAAAGGGCTGGTAATTAAACACAATTGTTTGATACGACCTACCAATGATTAAGCGGTTCATTGAGGTTACACAATACTATCACTGAGAAAAATAAGATTTCTTGCATGTGCGATGTTGGATAATAATATTTTAGGGGGTTATTTCCGAAAGCTGGATGGAATATACTTCATATAATATATCATATGTATTTAAACACGCTTCAGTACGCCTTTGTCATATATGTATATATATGAGATAGGTAGCTCGTAACTTCTGCCCTTAAAATTAAGCCAGACAGAGTGTGCCTCTTGAAGGTTTAGGAAGTATTTTTATTTTCCTCTTTTAAACAAAACAAGGGGAAAATACCCTCACAATTCGGAATGGTACGTCAATTGGGATGTTTTATTTGAAGTCGTTTTCGGTTGATTGTGATCAAATTACAAAGGCTGAAAAAAAAAGAAACCATTTTGTATATTTTTTCAGAGATAAAAACAGTTATAGCGACTGTAAAAAGGAGAACAAAGTGTATTTGTAACACCAGTTTATCCACTTTGAGTTTATGGCGTAATGTTGTTATATAAAAGGGATTCTTTATGAAGGTAATTATTCAAAATTCTGATTTTGTATTCATAAAAAAATGATTAACAAACATACAAAAAAATAATTATTCACGTTACATATAATGTCAATATCTGAATGCAATCTGGAGTTTCAAAGTAATTATTAATAATTTTGTTATCTTTTTTTCGTCATTATTTTCTGAAAAAAGTGATTTAGCAATTGAACAATTAGCAATTCTCGTAGAACAGAAACTTCTGTTGAAATAAGCTCCATTCGGTGGCATGTGGTCACAAGTAAAAATAAACTTATAATAAACGAAATATTTTTATTGATTCATATAAAAAGTCATTGAAAATGATTTGCGTACTTACTCTTCATAAGAGATAAAGACACGAACATTAATTTTGAAAATGTTAATTTTTTTATAAAAAATATTATTTTTACTGTGAATAAAAAGAGTAGAAAATGATCATAATACACATTTTTTCGGGCAAACAATACGAGATTAGTGGTAGGTATACGCATTTCTATATAATTGTATGTATATATATATTGAGAAGACCTTGATTCGGCTCCCTCGTAAATCGAGAAGGAGCCTCCTATCCGACACTGAGTAAGAGGAATTTTGGGAACGGAGTAGGAGAAACATGGTGCTCTTATAAACAAAAGACGATCTCAAAACGTTATGTGGCTGCGGTTAGCGCCCATTATTTAATTGTTACGATTTTTTACAGACTTTACACACGGATTGAACACAGATAGATTTACAATACACGTTACGTTCTACAATACATAATACACGACTATTATAATTGCGAAGGCGATATCAGGAATTTACTAGACTTTATCCGTAGGGAGAGGATTAGGAGCTTGCAGGCTACTTCCAGGGCATACAGTTGGGAGAAGCCCCTTAACCACGACTGTAAGACTTACCTGGCAGGCACGTGCATTATCAATGCTCTCCAATCTCTAACTAACTGAATGAAAAAAAAAAGCGGTTCCTTTAGGTAGCCAAACCGTTACAAAAAAAGAGACCGTTAAAAGTCCACCCGATAACACATTATTTATGGTCCATCGAACTTTGCATGAGATACCTCGTATCTCATGCACTCAGAGCGTGAAAGAGTCAGTCATTTAGAGCGAGACGTCCGCAATGCCATTCCGGAACTCAGCATAAATGTCTCTTTTACAAATTTGAAATTACTCTATATTTAATCGCTATAGATTTCAATATAGAGTAATATAAGAATGAATTTATTTCCTGATATCGACTTAAACTCATAGACTGAGGTGAAAAATAGATCGTTCGAGAGAGTTCTGATGACCAACCATTTAGGGCGGTTTCAATATGTACTATTAAATTATTTTAATGATATCTATCTATCTATCTATATATATAAAAATGAATGTCTGTATGTATGTCCGTTATGGACTACTAAACCGCTCGACCGATCGATGTGAAACTTTACAAATTTATTGAGTACACTCCCGCAATGGTTTCTGGCCTACCAAACCTTCCCCCCAACCACCTCCCAACCTCCACCCACCAATTGTTTTTTTAAAACTTTATGAATTTTTCGAGTTCACTCCTTCGAAGGTTTCTTGCATACTCCTTCCATACGCCCCCAAACCCCACCCCGCCAAACAACACGACTCCCCCCCAAAAATAGATATCGATTTTTTACAAATTTCTCGAGTACACTTCCGCGAAACTTTCTGGAGTACACCCCCTTCCCCCCCCCAATCACCCCTACAATTGCTGGCGTAGCAACGCGCGCAGGGTACAGCTAGTGTATAATAAATATTTACGTCGTTCAATCAAAATTCGTCTAATGTGTTTTATATATTTTTTTAAAGACTCAATTGGTCCTGGACTTCAGCTTCAGCTTAATATGTATTTTTTTAGATATGTATATTAAATATAAAAAAAGTCAAAACATTCCATCGAGCTACGGTTTATTTGATTCAGTTTTTACATGGCGGCCCAATATATTATAATTATTAATGCCGTCTTAAAAGCTAAAAACTCTGCCGTATATGCTTAAACAAAATGGGTAACACTATAATCATTTTAACTACTAGTCATAAAGCATGCGCATAGCTTGATATCGCACAAAAAAGTATTGGGAATATATAAATGACTTATAATAACATACGATTCTAATAGCCAAAAAGCTTACGCGAATAGCCACCAGGCTGATACAATAGACGTGATAAATTCAAAGTGTAGGACGAGATTAAAAGATGAACAAAACATCTTCGCAGCCAATTGGGCAAGTATTATAATAATCTCCTCCTAGTACGGAACCGCGCCACTTATTTACGTCTTGTCAATATTGAGCCATACACCGGAGAACTTATGAGTGAACCAATCAACTGTAAATTTTAACTGAATGAAAATATACAGCTCATGCAAAGATATCCGGTCGACTCGTTTCATCGCTCTGCTTTGTATGATCTGACTATTGTTTCACACAATCTTGTATTCAGATCAGTTATAAACTTAGAGGGATAGGGTCTAATGATGAAGGAGAATAATTATAATTCTGTCAACCGACTTTTGGATTGTGCATCATGTCACCCAACTATTTCCGAGTTTTCTTCGTAGTAACTAATTATGTCAAAAATTATGTTTCCTTTAAAATATTGTTTCCGCTTTTTTCAAACATATCCAAAGAATTTTTCAATTCCATGATAAGGGTTTGTGAATATTTTGTTATTGTAAATTGATATTGATTCATATTGCGCATACTCAGTGCGGGCAAAACTTATAATGTTTTATTCCGATTAAAGAAAATTCATTAAAAGAAAAAACACGCTCACTTTATCGCAACACATTTGAAATAACAAAACTATGAATATAAACTGTATGTAAAAAATAAATTTCTATAAAGTAACCGCTGAATCTATCGAAAAGAAATTTATATCCACATAACTATTACTTTCTGCAATGCAACACTATTGTAAGTTTGAGAAATATTTGATTCAAAATAATAGAACACGCCAGTTCGGTAAGTCAAATTTTTGAAATGAATGTTCTCGAAGATCCTTCAGTATGTGGTTCGTCTATAAATCACTTAAAGCCGACCCGAAACACTGACGCCTCAAGTAATTCTAGATACGAGATATCTGTTAAACAATTATTTTCAACAGACGTAAGTATGTACACGTAACCATTTTGTGAAAAAAATCATTTTTCTTATTCTGACTTAATCCTTCCTGAGAAATTCTTAAGCTAATTTAATGAACAACAAATAAATTATTTGTCTTGAGCAATGTTGTAAAGGAAGACTGTTATTTATAGCTATGTGTTATATATTTAACTTGTCTGTACACAACTATTGTATAATATATATTGTTTTAATACTGCTTCTTACAGGATCATGAGACATCACCTCGTACGATACTCGTATAATATAATATATATATGTATAGTGTTGGTAATCACTGTCACTGTTGATTTGGAGATCATAAGAAAAATTACATTATTTATAATATTATTGTAGGTGTATCCTAGTACACATTCCCTTTAATTTGTATCATAACAACATAGACTATTTTTAGATTGCTTTTTTCTGGTCGTTTGCATAGCAACCCGAAATAAACAAAAGTGTTTACTGAGGTGTCACATATGTGAAAATATCATACTTAAATCTTAGTTTCGTAAAGCATTTTAGTCGCATTTCGTAAAGCAAAGCATCGCAGTCATAAAAAAGTTTCAAGATTCAAAGGGTAGACCGGGAAAATATCTATCATATTTTCTTTGTTAACTCGAAAATAGCCACAATAAATATCACCAACATTCATGAACGATATTTTTCAATATTGACTATCTTAGTTTTCGTCTATTGAATTTCTATTGATATTTAGTCAATTTTAAATAATTCCGTGTGTTCCATTTTCCTGTTATTCAGTACACCACCACAGTCTATTGATTACATAATTTTCATTTTTTTTTAACTTATCCGGATAGAATAAAGACTGCAACACTTCAAACATATGTATGCTTCTTGCGCTACTAATATTAACAAAAATGTATATTTTTCAATGTTCAATGTATCCCCACAGTGACGGCCCACAATTTAAATATTACTGACTTCATCGAATCGTTCTTGGCAGTCATGGTGCACAATTTTACAACTTATATAGAATTAAAAATATCATACACTTATTTAAATTTAGTTTTTTGTAGACCATTGTGCTTGGGCCAATTATTTCTAGGTTACGTTAGTATTAACAGCCATTAGAATGTTCTAATCTTCATCAAATAGTCAGTGCAATCAAAGAACCGGTCAACATTAAAATATCTAAATTGAAAAATGATTGGTGTATTTAACAAAATTCATTACGTAATAAATTTTAAGTACTATAATTAAATTGCTCAATTTAAGATGTAACATATGATAAGCTGGAGTTCAAACTAGAAAATTTATTGATTTCTTTAAAAATCCTGTACGAGTGTTAAGCAGATTTTGAACAAGTTAATTCTCAAATCGTAATGTATGCATTTTTAATTCGGAATTAAAAATTCTCTTTACATATAAATTGTATCAATTTATGATGTGGGATTATAATATGATTAAAATTAAGATTATTATATTTGATAACAACGTATATTGCTTATTGAAACAAACTGTTTTGGGTCTATAATTGCCTAAATGATTTATGAAATTGTTTTTATATTTTACACGAACTTGCAATAAATAAAAGTAGAAGTTTTGAGGTAAATAAATTTTGGTGAAGAATTTAAACTGGTTATGTTATTCAATATTGTTTGAATTGTTTTCAATCATGCGATGAACGTAAATGTTATATCCTTTAGCGTAGCGGTCGCCGAACGTTACATCTTTGCGCACCATTAACATAATCTTATTTTACTAAGATATTATTATTACATATATGTAGTAGTGGGCATTATTTATAATGAAATGGTTGACACTTGTTTAATGAAAACAAATTGATCTGTGGGATTGTTGTATTGAATAAGTTTGCGGATTCTTTGCACATATGACGTTTATAGTACAACTGACTAAAAAATTCTCACTGACAACCAGTGGTTTGTAGACCAACGGCTGATGATCGCTGATGCTATTGGCACTTAATATTTTTATTCGATTTTTTATTCATTATACACTTGATACTGTGTGTTTTTGATAGCCATATATAACAAATCAGAAATAGTATTTCTAACACGAGAGATAATGACTTAATCGATTGATATCCATTCTATGCAGGTAGCTTACTATACAGTTTTTACTTTTGGAGCACTTTTTTCACTTACTGCTCCACGCATCGTGTTCGATAAAGGGTAAGAATAGGGCATGACAAAATATCGAGAAATACCATTTGCGTTAATTCGGTATAAGCAGGATGTCAATACTGGTTGACCGTTAATTTGACGTTTAGTATTTTTTCATGACATATGAAAAGAAAGCTATTTTTATTCTACACTTCCAATTCTGAAAGAAAAATAAATAAGTTAAATTTATAAAACCTTTTTAGGTACACACATATGACACATTGGAAATCAAATAGTGATCGAAAAAAATCTAGCATTCATTCCGTTGAGTTGTTACCAACATTGTTGTTTGTTTGTTATTGTCAAAAGTTATTCGGATTAGTTTAAAAGAACTTATGGGTAAAGCAACAACCTTAAAACGTGTCATTGCCATTATAAATATTAATTGCTGTTATACCGGTGATAAAAAGTTTATTTGTAATGTATTTATATATACTTGAATTTTAGCCAGTTCGCAAGCAACATATAATGCATGCTTTAGGTAGAAATGGGTAATTTCTTCAAGTGCGATTATAGTTGGTTATGAATATCGGTTTCATGAATGAACCTCTTTTTACCCCGGGTGACCAATATAAAATCATGACACACAAAAGTGGCAGTCGTTATCATCTTGTCCAACTTGACTTATTCGATTTTCTTCTTAAAGATATAACATAGTGCTTTCATTCAATAATACAAAGTATTTTTTTCGTACATACTGTCGTATCAGTAGTAGATAAAATAATGACCTTAAATTAGAAGCTGTCTCTTAATTCGATTTAAAAAAAACTTGCATTCAAAATAGACATTCCAGTATTAACTCGTCAAAATTCAAAATAGCAAAATATGAAGTTAAAGATTCTTCTCAGATATTCAAAATTAAGGCCGACATCTTCTCCTTATTACTGCCTAGAAACTGCCAAACATGTGACAAGGGTTCCTATTTCTCTGGGGAAAATCATTATGCTATCACACCAAACAAAATGTATTTTCTACAAATTTCGCTTAAGATTTTAGATAATAATTGAAAAATTTGACCTTGTAAATTGAACTTGAAACAAAAACGATTAATATTTTTGGATCATTTATTAAAGAGATTTTGGAATATTCAGTTCTCTCCTTTGTTTTGATATTTTGGTAGCATAATTTAGTTTTTAGAAGATATTACATCCAATGGGCGATGTATACAAGAAAATTAATTAATCGAAGATGATCAACTGTTTCATTTTTTGATTTCTAGCAATTATTTATTTGAAAGCTATGAACTCTCTAAATAATGTAGCAGTTTTTATCTATCAATTCCATGGAAATTATACGGTATTTCAATACCAGAAAAATATATCAGATCACAAATAAGGTTAAGCAATATATTGCCAATTATCCTATAATGTAAAGTTTCCAACAAAATACTTTCCCTTCTTCTTACGAATCGAAAAATGGATGCATTTAAAATATCTTTCTATCCAATATTGGAATATAATGTTATTTCAAAGCGATGGTTGTTTTTATGGATAATTCATGGCTATTACATATATATATCTGTTATCTATCCCGTATAAATAAAATGTTGCGCAACAGAGTTGCTGCTGTTATTATGACATATATACATTAGATAGTTTATTCTATTTTAGACGGGAGCTAGCTACAGAAAACCTGAATCAAGATTAGGTTATCGATTTAACGACGATCTTGTTAAAATGTTTGGTATGTTAATTATACTTAAACTGTGTGCAGTTTTATAAACAATGCCAGGATGAGTTGTCCAAATTTGAGCCATGCTATTTTATGAACACCTCATATTTATTATCCAGCGCACAAATAATTGTTTTATCCGTTATGAATATGGATATGTCGTCCCAAACGTGACTTAGATAATAGTGGGTCAGATTAAACAAAGGGCCGGCAATAATTGTTTTACGTTTTCGACTAAACAATAACAATCCATTTCCTGAGGCCGCAACTCGCTCAAGTGAATAATTCAAATCCTTTGTTATAAATGGCCTATTGCTTATGATAGTAAAAAAGACAATAGTTAAATAACGAAGATTAACTTAATAATACCTTACTCCGCACAACATCGTTAAGCATACATATTTAAATATCAAATACAATCAAATATAATTAAATGTTATATTTAAATTATATATTGTTCGATAAATTCAAACAAAAATTTGTAAATACTTTTGTCTCGACTTGTCTGTAACGCGCAACACAACACTTGCTCTGTACACAATGTAGATATGCGCAGACAAATATAAAGTTTGTACTTGATTAGTTGACTTTTAAGAGAGTTATGACAGTTGGTAATGCTACAGGTAGCAGTGTTAAATATTTATTGTAATTGATATTTACGTTGTATTTGTTTCGTGTAACGGGATGAAAACCCAACCGGGAAACAATTCGATTCACGTTTTTGAGATGAACAGTAGTGACAAAATGCATCAAATGAATTGGTAGCACATGGTTTTATTAACATATGATACTGCCACACTGACATGATTGCTATATAACTTCTTTTTAATGTTTTGCTTACAGATGGATAATATGCGGTGCAGCGTTTTTGGTGAATTTACTCAGCAGTGGTTTGCAACTAGCTTTTGGTTTGCTCTACATTTACGCTCTGAAACATTTGGGAGAAGCTGCCAGCCTAATGGTCGGTAAGTTATCAAAATATTTACATTTATTAACACATCAAGCGAACCGAAATGCTTGAGATGTTTTCCAGATTTTTCATCAGCTCTTTGTTTACTCTGAAGAAAAGGTATGCTCAGAGTATGGGTACTTCCACTTTTACATAAAATACCTGCCGTTTTCATTAATCAGAGAGAAAGATAGAGAGAAAAGGTTCGATTTGCATGGAACGTAATGTTTTCATAAAAGTAGCCTGAATACTAATTTCAACCGAAAAAGAAATGGAAAATGGCATTAATTTTCTTTCCATTCACTGAATGGCATAAATATCTTTCAATTTTATTATTTGAATCTTTTGATTATCTAAATCAGCGTTTTCCAACAGAAATCGTTTGGTGGGCCAAATAAAATATTACCGGTAAATGGTGAGCCGCATAAAAAAACAAATAAACGTAATAAAAACAATTTATTAATTAATAGTTACAATGACACTTTTTTATTTAAAAACAAACAAAAAGCTTATTAAAACACTTTATTTACTTAATAATTAATGTGACACTTGTTTTTTTATACTACTTGATATTTTTTTATATCGACTGGTAATTTATTCGATGCACATCGCAGCTGATTGATCAAGTTTTCATCGGCAAGCCTGTTGTGACATTTCGTTTTTACTATTTTCAATTTTGAAAAGAACGACTCGCAGCGATATGTCCAAATGCTGCTGTAATGTACATTGCCTCCTTTTTTAATTTTGTAAATTTATCCTCGAGGATATATTTCTAATAAATCTTATGTTTATTTTCTTCGAACATGCATTTTAACTCGATGTTTGATTGGAGTGGAGGTCTATTAACTCTATTTGTAAATTTTCAGGTGGGGATTCCAGCTCTACGTTAAATGGAGCTAAAAATATCGTGAACATTTCCTCATACTTTTGCATGTATGAGAATCTGTCATTGAATGCTTTAATTAACTTTGAGATTTCATTTGCATACTTTGAAAAAATTAGATACTATTAAAGTCACTTAATTATTGAAAATGAATGGCATTATTTGATCGTAGCTGATATTCATAAAGCTTGAGTTTTGATATGAAAGCTTTTATATCTTGATAACATTCTGTAATCAATTTAAATTATTAAATTGGGCCTCTAAAAATCTTGCCGCGTGTTTGACAACGCTGATCTAAATATTACACAAAAAAACGGTATTATTTCCATATAATTTTTTTTCTATTCGTGTTTAAGATGTATACTTGAAATATGTGTTTAATTGTATTTTCTACTCTGTAAATTAAATTTGGCATCGATTTAATTTTGTGCTTTTCCATGAGCTTGTCACGGGTTTTGCCTTTGAACTAAACCAAAAATTCGTTTTTTTTCAAAGAAATTGTTTAATTTTTTTGAAAGAAGAAGGCTTTTACATACATGTGAGTCATCTCATATTTTGTGTGTAAAATATAAATGTTTATTGGGTTGTTAAATGAAAAAAACTATGTTAAATTGCTGCATCACTAATTTTCTCCAGGGTTTTGAAAACGAACAAATGCAAAAGCATAAGTTTGTTTCATAAATAGCAGTTAAAGTTGATATACACTGCAAGTAATGGAGAACAAAAAGCACGGTTGCAGCACATCTTCATGCAATGTCTGCCCCTGCTGAAACTTACGTGCAACAGAAGCGGCTTTTGAAAGTTGTGGCAATAAAAATAACTAAAGCTATCCCGGACTTGTGCACAACTTTTACAAAAGCTCCTTGAAAGCTTTTAAGGCCTACGAATCAAAAACTGTGAATTTACTTTCCAAAGAAATGTACATCTTAAAAAATTCATCAGACCAACACGAAAGCAACAGACCAAGCTGAAAATACTACGATTTTATTTAAAAAGACAACGTAAGATTGCTTAAAATGTAAATGTATATTGCTCGATATCAAGTAAAATGCAACGTTTAATAATTTGAGATATTGCAAATGAATAAAAATTTCGCTAGTTACGCATTATAGAATGAATTAAAAAAAAATCGTTTATGATTGAAATATTTCATTATTTGTATCTTTCACGGATATTCTGCGTGTGGAAATAAGTGAATACTTTTAACATACATTAAATCTAATAATGCTTCACTATGGAAGAATAATATGGCACAATTTTTTCTCAAAATGCACAGTAAAACACATGTATCAATATATAATATATTGAATATTTGAAAAATCTCCACAAAAAGCCGTCAAATTCATCAAAATAATTTACTTATTTAACTCATTGATAAAATTAAATATCCTACAAAATACTTGATTATGTAATTTAAATTTATAAATACTTTCACCCACGCGGGAATATAGTTTTGAATTCAAAAACCACGTATTCACGATTGATATAGTGTCTTACAGCATACACGGCTGAATAGGCATGCACTGGTCAACGCAGTTCCATGACCGTAGTGCCACTTTTGCTGAGTGCCCAATCGATACGAAATTTCCCAAACGACCGTAAAGTTTTCTAAACAAAGTTATTGGGATTCAGCAGAGGATACCGATAAAATTTATATCGGTTTACTGTCTGAAGTTGTTTCTAGTGTAAGCAGTTCTGTAGCCTTTGTCCGATTGAAACATTTTTATTTTTTGTAATAGATAACTTTTAAAAAACTCTATAATGTCTTGAATTGAGTGTTGGCTTACACTTTAGCTTAATAATACTACAATTGTAATACAGAGATTAAAATCGCGGAAGAAAATTGAATTATTGAGTATAGCTTTGCGCCGGGACACATCATCATGAATAAAATTCCCCATTTGTTAAATATACATTTACCTGTTGGAAATTATATCTTAAGTGATCCTTCTTACTGAATTGGTTTTTCATTAAGTTGCTTGTATTGCTAAGAGTTCGTCAAGATTTAATTTTGTTATGTTTTACTTTGATTTATTTGCATATTTACGCCTTCGTCAGAACTATTAAGCCGAAATAGCTATCAACAAATATATAAAATAATTTATTTAGAACTAAAATACATTGTTATTTTTCTTTCCGTATTATAATGGAGTTCTACCAAGTAAATGCCTACTCAATCAATAAAATGTATTTTAGTTCTACATACATTTTTTAGAACATTTTTTAGTACTTTAAATTTTATAGAACTTTAGATTTATGTAGAACTAAAATACATTGTTATTTTTCTTACCGTATTATAATGGAGTTCTACCAAGTAAATGCCTAGTCAATCAATAAAATGTTTGTAATACCTTTACGGTCTTGCTTAACTTTTGTATAAATAACGCTGTATTTTTGTATTTCTTATCAGTTAATAATGCTCGCGATGAGTGAAACCGGTCAAGATCTCAATAAATTTAATGTGGATTAAGTACTAAAAATGTGTTCATACTTAAATTATTGAGTATAAGTTGAAGCGATTAGCTTTAAAAAATATTATCCTGATGATTTTTTACGAGCAAAGGTTAGAATTCACAAATGTTTTCAAGCGTATGCATTGATTTTACAATCAGTCTATCAATCACATTACAATTTTTTATACCCGTGTCATTTTGCCATTGATTATAAACACTTAGTATTTATTGTCGACATAAGCATTTAAAAACGGGATGAATGCCTGCAAACAATATCTGAATAATATAAATATTAAGTTACGACACTCATAATCATAATCGATGGTAATTGGCAAGGCTGACTGACCCTCGGAAAGGAGGTGACATAATGATACCCTTCAATCCAAACACAAAATTTTCAATTAATATATTTTTTGTTGAATAAAACGATTGAATAAAAAAAAACTCTTCTATCCATATTGATTCAACTCAATTTGATTTATTTCCACCTTTGTAACTTAAGTGAATTGATTTTTGATTACAACTACGAACAATATGTATTTACCGTTTAAGATATAATGGACCTCATATTCAATTTGAGGTTTAGAAATATTGAATCTCGATATTGATTAAAAACAGTTAATTTATATTATATAAAAAAATACAATAGACATGTTCAGTGTCATTCTTGAAAGGTACTTAAACTATGCACTCGTAGAAATGTACGATATTCTCGAAGGCTTTTCTTACATAAAAATACAATCAATATATGTATATGAAGTATCAAAAATAGCATACTTCGAAGCAGTGTCATATAAAAATATCTATATAAAATATCAAATGTAGCTTAATGCACAGCTGCGAGCAACAAAAAAAATAGAAAACTACATTCAAGCTACTTGGAAAAGGCTTAGTTTTGATTATTTGAAGCGGAAATGTGCATTCAAATAAATGTATGTCACGTAGAATTGGCACCGAAGGCAATTTGAACAGATTATTTGGAAACTACAAATGGTGAATGGCTGGTAAAATTTATAGCCCCATAATTTATTATGTTTATTTTTAGTACACTCACAGATTTTTGACATTACTGAAAAACACTGGACGTGAATTGAATATTATCTCCTTCCTGAAAATGTTAAGTCATTAAAAAATATTTTTTGTATAGAAGTATATATAAATTGTGTACTGTTTGAAATGAATATTCATAATTAATGCATTGCGCTTAGGACATTTATGTTTACTCTCAATTGTTGGTCTTACATATAACTTTAACATAATTAAGTTTAAAGAAAGTCTATTGAATTTGGGCATCCGTCATTCAAACAAAGCAATCAATTTGAAGTCTGCTTTCTGTAACGGATAGACGAGAATAATTATTATAATATCATTTAGAGTTTTAGAGTCTATGTAGCGGATGTTCGGGACGAATCTTAGCATACAGAGATCGGCTTGATTTTGTATGTTGATTACTAGCTTTGGGAATAAGCTTAGACAAAAGATGAAATTTAATAACTTGTCTGATTATTTGGGCCAGTCAACAACGTTAATTGTACTAAAATTTTGCACACTTATATGGTTTATGTGTGTAATGTGGATTGGTAATTCTCAATACATTTTTTCCATTATAATCTGGCATATTATAGAAATTTTTAGCGATCTAGTGATTGTGTTGAGGAATTAATTACTAGAGATAATTAAGTGTCAAATAGCTATGTATATAAAATTCGTACAGTAAAATTTATAATGAATCACGAAAAATCGTTGTTAGTATAATATGTTTAAACTAAAGGATAAAACAATTGTTCATTCAGTATGTATCGTGTGTCAGTTTTTGTTTATCAACGTTGCAACATGTTGCCATATAAATACATCAAGGAGACTGAAACTGAATATCACAGTCTGCTAAAATATTTTGAGAAAGCATTAGATATCTATAAAAATGAACAGTCTTTCTTATTTATCCAAATATGTATCTAATAATAAAACAATTGTACTGCAATATAATTGATAAATTATGTTCGCTCAGTCTAAAAATTCTTCTTGTACATAGTAACACAATTAACATTCATTAGGGGCATTAAAAACATTTGACACGTGTTTGAATCAAATCATAATTTTATCCTAGTCATATCAAGTGTTCTTTAAAAAAAACCTACATAAAATACAAATGCTATTCAAATAATATAATAACAATGAATTCGGTATAGTAAAATCATACTGTGATAGATTATTCACAATATTTTAAGCCTGTACTGCACGAGAAATATCTCAAAACTGTTCAGGTTGATTAGTAGAATTTATTAGGATTATCTATTTCATTTAGAATTGTTATATTTCATGCACAGTCCATCAATTAAATAGACAATACCAGTCCATCTAGACAGGTTCGATTGGAGAGTGGATAGTTTGCCAATAATTGATGCTATTGAGCGATATTAATAGCATTATCTGATTACGGCTGTATAAATTACCTGAATTTAATATTTATTACGCTAATTTCGACAGATGGAAAATGTCTAGCCTTTATTAAACACCAGTGTAGCGGAAAGTCAAAATTTCATTTAATATTCGACTGGCATAAATATTTGGGAAATAATTAAAATATATATTTCTTCGAAACGAAAATAGAACATTCAATTTATGGACGTATTTGATGTTAACATGTATTTCTACCTAATCTTGAAAAATTGGTTGTAGATAATTTGGTACGATCTAAGAAATCTTGAGTAAATAAATTTTCAATTTTGCTATAGTAGAATATAGTTAAAACTGGAATAAATTTCCTAAATAATCGCTAATATCTAACTTAGTGCATTTGAAATAAATCTGGTTAGCAAAAACACTGTTATATTAAAGATCTTATAAAATGACCCAGGTTCCCATATAGATATTTTTCATCATCTCTAATTATTTATTAATAATTAAGAATAAATAAAGTAAAAATTTTACAAAAAGTGGTTTCGTGTCCACAACTTAGTACCTTTTTTTTCAAATAAGTTAAAAGATTGTTGTTATATTGGTGGGTTTTAAAGCGTATCAAAAAAAGCTGGTATCATTACAAATATGATATCCGTATATCAGTAGAATATAAAGATAAAATTTAAAAGTAAAGAATGTAAAGGATTTGTTTATATATTTAAATGCTAAGTGTTCCGTTTGTTTTAAGTGTGCTATATTTAATTTATAAATTAATAATAAAGATCTCGTAAAATTAATAATCTCACAGAAGTTGAAACCACGAAGCCCTTATCAAACTTTAATTAAATGATCAAGCACGTTCAGACTACACAGTTAATTGACTTTTCCGTAATGCCCGAAGCATAAGATGTTTAACCCTTACATCTTAAAATAATTGCCCACGTATGATTATAAATCACACAATACCCTTGAAAACGATAGATTCCAAGCACTAAGTGGTGTATTAGGACCGTATAATAATAAAAGTTCAATGCAATAGGCGTAGAAATTAACAGATAAAGAAAAGTTTGCATTGTCTGGCCTAAATGATTTTGTGATTGATTAATCTTATCTGAAGTTCACATATTGAAATATTTGACTTGTACATATAATAATGTATTGAAATATGATTTTCTAGACAAGACCTTGATAACAACAAGATACTGTTTAGATTTATGTAAGTCTATACATATTTGAAATCAGTGATGAAGAATCTGTGATGTGAAATAGCCACGTACTGCTACATCAAATATTTAGAGTATTTTTATGGCTAAGCGGAAATCAAACAGAAGAAACAGTAATTAAATAAATGTGCCCACACAGCTTTCAACCAGACGTAAGCAGATTGATAATGCTTAAAGAGCTTTTACCAAAAGTGACATAATAATTTTGCTCTTAATTAAAGTTCATTGTGAATTTTGTAAACTTTTAATCACCGAAG
This sequence comes from Himalopsyche kuldschensis, assembly GCA_028554975.1. Classification (NCBI taxonomy): domain Eukaryota; kingdom Metazoa; phylum Arthropoda; class Insecta; order Trichoptera; family Rhyacophilidae; genus Himalopsyche; species Himalopsyche kuldschensis. The sequence continues at coordinate 23,035,588 of JAHFWI010000003.1, forward strand.
TTTTTTTATAGGGTCGCATTTTATTGGAGTTTGATATCAAAAATTTATTTACCCATAAAACTCGAATGAAAATTTTAATTACTCACTGCCTGATAACAATTATTTACGGAGGCGAAAATTTATGAAGTACTGTTCGGCACATCGTCCCTTGGTAATTGATGTGAATTTGTGCGAAATTAATATTTCACATTTAGGACGATTTTATTCAATTCTGTGCTTTATGGTGCCGCAACAAATTGGTTTTCCAAAGAGAGCTTTCTGATCAAAGGTGGGCAAATGACTAAGGGTCCTATTGTCAAAAATGTAATTTGTTTAAAATATAAAATAGTCACGCGCTAGACTGTTGAACCGAGCAATGGGTTTGTCAATGTACTGTGAACATGTTTAATTTTATAACAAAAAAATTAAAAATACGTTACATCATATGTTTTAACGCATCCTTCACCAACCACTGAGAGCGTTTCATTTTATTATAAAATAACATTTTTTCCATTTAGATTTTTAAACAGTTTTCCATTTAACTATAAAAGCTTTACGTTAGTAATCCGTGCTCTTTTTTCACTATAGAGTATGAATATATGTATGCTCATACTTTTATATATCATACTATTTGTAACAGATCGTAACAAATATTTAAAGGAGGTAAATGAGTCTGATCATATCAAACTTAACTTAATCCACTTAATTTGATAATTAATAAATATTGAAACGGTTATGGGTAAATAGTTATGTAAAAGCGGAACTCGATGTTTCTAGAACTCATCGTCTAGGTCTAAAAATTAAAATTTCTAAATTCCGTTTAGTCCTCATTGAGCACTAATGATGTGCACTACATAAATTCGATATAATCAATTAATACAAACTGTGTAGATTATTGAAATGTTTCTGGGTTCTGGCAGAAATCTCCGTGGTAAATTCTCGTTAAATAATAATGATAACTTATATGTACATACCTTAATACTGAACACATTCTATTCGGGTACGCCTGCTGCCCTGGGGTCTCGGACGTGCTTATACGCGGAAAGGTGCTCAAGAAGTACTGTTTCGTCTTAACCCATACGAGTATCTCGACAAAAAATATTATTAATTTCATATAATAAATACATTTGACAGAACGTTGGATGGCCAAATATTTTAAGTCATTCAAAATATCTTGCGATTTAAAAAATAAAAACAGTCACATGGGTACAAGATGTGAAATGTTTTTGTTTACATAAATCAGCATTCGTTAGTGATATTGCACTGAATTTTGAGCCTGAAATGGTCTGATTACTTCAAATAATTCTTACTACTTGGCAAGATAATAAGAAAAATTTTAACAAGAAAAAGAGGTTGAAAATACATATTTGCTATAATTTTTTCCAGGTGACATTTTTTTCTGAACGTTGAACAGGCTAAAATTTGAATAATACTGAACACTTGTCATGATTGTAGTGTTGATAGTGCAATCTAAATTTACATTTATTTATTTATTAATATTGTCGGTCTTCGTGGTAAAATGGAATGGAAAATACGTCACCCGAGCAATCAAGCGAGTTCAAGTCCCTGCAAGGTTAAATTTATATCAATTGAAAAAGAGATCTTGGACATGGGCGTGTGCCATTTATTGTTGAGTTGTTCCCGAATGAATTAAAATTTCTCTTCGAGTTTATCTCGTATGACTTTCATAAAAGTGGAGAACCACATCTTTTGCATATGATATATTATATGCAAGTTTTTTTATTGTAATCCTGAATGAAGACCACATTTAGATTGTCGATGCGTACCGGGCGCGAAAGGGCTAACTAGTTTCATATCACGTCCGATTACCGACCGGGGAGTAGAAGTCCAGTTTTCTATGCAATATCAACTTAAAGAAATAAGGGAGAAAGGCTGTGCGCCATTAGGCTAACTTCGAATGGAGGCACAGACCCCTATTTGCTCAATTGAAACAGAAATCTGTTTTACTGAAGTCAGGCTGATTATTTTGATCCGGACGAATTCTTCAAATTAATTTGTTGGACCACTCTATACTTCAATGTTACTACTATTAATTTTTTATCAGTTCTATTGGAAAATTTCTTATTTCTCAATCTTGAAAATAATATTTTTAGAATTTGTTTAAACTTATAATATTTTTGCTCAATATAAATATTTTTAATGTTGGATATTTGTCATTTCTGATTAGAGTACATTCACTTGTAAAAATTATTAGAAATTTAATTATAGAACATTCGATTCCATTTATAAGTGAGTGTCTGAAAATTATTATATCGATATAGCTCTGTTTCTATTTATATTTATCAGTTTAAAATTTTCACGATGAGCCGGTCCTGATCTTTGCATTATATATTTGAAAATAGTTGAAAAAAAATATTTTTACGTCTTCGTGTATTTATATTTATTCGATATATTTTTATCTCAAATAAAAACAGTCGGTTCTTTAATATTTTAAGCTGTTGCGATACACACGTGTTTCGCGGAGCCTAAACGTAATGTCTAACTACTCATAAGAATATCATTTAATATTTATACATTATTCAAATCAATTGTACGTACATATACATATAATCGTAGTAATATAGATACAATAATAGCTGAAAATAATAGTCATGCATTGCTTGCTCTCCAAATTACGATATTACGCCATTATCCTACGTGAATAACATGCACATATCTCATTTGAAATAAATTGTTACATACGTGATAATAAATTATAGATACCTGCAACCGTCATTATCTTAAAAGCGGGCCCATTCAACCATTTCGGAACAGCTTCAAGCTGAGCGCTGATTTTCAATAACCTGGTCTTAATAGTGAATATTTTTTACCATTCATTTTTCTCAAACTTTTGCCAATTAAGAAAGAGATACTGATTAATTTCAAATCACATCCAAAATTGTTAATAGAAAAAAACACTACGTAATAAAAAACGACTTCTAGCCATCAATCTATCCCTGTCACCTTTCTTAGTATACAATGTATTTTTAATAACTTTGTATTAAAAAAAAATGCCACAGACATTTGGATCAAGCCAGCAATAGACCGGTCGGACTCCTCATCAACTAGAGTTACTAGAATTTGTTCAATCACATCAAATAAGTTTGTGCCATCACGCGAATTGAATAAAAAAAATATTTATGAAAGCTTCCTAATTTTACACTTTTGTTCAACCATCGTTTAGTGAAGAGCAAACAAGTTATTGGTAATTTCTATCTGGATGCTTCTAGTAATAAATCCTTTGCAGATACTAGAAGATACAAAGTTTACAAATCTAAAAATGTGTGATATATAAAACCTGTATAATTTGAAAACTTTCTCAGCTTTCCACCGAAAAGTGTTTGTTGGTAGCACTCATGGATAAAAATAACTCCTTCTTAATATGGCAAATTGTGGTGAACTAAGCCGAGACTCTAATCTATTCAAATGGGAACTTAGGATTCTATTCAAGCACATTATGGGACCACTTCGGATTCTCGTAAGAGGTGCAAATATTACAATCACTGGCGTATGCATTATGCAAAATCCCCCGTGTGAGGTTTACATTAAAACTGTCCCACATATTTATGTACATCGAGAAATTTCGTTATGGATTTTGAGCAAGCAATTCACTTTGCATTTCAAATATTTTGCATCGAATACACGTTTATTTATTACTGATTCTAACTATTTTACATGTTTGGAATATATAGGTACCGATTATTTATTTTTATTGATTACTAATTACTACTCAAAGTTTATTCGTTCAGTCAAATTTTAATCATTTTTGTAATATTCCAATTGTATATCATCACTGATAGAAATAAGTATACATTGTGAACAATTTGACGGTGACTTTGTGTCTTGCAAATTAATCCTGCTCAGGTACGTAATTTTATTTTGTAAGAACAAAAATTATTACTGCTGACAATGTGAGATGATACCTACAAATAATGACAAGTGTTTTTCCATAACAGTGTAATTAATATATGCCTACAATAGCGTATCTATAACTGAGACATTTGAGTATCTGTTCAAACATATAAAGTTTCGTATAATTTTTCCGAAAAGAAATGAGGCCATTTGAAGTTTGAGTTTAAAAAAAACACGACCATGTTCATTGATACAGCTTACCGCAAAGCTCATCAATGCATTAATATTTTAATTACCACCGATGGAAGCAAGTGTACTAATGGATTCAAAAAGTTATCAGCAATTATGAAAGCCAAAATTAGACGTATATACCTTGTTTTGTAATATATAGCTGCGATTCTTGCATTGTAGAATATTACCAATTGCTTCATCTTATTATTATCATTTTGTGATGTTCATTTTGAGCAAACAATTTTTTGATTTTTGTTAAAGATTTGAATAGAAAGCCGTTTTTCTAAGGGTTGACACTGTTGACAGTGAACGCCGGAAAATTTAAATATGTGTTATCTATTGTAACTATACACAATGCAGGTGGATGTGAATATTTGGAGATAAATAAAATGAAAAATGTCTGTCATCCAAAACCATGTTTTATTTATTATTATTTTGCCTGTTGCTGTATTTGAGGAAAAATATTTGCGTTGGTTAATATAATTGTCCATTTTTAACAATTTTGATGAAAGCCTGCCGCATATTTTTTCTCTGTGAATAGTCATTTATTTAAAAAAAAAACTATGTTTCATTTAAAAGGATTATTTTGTGTCAAAGCTCGACTTAAAAAGCACAAAATATATTTTATTGTAGTAAGAACGGCACATCTGTTTTCACCGAACCGGAATCTCATCGAAAGAAATCGCTCTTCAGAGACTTGGGGAATTTATTCAAATACGCAAATTTGCCGAACATAATTGAAGTCTTTCCAGAACAATACTGTCACAAACGGTTTTATGTCAAATTTGATTTTATTATGAACAATATATTTTGATTTTTCGGGATTTTTTATTCTTTGGAAAATATACAAGAACAATAAAGCCATACATATAAATTAATATAATTATTTTTTTGTTAAAAAAAATATTTTCTCAAAGGTTCAGGACCGGTTTTGCTTCATTAGATGAAATCCTAGCCTGATCATTCAATTATATCGTGGAATATGTGAACAGAAATGTTTTTTTTTAAATATGCTTAATGCCTTGCCACATTTACACAAATAAAATGACGGATACTGTAGGAACGGTAAACATAAGATGTATTGAACAAATCTACTAATAATTTAATTGTAAATTCTAATAGGAGTTCCATCTTCTTTTCGATTTTGTTTTGTATTCTGTCTAATCTTAGTTAGTTTTGCTTGCATTGACGTTGTGCGTTGTTATCAAATATGTATTTACTATCATAGAAGTGATTTATATAACGTGTCTATAGTTAAAATTGAATTATTTTTGAATGTTAATTCATGAATAATATGCTACCGTCAGATACTGTTGATATTATACATTAGGGGGAACTGAAGGGTGCTAACATCTCATAGAAAGAAACAAAGCGATTCGCTGGTGAATTCTGGTCCAAGAAGTACATACATAGATATCAACAAATATGATGCTTTCATATGCATTTTATTAAAATGCTGACCTTTTTTACATAACGAGATGAACCGTATTATATGTATATATATTTTTTTGTGATTTATGTACTGCTTTTCATGAAGCCTAAAAATGCGAATGATTTACTAAAAGGAAACGACTCATATATATATACTTTAAGAAGTCGAATCATGATGCTTGAGCAGCGACAACTGCTGTGATAAATATTTAAACATCTTATGTGGATAAAATACTCCAAGTTTACTCAGTATTTTACCCAACATTTATGGCACGGGTATGTCTACGTAGCTTAACAGTAATGTACGCCATTCATAAAGTTTTTTTTTCTAAATCGGCCGTAGTGATGTAGAAAAACGTTAACATCGAGATAAAACTGACAGTACCATTTACAATTCGCCAAAGACATGAGCATTTGTGGAGTAATACGTATTTTTACTTGTTGGTTTTTTTCCTGGCGCTTTTCCGCTCGTAACTCAAATCGTAGACCCGTTTCTTATCGCTGACTTTGTTATTGGCATTCGGACGATGTTTACTATTTGGTATGAAGCCTCCGCCATCGGTGCCTAGTGGTGGCGTTTACTGTTTTTTGACCGCGTCAAATAAAAATGCAATGTGCAATCACTACAGGCAAATAAATAATATAATTTTACTAACATAAGTGTACCAGATCTTACACGAAAGTACATGTTTACTGTGAGTCTAACTGAAAAAACGTAGTTAGTAGTAAACCAAAAACATTGAAAATGTTTCGTTAGTAAATATCGATGACCAGCAAAGGTTATTACATTATTTGGTTACAATTATTAATATTAGTATTTTTTTATTCATAGAACAAAACTTTGAGCCCTAATGCTCTTGGTTCTTAGTACAGGATTTTTTTGACAGAATACTTGGATTTTTATCTTTGCAGTACTGCCCTGCCGCCTTTTGATTTCATTATTGCCTATACATATCTGTGATTCTTGTGCCTTACCAATGTATATATAGTATTAACCTACCCATTTCCAATCATTATGCAAAAAATATTAAATAATACAACAGGTTATAAATTTACTACGTATATATTTTTTAATCTAAATAATCTCAACTTTACTTTATAACATGCAGTAAAGTAGTGTTTGGTTAAATGATTTCGGTTGAGATAAGTTTCATTGGGAGCCCATATGCTTGTAAGTCAGAAGTGGAAATGTAGAAAAAAAGACATTTGAAATCATTTCTCAATACTACGGTAAGAAAAATAACAATGTATTTTAGTTCTACATAAACTATTTTATATATTTGTTGATAGCTATTTCGGCTTAAGCTAGTTCTGACGAAGGCGTAAGCCGAAATAGCTATCAACAAATATATAAAATAGTTTATGTAGAACTAAAATACATTGTTATTTTTCTTACCGTATTATAATGGAGTTCTACCAAGTAAATGCCTACTCAATCAATAATTTATCAATACTTATAAAAATGCCTTTTTGTTTATAATTGTTGATTAAATTGACAATTATTTACCGTAAATGGTGAAAAATAGGAGTGTAGCTTAAAATTATGAAATATTGATGGCTATTTTGTCAACACCACATTGTTTGATTTGAATTAATGAGAATAAAAATATTGATATATTCATAAATTATATGAATTTATTGTGGTAATGAGCAAGGTGTGAGCGAAAAAATTTCCAAACGTGTTCAGATAAGCAATGGCGTTTATTATGAAACAGATTTTTCAAAAGGACTTATTTGAGTTCAAGAATTGAATTTGTTTACCTACAGAGCTGGTTAAATGCATTAAATAGAAACTGGGTGTGCAGGTTTTAATATTTTACCTTCATTTTTTACGTGCATCTTGATTAAACTTGCCACTAATATGGTTTTCACCTCAAAGTATTACATGGTATTTTAAATTAAATTCGATAAAATATGTATAAATTGCTAATGGAGTTTTTGAGAACGGTTTTTTCAGACGACCGATTGTAAAACAGTAACTAGAGCACTTTTGTAAGAGATAGGAAGGAAGTGAGCACATATATTATAAGATTATTTTTGAAAGTTGAACTGATAAAAAGTCACTCGATGTGCAGTTTTTAGTTGTTTGATCAAGAAAGTTTTAAGCGTCATAGATTTGAGCACTCATAATTATGGAAAAAGCTATTTGTCGGCTCTAATAATGAATCTGAATTTCGGATTCTTGAATTTCTAGTCCTCCCGTAGAGCAATGATATCTGTGATTCAAATTAATAGCTGTGAAACTATTTAATTGAAACCTCTTATTCATAATTTTTTAGACTAACTGTGATTACTATAAGACTCTCCAGAACTAAGGATTTTTTTTTTTGACAAGTAAGATTCATGAAATATTTTAAATTGTATATATTTAATTTATGTAATTAATAAGTTATAAATCTATATATAAATTATATGTAGCTAATAATGTTTGAAATGCATCTGTCTATAGTCACTCCTTATTTGTAATCAGTGGGCTACGACTAGTTGCTGTTTGTAAAATGACAATTGATTTTGTTTAAAAATTCGGTTGTGGAATAAAAAAGATTATTCAACTTCTAATTAAGTTAGAAAAAAGAGGATGTCGAAAAAAGTTCACAACATTTCGTACTTTCGCTGATAGCTTATGATTATAAGATTTGCTGAAGCAAAATTAAAGAAGTGAAAAAATGCGACGAGTTTTTTTTCCGGAATGGCTCGCTGTCAAAAAACTTTTTCATCATTATTTATGTGTCCGAGCTCAGCTCATTATTTACCCACATAATTGGCTTTCACTGGCATAACTCTGTTAAATATCCCCTGGCCTACCAATTATTTGCACAGCGCAAAGATATTTGGCTATTTAAAAAAATCTTCGCCAGAATATTGAGTTTAAAAACTACGATGCTGAAACTTTGTAAATGTCATGTTTTTATAATGAAGACTTTTTCAAAACATAGCGTACGTGTTGAGTGAACTATTTTTTATAATACAATATGTTCAACAAATCATCTCGTAAACGTTTAATTGATGGATAGTATTTTTTTTCGTACAAACAGTATTTATCTTTGCTAAGAAGTACATTTTGTGTTTAAAAAAATACAAATAAACTTTATTAAAAATATCATCAATCACCATGATTTTTCTACCTGTCAAAATAATGAGACCCTCCAAATATTTTGTAAATTCGCGGTAGTTTTGCATCAATATAATATTGATATAATTTTTTATATAACATTCGTTTATATGTGTTAATGTGTGTATTATAAATACCACTTCCTTATATAACGTACATATTATACATATTTAACAAAATTTCTTCATTATCACGTTGAACAATAAATGTTTATAAACTAAATTTTATTTTTAAATAAAATTATTCATGAGAAATATTTTTATTTTTATAATATATAAAATCTTTTCTTATATAATGAAAACATTTTGATTTCTTTGACTGAGCTGCTTAGTATTTAAATACGGTGTTATTATAATATACAGTAAAATTTTAAAGGCTGATTTTTGTGCAAATTTATCAAACTCAATTTTTTTTCAGGATAGTTTAGATTTGTAGTTATTAGAATCTTACAATTTGAGCACATAGTATGCAGCTATATTCTTGAATATACATTCGTGCAGCATAGAAAGCAATCATGATGGATTATCTTTATGATAGGGTTGCACGTATAATAATTAAAATCAGCTTATTTATCAATTTAGAACTGCTTCACAACACAAAAAAATGCGTCGAGAAAAACAATCGATACGTTCTTACGTTTAACTGATTTTAATTTGGACACCAAATATAAAACGCTGCTTCAAGGGGTTCTATATTTTTAAAATGCTGTGTGATTTAAAAATACTCCCATTATCATGCTTATATAGGGACGGGGAGATATAATTTAATAATGGTCATAAAACTGGAAGACAAAAGGCGGTCGGGAATTTACTCCGAGACTGCCGTGGCGCATCTTTTCGAATTGTTGTGGGTAGTGGAATTCATAGAGTGAGATCAGTTATATGTAATGATGCTATAAGATATTCTCAAATTAGAGTTAATGTCAAAGTGAAGTTTGTTTATGGTAATAAATTAATAGTATGCACCATTACATACAATAGTATTGAAGGGTTGAGAGAGGGCTGAGAAACAATCTAGAGATAAAAATGACGGTTTACTAGGTTAAGTTCTACACTCATTTTACATAATAGAAAAACAAAGTATTCTATATAGCCCATTTCAACGTGACTGAAAAGTAAAACGAGCAATCTTTGAATTGTGCCACTCGAAACAAGCGCCAGAGAAAGATTTCATATAAATCAATAGGGAGTTTTATTTGTTTCTTTCGTGGGTAAAAGACATGATTGTATTTGTACCAAACTTGAGTGCACACCTCAGATGAAAGCTCCGCACAAGTAATGTTATAGGACCATTCAATCAACATCCGCACGCGTACAAAAAGAATTTTTCTCGATTCCAATTGAAATCTGTCGGGACGACTTACGTGATTGAAATCTATTTCGCAGGCAAAAAAATAAAATTGTTACATCACGTGAATCGACATTCTGCCATGTAACGAAATTTTCTCAACACGTATACTTTATATCGTTATTGTTAAGGACTTTTATTTGAACACATAATTCAGTTACTCGATAATTATTTTGAAGACATAAACGAAAAAGAGTTGTTTGCGGTGAATACTAGTAGGAAATAATTGTGCCGCAAAATTCAGTTGAACACAAGTTCCAGATCGTTATTATTAATTTAAAATTACTGTTGCAAACTAGTTATATCGATATGCACATTCATAGTTGATAAAAATTTCCCGAATTCAATAAGGAGCACAACTTTGTTCTATGATTCATGAAATTCTACATGATATTGTAATTGTGATTTGTTGAAGTACTTATGAGAAACCATACATTCACAGGTGATAATGAATAAAAACAGACACATTTACAAATACTTTAAACCAATAAATTTTTTTACCAACTTAAAACGATTCGTTCGAAAAAAAATATATTGCTAGAACTTTCCCTGAAAAATAATATCAAATTAATCGAATCCCATTTTTTCGTATCACTTTCAAGTTGTTTTGTGCATGTGAAAAGAATGATTTCGTCCACAAGATTAAAAGCAAAATAATTCAACCTTTTCTCTGGAATCCAGAGGTTTTTTAAATTCTAATCCAGACCAGGAATCGTGTTATTTTCATTCCCTTGTTGCGGTTTATTTAGTCTGAAATAGTAAAATGTATATGTTAAGTCAAAGAGCCACCGTTGAACATTAATAACATTACTTTTTGTCATTGTTAGCTTTTTATTTATTAGTCATCGATTACTGTCAACTTTTAGCGATAGACCCAAAGCCATTAGAAAAAAACTAAATTTAGATATAAAAAGCGAAAATAAAATTTGAAAGAGTTATTCACGAGAAAAGTAATTTGTTTAAGCTTTATGTTTTGAAAATTTAGTATATTTGTATATTTAAATTTACCAAGCAAAAAGCTCATGGAATTTCATGGAAAGTTGTGAGTGTGATAAAAAAAGGGCAGCCAAAAATTCGCATGCGTCTTTGGCGTCGGAATTTTCTTACTCGATGCGAATTTATAAAACTTTTGACGTTATCACAAATATTTGCGCAACAAGCACAAAACGTTGACTTGCAGTAATGCTTCGAATTTCTTAGAAAATAAAAATAGCTCAAACAAACATTTCGAAGGTTCGCTCTGACAATATTTTATTTCGATTACAAATGGTGTATTTTATCGTGTTTTTTAAATGAACTTTGCATCTTTTTTATATAAATATTGTGTGGTTTCATAATAAATATATATAATATCATCAGTTTGGCATTAGGGTCGAAGTTACTCAATAAATATCAATTAATAGACCACATTAGTTTTTGATGAAAAAAGCTTTTCAATAAAATTTAAATGAAAGATATCCCTTATTAGTATCATTATGTTATTGCATTGTTTTGATTCTATCACCCCCTTCCTTGTTTCCTTTACAAGGAAAAAAACCCGTAATCCATTTTATGATTTCATAATTTAAAATGTTAGAATTTATCTTGCTTCATTACTCAAGCAAACTTTGCGATAGGAAGTCTGAAGATGCCTCTGAAAGAGGCGAAACACGTGTCACAGTTAGTTACACAATACGTGGAATAATCAAAGTTATTTTAAATTTTATATTGAAAGATATCCCGTTTGTAAGGTACAAATAAAGAGACGTAAATGACGTAGAATATTTTAAAAATGGTAACGCTTTATGTTTTTCACCCAACGATGTTCTGTCATCAAGCGTTCAAATCTCCAAACGGTAAGCTGATTTTTTTGCTTAGTATGAATTTTTATACAAAGCATGAATTTTGCTTGAAATTTCACCCTTTTTGGGAATGAATTAAGATAGAAAGGGATAAAACTATAGGGTTGTCTCAATCCTAAAAACGAGGCGTATAAAAAATGATTAGAGAACAATTTTTCCCCTTTTAATCTCAAATCTTCACCCTTCTGATATACTGTCGTATTATTTTACATTAAAATAACTCATGGGCTTATGATTATAAAGATTCGCTATAGACTAAATTGGAAGTTCACTTCTATTTCTCATTATAAAACATTAAAATAGCATATGTAAAAATAATTTCTTCACAAACTAAAACAACTTATGATTCATACCGGTAAAGCTTCATTTACATTTAGTATTCACCAGAACAAAATTCATACTTTGATCCAATCTTTCACAAACAAAATAAATCTTGAAATCTAGTGTAGAGCTTATTCGGGGGGTACCTAATATGGGACTCGGCAAAAATAAGCCCGAAGTCTGATGCGACGCCATTCAGAAGTTGACAAGTAGCTGGAATCTCGTTTGAATAAGCACTGAGTTTTTGATGCTCTTCTTTTTTTATAAACCACCGGTAGCGCGCAGTCCATACAAGCATCTTTTGTTGTCTCGGTAATTTAAGTCTAAGTATGTACCATGCCTACACAAATACAAAAGTGCATAATACTGAGACTTAGATTTTACAAATTTGATCTTCAGTAACGACGACAATGTTTTTATATTTTCACATATGTATCTTGCAATATTACTGATCAGTTTACTAGTTTTCAGCTGAGCAAAAGGTGATTTGTCAATCCAAATATAATATTTAAAGAAAAATTGGGCATGCGTTAAACGTTTAGATATGGTAACATATAAATCCGATCTCAACCAAGGCCAATTTTGAGGCATTCGATAAATTTGAAATAATAAATGGGGAACGGAATACTCTTGATTCCTCTTCAGTTTCAACGCGAATTAGATTAAACTCCACGAATTCTCAGTATACGGATACATAGGATACTTAATATCACTTTAACAAAGTGGCTAAACAAGTCACGCTTTCTTTTTTTCCTTTCTATTTTTCTTCTCTTTAAACACTTTAGTGCATGGTTGAAAGATTAGTCCCGTGCAGATCTGTCTCGGGCCAAGTAAGTTAGGAGTAAATTCGTTTATTTTCTTGATCTTATTGCGTGATGGAAGGTGGCTGTGAAAAACGACTGCACACACATAACGGAAGGGTGGTGACAACCAACTTGTTCACCCAAATATATAAATCCATTGGACGTCATTTTTACTGAAAAGCTTCTGTAATGTAATATAAATAAACAAACGTCTTTCCAAATTCCCATTGAAATGTTGTGGTAAATTAGAGTCCCATGAATTTTGAAAGTGAATTATAATAATAACGCAGACAAAATCAATTCACCTTACTATTTAAAAAAAACTCAAATAGGTCATTTGGTGCTTTAAATTGTCGTTTCAATCCCAAAGTCCATGTGGTAAAATCTCCAAGCTCTCTTTTTTGAAAATCAATTTTGTTTGAGTCATTGTGTTTCCAAATATAAAAATTTCCATTTTAAGACTTTTTCTCTGTAAACGGTGTTATTTTAACGCAACCGAGTAAAGAAATACTGCGTGAATCATGTTTGTCGTTGAATGCACTGTATATAATATGTGGTGAAACATAGTTATTCTATGATATTGGAATACTTTTTGACGCTACTGCACACCACCCCATACCCTTTCATCGCGTTTTGTCAAACATTATTTTCAATTTCACTATCTCACCCTCGAAGGCGACGTGTTTTTTTTAGTATTCGGTGAAATTTGTTTTTAATACGCTTTTAATAGAAAAACTTTGAGCCGAAATAGCACTCGCCACAGTATACCGTGAACGAAAGTTTTTTAATTTAGTGATAACATCTGGATTTTGTTTGGGTGGAGTCACGGATGAATTATTTTATTATTTGTTTTGAACCATCCATTGGATTGGTAAATATCTTATTTATTTGAAATGATTTCCATTTGCTATTTTTAAAACTTCTTTGAATCACGAGATGTTTAACATTTATGATACATGATTTTAGGAAATATAAGAAATCGCCAGTATTAAATTTAATAACAAAGCTATTAATTATGCGTCAGATATTTATAAAAGTATTCAAACACGTTTTTAATATAATTTTCTATAAATAACGTTCCCATATGAACCTCTGTGGCCTAAATAAACATTTATATTTTTTTATAAAGACATGATTTCTGATGGTGTAAAATTATTTGAATTGGAAACTTATTAAATAAAGCACTAAGTGTTTCACGAATAGGTACGATATAAAAAAGTATACATAAAATTAATTTTGTTGATATTTCATTTATAAATATGACAAAATAAAAGTTGGTTTAATTAACATAAATTCACTGTTCTTTATAATACTTTCAATTAAAAGTGGTTTAAGTCCTTTTTGGTCGTGGCTGTAATATCCTCAGTATTTTTTGCGGATTAATTGTATTGTTTTATACCTTATAATATCGCTGATGATCACTTATAGGTTTTGGTCAACCGAGCTTCGATACGTTGGTATGAAACAAACGGAATAATGAGTTTGGTGGGGAAAAGAGCGAATTCCAACAATGTAAAATTATTATAAATAGTATAATGAAGTAACAAATCATGATCTGAAATGGCAGATGATTATTTATCAATAAAAAGTTTTTTATTTCCGAAAATGGCTACATTCTACATATTGGCGAAAAGTTGGCTACATTCGACATACTTTATTAAAATAATTGTTTTTTTATATGCAAATAATGCAGGTGCTTGATGTTATGACAAGATTTCAATTTTCGAATCAGGTGCTTCAATAAATGAGGCCATTATCAATATGGGCATCGCTGTAATATTAGTCTTATAAATTTTGTCCGCGAGGTATGTTCATGGTAAATACTTAAAAAATAAAACACGTTTGAAAAGATGCTCTATTTATAACACAATGGAAACATTAAAATATTTAACACTATAATTTGCGGCAACGCTATTATGTGTAAAAGAATATTCGAACATCCACAAACTGTATTTCCAGCGAAGCAGAATGACAAGTTGGCTACACGACGAGCAAAATGGATCGATCAATTTTATTGTTTTGGGAATTGAGATCATGTATGAATAATCTCTTCACACTTGTTTGACTTGTAAAACACAATAATATATGAGCCTATATTCTTCAATAGTCAGAGAAGATACGAACTGATTGACACGTACGTATCTTTTGACATGCTCGTCATTATAAGTTAAAGTGAAATCTTTTCCACAGACATATTTCTACACGTAGCACGTAATGGTTAAGTGTTACATAATATATTCAAGAGCTTGACAACTTTTGTGGTGTTATTGAGAATATGTTCCGGTTGAAAAATCAGCAGTACATTTTTTTTATTTTGCTATAAATAAATCGAATAATGAGTATCTGTCAGTATTTGCACAATACTTTTGACATTAACAATGTGTAGACAAAGATAGATGCTGGTCGGTATACATCACTCTCCTGTGAAAATTATCTCACAACTTACGCGCATACACACTTTCTCGGTCTGCGCATGCACTGACAGACAGCGCATGGATATGTGTGTGTGGTGTATTACAGGTAAAATAAGGCAAAGAGTCCCTCATATGTATCATGGTAGATATTAAAATTTATGATAGAATATATCAAATATAAATAGTTATGTAGAATTAAAACAGCAATGCTTAAGTGTTGAAAGGATATTGAAATATTTATATTTAACGTTGCTGTTTGGGTTCTTTTTAACGGAGTAAATATAATAAAAGAAAAATTTCTATTGGATAAATTATTTAAATATGAATTAAAATATATGTTTAGCTAATGTTAAATTAAATCGGAGTGTGTTCTTAAAAATTAAACACTATTTAGATAATACAAATTTTTGGGTGGTTCATAGTGGTACGTAATTTTTTTTTTGACTATATTTAAAAAAATATATATCCTAACCATAGTTAATAGAAAACCTAACCTAACCTTACGATTGCACTAGACGCATAGAGCTATTCCTAATATTAAACAATTCATGATGAATATGGATCTAATTTAATTATTCAACAATAAATTTCCATTATGTTTTTCACGTTATTTTGAAAGCACATGTAAGACGCCCGCCCATTCCAGTGCCAGTAGTATAAATCAGACAAATCCAACGTACAATTACGTATATATATATGATGTATAAAACATTCTAAATTTATTTTTATTTATTTACCTGGTAATTTAGAGCCCATTTTTAACCATTTTATTTGTTCAGCTCTTAAACTTATAACTTTGCTGCAATTATATTATTGAAAAATAAAGCGTTAGTATTTTGTTCAATTAAAACGTCATGTTGGCTCAATTTAAAACATAACAATTAAATACATGCTCTCGATTACGAATGTAAGTCTTACAAAAATTATGAATGGCTTAATGTTACTTCAAGTTTGAAGAAATATGAGACAAAGCATCAATGAAATAATTCTTTTGCGAACGATAATATATGGGTGCATTGTTCAACTCGGTACTAACCAATCTTTTCAATCCTTCCAAATAATTAACAGTTTCTAAGACATTGTAAAAGTTAGCACATGTTTGAAGCCGTTTTCGAAAAATACGACGTTGGTGTTTTTTTTGTGTTTTTGTTACTTGCTGTCACTATATATTTCACAATCTGTATCATCAAATATTTATTTTGGCAATCTAAGCTACTCTCAATGGTACTGCTTTTAGTATTAAGTATTTTCCTAATAATAAGAGTGGGTAAAAACAAGAGAAAATAAGTTTACCGTTATTTTCAGTAGAATCACAAAAATGAATTAAAGAAAAAGAATAATCAAGCAACATGGATTTCATTAAGAACATATGTATTTGATATATAATATAATACAAGCACTTTACTATGTAACTTATCCTGGCTTTCGCAAATATATACCATTGGATGTGTCTCTGAATTGCACACTTGGGTAATCTTTTAAATTTGAATTATGTATTGATCAATGAAAAGTAGCTTTTTATATCAACAGTGATTCTTCAAACGATATCAACCGATCTTATTTTAAGATGGAAGCCGTACCGAGGGAAATAAAAAAGGAGAAATTCTTTATCAATTTACCTTGTAAATGTAAAATAAATTGTGGCACATACATATATGGCTGCACTGACATGATGAAAAGAATGAGAGTATTGCCGCAGGTAATTTTTTCATGTCGCCATTTTTATTATTTCTTCACCAAGTTTCACATCCATATAAAAAAGCTCGTGGGAGACAAAACAAGTGATAGGTATTTTAATAATCTAAAAAGATAACCGTATTATATATGAGAAGTCGAAAAACATTATTGGCGTTCTTTTTGTGATATAGTGTCATATATAATTTATTTGTAGGAGAAGACAACACTGATATGTAAACATTTATTTGTATCATTTTTTATCGTCGTAAAAACAAATATTCACATAAATTGACAATTAACGAAAAAGAGTGTCTCAAAAGAAAATCAAATATATTAACAGTTGACAAAAGATTATGCTGAATATGTCATTGTCAATAATTAGAAATAATCAGCCGTCAGACTATCGGCTGGTACACGTTTAAGCTGCAGTAGATTTGTAATCGCGTGATAACTACAATACGCATACAATTGTTAAACTGTGGTGGCTGTTGCATTTAAGCACGTATCATATGAAAATTTTAACGGAAATTAATCTATTCGATGATATCGACATTAGTTATGTTGTCACTTCATTTAATTACCATAAAATTGTCCGTCTATTTCAAATATCATTGCGATCTATCTTATGGCCACCTATGATGTATATACATAAATAGTGCGCATTATTATTTTGCTTCACTTTTTCACTCGCATCAATCAATCATCAGCTGGTTTCTTCAGTCAAATTTAATATTTCGTAGAGTTTGATTACACTTTTTCAAGATTTTGAGGTTAATCACCAAAAAAATTAACAGTCATTGAGGTTGTTAGCATCAATCATAGCGAGCGCTAAAATAAAACTACGAAAAAATATGTGCACAAAAATATGATTTATAATATCAGAATATGATTATATGTTGCAATAATAAAAAAATGATGACAAAAAAATAGCTCGTCATCACATACAGTAATTGTTCGACATAGATAAAAAACTAATTAAGTCTTTTTGAAAGTAAGTGATTCTATTTTATCCGGGTGTTGCAATTGCATCCTTATTGATTTTTAGTTTTTAAGCGATTACAAAGTTAAATAAGTTAATTAAGCTATTGCGAAAAAAATTTGGGTTAAATTTATTAACACATTGGCTACGGATCAAATCACATAGAGAAACAACTAGTACTCGGCGTGCCCCGTAGCCGGTGTGTTAAGATATTTTAAGTGCAATTGAAAGATATTTTTGTACGTTTAGTGATAACAATTATTATTATTTTTTTCAGTAAACGTTGACCAATTTTGGACGTCGAAGTAAATATTAAAAATACAAAATACAAATAACATTCAAAAAATTAAAACGTATTGAATTTTTTTCAAACGGAATGAAATGTGTTTTGTTATTCACGGTGATACGATAAACGATAAGCTGACATGTATATTTATGCTTTTAAATGCCTCACATGAAGTAAGTTCCAATATTATAAATTGAATGAAAAGAATGATAATTATAACTTTCGAAGGAATGAATTTAAAGGTTTAAATTATTTAATTTATTTATGACATACATAGTTTAATAGAAAAAAATAGATAGTACTTTTTTATAATAAACTTACATTAGCCTTCAAAATTAACTCAAAAGTGGAATTATTGTGGGATGATATTAAAAAACATGTATATGTGCATACAATTTATCATATTAATGTGATAATATCAACCAATTTAAAATACGAATAAAATAAATGTATCTGATTTTGATTCACTATGGCATTAAATTGATTTGATTAAAACTCGTCACGATTCATGTCAAAAAAAAATATCTCATAATTCATTCAAAATTATTTGATTGTTCCGATAAATTATTTTGATATTGGGCTGTTAATAAAATAATTTATTACAAGTTATATAAGCTAAAGATTAATTTATGAATTAAAGCTTGAATAAACCGATATGAAATCAAAACAATCACTGTGAGAACTGTACATATATAAATAGTTTCTCCATTATTAATTGATTGCTAGAAATACAGGGCTTTTTAAATATTTACGAAAAACACTTCAATATAAATTTAAATGCTACATTACACGCACTTAATTATCAATTGCATCTCATATTTTTACTATTTCATATAGGAGCTTTTTAAAGATATGTATAGTGTTTTTTTCTTATATTTTATAGTATAGAAAAATATTTATGTAGTTGAGCAAATACTTGATTTTGTGATATAATTTATTAAAACGTGGAAAATGAAGCCATTTTAGATAACGCAGTTGCGGTGTGGATTACCGTTGAGCGTGTGGCAAATTACATTATATGGATTACAGATTTCGGAATTAGGCGGTCATCTGTACTTCACTCTGTAATCCATTTCAAACGTTCAGCATGCATACATATTCTCCGCAACAGTGTAATAACTTCATTAAATAGTTATAACAGTAGTGGCCAACATGTTCAACGTTTATCTAGAGACACAAATAATTAATTATCGAGTTCTTAGGACAATCCAAATGTATTATATTATTGACTCTTATTGGCGTTAAGCCAATTCCATGGATTTTTGCCACAGGCGAAAATTTTCAACCATCGATTTTTCCATGAAAATGCCACGTAACATACCGTGAAAATCATTTTGTATCCGACTTATTTTTGGTTTTCAAAGAAAGATTTAAAAATGATAGGTTTCATTAAAAATACGATATTTATTTATAAATAAACTCGTAGTGGCGTTTGCGTGCCTGCACGCCGTGGCGTATGAATGGTTAAGCGTTTTTTATATTAAAATCGTCAATAATCAATCAGTTTACTTTAAGCTTATCTAAAAAGTAAGGATAGGCATAAAACTGTAAAAAAATAATTGAAAAGTCATACACTCCAAATTAAAATCAGATATGAGTATAATTTGATTTCCAATATTGGAGTCATCCATCTTCAAATTATCTTTTGTTTCTACAAATAAAGTTGATGAAACTCTTCGTATTCATTATATATACTTTCATTTTCAAATCCTTACTGTTCTTATTTCAGTACATATAAGGTTTCGTGTACAGAGTAGAAGAAAATTACCCAGTTTTTAAAAATAACATTTCATCATTTAAAAGATACATTGTTTCATTTGAAATATACAGTAGAACCTCGATTATCCGGACTGATTGGGGATGAAGGTAGTCCGGATTAGGACAAATCCGGATAATCGAAAAAATCATAATTGTCAGGAAAAGACAATTATATTCAGTATAAATAATTTGTATTTCTTTAGATTAATTAATACATAGCTTTAATAATAAATTATTTTTTATTGAAAAAATCAATTATCGATGTCTGCTTAAAGCTAGCTTTTCTTTTCGATGCTGGCAAATCACAAATACTTTTAAGACACAAGTTGTCTTGAATAGCACTCTTCTTGACTCTCAAGCCACTTCATGGCGATATCTAGGCACAGACAAGCTTCAAAATGTGTAGGACCAATATCTCCCCTCTCACAAATATCTTCTACGTCTTCTTGATCTTGTTCCTCTGAGGTATATTTCCTTAATTATTTCGTCATCATTCAAAATTTGTAATCCAGGATCGTTTGCATCGCAATTTAACCACTCGGCTATATCTTCTTTGTCGCATTTAGCACAAAGTTGTGTCATTGCTTCCGCAAAGTCTCCTCTATCATTTTTTACTTCGTTACTGGAACTTGCGAATGGTCTATTCAAAATTTTGTCCATGATTTTTCCAAAGTTGACACATCTAAAGAATTCCAACTTTCTGCTGCCGTGTAGCAACAATCTTTTAAATTTGTTTTTTATATTCGATACCGTTGACGTTACGACACCATATTTACTAGACAAAAAACGTCCCGATTCACCTAGTTTTTAGGCATCGATTTTATCCAATTTGTCTTTTAATGAAACTACGCCAAGTTTTCTCCTCGTTGACACATCGGTAATATTAAAAATAAATATTTAAATCGTGAATCGTACGTTCAATGCGTATCAAATTTGGACGATGACTGACCCATGTTTTACACAGGACTTATTGTTAGAACAAATGCAACTATCAAAATATTAAGACTGCATTGCATCACGTACGTAAACAGTGAACGCAATTCGCCACGTGCATTTCAGAAAATTTATAATATTTTTGTTTATTATGACCAATCCGGAATATCGCAAATCTGGATAATCGGCAGTCCGGATAATCGAGGTTCTACTGTATATGCAATGGTATTGCTGTCAAATCTTTGTTCGCAAGTCTTTCGAGACGATGTTCAACGGATATGGGAACCTTTCGTCACATCAGCAAGACACGTTTATCGTTATATGATTCTATTATAATCTGACGAAATCAAATGAAGCTGATACGTCATAAAAAAAAGCATAACGATTGAATGCACAATAATTTCGTCCTCTTTGCGACCATTTATTTCCACGATCGTTACCGAAATAAAACATCCAATAAATTTTCTCCCGCAAGAAAGTGATTGACCAAAAACGCCCCCGTCACATTTCGTTGCCTATTCGCTTTATGTTTTTCAAATAAAATATATACCCGAAAAATATTATTCTTAACAGCCCCAATCCTAAATAAATATTTAACTTTCATTTTGACTTCGAGAATAGATTCAGCGAACGCAGCTTTTCAAAATTCGATTGTTATTCTAAAATACGCGGTGTCGAATGCAAATACCATAACAATGCTTTCTTATGGTAAAAAACATTTTGCTCATGAGTTTGTATGTCGCATTTTCAAAACGTTTAGTTATTATTAAATGAGGCAGACTTAACTTAAAATATTTCTATGAAATATGGATTTCCTTTTTAATCTTCGTTTTCAAGATAAGGTTAAAAGAATGTGAATTAAGGGGAATAAGTTGTAAGTCAAGTTTGAGAGCTTCAAAATTAATGACTGGATAGGCAATTTTTGGCATAGCCGAAAAATCAATTTGAAGATTTTTTCTATGCACTTTTAAAAATATTTATAAAAGGCTTATCAATGTGTAAAAGCTTACGCAAAAAAATATGCGATCTTGCTTCTGAGAGGTAAAACACGTTTTATATTTTGTTACACAGCTACCAACTAGATTTTTTTTCGTTTTATATTGAATGCTGATTGATAAACTTGTTATCTTGTTAATTTTATTGAATAATGGACAGTATAAAATTATATTCACATTTAAAAATCAATATTTGTTTTACGGCACAAAATATTTTCTCCTCCAAAGCTAATTACAAAGTTTTAATTCCGGCACCCATTTATTTTTCATTTTGCCTAATTTTATTCGCTGTCAAAATATTGACAAAGCTGGCGTATGTAAAACATTTAAAGTACATTTTCCAATTTCACATTCGATTTGAAACATTTTGCCCGGAGCATTGCTGTTGCACGATTTATTTTTTGATACACACATACATACGTAGGCTCAAGTACCCACCCTTAGCAGTTTCTATTTATTTATCCCCGAGTTGCATTTGCAAAGGTCTTGCCTTGGGAGGAAATAATAAATTGTAGTTATCGATGCAGTAATGTGGCCATTAAAACCACTTTGTTCTTTATCGCTCCTGAGCGTGCAATTTTGGGCGGAGTGGTTGGGATTGTAGAGCGCTTGGATATATTCACAAACTTGTTGTTGTAAACTTTGGTATACAGATAAGAGATAATATTTTTACCAATTTCCTACTTATGGGCTATAAGAATTTCAAATTTCAAAAATTGTTGTTATATCTACCAATTGATTATTATTTATTGTGTAACCGATGTAGTCCAGCAACATATTTCAATTTATTATACGCTTGTCGCTATTTTAATAGTGAACATCGAATGGGTATGAATAAAATCACTCTTATGCCATAACATCCTGTTCGCTGTTTCGTCAATTTAAGTCTTATATAAAGAAAGAAATATTTCATTGAGTTTTTATTCTATGGTCAATTGGTGTTAATTTATTTCAAATAAACAGTTAAAATCGATAGCTGACCCTGTTTACGGGATTTTAAAGTAATCTTGTGTCTACTAGAATGAAAAAATTACTTAATTCCTTAATTATTCGTTAGAATTTTTCGTTTTATTCGACTTTAATTGCTCTCGTTGCATCTTCGAAGCAGTCACTTATAATATAAAATCTTGAAACCTGATAAATTAATGAGGGATTTTCCAAATTGAGTTTGTGAAAATTGCTCGCTAAAGTTAAAAATGAAAGATTATTAGATTAATAAAAGAAAATATCTTGTTAAATAACCAGACAAACATATTTTCGGAGATTGTTATTCTTTTACTCCGCCCCGGTCGACAGTTTATAGGTATATAAATGCAGACTGGGCCGCTGGATTTTCATTTCCTTTGGCCTGCGCTTCAGGCCAAAAATAATTATAAAAGGCATTATTTTATAACCGTAGTTGTTTCGCTTCGTTACCTCACTTGCAACGAGCAGCGTTAAGCGGATTGTTTATCTTACAATGGGAACGACATTAAATATTAAATGCATAGATATAAACTTACGTTACTGCTTGCAATTTTATTCATATCTGGTGTTTTAACTTTAAACAAAAACATAAAAAACTGGAATATCATTAATATTGAACACATTACCTAAGCCGAAAAATTTTATAAAGCTATTGAATTAAAAACTATTGACTAGCTAGTGGGAAAGAGCGATTTTATTAAAAATTTAAATAAGATGTAATCAATATTTCTATAGCAAAATACACGAATAGATGTATATTTATATTGATTTACCTATATATTTGACTATCTGCCGTTCTTTCTTTATCTGAATGTATTCCCAGAGAGAGGTAGTGAGTGTTTGGGCGTAAGTGATAAGACTGGTAAAGTATGTGAATTTTGAACGCACAGCATACACTAACTCTCTTGGCTTACTTATTGTTCACATCTAGCGTATTGGGCGAAGATGACAGGTGGCAATGCTTAGTATTTGTGAGCAATCAAGGTTCATTATTGATTGTGAAAAATTTATCTTCGTTTTCAAGATATACTAAATATAACTAATGATCTTGTTATTTCCAAGATGCGATCACAATACCGTTTGATAAATTTGAACTTGCGCTGTATAATTAAAAAAAAAACAAAACACTGTTACCAACTCGTGTCTCTGGAGCACGAATCTAAAAATACTCGGCTCTAATTGTAATCAATAGAACAAGTTTCGCGGGCAATTAACGTATTTTATTCCAGAAGATTTATTTGGATGTTAATCACGATAAAGTAAGCATATAATTGCCTTTTCGATATCGTTGCGTTTGAAATCATAACGAGGCGTTAGGTGTCGCTTTTTTGGTGATAAATAATATTTTAATCACGGGCGTGTGTGTTTTTTTAATGCCCCATTTATATTTATATCATTCGATTTGCTTCTGGATTTTTTATAGTTCGCTGTCATTATAATTTACTTTATAGTTTCCAAAATATATGTATGAACTGTCAGCTTACAATGCGAAGCTCGCAACTCTCAAAATTTGATAGTATAAAAAAATAGCATTGAAAGCTTACTTGTCTTTGTGATAGATATAGAAATTATTAATCATCATATTTGTAACTTGTAAGTAAATATGAAAGATTTTTAAAACTTTTTTTTTTACTATTATTCGACATAAAAAAACTACCACTATAAATTATATTTATAAATTGATGGCATAGCTTTTTATGGCTTGCTAATCCATTATATTAAAGTAAAAATAGTAGCTTCAACAAGAAAAACGTAAATCATCTTCTAATTTCATTTTTATATCTCAACAATATTATTTTTTAAGAGATTTGGTGAGAAGTCAATTGACTGACTTCTTAACCTCTTAACCGGGTAGTTTAGTTTTACGTATCGTAAAGTTTGTATGTGCAACGGGTCATTAAATCTATAGGATTACGGATTATTTCGGTCACGATCATAATAAAATAACAGTGACGAAATATGTCGTCATTCCCATAGTAAACATTTGATGAAACGTTTCATAGTTCGTAATATTTCGTCATACTCGCTACAGTTGCTTTTTTGGTATGACGAAATATTTCGTCATTCTCGGTTAACAGGTTAATAAGTGAATATAATAAATTACGAAGAAAGGGGTAGATAAATAGTGAGCTAATCAATCACGTATATATGTACATTGATGTTAAGGCAAGGTAAGAAATGGGAAGTTAAGATAAAACAAGTATACCTTGGTATACATATGATTAAAATTTGAAAATAAATATTCATCAATTCAATATCAAGGCTGATTAAGTAATGCACACAAATACTGAGGCAATGTTTTATAATATTAAGATAACATTTTTAAAGTATCGGTTAAAATGTTCTCTGTTAGGCTTATGGAGTTACGAGGCTTGTTCTTTGGGTTAATTAAAAGTAACTTACAGCATGAAATACTTGCGTCATTTCGTTGTGGATTTATTAGCGTGCGTGGATCTTGGAGTTTTGCAAGACCCGCCTTTATTCTAGTAACATCTATACATTCTATATCAAGAAAAGCCTACGTTTGTCAGACTCCAATATCAGCCCATTTTTATAAAAAATATAATTCAATGGCTTCATTAAAATTTTAATTGCCAGCCTCCATTATGACCTTTCAGTAACTTTGCATAAAATATTTTTCGATATGTGCATATACAGATTTTATTATTCAATTAAATCACACAATGTATATTGATTATTATGAGTGAAGAGGGTAACATAACGACCCTGTTAAAGTTTTTACTGATAAAAATATATGGTGTCAAATAATTAAACTGACCAATAATCTTATATATAAAACCGAAACGGCGTATGTATGTATGTATATCTGTAATTCCCTTTTGCATTGTTGTTGCAAGTTGCCATAAAAACGAATATGAAAGAAAATATGTTTGAATTTTTATCGGCGAAGACATTTAGTCAAAATGTAATAAATTAGTCTTCTACAGAACTTTTCCCGGCTTTTATTATTAATAATAATGTTTATTATTTACGTGAAGGTATTATTTGACATTTCTATGACATCCAATTAGATTTTTTCCTTGAATTTGGACATTTTAATGGGCGAGAATGGGGCTGTCATCAAATTAAATAAAGTTTGTGATTTTATTTTAACTCTATTTTGGATGTTAGATTTTGTGACATAATTATTTCGAATGATATAACATTAAATAATTATTGGTCGCTTAGTCCGAGCGACGCCGGGTAGCAATACTAGTAAGATATAAAAATGTAGCCGTAAATTAATGGTTTCACTGAGAGAGCTAACGATACGGTATTTTTATTCGCTCTAGGTTCGGCATTTTTAGTATTTTTTCTTAGAGTAAATAAGATTTATATACATTTTTCATCAATGTTGTAATCTTGATTCAGAAAGTCTGCTTACCTTTTTCAGGCACCTGAACCTTCTTTATGTTGTAAAATAATCATCTCATTGCCTTCTAAATAAGATTTCCATTATTTTGCTTTATGCAAACTTGTAATCAGTTTGTCCTTAAATTATCGGTAAATAACTCTGAGCAGAAACCCGTTAAGCACCTTGTTCGCAAAACACGTAAAACAAAAACCTTTCCTTTATCGGCAGCTTCTGAAATTTCACAGAGCCGAAAACTTTTTAAATTTCCTAAATCAGGCAAGATGCAAGCTTAGCATGTTTCGGCATTATGTTTCTTCACTCACTCTACCAATATTGCCAATATTACAGAAGTGAATATAATGTGAATTAGATATATTGATTTTTTTCTCTCTTAATATCACCGCTATAAGATATTGTATAATAATTTCAAATAAATCACATTACCAACTAATAACTGCTACAAATAATATTGCTAAAGATTGTTTTTTTATTAGTAGAAACACAGTATAGACATAAGAAATAATCATCATGGTCTATTTTATTTTCTTATTCGGCTAAATGTATGTGAAAAATATGTTTTAAATATCATGTACAAAATTAATTAAAATTAATCACGTTATAAAAAAAAATCTCTGGGGATGCACAAAATAAATTCATTTAATTTATCGTTAATTTATCAACTATGTATATTAAAAGCAAATCTTGTAGTTAAAAATAAAACAGAGTCTATTTAATAATAATAATTAAAAAATGTTTAAGGAACAATACATATTCTTTATTTGGGGCGTACAGCATAAGATAAACAGAAAAAGAATGACTGCCCTCTCGGCTACAGGCCCACACAGTTTTAATAGAAATAAAAATACTATTTTATATCTAACTGATAGATTTCAAGGAGGGGAGATTTTTTTGAGAAGATGTTGTTTTCAAACTGTATTTGTGTATTTACGTGTTAGGTATTTTTTATTGATAATAACTACCTCCTGTCAGTAACAGGCAATAAAACAAAGCACATGAACATAGTATTTTTCGTTTTTCTCAAGTAAAATTTCTATTTGAAAAACAATAATCAGTAAAAAAAGCTTTGATATTTTAGTCAGCTAATAGTTTGAAGTAATTTTCTTCTCATTGTTCCAGAATCTAGATAATAGCTTCGATAGAAAGGTTCGATAAGCAAAATCTTTGTGCTTTCATAAATACAAGGTCGCTTCTACTATGAAGCTGTTATTGACATCCTTCACAGCTAAACTAACTTAGTATCTCAAGCAACTTTGCACTTTCCGTGTCCAACAAAGCAATATTGTCTTCATTAAAGCTAATGTTTTGTATACAATATGCTCTTTTCTTATAAATTTTGTGTACAAAAAGGCTATCCACTCTGCGTAATTGACTAAATGATGAAGTTAGAAATATGTACCATTTATTCTAGAGATTCAAAACAAAACATATTTAATAATATGGAATTATCATAAAATTACTTAAAAAAGGGTTACCTGTAACAGATTTTTAATATCTCAAATAATGAAGTATTAAAACCATGTTTGTAGTTCAGGAATTAAAATTAATTGTTTGCCGTTAATGGTAAGTCGAAAAAAATTATAAAAGTTTTGCGCATTTTTTTCAACCGGGTTTTCAATAAAATATACTTTCCAAGCGATATTCTTATGTCATAAACACTCTTGAAAGATCAACTGACATACAGTTAATGCTCATCAGACAGACTTATTTACATATTCTATTAGATTAGTTCACACGCTCAAAATTCAATGTAAGTATCTGTTTTAATTATGCTCTATGGCTACCATGTGTAAAAATATATCAAATATTTTAAGCATTGAAATTGCAACAAAAAAATGCTAGACATTTTTCATTTAGCCAAAAAGATTTCAAGCCGCGACATTCGAATGTTCTGTGTGGCCAAACATGCGTTATTATTTGTTTTTTTGCTATTGAAAAATGAAAAAGGAATCGTACAAAACATTCATAAAAGTATAATGGCCTTGGGCATGAGTAGTGAGATATTGACATCGATAAAAGCAAACAGCGGCGCAACAGACAAAAATCGTTAAATCTGTTTTTATAGTCCCGAATGAAAACCACGCTATATCAATTTAAAGGAATCATTTAGAAATTTTCTACTTCAAAAGCTCTCAATTTATATTTTTTCGAAACGATATTTCATGAAATTAAGTATAGGTGCTTAATTTAAAAAATATTTTTATTGAAACTCTTCCATTTGTATAATATTTAATGTTTAATTAGTGTCGTTGTATTACAGCGTACATCGATACTATGTCAGCATTGTTTCTCAACCTTTTTGATCCATGACTGAAATTCAGGTGTTAGTTTTGAGCTCGCAATTCGAAATAATAAATATTAGTAAAAAATATATCAAACCATTTTCCCTTTGGATTAAGATGAGTTTTGAAAATTCATATTTTCTAGTATGAAGTGGTTCTGGTACTGCAGTCGCTGTGTGCCAGACTTGTGGACGTCTCAATCTGTTACTTGTCAAATAGAATATGTGGAGTAGGTACATTTATATAGTTTTGAATATTTTTATTTGCATTTTGTTAGTTAAGAAACTCTCTACAACAAACAGGAAGGTTACAAAAATCTTATCCTCGCTTATTTATAAGTAAGAAGAATTTGTTGCCATGAATCGCGTAATTTAACTAGGTACTTGATACCTATATGGTATACACGAGGTGTTTGCCACGTTAACTTTTAATTTTCAAACATTTTCTCTTTTACGGATGTAACAAATAGCTTTATTGATATTATGACTTATGTAATATTATATTTTTATATGAAAAGGCAATAGTATTTGTTATATCATAAGTAGAATGCATGATGTAGCTACTGATTGCTCGTCAACAACATAGCCATAGTGTCCTGTAATGGAGAACATTATGATATTTAAATTTTAAGCGTATTATTCCAAGATACTAATCTACTGGCTACAAAAGCAAACTACTATCTTTTATAAGAGCTGAGATTGTAAATCTTTTGCTTTACTATGCTTGCAGCAGTAAAAAAGAAGCCCCTTTTCCCTTTGTACAAAAAGCACGCAATCGCTCATACCGCAATTACGGGCGTCTTCCTTTAGTATCCTTAATCGAGATGCCCCATCTCATTACCTGCCGAGTGGGTAATTGCGGATGCGAAAGGCTTACCTCAACGAAGTATATTTCTTGAGTCGATATGTCTGTTTAACTCGTGCTACATTTCTGCCAGTTTCAATTGACATATTGACAATTGTGGTATTCAAAATAAATATAAACATACACAAATAAAATATGATAACATTTTTTTTTATTTTTACTACCGAGTTTGTTGACAAATACATATTGGTGCATATTGACTGTACTCCACTGATATTCAAGGTGCATAGATACTGGAACTACAAGCAGATTTTACATTATTTTAATAAAAATATGTACATGACACAATACTATAAGTCAGTTAGCAGGCATGCAGCAGATTATTACTTTAATAGCAGAGCTTTATTGATTGCAAGTGTTTTAAATAAACCTTGTTTTACTTATTGTATTAAAATATCAGCTATTATAGTGTAGGTACATGGTTTTGGACTAAAACAGCAACAAACATTAAAAAAAACTAATCGCACATGTAATTTCTAATTTAATAATAGTTTATGAAAATTTTCGAGTGTTTTATAATGTGTCAATAAATAATGGCACATTTTAACGGAAAACTTTTTGTCATCAAATTTGTATATTATTGTAAAAAGTTAAAAAAGCGTTAATTTGGACACTTTAAAAAAATTGCCTCTAATTTTTTACTTTGTGCTATTTTTTCGCTTGTTTCTGACCAAAAAAACTTTACAATCACAAGGAATAGTGCCAAGTAAAATTTCAGTCCGACACACACACAACTTATATTTAATTAGTCTCGCGATCAATCTTAATTATGCAAGCGTATGTCGCATTCCCATTTATATTACAAACTTCTCCTTCTGTGAAACATTTCTAAGGAATAACCGATATTAAAGATGTTGTCTCTAAGCCATTTCTCCATTTTGTCACACCGACTTAGCTGGCATAACGCCAACATACATAACTTAAACTATGAATAAAGAAAACTTGGATTTAAAACTTTTACACATATTGTTTGTACATAGTTTTCTTTTCAGTTTGCTTATATATGGAAAACTTACCTCGTTATTGTTTTATATAGATGTTTGATTGTGAACACGTGCATTTTAATGTTCATTGGCAGTTTAAACAGCTTGGTAAAAAAAAATATACGATGTTTTCACGCAGATATTGAGAAGTCAAAAGTATATTTTTTCGTTATATTGTCTTACTACAACAACACTGTGAATGAAAAAATAATTTTCTTCTTAATGATTGTGTATTACATATATTTAAATGATAGTTTTTAAGTCTATAAGAATAATTTCAGATCAGTTTGACACCGAGAAGCCTAAAAAACAATATTTATTATGTAGCGGACATTAAATTACTTCAGTTGATACTATTGAAATTTATGATTTACCCAACTATTAAGAACCATCTAGATCTCTACATCAATATCAATCCAATATGTTCAAAATAATTTCAGGCTTTGTAGAAAGCCATATTTTTTATTCTTTATGTATAGACCTGAAAACTTCAGTTCATAATTCTCAAATACTACCAATCATAAACAATGATCGTATATTTTTCCTCCAATATTCAGTTTTATACATACTGCCGTTTTAAGGTTAAATACAGCTCACGGCTTAATTTATTAACAGTCACAAAACATAAATTGTTTAACCACTTTTAATTGATACTTGAAATGAATTTTGTAAAATATAATACCGAGATTGAACATAATATGGTATGTGTAACATACTACATATGTTCATGTTAAACGGATCATAGTAAAACTATTTGCCGTAAGTTGTCTTGATACTTATAATTAAGTACGAATGCCATCTTACATTTTGGAAGCTTGATTAAAGTTTACTTTGTCCACAAGATATAATGGGCTTTACAAAGGATGGACTAATTTTCAACACCATATAAAAACATTTTCCCTAACTCATTTGATCACAGACCATTTTGGAAAGTGTTCGCGAAAAACCTCAAGGCATTTTCTTGCAAAAAAACGGTAGTCTTACCAATGTTCATTGTTTTTAATAGGTCGTCAAAGCATATAAATGAAGGAAAAAAACAAATGCCGTAAAATGGGTTAAAAAAACTAGGGCCTCAGGGATTCGTCGCATATAGTCGTGGGCCCCGTAGGATAAAATGGGTTAAGATATGGTTTCTAATTTCAGATGTATACACTTACGCCATATCGATTATAGCTATATTATTGAAAGAAAATCTTAAGTGCACAATTAATTATACGAGAAGTCAATGGACCCATTCATGTTTAAAGTTAACGCGCCACCAATATTTAATCTCAACAAACCTCTCATAATCTAGTAAAATTTACATATAAATAATAAAGGAACTTAGGCCGTCCGCTTTGGTTTCACTTGCTGTGCCCTAAGATGTAGTTCACTGATACTCTTCTTGGCTATTGTTTTGCGGTTTAAGCATTTAAACGCGATTACACGACACAACTTATCTTGAATGGATCGTAAAGACGATCACGAATGTACAACATTTGACAATAATCGCGAAAACTTTCGCAATGACAATAACTATTAACCATCCAAAAAAATGTTTTTCAATAAACTGTTGTGAGCTTTCAGCTTCTAAACGACCTCTTTTTATGTTTTTATTCCTTTGTGTTATTTAAAAGATCGGGCACAATTACAAAAATATATAATATATCATGTTCACTAAAATATCATAAACTGTATTCTTACAGAATGTTTACGACTTTTATATCGCACGTAATTTCATAAACAATGTAAAATGAGAATTGAATATTGGATTGCATTTTAGTTTTGTTGGAAAATTATTGAATCGATTATCTTAATTACATTAAAATTCTATTAATAAAATTTTTACTTTCTTTTAAATTGCCACAAAAAAATATTATATTTACCTAATGTGACAATTAAATAGGTATGTATGCCATGGAAAAGTTTTCAATGGATGTGACTGTACGATATAATTTTAAACATAATACCAAACTAGCATTGGGAAATTCGACTCATCAAGGGTAAACACTTTTCGTATAAACAAACTTTTTTTAATTACGTCGACAAAGCTATAAATCTTTAAAAAGGATGTTATCGTGAGACATTAAAAAATTTTCATAAATTCTTCTGATGTTAAAACATTTCATCGGCCCACATTTTTAATGCATTGATCGATTCACTGGAATTATATGCTAGTTGTTTTAATTTATTGACTAATTTAAAATTAAAAAGGCGGATGGCTATTTCCATTTTGATTTATTATTTTCTAAAAAAAATGTTTTTTTCGCCATGTTTTTATTATGTTTTGAGAATTTTTGTAGCGTTTCATAATTAATGTTGACGTTTTGATTAATGGAAAACTGTAAAAAAAAAATCTGTTTTTATTGTAGATTTAAACTTCAGGAAAACCTAATAGTTGTAATCTAGTTTCTAAATCCTCTAAAAGACTTTCAAAAACACTACAGTGTATGTTATTTATAAATTATTAGTGGAAAGAAACTTTTTATAGTAAGCGAACTAATATTTATTACCTACTGATTCCAATTTTGTTTAATTGTTAAGAGCGTGCTTTGATGGTTGAATTTTTTTTAGAAAGGTCTTTTTTGGAAAAAGTACTAAAAATGTTTTATTATTTTTATCTTACCAAGTTTGTCAAAACACGAGAGAGAAAAAGTTTTTTTTCTCGTTGTTCTATTTGTTGATTAGATTAATGGACACAATTTTTTTATACACGGTACAATTCAATAATAATTACTTGCTATTTTTGAAGAAACCTAGTTTAAATATATATTTCGCAGCAATAATTCACCGCATAAGGTCCGCACATCGTTTAAAATATTACCATGTCCTCTGCCAGTGAGAATGTTGTATTGTACTCTATTTATGTATTTATGAAAGTTTTTGTTTTACAGCGTGCATGGGTGGCTTAAGCGTCGGAGTATCGTTGGCTACAGCTCCATTGGTGGTCGCCATCTGCAGAAGAAAATCTACCAGATTGACTGCAGTTCTCGGAGGACTCTTGCTGGCGCTTGCCTGCCTCTTCACATCATTTGCGGTACAACTTCATCAAGTGATGCTAAGCTATGGTAAGATATTCATAAATGTCAGTTTAAACTCAAACGGGACCGATCACCATGTGCTGTGTAATTTGTTCGCTACCATTTAATACAAGATACCAGTATAATACAGATAATAAAGTAAAATGTTATTGTTGTATCGATACTTGTTAAACCAAACCATACGAAAAAAAATAAAGCATTCTATTTTTTTATCACCACGGTTCAGTACTCCACATTTCCAATACCATTAGGCACTTCGTAAAATGAGGTATAAGAAAGAATAATCAACGAGTCTTTATACTAGCACGTCGCCTATGAAAAGGAATGGTTGAGTGGCAAATGGAAATGTCCACAATGAGTGAAACTGGTCCTGATCATTAAAACAAAAATGTGAAACTCCTGCAAACAATTTATTTTTATTTTCTTAGCATTTCATAAACAATATCATCGCACTCCTTAAAAAAAACTCTTGGATATATTCATTTCTTCCCGTTATGGTTCATTTATTAGATTTTAGCAGAAATAAATGTGATATAAGGAGGAAATAAAGATCGTTTCATATTACTTATTACATAAACATTACCTAAATTGTTAATATATTCTTTTTGAAGAATAATATGAGCGTTAGTTTTTTTTTGTTATGATAAATTCAATATTATATGAATAATTCAATTTCATGGGGGCAAGTTATGGTTTCATTGGAATATTATAACAACTCTGTTTGTTTGGCCTTAATAGTAATTTGAACTCAGCGGAGGATAATAAAATTATTCTCTTTGGTAATGTGCCTAATAGACATCACGGGTATTATTTGTATTTCGATTATTTACATATTTAGACAAACCCTTCATGTTTGATCTATTCACTCTCTCTTTGATCAATTTCTGCCTTTGTTTATGACATTGCGTCTAACGTTATTTTGTTATGAAATGATTTTAATATATGTCTTTATTTACATTGCAATAAAATCAAAAACACACGTTGGAAACCAAATTTTTTTTTTCAACCTTATTATACATATATATTAATTTTGCAGGCTTAGTCCTTGGTGTCGGGTGTGGTGTGGTTCGAGAGACTTCCTCCCTGATGCTGGGTCACTACTTCAGAAAGAGGCGAGAATTTGTGGAGATGGTGGCGCAAGCAGGAGCCGGTGTAGGGATTGCTCTATTCAGCGTATTTTATAAGGAAGCAGTTGGGTAAGTAGTATAACTGACAAGTATATCGTAGAAGATAAGATCGATTAATTATTAATTGACATTACCTGGTAGATAATGCCGTATAGACGCCTGTTTTCTGCAACCATTCATTCGGAATTGAAATATTTTTGGAGCTGATTTATAGTGTTGCTATACTTTAGTTTGTAAGCTGTTTGAGCGCCTGCTATCCGCAATTTATTCTACACAACTAACCAATTGAAATATATG
Source organism: Himalopsyche kuldschensis (assembly GCA_028554975.1). Taxonomy (NCBI): domain Eukaryota; kingdom Metazoa; phylum Arthropoda; class Insecta; order Trichoptera; family Rhyacophilidae; genus Himalopsyche; species Himalopsyche kuldschensis. Next base: position 23,070,459 of record JAHFWI010000003.1, read on the forward strand.
TAATAAAAAAACGCATTTTAGTGTTCATATAACAAAGGCTGTAAGATTAAAAAATCGGAAATTTTGTTCAATAATTGAACATGCAAAGATCAAGTTTAAGGTTTATGAAATCGTTAAAGGGTTGTTAACTATAATATAAAAATGCTTTCATTCAATGAAAATTGCATTATTCATGATTAGACAATATTTTAAATATTATGTGGAGATAATTTTTATAAAACAATGCCTGTCCCCCAAGAATTGACACTTAACAAATTAATAGTCAGTGGAAAAGTTTATTATTCAGAAATGTGTACTTCAATTGCTTAGATATTTTGAATGATACAAATAAAATTCACTTCAAAAATATAATGCTCCTTATTTTTATCTAAACAAATCGATATCTCATATGTGTGACTTTTAGAATCCTTAAGCCGATCCCGATCGAATCGTTGACAAAGCGTGTAATTAATAAGACAATAATAATATAGCAAAACAAATAGAATTTAAGTGGGTATGGATAAAAAATAGTTCTTACACTAAGCTTTGTATTTGCCATCGCCATGCGGGCAGCAAATAACTAGTGGTAAAACCAACAAAGTGATTGGCTCTGGGGATTTAAGTTCACTGCGGATTGAGTTTCTAGTTTTCAGTCAACCATAATAAGCTTTTAGTTTTCGTGGATTTTAATTTATTGCTAGTTTCCGTTATAATTTATCTTGATCTTTATTATTAATGTAACCATCAATATTTTTTGTCGCATCTAGAAGTAAAGTAAGACAAATTTATTGAAAATAAATCAAAAATAATTCGTTTTTTATACACAATGAAAACATGGATTCTTTCCAATTATGTAAGAGTTACATCAATTAAAATCCATTGAGAAACTAGTATTAGATATTTATAAATATATCAATAACAAATACCGCTTGCAACATTATGTTTGGATAATATATATTGTCTCCTTCCTTAAATTCATATTGTAATATAATTATTAAATACTTATAACAATTGCCTTTGAACCCATTACACCTGATTCACATATTGTGCACTCTTAATAAAAAAAATCCAACAGAAAATATCTTTTCAAGAACTGGCTGTTATTTATTTGGTCAACCTTTTCACGGATAAGCTAAGGATAAAAATATGGATCTGGGAAAACAATTAAAACTAATCGCTCTTGGAATTAACACTAAAGATTGGATGACTGCATGCACCCTTCAATTGATTGAAAAATAAATTTATGAAGCTTGAATCATTCTACGATTTATTATAATATGTGATTCGAACCAGTGGGCATCGCAATCGTATTGGACGAATACCCAAGACCGTTGACTACTCGGCTTTAAAAGTGGCAACAAAATAGTCATTTAAATAATACTAACAACTGTTGTAATAGATTGATTGATTGATTTAGTTTTAATGTGATATTAAGAATGAAACTATTTTAAATATTAATTGGATATTTATTAAGCCGTATTTCCTCGCTTATAAAACGCCATTGATTTTAAGATGCACCCTTATTTTTACATACCAAATAATAATAATTTATAGCGAACAAAGCGATACAACCACAACAAAAGGTATTTAAATACATGCTTATTTTGTATGTGTATCGACGCCAGAGTATGATTTTCTTTCATATTCAGTGTCAAAGGAAGGCTTTCCAGGACTCTTATTGATTTATTTAATGATCATCAAATGGTTGGTTTACAGAAACATCGGTTGTTTAATTTTCTGTAAATGTAATCAAAATACAATTCGTCCGCGATAAAATTATACGATAAATCTAATACAAACATTACAAACACTACGGAAGTAAAAAATACACAAATTGATCGTTTGAAGGAAAAAAGCAGGAAGCCTTTTGAAATATTCCGTTAATTGAAAATTTTCCCAGAATAACGACGTCCCTTTTTCCTTTCACGCTGTATATTAAGAAACATACTTTATCGTTGAAAGACAATAGACTGTCAAACAAAAGCGGTTTTTTGTTGCTATTAGAAAGCTTTCTTATGAATGAAACGATAGACTTATAAATAAACCTATGAAAATCTCTATGTGCACATGTTTTTAAGAAAGTAAAAAGATTTTTTTTCTCAATAATTGAAAATCGATTCAATTTTATGTTTATCAAACAATCTATAGTTGTATTGATTAGATGGCAGGTAATAAGCTAAAACAGTATTTTTGTTGTTGTAAGGCTTATTTAATAACTTTGATCGTTTTGTTGCTCACTGTTTTAAATTTAAGATGAACTTTTATAAATGCTTAGTTTTGTGAACAAATTTTGTAATTAAAGTATTTTATTTAGAAACAATTTAAATACTTCTGAAATTAGTTCATAATTAAATTTCTGTGTACTGGAATTCTATTTTGCGGGATAAAAAAACTTTACGGTATTTAATCGTATTTGTTCGGTTTTGTTTGGTTTTTCTCCAGAAAAGTCTAGACATTTAGTCAACAGCACCAGACAAGTTTTAATTGATTTTATATAAACATCCACTGATAGGTCTTTTAAAGTAATACAAGGGGCAGCCGAATAATAAAGGGTAGCATTTTTAATTACTATTTAATCAAATTAATCTTGTTCATACTTTATGAACATCCATTATATTACAATTCAATTTAAAAACAAAGTTAAAGAAGACATGCTAGAAAGATTTTACTAACCGTTTAAATAATATAATTATTAGTTGTAAATCGTATCTTGATAGTAGGCATATAGTTTGATTCGGTATTGTTTTTTAGTATACATTGTAAATAATTTTGGCAAATGTCATATTACAAAAATGAAGTGGTAAATGGTTACGTTTATTTGATATATCTTATTGATTTCAATGAATCAACGAAAAGTGATTCTAAGATACAATGTAAAGTTTATAAAAGAGCAAAAATGTTATTTAATCTTTAAATGAAATAAAGAAAATACAGTTTCGTATTTCGATGTTGGGACACGAAGACATAAGTCAGAAAGTCGCCGTCAATTAGATGATTTTTATGTCGTTGTTGAAATGTGTGCTCAGAACTTTTATAAACTCGAGACTAGCCAATGTATCCGGATTTGAAGACATAAATAAAAACATGTTTTAACCATCTGGTTTTATAAATACTGCCTGTAGTATGAATAGCAAAACAATAAAACGCTGTAATAGGTCGAAAAATTGTCTCGAGAGTGGCTGAATAAGTTATATTATATTCCTGAACAATGGATTTAAATCAGGAAATATTAGATACACGATTGCGTTGAATTTTGGTTCAAATAAAATCTTTCAAATTGTTTCGACCACAATTTTATCATTGAATGTTTGACTTTGGAATATCTGCGTATTATAACTCGTATATATACATTAATATACCTAATAATATATCCTTTTATTCATATTTTATTTTTTATTTATGATGCTGAATTTTGTTTTCTGTTTGTTAGCAAACTGGGTTGGCGACTAGGGCTGCAGGCGGTGACCGGACTCCTTATTTTGGGATTTTTCCTTGGCCTGGTTTACCGCAGCGCTTCCCTCTACCACCCGCAGAGACGAGCAATACTTCACTTGAAAAACCAAAGAAAAAAGGTCGGAAAGTTTTTTTAATTAACTGTTCATAAATTAGCCGCACGAAAGTTTTCCATTCACCAATACATTATGTTTTCGCAACTTCTTAACAAATGCGTTGAAAGGGGAATAGCGTAATTAGTTTTCCACAGTGAGACCATTCTACGGATTTCTTGAATGTTTTTTTTGCGAGTACATAATCTTGATTTTTAATGTCAGTGTGGGTGGAGTAGGTGGGGCATGGTAAGAAACCTTCTGGAATAGTATAGTTTATTGAATGAAAAACAGGAGAACTTTAATCGAAATTCTTCGTTCAAACTTATTATCAAAAATATTGCATTGTTTAAGTTAAATAAAAGAATTTAGTCCGGAAAATATATATACATCACAATATTTAAAAATATAAATAAACAAATATTCATTTAAAATAGTATATCAATTCGACATTAAATTTGTTGATATTTCGCTGCCGCTATTTTGCCGGTGATAAAAACTCAACATCATATTATGTAAATATGTATTTGAATGTTTGCTACACATTTGGGAATTTGTGAAGAAGTTTGCGTTGCTAGTCATTTACATAAATTAAAACATTAATATCATTTAACCGAGTATAATAAAGACGTTTGCATTAGGCATTACTCATGAAAGGTTAAATTCAAATATCTCTGATTACACAAAAGCTACAAGCCTTGAATTAAGTCAGTCACATTAATACTGTTTTATTATCATTTTCTTTCAGCATACTGTTTCATTTTTATTGATGGGGTGGAAAAACAACATTGAAAATAGCCGGCGTGAGTTTTCTATGGCTGAAAACCTTTTTCCGTATCGCATTTACAATAATTTCCACATTTTTCCGCTCACTCACTTTTTACGATTCCCAGTAATTCATTCATTCACACATTTACGTAGCCTTTCTGGTGCGTAGCTTCATTTTTTACTACATTTGTCTGGTGTGACCCATTCTTTCATTTCGACGTTTGAAAATAATACAATTTTTGGAATATACTCGTTTTTTGCTGTATACGGGATTACTAATTGTTATTTAATAACATTTTGGTAATTTTATTTGAGAATACAAAAAACGAACGTGGCATTTTACAAATGTAATTAAAACATTTATAAGTCTTTTTTTCAAAAATATCTTAGCTTTAACTAAATAGTTCATCAAAGAGTTTGTTCTTCCCAAGAATTCTTTGCAGTAAAATTCTTTGTACAATCACAATACCGGTGTGTTTTTATTAAAAATGTAAAAAAAAATTGTAACTGTCAATTTTTGATTGGAAGTATAATTTCAACATTAAATACTCGTCCATATTTCTTTATCTGTAATTCTGTAACAATTTAAATAGTTAATCTCTTTATAACTAAAACATAGCCCCGATGCATTTGAAATAGTAATTAAGTATAAATTGTATGGATTAATCCAACATTAATTATGTATAAATATCTTTTGTCTTACTGAAGTTAGAACGAACAAAATTCGTAAAATGTTGTTGTTTTTTTAAGATATCTTATATTTTACTTTACTACGGTTACACAATGGTACAATGAAATAATTTTATTTTTAATCCATGTCTACTCACAGCGTAGATTACATGGTCTCCTTATGGACGTATCTAAACAAATTTTTGCTAGAAATCTACAACAACTCGCTTCTCAGTCCCCCAGTAGAATAGAATAGAAATAATGAGGCAAGAACAGGATTAGTGGTTCGCTACGCCCCGCTTAAAAATAGTGAGGTTAAAATAAAATCTATTCTATGTATAATATGTTTTTACATTCTCCAATATGCCATTATCATTTTTTTATCATAGAACGATGATATAAGTATCTTCAAACGAAGTAAGATGCGTAACACATTACTAATATTATTTCTAATTTGTATGTTTCAAATTTGCAGGTGAAGGAAAAGAAAACACACATTCGTGTACCCAAGCCGCCATTCTTTGACTTTTCACCTTTGAAGAGTCGAACTGTGCGAATGCTTCTTTTAGCATCAGGGACCGCAGCATTTGGATTATACACACCTGTTTTCTATCTGGTACGTAAACAATTTCACATGCGTTGAAACTAATAAAAAAAATATTATATTATAAATGCTATTTTTATAAAACATCGTGAATGACGTGTGTGGGTTTTCCTAGATAAAAAAATGTATATTTTAATATACAATCAAAACAAGCTTGCTCTATGTTGCTTTATAAATTTACTAAGTTTACTAAAAAAAGCCTAACGATAGTAAGTATGAAGATGCCTCTTGAAGAGGCCAAACACGCGTCAATATTTGCTACAATACATGGAATAAATTGAGTTATTTTTTATTTAAATGAACTTCCACAAAGTTTCCGCTGAATCTTTCGAATATATTAACGTATATATTATGATTGAGGTATTATAAAAATCTTTCACAAATACAGTATTCCACTTTTTATGTTGAAAGTGAGAAATCTTAACCAAATTACTTCAACTAAAATATATTTTTATATTTATCTAGTCACCAAGTAAATAAATTCAATAGAATTCACAGCAAAAAAAAAATACTCAAGCTCTTGGAAGTGAGAGGTAAGGAAAAGCTTGTAAGATTAATATTCTGTCCGCGACACGGTCACTCGGACAAACTTCCGGTAAACTAATGGTGAGGCATTCATCCGTCAACTAAATATGTCGCCACCAAAGGATATACTATTATTTATTCAACTTAGTAGAAGGATAAATGCGGCTTAGTCAGGAAAAACACGGTGCTATCATCATTGCATTAATCTTCGTAAATCGTAATGTTTCAAATCGAAATATATGGTGATTACTTAACTTTTTGTTGAATGATTGATTTTTATTGTTAGTAACTTTAAAGTAAATTTTGTAGGAAAAGCTGTGAAACAATAATGGTTTGTAATTATTCGAATAATGAGATGTTAACATATTCACACTGCATTGAATAACAATTTTCAATGAAGTGTCATTTATCAAAAAATTTCATATATTAGAGTAGTAATACGCGAACGGTAACGTGAATAAATTTATCGAAAAATGTATTTATTTCTGCGTGTATTTTAGAAGTCAGTTTTACACATTTTTTAAATAATGAAAAAAACGAACTGCTTTTAGATTGGGTAAGCGAAAACATGTTAAAGGTTAGACCTTGTATTTTAAGATTATATCATCGAACATGGTGTACTAGTTGATAGCAGGGTTTTTCATCGTAAACCTTAAACATATTTTAGAATAAGAATTGTACAAATCAGGCGTATAAAAATGGTTTGAACTACTGATGCTAAGGATAAAAATTATTTTGATTTGGAATTCGTTATAAAAATAAAAATATGTAAGTAAAACTTTCCATCCAATTTATTTAAACGAAAAGTTGGGTTTTACTGATATCGCATTGCTTTATTAAATGGAATATTCTTTGTCGATAGAAGTTATTTCAGATCTCATCTTACATTTTTTCTTGTCTGTTTTTTTGTCTGCGAAAAAGAATACAATTATGTTTGTTTATACCAAATATTTTAGTGTGTTCACAATCACACAATGAATTTTAGTATATGCAACCACTCAAGGATTTTCATTAGATTGTGTTTATTCCGTAAATGTAAAATTTTAATCACTTTTTTCACTCATTTTCTTTATTTATAAGGTACATAATTTTTCTAAAATAATCGTCCATCATTTATAAAATTGTTTACCACCTATAATAATTAACGTAAATTGCTTTGAAGTACTTGTACAGGTCTAACACATTGTTATTCAAAAGAGCCAAAATTTTGAGGTCTCGACAATAAATACGCGCGTCTGGGGACCGATGAAAAGGTGCTCACCACCAATTACTAAGAGTGTTGCCGCGTTCACTCCAGGCTGTAAAGAAAGTTCACCGAGAATTTCTCTACCTTATCTACCTGGCAACACAAACAAATCATGCTTGATATAGAAGTGAAGAACTAAGAAAACCATTTTCAAGAATATGATAAATAAGCTTCAAACGTAAATAATAATTTATTTTAAATTTATTCTACTGATGCCATGCATTATTGGATGGAAATTTTTGCTCATTTTAATGTACTTCTTTTGTAATTGACATTATTTATCACCATTATTGAAAAATATATAAATTATCACTAATTGAAAAGATATGTAAAGCTTACATAATAAATAAGCCTAAAACACATATTCGTCTTTTTTATCGTTAGAATATTTTTTCATTTGAGTATAAGAATGACTTTTTACTTTGAAGGCCTGTGAGGATAAATAACTTTTACTGTCATGTACTTGACGTTTATATCGTAATATAAATGTAAGAGAATTATTATTTTTAATATCATAAAGTGTTCGGCTGGAAATCATTATTCAACACATGCAAACAAAATTTCATATCTAGGGCTACAACTATTTTACTTTTAACATTTTTTGTACTTGATATATCCGTACCGCAAAGGCGTTTCTTATAGCGAGCTTCTACGACCATCTCTACGGCCTACGCCGTTTTTACATCTCTGTCACCGCCGCGGACTTTTCTGGCTGAAAATGAACCAAGGGAACAATAAAAATGCGAAGTCGCATCCAGAGAAGTTTCAAAGCTCGACAATCGGATAACAGCGTGAGGAGAAATATCTCGTTTGTGATGAAAAGAAAAGCAATTATTTAGATGAGAGCTGAAAATATAACATTTGATGTATTTTTTCCGATTATTCGGTAACACAGATTCAATTACATTAAAAGAATCTTTTATTCCTCAAACGATATTTGTATGTTGGGCTTTTATGATGCAATATATTGCATTTAATATGTCCAAAATATTGTTATCCAATATATAATCTCCCGAAGAATGGATTTGCCGAGATCTATGATACTAGTCGCTGAATCTCTCATTCAGTGTGAAGTGTGTTTGTCATTCTCTCTGCGTTTTGATTGTTTGTTTGCGGATAAAGCACCAAAGACATGTACAATATTTCATTGACCGATTGCAAATTCGTCCTGATCTGTAGCTTCTTTCCATCTCCTTCATTTATCTACGCTACATCAGCTATAATGCCACGTGGTGTGCACACAAAAATAAACACACACATAAAAAGACACACTTTATTGAAAATAAAAGAAAAAACTATTTAAATTCAGCAGTTAAATTTCTTATCCTCATTTACAGATGCATACCATCGATTCAAACGATGTGCTTTAAAATATAATGAAAAAAAAGTTAAATAAATAGAAAATACTCATTCATGACCCCAACGCCAAATTTGTTGGTCGATCAGATATTGCGAAGGCAATAATTATATCCTTTGCGTATTTAAAATGTAAATTTAAAAATACTATTGATCTCAAGGCCCTCAAACAGCATTTGCTTCTATCTAAGACCACAGTATCCTTTAAATTGGTGGTCGTATGTTTTAATATTAAACACCATCTAAGCATTGTTGTACGTTTATAACGTCATTATATTTCTCAAGTTGGTAGTATCTTAAGTTCATGATAGTAGTAATATTACAACGAAAAGCTGTTTGAGATAAATACATCGACGCTCAGAATATTCTCGTAGGAAAGACTACTCTTTATAAAGAGTCGAATATGTTTCATGAATCTTCCTTTTTAACGCACGTAATATTTTTAAGCAAGCTTAATGTCAATACTTATGTACAAATGTTTATTTTTTGTGCATTTGTTTTGTAGGCATGAATTTTTGACAGGACACTTTTGACACTTTTAACTTTGAATTGTGTACCAATTTTCACTTACTTTTTAGTTTGCATATTTTCCCATACTAGTTTGATTAAAATATTAACATTAATACATGATTTTCACTAAACTGGTGCTATTATCTATTTGAAAATTTTAAATTTCGACTAGCGGCATATTCCAGAGCAATAAATAAAATCATAAGCAATTGTTTTGTTTCGTTAACCTGACACCACCGTCTTCTTTCGTTAGAAAATTAATTTAAATGCTACGTTTTATCACAATCCATTACTGAATACATATTCTATGCGCTGCAAAGCTTCTCTTAAGTGTGAGTGGGAACCACAAAAAACGAATAAAAATTCACGACTTTTACTTTACTAAAACTCTAATTGATTTACCCCTTATTGGGAGAAAACGTTAACTAAACTCTTAGATGCCTCGATAATAAAAAAAATCGTTTCTCATATACATATGTATAAAATAATTTAAAAAACATATTCCAACCGGGTCCATAAGAAAATTTCCATATTGAATACATTTTGTCGTTTTGTTTTCCTCGCATGAAAATGTCCAACCACTAATCAATCAAAAGCGTTGTTTGTTTACACATGTTTCTTATGTGAAAGCCATATTGCGCACTTTTATGGCCTTATATACAACGAAAATATATTAATGTTATTATTAGCTTAACAAAATGCCCACAATCTGTTGTGACATGTTCTAGCCGTAAAGACAAGTTTGACGTAATAAATTTCGTATAGCGTATATAGTCAAGATCGATCCTCATAACATTTTATTATTATTATGAGCAAAGAAGGGAATCACGAGCGTCTTCACAATATTCATATAGAGCGCTAAACAAATATATTCTTCTCGTAAATTAAAGTATAAATAATAAAGTATGTTCTGTGAAAGATCACACCGTGGAAATAATTCACTAACTTACTTGCTCGCTCGTTTGTGATTTCAGTTGAAAACACAATATTATCTTGCGTATGGCACTAAAAATTTTTAACTTATACTCACATAAATATTTTAACTATGTGTATAAATACGCTTTGTCGGTATAAATACTCTCGATGGATTTAGCTAAACTTTGTGGATTACACAATCAGTGTTATAACAAAGTTATGAATTTAAATATTATGTATACACTTTTAAGGTGTTAACTGTCACTTCTGGGTATAAAGCCATTATTTTACCCAAATAAAATACATACTTTAGCAAATCATTTTATAAAGATCAGGGCCGGTTTCAATCATCGTGAGCATTATGCTCACTCACTTTTAATTAATTCTTTAATTGGCATGATTCTTGATGGAAAGACACTATAAGATTTAATGAAATGGTAAAATAACGTAGCGTACATCCGTGCACTTGACAAAGCTGAAAGATAACGAAAAATGAAACTCGGGTTGCTATTTACAAACCTGATAGAAAAGCCCTAAATTCAAATTCCAAAACTATGTGGTTTTATTATTGAATTTACAATAAATGACGTTGAACATTCATGAAATCTACTTGAGAAACATTAATATAGCCTAAGTTCAAAAACAAATATTTATACAAATTAATAAATAAGCCAGTTGCTATAGTGTTTGAGTAATAATATAATAATTATTTATTTATTAAACATAAATTATTAATGTTAGCTGGTTACATAAGAAAATGAACCGACATCGAAGTGAATGAGTTTTGGAACACTTGGTAAGATTACTGTCTTGGGGGTTGAAAGATTTTATAACCCCGTAAACTCCTTTCGTTGTTTTGGTACGTCACGTGTCACATTTGACCCTTCACTTTTCATCATTTTCACGTAATTTTATTCACACACACCGTAGGATTTCTTCAAAGTATTTATTTCGTTATGTTAATAAATACCGTTAAGAGATTATAGTTTAATAAAGTGCGCGAAATTGATCGATATACGGGGATAGATCACGTAGTCTATTTCCGGAATAAATTATTTCAAACATTGATTTTAAATCGAATAATGAATTTATATCAAAATGCACATACATAATCTATTCTAAAGTGTTGCTTGTCAATTCTTACCTATATCTGTGACGTTTTTTCCTGACAAAACCCAACTCCTTTATATTTTTGACAATGGAGAGTAGAGAAGACGACCTTCTTACTATTAGTCATTGGAGTTTTACATTGAAGGTGCTTGATGGAATTTCAATATAAAATTTTAATTGTTTGAGTTTTTTCACTTACAACTCAAGTTTTACCTCTCGGCATCTTCAGGAATTTGAAGTGCACGACTGAACTAGAAGTGGTGCGTATTGAGTAGTTTGTATCGCTTATATGTATATAAGAATAAAATTAGGTTACACAGTTTAGTTGTTTTATCGTAATTGAAATTTAAGTTTTCTAAGATTACTTGTTTCTAACGCTCTTTTAGAGAGAGGTTAAATGGCTGACTAACAACCAGTACTCTTTTAGGCAAGATTTTTCATTCGAAGTACATATTCATCGCATCAAGACTGAACATAGAAAAAATGTTTCTTCTCATATAGTTATGAACGTGCCCAACTGACAAAATGTAGAATAAAATACTAGGGAACAATTCCCTCGGTGAATACTGTCGCGTATATCTCGCTAATACTTCATTATTCACGTTGACAAGGGTCGTTTATAATACACGGAGAGCTGCCAATCGGTATCGATATTTTTACATCACCCCTCCGAGGACCTTAATGCGCCGCGCTGTACTCTGTTAACGTTATAATGATTTTATTGCGTGATCCATTTATTCGGAGGCTGACACTGTCAACTGTCAGAATGCAGCGATCGATCATCATTATCAGGCATATCTAATTCAACACTAAAATAAGACTCTCCGCAAATCAAGCCAAAAGAAATCTCCATAGTGTTTATCCATTAAAACTGATATGTATTATCTTGGTGACTACAGTAGAGCCTTGATTATCCGGACCTCGATTATCCGGATTGGTCAAAATAAACAAAAGTATTAAAAATTTGCTGTTATACACGTGGCGAATTGCGTCCACTGTTAACGTAAGTGATGGAATGCAGTCTTAATATTTTGATCGTTGCATTTGTTCTAACAATAAGTCCTGTGTAAAATATAGGTTAGTCATCGTCCAAATTCGATTCGCATTGAACGTTTGTTTATGAAAAATTGATTTTCATATTTATTTTTAATATTACCGATATGTCAACGAAGGGAAAACGTGTCGTAGTTTCATTAAAAGAAAAATTGGATATAATCGATGTTTGGAAACGGGGTGAATCGGGAAGTTTTTTGTCTAATAAATATGGTGTCGGAACGTCAACGATCTCGGATATAAAAAAATCTTGAAGTTTACCAATTGCTTAGTGAGAGTCAAGAAGAGTTCTATTCAAGGCAACTTATGTTTCTTAAAAGTATTCGTGATTTGGCAGCATCGAAGAGAAAAGCTAGCTTTCAGCAGAAATCGATAATTGATTTTTTCAATAAAAAATAATATATTATTATTAAAGCTATGTATTAATCTAAAGAAATAAAAATGATTTATACTGAATAAACTTGTCTTCTCCTGTCAATTATGATTTTTTCGATTATCCGTATTTGTCCTTATCCGGACTATCTTCATCCCCAATTATTCCGGATAATAGAGGTTCTATAACTTGCATTTCATAGCTTTGCGATGCCATCCCAAATCGTACATAAGCCCTTTTTGAAAGTATTAAGTCTTGATAATCATGGTAACTTTTTTTAAGCGTTAATTGCTACTGTATTAAAAAGCTGAGGGCTCATTTTCGTATTTTTTTCGTTATTGTGACGGTGGTATCGAAATTCCGCTCGCACAAGTACATACACTGTTTTGAATAATGTTAAAGATAATTTTTTTATTCCGCTATTTAACAATCCGTAGGAAGAATTATTCCTTAACTACTTGTGTTGTCTTTTAGCATTTTCGGAAAAAAATTTAGCAACAACTTCTGACGTACTCCGTAAGAAGTTTACATGCTAAACATATGGATCAAACGAGTCTTCAAAAGATTTAAATAAATCAGTTTTTACGCCACAAAATAGCTGATTTTTTCTGTTATTTCTCAGACTCTTGATCTAAGATAATACAAAACACGCTTTTTACACTTCGTATTCTATTTCACGAGGTAGTGGAATTATACAATATGTATGGAAAGTTTGTCAAAGTGAGTACAATCTATTGCAAAATAGTGTCTGCTTGACTTTTATTTCTTTTACGCGAAATCTATCGATATTTGAAGCAATACATGGGACGTATTATTACTTTTTCTCTCGTATTTTCAGCTCTATATCTTCTTATCGCTATGTTCGAAAGCATGAATCTGTCTTTTTGAAGCCGCTTCAAATGGTGATTTTTATTAGTAAGTGATATAAGTTGTGTTTTGGAAGAATTTACTAATTTTGATCAATCTGCTTCGTTTCATCTGAGAACTGGAGCTAAGAAAATAACTGTTGTTGATTCCAAACAACTTCAAACCGTAACGATAAAACATGTGCAAAGATTATTATGCCAAATAAATTTTGGGTATATGTATATTAAAGTTATTTCATTATTTAACATTCAATTTGTTTAACGATTCAGCTATTCTGTTTATTAATAGGACGACTTTAATTGATAAAATTGTAATTAAAACATGACTGATCACAAATTAAACAAAATTATTCCGATAATAAGTGTCATAACATCAAAAATCCACTGTTTCTTTGGGAGATGTCAGATGTTCGCTTTTTCTTTTATATCGAATACGAGTAGGTTCTAACATTAAAGAATGAGATTATTTTATTGAACTTAATTTCAGAGTTTACATAAAAGAATAAATAATAAGGCTAATGAACATTATAAATATAATAAAGATAATGTTTATACTTAAGCGTCTCAGCGTTAAATGGATATAAAGGATCTTTTCGCTTTAATTTTACTGAATGATATTTACATTGTACCTCTATTCATGATACGTTTCGGAAAGGCCTTCTTCCATTCAATTGAAAGACAATAAGCCCTAAGAAGCTCATCTGAGCTTGTGATAATAGACACATTGCTGTACAAATGTTTGCCTTCAACTAGATGTCTTCATTTAACGGAAGTCAAATCAAGACGCGGATATATATATATATTATATATTTTTAGGTACGATAATTCAATGAACTTGGTTTTGAACATGTTTTATTAATTATTTGGTAACAATATCTATTTTCTGTCATATTTAATTTTAGTACTGTAAGTGTATTATTTGGACTAAAATTGAGTATTTTTGGTTTCGATTTTTTAGGAATATCTTAGCTGTGATTTAAAAATGCGATAAGAATATTACACCCAAAGCGATTATACCCCGACACGACATGAAAATTTATCGGATCGGTTGACCTCCGACAGGCTACGATAATAGTATTGCCACGATTTATTTTTCTAGGTGTTTTACGATCACTGATTTAAAGTTTATTGCGTTCAAGCCAATAAAATATATCGGATTGAAACACTAATTTAAAACAAATACCGCATCCTGAATAAAACGTGATAAAAAATAATAATTTATTTATATATGTATATATATACATATGTAAGTATATGTCTACATACTTATATGTACATTACAAAAATCACAAATTATATGTTTATTGCTTTTGCAATGTGAAAATAGATTAAATAATAGTACTCGTCTGAACTCACTCACGTCAATGTGAAATATGTTTACTTCCGAAGCATTACTACCCTTTGGAAGAACAAACAACTCGTGATCACGATTCCTCAAAATAATATCAGGAACATTCTCAAGAATGATGTGCTTTTACTTACGTTTTGTTTTTGTTATAATTCGTGTTATATTCAGGATCCAGGGAAAATATGAAACATCGCATATACGTACTATTTATCCTCCCCAAGTATAACAATAAAATACCTGTCTAATGCGTTTAGGTAAAGTGACGACCCACAGTTTCTTTATCCCTTTTCAATAAAAAAAAAAAAATTTTAGCTTTATATATATTTCAAGTAATTTTCTTCTCAGTCTTGGTCCATATACATATGTATATGGATTGTGTTATATTAGAGATTACAAATATTTTCTTTGATAAATCAATATCGTCTGTATTCATGTACGCAAAAATACATCGGTGATGGCTGCTTTCATTATTTCTCGATTTCCCGTACTGATTACAATTTAAAATCAAATTAATTTGTTTGACGTATATTTTCCGTATGTATTGATAATATTATACAAGCGTCACAATGCCAAATGAACAAACTGATTCGAATCATTGATTTGATTCAAGATGCTATATACCTTAGCAAACATGTTTGCGACTGCATAAATAATTATAAAAACGATTTCATAGATTGACATTAACAAATTTTTGACTTATGTTATTTTTTATTAGCTTATAATTGCAGGTTTCATGGTTCTTGTATTTGGACATAAATATACTATTACAAAGTTTTCTTTGGCGAAGACGCGATTTTTTGAGTTCAAAAAAAACTGCACCCGTTTTTTGTAAATCAGTATAATGCTGCAACGTGATAGGAAGATATTAAAAATAATGAAATTTCTCGATTTCCAGTCAAATGACTTAAATGGTTCTATTAAAATTCATTGATTCTTTTTTAGCTACTCATTATTATGATGAATGAAGACATTATGCGGTTACGTCAATGTTACATTTCAAATGATAGTATATATTTAAGCTATTTTTTTCCTCCAGCATCTTCACATTATTTTACAATAAATAAAATCGATATTCTTGAAGATAAGATGTTATGATGTTGCTTAGAATCTCCGTAGACGTCTGACTATAGTAGGTTCTTTTGACCGATACATTGCTAAATATAAATAAAAAGTGTCTATTTAATATGCCCCGCAAATGGAAAGTTGATCAGCCAGTTTTAAATGCATGCTTCATTTTCTTGTTTAGATAATAGTCAAACGAGAGCTATAAAAATTGCTTTTGAACACTATCTTTACTATTATGTACTTTAATTACAAATACAAAAGCAAGTTTTTGATTTGCTTAGTGTAAAAATTGTCTCAAACTATCTAGCTCTGATGGTGATGTGAAGCCGTGAAAACTATCAACAGACTCCTGTCATTTCTGCAGAAATAGGTACTTTACAATTGAAACCCAATTCAGTAAATTTTCACATTTTTTGTCAAAGATTGGTAGTAAAGATCTGAGAAGAAGTAAGAAATGTAACAAATAACAATATTGTACTGCTTGCATTTCATCTTAGATAATGACAATATATTTGCGAAGCGAGTTTTTTCCATCTCGCGTTCACCTTGCCGAAAAAAACGGAGGCCTGCTACGCATAATAAATGTATTTTTTTTCTTAAAAAATGATCTTCTTGGGGAAATTCTAACCTAGGCATTAATACTGTAAATTCACAGGTGATAAAAAAAACGCGTAGAAAATCTCTTGTAATTTGTTTGCGAGATATTAATGTGAGACATTTGTTCGAGTAAATTATTTGGCGCTTCGCTACCCTCTTTTGGATGATGACGTTCTCCGTAGTCGACAATTTGTCAATTTCTCATTTACTCGTTGGTTAAAGTCGACTACCTTTATGAAAGAAGATGCTTCCAGATCACCATTTGTTATCACAAAAGACGTTTTAAAAAGCATAGAAATTCATTTTAAAAAATCTTTAAATATATAACATATGGCTATCGGAAGAGTGATGATTTAGGGACAAATATGTTTTTAGAGATGGTGTGACTCTTCATACTCTAATATGCAATTTTTAAGCAGTATATGTACATTTAATGGTAGGCCAACAATCATTAAGTTCGTTTATAGAATGATTTAATGATAAGAATATGTGTATGTTTTCTCTGGCCGATTTTGACTATTTGGAATGGTAGAAAAGTTTTATACAATATGTATGATACAAAACCAATATTAATTTATCCATAAGATCATTTAAATAACTGTCGGATCCGTGGCGCAGTGGTAAACGTAGTTGGCTTCCAACCGCTTCAGCAAGTTGGCAGAATTTTTCAGTCGATTTATTGAGTTGGTTATGTGTATGTGCTGTCTAAAAATCCCTTTCACTCATCCGATCCTAGAAGCAGGGTCTAATGAGAGTGACTAGCATCTGTCTTGTCTTAGCCTTATCCTTAATATCTTTACTCTCACCAAACTTAAGAGGTTGAACGTCTGAGTAACAAGCAGTTCTCTGAGAAAAAAGTGTTCTTACACCATTTGGACGTCATCATGTTGGGAAAATAACCATCGTTTATTGGAGGATTAACAATAAAAATAACACCGATACTTTCTTTAAAAAAGTATGTATCCATTTTAAAACCGGTAATAGGAAAAAAATAATCTATCGATAAATTAATATGTGGTAGTTAAGTCTAACGAAAATAAGAAAGGTTATTAACAACCTAAATATGTATTATAATGACATTTTTGTATCTTTCAGGCTCTGCAGGGCTATAAAGAAGGTCTGGAGGACAGCGCTTTGGTTCTTTTGCAAACGTTTCTGGGATTTGCCACGGCGCTGGGTTGCGTTGGGTTCGGCCTCGTTATCGTCCGACCAAGTAGTCAATGCCTCATTTCTCGACAGTACCTAGCTCAGGCTGCGATGCTGGGAATTGGTAAGGTTACACCCTTTTCAGAATATTAAATGCCAAATATAAGTGTCAGAATAATGATATCTCGCGGGCGGAAGACGAAATTTAGTTGTTGTGTTTTGATTGTCTGTGTGACGTTTGATGAAACACCTTGTGTATAATATTATATATATATCAACCAAAGCTTTGTGCACAATTTTTTTTGCAATTCACAATATGCAATCATTCAAATTAATTTGAATAATCTTTCAAATGATTGTTAATGAGAATATTTGTTTTATTTATAAATGGCAAATCAATTTCCACGTCGTAAATATCGACGGTTAATAGTTTATTTTATATTCATGTTAAAAGTTGGGTTAATACCAGGGCTGTGGAGTCAGAGTCGGAGTCGGTGTCGGCGCGGCGTTTTGGCCGGAGTCTTACTCGGAGTCGGAAATTTTGAAAAGCTTGAACATTTTATTTTTGCATTTAATATGTCAAATTTTGCTTTTAGCCGCATTGATAGCGTTGATATTTAATTGAATACACATAAATAGGAAAATAAAGGGAAAACAGTGACGATATTAATCTTTTTTTAGTCGGATTCGTGGTTTTGGTAAATGCCGTAGTCGGAGTCGGATTTTTTTTTACCGACTCCACAGCCCTGGTTAATACTATTAATGTTAAAATTTGTAATGAAATTTTCATCTTGGAAAGATAAAATGATTTCGATACAAATCTGCTTAATTTATAATAAGATATAATGTATAATAATAGATTTTTATATTACATTTCAAGATTTAAAATATTCATTCTTTTTCAAATTATCCCTACTATTTTTAAATTGAATAAACAGGACTCGTGGCTTTGAATTCGTAAAATTTCTTTTGAAGTAAATCTTTAATATTATACTTCCAAACAATTAAAATAAATTACGTTTAGCTCCAAGAAAATAAACGCGACGATAATCTTCTGGTGTCACATGCCAAGCAAAAATAACTTATAGCGTGTCTCGAAATTCTTTATTGCCGCAGAAAATAAAGTTTTATATTCACAAGCCACGCCATTATTGCAGCCGATAAAAAATGCTCACCAGATATTAAACCCAGAAAAGCTGCCACTTTACGAAGTGGATCACTTGGGATTATACTTTATGGCAGTTGTTTAAAATTTCAGGACTTTCGCTTCTTGCTCTGAGCAGCGTCCAGGGATATCACGGCTACGTACTCTTCGTGTGGCTGTACGGTCTCTGCCTCGGAGGATTCTTGTACTCTGTCAAGATGCTCACGATGGAGAGAGTTCGGGCGAGACATTTTACGAGGGCGTGGGGTAAATATGTTTTATCGCACCCATCAATTTTAAAACGTTTTTATTTCTACAACTGTTATCATACGAACTATTTTATCTTTCTACAATGATTGTTTATTTTTATTTCACAGAATTAAAGCGGTTTTTAACTTTAAATCTTTAAGACTTAATTTTAATTTGAAAAAAAAACACATATGTATCCTTTGCCTTGCAAATAAAGTCACAAAAACTGAAAAAATATAGGTGATCATAGACAATCAATATCAAAATCCTAAATAAAACTGAAATTAATTCATTTCATACTGAAATACAATCCCGAGGGAAAACTATGAATTTGCATTTATATTAATTTATGAGAGCGCACAACTAACTTGACGCCACTGCTTCTTTATGGGGTATTCGACTGTTTATTGTGATTGCATGTATATATAATAGAATTCATACTATTTTGATTGGACGGTTTTCATTTAACATTGTGAGTATTTAAAGCATACATTAAAGCAAAATATTTTATTACAGGGTTCGTTCAAGGTGCCAAAGCAATTCCTGTGATACTAGGCGTCCCGGTGACGGGCTACATTAACCAGCAAAGCCCGAGAGCTGGGTATTATTTCTCATTCGCCACCACCATTATCGGAGCCATACTCCTGTTCTTCGTCGGTTTCTCCAAGCGACCGGAGCCCAGCAACTCCATCAACTCCAACATGACTGCGGCGACTCTAACCAACGGAGACTGTATATGCCCAGGAATGTCGCCACAAGTACAGCGATTCAACAACAATTTCAATCATTGCGGGAACGTCAACTACGGCCATTATCCGCCTCCCCTTCAAGCGCCAATATATACCCATGAGTTCTTTAATCACCATCACCCTCATCATCCCCACTCATACAATCATTTACAAAACGGTCTCCCAAAATCTCTATCGTTTGCCGCTCCTTTAGATTATCACGAAGGAAATTATATCAATTGTCTGAACGCGGAACACTCCTGCGCAGGATACAATTGCGTGAGATCTCCTCACCGATACAGGCACAATTACAACAGGGGATTGAGGCCCTCCAAGAGCGTGCCCGAAGGTCTCGCCAGGTACGAGCCCGGTTGGTCCCGCGGCGGATCCTGCAGAAGCTCCTGCAGGAGGCCGATTATAAGAAACGTTCAAGTTATCGAACAGATAACGACGTCCGTGTGATGAGATTAACTAGTATCAAAAGTGTTCAGTAGGTAGTTAAATTAATTAATCAAATCTAATATTTAAAAAAAAAAAAAACATGTTAATACTTTAACGAGAGAAGCGTGCAATTCTGAAATATTTAAATGTGAACATGTAGATTGTAAAAAGTAATTCATGTTGGTAAACTATTTATTGTAAAAAGAAAATTAGCATTACAATTTATTATTATTATTTATTTTAGAAATAATTCTGAAAATATTAGAAGTAAAGGTGCAGTATGAGTATTGATAATAATTTCAATGAACAAATATTCCTAACGAAGACATTTTTGAAGACTAGTTGTTATATTTTCCCAAAGACTTGTTACAAATATTATGATTTACAGTTTAGCTCAATTGTTTGCTCATTTTAACAACATTTCAACAAGTCATTATATCCAATGACACAATTTCTACAAATAATACATCACAACAAATATTGCTTTTGTGCTACGCTTCTAAAATTTTAAAAAAAAACTATCCTTCTTCCAATATTTGAGTTAATTCATAGAATAATTGAATTATATCTACATACTTTTTAAGACTGTTGTAGGTATTATTGAACTATGATACTGCCAGCTATCATGATGTATAAAATAGTATTTATCTGTTAAATATGAACAATCATTACATTATACCTAATAAATCGTAAGAATCTATACATAATAGATTTTCTCTTACAAACGAATGCTTATCATCTCACATTGTATTGTAAAAAAAACTTTTGTACAAACTCTTCTATTATTTACAACGAACCAAAAAAATATTCTGATGCCGTTTTTATATATAATATTATATCTTGAATTCATAATACATTATATATATGTATCTTTGAACAGAATTCATTAAAAACGATATAATTGTATTTCATCATTTTTGATTAACTCGCATTATAATGAAATAAATAAAATACATTTATTACACAAAATAAATTTCTTATTATAGATTCTTTATTAAAGGTAGATTTACTCGTGTTCAAAATCAATATTATTTGTATGCCAACTAAACATATTCGATATTCTTACATATTCAACTTTCCTTTTTTATTCTTCTTTGATATTTTGATGTGTCGAATATTTCACGAATTAATTGTTCACAGTTTTAATTTATATTGAACCGCATGAAAAATTACATTCGATTTCTAATTAATTAGATCTTGAAAAAATAATCTATTTTGATAATTTTCACGCATTAAAATCCACTCAAAATATAATACGTGTTGGCAACTTGTATGAGTGGAAAATAATTAATACTTCTCGCAACGAAAGTGAAAAAAATAATTAATTTACTATGAAGTTTGAATATTCGCCACATTCATCCTATCTGTGTCTACAATAGATCAATTGATTTATAACTTGAACCTGCACAAACATGAAATTTATGGCAAGTAAAATACTGTTCTTTCTACATTTTGTTTTCGATTTTAAAAAAAATGGCTTAGCTGCGATAGTTTTTATTTTTCAATATTAAATATTAAGTTCATTCTTAATATGATATTATAATGATTACTTTACAATTCGACTTTTTAACAAGATAGCAAAAAAAATGTGTAATTGAGGTTAAAAGTTATTTTAAATTCTACAGTCTTCTTATACATTCTGTTTTTATAGAGCTACATATATTGGTTTGACTTTTAAAAATCAGTTTCAATATTTTTTCATTCTTATTAAAACATTAGAATGTAGAATAATTTGTAATAAATATAAAATTTTAAAATCAAAGTGTCAATTTTCTGTAGAAATTATATAATGTCCTTGAGGGACCATAAAATTTGTAAAATGTCTAAAAAATTTTACATAAAATATAAATTAAACGACATGTTTCTTCGATTTAGCGAAAACATTTAAATTAGATAATTATAAAATTTTCAGCTTAAATATTGTGAATTTATAAAATCTCGTAAAATAAAAAAATTATCATTAATAAAACGCGTTAGACAAAAATTCTAGAAATTCATAAATTAATATAAATAAAAGAACCTCGATTAAGTACTTTCATCATTTTGTCATACTACTTCTAAGTCGACCTATCTGTATAATTATTTTTTTAATCTCAAGTCTTCATTACTAAATGTCAAACAGAACTCTTTGAAAATAAACTATTTTGTATTGTAAAAATGATATACATAGATGAGTCAATAGAAATATTTTTAAGGGAATTCTATTAATTCCTGAACTTTGCTTATTTATACTCTACTAGTAATATTTTAATTTATTATTTTGTGATGATAACTAATAAAGCAATAATTTTTTATATGAAAATGTTTTTTTATTTTTTCCTGTAGTTGGCAGCGATATGCGGGCCATTTTTAAGTTGGACATATCAATCACGAGCACGTTACAATAAAAAAGTTAATAACACTGCAATTGAGAGTTTAGTGAAAAAAATCTATCTAAAAAATCTCTTGCAAAAATATGTCGATAGCTAAGTAATGACTAATGACACGTCTAAATTTTATGGCATTATTAAAGTGTTTTAATTTTTTGTACGTGGGACTAGCAATACCTTCCGACTATAAAATGTAATATTGATCCAACCTCCTAAATTTCCTATATAAAACAATTAAAATTTTAAAACAAAAACAATTTAATCAATTTTTAGTTGTGGGAAATTGTAAAGATTCTCTTTTCTAGAGAGAGAAACACTTTTGCAACTATTTCTTTCCGCACCATTCAATTGTATCTTCCTTAACTTACAGGTGACTGATGTCGATCTAGTTCTCAATTAATTATAGGTAAAATTTATAATGAAAGCGCTCTTAGCTAGGATGAAATAAAACATAAGAAATTTAATAACTATTTATGCAAGCCACTTGCTATTGTTTATGCCTAAGATCAGTTTTCCTCAACGCAAACAGTATGCCAAATTTCAAGAAATTCGACATACAAAAATATTATACATAAGATTTTTTCCGCCTTCACATTTACATGTATTTTTATTAACTGCTAAATAATTATAATAAGCAGGATGATGCGACACGATATAATTATGTATGCCCACCTGTATGTCTACAACATAAGGTTAAACAAATATTAAATAAAAACCCACTTTTATTTCAATATAAGTGGATTTTTTTCTTTACCGGTCCGCAGGTGTAAAAAGGTTGGGAAACACTGATAAAAGGAGGAGCAAGTTGAAAAAAATGATTGATATTGTAAGTCTAGATGAGTACATTTTAATTGATTTGTGATTATGGGAGAGTGTTGATATTCTTTTTTAAATTGACTAAGAGCGGCATCTGAACGATCTATCTTAATTTCATCAAAACGCTAGTAACGACATCTTTGAGTCAATATTTAATATAGTTTATTTATAACTCTAGCAGATGTCACTGTAAAAACGTCACAAACGTAAAAACGTGATATTTTTTCTGTGATTTCATGACAATTTAAAAAAAATGATTGTACCATCATCGCATATAACGCGATGCCTAATAGATTTCAAAAAACAAGTAAGACCCGTTTAAAAATGTGATAGCGCCCTAAGCTGTTTTTGATCATGGATATATTTTTTGTCACTTTTGGACGTTTGAGATTTTCGTAAAGAACCAGAACTTGTTTATTTCTTGGGTTTCAAATCACGAAATTGTATTTTCGGGTTTGTTATTTTCAAATTTTATTTTTAAAATCACAAGATTTTATTTTAAAAAAAAGCATAGTTTGCATTATAAATTATATTACAAGATGCATCTTTGATTTACTATTTTCATACACAGAGATTTTTTTTCCTACCTTTACTTTCCTGCTGAAACTATATGTGGAGTCTGCTAGGTGGGCTGCTAGTTTCCTGGCTATTTTTATTGCTAGGGTGGATATAGACTAAGTCTTTGTTTCCATTCCCGCATGAAATCTAGCTAAGTAATACTACAGAGAGAAAGATTGTGTCCGAGTATTTGTTGGTAAAATTTGGAACGCTTGTCACATCAAAAACACTTACACACACACACACACACTCTCTCTGTATCCCCGTCGTTAACATCAAGTGTATTAAGCAGGGCTGTGGAGTCGGAGTCGTCGCGGCGTTCTGGCCGGAGTCGTACTCGGAGTCGGAAATTTTGAAAAGTTTGAACTTTTTATTTTTGAATTTTATATGTCAAATGGCTTGTGGCCGCCTTGAAAGGGTTGATATTTAATTGAATACACATAAATAGGACAATTAGTGGAAAGAAGTGACGATATTAACCTTTTTTTAGTAGGAGTCGTGTTTTTGGTCAATGTCGGAGTCGTAATTTTTTTGACCGACATCACAGCCCTGGTATTAAGCGAATGCTGAGTGGTGGCACTACCATCTGGTTATAATTTCTACACTAAATAATAATAATAGACGTTTCATGTTCTATATTCGGATTCTTAATGATATTATACTATATATTAAAATAGTATAATATATACATACTGTATATATTATACTATTTTTGTTATTATTCGTACTCACACATTAACGGTGAGTGCAAAGAGTTGACATCTATAAATACGATTTTTTTTTTGATCTAAAATCATTCGGCCAAAGTAAAAAAAAAATGCCAGCCGGGATTAAAAAAAGACATATAAGTTGATTGAGGCATTTATTATAATGCGTACCATTCCACTAGTCATTAACTGTATAAGTAACTTACAGTGAACACTTATTTTTTTTAGATAATTAATTCATCTCAACCAAAACTCGCTATTTATTTTTAGAAATTGATTTTGTTAAAAGAAAAAATATACCACCATTAAAAGTAATTCATCAACTTTCATTAGACATTCATAGCTTATTACGTATAGTGACAACTGGAAACATTGGTGATAGTAATGTATTAACTATCGTTAAGTATATTTTTCAAAAAATAAGAAAGGCGTTTTTATCGAGTTTTTTTTTATTGGTATAAAAATTCTATTAGTCCAGATTTTATCTATTGAACGAATGTTTGTGCAGAATCGGCTTAAAATTTATTTCATTTAGATATTCTGCTATATCGGAACCCGAACCGCCACTTTCGCGTTGGTTGATCTAAAATATCTAAATAGAGATCGGTAGATTTTCATTATTTCCAAACCGTTTCCACCCATAACGTGGACCATATAGATACAAATGGTAGTATTAAAACTCATTGTTATTTATTCACTAAATCCATATTAGCACTGACTACCATGTACCGTGTACCATGAATACAAATTCATAAGCCAACTAAAATATCAATTTATAAAAGTTCCAATTCAAGGACTAGAGAAGTGTTCCCCAAACGGTGGTACGCGGCCCAGTGCTGGGCCGCAAAGACTTTCCACCGGGCCGCAAACAGTATGTCAAATTTCAATAACTTATTATAAACTCAAACACTTGAAATCAATCAATTCAATAATAAAAGGTCCGATCAAACCCACGAATTATTAATCTACATTTTTATGTTATTATCTGGTGATTAGTACTTGCGATACTACATTCAAAATACTCGATAATACTAATTTGCTCACATAATTCATTGAAAGTCATATACATCAAAATTTTGGCTCATTCATATAGATTACGTTAATAACTTTTGATCTATTTTATTTTTATATACAAACGATAAAAACTATTTACTACGTGACAGTTGAAGTTAATTCAAGCACTTGAGATGCCTGAATATACCTAAAGGCGAACACTGTGCCGTTAACGAAAAAACTCATGGAAAAGTACAAAATTAAAACGATTCAAATTTGATGTTGAAATTCCATCGAGCACCTCCAGTCTAAATTCTTTATTAAAAAAATATGAAATAAAAAACCATTTTTATTTCAGTATTAGTGGTCCACAAGAATTTTTTCCTTTATTTTACCGGTCCGCAGATGTAAAAAATTTGGGGAACGCTGGACAAGAACACGTGGCTTCAACAACCCTGAATAAAACAAATTCCAACACTACAGTGTAGGAAGTTATTTCATTTTAATTATACCAATTTTTAACTGTGTTCGGTTTATCGTATTTGTATTAAGCTTCTATCGCGTGTTCTAGCTGTCAATTTGACAAGTGAATTAAGTTATTATATTGGATATTATAACTAAAAGAAAACTCGTTGATTGGCGACATTTCGGGATCTCTCTTGCCGGACGGCGAATGGAAACGTCGGATGGCCGTTTTATGGCTCGGAACACTCTCGCTTCTGTCAAGCTTTGCGTTTATTCATTATTTATAAAATTTATTAATAAAACGACTTTCTTTTGGTTGAGTTAAGTCGCTGGCCGATTCCTTGGACGTTCTCCGCAAATGTAACTGAACGTTTTGTTTTAAAATGCCTACATAAATAATTGGCATAATGAATTGCAAATTACTCTTTTACATAAATAAATTAGTACGGTCTTCGTATAACGAAACTTTAAAATCTGGAGGTATTTTAATAATAAGTGTTAAAAAATTTAACACTTAAACTACGTTTACGTTCTACACATTTAATTCAGTTGCATATTTAAATTATCAATACAAATTTAACCTTTTTTTAATATAGCTATTCCACCAATTTTAAGATAAAATTTAAAAATATACGCTTGCACCTATAAGCTTTTATCTAAAGATCAGAATAGCTCTTCCCCGTCCAGTCCCAGCAATGTCAATATCATTTTTTTTCTATATTTTACGATGTTCTTTCCAACCGAGTTGATATCGAATGATTTTTAAATTATATTATTTTTGGTTGTATAAAGGCAACCAAAGACAATTTTTTTTACTACTCGACTCTAAGCTAGGCTTCTTTTGTTACCTAGTCTTGAGTCGTGAAATAATAAAAATGGTTGTTTTAATATTATATAGTAAATACGGCTCAATTAAACTAGTTTCATAAAAATACAAAACTTTGGGCACAGTCGATTAGCATGATATTTGTTAACTAAAAAATTCTCTACGCTAATTAATTGGCTTAGTCATTGTTTTAAATTTTTTAATACGTCTATAATGACACAGCATTGATAAAAATTTTCGTAAAGAAAATTTGTATTGAAAACGATAAAAATATGAAGATTTTAATCCGTTTTTATAACTAATGGCAAAATGATTTGTGACACTCAATTATTCACGTCCGGCAGCGACAGACCGAAAATTATGTCATGGAAAATTAATAAATGGTCAGTAACCGCGCTAATCACATTTTTTTATTTTACTTTTATAAATTAATATGTTTTTAGCTTTAGCGTGTATGTAACTTGAATTATTAACGCTGGTATAGCCCACGAAGAACCAAAACTGTCACTTATGTATAAAAATATAAAAACACCCTTGAAAAAAAAATATTTGACTTATTAAATATACTTCGTTGTTTTCTGTAATATTTACATATATAACTTTTTGATACACAAAAATCCTTTATTTGCTTATGAGGGGTAATATGGAGAGTAAAATTACTTTGATACTTGAATGGTATATTTTTTTAATTATTTCTTGTGGTCCATTCAAGGTTTGTTTGTATTATGATAATTGTCTCAGTTCTGAATATCAGACATTTAATTTACATTCGTTATCCTTTCGACTATGATGGATAAAATAGGAACTACAAATTAAACATTGATCAGGATAAAGGTTTCTAACGCTTTTAAAATATATTTGAGAACTGTATGAAAAGCAAGTGTTTATAATACATATGTATATAAATACTGAATAGTATATATTTGGGTGAACAAGTTGCTTGTTCACCACCACCCATCCGTTATGTGTGTGCAGCCGTTTTTCACAGCCGCCTTCCATAACGCTATACGATCAAGAAAAGAAACGAATTTACTCCTCACTTACTTGGCCCGAGACAGAGCTGCACGGGACTGATCTTTTAACCATGCACTAAGGTGCTTAAAGAGAAGAGAAATAGAAAGAGAATAACTGAATAGTAATCTATATCTCCCTTGATAATATATAAAACTTAAAATAGTTTAGATTACTCCACGTATTGTGTTACTATTCGTTATGCTGGTTTCGCCTCTTTCAGACGCATCTTCATACTTACTTTCGATAATTATTAAAATAAACTTATACAAATTTAATGCCGAATCCATCAAAAGTATGATATCTCTATTACTGATTTAATGAAATAAACGATTTAAAATAACTTGAATAATTTTGAATTTATGTAAATAACAAGAAAATAAAATTATTAAAACTGGACTTAAAATATACTCAAACGAAACGGATTAATTTAACAATTTAATTTCATTCCACTTCGGCAGTCATTATCGATACATTTAATATTGATAATTATGTTTAATTAGACGATCAGAAAGCTAAGCTATAATGAGTCAGCTTTAGCAGCTGTTCTGGTCAATCCTCGAATTCTTTCTCACCTCAACATTCACATAATAAGATTAATAAATACAAGAGATGAGTACTGACAGATTTATACCACGGGTATAATTTCACCACCATACTCGATAGAAAGCAAACCAGTCTCTGCATCATCAAAGATGTTGCATTTTTACTGTCGGAGATAAAGCTCGATAAAAAAATATATACAGCATTTAATTTGGCGGAACATTATAATTGAAGAGATTTAAAAAATATTTAATAACACACTTAAAGTATGAAAAACATAAAACAAAATACCAAAACTCGTCCAGCTAGTAAATCTGTAGCAGTTCACAATGCTCACTAGATAATCGAATATAAATTGTGAGTAGGACGATATTTTTCTTCATGCTACCTTGATAGTGGTTATTAAAATATTCAATTTTATAATAGTGTAGTAAAATACGTCGCTCACAACTCGGTAGTCTTCATGAATGAATTAGTATGAGTAACGGACTCAACGGTATCTAAGAACTGTATTTATCGAAGAGATCTCTTTAAATGCAAACACACAAGGTGTCTTCAAACATTACTAAAGCCACAAAATAATTTTTAAAAAAAACATGATCTGAAAATAACAGATTATCGATATTTTTAGTATAAATGTAACTGAAAATAACAAGAAAAAAACATGTATGCTTATCTAACACTGATTGTCTTTAACAGTTACGCGTGCTGGGAAATTGCTCATGATTGAGAAAAACGGTCGAAAATGTTAAACACTTGTTGCTTTTGGTCCATTTTAAATGTAAAGTTATTGGGTTTAAGCCTTATCTTAAACTTGTATTTAATTTCATACATACATATATTTGAAAGAATGATGTGACCAATCAACAAATTAAATTTACTCATTCGATAATTCTAAATAAATAATTATTATTTTGTTATCTCTGCACATTCTCGTTCTAATTTATTATTTGTACATTATACATATATATAACTTGACAAGTAGTATACATTATGATAAAGTTGATCTTATAACTATGCTGTTTGCTGAAACCACTTACATCTTTAAACTTGTTTTGTATTTTTAGTTGATCCTTATAAAAAATGAGATCTTGGTCTTGTACACAGTCAAAATAACTCAAGAAAATTTAGGACAATATTCTTGAGATGTTGTAGAAAGTAATGAGCCAAAAAAAAAAATCGATTTTTTGAACCCACGAAACCCATGTAACCCCTTAAGACAAAAAATCAATAACAGCAAATTTAAAAAAAAAACAATTTGCTCAATTGATTATTTCAATACTTATCGTCCATCATTAAAAGTTTATATTTTTCCAATTGGATTTGGTGCATTCATAATTCAAAAGATAATTATCCACAGTTACAGTTGATTACAATATTATATACATTGCAATATTTGATTTGACGTCTATCGAACCGAAAACAGTTTCTCCCATTTTTATCGTAATGCCGTTTCGTTATATTCTCGGAACGTTATGATTTCACGAAGAATGTTATAGTGAAAAACACGGAATATGACCGAGGTCGCGTATCATAATAAGTGCGTTGTACTGGCAATAATTAGGTACAAGGTGTTGTACCTTCCGGATGATGGGTATTGTCGTAGGAAGATAAACGACAACTTCCGATCTTTACAGCATTGTAAATTACAATAAATATATAATTGCTTCAAGTGAGTGATAATTGAAGACATACGTGCTTTATTTTGTAATATGTTATTAAATTTAATATACATGTAAACATATTTTGATTGCATTTAAATGTTGTGTTTATTTATTCAACATCAAAGTTTGCCGCTGTTTACAATACAAATGAGCGAAAACAATAATTGGTGTGTTTGTAAAATATCTATTGGATTTAGCTTCGAGTAAGTCTTCGTGGAAATAATCACCTAAAAGTTCAAAACCAGTCCAAAGCCTAAAGTCTGCTTGTATACTATTGAGTAAGCCAGATTTAGATTTAGTCGTTAAATATTAAAATTGAATACATTTACTATCATAGTATTAGTGTGGACATGTGTATATTGCTGGCCACTATTGCCCTGGTTTAAGTGCTTTGCTAAGCCATATGAAATGTTGATGGTTTCAATCGTATGTAAGTAGGTAAGGCTATGCAAATATCGTAACAACCTTTTATATTGATTATATTATGAAATACCTACCTGATTTTTTTTTATACTGAGCTAAGAAATTGCGTTGAGAGAAAACTATATTTGGAAACAGCTAATAAAATATGATATATGATGACTGTAGATTTCATTTCTAATATACATTTCAGTGCTTGAATAAGAGATAGGTTAGTCCAATATCTTTTAATTTCTGATAGTTCCAATTGCCAATGCTGATGCTGCCATGTCAGCTCGCAAGAATTCAGGCAAATGTAAACTGTTTAATTACATTCAGTCTGGGACCCTCAGAATTTCAACTGAAAGATAAACTCGAGTTTACATAATATACAAGAAGAATTTGATGATTAAGCAATGTATTATTCTACCTATATATTTTCGTAAGTAAACCCTTACTCAGGAAATGCTGAAACCCAGCATTGAAGTCAAATTGGAAATTGTAATATTTAAACTATTAAGCATTAAAATAATGAGTGTTTACCATTAGACTGCACGCCCTATTTTTTATGGTTTCTGGTTTCTTGGACTAAAAACCTGAAAATGCTTTCAATAAAACTTTTAAAAACACCAAAAGTCAAACATAAATATTAATAGGCAGCATTTATAATTTGTTTACATGTTATGTAACACAAAAAATTTGCCTTAAATGAAAGTTATTTTGTTCATCATTTCTCCTTAATCGACACTGAATTATCAAAAAAATTATTCTTGAATAATGTTGATATACCAGTTACGCAGTTTCCTCAACCAAAAAATCGTTACAGTCGGCGCTTCGTTAACCACCGATCAACGATTCTATAGTTAAAATATTAAATATGAATTATATTATATATGAGTTTTTGAAATAAAAAAAATTAAATGCGACCAATAAAAGGGTGCTTCATAAATAAATAAAGCTTTTGAAAAATTACATACAAATGACCTATAGATTATTTAGTTACGCTTCAGTGAATAACACAAAAAAAAATCTTTTTAGCGTTGAAAAAATATCATAACGATAACGGTATCTCTTTATATGAAAGTTACTTCATGATATTTGTTTGAATGAAATGCAAACATAATATCTATGAATATCATTTGTGATTAGTTATGGATTTATTATGAACAATTTTAATGGCCATACTTACAGTTTTAGGTGTGTGTTTATAAAAAATGAAACTATATATTTAAGTTTCCGACCGGTATAGCATCAATTTCCCACAGAAGAGAAATCATTCAGAATCTTTTTATCACAAAGTGGGCTAAAGGCTGCCTTCGGTGACTTATAATTGTATTGTTTAGAATTTGTCTCCACTACAATATAACGTAATTTTCTTGTAACAAATTGATGCTCGGGGCAAACTTTTAATCGATTGGTAATAAAATCGCTTTTATTAAATAATTAATCGTAAAACAACTTTTAAACGTCGGCTAAAGCTCTTTTAAAATGTGATTAAAATTTATTGGAAAAATGTAATAGGCTTCAATTTGAAATAATCACTATTTAATTTCCTTCGCATTTCATATTTTACAACGAATGAATTTATATTGCGTAATTCCATTCCATTCAAAACTATACTGAGCAGTAACCGATAAAGTGTCATACAGCGCAACGGCTTAATCATAAAGCTACAAAAATATTTTTTTTTCGTCAAAATAATGAAATTAATTTGAAAGCGATTCTGGCATCGCGAATTTTTCAGATCTTATAAAAAAATGTAAATCACATAATTCGTGATACCGTGGCAGTAGATAAAACAAGTTCGAATAAAATGACATCTACATTTTTTTTATGACGTCTCATAGTAAAAATCGGCCGTCATCGTAGATATCAAGATGGCATGGCTTATTGTTCCATCCAAGATTTGACTTGCCTCAAATAATTCTCAGCTTTCATGAGCATTGTGTTCCTTTTTGCAATATATTTTTCATCCAAGCATAGTGTCGATATAAATTACATCCGTTTTCTTAGAGGCTTAAATTGTAGTTAGACCAAGATTTTTTTTTATGTTTTACCGAAAATACTACAAGACATTAAGTACAAAACTGTTGATTTAATTTTATATTCAAGAAATATAAATATCTTATACATAGTTTGATTGTTTTTTTTATATACTATTGTATAAATTTAAAAAAAAAAATATTATGTCAAGTCAATGTAGAAAAGTCTACGAGCGGTTAATGTTATTGGTTTGGTTATTTAACAAAATAGTACACGTAAAATTTATACAATAATTAATATAAATTTGTTAATCTTTGGTGATAGTTATGGTTTTAGTGTGATTTTTATGTCTAATGGTGATTTAAGCTTAGCAATTTAAGCTCAGAAAAACTGGCAAGACATTTTATCTAAAATATAATGATACGGAGACTCGGTGCGTTAGTTTAACTAAAATTCAAATATATAATACAATTGAGATTCATACATAAAAGGAAAAACATAAATTTGAAATTTTGTTATTTTAAACATCGTTTAATTCGATGTACCGCTGAAGTTTAAAGTATGTATATATGATTAACTCATATATCCGACTCACAAAAACCAAGACAACAGGTGTTAGTGAGGGAGCAGACGACTCACACTCGCACATTTCTTCTCGCCGCCTTCATTTCTGCTCGGCTAACAGCAGAAGCTGGTACTCTTTATACATCGTACACACGCTAGATGTTTGTTTTGTTTTGAATTGTATACGACGAATCCACGCTACAAGCTTTCTTTATTTCCCCCCTCCTCCCCCCCAACCCAGTGTCAAGTGCATCGCGTCGCGTCAAATCAACCTGAACTTGAAACAAATGACAATCGAATCAATGAAAACCATAAACAATCGATCATTCCTAATTTGAATAATCGATTCATTTTTGACAGTTGACAATCGTGTTGCACTAATCAAAATATTGTGAACTGTTATAAGACTTATTGTGTTTTTTTTATCTAAAATTCGTGCGGCTTTTTTGATAAATACGTTTAATACGGTTTTCTATATATTTCTTAATTGAATTATTCGAATAGTAGTTTCGTTATTATTTTATGATGATCATAATCAAAGCCGTTTCCTTGCCTTGTCATTAAGTGAATATATTTTTTTTTATATGTGAAAGTGTAGTCAAGTCAACGTGCTCATTATTTGTGTGATATTTCTTCTTTTTTATTATAATTGAATTAACTTATCGTTGTGATTCATATTATTTTTAAGAGGCGCAAAAATAATTAATGAGTTAAAGTGATATGTGTGATTGTGAATCGTCAAAGGAATACTGGAATTGATGCATTGAAGCTGGAATATTATATTTTTACCCATTATTCAGGTGAGTAAAATTTATTTCAATATATCCTTAAAATTATATTAATATTCTCCAGTCCAAGTAATGAGTGCAATCAAAAATAAGTAGTTTTGTCTCAATTGCATTTTATATGAAACAAACATTTTCCAGACACATTTATCAACAATAATTTTTTAAATTCTTAGTTTTTCTATAATTTTATAATTTCAAAGATAAAAGGGGTTAATAAGTTGTAGCATAAAAATTTTTTATTAATTAAATCTACCTCCATCGTTCATCAGGCTGGAATTCGACATATGGTAAATTAATTTTAATAATAAATGGTTCAATTCTTTTAAGTATCATGTGATGCATGATCATCTCTAAAACCTTTGCTGGCGCTGAGAGAACAGCCACTGGTCTATAATTTTCTACTGATGATTCTGCACCACTCTTAAAAATTGGCGTAATCTTAGATATTTTCCATTTTTCGGGAAAAATTCCTGATTTCATTACAAGGTTAAATATATAGGACAACGGACTCTTGATGAGGTCAATACATCCTTTTAAAAAACACGTTGGGACCCTGTCAGGACCAAGTGAGCGAGTGTTTTTAAGTTTCTTAACAAAATATACAATATCCGCTTCATCGATCTGCATTGCATCAATGTATTGGGCACCATCAGTCCGATTTCTCAAAACTGATTCAATATTAAGGTGTGGTATATCACTCGAGTACACAGATTTGAAATGGCCTGCAAACGCTTCTGCCACTCCATGACCCGCCACTGGATGACCCTTCCAATTCATTGACTCTACAAATCCACCATCGTTTCGTATTGACTTGATATAATTCCAAAAAAATTTAGGATTTCCGCGAATGCAATCTTCCATCGTTCCCAAATATGTTCGGTAGGCTAACCGAACACTTTGTCTAAGCTTGGATCGACATTTGCTAAATTGGTCATAATCTCGAAGACTATTACTAGTCTTCCAAGCCATATGATAAGCATGCTTCGTTTGCATGTCCCTGATAATTCCTCCAGAAAACCATCTCGGATATCGTCTTCCACTACGACATGGCAGTTTCCTTTTGAAACATTTATCAAACACATTATAAATACAATTATAAAAATGATTAACCGCCTCGTTCACATCGCGATGTTCATAGATCTCACTCCAGTCCACTTCACTCATTAAAGAGTGTAGCTTCGTGAAGTCACCATTCTCAAAATTCCACCCCCTCCACAAATTAGTGTTGTGTGGCGGTAACTTAGTGTGAGATTTGCGAGTCCTACGAATATCGAATAGAAAAACTAAAGAAGGGTGATATATATCCTCTCGCACAAGCGGGAACATACACCGTGAAATTAATAAATTATTATTACAAAAAATCTTATCCAATAGCTCATTACTGCAGTTGAAGACATCATTGTACTGAGAAAATCCAAAAACTGCACACAGAAATTCCAGGTCATTCCTGACACTGTTACCACTGCGCGCAGATCTTAGATTAAAATCACCCATCACAATGACTCTTCTTCCACTAAGTAAACTAAAATTTGACAATACCGTATCAAAATATAATTTATATACCTCCAGGGTACTTGCTGGAGGAAAATATAAAACACAAATATAGATAGTGTCTCCGGCACACGTTAGTTTAACCCAAAGATCCTCATTAGATGTCTCCAAAGCATGAAAGCGTTCAGCCTGCAACCCTTCCATATTTCTAACACCCAAAAGACAACCTCCACCCTGCCTGTGGCCTGCACCGGAGTCTCGATCCCTTCTAAATACATTGTAGTCACTACCAAAATATTAATAACCAAAATATGCTGTTCACTATATTTATAAATGATATCGTAAAAGTCATCAAAAATTCAAAGTTCTTATTATTCGCTGATGATTTGAAGCTTTTTTTAAGGGTTGTCACCTTGGATGATTGTCACCGTCTCCAGTCTGATATAGACAATATAATAGAATGGGGAAGATGTAACAAACTCGATTTTAATATTGATAAATGCAATCTTTTATCGTTTACAAGGGGATCACGAGTATTATTTTGTCGGTATTCAATGAATGGCCGAATTCTCTCGCGGATTTCATCAGTTAAAGATCTTGGCGTACAATTTGAGAGCAAACTTACATTCAATAATCACATTAAGACTACTTGTAATAAAGCATTGAAAATGTTGGGCTTTATCCTCCGTACTACCAAGGACTTTCCAGGAGTAAAAATTTTGATACTAATGTATAATTCTTTAGTTCGAAGCCGGCTTGAGAGTGGATCGATTGTTTGGGCCCCAAGAGGTGTGAAATATGTTCTTATGGTGGAGAGGGTTCAGAAGAAGTTTTTGAGAATTCTCTATTTGAGGACATACGGATACTACCCATGGCTTTATCCAACCGATTTTCTTTTAGGCATGCTCACGTTCAACAGTTTGAATACTCGAAGAGAAATGTACCTGGCCACATATTTCTTTCGACTTATCCGAGGCCAAAATGAGAATTCCACCATTCTTGAGAATGTTAAATTGAATGTCCCTGATAATTTTTGAGGAATCGTGAACATGAGTTGTTTGTTCTTCCAAGGGGTAGAACCAGTCTGCCAATGGGAATGTCACTGGGAAGAGCTTTAACAATTTTAAACGGCATTGCTTCGGATGTCGACATATTTCATATTGATGTGAGTGAGTTCAGACGAATACTATATTTTATGAAAAAAGTTGATTTTGTCAGAACTCATTCGGTTGACTGCCTTGAAAATTTCTAATGTGATATTAATAATATTTTTTCCTCTGTTTTTTTATGACTATTGTAATTTTCATCTTATTTTTAATTTTTAATTAATTTGTAATTTTTATTATATATTTACATGTATGTATGTATATATATATATGCATGTATTTATATTTGTCAAATCCATGGCGCATTGGCGTCAGCTGTAATGCCATGATTTGCTTTTTTTTTTAAATAAATAAATAAATAAATAAATAAATAAATAATATTTAATACGAACTGCCAAAAAAATAAAAATTAAAAGTATATTTTTATAAATATTAATAATTTTTTACGCCTAATTTTTGAAACGGAGTATTTCAGGGTATAGCACGTTATAATTAATATAAACATACATATTTGAGCTTTGAGTCATAAAGTCAAATTATTATTGACAAGAATATTTTGAAGTAATTACATAAAAAAAATAACTCAATAAAAATAGCCACTCGGAATGTTCTGGCGAAAGGTCTCTAATAAGGCTGATTTGATTGGGTGTGCAAATGTGTAGAACACAGCTTACTGATAACATCGCTCGTAAAAAATATGTTTTCATTGCCACACTCCTTCCTCAATTGCAAAGCATCCGCAATACCAAAAATGTGAAAGCTTTTTAAAATTGACACATACACACATTGCCCAAAGCCGTTATTTTTTTTAACTTTAATAAGATTGCGTAGAACATTGAAATTATTACAACTACAAATTATTAAAACACATAATTAAATCAAAATTTAACTTTAACTTCAAATTTTCAATATTATCACTAAATTAGTAAGTGACAGAATAAAAGTCAAATTTGAATTTCCCATTAGTTTTGCCACTAACGACCTGGGGTTCGCCAATCGGCATTTCAAGTACACGGATGAACTTAAACTAAAGCGTAGTAAATAGGTTGCAACTAAACACTAAGCCCTGAGATACAACACGCTTATATTGCTAAAGTAAAGTTGATTTTAAAAACAAGAATCTTAAATATGGTTAAATGTTTTACAGTTTATTTTAAAGTACTGCATAATAATTTTCTTTTTGACCAGGCAAATGAGTGAGCTGCCGTGGATCTATTCTTTGGCGTTAAGAGTACCATTTGTCTATTAATTTGATATATACTGGAGACCAGTTTGTTGTACAGCATTGTAGGGAAAACGAAAGAAAAATGCTTATCTACTCAACGATTTTCTGTCTAGTTTTATTCAAATCTGCTTGCTTTTCATGCGCTATTTAACACGGTAAGTAGTTAACATATGCTATAGAATCTTTTTGTCCTCCGTTGCTTCAGAGTCCTCTAAAACCTACAGGAAACGGATATAATTCTATTTAAACATTAATCATTGTATGTGTCAACTTTCATTCAGGGCTCAAATATACGGAAAGGAATTTGTATAATTATTGATATTTTTTACATTAATATTTATACTGAAAATGAATAAATATACGTCTATCAAAACATAATTTTAGTTGAAATTAAATCTGTTTTATGGTTTTATACTGCTACTAAGATTGACTGACAACGGAACTCAAATTGATAATGTTGCATGCAGTGGCTTTTTTAAATAAAGATTTGATGCACGATCATACAAGTAACCAATGTCAAGTTTATTTATTTGGTGAGAAACGCTGGTGTACCATCTGTACAACTTATCGATGAGATGAAAGCGGTTTCACATCATTTAATGTATCGCTCACCAAAACTGATGGATTTTAAAAAGTTTGCGGCGGTGCAAGAGAGCTGGCTCACGGCCGGAGGCTATTCTCGAGAATCACCTGGCGCTGACGCTGGTGGTGGTGGATAGTGGAAGTTCGCTGGCGGCGGCATCCTACCGCCCGTGTTCTACTTCCGCTGCAAGTAAGAAGTAAACCACGCAGCACAGTTCTTACTCGAGCGGTTTCACACTTCTTTGCAAATTGCAGAAAACTGCGTTCATTTGCTGCGGTGCTTTAATATCACACACTCATCTTTGCAGAGTGGGACTGAGTTTTAGAAGTTATTCCAGAAAGCGATTTACCCAAATTTAATCACTTGACAATACAATAAAATCATATATATTGTTTTGAAAATAAAAAAAATTGTAAACATAATAAACAATAAAAAATTAGCATCTTCACACTTTCCGTGCTTAAAATGTCTGGAGATGCTTCTTAAAGCGGCGAAACACGTGTCGCTATTTGTTGTACAACACTTGAAATTGATTGTAGACTTTATATTGATACGAGCTTCCACAAATTTACCGCCGAATCCATCGAAAACATATATAATATATTATGATATCTTTTTGTGTAACCGACTGATAGTGTTAGCATTATCAAATAAAATGTAATAATAATGATTAAATATTCTTTTTATCCTCACTTTTTTTTGTACTATTTATATAGAAGTACTCAATTTATCATCTGATTGGGCAATACAAAATAAACTCTCTTTTATAAAAATAGTAATACCAACAGGTTAATCTATTAATATTACACAATCAGTATATTGGACGGATTTTGCATATTTTCTCTCCACTATTACACAAAATAGTTAGTTAACAGATCTTAATAAAAACAGAAATTAAACTGTACACACCCTATAAATAAATGAGACTGGATAACGAGATCACGCTTAGCAGTATTCACATAGTCCTAATCGCTAGAAATATGTAGTAAAAATGTTTACTCGCTTTCTAATTAGATTATTAGTTCAACTGCAATAGTTGTTTGTAGTTGTAGCATTCTAATTCCTAGGTCCGTAACTGGCAATCGCATCTCCACCTTTTATCTTTGCGGTCCGTAGATCATTCAGCAGCAACAATTCGTCGTAAAGAAACTATGGTTATTCAGTTGAGGCCAATGTGCCATTTTTTAGCTTAATGATTTCCACAATCACTCCATTCAAGTTTATTCTCGACTTTATTGATGTAATTAAAGATGATAAAACATGCATGCATATTATTTGACTGACAAGACCATAAAAATTTATGAATAAAAATCATTAGAATTTTTATATTAAGCAATATAAATAACAGTAATTTTTTTTTGACATAATTATATTCTAATTCCGGATGACTGTATTACTGAATTGTAACTCCATTCGCGGTTATTCGGGTGCCTTAGCTTACTTGAGGTGCCCAGTTTTACCCAGTTTCATTATTTAAACCTTGCAAATTCCTTCATAAAAAAAAAATAGTCGGCAAATTTGTCTTACCATATTTGTGGTAGAGGTATAAATATTCAGAGGTGAATTTGATGCTAAAGAATAAATGTTCTTTATATATAAAATTGGAACGTTTTCATATTGGATTTCGTCAAAAAATCGTTGAACTGTCTTACTTTAAGATTCAGACAAACATTGTACATTATACATTCATATATAATGTGCCGCTGTCTAACGCAAGTTTTGGCCCCTAAATTTTAACTACAATAATTTTAATTTATTATACTTTCAGAAGATTACAATCAATGTTATTTTACAAATAACTTAGTACATGATAATAGATAATAGCGTAACGAATGCGAGGTGATTACTGAGTTTTATTGTGACGAATAAATTTTAATTTTATACATTAAACGGTTTATACTATTTAACTACCACAAATCGGCCCGCGTTGAGTTATTGCATGTCTAAGTTGTGTTATTATAAAGCGTTCTTTCCACGTTTGATTATTGTTCATATAATTAGCTTAGTAAGTTTCTTAAAATGAAAGTAATGCATTCAATTTGTTGAAAGCCATTTGCAAAATAGTTAAAGTAATCATCGGGGTAAAAAAACTCGTTCGTATCATAAGTGTGTCCAAAGGAGTTGGAGAAAGTAAAGTGAACAGGTTTCGAAAAGTTATGCTTTTTCATGTACACAGTGAAATAAATGTGTTTATTTGCATACTTTGTCTTGTGTCAGCATTGATTTCTTTGCTACTAAATAAAAATATACATCCATATTATAATACATTACGTGTAAAAGTATATACCATTAATATGAAATTCATGGTGTCATGGCTGTAAAAATATATAGATTTACAACGTTATCATACTTTATTAGCGTAATAATCACGGTGCTTGGAATAACAACAATATTTAATTGATATGTTGAGCATTTCAATTTTCTAGACTGCATCCGCTTACAACAGTTTACAAATTACTATCTTAAAAAATAAAATAAAATGACCTTGTTCAAATGGTGTTGCCAACAAATAAATTATGCATGTATCTTAAAAAACCTGAAATACATAACTGAGTGATTTCTTTTTGTAAACATTTAATATTAAATAATTAGTTAAACAATGAATTAAATATAATCGAGACTTTTATAATGATTTAAATAATTGTATACTTTAGGTTTGCATCAAAAAACTTACCGCAGAAAATAATTAAATTTAAGAATTTTATAAAAAAAAAAAAAATGAACTCGCATTGACATTACAGTTTACCTAAATACATTGGTAAAACTCCATTGTATTTAGGTAAAAATATTATTGTAC
Source organism: Himalopsyche kuldschensis (assembly GCA_028554975.1). Taxonomy (NCBI): domain Eukaryota; kingdom Metazoa; phylum Arthropoda; class Insecta; order Trichoptera; family Rhyacophilidae; genus Himalopsyche; species Himalopsyche kuldschensis. Next base: position 23,111,584 of record JAHFWI010000003.1, read on the forward strand.
CACAATTTGCAATTTTAATACACAATACAATTTATTGCTATATGTAATTAATTAGAGTTATTGAGTAATAAAGCTTATTGTACGGATTGATTATATTAGATAAAGTTATACTTCTCTTATTTAAATGCTGACAAATAATATTTATTAAATACATACATGTATATATGCAAAATTTGGAGGACAAAACATTGATTTTATGGCATCAAAACTGAGCTAATACTGAATAGTGAAAAAAAATCAAGACTAGTGTAATAAGCTTTTCAAAATTCGCACAAAGCACGCAATGGAAAAGACAAGAAATTAAAATGGTGTTGCGTTAAAACAATATTGAAAGCTTAAAACTACAGGATAAGCATAAATTTAACGGTTATAAGGCTTACTTAGTTCATAGCTTTTTCGCGTCTATTAAAAAACATAATACACCGAACAGAATTTTAAATTTATTGTTCTTGTCTCGTGAGAAAAAGTTACAACATTTGAAAAAACAGTAGATTTTATATAATTGCAATTAAATAACCATGAGATAAAATATTGGTCATAGATTTATTCTATTTTTTATTACTGCAATAATAGAGAAAACGCTTTCTTATCGGATGGCTTGTTTGAAACAAGGCTATTAATTTTAAGATTGCAATGTAAACAAAAATTTTTTCATCTTGACAACCTCGTAAATTGCTCAGCTGACATCTTTCATCCGTAGCTTTTATTTTACAATCCAACACGCACCGCAGGCGAAATATTTTTATTAAAATTTTTTTTGAATCATCGTTCAAACATATCGTATGAATTGAGATTTAATCAAAGCGATTGCGCTGCAACGATTGATTGTCTTATTCAGTTTAATGTCGCGTGCACAAATTAATTAAAACGTTAACTCGAACAATAAAATTATCGCTTCCCAACATGGGAAATGCGAGTTACTATAGAACACAATAAGACAAGGTCTCAAGTGACTGTGTACAAAATCAAAGTTTTTAGTTTCCTCTTACGCATTAGAAATACTCACTATAGTGTTAACGATTCCATTAAAATGTTAACATGTTTTATTTGGTAGTACCAATTTTTTTTAAACTATTTTCTAAAAGGAAGGCTTAAGCGAACATGTATACTTGATTTATTAAAATATAATATACAATTCATTTTGGTTTTGAAAATTAAGTAATGTCATTTCACTTCTTGTCAGAATGGATTCGTAATATATATATTTTTTCGACGTTCCAGCATTAACAATATATTGAACTTATTTTACCCGCTGCCAATTTGGGTGTATATTATTGCTATAATAATATATTGATAGTATGTGAAAAGATACGGAAATATTTTTGTATCATCAAAAGCTACATTCCTTGCAGGATATTATTTGGTATCGTAAGGACGTGGCCAAGCAAGGCTGAAAGACCATTTCAGCTGATCGGAGATTTCATGATAATGCCCACTTTTAGTTGAAAACTTTCGACAAGGAATTGAATGCTTTTCGGATGAAATGGACGGGCCTTCCAAATACTTGCATAGTTTCATTTTGATTGTTTGTCAATATCGAATCATTGTCATATGGCTTTTCCTTAAGCAGGCTCTAAAAAAGGTAACTTTCCTTAATAATGTATTTGACTAACAGTCAAAAAAAATACCGGTTTTTATTTCATTCTTAATTTTATTATCATCAGTAATTTATAAACTTCCCGTTAGGTGAATTTTTAAAATCACAAATAAGACATAATTTTTAATTGAAAATTTACGATTTGTTTGGAGGAAAAACATTAAATACAGTATATTGATGCAACCATTAATCATTTTTATCGTTTTATATTAATGTTATAATGTAATCGACAAAAATACACTTGTTTGTTACCCGACGCAATCTCACAGTTAAGAAATATTTTTCCGTGGATACACTTTATAATTTTATAATAATATCGCTAGTAAAAACTTTAAACATTTGTCGACATAATAATTAAATTTTATTGCATTGTTAATATTATGATACTTTTAATATTTTCATGCTCCACATACGGAGAAAATAAGCTGAAAAAAGAAAAAAGAAGTTGGTCCTCTGATTTAATTTTTCCCATCTTTAACTATTAGGTATATTTTTAAATTATCATAGATGGAGAATTTTAATAAAAAAGTGATCGATTGATATGCTTTTTAAGTCGGAGAACTTTTTGTTTATATATGTTGTAAAAAACATGTGGTAAATTATGGATATATGGTCACGGGACAAAATTTTTGGAAAGATTTATGAAAAATACGCACATTAGATGAAATGAATGTAAGGCTTACATTTTTTATTAAAATTTTTCGTCTTTAATTTTTAAATTTATTATTATAGAAGATCCTAAACAATACTTCGCAATAAGTATGAAATCGAATTGTTTTAATTTACGGGAGCGAAAATGCAACCACAAACTACACAAATAATAATATTATAAAGATAGAGACAGTCCAATAATTTTATTATTTTTTTTTTAATAAAAGAATAATTTTACTATAGGCTAACATTAAAAAACAAATTCTTCTTTCAGAACTCATACAATAATCAGTAATATTCTTCATTTTGATTCCACATTTTATAATAATCCACAAGAACTCAAAGAGTAAAGTCAAAACATAAAATTATAAGCCAAAATGTTTAAATTTTTTGAGCTTAGCTTGAGAGGATTGGGATCTGTCCCGTGACCATATATCCATAATTTACCAAACATGTTTATTAAATCGCTACAAGCGCATTACTGTGTGTGAAAATTTTTGCGTACTCAAGTAATCTATCGTAAATTCATTAAAAACCAAACTAAATGTTTTTGACCAGCTTCAATTGTCCGATATATTTGTTATCAGTGTCTTTGTTTTAGCCGCGAATTCATTTTCCTGGAAATATAATGAACATCGTCGGTTATTTCACGTTGTTAGCCATCATCGGCACAGAATTAAATTATACATAGCTACCCACAATAGAACACTGATACGCATTCTAATAGCGGGGTTTTTTCAAGTGGTATTATCGAATTAATCGGACCGCTGAGTTTGAGAAGCACTCGTATAGAAAGTCAGCGCAGCAATTATTGCATGGATTTTATTATCCTAATAAATCTTTTTGTTGAAAACTATCAAAGTTTGAGATCTTTACATTACAAACACAATAAAACCGTCAAGTTTGAATGTTTTCTGAAATTTTAGCTTAAAGTTTAACACAATGTTGTATCTAATAACAAAAAAAATACTTAAACGTCTATCAAAAGGTTTTAATAGGTTTCAGTATGTTTGAAAAACTTTAGACATATGGTTTTAAAAAGTTTTTTACATACAGTAGAACCTCGATTATCCGGACCTATTGGGGATGAAGGAAGTCCGGATAGTCGAAAAAATCATAATTAACAGGAAAAGACAAGTATATTCAGTATAAATCATTTTTATTTCTCTAGATTAACACAAAGCTTTAATGAAAAATTATTTTTTATTGAAACAATCAATTATCGATTTTTGCTTAAAGCTAGCTTTTCTTTTCGATGCTGCCAAATCACGAATACTTTTAAGACACATAAGTTGCCTTGAATAGTACTCTTCTTGACTCTCATTAAACAATTGGTAAACTTCAAGATTTTTTTACTTAGTTTTTGATATCCGAGATCGTTGACGTTCCGACACCATATTTATCAGACAAAAAACGTCCCAATTCATCCCGTTTCAAAGCATTGATTATATCCAATTTATCTTTTAATGAAACTATAACACGTTTTCTTTTCGTTGACATATCGGTAATATTACAAATAAATATTTTAATCGTGATTAATTTTTCAAGAAACAAACGTTCAATGCGTATCGAATTTGGACGATGACTGACCCATATTTTACACATGACTTATTGTTAAAACAAATGCAACGATCAAAATATTAAGACTGCATTCCATCACGTACGTAAACAGTGGACGCAATTTGCCACGTGCATATCAGCAAATTTGTAATATTTTTGTTTCTTTTGACCAATCCGGATAATCGAGGTCCCGATAATCCAGGTTCCGCTGTATTTACAATGTCATCAGGTTCTCTGGTCAAATGGCCATCACCCTTGTTAGTTTGTTTATTTCCATCGCAACGTACACGGTCTCTTAAGGAAATTTTAATTAATCATACTTTCAATCAACTTCTTAATCAAATGTTTGGAATAACAGTGAGAGAAAGAGACAGAGAGAAAGAGAGAGCGATTACCTAACTACTAGTCACGAGGGATTGAACCACTCATAAAAACAACCTACCAAGAGATTTTCCATATTATGGAGTCAGCATATATTCTTTATTAAACATGTAAGAAGAAATGTAAATATCACATTTAAATTGAATCGTTGTTCTCTTCTTGCTTTGAAGATGCCGTTAAGCAAAAGCTGTATTACATTTTCTATCATAAACTAGGTATTTCTCAATTTCACCATTGAAATAAGCACCATACTCTTTCAATTACAAAAGATTACTGTAATACGGTTTGTACAAATTAAAATTATTAATTTTTTGGCTTAAAAATGTTTAGATTACTTTAATTGCTAGTTGCAAAACCATTATGGTTATTTCCTTTTTATTGTGCTTCTATTAAATAATGTAACGGCTTTAGTTATTTTTTTTCTTTATAAATTGAGAGAATCAGATCATATTATGTCAAAAGTTCTTTAACCGATTTTTTTTATTTAAAAATTGCAGCAAATTGTTTTCCGTAAAAAAGTCGATAGTCATAAAAGGTGAAAGTAAACCGAGAAAACATAATTTTTTTGGAGGTAAGGTACAATGGGATGAACAATAATTGATTGACGATTTTGCTTTCGATTTGAATTCTCACTTTAATATTGCTGGAATGCGTAAGCGTCGACCAATAATCGACCACTTTTGTTCTCATAAATATAAAGTATAAAATGTACCTAACCTAACCTAACCACAAGAATGTAATATCGATCCAGAGTTAATCAACTATAATAAAGTTAAGTGAACTTAAATTTATTTATCTCATTTCTGTGAATAGCTTATGTTGCATGCCATAAATTTAAATAAAACATTGTTTTTGCATGCATCCACAATAATCTTTAAAAAATAATTCGTAGTTCTTCGTGGAATTGTAAGTTACTAGCTGAAAACACTATTTAAATGTTATAATTATTCCACACTTCTGTAATTTCAAGCGATTTCTTCGACCTTTTATTTATGAAGCGATATTTTCAAAAATATTTGCTATAAAACTTAATAAACATTTTAATTTAGTGTCACATTATTGACATGAGTAAATAACTGTCAATTGCTCGTGTTTGAAAATATATACATATATCCATATGTTAAAGCTTAATTATGATGTATAGCATATCTTTCCTCTTTGGTTCAATGAAAACAACGGCATTCAAATTTTTGATAATATAATTAAAGATTTAAAAAGAAATTATAGCAATCATGGGTTGATAGATAATTAATGACAGTTAAATCAAAAGAAAATATTATTTTACTTGTTATTTAATATTTCTTTTTCGTCTCAGTATATTTGCCGGCCATATTTTGAAACACATTCAATTGCCTTCGATAAAATTACCTTTATGCTCTAATATTATTTTTAAACGAAAAATATATAAATTATTTAATAAAATCTCTATGCCTGATGAAAATTACTGATGTTGAATGGTTGATATGATTTTTTCTTCATAAACTCCGATGTGGAGAGCAAATGGTTAAGAATCTCTAACCACCTAAAACCGCAAGAATAATACTTGTGTGTAAAATGCGTGCCTATCTTACTAAAGATGGCAGTTTCTGTTTAATGGGTTCAATAAGTATACTTGTAAATAGAATAGGTATTCCTAAAGTTATTTATTTCTATCTCAGATGAAAATGTGTAAACTGCCATCTGTTAAAAATATAAATAACTAACAGGTGAGCGGTTTGCTCATTCGGATTGTGCCGTTCATTTGAAAAGAATGAATATTGGTATCGTGAAAAAAATAATGATATTTAAGTGACGATTTTAATTCTTTTCTATTATAATTTTTTTATATGTGACTGTATATACATATTTGTAATGCATATACATATATACTCACTGCTTTTTGTGTACCACGATATAATTTTTTTGATATACAAAAAAAATGAAATTTTACAAACAATTAACTCGCCATACGCGTTCTCTCTCTCGGTTGGTCCTAGCTCGGCAAACACCTGTGTGTATCGAAAGATTTTTCATCGTTTTGTGTATTTCATGACACACTAGTAATATTCCATAAAATATATGCTTCATTGCTTTCAAAGTTTGCCATTAAATTTGAATCGTTTGAGTTTTGTACTTTGCCACGAGTTTTGTCCCTTTCAAATTCTATCAAGCACATTCAGTCAAAATTACTAATTATAAAGTCATTAAATTATTATTTGATATTACATGGCACATAAAATCATAATCTTTTACCAACCATAAAAAAGCTGTTTACATAAAAATTAATAACTATACTCCGAGACTTAAATCAATAAAAATTTCAACGAGTAGAAATTTTATATCAATGGTAAAATATTTTCTCAGTGCGGGAGGGGAGGATGTATTAGATTTGTATAGTGCTGCGAAAGACATCGCTAAGGCTTATGTGTAAATTAGTGAATCCAGACCCCCCCCCCCCCACATGCCTGGGAGCTTTTATATTTTTATCAAATTCAATGCGCCATACGTGAAACTATCAAAAATAATATTTGCATACACTAAAAATCCCTATAAATTTAGTTAAATTCTATTTAAATCCACACCTATCAATAATATAAAAATCACTTGCAGGTTGCTTTAATTTAACATATTTAGAAAATTTACTCTCTTTTTAGGGAACTCCTACCAAATTGAACTAGAAATATCAATATATTTATTAAAACTATGCGTTAAATATGATTTATATTCCTTGTAATAATGTTGGTATTTTCTTCAATTAAATTAACTCAAAATATGGTACCTTAGTACAGTTACCCCACCACAACTTATTGAATGCGAACTATCTACTATTGTGCTTAAAATACACGGCAAATTAAATACCCAGTTTTTTATTCAGTTTGAGAGGTGTAGAATTCATATTTAATCAATTTGTATATAATAAGCTAGAATTCATTCACTAGACTGTCAAAATCATTAAAATGACCCCTTATGTCGGTTTACGTTATAGCGTAATGAATTAATGGCATTGCCAACTTCGTTGTCATCGGTTGCGGTGTTCGAAGACTTGAATTTTAGTACGGACAGCTTAATAAATTGATGTATGAATATGTACTCCAAGGCTGACCCATCCGATCCTACATAGCGAAATCAATTGTTTAACCTCTGGTCCTGTCCAAGCTTCATACTTATTTCTTTACTCTTTACAGAAATTAGAGGTTGGGCAAATATAAGTTCTTGAAAAACAATTCCACATTTTAGATAGATGCAGTAGCAAATAAAGCTGCAATCCATAAAATTGACGATTATATACCAATGAAAACTCAGTTCCAATCTCACACAGTTTACTTTAGTTAATAAAATAAAGTGATGTGTTTGCGTTGGTGAGGTGATATTTATGTGGTCATTGAAAAAAGTTGAGAGCCATTGTGATAGGTTATATACGGACAATAGTTGGTTGGTTGGTGTGCAGCACGGAACGAACGAAATGCGTGTCGGAAAATTTCACTTGCTCTAAAAGTTTAACAATTACTTATGCTTAAATTTACGTAGGTATGATAATTCAGCTAATTCATTTCCGAAAAGAAAGTGCTCTTAGGCAACACCGTGCGCACGCTCCCTGGCGAGTAATTCGCGAACTCTTAATATATGATGTGAATTATTTTCGACGATACGTTCCGTGTGCGGAGTTTTTTCACGTGTGTAAATTTTAATCTGTTTTACATATTGCACATTCTTAGAAAGAAAACGAAACTTTTATGTGAGAATTTTTTTATTTTTGATGGTAACAAGTAAAAAAACACGTTACTTAAAGTCAAAACCAATAGTTTATTGCTCGTAAATGAAACAATAAATTGTACAGAATGGAAAAGTATTTTGCGTAAATATGTATGTAAAAGGGTTTAGCTTTTAAGACAGCGTACGTATTTTTTTCGCATAAAGCTTTCTTTAGTGTCCTTAAATACAAAATTTCTTTAAATAAGAATGCAATGTATTCTTATAAATATATAAAAAAAATCTAACACCGAAAGGTTTATGAAGCTAAAAATACTTTGTAATGCTACCAACACGCAGATTATTCTGTACCTCTAAGCTTACGTGTTATAACAACTAGTATACTACCTATGGTCAATGCTTTTAAAAGAAGTCAATTATATTACAGCGATAAATTCAAGTAAAAGTGCTAAAGAAATCTTTTGATGATCTGCATATTTGGTTAGTATGCTAATAGAAAGTATGTTAATCTGATTTAACTTTATTTATTGTAAAGTTTTCATTAACGTATTTTCACACAGTTGGCGAATTAATATAGCAGTTGGCAGTTCTCTGGAGACTAATCATTTAAATAAAAAAACACCATGATGATCACCAACCTATAATGAAATACCGAGAGGAAAAAAGAGATATTATTATTTTGAATGAATTAGTGATACTTAGGAGAATAGGATCCCAAAATAGTTAAAATTGTATATTATACGTCTGCTTGATGTATCTACAGCAAAAGATACAATATGGCAGACAAAGAAGGGATTTTCATGAGCTGGATGTCATAAGAATTACGATGAGGTAACGTGAAAAAATTAAATAACCATCGTCTTCGACACAGTTTGGAGTAAAGTGGTCGATGGCACGACACGATCAAGTATTGATGAATTGAATAAAACTTTTAAATAAAAAATCTCCGTCATTACCATTCTGTAAACACCAGACTTATTTTTGTGAAAATTGAAATGTTAACGCTCATTTGCTAAAATTGCTGTTACTGTATACGTATTTAGAAAATGAGATGATTTTTTTCTGGTGTCAATGCTATAGTCGTGGTCTACTGAGCCAAAATGAAACCGATTACACATATACTAAAAGGGGACGAACATACTGACTGGATGCGACAATATTCATAATACTTAATACTATACGGTCTACTATTCAGTTTCGTGCCTATGTCATGAGAGGACAGACCTAATATTGTAAACTGCATTATTGTGTAGTAAAATCGTACTTTAAATGCATTGTCATATTTCAGTTTTAATTGGCAAAGTAACTGACATTATAGTTCTTTTATTTATTTTTTCAAATATGAAGAAGCATTGTGTTAAATAATTGAAATATAAAACATGACATTGTTACTATGAAATCGCAAGTGTCTCGTAACGTTGCCAATAATTTGATATCTATAATAATAGTTCTAAAGATTATATTTTTATATTATGTTTTGTTGCTGCTGGGATTTTGTGCAATGCATTAAAAAAGTGTGGTGCTGCTCGGGTAATCGCAATCGGTCGCAGGCCGTTGAAAACAAGATTAGCGTAAAAATGCCACGAGACCTACAATCAAAAGAAATTTCCACACTCAATCGAGACAATAAGATTAGCACGGTAGTGGACGAAGAGTTTTTCATCGCTTACGCAAATAAATCACACCGGTTGGATAAAAGTTATAACAAATTAGATAGATCGGTTTTTGATAAACTGTCTAATTCCAGACTCAATAGAAGATATTACGCGTACTCTTATAAAAGTAATTTTTCTTTGGACGATAAAAATTTAGATAAACTTGATAAGTTTAGTACAGACATTGACGGATTTAATACAAATGACGATAGCGAATATTTAGAGCCAATTATTTACTCGCCCAACAGACTTCATTCTGGAGTATATAGTAAACCTATTAAAAAGAAACAAAAACTTGTCACAAAGGAGCAGTTGAGATATGATAGGAATATAAAAAGGCATATTCAAATTCGTTTTATGCTCAGTTTGAGACTAGTTGAAGGTATCAAACGTAAGAATCGTTCAAAGGAGGCGAACAAACATCAAATTATAGCTAAGAAAAGTTTCCACGAACCTATTGTTGGCAGTGGTTTCCGAGGGAAATTGTTGTTTGATATGGAAGAAGCAAAACAGGAAATATTTTCACGTTGTCATGGCGATTGGAGCCCTCCTGTGGGTGGTAAAGGAATTGAATTGGAAAACGAAAGGTAACAAAAAAACATTTTAACAGTTTGAAATCCATTATATTGATGGTAAGAAATTTGTCTGATGAATAAATTTGTATCGAATTGAGGTATATAGGCTCTCAAATATTTCATTTGAATCTCAATAGACAATTGACGATAATGGTGTCAAATATGTTATAATCTATCGGTATATTAGTTTCGTCTTTAGTGCTTCTTAAAAATTTTGAAACCACCTCTTCCTTTAATATACTAAAATTATTCAACGACAACAGAGAAGGATGTTTCAAAAATATTGTATTCTTTATATATATTTCACGGAATTATGACAATTCTTGAATTAGGGATAGGAAATATTTTGGTTACATTTTGTTCCATTTAATTGACACTTCGGAAAACTACTCATTTATTTTAAATATTAAAATTCCCCCCAGACTTTAAATTTTCCGTTATCACCCTCGATTAGAAACACTGTTCTACACCACTTTCAGTCTTGCTTGGAGGCTTACTATGATGTCCCTACGTAGTCAAACCGTTAGAATCATACATCTCCATCATAAATAGTAACGTAGTCTACAATTATGTATTTTTTAATAATAAATAATTCTATCTTACGTGATATAATAATTTATTTTGATCGCTTTCGATCTGTATGGTTGTTATGTAACGCGAAAGAAATATAGGACAGTCTTCGAAACCAGTTTAAGGAAGATAAGACCTTGAACATAACGGGTAACATGTACCTTGGCTAAGTAAGCACAAACTTGAATACATTCCTAGGTCACGGTCGGTACTTGTGCGTTGTAGTGGATTAAATTTCGTGATATATTTTTTAGATTTTATAAGATTGATAATATGTTATTCATTAAAATAATTATTTTTATAGTGCATCAAATAGAAAATAAAACAGTCACTTATATTGCTTGATTGTATTCGATTATTTAACGAGATGTAGTTTTATAAAGCGTGAAGAGTAACTTTTATTGTGTACTGAAGTTTTTCATTTTCTATTTAAATGTCTTTAAAGCTTTTAAATTGTAGCACTTTTATAAATCTGTTTATGCTTATGTCTCAAAGGTTTGATAAAACAAATTATTTCATTGCCATTTAGCACCTGTAAAAGCGTTGTAAATTTATTTTTTTCATACTAATAGCTTAAAGTAAACGATGCATATAATTTTTAATGGCAAAAAAAACACTTCTGATGATCTTAAGCATCTAATTTGTTCTGCCATCATCGTATAAAATGGTATAACTTTATAAATTATTCAATGGCAATGAAGATTTTAACGACATCAAATCAATAAATATTTAATGTAAATATTTTCAATATATCCAATAAAATATTTATATTTTTCGACTGTTATCAAGTAAGAGTGCAAAGATTTAAAGATATGCTATAAAACCATACGAAGCATTCTTAAATTTATATTTAAGCCAAGTCACTACGCATATTGTTCATATACTATCATCAATTAAATATAATTGTTTTTCATCAATTCAAATCGTCAAATTTGAATATTTGGTCATCATTTTCAAAGTTTCGGTGACTGCTATGAATTGAGCAACAATCATATTCATATTCAATGTATGCTTATAAAGTAAACATGATTAATAAGCAGAACATTAATTATAAACCGAAAACTATATATTCAATTGAAAAAAATAGGTTTTATTTAAACCAATAAAACTTTAGTACGAGAGTTTGTAGTTTCCAATGTGACTGACCACTAGTATATTATAGAGGGTGGAGCTTTTTCTATCATTTTATAATTGCTAAATTACACGTTTGTTCTTTTAAAAAAACTTCATATTCAAATTATTTATTAATAATTGCAAAGTTTTTGTGGATGAGCACAGTTTTTACTATTATTGACCAAACAGAATTGTTTATGACTCTCTAAAAAGTCAAAATTATACGATGAAATTAAAAAATAGATTACTTTGTATAATATATTGATTCGCTTCCTTTTATTTTAAGCACACCATAAGCTTATTTGATCATTCAGTTTTCCAAAATTTTCTTACAACGATTAATATCCATAAATTTTTTATCATCACATGCTTAAAGAATATTGAATACTAATTGAAAATATCAGTACATTTATTTTTGTTTTCGGTACACCGGTATTCTTAATATTTACATGTTTTAACAATCATACTGTACTTTCACTGTTTCTTTTGGTATTTTTGATTTAGCAATCTTCCTTGTAGCGTGTTTTTTTATTGTATGTACTTCACGCTATTTCTCACGTTACATACTGAATGATCGATATTTTAATTGTTTAAAAAAATTTAATGCCACCGTGTCCAACTCCATCCGTGTTACTGACCAGTGACCATCATTGCGTGAAGGAAGTAAACGATTACATCCTCATGGTATTAACAAAGGTTGTCTCTGTCATTCACACGCGTGCCGCATTGTTTTTTGTCACTCTCTTGTCATCCGCAACATGGACCGACACGGTGCAAAGCTCTTGCCCAGGAAATGATTCAGTTAATTTTTATTTGCATACAGTTCCTAGTCTGCAACATGAATATTTGATGGAAATTCTCTATACTGTTTGACCATGCAATATTTTGAAATCCATTCTTTAACGTCATTGCACGGTCACTGTGTACGTCATTATAAATGGAAATCTCATGTAGCAAGTACGATGTTTTTCAAACAAAATTGGCAACCTTCAAGCTACATATATTAAATATTTATTTTTAACTGTAGTTATAAAAATCAAATTCAATAATTTTAACTTATCTTTTTATGCCAGTTTTTTTAGTGTTTCTTGCAAATGCACTAAAATATTAAAAATACAAATATAAGATAAGTAAAAATTAAGGTCATATTTTTGCTTATAAGTGTGTAATAGTTTATTGAAAAAGTAATATATTATGTATTTATGTAGGGAAATTTGAGAATAAACACTTAACCAGCAATTGTAAATTATTTCGATTTGCAAATAGAAAGTTTAAAAAATCTTTATTTTATAATCAAATTCGTTGATTGTTTTACGATTACAACATAACTTGGTAGAATAACTTATCGTACACTTTCATTACACTAATTTATGATCATTTTTGAAGATATAAAAATACAGTTAATACTATACTAAAAATGTAATTTTAAAAAATCTTGTACATTTCTTTTTACGACAATATACGGGGACTAATTAGATTATTCAATCGCTAATTTCTCAAAGAGTATGGTTAAAAAAAATGGCTGGCGCTATTTTTTCGGGTTGAGATTTTTTGAAAATGATAAATGAAAATATTACAAATTTTTTTGAAACCTTTGAGCATCAAAATCATCGTTTTTTAAATTCATGCTCACAATTATTATCTAAATAAAATCAGGACAAGTATCGGAAAATTTTGAACCATCTGCATAATATATATTTCTAGTTGTCAATTCTCATCATAAAAATATTCGTTATAAGTAAAATGGTTGGCTGTTTACCCGTCAGTCTTTTCTATTGCTTCTCATCATACTACACGCATTGCTATTCCTAGACATTAACTTTAAGATATATTTAGTATACAAAAGAGTAATTAAATTTGTTCAGTTTACATTTTAAATGTGGACAATAAATACATTAATAGACTTATTGAAAAATAATTGAAATATAAGTCTGTATCAAATAACTGTGGAATTTACGATTAATTCCATAAATCGTTCACGTGAATAAAAGTATTGTAAACGTTGGCGCCAAATGGAACTGTGAGCAAACGCTTAAATACACTATGTGTATATAATAAATGACCCGTTGGCCATAACGGAATAATGTGAGATCGTATCATTTAAATATCCGCTTCTCAATCATAAACATATTTGCAGTAATTCTGTTGACTACGGTCGGTATATTTCGACGCATTCCAGCGTAGAGGCGAGAAACTCGAAAAAGTTGAATTTAAAAAAAATCCTTCAAAATGATTTACACTAACAGTGACATCTGTTTTATTACGCGTGTCTATATGCTTGCTATAGCTTCAATAAATCATTTAATCATTTAGTAGATATAAAATAATCCCGTTGTTGAAAAAGTAACTAGTTAAGTAATTAAATTGATTAAAATCAAAATGATTACTGACGTTTCGTATTGTTATGTAAAAACGAGTAATATGATACGTTGTATCATTAATTACTTTAAAAAAATATTTAAATTTAATCCATAATTTTGAGGAATTTAATTACTTCATCATAATGATTGGATGTTACTTTTATAATTATTTTTTTAATATGAAAATGTTAATTTTCAGTTTTTAAAAAAATTGCTTTTTGTGGCAAATTAATTGTCAATTCCTCTCTGTATTCGATAAAAAGCTCAACTGACCTGCTAACTTCGGTCTGGTCATTTAGTTACTCTAGAAAAAGCATATGATTAGACATCAGTATCAGTAAATGGTCTCGGCTCGTTAGTTACAGTGTATTAATGGGAGCAATATAACTGGAAGTTATAGATATTATGTACATCGTTACTAGATGAAATTTTAAAATTATGTTATTATCAGTAAAATAGCTGCTATATTGCGTCTTCCATTCTTTTCGTTTAAGACTCCATAAAGCACTTTTTAATTACTCTGTCATAAAAATATCAATCCTACGTTAAATATTTTTAAATCTCTAACCGAGAAAATTTTAATTGAATATCTTTAGTACACGCACGGGTGTAATAATTGTGATGTTTAAAAATGAAAAACGTGTGTATGGACACAATGCACACATTTTATTCTGAAACATGGTGGGCTTAACTCATCTCTTATCCATTGTAACTATTTTGAGCAATTACTCGTGAAATCACTGAAACGGGTCCATACTATTTTATAAACTTGTACAGTAAATGATGTTAAATTTATTTGTAATAAAGTTTAATATTGATATCTGTAATGGCAAAATACGGTGAAGCTGTTTTTGGTAAATTATGGATATATGGTCACGGGACAGAATCCCAATCGTCTCGAACTCAGCTCAAAAAATTCATACATACTGGCTTATAATTTTATGTTTTGACTTTACTCTTTGAGTTCTTGTGGATTATTATAAAATGTGGAATCAAAATGAAGAATATTACTGATTATTGTATGAGTACTGAATTTATTTTCGGAATTTTAAAACGCATAGTAAAGTGAAATATAAAAAAACAATAATTCTCGAAAACTTAAAAATAATTATCAAGAAGCCTAAATCTTTAATGCATCACATATGGATGTGTGGTCCTCTGAAAGAAGAATTTGTTTTTTAATATTAGCCTACAATATATTTCTTTTTTATTCTGAACAAATAATAAACTTATTTGACTGTCTCTATCTGTATAATATTATTATTTGTGTAGTTTGTTGTTGCATTTTTGCTCCTGTAAATTAAATCAACTCGATTTCATTCTTATTGCGAAGTATTCTTTAGGATCTTCTATTAGAATAAATTTAAAAATTAAGGACGAAACATTTCAAAAAAAATCGTAAGCCATTCATTTCATTTAATGTGCTTAGTTTTCATTAATCTTTACAAAATTTCTGTCCCGTGACCATACATCCATAATTTACCCTGTTTTTATAATAATAACATGCTATTAAGACCGTAGTGTCGCTATAATATATGATATATTTCGTTATATTTTTCAATAAAATATCTTATTAGATGTTTTAACATTTAAATGCAATAGCACATTAATACCCAAATTACATCTACGGTTATTTTATTTCAGGTCGCCCAGCGGTGGAATGGGGCGCGCGCGCAACGGAGCCCTAGCGCTCCACTACGCCGCTGCCCGTGGCTGCCTCGACTGCGTCAGGCTGCTCGTTGATTCTGCTCCACATATCAGGTAATCAAATGTCAATTACATAGGTAACATAATCAAATAGTCGTTCACATCATGGATGGTCCGATGAGCCAGATATTTTCACACTAATTGAACAGGCTCAACGTTGAGAGTTCTTTTTGATCATTAAGTCCACCCGCTGTCTGTTTGTCGATTTCAGTCATTTATAATTATACTAATTAAAATAATGTGTACTGGTTTAATCAGCAACATAAATAATACTATGCCATATAAAAAATGTGAGCTTGCAAAATGCATAAACTGCACTATCATAAAATTATGATTACTATACTTGAAACATGTCTAGTAATAACTGTCAAAATGATAAACAATGTCCTATCCGCATCTTTGACCTTTGATTTAAGAGTAGCCCGATTTGCCTGAAACGTGCAGTTTCAGGCAAAGTGAAATTTCATAATAAGTTGATATTTAACTATGAAATTTTACTTGAAATCAATGGTAGGAGACTCTGTGATATCTTTTGTCAGTCTTAAGTCAATTTTGTGCGAATACTCAATTTGTTTTAAGTTTATCTCAATCTCAAATTTTAACCGTTTGACCTTTGTTCAAGTACAGAAGTGCACACGATTCAGATTTGATATGGAAATTCCACCGAGCATCTTTAATCGGGATCTTCAATTACTTCAATCTGCTTTGCGCTTAAAATAATTCTTTATTCGAATAGCAATAAAATAAATAAATGAAATCAGCCAGATGCTTCGAACACAAAACGCTGAGATAATGTTTTAATGAAAATTATTTTTTAATTAAAGAGGGCAAATGGTGGCACTGATCAGTAACTGCACCACATATTCATCTATTCACAATCCACATGCCTCTTCGCCTGACAGCTGATCGTTAAACTAGACAGAAACATTGGCCATCTTTCTTTAAAGTGGCGTAAACTTCATTCGATGCCTTACAGGGCTAAGAAAATACAGTTCAAGACATTTTTTTTGTAGTGCACAAAAAAATGAATAAAAGTTGTTGTAAGCTATCTATAAATCTAAATGATTGGGTACTTAAATTATCAACAATACATTCCAAATGGTTTGAAGTTTATGTAAAAAATAACAAACACGACCACTACTCATAAGCGGTTATTTAAATCGTAATTTTGACACTTTTTTAAATTCATTCGGTTTTTTTAACTAATCATAATTGTAGCTCTTTTGAAATCCTGATCATACCTCATGTTTCAATAATATTTCGGCTGAAATTCACATTTATGCGCAAGGATTGGTATTACTCAGAATTGTACCCTTTTTTTAACTGATACGATGAGAAAATAAAATATGTACTGAACATGTTTTTATGTAGAGTAAATTTTAAAATATACTTTTGAATAAATTATTTGTTTTTTCTTCATTCTATGATTAATATTAAAAAAATATTTCAGTTTTCACAGACTTGGATCAGTTGTGAGCTTTCTGTTCTTAAATGATGGGTTGATAGTTGATACGTTCGAATCTATAGTCTTAGAAAGACGTTTCTTCCGTTACGGACATTATTTTTAACTTCAGATTAGTTCCAAATTGATAATTGTTAAAATATATATATTGATCGCTTGTCGATAAATTGGTATTCCAATTATCTAAAACAATGTGACACTGAAGATTTACAGTTACTGATATACTGAGGGAGAGATGATTGTATATTTATTAAAACCAGGGCTGTGGAGTTGGAGTTGTGGAGTCGGGGCTTTTTGGGCGGAGTCGGATTCGTCGCTGTGATTTGGCCGGAGTTGTACTCGGAGTCGGAAATTTTGAAAAGTTTGAACATTTTATTTTTGCATATAATTGTCAAGTTTGGCCATTAGCTGGATTGGTAGGGTTGATATTTAATTGAATTGAGTTGTGGTTTTGGTAAATGCTGGAGTCGGAGTCGGAGTCGAACTGTTTTTTACCGACTCCACAGCCCTGATTAAAACCTTATGTTTGTAGTGCCTTCAATAACTTACTGACTTTGATTGCCTTTGCTTTAGTTTTATTGCAGAAACATGTTTATTGTAAGTTGATTAGAAAGTCTGTTAACGAATATCATTGTCTTTTTACAAGTGATTTAAAAATAATTTCAACCGATATATAAGCATTCTATTTTAAATAGATAGTATCTTATCTGATTTTTTAAAAACATGTATAAATTATACGGTACAACATAAATCAAAACTTATATGACGTAATCAAATATGATTTAATGCTTTATTCACGCAATGGTACCTCATTAAATTGCACATTAGGTGTAAGTATTTAATGTGTTCTATTTTTAAATTTGCTTTCTATTGTAATTCATTTTTTATACGCGCTGAAACGGAAGAATTTTGAAATTCGAACATCGCGCGGCTTAATGCTCATAATATTATTATTATTCGCGATTCAATAATCGTCGACACTGTGGACCATGTATTTTACTCGAAAGAAGAAAGTTAATTCCTGTATGATTTTTCACTTTTAGTTTTAGCAGAAGTTAAATGGATTTAATAAAAGACTCATGTTTGGTTAGCCTATATCCCAAACTGAGCATAGATTCAATTTATTTAAAACAGTTAATGAGAACAAATGTTTTTTTACGCAACCATTTTTACTGATAATATATAAACAAGTATATAATATATACTGCGTTTCCTCATACTTCATATTTCTTTTTATAGCGATATATTGAAGAAAGAAAAATATCTATTAACTATAATTTGTGTTTAATGTTTTAATAATATTTTTTGTACAGATTTTATAACTGGTTTTAATATTTTTATTTTATTTTTGACTATTCAATGCTGTGCATAAAATTTAAGTGTGAAAAATAAATAGTTATCGTTAAATAGTTATTTAAGATAATATTAATTATTCATTCATATCAGAATTAGCCTTCATGAAAGTAAACATTCTTATAGAAATGTTTACTGAATTTTTCCTACGGGAAATCTGATACAATCGATACCTATCTGTGGAGAATGTAAATATCAACGAATAAACTTTATAGTATCGCAAAATTAGTTTTTATTCTTTTAAACTGGTGGTTGTATTATATTATATCGATTAGGTAACATCGTTTTAAATTGAAATTAGTCTTTAATACGTAATAACATTTTAATGCAAATTACTTCACGTTTATGCTATGCCAACTACCGTAGCCCTATTTATTATTTATCTAGAATAATGAACATTAACAGTATATTGACTTCAATTGGTATGTGATTTTTGAATTGTTCACATAACTTGCAAAATTGAGTAGAAAACTTCTCTTATATTTTTTTCTGCCAATTCCCACATATGTATATATAAAAAAACGAATTAAATGATCAATTATCGAAAACGTTTCGTTAATTAGTCCATAGTAAATCACGCTTGGAGCAAATATGGCCGTTCAATTCATTATTCTTTTTGTGTTTTGAACGATTGCTATTCAATTTGCATTAATTAATGATGTACCTTGTAATTTATTAATTGTTAATAATATCAAAACATCGTGTTTCGTAACTTTTCATATTGTGAGATAATCACACTTTGATCGCCAATAGTTTCGTAAAGAAAATCGATCAAATAACACGGTGCTCATTCGAATTCAATTCAGTAATTATTATTTTTATATCAATCAAAAGCTTAGTAGGGTAATTAGGAATGTTGTAACTTTTTTTGCAATCGTTATACGTGCCTAATGACGGCTTTGATGGATTCAATTTGAATAATATTTGTTTCACAATAATATTTATTTGTGTACCAAGCTACGATCCGTTTTAATATCTTAATGCCATGTATGTATCTTTAATTATATAGAATACTAATTTATAACCGAAAATCGTACACAGAAATAAGAATATTATCACGATTGTGAAATTTTAATAATATTTTAAATAATTTATGTTTGGTGTTTATTTATGGAAATCGAAAATATTCAGAATCCAATTTTCACAGATAAATTGACGAGTTTATCTTTGATTTTTGATTTACCCCCTTTCTAAATTATCCGTGCTTTAATTATTTTATCACCGAGTTTTAAATTCATGATTTTGTCTTCCTTAGCTCCCATATTTAAACGAAATTGATACGATGAGGTTTCAATATTAAATGTAGATACAGTTTGATAAAAAAAATATATTGCTACTTAAATCGCGATTGAATAATAACGTTTATAATGTAAAACATATTTTTACGTGAGTGTTATTTTATGATTAAATAAAATGCAAATATATGGCATAATATTCTTTTTTTGGGATACTTTGACAATCTCATACCATGCAAATAAGATAGTTACGAAGTGGCAAATAGTTTTGACTGTTTAAATATGCAATTAAGTACAGTCATCGGCATGTGAAATATGTTTGACAATCTTTTTTTTTGCCTGCTTATATCACAAAACACCTATTAATTTTACTGCACAATTATGAGGTAAAATTTGCAAAAGAATAATTCTAGAACCCCATTTAATGTGTAATAATTCAAATGAGTCAATTAACACTTATAAAGCGATATGCGAATACTCTTACGAACGGCAAGTGTTGAATGTTCAAGTTAGTTAATACAAAATAGAACTGTCTGTAGTACGGTTATCCGCGAGTTCTACTCACCTACTTGTTCGAGCAATAATCTGTTCAACATGACGTGCTTTCGGATACGATCGGTTAAAAGTGTGAATTAATTAAGATCGGTCTCGATTGTCTTTTTTCTATAAATATTTTTTTATCTTTATTCGCATACGAAAATAAATCATTTTTGTATGCAATTCGGATTTTAGTTAACAATAAGTTTTTGCATGCTTGGCTGGGTGTTCCAAATAGAAAACAATTTTTATCTTCATTTATGTATACATATAATAAAACCGATGGGTTGAAAAGTGAACTAGGGTAATGTATGTGATAAACTGTCTATCTGGATCGGAATCCATACGGATCAAATTTAATAGAACAGTATTATATCGCCAAAAGAATATATATTTGGTATCGTTACTAATATAAGGCTAGTTTTAGACGCGCCATCAAATTGACTACATATAATAAGAAGGTTTTTCGTGAAAATAATGCGAAGCATAGAAGGAAAGATGGTGAAGTAGCGATGAGCGCATCGGGGTATGGCTTTTTAATAAATGAAATCAGTGCAGCTCTTAAAAATATAATATTATAAGCTGAATACATAATCAAAGTAGTAGTATACAAGTAACCAAAAAAAATCACTCATTAATCAGTCATTAAAACAAGGAATATATTTATGATAAAAGTTTTGATAATGTTTAAGAATAAATGATTAAATATATTTTCATATGACCAACCACGCTTATTAAGTTTAAGTTTTAAGTTTAAATAAACACAAATTGCAAATCTGATAAGATATTCAGAAACAATTGTATATAGAAGATAACATTGCTGACTCACGTTTGAATAAATTTATTTAGCGTGTTTAAAATTTTGACAAAGCTATCGGATTTATTCTTCCGTTAAAAGATGATTTATAATATTTTTTTGTATGAAAAATATAATCAATCACTGAGCTGTTAATTTAAGAATACAGCTGTATTTATGATTACTTTGTTCCAAATAAAGCCAGCGTTGAAAAGAAACTCGCAATAACGAAATTAAAGTCGGTTACGTCCACATTTAACTGAACGTAGTCGAATCGGATCGCGATAACTGTGGACGATTCTCCTCTCAGTTAATTCAGTACTTGCTCGCGACCGCTGCAAAGAAGACACTTTACAAGAAGTTTTGCCCAAATAACAATGCTTGCGGTTTTCACACGCCCATACAATATAGTCAAAATTTGAAAATCGAAAGTGTTCCGAAGTTTTTTTTCACACCACATTAACAAAGACAAATTTAAAGCTTTTTATACACAATTGACGTGAACATTTCTTTAATTGGCTATTATTACTTTTCGTGAAATATGTGAAATTATGACAAAATATTATAACATTCAGAAAGTGTTTTTTTCTTAATATAAACAATTAAAAAGTGCAGTGAATAAATTATTGAAATATGTTTTCGTTTGTTATGAATATGGCTTGTTTATTACGATGCAAATATTGACATCCCTTTAGTGTTATCCGTGCTGTATTGTTGTGCGGGAGTACAATTGAAATGATGGTTGGTTGTTGATGGTTGAGTATCATCTTGAATTCCTTCGATGTTTCGCAAGAAAATGTCGCGAACCTGGTCCTGTACGACAATGGACAAGCGGGAAAAGGTTAAGCTGGTTTCTCGCCATAGCTCCACGTCGTGTAACAGTAAATCATATAACCGTCACCGCTACTGCTCCAGAGATGTCAGGTTAGACCGCTTAAACTTTAATCAGTCACTGGCTCTAACAGGTGTCTCACTGCATATTTTTATTTCCGTTGCACAAACTTAGATGTCAAATCTGAAATTGGTTTATCACGCTTTTCGGTGAAATCTCCGATTATAGTAGCCAAATGAGTTTTTCTTTTGCGAAAACAACGTTTGCTTTTTTATAATTATTATTATTACGATTATTGCTCAAATAAGATTGTAGATTTATTTTTAAAAAATTGTAGCACAATTAATATTGCTTGTTCTATTTATTTTATTGGCTGAGCATCAGTATTTTTTTTTAGAATCTTACATATAAAAAATAAAACGATTCATTTTTATGTGTATGTTATAAAATGCTTATACAACGTTTAAAAAAACTATGTGTAGGAAAACTTTTATTTTAAAGAATATGCTTAAATATTTTTTCTGCAAACCATAATTGCTTTATTAATGGAAACCCCGTATAGTAATATCATATTGTGTCTAATGAACGCTTCAATGACAATGTCAGAATATATTGAAATGTTCGTTAACATTGACAAATAAACAAATAAGTCACCATGTGAGTAATAATTAACATATTTGATGAAATCAATTCCACTTTTGAGGCTTTTCGGATTAAAAATTTAATTTAAACAAAATAATCCAATATGAATGATCTTTTGACTAATAAACTTCAAAAACATACATTTTATCAATACAGTTACACGTTTTTAATATTATGATAAATAGCATTTTTTCATATTATTAAAATCTCTGAAATTTACTGATAATTTATACATTCACTTCATAGAATAGTCAGTAATAAGTCAGTATCAAAAACAGCATTTAAACATGCTCTTGGTAAAATTCATTGAATTCCTAACATTTTTTTGTTAATACGGATGCATTGATTTTTATTTAATTGTACGATATTCGTGTTCAACAGTCAATTATATTTCTTCCTCGAAAACTAAAATTCTTTTTATTGATTTCATGCATTCGATTTGTTATTACACTTCCTTGTTTGACAGTCAACGAATGAAGATACATTTTATTTATACTGCACAAAAGCAGTCTTAAGAAACACGTGTCACAATTAGTAACACAATAATGAAATTATTATTTTAATTTTTTATGTTTTTATGAATTTCCAGAATGTTACCGCCGAATCCATCGAAAGAAATCTTTAAGTTATAAGTTTCAAATAGATTTATTTAATATTCAAATAATTTTAAATACTCAGTTTTGTATTGCGACATTATTTTGATAAATATTTGTATTTTTTTTATTTTGGATATTTTTAGTATCCAGAGAAAGTCAGGAAATTGACCATACCACCCAACCCACCGAATGACTAAAAACCGTACTTTACATACGAAAATATGCGAAAATCCATACAAAGATTAGGGTTGTCACACAACACAATACATTGTCAAAACATATACATAAAATTCATAACCAATAAATGAAAAATCTTATTTATAAATGATCAATATACTGATCAAGATGCTTTATGCCAGGTTACGCGTCGCGAACTAGCCAACGTGAATGTTATTCAGAGATAGTATGATAGTTTTTAAATTTAAAAAATAGATATTTCATTCAAAGAATCGCTCCGAAATAGCAGCCGGTATGTCCTCACGGGCATCCAAATAGCTTAAAGCCAGTTATCTGCGCAGAAATATGCGTGGAAATTTGAAAAGTGTTAACAATATATGTAACCAAAAAAGAAGTATTTTATTAGTATGAATGTATTATAATCTCACAAGAAGGTACACTATATTTTTACAAACATTACATAGGGTATACGGAGTAAACCTCCCATATACCCTCCAATACAGTACTGGTTTCATACAATTATTATTCAATACATAAGATGACATAGTCAATATAAAAAATATATATTTTTTTACTAACCTACGAGTAAATGTTTTGATCGGGTTAAATTTTACTAAATAAGTTACACGAATAAAAAAAATTTAATTCACTTACGAATAAAAAAATATATAATTAAGCAATTAAGTCTTAATTTAAACGCATAGTTATGTACAATTACAAATGCCGAAGTACACTGTTTTAAGGCTATTTCTTGCAAATTCTGTACTTTTTTTTACTCAATACTATTATGCTTACATAAACAAACAATTAAAAAAGTACTGTATGAAATCATTCCCGAACAAATTGATTCTACATTTTGCAACGTTTTTAACACATACAGTATTTCTTCAGAGATACTATGTTAGAAATTACGGAATTCTTGCTATACATTTACAAGTACATAGTTTGTCTAAGGCAGCATTAACACTTTCAAAGGCTTTGAAATGCCATTATTTGTCAGTGATTTGAATGGGTAGACAATTTAATCTATTTATTTTCGAATGATACAAAATAACTTTTGTGCGTAATTTCAATAATTTTATTTTTCGTTTAATCTGAGAGGTGTGCAGTTTTTTTAGTCGCATAGAAAAGAGTTTCTTAATATTTGAGTCTTTTATAATGAAATAATGCATCATTTTAAAATCTTGGTTTATAATAATTGAAAGCATACTCGAAATAATTTTGACTATTACACAATTTTAAATAGTGATTTCCAACCTTTTGAAATTACCTCAAATCGTTATAGACCTTATCTCAACATATGTATGTATGTGGTTTTGCGAGAACCGGTTGTATTTTAATCGCTCATCCATACTCTTTACGGCCAAAACATGACAGGCCTAGTTATTTTAGAATCGAAGAGTGAGAAGGAATTCACACATTATCGACATCCATGTCATTGAATACGGATCGACTGAAAAATTAATCTACGCATTGTTCGTACTGAGAGTCTGATGGCAATGATTTCGAGCACTTGACTACAGATCTGGTGTTTTAATGGTAGATAGGTATTCGATGTCGAGAAAACCTATCTATATATTTTTAGAGAATTCTTTGATTTTGCAAAAATATCAATCACCTATAACATTTTCCTTCATCAAAGTAAATAGATGAGAAACGTAAGACGCACTCTAAATAGTGATTAACAAAATAAATAATATATTATAGTATAGTATATTTTGAATACACAACGATGGAAGTATTATTAAAGTCTCTGGTGAATTTTTCGAAACCCTAGTATATAAAACAAAAGAAAAGGAAAAATCGGAAAAGTTCGTGTTATATAACACTAGTATTGCTACCCGGCGTCGCTCGGACTAAGCGACCAATAATTATTTAATGTTATATCATTCGACATAATTATATCACAAAATCTAACATCCAAAATAGAGTTAAAATAAAATCACAAACTTTATTTAATTTGATGACAGCCCCATTCTCGCCCATTAAAATGTCCAAATTCAAGGAAAAAATCTAATTTGCTGTCAAAGAAATGTCAAATAATACCTTCACGTAAATAATAAACATTATAATTAATAATAAAAGCCGGGAAAAGTTTACTAGAAGACTAATTTATTACATTTTGACTAAATGTCTTCGCCGATAAAAATTCAAACATATTTTCTTTCATATTCGTTTTTATGGCAACTTAATAACCAACAATGCAAAAGGGAATTACAGACCCACAGACATACATACGCCGTTTCTGTTTTATATATAAGATTACTCCATTGCATAAAAAATATGGCGTATTTATTTTCAATAGCTTCCAAAATTTCTATAATGATATTTCGACATCACCTTCATGCAATTATTATTGCATATTACCAACAAAGAAATAAAATGCATACCTCTCCAACTAGATGACCTTAGCGTAATATTTTCTTATTCTAGATGTTCTGAGCGCTGATTTTTTGACAATGGAAGATGCAAGTCAACAAAATGTTGAGCAATTTATCGAAACAAAGAACGACTTACTGAAACAACGGTGTGAAAAATATTTCACTCAAATTACTAGCTACGAATAAACAGCATACATTTATTTTAACTTGCGATTTCGAAAGATAAATATCATAAAATTGTACATACTGCGCGTTCTAATATTTGAAATTAAGGCAGTTGTATCGCGTTTACCATTGGTTTATGAGAAACAGCAATACGGCTCGAGATCAGTTACATCTCTTACTAATAATAAATATTGTATAACCCCTCCACAATTCAATGCAATATTCAAAATCACCCTTTATATAGAAGACATTCAGAAAAACGATAGTTTATTAAAAAAAAAATCTGGAAATGCTTGAGATTATCAATTATACGAATACGCATGGCATTTTTATATACATTTTGAGTATGTTTTGTGATTATCATAGAGCACAGCTCTCTCTCCCTTGAAAATGAGGATAATAAATTTTAAAAAATTGTACATACAAAATTTAAATACACAAAAGTCTGTCACTCGACAATTAATTTATATTCTGATCCAAAACAGTTGCCGATAATTGTGTGATAAAAGAATGAATTAAAAGTATTAAATACAGGAGGAGGTTTTAGTGAGGCTTGTAACGAATAAGTTCTTGCTATTTGATTTCAACTGTAATTCGAAAGCAAACAAGCTGATTATAATATAAAACCCAATTTAACGTCAGCAATTATTGTAATTAACCTGGCATGAGGATATACCTTAATCCCTCATAAAATCTTTCACTTTTCAATCGTTCAACCGAATAACTTCCAAGATCAAATAAATATCACAATAATCTAAAGTATGTGGCCAGCGAAATGGAAAGATGACATAACTCGAATCGAAGCAATAATAATAGATATAAATAGTCTTGAAGGCATGTCGTAGTAACCAAATTTACTCAATGTACAGAGCAAAGTAGCAGGAGAAAATAAATATATAATATAACGCCATTTTTTTCTGAATGTCCATAAAATTATTTAATGGCTCAGTTTTCATGTTTAAGTTATACGTATACGCTTTAATAATACAAAAATTAAATATCCGTTATAATACTAGAACTAGTTCAATGCAATGCACGTTTATTCTATAGAATTATAATAAATTCTTACTACACAAGAGGTCTAGATTGAGATCGTGTGCTGTTGATCTGTTATACATTAAAATTAATGATGATTATCAGTGCAACTTTATTGGTGAAATAATGCGCGTACATCCATCTGTCAATATTCAAGATTTATTTTTGTTCCTCAATATTTAAAAAAATAATGAGAGCATTATAAAAACAAGATCACGTTCAGTACCTGTCATGACTCGTTTTTACTCTCAACTTATATTCATATTTACAGAGTAAGTGATAATTATATGGCCAAAGATATACTTTGAAACTAAATCAATAACATGAATAAAATGATCTAATAATTCACTTTGAAGCAATTTAGTGTGAATTGTTGATAGAAGGCATTATTAAAAATTAATTCAACATTTTTGTAGTACTTCTACATATATTTAACAAAGATCAAGACCGGTCTTCAATACTAAAAATCGTCTCGATGAGCGACATCGGAAATGTTCTCATTAAAGTTTAAATATTTTATAACTGCAGTGAATGCGTGATATAAGGAATTACACATAATTTTTCATAGCCTGAAACTATTATAGCGAGATAAATTCTATTCAACTTATATAAATCAAGCACAATAAAATGAGATGAAAGCTGAATATATACAAACGATAAAAGCAATTGAATAAAATATATCGTTTTTATAATGAAAGTAATTTGTTTGAAAAAAAACGCTCATTCATCTTTTCGGGCAATATTTTGACTGATCGAACAGCCTTTTTACTCGTCGTTTCACTCGGTCCACAGTACCAGTTTCATTAAATCCTATAAAATAGGCTATTATATTTATGCAATGATATATTTATATGATTCATTCAACCACAAAAAATACTGACGGTGAAACGACGCAAAAAAAAGTATCAAAATATTTAAAGCCCCAAAAATCCTTGTCCTATATTTCCATCAGCACGTTATTTCGTGGTGAGTTTTAGAAGTCTTAGAGCAGGAGTCCTACTTTCGGCATTCTGATTAAATCCTCATTGCAAAACAAAACCATTAATTTTTTTTATATTTCTTTTTCTAATTTTGATTGTTTTTTCCACAAATAACGTATTTAAATTTAATGAAGAATGAATTTCAAGTATTATATAAGCTAACTTAACGCAACTTTCCAACATAAAAACCTCTTTCCTCGGATATTGGAGTGTATATCATATGATTTTAAAATATTTAAAATATACATTTCAATGCTATCCTAAGTAAAAAATACTTTTTAAAGCCTTCTTATATGTAGATTTTTTCTATGCCTGTTATATTATGTATAGTATTATGATGTGTGGATTTTCTTTTCCTTAAATGCTGCCAAAAACAGAAACCAATTAAACACGATAGAAATTTAGGAATATTACATAATTTGCCTCATACAACTTACACTTATTTGATTACTTTATACAGTAATTCGTTATTGTATAAAGTAATCAAATAATT
Organism: Himalopsyche kuldschensis; assembly: GCA_028554975.1. Taxonomy (NCBI): domain Eukaryota; kingdom Metazoa; phylum Arthropoda; class Insecta; order Trichoptera; family Rhyacophilidae; genus Himalopsyche; species Himalopsyche kuldschensis. Next base: position 23,140,127 of record JAHFWI010000003.1, read on the forward strand.
GTGCATTAGTTTTCATAAGACTGATTTTTTTATTTTATTTAAAAAGTAATTTGTATGGTGTGGTGGAATGGCATTATAGTAAAAATGTGTTTTTATTTTTATTAATTTGCAAGTGTTTAATCGAACACAAGATATTTATAATCGAACTGAAATCAGTTGATATCACTATAATTTATCATCTTATGTTTCATTATAAATAGTATGCCTTTAATGGTACATCAATTATGTTCGATTAAAGGCGTTTATGAATTATAATCTGAAACGAAAATATATTTTTCCGATCGCAAACTGTAGCAAATTCCTACGAAACAGATGGCGCAATACAAATTTGCATCTTACAAATTAAATTTTCACGCAGACTTGTGAAATTCGAATAAAATGTGAACTTTCTAATTACACAAAGTGAGTGAAGCTTTTTTTGCTTATATTACCAGAGCGAATACTTTTTTTAAAGAAGAGATTTAATTTGATATAAAAAAGAACTGCAATAGGAATTATACATTTAGAAAAATGCTTTAATTCCCATGCTTATTTTTTATGATAGTGTTTCCTAAAAACGATGGTAACCATCTTTCAAAGAAATTAATATCTCCTTTCCACGTATAATATTGAAACAGTAAAAAATAAAGCCGTTAATAACTGGTAGATTACTGTTTAAAAATCCATAATTCTTATTCCAAAAAAACTCAAAAACTATTTTGCTAGACGTGGATTTTAGAAATAGTCGAGAAAAATAGCTTTTTTATATATCACTTTAAATCTATTCGGACCATTGTGATATTACAAATGCAACTCTTTTAATGCTTATTCCTAATGTATAAATTTATATGAATGTATGAAAAAAAATCATTTCCGGCTTGTATAGAATTTGTCGAGTACACAATGAAACCGGGCCGGCTAGTATATATTTCAAGTTTTCACCATGTATACATGTGTAAGTCTTGGAGAAAATGAGAAAATGATTGTGGAGGACATAGTGCAACAGGTTTTTATATTTTCTACTCCGCCTACATTCTCAAAGTGTAGAGACAACTGCTCTTGTCTTTTTAGCAAATATTGTTTACTCAATGATATCTTTTTTTTTATAAAAATAATTTTGAATTACCAAGCTTACCAATTTTTTTGCCATCACGATTTTAGAAGTGTTTTTATATGCATTTTTCTCCATATTATTTGTATATAAATAGTGTGTTGTATATAAATTTTATGAAGGCCAAAAATATATTATTGTAATCTTGAAGACTATTAATTTTCATTAGTAGTTTGTATAGCGAAAATCAGTGAGATAAAGAAAAAAATGCGTCAAATATAATAAAGGAAGAGCTTTCGATTGTACAGCTTCACAATTTAGAATTTAACCGTATTTTCATTCTTTCGATGGTTTCGGCGGTAACTTTGTGGAAGTTCATTTTTATATAAAATTTAAAATAGCTTTGATTATTCCACGTATTGTGTCCAGGTATAATTTGTGGAATAATCAAAGTTATTTTTAATTGTATGTTCATTCAATCAGCAGCGGCATGTTTTTATTTCAAATGGTATTATTAATTGATCTACTGGTTTTTATTAAAGGTAATTTATTGAAAGTTGTGTTATTTTGTTGTAAAGCTACTGTCGCACTGGACAAGACTCACTTTTCAACAAATTACAGATTTCTACTGTTCCCCGCAAATTAATCGTAATATTTCTTGTTATTAGTGCAGGCAGCAGCTTTCGATCGCCATTTAATCGTGCAAGATTCTCTTTCTTCGGTTGGATTAGAGTCAGAGTATCGAGTGTCGATTCGCTGCGTAGAGACGTGCATTCAAAATGACACTAAGCCGTCGCGGTCCGTGATCTAATCCACGTTGATTTTTTGTTTGTTTTGGCACTAAACTTTCGGTTTTGCCATCAATCGATATTTTGCATTGCGCCTCTCATTTCCCGCTCGGACATCCTAAAGGGAAAGTTGTCAATTGTCGACGGCAGTGTGTGAATATGGTTTAATGCTGGAAAAGTTTTCTTTGTTAGTAAATAAGTTTCCAATGACGGCCTACTAATGTACATAAAATGTGCGTCCGTAGATTTAATGGTCATTGCTAAACCATTTGGGAAATAATAACATCAACGTAATAAAAACTTTACGATGCATACTTATAAGCATGGTGCAAAATAATTAAGCTCATTAGTGTAAGGCTTATTATTTTAGATAATGGAATGTAAACAAACTATGACGAGTGGTATTTGATTGAAACCTTTTTTTATGTATACCGACGACACTTTTACACTGAATAGTATAAAATGAAATTGGCATTACTACGATAATATCAAACATGCAGGTGCTTACGTGTAACAAACATTGAAGGGGACTGGATATTTAAAATTAAAGGATAGATAGACCAAGGGATATGTGGAAACGAACGAATGGCTTCTATATTTTTTTTGTGCAGTGGCATTAATAAGCTTTTAATTTAATATTGGAAATCAATGTATGGAAACTTATCCTACCACAATGAAGTTAACAAAAGAAATGGAAAGGTTCGTAAGAAATTAAATTATGCGAACAATAATTAACTAATTCTAGTGGCTTGATGAAACTAACTTTGCTGCAAAATAGATATTATTTAAATATGTGATCTTAGTTTATCAAGGTAATAGCTTTAACTACACAATTATTAGGTTGTTCAAATTTATAAAAAGTGTCAAATGTTGTAAAATCTGAGATTCCAAATAAAACTCTATGACTCTCAACCACTTTGGCATTATTTGATGTTCAATAAGTTTAATGCTACAAATAATTTGTACGCAAAAAGGTTTCTTTTCATTTTCCCGTGCCCGTAAGTATATCAAATATTTACCATGTAAGACTGTAAACATATTTTTAAAATTAATGAATATTGTTTGATAATCATTGACAAAACAAATGACAATAATTATGGTAGATTAATTAGGTTAACTACTTTTACGTAGTGCTTATCAATTTTTTTGTATGTCAATATTAAATTTACCGTCATAATTGTACCGTTTCTACCATAGTTTCATTACGGAAGTTATCACATCTTATATATTTGAAGCAGACATCAATCGATAAAAAATAAGAAGACATCACGCTTACTGACCACAAATTAAAAGAAAAAATATTTGGGAGTTATCACATAAAATGATGATAAATTACTTCCGTAGATTTGGCTTGGTTTCAATTAGCTGAAATCGATTGCCGTAACTTCTTGACAGACATTTGCGTGCTTTACGCGAGACAGATAAGAAAAATGTATTTTGATTCATATTAAAATAGATTTTAATAATAATATCGATCATTTACAAATAACTAGTGAAATATACTGATTTACCTTAAAGAATTTTTTTTACTCTATTCAAGGTTTGTATTTGAGCAATAGTTATAACTAATCGTAATTTTTTAATTTACTTGAAATGAAAAAAAAATCAACGGTAAGAAATATTACTTCTTAATTTATTTCTACAATACGCAAGCATACTATAACTGAGTTTTAATTCTGAAAAGTTAAGTACTGTTTTGAGGTGACAATTTTTTTTCTATTTGAGCTTCGTATGCGAAGACTCTGAATTGAACATTTCTGTGAGGTCTGACTATACGTTAAACAAAAAATTTACATTAGCGCATCATTATATATATACTAGTATAGATAAGTAGGATTTGGAAAGGGTCAGTAGCCCAGTCCGTGATACGGTGGTCAACGTCGTTAGCTACCGTGAACCGGATAAACTCCATGAGGAGACCATATGCTCCAAGGGATCAAAACTATAAAACTGCGTCACTTAAAAAGAATCCAATATTTCTCCAAATAACACATATTTAGGTAAAGTATTTGTGTTTCGAACAGGGGTGACTAAAAGCTTTCACGCAAGCTAACCATGACTCGGAAAAAATATGACACTCGCACACATGCAAAAACCGTATCTGCATTCAAACGAATTGTATCGCAGAATTTTTGAATGAGAGTATTACAATGCCCTAATTGAAACACAGCAAAAGAAGCATAAGATAGCATGGCAGATGCTTTTACATCTATCAAAAAGTTATCGTTGTCGCTATTCGCAATGTCAACTCACTCCTTCGAAAATCTTACTTAATACTTAATCGCGTGCATTGAAATACGAGAAATCATTAATTTACAGAGGAAGCTTTGGTTGCTAATGTTTCTTTGAAATTATCAATATATAATACATTAGCCTGACATAAAAAAATCATTCAAATAATATAACACTTCAATGCACGTAGCTCAAATCATATTTGCTATCCCTGGTTCAGAATATGATTGTGATATTGAGCATTTAAAAAAAACTTTTATTCAGTATTTTTTTTGACTAATCAAGTGAGTTTGGTTTTCATCACATATTTAGTACTTAAAACATTTGTTTTTATTATTTGTAGTACTTTTATTTGTAGCATTCTATTTTTTATCGATGTGATTAAATTCCTATGGCAGTTGCAAAATATCAAAGCACGATTACATCACACGTCAATAAAAATATACTGCATAGTATCTGATTCCAACTAATAGATAGTTTTTTTTTTGATTCGATAAGTAGTTTTATTGCAGGCGTACGAATACACGCGTGGCTGAGCATGGCGAAGCTAAAAGCAAATGCTTCCGCGCTTACACTAAATGTCCCAAAAACTTGAAGAGAATTTACGAAAAGCGTGGCGGTTGAACAAGATAATTTCTTATTCAACTTCACATATTTATATCCTGTCTTAGGACTTACTTACGTGTATAATTTATTTGAATGGTTAGATTATATTATAGTGATTCAATTTTAATATACTTTTTAGTTTCATGTCCATTTATATTAATGAAAGTATTTAATCGAAGATTTTTTTTTATAACACAAGTAATAAAAGTGCTTTAAAACCATAAAGCAATTGAGCAGTACATATTTATAAAAAAAACACATAAAGGTAATACAAATATGTATCAAAAGATATACTCAAAAAAAGTTAAACGAAGTCATCCGAAGTATGAGATTAAAATTTACAAACATCCTCAGTACTCTCGCTGTTCTCAAATCAATTTTAAAATGTATACAAACAAATATTTAAATCTAGTTTTTGAATGGTAACTGATTTTAAGCGAAGCTCTTACAATAAGGCAAAAGCTTCTGACACATGCTGTTAAAAATTACATTATAATTATACATATTTTTGTTGCAGTGCGGATACACAAATGGACAACGATGTGACGCCAGTGTACTTGGCTGCGCAGGAAGGCCACCTTCAGGTTCTAAGGTTCCTGGTGGAAGAAGCAGGCGGATCTCTAGTAGCGAGGGCGAGAGACGGGATGACGCCCCTTCACGCTGCTAGCCAAATGGGATGTCTGGATTGCTTGCAATGGATGGTGAGCTAAATTAACTTCATTTAACACAAATACAATTTGAATGATCGATCATAAAATGCTTATTATTGAACTTCTTTCAAATGAGATTTTTTTGAACTGTTAATTCAATCAAATATTGTTCACGCAACAAGATTTATTAGTCACTTTACTTTTGGAATGGCATTATATTAAAAAACATTTTTTGTACCTTTTGTATTTATTTATACCAGTAATATTTATTAGTGATGTTGAATTGATTGATTAATAAAACTACAATATTTTTTGTCAACAGATTACATATTATGAAATAAACAATTCAATTTATTTCGTTATCGATCGGTTATATAAAACATATGTTTTAACTTATTTATTTTAAATTGCGCACAGTGATTGCACAGTGAGTCATTGTTTATATCACTGCTAAGAAATATTTCAATCGAATAGAAAATAAACAATAAAACCATTTAACTCAAAAAACTAGTTTTGATGCCATCGTTAAATTAATTCTTTACAAATGCATTGTTTTTGCAATCTATGATTAACTATCACGCACTGATTCCTTTTTCATTGTCAACAATTAAATCTCGACATTTTTCTACGCGTGCTTCTATTTTCAGCGCACGAGTATCAAGACAGAACTATAAATTATTTTTAACAAATTGTACCGTCAGCTACCTTTACTAGAGCATGGTTGATTAATCAATTCGTGATGGCAATTATTTGATTTAATCATAAAACTGATTAAATGAAACGATATTTTTCTACAAAGTTTATCATTAATTAATCAACAAAAATATTACACATTTTCTTTCTAAGAAATGTTAACGTATATTTAACCACACTTTAATAACTAGTTTGACCATTGAAACATGGAAGTGGTTTGTATTTTTTACTGTCGACATGGAGAAATTCTGTTGAAGAAATAACTTCCTATCTTTAGTAAATTTATCTTGCTTTGAGCCGGACCATTAACGGTTTAATTCTGTTAAATTTGAAATTACCTTGTTTATCCGTATAATTCATTCGTGAATAATTTATTACTAAAATTTTTAATTTCCAGTAATAAACTAAGACAGGTTTCTCGAAGTGTAAAAACTGTAAAGCCAATCATAGAAAGTAAAATGTATTAAAACACTTGTCCCAGCTTAATGTTAGTACAGTTTTGCTAAATGTGATTGCGTCAAAAATATTTTAACGGATGTGCTTTTATATCTAAAATAACGACATAATACATGCGTTTTTGATTTTTTTTCATTTGGAAGTAAAACATATTTTTTTTAGACAATACGCAATGCCCAAAGAAATAACGACCAGTATTATAATATCGTGAAAGTGTTGATTTCTCTGTTGTAATGATAAAATATCACAACTTTTTTCGCTCATTTTTATAATTTAATGTAACAACACAGGAAGCTGCCTACGTTTGCATGACTATGACGAACTATCACGACGCCGTATTATCTATCGCTGTAATCATTGCTCGATCATTTGGTTTTTTCACCTTGCCATTGAACTTTGAGACGGTGTCTTTGTTTCTTGCAGAGAACGACTCACTGTGTGACAAAATCGTAGCGATAAAATACAAGAGATTTCACTCGCTACGGAATGAATGATGCGGAAACTTTTAAGGACCAGCAAATCCATATTTTTTTACGTTTTTGGATCATTAATAATTGACGCAGCTCAGTAGTATTGCAAAGTAACTGTAAAAAGATGTTTAGATACATAATGATTGCATCGAAGTAATCTTTTAAAAAAAAATCATAAAACATTACAAAACCAACAGTGCATACATTATTGTTTCATAATATTATAATGTTTTCATCTTCCATACAGTAACCACTAGCTTAGATCCAATAGGAAGCTTAAAAGCATTAAAGAGCCTGTATATTGAGTGTGTTAGTAAAATACATTTAAAAAGATAAAGAATATTTATAATATAATATGTATATGTATTTTAGTTCTACAAAACAATAAAACTGCTATTATTTTCACCGTCTTATAATGAATTTCTCCCAAGTAGATGCCCATACAATCAATGGCTACAGATATTTTGGTATCACGCCATCGTTTGTGTCTACGACATTATCAATGAAACAGAATAACTCATACAATATGATTTTTACATACTTTAATCAACGTTTTATCGGAACTAATTGAGAATTTCGATTTAATTGGCCTAATAGAATTTAAATATCAAATTTGAATCGCTTGAATTTTGTACTTGTCTATGAGTCTTTGAGCAGAACATGAAAATAATAATGGCAATCGTCGTAATATTCTGATGGATTTCAAAGCGTATCTTTGGATGCTTTACGTATAAAACTGCGTGTATTTGCACTTCAAAGAAGAAATTATTTTACTTATGGTGGAAACGCAATTTAAAAACTGGTATAAGACGGACAACTCTGAATATTTTTTTTTTTAATGTACAAAATTATTCTCTAATAACGTCACAGGCCCGTGGATTTACCTTGTGCATGTTGTTTTCGAATCGCACATGACACTAATGTAATTTTGATACTAAAAATATTCAATGTTACCGTGTCACTCGAAAATGTAAAATACGGTGCGCTTTCTTTTAAAATTACAAATCATCAAATTGAAGTGTGAAGCAAAATAATTAATAGTTTACAGTTGGTCACTTTTAAATCAATAATCAATTAGAAAATTTATAGCATTAAATGTGTGCCATGGCTCACTAATTCATATTTTATTATTATTGAATGAATAAAAATATTGAGAGTGGTCGAAAATATTTTTCATTCTTTTAATCTTTCTAAGCGGATCAACCTCAAATTATTTGACTACGCACTTGTATGGTATTTATTTTCAAGTGTTCCCAATAATTATATTCGGACAGATTGAAGAAAAGTTTCCGATTGTATTGAAATAACCAAAACTGTTTCATTTTTTATTTAATACTGCTCAACCAATAATACGGAATTCATACATATATATAATGTATAAGGAAAAGCATAATTGGTTTTCGAAACTACACCTGCAACTAATGGATTATTTTAGTAGAAGATATTTTATGAGGAGTCGTTTTGATTAAGTCATTCAAAGTCGAACATTAAAGGCGTTAAGAGCTGAAGTGCAAAATTAGTTAAGATTTACTAATCGGCGTTGATAGAGGAATCTAATTAAATGGTAGCCTTTTAGCACTTCAGCCCGACCACATCAACCGGTATTTGATATTTAATCCGTATTTGTGATAATTAATATTTATGTTTTATAAAATTTTAACTAAAGGTGCTTGGCGGAATTTCAAAATCAAATTTGAATTGTTTAAATTTTGTACTTTTCCACGAGTTTTGTCACTTGAAATTGATATCAGCTTAAGTTCATCCGAGCACTTTTAATTCCTGAAGATGCCGAAGGGTGAAACCAATGGAAAATTCAAAAGACTCAAATAAATTTTTAGTTTATATTTATCTAAAATTACTACTCCAATAAAATTTGCTGACACATGATTAAAACGTTTCCTTAAATCGAGAAGATTTAAAAAAAAGATGATTTTGTTTGAAAAAATATGATAATATTTCATGCATAATGTTTTTAGGTGGCCAATTTCAGTTAATAGTATGCACAACTTTTGTCAAGATTTGATCATAGCTTAAAGTTAATGTATTTATAGAAATCAGTTTGAAATTGAATTCATTATTATTAGAGTGTTTGCACTCTGGCATGTTCTGGGTTCGCATATTGCATTTATATGGAGGCAATCGTTTGAGAGTTTATATATTGGATTACTTGCTTGATCATTGATAGCTAAATTATAGGCAACAATAAAACAGAAAGGCAAAAGTAGGACGTGAAGAGAGAAGAGAGCAGCGCCATTGTGGTGGCGGGCACTCCAGCTTGAGTAGAAAAATTAGAAAACGAGAGCGAAGACGAGAAATCTCGCGGCAATTATTATTGGAATATTTCTCAAGTGGCTCAATGCCTCGGCCGATGATGCCCAAACTGGAAGTCAATACATCTGTTATCATTATGCCGCACACAATACGTTTATAAATTGAATTCAGTAAATAATACAGCGTATTTTAATTTCCAATTTAAAGTGGGTTTGTGTGTTGCGTTTTGAATATTCAGTCATTATTTATTGTTAATCTTTTTTCAATTAGTAAGTATTCAAAACATCTCATTGTAAAATTTCTAAGTAATAATAAATTTATTCTGATTTATTTATAGTGAAAATATATTTATATTTACCGATTTATCTATCTTTCTGTAACGCAGTATACACACACATTTTTTATCATTCTACACACACATGCCAGAGAGAGAAGGGGGTGTCTGTTGAGTGATTTTTTTATCCTCTCTTTTGTTTTACGAATAGTTGGCATCAAGCGTACTGGGCGAATGCTGACAGGTGTTACTGCGTTAATGCGTACTTAATAACGTTTAAAATAACGCTGACGATGTTGCGTATCGACTGAATGGGACAGATCTTCGAACGCATACATGTTATTACAAAAATCGCTGATCAGTGTTACTTGTCGAACACTTGGTATATGGATAAATAATTTTCATAAAAAGCATTGAGTTAAAATGAAACAGTTTTCATAATACGTTTAATCAAAATTTGAGGCTTGATCTTATCATTGGTAGATTTTTAAATAGTGAATGCTAAAGATGTGTAAAATAAAACTTAAAAAATGCTCTTAGAGAAGTATCATTTTAAAACTGCACACACTTAATATTTGAAAGCCAAAAACATCAATCTAATATTAAAAAACCTTATTTTTTTATTTTATTGTGAAAAAATTGAGTTACAGAAGGGTTAATTTATTTTAAAACGTTGTAAATACATATACTGATTTTAAAGTCCAATAATGAATTATATCAGCAATTATTTGTAAAAAAAAACAACTGATTTTGTAGTGTTTGAAGATATTCTACGTGCTGCACTTTCAGATGACTTGGTGACTTGAGATTTCTGGTGACTTTTTGTTATCAAGTACCTAGGTTTTATTAATTAAAAACGTTTAAATATCACTGGTGAGATGAACTGGTTTTAATTAAACATTTCTCTTCGGCGTCACTAATATGTTCATTTAGCTTACATACTCATTCAATCTGTCACATAAGTATTTTATTTATATTTAAATTATCATAATTAAACATTGATTTTTATGAACAGCAATCATCAAGTAGAATGATAGTCTATACTCTATAAGTCTATAGTACCATCAGTATTGGACGTGGCCAGTAAATTTAGATTTTACTGACTGTTAAAGCAAAATTATACTTGCAGTTAAATAATCATGATGTCAAAAATGAGAATGGCAAGACAATAATCTTATTTAAAATAAATACATATTAATGCAAATTGATTTGGACTTGTCAGCCGAAGCCGAAAACTTAAGTTAATCTTATTGAATTTAGTTAACTTTTAGTCTAAAAATAAATACATATTCAAAATGTTTAATTATCAAATATCTATCTCGTCGTCAAGTGAAGATTCTCGTTCTACTCGGTGGCACGGTTACACGCTCGAGGCCATGACCGAAAAATTTTATCTATTGATTTTTATCCAATTACATACATTTTTGGATGTTTTATTATGCCAATTAATCCCCAATCCAATCCTGAAAATAGAGGGCAAAAGAGGGATTAGCTTTCGGCCATGACGCTCGCAATCCTTATTCTTCTTTCTTCACTTTCTCGTTAGATAGCGAGTGAGCAACTTACAACCGGTTCTTGTAAACAATTTCTATTAAGCATCCGTGTGTTCCGTATTCAAAATATTTTCGAATATAGATTTATTAATGTGTAAAAAATTTGTAATTGTTTTTACTTGTATCCAAAACCAAATGAGATATCCAATGATGTCAGTTTTAATAATATACAAACATTTATTATAGCCATTTTTTATATAACCTGGTCATTCATTGCACTTGATCGTTTAAATTTCAATACTTCTATGCTTAGAGAATAAGGAAGAAAGTTTGCTTAGCTATGAAATAAGTGTAAAAACAAATATAATTTATAGCAAAACATATCCCTCAAAAATTATGAATAAAATTAGTGACTATAAACTGAAAAAAAATCACACGGCCAAGCTTAATCATATCGTGATACAATCCACCCATTGGATGAACTCGATGAAAGTGGTGTAATATTCGGAAGTTTAATCGAAAAAAAGATACACCACAAACGCCAGTGATCAAGATCTCAATACATCAAGATATAATATAAATAATAACACATGTCTAGTTCTTATTCCATATTAGATTTATTAATATCAGGACCGGTTTCGCTCATCGCAAGCATTATCGACTGATAATAAATACAAAATTGTATTGAGATCGCTATGAGTTTTAGCCGAGGAATATTGGCAATAAAAGAATAACGGAGCTTTCATTCCAAATACATTATGTGTATATATGTATTTGTGTTCAATAAATCTGTCTAATATATGTGATAATTCATTATGCTATTGTTATTGTTTTTTTCGAAGTATTTCTCAAACACATCAAACTATTTAAAACGTTCTCCAAAGGTATTTTTATAAACTACTAGTATTGCTACCCGGCGTCGCTCGGACTAAGCGACCAATAATTATTTAATGTTATATCATTCGACATAATTATATCACAAAATCTAACATCCAAAATAGAGTTAAAATAAAATGACAAACTTTATTTAATTTGATGACAGCCCCATTCTCGCCCATTAAAATGTCCAAACTTCCAAGGAAAAAATCTAATTTGCTGTAAAGAAATGTCAAATAATACCTTCACGTAAATAATAAACATTATTATTAATAATAAAAGCCGGGAAAAGTTCAGTAGAAGACTAATTTATTACATTTTGACTAAATGTCTTCGCCGATAAAAATTCAAACATATTTTCTTTCATATTCGTTTTTATGGCAACTTGCAACAACAATGCAAAGTGGAATTACAGACCCACATACATACATACGCCGTTTCGGTTTTATATATAAGAAGATTAATGAATTATTCTACAAATTTTCAATGACTCATTTTTTATTGGCTTATTGCATAATTCAATAGAACTCAAATCGTCATACACGCAACTTTAAATTTTAGTTGTCGTGCGTTTGACTCATTTAAAAATAATGTTAGTTGAAGAAGTTTTATCAATAAAAAAATTGTTTAGTGAAAAAAATAAATTGTCACTGTATAAAGAATTTTTATGGTTTTTTAAGCTGACATGAAACTGAATGTGAAAAAAACCTCATTTAACTAATTGCCTTAATTAGGGAAACGGTTAAAACTTTACAACAGCTCTTCGGTAGCAAGAACAACTGTTATATTTGCACTCTCTCTTCTTCTACCTTAGGTCAAAAGATCTCGACAACTATCTCTCCGAGCGTGGCTATTATTTTTGAATTATAAGGTCAATGGCAACAAGCATGATAAATTCTATTCGCAGGTGGTATTTCATTTGCAAAATTTAGCGCCGAAGAAGAAAGTGTATTTGCTATTAGAAGAAGTTTTACCGTTTGTTTCATAATACATAAGACAGTGAAATAAAAATTATTAATCGAATAATTTTTTCATTGGCAGGTGTGTAAAATCAAATTAACTTTTCCTTAAATATATTATAAACTCCTTCTTCTATTTATTAATTGGAATTGTGTTTGGAAAATTCATAAACTTTTAGTCAGATTATATTCATTTCCTCGTTGTTTTACTGCAGTAAAAGTCTTTTCACTTTCTTAAATTTAAAAAAAATCTTATAGTAAAGCAGTTATTCACACTTCAAATGTTATTTAAAATTGAAGCAAAATTTATCTGCTGCAGCGTGAAATCCTTTTTACTTGGCAATATGCAAGGCATATCGAAAAGACACCATCATGGCTAACTGGCTGATTTCAGAGGAAAACAGAGATTTGATTGCTTTGCTATAACGTGTGCCGAAAAGGAACGACCGTTTTAATCAAACGGTTCAATTTAATCCACTGATTCTTTTCAAGATAATGTGCATTGAATATCTATCTGCAAATGTTAAAAGAATATGGATATTAATAAAATGTATTATATTTAAAGATTGGTTGGTTGTTCTCTTTTACTGAATACTTAAACTTCATTGCTCACTTAAAGCTCTCTTATAAAATGCTTTTCAATAGTAGTACGCAGTCGAAACTAAAAACGTAATTAAAATGTACTGAATAAACTATATACGTTTTCAATTTAATATTGTAATGTTTAAATTTAACAATTTTTTCTAAAATGCGTATCATATTTGTGAGTATGATTCATAATGTTGCTAACCTTATTTTCCTATGTTAATTTCAGATCTTAGAGCGTGGCGTAGATCCAAATCTACGAGACGGCGACGGAGCGACGCCTCTGCACTTTGCGGCGTCGAGGGGACACTTACCGACAGTCAGATGGCTTTTAGCAAGCGGCGCCGTTATTACACAAGACAGATTCGGAAAATCACCAATCAACGATGCCGCCGAGAATCACCAAGTCGAGGTGACACTTTATTTGAAGAGTTCTTATGTAAATAATATAAAATAAAGCAATGATATCAGTCGCGTTTTTGTTCCTTAAGATCTCAAATTAGATTACATATTTTTTGGGTATTTTCGTTTGTTGGATTTTGACAATTTTAAGTTAATTTAAAATACTGACTCATTAACATATCTCCAAATAATTTAGTGATATTAGTATTTTTTTAACGTATAGATAGCCTGAAAAGTTACTGCAAAAACCATTTAAAAGAAAAACGTCGAGAAAAAATTAATAGCTTATAAGTCAAGATTTGAAGAAATACATACATATTTATTTTGTAAAACCTATCGCAAGAGCATCATTATATACACACCATGCATACAAATTGAAATATTTCTTTGTCGTTGAACGACTCCAAAAGTGTAAAATAACGTTACATGATTTGAACCGGTTATGATAAAAAGAAAAAATTCACTTTTCATCTCGAAAGGTTTTGTGAGATATCTTGTTTTAGAAAGTATGGGAAAATCTTAAATTCGCGCCACTTTATGATTTACAAACGAATGGCCAGAAGCTCAAGCCATGTTATGATTATGTGTATATCAGCATTTATATACGAATAAATAATAGAAAAATATTGAATTATTGTCTGAGAATAATGGGATTCAAATAAAAAGAAAGTTTAAAATATGCGTTCAAAAATAATGACTGAATTATGACTTTAATAAATACAATTTCATATTTCGGCAGTTGTTGATAAGAATACACACATCAACAATAATTTCCTCAGTTTTGATTCTAAAGATTTCAATATGAAATTATTCATTCAATTTAATCATTCATATTTAATGGAGGTGTCATTTAAATTGTACCATTCGTAATTTAAATTTATTTTGCTAAACCTAAATAATTTATATCTAAAACAATATAGTTAAAATTTGACCCGTTTTATAAAGGCAATGATTAATATTTTAGATTACAGTATAGTAAGTTTAATTAATATAAAATTCTATAAATTTAACTCTATTTTTACATTTGTTTTTAACATATTATATTTCGTAGTCTCAATAATCAAATTAATTTCGTATATGAAAATATTGAAGCTTTCATATTATGTATATCTCTTATAACTGTTCGAAAAATAAAACATGGAATGTTTACAAAATTACTGATAAATAAACATAAAGTTAATGTGGAATGCCATTTTACCAAGTATTGACAGTGAACACCTTAAAATTGATGAAAATATACGATTCAATAACTATCATAACACTGCTTTGATAAGTAAGCTTAAAATTCGATTCCCATATTCAAAAAACTTTACTAGAGGACAATGCAATAAACGAAAAGAAATGATAAAGAACCACGACTGTTTTCGATTCACACATTTAATATTGTTAGTAGATTGCCGCAGTCGACAATATTTTCTCCAATCATGAGCTTTTATTAATTAAAACAAACCTGATAATAAAGAGAAAATTTTGTTCTAGTGAATACATTGATTTTTCAGTAGAAGGTTATATTTTAAAAGTAGCTACAAGTTCTCCTTTTTCACGTAGTGTAATATTATATTTTAAAAAAATGGTTTTTTTATTATTTTAATATAGCTTTCAACAGATCTTCGATTATCTTAATAAATCCATCAATTAATATCAGTATGTTTTATATCGGAATAGATAATTAATATGCGTCTATTTGCCTTATTTCAGTGCCTAAATGCGCTCGTACAACACGGAGCTGCAATGGAAGGACGAGATGGGAGAGACGGCAGGGACGGAAGAGAAGGAAGGGAAAACAGAGAAATAACAACTCACAAATCGCTTAGTGGATACAAAGGAGTTCATTCTTGCACTTGCAGAGAGGGAGATAATATGGTTAGTTTTTTTAAAATTATTTTAAAAGATTCAGGACTTATAAATACACGATAGATAATCAGAAAGTGCATGAAATGGAAGATACTCTCAGTCAAAATTGAAATCTGTTTGTTGCAAAGAGTAAAGTAATTTTAATACAAAAAAAGTCAAAGTAAATCCACGTGCAATAATTATAAATAATTCAAATTGTATAGATGTAAATAAATTGTTAAAAAATAAACGATTTTATGAAAATTGTGAATTAAATATATGTAAGGACGATGTACGATTATAAAAATATCGAATGCAGGCAGGTTGTCAGTATTTTTAGTATCCAAAATATTATTATTCTCAATTGTAGTAATACTCCAAACTTTGCCAGTGATATGAACAGTACTCTGCAGCTAACTAACTTCAAGTAATGGACTATCACTAAACTTATATCTCAACTATCTTTGAGTAGAGAAGTTGAGCAACTGATTTGCATCAGTAAAAAATTCCCAATAGTTATAGCATATTATGCGCCACATTGGTAGCGCACATGTTTTAAATATAATAATAAAGTAATCAATGCAGCTTAAAAAATATATGCTCGCTATAAGATTTCTTAAAATCAATCGAATTTAAGTTTATTCTGCATTACACGCTTAGTTTAAAAAATAAAGTGTGTGTTTTTAAATGTTTATATTATACAAAATGATAAATTGAAAGTGAAAATACAGCTTCTATTGATTACGGCAAAGTCACAATATTCAAAAACAGGTTTTTCTTCTTGGCGAATGCAGCTTCATAAATCAACTGCTTTGAATAAGTAGTTAAAAATCTCTTTTGCCTTTAATCATCATCAGCGGTAGCTGGATCTTCTAGACAAGACTCCTAAAAGCATCCTTGCATAATTTTTTACCAATTTTCATTAATATAGACACAATTTTCTTCTAGAATATGCGATTTCTCAAACTTCTAAATTAATTGATATTGACATAGTATACAATCAATTGATAAATTTGCATTCTGATCCGAGAACATAAATTAAAATAACTTATTTACTTTCGGTAAACAAAGTACCTTGATGTACATGTTATTGAAATTTAGGAATGATTTTTTTGATTTGAATTGATAGATACAAATGTTAAAAAATATATACAAATGTACCTATCTATTAATATAATTTTTAAGCCAATTTATTCAGTGTGTACTTCATATATTCGGATTTGTAATCATATTTTATTATTTCTAGTGTTCACAAGCAGATTGCATCAATTCTAATCGCAGGCGGTCACATTCCGTGTCCAGGGCAAGTGAACCCTTCTACCTGCATCCCCCGGCTGGTGCTAATGGAGCTCATGCAACAGGACCAGCGCATGCGCCATCTGATGGACTGTATGTGAATCCGATGAGAAATACGACACACGCCACTGCATCTTCTGGGGAAGAGAGCTCAGGTATTAATAATTGAAATTAATAAGTACATTAAAATATCGAATGAATAAAAAAAGGTAAATGATTTATAAAGAAAACTGAACTTAATTGATAATGCTCGTAAACAGGTTCTGAACCTAATAAATTTAATCTGGAATAATTACGAACAATGTGTTATTATTTTTTTAAATAATACCATTCCACCAAGTATTGTAGATTTTAAAAGTTATATTAGCTGAAGATGCTTGACGTTACTTGAATACCATTTTCGAATATCAAATGTAAATAGAGGTTTGCTATAAAATTATTTTTGAAAACCAGCTTTAAATATGTAACATTGTTTTGTGAATAACTGGATATTTAAAAAATCTACATCATAAAATTGACTCCTTTAATTTTAAGATGCAGAATTTTACCGCACATCTCTCTAATTCAGTAACTTCAGTTAATAATTTAAGCCGATGAGCAGAAGTGCAGATGAAAATATCTGATAAACTTCTTTTAGACGAGTAAATGTAAACTAGATTTATGACTATCATAAACTGTAGAGATAATGTTTCGAACACAAAAAAATAGCTGAAAATGTGGAAACATTTTCTAATTAATCCAATACTTCGAATTGGGATGATACTTTCCAATTACAATTCGTATTCTCAAAGCCATAAATCAAATTACGTATTGGTAGATCGTGTGAAAAATTTCTCTCTTCAAATATATTGACTTTGAGAAATAGTCTGTACTATTCTGAATGAATTCTGCTTTCTGCCTATATCGACGAAATGCAAAAGCATTTATTTATTACAATAAATGAATCTGCGCATTTTATATAAGTTAACAAACATTACTTATTTTCAAGATAACGTTGAATATATACTTGAAAAATATATTATATTATTTATGTTGACGAAGACAATCAAAAAAATTCTCCATTTAATCAAATATGAAAATATGAATAAAAATTATTCTCATAAATTTCAAGTTGTGCGTTGGCATCATTTTTTTTGGTATAAACATATTGTATAAATACGTCAGAAGATAAATTAATTACACAAGATGAAATTTATTATACTTTCAGAATAAAAATTATTTCTGCATTAAGTATGGCATGTTTTATTTCATATACATAAATGTCATACCATTTTACACAATTAAAGATCGTAGATCAGTAAACTTCATTATTTTTTCTAATTTTCATTGTCACCACTATTTCACTTTAAGTAGTATAATTGAATTCTTTATGACATACAAATATTCTCAGACTTTACGATAGATGGTTTATAATAAACGATTTGCATGAATATTTAAGCGATCATTTGCAGTTAAGGGCTATTCCACGATCTTGAAGGTGGTCAGAAGATGTCGAAAAGATGATATCACTCAAAATTTTGATGATTCAAATGAACAAAATTCCAACACTATCTAAAAAATTATTATGTTGGAATTTATCTTCCATCACGAACGTTGCTTTATCTGAAAAATTTGCCATTTCATTTAAAAGAATTGATGGAGCATAGAATTTTCTATTACTCAATAATGACGTGTCATTGATCTGTTAAATGGCCGACCAATCATTAACTTTCTCTCATCACCGATACACCACAGCTCCACCGGGTTGTGTTATGTAGTAAAATTACGAATATCGGTAATTCATTATAATACCTAACTTGCTCATAAGCAAAACACCTTCCTGGTGGGGTTGGAGTTATGTTATTGTTTTTACGCTCTTCGGAGAACTCTGCAGTAGGAGATCGCCTAACCCAATATTAACGCTTGGCAAAAGTGCTCATTTGCGTTTGGTACATTGATATGTGTGGTTTTTTTTTATCACGTGTTGAGAAATTAACTATGTTCAATTATTTTAACTGTGTGTAATATTATAATATACGGTGACACAAGTGCCCATAATTGGTTTCGAGAATAATTAAGTGGTTGGTGGTAAATAAATATTTTTTAAGCCGTTCATAAATCAATAACTATCAAATCGCACACGTCTTTCACTGTTTATTATGTAACTGTTAACAACGATTTTAAATGAGAAATAAAAGAAGTGAAACAACTTTTAAATTATTTTTATAGTATCTCTCAGACAATTTTCTCCGTAATAATATTTTCAACGTTTATTTTTTATTTGCAATTTATTTTTCCGTTTAATATTAAATTTACCGTAACATGAATAAATCGATGTTTTAAAGGTATTTAATCTTGAAAATATGTTTGCGCTCGTCGCTTGAATATATTGCTTATGGAGAAATACTATACATAATCGTATTTTCAGTCGGGAGAAAAATTATATTTCTTCACTAAAATAGTTTAAAATCGAATATATAGTGTCTATAGCTAAAAAGTGGTGAAATATTTTTTTAATTTGAATCGAGGTGCCACTTTTACACAGCATTGCAATCGACAATAATTCATATAGTCTCTGATTTGCTTACAAAATATAATGCAGTAATTTTCAATTAATAAATAAATAGCAAAAATAAAAAAAAACAATTTCCGTATTTATTCCAAATTGAATTTATTGAGATCACGGCCGGTTTCGCTCATCACAAGCATTATCAACTGATGAGAGGAGTATTGACAGTAACACCTTAAGAGTGATAAATAAATTAATGGTAGTATGAAAGACGTTCTAAAATAATTTTACTTTATATTGAAATCAGTACATACATATGTAATTTTAAAGAATAAATCTCTACAGTGAAAAGCTCCGTGAGCTCACTTTTATTAAATTTTATACGAGGAGTTACTAGCAATTTTAAATCTTGTGTGGAATTGGGGTTATGTTCACTGGGAAAACAATGATTTTTGATTATTTGATATTGTTAATTTAAATATAACTTCAATTTATGTTTTGAATAAGAGGCAATTATCACCCGGTAAATATGCAGACTTGACCTGGCATGTAATACTTACTGGTGTTTTTTTTTTCCGATCAGCCGCATCGACTTCATCGTCTGCCGGTGGGGAAAGCTTCTACCTCCACAACCCTCAAGAATTGATATATAACCGAGTAAAGGACCTGTTCGAAGGTAAGGCGTCTCCGGTACCTCTTCGCAGTATCACCGACGAAAGGGAAAAAATACGGAAACACAACGACGGAATGACTGGTGATTATACTATTTCATATAAAACCAAATGATTATATGTTGTATGTATTTTGGTAGTAAAAACCACCTGGCCTATACAAGCACAGTGAATATTAATATTTACATGTTGTGTAAAACATGTATGCTGTTAGAGAAAATTATTAAAATGTATCAATAATTAAGTACAAATGCTTGAGACAGAAATTGTTCAAGCATCTACCCTGATAGCGGTCACTGTAAATGAATATGAATATCTACTAAAAAATCAATACTTAATTGCATGTATAGGTATGCTCGGAAGGAAAGCTTTATAATTGTGTCGAATTGGCAATTGGAAATCATCATACAAATGTACTTATCTTTGCAGTTAAAGCAGAAGTTCATTCGTCAAGTTCAGGAGCGGGATCAGACGGGAACCTTTCATCATCAGATGGATCGGATGTGCGAGACCATCGGGATATTCGGGATCTTCGTGAACATGATTACGAAGATATCTGTCCGCCAGGAAGAGCGGATGATGCAAGATCTATATACATCAGAAGTGCAAAGCGTGCGGCAGAAAATGAAGCTGCTTTAAGGTACACATTAATGGCGATTTTATGAGATTGTTTGTTACAAAGAATATATCAAATATTTCGGTGCTGCTTTTTTTTATCAGTATAAACATATTCCAAAATAACGTTTAATATATTGACTTATTAAGATCAATACAGAATAAACTCTATCGTCACTTCGTTTGAAATTGATGGTCCAATGTAATTTAATACCAGTTGATTTTCAACCTACTTAGTGTCACTAAACACAATTTAAATTTTGAATTTCTTCCGTTGCAAATAAACATGGTGGACTCAATTAAGACTATTCATTATTTTCCATCCATTGTTTTCTTTTTCCAATTCAAAGAATGAGCATACGATTTTCATATTTTTTTGCAGAGAATCACGAAAAGAGAAAAACGCTGATGATAATTCAAAGAACAACAAACGGATCGTCAATGATGCATCGGCAGAATCCGGAGTATCGAGTGCTTCGGACGGCGGAAGTTCTTGCGAAGAAGGTGGGGGAGGAAGAGGCGTGGGTGTGGGACCTCCCCCACCTCCGCCTCCCCCGCTCTTCCGATCCACCTTGCTCATCATCCAGCTTTCCATATTGCTGAAGAAAGAAATAATAGCGGTGAGTGAAAATCACCAAATATTAATTAATATCGGAAAAATTGGTCGAATAATATCGACATGAGGATTTTTTTAAAGAATAATCAACTTATTGCATTTTTCAGTAAGCTCTATTTTTTTATATTAAAATGAACTTCCTCAAAGCGACCGCCAAATCTATCGAAAGCTCTTTATTTATTCGCTCCATTATATTCAAATATATTATGAATCTTCTATTGATTGTTAATAAGTTAGAAACTTTGCCCAAGCGTTCTTTCATACGTTGCAGAAAAATTCAAAACTTATTTACTATATACAAATATATTTGAGAATCCTTAAATTTTCTTGTTACTTTTAATATAATCAAACAATCAAAACCAGCTTCCGATAATTTCAGAAAAAAAAAATTACTTGGTTACATAAAATATTCATTCTTTTTATGACCTACATATAACAACTGATTTTCTATTGTATTTAATTAAATTCTGGGCATTGCTTTTCTTCTGCTATTATAATTCTGGCTATGCTCCCTTCACTGCAATCATTGCAAAGTATCATTCCAATACTTCAAGCATGAATCAAAAATAATTCAAACTTGAATACTAACGATGTCGAATAAATTTACTAAATTATAAGCCATAAAAATACGTCATGTTTTGTATAAATAGATCAACAGTTAGTAGTGTTAGTACGTGTAATATATTCATAGTCAAATTAGGCACTTTCCGAAACAAGCCAATGATTAAATTAAAGCCGGGCAATATGTATTTATAAAATATAAGCCAATGATTAAAAGCAAACGTACAGTATAATCATTTCAGTAAATACAACTATGAAAGTGTGTTTCTTTGATCGAAGTGCATAATTCGATGATATATGACATATAAATTAGCAGATATTTTTATATGAACATGTTTTTTAGATCAATACTGGGAAATTTCCACTTTTCATATTTTTCGAATAACTTACAATGCTCACCGGCGGTCAGATAATTTATAATTTTCACTATAATTCATAAATCTTATAAATACATATACGGTCTTGTTACTTTCTCTTAAAGTTGTCGTATGAAATCAATGCAATGGCTTTATTTCACTTAAGTTAATTGCAATACAAAACCTACCTGGGAATAGTGTGTGTCGAGAATTTTACCGTATGACATTATTTATTCCGCATAATTGCAATTTTTCTCTGAACAAATTAAATATTATCTTCCGTCTTGTTGGCGTAAATCGTGATTATTTTGATTGTATCCCATGCGATTCATTGGATATTACATGGTGCAATTTGTAATTGACTCATCTCGTTGCCATGTATATCTGTAGATGTGAATTTGATAACATGATCTGAATAGCAGTTTTCCACTACATTTAATACCAATATTAATTTTCAGGAAAAGTTTTTAACAAAATAAAAACAAATATAGGAAACATAAAACAATTGACTCTTTTTATACGTATGAATTAGCCGGGAATTCAACCAATCGTATTTTATTTTTCGCTGTGTTCTAAATAGATAATTACAATTTATAGTTTTACTACATTAATATTGAAAACATCTTCATACAGGCACTCAACCGTTATACATACATAATTTACATCATTCATCATCTTCGCTTTGACATTAGAAAGAAAAATCTCTATCCTATTATTAAATATTATATTTACACTACACTTATTTATACCTACCATTTTATAAATTATTTTTTTATTGCGAATACATACTATTTAGTATTAAGTATTTTACATATTAAAAAGTATTTCAGAAATTTGTATACCACTGATTTCAGAAATTTTTCCCAAAAACGATATTCATAATATTATTTAAGTGAAAAAATTATATATGAATAATTATTTTTTCATGTGTTAATTATTTTTTTTATTTTTTAACGTGTCTTGATTAGATGTTCTGAAGTCGATTTGCTCACTGATTTCATTTAGAATGTCAAGAAATCTAAATTTACGATACCATACGAAGATTTCTTGATAATTACACTAAATCTCATAAATAAATGCATTTCGTTTTAGCATTTATTTGTTGAGAATAAATTTTCGCCATAGGTGGTAAAGTAGAAATTCGATTTGAATAAACAACATTAATAACATCTTCAATTCACGTACGTCATTGCCAATTTCTCTGTTATTCTATTCATTGGAAAGACAAAGCAAATAATAGTAGCAAAAAAAATGGTAGCGGAAAGTTTAAATGATACAACACTTTTATTACTGATTCAAAAATCAAGAATTGCTGCCAATGATTGATTTACTTTTCAGGTGGATAGAAATCATCATTTATTGTCATATTTTTCAACCATTAATATCAATTGTATCCTTGCAATTAACTTCCAATTGACTAAAGAATAATTCAAAAAAAAGTTATGTTCTCTTTTTCAAAACCATTTTGTTCTACAGATTCACGAAGAATCAATTTAGATGTTTAGATATATTTTCATGTGTTTCTTGGGAATATCATATATCATGCGATAATTATGATATATTCAGCAAACTATGGCTTAAGTCTCCGACATAATATTTATATAATCCTTCAACATCAACCTTAATCATACATAAAATAAAATGAGATGTATTAAATCCTTATTGATTGAATTGACATTTGTTATTGGGAGTTATAACATTGAGAAATTTCAAAGTATTATGGTCTACATTTATTACAGGAATGGGTCTATATCAATTTCGGTTTCACGCTATAATTATATTTCAATTGGTATTAGTTTATCGTTATACACGGGCTTAGAAGATGTATACACTTTATCTTCTGAATTACTAATAAGCATGTAGGAGTTAGTAAAATTACATAGCTCTTGCCTCTTCTAATCCAGGCAATTTGATTATAATGAAATGTTGTGATTACTTCACAACCATTCTTTGTGAGATCACAGCTATTTCAAATGATTTACATTGTTAGCTTAAATGGTTTTCACTATTTAAGGTTTGTAATTTAGATTAACCGAGTTACTCGTTTAATTGCGCAACGTAATTCAAAAATTGAATTTACTCGAAAATTACACAATAAAATAGTTTTTACTTTCTTTTTTAATCTTAATTTACAATATCATTATTTTTAAACACATGAGTGACGCCTCCACACAATTATATTATTCGGAATTACTTCTTTTGTCCGTACCAATGTTCATTCAGAATATTCAAATACGTAACGTATTACTAACTACCTGACTGATAGCCTGGGTTGTTAACAAAAATCCGAAAGATAACAATAAAAACACTTTCCCTATGCTAAGCAGTCAATCAGACGATGGTGTATCCACAGAGGAGGAAAATATGCTTCTGACTTACTTACCAATCACGGGCGTGCTTAAATTTTCATTATATTGGGATATACAATCAAATAGATTGTCATCAAACCTTACGATGGTATAGTTTTTTTTAACCTAATCAAATACAAGGTTACGATTAATTTGACTCCTCTCTTCAAGTTGTATTGCTTTGAGAAAAAATGTTTGCTTATTTTAGGTATTTCAGAAACGGGCAGAAACTACCTTTATCATACAAAATACGAAAGATAATTTAGACGCATTGCCAACATGTCTATTCCAATATTCAGAGTAAAATTATTTCAAATACTATTCGGGTGTTGCTAAAATACTAGGTGTGATTAAAAATTTCATTTGCAAGAATGCAATGAATAAAATCCGTTTGTATCATATGAACAAAGATACATACGTAACAAATAATAATTTAAAAAATATTTGTATCACGTTACTCAAATCAATAGTTTATGTAGCATAATAAATATTCTTCTATGTGTATTGTATAGTTATAGTACAGCATGCCGTACTTTTGTGAGAATTTTCGATTACTTTGAATCCATTCGCGAGACGCGCCCCACCTATTAGGGTGTCACTGGCCCAAACGCAGGTCTTGAGTGAAAAATAGATTGCTGAGATTACCTCTTACTTGTATACAAATTAGTCTAAATCCGTGCTAATTGCTAAAGAGTGCAATGATCGGCGCGGTGAAAGTGCCAGAGAATCGGAATGAAATGTGTACGGTGACCTGCAATAAAATTGATTTTTATGAAGATTAAGATATTATCACGTCTCGGTTCCTGGAGCATGTCTGCCTGTGCATGCGCGGGCACTGAATAAAACGGATTTCTTAGACTAAACATTCAAAAATCCATATGATTATAATTGTCTTGTTATTAACCGAAGAACCACGACTAAATAAAAACTCATTTAAGCCAAAGTGTGTTGATTGGAAACCAAAGATAATTACTGAAGCAGTGTTTTAAATCTACATAGTATACATATATCCGTAATGATAGATAAATTCGTTTTATATTTAAAGCATCAAACTATAATACAGATTGAAATCGTTATGTTTTATTCACTGACTATCAAACTTATTTTTTTAAAATTTTGACACACCCTTGTAATATTTCTTATGAGCTTTCTTCAGCAATAAATATTTTAATACACAGCCATCAATAAAAAATATTAATTCAATGACTTTCAAATCGTGTATTTAGTCATTTTCTTCATTACTTTCCAATTCTATTTGGAACATACATCGACTGTGAAATGCCTTAACAGTAGTTATTTTACGAAAACTAGATCGAAGAGAGTCGCTCAACTTCCATTTTCAACGTAGTGATATTACACAACGATGAGGTTAGGATATTATTTATGCGTGAGTCATCACTTTTGCTATATGCCGTTTTTAAGATAATAATTCGAATTAGTTGTAGATGAATACAAACAGTCTCTAAGATAAAAATTCATACTGATATGAGGGATAATCTTTGAAGTGTTACCATAAGAATCAATTAAGTATATTATATATAAGTAATTTGATAATTGTCTGATACGTTTTAACAACTAATTTGTTAGTTGCTAAAAAGATCGGAATATGAATGGAGATACATTACACATATATTACGATCTTAGTTTCGTGTCGTGACATTTATTTTTTGATTTGAATTTTGCAAATTAATAGCGTCTACGTCGTCATTTAATAATCAACAAAATTTAACTTCAAAATCGATATCATTATTATCTTTTACATGACTAGAATATTATTAAAAATTAGTTATTCGTCTTTGCACACCTATTATTATTTTATTATGTTAATATGATCGCGTACATTGTTCATATTTTGCTCTAAATCGTTCGGTAATTAATCATTTTATTCAAAAATGATGACAATCTTTGTGTGTTGTGAAATTATGTTAATTGAACTTTATTCTATTATTTGCAGTATATTTCAATTTTTCGTCTAACATAATAACAGAAAGAGGTATTTTAGATTTAATATTCATATTCACTAACACATAGTTATGATCATTTGAAACTTACGTAGAAAATATTATTTTTTTTGAATTATTTGGAATACGAGATTTCCATTATTTAGTGAAAGAGTAATAATAAATAAACTACTGTTATATTCATTTTTATGCAGCACAAAGGCAGTGCATAAAGTATCACAAAAACAATTTTATATATAATTTACATCCAGATGAGAATTCGGGTTCCGAACCCCAGTTCGAAAGTGAATATTAAGTGTTACTAAAATTTTTGAATTATTTAAAAAATATAAATACAGCTCGATTAATTCCGTAACAGCATTATTACTTCAATATTAAAATGGCCATATAAAATTTATCCCATTGTTTGTCGAGTAGATCTTATCGACTTATGGGAAAAGGTTTACGAGAAAGTATTTTTCATACAAAACAGCGATACGTAAACTCGCCGACCGGTGCCATCGCCCGTTCAGCTCGTGCCAGAGCAGATCTCGTTCTCTTGCTGAGCTAGTTTCACTACTTGTCTCTATGATAATTGCACACGCTTTTAATTAATATTGACCTCCTTGCACTGACCGCAATGCAAAATAATGCACTATTTCAATCCACCACAACGGTTCTACTGCGCGGCATTTCAATGTCGGATGAAAGTTTTATTCGCTGCATCTTTGCATATTGCTGAGTTCTATATGAATAAATGGACATTATAATAATGCAATATATCGTTTTTCATTATCGGTGATTTAAAATTAACAGATAATGTAAAAAAAAAAAATTTAAAATTTTGAAACACTTTACGATGAAACTAGATATTTTCTCATTTATATAACTTTACTCTACGATAAAGAAATCTTTAATATGCTGCCGGGTTCATTGAGCTAATTGATTGATTAATTGAGTTGGCAGTTACTTGGTAGAACTCCATTTTAATGCGGTAAAAAAATAACGATGTGTTAAATAGTTCTGACTATGGCGTAACCCGAAATAGCTATCAACAAATATATAAAATAATTTCTGTAGAATTAAAATACATTGTTGTTTTTTTCACAATTTATTGCAAGTAAGACTAGTGAAATTTCTAGTAAGTAGCACTGGTATATAATATTTGTCGTATATAGTAGTATAAACTTTATTTCTATTATCATTTCGCTTTCAATACTACATATAAAGCGCCGTTGATATAAACTATTTTGAAAGCTCTTTAAAATTAAAAATAAATCAACTTAAATTTTCAATATGTAGCTACAGGTCTTTTTTTTGAAAAAAAAAAACGTGCCGGAACTCACTTCATGTCAAGCTTTTTACTAAATAAAATAACACATCTTATCCGGTTCATAACAAAACAATATTTTATCATTTTGACGAATTATATTAATATAGATTGAATGGCGTATTAATATAGATGAATGGCGTAAGCCGAAACATTGTTTCGTCTAATTGATTTTAAAATTTTGAAAAA
This sequence comes from Himalopsyche kuldschensis, assembly GCA_028554975.1. Lineage (NCBI taxonomy): Eukaryota > Metazoa > Arthropoda > Insecta > Trichoptera > Rhyacophilidae > Himalopsyche > Himalopsyche kuldschensis. The sequence continues at coordinate 23,168,155 of JAHFWI010000003.1, forward strand.
AAAAATACACTGAAAAAGGGTGCCGGAACGCCGTTCCACCGCGTTAAATGGAAAACAGCCCTGTGTAGGTATATTCTATTGCTATTATATAAAAACAATCTTTAGTATATCATATTAGCGATTTTTTTATCTGTTCAAGCTTGTGTTTGTGCTGTCAGCATAATAATTAATTATGATTACCTTCTGCTTATGTCACAACATGGCTGTCTGGCGTTATGATTAAATGTGGTCCACGGTGGATGGTAATAATTGACGTGTGCCTATGAAGCGCACGGCTGGCTTCTAGGCGCTACCTCGACACTTTATGGTACGAAAGTCCAATGACAGTTAGTCCACCACATCTCTACTTATCTAATCATCTGCATAATCGTTCCGTGCAGCATCTCAACCGCTTAGCTGCATTTTTGATATTATTTCATTTGACAAGACTTGGAATAAATCAACGTCTTAGTTGTAAGTAGGGATTGCAATACCGCGTTTACCGAAACCAACATCCCGATTATCATCAGCAGCGTGAATTGTTTTATATTACAATTATTATAGAAATACACAGGGCTTTTTTCCCATTTAACGCGGTGGAGCGGCGTCCCGGCATATTTTTTCACAGATTTCAAAATCAATAATACAAAATTTTACTTAAATGATATTTGAATATAATTTTATTTAGTAAAAAGCTTAACATGAAGTGAGTTCCGGCACCTTTTCTTTAAAAAAAAGCCCTGGAAATACATACATATAATATTAATTTTTTACCTTCGCACGACAAATATTTGTTAGATAAAACATGTATAGACTTATAGTATCGATAGACATCTTTTTACATATTGATATACAAAACAATACCTTTTGTTGCGTCTAAATTTACAAACCAGATGTATTTGTAACTTCTTTATTGATTAACCAAATAACTCTGGCTTGCTTTTGATAAATATTGAAAAAAAAGCTCGACACCTTCATATATTTTTTCAGTGTGAGTAAGTTCAGCAGAGGGAGAAAGATTCAAATAAATCATGAGCTTGCAAAACGTGATCATGACTTACTCAATAGATTAGCATATTGTTTGCGCATTATGTTTTTATAGGAAACTTACATTGTCATTTCATTGTCTAATTACTGTTACATTGTCTCTATTATATTTGCCATTTTATTCAATTGCATGACATTTTGCTTTTAAGATGCTTTTTTTTAATGATACATAGCAACATAAATATTGAATAATGAATGCAAATTTATTCTTATTATTCACATGATTATAATATTAGTATTAAATAAATATGTTTATCAATAAAATAAGAATGTTTTTAGATCATTTTATTTTTTTATTGAATTACTTAAGACAATATACCTTTTAAGAGATATTTTGACTTTTATTTTATTCTGATAGGTTGGTAAAAAAGTAAGAATTATTTTATTATTTGTGTTTCAAAACGTCGGTCACAACAGGCTAATTTCTCACAAAAATGACAATTTTATCAATGTTATGTAGTACTGATTATGATACAAAAATTATTTTTTATTAAAAGATGAACGTATCAAGTGGTCTACAAACAGGAAAAGCAGTAATAAAGTACACATATTGAATAACCATGACAGCAAAATTTGTTACGGCCTTTCATCAGTGCAAGTTCTCGTGACGCGGGTGATTGATCGAAGTGTTTAACTTTGTTGTTTATGATTTATGGATTCTGTTAATTATCGCATCGATTATTTATTTTCTAGATTGGCTTTGAGCGTTCAACCACCTGTGTGTGTGAGACGAAGCCGAAAAAATTGTTTTGCAGAATAATTGGTTGCAGTCTGAATGACGTGCTTAGAACATGCCTCACGAGAGAGATCGCATAAAACCTACTTTTAAGACGGCAATGCCTCGTTATTAATATTAAACACAACATTTATTCAACATGTATACCTGACCAACAACAGACAACGCTCGCTCTATATAAAAAAATGTATATTTATCGAAACATGGAAACGATCGGCGCGTTATTTTGAAAACGTCTGCGGCCATACATAACGTAATGATATGGGCCGCTCGTTCGGCTGAAATTTTTCTTCCGCTGAATTCCGCCGAAATTGAAAATACATAATTATTGTTGTTTAAAAGTCGGCCAAATTTTGTATGCAGTGCGAATCGCGAAATTTCGACAATATAAATTATCATTTTGCTGTTAATTTAATTTGATTCGAATTTGTGGGTTAATATGAGGGGAAATAAAAAAAAACAAGACCGCACATTGTTGTATGAATTGAAACCAATAATACTTTCCTATTGCCTTACGGTTATTGCCATAAAGAATAAATTGCTATTATAGTTATTTTTGAAGATGTGACTCAATATATGTTACTCATGTGCAGACGTTTTGACTCGACTTTTAACGCTGGTCGGATATCTTATTTTGAATAAGGCCGATGGCCGTATACTACATTGGTATAGCAAATTCGAGCCTAAAAGGCACTATTTTTCGACTTTTATTAAATTTAATTTTCCAAACAATTATAGAAATACGGACTTACTACATAAGTTATCGACTTTCGTAGCAAATAATATAACTTACTATAAGGAACAATTTTTCAATCACTTTTAACCTCTCCTTTCAGGGGTGACTATCTTTCAGTCTACCTTTCTATTTCCCAAATTAAAAGAGCGAAAAGGATACAAAAACTGAAAACATTACAAGAGCCCGGATTCTTAGTAAATAATTACTTCTGATTGATGACTTAACATATTTATTAGATTTTCAAAACCAATATCAATAATAATTGAGGTTTGCTTTGGTGGTTGACAAATTAATGTAAAACAATTTGCAATTTAATGATTCGTACTATTTACTTTTTCTTTAAATAAATTTTCTTCAATAACGAAATCATAATGCTGCCTTTTGTTTATTTTAGTTTTTTAATATTCTTATTCAATATAATATTATATTACAACATATTTAAGAAATTAATGTTTTGGCTCTAAAGCTATTAATTACTGTTAAACTATTTACCCGATCAGTAAAAACGGCATCATTCTTCAATGATTATTGGTTTGTGGAACTTCTTTTGAAACTTATTTCATATTCAGCTTATCCAAAAGGTATCGGCTAAAATTATATTAAAATGAAGTTAGGATTATTTCAGGTATTATTTTATACTATAACATTCACTTTTTAAGATTTTTTTGTACTTACATGTCTAATTATTCCATCAACTGAATTGTTTTCTAAAAACATTTTCCTTATGCAATTTATTTCAAACACAAAACTGTTCAATCTCTTTTAAAAAATCATAATCATGAAGTATATTGATTCAATAAAATATGAAGTTAGGAAAATCGTTTACAGTATACAACTTTTTAGCTGAATAACTTCAATTTGTTTTCATTGTATTGGTGACTACTCCGTTGTTGCGGAAAACAAAACAAATCTAAAAATAGAATCAACGTGACAATCAAAGGAAAAAATCGCACGACTTAGCGATTTTGATTGTTTTATCCGTTCTAATGAGTCAGAGGGGTGAAAGAAAGGTAGCTCCATTTTGTTGTTACGAACAATTAAACTCGTTCCGTTATTAAGCCTGGAAAAGTAATCACTTTTAAGTCATGATGACACATTGAATCGCTTTGTGTATTTATTTATCAGAACCTGGGCTTATATCATATTCAACTCTTTCAAACCAATGTTCAACTATTTTGAAAATATATGTATATTCTTTTTTTGAAAGAAATTCATTCATTTATCGAAGACATAATAATAGGATATATTATTAAAATACATGTTTAGTTTTCTTCCACTTTATAATATGTGTATAAAAGCATTGAAGTAAAAAAGACTAACAATATGTGTGTCCAACCCACACAGCTCATGTGCCGCGTACGACATGGTTGAATAAAAACAAAATTTCTAGCAAAAAATTTGAGATTTCATTTTTAAGTGTTGTCATTTCTACCGAAATATATATTCAAAGTCAAATATATGTTTAGTTCTGTGTTGCCCGTCTTAAATACTTTAAGAAAATGTATGCAATCATACAAAGCTTTAATGTTTTAAAAAATGTCATCAGTATGAAAACAAGGCCGCGAAATTATCAAGATTATTAGTAAATAAAAAAAATATTTTTAAATTTTTAAAAATATACATTATGAATTATCATTAGGAACTTTTACCAAGTAAATACTGGTAAATTTGCTGTTGCACTGGATGTGACCATTTAACGCCTAGTTACACGACCAATAGAATAGCAATGATACCAATTCTCATTAAATCTTTAAAATGATTGAATTGAAAAAAATATATTTTCGGCAACATATTTCATGGTACGCTGGGAAACAAGAAAAAAGAGACAATAAACAACGAAAATATTTATTTATGTACAAAAGAAAATAAGTGATTCTCATTCTTGTATTATTTTGTGACACAATTTTCGAACAAATTTTTTATAATATTATTTGTTAATGTTATGTTTTAATTACTGTTGTTGACTCGGATTTGGAAGGTGTCAATTGCACGCATAGTTGCACCCCTCTTTATCACGGCAACACACTTGCTCACCTCCCACTTTGGCGATCCTTTCTTGCGATGGTACCGTCACTCTGGTAGCCAGAGATTGCGACCAGAAACAGTGAAGTTTCCGTTTACCGGCACATGCGATTGGCAATTCAGCGATGAATCTTCATCTCGAAGCGAGTCGGTAATCGCTGAATAGCATTTGAAAAAAGAAACGCGAAGTTCGCACCATTGAGAAAATATAATACGTGAAAACACATCGACGTGAAAAGCGTACCGGTTAACTTCTCGGAAAAAAATTCAAAATTCGAATCAGTTCTTCGTTATCTGTCAAAATAATATCATTCGTATTATGGTGAGCGCAATTGCTTCAATACAAAAAGTGTATGAATATTATTTGTAGTAATAAATACTATATTAATAACCAGTTTTTGGAAAGTGTTGTTTCAGTTAAAGTTCTGGAAATAATAATCAACGTCGTTTTCTGTGTAATTGTTTAAACATCAAAGATATAAGTGTATAAACATTGGTTTGATACATTACGTTCTAGAGCTGTACTAGTTTCAGAAAGCCGTGATATATATATCATTTGGATTTCTATAGCATTCTGAGACGATCTTTAATCACTTCAAATCCTTGTAAGTATATATGTATATATTTATTTTTTTAACAAATACCGTTACAAACAATAAGTTTACATTTAGATGAATAGATATATATAGAATAACCACTAACTGGTTCACTATTCTTTTATTTTTTAATGATGTCACGTCATGCTTATCTTCACTATAGATCTATAACCTGGTAGCACTAGCTTCCTCAATCTTCAATAATATTGTAGTAAGTATTTTTGTCTTTTTACCTTAGAACGCAAATGTTTAAAAAAAAAACTCAACAATCTCTGTTTACCCGCTATCTGCAATACATTTATGTAGATATCTGCATACTATTTCTTTCACCTGTAGGGTATTATTTTTTGGTCACATTTTATCTCAATATTTGTGAAAGTGGGAATATCATTGAATGTATTTTTAGAGCAGTTTCAAATTATGGAGTAGCTTTTGTCAGTTTCTTTAAAAACTGTTATAGGCACAACATCATAATTCTCCAAGTAGACTTCAGTTTTAAAATCACATGCTACGTGAGCACTTTTTTATATATCGATTTTTACTTATCGTATTGGCCGAAACTTTCCAAAGCTTAATTTTAGATAACTTTTTTTATCGATTAAAGTCGGGCATTATAAATACATCGTTAAATTTAATAATATATTTACACAGTCAAAGCGTGTCCGCGATTCACTTCTCAGAGATAAATGAAATCTCCTTTAATTTAGAGATGGTAGTAAAAATTTTAAAAAATGAATTTATGCTGACAGCAGCATAAAAAATATTGGTCATGTTCTTTTTTTAATTAGATGGAAATATATTCAAATATTGTGGATGATATTTTTGTTGATGAGTTTATTTACTCGGATCGAAGCCGGGACAAGGTTTTTCAATTACTGATTATTCCATTGATAGTGATGTATCATTTGCTAATTGAAGCTTGTCCAGTATTTTCCTACCATTAAAATGAAGTATTATACTTCTGATACTGCAAGCCAGCAAATTATTACAAAAAGTCATTATTCCAAATAGCTTTCTTTGGTCTCTCTTTCTCTCTTACTCTATATATTGATTGTAGTTTCGCTGTCTCCATATCATATTGTCGAGTAAACTGTTATTAACCATCACATATAAGAAAACTGGGTCAATTTTTTAAATAATTTTTTATACAAGACCACCTATCTATGAGCGTTATTTTTCTTCTTCGCGTTGAGGTTCCTGAGTGACTAACTGTACTTCCTCTTATATGTAAATACTTTATTACTTTTGATAATGTTAAATGACAAATAGATTAATCGATTTAAAATTTGAGCGTTACAGTTTACTGCTATAAAAACCAAATTAATTCATATGCGAATTTATCGAGCTATTTTTAGAACGTATTAACATATCATTATGTTATTTATATTGCTTTATTCATATTAGTGAATAAATGGACCATGCTAGTTTGGTCGTGCTATTGATTGCTTTTCAAGTATTCTGTTCACTGAAGCATTTTAAGCGGGTGGGCGATATGTAGACCAAATTAAATTGTAACCATAGTAAATTATGTATTTTCGTATTGCGATGCGTGCACTAAGCAAATGAATTAATCAATTTCTTATTTGATGAGTGCAATTTTAAAATAATGAGACTTTTCTTCTTGCTATATATTGATAATTCATTAATTAATCTTCTGACGTAGAACTTTTGCTTGAAATTGTAACTGACGAGTCATTTTCAATTCAATTTATATGATAGATTTTTGTTATTATGTTAAACATACAAACAAATTTTAGCACGACTTAAATAAATTGTTTTCTAGAATAATCATAATTCTTCTGTTCGTGCTATCGAGGCTTTCGTCGGATGTTTTACATGTATGCGGGGTCACAGGTTCAATTCGGAAATTTTAATTCTTAGATTTTTCATTCCATCATTAAATTTGTAACAAAGAACATTAATGTTTATATTTTTATCAAACATCTTCACCCACCTTCCAATTGATCCTGAATGGGATGTGAAGAGAGCGATATGCTTACTCTAGTAAGTTTTTTACCCTATACAAAGACAGAGGTTGAGTTAAAAATTAAGCAGTATAAGCATTTAGCTTAATTATGTATGATATTTTTGAAATAATTACAGAAGGCATTCAGCGTCCAGCGTCGAGAGCAAGCACTCCGGGAGATCGGCTCGTAAATAAACAACTAGTACTCCCCTTCATTCCGCCGAGCTTTCCTCATCTCGGAGATTCAGATAGGTTGATTAAGCCATCTGAATATCTGCGCAGCATCGGTGACCGCCGTTCCTCAGCGGCTTCTTCGAAGCACTCCTCAGACGTCGAAGACAACTACATGGTGGTCTCTCAGAGTGACAGAGGAAGGAGCGAGGGCCCTCCTGTTGACACAGCACCGCCGCCGCCACCTCCTCCTCCTCCGCAACCCGCAGACACAAAACTCCAACCACTCTCCACGATAAGCATCCGAGACCTGAACAGCGTCAGACTTAGGAGGACGGACAAGATGCTGGCTTCGAAGACTCTATCCGCTCCGGTGCGGAGTGTCAGCATGCAATGCCTGGCGACGGAACCGTTCCAGGCGCAGAAGACCGATTTGATTGCTGAGCTGAAAATGTCCAAAGATATTACTGGAATCAAAAAAATGAAAGTAGAAAGGGCCAAAATGGAAAACATGGTTGATAAAGAAGTCTACTCCGAGTTCACCAAGCAATTCACCGCTAACAGTTTTGTGGAAAAGGTGAGTGGATTTTTAGGAATTAGTTTTTTAGAGAAAACCCGTAAGATAATAAATACCTCAGATAAACTCAAACTAACCATATTTCCGTTTAAATGAAATTAATTGAATGAAAATTATTCAAGTTGCCGAAAATTATAAAATCTTTAAGACAAATTTGAATAATTCAAAATATACTGTTTTTATCACAACATTAATTATGAATAGCATAAAACTGAGTAGAAATCTGTATCGGCTTTATTGAGAGCTCGTCAAAAATGTTGTATATTATATAAACACCAAAGTAACGCAGTGAAAGCTCTTAATTATTATTACACGTGAATTTTCAAATTGGTTTAATATCTTTTGGATGTGCACAAGAACATTATTCATAGCGACTGTCGGTGAAAGTAAATTAATATTTAAATGAAAATTAACATCCGCTCGAGTTCGCATTCACTAAAGATTTTTAATCGCTTTTTTTTACTAACGGGAAGTTACCAATTCTGCGAAAAAGGCGCTACATCCTTCGGCTCTCGATGCATTTAACAATACTTATCTCTTGTTGCTATATTTTTACCGGCCGTGCACGATTTTGCAATATTTTTCTCATCAACACGTGCAAAAGATAGCATCACAATACCGGATGGACTTGAGCGAGAGTGCAACTCGACTTTTGCATCCGACAAATTCGTTATTTAAGAATAACGACAACTCAAATTAAATGCATCTGGAACAAATTCGTTCCTTTCCACGTACATATAAGAATGTATCACTGTTATGACCACAGTTATAAGTTCAGCTGTATGGTCACAGTGTGTATATTATTATATAATTTCTTATAGTGGTGAAAACATTATGATAAATTCATTTGATTTTAAATATATATTACATGTGTCATTTACCGTTATCATCAACGGGTCATTTTGCATTCTAATGCGATCGCTTTTCGCATCTGACTAACGAGAAATGTTTTAATAATGATATAAAGATGTATGGTTCATTTGAATAGGTAGATAAATTCAACATATTTTTAATAAATATATCTCCGTAAATTTTAACGTAAGATTTTCCATGAATTTATTTTGATTGAATTTGACATAAAAATCTTCCGATAATTGTTATTAGTTTTGGCGCTGTGTTTTACATTTAGAAATAATTACGATTACTTTATGTGTGTAAGCCCATTTTTACTGTTTCAATAAATTATGAAAACATGTTTGTTTGATAGCTAATTTATTTGAATTATGGGTGTTCCTTTGAGACTGGAGCAAAGTTTGAGGCTAGTAAGTAATAAACAGTGTTTTATATCTCACAGGCGATTAAGAAGAAGTCTGCGCTGGTGTTACGTGAGGTGTAAAATCGATGATGAGGAATGTTCGATAATGATTATGTGAGATGTAACAAACAAGTGATAATCATCTGTTATGATGAAAAATACAATTTCTAATTTAAAACAGGAGCTTCGAACTCCGTCGAACAACGAACGGTCCGATGGTCATATCTGCGTTAATAACGCGATTCCATATACATACGAGGAAATTACGCTTCGCTTCCTATCGATCAAAAACCGATAAAGCCAAAGAGAAAGAAATATTGAAACACAGAAAAATAGTGTTAATTTAAGACCGCCGGTGTAGTAAATAAAAACAAACCTGAAGCATGCGTAGGCAGGTCTTTTTGCAGAAATAAAATATAAAGTGCTCTCATAGTATTACAGTAAGCAAACTCCAAAAACCATTTCAATTATTTTTATAACTTAGAACTGCGTCATGGATTGTTTTAAAATTAAATTAGAAAAAAACCATTTTTTTATATCGAACATTTGCGTATACATTTTATGTCTAAAATAATAAATTAATTAATATATGTATATAAGCACTACATGATTCATTCGTAATCACCACAGTAGTTCCAAGTCATGCCTTAGGATATTATTATTGATCAGAAAATCAAAGAGATGCATCATTTAACGTATAAACCTTCTAACCGCTCCAAGCAGATTCCTGATCGTGACCAGACGGGGAATGTGATTCCTGCGTGGAAGCGGCAGATGCTGGCCAAGAAAGCTGCAGAAAGGGCGAGAAGAGAACTGGAGCAAAGACTAGCGAGGGAGGCAGAGCACAGAAGATTGCAAGCCATACCGGCCTGGAAGAGACAGCTACTCGCAAAAAAAGAAGAAAGTGATACCAAAATCAAGTAAGAAGCATATTTTATTAAATTATTAATTAAACCTTTAGTCAGGTAAGTGTAGCAGTTTTTACATTTTTAATTTCTCTAGAATAAACTAATTGATACCTAAAACCTTATTTCCTGTTGACTTATTTTTTTATGTGTGTTAAATTAAATATCTTTTACTGTATAGTCATGATTTTGATACTTACTTTCATTGCTATTGACAGTTTAAAAGCTTCAAAATTTTGTAGAAACACAAATAATATATTTACGTAGATCCAATTCATTTATTATGCGATCCTCACAAATATAGCTTGATTCATTTATAGGTCGACGATATACACTCCTCGCGTAGTAGATGAGCCACGGAATGGATTTCACCAACACGAGGTGGACGCGTGTTGGCGCAACCGCTCACCTTTCCCGCCATTTTCACCGCATCAGCGCGCCGTATCTATTGACAACATAGACTTAGCCGTCGACAAAGAGGATCGCTTTCAAAATGGAGACAAAGAAAATCACGAAACAAAAATGAACGGAGACACTGAAACGAATGGCAATGGCAATGGCGAATGCCATAGCGAGGGAAAGATACATGAGTCCGATGAAGAAATACAAATTATTCCATGGAGAGCGCAACTCAGAAAAACTAATAGCAAATTAAATCTTCTTGATTAATGGCATCAATCCTGCCAGTTTAGTTTTCCTATCAAATTTCATACAGCTTAGCCGCACCGCAAAAAATGAATTATCTTTGCCGAGGTAATTCATTAATGTTATGAGGAATTGTAATATTTAATATTTTAGTTAGAGAACTTAAATATTTGTAAAAGATATCACGTGTACCTACATGTAAATATTTGAATGTTTCGCCACAGCAGGTAATGCAAAATAAATATTTCATACTTTCGATGGATTCGGCGGAAGTTTATTTTAAGTGTGTGATTAAGGAGTATGGGCGTTGATTCCTAAGTATATATTAAAATTAACGCTTACTATTTGCATGTGTTAATAAACAGTCATTTTATTTCAATAAGAGTCCAACTGACGCTAGCGGTAAAATGTGGTTCCCATTCTAAATTATATTTAAATATTCTTAATGGGATTAATAAATAACAATTGGTATCCCAAGCGTTTATTACATTTATATATAATGTATGGCGAAACCCGCTAATTGATTTGTTAATAAATAAACATATTTCAACATATACACGCTTACGTAAATAGACATTTTTGTGAAACTGTGAATTTTTCTTTCTTTCCCTGAAATATGAATCGCTTGAGGTGGAATTGGTACCAAATGGTGTCAAATGTATCCATCTCCATTGAATTTAGACTTTAAATAGCAACGCGATGGCCATTGTGTACTCTTTGATTGGTTACAATTTACCTAGTCGATCATATATTTTTATGATTATTGTCTGCAAGTTTAAGAAATCTTTTTTATGCTGAATGAAAGGAAATGGTTATTCAATTCAATTATGAGCTAATGGTATTACTCTACCTGTATCAACAAATATACATACATATTTAATATGTCAGCTGTCATATTTTGTAAATATATTCTATTTTAAAAAAAAAATCAAATCGTCTCTTGATATCGATCGCGATAATTAAAACCGGTCCAGATCTTTGTAAAATATGTGGTATTTGAAAAATGAATGTATCACGTTTCTTTATAAATTTACATTCTAAAAGTCTTTTTGGAGATGGTTCAGTTTGTTTTGGATTCATGTAATTATAAAAATACTTTTTAGAAAGGAAGAGAAAATACAGTCACAAAAAAAAACTGTTAAAACTACAGTAAATGAATACAAACATAATCAAATAAACAGTGAAAAATTCGATGTTACAACACTTTACTATGCTTAGCTTTTACTGGTATGTAATTATTTTCTGCTTAAGATATTTTTAATTTATTGCCAGTTTTCCAGTGAAATGACGAATGAGTTTAAAAAACTGTGTAGTGCAATATATATTTTTATTATTCTATAAATTTTGGCATTTGTCATTTGCCAAAAATGAAAACGAAAACAAAGTGATTTTTAGATTGATGAGCTTAGTTTACTTTATCTTGTGTTGATAAAATCATTGTTATTTTCTAAAAGAATTCCTATAAAACTCCAACATTTCTTATGCTCAGTGAGTGTTAAATTGTTTATCCACATATGTATTATTTTTATATTGTAGAATGTATCACAGTATTTTTATTTGACTTGTGTATTTAATTTCCAAATGAAATTAATGTGTCAATTGAAAAAAAATAGTTTGATGTTTAGTCTCTCAGTCTGAAAAGAGATAAACTTAAGATTAAATATATTACTACTTAATTTAAAATAAAATGTACTAACAAACTAGGTAGGTATGTTTTGCTTAATGTGTATTTTTAAGTTATGAAAAATATATACAAAAAAACTCTATTGAAGTTGTAGGGAGGGTGTTGCTGAGATGCTATTTTTTAAGTTAGAACTTTAGGCGCTCAAAAATTTATCATGATGATATAATAAATAATAAATGTATCTACCAAATATTTTTGCAATATTAGATTTAAGTTTATTATAAATACTAATGTAATTATCGTTTTTTTTTTTAAATAATCATTGAAAGTCGTGTATGACCTAAAGAAAAGCATGTATCGATAAGCACTCTGTAAATAAGTATCTGAAGAGATCATAATAAAAGTGATCGACATCAATAATTCAAAAAATCTACTATATAGGGTTATATGCGTCACTTTGTTTCATCTCAATATAATTATTGATACAACCCTCAATCAACCTTTAATCATCAGACATAAAATCAGTATTTCACATTAAGATATATTGATATATGACTGTGCAGTTTCTGTTATCGGAGAAAAGGTATATGTGCAAGAATAAAAATGCATTGATTGTGTAGCTATTTTATTTTATTGGAAGCACCATGTTATTACGGTCATTTGAAACATAAGACTACAGAATAAAGATATGTTGGTGCTATTGTAAAATATTTAATAGTTATTGTAAATTTTTCAGAAATCTTAATATTATTTCTCTTAAATAAAATACTGAAAGAGATTGGTTTTGAAATAAATATTTTTGCCATATATAATTGAACGGCATCTCTTATATTCAATGTGTGTTTCAGGTACCGATCTGATATCTGATATTGCCTCCATTTTTAATAAATAAGTTATATATTATTAATTTATTGGTTGTAGAGGATATAAAGCTTCATTTTTTTTTCATTTAAAATTTAATTTCTCAAATAATAAATTTGAGTCAGTTATTTTCTACCACTACAATTCTTCCAAATAGGGTAGGGTTTGAGACGCTTATTCAATAAATTTGAAATATTAAGTATCTTTCAAATCATATATTTTTATAAAAAGTCAGTTGTAATCTAATGTTCTGTTAAGTTAAATTAGCATAAATTTAAATTTTACAAGACTTTTTATCGATTTGTTTACAATTTTACGCCGCTTTTCTGTATACAGAAAAATCTGATAATAGAAATGAAGCTCAAATTTTCCTCATATTATTATGTGTGTTTTATTTATATAACTGGTACACATAAAAAATAAATATTGGTTCCTGAAAACTGACGCAACATAGCAAATTTAGTATATTAAATACAACTCGTATAGGATTATCACAAATAAAATGAGATCCAAATTGACTTTTACAGAAAATATCAATAACAATAAAGGTACCTATGAATGACTTTCATTCGATGTTGTAAATTTATATATGTTAAGGAATTGTAAATGATACATATAAAATATTTAATCTTAAATGCTTTTATATTGTACATTCTTGACATGTTTATGAATAAATGCATTTTTACACAATATCGTTTTCTAACATCAATTCGAGCAACTGAAGGATACAAACACATTATGTAATCAGATGGAATATGATAATCAATATTAAGTTGGCAAATCAGTGCTACAGATAAAAAAAACGCTTATGAATTCTTTCAATTAGCGTTTCTTACACTTATTATGGATTTTCTTTGAAATTAGCCTGATCAATTTTATTTCCAACTATTCCATATATCTTTGGTGTGCTAAGCTTATAAAATATTTGAAAAAATGGAATGAAATTACTATTGATAAAAAAATAAAATTGGTCTCAGAAACTATTACTAAAATACGATTGCTAAGTCATATTGTTCTACTAAATTTCAGGCATTTAATAAGTCTTTATACATTGTAATTAAGAGAGTAAAAAAAATAAAAAGGCTCATTAACACAAGCTTATATGGTAGCATTTACAGTGTACTGAATGTTAACTATCTCCAACAGAAGTAGCAGAATCACAACATTTTTGAGGCTTTAAATAACATTGGGAATCAAGGACATGATAGTCAATAAAACACCGTACATGCAACCCAACATCACATTTGCAACAACGTGTAAGTGTTTTCATTTTGCAATGAAAACATCTTGTTTATTTCGTTTGCGGTGTGACATAATGTTCCACACCGTCATATCTGATATCGTTATATTTCATGGAGTTGTTTTTCTTCAAAGGTCTTCCGGTGATTTGGATACCATTTCTTTTTTTCATACATTTTTGCTGGACACCTACACCTTTATTCGTTGAAGGTTTTCCATAAGTGGTAAGATAATGGGTTACTATATTACGACGAAATCCAAGCAAGTCCAGCGAATCCTGATTTTTCTGACGGTATATCTGCCAAGCATTTTGAATGGCTAAATCTAGCACATATGCCAATAAAAATTGTGACGTCCACTTTTTACCGATGATAGTAATAGCGTAGAGGTTAATATTTTGATCTAGCTTATCGATACCTCCCATGGGAGAGTTGTAAACTTTGGAAGCCTCTGTTATCTTTTCTGATGTTATTTTAGAATTAAGCAGAGATTTGTTTAAGGACATGGATACCCTATTCGGCACAGGCTTTGCTTTTATGCCCATTAATTTCAATTCGTCTTCAATTCTTAGACTGGTGAAAATATTGTCGTATACAAGACAGGCTTTGGACAATTTCAAAAAAGACATTTTAGAGGCGTATGTAAATATTTTACTGACAGCCATGTGAGGATTTGCAGATGACGATTCGGCAGCAGTTTCTTCAATGTGATCAAACCATACACAATATCCTGAATTTGTACATCCGCACCACACTTTCATTGTTTTAGTTTTAGTGAACTGTCGCAGACCGGTTGCCTGCTTGTAATAGGGAACATTCAATTCATCCACACTATGAATATCTTCTGATGGAGCATAATGAAGAAACTTTTCTCTCAAGTTATCAACAAGGGTGCTTATTTTTGATAGAGGATCTTTTTTATCAACTGATGGACTACCTACGGCATGTAAATTAGTGAATATGACTTCAAATCTATCTCTCGGTATGGCATCTACAACTAATGGAAAAGAAGTATCCGGTGCTCTTTCCCAATACATTCTTACTCTTGGCAAATCGACATAACCGCTCAAGTACAAAATAGCAATGACACATCTGATTTCCTCAGGAGTCACCGGAGCGATTTTGTCTTTTCTGTTCCGCGGAATATTATTGATATACCAATTAGTTCCGTGAACCAGAAGATTTATAAGGTGATCATCTAGAAACAAGTCCATGCAATGACTGGGTGACAGACCAGTTTCGTCATCAGAACTTGCAGGTCCTTTTCTATGTAAGTGTTTTTTCTTCTTCGGTTCCATGGGTAATTCAGAACTAATTTTGCATTTTTTTTTCACTGATTTGTGACTAATTGAGGGTATCTTGTGATTAGAGAGATTATTCTCTGGTGGTATGACCACTGGAATGTAATTAGGAATCATCGCTTCATGGAGTAAAGATCGATAAGATATTGTTGGCTGCAATGAATCTTGAACCAAATCAGTTTGTTGATGCGATATATTACAATTCACGTGCTCAGATAATCCTACCATGTGATGGTATCCGTGCTGTTGGCTTTGAGAAATATCTCCTAATACGTGACCATGACTGGTTGTAGCCATTGTTTAGTAATTTATGAAGATATTAGAGATTAACAGAAAATAAAATAGAAATGGAAAATAATACGATGTAAGCAGATCACATATCAAACAACAATATTTGAAACAAGCCTAGACTATAATAACAAATTTTAAGTTGACATTGCAGTTGACGTTTAAATTGTTTATAAATTAATCTATGGTATATAGTTTGTCTACGGTAGTATATGTAAGGTATACAAAAAAAAACGCCATATCGTTGGACTATATTTTATTGTTAGAAATAAAATAACAATACAAATGGAAAAAATATGAAATAAATCACAAAACAGATCTTGCAATCGTTTGAATAATGTATAATTCCAAATGCTTTTTTTACATTAAAAGTTTTATATTTAGCAGCAACACGCGTATCAACTGTCAGATCAGTGGGGATATTAAATTTCAAAAGTTTACCTCTCTTACCCGTTGAAACTTGCGTTCTTATTCATTTTAGAATGATTTCTCTTCAAGGGTTTCCTGATTTACCCCCAAGGGAGGAAGTTTCTTTATGTGAGGTTAATGGAATGGTTTGCAATACGAAAAGGGAATTTGCAAATATTTCATCGTTTACAAATTCTGTAGGTTATACTTTGATAATCAAAGTTTGATTCTTACGTTTATTATTTTCTTGAATCTGAAGTAATTTACAATTTTTTTTTGTTTTAGATCAATCACCACCCAGTTATAAACGTGACTAGAGACATATCGTGCACGAGGGATGAAGGTGTCTCTATGTATTTGGAAGTTGAGGATACCTTGTTGAAGCGTCTGACCAGTGTTTGGTACAAGCAGGGTTTCATCGAAGTCTTAAAAGTTGCCGCTGAACGCCGCAACGATTCCGAAAATCAGATATTAATGTATACCGCCACATACTGCTTGAAAATAGCAAATATGTTCACCAAAATTCGACACATATTTCAACCTCATCTGAAAGACTTGGGTCCAAAATTAACCGCTTTATATTCCCATACAAGAGACTGGGCTAATTCTCCCGTAAGATTTATTGTATGGCATCCGCATACAACTAAAATAGCTGTTGCAATGGCAGATGATAACGTTAGAATACACAGTTCAGAATCAACACTTGTCCCATTGTTGAAATGTAGCTCACAAAAGGGGGTTTCAATGATGGCATGGAGGCCATTTTCTGCATCAGAAATAGCCATAGGCTGTGAAGTTGGAATCATTATTTGGATAGTCGATCCTAATTCAATTTTCGCGAAACCGTCTGCCAGCAATGCCACAATTTTAAAAAGGTGAGTACACGCCAACTATATCTAATCTAATTTTATTCAGATTACACAAAACTTATTCTTAAACTATTAACCGATAATCCCGATGAGCCAAAATATTCCTGATCTTCAAAAAGTATATGTGGAGTAGAACAAAAAAAGAAATTATTTAAATACAATGACTGCTCACCGAAAATTAAGTCACAAAAAATATATAGTTTTCAATATTTTAACCAAGCATTCTCTATTATTCTAACACAACTTAATTTCACTTTTTGTGCTATCTTTATTTGACCAAGAAAGGAACACAAAAATTTTATGTTTCATTTTGCTGCCAAATTTACAGAAATAGTTTTACTCATGGAATGATTTCCTTCTTAGTTTGCATATTACTACTACTTATATGCTTACTATTTTCAGTCCGGGTCATTCTCCTGTAACCAGTTTGGCATGGTCCCCTAGCGGAGAGCTTCTTATCAGTGCTTCGGGAGCAGACTGCTCTCTATTAGTTTGGGGTCCCGGTGGTCCTGAACCTAGAGCTCTAAGAAGAGTGGCTGGTGGAGCTGCTGGACATATCGCATGGGCCCCTGATGCTTCAAGATTATTCAGTGCAACCAGTGGAATAATATTTAGGTAAAGAATTTTATTATTTTCATACTAAAATATATTGAGTAATTCAACCCTGGTTATTTTAATAGACTGACCGATCATTTCAACTCTTTGAAGACAGTGATTTAACACAATGTTTTATTGATGTTCCTTTCAGAGTGTGGGAGACTAGTTTATGGCAAGCAGAACGATGGTCTGTGCGTGGTGGCAGAGTTCAAGCGGCCTCCTGGTCTCCAAATTCTGAAATACTGATATTTGCCACAGAAGAGGAGCCCCTTGTATTTGCACTCAAGTTTGCTAATGCCACACTTTTTGCAGGTAATATATGAATCGTCACAGACAGCAGCCTTAATTTTGTTTAAACCTCATCCATAACCAATGCCTTACATTAAGACTCTTAGCTGATTGGAACTGCTTGTAATTTAATAGCTTACCCTTTTCTACGAGGGAAAAGATATTTGTCTCAGACAAGCAGTAAGCTTATCAGTTTCTCTTTAGCCTTATTTCAGGGCCAAACAGAAAGGGTTAAAAGTTATAAAAACATCACACACACCCATGCCTTTGTTCACAAATTAATAAATCTATGTATGAAAGTATTCATTTGGGAAATCAAACACTCAACCTCGCAACCATCTATGATAAAAGTCTATTAGCCTGTAGCAATCGACAGACCTATTAAAATTTAACATAAATGACCACAGACTACAACGTAATTTTTTTTTATACGATACAGTTATACAAAATGTGGCTTTGTGTAATGAAGTTATGTGCAATTTTTTAAAAAATAAACCAACTTTTGATCAAGTAGTGATTCGTCAAATAAAAAAATTTGAAGATAACATTCTGTGAAAAGATTGAGTAAAAGAATATAGTATGATTTTTGTTGATATAATTAGATGTATTGAGTTTTCCAAATTTGGCACTGATGTTTTTTTGTTCATATTTGCAGAAGCTAGCAAAATTCCTGCCACAGCTATCCCGGTATTGGACTTATCCAAGGTGGAGCTTGAAGATGGTGAAGTGGCTGGAGGTCGAGTTTTGGACCTGCAGTGGAGTCCTCGTGGCCACCATCTTGCCATCACATTCAAAGAATCGCCCCTTGTCGCTATTTTCAACACCAATATACAAGGCGCTTTAAGCTTTACACCATGGTATGTATTCTTAGAAATTAATATTCTTGAATACATTTTTAAGATAAATACAAGTTGCATTTATAACTACATTGCCAACCATAGAACATAGTAGGTTCTGGTGAGGTTTGGGATAGCTAAATTATTTATAATAATGCCACAAATATAAACCAGAATCAATGCATCACCATTATGAGAAGTTTATATAGAAATGTTTAAATATATTTTGTGCGTGTTTATTCATAGAAAAACTGGATCATATTTACTATAATTTATTTAAATAAAAACTAATAGTATTATTGTCTCTGCTAGTATATATAGGCAACCAAAATTCCATTCTTATTTCGTTTTTTAATTTCTGCGTGTGGAATCTTCAGTCATTGGTTTCCATAATATCACAATTCTTTGTCACATGCCAACCACTACACTTCCTCATTCATTACTAGCACAAAATTTTCCTAAAATATTCTCATTTCTTAATTCTCTTTCATCCATTTCTTAAATCCCTTTATTTTCAGTTGCTTCTTATCAGGAATCAGAAATGAGGTGGCGTGCGTGATAGCTTTCCAACAGAACTTTGAAGAAGGAGCTTGTCTTAGTGTTGGCTGGTCCAGTGGTAGAGTTCAACACTTCCCAATTATTTATACTGATCCAGCTGCCTAGTCATTATTCATACCAATAAAAGAATACTTTTCTGTGCTAAGAAGATTTGTTTAAGACTAAGAAGTTTTTTCATAGTGCAATCAATTATCATTAGCTAAAATTGCGCCAAATGTGTTATTCCATTTATTTTCAAAAACAGTGATATTTCCATGAATTGGTAAAGCATTTAAAAAAATATGAGTAAGTATGATCTCATCATGCGCACTAGCAATATTTTTAAATTTTCACATTTGACAGAATCATTCATCTGTTAAACCAGTTGTATCGAGGTCCGGTATATCAAAATTTTAGTGAACTTTACTTGTTGCCTGCAGTTTGATAACTCTTGCATCTTGATAATTCATTTGATATCTGTGTTACTCTTATTAACAATTTTTTTTAATTAATATTTGTGTGCAATTTGTCTAGTTGGATCATGAATATGATTTCGCCTTTTTTAATTTATCTATCATTCTATTAATTAATGTCTTATATTTATTTAAATATCCCGCTTGGTACAGGGGATTAGAAATATGAATACTTAATTTTTCGTTTTAACCCTGTCAAAAATATCCTATTTTTATACATCTTCGTCAATAAATTATGAAAAGAAAAATTACAAATGTGGTTTTATTAACATTTTTTTAATAAATAGTATATATACAGGTTTCGATACATTTCATTAATTTTATTTACACATTCAGCTGGAAACAAACATTACAATTCGAAGATTTTGTTATAAAAAATATTTGTGTATAATATACATTATATTATTTGTTCTTATTCATATTTATGGGTAAGAGGGTTCAGTACGTTTTTTAATCAATTTCGGAAGACACTGATGTAAATAATCATTTATTGAGTGTTAATGGCTATATGTCATTAACAATCATGTCATGGTGAGCATTTGGGTGTTTGGACAATAACAAAATTGAGTCTTTAAATATTGAATTGAATACAAAAACCATGTGGTCAATAAAGTAAAATTTTCTACAAAAGCACGTTTTGTATTTTCGATTTTGGTCAATTTTTACTGGAATTTGATGACCATTGACAATTTTATGAACGTGTCATTTTTGTAGTTACGTGTGAAATTTATTGTGTCTAATCCTCCTTGGATTCGTCCCAAATACTGGCGCCACCGTTGACTTCACTTGTTCCACGCATAAACTTCTGAATGAAAGACAGCTTGTAAATATAAATACTGAGAATGGCACCCGCGCACGCTCCAACCCAATACACGACTGCGTGTTCCAAAAGGGTGTTTCCTTCGCAACCATATTTGAGTGATGTTGCCAGAGCGGGATTGAAGTATCCACCAGAATAATCGAAGGCTGTACAACAAAAGATTCAAAATGATTATTTATACCTAATTAATACAGAATAATAAAATTTCCATAATATTAATGATAAGTTTTACAAAAACATAATCTTCTCTATTTTAACTACCTCTTCTTGTAGAATTATTTTAAAAATAAAAGTTTTTGAATTGTTTTTTAATTATCATTCAACAGTTATATTTATTTACGCAGTGCATGATTTGTATACATTTTCATAATGTTAACAAGATGCTATGAAAAAAATAATGATAGGACAAACTCTGCCACTAGACCACAGGGACCGACGTTATTTTTATGTTATCAAGATAATGATTTTTAGCAGATAATGAGTTTGAATTAATCAATGGTAAAACGTTTCTATGACATGAATAGTGAATCTTCGAATGCTTTTTTAAAATTCTTATCTTTTGATATTTAAGCGGCAACTATTATTTAGTTTTCATACATGCTCTATTTATATCAAAGTCATATTAGACCCGATTAAACAATCAATAATACAGATTTATTGCAACAACAAATGAATAACTACTAATACAAAATGTATGATGGTGAAAACAGAAATTGTTAAATATAAAATAAAATGATTTGTACAATTCCATTGGCGTTCAGGTATAAATTGCAAATAAATATATTTATAGAAACACATCAAGGCCCTGTTAGATCTACCATAACAAGCAGTCATTCAACAAAAAGACAATTAATATGAAAAACACTTATATATTAAAGTTACGACAAGCTCTAATATTCTGGTACCTTTGCCTAACTTGACTTTGCACAAAATGGATACACTCATATCTGAATTAGTTTTAGTATCCTGGAAACTGTAGACGTATGATGTATGTCTGAAAATTACCCCTGGAATCGTACAATATGGGAATTGATGAATTTCATAGCAATTTATTTGTCACATACTGAATAGATTGCTTCTATTACTAGTGAATCTCATCCGTTACCCAAAACTATAATGTTATGATGCCTACTGTTTTGTAATAATGATAACACATAAAGCCTAACTGTAATTTTCATTGTTATATGAAAAAACAACCCATGAAAGAATAACTGGTTAATAAAATTATGCATATATTTTTATCCATCAATAAGATTATCTATTACAAAAATAGATCTTATTTAAATAAAAAAAAATATCGATTTTTTAACACTGACACTTATTAATGAAAACCATGCGCTATAAATAAACACACTATGAAATTGTACAAAACGTTTCATTTAACTGTGTCACCCAGAAGTATTCATCATTTATATCATTGTAATTGGTTTCATTTCTCAAGAATCATTATTTTGACTTAAAATTACCTAATAATAGTGTTTCTTTATTTAAAGAACCCAAATATCTCTACAATTACAATTATAAATAAGTAAATGAAGATAAACATTTTTTTTGTTTTGTAATTAATTTGATTTCAATAGTAGCTTCATTACTCTGCATATTTAAATATTTTCTAACTTTGGGAACAGATTTTTTTTGAAAATTAATCATTTTATAATTAGCACCATGACTTATTTAAAGATATGACACGATTATATTTCACTTAAAAATAAAAACAGTACCATTATTTTACTAAAAATTAAAGTTTTAATTTAACTAAAAAATAAAATATTTCCGTGTTATTACAACTAATAATATGTAATTATATTTAATATATGTTCGCACTTATTTTGGATTGCTTTTGCTTTATTCTCACCTGCAACTACAAGAGACGTGGCTATGAAGGAATCAATTGCTGTAGAAAATCTAGGACTCAAATCTCCTAGAGATTTGGAAGTCAATCGACATACACATGTTGCAACACCCTCAACTATTGCTCCATACAGCATCGGAACCTGTCAGATTAAGGTTAAATTATTAAACATATTCTAAGTATACCTTGGCATCTCCAAAAGTATAATATAAGATTTTCTAGAAAAGAAAATACTTTTTATCAATAAAAAAATCAATTCGTTGTACTGTGTATTTCATATTTTTTAAAACATGGTGAAAAAATAGCAATGTATTTTAGTTCTACAAAAATTTTATATTATATAGTTGATAGATATTTCGGCTTATGCCCTAGTCAGAACTAATTAACTGTGGCCTAACCAGAAACATCTTTCACCTATATATTATATTATTTTATAGGATACATGGCTATTTTTTCACAGTATTAAAACGGAGTTCTACCAAGCAAAGCCAATTTAATCAATAAATAAAAAAAAAAAAATATTTTATAATAAATAAATTATTTGGTTTTGACTCGTAAATCTGTATTCCATACAAATCTTGCATCTAGTAGAGGATTTGTAAGATGGTGTTGTGCCACTCTTATGTAGATCTAAATTGTCTTTACTTGGCCTGAATTATTAATTAACGATTTAGATGACTACCAATCAACTCTTAAATTAATACTAGTCATTGACTTGAGATAAATTGTCTGGCGCAGGGGCCAGCTAAAGCTTCTAGAATGCTTGATGCTATTATATAATTATGTTAGATGAAAAAACCAGTGATAAAATATATATCAATCTTAAGTTATAATGAGGAAATGATATGTTTTAAAAATAAATTCATTTTCACCTGAAGATCAGCTTTGCAGTCTTCATATGCTTTATCCTTATGGGTATCAACAATTTCCAGAGCCCAATACATTTGGACATACTTGAAAACTATTAAACCACCTGTCAACTCAGCCCATGCTTTAAGAAGCACATGTCGTAAATCTGATTTACCTAAGTGAATAAAATAAAATAACAAATATTAATATTTAATATTCATTTCTAGAATAGTTTCTTTTTCCTTGCTATGGCATGTGCTAACTCATGTCCTTGCTCATATGCGGCCAACCTTTTACAGCTGGGCCAAATTTTGGAATAAATTTTTTTATAATTATGTAAAGCAATAAAATTTATTATAAGAAATTCTTTTAATAAAATAAAAAGTATAGAAATTTTACTGATTTGAATCAGTTATTTCAGCAGATAGAATTTATTGTTTTCTATTGCCTGGAAAAATAATTTCTTGTTCGTTTCTCCCTTTGATTAGTATCGCCGTACCGGTACGGCGGTAGTATGTTGTCATCTATTATCTATTGCCATTCTCTTATTGTTTATTGAAATGTTATTATTTTTTCATATATTGAAACTAGAGGTGTCAATCAGTGATTTTTGGTAGTCACATTATTTTTATTATATGTTTAAAATAAGCAAAAGTGTTTTATAAAAAGTGTAATAGTTGCTTAGAAATCTGTGGCCATATATTATTGAGTGTAAAAATCCATTTCAGCTCGACACGATTCCTGGAACCACCGTCAATAGAGAACCACATGTTGACAGATGAATGCAATAAAGATCCGGATATTCTGGATTGAAATTTTGCGATATTGGTGGGCGGTAAGGAAATTTTACCATGGAAAATAAGCAAAAGTGGATAGTAAGCATGAGAAGGTTGACGACCCCTGTACTATCCTTTGTTATAATAAAAAAATCTTATTAATATAATTTAAAAAATAAAGGTGGGTATTGCCCTCAGATAAAGTGAAAAATAGATTGCGTATGCAACTTCCTTGTTTAGCATCCATAGGAAAGCTTTTGATAAGAAGTATAGCGTTTCTCATTTTACAGTACATATTCTTCCAGCAAGTATTATTTAAGGAAAAGTTTGCGTCATAATTAACTGTGGGCTTTACACGATTTTTGTTATTTTTTTAAAATTTGAAATCACAAATTTACCTTCAATATAGTCTTCGAGATGAGTATAGGGACAGGCTGTGGCATCACCCCAATTAAGGCTCCACCATATAGTCAACAGAAACAGGAAAATACCATACGTCGCGACTCCAAAATTATCCGCAACTGAAAATGTCAAACAAGAATATTATACAAGTGATAGTTAAAGAATTGGCATGTTTATAACTATGTTATCATATATTTACGATATTATGGCTATTATTATTAAAATCACTGAGGTTTATTTTCTCATTGATTCGAGCTAATATAGCTTTACAATTATATAATTAGTATAGGCCTTAAAAATAAATGGCAATCAGGAATGACAACCTGGTGCCAACGTCTCCAGCCAGTCTAAGAAATATCTTTTTAATGTTAAGCACAAATTCTGAAATCTTTATTAGAAATACATCAGTATCAATAATTATTTCGTTATGGTAACTTCTTTGACAAAACCGAAATATAAACTATTTTAGGTTAAACCTTTTCTAAAATTTATATTCCTTGTGCATAATGGATTTTGAAATTCATTAATTGATGTACTTTAATTTTTATTACGTCTTCAATTGCTCTGGTACTAACATTTACAAAATTTGATCGACATCCGACCTAATGTAAAAAATAAAGGTAACAATCTTATCTTTATCTTTTATCATATTCTGTATACTTATTAATTTCCTTATTGATATTTAAAAAAAAAATGGTGCTACTGTAAGTCACTAATTATTTCGCTATACTATGCGTCAACTGTAGATTATTCAATCATTAAACCATCCAGAAAATATATCGCTCCAATCATTGAATAATTGAATGCATTGCCAATTTAACTGAGCGGTGACCAATATTTCACGCTACCCTCGATCAAACGATTCACCATGATGATACTGTTTAATAATTCACGAGTTTTGAAATTGTTTGCATTTACCTACAATGTTTTAAATGTTCGTAAAAATAAAAAAATTTAAAATTTATGCCAGTCAATATTAAGTGACTTTTATAAACAGGTAGTAAATAGGCCATGCCTGTAATCCAGATTAGGAACTTTGAGCGGAGATTATAAATGGAGGCGACGCACTTTCATCTATTAATTAGAAAATCATCTCTCGATTAATCCACGTTATCATTGCTTATTTTATATAAGAGGTTGCTTTAAAAACCATTCTTCAATTATAATTTAAGGACCACAAACTCACGTAAAAATACTACGACGGTGTATGTTGCACTGAAAGATCTGAACAAAATATTGATTTTCAGTTATAAATTTACTACGCAGATTACTTACTTGTCATCTATTTTCGGTTGCCCTTTGCGTGTCGTTCATAAAATAAAAGAGATCTGTTCCATTTTCTCTTAAATAGTTTGACCTTAAATTCATCATTCTTTGCACAATGGTATAATTAATGTTTTCTATACGATTGATTTTCA
Source organism: Himalopsyche kuldschensis (assembly GCA_028554975.1). NCBI lineage: Eukaryota > Metazoa > Arthropoda > Insecta > Trichoptera > Rhyacophilidae > Himalopsyche > Himalopsyche kuldschensis. Next base: position 23,194,227 of record JAHFWI010000003.1, read on the forward strand.
TTTAAATAATATTAGTCACGACTCAAACTAATTTTGTTAAATATGTTCGTACCGAATCCGTGAAATTACTTTTTCCATGGAATAGCAAAAAGTTGCTACATTCCTGAAAAGTGCAAGCTCGTTGCATTCATGAATTATTGGGCAAAATATCTGCTAAGTGCATAAATTGTTTTGATTATTTTAAGCATAGAACGACGTAGATAGTAGCGCTCGGTGGTGTTGTCATTTGAATATATAAAACTATATCAATCATTAGCTGCAATGACGTTCATTTCCATGAAGTATGCCAAAAAGTCTAGAATTATAATACGACGACGTAAGAATTTTATCAAATATATTTTCACGATGCCCATCTTTATTTTGAAACCGTATTTTTTTCATTCATGCACCCGACAGATAATTTGCTTTATTCATGAATGAAGCAGCGGGTTTGCACATTTCATGAATTAGACAATTTTTCCTCATGCCATGTAAGGGGCCATTTTACGGATTTGGTGTGACATATTTATACAAAATTGGCACTATAACGACAGCGCCAAAAATATGAAACTTTCTACCTCCACTCAATACAGCTTCGCGCACGATAATAAAGCTACATTCAAATAAGTTAATAAGTATTTTTTTTAAATGAATAGAAACAATTAAATGATTTTTTAGTTCATTAAAAATTACGCACATGTGGATATATTATACAAGAACGCAACCTCACTACCTCTAGTTATTAGTTAAGGATATGTGTAGTCACAATACAATAACTTTGGGCTTTCAGCCAAATGCAGGGTTCAATTAATTGAAAAAAAAATTTAACTTACTTATTATTAATTCAAAACAACAGCCGCAGAGTTCGGCAGTAGCAATGGCTTCATTAAAGAGCGACTTGACGAAAGGTTCCTTCACAAGTTTGGCGACAGCTCGCCGCGCAAAGTGTGCCAGTAATGAAGTCAATACTATGAACAAAGTTGACACTACTAATGGCGCAAAGGTCATCTTATTCACCTGAAATGTTTGCAAAATATCATAAATATTTTTAGCACTGTAAGAAGAATCTTAATATTCTATGATTTATTTGCTTTCTAATTATCGTATCAAAGTATTTACAGTAAAAGTGTACACTCTGAAATATTCTTGTGACACTTGTACTAATAAGTTTAAATATCCTGATCTAAATAAATTTAATGTGGAATAAGTACAAAAATGTTTTATGAGTTTTTAGCATACATAAATTATTATACAAGGTTCATTGATCGAATTTTCACATGGATCAAACAAATATTTAAATATCTTTTTATATGTACATAGTAACATTATGAGTAGTTGAACTTTTATGTAATTTTACACACTTACTATAAATAAATCAATTCTTGAAGTTTTTATGAAATGAAACTATTGACACAAAATCTTTCGCGAAAATTCCAGATCACTTATTAATTTAAAATGATACATGTTTTTAATGTTGTGTAGTGTTTTTTGTATCCGCTTTGACTCCATCGCCCGATATTAATTCAACTGGACGCGTTTCTGGCTCGGATAATAATTATATAGCATCAATTGTGATAACAAAACCGGTATTAAGCACGACCGTTTTGTGAAAATTAGATGATGCCGTAAAACGTTTTCGTTGTAACTATTTGGAAAACTCGCCTCCTTCCTCGAAAGGTATGAATGCATACTGTCGTGCAAACCAGCTCAATGAAACAGTAATAAGCAAATTTATAATGAACGTTGTTTGTGCTCAGACTATGAACTCGAAAAGTCATGTGGCTCAATAAATTAAAGGTGTGTTGCATAAAATCTCGCTACTGTATTCCATCTGACTAAACAAGGACATCGCGTATATCAATCAGTTGATATAATATATTATATATAACTAGGTGAGAATTGGCTTCAACTAGTTGTATTAGAAAACGCAGAATATTAATATTTTATGAAATTATGAGAAACCGCTTGATGATATATTTTGTCTCATTTCCCATAATAATGTACGAAACTATATTAAGTAACAGTAAATTTGTTAATAGAATTTAGTAATTTGGGACTTGATTTTAAATATAGACTTTTTCAGCTCCATTCTTCAAATTTACCAAAATTCAGATTGTTCAGTGAAACAGGCGCGTTTTGTCTTATCGATTTTTTTATTTAATGTCATGTAGATAATTTATCTTCTCATCTAGAAGCACGGTATTGAAAAGACAGTGTAAATCAATTCTAAGTTAGTTAAATGTAATACGTTTTAAATATTGATCAATTAATGCATATGATAAGTCTTTATTAATATGTTTTTTTGAAAAATTCGGTCTGTATTGAGCTTAAACATGGTGCAATAAAACTCTTTTATGAAGCTTTCAATGGCCGACATTTTTTTACGATAGAGTGATGTGTAAATATTGTTCGTGAAAAGATCGAAATTTCGCATGTTGTTTATTATTATGACAGCAATGTATTGACCGATTTTATGACTCATTTACTGGGTAATTTTATAAAACCATTTTTTTACATCATTAAAGTCCTTGATTTAGTGAGCTGAGAGTGTTGCTTGATGTATTTCTGACAATGTTCTAATTATAAACGTACTTAAAATGCACTAATGTGTTTGCTTTCCAAGTTTTGCCAACTTTTATTGTCACTTCAGATTGTTTTAAGCATTTCCATAGGGGAAAATAATTATGCAGTGCATGTTGAAAGATATACTATGTTAATAGCTTTTAAAGTTTTGAATGGATTAGTTTTTCTTAACACTATAATTAATTGATTAAGTTTACATACCTTGATGACTATCTTTAAAAAGATACCCAAAACATCGATTGTGATTTTCATTTTGAGTGTTTTCTATTATCTCTCAGTTCGAACAAATTATAAAAATCTGGGTTACCGCGAAGAGGAAGAATAAAACATTTCCTTCGATCAAACTCAAGTATCTATAACTTCATCTCGGGGGTCATTTTGAATGTTCTAAAACGAAACTGCAAGCACGAAAATGATATAAAAACAGTCAGCGGGTCAAAAATATTCGCACGCGCAAGCAATATGAATTACCTGAAAGTTTATGCATGCATTTGTATCTTAATGTAATTCGTTACGTAATAAAGTTTTTTTCTTACCGTTTTTCGGTGTGTCGGATAAGTTGGTGTCCTGCGACCGACTTCAGGTCAGTTTGAGTTCCACAAACAAGTTTTCATTGCGGTTCGGGATGGACGCGAATTTTCGCAATCCCGCTAATAGACGCAGCGGAGTCGGGTCGAGGCGGGAAAGCGTCGAAAGCGGCGGCCGCGCGTGGCCCACACTCGCTTGGAAAGCTGACTTCGACATCGCGAGCTTTATTTAGACACTGAACTCGCAGCGTCAGACAGACTGCCGCGAGCCGAGCGCCGCGCATCTTTTATACCCTCTAGGATTATTATAATACAAAACGAAGAAAACAAAAAAGCGCAATTCGAGAAAAATAATTCGGGCGACGCATGTGGCGGCGTCGTTCTGTCACTATTTTCGCGCAAACTTCGCATGAGAGCGCATATTTTTTGCAAGCTCTCCCGTACCCACTTTATTTTTATTGTATTATTATTGCTATGCATTGCGCTATTTCCAGTCTCTACGCATGCAACCGAACAATACGAATTAAAAAAATATCCTCGCGTCTACTTCCATCGTGTGACATTTTAAAAGCATAACGGTCGGATGAGCTTTTTCTCAGTGGGTGATTTTATAATACAGTCAGTTAAATTCAAGGTTATCATAACAAAAATTTTGGCATGTCGTGAGGTTAATTAAAACTACATCGTCGTACGTGACTTTTACAAAAATATAATATACCTATTCATACATATTTAAAACAGTTTTTAATGAGTCAACTACGACACGCCCACAAAAACCTCATAAAAATAATAATCTTTTTTTAGATATATTATTCATCTTATCCAAACAGCTGTAGACCATTTTTGAAAAAAAATACTTAATACCATGGTAAATCTTTAAAGTATTTTTTAGCATTTTTACAAATATAAAGCATTTACAGCCAAATATTTTAGTTGTATACACCCAAATAATGAACGCAGAGTAATTGGCTATGTGACAGACCATTTTGGCTTTCAGATAACTTTTTTCACATAAGTTAAGAAGTTTAAATGGCGTTTACTTTGATTCATAATCAAAACTAATCCCGTAGTCACTGCTGTTAAAATGCTTCTCGCCATAATGCAAATGCCAAGTCCATAGTTTTGTTTGTGGTCATGAATCAATATCATCTTGAAGTTAATCTATCCAAAAAATATTCAATATTTATTTACTCAATCTCTTTTTACAAATGTATTCCCACACTATTATAACAATACTAAGCATTAAAAATATCATGAAGACAAAATACTTACACACATGGTGTACAGTGATCCGAAATCACTGGGCGTTAGGTGAAGTTAATCTGCCGCGGTGGAATGCATCATTTAAAAAATAAATAAATATCTCTTTTCTACTCAATAATGTTTTTGTGTCGTGTGAATAATAGACTCAAAAACATTACACTATGTTTATTTTAGACATAATGTGCCGTGGAATCTAGGAGACTTCTAGAGACTTCGGCTGTTAAGCCTACGGGCTCGAATTCGATTTATTGATTCTCATTCTATTCTATTCATTCAGGAATTCCTTCCTGACTATTCGATCATAAAAACGTGGCGTTGCGAGAGCGACAAGCTACCCACTAGTCCTGTCCTAGTCATATCCTTATAGTACAACTCTTTTCAAAAAGGAAACCAGTACAAATTCGGATTAGTAGAAAAACTTTGCATAGTAAAAATCTTTTTCTCAAAATTGGGAGTGGGCATACCGACCCGACTGTACTCCTTGTATGAATAATTTTGTACCTTGATGTGCGTATTATGAAATATATGGAGCTTAATTCTAGTTATAAAAAAAATACATTTTATTAGTATGCAAATAATGTAGTTTCATATAAATATGAATGTGAAAACTTAAAAAAAATAACAAAATTTTAAAAAAATTGCACGCTGACATTTTTACTCACTAGTTACAAAAGAAACGTATCAATTGAATTCCAATATTATATTTATGGTAATTCACTATTATAATACACAGTGATCAAATAAATGCCAAAAATAATATTGCTGAATAATTTCATCAAGTATGCAAACGTTGTGTGAACATCTGGAATATTTTAGCGAGTGCTATTAATTTAAGTTGCAAGATAAAGTTTTTTAATATTATTTACTAAAATTGCAATGAATCATCACAAAACTGACGCTGTCTACATTTGAATTTACCAGACTATACCAGTCTGGTATACATAGGAATATAGATAAAACTATTTAATTATTTTAATCCCAATTTATATATGTATTATAGAAATCCTAATTTATAATATACAGGAGGTAGTTTTCAAATTTGGTCAAATCCATTTGTTGACAAACTGAGAAATTTATATATTTTCATTATTTTTTCTTCATAAAATTGCTATTAACAGCTTGCAATATTTTTAAAATTTGTTTCAAATTAAAAAATTACAGATAATGTGTAAAAATGCAAACTTTTCCATGTAAATAAAAAAGGTCTCAAAAGATTAATCTAAAATTGGCAATTAAAAAAAATAGTTTCGGAATTGACCTATTTTGAAAATTATCTCCTAAATTATGTATTATTTAATTCTATATAATACTAGTATTCGAACCCGGCTTCGCTCGGACCAGTTTGGGGCTATGTTCAGCTCGGCGCGTAAATTCAGACGGGCCGAGTTGTAACAACTTTTTTCAAAATTCAAAAGTCTAGGTCAATTAAAATGGAATAAAAATGAACATTTCAGACTGGCATTGACATTTCACAGCCCCTTTCATATATTGACAGCCCCATTCTCGCCCATTAAAATGTCCAAATTCAAGGAAAAAATCTAATTTGCTGTCAAAGAAATGTCAAATACTACCTTCACGTAAATAAAAACATTATCATATTATAAAAGCCGGAAAAAGTTCAGTAGAAGACTAATTTATTACATTTTGACTAAATTTCTTCGCCGATAAAAAAATCAAACATATTTTCTTTCATATTCGTTTTTATGGCAACTTAATGACCAACAATGCAAAAGGGAATTACAGACCCACAGACATACATACGCCGTTTCGGTTTTATATATGTACTACTCGATACTCGAGTAATTGGAGTCTCTACACACACATTGATAACGAAACAAATTTACCGTCGAAACTTTCGCGAGCGAAATCAATTCGTTTGTTTGAACTTGCAACAACAATGCAAAAGGGAATTACAGACATACATCCCCCGTTTCGGTTTTATATATAAGATATATAATAAAGTTTCAATTTTCATTTAGTAAACGCCGAATGTATCAAAATGAAAATGGTTATACATTCTTTATATACATGATTGAATACTAATATAAAACATTAACCCAAAAAATCACTTAAAAGATACTTACAAAGATACATACATAGATTGAAATATACATAATAATTACAATACAATTAAATATAACAGCAGAATGTTCGATGTTACGGCGTTGGCGTGTTGATTCAAATTATCGCATGCTAATAAAAAATATCATTACATCTATAGTATGACAATACATAAGTAATGTAAGCTCCATTTTTTACATTATTTATGAATTAATTTAAAATTCAGTTTTTTATTATTACATTCGATCCCAGGGTTGCCAAATTTAGAAAATATCAGATTGGAATAGTCATCATTTGAATGACCAAAACAGGTGAATTTAAATTATACAGTTGAGAAGATTCAAAGTCGCTCAAATGCAGAACATTAAACAAATTAGTGACTGATTTATCAATAAGATATGGTAACGGGAATCATGTTTGGATTTACTAGCAAATTAAGTCATTAAAGTAACATTAAAAGTTTTCAAATACTATCAAATTAAAAATTATTGATTTTAACCATCACACAGCGTTTTGACAGCAGTGCGAGATTCGGGATTTGTCCGTTCAGTACAGTCCCACTTTAATCGGGACCACTGTCAACCCTGATCAATTCTTATAACTTCGCATTGCATTGACAAATCAATTCTGTTTTTGCAACATCAATGCAAGTCCTGCAATTTTTAATTTGTTAAATTTCCCTTTCTTTTGAACATCTATTGGACTATATTTTTGTCTTTCATATTGTTTGCACCACTTTATATATTCGTTTTGTGAAGATTTTTTACCGAATTCGACATTTTTCTTCACTCTAGCGTAATATTGACGCTTTTTTTCTTGCTGTTGTTTTTTCAAGTACTTATCGTTCACAGAATGTATTATTAATTCTGCTATGAAAATAACCGTTGATATTGATACACCAAGAAAGAGGATAAAAAACGCACCCTGTAAATGTCCTACGTTAAGTGTTCGGTCGACAATATCGTGATTTCCTGCAGCTCGGACTAATTTTGCCGCCATCAGCTTTGAGCGGACATCAAAACGAGTATAAAAATGATGCACGAGACCGTTTGATTTCAGAATGGTTATTATAAAATTAAATCGATCCAAAAAAGCAAATCCTTTCACTGCAACCATTTCAATCGGAAAAGAAAATACATTTGAATGCAGCGAATAAAACAGAGGGTCTCCATGTAAGTCATTGTATTGACTCGTTGAGCCCGTTAAGTGTCTAACATAAAGTCTACTAGTGAGAACTGAAAGATTACGGAACTTAATCAAATCTTCTAGAACTTCATGGATGTCAAATTCAATATAATTTGAATGTATATGAGATTCGGTTTCGTCGTATGAGTTATTGAAAAGAAATTTAAGCTTCGTTTCCTCCAAATTTTAGCTTTGAATTTATTAATTCTTCCATATCGGTTATCTGATGCTCGTAAGTTGGAGTTGTCAGTATAGTTATCAATTTGGTTTGGTAAATAGTGCACCATATCATACTGTACATACAAAATCCAATAAAAAAGATCCTCATCGAATAACTATTCGGCCTAGTTGCCATTGACACTCCTAAGTTAATGCAAAGAGAATCTAGCACTCCCGGTGTGAATTCTTTATCTTTTATTCCCGTTTCGTAGCGCGGCTTAGACAATAAATACCAAATTACAGTGCAAATACTATACACTGCGCCAGAAGCTAGCCACATCGTAGGTTTAAGAATAATAATCAGATTTTCCCAGTGGGGTACTCGTCTTGCACGAGGAACAATCCAAGCATATGAATCTTGTAAATACGAAAGAGTCGAATCAAAGTCTTCGTGAACATTGTTGTCAGGATAGATAGCGCCGACTCCCACTTCTCCTTTACCTTTTTTAAGAGCACCCATAAGGCCATCCCAACTACCGTTTGGAGCTCGTTCTCCCCACGAACTTTCTTCTGTATTTAGATCCAAAGTAAAGTTCATTTTGTCCGCTATCGCATCAACCATATTCCGATCGAAGCCAGCATCTTCGCCGCTCTGGTTGTGATTGAGAAACGGATGCCAAATAACGCCTAGCATCTTTATCGGACAGCCTTTTAGATCGTTGGGAACTTTATTGGGAAATAATCTGACTCCTCCAGTCAATTGTCCCTCGACGCACGTATCGTCAAGGGTGATATATTTTGAAACGTCTTGATTTTTCTCCCCGCATCGCGTGGGCGGATCGTACGGCCTCCAAGAAAAGGCATTTACCACTGAATGGTTTCTCCAATCGTGAATCAACAGTATAACATTCAACACATGGTACACCCAAAGCGAATGAAGAATATTTTTTGGATACAGCATCATCCTTCTTTTTGTTTTTGGGAAAACTGAGCAATATATCACAATCAGTGCCCTGGCATTCCATGACGGTATTTTTATTAACTGCCTTATTTTGCTATTATACATACGATAACTATCTATGACGACTACGTAAAAGTCAGGAAGTCGAATAAACATGAGATGGGTTTGTATAAACAAATCCTCCGTAAAAATCACACCTAATTCGTCCCCATCGTCTTTCAAATGATTGTTGTCTGATATCTGAGCTGTGAGTTTCCATTGCTTATCTTCTTCGTCGTTTCCAACAATCATAACAGCCGTCTTTTGTAATGCGAAGACAACTCCCATGTAATCATTTTGAATTTTATCAGCAGTCTCCGACAAGCCAAAGGTTTTGGTAATAACCATGAAGCCTCTTGGATTAAAATTGAACTCTCGTTTTGTAATAAGTGTCAAACATTGAACTACATTCGAAACAATGCGTTCATCATGTGTTGTTGAGAAATTACAATACACAAAATCGTACATACAAACAGTTAAATAGATTAAAACTGGAACCATTTTTTAGCCATCGAATAATCGAAACGTCTATTACTATCAACTTATTTTCAAATGTATGACTGTCGATATAAAATCTAGTCAAAGATATTTTGTATTTTCTCCCTTCATTGCGTTACGAGCAGCTGTAAAATTTAGCGGTCTAACCTAATTAACTGTTGAAATATCCAGTAATCCACGTTTCGTGATATCACGGCAATTTTCTGTCAAACAAACCCCGTGCGTGCTTTGTCCACTAAATACACATTGCAGAATACAGTGGACACGTAACTATTATTTACACTCTTAGTGCTATTACTTATATTTATGCACGACACAAAAATTATTTTATACAGCCAATTATAACGTACAATGTAAACTATTTTGTTTTATGCACAGCCAATGCTAGCCAAGTACAGGTAAAAAATTGAAGCATCATAAGTGCTTTAAGCTGTTATATATTTTTCCATTATAATGTCAAATGTTGAGCCATATCATGGGATGGTCATACGAGAATACTATTTACTGTGGCGTGATGTACCTGGGCATTGGACTTGCCAGTTTATAGCCGGATATGGTACACGGCAAACTATTTGGGCTGGGCAAGTTCGTCACGTTGCATAGCGTTATGGAAAACGATCGTGAACAATAGCTGCAAACATGTAACGGGAGGTGGTGGAACAACCAACTTGTATTTATTGCGGTTCATCCTCATACGTATACCAAACGCTTCGCTCACTCAATTGAAAAAAAAATCTGAAAAAAAAATTGTCAATTTTTCGTAGATAAAATCTTGTATTTCATAAGTAAATAGCAAATACAAGCTATAATAACTGAGTTTTTTAATGAATAAAAATTTTGCGATTGAATCTAATCATTGCAACTCATATATATCGACATAGACTCATCTCTGTAACCAGACCAGTAAATAATTCGCAATCAGGATTTAGTCCTTAATTTAATAGTACTGGTTCAAATGTATTCGATAATTAATTACTCGAATACGATTTATTTCGAATATCATGGAATTTTAAAATTCAATCGATCTTGCCATAAATTATTCATACGATATATATACCTACTTCGCTTAGCATGCCAGAATACCCATTAGAGCAGTGACGCACAACCTGCAGCATGCGGCCAGCTATGACATTTCATACGACCCAATATGACAAAAATCAATCACTTTTTTATGGAGGACAAAAAAACTATAAAACTATGCACTAAAAACATCGACAATTTAATCACTTTTACTCATGTGGCCCTCAAACTATCTGAGAATTGATAATCTGGCCTTGATCTCAAAAATGTTATCTGAAAAAAGTATCCAAAATAAAAGAAAAAACAATTTTTCATTTAAAAAAATTTTTTTTTATATAATAGTATACCTAAAACATTCTCATGTTCATTCAAAAATATTATTCCTATATTCAGTTCGTATTAATTATTATACATTTAAAATATTTGGACGTCTGAAGTGCATTTATTTGACATAGTAACTCTCTGTGATAAAATTTACGACCGGTAAACAGGATATTCAACGAATTTTATAAATGCATTGTGCTTAAATAAGATTCAGAGCAGAGTCACCAATAGTATCGCATGTGTTTGCGCACCATTTTGTCTGTAAAAAGAAAAATCGCCTACCTACAAATAAATCACGGTGCCGTACAAAAAAAATCACGTAAAATCGAAATCACTGAAAAAAATCGTTTACAAAGAGACCGGGTGTACTCTATTTATTATCAAGAAAATTATTTTTTTCAAAAACAATTTGAATAGAATGAAGCTGTTTCAAAGATTGAATTTTTTTTAAATTCAGGTGCTCATTTTGTAGTTAATATTTTTAAAACTGGTCATAGAAGAAGATGGAATCAGAATTAAGCTGAGGTTCATGATCGAAAATGTCTGTTCTCGTTTTTCGTGCAAAATCTTTAAATTGGTCGAATTTGTCTGAATTGTAAAATTTGCAGATTTCGTCACGATGGTGTAATTCTCTTAGATCGGTGTTACATTGCAGATCAATAATCTCAAGTTATAGCTCTTTCAATACAGTTTTTATATCTATTGAAAATGGATCGCTTACTAGCGCCAAACTTGTCTCAATTTTTCGGAAGTCACCAAATCTTTGTGAAAAATCGTCATTCAGAGCGTTCATAACACGGAGTTAATAGTATTTATGTGTGGTACGATGTCCAGAGTAAATGCAAAATCACAAATCCCTAATCATCAGTATCGGGAAAGTCCGTAAATTCTTCATTTCCAAAAATAAAATTATAATATTTTTTATATCCCGAACTCTTGGAAGCACTTTTTCCAAGCAAAGCCATCGAATTTGACTGTGAAAATGAATATCCGTATACTCACTCAATATCTTGAACAATTTTTATTTGATTTTAAATATTTTTTAAAAAATTCTAAAAAAAATATTTTTACTTAGAATTAGGATTTATGATGGCGGGCCGCAGTTTGCCCGTGCCTGGTCTCAAACATCCATGTTTTCATCCAAATTATAAACGGTTGTGGAGAAATTGTATTTTTTTAAATTGATTACAAAAATATATATACATATGTATACGATTTAAACATATTTATTTTAAAATCAAACCTATCTGCTGACACTTTTTTTAAAACACGAAGTTATAATTTATGCCAGAAAGGAATATATGTACAGATTTCTTCTGTAACTATTTCAGAAATATAAATAGAAATGAAACTAAGAGTCCTCTTACTCAGGCTCCAACTAGTTTCAATAATTAGAGGGGGGAAATATTAAAGTAACTACCTAACATAAATTTCAACTGAATTTATAGTTCGTTTTTTCATTCATTAATAATGTTGCATTCTGAACCAAAAAATCCACATCTAGTTGAAACAATGTAAAAGTTATGAAATTTTATTGAATATGGTTTACTCAATTATCATGAATGTTAACAGTAAAATAATATAGTGGCTGAAAACACATTTTATTTTCCATTTGTCAAAATACGCAGTTTGTTTTTAGCTTTATTTTTGATTATGACGGCAGTAACAAGTGGCACTTAAAAAAGTTTCATTACACTTATCATATAATCAAACCATTCAAGCTATAAAGCTTTTTGTCCATAACAAACAGTGACATCTATAAAGTTTGTTTAAAGCTCTGTAGAATTTTATATAAAATAATTTAGATTATTCCACGTATTGTGTATCTATTTGCGACACGTGTTTCACCGCTTTCAGTGGCTTCTTCTTATAAATTAAGAGTGGTTCTAATATTCTTACATGATGAATAATTTTAATGTTACCGCCGAATCCATCGAAAGTATTCGGTATAATTTAATTATTTTGTTTATTTTTTAATATCAATGATACATGTATGGTTTTGGTAACGTCTTAAAGCTTTTATTGGAATATGAATAAAGAGTTTTCAGTAAATATACCCTTATTGAAGAAGAATAAAATGAAGTGGAAGTGCTTTTGCTTAATTTACTCACATTGAAAATTGTAAGATACTCTTCTGATTCACGATTACACAGCTCTTGAAATACAAACAAAAAAAACTTATCGGCCAAAAAGTATGTTATTATTTCCTCAAATACATCTTTACTGTAGATTGTACAAAAATAATATTTACGAAAGAATTACGAATTGAATGAATTCTATGAGGAAACTTTTTTTTGTTTATACATTATAACATTAATTCACACTCATTCACATTCTCTCTGATATTGGTATTAAGTGTCTCACATTTGATTATTTCAAGTATTTGATATACAGTCGAGTCAACTCAATTTGGACATTTGGAGCCCAAATATTTTGTCCCAAATCACCTGCTGGTTAAAGAAGGTTAAGCGAAGTTAATGAAAAAATCTAATAGTAATAATGAAATAATTACGCAAACTAACAAGTAACTAGTAAGTGTAACACTAGTAAAAAAAAAAATTCTAGATCAAGCAAAATGAGATAAACATGTGAATCTTATGAATCCCATCCTCCTTGTCCAGTGTTACCATACTACTATTCATACTATACTTCCCAGCCATACAATTCATGCATGTATGTGGATGATATACTCTTCATGCTGAATTGTTCATATGGTTTCTCTCAATCAAGTGGAATCAATTGTGTTGTAAATAATCGCGTGTTGCTCTCACAAAGCTTGGTGTTTAAGTTAATAAAATTCATTTTCCAGTGGTATCATTTTATTTATTATCAATATGTGTTTGTATTACAGTATGCATGCTATTTTAAAGTGATGTGAAAATTAACTCGACCACAATCTCAATTGTCACAGAACACATTTATAATTTGGTATAAAGTTGAATTTTGTACAGTTTAAAATTTTTTGATTTAAAAATAATAATTATGGATACCGACAGGTTGGCAACACTAACGGGACACAAAGCATTATGTACTTTTTTTTAAATAATAATAAAGTTTGCGAAACGCAAATATAACATCATACAACTAAAACATTGTCTTCTAATCAAACTTTTATACATAATTACAATTCTTTAATAATATATATTTTACATCCATTTAAAACATTGGTTATTTTCTACTTAATTATTTTTATTTTTATTATCACAAATATTAAACGCTGTCACATATTAATAGAATTAGATAGAACAAAATCCTACTAAAAGTTCAGTTCAATTCGAAAACAACAGAATAACCAGATAATCACTATTTTTTTTTTTTGAATAAGAGTCGTTACACCATTATTGTATGATATTCAAATAATAACAATAATATATTATCATAGAGTAAAATATTTCATACATTATATTTTATACCTAGTTGATTAGCATATGTTGAAAATAATGTCTGTTTAAAACATATAATAAAAGCATGATTGGTTTCACTATTTTTCTGTGAGCTATGTTTTCACTACTGCCCTGCAAATTATTGATTTATTGGCAAAAAAAATAAACATTAAATGATGGCCAACCTTTAACACGTTGACATTGAATTGACCTTGAATAGCGACGTGGAGAAAAAATGGAATATTGATTGAACTATGTAACAAATTAAGTAGAAATATTCAAAATAAAATTGAAACGTTTGTGAGCCACTGTTTTCATAAATTTATTTAATTAAACTCAACTGTCAAAAAATGCATAGCTAAATAATATGATTGACAATTTAATCTGTAGTATTCAATATCAAGCCGAAAATTAATAACGTGGTGGTGTAAGGCAACAATAAAAATCCCTGTAAATTCAAAAAACATATAGTATCGTAATCTTTTGAAAATAATAGCAAGATAAATAAGTTTTTTTTTAATAATTGGACATATTCTTTAACATGTATATAAAAATAGGTTTCCCATCGCATTCCTGGAATATGCTTCAATAACAATCAATTAATTACAAAATAATGAAATAATTTACCAAATTTTTTAGAATTATAAAATGTGAGAAATGCAATGGAACTCAATTTGCTTCTCGATAGCTGATGAAGTAATCGACTGTTTAAGAATAATCTTAAGGTAATCATAATGAGTTTCTACAAAATATATAAAATGAATGTTAAATGAAAAATGTTAAGCATCGTTTTACAAAATTTAATTTGTAGAATGGTGTATAAAATTTTTCTAACCATGTAAATATTGAACAGACAAGATGACGAGTGAGTTAAAGTTCAATCTTTCTTAATACACAATAAATTTTACAAAACAGCTGCTCAAATATTATCTATATTTCCCACTCAGTAAAACACTATAGACATAAAGCATGATCCAACAAAACAATAGTATTTTGTTCCCATTATTAAAATCTAACAATAGTATTCTTAAATTCTAATATTTAAAGCGGTTATTTAGTGTAATAGAATTATATTTTTTATTATTTAATATTCACACAAAATCGATATAAGATAGAAAGACAATTAACAAATATTGAAACATTGGATTAAGCTTTTACAATAATTATATTATTAGAATAATAGAATCTTTATTCTTAGGACAGCTATTAATTTTCATACTGCTTTACTAAAGCTATAGTTAATTTATAATATGTATTTTACAATATATATCTTTTTAATATGTTTCTTCTTCTTCCACAGAAATCATGTGGGTATTTTAATCATTCGATAGGCAATTAAAAATATCAAAATATATGATTCATACAAATTCTTTCAAAGGAATAGTTATTCGTTGGGATGGTTCCCATAATGCTGAAGTGACATTTAAAACATCGAACATATCAGTATGCTTACTTAACAAAGAAAATATAAATGTTTCAATTACAAATATCAACTAAAATTAACAAGATAGATTTAAGAAAAGATGGTTAGATTATTTTTCAATCATTATTGGGGTATATTTGGCACACAAAATTAATACTAAATTAACTAATCTTGAACTATATAACATCACCCTTAAAATTCCTTCAAAAAGAAAAAGCTTTTTTATTGATCTTCTTTTGTACCATTTAAAAAAATATTAAATTTTTGATATTATTTAGTGGTAAAATAATAATAATTTGATAGAATATATATTTCGAAATCTATTTGTGAAGCCTATGATATGCCATAGTGTTAGTTATTGGTCTTGAAATAAGTGATTATTTTGTCACCAGCCGATAAAATTATAAATTGGTTATATTTGGACTAATTGTGTAGATTTTTTTATTGATAATACACCAAAGTATTGTCACTTATTAGTTTTATATGGTTGAAGCCACACCATACAATTTCTCTTTAAGGTAACTATTTTTAAAGCTTACCATTTCACAATAATATGCTATATTCTTTTATAAGGCATCGAAATAAAGCATACTTATGTATTTTTAACGAATCTTTACACATTTTTTAACTATTTTTGCAACAAAATAGCAAAATTTAGACTACATGTAATTAAAGTTGTCTTGTGATAAACAGAGGTTGCATCAATTTAAATACAAAATCAAGTGATTTTTGTTAGTTTTTCTATCTATAAAATTATTAAACGCTTCATTAATAAAAATACTCAGCAGTACAGTCCTTATTTGATCCCCAGAATTCTGTCATTACTATTTTTTTTAAATACAAACATTCAGCAATAACGTGCAATGTAACACAATCAACCTTTGTAGAAAACACTATCTATCAAAAGTGAAGTTTACCGATATAGTATTTTTTGTAAACAAATAGCACTATAAGTAAAACTGTTGACTACTGTATCACTAACATAGTTTTTAATTTAAGTGCCTTTAAATAAAATAGTAATATTTTAAAACGGTAAACCAATCCTTCGCTTAAAAAAATACAAACTTATCCGATAGTTGTAATAGAATATTGCAGTCAATAATAAAATCAGCACTGTTGTAATAAAAAAAAAAATATTTTAAAACTTGATCACACAAAAATGATAAGAAAAAATTGTTAAAGAATGTCTTTTATAAACTGATTTTATTTGTCATTTAAAGATACTTCATAATTATTTTTATGACATCAAAGCCACATCTACAACAGTAATAGCTATATTAGATTAATTTAAGCAGAGAAAATTTTCATGCTCATCTGTAATAATTTATAAAACAAAAAACAAAAAAAATATTATTTAGTAAAATCAGTTTCCATTGTCACAATTCAGCAGTTGTCAAGTAGATTTTCTAGTAAATTCACAAACTCTCTCGGAAACTTAAGAGAAAAATTGATCAGTCAATGTATTTTTATAATTTTCCACAATTTCATCAAATGGCAAGGTAAATATTTTATTACATTGAAACCCATTAACAATGTGGTTATTTCATTTGTTAAATATAACCATTATTCAGTTCAACTTGTAACAGCTTCAACACATATTTTCATGAATATTAAATAAATTCATTAAAATTGTGGCAAAGGTGTAATTATTTCAAACATCAAATTTGCGATGTATATTCCACATTATATTTGCAGAATTTTTTAGTGTTCCATAACTGTACCATCATTTTTAATGGTCTATCAGTTTTTAGACTGGATCGGTGTGTGTAATTTATTTCAGCGGTAGGTATAGCTTCAGACTTCATTTCCCATTTGACATCTTGGTGTGTCTGAGCTGCAGCTACCGCCGGCAAAAGATCACATCACGCAGCAACTCTTCGCGCGGCCCTTTAGCTCGGCTTTCAGGTCACGTTTGCTCTTGCTGCGACCTGCTGTCTTCTGAAAAAATAAAGCATCATACTTCAGACAAAATCATAAAAAGAGCTAACAAGCTAATTTCATCACTAAATTCCAGATTAAATAAAATAAAATAAAATGTTGGTTTTCAGCCCTGTGCCCGCGGGCACAATAGCGCCCGCGGAGCTATTATCGTCCGCCCTATACAAAGTTTCAAATAACGAAAAAACCCAAATTTTATCAGAAGTTTTTATTTTTATGTAACTGTATGGTTTTTTTTTTAATATTTAGAGGCACATTAAAAAATATTACATGAATGTAGCACATATATGTAAGGCTTCCCAGGAAACAATGATAAAAAATATGTACTAAGCACTTAAGATTTGTTTTTTTTAATTCGGCCTACGCCCGTCACTATTCTCCTCAATCTCAAATGCGCCCGGAGTCACAATAAGGTTAAAGAACCCTTGGTATACAGCGAGACATGTTGTTACAATAAAAGAATCCTCGGATATGTAAACTCTGAATCAATTCACTTGCCTTGTTACATGTCACGCTGATGATCATTATCATGAGAGTCACAAACCAGATTCGGTCTTAACTCTCCTAATTAGTCAGCTAACTCAGCAAGTGGTAATAATCGAGACAACTCACCCAGCCGATAACTTTTAAGTAGCCTAGGCCATATACTATACACAATCATACATGTCGCTTTTGATTTTTTAATAAATAACATGATACAAATAAAATAGCCAACGTAAAACATTATTGCAACTTAATTGATAGAACAGTAATTACATTGTTGTATAAGGCAGTGTTTCCCAACCTTTTTACACCTGCGGACCGGTAAAAAAAGAAAATAATCGCGGACCACTAATATTGAAATGAAAATGGTTTTTATTACATATTGGTGGTTGATGGTATTTCAATATCAAATTGGATTCGTTTAAATTGTGTACTTTCCATGAGTTTTGTCGCTAACGACCCGGGCTTTGCTTTCGCCATCTTCCGGCATTTCAAGTGCACGAATGTACTTGAACTGACGCGAATGATGTAAGTAAATTATAATTATTAGGTATTTTGAATGTAGTACAGCAAATACCAATTACCAGAATATTACATGGAAATGTCGATAAATAATCCGACATATTATTATCAAATTGATTGATATCAAGTCTTTGAGTTAGTAAGTGATTGGAATTTGGCATAATGCTCGCCTGGCGGCCTGGCGGAAAGTCTCTGCAGCCCAACACTGGGCTGCGGACCACCGGTTGGGGAACACTGGTATAAGATGTAGAACATAAATATATCACAGGTTCTTTGTAATAATTATATAAGTTAAGTTATATTTTACATAGATCTGCAGTGTCAAGGTCAGTATTAGTCTGTTTTAGAAATAAATTTTCTATTATATGTTAATAGCTAAAGTTTATCGTCATGATCTAATTAATGGTTGTAAAGTTCAACGCCAAAAAAGAAGAAGTGTATTTACCTGTTTTTGGACGACACCGTGATTTTTATTGAGTTTTCCTAGAGCTGCTAAGGCTGCAACTTCGAATGCATCTTTTACTCCTTTTGCTGCATTTTTGGCGGATGTTTCGACATACGTTGCAGCTCTAAGTTGTCTGCTCACTGCAAGCGCCTGAAATATAAAGAAATCATTTTAACTTTATTGCATGACATTTTCAAAAGTTATCTATATATATAAAAATTAATGTTTGTCTGTCTGTATTTCCGCTATGGACTACTAAACCGCTCGACCGATCGATGTGAAACTTTACAAATTTATTGAGTACACTCCCGCAATGGTTTTTGGCGTACCAACCCTTCCCCCCTACCACCCCCCAACCTCCACCCCCCATTTTTTTTTTAAACTTTATGAATTTTTCAAGTTCACTCCTTCGAAGGTTTTTGGCATACCCCTCCCCATTCACCCCCCAAACCCCATCCCGCCAAACAACCCTCTTCCCCCCCAAAAATTGATATCGAATTTTTACAAATTTCTCGAGTACGCTTCCGCGAAACTTTCTGGCGTACACAACCCCTCCACAACCCCACCCACCCAATCCACCCTACAATTGCTGGCGTAGCAACGCGCGCAGGGTACAGTGGAAAGGTACAGCTAGTCTAATTTATAAAAACAAAGCACTATCAAAAGTAAGCTGTTAGTTCAAAAATAAATGACACTACCCAAAATTATGTTTTTGGGTAATATTAAATTAAGATCGATAATTTTTGTCCCATGTTTCGCTGTATAGAATGGCGCTTTCAAAATAAATCTACAGCATTTTTAAATGTAAATATTGTAGGAATTTCTAGCATTTATAGTCTAGTTCTATTCAAAAAGTAACACATCGTTTATAGTATGAATTCACTTTTTTTATTTATTCTTACGCAAATTTAATCCTTAAAATATATTTTAAAAAAGGAACTGGCATTTGAATTTGAATTATAGCTGTACGATTCAATCAAATAGAACATATTTTTTGAAATGCATAGACGATGTTCAATTATTTGACAGTTTCTCAAACACATTAATTTCATAAAGGTACCATTTTGTGCGTAGTGTTATCCTGCATTTTTGAAGGCCGTAACTGCATCGATTTATTATGTATATGATGGTGTGGCAAAATGTGAATAGCAATTTTTTTAAGCCATGATTTAAAAAAAAATGGCTTAACCTTCCGACAGGAAACAAAATTGAATGTGACAAATTTCTATTAAGAATATTACATATATTTATATCAAGTAAAGTTTCACATTACTATTTTTTGAAACGTGTTGCGTTATAATTAAATATAGGATCAAATGTAGAGGTATTAAACACAAACTATGGAATGACAGTAAAAGATATCGTCTTGTCGCATCTAATACAAAACAATTCGTTACGTTCCGTGAAAAGTGTCAAAGAATATACAAAATAATCAAAGAAAGTAATAACGCGAGAGCCTTTTATGTTTTAAAACAAATGACTAGGATTCCGAAAACCACTCCAACTTACACTATTTGATACGATCTTCAATCAAGGAGACATGATATAAAGATGGCTACAATGGAAAATTTTGTAAACAATCTCGCTACACATTTTGCATAAGGTAAATGTACCAGTAGCTGACCGTTTAAGAGAAAATTTCAACAAAAATAACGATTAAGGTTTAGCATTGTACCGAATGATGGCAAAGCAAGTATACTCATATTGGATCATATGTCTTAATTAATATTATGTAACAAAAATTACGAAAAGGCCTGTTTAAAAAAAGTTGTGTTAAATTATTTAAGGCCATGTTCCTGTTTCAGTAGTTGACCATCTCACATATTTAAAAATCCAGTAGTTGACCATGTCTAATCAGGGGGCTTTATAGTGAACTTTCTGTCAGAGTTGCCTCCTGGGCTTTCTGTCACACCACTCTTGGTTGAATCAAATTGCAATGGGTGGTTCAGGAACAAGGTACACACCGTTCCTAGATTGATCACCTAAGCAATTTGAAATAATACACTTTCCTCACTAGGTGCTATTTTCATTTATGGCCACCCTGGCACTCCATTGGCTATATGGTGATGTGTTAGTGGCTCATTCCGACCACAGATGCCTTAACTTATCTGAACTTTACAATTTAGAGCAATCCCGCATCTGCATTCTTATTTTGGGCCATTTTAGTCTCAAAAGATCAACTACTGGTACATGGTCAACTACTAGTGCATTTACCTTACATTTTATTGTTATGATATCCACGGAGAGGCTAGGTAGATTTTTTTAAATAATAAAAGTGTTAAAACCTGTTATAATAAATAAAATAAAATTACATAAAATGCTGTTAAACAAAAAAAAAATTCTATTCATTATTTTCTTACCTGTTCACTGGTGATTGGTGTAAGGTGGTGTTTTGCGAGAAGTGCTACGACTTCTTTGTCATTTCTCAAATCGCTACGACACCCACAAAGAATCACCGGCGATGTAGCACAATGACTTCTGATTTCTTTATACCACTGCAATTAAAAAATAAAGCAAAGTGAGCATTTATACAACATAAAGTTTTCTACAATTTCATGACATTAAACTCATACTAATGTAATTGTAATAGTTATTTTTTTATAAATAACAAAGTAATCTTATATATAAAACCGAAACGGGGGATGTATGTGTGTAATTCCCTTTCGCATTGTTGTTGCAAGTTCAAACAAACGAATTGATTTCGCTCGCGAAAGTTTCGACGGTAAATTTGTTTCGTTATCAATGTGTGTGTAGAGACTCCAATTACTCGAATATCGAGTAGAACATATATAAAAACCGAAACGGCGTATGTATGTCTGTGGGTCTGTAATTCCCTTTTGCATTGTTGGTCATTAAGTTGCCATAAAAACGAATATGAAAGAAAATATGTTTGATTTTTTTATCGGCGAAGACATTTAGTCAAAATGTACTGAACTTTTCCCGGCTTTTATTAATATAATAATGTTTTTATTTACGTGAAGGTATTATTTGACATTTCTTTGACAGCAAATTAGATTTTTTCCTTGAATTTGGACATTTTAATGGGCGAGAATGGGGATGTCAATATATGAAAGGGGCTGTGAAATGTCAATGCCAGTCTGAAATGTTCATTTTAATTCCATTTTAATTGACCTAGACTTTTGAATTTTGAAAAAAGTTGTTTCAACTTGGCCCGTCTGAATTTACGCGCCGAGGTGAACATAACCACAAACTGGTCCGAGCGAAGCCGGGTTCGAACACTAGTAATGACATAAATAACAACTAGCATATTTAATATAAAATTTAAAATAACTTTGATTATTCCACGTATTGTGTAACTAATTGTGACACGTGTTTCGCCTCTTTCAGAGGCATCTTCAGACTTACTATCGCAAAGTTTGCTTAAGTAATGAAACAAGATAAATTCTAACATTTTAACATTTTAAATTATGAAATTACAAAATGGATTACGGGTTTTTTTACTTCTAAAGGAAACAAGGAAGGGGGTGATAGAATCAAAACAATGCATTAACATAATGATACTAATAAGGTGCAATCACTCAAAACTATTTTTTGTTTAATAAAAAAATTTACAAACAATCAGTAGGATTACCTATGGGTGGTCCTATTTCACCTTTGCTCGCGGATATTTTTATGGATCATTTTGAAAATGACCTCTTTAAGTCAAATCACGCGTTACTTAAAAATGTTAAAACTTGGTATCGTTATGTAGACGATATCTTTTGTATTTGGACAGGGACAGATAGACAGTTAGATTCCTTTTTACGTCACATAAATTCATTGCATACAAATATTAAATTCACATTAGAGATTGAGCAACTAAAAACCTTAAATTTTCTTGACTTAACAATAAAGATTAATAATAACAACAGATTAGAATTTGCCATTTATAGAAAACCTACATATACAGATGTAGTCATTCACCATCAATCGATTCACCCGTGGTCACAAAAGCTCTCATCATTCCATGCAATGATTAATAGATTAGTTAACATCCCTCTCACTAAAGTCAACTTTGAATTAGAGTTAAACATTATTAAACAGATAGCTGTAAATAATGGTTATAACACAGATATAGTCGTTAACTTACTTAAACGTAAGCAAGTTAAACAACTCATAGTTAATAATATTTTTTCAGGAGAGAAGAAAGCAAACGAAAATATTAAACACTGGCGTAGAATCATTTATTTAGGAGACATTTCGTCAAAGATAGTTAAGTTTTTGCCAGACAATATAGAACCCGCGTTTTACACAGTAAATAATTTAGGAAAAATTTTATTGAACAGTAAAGATCGCGTAGATTCATCGTCACAGAGTGGTATCTATCGACTCTCTTGTGGAGACTGTCCAGCGTCTTATGTTGGACAGACAGGTAGAAACTTTAATATTAGAATTAAAGAACATATAAGATGTCTAAAGAGTAATAATTTTTCTGAGTTTGCCAATCATTTAATAGAAAATGACCATAATTTTAATCAGACTAGTAATGTAGAAATACTCCACCGAGTAAATAAAAAAGGTTTAAAGATGAATAGTCTAGAATTTTTAGAAATAAATAAAACTCGTAATAAAAAGATATATTATTAAATAATATTCTTAACAGGACAGGTTGCTCACCTCTGCTAACATTATTCCCAATTCAAAAGAGTGATCACCCAACCTAACTGATTGATTGCAGCTCATTAGTTTATAGTTTATTAGTTTGTAATGTTTAACGTCATTAGAAATATATTTGTTTGCTTTGTTTCGATTCTATAACCCTCTCTTGCGTCCCTTAAAAGGAAAAAATCCCAATCTAATTGATTGAGTGATTGCACCTTATTAGTATCATTATGTTAATGCATTGTTTTGATTCTATCACCCCTTCCTTGTTTCCTTTAGAAGTAAAAAAACCCGTAATCCATTTTGTAATTTCATAATTTAAAATGTTAAAATGTTAGAATTTATCTTGCTTCATTACTTAAGCAAACTTTGCGATAGTAAGTCTGAAGATGCCTCTGAAAGAGGCGAAACACGTGTCACAATTAGTTACACAATACGTGGAATAATCAAAGTTATTTTAAATTTTATATTAAAATGAACTTCCACAAAGTTACCGCCGAAACCATCGAAAATACTAGCATATTTAGTTAATATACCCGTTAAAATTCTATATGATTTTATTAAAATAGTCACAATAAAATGTTGTTTTGGCTATTTCGATTGTAATTAAATTGAATTAACAGCTTTTAAATTTTCAATATTTTCGAATAAAAACTAAATTAAAACTATGAATTTATTTTTACTACTTCTGCATGTTTTTATTGTGTTATTTTACGACAAAGCTTTTTCCAAGCGCAAAAATTAAACCAATCAAGATTAAAATGACATATTTATGTAAAACGATTGCGGATCAATAGAGGTCTAGTCGATTTGAAATTTTCATAAAATATTACTGACAACTATTAGTTTAAAAGCAACTTTAAGACCCTGTTTAATGTTCGCAGTATACACGATATTAAACGTGCAGCAAACAGATCGACTAGGTTTGTTACAATATAATAGAAATCAAGCTAAACTTGAAAGAGCAAAACATACCATTATTTATCAATTCAACGAGTGCAAATTATAATTTTAGAATACGTATCCTAGCATATAATATATAAAATTAGACTACTTAATATACCTTATATTGAGTTTGTTCTCTTCAAATAGAATTAAATTCGATAAAATTGTTTTTCATTGCTGCTGCAAATGCAGCCTGAATATATCAGTAAGCTTCTTCACGTCAGCCTACAGTTTCGTCGTAAATACGTATTAATTCGATAGACGGATAGAATGCTATTAAACATCTTACGAAAGGCTTACAATATTCTCAGTATGCATGATGCTACAAACGAGCATTTAAGTAATGAGTTTCTGGGGAATTATAAAATAATTTCCATCTCGCATTGAAAATGCACAACAGACGATGAATTATTAATCTTCTATAAACATCGTAAATCCTTTCCATCTCGCTGTTTTTCTTCTATACTTCTTCTTGCGAAAAAAAACTGTTGCGCTAGAGCTTTAACCCCAGGGAATTCGATCGCTTCGGAATTAAAAATTAACTCTGCAACAGACTTTACTTTATGGTTCTTTATTTAATAGATTCTTCATTCTTTTATTGAGAAAATGCTTTGTAATATTAACGAAAATGCGTTATAATAATAAATAACGCGATAAATTATGTGCTATGATCATTTTTTATATATCTTTAGTTGTATATTCTTGCATTTTTATTTTAGAATATAGATTAACACTCTTGGGTGGTTTGCTTTGTTTCACACATTGGTTTTTTAATTGATATTTGGATTTTTAGTCTAAGTTGTGTCTCTGATGTTTAATACAGAGAGCAACGAGTTTAATACCAATTAAAAACAATGAAATTGATGTTAAAACCATTTCCGATACCAACAGAAATTTTAATAACTGCGTGTTACTCAGTTTCTCAGTCCCTCAAGTGTAGTAGTTAATCACTTACGGTACGTACCGCTTTTAGGATCGGATGTAGGAAGGAATTTTTGACAAAACAGGACAGAATTAAATAATTCGATAAATGAAACTATGTCTACTGATTGGTACTCGAACCCGTGAGCACAGCAACCAAAGCCAACGATGTTGACACTCGATGACGGACCCGAGCGGATTGAGCAATATCCCTATAATATTCGATCATCGTCTCACTCGACAAGCTAGCAAATGAAACCAGCAACGGTGTCGAAACTCTTACTGTATTATTACTGCCGATCTTCGCATAGTGACTTCCCAAAATAATAACTTTTTCACGAATAGGAGTGAGTATTTTGCTGAAGTAGACATCGCCATAAAAGTGGTATTTGATCATGCAAATGAAGCGAATTTTTGTGAAGCTTCCATATATTGGACATATTCGTAAAACTTTATATGAAACTTACTTTGGTGGCGGCGTTTTGTAAGGATTCTGGGTCAGTGACAGTGAAGCACAGTAAAAATACTCTGGCATCTTGATAGGCAAGTGGGCGAACCGTGTCGTAAGCTTGGCTCCCTGAAATAAAATAAAAAATATGCTGTTATTATCGCTCATTGTATATTAGGTAATATTAAATCACACAGTACGATAATATTATATCTTCCATTGTATCACCATCAAAATGGATGCATGAAATTCCATAACGAGTCATCAAGAACACACACATTGTCGTGAACTAATTTATACGGAATTACTACACAGTGACCATTTTAATCTTAAAATAAAGTTTAAAATAGTATGCGTACTCAATTAGGCGTAAACTAAATTGTATTCAATGAACTAAAATGTAACGTGTAAGTAAGGCAAAAATGCCCATATTAAAGAAGAACAATATTTTTGTATACTAATTCCACGTTAATATAATGATTAGAATTGTATTCGCTCATCGCGAGCATTATCAGTTGAAAATTCTCATGGTGAACCTAAACGGTGTTGAATATGAATATTGTTTGATTGAAGAAAAATCATTAAAATTTCTACTTGTTGATACCATGTCAATCAGAGATTTATTATATAGAAAAAAAAACTCGTGCGACTTGTATTTAGTTTCAGTCGATTTGTAAAGCAACTTAATTTATTCCCTTATAAAGGATATTACCCAATTTATACAGCGCAAAATTGGTTTACTTCTATTAATATAATTACGGCTTACAAAATATGATAGCCGTACAAAACGATAAAAACTTAATCATCCTTGAATCAACAAAATAAATTATAACCTAGTGAAAATGTATTCTGAAGAAAGGCACCGTTAACAATGTATGCAAACAACATAGCGTTTCAATTTGAGCCCAAAGCTTAGAAGTTATTGTAACTATAACTATGTATGTATAATATTTAGTCTGTTTATAGCGTACAATCAAGCTCTGCTAGAGAAGCACTTTTATCTGTCGTAGACAGTTTTCATAAGCGAATTAATTTTACTGCACGTAAAAATATAATCATTTAAGTAAGTAGTAAACAAACTTTGTCTGGAACAGGGTTCAGACAAAAGCAAAAATATATGCTAGCTAAATAAAATTACGCTTAAATATTCCAATTTTTCCAAGGTTTTCGCGAGTACATCGCTTCTATGAGAAAATGTATCTTTTAACTACTCAAAACACAACTGGAGGCTGAATATAGAAAGCAAACCATTTTGTTTTTTTTCAGCTGAATAGAAAAGTTATAAATGAAATACTGTTAAATAATCTAAAATAACACGGTACAGGAATTACTATATTTATCGTTAAAGTGTCTCAATTATAGAATAATATATATTGTTATAAAACTAGATTTGTATTATGTTTGTGTGTATAATATTTTACTGAAACGGCTTTGAAACAACTAAGAGTGCATTACCAAGCATCTCAATAGGTACGTATCTCATTTGCCGAATTCTGCCAGTACAGTGGCGATATCATATTAAAGTCTTCCCTTGCACGATGAATTCTTAAAAATGTTCGCTTTCCACAAATGGATAGCTCTTTTAAACTGACGGCTCTCTTTTACGGTATACATTACGTCAAAAGCGAGCCGGACTCGTAAGCCCCCTTTCATCTGTCGGGCGGTAACGAGAAAATAATTAAAAAAAAAAAAAACAACAAACGTAGAGCTTTTCTCACCTGATGTGTCCCAAGCTGAAAAGGTA
This sequence comes from Himalopsyche kuldschensis, assembly GCA_028554975.1. Taxonomy (NCBI): domain Eukaryota; kingdom Metazoa; phylum Arthropoda; class Insecta; order Trichoptera; family Rhyacophilidae; genus Himalopsyche; species Himalopsyche kuldschensis. The sequence continues at coordinate 23,221,680 of JAHFWI010000003.1, forward strand.
ACTTTGTAGTCCGACACATTAAATGTCGCGCTGTATTTCTCAAAGCCTGTAGGTGTATATGCCTGAAACAAATGGAAGAAAAAAAACAATTAATTTCAACATTCTAAAAACAAAAACCACTCAATGCTATTTGTTTCTTAATTGTCCAAAGGAACTACTCCGCTGTCAAATCTTTTGCGCGTATATAATTCAACTGCTGGTGTATAATAACATATGAGACACTTTAAATTTGCTACATATATTATATATATTTACTACTGTTCGAACCCGGCTTCGCTCGGACCAGTTTGGGGTTATGTTCAAAATTCAAATCATGTATTATTGTATACCTACGCTCAGGTTTAATACTGAATAAATGATGTTCGCTAATCAAGACTTAATAGATTTGACACAGATACATGATGTTACGAGGTATAATAAATTATAGTATGCATTTTTTGCCATTATTGTAAGGGTTGTGTTTAATGGTATAAGTATCATTGAATAGTATATCCTCTAGTCAATTTAAATATTTGTATCATAATGTTATTTATTTAAATGTATTACCGCACTATTTAACTTGATAATATACAATATATTCTGAAGTAAAATTGTATTGCCGATCTAATCAGCCTATTAAAAATACATAATTTTAAAATAAACGTTAAAACCTTTAAATTTTCACACATCTTACTCGCGTGTAGGCTTAAACTTTTTACTGGCATTCATGCTATAAATCACAGAGCCAAATAGCGTGGACTCCAATTTAAGTATAGTAAGAATTTCTTTCTGATATATTGAACAACTTGCTTAGCCTTGGAAACGAAAAACTTTAAAGTTTAAGCCCTTTTAAGAAACCATTTGAAAGTTTCCATCAACTTTAATTGAATTTGTTGCAGCTTAGATGCGAATCCAAGCTTAAGATTTTTATTTGCAAAGAGATACCGTAAAAATAAAACAACAGCGCTACATTATCGCATTAGATTTTTTGGAAATGCTTTTTTATCAACTGAAAGTGATATGAAAATACGCCGAGTCTACAAAAGGAGAAGATATCGAAAGACCTGACTTTGAAAAGACAAAAATTATGAAATTATGCACGTATAATTAATATAAATTCGTACATGCACATTATTTATAAAGAGCAAAGAAATAAATCATCGTCGCGTTTATATCTGTCGATTATTTAATATATTACTTTTTCCAAACTTAATATGTTATAACTGTCTTTAATGAAATAACAAAATTAACGCGGATGAAAACTTAAGTCAAAGTATTAAAACCACAATCTTTAGACCTCTCTTTATTACCATTTGTGATAATTTTGATTGATTTATCAACTTTATTTTTAAATTAAGATATTGATAATTAGTGAATAATATTTATATTTGTAAGGCAAATATAACGATATTGATATTATTATAGTTAGTGAATAGATATTGTTCAACTCTCGGGAATTTTATCTGATAAAATATAAAATCAAGTAAATTTGCTAAAACCTTTGTCAATGTTGAAAGAATTTTCTCAGAAATTCATTGACAAAAGTGACTTTTTTAAAACAATAGGCAACCAACGTGGTGAAAAAATCCCTTATTTAAGTACTTCATAATAAAAGCTTGTTTCTATACAAAAACATTTTCGCATTCAAATTGGTTTTTGAAACCCATCGTAAAAACAAAAAAATCCTCTTATTTGAAAGCATTCGAAAAAGCGCAAAAGTTTTTGTGAGGAAATACTATTTTTATGAGTGGCTCAGATAGTCAATTTTTCTTATTTTAACAACTTAGTCGGTATTATGATATGAGCGGTTTATTATTCGGTATCGAACATTTCCGATCATATAAAAAGGTCGAACAGAAAAATTTTCAAATTAAAAATAAACAAACATATTAATAGTTTATTTACGAGTCGATGTTTTTGTATTGTCGTTTTTTTTGTTATATTTTCAATGGAGGCGAAAGTTGTATCTATTAGAATCATTTGTAAATGTATGATTTATCTCAATAGTGATATAGTAACTCAAAATACAAACTGGTCGCAGAAACCAATACTATAACCATTCAAACCATTTGATAAGATATTTAAATCTATTCAAAAATCAGTGCATGAGAAAAGTAAATATTAATGCGTGGATCAGAATTTTAAGTCGTATTGATAGAAGTATAACCTTTAAATAGGGCCCAAGGATTGATGTTTATCGATATAAATTAAGGTGTGCTAAAAATCTCATTTTTCAATAGAATTACAAGCAAAATAAATTAAAAATACATTATCACATATCATACGAGATCTAGTAGTTAAAACTTTACAATATATATAAATTCATACATATAAATATATAAATAATCTCTTCGCGGAGATAATTTAAAATATCTACTTATGTAGATACATTCTTTTCAGAGGTACTATTCAATACTACTTATTCGATAATACTATTCAATTGTATTCGACAGCAACTAAGGCAGTTTTTCAGGACTTCACTGTTTATCCAATAAAATATCAATCAATTTTCATTTACTAACAGAATTTCACGATCTATTTTCCGTATTTTGTATATTTTTGAAATATTATTCTGACCTATATTTCTCATATTTGAATAAATATTGTCGACGATAATAACTATTTTCTTCGCGAATTTCCTTTCTAAATCCAAGCGTGAAATATTCATGTTTCATTCGATAGTATTTTTACGTGATATTATGTAGAATTTTGCGACTGGAGAGTCTAGTCTATTCACTGCATACAACTTATAGTATAAAATAATAAAACTCATTAAATATTCATTTTTCTTGCATATAACGCTGAAAACGTTGAGAATTCAACGTGTCACTATATACCAGTGTCCACAGTGTATGTAAATGAAAAGCATATAGAATTTAAAACAAAAATCTCTATGTAGTACATACATTTACGAAGGCTTTTAAAGCGATTGTTTCGTCAGCTACGGAGCTCTACTTTCCGTTGAAAAATGCTACGGCGTAGAGTTCGAGGCCTACGAACTTATACTACTATAACTGACAGGGTGTGAACGTAAAGGTTCAGCGGGTTTCTACTTGTTGATATCTTTAGGATTTTTATTTTTTGAATAAGCAAGCGACGTGGAAAGGCAGGCGGTAAAATTTAATGGAAGATAAATATAAATGTCTCGACTGAGTGAAGGATATGAAAACAGTATTCATCATGGGATTTATAAGGCCTTTTGTAAAATGTAAACGTAAACACAAACATCTTTCATGAACGTTTCAGAAATAACTATTATAAATAAGATATTCAGAATTTTCGGAACTTTCATAAATAAATTCGAATAAAAGTCTTCCTTCATTCTATACAGTTTCATAAAAAATAAATACAATTTTTTACATCAATGTTATTTTTTTCAGAAGGTTTATTAAACATTAAGTTAAAAATATCATTTAGTTCAAGATAAATTATATGAATCCGTCGATAAGCTATTTTGGCTTCACGCCATTGTCAAAACTATGCTTAAACTGATTTTTGTTTATCTGTGTGTACTGGTTTAGAAGATATATTATACACTGTATCAACTTTAAGATATTGAATTTGTAACTAATACGAGGAATAACACAGTAATGATTTTTATTTTATTTTAATTTTTTTAGATCGTTTTATAATAAAGTGAGTAGCTCGGCGACGTATGAATGTGCATTTGAATAGGAATTTTCACTGATTGTTGATTACAAAACATACATAGATCATACTCTATACATTTTGCTTTCGTACCAAAACCATTGCGTGTAGGAGCGAGACGTGGTCACTAATTGACTTTGATAATGGTCGAATTGGTGTATATTTAGCATGGGTGATAAGATTCTCCCGCAGTAATGCCGACCCGCTTATGCTGGTGAAGTGTGGATAATTAGGAACAATGTTTTACTGTACCTAAAAACTACCATATTATATGTATATCAAAAGGCTTTGTTGGATTGAATATGTGTACCGTTGTGCGCGAGTACAACATGATCAAAAATGACACCAGTGACTTACTCCATGTATTATATATGATTCAATATTGCCTAAGAACAAGGGTGGTCAACGCGTAGCCCGCTGGGTGTCTACCTGTGGCCCGCGGAGCATATGTACATATTTTTTTTAGTGTACATAAAACCAATTTACTAAAAAAGTAAATTTCTCAAAAATAAACATGTCTCGTCAAACTATTACTAGGCGTGTCGACGACGTTGTGCTGCACAGTTAAAGGAGAAATTCAATCAGGTTGGTTTGGAAGAGTTTTACAAAACATATTCGGACAAGAAGAAATATGCTGCATCTTAAAAACATGCTCTATCATGATTTCGCTTTTTGGAAACACGTACACGTGTAAACAGCTTTTTAGTCGGATGAAACATATTTAATTTCAAATGAGAACACGAATCACTAATGAGCATTTGGAAAACTGTTTGCGTGTAGCAACAACATCAATCGTTACTTACATTAATGCACTTAGTGTTGACAAACAAAATCAGACGACTCACTAAAATTTATTAGATTTTGTTTATTATTTAGCATTGCGTAACTCTAATCTAATAAATATGTTCCATTCTCATTTTTGTTATATCTTCTTAAAAAAAACAATATATGTCTTGTTTGCTTTGAATAATAAAAAAAAATTGTTGTGCGGCCCGGCAGGAAATCTCATTTCCAGAATTTGGCTCAGCTGCTGAAAAGGTTGGCCACCCATGCCTAAGAAGATTCTGATTTTTAAAGAAGATGGAAGTGGCCAAAGCTCAACTTGAGCGTAAGCAAAAACTGGGACTTTTTTCGGATATTACCATCGAATAACATTAAAGTGTTACTTTCGATGGGTTTGGCGGTATTTTGCGGAAGTTCATTTTACACACAGCACGTGGAATAATCCAATTTATATTAAATTCATAATATAGTGATTAAAATGGTTTACAATTTACGTTGTAATACTAAAATAGATTGAAAATATATAAGGTATGGATTCAGTTCAATGTGTTTTTAATGATTTTAATGAAAGAGATTTTCGGTTAGTATCTGGTGTTCATCGTAAAATTACTTATACTAACTTCATATAAGGAAAGATTATTGTGATTTCTTAAGCGATTATCCGTTTGTAAATTTCATAATATCATAATAATTATCATAGTATCCTCAAATAAAAAAACAAATTACCGGCGTCTGATATCAGTTGTAAATATCGAAACGCATCTGTATAAAAACAACCCTTTGAAACACTAGTAAAGCTAGGAGCTGTGTGTATGTATGGATGTATTTATATATGTATATAATGATGATATCGTGAGTCGGCTAAACAGCAGAAAAGCATCCGCTCTCGGATTGCTAGAGGAAATGAGAATTTGTTTGATGTCAGGGGTAAATAGAGCGACCCCCCGAACAAAACTTTAATAACTTAACAAAGCTTTGTGATTAGTTTATCAAAATAATTATTACATATACGATTATCGTTACGCCTATTATTTTGGGTGTGTATGACACTTCGCATAAATGGTATCACCATTTATAATTTGTATAATATATGATAGTTTGACTAACCATATAACGTTGCTGACAGCAATTTTGAACTTCATATTCCAAATCAATATTGTTTAATTAATGGAAAAAATTTTAAACTTTACAATACTATTGTCAGTTTCAACAAAATAAATTTATTCAGCAGTATTTGTTAATTAATCCTACGGTACGGGATCGACAATTATATAAGTAAAGTATGGTAGCGCTGTTTAAGATAAGATTATATAACATTCCTCTGAAACTTACTCTCTTATACTTATGTATATTGTTAACGAAATATTCAATACAGGATGATTCTACCACCACCAATCATCATGTTTATACAGACACTGTTCCACGACAGCCTACCATAAAGCTGTACGATTAAGAAAATAAAGTATTTACTACTCGTGTAAATGGTCCGAGACAAAGCTACTTGGGATGTATATTTTTATCAATATATCATCATCCGATATATATGTAGTCCTTAAATAAACAAATATAAAACCGCCGTGGCGTTAGAGGGTAATCTAAAGAGGATTCGAGAATATCTCATTCTCCATATGATGTTATGCCTCTAAATTGGCCTCGATCGAGATGGAGTCAGCGTGACCTATCGGGAACATGTAAAGACTTACAGTAACAGTAGATTATTAGCGTTTTGAAAAATCCAACCAACTTGTCCGATCAAAATAGTTTAACTTTGATCTTGAGATGGCCGACATATTCAATAGTAGTTTCAACGAGTTTTTCTTTGTATGCAAATCTACGTGCGACCAGTCAATTGTAATTGCAGTACGTCATTGCAGAAATTCTAAAAAAATGTGATGTTGTTTTCAAATAAAAATCATTAATTCAGTGGCGTTAATTTGCCTAACCAATTTCTCCTGTACATACATGTTTTTAGTTATTTAGACATATTCAACTCATTTTTCTATTTATAAGACTAAACGCTCTTGTGCATAGAGAAAAAATGGTGGTCAGTATTTATGTATATTAGAAATAAAAAGGATGTTGAATGTTTGATCTTTTGTATATTTGCTACATTAAGAGTCTTGCAAGATATATAATTGTTTTATACCTGCATATTGGCGTGTGTGGCACTATTTTTACACCTGAAAATAATTTAAGACGAACAAAAGTGATAAACGAACGAACAGAAAAGAGCCCTGTTTGTTTTTATAGAAGAGGACACAAGTTTTCCCAACAAAAGCGGTTGTGTGCAGCAACCCCGTGTTCCAACTGACAGGCAATTACTTGTTGTATTGGCAGCGAAAGCATTGAAGCTTATATTGAATGCCATTTTACTGGTGAACCGAGACTTTTCAATGAGAATAAAGGGATGTGTTTGCCATATATACACGTTAAATGGCCCAGAAACATTCGCGCTTGCATATAATTTTGCGATTTTCCGTCTCGAAGACCTTTCTCATTTCATTCAAACTTTTACTCATTATTACTGAATTTGCAAACTTTAAAAGATATTTCACTTTTTTCTTCTTATTTACTACCGAAAAATTCTGACATGTAATTACATGGCTAGCCAGCATTTTGTTGAAACACTATTTTCTACTACCACTACACTTTTACCAGTTAACCAAAATAAATAATGATGTTATTATTTAAGAAGGCGAATTTCTTCTTTTGAAAAAATAAAATTCTGTGTATAATAAATTTGCCTCAAAATAGGCATAGTGAAAAAACTACGTAAAATGAGTAAAATTCATTATAATATCTAGATTGTGTACATATTTTCCTTTTTTACTCAAGAAAAAACTAAGCTTCTTAAGCTCTCGATAAATAGAAATTTTATTTACGCAAAATGAAATGTTTATAGTATCTTGTTGGTAAATTTTATTATGTTCATTTGGTTATATTTTTCAAGATATTTAAAAATATGTTTCTAGTAGATGTATTTTTGTTTCAACAAAAAAATATCATGTACATCTTATGGAAAGTCTGGAATGTTCAATTTGACTTATCTTATGCATAATCAGAGTTGCAAGAAGAGGTAAGTAAGTAGATAAAACGACGGTAATTTATTGTATAACAATCAACGCACCTGTCTATCAAACATTATCCAACCCTTAAGCTTTTCATAAGTCAGCCGACACTGGACGCAGATGCTTTTTAAGTATCGTATGGTAAAATGGGTATCGTCATCAGTTGAGAGAATCTAAAGCAAACGGTCAGCCCGGTGGATGGGCCTGTGGAAGTTCTTGACGTTGTGTAATTAGTCAGCTTATCTTTTTATATCCTTACAGATTTAGCAATTATTTTGTAAGCATTTTCTTGCTATTAAGAAAGTGTTGTGATGTGATTCAATTTTTTGAGAAAGACCATAAGAAAAAAAATATATTTAATAAATAACAAGAATTGATTGAATAGAAAAGTGCGTACAAAAATAGTGGCAGAATTTATTCGGTGACTTGGCGGTAAAAGAAGAAGACTCATAAATCGCATTAATATTTACTTTGTTAGTGAGGAAAATTCTAAAAATAACTAATTTTAGAGCGGGGAATCGGGGAGAAGTATGATGGAATATCTCATAATTATATTTTTTAATTTAACACAGTTAGTTTATAAATAGGAAACATTGTTTTGTGCTTAATTTTAAATGATGGCCAGGATCGGTTTGTCACTATCATTTTATTATCCAACTTAGTAAGTCAATTTGGTTTTCTATTCATATTTTTTCGTTCGTGGATACAGTATATTTATAAAAAGTCAGGTAGATTTTGTGAGAAGATTGACCACGATAAGCTTTTAAATTTTATTACGCAAGTGTGTAAAATAAGCTTCTTTTAAAAATTCAAAAACTTTTTTTCCTTGTACATTTTGATTATAAAATTCTTAATTAAAGCTTCATAAAAAATAACAAGCTCTCCTTTCTGCATTAAAAAAAATAACAATGTGAAAATATATTCGCAATTATTCCATAAAGTAGCAATATTATTGCGGCTTTAAAAGCAGGGAGAACATAGCGCTGCGCAAAATTGCCTGCTACTTGTACTAACAACCAAAAGAGGGCAACATTTTCCTGCAAAGTATATTCATTAACGCCGTTCACTTAGTCACTACCCATAAGGTAGTAGCTTCACTGCCAAAAATCGGCTGGGCACTTTTCACTTATTCCCACATGCTTTGTTTATTTTGTTAAAATCAACCGCGCTGTTAAGTAGCGCCAGGGCTCCCCCTTCGCTCATTTCAATTTGGCGGGAAATGTTTTTCAACTCAAAGCGGAAAAGGGTTAAACGGAAGTTGGCGGGATGATTAATGGCGGTCAACCGAGATCACGACTAAAAGTGTAAACGCCTTAATCTTGCCACCAAGATGGCGGGGTATGATTTCTTTAATTTACTTATGCACAACAATTGCATAATCTCGAACATTACGTAAAACAATTCGGGATAGCCGTTAATTTACTAAATCGCAGCAGCGAATGGAATGTGTTCTACATATGTATCGAAGAAATCTATATGTTATAAATTGTCAACTTACAATTTGGAATAATTAATTACTTGATTTAGATTGATAAATATTGACAGGCCGATACGATTTTATATCATGTCTGCTCCTATTGTGGATCATATGTAATCCTAATTGAGTTGATTTCAAGAACAAATTCTACAACAACTGGCTGTTACAAGTTTGCTGAACTTCTCTTTTTGGGAGAGTTTGAAAATAGGAGAGGGCAGGACTATCGATTATCTTAACCCTCGTGTGTTTTTAAGAACGGGTGGTTGGAAGAGAATTTAATTATCATAGACATTCATGTCTTCAAATCAAAGTCAATTGATGGATAAAGAACAAATAATGAACTGCTGTAAAAATAAGATAGAATTAGCTAGCGTATGATAGAAACATGAATCAAATATAAAATATGTGTAAAAGTTAATGCTGTTTCGTTGCTACAGCGATCGCAAATAACTATCAATCATTTTTCGTATTCATCGCGAAAGCTTTTGATGGCTTATCCGATGTTTTCGTATGGCCAAAGGTACTTTAAGATTTCCTTGAGTGAAACGAAATACATATAATGCATTTGCTAAATTCTTCCGTTAGCGTGAGTCTGGCTGAATATGTTGTGTGTATGAACCTATCGAACATTTTAAGCTATTAATGCATGTCATGTTTTGTACTATACTAGTTCTGAAATCATAAGTGTACATCGGAAAAATCTTCACAATTAAATCATCGATATTAGATTAGATCACATTATTTTCATGTTTTCTTATAGAACAGCGAGGTCAAAAATTTCTGCCTAACGATGTTAAAGAGATAAAGGATTGAAAAGTAATCATCGCTTATTACGATTTTTGTTTAGAATGGGCAATATTGTGTGTTCTCCTTACAACTGGACTGTTTTAAAAAGGAAAAAAGGAGCAAACATAATTAATACATAAAGAATATCAAGAGTAATGCTATAAATAGTTTTAGATTTAAAAAAAAATATCTGTTTACAATTTATAAACATTCTTCATACTTTATACTTAAACTGTATAATATCTTCGAGTGAGAAAAAGAAAAATTCAACTCAGGATCAAAATCTCAATCTCGTAGAAGTTCAAATGTTGAATTTATATTTTTTTAAGAGTGTGAGTATTCATTCGTTAAAAATACGTATTTTCTATTTAGTTATGTGATAATTAGAATAAAATACATTTCACAAGCAACTATTTCCTGCTAAAACTATTTTTATCTTGAAACAAATTTTAAAAGAAAGATTCAATTCTTACTTTTCAATTGAACAAATTGAATTAAACTTCTAACTTGAGTTTGCATTTGTTCAGTGCGCTGTTTGAAAACAATCATTGGAGCATTCAATAAATCGCAGCTACTTCGTACGTACAAAGAATACCAACTATCTCACTTAGTTCTGGAATAACATGTTTTGGAAAATCAACTGTTTCTGTTTTATATTTAGAGTAAACTTTATACTCCACTGTTAATGCTTGAATGGGTATATGAAATATTTAAATCAATCACGGCAAGATAATAAATATAACGCAAGAATAAGTATTTGCAAAATTTCGTGAAGCATCTTATCAATTTGTTTCTTATTAAGGGTAGGAACTTAGATACAATATAATATTTGTTGAATTGGCAGCATAGATTTCGCTGATCCGCAAATTAATAAGTACACTCATAATATCTGATGGAATCTTTAGTTGCTATTTGGAACTTCATTTTCAATATGTCATTTAAAAAAATCTGTTTTACAAATATCCCAACATGTTACCCATATACGTATACACGTCCTGAAATAATGTGTTAATTTGCGGTGTCGGGGATGTACGAATTCTATTATACAAAACGTGGCATCACAAAACAAACAAAATATACACTTATTATTTCATGGAATAAAATATTTTCTAAGAGCATTAAGAAATCCCAATTTTAATAAATGACGTCGGTAAGTTGACAAATATGACGTCATTTTGTCGGGTGGTAAAGAATGTTATGAGAAAAGAGACGGATTGTCAACGCATCTAACTCACTATTAATTTTTAAATTATTCTTAATCCCAAAAATGCTGTAATTCACGAGTTCTTATAAGAAAAAACCCTACATCAAAAGGTATTTCGCAAAGTGAAGATATTATTATATTATTTATTCTCAGGCTTAAGATGATCGCAGTGGACGAGTGGATCATTCCAGGGCATCTGTCAGTAGAAAGTTATTTTTGTGCGCATGGAAATTTAGTTTGACGTTGAAGTCTGCTGTGCTGCTGCTATCTCATGGTAGCACACGGTGATGATAAATAAAAGTATCGCTTGAATCATGATGGATGATAATGGTTAAACTTGGATCTTGTAGCGTTTGATATATTACAGCACTTTTCTGCGATATATTAACCAATTCCACGAGAAAAACTGAAGTTATTTAAAAAAAAAAAAACGAAGCAAACAAAGATGGAAGATAAAACAAGAACTAACGCGAGGAATAATTCATACGCTGATGGCAATTTATCTTGAGAGCAAAGTTTTTTCAGCTATAAATCATAGCGATCACATTTTCGGGGTAATCCAAATAACGGGTGCGATGAACGATTTTAGCCCTTTAAAGAAATAGATCAACGACTTAATCAGTCGTGAATATAAATAAATTTGTGCATCAATCAGGACAACTTCTTAAGTAAACATATATATTTTAATAATTCATCGATTGCCAAGAGTACGTTTATAATATCATTCAGTCCCCATAATGGCATCAACATATTTATAAGATATTAGTTGACAGCCAGCTCTCGTAAATTTTCATGGCAATTATTTTCCGTCAGAATTCATTTATTTAAAAAGTTCACAGACCAGATCATATAAACTCTTTATTTATATTACGTTTGGTTGTTTGATACACGTGGTACTATAATTTACAATGTTGAATTTATCTGCAGTAAGAAAAGCAAGAAAATATGAATGATAATCTTACAATTATAATCTTAATTTAAACATGTTTAGCTCCGGGAAAAAAATACTTGGAATCATACACACCAAAAATAGATAAAATGTAGTAAGTAAGCAAAAGATTTGTTGTAGAATCTGAAATTAAGTACATGAAATAAAAACGTAAGTTTTTAGCCCTTAATGAAATAAGTTTGTTCCAATAAATGTATGTCAGCCAATGTAAGAACGTTAAAAGTTTTACGATTGAGTATCAAATGGTTTATGTCAAAGAAACTTATGCGAATTTTCTCGACGTAGCGATGTCGCTTAACAACTTTTGAGTAACTTTCTATTCCAGGGCAATAATCCGAATACAAAGTATCTTCACATAAGTATAGGAGGTGCAAAAGATCATTCTTATTCGAATATGATCTGTCATTTCGGTAATGATTAACAACGCCTTATACGCTCACTGCATGTTATCGAATGCGGCAGTGTCTGCAAACCAGCGACACATCGGATAGTAAGATTAAAGGTGTAAACTTGTTTTGTATATATTCAACATACTGATTTTTTTACATAATACCCAAATAATGAATTCAATGAAGCTGAGTTAAGAAAAAGAAAATGATCATCGCTGCATTGACTTGAATATATCGAGAATAATTTATTACAGATGAATAATTATATTCTTAATTTATTGAATACTAGTATTGCTACCCAGCGTCACTCGGACTAAGCGACCAATAATTATTTAATGTTTTATCATTCGACATAATTATATCACAAAATCTAACATCCAAAATAGAGTTAAAATAAAATCACAAACTTTATTTAATTTGATGACAGCCCCATTCTCGCCCATTAAAATGTCCAAATTCAAGGAAAAAATCTAATTGGATGTCATAGAAATGTCAAATAATACCTTCACGTAAATAATAAACATTATTATTAATAATAAAAGCCGGGAAAAGTTCTGTAGAAGACTAATTTATTACATTTTGACTAAATGTCTTCGCCGATAAAAATTCAAACATATTCGTTTTTATGGCAACTTGCAACAACAATGCAAAAGGGAATTACAGATATACATACATACATACGCCGTTTCGGTTTTATATATAAGATTATTGGTCAATTTAATTATTTGACACCATATATTTTTATCAGTAAAAACTTTAACAGGGTCGTTATGTTACCCTCTTCACTCATAATAATCAATATACATTGTGTGATTTAATTGAATAATAAAATCTTATATGCACATATCGAAAAATATTTTATGCAAAGTTACTGAAAGGTCATAATGGAGGCTGTCCCATTCTCGCCCATTAAAATGTCCAAATTAAGGGAAAAAATCTAATTTGCTGTCAAATAATACCTTCACGTAAATAATAAACATTATTATTAATAATAAAAGCCGGGAAAAGTTCAGTAGAAGACTAATTTATAATATTTTGACTAAGTGTCTTCGCCGATAAAAATTCAAACATATTTTCTTTCATATTCGTTTTTATGGCAACTTAATGACCAACAATGCAAAAGGGAATTACAGACCCACAGACATACATACGCCGTTTCGGTTTTATATATAAGATTAATAACATGTACCCTACAATTTCAATTTTTCTAATTTATCACTCAAAATAAACCCATGAAATATAATATATTTAAAAAAATATATTTTTTGCAGAAATACGACACGATAAAAATATATACACATATATTACTAGGCATCAAATTTAGACGACAAAACACATTTAAAATCAAAATAGAATTGCTATCGGTATATACTACCAGTAAAAGATTCGGGTACGTGTTTGAGTGTCAACTCGAATCCCTGCGGAGTGTGGATGGATGTCTGTGTTGCGAAAAAATTCTCGCCACTCCCACTTAATCAATAAAATTGGGCGTAGCGAGAGCGATGAGCTCACGAGTCGACTTTCCTTAGTTTTATATATTTTCTATCCCAACTCTTTTAAAAAAATAGAGGTTTAGCAACTGAGTAACAAGCAATTCACGTAGAAAACATGTTGAGACAAACTTCATTAGAAGGGTACATCAGGAGTGGACACAGTTTTAAAAAATGCTTTCACTGTTAAGTTATGTGGATTGATACAATGTATGGACATGTGCCGAGGTGACTTGAAGCAAACTTTGAATGTCACCTCAGTTTGTCACATGTTACAATCTAAGATACTTAGTGTCCTACAAAAGGTTCGTTCGCACTGAGTTCAAGATAACTTTAAAACTCTTGTCACGAAGTCGTTTCAAGAGTTGAAGACTTGCTGGTGCTGAACTGAACTAAGCTGAGCGGACAAAAGATAAAATGATACTCGTTGCATTCCGTCGGTTATGAAAACCACTTATCAAAATTGTCAAAAGACATTCAACAAAATTTGAGTTTGGCAATAATGCTTTGGTACGTTTTTCTTCGTGACAGCTACATATTTGAGTTATAATATTATATCAATGCAAACAAATCACTATCAGCATAATATATTACTCGATGAAATATAGAAATTCTACTTTGTGATCAATAATTTTCACTTATTTCGGACTTAATATAGGTATACGATTTATAGTGCTTAATAGAATTTCAACTAGCAATATATCAAAACTAAATATATACTTTTTAGGTGTTAACTGTCACTTATTGGTGAAAAGGCATATTTTAAAGAAATACAACATATTATATAGTTGTAATTCCTATTATAAAATCAACAAGATGTATCTAAACATAACTAAACGTAGGTTTTCAATCATATAATAGAGGTGATTACATTGAATAATGCTATTTTTTCGTAAAATTCTAAACTGAAATTTTCCACATAAAATAACTAGGTACGTAGTAAAATTTGTCAAATATATTTATCGGATTTTAATTACTGTCATTCTTTCAAGGCAAGGCCACTGTCATTGTTTCTTGTTTTTATTAAATTACTAGCTGTACCCTGCGCGCGTTGCTACGCCAGCAACTAAAATAAATTTGAAGGAAAGACATTACACAAATATTCAATTCAATTTGCATGTATTCAATACTCGAGAAATTTGTAAAAATTCGATATCAATTTTTGGGGTGGAGGGGGGTTGTTTGGCGGGGTGGGGCTTGGGGGGCGTATGGGAGGGTAGGCCAGAAACCTTCGAAGAAGTGAACTCGGAAAATTCATATAGTTTAAAAAAAAAAATTAGGGGTTGTGGTTGGGGGGTGGTTGGGGGGAGGGGTTGGTTATCCAGAAACCATCGCGGGGGTGCACTCAATAAATTTGTAAAGTTTCACATCGATCGGTCGAGCGGTTTAGTAGTCCATAGCGGACATACATACAGACATTCATTTTTATATATATAGATAGATATAGGAAATAGTTTACTGCATTATTCATATTCAATTGTGTTACTTAAATTCGAGAGAGTAATAAATATTTTGGAATCAACGAAAAGATTTAAAAAATAAAATAAAATTAGTAAAATTAAGAAAACCTTCAAGGAAGGATTTGAAGCATCACAAAAAACATACATTAACACTTTAAAATTCAAGCAAATTAAGAGCAATCGACAGTGTAATTCTGTAATGTAATTTATTGTGATAAAATTTTCGTGTGGCGTCATTCTAAGTGTCTTGTAGCACAAAAGGGGTGTGAAGCTTTTCAATATTCAAATTCAACTCAAGTGGTACACATTAAATTTCTACCGAAAGGGAAGGGCAAACGACTGAAATTAGAATTAAGCATAAGTTTTATGTGTGCCATAAAAGCTGCTTTTACATTTATTAAGTTTAAATACTTAGTAGATTCATTTAATTTAATAGAATGGCTATTTAAGCTCTTCGGGAGTAATAACCTTGTTTACAGAATGTAGTGTTTAAGTTAAACGGCGATGGTTTTTATTTTATACCTAACGTGTCATTTTTTTTGGAATACAGATATGTTAATTTTCTGTTTAATTTATAACGTAAATACCAATAGCTGAAATACAATTTCTGATAAATTATGTTCTAATTAACACTTAGAACACTTTGTCGTTTTGTTTTTATTGAAATATGTTTGGTACGAAGCGATTGCATGAAGTTATCCCAAACCGGATCGATAACTCTTTGCGCGATTTTCCATACCCCGTGAAACTATTCATATTAAAAAAGCATTGATAATTGACATATAGTCATGTTTTTAGTAAAAATATTCATAATAAATTGAAAGAGGTTAAAAAAAATCCTCCATTATGAGTATGCTCCACACTGGAAACGGACATGGTTAAGAAAAGGAAAACACTACCATACGCCGGTATATCATCAGAATTGGTGTGATTCCTTGCCATTGATAATAATGTTATTTTATTACAACGCCATGTTTTTCGATTACCGCTACGTGTCTATATTCACATATAACATAATGTTTTACGGAAAGAAAATCCGCGCCAATTTGAATAACAAGAAAGACTTTGATTGTCATCCGCGGCAACAATGGCCGTCAGATATCTAACGGTTTACTGATTATGATTACCTTTGGCGCGGAAAACTAACTGAAAAGCAAAAATCACGTGATACATACACCGTTATTAAAAGACACGTTTCCAGTGATATTTAATATCATAGAACTGTTATTTCTCGCCTTATAACGAATCGGTACTGGGGGAATTTACTTGATGCTAATGAGATGGAAACGTGATACAGTTTAAAAAAAAACATGTAGCATCAAATCTGATGTCGCTTGAGTATTAATTATTATAATAACATGACTAATTATCACCATCTATTTGTGTATGTTGCTAATTTATTATCAATCTACGATATCATTTCACATTCAAATATATTGTTTGAATACTCGAGTTAAAATAAATTCTGATTTTTATGTTAATTCAATTTTAAATAAATTCCTGGTCCGTGGTCGAGTGGTTACCGCCAATGCCTTCGGTTGCGTTGCGTACGAGTTCAAATATAGGTTTGGGCAGTTTCATAATTTGCTCTTTTTTCAATCGATTTAAGGATTTCTGTTCGAAGGCGTGGATGTCTGATATTCCCTTTCACCCATCCAACGAATCCGAATATCGGGTCGTAATGAATGCAATGAGCTACCATCTAGTTATGTCCACCTACTCCATATATCCCTACTATTTTCTTAAACGTAGTAGCTGATTAACATGGCGTTTTCGTATAAAAACATGTTTACATAAACGCCACCAGGAGTACATATGTTCTACAATGAAAGCGGATATGGTTGAAAAATTATTTGATTCGTTTTTTATTCGGCTGAAAGTTTTAAATGACAAAAGAAAGGCAGTCTTAATTATAATATTTGTAAAATTATGATTCTATGCCACGATAAGAAATATATTAAAAACTTCATAGTCGAAAATTAAAAGCGCATTGTGAAACTTATACATTTGATAGTGAGACAACTATTTATAGTATATATGCAAACATCTATCGAGTTACATATATGAATGGTATTTATTCTACATAAACTATTTCCATCGTTACTATTTTTAAGTTTTACAACCATATTGCAATATAATGCAATGTTATAAGCGAGATAAAAGTACCTAGTTAATTAATGAAGAAAGTTTTTAGTAAACTGGAAGTTTCACAATACGGAAACTTAGTAAATTGCTCTAGATAACTTGTTTAACAATTTAAAGATAAGTTTAAAATGCGATACTTAGTGTGACTCGTTACTCAAACAATATCCATTGGGAATACCGACCGCGTGCTTGTTACTCATTACCTATAATAACATAACTCTCGTCACTTTTGCAAGTTATGATTTGGTTTCAAAGCATTCTCGTGGAAAATTTACTAAGAACATGGAGCTCTGCGTATATGTGAGTACTTTCTGTGGGCAGTAATACAACTACCTTACGTTTATACCATCTAAAATATCTTTTTTATAAAGAAGTATTATCAAACCAAGTTTCTTTTGGGATTGCTTTCGTTTCACTCTCTTAAGGCTCGAAGATGTCAACCTGGCATCTTCAAGACTTTAAGCCTGCATGCTCCCAGTTTTTCCCACAAAAGCCATTTTTTTTTTGAATATCAGATTTTTTGTCATGAAGGTCATTTGAGTCACCAGTCACAAGGGATGTTCGGCTGATCAATGCACTGCCTATTGAAGTGGAAATTTTCAGCAGTGAACTTTGTGTGCTATTTTTACTCTTACATTTTTTATGTAAATAATATGTTGTGTTTCTATGGTTTTCTCAATATATTTTTTTAATCTTTATAATATTTGTCAAATCCATGGCGCATTGGCGTCACATGTAATTCCATGCATTATATTTTTTCCAATAAACAATATCACTTTAAGTGAATATATGCTTACAATAAAATAACAAATTTTTTTGTTTGAACATATTTTGCTTTATATGAATTGTGAATACTTTTAATCTCAGAGTTTTGTCGCTGAAACTCTCTTCGGAAGAAAGTTTTAGTACGATATTATTGTGAATCAATACCTTATTCATTATAGAAGGTAAGCTATCGTCATTACTGACATCAAATTGATGAAGGTGTCTTAGTACCAATACCTTTTATGCGCGTGTGTTTTCATATCAGAAAGAAATCATCACAAAAAAATAATTCAAAGAAAGGCATATTCATTTTTAATGCGGAGCATTTGAAAAATAAAGGAGCATAGATCTAAATAACATATGCGCTTTAAAATGTCTAGTTTTGAGTAAATCGATGTATTTACGCCACACAAGATGCTTATGGCTATATTCCTGAATCGCATATTTCGACATAAATAGATAAAATCGAAATAGACATTGAACATATCAATGTATATTTGTGTCAAAAAATCTTAAATCTCAGTATCGCAAGTGTTAACAACAAACTGAATTATGATTTCTTACGACTTGTATATACAAAGCTTTAAAGCTTCTTACAAGGTTCATACAACAAGGGAAGTTAAAATGCATTTGTATCAAAAGTTTCATTATTTTCACAGATAAAATTAATACTTATCATATTTGTATTATAAAACTAAACAATAAATGTGCAGCTCGTTGCAGTATTAAATTGAACAAAGCACGACTCGTGGAAAGTTACCTAGCCAGATACCGCCACATACAATACAACCTTTGTGCGATGCCTCCAAAGTTTTATTATGAATGCCAAGTGCGGAACTGTATGAATAATTAATATAGAATAATACCTGAAAGACATTCCCGAAGTTACATTCAGAAATTTTCAGACTGCGTATAATCACGTAAAAATATTGAATAATTTAATGTTAATACCGGACTGTTGTCTAGTTGAGAATTAAATTAATGAACACGAAAAACCACACAAAATCAAACATTTCTTTACTTAAAAATAACATTTTTGGAAACTCATTTCAATATCACATTAAATAACGACTAATATAATATTTATATGCTATTATATAATTGTTTTTGTAACGCAGTGCGACACTTGTTTATGAAAAGCATTAATAATATATTTGTAAAGCTTAAATTATATTTGTTTATTTAAATTACTGAGAAATATTTTTTATGGACAATGAAAGGGTATGTAAACCTCACCGCTGCTTTTCATTTAGGTACAACGCGCTCTAAATAAAAAAAAATATTAATAACATGTGACCATTTCTACAAATGAAACCAAATCAAAGACTGTTGGCAAAATGTGTATTTATTAGCATTAATGGTTTTCCGTGAAATTAAATGTCGAAGTGACGCGAATTTATAATATCATTCCTTACGGCTTTGACATACTGAAAGTGTAGTGAATTTTCATTAATTTCAACGTCATTTAGAAACGTGATCATTTTAACATGTAACTTGTAATTAGCAGCTGCAGAAACTGTTATTTTCAGAACCTTGCGTTTCACTAAAGTGATAAAAGCTCTCTATACTTTTCAATATGAAAACTCGTGTTCGCAGTTATTTAACTTCGTATTACAAACGTGCAAATTATGAAGGTAGTATAACAGTAACTTTTGAAAAGCATTCCTCAGCTTAATCTTTAACGGTCTCTAAAATAACCAACAGAATCTAGATGCAATAGCACCTAGCTTCTAACGTCACATATAAAGAAAATATATTGTACCCTTCAGACATTATCCCTCCCCTAAAACGAGTTTCCATACGTTTTCTCTAAACGGTATTCTATAAAGTGTAACGATGGAATAATTTCGCTCGTTCTTGCGATGGTCTGGAAAAGCGGTAGAAAACCTAAAAGCGAGAATGATCATTTGCGGCTTACTTGATATTTTTGGTCGGAGAAAAGCGAGAAAACATTTTGCCATTCGATTGTCGAACCGCATTATATTTATTTTGCACGTACAACTACTTGCCTTATAAATGTTGATATTCCATAACAACGATTGCAAATATTACAATCAACATTTTGTTTTCAAAGAAAGATAATGAAATATGTAAATAGATATTTTAAAATATGTACAGCGGATCTCCGCATATTGAAAATTGAAATACAAACAAAGTATATTTTAATCAGAGTGGTTAAAAACAAAATAGGCATTATACCATGACTATACTTATTTAACAAGCGTTTAAAACATTTTTTCTACATAGCGCATCGGATATATGCACTATTAATATCAATGGCAAAGAGATCTCTTTATTGTGTGATTTAAAAACATGCTTTATATCATAAAATTTATATTTGAATTCCATTTGATCATCTGAATATTTGTTACATTCTGTTTACACGATTACTTGACTACGCTTATACTTTATTTTACAAACTTAACTCGATTATAGTAATTACTCTATGATTAAATATGAAAAGTGTTCAATTATTATTTAGAACTGATTAAACTCGAAATGACAGTAACAAAATCAATCATTATTAAACTCGAGATAAGCGTACACCAGAAAAACATTTCTAAAATTTAAATTTAAATCAATGATTAATATTAATTTGGAAATATCGTAAACTAGTAACCTCTTAATAGATATATACGGGACGAGATCAACGTTACATTTCGATAGTCACAATTATACAGATGCATTTTTAACCATCTCATTTCGGTTCTTATAATCAAGAGGATATTGTGTTGCTAACTATTTTATTGAATGATCCAAGCTTTGTGCTTGAGGCAATCAATTTATTGACAATCTTGACCAATGTTATGAAACCTCAGTCAATAAACAATGCCCCTTTGTGTATTAATATTGACTAAACAATGCAAACTACATAGCTGTAACATGCAGCGCACAGTGTGATTACGAGGAGTAATCAATCACCAATCACTCCATACATTTAAGCATGATCTTCACAAAAAAGCCTGCGAATCAAAAGTGTTAAAAATTGATATATTTTAAGCGCGATCATCGATTTCAGAATTTATCTTCATAAATTTCATTAATATGCACCTAAATATTTCGTCTTCTTTTGAATACTTACATAAATGATTTCAATGAATACTTGCCTCAAGATTGTGCATATAAGGCACAGATGCATTATATATTGGGTTGGAATTTGTGATTAATTATTTAGGAGGATTAATTGGATCCTGACCGTACAGGTAATTTTGGGTAATTATATCCCAAGATTGATACATAATTAATATCATCAGATTTCTCAGATTCTGCTTGAGCTGACGACATAAAATGTTTACTATTTCTAGTATAATATGAAGCGGTCGATAAACTTGGGCGGTCGTAAAGTAGAGGTCGGGTGGGTTACAAACCCACAGTCGGTCACCTCTTAACGTCTCGGATACGTGTCGGTATCAATGACTCTCATGCTATTACCATATCTAGTAATATTTACTGCCGAACTTACAATGTTCTGATAATGTCGTAATAGTTTAAAGTTTAAAATGATATCTGATATGGTATCAGATTTATGAATACATAAACACAAGAAAATGATGAACCACTCAATTAATATTTTTTTTACTCCACCGGCTGTACTACATTTTTGACACGTGTTTCGAAAATTTGAGAATCATTTTTACAACGACTTTACCAAATGTTAAATTTTATAGCACTAACGTTAATTCTACTTTTAAGCACATAAATGTACAAAAAAAACGAGTACGCAATTAAATGGTATGGTGATTGAAATATGTATATATAAGTGAGGGAAGGCTTGAAGTACTAAATTAAGACATTTGTTTTATTAGAATCAAAAGGTTTGATTCTAATAAACAACAAAATCACTCACGATCAACGTGAGAATAAAAGACAGCATACTATAAGATCCCGAATTCTTGATAATGAACTTATTTAGTATAATCAATTAACAACTGACACACTCAAATTTCAAATTACACTATCTACATATTATAATGTGGGGGTTTGTTTTACTTGGATCTGAATTCATTCTTCTGTAAAGTTGTTGTGGATATTTCATTTCATTATATGTATGTTATTTAATATAGGAAAGCAATTTTGATTTGTTAATACAAAATTTTGCTGAGGGTATTTTTTAATTTCGATGTTAGCGAATTTATTAGTTAATAGGGATTTTGGGAAACGCGTTATTACTTTTTCAAAAAAAAATATCGGAATAAAATTCTATCCGATAATAAAGTGATTCCAGCGTAAAAAAAGTGAAAAACCGATCAAAATATTATAAGCTAAGTCATGGCGGTCGGTAAAACTTTTATGATCATTTTCAATATACTAGAATGAAAATTTATAATATTTCAATATGTTTGCAGAAATTTCTTTAAAAAAATCATTCGAAATAAATATAACATATTGAAATTTTCCACATTGAAACATGCGCTAAACAAATAAATGAAAAAACAAATAAAAAATCCAATTGACTTTATTGACAACCATTTTACAGAAAATTTCTTCTTGAGATATTTATTTCATTTAGCTTTCATATTACCGTTTCGAAAACTCGTAAAAAGTAAACAGTTGCTCGTGAAATGTTATTGAGATCATTTACTTCTGATTATTTCAGGAAAAAATCCTAAATTGGGAGACCGCGATGAAAACATAAAACATATCGAAATGTTTTTATTTTTAATAAAACGTCAATGCATTTCAATATTCTACCGTATTTTAACGTAATTTATGGATCAGTCGCTTTCACCTGTTCAAAGGAAATACCCGCCATTTACACTCTTCATAATTTTGAAATATATTGCCAACATTTCAAATTATATAATATCATCAATCAGCAAAATTTCAAGTCACCTTTTATTATTTAATTATATATTTAATACTACTCTATAAATAAGATAACTATAAGTAAACACTTATTTTCACGTACTTGATGAGTAGAGTTATTATTTTTCAAATTATAACAGCTGGACAAAACTATGTAACGTTTATTTTACACCTACAAAAGACAGCATTTTAACTGATATTAAATGCCCACTTGATGAGAAGAAATATTATATATTGTATAGCAATCAAAACGGGCAATAAATGTAGTGCTGTATTGTATAATAACTGTGTACAGTAACAATGCATGGAAAAACTATTTTTAATTTCTCAGTCATTGTTCCAAACTTGAATAAAGAAGCCAACCTTTAGATATTAGAAATGCCCAAAATCCTTTAATTGTATATTAATTTATGAATTAGAGTTGCCATATTAAAACAAGTATACAATGCCACTAGAATTGACAGAGCTAAAAAATGAAAGTGTCTATCAACAAATTTAGTTTGTTTTAATATAAAGTAACTAGCTGTACCCTGCGCGCGTTGCCACGCCAGCAACTAAAATAAATTTGAAGGAAAGACATTACACAAATATTCAATTCAATTTGAGTCAATTTATTTATTTCGTTCATTTTGAAAAAAATGTGACATTGCAGCTTTTCGTTTCAATTCGATATCATTTTTGGGGGGAGGGGGGTTGTTTGGCGGGGTGGGGTTTGGGGGGCGTATGGGGGGTATGCCAGAAACCTTCGAAAGAGTGAACTCGAAAAATTCGTTAAGATTAAAAAAAAAATTGGGGTTGGAGGTTGGAGGTTGGGGGGTGGTTGGGGGGAGGGGTTGGTAGGCCAGAAACCATTGCGGGAGTGTACTCAATAAATTTGTAAAGTTTCACATCGATCGGTCGAGCGGTTTAGTAGTCCATAGCGGAAATACAGACAGACAAACATTCATCTTTATATATATATAGATGTTTTTAATCGATTAGAAACTTACAGTTACCGCTACAGATGCAATTAAGGTAGAAGAACTTATTAACACAGTATATTTTATGTGTTTAATCTAATACAAACAATGTGATATTATGTATTTCAAAAAGAGAATTTTCTTTCTTCAAATTACTTTACTGCTTTACTACTTTAAGTGTTTGATTTTACAGTCAGTATAACTTAAACTTGCGCTTGTTAGTACTAGTAAAAAATTATGTAAATTGTTCTTCAAATTATACATTTCCACTTCAGTTTTTACAGCGTCAATTTGAAAGTTTTGTCAATTGTTGCAAACGGTATTGAAATTTGTATCATGTATTTAGAATGTTTCATATGCATACACTATAAAGCAGTCAGTTTTTGGTGAAAAGACTATTAAATAGGGCGAATAGGATATCAAATAAATATTGAAATAAATATACCACAGCTTTCAATACTACTTTCAAACATTATATAAAGCCATTGCGATTGGTCATAAAGAATTTGTAAAACTAGTATTGTACAATTGCATTTTTTCATTAGTCGAATGCTTACCAGTCTAACGATATTACATCGAATGTAGAAAAGGCCAAAGGGCGTAACACGCACACAACAAATTATGATATTTATACGTACACTACTCCTTTTTCCTCACCGAAAATTTCACGAGCCCTCTTTTATTCAAACTTAAAAGTTAAATTAGGTATTAATCTTTTTGATACTACGTGTATAAGGTTGTGTAAATTTTGATTACGACAAAAATACTATATTGAAAAAACTGAGGGTTCCTTCCATTTTTCTTTCTACAGTCGATATAATTTTGAAATTAAATTGACCATATAATTATATTATAAATGTATGAATACAACCCCGCCAGTGAATTTAGGTTAACACCATTCAACTGATAAACTAATTACTTTTAGGTATTGCGCTAAGAATATAGTATAATGCCACACTTACACTGTGTAATCAAGTAAAGAAAATGTCAGCTAATGGCTTGAAAAATAATTGGGACACTTAATCAAGTTTAATAGGTAAACTAAATAGCCAGCTTCAGTGGGTTGATTCTATTTATAAATTTTGAATGAGCTTCAGAATATTAAAAACAAAAAAAATCCTGTCAAACGCTAAATCGTGACGTCATGATATTTACGTTAATATATAACAGTTAATTTCACTTTGCTGATTCCGTGGAATGTGACTTTTTTTCGGTCACTACGACTTTTCCTTAACAAATTATTAGTTAACTATATTAAAATCTAATTTCTTGCCTTATCCAGCTAGTAAAGAAGTTTTAAATAGTTTTAAATTTAATATGCTTCATTATCAGCAATTGTAAGGAAACACTCACTTGTCGGAATTATTCAATATACAAATATTATAGTATGATACAAATACAGAGTGTACGATATTTTAGTGCACTCGGCATCGCGTCTTATCTTGTTTTATTTCTTACTCGTAGTTGTAAAGAGACACTACGAACCTTATGAGAGTAGATATTGTCTCACGTCATAAAGCAATCTCAACATTCCTGAAAAACATTTTCACACCGTCAAATATTCGCGAGATACTGCTACATCGTCATGCGATGGATTTAACAGCCATAATAAAACAATGGATGTTGTTTTGATTCACATTTTCTTTATATGTTTTCCTCGTAAAGTGCACAAGAATGGCTACATACTTAATTGAGTTTTCCGAATAGTAAGATATGAGCTACACCATAAAACCGTAAAAGATTCAATGTATTGGATTGTCGGGAAAGAAGTATGCGTTTTTAAGGGGTCATACTTTGAACATGAAATGTAACATAATAAAATGTGTATATCTTGATTTATCTGCATATATGTAACGCAGCACACACACACTGTGCTTGAGCGTTTGAGTTGAGTGATTTTTAACAGAAAATGGTATTAAATGAACAACACACACACAGACATTCATTTTCCATAGTATATTAATAAGCTTTTCCTTAGTCAGAAATTAAAACTTAACTCGATTAAACTAGCAATAATTAATTAACACAATAATTTAAATGATATAAATTCTTTGTTGCGAGGTACAAAAGCATAATATTTAGTTCTACAAGAATTAAAGGATTCTTCTGACAATAGTGTGAAGCTGGAAAAGCTCTTCTTTTTTTAACAATTCAATGTATGCAACTAAATTGATTCTTCAACAAATATTACCATTTTTGGCATAAATGTATTTATATTTATTTCATTAGCTGTTTGAAAATAAATGGTAACCAATTATTAAATTACTATACAACCAAAATATGATATACTAGTAAGTTTAAATTATACGCTTCCTATAGAAATCAAAAATTCTACACCAAGTTATTGTATGTATCCGATTAAAACTCTATTATGATGAAACTAGTCAAACAATACCAAACAGTTATTTGTGTCAAATTTAATGATAATAATGTTCCAAATGACGGATAAACGTGGGAAAATACTCATTCTTGGTTGACACTGATTTTTATGAATGCCGTAAAAAATGTATACAGGTCATCATTTAACTTCACTGTGCACTGAAATTTAAGACGTGCTTAAACCGCGTTTTGGTTAAAAAGACGTAAGCGCGTGTCCATGGTTAGCCAAGTTTGTAAGCTAATGCCGTTAAATTACAAATAAATCCTTTAATCCGACTCTTAACTTACAGCAAACCTTATCAAGTGTACAGTATATTTATCCTTTCTCGAGGGTCAGTGCTAAGGTCAGAATGGTTAGATATGTATAAGTTTTCGTCTGTATTTTTAAATAAACTTTCTCAATGTATAAAACTCCCGTTATGGATGGGCAAAAATTCCATTGTATTAAGTATCAAATGGATTGTGTCCTGAAATGCAGTTTTGCTCACTTATACATACTAACTAACATATAATGGACAGACAATATCGTGACCTGAAGTATAATACACAATATTGTTTATGTATCAATTAATATGGAAAAAATGTTTAATTATCATTTGTTTTTGAAGTAAAAAACTTATAAACTACGTCAACAACATATTTTTTATTTTTTATGTACAAGCAAATTCATTAAATCCATCACGACATTAAACCAGTATCAAAATCTGTCACAGAAATCTAATATTTTGATTGCAGAGATTGTATCAGTTAAGACTAGTTTTTACCCGTTCACTTAAAAGCTTTTGAAAGACCGGTGAGGTTATTGAAATGACAGCGAAAACACCACACGGGGTTTGGTTTATTTTGATAAACAAAAGTCACGAAGGCTATTACTTAAAAAGCCTCCAAATAATAATCGCACAAAGAATCATATAAGAAATATTGTCCCCATATGTCCCCATATCTCTATAAATAATTATTAAAAGCCGTGTATATTATAATAATAATTTTAATTTATAAACAATTCTGCCATAATCAAATCTCTATCTTTCATTGTTGTACAGCAATTAGATATTCATAACGTGGATGAGAAGAACAAAAACAAAATTCCTTTAAATGTGCTAAGACAAATACATATTAACTTGACCAATATACAATAAGTATACGCCTGCATATATGTTTTGGCTTACAACTATCACTTTTGGCAAATGATTAAGAAAGAGAGTAATAATCATTAATTGATATTTGACTTAAGCTAAGCTTAACTAAAGATATAATCTTATGTACATAAATATCGGGCACAGTATGACAAAAAAAGTACAATTAATTTGAAATATTTATATGTACCCACTCAAAATAAATAAAATCTCCATCTCAAAAAGCATGCACAAATGCAGACACGAAAATGTTTTACATTTCTAATGTAATATAACTGTTAAATACTGAGCCATATAATTGTACTTACTCTCGTACCTTTATTACCCGATAGTAAATATTATTTGATTGGGCGCACAAATATTCAACGATTTTACGAGAACAATGACGATATAAGCCCACTTAAAAACAGAGTCTAGTGGCAATATTACTTTACAAGCAAGCATAAGTAATAGGTATGCGATAATAAATTTACCAATAAAATAGCGAAGTACGTTTTTTTCGGAAAATATCTATAAATAAAACGATCCATTTCCATTAGTTATTGAAATGTTTGAGTTGAGTAATCATGAGAGGTTAAAAAGGGCAAACAAACAGAACTCAATATCGATTCATTGGCATTGTGTGTTGGGAAACGAGACGAAATATTCATCGTGAGCCGTAAAAGAGAATCACTTCTGAAACTGTAACAGCCTAATCATCTCGGAGGAGAAAGGATTTTTATGTGCGGCAATAAAAGTTGGCCGTTTATTCACCCTCGCCCCTGATGAATGTACGACAATATCATTCGTTATTTACTTTGCGAACTTATCAAATATTAATTTCGTGCCTCACGACAGATCCAATCACTTATTTATTATTCGACACCTCTGGCACAGAAACGTATTCAACTATAATTCACCTCAGACCGAGCTGATGCTAACTTACCTACCCGATACTGTCAAAAATTTTGTTTTTTCTATCGAAATCTTCATGAAAAAATATCATACTTTTTTTGACCATAAGAAAAATCTGGCGTTGTACTGGACCAAAACTAGAGGTGTGAGTACTGGAGGCACCGTGTGGCGGCCATATTCTCCGAATAGGGAGCGGATACAAATATATATATTACAATATATATATCATAAATAAATAAATAAAAAGCGGTTAGTAATAGCAAATTTGAATTGTTTGAATTTTGGTTAGTATATTTGAATAGGATAACTTGGTTTAACCACATTAAAACAAGTCGATATTAGGTGGTTTGCTTTTATCGAAGTTGTGTGTGGAAATGATTATTTAGATAATTAAAAAGCTTGGGATTATTTTAAAAATAAAATATAACCATTTATCCATCCACGATATAAGAATGTACAATGTAGAATTAATAAAAATTGATTCGATTTTAAACGAATAATCATTCCAATTAAATTAAATTGTATCATTTTCATTAATTAAATAAAAGGATTATCAGACAAAGAATTCTTTTACTTGCGTTGCGTTAACAAATTACATGTTTAACCTTCTAACAGACCTTTTTCTCAGGCAACGGGTGAATATTGGATTTATAATGAGAATACTTGGAAAATGTACCTACGTAATACTAAGACAACACCCTTTAAAATCGCGAAAAAGTATTTCTCATCCCTTACGTCATGAAAATAATATTTATATTGAAAACCATTCGCAATATTATTCAATTCAATAGAATTTGAAAATATGGATACGATGTTACGATTATTATCATATTTATCTTGATTAATACAGTAAGCTACTCTACATATTATATAATGGAATTTCTAAGAATAGTTAGAAATGCATAATATATTATATATACCTAATAAATAAAGCTCACTGCTTTCCGTAAAACTTTAATGGAATTTCAAAGTTTCTTTTGAAAACGGTATGCTCAGAAGCATGCTACGGCAAGATTTCATCTTTGAACTGAATGAAGATTATAATAAAGCTTTAATATAATATTATAACATCAACCATATTCAATTTATGGAGATCTTTTTCTTCTATCATAACTTACGGAACATATTCTCGCTAATGAATAAATATCTCAACATCCCTTTATTGTTTCAGAAATGAAATGGATAAATTATTTTACAATAGAATTTATTTGAAGCTTTTATTGTTAGCTTTTTGTCTGCAACACTATAATAAATCATAAATATTATATATATATATATGACAATTTATTTTTATAGCTGGGATTTGTTCGCATTAGCAATGACAAAGTAATATGACACTATCTCTTTAATACAACAACTTTTTGGAAAAGGTCTTGTTCACGGTGTAAACTCTGTGACTTCTTGTTGGAAAGGCATTAAATATTTAAATAAATAAAACATTACTTTGTTTTACACTACTGCCGCATATATTTTGTAAAGATCATGACCGGTTACGTTAATCCCGAGCATTTTTAACTGACGTATATTATTGTAGTTGAAAAAAAAATTCTATAAAACAAATTTCGAAAAATTTTGTCCGTCGAAAAAATAACTAAAAAGGGATAAACCTGATTTTTAAATTATCACGGAGATATTGCATATACTAACTGATTATTTATTACGTCATCACTAGACTTAATTATGACAAGAAGACATTAGAGAATCGTTATAGACCAAGAGCTATTCTTCTCGATGACCCTCCATGTGTAAAAAGAAAAAGTATGCTTACCTCTTGAACTGTAACGATCGCACTGGGAAGGAAATGCAACTTTTATATAAAAACTAAACTTAGAGACGATGGAGGCGGGAAGAACTTTGACGCCAACCCGCCTTAGAACTTGAAGCTCCATCAAATAGATATCCAAACGAAAAAAAATCTTGATGGATTGATTTTTATTTAAAACACAGTTATCACTTGTTCTTTTCAATGTGTGTTACTTAAATTTTTGTTCAATGAAAGGTGAGTTAAGATTATGTGTCACATAGTCAAACGATTGAAAGTTTGCCAAAAAGTAAAGGAAACGGTGCCACGATTATACATCGCTGTTTTTCCCTGTAAAAATCATCTACTATACACACAGCGCAATAAAAAAATCACATTGGTTTTTCTGTATTTTATATTACAATCGAATGAATAAACGCGATGTATTGACGCTTAATATGAATATCGTAAAATTTTCTATCCATGGTAATAGAATTTAACGTCGTACTTTAGTTTGTTTTAAATACTATCCAAATCGATAAAAGGCTGTTTTCATGCGCAATGGTAATTGCTATTTTAGATAACATTACGAAACGAGCCATTAAAGTTATTTTAATTCTCTCATTCCCCAATGTACACGGTATTCTTTGACGCGGCTCCACTGCAACACGGCCAAGGAAAAATATATTTTTAAATACGCTCAATGCAAATTAATTCTGAGCATGAAAATGTTGATTAATTTTGGGACATGCTCTCAAATTTCAAAGAGACCTAAATACTAAAAACAAGCCGAAAAAAAAAACAATGATTTATCCACTAATTGTGTTATTAAACTATCCAGTTCTACCAATGATGATGAAAGCAATTTCAAATTAGCTAGTTTAGTATTAGTACAAAATGAAGATTAATAAATTTGAATTTTGTTTCTAGATCACTTTTAAGGTGTTCACTGTCAATACTTGGTGGAAAGGCATTATAATAAAAATAATAATACATTTTTAGTACTTTTTCCACATAAAATTTATTAGATCAGGACCGGTTTCGCTCATGGCAAGCATTCTCAGCTGACAACGCTCGCCATGAGCGAAACCGGTCCTGATCTAATAAATTTAATGTTGAAAAAGTACCAAAATGTATTATTATTATTTTTTATTATTCTGTTTCTAGGCTACTAATAATGTTTTGCTCATGACATATTATTGTGTTCTAATATAATTTCGAATAAATATTTTCAGTATACCGACCTGTGGACCGCTTTTAATCGGATTTTCTGTGAAGCATCTTCGAATTTGATCTCTACATTTACGCGGATTTTTAGATAATGGAACCTATCTTACTATTTTGTATGGTTCCTTGCCTTTCTACGCGAGTTTTTGAAAAACGTATCTACCGCGTACATCGGGGGGGGGGATTGGAGTAGTGTTTCGTGTGTCAATATCGTATTGTTCTGCTCGCTTTCAAATCTGAATATATTCAGTAAGCAATATGCATTAGTCGTATTCCGTATCGCAAATATAAAACCATTTGCAAAAATAAATTGAGCTAAAATAAAATGGACACGCTCTCAGTATGGTATAATCTACACGCGACGGCATGTTATATTGGGAAACCAATTATTTTTAGATTTACTAGAAAAAAAATTAGCGGATGCTCGTATTTATAAATAAATTTATATCGTTATAATTTCATAATGACCTTCCGTCGTTCACACAAAACAACCGTCAGCCATCATATATAGGTAATGGATTATTCGTGTAGAAACGTTCTATGCAATCTTTATTAAATAACGTATCGTATTTTCTTTCAATTTAAATAGAGCGCGCTGGAAATGTTTTAACGGTAACAGATTGCCTGTAAGTAAATCGTTATTCCGATTAAATTAAATAAAGGATTAAAAAATACTCTGGTTATACCAGATGGTTCACAATCATATTTTTGTTTTTTTTTTATATTTTTTAACACGTCAATTTCCTAACTGGATTCCGGATTACACACATATGAATACTTGTATACCAATTTCGAGGTTCATTCTTGATGGAAATACATTATTTCTACATAATTCATAATAATCGTGATCAGTTTTGCTCATCACAAGCATTATCAACCATTTATATGCAGTCTTCTCAAGCTGTAATGACTGTTGTTATTTTTTCAAACGCTGGTTAAAGTTGATATCAAAATTTACTGCTAACAATCTATCATCCATTTTAGATGAAAATTATTGACCACAACAGCCCTGGACAAACAACGGACCGTTTTATATTTTTATGCTGTTAAAACTATGTGTATAATTAAATATGTACACGTATTTCAAGCTATGCTACCACTTGCAGGCTCGAGCAGGTCAATTTTGCTTCATCGCCGTCCCCAACAGTTTTATTTAAAACGAAGCCCTGGACGGCATGTAGGTGTTATCTGTAAACACAGTATTTTATTAAATAACTTACTGTTCGGTCTTTTTATTTTATCATTTCAAATTCTTGCGCGGCCCTCGAACTAAAAACTTTTCCGTCTCCCTAAAAGGCAATAAATTTACCCACGGCAACCAAAGCATTTAGTTTTGTTTTTTTGTCGATTTGATATCATTAAAAATGTAAACGTTTTTTTTTCATGTCCATGAAGCTCTTTCGGTAAATTATAGATATATGGTCACGGGACAGAATCCCAATCCTATAAAGCTAAGCTCAAAAAATGTATACACACTGGCTTATAATTTTATGTTTTGACTTTACTCTTTGAGTTCTTGTGGATTATTATAAAATTTGGAATCAAAATGATTACTGATTATTGTACGAGTTCTGAAAGAAGAATATTTTTTTTAATATTAGCCTATAGTAAAATTATTCTTTATATTTTAAACAAATAATAAACTTATGTGACTTTCTCTATCTGTATAATATTATTATTTGTTTAGTTTGTGGTTGCATTTTTGCTCCTGTAAATTAAAACAACTCGATTTCATACTTATTGCGAAGTATTTTTCAGGATCTTCTATTATAATAAATTTAAAAATTAAAGACTAAACATTTCAAAAAAAATCGTAAGACTTACATTCATTTCATTTAATGTGCTTATTTTTCATAAATCTTTACAAAAATGCTGTCCCGTGACCATATATCCATAATTTACCAGCTCTTCTTCGTGCATTTCGAATATATGATATATAATAATTAAGTACAAGGTAGATGTATCGCTACGTCTCGTCCTAATGTAACTTGTAAGGTATTATTTGTTTCGCTGGAAAGACTTTATTCACTTTGTAAGAAATAATTCCGCCGGATAAATCACTGTTGTTCTAATACAAGCGCAGGAAAAATTTATGCCGTGCGTTTTCTCATTTTCCTGGGGATACTCGAATCGCGTTTTACGACCATAAAGTTTGAGGAGAGTCGCAACACTTTATGGCTGCTCGCAGTTGGAAGCTGTTCAACGACAACGACGCCCTCAAAAGCGTCGAAAATATTTTGCTGTACGTAAACCGTCCCATTTAATTTGTAAGAGCCAATTTTTAGACGGCAAAAAAAATGCAATACTGAGTAAAGACAGTGGAATGCTGTGAAAATAATTGAAAATTCACCGTACAAGATGTTCTGTATTCTCGAAATATTTTTAAATCTTTATTATTTTTCAATTGTAAAGTCATTCGTGTAGTCAACTGGTCAACATTATCGTGCGATTATTCTATTCGACTGCGGTCTCCACGGGTTCGATTTAAAGACTCCAATTACTCGACATCTCAACTGCTCTAGTGTCGAGTATACTCGAGTAGTTTCAGATATACCTTATATATCTCAATTTTAAATTGGTTCGAAGTTTTTTTTTATTATTCCCGCAGTAGTAAAAACTCTCTTTGTTGCTGTGGACGTCGGCTTTAAAGTTTAAAATGAATTTAATAGTGCAGCTAGTTTTTCAGTAAAACGCAACCGCTAATCATCATACATATTTTTTTAAAGTTATTAAATACAATTTGGAAATAAGTCTTCATTTATAAATAACGAGTATTAATTGAGTACTTTGATAACTACTCAATTATGGGTACTTGAAAAATTGACGAATATTCTCTAGAATCAAGTATTTGATACTTGAATTGGAGTCTCTAGTTCGAATCATCATACGGACGTTTTATTAAAATGATTTTTATACCATTGCTATTGAATCATGCTCAAGTGCAAGGTTTTCGGTAATGTTTACATTCTCTCTTCGGCATCCGATATTTTAAGCGGTACTTAGCTACTAGTCTTGTAATAGTCCTATCGGTCTAAATTTTCCCTCTCTGAGAAAGAGGTTTAGCAACTAAATAAAAACATGTTTTCGCAAAACAACTCGTGTCGAGAGGCTTAATTAGGATTCTATAAGCCCCGTATGGGGAACGGATATGAATGGGTAGGGTATGGATGTAACAAGAAAAAAGGCTATCATGGTTCAGTTTATAAAAAAAAGTATAGCATATTCATTCATCAGTGTTCCTTAACTATTTCCAAGTCAGGGTACACTTTTGATTTAAAGATAAATTTACGAGGAACCAAACTCAAACGGTCAGAAAACAGTTTTTTAGTTTTTATTTTGGTTATTGTTGAGAAAGAGAGCTCACACGATTTCATAATTTTGCGATGAACTTTTTCGGCTTTAACTATTTCGCAGTTTTACAGCTTTTATCATTTTTTTCGCGTTGCACTTGCGACAAGCCTGCGGTGCACCAGTACACCGATTAAGAGCCACTGCTCTACATGGTGAAAAGGATATGATCTTAAAACCTTTTAAAAGTACATGTATAGATATTATAATTTATTACATTAAATTTGGATGTATATAAAGGTATCAGACCACATCCATAATATTTACTTTTCGAATTTATTCTTACCAAACCTTTTTTTAACTTCTTCGTTTTTATTTTCTTTTATCACAATATTTCTTATCCCATTCCCCCCCCCCCCCATTGACAATATTCTTGGAATGGAACCATGTGCGAGTCTAGCCATATCTTTCAATCGCCTTTTGTCGTCCGCATCGAAGAAAGATTATGATCGTTACGTGGTAAACATCTTATTTAATATGAGAATGTATTGGAGAGATATGAAGGTGACCCCAGTACAAATTAACACGAGAGCAATACTCACAATAATTCGAAATATAATTTTGATACTAGACTCAAAAAGCAAACTTTGAATTCAATACATTGTGTCGAACATTAATTTGCGAACGTGCACATTATTACAACAATTTGTAGTATGACATTAGCATAGAAGTAACATTCTTGTATATTTTATGATATTAAAAAATATATTTTCCCAGCAATGTCAAATATTTTTATTTTCATAGAAATATTCGGAATACACATTCTTTTATGGAACGCTAAATATGATGATATTTATCGCGTGTTATTTAAAATACAAATTCACTTCTCAGTATTACTATCAAATTAAGAAAATATTTTATATGAGAGAGATACAAAATATACAGGTTATTATGGAAAGAAAAAAAGATGTAAGTGCACAGTAGGATTCTAATATAATAATTTTCCGTCTGAAATAACTCGGTATATCATTTTGGCGAAAACAGCAATTTATTTAATCGGCAGGTACATGAATGCAGATATATAGTTAGGTTATTGCTCCTGTCTACGATACCTTACTTTATTTTTGTCATATAGTATAGGCTTCTATAATTATCGATATTATCTATCACTTTTAATGTGTTCACCGTCAATACTTGGTGGAATAGCATTTTAATAAAAATAATAAAAATAAATTACATTTGATAATGCTCGGTATGAGCAAAAACGGTCTTGATCTAATAAAATTGAATGATATTATCTATGTCACAAAATAAAGAGACTGGAGGCTTTATTAAAAAGCTCACATTTGCTGTTTGATGATCATTTTTGTAGCTTATCTATCATTTTTGTGTGTAGGTATTCAAAAATACAATAATATTACACATGTTTTAACACACAATAATATTGTGTCCCACATATATCACCATATTTGGTTTCTCACTCGATATGCCGTTGAACCTACAAAACCAACGTGTTCTATCGATAACTTAATATTTCGTATTTTTATTTTTATTTATTGATGTTGGCATTCCTTTTTTGCGTATCTTTTTCACAATAATAAATATCTATACGTAAAATGAGTAGGAAGGAACAAAAATAAAAATGTCTAATTGCTAAATAAAGTCAACATGTTCACATCCAATAGTGATATTTTACTATGTATTCCGTCGTTATTTTGTGTATTAATTACGGACATTAAATTGTACCTATTTGTCCAGTGAAAACTATACTAATTGATCTTTAAAAAGCAAGTAAAATGAAATATTTTTATTAAAAGTGACTATTTTTCGTTCATGTTTTACATTAAAAACCCTAACCATTTCAGCAATTCCCTAAACTATTATACAATTATAAATAATTGGAAGACTAATTGAAAAAAATAGTCGTATAAAAGAAAATATAGAGCTTTATATAAATACATATATTGACCAATCACGGTTTTTAATCAGTGGTACCCGCTATTTTATTTTCACAGATTTTCCTTTCAAATTGAATCCTTACTATTCGTTGGTATTATGTCATAAGAAAACCAGCGTCGGAAATCGAGAACATGCTGCGTGGCAAAACTATGTAATCACATTGGTCAATAATGTAATTGTAGCGTATATAAAGCAATTGCCAAATAGATATACATATATATATTTGTGTGTTTGCAGGCACGCGTTGTTTTCAGGGCGGAAATACAATTTCCTTTCGCGATGAGTATGGATAATCATATTATCCGTGACGTGGGGTCATTGCAGGGTTGCCACAATATCCGCTGCAATATGAAATTACCATTTTTTTATTGGTTACGAAGATCTACTTACCATTCTCATCAACCAATATCAATGCTCTAAAAAGCCAAACACATTTTTATTTAGTGTTATTGTTGAGGTTTCAAATATCTTGTTTATACATGTGTGACATTCAAAGCAATAAAAATTCTTCCTATATTAACCAGCAATATTGATTATAATGTATAAATTTGAATAGTTTATTCATTAGATGCATTATATCACAACAACAAAACTTGTTAGTGTATGATATTGTTGTGAAGTGAGTGTCATTACATTGTAACCTCTTTTTAAATCGACAAAAAATGGCTACATGGTAGATCTGTAGACCACGATCAACATAATGAAATTTAAGTTCTAACAACATAAGTATTAACAACATAATTAGTTCTGACGAAGGCGTAAGCCGAAATAGCTATCAACAAATATATAAAATTAATTTATGTAGAATTAAAATACATTGTTATTTTTCTTTCCGTATTAATGAAATTTACTCCAATACTTGAAAAATACACAAAATATTTAAAAATATGTTTACTTTAATGACTGCTTTTTCTTCCAGTTGATTCATTACTGTATCATACATGTATAGATTTACAAATAATAGCATTGAATACCAAATTAAATTGTAATATGCTCATGTATTAAGTATTGATAACCCTAAGCATCAATCGCGGTAAAAAAAGGCTTGTCCAAAACGGTATATACATTCGACATATCTAACCAAATGATATCAAAGAGACGATTCCGTGTATATCATGCGTGAATTAAATTGGCAGTGTATATTTTGAATTAATATGTTGGAATCAAACGCTCTCATCTAAAATGTATTAACATATCTGTCAGATTGTCCAATTTGTTTTGGACATTCATCGCGCTTCACTGCAACAAGATTGGTTAAAATCGTTTGATATATTTTATTTGATTCAA
Organism: Himalopsyche kuldschensis; assembly: GCA_028554975.1. Taxonomy (NCBI): domain Eukaryota; kingdom Metazoa; phylum Arthropoda; class Insecta; order Trichoptera; family Rhyacophilidae; genus Himalopsyche; species Himalopsyche kuldschensis. Next base: position 23,259,499 of record JAHFWI010000003.1, read on the forward strand.
TATAAACTAATGGACAGCATTAGGATCTATTTTATCAATTGATTAATAACCTTTGCCCTAAATATCACCTGTCATAATCACACACAGGACGTGTATGACATATTTGATAAAGTACTGGCCTCTTAATTCGGATGTCACTCTTCAAACGTCTTGTGAATCTAGCGAAGTCCCGAACCATTCATTATTGAAACATACATATTTGACTTTCTAAGTGGAACGCAGGTCATACATACAGAAACTGAATTTACCTTGATTAATTATTGGCCATACTCTAAGAATAAAAGATGTTTGCTCGAGAGGAAGAGCTCGGGTAAGTGCATTTGGACGTCTTTCTATTATGTATTAAAGAAAACTCTATGTACTCTGTAAGTGGCTAGTTTTGGACAAATGTGCTATGGGATAGTTTGGGACAAACGTCCGATAGTAGATTTACGGATGGATGGTTGAGAAATGTGAACTCAAATCGTCAAAAAAACTCATTATATCTCATGCATGTAGTCGTAAGGCGCTGTGACTTGAAATTAAATACACGAGAGAATGAAGAACAGATTTCTCTTTCCTATATTTACCTACTCAAACTTTTTGGAGCATGCGAAGCAAGGATGAGTACACTAGACCTATTTTATTTGCCATAATGATTGCAAAAAGGGCATTAATTAAAATAATGTCCATAGATTATTATAATTTTCTATATCATGCATTCAGATTACAGGTTACAAGTCTTATTTCAACAAAAGGTTTCAGGTTCAAGTTAAAATAAAATAAAAATAAAAATTGTACAATTTAAGTTTTTAGGCACGGATTTATACGTCTTATTTCCGCGATTGAGTCGTTATTTTATACTCCGAAGGATTTTCAATCTAAGTGGCTTTGATTGGTTGAGTAGCTATTTTTTAAACAAAAAAAACATCTTTTGTTTTTATGATCGATCAACTATTTGCAACATTAAACTACTGAACTTGATCGATGCAGTTTACCTTCGTTTTAATTATACGAATAAAAAAGATTCTAATCGAAAATCCTTGACAGACATAGTATTTACAATCACGTCGTAAAATCACAAAAAAATATATGCCACAAAGTCATAGTCTTGGGTTTTTATACGGCTCATTTTTTACTTGCAATACGGGTTTCAAATAACTTTTTTTTCTTCATATAGGACCACCGTCAGACTTCTTTGGACACAATCTTTAAAGAGAAAACATTCACAACGTAGAAACTTTTAATCTAATTATTTATTAATTTATTGACATCGATTTTTTTATCAATAACACACCTAAAATAGTTCATATGTTTTAAATGTAGCTTTGAATGTAAAAATCTATTATTTCAAAAGCTCTCTATAAACATTCGCTTTTATGGCTGACTTAAGAACTTAATATCCAACTGTAAACATTACTTCGAATACTTAATTTTAGAGGCTATTTCAAAGAATAGAGCAGTGAGTCCAAATTTGTATTCGTTCTTTTAGTACTTGTTCATTTAGGTTTACTACATAGTCAAACGAGTTGTTTTTTTTATGTTAAAATTACTACCAATGCACCGAAAAATATGAAAATGGGTATTCGATACCAACTCGATGAGAATGAGTTGAGATCAACTCAAGTATAAATAACACCACACACCATGTCCAAGATTTTAAATTCAACTATTAAACATCATTAAATTTTAAATTTACCTTACCAGGAATTGAAACCAGACCCATCTGATTGATGGGGGAAAATCCTTTACCACTAGATCACATAGGTCAACGAGATTGTATGTAGTTGCCAGAATCCAATTTCTTTTTACTATCGGTTCGTATATCTGCCATGTACATTATATGTAAATTCAACAGCCGTTAACAATGAGCAATCTAAAATATGTGACATTTTTAGTTTAAAAATGTTGCTGTCCGGATATAATACGGAAAATCTTCCTGATTCCTATCACCAATAAAAAATATGTTTAATTAAAAAACAAATTTACAGAACGAGTAAAGTAGTTGGAAATAAACGAATTACTATTATTTTGTTCGTTGTAGCGCTGTCCCGCCCTCCAAGCGCAGGATTGGAAACGCCCTAGGGATGAAAATCACTTGCCGGAAAAAGGAAAATGCACAAACAACAAAACTCGAAAGGTTTAAATGGGAACAGATTCAGCCCGCGGCCAAAGGCCAATAATATCTCTCTAGCAAGTAAATGAAACCTTTCGGAAAATGGTTCGGGTCTACGGCTACGACTTCCAACACGTGGGCCGCTACGCCGTAGATAAGGAACAACATCGCATCAAATTAACCTTAAAGCCATTTATTAATTATATCTTTTATTCAAAATAAGCTCACTCAAATTACATCAGGGCAGAGCGATTAAATAATATAAGATCAAACGTCCATAATACATAGTATACACATATTTTTTACTTTTTCGTCTAACATTTTTATCAACTTTTACCAAAAAAACACTGCAATTGAAACATGTATTTAAGCTCTCATAAAAAAATCTTAGCAAAGTTAGTTGTGATAAATTATCATAATATAGATACCTTCATATAAAACTATATTGAAAATCACAAAAATTGAAGAAGGTTTATTCGTAATCTTATATATAAAACCGAAACGGCGTATGTATGTCTGTGGGTCTGTAATTCCCTTTTGCATTGTTGGTCGTTAAGTTGCCAGTTGTTTCAACTTGGCCCGTCTGAATTTACGCGCCGAGTTGAACATAACCCCAAATTGGTCCGAGCGAAGCCGGGTTCGAATACTAGTTGTTATATATTTATTATAATCGTTTGGAATACATTAATATTTTTCATTTATCAAAATTATAATATTGTATTTAATGCCTCAGCGATATTGTGATGTTTATATAACAGCGTGGTCCACAATTTTTTTCATGCACACCTATTGGAAGCCTTACAGCGTTTTATCACTAGAAGTCTTGCAATGTACCTGTGCATTGTTTTTCGAAAAAATATGAAGAATACCTATTATTACATGCTTTAAGGTTAAAAAAAATAAAATTGTAAGGTATCATTGCCTTAAAGAGGAGGAACATACTTGAAGCTATTTCCAACGATATTATTAACAGGGAAATGAAAGATTTAGATTAGATAGCTCGGTTTATAATAGATCTTTCAATTTTCACGTTTTCAGGATCGCAATAAGAGTGTATTAAGAGAAAAATATATGAATGTTTCAAATTTTTAACCGCACTCAAAATCAAATTTGAGAACAGCCTAACTAGATTGGATTTCAGCTACGGGGCTTGTAACCATAAATTTACCCACTTATACAATATAAATTCATTTAAAGTATCACACTAAATGCAATGTGAATCGTGCTTTTGTACATATTATTTGTAATATGGACGGATCTATGTATATACAGTATCGTATTGTAAAACAACTAATGTTGTACGTAAAAAAATATGTCACAAATGGTAGACAAGAATTCACAGCAAAAAGTAAAAAGCATGTCACTTTCTGCGCAATATTCGAATGCTGAGCTTTATTATCTGGCGATCGACTGGATTTCGGTATTATTCGTAGACATAGATTAAAGTGCTTATTGCCTTGAAAGAATGGAAATTTAAGCTACGAATAAATGTTCGAAGCAGGATGGTATGCCATCAAAATGTCTCAGGAGTTACTATGTGTATATGAGTGACTATTACTTGTAAAATTTATCATGCTATTGACATCCGCTGACCCAAAAGAAGAAAAACAATAAATGCCTAGGAAGCTTAAGAGAAAGCCGTTTATGTTATGGCCGCACATTTTATGACGGTAAACTAAAACTACATCCATTCAAAAAAACTATATGAATCGTGTAAATTTTTAACAAGGGTTTAAAAGCAGCTACCATCGCATAAAATCGAAAGTATTGAATGGTTTTCATCAATTTATTGAACCATGGATTTCCCGGAATAACATAAAGGACGATTCTATTCAAAGCGCATAGCTACGAGGTATTCAATTTTTTTTTATTATTATTTTTTCTCGATTTTCCATGTTGACGGTGTGAACGCGTTGTCATTTTATACAGCATCAATAGCATTAATAAAATAATTGTAATTAAAAATTTTAATAGTATCGAGAATTATTTTACGAAAGTCACTTCTTGGACGTTCAAAATTGAAAATACACTTGGCATAGCAATTTAAAAATTCACTTGTCCTCGAAAAAAGTTTTCATTTATTTCAGTGTATTCGTACAATGGATAAAATTCAATTTCCATCTTGCAATAACGTAAATCTAAAATATGTCTTTCCAGATATTCAAGGAGAGAAAGAACTGAAAAGAGCTGTAAATCCATGATATACAGCTGAAATACGGAAGATTTTAAAAGAAAAACTATTAAAATAACGTGATAAAAGGAGATTTTCCTTTTAGCCTGTCATAAAATAACATAAATTTGATACAGCAACTTTTCATATTCTGCATTATTCATCGATTCCTGTTGAGTAAAAATTCATTATCTTCACTTCTATAAAAAGGACCATGATACTTTTATCTACGTTTAGTTAGAAAAAATGCAAAATATTTAAATTCTTATATCGCATTATGCAATTCAAAATGTAAATATGCAACATGGAATTTATATTTTATATTAACAAATAACTATGAACGAGTACATGCTTTTTCAAGATTGATTGACGTTTTGTTTATATACCTTTATTTTGCATTGCATTTATTATTTTGTTGAAAAACGTTTAAGTATAAAAAAAAACATAATCTTTTCATAATTAAATTGGAAATATGTATTCGATTTTGCTTATTCCGTAACATGTCAAAAATTAAAATGCTATATATAGTTTTTTTCATTTAGTTATCTAGCATTTCAATAGCATTTTAAAAAAATACCAATCGAAACAAACCGTGAATTAGTTAGTAACACGAAATTTACTTTTATCATAGAATAAGATGGTGTAATGTTCTAAGTATCGTTTGAAAAAAATAACTGTGCTGAAATGTAAAATGCTTTCAAAAATATGACATCACAAACTCAATATAATATTACTAGATCAAGTAAACCCTTCAAGTTTAACATCGCATTGCAACTAAAATTTGATACGAACTGAACAATTTATTTAAATGAAAGTCTATAACCAGTATTCGTAAGGGGTTTCTCTATTTTTTCGCTGTTAACGATCTTCAGCTGCTAGCAGGTTCTTGAACCTTAAAATGCTTTCTTCAAAGTGCAGTTCTCAGGCTCCACATATGAATTTTGAAATGGATAATTTAGGTGGGAAAAATATGGTAGACCTAGACATCTATGAATGAGTGAGAGATTTTTTAGACCCATATCTACTTCCAATTTTAAACATACTGACTCCAAATAGTCCTAGTGGACATTATTTCAAAAGAAGCTTTCCTACAAGAACTGCTCAGCTGATTCTTTTTTTCAGAGATTATGGGTGAAAAGCTTTCTTACAGAAATCAGTACATCGGTTGAAAAACAGTTAACGGAAATGCTCGTGAGCATTGCAACCAAATCCACTCAGCCACGGATGAAAGGACAGACTTGCACGTTTGTGTATACTTCATCTATGATTAAATATAAAAAAGTTAGTTGTATGAATATTTCACAAGGATACTAATTGAAATCTCTGACATTATAGTTATTTTTAGACCAAAAAAATCTCGGATCTGTGCGAAACCAAAGTTTTTTCAAGCTCAACACACAAAACTCAAGTGAGGCTTAATGATACATCTACACGAAAAATAAGCAGAAACAAAAAAGTAGCGTTTAACGGCAAGAGTTGTAGATTATCGCAAGTTTGTGAGCCAGGGGGGAATTTCGCTGAAATCAGCAACACATGTGAACGAAAAGAACTGTTAATTAGTGAAATAATATCATCTTTACCCAAAATGTTACCCGTACACAAAAATGGCTATAAATCATCCATTAAGCTGCCATGCAAAAGCAGATAACGTACACATATGGGGCGTGATATATATTATATTTATAACAGAATGTGTCTGTTTTTTTTGGCTATATTTTTTAGCGAAGCTTACATCCCTCAATGAGAATTGAATGAACAATATATAAAACGATTTAATATTCATTTTTGAGACAACAATTTTTTTTTACTAAAACGTACATTATTTTTTAGTTATGAAATCACTGTTTATTAATATTAAGTGCATATAAATTATGGACCACTTATGGAACATCAAGTTCATTCAACACCAAGGGTTACAACAAATTGATATGATCTCCTCAATATTCTTATGTATTGTAAATGCATTTTCACACACTTGTGTGTGTGAGATGTGAACTGAACATGAAATAATGATTTCTTAAAATAAAAAGAATATCCATTAAAAACCATAAAGTGCCATCACGTTAAGCCATTGAATTAGTATACTCACGCCTTATAAATGTACTAACACATAGGAAAAAAAAAAGAAAGAATTTAACAATAAATATAGTCAAACATTTCACGAGTGGCCGCGCACTAGTGAAATGAAATACCTCTTTCTTCATCTCGCTTTCACGATTGAGTTGAAAGTTTAAAAATGAATATATCGTAATTAATCGATAATGTACATTCTTCATGACAACAAGATATTTTAGGATAAGGAACATAAACGTCGTTATTGAATATGAATTTCGATAACAAACTTTATTGACAGTAAAATTTCAACCGGTTCACGTTTCTTCTCATGTTTATATTACGATGATTAGCAAATATTCTCTCCGAGATTTAAACCCTTGATTAGGGAACGGATTTTGAATCAGAATATTTATACCTTTTAGGAAACAGTGACGTATTGATTGAGTAGGCATTTACTTGGTAGAACTCCATTATAATACGGTAAGAAAAATAACAATGTATTTTAGTTCTACATAAATTATTTTATATATTAGAACTAAAATACATTGTTATTTTTCTTACCATATAATAGTGACTTAATTGGTCGCTATATTGGAATAATCAATGGAACTACACGTTATCATTTTCAACACAAAATTGAAAAGAATAAACTTTTTTTTCCGTTGATTGTGTCACCACACCTGTACAGTGGAACCCCAATCTTACGTTCTCGCATTATACGTTTTCCCGCGTGGTGCGTTCATTTTCTATAGTCCCGGCATTTAGTTCACATATAAAACATTCCCGCATTCATCGTTCCCGCATGAATCGTTTGTTTTATACGGTCCCTTGAAAAACGTAGAATCGGGGTTTCACTGTATTTGCAAATAGTGGAAAAACTAAAATTTATTTTGATGTAACTTGACATGATGTAGGTACAAACTCTCATACACAATCGAAATTATTCGTTAGAAACACGTTAAAATTCTAATAATGAAGTTTAGAAATTCCTCCAAAATATGCTGTGATTTTCAAAAGTTTCTTATACAATGAGGATGCCACTTTTTTTTTAGGCGTAAAATAATTTATCTATTTGCTTATGCTATTAGAAAAAAGTGGCAATCCAAAAAGATTCGTGGCATAGAGATGGACGACAAAGTGGTATCAGGGGTCGGCAATAAATCTCGAGAGATCTTTCCGCCACATTTAACAATACCAAAGAATACTTTTTTGAGATGGCTCAGGTGACCGAGCGGAGAGCTTATTCCAAGGCTGTATCCACTCTCTATTGTACTTTAAAAACCTACAGGGAGATTATATTATTTAAATTGGCGATAAATTTCAAAAGACTGGGATTCTAATTCAAACATTTGTGGAGAGCAAATATTCAAATATAGAATATTAAACCTTACATTATTTTAATATTTGTATAATATAAGATTATAAGGTATGAATTTATCATGTGTATTAATAATTCTAACGAGCCGTATTTATTGTAAACACTCAATAGTGAACGTGTCTCGAGTGAGTATTATAGTGTTTAGATAGATTATATCAAGTTATAATTCGACGCTGAATAACATTTTTTTAAATTCAGCTTACTAAAAGAAGAATACTTTCAACCAATTTATTGAATATCTCGACTTCAAAATGTCAAAAAAGTTCAGAATACATTTGATTGGAATCCCTACATTATGTAAAAAAAATATCATTGATTGAATACTAATTTGAGGATTTAAACTGAAGGTGCTTGATGGAATTTCAATGTCGTAATTGAATTTCGTACTTTTCCATGAATTTTGTCGCTATCGACCCTGGTTTCGCCATTTGGAATTTTGGTACATTTCAAGTTAATTCGAGCACTGTACACGCGTTTCAAAATTTGAACAAGAAGTTACTTGGTGAAACTCCATTGTTTGATAATGTTTTTATGTATGTATAACTAAATATTTCGATGCTGATCCCTTAGATTCAAATATTTTTTTAATTTTACTCAGTTTTAGAACTAGAAGAATATATTTGTTTTGAAACATGAATGCAAAAATTTTTCGTACATAACATAATTGCTTATTAGTAATGGAAAATAAGAGGATACATCAAAAATTTCAAATATATGATTTGAAAGATAAAATTGTTGCTAAATATAGGAATCTTATTCTTTTGTCCAAAAAGGCACACCCCTTAAATATAACTGTACGTTTTATACTTCAACTGCCGCATGCATAAATCATATCTACCTTTATCTGACTTTGTTTTATCTATATAAACATAATGCTTTATATTGTTATTAAAGAACCCTCCAAATACTTTCAAAGATAAATAGCCATTTTGCCACACCAAGTATGACATTTTTCAAAACAATATAAAATCGTTTAGTTTATTCAATTAGCTTAATTTATTGTTTTTTTATGGCTATTAAATACAAATAATTACTGTTACTGGTCGCTTGTGATATCGTTTTATATAATAATGATTCAAAAAAAAGAATCATTTATCGTCGCCATACAAAATAAAATATTTTTTTTTTTATTTGGGAAAATGGTCAAAAGAACTTTTCGACATCTTACCAACACAATAATTCTCTGGAAAAATCTCGTAAATAAAATACACCCAACTGTCAAAAAACCAACTAAGATAATATGTTGTTTTTTGTCATTTGAGGACATATCGTCAGATCAATTGAATCGTATTTTTTTTAAATTTTGTAATTTCACCTAACATATGTAAGCTCCTAACTCATAATCATTTGTCAACTCCATTTGGTAATTGCAACTACGTATACATAGACAAACCATTCAGTATTACTCTCCCTATTTGGTATTTTTAAAAATACGTAACTGTCAATCTAGCCTTTGTTAATTGCAAGTAGACTCATAATTGACGGCGAATAGAACATGTTTAAAATATCGTTGTACGTTTGTTTTTACTATTTATAGTTTACTTCTGGTACTTAGAATATATGTATTTTTTTTTAACCATGTCCGCTCCCAGCTTGGAGCATATAGACTCCTCAGGGAGTTTATCTCAACACATGTTTTTCTACGAGAACTGCTTGTTACTCAGTTGCTCAAACCCTCTTTTTCGAAGAGAGTATGGATGGAGAGGATACGAGGACTAGGACAGGACTAGTGATTAACTTATCGCTGTCACTAAGCGTCGCTCTTTGGGATCGGGAAGGTGGGAAGGGATTGACAACACAAACACCCTGCCTTTGAACAGATTTATCGACTGAAAAAATCGGTTCGTACCGGGAATCGAACCCGGGCGGTCCAGCACGCAAGCCAACGACGTTGACACTGCGCCACGGACCGGACATATGTATATAATAGTTTTTTACCGATAGTTTTTACGAATCATTTATATAAAAACCCTGAGAATTTTAGTGAAAATACTGATACACATAATATTAAAAACGACATGAAACTAAAATTTATTTCCAAAAAGCTTTGTCAGTATTCAATCTTAGTTCAAAAAAACCATAAAGTATTATTTTTTAAATATTCTCGATGGCTATTTTTACTAATCATTTTAAATGTTTTTAATGAAAAACATGTTTTTCGAGCGTCTAGTCAGTCAAGGACTGAATATTCTTTATTTGTTTAGTAACAATTCTTCATTTTATTACATTCGGATAAATAATAAAATCCCGACAGTAAATGAAAAAAACAAATATGTAGTTTTTGCAGTACTAAAAATGTATTTTTTTTCAAATACTGTCCATCGAGGTTCAGAATTTGATAGTGTAGATCTTGCTTTCACTGCTAAAGTCGGCTTATTTGATGTATTATCTGATAACAAATATTCTCATAGTAAATGGAAATTGAAATTAAATCGAAAAAGTTGAAGTTGGGCGGTATATGATTCGCAATTGGCCTCCTTAGGCTTATCTTTCGATAAATAATTTCTATCGGGTTTCAATTGAAAACCCCGTTATCAAATTTAAAGGCATTACAATTTTCAAATTCCATTATTTGATAACATCTTTATGCTTTAGCCATAAACGTAATATTTTAACAACGACTTTTCCGTTTATTTCCGTAATAGAAAATACTATTGAAGTATCGCTTTTTTAGATAATTTAATGTATTTCACTAAGCTCGATTCAAAATATAAAGCGCAGTGTTTCTTTCCTGGCTTGCAGGCATTAAGAGTTACTCTGCCAGCATATGAGTCAGAGATTACATCTTGCGAAGACATGAGTCATCTATGTCAATCCTTGCAAAAAGTGTACGTTCATTTCAGAGTCAGTGTATTCGAGTTCTTCTGTATTGATTATACAAAAATACATTAGTACAATGTTGGGTGTTTTATTATCTGATTATTTACATTTTTGTATCGCTTCCAAGATATCCTTGTATAAAATACATAGAAACAGATGTGTTTTGGAAATTTCGTTTTTACTTGAAGGGTTTTAACTTTAGTGAGATGGATATTATCACTTGCACATTCTTCCATTTCAATTTTGTTTTAAAAAGTGTCATCGAACGATACTTTTGTTTACATATTTGGTTATTAATAAGGCATTTTATGAAAGAAATGCATGGTCTCACAATACGAAATCTACCAGAAATCAATATGCTGGCCATTCCTGGTTTATAATTTAATTTGCTTTGTCGTATTATGTTTATTATAACGATTCTTGCATATTGCTCAAATTATGCATCAAAAACTGGAAAGCCTTAAAGACTAATATGTCTTGGCAACGTGCCAGACGGCATGAGGTGGGGCGATCAGTAAAAGAAATCACTATCAACTAATCAGAACAAGTCATTTTTATGAATAGTCGAAATAAATAAAGCTAATCAAGAACAAGTCATTTTTTAGAATAGTTTCAATCTAAATAGAAATTTTCCGAATATGGACGAAGAATACCTGGACTATTTATATTTTTTACTTCAAATTTTCCAGTTAAAGATGAAAGATGTAAGAAATTGGGTGATATTTCCTTTAAAATGAATATCGTACATGAAAGTTTAAATATCTGGACTATTTATATATTTAATTATACTTCAAATTTAGTGTGGCCAGTATTGACAGTTAAAGATGATAGAGATGACTTTACATTGTGTTGGTACAGTAGTATAGGTAAGATAAAAGTTGACATTCCTTTAGGCAAGTGGCAACGATTCCAAGCGGGCTTCATAATCGTTTGCTCTATTATAGGTGCAGACCCGAATAAACACTTCAATGCAATATATTTATTAAGTCTGTGGTGCTTTATTTATTTTCCATCAACTATATCTGATCCAAAAAATTAGTCGCTTAGAAATCTTTTATCTTATAGCTTGTAATTTCCTCACGTTGCCATTCTAAAGATTGATTGGTTTGAATTTAGTTCTCATTACACAGCTTCATTCGAAACTCTGTTTTATTATGAAATAAAACAAATTTTTAGCGTTGCTCCATTTCAATCTACACAAGCATTAGGATCTAAAACGCAACCGCTGGTATCGAATTTCCGGCGTTCCGATCGGTTTCCGGCTAAAGACAATGCATCTATTCAAACGCATGACCACAGATTGCGTTGATGAATAGAGGGCCATATGAAAATACGCCTACAATACTCGCCACATATGCATTGTGCTCGAAAATTGTACATCAACACGTTTTTGCATATTAAATTTAGTGTGGCCGTTCTTTAATAGCACAAAGATTAATCGAAAAGGAAGTGGGCTGATTTTTGACGACTCCTAATCTGTCTAAAACACCCCTTAATTACGAATTAAAGTCAATACCGTTTATCGTAGTATGAGGACTAAATATGTTTCAAATTTCGAGCGGATATGCATGAAAAATCTTCCAAAAAGTCTTCTTGTGTATATAACTCGTTAATAAAGTCTCCAGAAATCAAAGTTTTGCGGTTTCGTTAGCGTGGGATGCTTTCAAATTTATTATTTTTAAATACACAAACTGCGGTACACATTTTTGATTACAGAATGGATTTTGCTCATTGTTTTGTTTTAGCGCTTATAATACAGTGTGTTTTAAATAGCGATAAAGCAAGAGGTTCAGCGATACACATTCATCTAGCGCATTAAAAACACAATAAAATACAATTTCGAAAAACACATTCATATTTTAACATCTAGTAAGCGATCTGCATATTTTTAACTATATTTAAATTAAAAATCCGGAAGAAATGTCGAATTGAAATTAAGAATTGTCGAACGGCGCCTAAAAAACCAGAATTATCGAGAATATTAGATTATTTGTATATGCGAATGAAATGATATCAAGTAAGCAAGCGGCTATTATGTACGAACTTTATGGAGATATTAATACAAATGATATTACACGCATTATCATAAATCCCGATGGAGCTCTGTATTCATTAAAAAACATCTTCAAGTTTGAGTACTATGCTGATTTAAATATAAATATCCTGTGAAATAAAACGTACACTTAAGTTTTATTTACGGACAGAAACAAATGCGTGCAATCTTGAATGCACACTTGAAAAATATCTCCAGAACTTACATATTCAGAATGAGTACTAAAGCGAAGATGTTTTCTTCCTTTCCCGAGTCAAAAAATCCCATTTCGTCGGTGACACGTTAATGGGGGAAGAAAAAGACGATATGTCCAAATTAACTCAAAATGAGGCGAGTTTTTCTCTCTCTAACCATCAAGTCTGAGGCGTTCTTAGCATTTTTGCACGCTACCGCTGGCTTTGTCATTATTAAATGTAATTTATAAGAGCCGTTTAGACAAAATGGCGTTTCGAGAATAAAGGAAAATATGAATATTATTATGCCGAAAACATTTCGGATTTTTTCATACAAAAGAATTAATTATGAATCAAATGCAAAAAAATGAATTCTATAATATTTTTATAAAAAAATTACACTATGAATATAGTACTATGCAAAAGCTTTAAATAAAATAATTGAAACTGTACTAATTTTAATTAATTTTTGGATTAACTTTTTTTGATGCAAAACTATGGAGATATCTATCATTTAATAAAATTAGGGCTTACCATATGTTTCTCTGACAGAAAGATAGTATTATTTATAAGATTCATACTCTAGTTCCTAACGTGAAAATCTTAAGAGTGCATGTCAGGGTCAGCAAAAAAAATTTCCAAAAATATTGTCAAAAAAAAAAAGCTGTCACAAGAAATATTGGTACTCATTCTAATTGAGTCATCATTATTTACTGTTTGATAAATTTTATACGAATGATTAACCGGCCGGTTACGTTTGATGTACATTTAAAGCAACGAATTGCACGAAAAAACGTCACAGTTCCAACGCTAATTTGGAAAAACGGTCTCAACAAATCGTTTAGCCGCGTGAAAAACGTTCGGAACGGTTATGGGCCGATACACTTGCCTTGTCACGCCTTGCCGACCAATCATTTCCATTTTATCTGAGCTGAGAGAACGACAATTCCCTCGTCCGAAGCGTGAAACACCGCCACAGCATTGGGCGTGACCGTTCAATTGAATATTTTCCCTCAATCTCTGCGAATGTAAAAGGTGATCGCGTTTGGTCAATTACTGATTCAAAAATAAATAATAAAAAAACATGGCAACACCAAGAGCTTTAAAATTCAGAAAAATCATATGAAAGCTGGGACAGTCATCTTGAAAGGACTCCCCTTTATGGCTTGCGCTGTCATTTCGAGAAGCTTCATATTTTCAGAACTACTGACTTCAGTTGAAGATATAATATAAAAGCTCTAGTCGGGTTTTATTAGAAGATAGGTCAGATGAAAATGTGTGAATTATTTTCATATTATCTGCAAATAACATCCGAGGCACAAACTTCATAAAAATCTTCTTTTTGTCTAATTTCTCGATTAAATTTGCTCAATCGTTGCTTGAAAAGTACACAAAAATTCAGATATCAATCTCACAGCTTGTCGTTTATAAGATATAATATATCTAATTTGAAGTGAACACATTTTTAAAGTCCAGACAAAATTAAACAAAAGCAAGTGCTTTCAACTGTAGTGCAAAAGATCCTCTCGATTATTTTTTTACATAACCCAGTTAGTCAACTCGTATTTTGAAGTTCTATGTGTGATTAACAGCAGGACGAATATGACCTAAGATGATCTCACAGGTGTAGGTGGATTCTCTTTAGATAGTTGAAGATGCATTGATGTCAGCGACAAAAATAATCTTACGATAAAGAGCTTTGGAGACGTATCACTAGATATACAATTCCAGTATGCGCTTAAGGGAAACAATCTTACTAATTGATCTTCTTTTGATTTGTTCCAAAAATGCAATCAACGTTAGGACACTCTATAAAGAACAGCTAGTAATTCAATAGCACTAAAATTTGGTATATATCTTAAAGATAACGCTAACTCAATTTCACGGTTCCGTTGCGGTAAGATTTATTTATTGAGTTATATTTTTTTTTATACAGAACGATTATCGACTCCGTTAGGTGTACAATATTGGGTGCAAAATTTTGTCCAAAAACGCATACTGCTTATTAGATAGAAGACATAAATTTACATATGTATATAAATTATACGGTAACACTTGCGCCGATACTGAAAACATGTATGTCTGGAATAGGAAGTAGGAAAGAAATCGTATCCTATAAGCACATGTGAATGTTTCAATGCAAGCTTTCTTTACGATGACTGGAAAGAGTAGTGAATATAATTTATATCGATATTTTCACCACCCATTTAGATCGTGCAGCCGAAATAATAATCTCTATTATTTTTTATCAATTATACAGAAGCTACAAGTACATATATGCAGTGTAGGAAACAACACCACATTTTGATAAAAATATTTCAATCTGGCTTATTCGTTATGAAATCGTAACCAAATCGTAGCCGATTTCCACTGTACTTTTCACAGAACACACAAGCAATGAAAACAACAGTTTATTTAGCACCGACTCGACTGTTATGGTAGTTTTAAAAAAACATTTTTTATAACATTTCAACATTTTAAAGACGTTCTGCGTCGTCTAACGATAACCTCCCATCATTAAAGCCCTTGTGACGCTATTAGGGAGAATATTTTTTAAATTATTTTGCACAATATAAATTATTTGAAATCGAAATTCATTTGCCGAATATAACCAACCGAAGCAATCATTTACTCTTGTTTTCTGACGTTGCGGTCACCTTGATTAAGGTAATAATTTGGTCGAGCGAACGGACAACCTCCTTAATTGAAATCCTTAATACTGACATTTTTTAGGTTGGCCTTCACCGAAATAAACTGGCATTAACGGCAAGTACCGTTTGCATGTCATTAAACAAATTATCTATCTTGGAATAAATTACAAACATGAATAATTTGTCAGTTGCATTTATATACAATATGACAGAATCTTTTTCTTGCGCGAAGATACTCATACGTTTTTTGTCTTCAGTTTTTTATGAGATAAAACAGTTCTCTATATTTTTTCACATTTTTATGAACTGATAGTATTTGTTTAGTCGGTTGACTCCTTTGAGAGACATTTGCTAGGAATTGCCAACAGGAGACAAAGAACAAATTTACCACGCTTACACAGGACACTTTATATCTTTTTACGGCTAGTGAAAGTGAAATTGGTGAATTGTTATATATAAAGACAATAAGGTCACAAAAAACAAGATAAAAGAGTGTAGAAAAAAATAAAAGATCGTAGTTCAAACTTTTTTGTTTTGTTTTTTTAAGAATTGGTATTTTTAGTTAGGAGTAGATTAACCTTTAATCGCCCAACCATTTTTTACAAAATATCCGTGCGACCCATAGCTCTTATAAAAATAATTATATCTCTAATATAAATCACCCGCATATGTGGGTAAAATAAAAGATTGCTTATAATTTACGAACAAAGACCAATACCGCAACTTGTACGCTTTCCAATTCTCTAAGTAAACAAATAAACGAATCCATTTTAGCTACAGCTATCTTGAAAAAAGAATCAGTCACCCCAAAGGACATTTTTTTAAGTATTGAAAAAATTTGTATCGGCATTGAAATATATTTTATGGTGTGAATAAAGCTGATTTATTACGGTCCGCCGGATAAAACACAACGCATATCCCAAAAGTCAACCTTGCAACGCAGATTTTTATATTCCTCACTATGACAACAAAAAATAACAAAACCGAAAATAAAATTATGGATCGGTATCTCAAAGACATTATTTATAAAACGTTTTATTCATATTTTGAAAACTATTATCATCAATCAGTGTAATCCGATAGCAAAGTGCACCATAATCACTGGTCCCAGACGGGACTGTAGGGTTTTAAAAGGTTAATAAGTGTTATTCATTCTAAAACGGCTCGCACATAGTACATGATATCGGTTTCCACGATACATAATTGTACTTTATCTATTCTCACTAGCATAAACAACGCGATATCGATATAGCATTGTGTTGCAAACGAGTCGCCGTGCGCATAACTTTCGGTTAAATCACTACAACTCCGACCATTTTCCACCAATAGATAGAAGAAATCGGAAAGAATGTCAATATAAATTTTATACACGGGGTTGAAATTGCTTGCGAGTGTACCCTGGGAAATTCTAATATCACTGTTTACTTTGCCATATCTAACGATAATACACTACAATTTATTCCAAGTCCGGTGGCACTTCGCGAACTAAGTTTCTACACGTGACAATTTGATTGGGCGAACATCTAGTATACAAATCACGTGTGTGTTCATGCTAACTCGGGGTTGCAATGTATTGTGTTGATTTTCTTAAAGTAGTAAATTGCACTTTTCGCCCACTTTACTTTACCATTGAACAAATGCTCTCATTATTTGTTTTAAACTCTCCAACATAAACACATACATTCAAGCCTGATTAAATAAATCAACCATAAATTGTATCATCAAAACCACCAATACGGCTGCTTTAATAGAACACCCTTATTGGATGTTAGTTGCTTATTTGTTCCCAATATGCCACGGATTTTGACTTAATAGTAAGCGCAATAATGATAACATAGATATAGAGATCATGCTAAAAAACAAAACAGGATACCTATTGCGTTGACATCAATAAAATGCAAACAAAAGAATGTCAACTGATATTATGTTACGTCCAATATATTTCGTACAATGGTTTTTCAGAAGTTTTTAGTAGGTATATGTAGCTTATATTGTTCAAATATTCGTAAAATATTCTTTTTTATGTCTGCAATAAAAGACCACGCATTTTTTGAAACACAGACCTTTCGTATCTGTAAAGATTTCTCTCACGAAAGTTTTATAATAATTTGTTTTGTTGATTGAGTAGGCATTTACTTGGTAGAACTCCATTATAATACGGAAAGAAAAATAACAATGTATTTTAATTCTACATAAATTATTTTATATATTTGTTGATAGCTATTTCGGCTTACGCCTTCGTCAGAACTATGTTTAAAACGTGTATTAGAGATAGCTTATATACCTTTGCTAGACAGGGTGCCCCCTACATAATCTCTTTCTGTTGAAACCATACCTACGTCACATGAAAGAATTTAAATAAGTTTGATTTATTGGTCTAAAGTAATGGTGGGAAACAATAATTTGGGTATTTTTGGGTTATTGGATCGTGTGAAACCACTTAAAATCTGCAATGTCTAAGTGCATCTATTTTAAATTGTTTTAAGTTTATTGTTTGTTAAAGGTTTTAACAGAGGTGAACTATTAATTGTGATCTGATCGTTAAGAATTTCATTGGACTGATTATACCTATTAATTTTAAGCTGTTCCAATGCATTCAGTTTTAGGCCCTTATTGCAGGAATGTAAACGAATCGGGACCGAATTCG
Source organism: Himalopsyche kuldschensis (assembly GCA_028554975.1). Taxonomy (NCBI): domain Eukaryota; kingdom Metazoa; phylum Arthropoda; class Insecta; order Trichoptera; family Rhyacophilidae; genus Himalopsyche; species Himalopsyche kuldschensis. Next base: position 23,277,541 of record JAHFWI010000003.1, read on the forward strand.
GATTATGTGCTAATTCTATAAGGTGATTTGCATATTGTGAATCATTTTTTCCATTGTTAAAGGATCTAACATGTTCGATTGCGCGGGTAGAAATACGTCTCCCAGTCTGTCCGACATATACTAAATCACATGTACCGCAAGTCATCTTATATATACCGCTTCTATCAAGTTTATTAATCCTGTCTTTACTATTTTTAAGATGTGTACCTAAATTATTATTAACTTTAAATGCTACATTTACTGAATTTTTAATCTTAGATAGGTATATAAGCTATCTCTAATACACGTTTTAAACATAGTTCTGACGAAGGCGTAAGCCGAAATAGCTATGAACGAATATATAAAATAATTTATGTAGAATTAAAATACATTGTTATTTTTCTTTCCGTATTAATTTGTTTTGTGTTGATATTTTTGTGCATTTCAATTAGGAAAATCAAATGAATGAGAAAGCCTTTGTTTAAAAAGATTTCGACCAATGTGTAGAAAAATTTGATAAGACCATGCCACATCATAATTTAATTTGTTCGTAGCTTATGATTTATCTGTTGTATTCTCACATGTATTCTACCGAAAAACTGTCTTCTTAAAGATACTGTAAACTGAACATGGAAAACAATCAAGAAAATCCCATTCAAATACTGATTGTCAGTGTTAAAAAAGTCACGATATTCTTTGCAGGACTTTGCATTACATGAGTTGTTAGTTTAATAATTCAATTTTGAAAAGTTCACTCCGTTTATAAATACATAAACCATAAAATATCGATTATTGAAAACTTTTTCCAGATGATACTAATAATATTCTCTGCAATATGTTATGCATTGTGTAACATACACTACAGTATAAAAAAAGATTTAAGCCGTATAATTTTTTTTGTATTTACTATGAATAATTAATATACAACTTGACAATACTTGATTTTTTAATATACTACATATATAAGGACCTGCCTATTTAGATTTTTTACACAAAAGTTCACGGCCTTTTTCATAAAAACGAAGCACTACACTTGGCTTGGCGCGTTGGGTACACTTGACTTATTTTTGTGTATTTTTCCTGTTAGTAAATTGACAATTTTTTATTGTGCCACTACCTACGTACATATTCAAATATTTACCAAATTAATAAATATCAGAGAAGAAAATTTAGAAATTTATACCAGTTTTCACGAGCAGGCAGACATCAAAGATAACGTAGTGAATTCGCAACAGAACATTTATTCTTGTATAATATATACAACAAATTCAATTCTGATTTTTTCTAAATGCTTGACTTTTGCTTTATTACAATTCCAGAATATTTTTTAACTCCAGATAAAAATTTTACGTTGGCAACGGGAATGGCTAAAGTATTTTAATTAGACACGAAGAGAAAATATAAGCAATACAAAGTTAAATGTAATCTAATTGAAATTAAATAAGTAATCATTCAAATCAATAATAGGAAAGAACGTTTATAGCTTGTTTTTATAAATTGAGTAAAAGCCAGTTTTATCCAGCCATGCGTAAGGTTATACATATGTTATAAATATCAGAGGTAATACGGAGAGATCTGAATTTTCATTTCAAGTATTATTGATTTTTTAACTAAGATTTATCGACAATAAGATTTATAATGTTTTCAGCTCTATTTACCACACTCAACATATGAATATTTATTGATAATATTTTTGACAGTCATCGCTTGTCTAAATGAAAAGAATTCGGTAGTACGTAATAATAAATTCATTTGCATACCTCCGCGTAACAGGGTCGGGACGGCCTTGGCTGCCCGTAATAATATTCAATTTATCGAAAACTTGGACCAGTAGATACCGAATTCATACATTGCCAAGCAAGGCTAAACGTGTTTATTTTGTTTTGGTTCCTAAATCATTTCGTCAGACGACAAGATAATATGCCGTATTTGTTTGACTCTCGTAAGCATTTCATTGACAGTATTGATGGATTAAGGACATATAATTTTCCGAGCGAATAAATCACTCACATCCTAACGCCGGCAGAAATAAATTCTTTTCATATTGTTTGCGAAAGAATTTAACTACCGTACCGGCATATATTCCACAAGCTTAGAGATAATTCACGATTTTAATAATACGGTACCCAGATTTTTGTTATTTTTTTCAACTATATCCGCTCACAAATATGAAGCATATAGACTGAATGGACGATCTCAACGGAAATGTTTTTTGCGAGAACATGTACATAGTCATTCAATCGAACAGCTTATGTGCTTCGGCGAATTTAAACAATATAAGGATAGGGCTTAGAAAGCAGAAGTTAATTATTAATACAATCACTCCTTTTGATTTTTAAGATCAGATGGGTGGGAATGAGCATAATCATTTATGAAATCCATACTGTTTAGCACAACTCCATAAATCGATTAATTAATAAGTGAAATTGACCGTAAGGAGTTTCGAATCCGTTTTCACGTATAGTATCAAGGATATTGCTGTAATTAACATGAAAGTTGTTAATTGAATCATTCAACCTAGAGCAATTGTTATTAATGATGATATTGCTCAACTCAATCATTTCAGCATATACGGAATATCAAATTTGTCCATTATTAATAATTTTGATATCGAGATTAATTTTCTTTATCAACCGAGGTACATATGATATATTATTGACTTATCATATGTTTGCTGATCTTTTACTTAACTTACTACTTCAATTTTCTCATTGAGCATTTATAGCTTACAACAAAAAAGTATAATAACAAACTATCCTTAATAAATATTGTACATTTTATGAGTACACGGAAAGTTTGTCTTGTTTATCAATTTTATATCAGCACAGCCTACAGCTGATTTTTTTTAAATTTTCTTTGGTGTTTCAAATTTGTTTAAATATGTATCAATTAGCTTCTCCAGGAAGTCCTGCATTTTTAAGGAGACCGTAAGCCGCCATGCGCCAACCAACTCTCTTGTACACGTTTTATTTTACCTAGACTGACATATTTTCAATATTATTGGCTTTACTTCTGTATAAATGACACGGTATCCTAAAGTACAGACCTTGAACTGTAAAGAATAATATTAATTAAAATGAGCGTAATAACACGAATAATTTAATAATATTTTTATAGGGAAATTTCAACAATTGAAAACCTTGAATTCTTTACTTTTTCGGGAGTTTTGTCGCTTAAGACCTACTTTTTGGAATCATCAAAAACGAATGAACGTAAAAGCACCTTCAGTCGAAATACTCAATTGTTATTTTTATATGATGTTTCAACAATAAATTATTTCATTTATTTTCATTTAAAATGTTGATGAATTTTTTACAACCGATACACATTTCAAAGTATGTTTACTGTCAGACTCCATGGTCTAGCTAGTGGTAAGAGCCGTAATAAGTGACATTGAAAACCAAATTATCATCGTTTATCCTTACTGCATATAAAGCGATTATCAGCTGTAATATTTTTCAAATGCCATAAAAGTAATCCTAGGTTATGATCAACTCGATTTGCAGAACCTTTATCAAAAGCATTGTAATATTTAAAATATTGTCGATATCTGCTTTGCAAGCAGTATCAGTACCTGTATTCAAGGTAAATAAATATACCACGAGACCACTGCTATTTCTACCAACAACGTAGTTTTCCAAATGCCCAATTGACATACACTTGGAAGAACTCTACGAATTAAAAAAATTGCAATTGGTACTTGAAGAATTTCAAAATGAAGTAAATAGCTATTTGAAACATTATTTAATATTTCTGATGCCATGGTGTTGGTGTTGAGAAAACAGCTTTCCACGTTTATAATTGGGAATAAAAATACTTTCTGATTATTTTATTCTGTCAGATTAAAATAATTAATCGAGCTTATGAAAAAAAAAGTTGCGGAACGTTAGTACTTTAGCCATCCAGCGATAAGAGGCAGAGCTTACGTAAACCAAATAATATTTTTTTTATATATTTAAATTTATGTAGCGCTTTGGCATTACGAAAAAATCACAACACAATGCGTCTTTCTGCGCGAAAGGTCGGCCATTTCGACAAAACAGAGGGAATATTTTTCTTCCTTTTATTGTGTTTAAAGTAACATCCGCCTTTTTTTGCAGAAACGTATTCTTTCCGCTTCTTATGTAAGCGAAATTCACCGACGTTATAGAAAAGATGAAGCCCGTATTGCTGTTGATATTAAAAAATATCTTTATAAAGTTTAAATTACGTCCTGTCGCTTAAATAACGTCTTTTAAGGGGCTCGAATAATAACGACCCGTCGTTATTTTGACAATTAAGGATTTAATTTGGAAATAAATTTTAATATTAATTATAAAATTTTGAATATGGCGCCGAATTTTATAATTGGAATATTAATTTAATAATGCAATTTTATGCCCCGGTATTTGAAGTGGTGCTACGTCAAATAAAAAATCTCTTCAGATACAATGAGTGTCGCAACCATTTTATTTAAAATGAATTTAAATCGGTGATGTCATTCTGATGTCGGATCCGTGGTGCAGTGGTCAACGTTGTTAGCTTCTTGTGATTTGTCAATATGTTCGAAGGCATGGTAGATGGAAGGTTTGTGGTGCTTAAAAATCCTTCCCACTCATCCGATCTTATACATTACTAGTCTAGGGAATCCAATTACTCGTCATTTCAACTACTCGAGTATCAAGTATTAAAATGTAAAAATACTCGAGTAGTTACAGATGTCCCAAAATATTTACTATTAATTCACATTTTTTTAAATAAATGGGTGATAAATAAATAAATAAGCTTATTTAATTTCATTGATAAATTTAATTCATTTTAATTCATTTTAATGCACTTAACACTTAACGTAACACATATTTTAAAAATATCAGCGACTTAAATGTTTCAAATTTAAGATTTGTTCGAATTTTAGTTATAATTATTCCTGCAGTTGAAAAAACATTTTTCATGTCACTTTATTTGGATGAATTCTATCGATAAAAAATATCTTTCAAAAACCTTTCGAATAGCACTTCTCTTTATTTGTTGAAATCAAGTGTATTTAGTATATAATAAGAAAACTTTTTCTCTTTCTTCTTACATTGCTACTACAAAACGTGTGGCTAATTAACTTTATTTCATTGAATAAATAAACGTCATGTACGAATGTTTATTGGGAAATCAACGGTATGCGTATATTTTTAAATTGATTGATCTTAACGGTTCACCTTGACCGATTCTTACAATTTGGTAATCTCATTCGCCCGATCTGGTGGATCAATAAAACTTGGTTAATATAACTTATAAAAAACTGTGCATAATCTGCGAATTACTGTGAAATAATCAAAAAAAAAAATATTTTTTATGTTCACTTTCTTTTGTACAATAGTATAACTGAGCATTTCATGTGGATGTGATGATTTACTGAAATCCTTAAATACCATTTATAATGTAAAGCCCGTCATAAATGAAATTAATCCACGCTTAATTTCTCATCAAATGTACACTGCTCTCATTGAGATCGCATGTTGACCTCTCAATTATAGCCAATCTCAAAATGAAAATGATTGCTTCTGAATCATTGTTAGAGAATTCTTAGCGTAATTGCGAATACTGTATATTAAACGAATTATATATCTAGCCGTATTTTATTTTCGAGAAAATAACATTATTTTCAATGAATATGAGTGTTTGAAGAAGTAAAAACATATTTTTAACTAATTCCACATTTGTATAATGATCGATTTCAATTATATGTATAATTTATGATTTACCCTACCTTAAATTGATTCGAGCATATATCAAACACAAATTGTTTAATATATCCATCTTTACACAATTTGATATAAATAGCGCTGTTTGTATCAGTTCATCGAAACCGATCCTGATCATTATAAAATCATAATATGTAAAATCAGTTTTAAAAAAAGTTTTTTTTTAGTATATATAAAGCTTATCCTTCAAAAAATTTAAAACAAGTTAACACAGTTAGTTATGAGTTAGTAAACAATAGTTTCCATAATTTATGATCGTGACGAACAAAAAATTCCCCTGAGATCTTAAAAGTGGTACTAGAAAATTAATCATGTCCGCATGGACTTTTAATGTAGCTTATCTCAACACAAGCCGTTCTACGAGAACTGCTGGTTACACAGTTGCTCGAATTCTTTTCTCGAAGACAGTGGAAATATAAGGGTAGCTTATCGCTCTTTGCTACGTTCTATTTTATAGTTGGATGGGAAACAAAATTTATAATTAAATTACCAATAATGTCATACATATGTTCATCTCTGCACTCCATAGAGAAAAAAATCTACGAAAAAGAATACATATTTTCTTTATGGAATATATTTACTTGACCACTAAATATAAAGTTTACTAGATTTCAATCTAAATGTGGCTGTTGGGAAAAGCAAGTACTTAGTTCTGTCAGAAATGCAGAAAATTAGGGAGAAAAAACCATATTGTATATCTGTAAATTATTTTTAATTCAATATGTAATGCTTTAAATAAAATAATTTTCACTACGTATAACATAAATCATGATAAAAATTTATGCGTGAATACATTTGGCCACACCGAATTAAATTTGACATGTGGGCTACGGTACAGCGGCTTCGTTGGGAAAATGTTTTACATTGTAAATTTCCTGATTGGCATATTGGTAAATTTATAAATTATTTCCAAGCTATTAATTCATAACAAAAAAGCTTTGAAGTGACGGAAAAATAACGAGGAAAAGATTTTCAGAGTAATATTTTTTTTTATATATGTATATTGATTTATTTTGCAAAAACTAAAAAGTATCTCCAGTCTAGAGACACTTGATATACTTGAATAATTGAATAAGTTGCCAATTCTTCACTTGTTATATTTAACTACCATGAAAAAAATAACACATTGTTCGTAAATAATATAAGAACCAGATTTAAAAAAAACATGCTTAAAAACATTTTTCTTTTGGCTATATTTATAATATGTTCTTTTATGTCGTAGTTACGCAGTTGACAGTGTCATAAAAAAATGAATCTCGAGATGCAGGCATTTTATGTCTGAGAAAATTATAATTTTAGATTGAACGTTTTTTTTTTTTAGCGGGAAAGCAAGACAAAGCTTTCCAAGTATTTAAAAAAAATGTATGGAAGAACTCTAGTATGCACTATACCCTAAAAGAGATGGATGAACAGCCTCAAAAGAGATGCAGAGCAAATACGTGTGAACTACTAAAGATCTCGAGACAAAAGGGTGGTTGTGAGCCATAGTGGTCAGAGAAGGCTGAGAATTAAGAAATTAAAAAATAAATACACTTCAGTTTTGTGAGCATATTATAAAATATGAATAGCCATTTTCACTCCTCAATATAATATATTTTTCCTCGAGCAACTTCTTAGTAGATTCGAGAGATTGATTGATATAACAGGGCTTGCGTATTAAATAGCATGGAAAAACGAAATAGCGAAAAATATACCACGTTATGACATGTTACAAACTTTATATAAGGCACGCAATCCAATAAATACGGTTTTTGAAAAAAGGATAAATTAAAATTAAAACAAAATAATTTTCCAACCAAGTTTTACAATGTCGAGCAGGACTCGATATAGAAGATCCAGGAGTCAATTCCGGATAAATGGTGAGTAAATAATCTCGACGATGAAAATGCCGCTGTGGTCTTTTGGGTCGCAAGTAGGCCGGTGGCCGATTATAAAACGTTGGGCTTGACACATCGCAAAATGCTTTCGATGGTGATGCGATCGTTGTGCGAGACATTTTTTAAATGACAAGAACAATCCAGTCACGATCCATAAAAGCACGCAAAGTACAATAAAGACGCTTAGAAATATTGTCACGGAGAGAAGGCACGGCCAGGGTAGGGCTGCAAGACAAATTTCAGGGGATCGATATTATGATAACAGCATTAAGCGGACGATTTATTGTGTTACCTACGATGATATCGTAAATAACAGGAAGCCAATTCGGCTTATTCCACATATTAATTCAACGGTTACACATGAAATATAGGCATTAAAATTCAACCAAAAACATTCTTATACTACTATCATATAAGTATTAATATTGTTGAAATGACAGCTGACACACCATTGTAATAATATTGAGTAAGGTTGGAAATATGTATTCAATATGATTATCATTTTTACGCAGCTTTTTCAATATGTTATTATTGATTGTCTTAGATATTATTTATCTTTGGTGTTCTTGACAATATCTTAAATAATTTAGGATATCGACTGAAGGTGCTTGGTGAAATTTCAATTTCAATATCAATATATATATTTATTTGGTTTAGCTTTATACTTTTCCATGAGTTTTGTGAATGTTTGCTAAAAGGCGTAACCCGAGTAATCAAAGTCAAAAAGCATGGACAATTACAAAATTCAAACAATTCAAATTTTATATCTACAATAAAATGATTATTATTCAAATTCCATCAAATAACTCTCTTCTCGTCGGGTAAAGTTAAGAGAATGTTTCTTTTATCAAATCTTTTGCAATATAATTTTTACAATAGAACAACACGAAGCACATCAATTTGGTCGTAGCATATTAATGTTGGACGTGTGGATAGTTGTTTTAATTATTTAAAAACTTTTTTTATTGGTCAATTCGATTATTGTTTATTTGGAGAATAATAAAAAATAATATTGCTAGTATTTTTTTACTGACGTGTTCAAACCTCAATCAACATAGTGTTACTAAATACTTACAATTAAATTACGATCGAGTTTTTCTGATCAAAAATACAGAATAAACATCAGTATACTCGGAATTAAATTTATCAAAATGTTATTGAATTGATAATTTCACCTCAGGCTCTCATATTATTACGTCAAAATATTAAATCAGTTAAGAGTGAAAATTGAAAAGCTCCCTTAAACCGCCCCTAGAATAAAGCAGTTAATGTTTTTAGCTCGAAGCAGCCTAGATCGCGATTTCCAAGTCACGCTCTCGCATACGTCTCTCCATACCATGGCAATATTTTTGCCCTTCAACTTTTATTATTATTTTAACAGGAAATTTCCCCTGCGTCGGTGATGGTGGATGCACCTCAGCCAACTCAGCTTTATATTTCCACCGCATAACGGCACTGGATATTCCTTCTTCCAGTAAAAGTAATCAAGACAAGTCGTAAAAAATAAAGTCATTAAGTTGTAGCATAATAAATTGAAACACTTACCAACTTTAGGATATTTAACTGGAGCGAAATTCTTACCGGAATAAATTATATAAACTTTGCACAAAAACCAATTAAGTGTGAGATCGTAAGTTTTCACGGTTGACTCTAAGTATAGTTAAGCTTTCATGTTTTTTTCCCGTAAGTGTTGAATATAAAATTTGCGTAGAAAGGAGATAAAAGATTATAAATCCATTCAACTTAAATGAATCAGTAGAAACTAGAAACATTAAATGGTAAATTTATACTCTACTAAAATAAGTTTTCACTGAAACACCAATACAATAAACGACAGCTTTCTGACGCAAGTTAAATGTAAGTATTTTTCTTTAGTATACATTTTCTGTTTTCAAATTAAAATATTTAAGACGCTCATTACAAACAAATAAAACATTTATTATGAAAATATATATTTTTTGATTCTTTTTTTAAATTTATCAGTGAAGATACGATGTCATTATCATCACACATCATTATTACTTGCCTCCCGATTGAAAAATTTGTTTCCAGAGTATTTTTGCTCTTAAGTTGTTTAATTAGTATCAAAGATTGAGAAAATTATGAAATAAAGTAAATTTTATCGATTGAATTAGCATTTACCTGATAGAACTTCATTACAAAATTTGAAAAATTGAAAATTATTGAAGTTCTACAAATATTATTTTACATATACTTAGGTGAAAGCTATTTTGGTTTACGCCCACATCAGAATTATGGCATTAACTGAAATATCTTTGTAGTAATAATGTTTGTAGTTATATTTTTATAATATTTTGTCTTTTTTTCACTTTATAAATGAATTTTGATTTCAATGGATTGTGCTTAAATAAATGCATTTCATAGAATAATTACAAGGGTAAATAGTTTAATAAGTAAAATGCATTAATACTTTCGATGGTTTCGGTGGTAACTTTGTGGAAGTTCATTTTAATATAAAATTTAAAATAACTTTGATTATTCCAATCAATCTTGCTTCATTACTTAAGCAAACTTTGCGATAGTAAGTCTGAAGATGCCTCTGAAAGAGGCGAAACACGTCACATTTAGTAGCACAATACGTGTAATAATCAAAGTTATTTTAAATTTTATATTAAAATGCATTAGTTTCCATATTGTATATTCGGGTATGACTTATTTTGCTTACCTTTATTTTTCACCTCTCTGCAACTCTCTGTATCAGTAGTAATGTTAGCATGCTTAAATTATAATTAATATTGCTAATATTTTACACTTTATCAGCCATACTCAACCTGCGGCCCAAAATAATTATAGTCACCCAATACTTTTTTGGTGTTGTTTTCAATATTGGGTTGCAATCGGTTGGTACAAATAATGTACAAAAGTGTGCCCAGCTTCTGCTCACATTATTCTCATTTACGTATCTCTGTGACTTGTCATATTCTAAAATTAAATTTGCGAAGAGCGTATATAAAAATCGGCTTACTAATTCTCACCATGATGATGAATTAATTAAGAGTAACCCGTATTAATCAGGATCCTGATTTGACGAAGATAGTTAAAAGTTTGACTCAATATCAAAAATACACATTCATTTTTAAGTAAGCGATTTAAGATTTTGGATACATTAGTATTTTTGTGTACTTTTTACGTATTTTTTATTTGTTGTTGATTGTTATTTTTTATTTTGAAAAATACATGAATACACATATGTATACACTTGGGCCTCGTATAAAACCTTAAACCGTGTTGTATAAAAATATATCACATTTTATACATCCGTGTTGTATAAAACCGTGTTATACGAGGCCTAAGTGTATTTACAGTTTACTATAAATATGTTGCGGCCCACATAGGGAAGCAAAAATCAGAATGCGGCTCAGGACGAAAAAAAGGTTGAGTTTGACTGCTCTATATGCACAAATATTTCGTTTTATTATTGGTTCTTAGGTTAATTTAAAATTACTTATTTGGAATAGAGTTTAGTTTGGACAGCCAAATATAAAATAAAATAGTAAAACAAAAGAAAATATGTTCCTTTTTTCAATTCTGTACTAGACTGATTCAAATTATTCAAAGAGGATTCGAAGCAATTGAATGCACGATGATTCTCGACATTCATTTATTTTACGTCGTTACTCCCCTGTAAGTATACCACGGTATTATGTATATGCAATCTGACGTCTAAACATGTACAATGCACTTCCTAATGACAAAATAGTAAATATTTGCGCTCATAAGTACACCTCTGAAACGAGGTCTCGTGTTAAGACATCTCCAGCAAAGTGCACACAAAGGAATTCTTCGCTCGCTTTGATGTTGCAATTAGCGACATAATTATTTTATTTAAATATTCAAAGTCACAATGCATTAAGAATTATACATTAATGTACGCTTTTTTAATATATTAAGTTTATATAATACATGTAAATTGTATCAAATGAAATGTTATTGGGTAAAAATTTATATATGATTGGTTTACGTTAAAAAAAACCTTTCTGATATGATGTAAGCAGATCATAGTTAACCAACCTTTTTGCATCCAGCATGATGCAGTACTTCAGTGTTTTCAATACCGAAATAGTTTCCTTAGCAATATTATTCTTTTCGAAATGTAGTGAATTTAACATTACATTCATACAATTCCATTCATATGTCAAGCTAAAGGTTTGCCTTTATCTTTAATGTTTATGAACGTTATAAAGTGCAAATTGTTGACATTATTAATCGGAACATGTAATCTAATTGAGTTTATTTTTAAAACTGTCGTCGAATCAATTTCAAATGATGGTATTGTTCATTATTTCTTACAAACAATGCCGAATGAACAAGAAACTAATATGTTCGACATTCCCGATACGAAAAAAAGACAAACGTAAAGAATGTGGGACAATTTTATCAAATATAAATGTACTAATATGTATTCTTTTTATTTATTCTAAAAATCAAAATGTATAATATTTATATTAGAATAAGTTCTATCAAAGCTCTTTTGTTTTATCCATCCTTAGGCCTTGCAAATAAGCATTTTGTTAGTCGTATTTAACCAGCTTAGAATTTATTATAATACGTAAAATAAACTCATACGATTTTCCACATTCACGTATATTCACACATTCAAATAAAGCATGTACACGTTCGATTTGCTTTCAGTACTGTAGTAAAAAATAATGAGTTGAATAGGGGCGGAATGATTTGACTGTCCTTGGCGCTTTATTTCGTTCAAAATATAATACAGGAGACAAATGGGCAGGACATAAATACAAAACAGGACTGTTTTATACGTGAAATGTATGGCAACCCTAATCACACTTTCGTACTACCGATAAAAAAATACTTTAAAAAAATACGGTAGCTAATTAACTGTACACATTAAAAATATATACTTAGAAATCTAAACACTAAACCTTCTAGCTGCATGGACAACAGAATATCTATACATTGCATACGAAATAAAAAAAATCATTTTCACATATGGGACCTTGTAAATCACTGAGCTCTACGGAGCGTACGAATATTTTAGCTCCGTTCAATCTCAGTCAAAATTGGAACACTTCTGTTGGGAAGATGAACCTGCGAAAGGAGTCCGGAAAACTAAGAGATTTTTGGCTGTAAATACTGTGCTTGGGCGGAAACCTGCACCCATGACGTGGATAGTAGGAATGTGGCTATTTAACAGGATACACTCAATTATACTGTTTCTTAAATTAATTTTCATTAGGTACTCTTTACGTCAGTATATTTAATTATCATCAAATATGCATCACAATCAATATTACATTAAACATTATCTTGTAGGCATATCAAAGTATCAAGATCCTTACGGGCGCATTTCCCCAATTGCTATTCTACGGCAAATGATAATCATTTGAGAATCAATCACTGTATTTTTTAATGAAGAGCGCTCTTGCATTGAAATTTATATACGCGCCTCTAAGCTTTCGATGGTTGTTTTATTAAAACAATATTATTTACATGTATCCGCATTTTTAAATATTTAATACATACATAGAATATATTGCGGTCAAAAAATGTGAAGTAATTCACTAAAACAAATTCTTACTAACTATCTATTTAATTTATAAATATAACTGTAGATGTGAAGTGCTTAGTAATATTTTTCGATGGTTCTCTCTATCTAGAAGTATTTTTTACTTTGTGAATTATGAATAATCAAAAACAATAATATGCTGTAAAATATTTTATGAATATCTTCAACGCAATGATAAAAGCATCACGCAAACAATTCGTGTGAGTAAAATCGAGGCAATAAATTGTCGTGTCACACCTTCTTTTTCGTAACGATACTTCGGAAACTTTTATTAAAAATATGTTTTGGTCGATAACTTTGGCCGAGTGAAACAACTGTATAGCATTTTTTGGCAACAGCTGAAAAAACTATCATTTGTCGGATGTTCCTAAAATGGCTGTTAAGCTAGGGTTAAGTTTCCGCGATACAAATGGTGGTCCATAAAATATAGCACTATTACCTACTTAGAACCAAGCTTTGTTATTTGTTTTGTAACATAAGTCTACAAATTAATTACTATGATATATCAAATTGAAATACGCAGAATAACAAATATTTCGTTGATTACTTGAGAAGTAATTAGAAGTATTATTATGATTATTGATTTCCATACAAATTGTTTGCTAAATATTCTTGTTTCATTAAAGATTAAATCATTCATTACTCAGATTTGATCCTTTTGACTGATTGTTACCTTTGACACTGCAAGTATTAATTACTAAAACGATTGATTGAAAACGCAAGTAAGTAGTTTAAATTAATACATACATAATAAATTACTTATACAAACAAAGTGGTCCAATATAATTAAATATTCGTAAACCAAAATAGAGTCTCACTTAATTGTACGTATTTTTTATACTTGTTATGTCTCCCTAGAATAACTATATAATACATCTATATCATAAAAGATAGATCGCCTTTTATTTAAGCTTAAAACGATATATAACACTGTCTCTTATAAGTAATTCTCGATCATATTTAAAGCACACAAACCATTACTTTATATTTCTATCAAATACTTCTACGAATCATGGTAGAAAAATGACGTTATTTGTTTCGTTGAGTTTTTTTATTACTATGAAAGCATATGCCGCAAAAATTGCTCGACGTTTCACCCCAATATCGACTGAAAAAGCCTTACGAGCTATCAAACTCCACGACTAGTACTTCATCCATTCAGAGCCTGTATATATTTTGACTGTCCGAGTTTTATTTGCGGTAAATAGTCTATATAAAAAAATCACATTCACCGCAGAGTCTATAACAATGATTCCGAATGTTTTCATTTTGTTTTTTGAATTGAATAAAGTTTAACAACCGCGATATGTCTGGTACACTAAAAAAATATGCGAGCATCTCTAGGCTTGCAGTGCCTACTTTTTACCATAGATAACGCTACGGTGCCCGCTTTTTTTTTTTACTGAAAGCAGTTTGTTTTTAATCTTCGTAGAGTGAGAGGGATAACAGTATCGTTAAGTTTAACGCGCTCATACGCAATGAAGCAAGATATGTAGGTATATATCCATAATCAGACTTGAGTCAAGTTTATTTCACAATAATAATAATTTATTCTGAGTGGGTATATTATTTGGTCTTCAAACGGTCCGAAATATATTCTGATGCAACTGACATAACTAAGGCACGCTCACGTCTAATTGTATAAGCGTCTTGAAATAATTTTATCTAGTCTCCCGTTCTATATACAATCAAGGGTTTAAATGTTTGTGGATTACAAATCTACAAATTTTCTTTTTTCACTCGTGATTCTTCTATAAAGTCCACCTTTTAAATCGTTTTTAGTGAGCGAGATTAAATAGGTTTCTTTATAACTTTTTTCCGACAGCTATAGTGAAATGCCTAACTTCCAGCCAATCGTCTTTAAATAAAAACATGTATGTTGAAATTAAACTTAGGATCTTTTAGTCTTGTGTGGATTTGAACAGTATTTTTTTTTACATCCGCTCCCTATTCAGAACCTATATCCGCCACACGTTACCAAGATTATCTGTATCCTCACAGTTTTTTTGCCTCATCCCAGGACATCCAAGCGTACCGTATCTGCAACTACTAACGGACTACCTCCGATTTCCTGACACATTTAAACTACCGTCTTCATAATATTCACCGCAAGCATCCTTATTCGAAGCATACCATGCTTTTCTAAGATTACAAGACTGCAACTGCTGATCAGCGTTGTCTAGTTCCGACCTAGTACAACCATAAATGTGATGACAACTCTACCATGCAACATGTTGCCGAACAGTTTCTAATCATCCGCAGAGCAAGTAATTTTGACTTGAGCCAAGTAACTGGAAGGTATCAATATCACATATGTCGAATAAAGCGTATAAAGAGTGAGTTAATATACCTATACAAACATCCTTATTTGATAAGCTAAGTGGTCGAATATCTTCTGCGCTTTTATTCAGTGATCGTTGGATTTTTCTTCACGAGCCAAAAATATCTAGTTTACAGGACCTCAAGATAACATGTATTCTTCAAATAAATAAACGATGTTACAGCATATACGCAGTTACACACTGAACGCTTATGATAAAGGGAGGCAATTATTATATTAGCTCGAGAGGTATATTATACATACCTAAACTAATTACAGTCAACCCTTCTACAGCACCCTCTGCTATATAGCGGTTTTTTATAACGTGTGCTGCAGTCTTCGTTAATATGTAATAAACATAAATATTTGCGTTCTTAGAATATTTATCTGTAGCTGTAAGTCCCTTTACTTTTGATAAAGTAAGTCATAACAAAATTTCCCATCTCGGTATGGTACTTTTGTGCAAGTCTATGCTATGGTACTTTTACCTCACAAGAATTCTACACCGTTTATAATGGATATTTTTTTTGAAATACGAACTGTTTTTATAGTTCTTGATTCTTCTTTTTTAATATTCTTTACGATAATATTGCTGGAAGGAACCTTATTTATATGAAAAAAAACATCCACATGTTTCAGAAATATTTATATTTTGTTTGCGGATGAGTTCATCCAGCAGTCTTCTATTGATGTTTGTATTTGGTTGGTTTGGTTGCGCAACACCTACATTGACTTTAATACAAAACAATAATAAGTATTGAAGTTAATTGGTGGTATAAAACTCTTTCCACCATCGATGTTGTATAATTATCATGGTATACGTCGTGTCTTTTATATACACGGCATTTGTGCGTTCCTCGTTGAAACTTTACATATAACTCTATTGAGAAACACCTTCATCATATTTTGAATAAAATAAAAATCAAATGGTTGACGGAAGGTCTAGTGAATAATATATACATATGAACGAGTTTTTGTGGCTCCTAAAAAAACTTGTTGCTTTGCGTTTTTAAAATGTTCACAAAAAATATCCCCGAGTCAAAAGTTTTCCGAGCCCTACTTCAAAGTTTTACGTTGCTTCTCTACATTTCAAAGCGCCACACCTACTCAAATAATACTTTTTTCTGTTCAACTGTTTTTGCACTTATCCCCTAACAAAGCTCGGATAAAATAAATGTGTATTTGTCTGATAGTGTATTATACTTCTTGCAAAGTAAATGTGTACAATTCCTCGGATCTATACGAAAGAATGAATAGATATATGTTCCTTGGTGGTTTTGGATTGTTTCGCCCGTTTTGGAGGGGCTGTAAATTCAACAAGTTTGTTTTGTTTTGAAACAAGCATAAAAAAATAAATCTTCCAGACGTGCAAACTTTAATCTTTACAAGTATAAATACTCTTTTATATCGAAAAGAAAGAAATAAAATTTGCCAAAATAGAAACGAATCATTTTATGTAAAATAATAGAGAAATATTCGATTATATTCAGGATAATATTTAATTTTTTTCATTGACAATAAGTAACATCTTTACATACCCTTGACATTGTGAGTTGTATTTTAGTGAATTGAGTAAAACAAAAGGTTAAAAACGGGACGTAGCGAGAGCTAGCCCGGTCCTACTCCTACTATCTACTCTCTTCGAAGAAATTTTGAGCAACTGAGTCACAATCTATTCATTTACAAAGGCAAACTCCATTATATGTCCATATGCTCTACGTTAGGAGCGGGCACTATTTAAATAAAATCTTTTAGATCAAAAAAAATTGGAATTTTTAAATTTAGTATTTATTATTTTCTAATATAAAACCGTGAAATTGGTTTTTCAAGATTTTTTAAATGGTTAAAACAGTGGTATCCTAACTTTTTGCAACAATTAAAACTTGATTTTTGCTATAGTTGTATGGCGTCTCCCCTGGCAAGAGACGATACCTCCCGGCTTGGAAACTGCTGGATTAAAATATCGATAGCATTTATTCAATGTATATGCACTGAACTTAACTATATTTTCTTTCACTTGCGCGTTTTCCTTTTCACTTCAGTATTGAGAAAATAAACTTGTCTATGATTGATTGTATACGTAATGCATGATCAAAGATACCAAGATTCCAAATGCAGAAGTTCGATAAACAAATATACTAAAACTAATAACACCAACATTCAATATTTCCTCAGTTATTTATACAATTATTATTCTATGAATACGTTTCGCATCCATCTACACTCTGCAGCGTCATTGGCGCATAGCATTTCAAACTTATGTGACTGCAAAGCGAGCTTTGATGCATTTCAATGCAAATTTCAAAGGAAAAGAAACAGCTTATACCTAATTGAATTTCAAATAAACAGAACGACTCGCAGACGTGAACAAGTTTAGTCAGTGGATACAAAACTAGTGCTGAATTTTAGAGCAGTACAAGTGCAAGGCAGTTATGAACTTGCTCAACAACCATCAGTGACTGTGTTACGTTATAATACAGTAATTGATTGCATAACTTTCCTTCTGACCCACTCATGCGATCATACAGCAAAGGTAGAAGTTGGCTTTGAGCCATAGAAAGTTTAGAAACAAAATTGACTGACTTCGTAATTTTTGAGCACTTTTGCAAACAAATTAATATTGAAACAGTTACTTACATTTGTAAAACTGTTCGTTTTATCCATGCTGTATGCTATCAAAGCTTACAAAAACAAACGTAAAGCGCCTTCAAATAATCAACGCATTGAATGTTGTAGCAATTAAAAAAGAGTCATCACCGAGAAAATCTCTTCCTTGCTGTAATTATTTTACGATCGAATATTTCAATAATCAATTATCAAATAAATAATAAGTAAATAATACCCTAATAATAAAAATTTTCTTTTTATTTTATTACGCAAGTAGTAGTTAACTAAATCAATACACATATCAAACCGTTTGTTCTATTCCCTTACTACCATTTGTATATCACTTAAAATTATATATTAATGCGATATACAGTAAATCAATCAACCGTTATTATTCATATCTTAACTTATGACAGTAAATCAATACTTGCAATTAAATAAAAATCGAAATGATTCATTTTGAGGACGCAAATACATATATAGCGATACGAGTCATTCGTTTGAATAAAAAAATACGATATATAAAAAAAATGTTTTATTATTTAATAATGCTGAAATATTTCAACCGTAGGCTTTCAAGTTGATATTTAAATGAGATGCATGTTTTTTTTCATAATATCTCAAATGTGCACGTTATTTTATACTATGTTAATACGTGATAATAAACACAAAAAAACTGATTTACAATGATTACAATTGTTCATAAATATTCTTTAAATTTAAACAATAGTTCAACCGTAAGAATTTTAACATCAGATCTAATCAAGACAACCAGATGTTCCTTATTACAATAACTGGATTAGTAATGACAATACTAACCACAAATAGAAATGATATCTTGATCAAAAGATGCAGAACGCCATAGACAGGCAAGTCCATTGGCTCTTACAGGGGGATATTTTGTCCAGCATTAATCCTTGCCGGTCTGGCTGGCAATCTCTCAATGCGCACGAGGTTGGAATCAGAAGCGAGTTGAACTGAACTAGGATTACTCTTGCAAATTCAGTCATGGCGATATCGCGTCGAGCTGTCACTAGTTTCTTTGTGGAAACTACCAGTAACGTGCAGCCGGAAAATCTCTTCCCTACACTGGCTGTTCAGATTTTGTGATATTTGTCAAGAAATATGAATTTTCTAATGATTAAGTATAATATCCCACAATAATTGTGGAATATACAAATGATAAGCTGATTGTTTCTAACGTCTGTTTATTAATTAAAGTGTGATTTATTTAATGAAATAACTTTGGTGCAAATTTTCTTACAAAAAAGACACACTAAATATCTATGGGCTAGTGAAAAAATACGTATAATAGTTGCAGATATTTGGTTGTTTATTACCTTTACCACATCCTTCAAGCTTTTTTTTTTTACTTTTTAAAGATTTTACAACGTATTATACATGTTTGAAAAAAATGAGCTCGAGAATTATGGACAGAGTTTTTTGCACTTTTCCATCGATTTATTGAGACGATATTAGAATCAGATTTGTTATAATTACGTGCCATAAGCATATTCCAAAATGATTGCATAAATAAAAATTAAATTAACCACGCCCCTGAAAATAGGTTATGAAGTATGAGGTAGGTATTGAAGAATGTTTAATATGGTGTATAGTTTGGGAACTATGTACTGCATACAACTTTATCATAAATCCCTATATTGCAATATCCGTGCTGCCTGCTATGTCTTTAAAGTCTATGTACGCCACTGGTAACGACTTAAGGATCTTGTGGGTTGGTTTATATGAGATATTCCCGGCGGAGTCGAAATTGCCACCCTTGAGGTCTATCGACTTGAAAAAAGGGTTGCAATATTTTGAATCGCTACCTTGGCTTGATAATAATTCCCGTTTAAGATTTTACAACATATTTTTGAATCGCCCTTCAAAGATAGTTATTGAATTAATATTCTTTAACAATAGTTAACCATTGCAATTAATTAAATACAAGTGAAAATGACTCCATGATTACTTTGTTTATGTTTCTAACAATAAGAACATTATTTAATAATAAAAAAAAATCGCTTTTAAAATAGGTAAATCTACGTTCTGTATACGATTTTTTTAATATGCGTGTTACGGGTTAATATGATTCGACAAAGCTCTTAACTTCGATTTTATTTATAAATAAGCTAATAAATGGCAAATTCATATATTACAATAAAGTTAATATCACAAGAGAGGTACCTTTTCAATATTGACCAACTATTATTTCAAAGTTTACTAGCTCTTCAAATAGTTGTTTGCTTAGATATCATTTTAAATTGAGAGTGACCACTTGAGTTTTATATATATGTTACAGTGAAACTGTATTCTCAGTGAAAATGTATTCTTCTCCAAACTGTCATTGAAATTAAATTTGACCGCCCTATCTTCAGCCCTATGTTTGTCTGTGTTTTTCTTTGGTTCTCATTTTATGAAATGGGACTACATACTTGCTGATTTTGTTTCATTGAAGCAAACCAAAATTTTAGGCCGGCAAATCATCGATTTGGGCCAATAATTTCCCTGATCGTTACCCGTGAAATCATGCTGTCATACAAGTCTATTACTTAATACATTCTTACTGTAACATATACATGTATATGAATTATAGCGGCGAATTCCAATTTTAAAATTATGAAATTGTATGCCACAAAATAGATCATAATATAATTTAATAAAACATATAATACAATAACTACCATAAGATTGAACTTTCAACTGATATTCATCTTATCTCAGCCCAATCGCATTGTTCCAATTTCAAATAACTTGGTATGGGATAAAACCATCGACAATATTGGATATAAATTCTTGTAATATTTGAAACAAAAAATGCTTGTTAACATCCATACGCTATCGATGTGATAGTTTTATGCTAGCTTTAATGTATATTGTACAGGTTGAGGGAGTTAGTTAAGTAACGTGCTTTAATGGAGGTTAGAGTATTAAATAAGTAACTATCTAAATAGTTATTATGGCATTACTCGAGATTATTCGAGTGTTCATTAGTGGTAGAATTTATCGAGGCGGCGCAGTGCTGTGACTCCAAAAATAACGCTACGATCACAGCTTTACGAATATACAAAGCTACTCTGCTCTGTTAAGCAAACTTACAGTATCTCTCAATCTGCGGTCAGTTTTTTTATATTTTTAAATGAAACTATGGTGTCGTGCTAGAATCCACATTGTAATATACAGAGTTATAAATATGAAAAGAAAACTTATATACAAAATCATTGAGAATTAATATTCATATTTTTACCCGCTTCTAATATTTTAACTCAATATTGCTTTTTCAGGCAGGTTGAAAAAATATGAAAGTATAGTATTAGTGCCAAATATGATCAATTAAAAAATATTATGCTATTGGTGTATGCTTTTTAGCTGTGAATTCAAACAGTATCGCAAAATTTAACGTAATAGTTTTAATCAGTTCAAGTACATCCGTGCACTTGAAATATCTGAAGATGCCGAAAGGCGAAACCCGGGTCGTTAACGACAAAACTCATGGAAAAGTACAAAAAACGATTAAAATTTGATATTGAAATTCCATCAAGCACCTTCAGTCGAAATTCTTAAAGTTTTAATAAATCAATAACTGCAACGCCTTGTTGGGGGGCATTTGTTTTTATTTTCAAAAATGGCTTTGAGATAAATATCAAATTTATGAAATATTTAAAATAGCTATATCTATTATGTAGTAATAAAATCACATGTTACTGTTAATGACATAAACCACCGATATAAACTTTTTGAAATGAGTAATTAAGAAACACAATTAAACGTTTTAGCTGTCTCAAATTTAGCTTAAGTGTGAGCACGGCTTTTGGGCTTAACGCAGCAATGGACACGGGTAAAGACAGCACAAACATTTATATAACGTGATAGCTGTAAGGTGTTACTTAAACATATTTGGCCAAGTCTAGGATTTTAAGCTTTTGATATAAATTAAGTGTGTTACGTCAGATTTAATCTGTAGAAATGCATCCACGAGATGCATCGTATGATTAAAATGCATGAATCGCAGTTATTATCACGTCATCATATAGCGTGCCTTCAATGCAAAATATTATACTGTTTGACGTCGGTCTCTGTTTGCAGGCTTCACTTTAATAATAGTATCCATAGTGCCTGCGCACAATCTTCAAACGGTGAAAGCTTTTGTCGATGACATAATAACTTGAGACTTAATGCATATTATTATAGAGGGTTGGAGAATAAGTTGGGAGAAATTATATTTACAATTTTGATTCCAAAATTACGTTGATGTTACAAACAAAAATTGTACCTTAATGATATTTTTGGAAAAAATGATGTAGTATCTTATATATTCTTCAGGTTTAAATTATTCCACCAGTGAAATGAAACACTGAAATTGTGCCTTTTTCGTCAAATAAAATTACAAAAGTTTCATAATTTTGTTGCTCGGCTCACTTCACTTCTCAAGTTATGTTAGTGATGAATTAGTCACACTTTGTTTTTAACACGATTTCAATCATTATTTTCCTGAAATATTTTTCTCGTCGATTGATGAAGTAAGCTTACACTACACGTAATGTAGAAATATTATGATATTTCTGCAAAAAAACGAAGTAAAAACGAGATTGAACTTAAAAAGACGATGGGAAAGTTTAACCATTTTTATACTCGGCTCACTTTACCCCTCAAGGGCTTATGATTTCCTCCAGGATGCAACGTCATATAAGCAGATCCCAATTTTTTTTTGCGTATATACAATTGTATAGCTTATAAATCGAAGTAACGTTCGATATGAACAAAACATATTAAATTAGCCTTTGCGAAAAATGTTTCAATCTTACGAGTTCCCAAATATGGCAAAAAGAATACAGTTTTTCAAATGCTCCAAACGGGCTTTTCAAAACAATTCTGATAACAAGATTTCCATTTATTTTATCTAGCAAAAGATTTTTAGCCAGTTTCAAAAAATATTGGTTTGGAAAGACGACGAAAAATTGTGTATTTGTTCAACCGAGTCGCCAGAATCGTTTACAGGTCACATTCGAAATTTAAAGCTTTCATGTTTTGCTGTGAATATTTATGGACTTTAATGTGCTGATAATAATGAACACTAGGTTAAAGCTGAACTAAAAATTAGCTTTACTTTACAGCATCTCCGCAGGACGCTACAGTTATCATGTTGGTGTGCCCAACAGGTCCATTAGGGTTATTGATTATAGGATGCTGAACACTCTCAAAGCATACATATGTATATAATAATGTATACATTTAATCGATATTCATCATATCAATAAATGGGTCTAGCTGGAAGATTTAAAAAGCAAAACCGTCGTGCCCACCAGTGTATTTGTTGCAGTAAATATTTGGTTTTCTCGATCCGCCACTTTATACCACCAAATAAAGTCAATTCGTTAGCATCAATAAATATACGAACGAACTTGAAGCAAGAGTTGAAAATTTTTGTTTTTTTTCAAATATTTTTCGTAAAAAAATATCTGGTTTTACACTCCACTTCGCTCGTATATAAGCGAAGGCCAAAATCAAATCCTATAAAAACTTTAAAAGCTTACATAAAAACTGACAGAATTATAAAAGTTGATATTTTACTGAGAATTCCCTGCGTTGTCTGATAAGTATGAATTCTACCCGTAGGTAAAGTTTCGTATAAATAGTACGAGATGGAAATTCACAGACGTTTTCTCTTGCTTCTGAGTGCTTTAAAAAAAACAAAAAAATAAAATATCTCTAATTCCAAGTGTGAATAATAGTCGTTCGGTTTTAACATATCAATATGGCACGTGTACCAGTACCTATCAAATGTGACAGTCATATTTTGATGAAAATGTGTGTATTGAAAAAATGTGTTTTACCATATTTTTTAAAATAAAGGAATGGAATATTTGTTTCATGAATATTTTAGTTTTATTTTTAGACAATTGACAACTAACGCGTAACATGATGTATCTTTGCGTTCTCAGCAGTGAATATTTGAAATTTAATTTGATCACTGTATGAAAAAAGTGAGGCCTTTTTTGATGTCTTTGAATTCGGAATGCTTCTTATAATAATTGATGGTGCCTTTGTCAAAAGTACTTATTGAGTATTTTGGTTCTCGAATATTTTCACGTACATTTATCTTAATAATATTGCTGAAACTGGAAACCAAAACTAAAAACATGTCACTGCTCTGTGTGAGTGGATCATGCAGTCTTGGATTCGATAAAAATATTTATGGTCATTATCAATCGTTTTCTAAAATGTTGGATAACCAAAAAAATGAGCAGTACTGGTGATAATATCGTGTGGGAATATAAAATTGTCGATGGTTTGTAATAAGATAATATCGTTAAAGTTATGACTGTTGCTGATGGTTCTGATGATTCTGTCGCCATATTACTCGAACCTGACGAGGTACTTTAGTTAGATTTATATTATCGTAGTAGAGCAATCGGAATTAAATCAACTTTAATATTCAATCCATATTATTTTTTGCTGCTGCTAAAAAATACTGGAAAAAAGCTAATGATTCAAGGAATAGGAAAAAAACATAGATTTATTTCTTTTTGGAAGCGACCGATATTTTTAAAAAATATTTTGATAAACTTCTATTTAAAAAAACTCTTCCACAAAATTTCTTTTTTGCGTTCAAATTCTGTGAGGCAGACATGTTTATTTATTTACTGATGAAATAATTTTTATTCGTTTATTTACCAAGCCATAATATTATCATTTCAGTTCCATTCTCCTAGTTTCCGTGAAACTCTTTTTTTTATTTTATCGTTACGTGCATTATACCACTGAAAAAAACGAAAGAAAGATAAATTCTGATATTTTGGTTTTTTCATATAAAGTTTTTTTTTCAATTAAATTATCTTTTTGCTATCGGCAATTGGAGAATCGGGAATTCAATAGAATTTCCAACCCATTTCTGCTCTCATTGTGATTCTTACTGAGCATTTTGGTAGACAATATTTAACGAGAACTGAATGTATAATATGTCAATCGCTAAAACATTGTTGACTAGAGCGGGTAAGGATTCAACAATGTTGCTAAGAATGAATAAGTAATAACGTATTGCTTTCGTTACTTAGTTTTTTCATAATTGATTAATATGGATGATAAAAGATGAAAATATCACAGATGTATAGTAAAAATATTCAGTAATGAACAACCAATGAATGATTAATTAAAAACGCCTTAATTATTATGTTTTCCAATAAAAATATTACTTTTGCATAGAAAAGCAACATATGGAATTTAAAGAGAATTTTAACTGTGAATTTGTGCGATTTAACATCTTGAGGGTTGGGTGTAAATAAGTCAAACCACGACATTCGTATTTAACGTTCCTTGTCAAAATGTTACGATATTACGACTCGCAAAACATACACACATGATAAACTCAAAATAATATATTCAGTCATATTATATCGGGCAATTCTTTTTCCATTCTGATTAATACTAAAAAGAGAATACAAAAAAAATACAATATTTTTTTTAACTTTTGTAGTAAATTTATTAGCACAGATAATGAACGACCAACTGTGTGTAATTCAGAGGCATATTAATTGGTCAACAGCTAAATAACATATGTACATATAAATTAAATTGCTTTTTGCATTGTTCGTTCTAGAATGAGTTCGTTAATTTAGACAATTTCAGTTTAGATTAGTGGCAATAATTTAAGATCATAATTTATAAATATCATTGAAAAATATTAGATCTTTTACACGAAATCGAATGCATCAGAACAAATGTTTTTTTAATCATAAATAATAAAGCAATTAAAAAAAATATACTTCTTTTTCGCTTAACACGGTCGAAAAGTCACGTTATTTTTATGGATTTTCACAGTAAATCGAATGGAAATTTTTACTCATTAGTACTGAGTAAAATATTGAATAACAATTGATCGTCGATTTTACATATGTATATCTATGATTCCAGTTACGTCATATTTGAAAAATTTTATTCCTGATGAATAAAAAGGACTAAATCCAATTTTAATATCAAATGGTGGAAATACCGAATAACAATGGCTGCGATGTATATTTGAATAGTACTAAGGTAAATGTACCAGTAGTTGACCTTTTGAGAATAAAATGGCCCAAAATAAGAAATGCAGATGCGGGATTGCTCTAAATTGTAAAGTTAAGACAATTTAAGGCATCTGTGGTCGGAATGAGACCCTAACACATCACCATATAGCCAATGGAATGCCAGGGTGGCCATTTGAAAATAACACCTAGTGAGGAAAGTGTATTATTTCAAATTTCTTAAGTGATCAATCTAGAAACGGTGTGAACCTTGTTCCTGAACCACCCATTGCTACTTGATTCAACCGAGAGTGGTGTGACAGAAAGCCCTGAGGAAACTCTGACAGAAAGTTCACTATAAAGCCCCCTGTTTAGACATGGTCAACTACTAGATTTTTCAATTTGTGAGATGGTCAACTACTGAAACAAAAACATGACTTCAAATAATTTTACACAGCTTTTTTTCAACAGGCTCTTTGGTAATTTTTGTTACATAATATTAATTAAGACATATGATCCAATATGAGTATACTTGCTTTGCCTACATTCGGTACAATGCTAAACCTTAATCGTTATTTTTGTTGAAATTTTCTCTTAAGCGGTCAGCCACTGGTACATTTACCTTATTTATTCATTTTGTTTTATGCACCTGTATATTGTATACATTGCCCTTTGTATGTTATTATGTAGTGTGTAAAAATGTATGCTTTTAATCAATTTTCCATTTTACATGCAAATGATGTTCCATTTACACTGTTGTAGTACAAATCGTATCAGAGGAGCACATCTTGCATATAAATTTTGAAAGAAGTGTGTTTCAAATAGTTATTCATTGATATTTCAAAGTTTCTGTTTCATGCTAGCACCAGAACATTATAGAAATCTAAAAAAACTTTATTTTCATTTGATTCACATATATTGAATGGGTTTAAATAATAAACTTACTACTCTAACTACTTTATTTGAATATTAATGTAACGTAGTTAGAATGGCTAAAAACAAAAAGGGGTGATATTCTTAGTCGATTGTGTATTTACGATAGAAAAGTTTGATAAATAATATATCCTTTCATGTACAGTTCAAACGAGATATCAAAATAACTATCTATACTATTATTGTTGATCTGTGTTATTTTATTTGGGTCTAAAGTTTGTTTACGACGCGCGTGACTGCTCAGAGGTTTATGTAAGGCTTCATGTTTAGTTTTAGACAAATTTCACCGAAAAAAGTTTACTTTATTATTTTCTTATTGACTTTTTGAAATAGTTATTTAAAAACGAAAAACGTTATATCTATATAAATAATTTACTTTGGCAAATGATTAATATACCAGATCTTTAAAATGCAAAAACAATAAATTTATTTGTTCGTGCAAGCTAGATGTTGATATATTTTACACTTATTTAGAAATACACCCATCCCTCACTTAACACGGAAGATAGGTTCTGCTAGATCACCGTGTTAAACGAAACCGTGCTAAGCGAGACTAAAATAATGTATGAAGAAGAGAGGATAGGTCCTTTTTTAGAAATATTAAAGAAATTAGTAGATAGGACTGAAAATTTATTGAAACATTATGAACACAGATAAAAGATATTATTCAATGTCACTCGAACTAGAAGATATTAATATGGGGATTTTCCTTCATTTTATTGGACGAATGTCACCATCACAACTACTTTCGATTACATTTTTGTTATATTCCGTCGATGTTCAAAAAATCGGTAATCCGCGATTGTTCTTTTTTTTGATTTTCTTGTAAATTTCCTCATATTTGGCACGCATTGTTTAATTTCTCGTTGAAATTTCGAACCTTTTCTCGTATAGTACGGCTCGTCCATAGGTAATCCTTTTTGTTTATTATTCTCTATCCAAACCACCAGAGCTTTTTTCCATTTTTTCTATGTTGCATTGTGTATGCGATTCGTATGTTTCGCACTTATTAAAGATCCCTCGATTACACTTGATCTGTTTTTTTCTACATTTCTTTTAATCGTTCTAATCGTTGCTTCGTTCAAACATTTTTTTTTCAACTCAGCCGTGCTCCATGTCCATCTCGAAGACGATCCAAAATTTGAATTTTTATCTCCAGAGAAATTATTTTTCTTGTTAATTTTGGCTTCGACATAATAGGTCTAAAAATGTATTATTAAAACTCAATTATTCCAATAGTAAAAATAATAGAAATAAGAAAATTATACCTTGAATATTTGTCAAATTATATGCAACAAATATTTTATCAGCTGCTCGAACTTAACGAGTGATCAACAGAGTGGGCAACGAGAGACTAAATAACCTGATGTATTGTTTTTTACGTATTTCAGGTACTATTTTTTTTACATTTAAAATGGACAGTTGTCGTCCAGATATACCATAACCGTTATTCTTAGAAATTTCCACAGCTGTGCGTAAAGTCTTCAAAACAAGATAAAATCGAAAAAAAAAAATTCAACAAAACCGAAACCGTGTTAAGCGAGTATCGTGTTAAGCGAGAGATGGGTGTATATATATTTTATAGGATTTATCTGAACCGTTTCGCATAACCATTATTAAAGTAGGTTTATAATAACTAAAAAAAACTATTACGGAATGTGTCATCGTAAATTTTTCTCAAAGCTTAACCAGCGGGAACACATGTGGTACCCTCTTTTTGCACCAAAGTGGATCGTGGACGTCTGAAAAATTTTCTTGCTTACTTTTCCGGGACGAGTTGAAACGTTTTAAAAGGAAACTCACCTTCAATCTATATTCAAATGAGATTTCCCGAGCGGAAATGACCTCTTACTTATTGTAAACATAACAAAGACAACCAAAATATCTTCTACCACTTGATTTTTTTATGAAAGAGATATTGCTATTTTTGGTTATCAATATGATACTTCAAAACTTTAATAATAAATTTTATCGAAGGAATTTACCATTTTTGTGCGATCTATATTTCCCAATATTTTCACAAGAAGAACCAGTCGACGGTTCGCTTTACAGACAATCAACATATAAACTAACACCATCAATTTGAAATATGTAAAATTCAATATAATCTTATATATAAAACCGAAACGCCGTATGTTTGTATGTCTGTAATTCCCTTTTGCATTGTTGTTGCAATTAAAAACGAATATGAAAGAAAATATGTTTGAATTTTTATCGGCGAAGACATTTAGTCAAAATGTAATAAATTAGTCTTCTACCAACTTTTTCCCGGCTTTTATTAATATAATAATGTTTATTATTTACGTGAAGGTATTATTTGACAGCAAATTAGATTATTTCCTTGAGTTTAGACATTTTAATGGGCTCTCATCAAATTAAAGTTTGTGATTTTATTTTAACTCTATTTTGGATGTTAGATTTTGTGATATAATTATGTCGAATGATATAACATTAAATAATTATTGGTCGCTTAGTCCGAGCGACGCCGGGTAGCAATACTAGTATTGTATAAATGTCATGATTAATTACCGTCGCAATGAATTCGTAAGCCTGTAGACATAACTTTCTCTATCGGTTCGGGTTTAACTATACTAAGCAGACTAACCTAACCTACCTTACAACATCTTTTTAATACATGTAATTTATTGCATAGCAATCTTTTAGCGGAAAAAAGAAGTAAGTAACCCGAATAACAAATGTAAAAAATACATGTAACAACGTTTTCAATAGAATATTCAAAAATCAAGAAAAGTTTAAATAAATAGTGACTTAAGTTAGTAAAAATTTTCGTGATTTGAGTAAATAGCAAAAAAAACCTTATCCCAAATTTATTTAACACAGAACCTTTATCAGTGCAATGGATTGACTGTATTATAATAAAACAATGTGTAGCGAAACGAACTTCCGACTTTAATTTGTATACATTTTAAAATCAGTTTTCTACCATACGTTTACAAAATAGCAATGCAATTCGGAATAATAATGGCATGAAAAGCTATTGCGTAGTTGTTATTCGAAGCAAAACTACAAAAACAATGGAAGATTATTTTTTGAAATAAATTTTTTAAATGTATTTAAAAATTGGAAATAAATGGAATTTTAACAAATAACTCGAATAACATTCTGTAAAAGTACATTTTGAATTCCACGTAGCTTATCATTCGGTGACAATACGCATTGTACAAATAATGGAAATGACAAAACATCCTTCACTAAATAATAATAGCAAATTATGAATGATTTATTGTACAAAATCCGGTAAATATATTTTTTATATTATTAAAACATACATAAGTAAATTTTAAGTGTATTTATTAACAATGTATTTAATGTGCGTAAGCCGAAATAGCTATCAACAAATATATAAAATAATTTATGTAGAATTAAAATACATTGTTATTTATCTTACCGTATTATAATGGAGTTCTACCAAGTAGATACCTACTCAATCAATAACTACGTAGTGTTTCTTTTATATAAAATTTATTCCTGACTTAATCTCACCATACGATTATATTTTTAGAGTATGTTTAGAAGTATTTCTGGACTTTTTTATAAATTTATGGATATTTCGTTATAAATAACCTGAATATTTTACGCAATTTTCAAGTTTTCGCGGTATGTAACCAACCGCTGACGTAGTACTTGTGTTGTTCATTTGGCCAACCTTTCAATTGGAAAACTCTAACAATAACGTTATGCTTTCATGAAAAGCAGAATTTTGCCGACATTGTTTATTTTACTGAGCCGTTATCCCACTGAAAAATGATCCGAGATCCGCCTCAGTTAGGCGTACCCGCATACTAAAACGGAATTTTAATTTCGGAGCTGAGAGGGCAAGGGGGCTGGAGTGCGCGAATCGATAAAAACAAATTTAATAAGTGTATTAATACTCGAACAATATGGCACCACATTATATGGAACGTAAACTGGCGCATTATCGCTTATGGCCGGCCTTATGGTATCCAAAACGAAAGTTTTTTCAGGCATCGTAAAGTTTAGGAACAGCCTGATGGAGGGTTTTACAAATTGTGGTAAATAAAAGCAAAACGCTGCGAAAAGAGAGAGGTTTTTTTATATTATTTCGAGAGAAGGCATTACCCAACATGCGGTGGTACTGTGAAATTGAATTCACGTTCGTATATACAATCAGATTTGCAAAAGGTGAGTAAATATTTGATTCCATATCAGAGCTTTGTTGCGATATTTTAAAACTTGTACTTGTACCGCTTTCTTCTATAATAACGAAAAAATACATCTAACATTGTACAAAATAAAAACCATTTCTTCCTTAATTCTTGAGTGTCTGTAACAAACAGCTGATTATTGTTTGTGCTAGAAAACACTGTAAAAAAATACAGTTTTATCGCCATCTTTTCATGAGCCAAACAAAAATTAAAAACTGTAGTCTTATATGAGTATTTCTATTCCGCAGGTGTAAGAAAAATTTTATAAATTGATTTGATGTTGTTCTATAACATTTGAGTTCATTGACATACAATAGCATAATAAATAAATCTGATATTATCTACATTATAAGCATCTAGTTGGCGCTCAAAATAATTAAAAATCTTAATATTTTTGTTTTTTGTTTTGATGACTTTTCATCGTCAAAAGATAAGCAAGATTTCTCAGTAAAATTTTCGGCCAATATATTGATTGAATAGATAATCCAACTGATTCAAAATTAGTAAAATACATGGTAAAATAAAGCGCACTATAAATGATCATAAAACATCCTCTTATAACGTGCTTTCAAAATTGTGATTTACTAACTAGTATGATAATAACGAAAACACAGACGCGATCGACTGATCGCCATGTTGTATGACCCTGCAAATACAATCTGATCCTATAAAATATGATCGAAATGTAATTTATTTTTCAATGGTGTGTAAAAAAAAGCACCGCCCGCTTTAGTTCAAAATGACCAGAAACATACAAGGAGTAAGCTTTATAAACCGTTAATAAATACCTAAATAAAACCCTTGGCTGTATTTTATTGCCATTTGGCAGTACTTACAATTTTAATGAAACGAGTCCAGGATTTAGTGTGTATTATTAATGGTTACCATCAGACAATATATAAATAAATACGATTTTACAATTTTTGTACATATTCCATGATTATCAGATCCGGATCTGAAGCTGGAGCTGTGTTTTTATTTAATACCAAATAGTCAAGGTTTCATTTTGATAAACTAAATACAATCTGCAAGATGTATTGAATTGTTTCATATTTATTGATGTTTCCATTTTTTTGACATATTCTACCCTATCCATACTCTCTTCGAAAAAGAAAGGTTGAGCAACCGAATAACAAGCAGTTTTCATAAAACAACATCGTTATGAGTTAATATAAAACACATTTCTTGCAGACATAATAAAAAAACTTCTAATCCGTATGTTTTCTTAACACATTGGCTACAGGGAACGTGGAATACGCGTCGTTTCTCTATGTGTTTTGATTTCGTCCGTTGTCAATGGGTTAATACACTTACTACAATGATAATCTTTTTTATACTTTCGATGGTTTCGGCGGTAACTTTGTGGAAGTTCATTTTAATATCAAATTTAAAATAACTTTGATTATTCTACGTATTGCACAATACGTGGAATAATCAAAGTTATTTTAAATTTTATATTAATAATCTTTTTTACTTATCTTGGACACTTTTGACTAAAAAACTTTCAACTGTTACATTAAAGCATTACATTTGAAAATTAAAATATTTTTTTTTTAAATTCTAATAAACATTGTTTTATATTCTAATATACATATTGTTAATGATAATTTTATTAAAACATAGTAAGTTATTCACCTGCCATGAAATGTAATATAATACAGGCTATTTTGAAATGAAAGAGACCACCTAAGTTATATTTATTGTATATTTAACAGAAAACTTAAAAACAACAACATTGTTAGACCCATTGATTTATTTTATGAACAAATCAGCACCACGACAACTTATTAGCTTAACTTAGCTTGCGCAATTATCTTTGTGTGTGTGCGCGCATTCCAAGCAATAATTAATTCAAGAAGAAATCTTAATTTCGAAAAGTTTCTTTTTTAATTTGAATAAATGCAAATCTTGAACATCTCTTCATGTTAGAATGCAAATATGACAACTTCGCTTTAATAAAGTGGATGTCAAGATCTTGTCATACATATTCTAAAAGCTAATTCCGTTTAATGAACTCTATTGAGTACTTTCGGAAATATGTTATATTACAATACGTATCGTTTTAAAGACAGGAAAATAACAATATAACGTAATTGAAGGTTCTCGAATATCTATGACTTGTCGTTGTTTTAATCGAGTCCTCTCCGGGTAATGGAGTATACGTTTATCTTTTGGAGCATTTTAACATTTTGGTTATTTGTCAAAAGATAACGAAATAAACAATTGTTATTTTTATCTAGTTACGTGGCCGGATTAGTGGGAAAGGAATTTACACATATTCATAATCAGATACATATGGGTAAAAACTATAAATCTTTCGCCAAAATATGATGCCAGAAATATTAGAACCCTTGATCGCGCAACCGACACTGGTGAAAGACTTGTAGCTTACTGCTTCAACGACACCGCAATTACTTGTAAATTAAATTTACAAAATGTTCACTAAACAATTGTGTCCACTCCGTGGCGGAGTGTTAACGTTGTTGGCTTGGGTGCCGGACCGCCCGGATTCGATTCCCGATACGAGTGAGATTTATTTTTATTGTTGTTAATTCTGTTCAAAGGAATGGGTGTTTGTATTGTTAAAAATCGCTTCCCACCTTTCCTATCTCAAAGAGCGACGCATAGCGGGAGTGATAAGCTAACCATTAGTCCTGTCCGAGTCCTCGTATTCTTTCCATCCCCTACTCTCTTCGAAAAAAGAGAGGTTGAGCAACTCAGTAACAAGCAGTTCTCGTATAAAAATATATATTGAGTGAGGAGTCCATATGCTCCAAGTTGGGAGCGGACATCGTTAAAAAAATGGAAAAGCTCGCTGTGTAAAGAATCTCCGTTTATATGTAAAACTATATTATATTCACGTCAAATGCTCTCAAAATAAATATGTGTGACTTTAATATTACCTACTCTATTTTCTGCTAATCCAAATTAACGACAACATCTTCCATTATTTATCGGTTTGAAAATATTCCATAAAAGATAGAATAGTTAAAAATTTATAATTTATTTCTAAACTGAATCGCAAACGTGAATTTAATAAATAATATTGTTCAACTTCCAAAAATCGTTTAATGAATTTATTATCTTTTTCTTTCATTCGTTTTATTAGCATACTCAATATCGGAATATCGGCCAATATTTTTTTCTCATACCAGTAAATTTTCGTCTCTTAAAAGCAAATCATTGACTTTTTACTTCACGAAATGTTTTATACTGTCATAATAACACAATCAAAAAATAATAACATTCATAACAAGGCGAAAACGTACTAATATTTTTGTCAGTTCCTTTGGTAATTTTCGTGGTATGTGTGTTAAAGTGATATTTCGCAGATTTATTATAAAAAAAGACTCTAGCAGGGCTTTCGACCCGCTTAAAATCGGGTTTAAAAACCGTTTAACCGCATTATTAGAAATATATGGCTATGATAATATTACATTTGCTTTGTTTTTCCATTGCAAAACTTTAACTTCATGTTTGTATTGCATATCGTTCTATGTTGATATTTACTACATTGCATGTATATTTTTTTTATACAGTATATATCGGTAAGTCGGTATTTTCATTGATTGAATTGCTTTCACTTGGTAGAGCACCGTTATAACACGATGAATAAAGTACGATTGTATTTTAGTCCTACAAAAATTTATAAAATATAGTTTATAGCTATTTCGACTGACGCCTTCGTCAGAACTATTCTATTCATATTTTTTTGAAGAACTAAGATAAATTGTAATTTTTCACCGATATTTCCATCTTCATATTAATGTATATTCTTCGCTGTATTCATAAATTTTGATTTCTTACAAAATCAAACTTTTCCAATTCCATGTAGGTTTATTTTGTCATTACTCATTTATTACGTTGGTCTATCATAAAAAGCTGAAAACCGGTTTGTATTTTTACCGATTAATTAGATTCCCTAGCTACTAGTATAAAATACATCATCGGGATTTTAGATTCTTTTTAAGACGCTTTCAAATTCTGCCCTTTATGGCATTTATTACAGTCTGTAAGAACGTAAACAAATGCTTGCGCACTTTTTCGTGAAAAAATACTTTTCAGCGGCATAATTGGGTTGTAAAAAGGATGACATAAAAGGAAACTCACTTCGCTAAATTTGTCGGATATAAACCTCTGCACCAGCGACGTCTTTCCACACTGCGTGTCACCAACAAGCACCACCTTCACTTCCATCTCCTCCATGTCCTTCCCGGTCGGACTCTCCGCCATTTTGTTCTTTTGAGACCACATTTTTATATTTTCACCGAACTATCCATTCACATTATCAAACAAAACTGTTCACATACACGTATTCCTTAGCGGGTTTTGTCACTATAGCAGCATTTTACGCAGATCTAATAAACAGTATGTGTTGGTGTTGTCTCATGTAGATATCGTAAGACTGTTCCTTTTCCGGCAATAATAGTCCATCTGTAAATAAAAAAAGAAATTCTTTTCAATACATACAGTCAAATATGATGCGGTTATTCAAATCGTAAAAGGACGATATGTGAACATAAAAATTGGTTATTATGTTCATCGTCAAAGTAAATGGATCCTGAATGGCGTGTTTGCGAGATTTTGCCGTACTTTAGCACGCATATTAAATGTCATTAAGTTATGTCTTATTTGACATAAAATATATCGTTAAGAAGCATTTCCTTTACAGTACATATACTTCTTCAATAAATTGGTTTATGAATATAATCAGCTAGAGACTATATCGGTAAAAATTTAAACCATCTGGTTTCAAAACATTATTGTTGTATTTTAATGTTTTTTTATTAATGTTATTTTATCAAAGTATTACAACTGATGTTAATGTAAATGGATTAAATATACGAACATAAATTAATTACTTAATTAACACTATATTTACGTTCAATAGCTTTGGCAATATTATTTTCTCACTATACTTTTACGGTTCCGTAATAACTCGACACAAGACAACCTAGCAGATAGCAAGTCAACACATAGAGTCGACTCATGACAAGTAACAATTCAAACTTCATTGTGAAATAGCCATAAACAATATATTACTTAAATACATTTTTTCACCGTATTACAAAAAGGAAATTTTGTTTCTGTCCAGTTGTCTGTGTGCTCAATTGTATATGTGTCAACTTGTCATGTGTCGACTTGACGTGTGGTGACTTGCCATATTATGTATGTATGTCGCTTGCCACAAAAATCAAAATGTCTGCGTGATTAAAATAATAATAAACAACTGGTATTTATTTAAGTAACATAAATTCTTTCGGCGCATGTGATCTAGTAGTTGAGAGCTTTACTCTTACGATCAGTTGGGTTAAAGAAATTTAAAGTGATTTTAAATTTCAATTTGAGATCTGAGACATGGATTTCTGACATGTCTTTTCTCCCAAAACAGATTGATTGGATGACGGGCGTTTTAAAATATTTGGAGTATTATGGAATTCATAAAATGGCAAGGAAAACATTCTTTATAAAACATTCGAAATACAAATACCATTTTATATGTTTTCATATCAATTAATTAAATATTAGTCGATTTATTTTTGAAGGAAGTTTATTATAAAACCCTGCTAACGTAGAAATGTCAAAACAAATCAGCAGATAATATAAAAATTTCCCATATGTACAACTGATATTTTCTCTCTCGTACAAAATGATCGATGGGTAAAATTTGCAAATAAGTTTTGATACACCAGAAATTGATGTGTACAACAGAATAAGTAAATCTTCATACAGTGTGGTAAATCAATTGAACCGAATGAAATTACTTGAAGTTCATTCAAAATAATTTTAGTATTGTTTCTGCCTCTGAAGTCTTGCGATAAGAGCCTTAATCCCAGCGGTCGTCAGAAAGGTGTGGGATTTCCGTCGAAATCAATAAAAAAACTTTTCAATTTAACATTTCATAGCATGGAAGCATGTGATTTATTTTTTTAGTGAGTTTATTTCGTATGATTGAAAATTTCAGAAAATCAAATTTTATTCTTTAAATATAATCTAATTTAGCATTTCGACTTAAGTTGCTTGATGGAATTTCTATATCCAATTTGAATCGATTGAATTTTATACTGTTTTATTAGTTTTGTCGCTACTGACCCGGGTTTCTCCTTTCGGCATCTTCAGGCATTTCAAGTGCACAAATGAACTTAAATGACGCGTAGTTAACAGTTTGTATCGTTTATAAATAAAAATTAAATAATTACATATAAGCTATTTTCAATTTAGTATAGTGAAGACTAATTACCAGGTTATAACATTAAAATACCTACGTATATTATAGGTGTGTTTTATCTCACCTTTTATTAAGGAATTGATTTATTTCAAGTGGCTGAATGTATTATTAATGATATTTATTTAAAGATGTATAACAATGGTGAGCTTGGAAGATTGAGTCACTCATTTAAAATTGGCAAACTATTAAGTTTCTCCAATGCGGTCTTATTATAATACGGATAAATGTCTTCATTTATGAAATATTTTCCAAACCAACTTTATTCGCCTGCTTAAAGTTATAATTTGGCTTTTATTCAATTCTCTAAGCGTTGAAAATGAATCCAATTTATTCAAATATACTGCAACATTTACTTATATTGTCTACTTTGTATACAAAAGATGAAGCAAAAAATATGTGTTCTATAATCTAGAAAAACAAACATACATCTATGTTCAAAAAGATAAAGTTTACCTCTATCCAAATGTGTAAGTGCAAAGTATCCATTGAACAAAAATGCTGGCTGTTCTTTTCATACAAAAAAAAATGGGACGACGGTTTGGCGAGTTGGCTTTTACAGGACATTCTCTAGTACGACAACTGCAGGTCGGTCGATGTTATAAAAAGAATAAATTTGATGCAAGACAGTTTTACGGTTGACCCGCCGTAACAAGAAAACGTATGTTTTCAACGAAAATAATTTAGCTTTCGTTACAACGTTTTATCGTTAAGAATACATTACATACGACAAATTGGTCGCAAGAAAATAACTTAATTACAAGAAGAAAACGTCGTAGTATTTACTGCGTACTTTAAAAAATTTCGGAGTCTAATCAAATTGTTAGTTACATACATTTAATTGTACTGAATATATTATTATACTATTCAAAGCTTGTAGTATCTTATTTTTTTTGTTAAAGAAAACTTAAGTGGGTTAGTGTTCTTTATTATAATGCTGCATTCAATTTCACGCATTCCTTAAAAAGGGTGAATTTTTAAATTATAAATATCAATCTCCGGACGTCATTATTATTTAAAATAAAATATAGATAAATTTGCAATCAAAAGAAATTAGGGTAATGGAAATGATTTATTCTGCAGGAGTTTCCATTAAGTAGACTAACTTAGCCTGACTGTTTAAAACCTTATGTCTACGAGTTTCCCAACACTGGTATAGACAAAAAATCTTTCAAGGTTGAAAAAAATATCACGAAATACTTTGAATCTTCTTAAGTCGATAATCATTATATATTTCTACAATGTTTAGTTATATATAAAGTTATATTACAACATAACCACCGACACCGGCACCGGGACACTGACACCGGGAAATCCACCGACGTTTCGAAATTTGCGTAGGTTTCTGTTCCAAGAATAGTTATAATGTTGATGTGATATGATGGATAATAATCATGGGTGAGTTTTTATCTCAAATTAATAATTTCAAGAAAAGGAACATCTTAGGCGATTGCAATTAATTTTCATGAAATTTTGTTACTCGAAAGTCCTATCATACTATGATTACTATGTATAATAGTGTTTCATGACAAAATATTTCCGGTATAAAATATTAAAATAAAGCGTTCGACAGTATTTTTCATTTTAACTTAGAATATCCGATTATTTAAGTTGCAATGAAGTGTTAATAAATTTCATTGAATTACTGTTGACCAACGTAGTTTTCTTGTGAAAATCGCTTAGTTCTGTCTTGTGAAGTCTGCTATGCAACTTATCTGTCTTATCTGATATTGAACAATTTCGTGCGATTTTCTAATATCCTGTGCTTAATAACTTTTGAAGAACAAGTTCCTGGTTATTAATATTCTACAAAATTATTCCCTTCTCGATAGCGTAAGGTATTTTATTGAATTTCGATGCGCTTGTATAAAAATTAAAACAAAGAATACTGAATTTATCTTAACAAATCTTTTAGTAACTCAAAAATTAAGGCACTATTTTATATTGTACCGCAATTTTTGATTTCCTGAAAAACTATATATTCCTAAAATTATATTGAATACTACATGTACATAGTTTGCTAGATGTAATATAAAGTCATGAATAATTTCAATATGTTATGTTTTACCATAAATTTATGTATTTGGATAACATTATATTCAATGAGAATATTTAGCAAGCTTTCAAATTCTATTAGACAATCATTCAATAATGGGCATGTGATGTATCTATAATACTAAAAATATCAGAAAAAATTGATAGTGATCAAATACAAACGCATTGAACAATGTATATCGAATACCAAAATAAGTTTTAAGCTTGTTCACAAACCTTATATACTACTAATACATATTGCAATAGGCATAGAAACATTTAATTTATATTGTGATCTCTTTAAGTTCATTTACTACTGAAAATTGTCACTGGCCTGAAATATAACTAGCTTTTGAAAGGGGGGGATGTAGATTGGAAAAATCGTGCTGTTAAAAAAACTGAAATGAATATACATATGTAGATCTTCAGTTGATATATACAACGAATTTAACATAAAGTTTCACAACTTAAGTTATTATTATTAAATTTGAATATATTATATGCATACACAGTGTAAATAAATAATATTGTTATAAGAGATGCACTATATCTGATCTACCTAACAGAAGACGAGAAGTTAGACGAAGCCCAAGTTGCAAATTCAAAGTTCTGCATCACCTCAAGGCAATAGAACTTATCAAAGTGATACAGTGTGAAATGTTGAGCACAAAGATATATGTAATTATCTGGAAGTACACACCGAGTTGTCGACAAATGGCAACATAGAATACTATAGCTTCCAAGCAGTGGCTTGTGATTTCAGCTAAATATACGAATAAATTGCTTTTCTAGTATTATAAATTAGTTTTCTATAATTCTAATATAATATAATATAAGTATATATCATTCGTAAAGGACCTCTCTTGGCAAACAATATACAATACGGATTTATAAATGCACAGCAAATACTTTAATAAATAACTCTTACTTATATGAATGATTTCGATACTTAAAACATATTTCATATATGTTATTTAATTTATGGCTGTTTATGCATCAAACTGTGTACATTGCCCAAAATTTTCAAATTGAAAATACATCAAGTAAAAAATTTTTCTGACAGGATCAGAAAGTGCTTAAGGGAATATAAAAATACAACCAACGACCTAAAATGTGTTCAAATAATTAAGGGCAGCCAAACATCCGATGGATGTTTTTTTTATATTCTTTGCAAATTCATGAAAACTTGACTGAAATGATTTTTGTACTTAAGCGAGGATTATTCTTGTTAAGATTTAATTAATTCTAACAAGAAGCTATGCTCATAAGATAAATAAACAGTTAATTAAAACATTGATGTTGTTTACTAGATAGCAGCTACTTCATTTAAATTTCTTTCCTCTAACTACTGATAGTATCAATTTTCATTAAAGGCTACAAATTAAAAAGCTTCCTAAATACAATCCGCATTGCCTAGTATTTGTTTTAATTATCGCACTTCGCGTAACTGTAAATATTTCGCGGAGAAAACATAATTTATCACGGAAAACAAAGGCGAGTCGTACAAATATTTTCGCTATGTTCAAAGTATTTGTAAGACAATTTAAATCGTGCTAGTTTTTTCTTTGAGTAACTTTAAAATATCGATTATTCGGTATAAATAATTTTTGCCACTTAATTATTTTACTCAATAATATCCATTTTCGAGTGATTTTATTAGAAACGATAATGAAATAAATATGCATTAGGTATATTTTAGATTTATTATCATATTTTATTATCTAGTTTTAACTAATTCCTGCCGATATTATTAAAAAGGTTTTTTGCTAAATCTTTCAACTTAGCGTGCTTGATGCAAGGTTGTTTATCGATTTAGCCAGGGATTACCAAAACCGAACCATCGGAAGATATTTGACTTAAAAAATAAAAAATCAATGATACATGAATTATCGATCAAAGAAAAAAAATCCTAACGGTTGGTTGTCAATGTCAGTGATTTTTGTATAGATTTAAACGAATATAAATACAAATTTGACGTAGTTTACTGTACAGTTTT
This sequence comes from Himalopsyche kuldschensis, assembly GCA_028554975.1. NCBI lineage: Eukaryota > Metazoa > Arthropoda > Insecta > Trichoptera > Rhyacophilidae > Himalopsyche > Himalopsyche kuldschensis. The sequence continues at coordinate 23,318,986 of JAHFWI010000003.1, forward strand.
TGAGTTTTAATTGACACATTGCGAGAATTTAAGTAAAGTCTGATATTAGGACTAAAAAGTGTTTTTAAATACACTACTCATTTAACAATTTATTGATAATTTAAATATATCTGTTTGTCAGTCTCATTATAAACTGTAAGTGCTTTGCTTTTCGGAGATTGTAAAGAAAAAAACGGAACAAGAAAAAGGGCTATTAATTGGTCAGTCGCACCGGAAATTATGAAAACATCACAGACACACATGCTTTTTAACTAAAAATTTATAGACCGATTGAAAAACAGATGGATGCGATATTTTTAAAACGAGAAAAGTCTTGATCACCATATATAAAAGTCAATATATGTGTGATATTGAAGCACTTTCAATTACACTTTATCTTTAGTATCAACTCACAATCCGTGGTTAACCATGTTTGTAAGTTAGCGCTTTAAAATAACACATAAATCCTTTTAATCCGACTCTTAACTTACAGCAAACATTATCAAGTTTACTGTAAATTTTCCTTACACAAGGATCAGTGCTGAGGTCAGAATGGTTTCATTGTATAGATTTTAATAGTTTTTTTTAAATGATTTTCTTTAGTGTGAATATAATTTATTATATTGTTAAAGCTATTGAGAAAAAATGACTCTTTTTCAACAAGAATTATAGCTGTTAAGTGTAATTTTCAGACCCTTGAGTTAAATTAGTAAAATTATCAAAATAAAAATTGCCGGATCAACACAAAATTTAATAAGATAAAAAAAAACTTAAACTTAATTATGTAAGCATGTAGTACAATTTAAATTCTCTTGCTTATGAGTTGTATGTTTTAATCAGACTTTTCTTAAATAAGTCATTTTTACTTTTCATATTTATATATAACATTTATTACCTTTTAAACAATATATCTTTAACAGAAAGGTTCTTATCATACTTTGCTATAATTTCATAACACCCGTTGTTGAGGTACAGATTGTCCCCAAAATAAATGAGCACTATGTTTTAATCACTTTTAAGGTGTTCACTGTCAATACTTGGTGGAAAGGCATTATAATAAAAATAATAACACATTTTTTAGTACTTTTTCCACATCTGATTTATTACATCAGGACCGGTTTCGCTCATGAGCATTATCAACTGATAAAATACAATAAGACAGTGGTATTTATGCAAAAGTTAAGGATGAAAACAAAGGTATGACAAACAATTGGTAATGCAACTAAGCAAATAAATTAAGTAAACAAATAGACTAAAAATAAAATGTTCAAGACCTCTTAGCAATGTAAAGCATCAAAAATCAATTAAGTAAATTTAACATTAAACATCAAAATCAATTAAATATGAACCATTTAGTCGCTAAAATTTAATAAAAATAAAAAATTATGTCTGTCATCCATAATTATTTTTCCGACTTACACTCAATTCTTTAAAATTAATCAAAAGGAAAATAAAAATAAAAAAATAAAAAATTAGAATTTAAAAAAAATACAATTTTGAATTGTTAGCGAATTTAAAAAGAGTTACATAAATTTATGTGAGATTTCTAACTTATCTAAAAAAATATTAATAAAAATGGTAAAAGAATTTTTTAGTGATATCAAAAGTATGCTTATTAAGGAACAGAACCAAATGACTCTATTTTATTTTTTATAGTTTTGAACAAAAGCTAGATGTTTACGATGTTTAAAGTTGTGAATATATAATTTCGATCGTTAGATCTAACGATCGAGATTATTAATAATCGGCATTTTTCAGTATTTTTAGAAAAAAGATTATAGTGATAACACTTTTTAATAAATTTTCCAGACATCTGAATCTTTTCATAATTTCATTGCTTTATACATCGGCTCTTGATTCCGATGAGTAGTTACGATCTTGAATTAAATTAAAACAAATTGCAATGAATAATGGTTATGATTCGATTTAATTGATCGACTTTTATTTAAAAATAAAAATTAGCTCTGTTAAATGGGCCTAGTTTGGTGACTAATGATCCTGCTGTTAATAAACAGTGGGTGAAATTATGTTACTTAGGTAGAGTTTCAGAAAAGATTTCAAGGAAAATTGATAAAAATCTTTTTAATGTAACGTTTTACAATCCTTTCAATCTCAGAAATGTTTTAGTAAATTCCAAAGATAAAATTAATATCTACTTGATTGCGAATCCTGTGGAGCCAAGTATATTGGTCAAACGGGAAGAACTTTCAATACTAGATTTAAAGAACATCTAGCTTGTTCAATTAAAGGGAATGAAGTATCTTCATTTGGTAACCATCTGTTCCTAAATAAGCATACTTTTGATATCACTAAAAACTTTAAAATCCTGCATATTATTAATAAATCTGTAAACTAGATAAGTTAGAAATCCTTGAAATAAACCGACATAAATTTATGAATAATTGTAATCTTTTAAATGATCAATTAGTCTTCGTTTCCTCGCCATTACTATACCCAATTCACTAAACCAATTCTTATTGTATTTTTTCTACTTTTATTTCTAATTTTTTATTTTTTTATTTTTTATTTTCCTTTCTTTGATTTTTAATTTGTAAGAATTGATATGGCTTTTATTCTGTTACAGGCACTGACTCATTTGAACTCATTACCGGGACTTCCATCTAATTATGGATGACAGACATTAGCTTTATTTATTTTTATTAAATTCACTTAATATTTGGGCTTTTTACTTTGTTAATGCTAAATTCATACTTAATTGATTTTTGATGTGTTAGTTAATGTTAAATTCATACTTAATTGATTTTTGATGTTTTAGTTTTGCATTGCTAAGAGGTCTTGAACATTTTATTTTTAGTCTATTTGTCTTGTAATTTACTTAATTTATTTGCTTAGTTGCATTACCAATTGTTTGTCATACCTTGTTTTCATCCTTAACTTTTGCATAAATACCACTGTCTTATTGTATTTCTTATCAGTTGATAATGCTCGCCATGAGCGAAACCGGTCCTGATGTAATAAATCAGATGTGGAAAAAGTACTAAAAAATGTGTTATTATTTTTATTACTATGTTTTAAATTTAAAAGCCAAGCCCAGCCTGCATGCAGTCGTAATTCGCTATTTCAGCAGACTGTTGTAATAATTATTCGCAAAGCCCGAGCGAGTTTTTTCCTTCATTTCCCCACGAGATAAGCCAAAAGCCGGCCATTTTTAAGAGAATTTTCGCATTTAATTTTTAAATCTTGGACTCAGCGTGGTTTTTTTAATGTAACGTTGGCGTCCTGGATGTGCTAAAGTGTTTAAATAAACCTGCGTGATAATAGCTACATTCCACCTTTTTCGCTTTTGATTTTTTACTGTTACACAAAATTCGGGGTGAGGCAAGCTATTCTAAGAACAAGGCATTAGCCTAAAGCAGTATTCGGCAAAGTTTAAAGTATGAGATAAAAAAAAACTTATCACAACCGCTTTGTAATATTTTCACGATGAAAAAAACTGATTTTCGTGTAAATAATAAGGTATAAAAAGATCGTCATTATATAATGACCTGAAGCTAAAATAGTTTTCCAACTTTAATATTTTAGTTATACCAAGCTAATGTTAATGCAATCACTTAAAATATTTTGAATATATTTTATATCTCCATTTGCTTAAAGCCCCATTAGTGTGATCAAAGCAGTCTAAAACCAGGAGGGGCCGGAATATGAGATGCCAAAAAATTCACTTTTTGTTTAAGAAAGTTTAAAAAGTTTTAACAATATTTGAAAATACAATATTGCAAGTTGCAACTCACTTTGAAATTGACTGGCAGACTGACACGTAGCATTCAAAATATGAATCTGATGATGTGAATTTGAGTGACAAGAGAATTGAAGAGACTTTAAATCCATCTGCATATAGTTTATCAAGATCAGAACCGGTTTCTCAAAATGTGTAGAAACAGTGCAAAAAAATATGTTTTCTTTTATTCACAAATTCACAATTCAAGCTTCCAAAATAATTGAGTATTTTTACTGAAAAAAAAAATTATTAGAATGTTCATGCAAAATTGACACTATCAACCAATTATTTATTTAATTCGATGAATTAAGAAAGCCATTAAAATCCATCTACAAATAAGTTTAATATTATGTTTAATCAGTGTTTTTAATATATCAATGAAATTTCTTAAAAATCTTGCTTGCATTTGCGTCACTAAGAGGGGGAATGGGAGACCCTTCATTCAATAATAAAATCGATTATGTTTTATTCTAGGTGATACTATTTTTTATAAGCCTCGCGTTACGTTTACAAACGCCAAATCACAAGTCATCATAAGCTGAAAAGTTATTTGTGAAATATGAAAACCAGGTTTGGCGCGGCTTCATAAATCATAAATTCTTATGTGTATGACAGTATCTTTGGATATTTTGTCAAATAGATTATATTTATCATGCCACATGCTAAATGATGAAGCATGTCGTTGAATTGCACACTGATGGATGATTAATTGATACCTGAGAGAAAATTGCATATATTCATATGCGAAGGAGAACGTTGAAATGCTAATTAGCATTTGATTGACTGCCTACTAAAAGCAGAATTCATTAAAATCATTATCCATTTTAAGAGCTGAATTACTCGTAAATATAGCAGGCCAATTATCTATACCACTCTCAGCATTGAAATACTACGAAACGTGCTTCACTCGCTTTATTATTAATAAGGTTTTAAGTCGTCGATATAGCACTAGCCCAAATCTATCTTTTTACTGTATGAAAAAGCTTTTATAGTTTGAAATAAAAGAGCTTATTTTACATATGCGATAAAATACAGGATAAACAAAGCTAAAGTAAATGGAAATAAATAAATATAGAATATTTTTCGATAAATCATATTATTTTTTGCTTAAATTTGTAAAGCATGTGTGACCAAACTTTTCAGCAGCTGGGCCAGATTTGGTAAATGAACCTACCGAGTCACATCATTTCACGATATTCTTTTAAAACCACGCAAAAAATTATCATTTGTACAAATATCGTCAAAAGACTTTATTTATTGTCCTGTTTTGCCTGGAAAACTTTCCATCTATATTGGGATAGGAAATGATTTAGAACTGTTTTTTTTTATTTTATGAATACAAAATGCTAGAGATGTACAAAATCCGATGGGGACGAAAATAAACTTTCAGTGGGGCGCATTCAGCACGTAAGCCACGCGTTGGACATAGCTGCTTAAAACGGTTAATACCAAAATGTTCCTTCGCTTAGAACTCCGTATAACACTCACAAGTTCAATAAAATAAATGCTATAAACACACTTATACCAGTAAAACTTCAAAAGAAAAATAATTTGACATCTTTATCCTTCGCAAAATGTATAACAATGTTATCCGGCTAAGACCGTCTCGTGTCGTGTTATAACTAGTGTATAAAAATACACAGGGATATTTGTATTTCACCATATCTTTTCGTAAAACTTGAAGCATACGCTTAATATTCAGGAGTTTTGTTGATAATAATGAAAAAAAATTGTATAACCATTACTATTAGTATTTTTTTTTGCCAAAGCTAACAGTACAGCAATTCTGATCTCTCAAATATTTAATAATTTTACCAAGAACTTTTAATGTGTTAACTGTCAATTCTTGGTAGAAAAGCAATAAATTGAATAAATACAACACATCTTTAGTACTATTTCCACCGCTCATCGCGAGCATTGATCGGTCGATAATGTCTCAAATTATACAATAAATTGAAACTCAGATTCTACGTTTTTCAGGGGACCGTATAAAACATACGATTAATGCGGGAAACGATGAATGCGGAAAAGTTTTAAATATGAACTAAATGCCGGGACTATAGAAAATGAACGTACAACGTGAGAAAACGTATATTGCGAGAACGTAAGATTGGGGTTCCATTGTATATGAAAGTAGCACTAAAAGAAATTTGTATTTATTCTAAATTGAACAAGTATTTTATATTGCTTTGGAAAGATATTTTAAGGTAAAATCAAAAAACAATATATCTTAAAGTTAATATTCAAACAAAATCTCAAATAGTTGGTGGCGGTGGTTGGGTAAGGATATAAACATTACATTATATTTTGCGTTGTACACGTGAAACGTTTGAAAAATATTGCCTGATAGTTTCGTATCTTTAGCCCAGCAGGCTAATAGAACAGAACCCCAAAACAATTGAACATTCATATTGACTATGGTAAATACCAATAACTTATCCATTTCACTGAAAGCCAACATCAGCAGTATTGAGAGGGTTGTTAATCCAAAAATTTATTGCCTCAATAAGCTATTATGCATAATTACTCAATTCTAGAAGTACGTTTAAAAGATGTAGCGTTTGTTTCATTACGAGTCTACTACATAGTACATATTATTCGTAAAACCATTTTCCCAAGAACCGTAAAAACAAATACCACTTTCGGAACCCAAAATACTCCTAGCGTAGATGATATTAATTAATTATTGATGGCATTAAGTACGTTTCCTGGTACTCGCGACGGGGAACTCACAAAGTAACTTTATTTTGGTCCGCCTGTAAATAAATTTCTTTGCTGCGAATCAACCCTCTATCGAACATTTAGTCATAGCCAATTAATTGACTTTGTGGCGGGCTTAATTCTGACAGAACTTCTTTGACAATTATTCGACACAGAAAGCAGAAATTAAGTGTCGCTAGCGAAACCATTAATCTCATGAAGTTTAAACGTCACGATTATAATTAAGCCAAACCTTTTGATTAATTACAAATCTATGTTCATAATACAAATAGCTTTCGGCTTATTTCAATCGTCAATGAATGAATTTACCAGTAAAATAAATGAGTAATTTCAAATACTGACTTTTTAGTTCCGTTTTTCAATGTTAAAAAAACTAATAAACAATGCGGTTCGTATCAGATCTTTGGATGTTGAACCAATTAGATTTAAGAGTAAGTAGAAAGACGGCGGCATTTATGATTAGAAAATTCGTAAGGTGATTTTGTATACAACATTAAATCGTGCGCCATAGTTGAGATAAATGAATTTCTCGCAAAAAAAAAGTCACTATTTGAGCGCCTTTCTGTACAGTAAAGTCAGTTAAGTTGTATTAGAAGAATTGTGTTGAATTTTTTAAATAAATCAATAGAGTTTTATCCATATGCATTATAGTTGACATCTCTTTAAGTTACATAAATACGCCATTTAACTACTAACAATTTCTTTCCTTAATAATCTCTTTTGTAAATGCAATCTCCATATTTAAAAAAGAATAAATTCCGTTAATTACTATTTAGAGGCTGAATTGAAATAGATCATTTCTTAATAAATCTTATTTAATAGCTTGTTAGTTTTAAAAAAATGGTTGATTTACCTATCTGGTTGATTGCAGCTCATTAATTTAATAGTTTGTAATGATTAACGTCATTATTAGTATGATTATTTGTTTGATTTGTTTCGATTCTATAACCCCTTCCTTGCTTCCCTTAAAGGGGAAAAATCCAAAACTCCATTTTGTAATTTCATAATTTTAAAATGTTAGAATCAATCTTGCTTCATTACTTAAGCAAACTTTGCGATAGTAAGACGGTAGAGGCGAAACACGTGTCACAGTTAGTAGCACAATACGTGGAATAATCAAAGTTATTTTAAATTGTATATTTAAAAAAATGGTGTTCATAGAAATAACTGTATTTTGAGCCGGTGTTTATGACATCATGCAATGACAAAAACCCAAAAATCTTTTTATGAGTAACGATATTTGATTACATACGACGAAATGATATAACCACCATCTTATATCATTACGACACCTAACACAAATATGAAAATACCCCTTTTGAATGAAAGCTATTCGACGCGGTACATTTTATTTGAATTTCTCGCAAATAATCGATGACGCAAATCAGAACTTGACAGTGACAAAACATGAAAGGAAATTATTATATGGAAATTATTCGAGAATTTACAAGAAGCCTGTGAAATCTGAATGGGCAATAAAGGATGAATGCTATGTATTACATTCACGAAACAGATCATTTGTATGCCATTTATTATGGCGCGAAGTAGATTGTGATGAAATCTAGTGCGGTATTATGTAGCTTCTTTATTCTGTCAGATAATATATTTTATATACATAGAAATATAATTTGTTTTCGAAGCAACTTTGGTTTATTTTTAACTGCCGATCAGTTGAATAGATTTTTTGAAATCTTATACATATTATGTGTTCGTAGAGTACCGCGAAATTTACTCGCATGAAAGGCTTAATATAACCTTCATAAAAACGTTATTTATGATTGCCACCGTTGTATGTATACAAACAATAAGAAATAAGAAACACTATACCATTCACGCTGTAAGTCTGATGCAGATCTGCACGGGGATAACCTTGATTCCATTTAACACAGATGTGTTAAAAAAAATAAACGACGAAATACGCAAATATAAAATAAATAACTCCATATATTTAAAGCTGATTTTCAACATATTATTCTTTCTGAATTGACCAATGGGGTGGGGTATCTTTCTGAATATTTTAGGGTGGGTTGCCAATATTGGATCATACCTTTGTCAAATTGATAGTTGTTAATACTCACAGTGAGTTAGACTAGTCAGAAACAAAAAAGAATTGTGTGTTTTTTTATTTGAATAAAACCATACGGGTTTTTAATTATTAGTCATGTTTAATACACAAAAAATCCTTGCCATTTTCCAGTGGTAAAAGAAATTCTAATTTTTTGTTGAAGACGGTATTCAAAGCAAGGGATGAATTACAGAGATTCGATTTCGGAGATCGGTCTTTAGATGCGATGCAATTAGGGGTTATGTATAGTAACGATGAAACAATATTGCTCATTAGTCGGCCGTACATCGTAACACACTGATATGAAAATGTATTGCTCTACGAATGGCGTCATATATTATATTATATTTAGAAAATTGCTTTTGAAATCTTATTTATCTTTATTTAAAGGAATAATTTCTATAGACAACAAACTCTTCTTCGGATTCGCGGTTTGCATCGAATTACCCCGCACTTATTTCGATTAATTCATAAGCGGTTGACGTTTATTTTTATAACTCTTAAAATAAAAGAATTCTATTTCGTTCCGTTGAAAAGAAAAAGCGTGCTGCTCTGAAAATCAGTCACGTATAATTGTATCTATTTTGTTATTAAGGATTTCGACTAGGGGTGCTTCATGGAATTTCAATATCAAATTTGAATTCTTTGAATACAGATTTTTGTCGCTACCGACCCGGGTTTTGCCTTTTGGCATCTTCATACATTTCAAGTGCACGGATGTACTTGAACTGACGCGCAGTAAACAGTTTGACCCGACATTTATTTAAGATATTCCTATGTTATTATCTGGTCAGTATTAGTATTTGCGATACTACATTCAATAATCCCGATAACTATAACAAACCCACTTAATTCATTGAAACTCGTTTGCATAAAATTTTCGCTAATTTACATTTTAATAGCAGTTTTACTTAGTATTATACTTCTATTTTTGTATATAAACGATACAAACTGTTAACTGCGCGTCAGTTCAAGTACATCAGTTCACTTGAAATGCCTGAAGATGCCGAAATCAAAACCCAGAGCGTTAGCGACAAAAATCATGGAAATGACAAAATTCAAACAATTCAAATTTGTATCTGTTTTGTTTTTAAATCTTTCCTATAAAAGTGAAAACAGCATGAAGTAATTTTTTTGTGCTTAATAGGATTTAGTGCAATTTTTCTTTTGCTGAGAGATTTAAGGAGGTTAAAATCAAATCGAAAAGATATTTTATTATTATAAAAAGAAACTTGGCGCAAGATGAAATGTTAAATTTTACGACTCGGTCCGTACCGCTAATGCTGATATCTAGTAGGCTCCGCTGCTAAGAGGCGACAGTTATATAAAAATATAACAAGCTTAAAAGAAAAGTAAGAAGTGGGGAAGGGTCGTAAAGTGGCCGCACGTTAAATCACGAGAAATCCCACTCCAGTGGGCAGGGGTTAAAAATGACTTTGGTAGCTGGACAACAGAATAGATACTACTTCCAGCGTACGTAAGTGGTTTTTCGTAACGTTTGCTTAATAAAATTTACTATATCATTAAAGCATTTAGAAATTGGTATTCTTTTTTTTTAATCAGATTATACTGCAAAAATCAATATCTATCGTATTTTTAAGCCTTTGTTTTATTTTTATCAGCAACGTAATTGAATTTAATTCTAGTTCGTAGTAACGACATCACAGATATGAATCTGATAAATTTCAAGATTATATATACATATATAGTATATTTTATTCTAATTTTATATTTCAATTGAAATATCTCCACCAAGAATCCATTTTAAATTTAACAAAATACAATACGCCATCCAATTTTGAAATCGATGAATATAGAGACATATCGTTCACAATTACCCATCGAATTAATTCTGCAACAAACATTATTTATGCCTCGGTCATTTTGAAGCAATGTACATATAATAGTCATTTAACTCATAGATAAAGGAGGAGACCACCAGTAAGTATAACAAATATATATTGTATTGGATATGAAACGATAGAAACTTTTAATTGATTTCAAATATAAATGATTTCTTCCGACATAACTATAAAAATCGAATAAATCATCCCTTGATGAAATGATAATTTTTGAAAGGAAACAAATTATACTTTTTAAAATAAAACGTTTTTTTACTACTTAAAAAGATGTGTTAAATTATTCTTATAGATCAAAATACTTTGTTTACTCACTTTTAAGGTGTTCACTGTCAATACTTGGTGGAAAGGCATTATAATAAAAATAATAATACATTTTTAGTACTTTTTCCACATAAAAACATTGTTTACTGCATAATAACGGAGTTTTACTAAATTTGTACCTATTCTATCTAAAAAAGATCGTTTTATTTTTCAATAATAAAATAAAATCTAAATATGCGATTAGAGTTTTAGCCTGACCTGTGGCCAAGTGGCCAATGTCTTAAGCAAAGATTTTGATGTGCTCAGTTTCACAAATTGCCTTTTCCTGATTCCTGATGTTTGTGATATCTAAATTCCGTACCACTAAAATACCATTCGAAAAAGAAGGTAAAGCTGGAGAGATCAGCTTATCTCGTCCTAACCTTTTCTCTGTGTCCACATTGGAAGCGGATATGGTTACAAAAAATTTCACTGCGCATTTTTTATCTCGCAATAGATAGAAAGGGTTTTAATAACATTTGTGCGGTTCGAGGATAGGCCGCGGGCCATAGTTTATACACCATATAAAGGAATATCCGGAATCACGGACGAGTGGGACTCGTTATCTACAATCGCAACGTGAGGTTTTTGCCCTTACAACTCTGTTACATACATATATTACGCTCAAGGAGTAATATAACAATTAGCCAATACTGGGTTGCTTTAGGGTCGGACCTTATTGTGGTCATTTATCTACGATAATGGTACTTGGAAGAAGTTACATTCTGGATATTAATATATCGTAAAAGTATTTAAGTAAAAGCTTATAAGAAACTATGCTGTATTTTTTTACGATGTACCTATAAGCTATGCACAGTGCTTTGAAACTTTTTGTGTGTGATGAAACCCTGGACATGGACCATACAATTAAGAGAAAAGTAGAATTTAATAATGAAATAATACTTTTATTTAATCCATGTCCGCTCCCAATTGGAGCATACGGTCTTCTGATGGATGTCTCTTAACTAATGTTTTCTACCAAAATCTATATAGTTTTATGCAGGGCTTTTATCCCATTTAACGCTGTGGAGCGGCGTTCCGGCACCTTTTTTCATGGAATTTTTCAAAATTTCACAAAAATTTTATAAAAACTTGAGCATGTGAAGACCACCACGGGAAACAGCGACGATGACCACTGCACCAAGAACCTGAATAATACTATCTGAGATAATATTATAATTCCCTATTTACTTCATCAATCATATATCGTACCATCAGACAAAAACGTTAGGTGATTACAACAAATCATAACATCGAAATCAAATGAATAACAAACTTATTTTTTATTATTATTATGAATGCATGCTTCCTTTATATTTTGTAATCTAAATTATTAGATCTGTAAATTTTTGAACATCTTTGGACCGAATGAATTGCCAAAAAGGGTCTTAGATATTAAAGAAACAGGATAATCAGAAAATCTGTGATATATACATATCTCACAAACCTTTGATAGTTAGGTCTCGAGTCTGGTGAGTAATAATTGTAGTTTAATAAAGGAATATAATAGAAAAGTCCATTAAAGAACCACAGTTTAATAAAGAAATTATAACTTTTAAAACATTTCGTTACAGAAGTAATAATAAAAAATCTTGCCCTATAAAAAATTACTTTTAACTATCATACCATCAGACGTTTAATGAAATATCAAAACAATGATTAAAACATGTAACTCTTTTTATTATTAACACTTATATATAACGTACTGTATTTTATTTTTAATATTAGATCGTATTTCTTTTAAAAAAATCTAAAAGATGAATTTCTAAAAGGATACATAGATACTTTCGATGGATACATGGATGTTTGTGTTGTCTAAAATTCCTTCCCACATCTATCCGATTCTCAAAAAACGGAACATAGTTAGCTAACCACTAGTCCTAACCTTGTCCTATCCTTTCTATCCTAAGTTCCTTCAAAAATCATAAGTTGAGCAACTGAGTAACAAGCAGTTCTCGTAGAAAATCTTAAATTGAGGTAAACTCCATTGGTAGCCCATATTCTTCTCATTGGGACCGTACAAGAATAGTTCAAAATAAAAAAGTGATCTCTTGATTTTATGAAAAATGTATTTACAGGGCATCAAATAAGGTTTCCATTTCCACAACTCTGTTTGGTTTTCTGATATTCCTGAATAGTTTTGCAAATACATAAGCGAATAAACTACGTCAAACAATCAAATAACAACAATTTGAATCAAAATGGAAACATTGACGATGAACGAATATAATATTTCACGAATGTTTAATATGGGATAACTAATCTTCAATTTGTGAAACTATTCGACATGTTAAAATTCCATCGCAAATCCACGAGACTAATAATATTCCAAACTCTCTGATTGCAGATAATTTATAGCTCGGATCCACATAATACGATACCCGCTATTGAAAATTAGACGCAATCAAATAGTTTCTGTAATCAATACAGCGTTGTTATTACTCCGGAAGGCTTTGAACAATCATGCTGAGCCTGTAGCGAATATTTTAAAATCAATATTGGAACCAAAAAAAAATGCGAAATATTTTTAGCAATCTCTGAAAATTTATACACAGGCGGTATTTTTAAATTGACTGATATCCGCTGTATCGAGATTCTCCCCGTTTAGAATTCGCTTTGATCAAAATTATCCCTTAGTTTAAAGCATGAATTGTTTTTCTTTATCTTTATATCGGACTCGACTCTTTGTTTACGCAATAATTGCGCAGATGCCTTTTATACTAACGCCAGCTTTTTCAAATAAACGAAAGCAATAAGAGACTTCCCATCCACCTTCCTATTGTACATCTTTTAATATCAAAATTATAATCAACTCTTAGGAAATACAATCCATTCTAAAGAAAGTATTATTTATTCACATCTGAATACAGAAATGAAATTCAAAATTTCATTTACCATCCGAACACATACGATATTAGTTTAGCTATATCTAGTACAATAGCATTGTGATTGTTTTCATTCGATGTCTTAATCACGGTAACCGGACAAAACAGAACATGACAAAACAGAACATTAGAGGTTAGGTTAGGTTAGGTTTTTATCGTGTTCTGTTTTGTCATGGAACCCTTAATCACAGAGTTATTTTAACTCGTGCATTTATAGTACTTCAGTTACAAAACAAGAAACTCAAAATGCTTATGTTTTTTTAATCTCCAGTCATAAATTGTAATATTAATTGCGTATTATTGTAATTAAACTATATTATTGTTTGATAACCTTGAAACGCAGTAAATACTATCAAATAACGAATCTCTTGTCTATCAAGCGTCAGCAAAAAAGAAATGAAATACCAACGAACATATTTTCCCAGTTCATTTATTAGTACTGGAAATTTTACTTTTAATAAAGAAAAACTGTTAATAAGTGATTTTTAAAAATTAGTAAAACTTTTTTTTTAATCTACGTGACTTAATTAATGCTAAATTATTCATACGAAATATAAAAACTCCAGTTCATCAATAATCTAATCTTGTAATTCGTATCGCTAGTTTTATACTTTACACAAGGGGATTTTAATTATATAGCCTTCGCCAAGATCAAGTGTGTTCAAAGCACTTTCTACATTAATTGCTTCGATACATTTTCGTGAAATAAAACGGTTGACACGAGAGGAGTGCTAGAGGTTACAGAATTACAATATGAATACGCTTACCGTTCCCAATGAACAGCATATTAACTCGCAGTCGATCAATAATAATTGATCATCGAACAAGTGCTATAAGTAATAATCTTATACGCTAACATATTTTAATACAATTTATATCAGTCAGGTCAGTGATTTTGAGCAAAAGACTGTATACAATTGAATGAACCTATCATGAAATTTTGTATGGATGACAAGTCTCTTATAGTATAGATATTGTGACTACGCTATAGGGGGCTATATATCGACTGTACTTGTCCAACAAATAATTATCAATAACAGTTTCGTTTCGTAAGGGAGCATTTTATTTTATATGAATAAATACTGAAATGTTATTATTTTCACTGACTACTTTTTCGTATGTTCTTTAATGTAGACTTTTTTGCCATATTGTAAGATAATTGTATTTCAATTTTAATTATGGCTATGATCACTCATCTCTTGTATTTTGTCCTAAATGGCGTGCGTTGCGGAAACTTCATGCGTGTTGCTTCATTGTTCCAGTATCCTTGGAACATCTTCTTACAGGTAATTTATGGCTCTGATCATACTCCACGGACATACAATTCACGAGAGGTGGATACTATAACAATTATATTTATTTCCTGTTAAACATTCTATAGACGAGTGGATTCGTGGCCATGGATTGGAAAACCTAACCGAATGTATATTTTCAAATAAAAAAAATGAGTTGTATCCCAAGGAATGATCATTAAAAATGATTACAAGAATCATTCAAAAAAATCTGTATATATTTTTTTGAAACAGACAAATTAGTAGTTTTGACACCGCAAATATTTAAATAGTCAAGAGAGCAGGTCGTAAAATGTTTATACGATAAATTGGAAGATAAGTGGAGATAGGTTCATCTAATATATAATAGATAATACATTTAACAAAAAAGCAGCAAACTAAACTTTTCAAATATCTCTACGCAATTACTAATGCCGTTTACATGAACTCGTTACTCCATCTATTGGAAACAAAACATGGGAATGAATATGTCAAATTTGATAAACAAACAAAGACTTTCAATAAATGTTGTATTACGTATACAAGAACATAGAAGAAAAAGTTTATTTCAAATAAAACTTATATTTAAATAAAATTCGGTTGACTCGGTAAAACTAAGGTAATCCCTGACTACCACAACAAGCCAGGTCCCAATAGATCTACTTCCAACCATACAACTTATTTAGTTTATTATCTACTATCTTTTCTTCATCGATGTTTTCCAGATTAATAATCATGAATACAACGATTTTACCAAAAAAATACGACCAAACTTTTCATTAAAATAATACAAATCCAAATCAGTATAATTGTGTTTTATGTTTAATACGCGTTTAAAGTCAATTTTAATTTTGTACTTGTCCATGATTTTTGTCACTAAATCGACATCTTCAGTCGAAATCATAAAAAACGTTCATAGTAATTTTTAAAGAAAAAGAGACTAAAAAATATATATCTAAGACCATAGAGTTAAAAAAGTCTTAATAGCATATTGTTAAAAAGAGAAACAACATTGTTTAAGTTAGAGCTGCACATCAATGAAACAATGGTTGAATGATTGATTCTTCGTGATCCACGATTACTAATGGCTTATTTAATGAATGGATACTATTAGTATTATCAAAAATTATATAATACAATATTAAAGTTGTATTAAAAAGGCACGGAAATCAAACACGACCAATTTAACTTAACTGCAATAAAAGTAGTTTGATGTTTCGCAAAGTGTTCTAAGTCAAACGGATTCTTTTAATTTTGTTATTACTGACTAGAAAACATGCATACATTTCTTGGTATTTTTTTTCTGTGAACATATCGCTGTACACTACAATAATAACTCACAAAATATAATATTCGTATGGCGTGTTCAGAAACGGTGAGTTAAATTTTCTTTTCTACCGCTTGACATTTTTCACCGTCCGCTTGCTGTCTCACATAATGTGCAACTCTTGGGACGTTCCTAAAAATGTTAACTTACGTTTGACAAACACAAGTATCCACTCGTATGAAACTAACGAATTACCTTCTTCGGCCACACACATAACACAACACGGTTAAAGGGGGAATAGTTAAAACGAATCACCTCAAAATGTAGCTATTTTAATTTCCATAAAAACAAATCCATTGCAACTAGGGATTACAATACTTAGTCTAATTAAAGTATCAAGCATTTCGGTAGTTCATATTAAATATCACAAAAATCAAATGAGGAAGAACAAATTTTTCACACAAAGAGGTCACAATAAAAATACGCAAAGGCTGATATTTATAAAACCCTCAAATCGATTGTTTCTTTTAAGGTTTATTCGTCAAAATACTTTCAAACCCAATTTATAAAAAAAAAACAGGTTAGATACCGATGTACAGCTATCGATTATACTCATTATAATTGCTAGCGAAGATGATTTTAGTGAAATTAAAAACAGAAATTGATACAAGTTGTTCAAAAAAGTTATTTTGAGCTTACTGGAATTCGCTTTGAAATTAATAGATGAGTTAAGAATATTGAGATGCTAACATTTGCATTTACAATTTACAGAACTTGTCTTCCTGCGGTAGAACGGATGCTATAGCGTTAGATCACAAACACAAGTTATTATATATAAAAATAAATAACTAATACCGGTATTACAGAAAAATGAAAATGTTTATTAAAAAGGCCCAATCAACAATGCCTTCTACGAATAAAATCAGCTGCAAAAAAGCCTTCCCAGATTCAATTCTTGAAATATATTTAAAAGTCTCTGCAAATCAGTTATAAAAATAATATATATGGTAGTTACCTCAAAAGCATAACAGAAAAATATACGATTGGTTTTATAATTATTATTTTTGACAACTGTCATGTAATAAATGTTCGTAATCACTAGCTCGAACATTTACTTCATTTCCAATAGCAATCAAAATATTGAATAAAATGACAGCAGCATAGCTAATGGTAGTAAATATTTTCCAGGATTTAATGTTTCATTCGACAATATCGTGTTGAAATATTATTCATTTATTTGAATCCAATTACTTCCCCAGTGCTGAAGGATGTCGTTAATAAGGCCGTAAAATTGTGAGCACTGTTATTAATGCGTTGAGAGAATGGGCGGCTACTTTGTTCCAATCAATATTACATCATACATATCAAAGCGTAGATCATTTGCGATAGCATGTATGAATCTACTAATTAAAACTGTTCCAAAAATAGCTAAATAAGACTTCTTCAATATTTTTTAATTTATTTTCAAAACTATCAAATAATTACTCCGAATGCCAAACCGCTATTTGAAGAAATATGGAAGGCCGCATTCATTCATTTAAAACATTGATGGACAGTCATGACGTTTTCAATTTATTTCACACAATCATCGTGCATTTATCGTTAAAATATCACTTTAAAATGAACATGTCCAACAGTGTACGAAAGATGACAAAAAATGTTATCAAAAATCACTTTGCTGGTAAAAGTATATCACAGACAAAAGTGAAATCATCGTTCGTATTTTTCCAGAAACCATTTTCAATTTCTCTCTGCATCCGTTATAAGCAGTGGCGTACACACACTCGGGTGTGCTGTGATAACTACAAAAAATATTTATAAAACTTTTTTAAATGCATACTTCATTCTCTATAGAAGTGACTGAAAATCAATCGCACTATAAAGGTGAACAAATGCTTTAGACACAAATTAATGAATATAATATTCAAGTGTTAATGTAATAGATGGCTAGTCTACCTCACAATAAAGCATACAAGTTAATCGTCTAAATTTTCATTTACTTAGTCGAGCATCAAAATGATAAGGTATACAAATCATATGCCGATGTAATACCAACAAAGTTATCAACTGTATAACGTCATTCTTGTATAACTAAATATTTTTCGATTGTTTGCCTTATCGTAGTTTTATAGATTTGATGAACATACATAACAAACAGTTGTAAAAATAATAATACATTTTTAATACTTTTTCCACATTAAATTTATTTGATCGGGACCGGTTTCGCTCATGGCGAGCATTGTCCTGATCAAATAAATTGTATGTGGAAAAAGTACTAAAAATGTATTATTATTTTTATTATAATGCCTTTCCACCAAGTATTGACAGTGAACACCTTAAAAGTGACAAACAGTTGTGTTTGAATATTTTAGTATATTATTAGCGTACGCTACTTTTATGATCTGGGGAGGGAGTGCTATTTGAGCTATTTTTTTCTATTAAATACGTAAAAACCATTCTACTTTTTAACATCTGTATTTATTAACAAATAATTAAACATTTTTTGTACTTATTCCACAATTAATTTAAGATCAGGACCGAGGATTTTAAACTGATAAGAACATATAACACAGGTGGTAAAAGAAATAAGAAATTAATTTATAGATAATGAAATAAATTATTCATAATTAGCAATTAAATTGGCAATAATTAAAAAGTTTCTTTTACAAAAATAGTAGATTACAAATTTGTTCAATATAATGCCTTTCCACCAAGTATTGTCAGTAAACACCTTACAAGTGAGTTGTATTCATAATGAATATGCGTAAATATTTAAAGTATAGTCTAATAATTACAAATTATCTGGACACAATGTGGTAGAATACAAAATACAATGATGACATCTGATGTGGTCACTTTACCCCAATATAAATAAGTACACTTCTATAATTTTAATCACCTTTAATCACATTGTATGTTTAATTTTTTTTAACCATGTCCGCTCCTAACTTGGAGCATATGGACTCCTCACGGAGTATATTTTTCTACGAGAACTGCTTGTTACTCAGTTGCTCAACCTCTCATTTTCGAAGAGAGTAGGGATGGAAAGGATATGAGGACTAGGACAGGACTGGTGATTAGCTAATCGCCATCACTATGCGTCGCTCTTTTGGGATCGGAAAGGTGGGAAGGGAACAACACAAACACACATGCCTGACAGAATCGAACCCGGGCTGTCCGGCACGCAAGTCAAAACCGTTGCCACTGCGCCACGGACCGGATATGTTTAATACTTGCCTAAAATTGTATGATAATAGTGTCTGTATATAAAATTATTATCAAGCATTAGCTTAATGACAAAGCCAAGGCATTTAGAGCTTTCCTTCTATGTGAGCTGTACGCCACATTTTTGGAGTGTATTCAGCAGTTCTATTCGAAAGCTCAGCCGGGGTTCATATATTATTTTCCTTTTCGTTTCGGTTTGGGGCGATTTGAACCCGGTGCAAGATTTTCACATTGCCGGTGCATCTTTTCTCTTTGTTCTGCGATGCGGCAAGTCACGTATTGTCTATTTGTCCCTATCTCTTCTGGTACGTGGGGCAAACTAGACTTGTGTATTACTGTTTTATGTCAGAAGCGGATATTTCATACGTCTTTAAGTGAGTATGACAACTACAAAAACGTGAGAGCGCGAACATCGATCAAAATAAATATCTTCAGACATAATTGAATTGTCTAGAAAGTATGCGTTGTTGTAAACATATTGTCTCTTTGTTTTCTTATTTTGATGGTACGTCAATTATAAAGAAATAAAGTGTTAAAACACATTTAAAAGATGAAAAAAGAAAACTTCATACTGGAAAAAGACATAATTTTTGTTTTATTATGAAACGCGTAAAATAAACATAATGCAGGAAAATAAAACTTAAGAAAGCTGATAAATAAAATGTTATCATTTAAATAAATATACATATTCATTGTATATATTTGTATGTGCAAGTTGGCTGTAACTTCACCTGCCGTTATGTGTAAGCATCCGCTGTTTTACGGCATTCTTACATAACCCTATACGAATAATAAAAGAAGAGAATTTACTTTTCATTTATTTTGCCCGAAACAGAGCTGCACGGAACTGATCATTTAAGCATGCACTCTGGTGCTCTAAGTTACGAAAAATAGATAGGCATCATTGGTATAAAACGAGTTTTTTGGATAGTAAATAGTTTGTACTGTTTATAATATATTAGAATAATATTAATATTTGATAGTTTAATGATTATTGTTGGCAATATGGATAACTTATGTCTTGATTTTAATGAAGTTCAATCAATTTAATACGATGAAATAAAAATATTGTCTTTTAAATGAAACGTTGTTAAAAAGTTGTTATATTGAACATTGTGTTATTTTAAGAATTTTATTTTGATTGCTTAAATTTATTTATATTCTATGAATCGTAATGATAACTTTCCTGTTAACGTTCGTTCAAATGATTTAAATTTAAAATTCTATCATGCATCTTCAGTCTAAATCAACATTTTTCATTAATTATTGAAAATGGATACATTATTTCAGAAAAAAATATCATATTATGTATAGTAAAATATTCACTTAAAATTGACAAATAGATATTTAAATAATTCCCGATATTTATTATTCAAGCATAGTTGAACGCATACTCAAAATAATTTACGATGTCAATTTATAATATTAAATTTACCGGCCTTCCCAGCTTTCACGTTAAATGGTGTGTAAAAATATTTATGACCGGGATGTGTAACCGTTTACAAACGAATTAAATATATATTCATAAAAAAAAAACAAAACATGCAAAAGTTAGACCGGGTTCATCTTTATAGGATTACAATGCAAAAATAAAAAAATACGTGTGAAATAAGTAGAATTTAAAAGTGTAATAGAATGGGATATATTTATTTCTGTATAATGAAATTTCACCAACATTTTTTAACGGTGATACATATGTCAAAGGTGCTACAAATACAAGGAGAGTAGGCCAATATTATTTTGTTTTATAACAGTTTTTTAAATTATTTTTAAGTATTTTTTTTTCTTATGAAAAGAACGCCAAAAATATGGCATCGAAAATAACGCTATTCCCGCATGCTGCTTTAAAACTGTACCGAGATAAGTTATGTTATAATCAGGGCTGTGGAGTCGGAGTCGGAGTAGTCGCGGCGCTTTGGCCGGAGTTGTACTCGGAGTCGGAAATTTTGAAAAGATTAAACTTTTTATTTTTGCATTTAATATGTCAAATTTGGCTATTGGCAGGATTGGTTGGTTGATATGTAATTGAATACACATAAATGTAAATATGATAGCTAGAAAAAAATGCTGAAGTCGGAGTCGTTATTTATTTTAACGACTCCACAGCCCTGGCTATAATGTGAAAAGTCTTTGTCTTAAAAATGAGTAATTCAAAATGACGTAAAAATCAAACTGCATTATTAATCTCAGACTTGATATTATCAATATGAATAGTTTCTTAGAAAATAAATAGTCTATATATAGCGAACTATTGTGTTATAAATAAGATTGTAAGTTGACAATGCGGTGTGTGTGATATTGCTTTGAGGTTCTAATAATCTATGTTTATTCAATATCTTTGCGGTGACTTGTTAATGCTAAATGAAAACTCACAACACACCAGATGCTCGCAATCAGATGGTAGTTTATTTCCATGTACGTTCATCAGCGTGGCTCCATTTTCAGAATTAAAGGCCTAACGCCCGCATCCCACTTCCCCCGTGACATGTGAGAGAAAATCTTCCTATTACTCAACCGCGTTCGTACGGCTCAAATAACAGAAGGACTATATTAGCCTAAATAATAAAACGCATTTATCTTTTCAGCGTATTTATCAACAAAGACGGTAGAAATAAATCCGCCAAAATGATAATCACTGCGACTTAGTGGCAACACTCAACAATTGGAGTTTTCAACCCCGGTAAAATATTTATTTCTCGTAGGTACACAATGAAATATAGCTTTAAGCCTTGCGACGACCATTTAGGAAAATATATAAATTTTCATTTCGTTTAACTATATTTTATACCGTTAAAACACGAAAGATGTATCTAACCAACTTTTAATATACGTAATTAAACAATAAATGATTGTAAGTCATCTACTGAAACTTGTTTTAAGTAAATCTGTGGGGATGAAGATACATAGTTGTTATAATCGCTTTTCTAACCTTGGTTCATAGCAGTTTGAAAGACAGAAACTTAAATTTGGTTGACTTGTTTAGAAAGACACATTTACTTAGTCTTAAGGCAGCCCAAGAAACATGCTACATTCAGCGAAGAGGAGATACGTTTACGAAACATAATAATCATATAGGTATAATCTAAAGGTTGCTATGTTAATTGGACTGGAGATAGGTTTCTTTTACTGAAATTTGTAAATTGAACGAAATCAATTACGTATAAAGTTTTCCCACTAACACTCACATATTTTAAACGACTCACATTGCTTTAAATTTGTTCACCTTCACGTTTTAGATTTGTATACATGTAATTTGACCTTGAAAATGAACCGTTTTGTATAAACGGCGCTCCAAGAAAGTTGACTGTATTGTATTAACGTTTTGGGTCTCCATAGCCGAATCACAGATAGAGAAACAAGATATTATTAAGCTGCTTGAAACAAAACTGAGCCTTTCATAATCTTCTTATTCAATATTTGAATTCACCGACTAACCTAAATTATAATAACCTTTCAAAAAATATATATATTTTTTCTCTGCTCGTAAATAAACTCAAAATAATATATAGGTTGATTTCGACTCACATTGGGAAAACGCCACATGAAAATTTACTTTACTAAAGCGCTTCATTTGATGAGAGTGGGAAACTGATGTTACAGTGGGCCCTACAAAAACAAACATTCTAGATAAACCCTAAATCTCCGCACACACAAACACGAGTGATCGGCAACATACGCCACGCGTGCCACTCAGTGGATTTTTGTAATGCTCGATAATTTTTAATAAAACAGAAACATTAATGTATGATATTCACTGGTTAGCTGGTAAGCTATGTTCGCCCTATATCGTCATTCCTTGCTTGCGACTTTTTTCGCCGAAAGATTTGCTGGCCAATATGAGCTAATCACTGCAGATAGTTCAAAATTGGCAGGTGATGCATCTTTTTTCCCGAATACATAATTATTTCTTCATTTGACGGTTGCATACACATAATGAGGGGTGAAAAAAAATCCATTGGTGAGTTTCGCAGCAACTAAACAAAATTCATTTTATATAATTGAGAATTTCGACTGAGGGTGCAAGATGGAATTTCAATATCAAATTTGAATTGTTTGAATTTTGTACTTTTCCATGATTTTTGTCCGCGAACGACCCGGGTTTCGCCTTTCGGCATCTTCAGGCATTTCAAGTGCACGGATGTACTTGAACTGACAGTTCAAGTACATCTGTGCACTTGAAATGTTTGTTTGCACTTGTTTAAAAATTTTAACCGTCGCCAATAACTTTTTAGTTTTATTCAGCATTTTTTTGTTTTAAAATTATTATTGTTAATAAAACATGTGCTACTGAGATTGTTTTAACTACTCTTGTTTGGTTCCAATATCACGAGGAGTTTACAGTACTATAAAATGACATTTATGTGACACTTCAACATCTTTGGGTTGCCGATCACTGCACTAGACCATGGCAAAAGACTGACATGGGCATTATTCAAATCAGGTTGGAGAATATTACTATTGTAGATTTTAAAACACTCAAAAAAATCGGGTTTGTGTAAAGTACCAAAGTAATCAATAGTGATGTTAGTTTTCTACATTAGTACTTTCAATTTTTGTTTTATTTTAATATACATATGTACCTATCGTTTTCTCGATAGAATGAAAACAAAGTGTATTGTGTTCCTTTTTTGAATCTCTACCGCTCGAAAATCGCGTGAAACAAAAGGTTCAAATATGCAAAAATATATTTAAAATTCGAATCTTATTTTATATCGTTCCAAAGTCTTTATTATACAACAGTAATAATTCTTCTGATTTTTTAATGTAGATTTTCGATGATTTTATTCAAATTTTAATATAAATCGTGGCTTTCAATAAGCGATCAGAAAATTTATTTTTGTGAATGAATTACTCCTCAAATAAAATGCATTAGCGGTAACTTTGTCAATGTTTTTTGAAAATTAAATTTAAATTTATGAATTGGTGATTCCACGTATTGTGTAACAAGTAGTGACACGTGTTTCACCTTTTTGAGAAGAATCAGAAGTTAAACTGAAGATGTTTCTCAAAAAAAGACACATATTACAAAAATGCGTGGAAACACAGAATTATCAATTTTATTCAAAAATAAATGTCGCTGTCGACGAATCGTGACATTGAAACACTGCAAAATACCCATTTGTGCTAATTACATAAAAATTAAAATGCCGACCAGATGATTATGTCGTGAGAAAAAGTTATAAAAATAGAATGTAAACTTCACAAAATCGTGTCTATTTTTCGGTTGAAGTTTCCGAGTCCACATGACGTGTTTTCTTTGAAGATGAGGATGCTCGACATGCAAAAGTAACTGCAACCATTCAGACTAACGAGGTACAATGTTGCGCATACCACGGCGTGCAGAAAAAATGGCATACATTTAGCCAGCATCCTGCAGGAAAATTTCCATAATCATCGTACATTTTTCCGCTGCACGCGGTGCAACTTTGCACCATGAATGCAACAACACATGTGGCATTGTTCTAATCACGAGATGTGAACTAATTGTATCATTGTTTTAGCTAAGAATGTTTGTTCCGATTAAATGTTATATTATTTGGCTTTGTGAGACATCAACGATCATGATTCCAAATATCAAATGACAATACTCAAAAAATTCCTCCAAAACATTGTTTAACATATTATATTGTAGAGATGTACATTTTTTAGATGTAAGTTTTTCCACCAAGGGTGACTAATAGTTTACATTATTGAAATCGAAAATTAAAACGGTAACATATTTTTTTCATCATAAGCTACATACACTGTTATTTGCATATGTATTAAAAAAAATACGACAAACATGAATTTTTTTCGATAAATCTGACTGAAATAAAAAAGTATATAAAAATAGTTTCACCCGGGCTCGTTTATCTCAACTCTTTTGATTTCAGTAAGTCGAATCGTTCAGTAGTTGTACAAACTCAAATTGTATTTTTTATCGAAAACACTAAAAATTCTGCTTTATTTATTCTGTCATTTCAAAAAAGTAAAATATTTCTGTATACCATTTATTAAGTACGGCTTTATCTCCAAGATATTCAAACGATATCAAAAGATTGATTTTGTGAAATAGAGTTATCCAATTATGCGAAAATATACAGCTACGTAGATAATTGAATTTCAGGGCAATAAATATAAGGACTTTTAAAAATTGTTCACAATTTACATGTTTGTTGATCATTCATATGTGGTAGAAACAACTATAAATAGAGCAACGACACTGCAGCCTGGAGAGGGATCTTATTGGATGGACAAATACATACAAAGTGGAAGTGGTGTCGGACTGTGGACGTTTGTATACTTTACATACAGGGTTAACTAGAAAATTATTAGAAGTCCCGAAACTCCATACACTTCCCTTTCTAATTTATCGGCCATATCATAAAATCAACACTTAAAAAATGAATCAACGTAGACCCGTTTGAAAATTAGTAATGATTATAATAACCAAACCCAATGTGTGAGATCTATGTATTAATATTTTTAGTTACAATACATATCTCATTCAGCCTATATTAAAAATTACTGAAATTATAATACACTGAATACATCGAAATAAAAATTTCTTAAACGATATATTACTCGACAATGATATATACAATCATAATTATAATAAAATGTTAACCTGCAGTTTATATTGCTTGGCAATGAATCGTGAAAACTGCTGTTAATAACCATAAATTAGAAATATTACATGTAACTGATGGTCTCAAACTGGGAATTTAAACCAATGCGTAGTTGTTTATCAAAGATATTTTCTGTTTATTTCAACGGGATGCTCATAATTCTGATTTATAATAATAAATAAATCAAGCAAGTTCCTGTCTGCTATTCGAAAAAACTTTGGTGGCTTTCTATAATGTCAGACCAAGTGTATCAGTTCTCAGTGTCATGGCTGTATCGACCTAAGCCGTAACCTGATATAAACACTGATATAATGGATAAATCGTTAAAATTAATTTCACACTGACTAATTTCCAACTATTTATGACCGGCACGATTAATTTACATAATAATATTTGGTCTGGAAAAAATATTTCTTACTTTCTTGACCATGATTTAAGTTTTGTTCGACGTCATAAACACATAAAAACTTCGATCACACGATGAAATAATTATGAGTCTGCTAATAATGCTTTCCTCTTCATTCGTTGATCAATGAAAAAAATAGGTTTTATTAAATATACTTGAAATTCGACATTTTTTCACATAGGATTTTGGAAGACTAATAAGTCAGTCATTAAATCAAAACTTTTATACCAAAGATTTTTTAAATAGCATAAAATAGATTATATTTCATAGCTTTATCTACCAATTTATGGTCCTTCAGTTTAGTACAGTGATAAATCCAGCCGTGTGTTTCATTTAACTTTGTTAACGAACGGGCAGCTCGTATGCAAACATTGGTGGCATACACCAACTTATCCAACTGAGATGGTAAGCATACGACAAACATTTAATTACAAATATGTGCTTCTAAACATATCCAACGTGCAATTTGTCACCTCATTTTAACTTGACCTCACTGAAATGGATTCAAAAAGTATCCAGACTTTGCGGTTTCATTTACTTTTAAAACATGTATTCGTAACACAATGAGTCGCGTAGTAATGTTTAAAGAGTTACTGTTTTCAAAAGATATCTTTTTACTGATTGAATTAGCATTTAATTGGTCCAATTAAACTCCATTATAACATCAGAACTACGAGTTCTGACGATGGCGTAAGCTGAAATAGTTATCAACAAATATATAAAATAATTTCTGTAGAAATTAAAATACGTTTTTATAAAATATTTTTTCACTGTGTTATTTTTTTTCCTTTGGGAAGTTACCATCTTCACATTGCTTTATCAATGAGTTCATATTGACACCGCCTTATGTGGTAGGTCATCAGAACTCTCTCGAACGATCTATTGTTCACCTCACTCGATGAGTCAGTCGATATCAGGAAATAAATTCATTCTTATAATAATCTATATTGCAATCTATAGCGGTGCAATGTAGAGTTATTTCAATTTCTCTTATCTCTTGACGCCCGACAATGCATGTGCTTCATAAAAAGTTCATAAGGCGATAAATCATTCCTTATCAGCGGGCGCATGTGTTAACGATTTTTGAAACGGCCATTGTTGTTTCTTTCTAAAGTAACCGTTTGTTTTCATACAGCAGTGAAATTGGACTGCATTGAGAATGCACGCGCCTAATCTCTCTAAGAATTAAATTCGCGTCAAATTCCTGATATCTTCTTCGCTATCGTAATATTTGTGTTGTATAACGTCTGTGTAAATCCTTGACGATTAAATAATGGGTGCGAATAAACACTTTGAGATCGTGTTTTGTTTAAAGTACCATGTTTCTCCTACTCCGTCCCCAAATCCCTCTTCCTGAGTGTCGGATAGGAGGCTGACGTGGGGCGCCAATTGAGAAGACCTTTATTCCGGCTCCCTCGTAAATCGAGAAGGAGCCTCCTATCCGACACTCAGGAAGAGGGATTTTGGGGACGGAGTAGGAGAAACATGGTACTCTTATAAAGAAAACACGATCTCAAAGCGTTATGTGATTTAATTTAACCATTAAAGATTTACACAGACGTTATACAACACACAAATATTACGATAGAGAAGAAGATATCAGGAATTTGACGCGAATTTAATTTGAGGAGAGGATTAGGCGCGTGCATTCTCAATGCAATCTCACTGCTGTATGAAAACAAACGGTTACTTTAGAAAGAAAAACAATGGCCGTTTCAAAAATCGTTAACACATGCGCCCGCTGATAAGGGATGATTTATCGCCTTATGAACTTTTTATGAAGCACATGCATTGTCGGGCGTCAAGAGATAAGAGAAATTGAAATAACTCTACATTGCACCGCTATAGATTGCAATATAGATTATTATAAGAATGAATTTATTTTCTGATATCGACTGACTCATCGACTGAGGTGAACAATAGATCGTTCGAGAGAGTTCTGATGACCTACCACATAAGGCGGTGTCAATATGATATCATCCTTAATCTCTTCATGAACCAATTGTGAATTTTAAAAAGGAGCCTCGTAACAGATACAAGGTGCTGATAACTATTTTTTATAACAGAGACTACTTTCTGTACTAAAAAATAATAATGAAACATCGCAAATGTTCCTCTCTGGCAAGCTTATTCTAATAGATTATTGAAATCTCACAGCAAACATCTAAAATCTATTAACTGTGCATATTTAAATAACTGTCACTTTCAGTTCTCCGCCGGACATTCAATTCTATTATATTTTACTGACTAAGCGCTTACTTTGAAGCAACTCATTTTCAATATTAATTTAAAAGTTGATTACTTTGTAAATAAACAAGAGCCAAATGGTTTACACAAAATTTGTTTATTGCTTGAAATTGCAGACGGAAATAAGTGACTGAATATTAATTTAAGTATTTTGTATATTTTCCTGTTGAAAGCGTACAGTTTAATCTACGTGACATGTTTTGTTTTCAATTTCTAAAATTAGAACCCTTCTGATTTTAATATACAAAGAATAAAGGATAAGGATCTCATCCAGGATTTAGATAAGAGATATACTATAAAACTGTCTTTTATCAAAGCGGGCTGACTTTATAATATATTAACATAACGTGTAACATCTTTTTCAAGAATTTCATTATTTAGAATTCTTTTCTCATTCAAAAAATACTCATCTTATCTCTTGCGACGGCACTTCGTCGAATAAAAAATTAAATTATGTGTCTACAAAAAATAATCAATCACGAACGCCTGTCAGGTGAAAAGACATTGAATAAATTTGCAACAGGTACCTTTTAACAACACAGAAAGATGAACATTATTCTACTCTTTGCATGACATTCAAATTATAAAGGAAAGTATTATATTTTTAAAATAAACAGTCTCAATCATTTTTCGAAGAAGTTTATCTGAAAATTATGTTGTGAGAATATATTTCAGCTATTTAAGAATATTTTTTTTAAATTATCTATGTGGTTCAGTTTAGACAATATATACTATTAATAGATCACACAGCGTCCGTGATAGATAATCCTTCGTCTAAAAGAAAGAACGGATTATTTCTAAAATCACTTCATTCCGGGAAAGTCACAAAGATTAGATGATTCCGCGTATAGGAGATTTAGAAAACATTCCAATGCACATTGAAAAATAAATTCTAACAGAGTGGGACTGTTATTCAAACGTAAACCACTATAGTCATCAGATGTTAATGCTCGCCATGAGCGAAACCGGTCCAGATCCAATAAGTGTATGTAGAATAAGTATGTACTAAAATTGTGTTATTATTTTTATAATAAACAATTCATTTTTTTCATGAGTTGTAAAAAGCTTGCGCTAAGCGAAAACTGCCATGGTTAACGGCCCGATAATTTTTCGCTTTATGTGATCAACCTCAGGTTTCTGGATGCTCTCGTTATTTAAAAAAATAAAAATATGTATCTTTGTTTGGCATTATGTAAAAAAATACAAATAAAACAATTAGTATCTGTAATCTGTATTATTTTTTGCAAAATATGTAAAAACCGATATAAACTGCTTCAGTGACGGCTGGTGACGGGGTGCTGGGGGGTGCAAAAGGAAGATTCAACTATTTTTCCATACTACGGAAGAGAAACAGTTGGTTGCGAACATCTGAATTGAAAGTCCATGCTATAGAAGTGTTTTAAAATCCAATGAATAGGAAAAACTCTTGCAAAAATGGTTGTAATTTCACTGAAGTTTATCTTTTCAAAAAAAGTCTAGTCTTAAAAGAGTTAACTCCAATATATTCTCTGCATTCATTAAAAAGGTGTAATTTCATAGTCTTTACTCGTATATAATTTAATAAAACATTCTCATATTATTATATAATATTTTTTATTCCTAAGCGATGTGCGTATAAAATTGACATATCTGAAATGGTCAAAAAAAGTCCACTTAGTCATGTTTTATTCTCTATTGAATTGATAACAAAATATGGCATACGGTACGAACGAATAAAAGAAATGTTTAATTGGAAATTCTCCAACTGGCAATGTTCGATTGGACACATTCAATCGGCCATCATCACGTATTCATCAAATTGCCCACGCTTCACAATCACAGGAAATTGTCAGGGGCGAAGAGTTTTGAGAGCCTCTGAACAAAGGGGAGAGAGTGGAATAACTTCGCCGTCTTATTTGATGTCACCAGAAGGGCTAATTTAAAAATTACCAAGTACGTTTTTCAAGCCGAGTCCACTGATCAATTGAATTGGTATTTACTCGGTTTATAAAGTAGATCGTTTCACAAGAATTATACAATTTACTTGATAGATATTTCGGCATTGAACCATCGTAAGAGCAATGCATTAACAGATTTGCAGAACATTATAAACTGCATTTTACAGGCATAAACTATACTGTATAATCATCTTACAAGGTTATTTATATTTTAAAAAAAAAAGTAACATAAGACACGGTGCTTTGTATACAAAGAACCTTCTTTCACTAAAAATTTTATATGTTGAAAATACTAGGTCCTGATCTAAAAAAACTTATGTGGAAAAAGTACTAAAAATGTATTATTTTTATTATTATTATGCCTTTCCACCAAGTATTGACAGTGAACACCTTAAAAGTGAAAATACTAGGAATGAACGTTACTGTGTATCAGAATATATGTGGAAGTATAATGTTATAATGTGTTTTATATATTTATTTAAAATATTGCTTTTCCACCAAAAAATGACAAATAAAAACATAAAATAAAAATAAATGTCAACTCTCATATTTAAATTATACTACAGACTTACTTATACTCAAATTAAGGTGATATAATATAATATATCACCTTCGACGAAACAACATAGAAAATTTAACAAAATCCATGTACGTATGTGCATGCTGAAACTATACTTAAGCAAACTTTGCGATAGTAAGTCTGAAGATGCATCTGAAAGAGGCGAAACACTTGTCACAGTTAGTAGCACAATACGTGGAATAATCAAAGTTATTTTAAATTTTATATTATTTATGATTGTTGTTGAATTTAATTGTGCCGTATTTTTAATCGGTGTACATCTTGTTCTAATGAATTTGTCAAACCAGCATATTGCAGCATAAGTCGAATCGATAAAGAGTATCAATAATATCAACATAGCATTTTATTTGTTCGAATGCTTTCCATAGAAACGCGCGAATACAAAACATAAAGAAGTTGAAAATAGAACTCAATTTTGCAGTCCATAGGAATCATTTATTCAATGCAACATCGAGTAATCGATACCTTCATCTTGCAAGCTGGGCAAAATTAGTATAACTTCAGTGTAATAAAACTTTATATTTTTTTTTTCGTCTTCAGTGTCTGATATATATAGCAAAGTTTTTCACTGTACCAATAATATGAGAGGGAATATTTAAATTGTATACAAAGAAACTAAATCGTTCGAAAGTGTTCTCCACGAAAGAAAAACTTTTATCTTTCTTTTGCTAAAAGTGCTAAGATGAACCAAATACCTAGTTTAATAACTTAGTAAATACTATGATGAATCGTTTAATTTTATATTTGAACTATTTCATTCCTGAGTAAAGTGTTCCACTGTTATATACCATACTTTACATAACTCTTCAAAATCACCTCTTTGTAAAGTTAATATAAATTGTAATGAAATTTTTCGGCAGTATTGAGAAAAGTCACGTTCAAAAAGTCTGTTGGCCAACCGCGTACTAGATGGATAGATTGTGTCAAGTCGAGTTTACTTACACTTTTCAACACTATAATGATGTCGGCGAGGACATGTATTCCTGGAGGAGTCCATAGCCCGCAAGTAAGTTTTTTTATTAGCAGTGAATCAACAGTGGTCAAGAATGATATTTTTCTCCATATACACTCCCATTATAATAAATACATATGTGACCAATATTGACACCGAAGAACTTAAATAAATAAAAATAATGTCACTAAAAGTTTTACAATTATGAATATTATTTAGTTTATAATACGAAGGTGAAATTAAACTTACTGGCTAATAGCTTATCAACAGATATTGATCGGAATATTGCTTTGTTCGTCTAGTGATTCAGAAGGTAAAGCCAGGACGTAAGCCACTGTGTTATACCTCATTTCCCAACTCTTATCAAACCACAGCTATAAGAGTACATTGGCTTACACCGGTATTCTGTGTTTGTCATATTTTATCTCTAATTTGCCAACAAATTGACGAACCTTTCTTGCGGGAAGATTAAATATAAAATTATCACCATTTGATCAACAGTAAAAATCGATGAACGTTTTAAGCCTCATAATTAATTTATCTTAATATTATATAAAACTTTTACGTATCTTCGAATGATACATTTTTTTCCCCTTTTGCTTACGTACATGTCCAAAACTATTTTGGCAAATAGGACTAGGATTTATCAGGATATCAGAAGGTTAAGCTGTCCTTTAACATCGCATAGTCCAATCATGTTCCTTAGAGCCTTCTTTCTTTGATACTAAAGTCTATAAATCCATGTTATTATCTACAACGGTCCTTTAAGCCTCGGTTTACTACCTCTGTATTCAGAGAATAGTCTATCAAGGATTTTTGTAAATATTAATACAAAAAAAGCTTTCTCGCGTAGACTATGCAACTTATTATATATTTTGAGAGTATGTTCATTATATGAGTTACACACTTATAAACCAGCTGTGTAGATTTAAAAGCTCCATCAATTAATGTGTAACATATTATACATCATTTTGAGGATTTTGAAGGTGCTTGATGCAATTGCAATATCAAATTTGAATCGTTTTCATTTTTTAATTTTTCCACGAGTTTTGTCGCTGACGACCCGGGTTTCACTTTCTACCGTCATCTTGATGAGTTTCAAGCAGGGCTGTGGAGTCGGTGAAAAAAAGTCCGACTCCGACTCCGACATTGACCAAAAACACGACTCCGACTCCGACCAAAAGAGGTTCAATATTGTCACTTTTTCCCCCTAATTTTCCTATTTATGTGTATCCAATTAAATATCAACCCTATCAATGCGACCAAAAACCAAATTTAACATATAAAATGCAAAAATAAAAAGATCAAACTTTTAAAAATTTCCGACTCCGAGTACGACTCCGGCCAAATCGCCGCGACGACTCCGACTCCTACTCCACAGCCATGGTTTCAAGTGCACTAGTGAACTTGAAATAAGGCGTGGTTAAAAAAAAATATGGCTTAGATATATGAATAAAAGTATGTTCAATTGTTATCATCGTAATCTGGATTCGTAGCTAAAGTTTCGATGAATTGTGTGGGTAAATTATAGTTATCAGGTATTTAAAATATACTAATTATTTCGATATTCGAATATTTAAAAGAATATAATATCACTAGGGGTCGCATTTCGAATACGTCTCACCAAACATATTCAAAAAATATATACGAATGGTGAATTCAAAATTTCATAGAGTTCGAATACTATTGGTTTCAATATTCGAATATTTGTTTTCTGCTAACATGTTGAATCCCTATTCGCTACGAAATTTGTTTAAAATACATTGGCAGGGTATATAGTACGGTTTCCCAATTTAAATTCGCTTGTGTAGAGTCAGCAAGATGTGGCCGTGAAAATTTAAGGATCGTGGTATTTTATAGAGAGCGATTTAGAATACCTCAATAAACTTTATTGTGTTTTTACTGTATGTTGATAAAGTTGGTGAACCATTTTCTAGATAGAGTTACGATCCATCGGTGCATAAATTCAAAAGAAGGCTTTTTTACTTTGCCGTAGCTCATAAACTCATCCCAGATGGTTCATTACGAGACTTAAATTCAACACAAATCTTAATAAAAATGTATTCTGTTCATCACGATATCTAATCATTTTTATCTTACGCCCGTATTTGGAATTAGAATTACTTTAAACCAAGTTCATTATACCATTAATAAATATGTACCTACGATGTGACTTCATACTTAAAACAACAAAAGTCGAGTTATCATGAAAAGCGCACAATAATTTGTTTTTCCTGTCCACTCCCAACTTGGAGCATTTGAAATCTTACTGTCACTGTTCAAGAGTTAGGGAAAAGTTAATTTCATGTGATGGTGACATAAATCAAAGAGAAAATTCGTAAATTAATGATTTTTTACCAACATACGTCTAACTTTTCAGGTGTTTACTTCCAATTCGTTGTGGACGGACATTAGATTAAAATAAACAAAACACATATTTTTGTATTACTTCCACATATATTTTATAAATATAAGGATCACTTTTTAGTGAGCATTTTCATCTGATAATATATTACCAGAAACGTGGTTTTTTTATATCAAATTTCGAAAGACAATGTATACTATGCAATCGTTTAGAAATATGATAAAAAAAATTACAGATAATCATGCAAAATTTGAATTAAATGACAATAGTAAAAATGATGAAATATGACCTCTCACAAGAATAGACAATAATCGGAAATAATAAATTAATCTCACGTTAACAATATATTAAGTTACCAACAATATTTTTTTCGTGTGCCTAATTGGTAAAATCTAGCTCGTCATCATTGTTAAAGAATATTTCTTTTGTGTCAATTGTACAACATTATTTTTAGATATAGTAAGGATAAAAGTATGAGTTGAAGAGATGGCTAGGTAATGATTATACACTTTGAGTAATAAAGGTAGAGTAGGAATGGTTCACAACATCAAGAGACAATCGTTTTATATTACTATAGATAAGTTTTTTGTGGAAAAAATATTAATTGTAAACATCAATCCGGGGGTTCTAGTGTTTTATTTTAGAAGAATTATAGCCCAGTACGTTATGCCTTACTATTAATGAAGAGTCGTCCAGGGCGAGAGATAAATTACGATATTGTAAAACTTCTCGATAAACTCAATTTTCTTAATTTAAATAATTGCCTGATTCTGATTTATTATAACTTTACACTTAAGCAATTAATTTCTTGTTGTAATTTATTAGTCGTTAAATTAATATTGCGTTATATACTACTTATCATTTAAGAGTAGTAGCCACGTCTTCTACGTGTTTTACTATTTCATGGGTAACTTTATTACAATAATACCTCTCAGCAACGTCGGTATGTAATTAAACGTTTTTTAATTACCTACGTGAGGAAATTAAATTTACTTCCACGCTAAATTTTCAGAGGAAAACTTTTCGTCAAAATTAAAAGTTAAATTCAAGTTAGACTGAGAATAACACCAGTAAATTATCACAGTGTTAAATATTAATAGCAGAACTTATCAACATAAAAAAATAATTCCAAAAATAGCGTGACAAACAACGTATTTGACAGTTGATTTATTAGAATGCTACTAACCTAATATTCATTATTTTATAACATTTACCATAAATCAAACAAACAATGTTTGAAGGTACTATCTGTGATACATATTTATTAAAGTTGCCATTCAAAATCAACCGTGCTTAGTAAGCGATATTAAATTAATTTTTAGTTAATGATTGGTTAATAATATTTTCCATAGATTCAAAACAAAACAAAGACTAAGATGTTCCATTATTCAAATAAATAAAACAATTGAAAAGGCTTTTGCAAACATTGAATTTCATGTAGTGGTTTCTCAGTTTAAAAGTGAAAAGGGAAAATATCATTCTGAAACAACTCTACACCATCTTTGCAAGTACATTAATTGCAACAAATCAAAGGAATATAACTGGATAGATAAATTTAAGATAAATGGAGATAGTTCTAAATAAAACACATGAAGTCAATGTTGGCTATTTTCAGTCTTGCTTATGTTTTTCTTTCGTGAAATTCGGATTTCTTATGAAAAAATCTGTATTAAAAAGTGTATCTTACATATTATATGCAAACACGAAATCTAATAATTACGATTTCTTTAAGATTTAATTCTTTGTAATTCAAGCATTTAGATGGCTTTTCTCGAAAAGAAAAAAATGGTATAGTTAACTGATTAATAATAAAAACCATTCATAGTCACACATTTAATTATGATACTTGTCTAAATATTACTACGTCAATTTCCAGTGATGTCGTTTACTCTGTTGTCTGTAATCTTAAAGGAAAATTGAATTCGTTGATTGTTTGTTTCAAAAACAATCCAGAATTTAAATTTCCTTATGGTAATATGAATATGTATAATATATGATCCATTCAAAGACTAGGGTTTATAGAATATGCTTACCTTAAAGTTACTGTTTCGAATCCTGTGTATGGAAAGTATCATGAATTGATTTTTTAATCCAATGCTTCTTTTTGTACTCTCTTCGTTCAAGTTGAAGAACTAGCATTTTTCAGATCAAAAACATCTGTTGGGATAGGGAATATCAAAAACTAACTTTTTACGGATGTTTTTCCATTTCAATGTACCCAGTCAAGATGGTATGTCACAGTCGACACTTTTTATGTGATTGACAATATTTCTCTAATTAAAGCCAAATGCATGGTGTCTGTTATACAAGCAAATGAAAATCAATCATCATTGAAGTTAGACGAAAAAAAGTCTTGTAATAGAAACTTATCAAAACACAAATAAATAACAACATTAAATGTTTAATTTTTTTTAAAATTTGTACTTAAATACATATGTTCAAATTTTAAATGACAACACATTTTTTGGTTACTCATTTTATGTTCTTGAACTAAAACAATAAATGTTTAACATTTTTTTATATTTGTATTTAAATACATATATTTTAAATGACTCACATTTTTTTTCTTTTTGTTCTTCTGCACTAAGTATAATTTTATATAAGTGTGTTTGTGGTATCATTATAAATATTTACAAAATTTTAGATATAACTTTCAAAATCTGTTATGCTATAAGAGAGTTGACTGTACTCAGTTATATTTTCGTGTTAGACATCCATGTAAATATTGAAAAAATACGTAATATCGCTCGACATCAAAATATTTTAATTAAATATCAAACCGTTACTAAATTGAAAAAGGTAATTATGTTAAACCTTAAATGAAATCACAAGTTATTTTGATTCGACGCAAAGGCTCTTATGGAGACTAGTGTCGACCTTGAAAATATACCTAACGAATTAATTTTCTTTGTTCAATGTAATTTTTTTAAGTCGACAGCA
This sequence comes from Himalopsyche kuldschensis, assembly GCA_028554975.1. Taxonomy (NCBI): domain Eukaryota; kingdom Metazoa; phylum Arthropoda; class Insecta; order Trichoptera; family Rhyacophilidae; genus Himalopsyche; species Himalopsyche kuldschensis. The sequence goes on from JAHFWI010000003.1 coordinate 23,356,335, forward strand.
CTTCCTTTCCCCGGGCACGTGTTTGATTTAAAATATGTACTTTCATTTCAGGGAATTAAATGAAAATCTTAATTGCCACGTGGTAGGCTGTTAATACCAGTTCAACTATAAAATAGAGGTGTATTTGAAAATAAATTGTTTACAATATAAAAATAAATCTGATTTATTTTCAGGACCGGTTTCGCTCATATTAAAATAATGCTCGAATTTTGCCTTTTAATTACCTTTTGTTTACATTTATCTCAAATTTTCGCTTTTGAGTTTATTTTATTTTAAATATTTTATTGTTTGTTTCAATGATTTAAGGTAAGTATAAATTGTCTTAATTAAAATTTTGATGTTGTCGAGCGGTTGCTGCTTCAGACTTTCGTTTATCAATCCGGGATTCGAGAACACTTCTCGACCTTTACGTAAATATTATGCAATGAATACGTGAATATTTTACTCATTCATACAAATTTGAATCTCTTTCTTCTTATGATAATAAAACATATTGTGCATTCTTCCTTGCTATATAAATATGTGGGGTAGCTGGAAAAACTATATTTAGTACAAAAATTCACAGACAACTGAATAGTATAGCACAGTGATCTCCAAACTCAAGTAGGATGTGAGCTACTTTCAGAAATTTAAATTGTCTGATGAGCTACTTATATATGAGGACTTTAGAATCAAAGTTTGCTTTCTTCCAATAGGCATCCTAAAAAAATATTTTTATGTAGTCAAGTTCAATGCAGAATTTTGATTTCCCAAGTAATAGTCAGGAATCATAACACTTCACATCTTCATTTCTTTACGTAAAAAATTTATTATATGTAAAAATAGAGATAGATGTTATAAAATCCAGTCATTTTGCCACACTTTTTTAGATATTTAAATTATAAATATTGATAATGCTTAATTTTCTTTAAATTTTTCAAGACTGCTGTTTTTGCGCCCAAACGATTGATAAAATTTGATTGTGGTCAAATTTATAAATACGGTACAATATATTGATTGAGTAGGCATTTACTTGGTAGAACTTCATTATAATACGGTAAGAAAAATAACAATGTATTTTAGTTCTACATAAATTATTTTATATTGAACTCTTACCGTATGGTACAATATCATACGTGAGCTACTGAAAATGCTTCCGCGAGCTACCGTTTGGCGATCATTGGTATAGCAGAAATAAAAATAAAAAAACATACAACAGAGCAATGTTCTACTGCAAGTCAGTAAACAGATTACTACAGGGGACGTAATACATAACTTAAATGGCTAATATTCGGTTGCGGTGCTCACAGGCTAGTGCCCCAGTACGGAAAATTTTAGATTTAAGGATTTCTTTTCGAAGACATAAATTTGTGTAATATCTAATATTCTCTCTCATCGTTCTGATCCTAAAAATAGTGAAATGATTAGCTTACCATTAGACCTCTTAAGGTCTCATCCACCAAGCCTTACTCTCTTCGATAAAAAAAAGATGTTGAGTGTACTTTTATAAGGAGCTCTAGTTGAAAAATATTTATTTAATATTAATTTCAATTGATATAATACTCCTTGTTTGTTTTTCCATTCATATTTTCACACGCCATGCGCGGCAGTAAATTTTCCAATTATAATTATATACTTAATATATTTGTGTTTCAAGACAGATACACAAAAATAAAATATAAACATTTCCTTCCCAATTTTAAATTAAATTTTAGAGTAAATAGCGCAATTAAATCTAAAGAAAGGGTTAAATAATTAAAAGATAAGGTTACTTTAGATAACGAAATCTTCGAGCAATATGCACGGCAAGTGTAATACCATGTTCAATTTGTAGGCAGATGGTAAAAGCAGGTATGGTCACAATTTACGCGAACACGAAATTTCGTGTACATTATCTTTTTGTATATATGCTAGAAAATATTTTAAACACAAATACCTCAAATATTGAGCTCGTAGTTATTCAAAGACAACTTTAGTAGTAAATTATATATATGTGTTACGTGCCAATTTATATTCAACAAGAGTTTTCAAGCGCTTTCAGCCACCCTACCTATTTACGAAACCGGGACGTAGTGGCATCGATTAACTTTATGCTAGTCGTTTTAGTCCCCGTTTTTTTACATTTATTTCATCTCTGAAAGAGCAGGTTGAGTAAAAGATGTACAATTAGTTTTCCTTAAATACAAATGTGATCCGCATTAGAGGCGGACACGACTTACGACGAAAAAAATATGAAAATATGAAAAATATGAATTAAAAATGCAAAGTTACTTTAGTATGTAATTTTTGTTTTGTTATATTATACCTAATGAACTTCCACAAAATTACCACCGTTAATCTTCGTCTTTGTAGGCTAGCGATAAATACTCCTATTGCCGGGTCCGTGGTGCAGTGGTCAACGTCGTTAGTTTCCGTGACGGACCTTTCCGGGTACGAGGAGATTGTTTCGGTCGATTTATCGATCCAGGTCGATGGCATGGGTGTTTGTGTTGTCTAAAAATACACTCCCAATCCCAAAGGCGGCGCGTAGCGAGATCAGTAAGCTAACCACTAGTCCTGTCCTATTCCTCATATCCAAAAAATTGAGTTACAAGCTGTTCTCGTATAAAAAACATATGCTGAGATAAAATCCGTAAGACTTCCATATGCACCACGTTAGGAGCGGACGCGGTTAAAAATAAAAAAATGTTTTTTTTTAAGTACAATTTTAGCATGTCATCTCGAGTTGATCTCGAGTGTCGCTGATGAAATTTTTGTTGGTTTGTTTATGTTTTAAATATAAAATATGATGCGTTGCAATCAAATGATTTAATAATTTACTATTGAATGCAAAAAACGGCTTAAATATAGCGTGGCCATAAAGATAAGCTGTCATAGTTGAAAAGTTTGCCAACTTTCACGCCGTGAGCAAATGTCGAGAACTATTTTGATTTTGCAACTCACAATTGCTTTTGGGACTAGTTGCGTTATTGTAGTCGGCTTCTTTAAATCGCTGGCACTTTCTTTCACAAAAGGCCCAGGGAAATCTAGAGGCGCAAAGTGGTGAGAAAATTTCTCGAGCACAAAGATGAGACATTAAGGTGAGAATCGAGGCAATAAACATTCTGCGGGTAAATTATTGTGAAATTAGCTCCACGTAAAGTAAACTTAGAATATTATTAATGAAATAAAATACAGAAGTTTACGGGGCTGTGTATTTTTTGTTTAAATTTTGCAAAATGTTTTTTCGGCCTTTTCAATTCAAACAAAAAAAAACTTAGTTCTTTATCAAATTTGAATCGTTTGAATATTGTACTTCTTGGCATCTTCGAGCATGTTAAGTGCACGAATGAACTTTAACTGAGGGGTTCGATGTTTGTAATTGAAGGTAAATAATGCTGATCGGCATATTAATCAAAAAGTATTTCAAGATTCCTGTTTTACCGACAATGAACTTCGATAAGTATTAGAAAGGAAGATTGTGTTCATTTAAAAAAAATACCTCATAACATAATATATCAAATTAATACAAATGCTTGAATATGGATCTATTAATTGGGGTCGAAATGAAAATGTCTGCGTTATTATTATTTCAAAAAAATCAACTATTTTCCTTTTGACAATTCTTTGATGGAGTATTATCCAACCAATTTCTTTTGGGAATGCTTTCGTTTTACTCTCTTGAAGCTCGAAGATCGATGTCATTATTGAAACATTTTTTTCTTCATCTTCGGGGCCGAGTTGATAACCCTGACATCCTTAAGACTTAAAGCTTGCATGCTCCCAGTTAACGCTAATGCCAATATTATTTTTTTTCAAAAATGTTTGTCACGTTGGTCTTTTGAGTCGCCAGTCACAAGGGCTGTTATGTTATGTTTTTATTCAACTTGTCAAATGCATGGCGCATTAGCGTCAGCTGTAATGCCATGTATTGTATTTTTATTTTTTCCCAATATATAAATAAATTTCACTAATTGTGTAACAAAAAATGGAGATTTTTTTAAAAATTTAAATAACAAATTCCTACAAAGCAGCCGAATTTATAAAAATTATGTTCACCATACGTAATCATGCATTAAAAAAAGAAAAAAAAGCGATAAGAATAACCTCTGTTCAGAAGTTTTTCTTATATGAACCTTCTTAATTAGTAGGCAGAAAAGAAACTGTACGCATCTCATGAAAACTTTCATGTATTCTCTTGTCGGGGTCTACTTCGTGAAGAAATTTCAGAACTTCTCTGTAGAAAGCAAAACAAATATCTCCCTACTTTAAAAAATAAAAACCTTTATAAATGAGTGTCTGGAGATTTTTTCTAAAAAAAAATATCATAATAAATTGTTGACAATGGCCTCACAACACTTGCTCGTGTCGCTTTTTTGTTTTAGTAATTAGTCAAATTCATATTTTTTCTTTCTAATAAGTTTGGTAAAATATTATCAATCTAACTAAATTAAAACTTTATTTTACTTATTACACGAATGATCTTAACAGTTATTTATGATAAGCAACCCACACAAATCACTTCTTTTTTATTTATTATAGTTGACAGTGTTATTGAATATCAATTATTTTTTTATGCTTCTTCTTCTTACACGGCTAACATTTTATGCAAATAGACGGAATTAAATGTTGACAATAAAAATATTAGACGGATATCGTGAAAAATATATCATGTCTGCTCATTTATCCACCATATACACGGATCTATTAGTAAAAACAAAAGAAATCTCTCACTGGGGTCTATGTTTAGTTAAGTAAATATCGTTAAATAATGCGAGCGACATAGCTTTTATTTGTATAAAAAAAGTTTCTGATACAATTCAATATTGACGATAAAGGACCGAGTAAATTTTACAGCCGTGATAGAATGTATGTTTTCAGTTTTGTTTTCACATGAAGCAAATAGCTAAATAATGCTTTATTGGGTCAAGTAGATTTTGTTAGATTTATTCACCGATTTTTCAGTCGATTACGCAACCCTGTAACAGTGGCGTCAACAAACTGTCGTAAACAGGATGAAATTAGATAAATCATTGGAAAAACTACCATTTTCCTCCCTATTATTCATCTCATATTATGTAAGTTTGCTACGGTATACAAACAGAGTCTCCATCTATTTTATATTTTCAACGCCATTATACTAATATGTATGTAAATATTTTATTTTAACCGTAACATATTTTTATTTCGATAGTTAAACATACAAATAATGATTTAAATTATATTTTTAGGGAAATTTTAATGACAAAACTGGTACTCATTTTATATCTGTTTTCAGAGAAGACGTATGTAAGTGGAAAAATATGCTGGAGAAAGAAACTAAACCAATCATTCTATTATCAATCTTCTTGGATGAAAACATCACAGACATCCATAAAATGTGTATACAAATTCATAAATAGGTGTTTGAAGTTGCCGATTTGAGAATGCGAACCCTTAATATAGAGATATAGAGATAAAATAATAACCGTATCGGCTTTTGGACATTTCGTTTCAATGTATATTATATCTGATATAATATATCAGATACTAAAGAAGCGTGTCAAAAAAAATGTATTTGACAAGAGAACTTGTCGTAATTTCGCTTAGATGTATGTATTTATGAAATAAATAGTATTTGGCGTATATAAACGCGGTATTGAAAATCACAGACACCAATTATTTTAAATATAGATAATCGGACTAATGAATTTGTACAAAAAATCATAATATTTTGATCTATATATGTCACAGCGAAAGTATATTATCAGGTAAAATATATTCTCACTGGCATTTCAGTCCGGAGTCCACCTTCATCTTTGCTGCTGTTTGTCTTTGACCAATATATTATACTTTCCCTGATCGTGACTAGTGAAATCACATTGTCACACAAATTTACTTAAATATTTTCACTGGCCAGATCAGTGAAAATATATTTTAACTTGTGAGAATATATAATTTCGCTGTAACATATACATATTGAGCCACGTATATACGACATGGTTGATATGTAATAATGTAATTATTAGTCTTTATTTTCCATTTATATTATCCAGATGTCATGCCACTGATAATCAGTCCTTCGACATGGCCGAAACGAATCGATCACGCAGGATACGAATAAAAAACAACGATATTGAGAGGAAAAAAAATCGAAACGGCCCTAGATTGATGTTTTTGAATTTGTTTTATTCCTTCGCCTGGTACGTTTTGGATGCCAGAGCTTTTACAAAAATGTATGTAATCGAGACACATTTCCGCGCATGAAGTTGGTTCAATTAGTTGCATGGGCAGGAATCACTGATCTAGTCCGGTATGTTCGGGCTTTGTGGAAAAACTTTTCTCTCGGACGGGGCATTTTTAAAATTCATTTGGAAAAGTTTTCTAGGCTTCGGCTGGAGCTTTAAGCTAATCGGATGTTAATTTCTGGCGCACATAGACGGCACAGACATTATTAGCAAGTTAATGAAATTGAGCCGGAGATAGTTAGGACTTTTTGTTTGAGTATAAAAAGTTTGGCCATATTGGCTGGGTCCGTTGAATAATTTCAGTATTTTCACTCAAAATCACCGCAACCATTTTCAATATAAGAATGTGAAGGATGAAATTTTTCAAAAATTTAACAGCCGAATCGAAAAGTTTTTTTTTGACCATGTTCGCTCCCAGCTCAGAGTATATAGACTTCTCACGTTGTTTATTTCAACATGTTTTTTTTCTACGAGAACTCCTTGTCACTCAGTTGCTCAACCTCTCTTTTTTTAAGAGAGTTGGGATTGAAAGGATACGAGGCATGGGACAGGACTAATGGTTAGCTAATCGATCTTGCTCCGTGCTGCTCTTGGAATCGGGAGGGTGGGTTGGGATTTTTAACAACACCTACACCCGTGTCTTCGAGCAGGATCGATCCACGACTGGAAAAAATTGCTCGTAAAGGAACTCGAACCTATGAGGTACCTACTACACCTCATACATTGCAGTCTTTGAAAAATTTAAAATCGTATACCGACTTTTTTGGATACTTGTATTTTTCTTTCTTTATTCTTAAATTAAGTTAATGTATTGAAATAAAATCACGATTCAAAAATAACTGGCAATGATGATAAGGTCACATGAAAATAATATTACATTCAAAAATATTCATTGTTTTCAATTTGATAATAGTATGCATATCTTTCTTTCACACAAGTTTATAGAAATGCCCTCGCTTAGTTTATATTTTGTACCGGTCGACTCACTCTTAACCTGAACGACGCCGGTCCTGTTTAAATATAATATATAATAATTGCACTAAACATAAATATTATTATGTGAATTTATTCATAAAATGATAACATTATTGAATTGAAAAGACTGGACATGGGTTTTTATTTATTACGAAAACTAGAGCATCGAAATCGAGAATTTATTTGTGATTTTTTTCTTCCCTAAAAAAATGATAACGCTTTGGTAAATATAATAATTCTCAGCTCTTTCAAAAAAATCAGTCATATATGTACTCATAGCGTTACTTTTCATGTGTTCACTGTCACTTGTTTATGGAAATAGATTATTTTATACAAAAGAACACTTTTTTGTACTACTTTGTTGTAAAATTGTATAAAGCCATGTCCTGTTTCGTTCATCGCGAGGTCAGTTGATATTGCTCACGATTTGCTGTAACTTTTTTTTCACAATGATACATGTCTATTATCCAATCCTTTACTGCTCAATATGACAGAAACCAGTCCTGACCCATCAGATTATATGTGGCAGTCATACCAAAGAAAGTGCTATATTTATTTAAAATATGTAATGGCTTTCCAGTCTTTCCACCAAGAAGTAAGAGTCAACACCTCAAAAATTTTAATAAAAGTCTGGCAACAAATCCGGTATTCAAAAAGGTCAGACGATGATTAGAAATTGAATGCCTTTTATTTAAGCTATTTGATAAATAAATAAACCAAAGAAAGTATTGAGAATTACTTTGGAAGTCATCATTAACGGAATGAATTTTTGAATTTCAATCTGCAATTCGCGTATTTTCATTCAAGTCTGATTGAAAATCCGTCGGCTAATGTAATTAAATTGAAAATTAAGATTCGGAAGAGGGTGTTTATTTTTTGTATATGTATTATCTTTAAATTTATTTTTGCAGTGTAGAACGCAAAATAAATGTACAATAACCATGGGTCATACTGTCTTGTAACAACACAAATTGAAACTAACTTATCCTTAATACTTTCGATGGATTCGGCGGAAACTTTGTGGTAGTTCATTTTGATTCTTTAAAATTCTTGAAAAATAGTATACATACATCTCAAATATATTGATTGAGTAGGCATTTACTTGGTAGAACTCCATTATTATACGGCAAGAAAAATAACAATGTATTTTAGTTCTAAATAAATAGCTATCAACAAATATATAAAATAATTTATGTAAAACTAAAATACATTGTTATTTTTCTTGCCGTATCTCAAATATACCTTAGAAAAAATTGTATTATGCGTTGATTTATACCTAAAATATATGAAAAATATAGACGAGATATAATTTCTTTATTTTATATTATTATAAATTGATGCTGGCCGCTACCCTTTTTATCTCTTAAATCCAGGGCTGTGGAGTCGGTAAAAAAAAGTTCGACTCTCACTCCAGCTTTTACCCAAACCACGACTCCGACTCCAACATTGACCAAAAACACGACTCCGACTCCGACTAAAAAAGTTAAATATCGTCACTTTTGTATGCCTTATTTTCCTATTTGTGTGTATTCAATTAAATATCAACCCTACCAATCCGGCCAATAGCCAAATTTGACATATTATGTATAAGCAAAAATAAAAAGTTGAAACTTGTCAAAATTTCCGACTCCAGCCAAATCGCCGCGACGACTCTGACTCCGACTCCAACTCCACAGCCCTGCTTAAATCATCGGTCGGTTTTTGTGGTCTAGTGGCAATAGCTTGCTCTAGCGCGATCAGGATGGTTCAGATACAAGTCCCGGTAAGGTCAGATTTTTTCAAACGAAAAAGATATCTTGGACAGGGGTGAATGTAATTTATCGTTGAGATGTTCGCGGCTGATTCATAAAATTTTTCATCAAGTTTATCTCGTATGGCTTTCATATTTAAAAATAGTAGCTGCCATACGAAATATATTTTTTTACAATATAAAAAATCTTTGAAAAATCATAAATCATTTTAAACTTTTTATTGCACAACCATAATAAGCAGCTATTGAATGCCTGTTTAATACGTCAAAAAATCAAATTATTTCCGTCATCGCAAAGTCAGCTTATTAGCTACTAATTTTTGTACCATCAATAGTCTGGAAACATAATTCACACAGTTCTTTGTGGATAAATTTTCGCATAATTCACAAAACTGAATTTATTAGTAATTCAATAACCCGAGAAACGCTGTATAGTCAGGAATGGCCAGTGCGTCGATCGCGGACAGTAACGGAAGTCAACGACGTTGACCTTTGCACCACTCTTTTTTTTGAGAAAAAAATGGGTTTTATTTTTCTTTCATTGTGTATCTAAATACAAACCATAACAGTAGATCGCCATCAATAATTTTATGAACATTTTAATGCAAGAAGAAAGAGTTGGACCATCCTTGCTATATAGTCATCACGATAATGTGTAAGTCAAATTTTACTCACCCTTGCGAAGCAACGTCAATAATGTGTCAATAATAATCAATAATCAAAGTGTCTCTCATAACTTACAAGGGATGTGTTATTCGTAAACAATGTATACTTCTATGTATAGAAACCAAATATTAATTAGCTGAAAACATTATTATATAATATGTAACCTATTACAGTAATATACAGTGAAATAGTGATATTCTATAACGTCATAAGCCTAAAATCTAATAGATAAATTTACATGGCTTAAAGAATTATTAGGATTATTGACTTAATTATCGGTTTGAAATATAATCTACATACATATATGCATTGTATCTAGATTAGTCAATTAACCCGGTGTGTCAGCAATTGAGGTATAATATCTAAATATCCGATGAGTTCACATTGTGTCAAAATTTCACTAAATATTGATTTTTTAATTATATACTACTTATGAAACCTGAAATTACAGAAAGTGCATGCAGAAGCCAATATGTTAAACTGATTGGCAGAAATCATTCATATCGTTTTCAATTGGAAATACAATACGATAGAAAAATTACCTATCGATAAAACAAATAATTAAAGAATTAACGTATAAAAGCGTCGTTTACCATTAGGATTGTAAAGTTGTTGACTTGAGAAGCCTCAGTTGTTCAACCATAGGTCATTACCACAGAGGTTATACAACACTGCAGTGTTTCAATTAAATTAAACTAGCTATATATAAAAGTGATTGTTTACAAGATGTGAGTTTGTCACTAGCGACTGTGTACCCCACACCAAGTTCTCCCGCTGGGATAGAAAACAGAGAAATAGATTCTTCGGAGATAGAATGAGTAGCGACTAACAAGTCTTGCACAGCTGTTTTTCTTGGGCGCTGTTTACAATAATTTATGGTCAGAACGACGATCACGCCCCGCGTAAAATAATAATATATAAACATTTTTTGAAGTGAACACAATACTGCACGTTTTAACGTATCGAATATCATCTGAATGACACAAACAAAATATATCTACTTTCTAAACATCGGCAGTAACAAATAGCCTATTTTCGAAAATAAGCGGCTTTACAGCACATCAACTCCTCAATTTTCAAAACGAATTACTAACTCGACTTGAGGAAAAAAAGCAGGACATAAAACTTGATAATTTAATCATCAAGATGAATTTAACATTTGGATTGAATTGGCATTTACTTGGTAGAAACTTGCAAAAATTGGCAAAAACTTGGTGAAAGTTAATAATAATTTAGGCACACACCTTAAAAATAGTAAAGATAGGATTAACAAACTTGATAGAAGCGGTATATATAAGATGTCTTGCGTTACATGTGATTTAATATACGTCGGTCAGGCAGGACGTAATATTTCGATTCGTGCCAAGGAACATGTTAGATCTTTTAATAATAAAAAAACAGATTCGCAAAATGCAAACCACCTCATAGAGGAATCACATGGCCTACATAACTTCAGTCCCGATTTGTTTACATTCTTGTAATAAGGGCTTTAAGCTAAATGCATTGGAACAGCTAGAAATTAATAGGTATAATCAATCCAATGACATTCTTAATGAAAATATCACAAATATCACATCACCACTTTTTAAGCCATTAATAAACACTAATGCAATTTAAAATAAATTCGTTTGATGCATTACTAATCTTACGTTTATTCCAACTAAGTAAAAAAAACCCAGATTTGCTTTCACTTCATGAATACACCAAATCAATAACTTATTTTTTCCATATAAAATTAAGATGGTGGAACAGAGAAGAAGATGTATAGTGTACCCTGTCTAGCCGAGGTATATAAGCTTGTTCTAATGCACGTTTAAAACATAGTTCTGACGAGGGCGTAAGCCGAAAATGCTATCAACAAATATATAAAATAATTTATGTGGAATTAAAATACATTGCTATTTTACTTACCGTATTATAACTTGGTAGAACTTCAATATAACACGGTGAAAAAATAGCAATATATTTTAGTTCGCTATTTCGACAAAAGCCCTCGTCAGAACTATGACGTAGAGTAAATAAATAAAATACTGTATGGTTCTAACGAGGGCGTTTAATTTAAAAATCTATCCAAAAAAGTACCATCCATTTCGATTTCATTTTACTTTTACATAAAAGTAACGTCGTGTAATTAAAAATGATTCAATCCAACATGATGGTCAAATCGTTAATTTTGTTATGCCCTGAAGACAATTCCTTAGTGGTGTTAACAGGTTTGCATAGGCAGTTCTGAGAATGGCTTCAGGATGAAATAACTAAAATATGTTTTACGTTACTCATATAGAACGAAATGAAGCATCAAAAAATGTAATACATTTTTGCGTTGTTGTATCACGCCATATTGCATTTTCCGAAATTTGATTGAAAATGTCGCGCTATACGCTTTATATAATACTTCATTGTATTCATATTTATTTTTAGTATCACAAAAATCAAAAATAATATTGGAGGAAATCTTTCATGCGACTCCATCCATTGGGATCATTTTCTCTCGACTTAATAAAAATCTTCCAACGATTGTTCTTTTGAATAAAGAATCTATTTTGGGTATCGCCTGTGATGACAATTTCAAATATCGGCTATTTGTACGTTCATCTAAAACTAAAGCTTAAAAAAACGTGAAGAATGTGTCAGAATCAAGTTAGTGACAAAAAAGATTTTTTTCGTTTAGCAAAATATTGAATTTATATTGAATACATCGAAGACTCATTCATCTATCTGCTAACTTATTAATAAGTTGACATATTCGATCAGTAAAAACTCAACTTTGAACAAATTAATTCCCCTTGATAATAATGTCACAACCTTTTAAATGATTGAATTTGCATGTATGTATTTAGTAAGATTTGCAATATGAAGGAAAAGATAGCAAATAATTTATTCCGTAAGAATTATCTGATATACATAGTTACACAATCGTCAATTATGACATTTTAAATGTCAATGACTTCTTGGTGGAAAGGCATTAAAAAATGTAATGTTATTTATTTTTCAAGTCAGCGCGAGATGTCATCCAAATTATGTTAATCATATACATAGTTAAGATGTTAATAGAACTCACCTTTAAACGTATATCACACATTTATTATCGAAAATAAAATACCGATATATATAAATGTTTGTAATCTAATATATAACAATCAATGTTTGTTTGTTTGTTTGTTGGTTCGTATTTTATGCGTTCATACCGTTCATACGATTGCGATAAAACTTTATCAGCGTATTGCTTGCACTTGCGCGAAGGTTATAGGCATAGGTAGGTCTTTTATATAAAAATCAATGTTTTTCATATTTTATGCGGTGCCATACCGTTCATTTTGACAACTTATTGTTGCACTTGCGTCAAGGTTATAGGCATAATACAATTAACGTTCAGTAGGTTGCGCGTACTATAGAGAATCGGCAAAAGACAAACGACAAACGTCATCGATACCGATCATTGTTAGTGAAATTAAATCGAAATTATTTATCTAAAATAATGTATGTATTTCCGAAAGTACTTCAATAAACACAAATATTTTCTTTCTTTGAGTGGCATTGCAACGCTTGCCACGTACTTTTTTTTCTTACCTTTACTTTCCTGCTGAAACTATATGTGGAGTCCGCTAGGCGGGCTCCTAGTTTCCTGGCTATTTTTTTTGCTAGGGTGCATACAGAAGTCTTTGTTTCCCTTTCCCGCATGTAATCTAGCTAAGTATTGACTTTCTAAAAGATTCTGTCAGCTGAGGGCTTTGTGTGGGTACCAGCTACATAGTTATTTATATAAACATCTTCAATATGGACTCCTTTCTGAAGCGTTAAGAAAACTTTTGTGTTAGAAGGTCTGTTTATTATTATCGAAATTTTCATTCCTGAAATACTTCTCCTGGACAGTTTTCAGTATGCGGTCATCGATAAGCTACCGATAATGCATCCAACAAATTCCATCCTTGTTACATACCCACAACCGTACGGTGAATTCTCATGACATAATGTACCTCAGTCACATACAGAATAGCCCAGCTGATATTGATTTTAGTCAGTCTAACAATATATAGATAGATGATAATCTGTATTCTAGACAAAATCTGTCACTTTAATGACAAAAAAGAATCGAATCAAATATGGCTCGATTGATCACAAATCTTAATTAAATTATACTGTCTTCATTTCTCTTGTATTAGTCGTACTGTGGAACAGTGCTCTTCAACCGACGGTTCACGAAAATTGTATCACGATCTTTTACAAATTTGGTTGTACATATTTTTTGTGTGAGAATAAACCTAGTATTAAAAAAACCGAATGCATGCCAATGTTGCGCATCATTTCTCATAACAAACAGTGCAACTAGAACTATTATTAAAATAGCACTGGAAAGCTTCGCAGACCGTATTTTAATTTAATATATAATATGTATTATAGCCACAGTGGCATGACACATAATATTATTTAAGATTTTAATCATTGATAGATTTCTTGTGTGGAAATAATAAATTTATCAATATTTTAATTAAAAATAAAAAATTATTACACATTTTTATTACTTATTCCACATTAGATTTGTTAAGATCAGGACTGGTTTCACTCAACGCGAACATTAACAACTTTTTTTTTTTTTTATAAAAATGCCATTCCACCAAGTATTGATAGTGGACACCTGAAAAGAAATTTAAAATATCTTCCCCATCCGTCGAGAATATTCTAGGCTTTCGGTTATATAATTATCATTATTTTATATGAAACTAGATATATTAATTTGAAAAACGTTTAAATTAGCAGTGTCCTTTAAATTATTGTATTTGTTGTCCGCAAAAGATTTCTACTACTTTCACCGGTCCGGAGATGTAAAAAAGGTTTAAGAATCCTGCTGTAGATAACTCTTAATCTCCAGTTACTTTTTGCCGTCAGTATACTGCGCTTGTTCGAATTTTTGTGAAAAATTAATACGATTTATGTGACAGTATTCTAAGGGTTAACTTCCGCTATTGACGATTTGATATCAGAACGTATGATACATTAAAAAAGCATCAATGCCAGAACGTTCTTTTTTTGAATCGCGGACGCGTTATCAAGAAATCCTTTCTATACAATCGTTAGCACAATGGGCAGAAACTTTTATTTGGTCGGTACTGCAAACGACAAGTGATTGCTGAAGAAAAAGCACCTTTATTACAAGGAGAAATAATTTTCTTTAACCATTTTCATTCAAAATAATTAATTTTTGAAAGAAATATCGGGAAATGGTTTGTACGCGATCAATATACGCTTTACATGTAAAGGTTTCTCATAGCATTAATTAAATATCCACTATTTTTAAAAATTATAATCCGAATTTTATCGCTAAAAATAAATTATATCGTTTTTTTTCATTTTGTAAAGACAGTTCAATCGCTTTATAATTAATTAATTTAGAGTTCACAAATTCACTAACTGCACCTATATTATTGTTATTTAGCTACAAAAAAATATCTACCTACCTCAATCAAACTATGATGTAAGAATATTATGGTTGTAATTGTATTAATAATGTTTTTATATGTACGAGCTAAACTAAACAAATTTATATACCGCATTATATATTCTATAATACAAAATCGGATGCTTGTAGATGTGCTGCGAGTGCCCCAGAGGACCCTGAATCCTGCATGTCGCTTCTACCGAGACTATAGATTCCGTTGCCCCATCACTGGATGGTCATCCACACATTTTTTAGATTTGTTAGACGGCGCAACGGGACACCGATTTAAACAGGTAAAAATTAAGGAGACTGTCGGGAGAATGAGAATTTTGGTGGCACCCGCTATGCTCCGAATAGGGATCGGATATTGGGGGGGAAAAAATGATAACAAACATAACTGAGTGTGACACGTGTTTCAATCAAGATCATTAATATTTACGTTATCGACTATTCCCGCATTATATGTTTTGTAATATAAAAAAACTAAAATCTGACGCGTATGAGCATTTTTTGGAGCATATAGACTTCTAATGAAGCTTATCTCAACAGAAGTTGTTTTTTGAAAACTGATTGTTAAGTCATTCAACCTCTCTTTCATTGCTCAAATGATTAAGACTATGAAACAACTAGTTATTCGCTAATCACTCTCGCTACAAGCTTAATGGATCAAATAGGAATAAAAGGAATTAAGAGGAAATTTGAGATAGCCATGCCTTGATACGATTAAAAACTCAATGTATGAAACTGCCTGTCCTGAGATTCAAACATCTCATACAATACTCTGACCACGGACCATGCGAAAACTTTTTTTAATAATAAATAAAAGTCGTTAACTAGACTTGAAATGTATATCGGATAAAATCAATACCAAAGCACTTTTTGGGGTCTATTTTAACAATTCAACTTCTTGTCATATCGCTATTCTCATAAGTATTTTTCAATTCGTTCCACCAATTTATTGTGGGTATGGAAAAAGGCTAGAATCGAGAATCATTTTTTGTTACTTTTTATTTGATAAATAAAATATAAAGTTTGTTACACTCAGACGTCAGCGCATGCTTTTCCAGAAAAATCGACCAATAAAGAAGTTGAGGAACTACAAATTTCGTGACCGTATTATTTAACCAAAAAATTCCTGAATTCAAAATTGATACTTTGACGTTCGCCCGTTTGTCTTCTTCTTTCTCTTCTTCGTGTCATTGTAGGTATGTAAGTTTCTTCTAAATACTTAGTTCTCGTTACTCAGTTCTCGGGGCTTAGAATGTCGCTGGGGAAACTCATTCCACAAATTGTTTATTATTTTCTCTCGCCAGAGATATACAACCATAGACAATAATACTATCATAGACAATATTGCTTTATATTAAATTGAATATCTACTGAAAAAACGACAGCAATAATATTAAAATGTGATAGAGTTATGTAATTTATATTGCTTAATTTGTTAAAATTGTGTATATAATTTGTAAATTAAGTATTTAATTAGAAATTTTTGAATTTTGTACTTTTCCATGAGTTTTGTCGCTAACGACCCGGGTTTCGCCTTTCGGCATCTTCAGGCATTCCAAGTGCACGGATGTACTTGAACTGACAGTTCTGACAGTTGAGTTCTGACTGACAGTTGAGTCAGTTCAAGTACATCCGTGCACTTGGAATGCCTGAAGATGCCGAAAGGCGAAACCCGGGTCGTTAGCGACAAAACTCATGGAAAAGTACAAAATTCAAAAAATTCTAATTTGATATTGAAATTCCATCAAGCACCCTCAGTCGAAATACTTAATTATAAGTATTTAATAACAGAAAGACATTTTACTTTTCGATAACTGATCCGGTATTTAGTTCTGCAAGAACTATTACATGTAGAGTTAATATTCAATGAATAATACTGTTCACTTTTAAGGTGTTCACTGTCAATACTTGGTGAAAAGGCATTATAATAAAAATAATAATACATTTTTAGTACTTTTTCCACATAAAATTTGCGAACATTGTCAACTGTCAGTTGACAATGCTCGCCATGAGCGAAACCGGTCCTGATCAAATAAATTTGATGTGGAAAAAGTACTAAAAATGTATTATTATTTTTAGAATAATACTGTGTTACGTCGATATGTACAAATCGTAAATTTTTCAGACCCGCCTATTTAATATAGCCTTCGCTATAGTAAAACGGACTATCATAATCAGGCGGGTCTCACGCAAAATTCAACTTAGTAGACCACATTTTTTCCAGTATTTGAAATTTTCGTTGATTTATATTAGTCAATAAAAAAAACTCATACCATACGAATAGTTATTATTTTATGTAACACTACATTTTTCAAGTTTATACGTTTTTATTCCAGGAAATTCACAATTGTGAAAAATCGTATGCAACACCTTTTCTGGCATTAATACTGTAAATTGAAATTTAAGCGAAATTTCAATTTCATTCAATTGCCCCAACTAAAAAGGTCGGATACCTCTTATACATTTCTTTCTTTGTTTCTTCAGAGCTTACTGTGGGCAAATAAAATTCTGGCATAGTTTATCATTGCTTAAATTATTATGTAATCGAATTTCGAAAACGGGTTTCCCCGTATACAAAATTCATAAATCGAATTTGCTAATGGCGGCGGAATATGAAACTGCGGTCTCTCGTGCTCCTTCGAAAACCATCACAATTAAATAATTCCAAATTCAAACAATCTCACTAATGTATTGCAGCGTTCTGTGTTTGAACATTAAAACGTTCGCGCGTGTTGTTATTACCCATAGCTGAAATTGTTACAATTATTGACACCGGGGTTGCCAGGTTAATAATGTTTGATATATAGTATTCGATACAAATTGTTAGTAAAATATTGAATTTAATTATCACTTGGTATGTATCGGAGCTATATTTTATTTCATTCGTAACTTTATATAAATGCATTTAATTTGGAAAATTTTCATTTCAGAAATGGGGAAAAACAATATTTATTTGGATTAGTGCATATGACAAAAAAATGTTATTTTCAATTGCTTCGTGCTTTCTAAGCAAAATTGATGTTCATGTTCATACACCAAAAACTTCTTATAATCAAGTTCATTTGATGATTAGCATTTAATAATTGAATTGTAGAAATAATGAAAATTGAGGTACATTATCAATCATTTTTTTCTCCATTACTTGTGCAGAAAAAAAACGGTAACATATCTAAATGCTTGTATAACAAAATTAATCAAAACTTTTTTCTGAAAAATACTGAATATCCAAACCTTTTCGAACCTTTTAATTTTCACCAATTGATTAAAATAACAAATACGTATCCATGTAGATATAAATCACGCAAATTAAATTGAAAAGTTTTAAAAGTTTGCTCCACATCCCACAGAGATTTTGTAGATTATTAGCTCTGAACAAATGGCAGGCTTTTTCGCGGTATGATGTTCTACATTTTTGTGGATGCATTGAAGTACAATCAAGTCAGTCGTTACATCACTAATAAGAAATATATGAATGCTCAATTGATTGTTAGTAATATTTTTGAATTTGAATTCAAGGGAGGGAATTTCTGGTATGTTTTAATGCGGTATGCTCTTATGATTCCGGATATTATATCATATTTATCCTCGATCACTACTTTCAGATCTGACATTTGTTACGCTCTACTGCTATTCTAAATTTTACAATAATGTATTGATTTAGTACTTCTAAGAAGTCTAAGACATGCTAAGTCTTATTAACCATAAAGCATTGAAATAAAATCCTTCGCCATTTCCCAGAGGTGGATTTGTTTGTATCACAGATTGAACAACAGTTTCTTCCAGAAGTTACACGGTAAAATTTACAACTTGCGAAGATTTTATACGTAAAATAGGTTCATATTTTGACATAAGTACCCAGTAAACTTGTAAATAGTAGCCGTAAATTTTATGTTGAGTCTGAGAGGGTTTTAATGGTGTAACGAGCGAAGTAAGCACATTGATGGCGCAAGTAACTTGCCTGTGATATATACACTTCTGAAAATCATAAAATCACTTTAGATTGAATCACTTGTGTAGGATTTGAACCCAATATGCAAATTAGTCGGGTTTTTTTCGCCAACTACACTGAGTTGGCATTTTTATTCCGCGATCTTCAAGAATCTAGGTTTATTTTAAAAGCTTTTTTATACACATTACAAGAATAAATTAAAGAGGTTTTTTTAATGTGCTACGTAGCTTTAACGTAGTAAGCAGATTCTTGTAATTTAAGATTTGAAAAAAAGTGGGGTTACAGAAGATATTTTCAAATCTCATAAACTCAACTGAAAAAAGAATAGTTTGTTGTCACTGAACGCCCGTGTCCAAGATCTCGAGTTTAAATTTTAAAAACACTATCTTGATATTGACTTAATTGAATGCTCCTAATAATGTTTGGAGGAATCGTGGACATGATTTATTTTTTCTTCCAAGGGTAGCGCCAGCCCGCCAATGGTGAGAGCTTTACCGATATTAAACGGTATTTCTTCTGATGTCCACACATTCCACGTGAACATAATGTTTATGTTTGTTCGTGTAAATAACTTATAAATCATCTTTAACGAGCAAAATAAATTAAACCAAGTGTAATTAATGTTTTTATGATTTTTTTATTCATATTTTCACTGCCATATCTAAATAACAATCGAAAAATAAAACTCTTTTTTAAAAACAAACGAAAACAATTTTTTATTTGCCACTGCTTCCTGTTTATTTTTGATCCAATGAAATTATAAGAAATGATAAAAAGATTATGTATCGAATATACCTAATACATCATTTTATATTATTTCTTGTATATTGATTATTTTGTTAAGTTTTATATTGATGCAAATATGACAATAGTCATATGAAAATAGTAGTAATATCTCTCTCTTTATCCCGTATATGAAATGGGATAGAATGATTGGAAAGAAAAGAAAGCATTATTGATATCCATAGTTTTAGATATAAACCTATTTATCAAAGTTTCCACGACGATATCAAGTGCAAAAACTGTATGATACTATTGTATATGGATCCTTAAGAAACTCTTCTAAAGGGCTAGTTGTGATTATTCGCTCAAACTTCCTTTTCAAGGATAGGAACATTATAACAGGGCAAGGGAATCATTAGTATAACACTAAGATAAATCTTTATATAACACATTTGAGAATCGGATAGGCTTGATGGGAAAGAATAAAATCACACTAATTGCTACCTTTTATTACAAATCCACAATCAAATATGTACAATGGCAATAAAGTTTGTAATTTAATTCGCAAAATTTTGCCATCTGCAATCCCGCAATAAGATGACAATAAAAAGGACACAAAATTTCTTATATTTAACAATCCACTCTGCTTTCAGTATTAAAATGAATTCTAGTAAAAGGCATTCTCAAAAGTTTTGTTAATCGTCAAGTATGAACAAAATTTGTTTATTCGGAGTGGAGTGATTAAACAGAAGAGAAACAAACATAAACAACTCCATTTTGAAGTGAATACAAGTGAAAAGGAATTTAATTTAGATACAGCCCATAGTTTATAGCATTCTGATTCATTTTCAGAGGCATTTCTTAGCCGTAGAAACAACAAAGATAATTATTATTATCATTTATTATTATATATCTATTCTGGCGACAATTTACATTTGAAATCTTCTAAAATAAACAAACACTATATTTGCAGAATGGCTGAAACGTCATAAATCATCTTCAGATTTTTGGCGTATAAAATCATTTTTTATTAAAAACTCGCACCAGTTATAACGTTTTCACATCTTAGTATCATTCTCAGTCTGATGCCAGAAAAAAAAATATTATATGATGCTATGTATTTTTATACTGAACACTTTAAATGAATTGATTGACAAACGATTTGAGATATAAATAGACGCATAAAATAAAACTATATTATAATATTGTACTTTCTACTGCTAAACTTATACATCTTCTTTTAATGTATTGTCTGTCACTTCTTGGTGGAAATAAATAAAACACATTTTTTTATCCAGATTCACAAATCGCGAGCATTTTTTAATGAAGTTTCAAGAATATCATATAAATATAGATTTTTTTAAACACTTCGATGTAAACTACACGAGAACGTATCGGCATTAGTCACTATAACAGAATTGTATTAGTATAAGAGCATATAATGCATTTACTAACCAGAATTTGAATATTAACTAAATAATGCCACCAGATTAATTAAAATAAATTTATATAAAATATTATAGTCGCTTCTCTACGCCTTCGGGAAACGACTCTTTTATATACAAATCAACTGAAAAATTGATCTTTGAAAGTGTCCATTCGGGACATTGAACCCTTTCTGAGGAGAAAATATCAAGATTATTACCACTCGGTTACGGGACTGACTTACAATATCACGTTTTGACTCCGGCTAGCTCCGACTCCGAATAGCGATCGGTCATCATTTGTATTTATAAGAGTTGATAATACGAACATTGTTGCCATATGTTTTTCCCTTAATCATTTTGAAATTCGATTCATATTCTTGTCTGTTTTTAAACGTTCAGAAATAAAAACATATGTAGACAAAATATATGTCGCGTAATACTGTGCCAAAGTCTCGGGGGGAACTTTCACGATTCAGCAGAATACATATCTACACTTTTTTGGTAAAAAGTGGTGTGTTTAATATTTGACGCCACACGTCTCACACAATTCGTAATACCTAAACGTGTCTCTCTGACAATAATAAATTTCTCTCCACATATAAAGAGAATTTATATGGAAACAAAAATATACGTGAAGGCTGCACAGACAAATATTATAAAAAAAACTTTTACCAGGTCTAAGTGCCACCTTTCAGTGTTCTTTCAATACGATGTGCATTGAGAGAGTGTGTATGTGTTGTGTAAAAAATTCACTCTCGTGCAACAAATTCATAAAAATTTTACGCTTATTTTAAGCTTTCTGCGACAGAAAGAGGGAGATGAAAAAATGTGTATGTGTGTGCTGCGTTATTAAAAAATATTGTATATGTATTACTAAAGATACATTCAATTATAAAAATTTCCACTATCATCACGTTATTCGGGTAAAATGTTTATAGTAGACCATTCCAGTGTGACAGATTTTTAATAAATGTGTAATTTTTACTTAAGTTTTTTTATATCGAATCTCGCTTAGATTGTCGTTCAAAATTTTCCAAGTAGCCGTAAATTACATAGCCGCATGAAGTTCCCAACGTTATATTTAAAATCTCGTTCAGCTATTTTCGTGTTTGGTCAAATATGATTAATTTATCCCGATAATGCTTTAATAAACTCCAAAATTGAAATCCGGTAGGCCCAACGGAACCTCATAGGATAACCACTAGGCCGCAGAAACCGATTAATTTCATAACAAACATCCCCTTGAAATTTTCAATTACATTAAAAGTTATTCATGTTAATTATGGGATTATAATTAATATCTGGTGTAATGACAAACATATATTTTTTCGAAATGTTTAGCTTGAATATGCTTGCATAGAAGCAACACGCTTCATATATCTATTGGAATATCCAAATGGTGAAATTAGAGTATTAAATTGTATTTTACAAAAAATATTTATACAAACTAACCACCAAATCCATTAAAATAATAATATGTAGAGTTGGAAAACCAAACAATCTTATTAAATTAGGTTTTAATATTTCAAATAAAGTCTTCATTTACCTTGTAATCGTATTACTAAAACGAAATATAGTTTAGTTTTTATAGGCGAATAGTTTAAATGTTTATTCAAGAAAACTGATTTATAAATACGGAGTTTAATTTCGCAAAGACGTCGCTATTTAATAAATAAGATTAACTAGGGTATTTATAATTAGAAATCTTTATAAATTCAACACATTTTTTTTATTAACAAGTTTTATATCCATCGCTTTTATAATAATAAATGATTTCGTTTAAAGAATTGGGGGTTAATATTACGACTATGGACCATAGACAAACTTCTTGGTTAGACGTATCGCAGAGCTTAGAGCTGTAAAGAAGTCCTAGCTATAATTCATTCAATATTCTGCAAAAATCTACTCATGTTAAAAACGATAACTAACAAAATAATTTGCCTGCGACGCTTCTGTTGCCATCTTTTATATATTTTATAGACATTCAATATTTAGATACTGTGCTCAAATATTCAAAAGCTCAAGAGCAATCAATGGATTTTATATTTGCAATAAGAGTCCCTGAACATTTGTAAGGTGTTACCAGTCACTTTTTGGTTGAAAGCCGTTATTTAATACAACATGTGCTGTATTTATTTAAAATAGTACTCATTTATTATTCTTTATTCGCTTTTTCTTCATTATTTTAACAGACGTATTTACCATATCTAAGTAAGAACCATTTGAAAAGAATTAAAAAGGCAAAATTTTGTAACAATTCTTTGATACATACTGTTCACAATAATATTTTTAGGCAACTAAAAAATAGAGGCATCGTTCCCTATACAAAAAAAAAGAATAAAATAAACCAACTTCGACTGGATCTATCATAATAAGTTTATGAAAAATTCCACAGCAGTTACTTTGATAAATTTGTTCACGAAACGACAGCTTGTTGGTTCTAAATAATATGATTCAGCTGGCCATGGACACTGTCAATTAAATTACATCATTCTTCGTGTAGTGACTTGATTTGATTAGTATTGTACAAACGCGTTAGGGTTTTGATTGAATCTTTGGTGTGTCAAAATTAAATTAATTTATCGAGTCGCTCGATTGATTTCAGACATCAAAACCAAACAAACCCTCGTATACCATATTATATTGATTCTACCACGCCTATTATATTCAGTTCAGTGATCATAATTTATACTTAAAAAATACGAAGCAATAGTTCTTATACGCCTTGGTTTCGTATTGTATATTAATTGAAAATCGATACGTAAATGCCATGTATGGTAAAATATATTTTATTAATAAGTACAGGTACATAATTTTCTTAATGATTTCAAATACTAAATTAATCTAATTCTTACGTCAATATTCATCAATATTTCTTCGGATATCGGCATCTATTAATTCGTGTTGACGTGAGTGAATGCGAACAAAAATACTGTTTTTTTTTCAAATTTCAATCCATTGAATGCGGTATTCTACCACGACCCGGGTTTCGTCGTTCGGCACCTTCAGGCATTTCAAATGCACGATTAAACTTTTACTGGCGATCTCGATTCATTCTTGCACTTGAATTGCATGAAGATGCCGAAAGGAAAAACCCAGGTTTTTAGCGACAAAACTCATGGTCAAGTAAAAAATTCGAACGTTCCAAATTCGATATTGAAATTTCATTAAGTGCCTTCAGTCAATAATAAGTTTTTTAAATACATATTGCTAAAGATTCATTTTCCTTTATTAAAAATTAGTATTTCTTTTAGCTGTCTTTCAAGGCAATTTAAAAAATAAACTCTAAAACTACTTACTGTTATCGAAGCATAAGACATCTACTGCTTTAAGAATATCGACAATGATAGTGGCACTGTGTTTAAGACCAGATTGGATCAATTAACATTATAAGAAATACGGTGTGAAATTAAAGACTTACAACCAGCCCATATTCCTTTCAATCAAAAAAGAGATGGACACGGCAGTCAGTCTTCATGCGCCAATGTTGAGATACCTACTCTTATACAGGAATATAAATAAAAATAAAAAAATGTTTATTAATTTTAAGCTTAAATATGTTCATGAATGTAAAATAAAACATTTTGTGTCGAGCAAATATGTTTTATTTTACACAACATGTAGTGGTAAAATTTCATTTCACTTTGACATGTTGTAAGGTTGTCTTTTTCGTTATGAAATAAATAAATATTTCATATCAAAGTAACATTTTAAATGATACGAATATTTGGGGAAAAACTCTCTTTGACAATGTTATAAACTTGCTTTACCGAATAATATACAGTGACTAGTGAATGGGCCTTTCTTCATCCCTCACATAATATATTTCAGGACATTTTAGCAAAACATGTTTGATACCGTCCAACCCAAAGAGTCCTACGACCATTGAGCGCCCCCGGAAAACAAAAACAAGGCTGCTTCGAATTGTTACGATAGAAGAGCTTTCCCTTCCTGTGAGGCTTTCACGCAGTTCTTGGTGACACACTTAATTAAAAGGCAGTTGGATTGAGACCTTCGCAGCCAGGCGTTGCCAGCCTTTTACGAGGGTAATATTGCACTCGCAAATATAATGAGGCAGCCTGTCTCCAGATGTTTAATATTGCAGTGCGGTAAATACCAGAATTTTGTATTTTGTTGATATGCAATATTATTTTTATTACTTTGTTGCAATATCGTGGAAGAATCTTATTGAAATACATTATGATGAAAATTTTAACGATTCACAAAATCAGCTATAGAATCCGGTTACAACACAAAAATCTTAAAAATTACCTCAATTGATGACATGAACGAGCATTAAAAATATTTTATTTAACAGGAAGAGTCAGTCACTTTGACCAAAAAATAAGATCATTAATTGAAGACTTAAGAGTTGGCATTTACCTGGCAGCACTCAATCTGAATAATGTGAAAGCAGCAATAAACTTATTCTCATAAGATATAGTTAAATGCCACCATATTTCGCCGTTATATCATGGTCAATTATTTGTAACCAAAATCCGTTAGAACACAATTCAGACGATGCTTGATACTAAAATAATTATTATTCTAATTCTTTAGTTCTTGGGACTATAATAAATATTTTGTATTAAGTTAAACTTTACAGGTCTGGGACCAAAGTATTGAGATAGAAGAAAAAAAATGTTTTGTTATTTATGTAGTTCATAGTTTAATTTATCCAAATTTACATAGTTGACATCCCTAGTTTTTGATGATACCAAGAACACAAAACTCTTCTCATCTATGGTACAGTTTGGAACTCCATTTTTGGCAAAGACATACCTTTACAAAGTAATTAGTAAATTTATCCAAAAGCCCCCCTTATTTTAGAAACCTATTTTGTTGGGTTTTTTGCAAAGTCTTCCGATGCGTGTTCTTTAAGAGAACATCTGAAAATTACAGAGTGAATGGAAATTAATTTAAATGAGTGAAAACTATGGCGAGTAGTTTTTCTTTTGAAGTTGCCAGACCGTTTAGCGAGTTTATTCGAAGATAATTTTGCCATCATAGATAAGAACTTATATTTTATTTTCTTGTATCTCTACTCAACTCGCTTTAGATGCAGACAGCGTTTCAAATTATCGATCTCAGTTTTCAGAGTGTAAGAAAGCATTCAACTTATTTTGTTTTTCGTGATCGAATGGTTAAAATATTTGTCTAGACTAAGCGAATACATTGAGATAACATCAGGTATTCATCAATTCGGCAATGATAAATACATAGGTTAGAAAAATATTTTCTTTAAACTAATCGGCGATTGAAGAAAAATGTGTGAAATACAGCTTCTATGTATGTAGGTTTAGTTTAAGTAATTATTAGTGTATGCTGTTAGTAAACTGATTGAGTCAATTGATTTAATATTAAAGTTTATAATTATAATTGTTTTTATTATTTTCTAGTGCAATTGGGTAGAAACTATACTTGTACATTTAAATATAGAGAAACAAATGATGAATTAGAAAACACTACCCGACACGTTAGTGCAGTTTTTTTTTGTCTTAAAAGCCCTCTCAACTTTAATTTTCATATTGAACTGCAGAACATTATTATTATTTTTCACTCACTCCTCAAACGGATGGTTATGATTACCACTCTTTGCATCTTTTTTTATTTATTTCTTACCAGATTTATTTCTTCGACCTAAATAGTTATAAGCAGCCCTTTGCTGTGCCGTTATTTAAACAGTCAGAAGAGGGGCAAACGCCAGACTTTATGGGGTAGCAATCCCACAACTTTTTAATTTTAGACGTCATAAAAGGGGGTCATTTCCGTTCCTTTATTTTGGTATTTCTGCCATGATCGAACCGCTCGATTCGTAGAATATGCCGCAAGTAACGGTTTTCGAAAATCATCCCACTGTTAACTGTGCAGTTTCTATGACTCGCATTTTAATCGCAGTTGGTTATAAATAGAAAACAAAATACTTACCTATAAATGTGGATTAGAATGTTTTAATTTACAGAAAAATATATACAATACATAAAAAACTTTTGTCGAAGTAAAACTGTCACATTCATCCGTTATTTTACCTGAACAGGTTATTGCTTTTTTAAGTAGTTTGAATATTTAGGCATCGAATTCATTAAACACGTAAACAACACTATTTAAAATATATTACTTTACTAGTATTGCTACCCGGCGTCGCTCGGACTAAGCGACCAATAATTATTTAATGTTTTATCATTCGACATAATTATATCACAAAATCTAACATCCAAAATAGAGTTAAAATAAAATCACAAACATTATTTAATTTGATTTATTAGATTTATTAGATTATTTAGATTGATCCCATTCTCGCCCATTAAAATGTCCAAATTCAAGGAAAAAATCTAATTTGCTGTCAAAGAAATGTCAAATAATACCTTCACGTAAATAATAAACATTATTATATTAATAAAAGCTGGGAAAAAGTTGGTAGAAGACTAATTTATTACATTTTGACTAAATGTCTTCGCCGATAAAAATTCAAACATATTTTCTTTCATATTCGTTTTTATGGCAACTTGCAACAACAATGCAAAAGAGAATTACATACATACATACATACATACGCCGTTTTGGTTTTATATATAAGATATTTAGCAGAGTATAATGCTGAGTGTGGTGGGTGTTTTTTAATGTCGACATATAGAATGTCTTTATTCAATTTAATGGAATACAGAAGCGATTTTTCAGTAAACAATTGTAATGAAAATGAATGATTATCACGAGGTAAATGGAAGAGTAATGGGTAAAAGAAATATTTTCAACGGTTGTTTTTTTATGGAAGAACTTTTCTTGTTATTTTGTTGTTTTAATCTTCTTCGGCAAATTACACCAAAAAATCGCCGAAGTTTGATTCAATATTTATTTCGCAGTGAGCGTAAATAAACAAAATAAATGTACCCAACAATACCAAACCGACTTCTATGAAAAAGCTTTAATGTTTTCCGATATTTTTTTACCGCTGACATAAATGTATTTTTCGCATTGAATGTGTAGTTATAAATTCTTTAACTACAAATTCAATAATAAAGATTCTATATTATTGAATATAAACGTTGAAAAAAAAATGGACGTCAGCATTAATTAATATTGATAGAAGCAGGGTTTTATTAAATAAAAATCAAAGCATTAAGCTTGAAAAGCATACTTCAAAAGATATTATTAATACAAATTTAATTTGAAGGCAATTTGAATCGGGATTTTTACAATGCACTAAATTAATTAAATCTCAAAAAGTTTCATCGAATCATGCACTTCTTTTTCGAAATGATTTATTCTAACCTTTTTTATATAAAACTATTTAAGAACATTGATACTACTTTTTTCACACAAAAAATACTGACCCGGAAAAAATACACTCTCAATGTGGAATATGTGGACTTCTGATTAGCCTTATCCCAACTGGAATTGTTATACGAGAACTGATTGTTTTTCTGTTGAACCTCTGTGTTTTCGAAGCTAGTAAGAATATAAGGATCGGCTATGACTAGGGTTGGCCATTTTTTCTGAAATAATTCTGGGACTAAAACGATGTAAATTTTTTGGGCATAGGTGATATTGTTCGATAGCTTCCTGTAAAATTCCGGGACAGTTTAACATTCTTTCATTCAACCAGGACTACGACACTATTGCCGGCCAATCAAGGATGGGTGGCAGAGTCCGTGGTGTGATTATAATCTGTGGACACCGAAGTAAATTATTTGTCTTGCATGATTATATTATACTTTTTAATGTATCTTGGTCTTTATGAGCTTCTATAAGTTTCAACGAAATCAATTTCATGGTAATCTTCTACAAATACACTAAAAAAAAACAGTGATAATTTTCAATCCACCACTTGGTCATACCATTTTTTTCAATAATGAAAATAATTATAAAATAATGTTTTTTAAAAAATGTCGGGTCCGTGGTGCAATGGTCAAAGTCTTAAGCTACCGTGACAACCTCACGGGTTCTAGTCACTTCATTTTTCAGTTGATTCTGTTCTCAAAGGCATGGATGTTTGTGTTGTCTAAAAATTCTTTATCCTCAAAACACTTTTTCGATACTATGAGCGAGAGCGCGTCTATGTAGCTAACCACTAGTCATTTCCAGGTCTTATCATTTCTATCACCATTCTCATCTAACTTAAGACTACGAGTGACCACCAGTTCTCGTAGAAAAAATATGTTCAGATACCTCCATTGAGCGGTCGTATGCTCCACATCAGGAGCAGGCAATAGAAAAAAATGATGCGTGAAAATAAAGGACACAATTGATTTTAAGCGCCTAATTTTAGCATAAGAATATAAAATGCCCAATAGAGTTCCAATTAAGGGCGCTTCAGGCAAAGACTATATGAAATGTACATTTTACTTCATTAAATTAAATTAGTTCATACCTCTAGATTTCGGAGATAAAGCATTCAGTATTGTAGAATACAATACGTAAATAAACTAAACAATATTAATTAACGCCATTAATCTACATCTGATACTTTCCGAAATTATTTAATATGTAAAACTTGCGGTGGAATTGCTGTTATTTCCATGTAACTATTTGCCCCGCGTAAATTTGTAAGAACGAGAAGACACAAGGAAAAGGCACTGCGGCCAAATTTACGGCTTCGCAGCTCGAAAAGTAAGCGATATGATTTGTTTCATTCCAGAACCACCCCGCATTGTTCACAATTACCCCGCGGGATTTCAAATTTAATAACCTGCTTTATATTTTCTTATTCCCCCAGATCACGGGGCGCCACTCGAAAAATTATCAACCATCGCAAGTGGTGTCAAAATAAAAAATAGCTTCATATGAAAAATTCCCTACTTCTGCACGAGGGCTGCTTCGAATTTTTCTTTGTTTCTTAAGAGTGAAACCTGAAGAGCTCAAGTGCAAGTACTTGATGTACAATTTTACATAAATAGTATCAAAATATTCAAGATACATTCTGATTAAAACTTATTTAGTAGATTTTAACTGTCAGCATGTCGAAAAAAAACTTCGTTAGCACTCGATTTGATGATTTACTTGATATTTGATTAATCACTTAAGATTTCTTAGCGAAAAGACATTATTTTAAATCAATAAAGCTTCATTTTCGTACTACCTCCACATATTTTTTAATGATCGGGACCAGTTTCGCTCATCACGAGCATTTACAACTGACGAATTCTTCTAAGATACTTCATTGCTAGTCAATATGCTTCGCATTGGGAGCAGACATTATTTATGGAACAAATGTGTCGTTATTATCTAGGTTCACATACCAATTTATCCCAATCAAGAACTTACAGAAAGACACATCATTTTATAAGACTCTTTTGCAAGAAAAGAAAAATCTTTATAGGTAAAAAAGAAAACATTCGCCTTAGCCTTTGATAAATATTTTAAAATACAATTGTTTTTTACAAGATTTGCACACATTATCAGGAACCTTTAAGTGCGTAAGTCGAGGACCGCCCGTAGTTCCATTTTAAATGTACAAAATTTTAAGTAAACCTTACTTAGAATACCTCCAATAAATTCTTAATCTACACTGTGTTCTGAGTAAAGACGAACAAACGATTTTCACAACGCCGGCTGTTGTCGAAACTTTTGATCGTATATCACTGTTTGAAGGAACACAGCAAGTAGCATAACATTATTATCGCTGCAGAACAACAGTTTGCACAGGTTGTTTGATCCTACGTTTGGGCCTCAAGGCCTGCAGCACCTAGGCATGTACATATTTTACGTACCTACCGTATACACAGAGGCAAAAGGCTCTTCCTATAACATACTACTCGTGTCGATAATATGATTGCCATACCTATTTCAAATGACCATATTCTATGCAATACCAGTAATTCTTAGACATAGCATTATGTAGCGTTTATACCAAATACATTAAATTAAATTAGTTATAAATTTCTAAGCCCCATTCAAATTCTTACAAAGAAACACGTAGAAAACAAATAGCTTTGTCGAACCAGTTTTAGGAGGTTTTATTTAACGATATTATTACAAATCCTGATTGCGTTCGATTTTAAATGTATTAATCCTAAATTTGAATTACTATCGAAGAGATATATTTTGATATACATACAAGATAAATTTACTTCCATAGTATCGAATAATGCAATCAAACCAAGAATTTCCCAAAAAAAAATATACAAATATTAAAAAGAGGAACAAAATTTTATATTATGAAACTAAAAAATATCTAATGAGAATATTACTGTATTTAAGCTTGATAATGAGGGGTTCAAGATGTTTTGTTGTATCATGTTTAAAGTGGAAAAAAACACTTTTTATTACTACTTCCTGATTATTGATAATGAAACATTGCAAAAAAATAAAAAAATTACTTTATCCGTATCCGTAGTTGAAATATCCGGCATTGTAACTATACTGAATCTTCGATGTAATCTTATTTAGATGATATTGTATTATAAGATTGTTTATACAGATAAAGCTATCCCAGCCAATGGATTCTAATCACAAATCCCGTGATTTAAAAGGAACCTCCCACACCGCCGGTGCATTGACACAGCTTTAATGACAAAGAAAGCTTCTGGCGTAGATACAGACAGCTTTGTGCAGTAGGGTTCGTAGATAAAATTTGCATACTTTGTACAGATTCGGCAGTTTGGTACCTTCCTATTTTAGGTTAATTCATAATTACGATTCGGATAAAGCTTGTCACTTGCGATAGGTTTAAACTTTAATTAATCGTCAAAATTTAAGCTAGTATTATTAAATTCCATCAGTTATGAACGGTTTCAGGGCGCTGATTCATGCCACAATTAAATATCATTTAATGTTATTTTCCGCTTAATTTAACTGATAGCCATAGATAGCTATGCAATGTTTTATTGAAAACATTTTTCTTTTTCTGATACTATGTTGTACGGTAAAAATAAACACATAGCCAGAGTCGATGTTTGGCATGCTTAAATATCAAACTTTAATTTCAAATTCACATTTGATTTATTTGTTGATATTGGTATGTGAGATAATAATGTGTACTTGAGTAGACCTTGAGTGACATTTTTTTATTCACCTTGAATCGATATAAAGTGGTTTGCATTCAGAATATTTGATCCGTGTTCTTGCATTTCCTGTATATACCAATATGAAATATAACATTCTGCTATACACTCCAACCTCTTTTTGTGCGATTTCAAAGTTATGCGATTTTTTTTAAATATATTTTTGGGACTATATAAACGTATTAACATGTTAATACGTAATTGACAGCGCTGTTTGTTCACATACTGTACGTTCAATTTCTAGTGTTTCAAATGTTAATTACAATATGACCTTGAAGCGTGCATCCTTGTACATGTTATGTTCCCATATTAAGTCAAAAAGTTTTTTGTGCGATTTCGTTTTGTGCAATTTTCCTCGGAACGCATCTACCGCACAAAAAAAGGTTTAGGTTAGGTAGAATGATAAATTATGCTTATCATAATTTACATACACATTGAATACAAATTGTAATTATAAGATACCATGTGTTATCTAGTATATTTACTGTGCGAATTAAATTGACATCAGAATATGTTATTCACTTCATTAAAATGAAAGACGACTTAAGTCCTTATTATCGGGTCAAAAATCAAAAACTGTTTTAGTATGAGCCGGTAAGTTAGTATAATAAAAATATATTTTCAATTTGTTAATTGAACAGTCAGTATCTAAATCCACCTTAATACACCGATTGTTTTTTTTATAAATAGTTCCAGATTGTTTATACAGGTTACTGACCAAATAACATGCACTCGTTCAGTTTTACATTTTAACGGTCGCTACACAGTCCTTTTAGAATGATAAGATATCAGTTTGTAGTAAAAAAAAAAACTATTATTTAATTAATTATAAATGAATAATATATGAGTTAATCTCTTGCCACAGCTACCCGCTGAAAGATGACGCTACTTTCATAAACCACTGAAATGGAGTATATAATCAGTTTTCAGTAATAATGCACCAGCTTTTGATTTCAGAAAATTTATGCGCTTTTGTTGGTCCCATCACAAAAGTGCACCACGATAAACTTCTCATATTCAACTAAGCCAGTTATGTAATGTTGATTTAAAAGTAGATCGTTAAACTCATTTGGTGGGTTTAATTTCGCAAAATATAATAATTAAACAAATTATTTTAAGTTTTTGTTTATTTATCAGTTTTATAGTATTAACTGTATTTTTTGTATGGAAAGGCATTATATTTTAATAAATCAAACAAATTTATAAGCCATTTCCACACATTTATGAAGTGCCCCTCGTACATGCTAGTTTATTTATCGAATTTCATTTATTTTTTAAACCGCACTTTATTTCCCAGTCTCGTAGCCAGTTGATGAAGACAATTTTTTTTATGAAATCATTGACGAAATGAACTGTGAAGTTTTCACTTTCGATTTCAGTGATATCTTCGCTAGTATTTCCCTAACTCAATCCTCATATTCTTTTAAAGTAAAGGTTTCGCGAATGGATCACGCGGGCAAAATTATAATGCATTAAGATTGATAATATGCAGAATTTACACTAAACAATGTATTTTCATTATTATTTCTTAATAGTCGTAATGGTGTTTCTTCTATTGATAGGGCTGTAAACATTAAACTAATGAGCTGATAATGTGTTCTAGTGATATTTGACAAAATCCTGTTTATTAGCATTGTACAATTGATTACATTAGTGCATAATGTGACAAAATGTATAGAACACTTAAAAAATACATTACTGCTTACAAATCTACAATTGTTGTTTTTTTCTGTTAGATTAAAATGGTTTATCATATTTACTCATTAAAGTAGTAACCCCAATATTTATTTTCAGTTTTATGTTTGTTAATACAAATAAATCACCAACAACAATACAGCAGACATTGTACATAAAACAAATATTTAAATAATTTGTAATTTCTCTACATATTTATATATTATGTACCGTGTTAAGTATCTTTAATTTATCTCAGTCTGCTGTAAACAAAAGGCCCTTTGTAATGCAACATGTCAAAATTCACAAACTAAAGTAAATAAATCGTTTTGATAATTCAACAGCGTGATGATATTATTCTGTAGAACAATTATTTGGCATACAATCAACTCGAGACGTCTGGCCGGCCGACAGCGCAGTACTGTGACTCTGTAACAACTTTTAAACGTTCGCAGATTTTATTTCGGGAGACTTTTTACTAAAGCTCTGACAATATATTTCGAGATTCGTTTTACTCTCGTTCGTTTCCCTGAATGAAATCGGTTAGCCGAAAGCAATATTTCTACAGTACGTAAAGCTCCAATGAAGCTTTACGCGTTACAAATCTGAGATCCGAGACAAAATAAAAACCCTAATTTTAAAGAAACATATTTTTTACGCACTTCATGCGTACGACAAATTTCGGTATCGTTCAGTATGTAATCAAGGAATCCATAATACGTATTGTTCATGCAATAAAGACATATCTAGTATATTTCTTTATCCAAATTCAGATAAAAAGATGCAAATGAAATAAAATATTTACTAGAAAAGAATGTATGATAATTATGCATTGATCGAATTTGTTAGAGCTCCGTTATAACACGGTGATTTTTTTTTTGATTAAATAATTGGAAAAGATTGCTTGATTCAAATCGTTCAGTTTTTCGAGTCACATCATAATAGTAGAAAATAAACTAAGGTGAAGGAATTTATAGTATTATATATTTGTCAGCAACTTGGTGTGTGCTTTATTATTATTTTCATCAGTGATCGAATTAGGTAAATATAAGGACGGACCTCTATTCATAACATTGTATCATTTAATTATAATTGAAGCTTTAAGCTTTTGAAGCCACCGATGAACTCAAACGTACAAAAATCCATAGTCATACATTATAATTAAGTTTCGCCATACACCACTAGATGAAAGTATTACTAAATCATATGTTAATAAATCAATAGCAATATCCATAAATAATTTTAAAAGATCAAACATATTCTAATTCTATTCCAAGAGTAAATGCAACCACGCTAAATTTATTCTGCTACTTTCTTTTAAAGGCAAGACAGGACTGAGAGAAAAAATATACTTGTTTTAGACTGTTATTAACGACTTGAAACAATATCGGTAAAAAAATGATAATTTTTAAGCAGTCCGTTGAATTCATTTAATTCTCGTGAAACTAAGTACCTACAAATTATTTTTGAAATTATTCTTTGGATACATATAGAATACAGGGTGATCGTCAAGAAGCGTAACTTCTTTGTTTGGTCCCCATTTTGGTAAACATGAATTTTGACAGCATTTTTGGCAGTCGTAAAGTATAGACGTGGCAAATTTGATATGGACAAATATTTCATAAACCAACGTGTTTTCATTGTTATGATATGAAATCAGTTTATCATCAAAATCACGTGAAATTTTGGGTGGAAAAAGTGCCATACAAATCCATTACTTAACATTTAGTTTAGAGGCTTAATTAAATGATTAATTTTGTAAAAAGAGGCTCTGAATCAGTTAAACACAAGCCGAAGTTACAGAATACAAAAACATCAGCTGAAAATATTGCTGTTGTCCGAGAAAGTGTTCAAACAATCCATAAACTTCAATTCGACACCGTCCTCAATAAATTGGAACCAAGACAAAAACTTTCTGGAAAACTACTCATAAAGATTTGTATTTGTTTTTATTGAAATTAAATTGATACACGAGCTTCTTCTACAATAACATTAACGACACCGTACATACCAATAAGATGATACAGCTTGCTCATGATAACCCTACCCTAATTTTCATGAAAAAAATCGTAATGAGGACAATTCTATTTTAACGGATACCCTAATAAACAAAATAGTCGATTCTAGGCAATAAAAAATACATTCTTAGTAATCAAAAGCGACAGTAAAATGCCCTATGTGATCTGAAGGAATCATTGGCCTTTACTTTTTTTTAAATGAGCGTGTTATTACGGTAACTTTTAAAGAAGATCGTTATTGGAAGATAATTGATAACTTTTAATTAATATGTGGTTCTAACAAAATGGTGCAACTTCACATCCAAACAAAGTAAAAAAGGAATGACTGAGAATAGTAAGCCTTCCCGGCGAACATCCTGTACATTTCATTGCAAGAGAACCGCAAGAGAAGACGCCATTGTTCTACGACAGAAGAAGATATTCTTTCAACATTTGGTAAGGTTAAATGCAAATAAAATCGTTGAAATCTTTTTTAATTTCAGGGAAAGAGTCATTTCGTTCAATCATTAAGTTTTTTATCTTATCTTAAAGTGTGTCCCGCAAAAGTAAACGCCATTCGAGAAAATGACTGGCGAGCGAAAAAATTAAATCCGCTCCACGTCTTACTCTTTTCTCGTAATTATTTTCGACCCCTGTTTATGCAAAGAGAACATTTTTTCGGAAAATAATATTTTTGCGGAAAAATATAATCGTACGTTTAGACTGAGGAATTTTAATAATGAAATGGAACGAAGAAATTATAAAGAAATGTAGTATCGGTGGAGGACGAGTACAATCGTGTTTTCCAGTTTCGTTTTCGGCTTTTCTTATTAAAAAGTTTCGTATGTTTTCAAGAGATAAATTCATTAAGCAATTTATTTTTTTGTGAAATTTCGTAAAATTGTCACCGTGAAAGTTTCGTAATTATCTTGTTCAAGAAAGACATTGATACATGGCGTTTATTAATCGGTTGAAATTTAAAAATGGAAATGAAATCACTATTTTACCTAGAGCCCTAGAGAGTTAAGCGATCGTTCTGCACTTAACATCCATTAAACTTTTTACTAATTATTTTAAAAATAAATAAATATGGTGAATTATACCTTCGTTTCAATATAAATCAGGTATTTCATAATTATAATGTGGTTTTAAATCGATCAGCATCAAAACGTTCCAATATGATATCAAGGATTGTTAAACGTCGAATGTATGATGGAAGTCGTCCTTAGATTCTACAATGTATATCTGATTTTAGATTATTTACACATGGATAAACGAACATTTTTTTTCTGCCACAAGTGAAAGGTATTGGTTATCGAACCATTTCGTTCTTCTGTACTTGTCTCCTGAATCAAAAAATCAGATACGACAAAATGTGAATTATGTTGAAATTATAATGGTAATTTAATTTAAACCTTGAAAATTATTACACAAACATTTATAAAACTTTCCCATGCCGTAATAAAATTCATTACGTAAAAGTTTCCTTATATTTATTATCGGCAAAGTTACTCCTTAACATACAGTCGTAATAGTGGTTCATCAAAATACATAGAATATATATATGCCCGTATTATAGCCCTCTAAGTGATAAAAATAGTAAACCATAATAAAAACAAAACGTTTTCGCTCGGATACATTTTTGATTGGAAGTGAGTTAAAAAAAAATAGAGTACAGCTTTTAAAACAATCCAAAAGCTTTTATCGGAGGTAGTTACTCACGAAGGTAAGAGCAGATATAATAATACCGTGTGGCGAGTGGTTGGAAGTGACAAATGACAAGTGGCGAACAGCAAGTAACGAAACGTGGCAAGTGGCATGTACAGAATGGCGACAATCCGCGCCCGCTAATTGCAAAAGTATGTTGCCAAACTTGTCCATTGTCAATTCTTTAGTCCTTAGTCTCGCGAACCGATAAATCAGCGATTCTGATTTTTTTCGCTTCTGCCCGGAACCTTTTTTCCGCCATGATTTAGTTGGGCAAAGTGCGGCGATTAACCTTTTAGCTTTCAGGCATACACAATGCAAACAACGGGAAACGATCTTGATAGTTTACTTATCGAATTTTCATGTTTCAGCGTGCTTTCATACCGAGAATTAAGTGAGCCATCGAAAAATGGCGCATGAAAAGAATAGATTTATTGTATAGCCATGTAAAGTCATAATTCTAGTGTAAGGTTGTTTGCATAATTTTAAATTCTTTGAATATTCAAAAAGTTTCAACATATAAGCTTCCATCATAATAGTTTTGATATAAATTTGTTATGGAAAATCAATATTTATTTGTTGTTTCTGTTAAGTTAGTAATTATGAACTGTTAATAATTTTTAAAAATATATTTGCACATGCTAAGTATGACGAATGTAATGAGTTGTGTAATATTAATTTAAGACAATCGTCATAATATTTAAATATACCATTTTCGGTTGATTTAACACCATTTATACTATATATATATTTTTCTAGTATGTTACTTCATTTTCAATAAAAAACGTATGATCTAAGATGTAGTTTAATATTTAACAATAATATATCCTGGTCGACCGTTGCTGGATTGTCTTTGTCGCAACTCGCGATAAAAAACGTTACACGCAAATAAATTTTCTTGTTTTCACGAGATTATCATTTTCGCATTATCCCAATACACAGTTGACAGTATTCTGAAGAACATTCTGAATAAAATGGCTTTTTCATATCGTTTTCTTTAGTCTCACAGTTCTTATCCTGCGCCATTCAATTGTTAAAAGATAAATTACAATAGTATATGTAAAGTATTCCACTATTAATCTATCATGGAGATAACTTAATTCAAAGATACGTGTCGCCATATATAAAAATTGTCACAATAGGTTGACACTAAATATTATTTTTTTATTTTCATCTGGAAAATGTAATATTGTAAATGTAAAAAGAGGAAAGTGACGCATGCAGTGTATTGCAGATAATTGGATTAAACTTATTTTCTACCCAAGAGATTTTCTATTTGCCTGGGAATTACTGCTAAAATTTGTCAGAGTTGGATCTATCTTTCACGATGCGTATTCACTAGAGAAATTTATTAAGACCGACACAGTTCATGTAAAATTTACTTGCATGATCGTTCGCAAGTTTATCCAACCCATACATGTTAAAAGTTTGTGAACGTTTTCGTTCACACCCTAAATTGTATGAGTGAGATGGCTGAAATATTAAACTTTACGTTTTGTCGTTATTTGAATACCATAATTCGTTATTTCAGTCACGCTTTTCGGATGAAAAGCCAGCCAGTTAGTACGCAGGAATATAATCTCGCGTCTTTCTTCCGATGAGACACTCTCGATTATAAACCACCCATGTGTAACGTTAATTTGCCGCTATCACCATACACGTGGAATCATATTTATCATACAAAACCGAAAAATAAACCAGAATTTTCACCGTGAGCAATTTGCAAAATGGGGGATTTGGGATTGACTGTATTTTTATCATTCTTTTGTGAAAGGTGGGACGTAAAACTTGGCACAGTGTGAAAGATTGGTGTTTTTTTTCTCTCACGCATAATACCTGGTCTTGAAAGGTCCCGATTATCGTATATTTCTGTAAAAAATCAAAGTAGATTCTAGGCAATGCCATAAACCTATATTTCTGAAAAAGGAAAAATACACAATAAACAAACATATCTTTTCGATCAATTATTTTTAAATTCGGATTCTAATACAAGCAGAAATACCTATTTATTTTAATTGATTTTTCGTAATGAATGAAAGTGTGATCTTTTAATTTTCCATTACTTTGTGTGCCTTGGACAGGAGTGTTTTCAATAATAATTAACTACGCTCACGGCTCTATCTAAATGTGTTTGAAGATTATAACTAATTTTGTCAGCCAATTTTCAATCGAATGGTGTTTACCAATGTCTGCTTCCCATATGTAGCATGTGGATTCGGTATGTATAATATTATTTAAATAGAATATGGCTTCTAGATAGCCGATTAATATTTCTTCATATGCCTTGTTATACATAAAAGAACGGGGTAGAAAAGACTTTTCTCTAACTTGACACTCTTTCTTAGATTCGTTTACGATTTTCATGATCAGACAGGGTGGGTGGGATCGAATGAAAGCATCACTAATATCAACGATCTTAGATACAAAACCATAAAAGCGTTACCTGAAAACTGTACCACTCAGAAGGGGGTAGTTTTATGTTGTACCAAACTGTTTTATCAATCAGTTTGCTTAGTTTAAAATAAATCTTCAATTTTAAGTAACATTCAACTTGGTTGAAATTAACTATCTCGGATGTTTAACGTTTCGCATCGAAATGACGTGAAAATAGCTGAACAAGATAGTTTACGGTACTCCATGTATGAGGAAAAATAATGATTCGACCTTATCACAGAAAAATAAGTTATTGGCCTCTCTTGGAAACCAATAGTCCAATGTCTAATGTATTATATGTACGTCATAATTTTATGAACGTACCACAAACAAGGTCACGATAGGTAAATAGAAATCATAAGTATCAACGAAACGAAGAGGGAAAAAAAACGTTACAACCAATTACTTAACTATGCGCGGTATGCAAAATAAATATCTTCGAAAAAAAATATTTTTATTAGAAAGTAATAATAAGTTATGTACAATCTCGTAACGTTAAAAATGTCAGCGCATTTCATTATTCTACGAATTTTCAATCGATGTATATATAACATTTCACAATAACTATACTTTGGGAGCACTTTGATGCAATACTCTCGTATAGTGAGAGCCTTTTCCAAGAAATTTGATCTCGATATGATTTGATAACTTTCAAGATTGTTCGGTCTCGTTTCCGAAATGAAAAAAATATCTAGCACAATTGCTCATGCGGAAAATCTATCATTTTTGCAAACCATTGGGTGTGTAAATTTTCGTGATGAATTGATGATTTTGCCGTCGATGAGCGAAACCGGTCCCTTAATAAATCTAATGTGGACTAAGCACTAAGAATGTGTTATTATTTTTATTATGTGTTATGATGCTTTGTTTTTTTGAGATTTGTTTATTGACTATGAAAATCTATCAAATATTGTTTATTGCGAATTAAACTAATGCATGGTATTACAGCTGTTTATTTGACAAATATAATACAAGATAGTACATAAAATATAGCAAAACACAGAATGATTCACACACAGAAATTATTCAACATAGAATGGCATAAAAGATATAACATATTATTTACATAGATATCATAGGAAGAAAAATAAATCTAAAAACAAAACACCAAGTTCACTTCTGAACATGTCCAGTAAACCTCAATAGGCAAATATATGTGAAACAAAGCCAACTCGATTGCAATCTATGCGGAATTTATAATTTTTCATTATATATCTGTTTAGTAATGTCTTCGTTATTAGCTCTGTACTTATGGGGTTCCAAGCAGTTTAAGAAATTGGTTGAGAGATTGTGCTGACTATATTTATACGGATAGTATTTATTGTTGAATCCCCAGTAAAACAGTGTTGAGACCGTCCCAATTTCAACCCTAGTCCGACACGCGATCGTTCCATCGGTGATCCTTTTATAAACAAATCGTATCGACTATAATATATTCCGAATGTGGGTCGCAAACATAACTTTTAACACAAATGATACAAACCCCATTCGCAGTTTGACCCTTTTAAGGGTTGAGTTAATATCATTGCCACCCTATGACAAAAACGTCATGCGAGACCGGTGACAAAATGGCGGGCGAGGATAAGCCATGGCCGTTCACATATCAATAGAAATAATCTGAAAGGAAAGAAAGGGCAGGAGCACATCGGCCACGCCACAGGGTTCCGGTTAATACAGATTGAGTACCCTCCTCGTATCCGGTTCGAATTTTCACGAATCGACATTGACGTGCTACAGATTCATTTACATATTATTAAATCATTCTTCTTGCCAATGCATAGCATAACAAATGAAAAGATATCTAAAGTAAGAAAGCAAAGTAATACATTCGATACAAAAATTATTGTATCGCCAAAAAATAATGATATAATAATATTAATGTCCGGTCAGTGGCGCAGTTGTTCAACGTTGTTGGCGTGCATGCCAGACCGCCCGGGCTCGATTCCCGGTACGAGCGGATTTTTCAGCCAATAAATCTGTTCAAAGGCATGGGCGTCTGAGCTGTTGAAAATCCCTTTCCACCTTTCCGTTCCCAAAGAGCGACGCATAATGACAGCGATTAGCTAATCACTAGCCCTGTCCTAGTCCTCTTATCCTTTCCATCCCTACTCTCTTCGAAAAAGAGATGTTGAGCAACTGAGTAACAAGCAGTTCTCGTAGATAAATAATGTTGTATCATGAACTTATCCAGTCACTTCGTAGGTCAAGTTTAAAGATGAATTTTGTTATGCTTCAATTTCATTATACTTTTTGTCAACTGATCCTTTAATCATATGAAAGGGAAAAACATGATACACAGTCCACTACTGTTGCTGTGTGGTTACATATTTTTAAAAATTCGTTCGTTCATTGTTTTTGATACTTCGGGTAGCTATCAGCCATTCTTGGCTCCACGGTCTACGTTCCGGACATCCCTTGTTACTTAGTATAACGTAGTAATTTCCAAATATTATACGGAATGTTAGCAATAGCCAAAATAGTTTCCAATGCGCGCAGAATAGCTGAGAATATAGATATCAATGCTTCTTGACAATATATTGTATGTAATGTCATTTTTTATTGTTTTAATTGATTTCCATTCATGAGTATGTATACTCATTTGTAAAAGTGGTTGAAGCGCCTGTAACTACAAAGTTATCACTTATTTGAGTCTTTTCCCGACAAGATTCTCATCTGTTTTCAAGCCGACGTTAAAATGCAGGCGTATGTGAGAAGAAAATGATAAACACGCGAGTATATGGAGTGTAGATCAGGAGAGGCGGAGTTTTTTTTTTGCCTCCAATTGAATGCAAACTATATAACGGCAGCCACTGGTGGTCAGAGTGGGATCAGGTTCTCGGAGCGCGGTGTGCGTTATCGGGAACGTGACGCGAATAAAGATGGGCGCGACGATATTGCCTAATATGAAAGTTGTGTCTGGAGATGGGAGATCGAGATTAGGTTGCGGGCGGTACTCCGCCGATCGGTCAAAATTGACGAACCGTGATTCTCGGGATGGAATCTCAGATTAAATTGCCATAACACCGAGCGCTCGCGGGACATGTTCAGGATTTCAGTCGATTCTGGACCCTTGACCGTTATCGCACGGATTCCTTATAAGTTATTAGCCTCTCGGGGTTGACTTTCAAACTTACATCGATCTCCAACTTTGAACTCAAATCTCAGAGGTCTCTGGGTAAGCTGCACATACCAACGAAACTAAATATGTACATCTTTGTCAGCCATGTAGTTTGGTAAGTGTATCGTATCCAGAGGCGCAACTACGATTCGAAATCGCAAATCCACTGGAGAATACACAAAATACCTATTTAAATGACATTTTATTAAATTTTTCTTCACACTACGGTAGTAAGCGGCACATTTTTTTCGTATAAACTGGCGTTCCAACTATGTCTTCAACTCATAGAAGAACTCATACAAAAGTAAATTTTTGGTAGATTTTCACAGTCATGGGTATACGTATTTTAAATTAAACCTAAACTGCATATATGCTATACTCTACTGCATGATTTAACCTGCTTAAATTATTTCACCTCCTTCATTTTTTTAAATAGTCAAACACTATTTATTTAAACAGTTTCGATGTCCTAAAATATTCAATCAACAAATATTGTAAAAATTAATTTGTTCTTCAATGATATCTTGAGTATTATTGTTTTTAGCCTTTCGCTCATCTTCAAGGTCTGGCAATAATATGTAGTTTTCTTTCCGAATTTCAATGATTCAAAACACTAATTTTGGTTTCATAAGATTAAAGATTACAATAATAATTGGATAAAGCCAAAATTCTTTAAACGGAACTTACCGAAGTATTTTTAAAAGCAGAGTTCGGTAAATCTCTTTCCGATAAATATGAAATAATGAGTTTCCTGCTGAGGCATCAGAGCCTTCGTAGAACGTGAATAAAAATAAGAGTCAGTAAATAGGCAGCCTTTTATCGTATACGTTTCTCAAATACCGTTA
Organism: Himalopsyche kuldschensis; assembly: GCA_028554975.1. Taxonomy (NCBI): domain Eukaryota; kingdom Metazoa; phylum Arthropoda; class Insecta; order Trichoptera; family Rhyacophilidae; genus Himalopsyche; species Himalopsyche kuldschensis. Next base: position 23,400,230 of record JAHFWI010000003.1, read on the forward strand.
AAGAATTACTAATTATTATAGAATCAGTACAAGGTGTAAGGCAGAAGCCTACATAATACAAAATTGGTTTAAATATTTAAATATTTTGAAGAACATTAGGCCCAACGCAAAATCTTTATTAATTTCAAGATTAGCGTAATAATTTCATCTAAATTCTGAACGGATTCTAAAGCAATATTTACATTCCAGATAGAAATCTATTTAAATTATTTGCATTTCGTACTTTATTTATGTTGTACTTAAACCAACGTTTAGCTCACCGCTTCAAGATTTCATGCGAAAACATACTTTACGTAAAATAAATAATTTTATCTTTAATTAAACACACAAACAGGTGATCAAAATAGAAATGATTCATTGCTACAATTACTGAGTTAATATTTACATCAAACAAGGCTATTAACTTCCCAGAAAATTTTGAGTAGAAGATAATTCCAATATTTGGCTGCGAATTAATTATCTAACAAAAGTGGCAGAGCCCCTGTATCCATACGACAGATATTTATGTTCGGTAGTTTATCTCATGGCGTTGTGTTTTCATAAAAATCTCATCATAACAAGAAAATATATAATCTAGTCGTTCTTGAAACAATTTTTTTCATTCCACGTCTTGATGCATTTAAACGAAGATTGTCATATAGAAAAGTGAGATGAAATTAGGCGACGAAAAAATCACGCAATCGTTTTTCATTGGAAATTCACGTAATTAATAAGCGAAATAAGCTACGAAAAACTGTCGTTCGTTCACTAGGTAAACTTAAGCAAATGATAGTGCATTTATATTGAAAAGATTACTTGAATAATGACGTCGATTAGAGCCGCGGTCCCCAATCTTTCACATCTAACGGACCACTAAGCTCGTAATTTTGAATTTACTTTTTAGGCCACTATCATTTTTATTTTAAAACTCTACAAATATATATAAAAAAGCAAATATAGAAGATTTATATTAATTATAAAATAGTAAAAATGCAGCATTTAAAAATTTGTATAGCTTCTTAGCTTAAATGACGTTGCTAGGACAAATCTGCGGACAATTAAAAAAATGTCACAGCTAACCGGCTGGCGACCGCTGGATTAGAATGTGTTATAATCATACATTCTAAACTGTAGTCAAATCTGTTAAAAGTGAAATGTTTACGAAATAGTATAGAAACTACGTAGTATTAAACACTGGGATTATGTCGATAGCAATTTGCCTCGGTCAAATCATACACAATACATTGAGCAAAGCAACCAGAATTCATTATATTCTAAATAAATAATGTAGTTCGATAATGCAGTATTTTCATCAGCAATAAATTTGGGAATACACTCAAAAGTTTAACACAAAAGTCAAAACACTCGATTCTTTAACCACCTAAGAATCTCTTGTTTCTTTTTGAATTAAGTTTAGGAAAATTACCGCCTATTCCGTTCGAAATACAATGATTGACTTTGAAATGCTTGAAATTTGACTAGCCCATAATTGTGCACTCATACCAAGATACTACAATCTTTTCGGAATACGGTCTGATAAGACGATATTTAACGGTGATAATTGAAAATATTTAATAAATTCATCCCGACGAAAGATTATTTTTAGCATAATGGGGACGAGATGTTAACTACTAAGTGTACATACTAAGTGTATTACATAATCGATTGTTCTAGTAACTTCGAACTGTATAATAATTGATTGCTTTCTAATTGGTCCTGAAACCCATTACAGACCGATTTCTTCCTCGTTATAAAGTGTCCTGTTTGACGGTTCACGAGATATTTCATATTACCTAAACACAATATGACAAGGATGGGTAGAATGTTTAAATTAAAATTAATGTTGAAAATACAAAGCTCCAAAAATAAAACCTAAAATAATGACAGAGAGAGGAAAGATAAAATTGTGGAATACCGCTTTTATATCGTAGACACGAAACCATATTTCAAAATGAATAAATAAGTGGCTGACTTTTATGGAAAATGTACGATACAGGGAGATGGCTACTTTAGGAAATATTACGAATAATGATTGTAGACAGCTATGTATATCACATTTCATATAAGTACACATGTATAATCTTAAATCGAAATATATTAGGATTATTATATGTTTTTAGTTTATGACAACAATAAAAATCTCGCTATAAAGCCAAATTCATCTTTTGATGTTTATTTAAGAATATAAGTTCAGGAGATAATGATGACGTCAACCAATTGTTTGAGAAAAAAGAATAAATTTTCTTGTGGAGAAAAAAAAATATTCAAAGTTATTTTCGGTTTTGATGTGGAATATGAGAATAATCAGATAAATATTGAATGTGGAGATGTTAGAATGTGGAATAGTCCATCAGCGTGTGTTTGATAAAATATACTTATTTTTCAGTTTCTGCAAATATGAATCTAATACACAGGTAAATATAATTAGATAGTGGCAATAAGTACACAGGTATAATCTTAAATCGAAATATATTAGGATTATTCTATGTTTTTTTTATATTCAATCAACAAAAAAACATAAATATGTACATACAAAAAAGTTCTGGGAGTTTTCCACTAAGCTAACATTATTGAGGTAAATAGTTGTAAGATTGACTAAAGCTTTACAGAGAACTAAAACTTCATATTTCATACTTCATACAATTCAAATTAAAACTAATACTGTGTATTTTACTATCCCACCTTCCTACATAAAGGTACAACCAGTGGCGTTAATAGTCATCGAAAACGCCAGTAATGCAGGGGGTCTCTGGAGCATGTGAGGTTCCATAAGTGGGAATTGTATTGTTTTTCTTTTCATTGTTTATAAATGACAATACTCTACCATCTTTAATGATACATGTAAATGTAGAATATGTCCACAGTTAATTTTACGTGTGGCCTAAAATTATAGTTATGCTACTAAATAAGCATTTAAATAATCTCAAATATATATTTTTTTTATCATATATAATATTTAAGTTTAAATGTGTGTTATCTTATTAGTTTGTTGACATTTTTCAATGAGCGTTGATATTTATTATCTTGTATGTTAAATAACTTCAGCAGGAATTACTTTTCAATTTATGTTAGATAGTAACTCAAATACTTCAGCTTAATAAATTTAAATGACATTCAAACAAGTTAGACACTTAATAAAAGAGCGTTGAATGACATTTGACAATCAATGCCAACCACTTAAATTCCAATAAATCTTAATTACACTCGCAAAGGCATAAAAGCCGGTTTAAATTTCCATAACTGCATAGCTATCATATTAGATAAGAGTTTTGACTTACCCGCGATTCGTTTTTGTTTAATTAAATTCCAAAACGTACAGCTTTTCGGTGTTTAAAAAAACGTCACTTATAAGTCAGTCATTAGTTCTGAGAAAACTCACATCGATGACTAGTAATTTCAAATTATCTAAACAAATTGCGTCAGAGTATTCAGTAAAACACAGTCATTCAAATTGTCACTAGTAACATCTGTATTATAAGTCACACAAGTCGTTTACCGTACAGTAGTAAAAGTCACTTATTAATAACCGGTATTTTGCCGGCAATTTTTTTAAATATTTCAATTTATTAATTAGAATACATGCATGAGTTATTTATTTTAACACGTTTAATTATTTTTATTCACTACACATGAAATAAATTTAAGATGACAAGCGATAGATAATAAATATTTTATTATTATTGTTTACGAGTCGTCTTAAAAGATAAGTTCGTTCCGTTTTAAAAAAAAAACGAAAATGAAGATTGTTTATTTGAAATTTACTGTCACACGAGAACAGCTGTTAATTTCTATAGTTCGTTCGGTGTGACTATTAGTCGGAGCGGGTGCGGACGACTGCTTCGCGAAAAGTTTTCGAGCGGACTGGCTGGCTGGCGGTGAATACGTTGCAAGCAGTGGCCGGGCGCCGGCGGCTCTATCGCGTATTCCGGTGGACCCCTGTGAAATAAAAGCCACTTGAAATATCTCGTGAACAGAATATACCGCGCAGCATCCATTGCACATGTTTCGCATGTGTGAGTGTATACTGCCGGCGTAAGTAGAAAGACGCTATCAGTAAATGGCGTATCTTAAGCCACAAATGGGCAAACAAAAATTTAAATGAAAATAGTAATATAATGGCATTTTTTCAACAAAGATTTAATAAATACATCAAATATAAAAATACAATGGCAGATTATTTAGCTTATATTTGTTTATGGATGTAGAAGAGTACTTGCTTCATAAAGGGTACGCTCTTAAGTTTTAATTGATGAATGAAAATAATTTCATTTCTCGTCCTCTTGTGTTTTTTAACTGAAAGTCCTCAGACTGATGCCCTTCTCTGATGTATCTTTATGTAAGTCCGCTATCTAACTGTTATATATAATTTGTGCTGGTCAGAAGGTGCTAAAACACACTGAGCTTTTGACTGACAAATAGTATAGCTTTGCATATATAATTTACTTCGTGGTTTCAAGCATCTTTTATCTTTCCATAATTGTGCCAACCTGAGTGATGCAAATCATTAAAATTGTCTGAATAATAATTTTATATTAAGAAACGAATGAGTTTCTGCTCAAGGCAGCTGACGACAACTTGGCCTTTCCTTGTGGTCAGCAAAAAACGAAATAATTCAAAAAAATAACGAACCTACTAATCACAAATCAGTTGCCAATAAAAAAATATTAACTTATCATTTTCGAAATATCAATTATATAACCTCCATTAAATATATCTCTTATCTAGAATCTATGCCTTATTTTTGTGAAAAATGCTTAAATACCAAATTATTTACGAAATCTACAAACATTATACTGTTTACTTTGCTTTTACTAACCGCAAATTTAACTTTTCATATTTATTTAACGAAGTGTATTTATTGATTAGCAAAGTCAATGAATGGGTGGGAGAGTATGAAACTCAGTTAAAAAAAACAAATATTTACATTCCAAATTATATATTTTAATACCTATTTCTTATCTATGTGCTATCTTGTCAACACTAAATATTGTTATTGAATGGACGAGTGTATGTGCCCATGATACTGCACATACTGCATGACTACATAATAAACTATTCAAAACATTGCATATGAAAGCAAATAGTATATTTAAAAGGACGGGTGAGCCGATGGGGGTCTAAAAAATACCCCAGTGATATGGCTTTATTAGCATTAATTTGAAAACAAAATGATTTATTATGATTCTGCGTATCTTATTCATCGTTTTAAAAAATATTCATGTGAAAATTGATACTTTTCCTATAGTATTAATATTTTAAATCGCGCATGAAAAAGACGACATATCCACTCTTATATTCATGCAAGACTGACGTCATCAATCATGTAAGCGCGAGCGCTAATCGTCGCAGTTTAATGTAAAAAATCATCCATTCGATTTGAGACAACGTCTGACTGAGGCATGCTAGAGATAAAATAACGTTGTCTTATCGCTTATGAGCAGTAGAGTTTGAATCCTGGTAATTCGTAGCGACGTTACAAAGAGCTTTCGGCCAAAAATAATCCAACTCATTTTCTTTTTTGTTTAATTGCCACTCAACTAAAATGTCAATAAGAGTTATATTTTTTTCTGCAAAAGGTGTAAAAAAACTATAATTTAAGAATACCAAAAGTTTACACTCTGTATCACTAACAGTAAGATACATATTTATGATAAAGTGGCAGTAGGGGTCATCTGTCTCACCCGTCGGCAAGGATTGGATGGGAGAACAACTTGTATATTATCTTATCGTTATTTAAAATTGTTTGTATGTAATTCATTTATGAAACATTTTTTTAATGCACAAATTGAATAATAAATATTTAAGACTTCATAAAATTCATCATCAAAACATGAGTCATAATTTTAGCTCCATGGCGATTGAAATTCACCAAAATGTTTCGTTCAATATATAATCATTATAAATTGTCAAATAAGATATGTTCAATCTTATAGTCTTGATAAAATATAGACAAATTTAACAATATGACATTGCATTATGCTAAGTTATATTATGTTCGTATATTTGAGATGAGATGCGATGAGCTAACGTAGTTCCGTCAATAAATGAATAAATAGTGGTAAAAACAAAGAGGTGCAAATTTTGAAATCCTTTTATTTTGTATATCGACTGTAAGTGCAAGCCAGTTTTTTTTGTCCTCTTACTGACTTTCCTGGTATAATGTTCATGAATACTCTCTATTTCTGTCATTCAAAAAACTCTTGCCATAATATGATAAATTTTATTGAAGATACGACTCAAGTTGTGCGTAAAAATGCAGTATAGAAATTGGCTTAGGATACAATTTTAAAGTATTATTTGATTTTTTACTGATTACAAATAAATACAGCAGTTTTGAGTGGTTGTATAATAAAACGCTCTTCACTTTTTTAGGCTTACAGTATACACCTGTCTTGTTGTGGCAAATCACCCATTCATAAAAACATATTGCTCTCTCTCTTTCGCGCAGGTACAGCAGTGAAAGAGATGAAATTCTAACGTCATTTTTACTTTTTTCACACTATTTACCGAAAAACGACCTTCTAGGAAGCATGGCATGGCCAAAAAAATGCTGCTTCTCACGACCGGTAAATCTTTGATTTATATTGCCACTAATGGTAACACTGTCGACGACCATTACGTCTACAATAATATACTACTAGAATGTTTTCAAATGTAGGCGTGGTGTCTGGCTCAGTCCCCCCCACGTGGTAAGTAGGCTTGTTTCGGCCTTTATCTACGAATGTAATAATAGGATTAAGGCGCCTGTGTGTTTAAACATAATTATTAAATAAACATTAGCATTGATTATTGCTCATGTTTATTACAATAACAACGACTTGCTACAATTTTTCGGAGAAAAATTCGGCAGCCTTTTTATGGTAATTTATTTTATTATGACTTTTAATTTATCATCTATGTAAATGTCACATATTAGCTGGAAGTGATACGATATCTAAATTGTGTAACAACAACAATACATATTTACAATTCATCACACTAAACAAATTCTTATTATGTTGCATTTCATTTATAGTTTTATAATAATAAAATGAAGATACTAAGTTGTGTTTACTTGTTATCTATGGTAAAATAACATAGTAGATTTAATGCAAATATATATTTAAACTGTGCAGGTACATATTCCACATCGGGGTGAGCTTCGCTTAGCATTTATTTACACAAATATATCATATTTATAGCGACCTACTATTTTTATTTGGATAACCAGCTCGTTAATTTAATATTATTAGTAAATATGGTTACGTCGCTTTTATTATATTCCAGTGAACGTGCCGTGATTAAAGGTTAGGAATTTTAGAATATTTATTATCACCTTTTTATCGCAATTTATTTATTACATCATACGATTTAACTATGTAAATATTAGACTACATGATAGTTTACTAAGATTAATATATCGATTTGTGTTGCTATTGCCCAACCGCAATTGAGTCATTATAATTATAATAATGTAAAATATTATTATATATAAGACAAATGTAATGTGCCAATCGCCTTGGCCACATGAGAACTGGTTTTGCTTCCGTTCTGCAATTCATGGCTCGAACTATTCACAATATTTTTTATCCCCAATATATTTTGTTTTGCTTATTTATTTTATTTGCTCACTTGTTCTCACTCTCAGACGAATAATATCTTTAGTTATTTAGTTAAATGATATTGTTTGATATACTGATAATAAGCAGTTCTCATAATAACATTTATCTCCATTAACTTCTGAAATACTGATTTAAAAGTCCATTACATTGAAAGCGCTCATTCATGATTTTTAATCCATACTAGTATACTGCAGAACAAGTCCAAGCTGATTTATTAACTTATTATAGCTGTCTATTAAAACAACTATTGATATTGGTTGGTCCGAAACCATCCAATTCGTTGATTGAATTTGCATCTACGTGTGAGAACTTCATTTTTGTAGAGTAAAAAATGACCACAAAATATATCAATATAATATAATTCTTGTAGAGCCAAATATTCACCCATAATGTTTATTGGGCCGCTAATAACGATATAGAATAGAGGTTGAGCAACTGGGTAACGAAAAAACATGTCGAGATAAACTCTTCGAGGAGTCCATATGCTCCAAGCTTGGAGCGGACATGGTAAAAAAATAACAACATTTAAAACAATTGAAGATTAGTCGTCAACGGTGGTTTGATGCCTTGCTATCGCTACACCACACTCATTCAATCGACGGTCAATATTGTTGTGTGCCATAATTTATTTTATAATAATACTTAATCAGGAAAGTGCTCACTTGGTATATGAAAACTGGTTTTACAAAAATAGATAAAAATAATTAAAAATCATCATAATAATTATGGTCATCTGAGGGTCATTGCACGGGTCGAATACATTGTATAAATAATTGTTCAATTTACAACGAGTTACTTCAAACTAATTTTTTAAAAAATAAAAAAAGTTAAAATACAACTGTAATAGTTTCTTCGAAAATTTGCAATGGCCAACGAGTGACAGAACCAGGGCTGTGGAGTCGGGGCTTTTTGGCTGGAGTCGGAGTCGTAGTCGTCGCGGCGTTTTGACCGGAGTCGTAAATTTTGAAAAGTTTGAACATTTTATTTTTGCATTTAACATGTAAAATTTGGCTATTGGCCGGGTTGGTTGGTTGATATTCAATTGAATCCGGTATTACGGTATTGAAAAATCATCCAAAATGCCGGGATAGCAGATTCGGTAATAATAGTACGTATTGCAAACACGAATCATGTTTTATACTTAAGTCATATATGTGACTAAGTATATGGGAAGTGCTAACTGCCATAAAAACTATTAAATATACAACACTAAAATATCGCATGTCTATATGAATAGATATCTCGAATTCCTGTGTTGTATTCCCGCTGATACAAGATCGTATTAAATACACGCCGATGCAAGAAAATTCCTGCACCAACAAGTGAAGACAGGAATGTTATTTTTTTTGCTTGCAACCCAAAGACATAATTGTTATCCGTTTCCTGAGAAATGCACGCCGCGGCTCACACTCAAAGCGATCCCCTTTTTGGCAGGTATTTAGTTGCTGACGATCATGGTTAACGTTTTGAATCCCTATTTTTGGCACCGTAAAAATATTCTGACCTATTGTTAGTTGTACCTCACACGTGTAAATAAATAGACCCTGCCATTGAAAGGTATTTAAATTATATACACTCAAGTAACACTCAATTTTCACCGAAAGCAATCATCGTTTGGAACACTGGCATTCAATTATTGTGTATTGAACAGTTTTATACTACATATTTTGACAGTTCTTTTTTTAAATCGGCCCCTTGTGTTCGATCATCGTAGGTATATATCCACTATCATTCATCGTTCACATTGAATTTCAATGTAGTGATAATATCACTTATATGTTATTTCTTAGTTCCACAAATTGATTTAACTCTATGCTTAAAGTGACCATACGTCCCGTTTTGAATGGGACCGTCCCGTTTTCAAAAAAAGGGCAACACACGGTAACAATTTTAAAAAAGTGCAAAAAATCGACGGTGGTGCGTAGTATAGCCGTTTTGTATAACTTTGCGGAAAAAATACTAGCTTGATTTCGGTGCATATGGCTATAGCGGGTGGCTGGTCATGTGCATGCGCAATCGTCAAACCGACACATTCATATGTGTTTGTTACAATTCGGCAGTTTGCTCGTTTGTGGGTACACGACTACACGTTGACAGCTGGCGCGTCTTTCTTGAAGATTGATTTTTTTTATTGGCGTGTGTTATTGTAGTCATTTTTACGTGAACCCTTCATTTTAACAACGCCTAAACGCAAGTGCACTTTTAATGTTAACTTACAAACGGTACCCGTTTATGAAATACAATTACAAGTCGGAGTACTTAAAGCGATGTTGCTAGTTAAAATAAATTTTAAAAAATCCTGCCAAGAATTCCATTATTATTTAAAAGCAAACCCAGTTATACTTTTAAAATTTGTTCATCAGGAAAATATAAAACAACATAATTTTTTTCATATTTACATTATTTATTCCTGTTATTTTCTTTATCAACATTCCTTTTGTTTTTATTAATACATAAAAACTATGAAAAAATCCGTGTTTTCTTGAATATACATAATATTACGTAAAAATTGGTATGTCCCGTTTTGAGGACAAAAATAAATGGTCACATTATCTATGCTACACTCGTTATATCTATACCTACACATCAATGTGTTATTAGCTATTATACATATAGCCATTTACACCAAACAACAAGATTTTTTATTGAAGATCATTTTGAAAACACGGTTCTTTCGCACGGAAAAAGACGAAACCAGTTTTTTTTCATAAGAAACCGCAAAATAAGTCGCTAAATAATTATCAAGTCAATTTTTTATGCAGTATAAATTATTCTGGTCTGATACTTATTGTTCACTTTACTCCAGCAGGCGAACTTCCTCACTACATACATAATATTATTCCATAGTGCGTGTAGTTGGATTTCAAACAAGGGAAATTATAAAAGAAGAATTTTCAAAATAAAAAAAAAACATTGTGTTTTTAATTATTATATGTAATTGTTTTTTTAATCCACAATAAATAAAAACTGAAACGGTTTCACATCGTCAGATAATTGTGATCAATCATAACACGTGTGTTTTTTCATATAAAATGTATTATGATTATAAATACACAACATTTAACCTTAAAAACTTTAAAAACTAAGTAATTACAATATTTTTTTTAAAGTGCATTTAGTTAAAAAGCAAATGTACTGTCTCAAAAGTTTGAGAGTTGATTCACTTTGTGAATAAAAAATGACAGCCTGTCAAATATTTTTGAGTGATTATGTTTGAAGCAATTTTAAAAGCTTTTCTTTTATGAACATAATGGGATGAGAAGACAATTTTTCTCTAGTCACTTGAAAATAAACTGATTTGAAAGACGCTCATATTTAAATACAATTTTAGATCATCCGCATTTATCGTCACCACCTTCATCTTCGGCCACCAGCAAGCCAAGATCTGCTTTTTCTCAAGCTCATCAAACAGTATACACATCTGATGAAGGAACCCTTATTTACACATTTATTTACATAATAATTCTCACAATCTAAAATCTAAAGCCTTCACTTATGAAACAACTTTTATATTTAACTAGCTGTACCCTGCGCGCGTTGCTACGCCAGCAACTAAAATAAATTTGAAGGAAAGACATTACACAAATATTCAATTCAATTTGCATGTATTCAATACTCGAGAAATTTGTAAAAAATCGATATCAATTTTTGGGGGGAAAGGGGGTTGTTTGGCAGGGTGGAGTTTGGGGGGCGTATGGGGGGGTATGACAGAAACCTTCGAAGGAGAGAAATCGAAAAATTCGTATCGCTTAAAAAAAAAAAATTGGGGGGTGGAGGTTAGGGGGTGGTTCAGGGGAGGGGTTGGTAGGCCAGAAACCATTGCGGGAGTGTACCCAATAAATTTGTAAAGTTTCACATCGATCGGTCGAGCGGTTTAGTAGTCCATAGCGGACATACACACAGACATTCATTTTTATATATATAGATAGATAGATTACCGAACCGATAATATTTGATGTAACAAATGAATGTAGAAAGTAACAGACATTACATTGGTAAAAAAATCAATCATTTTTTTTTTTACATTTTAACACATTTTTATTTTTTGTCGTAACATTTATGAAAATCCCTTTTTCTATTCGAGAGGAATCTAGAACCCCCTTAATTTCACTTAATTAATTAATATAAAACAATATATTGACTCTCTTGAACACTTAAGGCAACAAACTCTCTAGGCAAAACATAAAATATGTATTTTCGTGTGGTCCATTCGTCAAGTTGAATTGTTGGGAACGAGAGGATCACTTTTATATATTAAAGATTCTTTTCCATGATACTTAATAATTTATATCGACAAATATTATTATACCAGCGGCCCGTCGTTCATACTGAATATGTGGCTCTTCAGCCGAAACGTTTTCCCAGACCTACTTTTATACAATAGCAACACATAAATAAGCAATGTTACAATATAAGTCTTCGATTTTACTGAAGTCTGGTAAATTATAAGAGACATAAAAATTTCACACAAGCGCAAGTAAGTTATTGTAATATATCAGTACACTTGGTCAAGGCCATTACTCATAAAATTTTAGTTTTTTTATAACTCCCATAATTTATAGCTATGTTATATATATCTGTAATAAAAGAAGGCGCCACATGTATATATTTTATTGACTGTTCTTAACATAATTAAAATATGTTATTATCAACCTTTTCGTATTTTCAATTCAAAAAAAAGATTATTTTGTTATTTTATTTAAATTTAATCAAAACTGATCACAGAAATCACAGTCATTATAAAATTTTGTTCACAATTGATTGATGTCCAAAAATAATTCTCATATCCATGACATTACGATCACATGGAGACTATAGGATTTTCACGTATACGGTTTTCTCGAATTCGGATCAACAGTTGACACGAGTTTGTCCGATCGATAATTCACGTATACCGTATTCTGAGTATTACGATCATCAGTCAGTGATTAATTATCATGGATCCACGTATTCCGGTTCTTGTGTATTGGTATTATTACTTGCTCACGAGTATTATTCTTTCAATATTCAATGAATGGTCGAATTCTCTCACGAATTTCATCAGTAAAAGATCTTGGCGTACAATTTGAAAGCAAACTAACATTCAACAATCACATTAAGATTACTTGCAACAAAGCTTTGCAAATGTTGGGCTTTATCCTCCGCACTACCAGGGTCTTTCCAGGAGTAAAAATTTTGATACTAATGTATAATTCTTTGGTTCGAAGCCGACTTGAGAGTGGATCGATTGTTTGGGCACCGAGGAGTGCGAAATGTGTTCTTATGGTGGAGAGGGTTCAGAAGAAATTTTTGAGAATTCTCTATTTGAGGACATATGGGTACTACCCATGGCTTTATCCAACAGACTTTCTCTTAGGGATGCTCACTTTCAATAGTTTGAATGCTCGAAGAGAAATGTATTTGGCATTATATTTCTTTCGGCTTATCCGAGGCCAAAATGAGAATTCCACCATTCTTGAAAATGTTAAATTGAATGTTCCTGATAATTTTTTGAGGAATCGTGAGCATGAGTTGTATGTTCTTCCAAGGGGTAGAACCAGTCTGCCAATGGGAATGCCTCTGGGAAGAGCTTTAACAATTTTAAACGGCATTGCTTCGGATGTCGACATATTTCATATTGACGTGAGTGAGTTCAGGCGAATACTATATTTTATGAATAAAAGTTGATTTTGTCAGAACTCACTCGGTTGACATCTTTGAAAATTTCTAATGTGATTTTATAAATTTTTTTCTCTCTGTTTTTATGATTACAATGTTTTCATCTTGTTTTTAATTAATTAATGATTAAAATTATGTATTTACATGTATGTATATATATAAATACATACACGTATTTATATTTGTCAAATACATGGCGCATTGGCATTAGCTGTAATGCCATGATTTGCTTTTTCTTAAATAAATAAATAAATAATTGTAATTGTAATAATTGTATAGACCAGAGGTTGGTTCTTACCTTATTAGAGCTCCGGGGGCATTTGAAATTCAGGAGAATGGGGACGGGCGCAGGTGGATTTTTAAAAATCAAAGCAAATGTAGTAAGTATATGTGTATGTATTCATTTATTTTATCATTGCTTCCTGGATATCTACACATACAGTTGCAGAAAAATAAGTCCGCGCACCCTTCGATTCCATTAATTTGCGAATATTCCCTCGAAATCTTTACTGATTTCCAGGTTTATTGATTAGCCTAGCCTATGACTCGTTTCCAATCGTCCAATGTTCCATTTTGGTGCATTCCAACCAAGATTTTTGCATTTTTACCGTGAGAACTGGTTTATTTCCGGTGAACTGAATGATTCGACGCTTTCCAGTATAAATATAATTATCAGGCCATGCATTGGCACAAAAATCCAACTCACGCTTTGCTTAAGGCAGTGGTTTCCCAGCCAGGAGGCGCTCTTCCCTGGAGAACCGTGGGTTCTTGCCAGGGGAGGCGCAAAAACAATTTCCAACAAAAAAAAATATATGAAATAATATTTGAGGAGGCGGAGTACCATAAGGTTTGGAAACAACTGGCTTGAGGTGTGCATTATTTGTATTTTTTTTACATAAATGACAATTCACAATTGACAGAAATCAAAAGTGCAGTCGTTCGTTTGGACATATAGTGAAGAGTCTATGTTGAGCTTGAAATGCTGGTGAAGCTGGTTCTGGGAAAATCTGACCTGTTTTCATAATTGTTTGTGAAATAGTCTGTATTGTACGATGAAGACTCCTTAAGTGCCGTCGTTTTCGAAGCTGTTCAGTTTGGTTTTCTTATTTCTTTCACAAGTTTAAGGACACCTAGTTGAAAGTCAATAACTTGCTCATCGTCAAATTTGTCGAGCGTCGGAAGCAATCCTTTTATGAAAGAAATATGTCTGTTGTCCATTTTTTTTTCGCATGAAAAAGAATCCATAAATTTTATCAATTTATCGTCAACAGGATTCAACTCTTGAGTCGATCTTCTTTTGAATGGGGGTTGTAGTTTTGGTGATTTGATATTTTTACTTCCTGTGTCAACAAATTCGCTGATAATCAAGTCGCTGTCATGATTTGCAGCATCATCGTCTGATTCATCATTTTCACTGAAAGTAATTTCACTTGGATCTTGATCAAATACTAGTATTTTTTTCAAAAACGCAAGTTGTTTGTGATAAATATAAGGTTTGGATGTTTTGACTCCATTTCCAGATCTTCTTTGCTGTTCTATTTTTTTTTCACATTTTAAGAAAGTGTCCCTGATATGTGTCCATTTTTTTATTGTCATTTTTGCTGCAACAAAAAATAATATGATCAGTGGACAGTGGATTTGATGTACGTAACCAACACAAATATCATTAGTTGGATGGTACAGTAAAATTTAAAGTATTAAAAAATAATTCGTAGTATGAATCGTTTCTGTTGTTTTGTTGGTATTCGGCAACAGGCTATCCAATGAAAGATCTTCATTGTTCGCATAGAGTGGGTGTCCAAAATTAGTGGTATTATAAATTATAATAGATGTATTTTTGATACTATGGGATATTGCACATTATTATTGAAGTACTACGAGTACCAAATGAATCGCAATGGGAAGACACGGCAATGGTATTTGAACAGAAAGCTAATGTCACTCATGGCATAGAAATCTTAAGGGGAAACATATTCGGATGAAAAAACCTGAGCACAGTGGACCCTTGTTTTAGAATTAAAAAGATTTTTATTCTATCGTACAACTTATTTAACTTATTGTTTTATTTATGTTGAATTTGGTTCTTACGGGAAGGATTGTGACTCTTAAGAAACTAAACGATGGTTCATTACCAATACCTCAGCTCAAATCAATTACTGAGAGCGGCGAACATTCCGTTTTTTGGAAACTAAGCACACAAGTGTTCCACCGAACCTGAATAGGTGTTCCGTGACAATTTGGAATGTTTTATAAACTGCAACACATTTAAAGATCTTTGACCTTAAATTGAAAGGTGAATGTGATCATTCTTCACTGATGTGTATGATGTCAAGTATCTAGGTACAGGCGGAGGACCATATTTTCTCACCGGCTGAGCTGACCTGCTGATAAGTCTTATCAGTTTTACGACAGTTGCCAAGATTGACAGAACGATTAGTCACGCTAAATATTGATCATAAATCTGATGAAAAAACTGCTTGAAAATAAAGGAATTACTGAAACTAAAAAATGAGTGTTCCGTTAGAATTTCCCGGGTTTGCGAAGTGTTCGATCGCATAAAAAGTTTGGGAACCCAGCTCTACATAATTACTTTCTCCGTCCATTTGGACGCACCCATTTTGATATTCCAGAGGAACAAAGAGACGTATGAGACGGCACCTTTCAACTGACGATAAAACAATAAATCTCTTCCATACAGGAGTAATTATTGTTTTAAAATATTTTCTTATTTATCTTGCTTCTTCGACTTCTTGGGATTGTCAAAAATATTAGATTGAATATAAAATACATCGAATTCTCAAGCCCCTACAATTTAACGAGTTTGCCGGTCGAGGAACCATCAGTTTGAATCTTCGCGGCAATATATCGCGTCAATCTATCGCGCCTGCGCAGATCACGCACAGGTGCATGCGCAGTTCACGAGCTAGGCGATATGTCGAATGAGCATGCGGCATCATGGCAGCTAAGTTGAGAATTCTACAACGGGCAATTGATGTTTCGTCTGACTTGATCGAAATTGTAAAAGCATGTTGAGTAAATACTTCATAATTTCACACGGCAACGTGACGGATAATATTTAGATGATTCAAACTTGTTACATTTACACTGGATGATTTAAGAAACGAGCAAAATCCTGGTGGAATTACACCTCCAATAATATTGGTTCTTTCGTTGCTGATTATTTTTTGTCTGACCAAGGATCCGTCCCATGGCAAAATCAATACATTTAAATTAAATAATAAAAAATAACTGTCAACTTCAATTTATAATTAATGATTTGTGTATAATTATGAAAAATAAATCATTTCTTACCACACTCCTGTCTCTTCTTTTCATCCCAACTCTCAAACTCAGGGTACATTATCAATAAAATTTCTTTCCAAGAATTTTGTGTTGCATTTTTCTTCTTATAATTATATGAAGTCTTATCCCACAAATTATCTTGTTCTTCAACTAATGATATCAACAATTCGGTCGCGATCGGAAGTTCAGCCATTCTTTAAAATTCAATTTTCCATACACACAACTTGCAGCTCCAATAGTCGAAACGACACTGCTCTCGTTGCGCGAGAGTTCAATGTGAAGTTGTGAACACATCAATATAAGAAGGCATGCCACTGCGTCCCGTATTCGATAAAGTCTATTCGATTTTTAAAATTTCAACCTACAAGTTCAACGTACGCTGCGTATGCGGGAATAAATATTACTCGTGTACGGGAATTTACAGTATCATCTATTGCCACTGTTTTGTTCGGTAAAATTTCGAATACAAGAAAAAATATGCCGTGTGAACGTGTCTGTACAGTTTTGTTATTTAGTATTTTTCGGAGCTTTGACTTTTATTTCAAAATACATATATTTGCCTCGAAAAAAAATACTCTTATTATCTTTGCTGAATACAAATTTCTTTAACTATTTTATACATTTTTTAATTTATTTTTATTTCAACCACGTCCGTTCACAGTGTTATAAAATGTGGAGTTTATCTCAACAGATGTTTTTTGCTTGTTACTCAGTTCGTCGAAAAGAGTAGGGATATAAATGATAGGACTAGGTCAGGTATCGGTAAGCTAATCGCTCTTGCTACAGACCGCTTCTTTGTAGGATCGGATGGGTGTTGGGGGGTATTTTAGTCAATACAGACATCGACGAACAGAAAAACAATGATTCTATTGAAAAAAGAAGATGATAGGGCTAGGATTCGAAGCCGTGCGCTCCGTAACCAAAACTTTTGCATAATTTTCCTTCAATCGGGATTCATATGCAACACAGGAGTTTCCGTTGAGTCTTTCTTTGAACTCAACGGAAAGGTTCGAAATCTAGATGTCTGGCAACCTTACGATCGAAGCCGCAATACTAATTTATTTTTTAATGTATACATCTACGCCTTATAAATATAATATATGTACGTAGTAAATTAATAATGAAAGGTAAACAGCCATTCCCACGATAATTTGAAAAATTAATTGTAAATAACAAGCTGATTACCAATATAGAAGAATAAATTAAATACTTAAAGGGGTAGATAAAATTCTCTGATTGCTTATTTGCTACTGTTACATTTCAGTCCCATGAACATAATTAATTCCCAGGAATCTAATTATACACTTATGAAAATTGCTATCTGAAGATCCTTAATAATTAGTTTGCTATTATAATTTTACATTTTCATATTCCAATAAAAAATAAAACCCAATGACAGTGGCGTTCTTTACGAAGATACCATGTGTTTTGTTATTTATTTTTCATTTACTTTGGATAACCCAAACTTTATTATTGGCCAGTATTTCTGCAGGTAAAGTAGTATTGACACAAAAATCATTGCAACTCGGCTATTTTGAAAAATAAAAAATCGCTACAGCCACCGGCATTCTTGTGATTTTTGGCCACTCGGGGTGGATCAAAAAACCGAGTTCGACAAGTGAATACTTAAATACGAAACACTTACCGAGTGTCAGCCATTTTATTACATGCAACTCCAAATGTTTTCGAATACTTTCAAATCACTTGAGATCAACCCGGGAGAGTAGACATGACGAGCACCCATGGTCAAGTTCTAAAATATTGATTAAAAAAATGAATTTAACCTTCTCGGTAACATGGGGCTGCCGATGCTGAAATTTAGAGGTATCTGAAAATGTTATTTTTAACAGGAGAGCGTATCGTCTCAAAGTTATCTTATATATAAAACCGAAACGGCGTATGTATGTATGAATGTCTGTGGGTCTGTAATTCTTTGGGAATGATATAACATTAAATAATTATTGGTCGCTTAGCCTGAGCGAAGCCGGTTAGCAATACTAGAAATACCGAAACGGCGTATGTATGTATGTCTGTGGGTCTGTAATTCTTTGGGAATGATATAACATTAAATAATTATTGGTCGCTTAGTCCGAGCGAAGCCGGGTAGCAATACTAGTTGTAAATAATTTAACTCGACAAAATCGATTTATGAAACTGTCCGTACTGGAATTACAGCCCATGAATCATCATTTTATGTATTGACTAAAATTATTAATTTAAATAGGAATTGTCAGAACACCTTTTTTGTGACAACTCTGAAAATGTCCAATGATTCTTCGGGGGTGTGTAGTTTTTACATTAATAAGGCTACTTGATAGATAGTTCGTGACACTTGAGGTAAGATTGGCGAGTGATTCGACGATTCTTGAACGGTATACTCACCCCGTGTCTTAGGTAAGCGACGCGAACCGGCAAGAGAATTTAGGCGAATCCAGTCAATTTAAAACGTAGTTGATCAAAGGTCTTATGTGCCATCGCTCGGCCAGACGCAATTAACGCTCTGGTGAGCTTGGACCGTTTCATATTTTCAAGCGATTCGCGTGCGCCATGAGTGCGCACTTGAGGCGACTTGCGACATATGCCGTCCTGACCGGACCGCTTCGCCTACGTATGACACTTGCATGGGCAAGGACCGTTTGATATTTTAAAACTCTGCCGCTTTCAAAGCCGCGCCGGAACGCCTCGCCTAGATTCGCCCAGCTAAGACGACCCGTCATCGTTGGAGGCGGGACCTTTTGTTATTAATCCGAGATAGGCTGACCAAGGAAGAAGCTTTCGTTTCGTTCGATTTTATAGCCGATACAAAGTTGCAAAATTTGTGACGTCACCAACTTTCAAAGAGATTAAGTAGAACATAGTTTAATCATTCTTATTACCCAATATAAGCATAACTTGTCTGGATGGCGAGCCCAAACATCATTGGTTGATTTCTCACCCTCGCATACAATATAGTTGCTTTACACAAAAACGGTTGAGTAGGCCTAGAGAATTCCTCCAATATTTTTTGATGCATAGAACTGAGTGACATGTAAAATACGTATCATTACTGTAGTCCCACACACGTGATTATACGTAGGGAGATATTCCCTATATGAAAACTCCTTGTGGGTCTCTTACAAACAGTGGCGGCCGGTGACCAGAATATTAGGGAGTGCAATAAAACAACCTATTTATGCAAAAAATCCATCCTCCGATTCTTGGATTTTGAAAATACATCTATAACACGGATATTAAAGTCCGACATTGACGATACCAACTGCTTCTCTATACTTAGCATGGCAAGGGAATTGAGCCTATCTTGGGTCATAGTATTTCTTAAAAATGATTTAATTCTATTTAAAGTTGAAAAACAACGTTCACTTTCAACTGAAGTCATCGGAATTGTACAAATGATTCGTAATATTTTAACGCTTTCGCTAAAGACTTCGAGTAAATTATTCTTTGTGAAAAGTTGAAGAATGGACAATGCCCCATCGGTGACGTAAAAATCGTCCCTACTGTATATGACAGTAAGTTCGCTTTTAAGTTTGAGCTTGTCAATAAAATTGTACGCTGATGTTGCGATATTAAAGTCTGATATTGGAAAATGTCTGTTAAAAATTGGGAATTTTTCGCTGAAAAACAATTTAGCTGCCATCAAATGACCATGATATGCGAAACGATCTTTTGCTTGATTTACAATAGTATCGCATACTTCATTGCATATGACATAATGGGGCAAATCATTCGGTCTACGTTTTTTGCAGGTTCGACATTTGCGAGGCTATTTTCCCGAATATTTTGAATTGAACGCGTAAAATTTTCGATGTCATTATTTATCTCTGATACGTCTTTAGACCTCGATTGAAGTTGCTTGAAAAGTATATCACAGTTTGGCATTACTTTGGCAAAGAAATCTAGCCAATAATTAAAATTATCTTCGTTGAGGTATCGTAACAACATTCCAGCTTGATTGATGGTATCGGCGTCTAAATTTACGGTTTCTAGGATGCTTTCCATGCACTCTTTCAATTGCTCGCGATAAGTGTGCACGACTGTGACTGTCCTAATATTAAAATTCCACCTAGTTGTTGGTGCCGAAGGTATTCTTTTTATGAACTATATCTTTCAATACGTCAGCTCTCTTTGCTGATCTCGAAAAAAAAATTGGGAATGACCGTAAATTAGCAAAAAAATTACGAACCATGTAGTGACCCGAAGCACTTCTTTCCATTATCAAATTCAATTGATGCGCATAACAATGAATGAAATATGCGTATGGATACGAAGCTTTTATCAAAGCCTGTACACCACCTAATCGCCCACTCATCACTGCTGCACCATCATAGCTTTGCCCAATTAATTGGCATGGCTTAATGTCGAGATATTCCAGTTCTTTAAGAATCTCAGATGCAATACCTATCGCGGTGTGATCTTTTGGCGTCATAAATTTCCAGAAACGCTCATGTATATTCCCGCGCAATTCGTACCGTATCACTAAAACAAGTTGTTGCGAAGTAGCAACATCGGTGGTTTCATCTGCTTGTATAGCGACAAATTTGCTCTGCGAAATTTCATTTTTAATTTCGTTTCGACACACCTCCAAAATTGAATCTAGAATATCATTTTGGATTGTTTTGGACGTACCCTTAAAAACACTATTACTTTCTAGATGCTGTTTCATTGCGTTGTCAATTTCACTTACAAAGTCAATGAGTCCTCGATAAACACCTGGATTATTTGAATCTACAGATTCATCATTTCCCCTCAAAGCTAACTCAAATAATCCACAAAATTTAATACAGTCAATTAATCTTGATAAAATATGACGATTTTTGTCTACACGTTCATTAAATTGTTTCATGGACGAACGATATCCAGAATCCAATTGAGATCGAATATCTAACGATCCTAAAACCGCAAGTTGCATTTCGTTTAAAATATGCTTTTCAGAGCTACTATGTTTTTTATTTTTGTTGACAGGTGTGCTAAATCTTTAATTCCACTTTCTGACCAATTCGACTCGCCCTTGAAAATTAAGCAAGGAAAACAAAAAACTCTATTAAGGCTAGTACAGCCACAGAGCCATGGAGCTTTTTTATAAATCGCTACATTAAAATACCGATTGACTACTTTAGTTTTGGCCGTACACTTCTGAACTATATTTAAAACTGGCAAAGGCCGTCCTCCTGCTTTTATTTCTAGCCTTTTAGAAAAATCTCGACGATTTTCTTTGATATAGGACACTGAGTTTGCAGGAAACATTATTGATTATTATTTAGTATTATTAATAAATAATAAATATATATAATAATATTCAATGCTATAATACATATATTAATAATACTTGTTATATTAATTTATTATATATGTTAATATTTATTTATAATATATGTTAATATTATATAGTAGATATATAATAATAAAGTTAAATTATATTGTAGAATATTATATAGTAGGATATTGTATTTAAAGTTATTAAACAGTTTTATATAGACAAAGCCTTTCCATATAACAAAAACTTACAAAGATTCATATTATATACGCTAATAGGGTTTGTATTAAGATGTCTATGAAATGAAAACAAGTATGAAAAAATAATAATAAAAATGTTATAGTTGCGTGTTGCGTGAATCAAGTCGAAACTACAGATGAGGTTAGAATGCACTGTCACAAACGCACTTCACAAATCACCCGCAAATATTTTTCCGTTCGTCAAAGGACCTTATCTGCCAAAATTTGGGCCAATACTGAATGACAGAATACAAAGATATATGTTTTCGCTCAATTTCTTTACACAAGTCATTTTGGTGCACTGGGTCTTAATGCACCGAGTTAGTCGAAATTTCAAAAGATTTTTTTTGCATACGCCTTCGCCGTGTGAAATAAAGTCATGCTTTCTACCTACTTTTTTTATGCCAAATGGGACATTTCGAGAATTTCCAAGAAATGCACCATATTGAGGAACATCTGGGATCAGCTTATTTCGGGGAATCTACTTATTTAATATTTGTGTGTTTAGGTCGCATGCGTGAAAGATCGTTTTATGAAACCATACATCGTTGGAATTTTGAATGAACAAATTGGTATATATATTTTGAAATTGATGAGCTCGATTCTTGGGGGACTAATGCACGTTTGCTCCTTCACACGAGCCGTCCCTGCTTACAAATGCAGTATGCATGTGTTGCAGCTTGCAGTGAATCTTATTATAGTACTAGTATTGTAACCCGGCTTCGCTCGGACTAAGCGACCAATAATTATTTAATGTTATATCATTTCGAAATAATTACAGACCCACAGCATACAAACATACATACGCCGTTTCGGTATTTCTAGTATTGTTACCCGGCTCCGCTCGGACTAAGCGACCAATAATTATTTAATGTTATATCATTCGACATAATTATATCACAAAATCTAGTTAAAATCTAAAATAGAGTTAAAATAAAATCACAAACTTTATTTAATTTGATGACAGCCCCATTCTCGCCCATTAAAATTTCCAAATTCAGGGAAAAAATCTAATTTGCTGTCAAAGAAATGTCAAATAATACCTTCACGTAAATAATAAACATTATTATATCGCAACTTGCAACAACAATGCAAAAGGGAATTACAGACATACATACATAAATACGCCGTTTCGAATTTATATATAAGATTATGGTTGGCCACGGTGAAAATTTGGTTCAGTGATTTATTTGTCGCTAATGCACATCGTGCTAAAAACATGGATATGAATGCAATATCTGTAAGGAAAGAATATAAAAAGAAAATGCTACATTTTTTCTTTTCTGAAATATCTATTGATTATGTTTTCGGTGAACTGTCAAAAATAAAAAAAATAATACGGGGAAAAAAATAACAATGTATTTTAATTCTATATCCATAGCTATTTTGGTTAATGCCATCGTCAGAACTAGTTCTATTTGATATATCTAATACATTGTTATTTATTTCACCGTATTATAATGGAGTTCTACCAAGTAATTCCCAACTCAACTCACCTCACATTTTTCAATCTTAGCAAAACTTTCCATTTCAAATATATAAATATTTATACATATGATTCAACTGATTTTCTCTGGTTCCAAATATTATCAAATACTAACATAATCTTCATTTAAAGCAACAGTTTATACAGTCATATTTTATCAAGCAAGAACTAACTAATTGGAGGTCAAATTACCACCACTTTCGGTAATAACTAAACTATTATAAAATTACAATATTTTTTTATTCATATTTCACGATAACCAAGAAAAATGGAACAGTGTTTATGTTACAGTGAAACTGTATTTTCAATGACTTGGCCAGTGAAAAGGAATGGAATTGTATGACAATGTGATTTCACTGGTTTCACCCAAGACGATGATTTGTCGGCCTACAAATTTAGTTTCCTGAAATGAAACAAAATCAGCAAGTAGTCCCTTTCATAAAAAGAGAACCAAAGAAAAACAGAAAACAAAATATATTTTCGCTCGTGAAAATATATTAGAAAATGCTTTCACTGAAATTCCAGAGAGAATATATTTTCACTGAGAATATAGTTTCGCTGTCACATTTATAATGTTTCTGTTACTGGCCTACAGTTTAACGCTTAAAAAATTCACTTGAATATAAATAAATAAATTATCTGAAAACTGTATAAGTTTTTCAAATTGAAAATTTATGATCAATACAGTCAGGTAGATTGATAGGTGCATACAAATACATTTGTATATTGTTATAGATAATATAATTACGTAAACTCATTTCGTAATAATACGCCACTGGCGAACCTGCATGCGTAATGGACATAATGGTTCACATCCTGCACTCGCGACATTCCGATGTAAAGATAAATGAATAAATAATCAGTAACTTGTCGTGAATAATAAAATAAACGAGATTTCGTTCCTCACGCCGCCACCATGCAATG
This sequence comes from Himalopsyche kuldschensis, assembly GCA_028554975.1. Classification (NCBI taxonomy): domain Eukaryota; kingdom Metazoa; phylum Arthropoda; class Insecta; order Trichoptera; family Rhyacophilidae; genus Himalopsyche; species Himalopsyche kuldschensis. The sequence goes on from JAHFWI010000003.1 coordinate 23,424,674, forward strand.
CCATTAATTTTGCCCCCCTATAGGCGCGAATAATAATTAATACAAGGGATCTCATGATACGATACTCAACATTCGAAGCGGTACGCAAAATATTGCAACGGAATATACATACCTAGTATTCCTACAGCACCTGTACAACAAAACTATTTTCCCTATTTTATAATGAGTTTTTAGTAGGGCTGTGGAGTCGGAGACATCGCGGCGTTTTGGCCGAATTCGTACTCGGAGTCGGACATTTTTAAAAGTTTAAACTTTTTATTTATGATATAAAATGTAAAATTTGGCTATTGGCAGGGTTGGTTGGATGATATTTAATTGAATACACATACATAGGAAAGAAAGGAAAGAAACGTGCCGAAATAAATCTTTTTTTAGTCGGAGTCGTGTTTTTGGTCAATGTTGGAGACGGAGTCGTATTTTTATTTAACGACTCCACAGACCTGGTTTTTAGTAAAGGGTGGTCAACATCACTGGCTTCTAATGCGATACCCAAAGCCTCGAATTCCAGTTCGGATAGAATGACAAATTCAACCGATTTACGGAATCCATTCGAAGGCACGGGATGTCTTTAATGTCTCATCTCCCTCCCACCCATCCGATTCGAAAAACGTGGCACTGCAAGAGCGATAAGCTTATCACTAGTCCTGACTTAGTAACATCCTTATATCCCTCACTCTCCTAGAAATAAAGTGGTGGAGCAGCTGGCTAACAAGGAGTTCTATTGGAAAAACTTCTGAGATAAGCTCTACCAGGAATCCATATGCTCTAAATTTGCAGCGGGTATGGTCGAAAAAAGGATTTTATGAAATGTGATGTGACAAAATGAGCAAAACAACTTTTATTGAGAATAAGATACTTTGTGAGATTATTTTTAAATTGTAGTATTTGAGAGAGGGGCGGTTAAAGGTGATGTTCATGGTTGGGTAGGAAAATATTTTGAGTCAAAATAATGTGACAGTGAGGATATGAACCAATTTCGTGGGCCGTCACTTTTAGACGAACGTCACTTTTATAATGAAACTGAAATATCATTAATATTTTTATCTTTCTCATTGCATTCGATAACTACGGTAAAATATGAAGATTTTTTTATGCTATGAAAATAATTTGGTAATTTGTTATAACTAGCATGCCCCACGCTTAATTCAAGCAATATAGTATGTCCCTTAAAGGAAAGTCTCAGATCATAATATCACAGATTTGTATGCAATCTGTCAAACACAAGAATAGTTTTACGACAGCATCGTTTATTTGCCCACATACGGTGTATTTATTTATGATCGAGTCTCCTGATCGATCATTTTGATATCCACGTGGTCAAAAGTATGGTTTTTGCAAAAATTTTGAGAACTGTTTCAAGAAATACCGCACTCCGACCTGGAAAAATGATTATCTCATTTAATCATTTAATCACAACTTAAGATAATTAATAAGCATTTTACCGCGTATGTTACTTTAAACATCGTAAATTAAAATAAATTAAAAATAGAAATATATATTTGGTCGGTATAATATGACAATGAAAAGGATTCGATTTATTATATAATTTATGTATTATATTTAACACTACGCATATTCCAAAACTTTTTCTTTATTAGTAAACATACATAGTATTACAAAGTATTTCATTTTAAAATAGGTTTTCCGTAAGGGTCTAAACCACGGGTCGTCGACCTGATCCGTACAGCCCAGTAGTGGGCGATAAAGGCTTCCGTGGTGGGCGGTGGGCGATTTTTGCCAAAATGACAAAACAATGAAGTTGTCTGAAAATCGCTGAAAGTGGAGACCTACGTTTTTTTTAACGAAAATTGAACCAGTCTCACAGCACTCACAGCAGCAAGCTTAAGGTTCTGATGAATTTTTGAATTTGATTTTTATTTATTTTTCTTCATAGTTTGAGTACACACTCTTTTTTGTTGTAATGAAATGTTGGTTATAAAAACTTTAACTTTTTCACCTGGTCTAAATTATGATCCTTTACCTCAAACGTAATTAGAAAATTTGTATTGTTTTACCCGTAATAGTGCGGAAGAGTGCTTGCCCAAATGCAGGTTGTCTCACTTACTTGCTCCACGCATCGTTATTTAATTCATCACAGCATATTCGTAATTAAATTAATAAGCCAGCTATGGTATTTCACCTTATATGCCGCTTCTTGATATATGCGCTCATTATACAAACTTCTGTGTCAACAGTGTCAATGTCATCCTGTAATATACAATAAGAGTGTTGGATGAAATCCCACTCAAATATTTCTACGTGGGTCACTTGGGTAGCTCTTAAACAATCTATTGGCAACGTGACTAGAATGGCGAGTGACTGCTTATTTTATTCCTACATACACAGATAATGCACCAATTACATGCAAATTGATCACAATTAAAAATGCAATTATTTTAAACCTACAATTAAGCACCATTTTGTTGTAAACCAGTTCTTAATAACAGATAGTAAATATACAAATTGATTGGTTTGCTCTGGAAATTTGATGAAATAATTCTCAAGCAAACACAATCATCCGACAAAGCATTTATCTGTTAATATCATATGTGGTTTCAATTTATATTTTAATATTTTATATTTATTTAAGGTATACCGAAATACAAAAAATGTTGATTAAAATTCCACCACCGCTCCATAAAGTAAATTATTAAGTCATGCAACTATTTAATATACTAAACATTTTATTTCATTCACTACTTGTTAATGCATCCGGCTTCGTTCGGTATTTGTATTATTTATTGATTCTACCACTCTTCTACGAAAACAAAGTCAAAAATAACTGACAACGAATTTGAAGCTACTCCGCATTAATGTACGCATATTACGTTCGTTTATTTTTTTTAAAGAATATATACCATATAATGCTTATCAATCAGAGACGAATCAGATAACAACCAATCAGAAAGTAATTACACAGATCGGTCATTACTAAACAAATATGATTCAATTCAAATGTTGCTTATCAGCAGAAATCGTGTATGAACCTCTTATAAACATTACAATAAAAAAAGTGTTTAAAGTGTCCTGTAGTTTTATTTTAGGAAGATTCGATCTTTGCACTCGAGCGGCTCACTTGACGATATGCGTTTTCTTTTCCTGTAACTACGCTGAGCTATAATTTATAATACCAGTAAATGAGGTGAATAGAGACTGGTAGGTGAATAGAGACAAAAACAAGGATTGAACTTTAACACAACTTTACAAGGTATCCAATGTATTTTTTACGATTTATATTGAGACGACCTCGATCTCAGCTCTCTCGTAAAAAGAGAGAGGGCCCTTGATCTGTCCCTCGGGAAGATCAAATTATGATGCGGAGGGAGGGGGAGAATTATGAGGCTCTGATTTAAACGATCTCAAAGGGTAACACAAGTGCCACTAGCACTAGCACAATTTAATTTGGTATTTAGACGATTACAAAAAATACACAAGTTTACATTTGGATTACACATAATTTTGTTTAAAATACAAGGAAAGAACGATTCGATTTACCTCTCGCCTTGACATAGGCAATATCAGGATTTTTAGTTTCGGAGAGTTATAGAGACGATTAGTAGCTTGAAGGCGACCTGCGGCACTTACGATGGGGAGCTATCTCGACCCGTTGTAAGCTTTATCCGACGGGTGCAGAATCAACACTCCCTATTCGCTCTGTAACTTTGACTGGTGATTGCAAATAAAACAGGCCCTTGTCTGCGACTTATCGTTCGCTCCTAGCGGACTGTCTGTCTCAGACCGCGATCTGCATAGCGCAGAATCCCGTCGAGATGCGCTAGCCGTACTGTCTGTATCCGGTCCAGCGGAGGCTGCGTGAAATACCATGTATCTCACGCAGTCTAGGTGTAAAAGAGTACGATATGTTTAGAGCGAGGCTGCTGTGCGTATACATCCAAGGTAACGTCGCGCCAAGATGTCGCTTTTACAAACTTTTAAAATTACTCTATATTGAATCGCTATAGATTTCAATATAGATTATGATTAGACTGAATTTACTTCCTGATATCGGCTTAAACTCCCGTTTAAGTACCGTAAAGCGGAATGAATAGAGACTCATAAAATAGAGGTTGATATATTCTAATCATAACAATCTGTGTTCTTGTCTCTATTCACCTGCCAAGTCTCGATTTACCCTCTCTCGTCTCTTCCCGTAAATTCACTCCGATTCAATGTGAATAGAGACATCGAAAAAAATTGACTGTGTCTTAATAACGATAGTGAATATTTCAAAAATATTGGCATGAATGTGTAGTAGGACCATAGAAACATGTTTCAAGCCATTCATATTTGACTTATGTGGCGCAGGGCAGGTATGAAGATACACAGTCGTGAAGGGTAAAAAGTGTCTCTATTGACCCCGTTTTACGGTACTATAATATTTTAAGACCCAAAGATTGAAAAGTTTGTTCGTCAATCATTTATTCGTACGCACCCAACAATTTAACAACTGTTTTGCACAATGAAATCACGAGTTAATAAAATGAATATATTTCACTGAATCTGGAGATGCACTTGATAAAACATGCATACAATGAGGAATGTGGATTTGTATGGTTGTCATCCTCAGCGGTATTACTGATGCTAAAAAGAAAAAGAAAGATGGATTTTTGTGACAATTACATTCATGTATTTAAAGTGACAATATTTCTCGTGAACCGTTTATACAGTCAACTCTGCTATAGCGGACACTTCTATAGAGCTCTTTGCCATAGCGTATGCGGTGGTTTTTCGTACAAGGCACGTGTAGCTTGTTTACAAACTAAACACTTATAATTTTACTAAAATATGAAAATTGATAAAATGTTTTATTTGCTTCAAACCACAAAATACAAAAAATTTTGTATGGGTGCCTAAGTTTATATAGCGTTTATTTGTTATAGCGAACTCACTATCCTCCTGCTATAGCAGGGCTGATTGATATTAGTTAATATTAGTGTACGACCTGAGTGCCAGCGTTTTTTTTACAGCGCACCGTACAGTTCAGCGGACAAACACGTGTTACACAAATGCCGGTGGCCTCGTTGGCTTTAAAAAAAAGCGTGGCGGGGGCAGCGAGCCAATATGGCCACCTGACGAATTCAAGTGGCCTCAGTCTGCTGCCCTCTACGCTACGCTGTCACTGAGGCCCCACACTTATGATTTTGATGCAAATGAATTATCTCTCATTAAAGTTAGGGAACAGAAACAGCCAAAACAAATTGAATTAAACATGCGAAGGAAAGCCGATGAATCCTCTGGCACGTAATAGCTTTGGCTCGTTATGATTCAACATTATGAACACGAGGTAGGTAAATAAAATTCGGATCATAATATATTATCTCTCACATACTTGAAGGACACCCTTCCGCTTACATGCGCGATTTTAGCTGATAGAAAATTCAAAGAACGTAGATAAAAAACATATGAAAAATTTTCAGTGGCGCACTGAAATTAATAACAAAATATTAAAAGGAGGATTGACAAATTATTTTATCTTTTTTTATCAGCCATGGCCGCTCCCAACGTGGAGAATATTGACTCCTCTCGGAGTCTCAACATATGTTTTTTTCTACGAGAACTGCTTGTTACTTATTTGAAATGAGTATGGATTGAAAAGAAACGGGACTTGGGCTGGACTAGTGGTTAGCTAACCACACTCGCTACCCGCCACTTTTGTATCGGACACTGTACCACGGACCTGGAATTATTTTTGTTAGCCGATAATCCTTGGTGGAATGCAATATTTTCAAACAAACCGTTCTCTATGTGGAGCTCTCTGTGCGGGTTAACATAAATGAGTTTAAAGAATTATTAATTTTTTCAATCATGTCCTCTTCCAAAGTGGAACATATGTACTCCTGATGGTGCATCTCAATAGGAGCTTATTTGAAACGCACTGGCACAGTCGCTAAATCTAGGGTAAAGATAGCAAAGGGGGTAGGAAATTAAAAGTAGTAAGCTTATCACTTTCGTTACGCCCAATATATAAAACGGGACGGCTGAAATACTTGGAACAGGCGTCTATCCATTTGAATGCAAATTTAAAGACCGATTGAAACACATATATCGCATTCCCGCTTCGTGTCCGTAAACACGGATACAGTGACACCTGTCGTACATTCATGAAAACAAGAGTCGTGTGTTATTTAGACTCGCCGAGGCTAGAGAGAAATTTTAACTTCGTACAATCACATCAATAATTAATCCTGGGCACGCCACTTATGAGAAAATTCTTATAATCGACGGTTGGACCTTCACACCACAGTAATATTTAAAACACGTTTTATTCAATATATACCTACGCATTTATGGATATACCAAGAGACCTTAGTATGCTCAGGGACGGTCCAAAGAATTTTTATTATTTTACATGTAGAATTTTATTTGCATTATTCGTTATCTGCTTTTCTCCAGCGTCTCAAAAATATTATTTGCACAAATTTAATCCATTCTAAAAGCTATGCTAATGTTATTATTCGTCTGCTACTATGTTATACGCTACTCGATTTTGATTATTATTTTTATTAAATTTACCATGCAGTAAACACGTTTTAGAAATTGTAAATCTACATTCATACCAGTATCTTCTTCACGGGCTTCCAACCCATGGGTCGCCAACTTATACATTCAACAAAAAAAATCAGGGCTGTGGTCGTCAGTAAATCTAAAAAAGTTCTAAAAAAATCAGTCGGTGAAAAAAAGTTCGACTCCGACTCCAACATTGACAAAAAACACGACTCCGACTAAAAATGTTTAATATCGTCACTTTTTTTGCCTAATTTTAATAATTATGTGTATTCAATTAAATATCAACCCTACCAATCCGGCCAATAGCCAAATTTTACATATAATATGCAAAAATAAAAAGTTCAAACTTTTCAAAATTTCCGACTCCGAGTACGACTCCGACTCAGGGCAAAAATCCCCGACTCTACGACTCCGACTCCACAGCCCTGAAAAATATATTCACTATAATGCAACGAACATGTTTTTTTAAATTATCGTATTAAAAATGCCTTTTTGAATTGCATGGCGGTCGCGGGTCGCATGGCTTTTTTAAAAAGGGGTCGCCACCCGAAAAGGTTGGAAAAGCTATGATCTACATATAATACAAATATAAACATATTGTAAAGCCTAAATATAATGGACTGAGGATATAAGGGACAACATATCAGTTCAAAAGAATAAAAGAATAAAAGGACATTAATAATTTATTATTGCAATATAAAATTTGGATGTTAGTACAGGAGAGAATATGTATTGTGTACTCTGTTTACACCAGTATAAACATAGTCCTGACGATGGTGTAAGCCGAAATAGCTATCAATTATATAATGTATGTATTTTGGACTAAAATACAGGGATTTGGAGCCTCTCTGACACCTAAATACTTACTCCAGCTCCTCAAAGTTTTAATAGGAGACATATTATTATTTATTTATTTCCCTCCGAATTGCCCTCGTATCAAATGATACCGCGGTTAAAAAACCATCAAATATTGAATTTATCATAAATTGAAAAGCATTTTAATAAGCGTTTAATTTGTTAATTTTAAATACTAATATATAATTCGGAGCAGTGGAGCACAACTAATTTCCGTGCTCCGGCTCCGCTCCTGTCGCGGCCCCTGCTCCGCGCTCCTGCTTCGCTCCAGATCCAGATTCACTGTGTTACAGCCTGTACTCTGTAGACATAAACCCTTGCTATTCCCTAAAAATATTGTTTTCTAAATAAATTATTAATCATTTCGGAATTACTTTATGGACGGTGTTTATCTCTTTGTACGATAACAGATTATTTATGATTACCTTATGTTGGTTGATATTTTTATTTATTCGAAATATAGTGGCACATACATACATATCACGTACATAAATAATAAATTGTAATTATAAGTTGTATATATTTTTTTAAAACTTTTAATTTCGCAATCAAAATAATGCATTATTATTTCATCTACTACTCGATGGAAACATCATTTAACATCGCATTATGATCAATCTACTAAGTATCATGGGCAAATACCGGATCCAGCCCGCCGAGCTATTTTGTCCGGCCCTGATTCATCTCGGCAAAGTAATAATTAAAAAAAAATATAGTTCCAGGGAGGGGTTAAATATTTTTAAAACATTTTCCTAGTCTATCAGCTCATACAAACATCACAACAATTCTTATGGAGATGAACTGAAGACACTAATAGAGCAATTTGATACGAGGTTTACTGACTTCCAAAACAAAGACTCCACATTCGCTATATGTTTTTGCTCGTCCGATAGATGCAGGTGTAAATAATGTGCCAGCTAATTTACAGATGGAACTTATTGAGCTTCAGGGGGATTTAGAGCCAAAACCACAATTTAAGAACATTGCTTTGACAAATTTTTATAAATAATATTTGGTGGAAGAGAAATATACAAATTTACGCACATTTGCAAGAAAAATCATTCAGTTTTTTGGCAGCACATACACGTGTGAACAGTTTTTTCGTGTTTGAAACACACTTAATCATAAGTTCGAACGATGAAAATCTTTCTATGCGATTATCATTATATCAACGCCATTGTCATTGTATTTACATAGTCTCGTAATTCAAGTACAAGACCAATCTTACTACCACACTCGGCCAGACACAATCAGTATATACTTACTATTATTATTATGTCGTTAATTATATTGGGTAAAGCGAAAAGTAGTCGCCGTGATTTTAGTACAAAGAAAAAAATATTTACCACATAATTACAAATAAGTTATATTGTAATATCCAAATTTTTTCTTCGTTATTTATAATGTCTCTCCACAATTTGGGCAACTTTTCGATGCCTCTTTTGTAGAATTCAGACACCTTTGAAATAAAAAAAAGGCATCTATGTATGTAGATGATTTCTGACTTCGACTTCAGAATTAAAATTTTCGTTTCGAAGCGAATGTTCCGTACTTCAAAATAAATGATAATCCGATGGAGCAATATCAGGAGAGTGCATGATCCAAGGCCGACTGTGATAAATCATGCGGCACCCAAACTCCTTGTCTATGCTTCGTTCCCAATATTTTCAAATGATCTTGGACCGTTGACCATGGACAGCCGATCTTCTGCGATAGTTCTCTGATGGTTTTTCGAGGACCTGATTCCATTAACGATTTTAATACCTCATCATCGATTTTTGAGGTCGTCCCGATTTTGGTTTATTTTACGAATTTTTGTCGCCAGTTCTAAATTTGCAAAACCACCATCGACCAACAATCAAATACATCGCAACTGCATCTCTTCGATCTCCGGCCGTGACATTTTTTCTATGAGTGTAAATAAAAAAAAAATGCATTGAAACCGAAGCGGAACTAAACGAGCTTCAAAATAATACCAATATTGACGTACTCACTCGACGGGAGCCAAGCGCAAACTGGTTTCAAAGCGCGCGCTAGAATCACCGCGACTACTTTTCGCTTTACATAATATAAATAAAAAAATATATATAAGAAGTAGCAACGTGTTTCATTGAATTGAATATTATTTTACTATGTTTAGTAATTTGGTCCGGCCCTTGACTCGGAGAAAGAATGATAATTTGGCCCCAAACCTAGAAAAGGTTGCCCATGCCTGATCTTCTAGAATGAAATGACCAGCTTTACTGGTTATGTTTATTCCTACAAGGTATGTAGGTATCTGATGGACTATTTATTATTCTTACATAAAACATAAAAGTCATTTTTATCAACATACGGTAAATTGTACGACACGTTACATTTTTAAATATCGTGCAAATCTTTAGATCTGACCAATGCCTATTTTTTAATGTCAATATGTAGCTTTTCGAAAATGTGCTTACATTTTTGCGGCAAAATAATCACTAATTTTATTAGCCATTTTTGTAGAGAACCCAGCGACACGGAAATAGTACTTGTAAGCTCGCATCTACTAAAAAACAGTTTTCTTCTATAACATAGCCAATGGCCTACTGGCATAAAGAAAAGAAGAGTGCAGACGAACTTGACGTCACACGGGGTCAGCTGGTCAAAATGTGTATTTCCTGTTCTGCACTCAAAATCAAGTCTTCTCCTTCAAAATCATCTGTATTTTATCGGAGTAGTTTAGTAGAAACAATTAGCAAAATGTAAAGCAATTCTTTAAACCTCATCTAAGTATATAAAATCACAAAGTGCCATGATATTTTAAGTGAATAAGTGCAAAAATAGCTATCTCAGTACGCTTCGTACGCAAAACGAATATTATATTAGCTGAATGACTTTGTTTATTATATTATCAAGTCGACTCTAGGGTGAGTATTGACATGAATAAAATATTAACAAAAATCTTCCGCTTTAGATTATTTCCTGAAACAGTGACCTTTGAACTCATTCATCGTAGCATACCTTCAAAGGATACAAATGAAATTGCGGAAGTTTTATCGATTTCATTATAACCTAACATACTACAGTAGAGTAAAGGATAACTCAATTATTTTTACACGAAACTTATAATATATATGCAGCAATGCGACATTCATAGTTATTTTTTACCTGAAAATTTTGTAGAGATTCTACGAAAGAGACATAATTACATTATAGATTTTTACCTCTGAAAAACAGACCTTCATTGATTCTACGTATTTTACATCAAATTTTATATAAGCTGTCACTTTTTATGAAAACTAGTTAATATTCACTGTTCCGTTTATATTGACAAGTGTTGAATTTAATTCGAAACTATATGTACACGCGTATAAAATAGTTATTCAAGATAAATAATAATTGTTAAATTTTATCTTACAGTAGATATCAATTTTTTTGTTGAAGTGTTTACATAAATAAACAAATCATAAATTTGTAGAGATTACATAGTATTTTTTTTATCCCTTCCATATTTTCGTAATTTATCATTTTACTATCAAACTAATGATACAACTGTCATATTAGATTTATGAAAATAGCTTGTGATTTGCATTGATTTTAAGCACTGTAAGTATTAAGTTCTCTCCCTAACCTATATTATGAACTAAAAAATAGATAATTTCTGATTGATATCCATAGTCCTGCTCTTATTCTTTGAATACGCCATGAATATTAGTTTAAATTTACGTGTAAGATATTTATTTCCAATCAAAAAGATATTCCCTCTTTGGATATTATTTTAATATAAAATGAAACTGCTTACTTATTGTACAATATTGATACAAAAACTGACATCGAAAATGGCTTATTAATGGATTATTTAGACAAAGTTTTGATGCCACAAAATTTTAGATCCAACCCCTGATAGTTTTATCTAAATAATAACTGTATAGATGACCTAATTAATTTGCTCAGTGGATTCAACGGTAACTTAGGGAAAATTAATTTTTAATATAAAATTGATTGCTTTGAAAATCTTTTATTCAACCACTGGATTTTACATTAATAATATTCAGTCATGAGAACATGCTATGAAATAAAATTCATATTTTTATCATTTCAGAATAACTAAACAATGCAGAAGTTTTGGGTGTATGTCATGAAGAGTATTTAATTTTTCTATTATAAAATAAATATACTTACATCCAAAATGGCTGCCAACAGCCCAAACCCCTCGTACACATGTGAGATTTGCGGACTGGAGGGATTCTCCGATGAAGAAATGAGAGCTCACACTGTTATGTATCATGTAGACGGGCAAGCAACATGTCCTTTCTGTGATTTGACCGATTTATCCTCTGACGAAATGCTCATCCATGTCAACCAAGCTCATTTAGATTTTTTGACCCCGGAAGCTGAACTTATGGTCTTCATCGATGACCAAAGTCCTGCGTAAGTATTCATATTAAAAACATACAAAGATATATTCCAAAAAAGATTCAAAACAGTAAGTTTTTACCAAATGGTTTTCTGGGTTTACAGCCATGTCAAATTGAGGTTTCCGTTAATCCATGAAATCTGTATCCGCCCTTAGACTTTCATCCACTCAATTGATGGGTCATGTCATCAAATCCAGCTACGGAAATTTCATACGTTAATATTTTAATATTTATTTCTATAATATTTTCATACACCTCTGGCCCTCTATCTGATTCTGAAAAAAAGCTCCAGAGAAAGCAACTAAATTACTACTACTATCCCTATCCTAGCTACATCCTTCTTCTCTTACCCTCTTCGATGAGAAAAGTTGTTTGTTTGACTTACAGCCAGTTCTCGTGAGAAAAAGTTATTATATATTGTGATAATCCATTAGTCACCAATATGCTCATTACATGGTTAAAAAAACTACACCTGGTTTTAAAAATAAATAGTTTGCCATTACCATTTATTACAAGTGTGTGTATCCACAATAAAACACATCTTAAATCTAAGAATAATATAATTGAAAATACAATTGTCTCATTTGCTTCAAGTGAAGGGTGTACCTCAAATAAGGAAGTTACAATTCTACTCCAGGTAAGGAGAAAGAAGGTTCAGAGCCGAATACTGTTTGAAGCTAAATGTTGATCTTTTATTCACTCACGAGTTCATCATTGTCATAATTTGGTGACATTTTCATATTGATGATTTAATGAATTGATCGGTAGACTCATTCGCTGAATGCAATTTTTTTTAGATTCGACGAAGACTCTGACACAATATCAGATTGTCGGGGCTACAGCAATACACCTAACTCAATTCAAAACGGCTGGCACACCCCGACTAGCAATGGGCATGCTCCTCTGACAGTCAGCGCCAAAACGAATCAGTCTCAGTATACCAACGGCTCCAGAAGTTCGAGCCAAACTAGTCTGCTATCGCAAAATAACAGCGAAAACGGAGTGAAACCCAAAAAGCATTCTAGCGCGCACACCATCCGAGAGCCGGTAGGATCGCATCACAGCAAAGAGGTGTCCCAATCTGCAAAGGGGTCTCGAGAGACTGCGTCTAGTAATAATCATAAAAGAAGTGAAAGTAGTCTATCTTTCGTATCGAAGGGGAAAAGTAAAATTAAATCAACTAGCCGGCAGAGCTCTGTTGAAAGTGTTACATCGAATAGTCACAATGGATCAAGTAAGCAAGGTAAGAAACACATCTCATAGATTTAATAGTTTTCATTCCCTCCCTTACCATTATATCATTGAATTTAAATTGTTGCTAAAACTAAGGTAGTTCAAGTATAAGGATATGTTTAAACTTTCTGTCACTCATTGCAGCAATATTTGCAAATATTAACATCAAAAAATAAATACCTGAATCATGAAATGAAAAGAAACCGTACAGTAACTTTTGTTTTCTAGCAAAAATCAAAATATTACATTTTTGTCTAATTTTGTATACTAATTTTATTTGAAATTTATAACTAGCATAGAGCATTAGGGTGCGTAAAAAATTAAGCAAAATGGCTCGCTCATAGATAGCAAATTTGATAATAATAACTTATTCATTAAATTGTATATTTCCATATAGGTCAAAAGCATTTAAAATTTCTTTTATATAGTATCAAAGCTAGTGAAACTGTGTAAGTCAAATGCAATTCCAAACACTATCTACCCATTTAATAATAGAATGCATATTTACTTACGGTATCTTTTACAGAAACCAAAAATAATTCCGGTAACAATTCAGGTAGTGAATATGAACTGTCACCGGCAAGTAGCAAGGTAAATATTGTTTTTTTTTCTGAATATATAGTTAGTAAAATGAGTGAATTTAAATTATTTCTAGTATAACTATTGCATTTTTTTTATCAAATATATATTATTTTATAGATTTCATTATCGAGTGCCGGACAAGGATCGCCGTTGAGATCTCAACTTGCTCTTAAACTGAAAGCGAATACCCCAAAGAAGATAAAACCAGCTACACCTAGTCCTGCTGCTATTCAAGTAAGATATTGAATGCAATATTTTATATGTTTACACACTTCCTAAAATGTACATATCTTTTGTATTTGTCATACAAATATTGCAACCAAGAAGATAAAATTTATTCGTAATCTTAAAAGTTATCCAATATCAGGTAAAATATAGTTTTAAAAATAAGAATTTTTTCAAGCATAAATATCTTAGTAATAATAGGAAATTATTATTATTTCATATTGAAAAAATTCTTCATGAAATATTGTTTAGTTCAATATTCACAATTATAAAAAAAAGTATCTCCCTGTACACCTTTAGATGACGCCGCAACCTGAGTTTGTAATGCTGAATTGCTGTGTATCTTATTCACATGGAATGGTAAAAGTAATATATTACTAATCCATTGCTAAAGGGTGAAAAAAATCAAATAGTGAAGTAGCTTTGAATTAATATAAAATGAACTTCCACAAAGTTACCGCCGAAACCATCGAAAATAGCTTTGAATTGACTAACAGCGGACACTAACATTCGTTCTTTCAAATTGGTTTATTGATACGTGGATCTTATATTTCTAGTGCCTCATGTGTCAATACACGTCAGATTGTGCGCAGCGATTAGAGGAGCACATAAACCGGGCACATTTTGACCTGACATCGCCATCGTTAAATAGCGCCAGTGCTGAAAGTGACGCTCAAACCTCCAATCCGACATTAGCACTGACGCAGAGCCGATTGCATTGTCCACTGTGTGAAAGAACATTTGCTGGAATTACAGATCTCGAACTCCATGTTAATATAGAACATCGAGACATCTTAAGTCCTCAAAAGGTAAAGAGCTAAAGTTAATTTTAATTCTACACTCAATATTTAGCATACTCATTGAAATGACAGTAGTTTTTGAATGGTGGAAAATAACCAATTATTTATTTTATGTATTTTATAAGAATGTTTCACAGATATCAATCCGTTAAAATTCAGGCTGGCAACCGTTAATGATTTATTTTACATTCAGGCAGTATAGAGTTGTGAATGCAGAAATGATCTTCGTGCAATTCCTGATGCTCAAGACAAATTATATTTATTTTATAGGAACACTTTACATTCTATTTATCATAACTGTTATGATAACTTACTAAAATGGGTCCAAATGCTCATAGGTGGAGCATTTGGACCATTTCTAAGATGTGAAACATGCTACTCAATTGCCCAAACTCTCTTTTTTGATAGGGCTAAAATAGGAATAGTGGTTAGCTAATTGACCTCACTACGCGCCACTTTTAACATCAGGTGGGTGAAATGAAAGAGAGTATTTAGGTTGTTTTATTTGAATATCTCAAAGCATCAATTTGTAATATTAAAAAATTGTGGTTTTGTGGCGGGCTTTAATGAGTGAGAATTATTAATTTTATACTATTTAAATGTATTTTCAGGATGGGGCAACAGGTGGGGACAGTGCTTCCTGTCTTCAGACAGCAGAATCCATGCTTGTGGAATCGAGTCCATCACCAGGGGCTCTTGTGTGTCCAGTTTGCTGTCAAGCATTATGGTATCCGCAACAGGATATGGTAACAATTGTTATTTAATAATTGTCTATAGTAATTATTTGATTTGAAAAGACAAACAACTGATGGTCCAAAATTATAGGTAACAATTCTTTTTTAATATTTGTCTATGGTAACTATTTCATTCTAGTATACAAAAACAACTAATGTTAAGTCAAAATTATAGGTAACAATTCTTATTTAATAATTGTCTATAGTAACTATTTCATTCGATTAGACAAAAACTGTTAAAGAGTCTCGTGTTTCTTATAAAATGCACAAATATTAATGCCATAGTTCTTTTTTTCTTCTTTTAGACAAAGCACATGAAGAACATTTTGAAAGAGGTATAAGCGAAGCCACCAGCAACACAACTGTCACTGATCAACAGCGAGAAGTTCAGAGGCACAGAGAACAAAGAGAATTCGAAATGTTACGGGTGAGTATCACTGTATTGATAACACTAACAAACATTCCTTTTTTACAACGAGGGATTTCATATCATTTTCACTAACATATTAAAAAATTAAGAAAGCTGCATGCTAATTGGCTTCCATCATTGTATCAGATTGAATAATAGTTCAAAGTTTTTCATAATTTGAATCGTTTTGTAAATTTTGTACTTTTCCATGAGTTTGGTCACTCATGACCGGGTTTCACTTTTTCGGTCTCTTCAGGCAACTTAAAATGACGCATAATAAATATTTTGTATTGTTTATATTCTGCCTATGGGATTAATTTTTTAGCCTTTCATATTTCATCACAAAATATTTTCCCCAGCACTCTTAAAACACTTTTAATCTGGTTATCGATTCCCTTAACTCAATGTCACAAATCATCTAATTATATTGCACCACTCGGTCTCCAATTAGACTGTGACATCATTCATAGACATACTCTGGGTATATTATTGAAGTTTCATTATTGCTTCAGGCCCAGTATGGTATGGACGAACAAGGCAATTATGGCCAACAATTCATGGACTACAGCAGTTTACACAGATGCCTTTCCGTTCGAGACTATTATGAAAGAAGAATTGGCAGCAGCTATGTATGCAGCAATTTCCACAAGTTTACGAAAGGTGATTCACTTTACTGATAAATAAACTTTTTCTAAATTTAGTCATTGGCATTATATGAGGATGGAAGACCATATGAAAATTGTAAAACTATTTACACAATGATCATAGAATGCACAAATTTGTGTTTTGCTTATTGGCCATCAAATTCGAAATAAAATCGGATGTAAAGTTTCAGCAACATCTTTTGGTAATGGCTCGATAATCATGTAATCTAAACATATGAGATCATTTCTTCTAGAGGCAATATTGAAATCCCTTTAATTATTTTTTTACTTTTTAAACCACCATGTCATTCCCTGAAGTATCAGTGATTTTTGATGCATCATTTGACTGTTAGTTGGCCGAACAAAAGCAGAAGCATTCAGTGTATCTCTTCCATTCCTGGCCTTATTATTTTTTTACACAGTAAATTTTAAACTTCCGCCTTAATATAATGATAAAACTCACATGTTAATGGACTGTGTCTCGAAACAAACTGACTGTGTAATTTTTTTGTTTACTTTTAGTCCCTTTTCATATGTTGAATATTGTTTTTGAATTTTTTTTCATCGATATTTTTGTTTTAAAACTGTTTCATCCTTGCAAGGATTGACACAATCTCTCAAAATCCATCCATTTGGCCCATTCGTTTCTGTACGTGTCCAATACATTCTTTTTTTACAACTTCTTGATCACCATAAGGTGCAGCCTTTAAAATTCCTGAGTACGTTTTTGGAGTCACCGTCTCCGATGTAATTTTTGTACGTACATGACTCCAAGTTTTTTCAATGAACGTTGGAACATTTCGATGACTGAATCAACTTCCATTTTCCGAGAAGAGAATGATTTGTAGTGCAAGTATCTTCATGTTCTGCATACCATTCCTTATATTCTTCGGTACTGAGTTTCTTCTTCCAAGTTTCACACTGTTTGCAGTAGGAACTTTTCACAACAATATCTATGATTTTACCAGAATAGTATCCGATCAATGATGTCACACCGTACAAGGAACTAAACACACTGTTGCTTTACACATCTAAATACATTAGAAGGGAGAATTTACAATAGGCAGGTGCATAAAAGGGATAGCGTTCCAGGTAGGCACTGCCGCTCCGACCTTGTACTTCCAAGCACTCTGAAACGCCTTTTCAAATTTGATTGTAACTTTGAAAATATTCACCGGAACGATATGAAATTTTCTGTGTGTATTCTTAAATATATGTACATTAAGAAAAAATAATAAAAAAAAAATCGATTTTTTAAAAATTCTAACTGTATATAACCCCTTAATGAGTGAGAATTATTAATTTTATACTATTTAAATGTATTTTCAGGATGGGGCAACAGGTGGGGACAGTGCTTCCTGTCTTCAGACAGCAGAATCCATGCTTGTGGAATCGAGTCCATCACCAGGGGCTCTTGTGTGTCCAGTTTGCTGTCAAGCATTACCAAATTGTACCACGCAACAGGATATGGTAACAATTGTTATTTAATAATTGTCTATAGTAATTATTTGATTTGAGTAGACAAAAACAACTGATGGTCCAAAATTATAGGTAACAATTCTTTTTTAATATTTGTCTATGGTAACTATTTCATTCTAGTATACAAAAACAACTAATGTTAAGTCCAAAATTATAGGTAACAATTCTTATTTAATAATTGTCTATAGTAACTATTTCATTCGATTAGACAAAAAAAACTGAGAAGAGTCTCGTGTTTCTTATAAAATGCACAAATATTATTGCATTGTTGCTTAGTAGTTCTTTTTTCTTCTTTTTAGACAAAGCACATAGAAGAACATTTTGAAAGAGGTATAAGCGAAGCCACCAGCAACACAACTGTCACTGATCAACAGCGAGAAGTTCAGAGGCACAGAGAACAAAGAGAATTCGAAATGTTACGGGTGAGTATCACTGTATTGATAACACTAACAAACATTCCTTTTTACAACGAGGGATTTCATATCATTTTCACTAACATATTAAAAAAATTAAGAAAGCTGCATGCTAATTGGCTTCCATCATTGTATCAGATTGAATAATAGTTCAAAGTTTTTCATAATTTGAATCGTTTTGTAAATTTTGTACTTTTCCATGAGTTTGGTCACTCATGACCCGGGTTTCACTTTTCGGTCTCTTCAGGCAACTTAAAATGACGCATAATAAATATTTTGTATTGTTTATATTCTGCCTATAAAAGGATGTAACAATGATTTTGGGCTATTTTTACTCCTGCTAGCCTTACTCATATTTCATCACAAAATATTTTCCCCAGCACTCTTAAAACACTTTTAATCTGGTTATCGATTCCCTTAACTCCAATGTCACAAATCATCTAATTATATTGCACCCCACTCGGTCTCCAATTAGACTGTGACATCATTCATAGACATACTCTGGGTATATTATTGAAGTTTCATTATTGCTTCAGGCCCAGTATGGTATGGACGAACAAGGCAATTATGGCCAACAAGCTGCCCGTGGACTACGGCGAGCAGTTTACACAGGAGAACTTTCCGTTCGAGACTATTATGAAAGAAGAATTGGCCTTCGACGAGCTGAGAGCGACGGAGTGGACGACTCCACAAGCTGTACCAAAGGTGATTCACTTTACTGATAAATAAACTTTTTCTAAATTTAGTCATTGGCATTATATGAGGATGGAAGACCATATGAAAATTGTAAAACTATTTACACAATGATCATAGAATGCACAAATTTGTGTTTTTGCTTATTGGCCATCAAATTCGAAATAACATGCTAATTACAAAGTGTTAGACATGAGTATGTTCATGTAAGTTTTCGTATATGGTACCAAAACGATGTGGGAGACCGATAAGTAATCTAAACATATGAGGTCATTCTCTTCTAGAGGCAATATTGAAATCCCTTTAATTATTTTTTTTACTTTTTAAACCACCATGTCATTCCCTGAAGTATCAGTGATTTTTTTGATGCATCATTTGACTGTTAGTTGGCCGAACAAAAGCAGAAGCATTCAGTGTATCTCTTCCATTCCTGGCCTTGATATTTTTTTACACAGTAAATTTTAAACTTCTGCCTTAATATAATGATAAAACTCACATGTTAATGGACTGTGTCTCGAAACAAACTGACTGTAATTTTTGTTTACTTTTTAGTCCCTCTTATACATATGTTGAATATTGTTTGGTGTGAATTGCACACATGGAAAGGTATATTCATCGATATATTAATTTATAAAAATATTTCAGGTATCCTTGCAAGGATACAGACATCTAACTCTCAAAATCCATCCATTTTGAAGACTTACCTCTGCTCAGCGGTTGACCACTATGCAAGTACTTACGGAGACAGAGGGTGGGGATGTGGATTCAGGTTTGTTAATAAAACATAACTGTTGATAAGCAAATAATATTTTCTCTTGTTTAAATTTTTGACAATTATTATTGAAATCGTTTGTAGGAACATGCAAATGTTAATATCCTCTCTGGTGGAGCACACTGGCTACAATGAAGCAGTTTACAATGGAGCTTGGCGAGAAGCATGCGGAGCGAATGGTCATGTCGGTAATGGGGGATCGGTGGCCGCAGGCGGTGCTAGTAATAAACCTCGTCAACCTCGAACTGCCGTCCCGTCCATATCACGTCTGCAAATTATGGTTGAGCACGCGTGGAATCTGGGCTTTGATACGCAGGTAAAAATCCTTTTTAAGAATAAATCGAACGGCGGTCAAAACACATCTTGCTTACCTTTTTCTTAAATATATACTTTTCTTTTATTCAGGGTGCGGAGCAATTAGGATCGAAACTTCACAACACTAGAAAGTGGATTGGTGCATGTGAGGTGGTGACCGTGTTATCCTCATTGAGAATAAGGTAATTTTAAAATTGCTAGCTATTTAAATGAACTGCATAATCTCATTTCTTTTGTGATGGTTTCTTCAGCGGTTTACATATTATTTCAGATGTCAACTGATTGATTTCCATCGACCAACGGGGGCTGATGGAGGTCATCCAGCTCTATTTGCATGGGTTTTGAAATACTTCCAAGATAACCCAGAAGAATTTAAACCGCCTCTATATCTTCAACATCAAGGTAAAGCTATTGGTGATTTTCATGTAACTGTTTCAATGTAAAGTCCCTAAAAATTTTTATAATATCCACTTACAATTATAGCAAAAGAATGACATGCCCTTGAGTAGTGATACAATGCAAGTTACCTTGACTTATTGCGGATATGTATAAAGTTACTAGTCCAACAGAAAACTTGTCCTGAAACACCAATGTACGCAACCTATAAAAGTTGTTAGTCTAATTAAGGCTATTTACCACCTAGGAAGGCGAAAAAATATTTTTGTCAATTACATGTCTTCCTTAATTACAGATTACTCTTTTCTCCATAAGTGCACTCAGTATATAACGACTCGATCATTATTGAATCCTTCGGATTCACAAATCTATAAGATTTATAAATCATATATATTTACTAGTTCATAAGCGAGCCATAATAGTTTCAATAATATTTCATGTATGGTAATAGGTCACTCCCGCACAATAATCGGTTGTGAAGTGTCTCGCGGCGGTGGAATGCGTCTTTTAGTGTTGGATCCGTCTCACGGCGGCTCTCAGTTGGAGGCGGCCGCACTGCGAGCTCTCCGTAGAGCTCCGCCCGCCTTGCGCGCTCGTCAGTATCAACTAGTCGCCATCAGAGGCCTCATGGATAACGACCAAGAATATGAGGTAATTGTTTACTGATAACACAAATATAGTATCGTAATGCATTAGAAACCAATAAAAGGTTATATGAAAAATTTTCTTACATTTCCTGTGTCCCTATTTTACGTGAAAAATATGGTTTTATTTTTATACAATATTAATTACTGTAACCATAAAACCATATTTGGATTACCCAGTGACGCATTATAAACAGATGAATATTTAAGTAGAAGATGAAGAAGAATGTTATTTAAGTGTCATGTGTCAACACACATGCTAAACAAAAAAAGAATAATAGAGATATATCGGTCATTCTTCATTTTATATTATGAATGATAAATTTTATATAATGTACATAAGTACTTTTACAAAACTGTTATCCACTTGTTTATGCTGTGCAATGCGTATATTAATTCTGTAATATTGTAACTAAATATTTTTTCTAATTTGGTTTTATAATCTAAATTTAAGAGAAGCGAAAAATGTATCGATGGAAATAATATTCTTGTGTGTCATATTAAAAGTATTATTCAATTATCTTCCAGGCAAGCAAGGTGCTCAGGTCTGTCCGAATACCTCCCGACAGATGAAATGGTCAACCGTAGTCTGAGTAAATTCATAGTACTGTTCCTACATGTCATTTCACTTCAATTTCACCACAATAAGAAAAATGACTAGTGACTAAGATCTATAAAACTGATGCACGAAGGAATCGGAAAAAGTCAGAAGCAGCATTATGTCATTATTTCGATTCAACTAAATTTCACTGCATGCCACCGATTTAAGAAAATTATTTTGCCATGACATTTAAAACACACAGTTGACTGAAAATTATTTCAGTATGTGAAATTTTACATTTGCCATTTGATAAAAAAAATAGTTGTGAATTTATTAAATTGACTGCAATTATCTGTACTCTTTTGTTTCGGGTTTCCAATTCTGTCCATATTTTGAATTGTGTAACTTTACATGCATTGTATTAATACATTTATTTTTTATAATCATTTTACAAATAATTTCTCTTTGAGAATATTAGGTTTATCATCTACGGAAATATAGCACAAAGAAATAATTTTACATTTGTCAATATGACTTTCTCGATTGTTTATTTGTTACATGTTGTGTATATTCGTAATTTTTAAAATCTTTTGTTTGTTCTTATTTTCAATAAAATGCTGGTTTGACTTTCCTGTTGTTTATTTTAGGGACTGATAAAATTAAACTAACTTTTCTCAATGTCGTCGATCTCATAAATTTAATATTGTAATATTTTTTCACGATTTATTGGTTGTGGAAATAAATTTTTCCATAGGCAATGTGGACGATTACGCGATAATGTAATACCGCATTGCATAAGTAATTTATGAAAAAAAAAACTTATCAATTACATCACCGCTGATTAGAAATAAATACATAAAATGTACTCGGACATCTGTCGTGATATAAAAATAACGGCTTAGTAAAATGTAAATTGTTATGAACACGAAACTCATTTATTTACATTGTTGTTAATTATTTAATTCCTTAAAAGCACGCTAGTACAATTTAACAATAATTTAGAATAAGATCGTTACACAAAGTAAACTAATGATAATTGTTTCTGTGTTACAATTGATTGTACTAAACGTAGCCATGTTTCTTTTTCATTTAATAATGCTATTTTCAGTTTTGTTTGTTTTTCACCAGTCGGTAGGTATACTTGTTTCTTCTTTGATTAATAAAAGTATACATTCTACCATTCACTAACCATTCAACATTTTTGTTCATCTACTTTGAAAATCATCAAAGTAGTGTTATAAAATTTTCTGTATCCCTGTTAAAGTTTTAATAATATTTAATACACACTGACAGGTGCAATGAGGGATTCCTGTTAGGTGACAATTCGTTCAAAGTAATGGTGAAATTGCCATTGAAAATTCCATCTTAAAAGTGTTGGATTGTTACTATTGCTTGGGGGTTTTTTTTAGGTGGAAGTCACGCACCCTAGCGCCCTCTTGCTACCTGAATGTGCTCCCGCACTCTAGATAAATTGAATTTTCCCGCTTTTAAGCTTAAATCTCAATTGCCTTTTTAGAATTAAATGAAGTAGCTTAGTCATCTTGGAATGTTTACGAAACATTAAAACAGAATCAACAATAAAAATCAAAATGTTAGTGTGTAAAGTGAAATCTATTGTTATTCCATGAATATAAAATTTACGAGTCTATCTCACGGAATAGGGTGATAAAAATCTTAATTAAATATACGGGTAATTCATAATTAGGAGGACCACCGAGAGATTTAAATAATGCCGAGATTTGAAGGAATATTTATATTGATATATTATTAGTGAAAAATATGCAACACATTTTATTTATGTCTATAAAATAATATATGTATGTATATATGTAATAATGGTATAAAAGATAATTATAAAGCTCGCATTGGGGTTTCTTTAAGTCACATTTAACTATGATTTCTGTGTAACTTTAGCAAAGTCCACTCCTATTATCTTCTAATAAATCAATTGCATTCCACTATCCGATTTAACACTCGAATTATTGTGCTCGATGAGACATGTTGAGTGATCCTATCTAGTAGATAAATTTTAAAACACCCTCTTTTGAATGAATCGGAATGTAATGAATTTTCCTTAATATTAACTCACATTTAGCATTGATTTTGGAACGTTTTATATTTTATCAAATATTAGATACACTTTCCAATGATAATATGAAACCAAATCGAAAACGGATGTGTAAGAGTAACAAAAATAACTTAAGTTGAGAGCTAAGCTTTTATCACACACTCTTCATAATGCTTTTTAGTAACATTTATTTATTGCAAAAGCTTCTTGAATTAAAAGGTTAGTGCAAAAATATTATCAAACCGTACATTTGATGCTTTTTGAAATTATCTAGTTTTTGTGCTGGTTTAAACCTACAGTACTGCTCCACATATACAATCGTAGATTAGTTGTTCAAATAGTTCGTTAATTTACGATAAGTTCAATTTGTTGCAATTACATTAGTTCTACACTTATAAAATCCACAGCGAACTGAGTTTAGATTGAAAAATGCCTGTTTTATTTGTAACATTATATCACTGAATATCCACGTGCAAACACCACGCTCTCTGTGATTTTTTGATAGTGATAAGAAAATTTACATTTGTATTTTTGTCAAAACGTGTTATAAATATTTATATTTCCCTGTGTACGTGAAGAGCTGATTATTATTGTTATGTATTTGAATTGTTTATAATGTATGCGTATGAATATTGATTGCTATTTTAGAGAATATAATTATTATCACATGTAGCCATGACTTTGAAGCAAATTTCTCTGGAAATTTTATGAAATGTAATTCTACATCTATCGTAACAATCTTTTTTATAAAACAAAGACCGATGTGTGTAATTCGTTTCTGATTGGCTATCGTCGAATTTGTCTTGTGATTGGCTGTGGTTAAATATTATGTTTTCATAGAATTCATATAAATTTATTGAAAATACTAGTGCAGGTTAAGTACATCATGCGTTGTTGATTATTTTTGATTTTGTTTTCATAGAACTGTGATTATATTAATACATATAACCGAGCAAAGCCGGGTGGAACCACTAATTATACATAAATAATAACTTACTTAACATGTTCATATTAATCAAATACCGGGTAAGTTCACAGCAAGAAACAAATAAGAATGATGATACTTCTTTTTGTTGTAGCTAAAAACAAATCATATTTTCCACCACCGCTGCCAACTTAAAAACGTTAAGTTGTAGTTTGTAATCCTGCACAGTGTGAAGTTGGGTCATTTTCCTGAAAATCATGGTTTAACAAAATCACAAGCTTTCCTATTTGTATTGAATATAAACATCAATCATTGCTTTAATTGAAGCATTACTCATAATGATGAAAATGTATCCAAATACTATTGTACAATTTTACTTTAATCTTAGTATACCAATTCCTCGTATAATACTTAAAACAATATGTTTATTTCACGATCTGAGTAAAAAACACTATTATGATTTCACACTTAAGAAATTGAGCTTTATAATGCAGCTAGGCTGTGTTTTACTTTTCCAGTAATTTATTTAAATAAATTCTCTCTAAGATTGAATTGTGTTTTATTGAGAAATATTTTCCTGCACACAAATCCTCATCGCGCCCATCCTTCTCCAAAATCAAGCTATGCTAAACAAAAAGATTGATTTGCCCAGGCAACTCGACTGAAATGGTAATGATACAGGTATTTTCCATTACAAGTAAATATTTAAGCCATATGTACATTTCAAAATTACATTGAAGCCTGGGCATAACTTTACACCTTTTTTGCTCCTTACTCAAATCATATGGCCGGCTACCACACGGTACTTTCAAAATTCTTTAACCCCTGCCAGCCCCTACCTCCACCTGAGTGATCTCAGTACCTTGCTTCACATCCTATGGATGGTCATCAGTGGTTGTGGAATAAGAATCGACATAAATTTGACTACAAATAGATGCTCTTTAAATCAAAAGACTAAAAATCATGTACCTATACATTTTCATCCAAAAATTTGAGTTCAAAAATAATGATGTAAGTAGAATATAAAAAAGTTAAATCATCTCCTCTCAATTAGTAAATCCCAGGTTTAATTACAACATTTTAAGAAATTGTTTTTGCTTCTGAAAAATATATATTTTAGATTTTTGCATGTAGAAATAGGGTTTGCAACACTAATAAACATAGAAGGAATAATAAAATACAACAATATAAATATTCATTTTATTATATTTCTAAAAAAATTAAATATATTGTTTTATACAATTCACATGGCTAATGAAATTATGACTATGAGTGTAATTATTATAAAAAACGTCCATTCTGATGATCAACACCAAAACAGCCAAATCGACTATTCTATTACTACATATAATAAATTATATTATATAAAATACATGTTTTGATACTGAAATTTAATGATATTTTCTTGAGTAGATGTGATAAGTTTTGTGATGTGAAATAAATGTATTTGATGAAATTGACTTACACAATTCAATGATCCAATTAAACAAATAAAATATAGTTAAATTGTAGATATGTTTCACTATAGATTTCTAACTTTGGTCATTTGGATGACATGTTGATAATATAAGGCTAGTTTTAAATGTTGATTATTTTTATTTACTCATTCTATTTCATGGCTATAAAAGTTGTATATTTTATCATTTTTCTCCAATAATTCATAAAATATTAATAATAATTGTTTATAAAAATAGAAAATCCTCGATTGATAAAAATATTTTAATTTAAAACAAGTTTCCTCGTCATCTTTTCGATGATTATTCGTAGACAATTTAATACAAAAAATATGCTTGGACAATTACTTAACTGTCAGAACTATATGTATGGACCCTATCGAGTAGGTACTTTTAAAACCCCGAAAAAATCAAGGGCAACCTACATCACTTTCAGAAATGCTTCAATCTTTTTATAATTAAGGCACAATTTTGAGGAATTTAAAACCTTATCCTGTCCAAAAAAAAAATATCAAAATATAAATTGGTTTATCGAATATCACGAAATGTTACTATTTTATTTGTCAAGGATATCAAATTTGGAAAAGTATCATATTGAAATAAAAATTGTTCATATGAAAATTTTTCTGTGGTAAATTTATTTTATGTACTATTGAAACATTTCCAAAAATGGGTGAATAAACTAACAAGTATCCTATTATAAACTAAACTTCTTAACAATAAGAATTACTAGTGCAGTACATAATGTGCGAAAACTTAAATGATATTATTCTACTTAATCTAAATGAAATGGATTTTTAAAATAATGAAATTTGTAAATTAATTAAATCAGTACATAGTTACGGTAAGTACTTTCAGTTTGATATATAATTCTGTAAAATAAGGTTCACTGTCTAATTTCTATAATTGAAAAATGGTGTAAAATTTTGAGAAATTTATCAAAGAAATGATTACTAGTGATCATTAAAAATGATCACTAGTTCATCAACATTTCCAAAATACGGTTCAACAAAGAAGTTGTAAAAATATGTAGATGTAAAAAATGTGATACAATGATTGTAATTGCAGTTATCTAAAGATTGGAATAGACATGGTTTTGACAAATTTGTATTGAAGAAGATCGGTTTTGTGATTACACCATGTATGCTGTTAATCATGTGTTAATGGTAGCAAAATGAAGTAAACCTATTTAAGGAGCTCTGCTTTGTCTTACACCATATAAAAGGAAACGCTGATTTAAAGAAGACTTTTGAGAAGGTCTGCATTATTTTTTACAAATAAAAAACATCAGCTTATAATTGTTATGATTTCTTGACGATTCCAATTAATTAAAATATCCCCTTTGTTGGAATTCAAGCAAAATCTTTAAATTCATCCTACATACCTAATACAATTGGACCACGTCTGGAAAAGATAAGACATTCTAAAAAAAAATTGACCATCAAAAAATCTGGATTTTAGTAATCAAATCATATTTTTTTTTTGTGGAGGTCATCGACAAAACATTTTTAGCTTTCTGACTATAGTAAATGATATATTTTTCATTTATTTCTACTAATTTTGATTAATTTCACCTAATTACTAAAGCTATATAAATTTTCTTAATGTATTCTTTACTGAGAAGCTTTACGGACAAAATATATGGAAAATTGTTTTAAAAAAATTGAATCGAGAAATAGACAAAAAGACAGTTAAAAAAATTAAAAACAATAGCTTTACATTACCTGTGACATTCATATTATGTTTCAAAGAAAAGATAGGCACATAAAAATCACAGAGATAATTCGACATTACCATCTTCACTATATTTTAGCATAAATTTTACGCTCTACTGATTCAATATCACCTTTTTAACGATATCTGACTGTAACTACTAATATGCCAGTATATTCCTTGCAGCATATTTATTTTAAATATATTATTGAAATTAAATGTTTTCAAAAATTATTCCTACAAAAACATAAATCATAAAATTATAATACTTCAAATCAAATCGGCTCACTCAGGTTATAAGATTGCATCAAAAGTCAGTATCGGATAAAAAATATAATACCTACAATTGTGTGTCAAATTTATGGTAGTTAATTTAAATAATTATGCTATACATAAAAATATAATAATTAAAATGAGTATCAAAATGGATTCCCTATTAATTATTTGATTCATTGAAAATAACCGACTTTTCAAATTATGCATATATATATATGTTTGTTTTTGTCATCAATAGCTCATTTATGTTTAGTGAATTTTCTAATATTATTTTTATGAAAACTACAATGGTTTTATCAGAGATTGGTTGACATCCAAGAGAAAAATGTTATTACATTTTTCTTTCATACGTTTAAAATTATGGGCCCATAAAGATGTTTTAAAGTGGGGATTCCAATTTGTAGTAATGTCAATTAAATCGACTAAATCTACAAATACATTTATAAATAATATATGTAATATAATATAGACAATTTGAAAGTATAGCAACAATTCAAAGCCCAATTTTAATGTAGTAATTAATAGAGACATGTTTAAATTTATCAAGTTGAAAACATTTATTTCAAAATAATGGAAAGCATTTGCTAAATCTATTCAAAAGCATATTATTATCGGGTACAATTTTAAATAATATATATTTTAATCTAAACGAAAATCAAATTTATTCCAACATATAAAATTGAACTATTTTTTCAATATACAGTTATTATGTATAACTCAAATTCGTGGTTTGTATTTTCCATCATTCTGGCAGCAGCATTATGCCAAAAATACTAGTTTTGAGTGATCCATGTAGATGTTTTGTTTGTTAATCTAATTGAAAGTATTTTTTTCACTCGCATGTTTTGTAACTTTAATTTAAATGAATTTATATGGTTCACCATAGGATAGAGCTAATAAGGGGAAAATTTTTGCGATGAATAACTCAAAACACTGACTTTTCAACATTTTTTGCCAGAATAATGACTATTTTTTTTTAAATGGATGATACAAAAGAAGAAATATATTTTTACTTAATATTTCTTTTCTTTCAATGATTTTCTAGATAAGATGCCGTCCATATATGACGTCACATTATAAAGGAGGTGAGGAAGTTCCGAAGAGGGTTGTAATAAATGTGACAAAATAGAATTTTATTTTTTCAGAGAATTTAACCACATTAAATCATGTCATTTTTATGACAGGAGGATAAGGGGGACCAAAAAATATCAAAAATCATGTGACGTGATATATGGTCATCATCCAAGATGAATACAATTATGTAGTGATTAGTATAAAAAATTAGCAATCACAGATATTGATAATACCATCAACAAACTTAAGATAAACACTCACCGAGAAACTCGGTCCCAAAATCCTACTCAAGGAAATTAACACTCATAATATCAATATTCTTCATATTAATTAAAGCCAGCACATTTCACATAGTGAAAATAAAGACATGTGTCAAACATTTCAGCTTTTAAATAATGATTTACCAAACACTTAAAAATTTCATCAAAATCTGTTTACAGTAATTAACTTGACTACAAATAAAATGGTTGATTTGAAATGATTTTCAAAATTCAACTATTATTTTCATATGAATTTATATAAAAACAGAAATAATAGCTGACACATTTGAATTACACAAAGTTCTGAACGATCAATACAATAAAAAAGTGCGGGGCAAGATTTTCACTAATGTCTGTTACCTCTAATCGTTATACTATCAATAATGATGTCAGTATAGGCTCTCATTTTGTTTTACACCAATTTTTATTCAGAGGTTTCAAAATACTTTAATAAATGACACATTTTCATCTGATACAGTTGATCACATTACTGCTAATTAGCTTCCAATATGGCTGTTAAAACAGACAATCGTTCAAACTCTTTAAATAATTAATTATTCTATAGCGGAATGTCTTCAAGCGGTAATTTTTTCTTTTAGTGGGTACAATTCTTCGCAGTTTTCATCTTTGGAAGCGGCATCGTTGGGAAGTCTGCCATTTATCGCCGGCACAGTTGAGCCGCCATCGTTCCAAGGCTGCAATTCTCCGGATCCAAAGATCAGGAATGTTAATGCTCCGCACATGTATGTTCCAGCCAAAATCCAGAATACAATTTGCCACTGGCCATATGTTTGCTGTAAAAGTTATCAATCCATAAGTATCTTTTAGTAACTGTAAATAAAGGAATCTTCACAGTATATTTAATAGTTTTGGATGCCTAATAGAAAATAGGCCTGATAGTACTCACATTATTAAGCGTCAATGATCCAACCATATATGTTGACAAGAAACCTCCAGCTGATGAAAGAGTATTCGCCATACCGAAAATGGTACCTGTGAATTAAATATATGCTTTGTTTTGGTAATCATTTTAAGATGCATTGAATCATTCTATAAATTATGGTTTCAGTATGAAGAATTCGAATATGTATATCTTTTATATGGATTCAGAAATTCTAAATTATGATTTAACAATTTGTTTAAGGGCCTATTTAATTACTTTGCTATTTAGGATGTTATTTTGAATTTGATAGCCAAATATCTAATGCACAATTTTTTACATTCTGTAACAGCATTGGGTTAAGTGTAAAGAAAATGCCTTTATTAAAGTAACTCAATACAATTTGAATCCTGATATTGTTTATGGACTTTTGTTTTTGCTGTTTCCGATACAAATGGACACTTTTCTTTATAATTTGTAACACAGTATGTTTCTGATAATGTTATTTTGTTAAAATGCTGCAAGATTCTCACCTGAATAGTTTGGTGCAATATCCAATCCGTTACCGAGGTATCCACCTGTTACTCCACCGTTGATGGTCAGAGCGATGGTAAAAATGGCAACCGACCAAAACCTGTCGTATCCGAAGAAAACCTGAGCCACCATGAACAATGATGGAATACCAATGGCTGGAAAGAAAAAAATGCACTTTATTATATCTAGTATTTAAAAACAAGAAAACTCCATGATAACAGGATTGGTTAGAAGAAATGCAAAGATTCAAAGAAAAATAATATTGCAATTGTTGCACAAAATAAAAATATATATATTTTTATGTAGTTTCATCCTTTTATATTATCAAAGATCCAAAAAGAAATGCAACAATAACTGCCAATAAATTAACACTGGTATACTTATCTCGTATTTAAGAATGGAATAATTGAATGAAGAGAATTTACCTTTCATAGATATTCATGCTCTGCAATCACAAATCTATATGAGGTAAATGTACCAGTAGCTGATCGCTTAAGAGAAAATTTCAAAAAAAATAACTAAAGAATGATGGCAAAGCAAGTATACTCATATTGGATCATATGTCTTAATTAATATTTTAAAAAATTACGAAAAAGTTTGTTAAATTATTTAAAACATTGGATGCTGACAACACGCCTAGCGTGTCCATTTTCATACTAAAAAACAGCCATATTCCTGTTTCAGTAGTTGACCATCTCACATATTGAAAAATCCAGTAGTTGACCATGTCTAATCAGGGGGCTTTATAGTGAACTTTCTGTCAGAGTTGCCTCAGAGCTTTCTGTCACACCAATCTTAGTTGAATCAAGTAGCAATGGGTGGTTCAGGAACAAGGTACACACCGTTTCTAGATTGATCACTTAAGAAATTTGAAATAGTACACTTTCCTCACTAGGTGTTGTTTTCAAATGGCCACCCTGGCACTCCATTGGCTATATGGTGATGTGTTAGTGGCTCATTCCGACCACAGATGCCTTAACTCGTCTGAACTTTACAATTTTGAGAAATCCCGCATCTGCATTTCTTATGTTGGGCCATTTTATTCTCAAAATGTCAACTACTGGTACACGGTCAACTACTTGTACATTTGCCATATTGATTGAAAAATCATTTTACAAACTGCTTGCACTATTATGCTACACATTGTGAAGTGGTAGCAAAAAAAATATGATAAAATTAGGTATCCATACCAAAGGTTGTGAAAATTTTCCTAGTGGCTGTAGTGGTCAGTCTGCCAGACTGCTGTAGGAAATCAGCCAAATAGGATGTCACAAGAGCAAACATGTATTTTCCTAAGTAAGGCAATGATGACAGCAAACCGTTCTAAAATCAAAAAAAAAGTCACATAATATAATTATCTTAGTAAAGTAACTAAAACAATTATGGCCATTCTCTGGGGAAGATAAAACGTTGGACTTTGGTGGGAATGCCCATATTTTGGAACTGCACTCTCGGCAAACAGTTTTTAATAACTTTTAGGTTTTGATTTTAGTAGAAAATTGTATTATACACAGTGAAGGATTACCCCATAAGCGCAAGGAGCGCAGCGCTCGGGGCCTCCAAATTTTAAGGGCTTCAAAAATAATCTACTAGCCCACATAATGTTTTGAAAACGGAAAAAAAATATTGTCACATATATATGGTTGGGAATATAATACAATGTCACACTGAAAAAATCATGTACAAAGGTTACTTAATATTGAATGTCTTATCCGTCTTAAATCATAAAGTACGGTGTGCGGGTGAGCTAGGTACTCGTACTGAATTGTTTCTAGTGAACTTTGGGAAACTTTGGGAACTTTGTTCAAATTACAATTTGCAGAAACAACTTAAAATGAAATCAATATTTAATACAAAGTAATTGTGATTCATCACATTTGATAAATTTTGCGACGCTTTTTTTATTATTCGAAAAAGGGGGCCTCAAAAGCTGTATTGCGCCTGGGGCCTCCCAAGTGCTTAGTCTGCAAAGATGTTGACATAATGTTCTGTTATACATATTTTTTTGTTTTGTAAGAAATCTTGGAATAGTAATAGGATATAGAAAAGTAAAATTCAACCTTCTTAAATATTCTTAAGATTCTAAAGTATGATATGAACTAAAATATGCCCTTCCTAATACAAATCGGCTCTGATATAAAAATGGTAAAGTAAAAATACAGTATATATTCATAATACATTTAGTATTTAGTAGGCTTTTTCCTATTTATGCTCTTTTTTAAAAAAATAAATAAACTAGTAAATACGTATTACTGATAAATTTAGAAGGGTTATTTCAAACGCATTCAGATAACCCATCATCCAGATAACCAATCAGTCTAAAGAGGTCAAGAAAGATGATGTGATCTCTCCAGCAAGTCTAGACGACGCGTAGTGTCAATAAATTTTAATTACGCATCGAATTTGATAATCTAATGTATCTTGAAGAAACGTGTTTAATAAGTATGGACAAAGTTCAGATGAATTATTGCATACTTCAATTAAAGATGGTGAATCATTATTTAGTCCACAATATACCTCGTTAGTGTTAGGTAATGATTAAATTGTTCATGTTTTTTTTGCACAGTGTAGATTCCATTTTAAATTCTACGAAAAAAATTCTACTTTACTACATGGTTACTAAACTTGTAATGCTACTTCTTTCGTCACACATCTTCCAACCATAAGCATAGTTTCCAATCTCATTATTTCAATTCACCATCGGCCTAGAGCAGTGCTTCCCAGCCTGGGGTCCGCGAAAATTTTCTCGAGAATAGTTGATCGATATCTGGTCAGATTGCTTGCAGTGGACGAACAAGTATTTCAGAATCTTGAATAAGGCGACAGCAAGAATATCCGTCAATTGCTAAAGAAGCCTTGGTAATCCTAATTCCTTTTGCGACTATGTGAAACAGCATTTTCGTCATTATTTTTGATAAAAAAATAAGCACAGATCATGCCATTCCACTGAGACTTTGGAAGATTCCTTGCGAGTTGCAATTGAACCAGATATTGATGCGTTGTGTAAAAACATGCAACCACAACTATCTCATTAAAATGTTTATTGAGCTTGGCTTTGTATAGTTTTTCTTATTTTATTTTTAAAGACTGTTTGTAAGTAAGTTACTATTCTTTGTGATCAAATATAAACATGTATGCAATATCATTTTCTTATTACACATGCTAACAGTCCCTTGCTGTCTCTATGTCCCTAGCTGAATAGAATATACAAAATAAGTAACTTGATTCTTAAATTTCTACACACACCCCACCACGAGCTACCCCTAAAAAACTTAACGGGCTATAGAGGGTTAACTAATTCGATCGTATACCTAGTAAAGTGTACCACTATAACAAGATTCATAGACGCAATACAATTTCACCGGGTTGAAAAGAGTTCACGCGTCAATACGTTACTCTGTGTCAATTAAATTCACGCACGACACTGTCGACAGTAATTGATTATTCGCAAATGAGTTTCGAATGCAATGATAGTATCCGCCGCAAGGGTTACAACCGAATGTGTGCGCAAAAAATTAAATATTGTATAATATATGAAAAATTAAGAATAAGATTATATTGATTATTTAACAGTCAGAGATGACACCGGGTGATCTTGATGTGTTTCTCGTGAAATCGGTTCTTATAATGCTAATCTTGGTGCAGTAGCGAATTAAGCACTTGCGAGGCCCCTGGCGCAATTTTACTAGGCTCCTCTTTTCAAATGGTGAAAAAGCGTCGCAAAAGTTATTAGTAATTTCATCAAATTACAAATATTTTTTTTTATCAAAGTTGACTGTATCCCCGCAGCTTACTAGACACAATTCAGAATGAGTACCTAGAAAATTCACGCGTCATGATTTATGACCCACAAGTCACCCAATATGACTACCATTTTAAATTCATTTTTCGGTGTGACATAATATTCTAAGCCATATATGTGTCGAAAATATTTTTCCGTCTTTAAAACATATGTATGTGATTTATAGAAATATTATTGAGGTTTATATAAATATTATTAGTTATTATTGAGGCTACCAAGATTTGGTGACCCCAAGCGCTCGACTTTTTCGCTTCTGGGGTAATTCACCACTGTCTTGTTGTGATGCGAAGTCTCTTATTACCGTCAAAATAAATTGCAAAAATCACTTACACTGAATACAAAAATGTATATTTTTTTAGTATTGGAAATTCATAATGAATTGAGTGGGAAGCCACAATTGTCTCAGATTGTTAAAAAAATCTGAGAATCATAGAGTCCAAAAAAACCCACATTTTAAATTTGAAAAAAAACATGTATGGATAGGGCCGAATATCTTTTTCCGGGTCTGACGTCGGCTAGATATAAAAAAATCCAATCTTTTTCAAAATACAATTGCCGCCAAAATTGTTAACGAAGACAAATAATAACCAATTTGAAAATCAAATCTCTATAAATCATCTAATTTCAATTTCTCTAGAAACACGATCTATTCTATTTATTATTTCTCGATACTCTGTCTTTAAACAATCTGCTATTCCTACCGCGTATTTATTTACCCCTAACAGGTACGCTAAACCTTAGCAAAAATGATGGAGCAAATAATTTTGGAATTTATTATTCCCGTCGTGAAGCCGTCAACCCTTTCAACGACAACTCACCAGAGACTAACTAAAGGTTTTCATTATTTTTGTTTTGTTTTCATTGCGGTAAACAACAATAAATTGATGGTAACGTAACTTTTAAACTCTAATAAAATAGCTTATCGTGACCATTGAATGTTATCTCACATTAAACTAGGTTTTATAAAATGTTCTTAATTTAAACATCATCAACTCTCATCTGAAAATATAAACGTATTATTAAACAAAACCAATGTGTGTAATTCGATTTTAATTGGCTGTGGTTAAATGTTATTTTTTCATTCGATTCTACTAAAAATGATTTTCAAAAAAAACAAACTACCTATTGTAGCTTACGTAAATCGTGACAGAATAATTTGGATCGTTTTTAATTTGTTTTCATAGAACTGTGATTATTATTAATACAATGATATGCCAAGAATTATTAACTTGTTTAATAGATTTATCTTAGTTAATATATGCAACTGCGCACCGAGATATATTATAATGAGCTTTCCAATATTTGCAAAATAGTGCTCGTAACATAACACAATATGCAATTAGTATGTAAGTACGTATTTGTTATAGAATACAATATTGGTCAATGTCAAATGCAAATGGCCCCTTGCACGTGATATATTAAATGCCCTGAAGACATTTCGGAGGGAAATTAATCATTTCCATGATGTCGGCTCATTTTTTTTCATTAAAATTCGTAAGAACAACGTGGCTCATCAACGCGTTGAATTTACTATTCACATAGCATCACATTCATTCGTTGACAATCCGTATCTGGTTTGGCAGTTTTGTAAAGAATCGGCGGCTCGACTTGCTTAAGTTAAATGCGTAATCTTTTGTTGATTTTTGTTTATGGCATTCTCACTCCATAGCCTTAGGAATAAGTTGAAATTCTGACTGGGTGGTGAAAAAATTTCGTATGTTAATATTTCAAGTAAAATGTGTGAATAACGTTTATTTTATATAAATAGCTGCTAGAGATACATTAGTAAGGTATAATAATTTTGTAAAGGACTCGGTAACTGAATGTTTTATATGTGAAATTGATTCTTTGCCGAGGCATGTGATAACGTCAATATTATGGAGAAAGTCACCTACCACATAAAACACTTAAACATAACGCTTAAGGATTTTTTTATCATTATAGTTATTGATAAACTTCGCAGCGTTACGTTGCAAGTTGCAATCAAGGCAGCAATGTGTTAACTAAAAGAATATTTTAAAATCAATAGCTATTTCAGCATAACGCCATGACCATTCCTGATAATCGCGGTATTTATAAGTTATTAGAGTAGAAAAAATATTGATTGTTCATAAAACAGTAACGCTTATGATAATCCAATAGTTATCAGTAGGATTTCCAATCCCGGGCCAAAATTTTGATCCCGATCTTTTGATCGGTCTCGTTCGAATGCGATCTGATAACTAAATGAAAATAAAATGTCTGGTTATGCACATTTTTTTTTAAATTGTTAAAACGAGGACACACTAATTAAAATTAATAACGCATTTATTGATGACAAATCAGCCCAAAAATTAAGAGATTATGTTTTCTAATCCCGGGATTCAACAGGTATTGAAAAACCTATTTTTCAGACGTATCACTACGACACGACGAAAAGGATAAAAACCTTAAATTATGTTACAGGTTTTTTTAGCTAATTTTTAACTCGCTTCACTCAACCACTGTCACATATCATCGCAAAATCTTTCAACACCCTGTTAAAACTACGTTTTTAAATGCGTGTAATTTGAGCTATAAAGTATGATATTCTCATGAAATATTTCATTGTCAGAATGAATGAATTAATATTCTGTTACGTCACGATTTCTACAACCCTTCTCCAGTTGTATACTTAAGCGGCCATAATGCTTTTAAACGTTTTCCCCGTTTGACTGTGTTAAATATCTTTTTTTCTACACACCTAAAGTTGAAGTGTGCAACTGCTAGCTCTGACGTTACCAGTCACGTGAATACATTTTTTTCGTTCCAATAAGTTACGCCCGCAGGCGTTAATATTAAATTCATAAACACACGAGCAGTTAATTTGTACCTATCTAACGGTCAACTGTAGCGTGAATATTTTTTTGTCTAAATATCCAATTATCTTTCTGCAAAAAAAAAAAATCTCAAACTGAACACAATAAACGTTTCGATTATTCTGTTCGTAAGCTGCTCCTCTGAATAACTAACTAACTATCATAATAAATGTTTGCTAAATATTTTACTTACACATGTCTTTAATACTGTCTCTGGTCCAGCAAAAAAGTTTAACGTCAATTTATACCAAAATATACTTAAATCATCGAACATTAAAAAAATGCATGTCAGTGTGTTCTATTTTTGAATCATAATTATTTCGAAATTAATCTACGTTTGAAAAATACACACTTTTAAAAATATACGTGATTGAGCTGACAGACATTCAAACAGTATTTCTGAAGTTTTCTTTTCCAAAAACGACGGCAATTTGTTTTGTAATCCTGAATGCTAAAAATTATTATATGACTAGTTCATTTGTTTTTGCAAGGACTCGGTTAAAGCTTGCATAATAATATATTTCTGACCTACCTTATGGTAAAAAAATACGATAGTATTATGGTAATACCAATTTACAAGGATTCAATCAAAGTCATGAATAATATTCATAAACCTATATTTGATAATTTATTCATTACTCATTTTGAAAAATTATACATAATAATATGGTATCATTAATTTATTAATTCCGTCTACCACGTAAATTCAAATAAATAACAGGTTCATCGTGCGCAAAAAAATAGATAAATTCAAAAATTGAAAAAAAAACCGCGCTCAGCCCCTCTTTCAATGACCTCTTGGTTTACTATTTCAT
Organism: Himalopsyche kuldschensis; assembly: GCA_028554975.1. NCBI lineage: Eukaryota > Metazoa > Arthropoda > Insecta > Trichoptera > Rhyacophilidae > Himalopsyche > Himalopsyche kuldschensis. The sequence continues at coordinate 23,462,936 of JAHFWI010000003.1, forward strand.
TAGAAAAATCTTGAGGATAAATCGTAATAAAACGAAAGATAGTAAATCAAACCAAAGCACATGTGATTTTTTGTCAGTGGCGTAGGGGGTCTATAATCTTTTGTTCGAAGTTAATTGGTGAAATATGAGAAAATCATATATTTAAGATTTTCGTCATTAAGTTATTTTATTTTAAATATAAATAATTGTATTTAACACTCGATACAACAATCACTTATCTTTGGTGATTGAGAAATAATTTTTGAGTCTGTTATATAAGGAATTTCTGCTTAATTTATTCGTAGTACGACACTGGGCTATATCAGGAATTGCGAAAACATTCAAGATCTTCTTGGAAAGGAACCTCGGGCCAAATACGTATATGGCCTTGAAAGGACTTTTTTTATGTTAGTCACCACATCACAAATCGAATTAAAAATATTTTCTGCACTAATGTTGCCATATATTGTAGGCTTGAAAAGCACGCATCGTATTTATTTTAATATCTAGAATATTCTATCAATCAAAATATTAAACAGGAATAAAATTTCATTTCTTTTACATTACATATACGAAAGCATAACGTCATTCTTTTGACATTAGTCCATTCCACAACTCGAAAAGTTTATTTTATTATTAATCATGCAGGTTAGAATTATTCATAGATCAAAAAAAATAATTTTGAAACATTTTTGTACCATTTGTATTCAATATATCTATTTGATGTTAACTTAAAACACTAAATTATGTACTATAAAATGAAAATTTACATTTTAAAATATATGAACAGCATGAGAAAAAAACTATTTGATAACTATAGAACTTGATAAAAATATTGATTAATTTCCATCTTCAAAACTATTACGAAAATAAATGATTTTTGTTTTCTCGAGCATCTCATTATTTATATATTATAAAACGTTTCGCCTATGATCCTATGATCCTATATGTCATAAGTAATCATTTAATTTTTAACAAAACCATAACCTTACATCTTTAATTAAGTAAACACTTAATGTGAATTAAAAACTAAGTTTAAGTAATATATTCAATATTTAAATAAACAAAGAAGAGATCGAGTTACACATTATCCGGGTAGGAATAATTCGTTTCATATTATTATTAATCGTAGGTACCTAGTTACTATACAAAATTATACATGCATATAATCTGATGCAATATTTGCGATATTTTTCAGAGTTTGTTATCTTCCTTGTTAGCTCACTTACCGCTTACTACATAATTGACAAATATGTTAATACTCATGGATGACTCCAACTTTATTATCCTTGCACCAAGCACAACAACTGCGTCAAACTCTGAATTTCCATGAAAATATCTTGACTGAATCCTGCTATGATTTCTCTAATTACCATATACAAACTTTAAAAAGACGACACGTTAAACGCAAAAGAAGTGTAACTTACATTGTCATTATATTCCTCAGATGGACATAGGTTTTTGCATTATCCATATCAATAAGGTATACAAATCTCGAACGAATCAACAAGTAGCTTAGAACACCTTCATACCTTTCTCACAGTAGACGTGAAAATTCTGTATCACGTGAGAAACTTAATGTGTTTGCTACATTCGTTAGTATGAACAATGCTCAATGCAAATACCTAGAATTACACAAATCTTTATACCTATCAACATTAAATCTTTTAATGTAATTAGTTAAATATGTTATTATTTTCCAACGACGATTTGGCGGCCGCTACATTTAACCAACATTCTTTGGTTAGTGTTTTAATTACTTATATCGTTTGCTTTTATCGAATTCTTAAAAATTTCAGTGAATAAAAATATTAAGTTCTATGTATTGTCCATTTTCAATATACATACTTATAAAACTAGCACTGCACTCATATTCGAAGATGCTGTACTATAAATTTTAAAAATAATCGACCCTTGATTTGAAGCACACGATTTCAAATAAATACTTAAAACAGTGTTCATCTGCGAAACCATTTAAAGCTGATTAAAAGTAGAAACAACAAAATCCATTCCATGGGAACCTTACAATTTAAATATTCATATATTTTTTAAAAATTGCAAATCAACGTTAAATAAGTGAATACGTCGTTTTAAGTTGATTTAAGTTTAGCTTCATACTAATCATATTCATTTATCAACAGTGCATCCGGCGTAGATACGCATGGATACTGATTGATACATTGTCTTTCTAGACAGCAAATTTTGCTAATGCAGAAACAACAACCTTCTAGAAAAAAAATTGACGATATTATATGATTCATTGTAGGTGAAATGGTGTTTTTATAAAACATTAGGTTTTAAACGGTTGGTGTATTTAACAAATTGTTATAATCGTCTTCCTCATGAATATGTAAATGAAAACGCGTTGACATAGGGTGAATATTCGCATTTAGTTCATTGTTTTGAACACTGGCAAGTTTGAAATAATGGGAATGCAGATGCAAGCGCTTTCCAGAAGAGTAATCATTTCTAAAATCGTATTAAAATTCAAAACAAGAAAAGCAGCCATACGAGAGTGCAGCCATTCGTGATAATTAATATTTTACGCACTCAGGTAGATAACTTAAACAAAAATAATATATTTTAGCGACGTCTTTTAGCGGAGTATTTAAATAATGTGTATTATGCAAAAATAAGTGGCTTGCCAATTGTTCAACCTCAATTTAAGAAAGACCATATGAACCAATTGGAAAAATCACAAACATTCATCCATGTCCGTATATGATAAATATTATATTCATGTAAATTACCAGCTGGTTATTCGAACTAGTGATCACAGAAAGTATATCATTAACGACTGTCGGCATTGGTAAAATTTTTCGACGCAGATTTGTATGAACTTTTGAAGCTCAAACTTTTGAGGTTCAACAACTATACACATACAATATTCAGATGTTTTGTGCATTTACTGAGTTGACAAATCAATAAGGAGTCAAATATATACATAAATAAAACAAATCTATTGTTAATGAAGTTCGTCAGAAATAGTCATTAGAAGGGTTGAAATCTGTTTTAAAACTCGATTTTTTGATCTTATAAATTTTATTATATTTTTTAATAAATCATTTGAAAATGATTATTTATCTCCCCATGGCTCGTTTTAGCCACACGTAAGTAATGTTGAATAAATCCTACATGTTTAGAAACGGAAACTTTTTCTGAAAGGAGTTTAAAAAGAGTGAAATTTTTGCTTGAGGGGTGTTTACTGATTTCAGGGTTCAATCTGCTTTGTAAATAGTCGCTTCCTCTGACAAAAAACGCATAGAGTTTCTGTCAGAAAGTTGCAAGCACTTTTTGCTCGTCATAATCGTTACTTGATACTCCCATTGCTTCAGCCCACGCCTTTACGATATGGCTCTAGCCCCGCGGTTGTCTGATATTTACGAATACCGTCAAATAATCTTATACCGAAAACGAACATCATGTCCATTTTAGGAAATTTTGGTTATACTTATCCATCAATTAACTGTTTATCATTTTTTTATACACAATCTTCACACATGCGCAGTGAGATAAGAACCTACGCTAATTAGGATTTGAGTAGTGTGGGCAGCAGAACAATGGGTTATAAAAATATAATTATATACAATTACAGGTGTTTCTAACATACAAATGAAACCAAAATGAACACCAACGCTCAACAATGTCACATCGTATATCTGTATTAAAACCGTTAGGAATACTTCGCATTGTATGATTTCTTAGAATGTTAATTAATTCTCTCCGTGAGGTGGAGCTCATTTTTCGATCCATTTCAAAATTGTCATATTTCGCGCCACATATTAATGCAATACATTTGGGCCTCGTATAACACGGTTATATGGTTCCTCAAAAACATCGTGTTATACAAGGCTTGAAATTCATACAAAATTAGGGTTTGCGTTCCATAAAAATATAGAATTACTTCAATTACGCATTTCCTTAAATGGCTCCAAAATATTTTGCAAATCCCTCTTGAATTTCGAACTCCTTTCCATTATAGGATCATTTTCAATATTTATTTATTTTATATAATAGCCAATTCCAGGCCGTCATTTATTGTTTTTAATGTGAAACATGTAGCTCATTCGCTGCAACTGCTTTCTGAGTCATTAAATGTAGTAGGTTCATCCAACATTTCGAGTAATTCTTCTTCGTTCAACGTATGATCCTCCAATATTTCTTGGATGTCATGAATACCCATGTCATAAAAACCTTCTCCTCCAATACCACGACAAATCTTAATTGTATTTTTTTCCCCTTTAAACCGTGTTATATAAAGCTTGTTGTATAAAAATATGTCACAATTTATACATCCGTGTTGTATAAAACCATGTTATAAGAGGCCCAAGTGTAGTTATAATAGGCAGAAAACAAAGATAAAAAACATACTATTCTGTCATGAGCGCTAAATACATATTAACTATCATAAGATTAGTGATAAAATTTGTCACGTCTTTACTACTCACCGATTTGATGTCATAGTGAAGAATCGTCTTCATGTAAGTGGGGAGTTGGTTGACCATCGTGAAGTATCCGTAAACAGACATGCCATGGGTTATTATGATCGCCCAAACTGGACCAGACGTCAAGATCTGCCTCCATGGAACACTGGAATGCTGCGGAATTGAAATTAATAATATTATTGTAGATATGCGAATAATGTATATTGCATTTGTCTTAAGCCATATAGCATTTGTTTTACACGTACGGTTAGGCATACGTAACAAGACAACTTGCAAATATGTTTATAAATAAAACAGTGCATTTAATTAACCTTTGTAATTTCTTTTTGTGTTAATTATTCCGATTCACAATTTTCGTTTCATTGTTCATTGAATAATTTTACACTTATTTACTTCGTTAAATATTGCCAGCAGACACTTGAATTTATTTACTCCAAAAAATAATATCACACCAAGGAAGTTGACACAACAAATTAACCGTAGGAGTAATATACATATTAGATTTCTTTTTTGTCATACTTAATGACAGCAATAACTATCCATCCACCTTTATAATAAAGCTATTATTGCAGATAGCAAACAATTCACGCAATCATCTGCTTAATATTTATTTCATTAGGTTAAACAACCGCTGAACAGGGGTACAAAAGACATTTACCCATAACAAAGCACAGTTACGAAACATTCCTAGCACATAAGTAAATTAAATGTGCGCGTTTAAATATTTGCCCCCAGAGCCAATGGTCAACATTTGAAATAGCATCTCGGCAAGGACCACGCATTCGACAGTATTCAATTCATTAAGCATTTAGCCATTATTCGTGGTATTGGTTTATGCCTTAACGGTTTAAAGATAAATACTTATATAAACCAAATTTTTATCTCTATATATTATACAAAAACAAATTAATTACACGGTTTCAAAAATTGCAAACTGTCATAATATACAACACATCGAAATTGATGTAAACACTGTTTAAAAAAATTCTAAAACAAAATCATTGTTCGAAATTTGAAATTCATTTTCTTTGATATTAAGTTTTGACAGTTCGTTTGTTTCAAAATTTTAACTAAAAAAACTGAAATACAGGAATTAAAAACAGACACGTTGAAAACAGTATATTAGCAAATTAAGGGATGTTTTGTGTATTTTAATGTCATTCTATATATTCTAATTGCAATGAAAAATATTAATATAGTTTCTCACTGCTTTCTTTGTGGTGTGTCCAATTGCAGCTTCAATGAAACTTCTTTCCTCGACAGATATTCTTGGGTGCTGAGCAGGGGAATCGAAGATCACAAGGAACCAAATTATTGACCACACCAAACCTATCAGTCCTGTGAAAACATATTGTTTTTTAATGAAACAATTTAACATCAGGTACGTCTCGTGTTTAATCATTATTTAATATGAATATTCGTACCCGAGAGAGAACGAACAAACAAGATTTTCAGACTTCGTTTTTAAATAACCAATCTCATTATATAATATTATGCTTTTCGTGAGAAATTTTTGTCAATGGTGACTTCCCGTATGTGGTATAGATTCGAGGCCTTCGAAAGGAAGATTTATTTTTGCAAATGTTTTCCAAACACACAAACAGTAAACAAAATCAAAATGATTTTTAAAATGTTTTGATGACTAATTAAATAAACTTTATATGAATATCATAGAAGACTTACCAGTAAAATAGAACACGCTTTCCCAACCCAAATTAGCAATTAGAAATCCGCAAATTGGCATTGTGATGGCAGCACCCAAAGAGGAAGCTGATGGACATGAAACAAATAAGATTATATCAGTAAAAAACATGAATGTTTTAAATACAATGTTGTAGTTATTATTTTTTTTGCTTGTCCAAAGAAATAGTAGTCTTACAATTAATCATTCGACTGCTTTGTAAAGATCAGCGAAACACATTAAAAGAATAATGTGTTTCTTATTATCTACGCATCAGCATTTTTTTGTACAACTTTCATTAATTTATCCACAATTAAAGAACTACCAAGATTTTTAGGGCCTCCACCCGAGTGGTCAATGGTCACCTTTGCTGGCTCCGGTTACAATTTTGTAAATTTGTCTTTAAATCGATTTATTTACCCACAACTCATCCGATCCCAAAAACATTTTGGCGGAAACGATTCGGTAACCCTTTCATTTTATCCTTACTCTTTTTGAATGAAAAATAGTTACATTTTATATCAATCATTAATAAATGGATTGAATGGCACCGAACAAGCAAAAAATAGCTTTAAAAATTAGACATTTTGTAGCATGAATCGAGTGTAAAGAATACTAATCTTCTGCATAAGAAATTCGATGATTAATTATTACTTTCATAATATAGAGGAATTAATGTCGAAAGAATTAATATCCTTCATATTTAAAATAAAACATTTAATTTATCGCCATTGAAAATAATATGCTGCATTATTTGCAAAGGGATTTGAATAACAACAAGGAACTAATACAACATTTTAATCTGAAGGTCTTGTCAATTGAAATGAGACTACATAATGAATTTGTTTTTGCCGTTGTCTAATTAATTGTTATTAATTCTTAGTCTACATGGTTCGTGAGTTCACATCCCCAATTGACACAATTATTAAGAGTGACCGTGTGGAAAATAGATGTATATTTACATATGCGCCACAATAAATTTTAATTGTGACATAAGAAATATTCTAGAAGTGTCTTTAATTGGTAGTTTAAAAACATGTATTGTAAAAAAATGTGGTTCATGAGTAGTGTGGAGGCAACATATTGTATATGTGGCGAATGTGAATTGAAATATGTTTACCTTGCAAAGATCACAGTTTCCCTTTAAACATTTATAATAACACCAACATTGTGCAAGCATGACATACATAATCAACTTGAGTCGTTTATAAATAGTCTACCGCTGATTGTAAAATATGTAAGTATATAAGCAAAATAAAATTGGACATATAAGTACTATTCGCTTAGAATTTATGATTCGAAAGAAATGACACCAATAGATCAACCACACGAGAAAATAAATAATAGCCGACCATGCATAAGATCTCTTATGTTCAATTGGAAAAAATACAGGTGATGTTAACCTTGCAACTCTCATTCTATGAAATAAAAATAACAATATTCAAAAAAAATAGTTTTTTTTTTACAATCTATAATCATTTAATTACCACCTCAGCGTTGATTGTTTGCAACCATATAATGGTGCTTACGTAATAAATGATTTCAATGGAACGTTATTTTACATTTTTTTCATATCTAATTAGTAGAATGGTGAGTCCTGATGAAACATCTCAATGAGAATTCCACCATTCTTGAGAATGTTGAATTGAATGTCCCTGATAACTTTTTGAGAAATCGTGAACATGAGTTGTTTGTTCTTCCAAGGGGTAGAACCAGGCTGCCAATGGGAATGCCACTGGGAAGAGCTTTAAAATTTTTAAGCGGCATTGCTTCGGATGTTGACATATTTCATATTGACGTGAGTGAGTTCAGACGAATACTATATTTTTGAATAAAAGTTGATTTTGTGATTTTGATCTTTAAAAATTTCTAATATGATTTTATATTTTTTTTCTCTCTGTTTTTATGACTACAATGTATTCGTCTTGTTTTTAATTAATTAGTGATTTTTATTATGTATTTACATGTATGTATGTATATATATATAAATACATGTATTTATATTTGTCAAATGCATGGCGCATTGGCGTTAGCTGTAATGTCATGATTTGCTTTTTCTTAAATAAATAAATAAATCTCAAGAGAATCTGTTTTGAAAAGAAACAAATTATTAATAATTGTAAGCTTATAGTTCTGTTTGCATCGTTTTCGAGGTCGTATACGGAGTGAGTAGAAAAAGAGAATCTTTACCTTTTTCATACAAACCTATACATCATTATATGATATTTTCTAAACAAACCCGAGTCCACTTAACCATATGCCCGAAAACTACTCATTCTAATAATAAACTGAAAAAGGCATCAAATTCTCACCCATCATGTTTGACATGAACTTGGATCTGTCCATTGGCGGGATCCATCTAGCAGCCATTGGATGGATCGCTGGCCAAGTGGCTCCGAGGAAGATTCTAGGATTACTCGGAGGACCATCACTGCGATATGAGAATTGTTGGCGGCCAATGGAGTCAGCAAGGTAATTAAACTCGACGCCAGCATCGAGTAACCAAACACTCGCCTGTGAAAAATAAAAGTATTTCAACATTTTCATACGATGTGACCAAAGATCATAGTCCGGCATGGACATAATATTATTGGAGATATTCTGGTTATGACTGAAGATGAGCACTTTCGTAAATATGAATCGAGTCGGATCCAAGCAGTTGAAACAGTTCAAATTGTTTATTTCAGGGAATCGACATTGATAACATACTAAACCGTGGACACAAGTTATCTTTTTTACTAAGAGAAAAATGCATGTTTTGAGAAATGAAACATTTACAGTCATTTCAAGTTTGCAGACTTTATTCAACACAATATATTCATGTGATCGAATCGAATAAATTTTAACGTTAAAATGAAATTATGTATTGCACATGATATGTTGTATCGCATTGCATTCTGTATGTTTGTAAAATCAGTGTTGTAGTCGTTTGTTTCCTACTATTATGTAAAATAATGTCATCCTAAAATTATCAGGCAATGCGCAAGCCATCAAAATTCTAAAATGTGGATGTTTTCAGTTCTGCAGTAGAAATTATTTTACTAAAAATCACATTTAAATAATATTTATATATACTCTGATAATAGTGAATTGATCATAAGTAAAAAAATCTCTTGCCCTGCCATCTTGTTGATAAAATCGCACAAGTGTATAAAAATAAATAAAATATTAATGGTAATTATTACAACGTAAAAAAAGGATTTTCATATTTCACGGTTAGGTAGTTAAAACATAAACACATATACGGATATCTCGACGAGTATACAATCGTAATCCATATTTGTAAACTTACTTTGAGCCGATAACTTCTGCAAGTCGACCTCCTGGAATTTCTGTAAGGATGTAACCCCAATAGAAACAGCCGAGTAGCATATTTTGTTGGACAGCATCCCATTCGAATCTCTTTGATTCAACTGTGCTTTCCTAAAGAAAAATATTCTTTGATAATTCACACGGTAAAGTCACTACCTTCTTACATAAGTGAGGTTAAGTTAAAATTGATTGATTCATAGTCACATGCGCTAAAACGTGTAGGATTGCAATAATATGTCGTACTTTTCGCCACACGACCGTAAAACATTCCGTATCCAGATCACGGTAGCGTTAAGCGCTTGCTTTGTATATGGCAGGAGCAATAATATTCGCATGGTGCTAAAAGTAATGATAAAACCGTATATGAATAATTTTGTATGTATGCAGTGGCTGCAAAAGCACATTTATTTGTCAGATATTTTATGAGGAAGTTTTTTCCATCTACGTAGTTTTTTTATGTTTAAAATGTATTGACAAAATAAATAATGATATTTTCATATTTTTGTCTCTTCTAGTGATGTGATATCTTATTTGAGCCTCACTAAAGGTATGAAAAGGTTGATAACATTGCAATAATAACGTTTATACATAAGTAAAAAGGTTGGAGATAATATTTAGAATTCATACAGATTACTTGTAGACACATCGTGAATATTATAAATTGCCAGTGGCTTTCATAAGAAAAATCAACTAAGGAAAATCAATAGATTTTCATGAATGCTGAGAAAATAAATAAAATATTTGCATAATGACAACAACACTTAACATCATATTTATTATGCACAACATACTATAACATATTATTTGTTTTTCAATGTCCATAAATAATATTCTTCGACCATTTTCCTTCATGGAAATAAATTTATTCAAATGGATAGATTTTAACAATAACCTTTTCATTATAAACTGTTTATCCATATTAAAATATGCAATGGTTAAAATGTTTTGTTGAGCTCGAAGGAAATGAACGGTTTTCAAAGCAAAATTAGTTTTATAACGTTGCTTCAATTCATTATTCCAAATAGAACTAAAAATATATTGTGAAATATTTTCGATGGTTTAAACTGTTTATCCATTTTATTAAAAAAATAACTTTGCAATGGTTAACTAAATGTTTGCCTCTTTGAGCATCTTCGAAAGAAACGGTTTTCAAAGCAAAATTAGTTTTATAACGTTGCTTCAATTCATTATTCCGAATAGATTTAAAAATATATTGTGAAAAGTTGAAAATACAACTCCAATTATTAATGTGTACCCTTTTACCCCGCTTTTTACTTATATTATAATCAATACAATTATATTCCCACATGTATTCAAAATATAAACTACATATTAAAAAAGGTGCGTAGCCTCTTTTCAGTAAATACATTTTCTTAACCATAAATAACAAAATAGCTTTTGGTGCCTAACAGTTTTAATAAATGCGTCTGTTCCAATCCAATCTTATAATAATAACTATAGAAAATTTAATTTTCAGTTAATTAAAAATTACGAATAACTCCAAATAGATATTTTGTTTTGACGGCCGAAAAATTTTATGGCGATCATTCGTTAGCTATAAATTATTTTTTATGCGATCAATTGTCAACTGAAGATTTATAGTGACTTTCAACGAATAAAAATTGTTAAATACTTTTATATATGTAGATAATATACGTAATAAGGCAACGGGTTATACGTATTTTACGTTTTTTCAAACAAATGTGTACTTCAACCGAGTGTACAATCATTATCAACAAAGTAGTGTGTGTATTCATTGTGGAGCCTAAATACCACCTCTTTAGCGGCCTATTCTTACAGTAAACGATTGGCTGAATATGAATGAGCCTCCACAGGAAGTCGCGTATTCAAATAACAGCCTAATGCATTTGTTAATGATTTCCAAGAGACTCGCGCACTTATTTCAAGTCACAGCAATATCTATCGACTGTGATTATACAATTATTCATATCTCGCTATGTTATTACTGCGAGGATGATTATCACAAATAATTTATATATTATTTACATACATACGAAAAAAAAACAAACCGATATTGATGCAATGTGACATTTCACTTTTGAACGATTCAAAACTAATGTTGTTCATACGATACTAACTTTACACTCACAATGAATGCTTCTTTAGAACGGTCGATCAAAAGGCAATCTGTTTTATAGTAAAGTTGGTTATCCGAATGCGTTTTTTATCATTACCGAGAAAATTTATTGAAAAGAAAAGATTTCATAGATGTAATGGAATTAGAATCATCCATCTTATCCACGCTTGTTAATATACGACACGTTAGCTGGCGTAACGTATATCAAATTTTCTATTTGTATTAAAACTAAGATTTTTCATTTATTAATCTGTGAAGAGTGAATTGGGGTGTATATTGTTTGACAATTTATGGTGTTGTGACAACCGTAATTTTTGAAGAATAGAATAGGAAGCAGTATTTTCACCGGCTTCGATTGATGTCTATTATATGCAAGTGCTTTTTTAACATATTTTTACTAATGAGTTATTTTTTTAAAACTTTATTGCAGTTTTGGGCCCTGGGCTGCATACCTGGTGTTTCAGTCTGGCTGTTGAAAGGTTAAATCTGCTGCAAATGACTGTGTGATCACACATGAATCATCAGAGCTTTATAAACGGTGACCGTTAGATGAAAACAATTTACCTGTATATGTTTAAAACATTAACGGGAAGTCCGTTGTACGTATGATAAAATTAACTCAATGCCATCGATATATTTCAATGCCAACATGTAATATTATATTAATATCTAACCGATAATTGTTTCAATCTTTCAATTTTTATCAACTGATTGATTAAAGAATATATTAGGCGCGTAGAAGCAAAACAAAATGATGGGACCACTATAATGTTGGCAGTAGAGACTCCAATTCAACGTTGAAAAATACTCGAGTAGTACTCGTTTTAGTAATAATCGTCGACAGTTTTTTCTTCTGCGAGAAATATAAAAACGAAACTTAAAATTAATTGAAAATTTGTTGAAATATATGTGGTATAAATTGAAATAAATGTTTTAATGATATTCCAATATATTAAAAATATTTATTTTGGTACATCTGAAGTACTCGAGTATTTTGAAATTTTACTACTCGATACTCGAGTAGTTGAGATGTCAGTAATTGGAGTCTCTAGTTGGCAGTAAACGACTTTCAGGAGCATTACCATTTTACCAATATACATACATATATATGTATTTATTTTCATTGTGTCATTTATAATATGGACGTGTGTGCAAATGGTTACTGGTCAGTCAATCCCCAATAATAATCAATAAATATTAGCGAAATAAAATTGGACATATCGGTATTTGCTCATACCTATTGAATGTATCGGAACGAGCATAAACGTTTTTTTTCATACGCTTTTGTCGGGGCTTGAAAGTTAATAACTATTATAAATATTGTGTGAAATGAATAAAAAGAAATATAAAAAAAATCTTTTGACAAAATGGAGTCGTATCGTTTTTTTAAACACCCCATCACATGTTCTTTCATTTTTAAATAATTACTTATTATCGGCAGCTATAAATAAATCATACGCTTTGTCATAGTCTGATATTAATAGGTCAAAACGATGACAATAATTTCATCAAAACCTTTACAACAATCAAAAATGTAATACCAATAAAAAAGTAATCTATGGTTCATGAAAACTCAATGAAAACTTTTAGATTTAAATATGAATTTATTTAAAATTTTCAAAACATAATTTTTTTAAAAATCAGTCACCTGTGTAACATTGAGTCCTCCCAATGTTGAGTTCAGTTCTTTTGCTGTCGGTTGGACCATGGCTACAATGCCAATTGTAAGGTTTACCCGTAGTGCATAGTTCAGCATGAAGCCAAGAATCACCATGATGTATAGCACCACACCACATGACAGCCGCCCTAAGGGAGTAAAAAATAATAGATTAATTAAATGCCATTGTAATTGTAATTGTTTTTAAATCTACATAAGACGGTATTTTAAAGCCCCTGAGGCTATACACATGTCTTAGAAATTTATTTTTCATACGTTATATTAATTGTAATCAAACTACTATAATCTGAACGTATCCCAAGGCATTGTATAGATTCTGAGAAATATTTATTGATCGAAGAATAAACTTAATTCATTAACATTGTTTTTTCCCGCGTTAACGATATAAGCACGAATCGCAGCAAAAGAAAATGTTTAACGTTAATTACTGCGGAGTCGTATGCCATTTTTAATTACCACGAATAAGACTTTCGCCGTTGGCTCTATATCATTTTTTTAATGATTCCTAAAATTAATATATTTATTTAATGAGTTCCAAGTACTCGGATTAATTGATTATAAGAATTGGTAGGAACCTACAAATACATTGATATATAATTTTCATTGTCCATGATTACTGTGAATTGCATTGAAATTCATATTCACGTTTCTATCGTGAATAATAATTCATGCAGCTTTATTGGCGAACGGGTATTAATATAAACTGACAGTCAGTGGAAAATATTTGATTGTATTTAGTTGCTATGTAATTTTCGATGCTAATTTATTCTCCATAATGAATTACCTACTGCTGCCCTCAGCGGATTCTAAAAATACTTCGAAACTCCATTAAAAAATGAATTGACGTTTCTCTTGTTTATTTGTCGTGAAAATTATTCTAGATAGCTTTTAGCCTTGCTGAATTGGTAGACAAATTGATGTTTATGGAGCTCGTAAGACACACAATAGATATCAGGTATGACACTATCATTTAACAAAACATTGTAACATATAAATAATCATTTTTTTATAATCTATATTAGTAGCTCAAGAAAAATATTTTTACTCTTTAGTGCCATAATTGTATTCTTTTATCCTCTTCTTCGTTACTAAAAACAAGCATTATTTATTGGCGATGTCTCAAAATAATTGTTTGAATTATGTAAACTTGAATCTTATATATAAAACCGAAACGGCGTATGTACATATGTCTGTGGGTCTGTAATTCCCTTTTGCATTGTTGGTCATTAAGTTGCCATAAAAAGGAATATGAAAGAAAATATGTTTGAATTTTTATCGGCGAAGACATTTAGTCAAAATGTTATAAATTAGTCTTCTACTGAACTTTTCCCGGCTTTTATTAATATAATAATGTTTATTATTTACGTGAAGGTATCATTTGACAGCAAATTAGATTTTTTCCTTGAATTTGGACATTTTAATGAGCGAGAATGGGGATATATATTATATAGGATATCACATGATTGTGCCGAGTGAAGACAAAGTTGTAATATTTTTAATATGAATTGTCGATTCTTCGTAGAAAGACAGTACCGTCAAATGGGGTGAATAGAGACTGCGGGGTGAAAAGAGACAAAAACAAGGATTGAACTTTATCACAACTTTACTAAGTATCCAATGTAATTATTATGATGAAAATTATAATACATTTTTAGTACTTTTTCCACATAACATTTATTTGATAAGGACCGGGTTCGCTCATGGCGAGCATTGTCAACGTATAAGAATTACTATACAACAGTGATATTTATACAAAAGTTAAGTAAGGTATGACAAACAATTGTTAGAACAACTAAGCAAATAAATGAAGCAAATAACAAGAAAAATAGACTATAAATAAAATGTTGAAGACCTCTTAGCAATGCAAACTAATACATCATAAATCAATTGTTTTATTGACCAATTGTTGTGTTGACCAAAACTTTTTAAAATTTGATGATAAAATTTACCAACAGTTGAATGGGTTGGCAATGGGAAGCCTTTTATATCCTATTTTAGCAGATTTTTTCATGGATTTTTTAGAATCTAAAATCAGTAATTTTGATCTCTTTAGACATGTCATTTATAGGTATAGATACGTAGATGACATCTTAGTTCTTTGGGGAGGTACGGAGAGACAACTTAATCAATTCTTAAAACATATTAATAGTGTTAACCCGCATATCCAATTTACAATGGAGTTGGGGTTGAATAAAATAAACTTTTTGGATTTAACGATCGGGATAATTAATTATTTGTAATCTGACACATGTATATATTTTCAATAAAATCGGGTTAATCGACCTTGTAAAGGTTACTATTAAATATACAAATATGTTCATACGTTTCAATACTCGTTGTATTGCCTTCAATCGGTCATCCTAGTGACCTTCTTTGACGAAAGAGTGAATATATTGTAATATGTATTTAGAAAAGAGACCGATGGCGATTGAACAAAGTTTTTGTTTATGATCAATATCAGAAATATCATCAGTATTAAGAATCGTTGAACGATTAAACCTGTTTTTCGATTTATAAACTAAAGACATTGGAATAAATATAACTTCAGCTGTTTCCTAAGAGAAAAGCAAGCTGATGATACATGTCTGACTTTTCCCATATATGACTCGAATAAATTATTAAAAATTGCTGTGTTAACTAAAATGGTTAAGAGGTTACAATCATGTAGTTAAAAAATCATTAGAATCACGAAACAAGACATCTTGATTAGATAATTTATGAATGCGTGCTGAAATTAATATACCAATTGATTAATAAATTGCCTCTAAGTGCTGCAATGACCGAGGCCTTTTTTTCAACCAACATTCACAAATTTGTCGCTATCAAATTAATGGAATTTTGCTCATATAAAAATCTTGAGAGGAATATTTATGACTCAACTGTCTGATGTAACACTACAATTAAATATACCAAGCCATAGAATGATTTACATCTATGCACATTAGACAATGTATCTTTACTATAATTCTCGCAGATTATAATTATGAAAATACTACGAACTGAGAATTATTTATACAAAACGTCTCAGGTTTTTTTTATCGTTTCTTTGCTCATCAGTAGCCGATAACGTAAATTGATTGATTATAAATATTAATGATAGCAACAAGAATGAAGTATGTACACAAATATGGTTAATATCCATAAAACGATTGACTGACAAATCTAACAGTCGAATATCGACGATTTTCACAGCATGTGTTTTTTGTCCTACTCCTTTTTAACTACCGAAACTGCTTGAGCTTGTGTAGCGTGCTCACAATTTCCTGCATGTATTCCAGCTAAGCACTGAATCACTTATTATGATGTCAACTTTAATTTTTTACAGGGGTAACATTTAGTAAAACCCCATGCGAACACTGATTGTGTTCGGGTGTACAATAAACAGAAAATGATGATAGTTTTTTTTTAGTTTAAATTCGCTTTTGTATTTCAAATGGATTATATGTTAGTCATAAGATTGTGCATTATGGATTAAATCGCTTCTAAGAGATAATAACCGTTATAAGTCTCGAGTGGTTAGCAAAAAACTTTTTCTGTGTCGTTGAATATGCGTACGTGTTTATATTATACCTTCGAAATAGTCGTTTGAAACAATGCTCTTAAATTTTAATTTATACAAAATTCGCAAAATATCTAGACGTACTCATATTTGAACGAATGATTAGTGTAATTAATTCTAACCTAAAAACTGCCAACCAGCAATAACTTACTACGAAATAGCACACCGAAAGAAATATTGACTATCAAAATATCAATTTCTAGGCTATAATCTGTTCATAATCGCTCGTTATTACGTCAAAGAAAATACAAACTTCCTGTTATTAATAGTGTTATGAATACAAAAAATACCATGTGCTCATACGCCAACGGAAATTATAAATGTCACGCAGATAGTAAAAATTATAATGATGATGTTAATACATCAGGAAAAATCAATGGAAACGACAACCTCGTCGTTCAAGATGCAGCGGAAATCATTAGAAGAATAAGCAAAGTACATTTTGTCCCTGAGAACTTCCTCCAAGAACTAGAATCTAGATCAGCAAAATGAGAAAAAAGCATGCATTATAATCCGGGTTAATATAGATGTGTTTTTTGAGAATGAGAAATTATTTGGAAAATACAGACATTCATATCTAGTATCTTAATAGAACATCCGTTGCAAGACTCTTTCTCGCAATCTTATTTTTCGAAAAACACTCAGCACCCTATTTTCAAGATCGTATTGGGGTGCTAGGGAAGGGTTGAAGACAACACAGACCACTGGTATCAAACCAATTGAAAATTTAGCATTGGTTAATATTTTTTTGTGACATATTTTATAAAGATCAGGACCGGTTTTAGTCATTGCGAGCATTTTCACTGAATCGACTTAAATTGAATTTCGGTTTCAGTTGAACAATACTGAGTTGAGATAAACTAGATAAGGAGCCCATATGCTCTACATTGGGATCGGGCATGGATATATTACAAAAATGCTCGGACTACGCTCCCAAAATGAAGTTGTTGTTTTCTCGTACTGTATTATAGAATTTTAGTGTTCATATTCATGTTAATATCTACATATCTAGATTCTAGTGCACAATATCAAATATAATATTCAAGATTATCATTCGTCGACCATGGAATATATCCGATATTGATTAAGTCCATGGCGGAAGTGATGATTGATGTATTTCACTACTCGAAGTAGATGTTTTTGAACTTTATCATGTCAAGGTGGGCGGTAACTTGACTAAGCACTAATCAAGCTGTCACTTTGTCCATGAAAAATATTTAATATCCCGATTTGTCAAATATATTTTTTTGGTGATATACATTGATAACTTGACTGTGCAACGAGGTGTGATACGTGTTTCGTTTCTTTGAAAAACACATTCATATAAGCTCTAGATAAGTTATAGTATAAGATATAGTTATATAAAAATCTTAACAGTGTTTTGCCTCTTTAAGAAACATTTTCACTCATAGTATCGCAGTTTTAATTTTGTAATATCTAAAACGTATCACTCTAAGTTACACAACCATCAATTTTAATTTTGTATATTTTCTTAATATTATTATCAATTTGGTATATTTAAGTAAAACAAAGAATGAAATGTGACGTCTCATGTATTTGACTAACTTGTTAATGATATTTTTATAATTTATTTAGACTTCTATGAATAATTTTTGCTTTCTTAAATATATTTTTAATGTGGGATTAATTTATGATTCCCGATTAATTATATTTTACTTATTGACAATTTGGTTCCATTTATATATATAATCATTCGTATACCACTTGTTTATTATACCTTGTCTATGTCAATTTGATATTATTAACCCTTTTTGTATATTTCAACAGTTGAAAATGAACGAAACCACTCCCAATCTTTATAAAATATATGTTGAAATGGTACAAAAAAATGTGTTATGTTTTCAAATAAATATAATAATGCCTCTCCACCAAGAATATACAGTTCAACAACTGTATTGTAAGGTATTTCACTAACGTTCTTTAATTTATTCACACAAAAATTATGTAATAATTTTTTATTCAATATGTAAATAATCCAATTTTAAAAACAGTTATATACTATTATGATTGATCTCCCTAAAACCGCCAGAGTCAAACTACGGCATGCAGAATTCAAACATTATTATTTAACGTCGGCTGAAAGCAACTTCAAATGAAGTAAAGATAAGCCAGGTGTTATTGAAGACTTTCACATGTAAGTGTTGCTTTTCCTATGAATCTGAATCAAAAGATGTTTTTGAATGTTCTTATTTTGAATTTCATAATTCTTACGTTCCAAACAATCTTAAATTCAGTAATTCTGCTAAAGAAAACAACTGATAATGTTTTTAAAATATGCCATACGTACAGTTTTCATATGATCAACCAATGTGATATGTTGATGAATTGCGGAATATTTCTGTTTTCGTTATAACTGCATATATTATATAATTACAATGGTAAGTTCGTTTGAAATACTTTCACTGATTAATTTAAAATGGAGTCGGAGTCAAACTCTCTACAACCCTGACATTCAACATCAAGGACTTATTTATTTCATTGTTAAATATTCATTGATATTTATTTGTTTACATTTCAGTACATGCGAAGAATGCTTGCAGTGCATAAATTGGGAATAAATTCACGGTGCTATATGTAAATACACAAATACTCAATCGTAACGAAACTATTTCTGGTATCCATCGTTCTTTTATATTCTGATTCGAACGTAACCTATATTCTTAGCAGTCATTATTGTTATTCATAGCTACTGGATAAGGATTTTGTAAACAGTAATTATATTATTACCTATACTGTCAATACCGTAGTATTCAGATCAATGATTAATAATTATAGTAGCGTATCAAAACCATTTAAACGGGAATGTGAACAAATAAAATATATACGCGATTATTGTACAATCATTATCGCATTGCACGAAGCTTTAACAGATTAAAGATGAAAAAAACATAAGACGTCAATATTATTTTGAACAATGGCCAAAAATCATTCGTTCTTTTAATCAAAATATAAGCGCAACGTATTTCACCAAAAAAGTACATGATTGAAAATTAGATTAGTAAAAAACTGAATATTCGGATTTTAGCCAAACAAAAATGAAAAATTAAAAAAAGAACTGAGCAACTGTCTGTTATAAACAAATGTGTGTTCTTTTCAAAATTAATACATTAAAAACGTGTTGATTGTGATAATTTAAAAATGTTAACTATACAAAAATAGCATTTAATTACTTTCCATTTTTTTACGATTTTAAAATAAATTTACTAATTTACAGTGTACCTCTTGCATAAATATAAATAAACCCACTTCAAAATAATATCCAATATAATAACCATCGACAAAACATCAAATTCCTTTTCAAAAAAGTTTTCAATTTTGAATATAGAAATCATTCGAAAATTTAGCTGCCATATAAAATTTGAACTATTTGAAAGTAGTTGGGGTTTTTTTTGAGACCGATGCCCTCTGTTAATTATTTCAAAATATGTAAAACGCACCACATATTATCATCGGCCACAAAATAATAACATTTACATGTACAATTTCGTCGATCGTAAACTTGTATTGCTAGAACCTTCGGTAGGTACTGTTAAAAATGCAATAGATTCTTTTTAAATCCAACATTATCTCTAATATTTTAAAAAAAAAGATACCTTTTACTCTATTTCGATCTGAATATTACTGGTAAATTACTAGCGCAGACTAGTTCATTTAACTACATAAGGCTAGGTTACATGCGCATTATTGTGTCATAATAATATAACTGGCCATTAAATTATAATTATTTTTTGGATATGACTAATAATAATAAAAAAAAAAAATTCTTTTTCAAATAGTTGCAGAAGTTTATAAAAAAAACATTTGGTTTTGAAATGTGTAGATGCAATTAAAAAAATATTTGATGCCTACCTCCTTCTAGTACAATTTTATATTAAAGGTATTTCAAAACAGCTAGAGCAGTGGTGTACAACATACGGCCCACAATGACATTTTATGCGACTCGCAATGACAAATATTAACCACATTTTTTTAACTTTTTACGAACGATGGAAGAACAAAATAAAACAATAAAATTTTATATACACTAAAAAATCGATAATTTCATCAGTTTTACCCATACGGCCCTCAAACTATCTGAGAATAGATTATCTGGCCCTTCTCCCAAAAAGGTTATGCATCACTGACATACAGAAACGACGCGTATTCCACGCCCCCTGTGGCCAATGTGTTAAATGTTGGACTTGTGTTCTTAGCTACGGTTGCAGAGATCACGGGTTCAACTTCCAGTAGGGGTGATATATCAATTCTTGACACGGTTAAAAAAATATACTCATTAAACTCTACCATAGAAGATCAATAACTTTAAGTGAATATATTTTCGCTTGTCCTAAATATTGTAGAAAATGGTTCTTAATATTATTTAAAATAGTCATTTATCAAAATATTTTTTTGCTTTTTAAGTCGTTGTTTGACTAATAATCATTGCTGCGATTCACACAATAATTTATTGTAATAATTAATAAAAAAAGAAATTGAGTGACTTACTCAGAAGTGATATTTGACGCAACAACTACATTCTGAGAAAACACATCATTATAAATTTCTGAAGCGAATTTAGTACAAGAGAGCGATACCGCCAAAGCTTTGAGACTTTTTCCAGACCCATAAAATTATTTTAGTTCTAGAGACTCGACATATCAACTACTCGAGTATCGAGAAGTAAAATTTGAAAATATTCGAGTACTTGATACCATACCTAAATACATATTATTAATTCAAACTTGTGTATATAAATAGATAATGAATAAATAAATAAGCTTATTTAATTTCATTAATACATTTTCTTCAATTTATAAATCATCTATTTCAAAAAAAATAGAGAATTAAAAGTCTCAAATTTTTAAAAATACTCGAGTATCGAGTTCTTGAAAAATGGAAGAGTATTCTCGAGCATCGAGTATTCGATACTCAAATTTAGTCTCAATTTACTTCCATGCTCATGCCAAAACACTACATCCACCCCCAGGTCCACGCTTATAAAAAAATCGTTGCTGCTCAAATAAGCAAAACACGTAACAATTGCAACAGAATAAAACTAGACTTAAAAACTTAATTACTGTTAGATTGTGTATGAAAATTATTTTCCGCAAAACAGCCGCCGTATACATCGAATAAAATAAACAATTTTAAAACAAGTTTCTAATATCAAATCCGAGAACTATTAGAGATCTTGAATAGACATTTATCTTTTTGTTTGTCTTTTAAGTTTTAGAAATGCATTGCTGTGTTTTTTTGCCAGGCAGCAATGAATGCAACACAAATAAGAAGTCGTTGCTCATTAGTGTGGTTGCAAGTGGCAACACTGATTTCTCAGAAAATTATTGTTCGTGATGTCGAACGCTGTTGTTGACAAACCTGTCTGTGAGACATGGCGCCGAATGATGACGGTCTCTTGATAGATGGTAATAATTCTGTGCATAAATTTATGTTGGTACACTTTTGCATACGACACACCTCTAACCCCCATCTGAGCTAAGCGGAAAATAAACCTGGTCGATTAGCATACATATACAGTACACCGGACCTGTTAAATATATTTAGTATATTATTACAGCTAAGTATAGTACAATTAAAGTAGATGTTATAAACATTGGTGGCCAGAACCGGGTACACCATATTATGTCTCAAGGGACTTTCGAATTGTTGGGTTTTCCGGTACATCTAAAAATAATGAATACTGGTGATACTTGAACACAAATTGTCACAAGATTCAGGGAAACCAATATCGATATTCATTAGCTCACTGTTAACCGAATTCATTAATAGTCCTTGGTATTCATAACGAAATTTTAAGATTGCTACAAAATAGTAAAACTCGACGCAAAAGATCTAGTAGAACTATGATAATGACCAATTTTGGATATAATTAGAAGAAAGTCTGGAAGTCATTATCTCTGGTATGTAAAAGCTGACTTGAGTGTCAGAACGAGCAGTTGCTGTTAATAAAGGGTATTTCAATAGGGACGCTCAAAATTCATTGTTTAGTGGCCAAATTTGAGTCAACCAGTTTGGTAAATAATTGGCCAACACCTACCTGTACGTCATCAAAATACAATATCTGGTGAAAACATTGCTGCTGTGTGTGAAAGTGTACAGGAAAACCCAAGGCAGCTTATTTCTCGTTGTTCACAAGAACTTGGCTTTTCTGCGACTTCAACTTGGCGAATTTTGAATCGGGCCTTATGTCTGCACCCGTATAAAATCCAACTAACCAAGGAACTTCAGGTAAACGACCACAGACAACGCCTGATTGGGTTCTGAAGCAGTTGGAAGTTTACCCAAATTTGTCAAAAAAGTCAACTTTAGCGACATGGCCCATTTTATAATGAATGGATATTGGCAGACATTTGATGCTATATTCAATATGTAATGCCGTAAAATATACTTACAAATGAAATTAAAATTTAGTCGAAATCTCACAAACAACTTGTTTTATTTACATTTCAAAACTAAGCGTCCTTATAAAAAGACCCTTTAGTTCTCACTTTCAGGAGCACCTCCCTAGCTTTCCATTGTTTTTTTTAGTTATGCCAAGTGTATTATTTTTTATATTTTCTATTTTAATGTGATGTTTCTGCCTGGTATTTTGTGAAAAGGACATGCATACTCATCATTTGGGTTATTTTAATGTTCTTTTGACATCAGAATATTTTTTTTGGAAAGCACAATAAGGATTCATAAGACCAAGTTCTAGACGACTTTGAAAAGTCATAAATTACGCAGATATAAAACTTTAATAACACATGACTGTTGGACATTTTCAAGCATTCGAATTCTTTGTTTTTCTTAGCACACGAAACTTCTTGCCAAGAAAAGTGATTTTTTAAATTGTGTCAAATTCAAAATTACTAACGAAAACTATTGGCCAAACTTAATTATGCAGTGTGAAAATTATTGGATTGCAATATTTTATATTACTCTTATATTTATTACTATATTAGAAGATGGCTCGAACAAATATAAATCCGGCTCTGTCAGTGTCTAAGATTTGCTACAAAGACTATGCGATTATTCCACAACTACCTTGACTTAAAAATAGTTTTAACAATAGAATTTATTTCATATATGTACATAATATGAATTGGGTTTTATGCGCCACATAAAGATTTGTTTTCGAACGGCTGTAGATTTAGATTTTCGATTAATTCTATAACAATTTATTAATCATGATTAGTTTCAAGAGTTTGCACAGAAATCAGCATGGCAATTTAAATTATTCCGTTGGTCTAGTTAAAATTTCATACTTTTTAACTTGGTACCTCGGACAGATAATACTATTCGGTATGATCCTATCGAATCCGGCACAGTTGGCAACCCTAGTAAAAACCACAGCAATTTTGAATGCACCAATGTCTTGGTAGTAATGGCTTTGGATTAAATTGATGAATTTATGGTATCATTGGTATCGTATATCATAAAATAAATTAATGAATCGAAAATCACCGTCACGTTCACTTCGGGTAAGTTCTAAGCCAAATTGAACCGATAAATGCTACAGTAGAAAAATGTGAAATTGAGTTTTAAAATACTTAGTTATCAACTTACTATCCATTCACTCTCCTTTTTCTCATGTAAAGCTTGATAAATAATAACTGACTGGTATATATACACTATTTTCATGTACATATACAATCGTCATAATATCTCAAATACCACGAAACATTATTTATGTTACAATTAGTATTTTGCATTTATACGTGTTATTAACAGTTTTTCATGCTCTGTTTGAATCTATAAATTAGTATATTAAACAACAGTGATAATAAAATAATCAAAAAATCAATACAATTTGAGGCGAGTAAAAGCAAGAACACATTTTGTCAAAATCGAAAAAAAATACGTATATAATATAATTTATGTCATTTCACACAACATTTGATGACTCAATAAAAATAGGTTCAGGAGGAATTACAATTAAAAAATAATTTTAAAACTTATATGTTAGTACATTGCAAACTACACTGATTAGTATTTGCTTTTATAGCCCTCATACAACCTATAGGATACAAAAACACAGAAAATTATTATAAACATATCACTATCTTATTATAAACATAACAACAGTACAACACATAATTGCCGCTATGGAAATATTTTCATAATTAAATATGCATTTGTAACATGTACATATTATATAATATAAAAAATATGACGATGAAAAACATTTGAAATATTTCTGTATCCAATCTATTTCGATGTGCATGAATCTCCGCTTAACACTTGTAAATACACAAGCTTGAAACGGAATTACATTTTCACTTGTTTTCCCAGAAATTTTTAACGTAAATATTTTGTGTTTGTCTTTTTTGAATATCAACAGACAAATGGGAAATTTTCCATTAATTTATGCGACATATTTTTTGTCCGGAGCTTATTTTGATAGCCGGGGTCGGACAGTATTGTCAGGAAAGCTAACGGAAATATATCAAAATTAGGCCCTAGAAGAAATTTGCTTGACAAAAATACTCGACACCGCTTATATCTTTTTAGCTTAAAGATTTTTTTAATTTCCAAAAACAAAACCATCTTTACTCTTTTTTCTAAAGCTGTCATGCAGTGAGCTTATAGGGAACACAGTTCAAGCATCTCATTAGAAATCTAAGGTACTGGAGTATGAATGGCAATTATCAGAGCTGTGGAGTTAAAGTCGGAGTCGTGGAGTCGGTGTTTTTTGGCCGGAGTCGGAGTCGTCGCGGCATTTTGGCAGGAGTCGAATTTTTTTCGGAAAGTTTAAATTTTTTATTTTTGCGTATAATATGTCAAATTTGGATATTGGGGGGATTGGTTGGTTGATATTTAATTGAATACACATAAATAGAAAAATTAGGGAAAAAAAGTGACGAAATTAAACTTTTTTTCGTCGGAGTCGGACTCCACAGCCCTCGTAATTATTTCAAGAGAAAATAGTGGTTGTGCAACTTAGTAACAAACAGTTTTCGTATAAAAATTCCGTTGAGATAAACTCTATTGGACTCCATATGCTTCCACATTGTCAGCGGATATGGTTGAAAAAAATATTTCAACATAATATTGATATTATAAACATTTTTAATAGTTATTTCGAAAAAAGACACAAATTAAATCAGATCTGACCACCTTACTGAAAAATATAAAGTTATTCTTCTCCATAAATCAGGTTTGCGATACTGTCAGGTTGGTTTTAATTTGTTTTGTTGCACATCGCATTTTTCATGTTTGAATTATGCATTCGATTGATCATGATTGTATTAAGCTGTCACTAAAAACAAAAGTTATTTATAGCATCGCATCGGGGTTAATATCCTTCGAGCAACAATACTGGTGACATTTTAGGGCGTGTTTTATCTCTTTCATTAATGATGGTATGCGATTATTTAATAAATAATAATAAAAACATGCCGAGCATAACACTTGCCATAACGCGGCGCCATGGAGTGCAACAAACTGCATTCCGCTGCAGCGATATAAATCAGAGCCTTCTTTGAAGATGCCAAAAAGAACGAGAGTATTCGTATTATTTATAGAATCCTAATATGGCGATCTTTTCTTCAGTGGCATACATGAAAGGTGTTTTAATCAAAACATTAACATGACTAATGAAAAATAATGATATGTATATCACTTCGAACTAAGCATTTTATCAATATTTCCGGAACAATAAGTTTCGATCTTATGATAAAACACATGTATAATTAATTCCGAAAAACTGAAAATCTCAAACTAGGTTTTGTGATGTATAAAACTACAAATTTTTTTAATACATAAATCACCTTCATACGAGATGGAAAACTAGTATTTTGAAAGTAGCTTATAAAAGAATCTAATATTATACATTCGTAGACAACGTCGCCAAAATAAACACATATTAAAAAATAAAATTGTTTATAAAGAACACAACCTGAATCTTTGGGTGGTGTGAATTAACCTTTTGAACTCTAAAAACATTTTCAACCATTTCTCCTTTCTTAGCCTGTGTTTTAAATCTTTGCCCTATCCAATATAACAAAAAAATATACTCCGGATCGACAGCCTACGGATGAAAAAGGCTCGGCCAACATTGTTACTATTCGCCTACAAATTGTATAGATATATTTGTTATTGTCAACATGACGGTGTTTTATATGCTAAGCAAAAATGTTGTCAAATGAGAGTAAAGAAGACTACATGTACATCGATCGTAGTTCGCCGTTATCGGACATTTGGTCACTTGGCCTTATGCCAGACAAACCAAATGTTCCCGTGCGCCTTTTAGTATTACTGACCCCGACTTCATATTATTCAATACGATTTGTACAGATCCTCAAATATTGACGTAGATATGGAATATTCTAGGTTAAATTAAATCGTTTACTTTCAAACCAAGACTCCGTATTGTAACATAATAAATAGTTTTAGCTATAACTCGCCATTAATCAATGTTCTTTGTCTTTGCAGAGGATAAAATATGACAATTAGCGGTGAGATCAGGAGAAATAACCAGCAGTGACGGGGAGCCAAGAAACATATGTAGGTGCTCAAATGGGGGTTCGGTAGAAATATATTTTTTTGGGCTGTGAAGAAAAAAGGTGATTGATATTTGTCATTGCGGGCCGCAGGTTGTGCATCACTGAATTAAATGTACCATTTATTTATGAAATCCACTTAAATTAATAAAGATGTTCATTATATTTTTTTGAATTTCCATCAAGGTAAATAAACTTAATTAAATTATTACATATTTTTAATATATTTAATATGAATATCGTGATATAATAAATTTAACAATTATAATACAATGTTATCCAATAACATTGACCCATCGAAGCTAAGAAATAATTTGTACGGTTTCCTTTTCAGCAAGGCAACAACACACGTTGTTGGAATAGACAAGCAAAATAATATGTTTTAATATGTATTATATGTACACTCAAAGACAGCATTTTACAGCAAACATTTGAATAACTCACAATGGCTAAACACTATTTTTATGACTATTTGGAGCATATCTACCGATACTGTTTTATCGATGATTGGTTGTAATTGTAATTCCATCGCTCAACCACTCTCATTGGAGAGGGTAAGGAAATCGAAGCAAAATTTATTTTGGAATGAATTATTACTAAAAAATAGACATTACTGTTTTCCATTTTACGGATCACGATGGAAGCGGTGAACAAACAATTACACTGAAATATTTTCAAATTATTGATACATTTTTGACCTAGAGCACTTCAGTGGATTGGGCTCAAGAAAATTGACCACTCGGGAGTATTCAAAATGTTGAATTTTCCAAGCAGGCTTTTAATCCAAGAGCATGGGTGTTTGTGGTGTGCACTCTCGTCGATTTGATTTCGAGTGACTTTGAGTTCATAAAAAGTGTAATAATTTAGGCGTAATATCTTTTTAGCTTTTCATAAACAAAAAATAGTTCGTAGCACATTTTAGTTCCAAGATTTAAAATTCCCACAATGGTAGATTTTTGCGCCAAGACTTATTCGTTAGTCGTAGCCAAAAAATTAACAACGTCCACGGGGCGGATTAATTATTTTCGCAAGAAAACAAAATAATTTAAATTTGGTATGTTTGTGATTTTTTTCCCTCTTTCCAAATTTAAAATATGACTCCCAGGTTATTCATTGGTTTAATTTACAGTCCTTTTCATCCACAATTTTACAGTTAAAGAATTTTTAACAGTGAGCAGGTTCAATTAATTGTATGTGCTTCATTGCATTATCATGCGGTGTTATTTATAAGCGACACCTAAGAAAAACTGTGTCCATTTCTATTGAATAATAGCAACCATAAATATATTGACAACCAAACAATATCACAAGGTTAACTTATTAACGATAGCTAGAATTAATTTCAGAAGGAAGCCCTGTAGTTTTTAATTTGATGATCAACAAATAAATTTAATTAAAAAAGAAATAATTGATTTGTATAGTTTCTGTAATCTGAATTCACCCCCTAACGACAACATTATGTTTTTTTCTGCGCATGTGCTAGTTTCCATCCACTGACAGTTGTGCTTGTTCTATTTTTAAAATGTTTTTGCGGCTTGACATTGAAAACAGAGCTTATTTTTCATACGCACGCAATCATTATAAGAAAACACAAAAGTATGTACAAACACTGTCATGTTATCAACAAATTCTAGAAAAATATTCAATTACTATATGAAAACTGTCATAATAAAGAATTACTGTAGCTATCTTCAAAATTTTCCCGGTCGGTGGCGTAGTGGTCAACGTCGCTGGCTTCCGTGATGGAGCGCCCGGGTTTGATTCCCGGTACGAAAAGATTTTTTCAGTCGATAAATCGATTCTGTTCGAAGGCATAGGTGTTTGTGTTGTTAAAAATCCCTTCACACCTTTCCGATCCCGAAAAGCGACATATAGTGCAAGCGATTAGCTAAACACTAGTCCTGTCCTAGTTCTCGACTCCTTTCAATCCCTAATCTGTTCAAAAAAGAGAAGTTGAGCAACTAAGTAACAAACATTTCTCGTAGAAAAATAAATGTTGAGATAAAATCCGAGAGGAGTCCATATTCTCCAAGTTGTCAACCTGGAGAATATGGACCCGACATGTACATGGATAAAAAAAATATGTGCATTCTATAGTGCATATTAATTATTTATCCCAATTGAGATGTATTTTTGAAAATCAAACAAAAGATATTTATATTTTCATCGAAGTTTCTGAAACTTTTAGAGCAGCATGCACAAAAAATCGACAATTGACCTGATATTCGATGAAATGTTAATTTATACAAATGGATCTATTTTTTCGTATAATATTGAGATAAATACAATTTTGGACACTTCATAAAAAAGTCTGGCACGCCATCTTTCATAATTATTTGGCTTTAGTATGTAACCCAAATGAAACAATGAAAATAATCGACGCTTTTTTAAGCAGAGTCCAACCCAAAAAGTAAAAAATATGGAACATCACATATCAACGAGTGAAAAGTTTAAAAGAACGTCAAAAGGTCGAAATGTTATTCGATATTGATGAACAATACACAAACTAAATACGTATATACAAGTCGGCATTTGAATCCATGGAAGCTACCAGAACCTCAGAGACTTGGCAACCGTCTGATATAGCTATTAAAATATATATGGTGTACCTTATATAGCTCATACATAGTAATGTATTTATGTACATTATCCTATGTTGTATAATTCACGTTTCTTCATATGCTCGAATGTTCCATTGTCGTAATAATTACAATTAATTCAACACAATATTATTCAGATATTACTATTACAATCAAAGTTTTCATATGAAACAATTCTAGGAAGTAAATAGTAAATGCATTCTGTTTTGCATCTACCAAGGATGTAAATAAACACTTCAAATCCACATCATTTTTTATAGTATCCATGATATTAAAATAATAAATATGTCACTTGTCGGAAACGAAAAATGGATACATAAAATCGACGATTGTTTCAGTGTTTTGCGACATTTCTTCAAGAGCAATGTCGTAATAATGTGTTATTTCCAACGCGTTTCCGTGACATATATTTCATGTACAAATTTTCCATTTTCTCCTCATGTGTTTTATGTCCACTGTGCATGCATAGCCTCGTTTTACTTACTTTCCTAATTAGTACTGTACGCCAAGAGTTAACAAAAGAAACATATTACAGAACAACATGGTAATCTCGTCGATAGCTATACATAAAACAGCGAAGGACGAGGGTCTTTGTATGATTATACTAAGTATAACAATTTTCTATTGAATTGACATGTAAACTTTAATCCCAGTTCATGCGTTTTAATACTAGTAATGCAATCCTCGGTTCGTGGTGCAGTGGTCAACACCGTTGGCTACCGTGTCGGACCACCCGGGTTCGATTCCCGGTACGAGCAGATTTGTCAGTTGATAAATCAATTCTGCTCAGAGGCAATGGATGTTTGTGTTCTTAAAAATCCCTTCCCACCTTTCCGATCCCACAGAGCGACGCATAGTGACAGCCATTAGCTAACCACTAGTCCTGTCATAATCCTCGTATCTCTTCCATTACCTACTCTCATCGAAAAAGAGAGGTTGATCAACTGAGTAACAAGCAGTTTTCGTAGAAAAAAAAATGTTGAGATAATCTCCGAGAGGAGCCCATATGCTCCAAGTTGGGAGCGGACATAGTTAAAAAATGCGATAGTAATAAATCCGTCGAAAACGGTCACGATATTTGCTAGTGATTTTCATAGTGTTTTTTTATCAAAATAATCTAACAACATCACGTTAATAGACTGGCCAATCTCCGACATCAATCATCGAGCAATATAAAAATGGCTTTGACGTAAACACGGTTATCAAACAATACCATAAAATGATAATGTTTGCATAGCTCTCCCCATCCAATACATACTCCTGAAAGCCGAAAACCTCCTATCGATAGAGTGTCATGTGTCAAGTATGCAAATGTAGCAAGTTCCTGTGTTATCTTGGCACTATATAACGGCGTACTTTGGCTGATTGGTACGCACAAATGTGCGTGCCATTTTACTTATATGGAGAGTTCGCATTCGATAAGACATCAATCGATACGACGGCGTTTTCGCACAATGCAAACGTGACAACAACTTCATTGGCAGTCTTTGTTGAATCGATAAGTAAAACATTCAAACAATACCTATAATGAAATCTATTATATAATTCCATGACATGTAAAACTTTTAGCAGTACAATAAATCACACGTTTTATTTGTATTGTGTTGTGTAGAATGGAATATCAGATAAAGTTCGTATATATCGAGTCGATCGGAAACTGAATTGATTTCAATAAAAAATATTCTGCATTTTAGCATAATATTGCAGAATAAATATTCTGCATATCAGAGTCTTAATCGAATGTTTAATAGCCTGGCTGTATTATAATAAATTCATTGAAATTATAATCATTTATATTTAAAAAAAATATTTCAATCAATTTCACCACAAACATTACAGTCAATTCGGGTAACTTTGGACTTCAATATAACATTGGACAAAACTTGAGCAAGTACTGTTTTACAGTTTACTAGTAATCGTGATCATTCTTGCGATTGTTGAATATAACAAAGCGATCTTTTGTCTTATCCGTGGTCAACAAAAAGATCCACATTCACCTCTCAAATTATTTTTATCTTTTTATAATATTTTGTGAAATAAACCAAAAAAAATATTAAAAAATATACGACTTTCTTATTTTCTCGAAACAGGTGGCTTCGCTTAAGCCAATCGCTTAAAAAAATTGTAATTTTTTAAAATATTTTCCATTGAAAGACTATCCTTCTTTATAAAAGTTCAATTCAATGTCATCAAGCTGGATGATTCCGCTAAAATTCGCTCATAGAAAGTGGTGGGTCCAAAGTTACTCAATTATAAATTTAAAATTGGACCACCCGTAAAAGCAGTTTTAAGCTATTTTTTCTTGTATTTTCATAATATTTGAATTCAAAATTATATTAAGGAAGTGATAAGAACACATCATAGTCCAAAAAATGCAACATACTATATCTGAAAATAAAAATATCACAAAAAAACACATGAAAAGTGTCCAAAGTTACCAGAATCATTTTTTACTAGTTTTACACATAGTTAGTTCCCAACAGGTGAAGAACACGTCTATGCTATAAACTATAATTTATTTATCATACTATAAACCAGAGTTAAAACATTGAGATGGTTACTTTGTAATTTCAATTTATGTGAAACATGGTTTTGACACTTTGTATGAAATTTCTGACCATTTTTTCTGCATTGCCATCTCAATTAAAATCAATAGAATTAATTAATAATTATGGAATAACACTTTATTATAATCAAATTCAATTCCATCAAAT
This sequence comes from Himalopsyche kuldschensis, assembly GCA_028554975.1. Classification (NCBI taxonomy): domain Eukaryota; kingdom Metazoa; phylum Arthropoda; class Insecta; order Trichoptera; family Rhyacophilidae; genus Himalopsyche; species Himalopsyche kuldschensis. The sequence goes on from JAHFWI010000003.1 coordinate 23,495,504, forward strand.
AAAGTCCTTGTTTTTATCAATATGGCATCAATAATAAAATATTATCCATTGTTTTGTGTCTATTGATATGATGTTGAAGCGTTAATGTTCGCGCTTCGTAAAAAATATCTAGACAGCGATTTTCACGGCCGTGTAGTCCAATAAAGCTATCGATTAAATATTTGAGGCTTCCGCTGAATATTTTGGCAGACCGCCGTGAATTAATGTCGTTATATTAGTATTTTTTTAATAACCAAGGTCGATTGTCTATATTCGATATGTAATAAAAAAAAAAGAAAGTTTTAGATCATTTCAGCGATAAAACTTTTGTTTGTGAATCTTCTCTATTTTTATATTAATCACAAACTTTCAAAATATCGTTGCAGATACGATACAATATAATATGCCATGTTCTTTTATTTTACTAACATCCTATTTATGAATATTAAAAAAATGTTTAGGTCTATGGTTGGGCGCTATACTCGATACTCGAACTGGAGTCTCTAATCCCCAGTAACTTCATCAATATCATATGAACAGAGAACGTCAAATACGCGCCCGTTTACGTTTTGGTTACGGGGGACCAATTAATTTAAATATGTCAAAATATTTGTCGCATTGGCAATTATTATATCATGAATAGGTTATCGTAACAAATCGATTTGTTTCATTCAATAACTAAAACAAAAAAATTAACGGAAGTGGATCTTGATTATTTATGATCGAAACGTGTGCAATGTAAAATCTGTTCGTGCACCAGACCGTTTGGCCGATTGCCAACATAAACAGTCTGACAGCACTGAAGTTCCTCAACAAATGTTTTACTACATCTACTGACTTGTATTATAATTAGTTTATTAACTCCGTTTTAAATAGACAAAGTACTCAAATCCCGACGTCAATACACCTAAGACGTCAAAAATGAAAACAGCGAAATAGTTGTGTATATTATCATATAATATATTTGACCATTCGGCTTTACAAATTGATTTTTCAATCGATTTATGCTTTTTTTTTCGAATGCATGAGTGTATGTGGCGTCTAAAATTACCAACCACTCATCCGATCCCACAAAAGTGGGTACAACGGTTTTGATTAGCTAGCCATTAGCCTTGTCTTAGCCCGGGGATTCTAAACCGCGTGCCCGCGGGCGCAAATGTGCCCGCGGAGTTATTTTCGTGCGCCCGGCAAAGAATTGAAAAATATTTTTTAAAATTGTACAAATATAAGTTTATCTATGTTATTTTGAGAGGTAATGATCTTTTTAAAGTCTTAAATTACGCGAAAGAAATAAGCATGCCTTCATAAAAGGTATCAGCAATAATTACTAATAATGCTCCAGCAATGGTTGGCTGCAATAATGGATTAAATTCCCATTGCAAGAGAGATGAATCCTTCACGTAATTTATGAATTATCATTATTCATCAAGAAGCATTATGTCATCAAGAAGCAGAATCAACAATATTTGAACAAATCCTTCATCACACAGAATATTAAAAGCCCTGAAAAACTGATATACCTAACATGGTATTGTCAATGTTATATGCTTTTCGTGAAATGCAATGTCAAAGATTACACGAAATGTGCTTTTTTGTTTCTAGGATTTTTTGTAATTGTAAATAAATGCATAATCTTCTGATTTAAAATAAATAAATTAGTCACACAATATAATGAATGTAAAACATGTAAAGCTTTCAAGGGAGCAATAATAAAATTAATACATACATGTACTACTTAAATCTTGTTTTTTTTTAATCCGGCCTGCGCCCGTGACTCATCTCCAAAATCGCAAATGCGCCCGTCAACCTACTAAGGTTAAGAACCCCTGTCCTAGCCCAATTCGACATGTTTAAGTTCTTTTGTGCATTTTAAATGCCTGAAGATGCCGAAAAAAGAAACCCAGGTCGCTCGTGATAAAATTCATGGAAATGTACAAAATTCAGAAGTGTTAAATTTTTTTATTTTGTTCATACCTATTCCTATATTTAATGGATTAACCTCTTGATGAGATACAGTGTACTATAAGCAGGGCCGTGGAGTCAAGACAAAAACAAGACTCCGACTCCAAGATGGACCAAAAACAAGACTTTGACTCCAACTAAAAGAAGTTTAATTTTGTTTTCCTACCTTTCCTATTTATGTGTATAAAATTCAAGATCAACGAAAGTGGTTTTAAAATAAATGCATATTTTTTAACATGAGAATTTTTAATAAAAGCAAATTAAATCTCACCTCGAGTGGTATCTGGGGAAGTTTTTTCAGTTGCCGGCATGTTGATTCTGCAAAAGAAAAGGGAAAAAAACAACATTAATTATGGCTCAAAAACTCCATAACTTCACACTTTTAAACGCTAATTTTCTTTACTGAAGATACATCGTTACAAAGCAAAATTATTTTATACGAGTTTTATATGTTGAAATACTCTGATTACGCTATAATAGTTTTATCAGTTAAATATTGTAGGTAGGTACTAACTGCGTAGTGTTTTATTGCGTTTTGTGCCTAACCTAGAAAAGTGTGATGTTCCAATTCTACAAATCTATTTACAATATAAATATAAATAATTACAAAATGCATTAATAAAACCAGTTCAATATATATACATATGTATACTTTTGATAAATGAATGAGAATAAATGTCAAACAAAGATTCCTACAATCATAACATTGTGTTGATTATTTTATTTAAATAATTTTTGAGCGGCTATTATTGTAAAAAAAATGACTTTTTCTAGGTTTACCCTTTTATTTGATAAAATATTTTTATTTAATTTTGTACTAATTGACAATTGATACGAAACAAAAATTAGGGTAACATGATAATTATCTTTTAACAGATAATATGACTGTTGACAGCCCTATACTGCGGCATTAGCGTCAATATTTTTATTGGTTATGGTCTATTTAATTTGATAAGTCTACATGTTTGATTATTGACTATGGTGAAAATTAAAACTGACAACAACTATGTATATATGTATGTTATTACATTAATTGTTATATGATTAGATATGACACGGTTTTGTCTCGTTGAGATGCATTTTGTGGATTGAGTTGAGAAGTCAGCTTACTATTTAATTTGCAGAAATATAGAAACTAAAAAGGGATAAATTTATGATGTATCGCACATGTTTTTCTACTTTTCTTACCCTCCTTCTGTGGTGGAAATGTCTCAAATAAAAGGAACGTTGTAAACAGAATTATTTGATGGTCAATAACTCTTAAGAAAATTAAATGTTTTCCATAAGGATGCAATCATTTTTTCAGCAGGAAATGATATTTTTTTTATGTCTCAAGGCTAATTTATGTAATGCAGCGTTGCCACAATTGTTAAAAAACACATCTATCACCAGAGTGACAGATGCGGCATTGTTCAATTCTATCATTTTTAACGGTTCGTTTAGAAAAACAATGAGTTCCCGAAGAATACAATCGCCACTTGCTTGCCACAAAACGATATGTACTTTACTTCACATTCCAGCGAACAAATGTTTCAGTGATCCAGATCTCGTACGACTAGGGTGTGTGCTGAACAAGCTTGCAATTTTTATCCATTTTTTTGACCGATAAAAATATGCTTCACAAAATCAGCCCCGAAATGCCAGCGCTAATTCAATAAGTTTCAAATTTTGAAATAAACAAGAAGTTGCTTATTTTAAAATATCCTTTTGATCAAATATATTTTTCACTGCTTAGTATTTCGTTATTCATATTTGATATTGAACTATTGCTTACTACTTTCTATAACACTGCTTCGAAGATTGAATGGTAACTATTTTTTTTCAGGAAGTCAGGAAGTCAGGAAGACAATACTATTTTTAAAAATAGCATCAACCGTTTAAATAATTTACTTGGGTAGGAATATTTTTCAATTAACTTCAGAAGCCAACTCAATATTTTTAACATATTCCGCTACGCAAAACTTCAGACATTATTTTTTTAATACTGATACCGCCCTAAATAGTAGGTCATCAGAACTCTCTCAAACGATCTATTTTTCAACTCAGTCTATGAGTTTAAGTCGATATCAGGAAATAAATTCATTCTAATAATACTCTATATTGAAATCAATAGCGATACAATATAGAGTAATTTCAAATTTGTAAAAGAGACATTTATGCTGACGTTCCGGAATGGTATTGCGGACGCCTCGCTCTAAATGTCTCTGATTCTTTCACGCCCTGAGTGCATGAGATACGAGGTATTTCATGCAAAGTTCGATGGACCATAAATAATGAGTTATCGGGCGGACTTTTTAATGGTCTGTTTTGTAACGGTTTTCTACCTAAAGGAAACGCTTTTTTTTCATACAATTAGCTAGAGATTGGAGAGCATTGAGTGTGCACTTGCTTCCCAGATAAGTCTTACAGTCATGGTTGGGGGGCTTCTCCCAACTGTAAGCCCTGGAAGTGACCTTCAAGCTCCTAATCCTCTCCCTAAGGATAAATTCTAGTAAATTCCTGATATCGCCTTCGCAATTATAATAGTCGTGTATTATGTATTGTAGAACGTAACGTGTATTGTAAATCTATCTGTGTTAAATCCGTGTGTAAATTCTGTGAAAATTCGTAACAATTAAATAGTGGCTGCTAACCGCACCCACATAACGCTTTGAGATCGTGTTTTATTTATAAGAGCACCATGTTTCTCCTACTCCGTTCCCAAAATTCCTCTCCTGAGTGTCGGATAGGAGGCTCCTTCTCGATTTACAAGGGAGCCGAATCAAGGTCGTCTCAATACATACATAATTCGGGGTCGGTCCCTGTGGTCTAGTGGCAAGAGCTTTGTCCTAGCGATCTGGAGACCCGGGTTCAATTCCCGGCAAGGTCAGATTTTTTCAATTGAAAAAAAAGAGATCTTGGGCTGGGTGTATGTTATTTATCGTTGATTTTGTGCACAACTGATTTATTACTTTTCATCGAGTTAATCTCGTATGACTTTCACAATTAAGAATATTTGGCGCATTGGCGTAAGCTGTAATGCCAAATATTTTTTTTTCAAATTCAATTAAAAAAAAAAAAAAATTAAACATTTTTAGTATTTATTCCAAATAAATTTTATTGGATTTGGACCGGTTTCGCTCATGGCGAGCATTGTCAACTGATCAAGATGATCAAGAGATTCCACCAAGTATTGACAGTGACCATCTTAAAAGTGATAAATAATTATGTTTTTCAATGTAAGTAATTCTAATTTAAAACTTCAAGGTTCCTTATATCCCGTGTTTTTCTAGCCACGATCCCGGGATCCCTTGTGCTGCGGCTCTAAGCAACACTGCTAACTACAAGAATTAAATAGCACTTAACACGGGCTTAAAATACATATTATTTAATATAGTCTGACAATGCAGTCTACTTCACAAGGGCATCTGTAACAGTTCATGTCATATTATCAACAATAAAATACACCACATCAATAAAAATCAATGGCCCTTTGATTCAAGTGTCGCGTTTCAAGTGTCGTTTTCGTGCGAGTGACGCGCCTTGCATTTATTATCAAAACCTGCAGAGCATACAGTTTCCACTACAGATTTCGATGCAATATTCTTTCATTAACCGCTTCATTGCCAAGCGTACACAAGTGTACCAATTCATGTTTTCCCTCGACAAATTCGGTGAATATTTATTTCATGGCATACAAAAACATCTACAGAGCTTTAAAATTATTCGTTTGTTGTTAAAATCCGTTTTTTGCAATTGAAGCACAGATTGAAATAAAATCACCACATGTGTGTGAAACGAGATCTGTGTAAAATGAGAAAACGATGTGTTTATTAATTATACGGAAAGAAAAATAGCAATGTATTTTAATTCTACATAAATTAAAGAATTAAAATACATTGCTATTTTTCTTTCCGTAATATAATGGAGTTCTACCAAGTAAATGCCTACTCAATCAATGTTTATTAATTTTTTTTATTTTTTCTTATTTCATTGTACATTTCAAATTGTACTATGTTTTTATAGTGACAGCTTTAAAATGTAAAACAAAAAGAATCAAATAACTGAAAAACCAATTTTGGAACATAACATATTTTACTTTCAAACACTAAAAATAGAAAATTACTAAGACATGAGAAGGGCTATTTGTATTTTTTTTAATGTAGTATACTGGTGACAAGTGACCACTTATTAAAAAACTTTTGGCAGTGAGCTGGTTAAATTCTAATTTATTATTTAAACTATCAGCAACTTACTAGGTACTTCTTTCAAAAACCGATAGCATCTAAATAAACTTTATTTTTAGTCATACTTTTGTCATAAAACTGATTTTGAATTTCATTGATGCACATTAAAATTTGTATGATGAATCTTAGTCGAAAGATTTGTCGTTTTAATATTAAACATTCGGCGACCCACTGGTTATAAGCCTCGGGTCATTAAGAGTTACCACTCAGCTACAGTAATCGGCAAATGAGAAAAATGTATGAGAAAATAGAGTTTGTAACGTATTAAACTCAGAAATACAACCAGACAAGCTTCTTATAAATAACCCATAGGACCATGTCAATCAAATGAATTGCTTCCTCTGATAATAATTTAATAAAATAATATAGATCAGAAACAGAACGTCAAGGGTGATCAAATATGTCAAGTGAATATAATGAATCATGACATGACATGACATGTAACAATATACTCTACTCTACAATAATGATTATTTCGGGTTATCATTACTGATGCATTATAGGAAAACAATATTTACAGCGGTTAGTTTTGTATCACAATATTTTGGATAATCTTTCCCTCGCAGACTTCAATATATGTAATATAGAGAACAGATATTTGGTTTACAGTATGCGACTTCTATTCATTTTGATCATATGGCCTCATAATGGAGATATATACATCTGTACATTTTTTCTTGGAAAACTTTCTTTTACTCACACAACCTCTCTTTAGTTCGATGAGAGTAGGGATAGAAAGGATATCTCTAGGACATAACTAGTGATAAGCTATTCGATTATATGATCGGATGGATGGGAACCAACACAACCACATATGCTTTCTTACAGAGTCGATAAATCGACTAAAAAAATACTGCGAACCCGTAATATCCGTTCCAACGACGTTAACACTGCACCCGACAGACTTCTAATAGGAAGCTATTTTCATATCACCACCACTCCTCAAATAATGTTTAAAATTGATAATTTATCTATATCACCAATCAATTATAGATCATTACAATTTGCTAACGAAAATACTCTATTCAAAAACTAATTCAATATATCAAAAAAGGCTAATTATTATTATGTACTCACTTTTTAAATGAAGATACATATGCATGAATTTGTTTCCGAATGATGCACACTAATGTGTGATGTTTTCAACTGGAAGGTTAGCCACTTATATTACACATGTCAGTAATCAGAAAGCAGGGATCTGAATAGAGGTGGAAGATGGATATATTCAACGCATTGTATCAATTTGAATTCTTTTTAATTGTTTTTTATTCCTCTCATCTGTATCAGCTTATTTGATTTATCTTGCTGGAGATGTTCTGCCGTCGGCTATTTTTTCAAATGAAAATAGCTTTATGCTGAGTATTTCAATATATTTTCATTTCACGCTTACACGGTTGTCAATATGTAAAATAATGTAGAACGAATGAAAATAAACCTTGAGTATATCTAATCTAGAATTAAGGAAAATTGAAAAACTTTATAGCTTCTAACTGTCGCAAAGTAGCAAGCTTGCTCAGTGGGGATTCGGATACAAACAGAAACCATGACAATGTATTCATTTTATCTGCTTTACTATTATTATATGCATTTCATTGCTAAAATTTGTTGAGAGTCGTAACCGTACGTTAATGGTCATTTGAGCAAAGTTATTATTTTTGAATATATATAATTATTGAGCGGATAAATTAACTGATTGAATCTTTGTCAATTTCTTCAACTCTTTTTGAACGATAAGTTGAAGTCTTGAGAAAGTTGTTCAAAGCTCTGGTTTAAAGCACAAAGAAGTGACTATGATGTGCATGGTATGTGGAATCATAAAGCGAAATCAATTATATTTAAGAATTAATATTTTGAATAAAGGTTCAGCACTTGAGCAATGAAATAGCCATAGTGCTTCATTTTATATAATTGTTTTGGCTGGGTTTTAGATTATTTTCTTTTTGATTCCGTTCCCAAAAAACATCGTGTTTACACCGATGACTGGCAACGACGAGGGTACCTGCCCCCACAGTCAATGTACGACAGCAATCTTACTATGACGTCAATATTTCCACAATAACAACGGTTTGTTTCGCAAAAATAACCCGTATTATAATAGGTACGTGATATATGCATCTTATTTATAAGGCACCCAGTACAAATATATTGTTTCCTCGCTCAAATGGCATCATATGACGCAGTGTTTATTTATTGCGTTACATAATTTAGCTGAGAACAGTGGCGTCCTCAATAAATTTGTGCAGAAAATGGATTTTCCAGGATTTCAAACAACAGCTTTTTCACTTGGTATCAAATATTTCAAATCGACTATTTTGACAGTAGCGGATTTAATCAGTACTAAGTCGACTGCTGTAGTCAAGTAGTTTGAGCTTCAACCTAGTCCAGGTGTTCTTAACCTTATTGCGGCTTCGGACGCATATGTGATTTGGGAAAATAGAGATGGGTACACGCTGGATTTTTTTAAAAACAGTAATATGTACATATTCGTTTATTTGGTCACTGTTTCCTTGACAGCTTTACATATGTTAAATTAAATTCCAATGGTGACTACGCGTCTTTTAAAATTAGAATGCCTTCAAATATATCGGAACTTATTTTAAAGGCGGAAAATTGGCCACGTCACTCATACATCAAGCAATGGGTGACAAAGATGGAAACGCCACGACTTACTTCAATTTGACGCAAAAAACTATAATTTTGCTACCAGAATGTTCGCGGCATGAAGACAAAGTGTGAGGAGTTTTTTGGCGGTGTTTTGGTTGACGGCTATGATGTCATAGCGTTAACGGAAACATGGCTAAATAGCAGTGTTTTCAGCAGGGTTTTTTACGGAGTCGGTACAAAAAAAGTCCGACTCCGACTCCAGCATTTACCAAAACCACGACTCCGACTCCGACATTGACCAAAAATACGACTCCGACTCCGACTAAAAAATGGTTAATATCGTCACTTTTTTTCCCTAATTTTCATATTTATGTGTATTCAATTAAATATCAACCCTATCAATGCGGCCAAAAGCCAAATTTGACATATTAAATGCAAAAATAGAAAGTTCAAACTTTTCAAAAATTTCCGACTCCGAGTACCACTCCGGCCAAAACGCCGCGACGACTCCGACTCCACAGCCCTGGTTTTTAAGTCGTGAAAATTTAGATAGTGAGTAAAAATGGGATTTTATTATTTGTTTCTCTCTGTTCTTATGACTACAATTTGTGATTTTTATTATGTACATATGTATATATATAAATATATGTATTTTATTTTTTCAAATTCATGGCGCATTGGTTGACGCTGTAATGCCATGATTTATATTTTTGTTGAATAAATAAATAAATGAATTACACTCATATATTATTATAAGCCGGAAGATTATGTTTTGAAATACCTTTACAAAATATCTTTTTTCCAGAGTTAGTCTCGAGAGCGATTCCAAATTCTCATCAAGTTTTATCTCATGTGATTTAAAATATCTGGTGCCTTGGCAATTATTTGCTATAATACCATTTTTTTTAAGAATGTGCATCTCTCAACCGTCTTTCACAAAGGGTAAAGAAAGATTAATTAAATTGTGTGAATACAGGAATTTGGTATTATCTAGATTCTATAATATTGTAGTAATATTGTAGACGTTTTTTAAATAATTACTACAACCTCATTTCAACTTATTAGAATTGTAAAATAACAGCATTATGAAAATATTAGGGAATACCGAAAACGTAAGACCAGACTCTAAAAATTCGATACGCAAAATTGAAACAATTGAGTTAGATTATAATCAGATAATCGTCTGTTCAAATTATTTCATTGGAGAACGTATAATTTCTTCTCTTTCACAATTTTTTATCATTTTATAGTCAATTTATCACCGAAAGTAATGTACTGCGTTGAATTATTCAGTAAGTATTTGAATACATGCTTATGTGTGCGACTGACAGAATAATATTATTATGTCAAAAGGGAAGTTGTTGAATAGACATCATTAGTTTTACGTAACATTTCATTTGCATGTCGAGTATTTTTTGATATTCTGATAAATTACAGTCCTATTGCACGATTTAAATTGTATGTTATGTTTTTCAAACAATTCATTTCAATTATTTAATCAATCTTCTACGCTAGTGATGCACAACTTTTTTGGTAGCAGGGACAGCTTTATAATTTTCAGATTATTTGAGAGGCGCATAAAAGTGATAAATTTATCGTTATTTTTATATATTTTAGGACTGCGTTGGTTTGCCTTTATCAGGAACACGGTGGTAAGATAGTGGATAAGCCAGCCCTTTATTAAGTCGAAAATAAAAAGGAAACGATGGACCTGGCTTGGACATTGGTTGCGGATGCTCCAGAGGAGCTGGAATCCTGCCTGTCTCGTCCCTGATGGATTCCTTCCTCCCGGAAGGCCATTGATGACTATCCATTGAATGTATTCAGTGGAGCTACGGGACGCCGGAATGACTTGGGAGGAATCGAGGAGGTTGGCGAGTGAAAAAGAATCCTGGAGGCTGCCACATGCTCCGAATAGGGAGCGGATATGGAAAAAATGTGGTTCTTCCATCGTTCGTGAAAATTTCTGCTATTTGTCATATTGGACCACATGAAATGTCATTTCGGGCCGCATTTTGTGAATCACTGTTCTACGCTTTAATTCTGCTAAAATGTTTTGCTTTGCAACATTCAATTTAATATTACAAATCAAGTTACACAGATACGAAGTAAAGATATTTTTGAATGAACGGCTGAAATATTAGATGATACAAATAGCCCCAGCTTCTTTTGTTTTATAATATTAAGATTTTCAATAATTCACTCTCCGATCAGTCGTATCAGATCTTATCAGTCCATTATAAGCCCCAAATTTCAATAAGTCATAAGTATATTTTAATTTTACTTTGTGCCACGGAAATAAAAGTATCTCGTCTCAGTTTGTAAAACTGATAAAGACTGGCAAAAACAGTTGTTTATGGCCGTATTAAAGATTTGGATTATATAAAACTCTTATCTTTGCTTGTAATATATTTTACGGCTTCCTGCAGCTAAGTATGAGGATGGTGCAACATCTAAGATGATATTTTTATCAATATGGTTTTCGCATCGCTGCTAGTGGAAACTTTTTTTCTTTTTAATTACTATAGGCCTTAATATTGCTTTGCGCCGAGTAGACTCCAATTCGAGTATCGAATACTCGATACTCGAGAATATTCGTCCATTTGTCAAGTACTCGATATTCAAGTATTTTTTAAAATACTCGAGTTTAAAAAATGAAGACTTATTTCAAATTTTATTTACATATTTAAAAATATATATGTATTATTTGACCGTTGCGTTTAACTGAGTCTTACGCTTGGATTTTCAAACAAAACTTCGAGAACAAATTTAATATTTGAAACGTTTAATTCACTATTATTTTTTAAATATAAATTATATAAATTGAAATGAACGAATCATGAAATAAAATAAGCGTATCTATTTATTTGTTATCTATTCATATACACAAACTTTATTCATTATATATTTTGGTATATCTGAAAGTACTCGAGTATACTCGAGTATTGTAAAAATTAACTACTCGATACTCGAGTAGTCAGTAGTGAGATGTCGAGTAATTGGAGTCTCTAGCGCCGAGAAATAACAGTTATAATAATGGCAACTTGGTGGATTTCATAGAAATCCAACTGCAATAATTGGTATAATTATTGATAATTGACTAACAGGTATTAATAATATCATAAAACATGTTATTGTAAATCATATTTCAATTTCCTTAACCACTAAAAGCAACAAGAATAGTCAGAATTCTAGTTTAATAGTCTTCTAATCACATATAATAAAGTCTAGTTTTATGAAACTCTTTTTGATTTCATAAAGATCACAAAAACACTAGCATCAATTCATATTCAACCATATAATTAATTGAATGAAACAACAAAACTATACATTATTACATTCAGAGATGTGGAATAAGTACTTAAAATGTATTATTATTTTTCTTATATCATTTCCCTATTTAAGTGATTGAATTATTCATTATTCTTATCAATTCTTCTCATATAACTTCAACATTTCTGTTGGATTTAATAATAAATGTTCTTCTGTTCAAGCAATGTTATTATTTATTGAATACTCGTTATGAAGGGCAGGTGAAAGGAAAAATTTAACGAGAAATTTGCCGAAGGTACAAATATTGACGACCCCATGAGGATAAGAAAACTGCTTAAGATTATGTACGGCCATAGTTAATATGATACAGGTAAGTTTTTATGTATTAGTCGGCGCCATGAAATTCCTGTCGAACATAAATCCCTTTAAAATATCCACGACGGCTAAAATAAGAAGCAAACGCCCCGGGATGTTATTCCCTCTTAATAAAACCGCAACGTATGATCGCGGCAAACGCATGGATGTTTCACGGATAAGCCAGTTCAGATATCTGATTCATCTTAAAGACAGAAATGGTAAGCACTCATATCTTTTTTGAATTTTCATTTACCAATTAAGAAAGATACAATGATGTTGTCAAATTACCCCAGTAGTGAAGCAAAGAAGAAATTAGAATAACGAAGACTCTCCAAGAATTCAATCATTTTATTTAAATCTCAATTTCCAACGTGTTGTTATTAACAATGCTGTTTTTTTTTAATAAAATATTTAAAATCATACGCGTTTTTAAGTTTTTTCTCATCAAAATTATCCCTATTAATTGTGAAAACTGGCGTGTTGGTTGTCATTTGAATAATTTAGAATTTTGACTGAAGGTACATGATGGATTTTTCAATTTCAAATTTGAACCGTTTAAATTTTGTACATTTTCATGAGTATTGTCGATAACGACCCGTGTTTCGCCTTTCGTCATCTTCAGGCATTTCAAGTGCACGAATGAACTTGAACTGACGCGAAGTAAACAGTTTGTATCGTTTATAAATAAGAATTATAAGTAGATCACTAAGTTTTTTTGTTAATTACGTAATCTACTTAGATGAATAAGCGAAAGGATTCATTTATATATTTAAATATAAATAAATTATGTTTATGTAGTTAAAATATGTTGGTCTTATCAAAAACTTTGAACGATATTGACAATCAATTCTTAGTATAAGATATAAATATTATGCCATTTTTTTGTTGTTTGTACAAGTTATTAATATTATAAAATTGTACAAACGTTTGTACAATTTTCTAATATTAATATCATAACTGTTTTCTGTTGGCAACTGAAAAACTTTTTGTATATTTTCAGTTGCAAATAAAATATTTCTTCGTCAAACTATGTATAAATAGTGTTTAATCTGTATACACACGTACATACCGCAGAAGTCTATTTATATACTAGAGTTAAAGTAGTTCTTGTGTGTTTACTTTTTATGATGATTTGATCTTCCCGTTTATGGCGTTGCATTACCTGGAATAAATTACAGTGATCGAGCTAAAAATACATTCAAAATAAGATCATGACGCGACTATCGTGCGTAAAAATATTTAGTGTTACCAAGTTCACAATAATTAATCCCTTCCCCGGAGGAATTGAGAAAAAAGGAGAAGTAGGCGATCGGTAACAGGGGCTTATATGGCTGAAGAATCATTTCCATAACCGGTAACAGTTGAGATATCTGCACACATTCTTTCCCAGTGGCAGCGGCAGGTTGCGCCGTCAGACATGCATTAGCGCTTGACCCTTTTACAAGAATGTGTTGCCAGGTTGACGTATCTTTTTCCCCCATTATTAAGAAATCTCTGTCTATTACATCAGGTGTTATTTTGTATTGTCAATTTAACCTAACATTAGAACCATTCTACATAATACTCTAAGTAGCGTCCTCTGCAATCACGAAAAATGAATATATATTCATATATTCTTAATAAAGCATCAGAAGCTGCTTTACAAAAAATGGTTATATGTCAGTGTCTTATACTCTATTTTTGAGTGATAGTATATTATAATGGGGCAAATGGAGGATTGATTATTATAATGGCAATAAAGTGCTTATTGCAGTTATATAATCAACAATTTTTTGAAATAAATATATAAGTTTTATATCATTTAATCTCCTTCCAACATGGATAAAATATATGTTACTTGATTGTTTAGCAGATCATCATTATTTCAATAATCACAAAATGCCCAAAGAACCATCTTAATTTATAAATATACACCCTGCAACAGTTGTATCAAAGGCATTAGTGGAATCGTTACTATGATTTTTATTAAATTTATATTTTTCATGCAATTTCATAATTAGTTTTAGTATTATAATGATTATGTAAATGACTAATACAAGCTCACACGGGGCGGGGCGGCGCGTCGAGTATAACAGCTTTTCAATCAAAACTAAAAAAAAATTGTCCAGGTGGCATATTGTGTATCTTATTTTTTTTTTAAATGGAGACACCATACTCATATCAAATTTGGGTTAACAAGACTTTCAAAAGTTATATTTTCGGTCACCTATAAACTTAAAAAATCACTCCTGTATAATTTACCAAAGTGCACGTATGTATAATGTTTTGCCATCCGACTGTTGATATGTCCACAAGGATATTGTTGTTAAATTTGTGTTCGACGTCAGTTGTCTATATTTCACATTTGATGAATACATAATATATGAACGAACCAATTCTATCTATTCAACATCAGTAGAACCTAGATTATCCGGACTAATTGGGGATGAAGATAGTCCGGATAAGGACAAATCCGGATAATCGAAAAAATGTTTATTGACAGGAAAAGACAAGCATATTCAGTATAAATCATTATTATTTCTTTAGATTGATACATAGCTTTAATAATAATTTATTTTTTATTGAAAAAAACAATTATTGATTTCTGCTTAAAGCTAGCTTTTCTTTTCGATGCTGTCAAATCACGAATACTTTTAAGACACATATGTAAGTTGTCTTGAATAGCACCGAGCATATCCGAGATCGTTGACGTTCCGACACCATATTTATAAGACAAAAAACGTCCCGATTCGCCCCGTTTCAAAGCATCGATTATATCAAATTTGTCGTTTAACTACGGCACGTTTTATTTTCGTTGGCATATCGGTAATATTTAAATCGTGATCAATTTTTCAAGAAACAAACGTTCAATGCGTATCGAATTTGGACGATGACTGACCCATATTTTACACAGGACTTGTGGTTAGAACAAATGCAACGATCAAAATATTAGAGGACGCAATTCGCCACGTGCATATCAGCAAATTTGTAATATTTTGACCTATCCGGATAATCGAGGTTCTACTGTATCTTCGTAATAATCTTCATTAAATGTAGCTGTGAGCATCATATCTGTTAGTCACTTAACTAGTAACTATACAATTAATCATAAAAGTGTAAAATTAAGAGTCAATATAAATAATGCATGTTCGATACGTATTCTTTCCGATTAGGCCATACGCCTTTGATAGTATAAGCCGGTTGAAGGGTTAAATAAATATTACCGAGAAGACGATCAAACACGTAATTGGCAGAGAATGGAGCTGCAGTTTCGCTTATATGGCAACATCGTAAAAGGCCGCCATGTTGTCATGTCCGTAGTCAGCGCGGGAAATTTTATCTCGAGCCTTTAATTTCAGGTTAATTCTAAAACCCAAAGCTAGACAGTACGCTGCGAAAAGCCAGCGACTAGTATTTGAGCAGCAATCGAACCGGTGGCATCGACAAGCCAAGTTGTTTATTTGTAGTATACCATCAACCCATAATTGACTTAAAAAAATAACACGTGAAATTGAAACTCAATAGACTTGACTCGAGTCACTCGAGATCAACTCAAAGAGAAACTACATCACTGAGAACCGTGTAAAAGACCTCGAATTACAATTTAAATAAATCTAAATTGTATGTTTACCTTGAAAGGGAATTGACCCTAGACCCATTCTAAAGCTGGGGCAAAGCTCTTACCACTGCGTCACAGAGGTCGTTTATGTTTAAAAAAATACCAATTGTACTATTTTTTAATCTTTGGAATTGAATGATAAATAAAATTGAAGCAATACCGTTGAACATTGTTAACCATTTCTTTGCTGAGTCGATTAACAAATATATCAACAACTAAGATTTCAAAAATTAAATCAGTGTTTCCGTTAAATGGCACACTCATGGAGGTTATCAGATCAGAAAATGCCTACTTATTTCAATAAACAATCTTACCCGTGATAGTTTTAGCAATATGGACCATATTTTTTTTTAAATATTACGGCAATCAGGCGTCTGAACGTATAAGACGGCAGCCTTCAACGGGTTAAAGCTCTTCCTAGTGGCATTCTCATTGGAAATCGGGCTGTACATTTTGGAAGAACTAACAATAATTCATGTCCACGGTTACTTTAACTGCCGTTTATTAAAACGGCAGTATTGATATAAGCGATAATTTTATAGAAGACTTATTAGCACTAATAGTATCAAGGTTGAATTTATCTCAATGACCTTCGTTTCCTTAAATAACATCATAATATTTAAAATAGGTTAAATAGTTAGTAAAATAACAATAACACTACAGCTGACGCCGATGCACCGTGAATTTATCAAGTAGAAAAATTTAGAAACTTTCAAATAATGCAATAAGCTCTTTGCTGAATAAAACCATTTCCCATGCATTGATCATCCAACTGCCCTTACAACTGGCGACATCCTGTGATCGGCGAAAAGAACAAATGTCAACAACAACAACAAAACAGTTGTGGAGGTAAACGTTCAAAATCTTACTTTGGTGTGCGATCAATCCAATTTAAGTAATATTGCTATATATTTGCACACATCATAAATATTAAGAGTGATCTATCAATCGTTCATCAGCAATTTTTTACACGAAGAACCATTGTTTTGTAAAAAAAAATATCTTGTCTATATTCCGATTAAGATTGACATCATCACTATAATTTCCACACGATTATGTTTTCCCTGAAACGATGTATTTATTCTGTCAACATAAATTTCAAAATATAAACAGTCTTCGCATCAAATCTATCAAACCACAAAACCTCGTAATAAGCGTCTTCTAATAATAGTCTTGCGGTTATGAAACATTTGTGTATAATTATTTATCCCAGTAATGATATAACAATAATGATAATTGTAATGACCTCTTGGTGGGGCTCGAGTTTTATTTATTGGGTTATTAAATCATATATTGAGGAATTCCGCGAGATGTTTGCTCATATTTAGCAAACAAAAAACGTTTAGCCAATGTCATTAGAATTAATCATGTGGGACACACCTTTGTCGTATAAACTGTATCATGGTTCATTAAATTAAATGTGGTTTTACTTAGCCACACGCAGGTAGATACAGTATATTCTCAATTAACAAAATAATTAAACGATCGATAATATTTTTCTGAATACAAAATTTTTGATTATGACGTAGGAATAGATAAACTTTGCTTCTTATAAAATAATTATAGTGTTTAGTAGAATGTAATACTACAGCACTCAAACTACATAAAATATTCTGCTACATTTAGAAATAAGATTAGCATATTAATGTACCTTTAATTGATAAAAAAGTGAACTACTCAACCCTTATGCATTGTCAAGGTGCCGATGATGAAACTGTTTGTGAATATTATTTTTATGTTTATGGTACGATTATATAAATAATAATATTTCTAACGCAATATAAGTAAACTAAGTGTTATTATAATATATCATCTTGCAATATAAACATAAATATATTTATTTTTAAAAAGCAATAAATATTATTATTAAACGTTTGAAATCAAAAACAAAGTATTGCCAATTATCTCTGATTTGTTTGAAATGAAGGAAAAAAAATATTTAAATTTTAATCTTAGGCTTTGAGAACATTAAATAGAGCCATATTTTATTGCTGAAATACTTACTACTGGTGATCATTTTAAAACGAAGGATGTTGTTAAAGAGATATTCAGTGAAAAACGGTTGGTAAATCTATACCGGATTGTTTTTCAAACTTGAGTACACAATGAAACTAGAGATTAAGGAAAAATAAAGCATACATTACAGATACCAGTAATCAAGAGAAATATCTCGCTGTATGAACCAAAAGTCAAAATTGTCGATGCCTATACGTCATTAATTCGAATCAACACTATGACGATATAAAATATTTCTTTATCGATACTAAGTATAATGTAGTAACATAAATAATATTTGTTATATAATTAGCTTCATAATATGATGTTGAATAAAAATAATGAAACATTTTAAGTTCTTATTCCACATTAAATTTAATAGATCAGGGCCGGTTTCGCTCATGGCGAACATTATCAACTGATTCTATGTGGAATAAATTCTAAAAATGTTTTATTATAATGCCATTCCACCAAGTATTGACAGTAAACATCGTAAAGTGAGATATTGAGATGATTTTCAACATCGGCATTTTTGACACGGCTGTGATATATTCTCAATATTTCTGCATGGCAGCTAGCTATTCGGAAACAAACTTTCAATCAATTAATTTAAAAAATATGATTTCAGTCAAAATTATAAATTTTACAATGATTTTACATAAAACGAATGTCTAATAACGCAGATTATTTATGGATATGCTACATTTTTTATTGGCTGTCATTGTTAGTTGAGCGCTAAAAATATTAACATAAACTTTTCTAGCACTATTCATTAATTGCATTGAGCCCCAGAGTAAAGAATGCTAGATTATATAATCTTTTTATTGTACCTCTTTAAAACGAGTCTTTTTATCTTATTCCGGGAAAAATAATATTGAATCACTTGAAGGCATAACATATTTTATTACCTGTCAAACACCGATTATTTATTTTATGGCTATTTAATCTTTTCGCAATATTAATATAAAAAAATTAAATAACTCTTTTATCAAAGACCACGTATTAAGTATATATATGCGCTCAAGTATGAGAACGCACATTGTAAAATTTTCGTGCAATATCACATATTTGTGTGTTTATCAAATTGAACTCTTTTTTTAAATATAGCCAGTGGTGGCTCTCGGATAATATATCTGGGGGTGCTGCGGTTGATTTAAAATAAAAAAATGTTTATTTGGATTAAATTTTACTTTTAACGTCAAATTTATTAAA
Source organism: Himalopsyche kuldschensis (assembly GCA_028554975.1). Taxonomy (NCBI): domain Eukaryota; kingdom Metazoa; phylum Arthropoda; class Insecta; order Trichoptera; family Rhyacophilidae; genus Himalopsyche; species Himalopsyche kuldschensis. The sequence continues at coordinate 23,514,710 of JAHFWI010000003.1, forward strand.
AATTATATATAACATGTAGTTCTTAAATCATTGAAGTTATGCATTTCTTTCCTGTAATACACTTTTTAATTCGAATCAAATTTAAAAAAATAAAACTCGCACTCATACGGACACTGCCGGGAATACAGTACCAAAGCAAGCTTGTATGTGCGAACTCCCCTCCCTATGCCCTTCCTTTTCCAACTCGAGCATTTCCATCGAAATCGGTACTGTCGAAAATCATAAAAATCTGTCACTTTCTGATAGTAGTATGATAATTATTGGATGTATCAATGCGCGGGCAAGCTTAATAGACGATTAAATAATATTAATATTTTCCCATAATATACATAAATTAATGTGTATTATAATATTAATTTTTTTATTAATTTGGTGCTGCAGTTCCGCAGTGCGTAAGGACGAGCCGCCACTGGATTTAACTATTGATTTATAATGCGTGCATCTCTGAGACGGTAAACTTTTATTCTATTGAAGATAATGTTTTACGTGCACGTATATGAATAGATTACACACTAACGTTTTGCGTGTCGTTTCACAAAAATATCATGCTCATAATAAATTAATCTTTATGTTAGTGTATACAGATTGCCTTTATCAAATAGGTACTTTATATTATATCGATCTAAAGTTCGAGATAAATTGAAGTGCCCGCCAATTAATTCTTTATACAACACATTATATAAAGTATCGAGTAATTTTAATCTTTTTTGTAATTCCAGCTACACCCAGAATGATCTGGAAACATCTTTTTTCTTGAATGTGACGTCTGCGAAGGAAAACCGGGTATGTATTTATACTGACGGTGAGCTCCGACCTTGCAGCCAAATGATTTGCGCCGCATTTCCCGTAATGACAGTTCACGGCCGACGCCATCTTACCCAAATCATAATATAATCTACATATAGGCCGATAACAAGCAATAATTATTTATTAAAATTCAGATGAAAGATATAACATATGCATATATTTCACTGTCTATCTTTGTCATATTGTTTTCTCAGTATCGAAGTATTCATTTTTATCCTCACAATACCTCGCTCAATAACGATTGTAAAATGCGCAATACTGTACCTCATTTACACGAGTTGATTAAAGCGGTAATGTATGCCGATAAGTTGAATTGATTTCCCCTCAATCATCTGACAAAATAACGAACAATTTCAAACAATTTCATCAGAAATATAAAACCGTATAATTAAACGAACGGAAAATAATAAGATTTTTTAAATATTTCATGGATTAATACTAAAATTAAAAATTACTTCTTTACATGTAGACAGATAAATCATGACACATAAAATATATTTAATTAAAATTTAATCTTAAGCTGGATAACGTACAATCAGCTTTCTATAGCAATTTTAGTGAGTTAAAATCGAAGATAATAAAGAGTAATAAAAACCGTTATTTCAGAATTGTATATACTGTCTCTCCCGTGAAGACTGTCAAGCTTATTATATCGGGCATGTAGGAATATAGAAATTTGAATGTTACATTCAAAGAAAATTGACAATTGTATGTTCCAATCGTAATTTGGTATATTCTAACTTTAATAATTAGCTAGCCTAAATTTTTTAGGTTAGTTAATTCTTACTTATCTAAAAATCTTTGACGCTTTTGGATCTAGATCTCAATGTGGTAGTGATTTATATGGAATAACTTATCGGGTCCGTGGTACAGTGGTCAAAGTCGTTCGCTTCTGCTTGTCCCAATACGAGCAGCATTTGTTTTTCATTCTGCTCGAAAGTTTGGTGATTGTGTTCATATAAGCAGAGCCTATCGAGAGCGACTAGCGAACCACTAGTCCCTGTCCTATCCTTATCTTTTCTTTTCCTACTCTCATCGAACTCGAGAGATGTTGATAAGTTACTGAGTAACAAACAGTTATTGTAGAAATAATATGTCAAGATACCTATATTAGAAGGCCAAATGCTTCGTATTGGTAGCGGATGTGGATTAATCCCCGGATACGTCGAGAATATGAACAAGTTACTTCAGAAACACACATTAATATAATATTATTATCATTAATAATAAATATTACCATTAACCGATATGAAATCGTTTGAAGTAATGAAAACATCTATGCCTGATGGAAATCCATAAATCGATCGTTGACGACTAATATTTATTCAAATTCCCATTGGGGGAATTTAAATTAGTTTTTTTTTCAACAAAGGCAATCGGGTATTAACTATTACCTCACTAAGGTTGGTAAAGGGAATAATTTACGTTGGAGTCTTTACGTTCCTCGAGGTCAACGACCGCACCCAGCTGACTTATATTTAATGTCCGATGGCTATCGCATACCTATTTGTACAATTTACGTTCCGTATTCCATACTACATATGTATAAAAAGCTACCTAGAAACTCAATTTCCGGAATACAAAGGGCAATGTGGGGAGGGGGGGGGACTGCATTGAAGTTTACGCACAAATCAATATAAGTGTATGTATAATATTAATACGTTGAATAATTATTAATTAAGGAAATAAAAATACTGGTGTTACTAACAAATACAAGAAGCTGCCGGTGATAAGAATATTAGGGGAAAAAACATGTACATATGCAAGAAATCCATCCGCCGTCTGTTCAAGAGATGTTTTGGAAAGGACTACACGAGAAGGACTAAACCTTTACTAAACGTAACAATTGATATTGTATACAAAAAGCTGTGAAAGTTTATTTGGCAATTTTTAACGTCACTTTTAATGTGTTCACTGTCAATAAATGGAATGGATGGTGGATGGCATTTTAATAAAAATAATAACATATTTTTAGTACTTATTCCACATTAAATCAGGACCGGTTTCGCTCATGGCGAGCATTATCAACAATATCTTTCAGTTTTGCAATGTTTCATATTTTTATTTATTTTTTCATTTTTAACATTTTTTTTAGATCTCTGCACTGATCGAACAAAACTCCTCGACAAAAATGTTGTGTGTGGCGTGGTAAATATTTGCGTGACGTCACAAAATCTTTTCTTCTGCCACTGTTTCAAGTCTGTCTAGAAACTCTAGAATATTACAGATAATGCACCTCTGACTGACTGACTCTGAGAAAAGTATTATTATATCTATTTTGGCGGAAAATTAGAATATTGAATTTCATATTGTTTGAATATAAATGGAGGGTGAGTGCACCATTGTACTTTTACAAGTGCCGTTTCTGCGTTTCAAGAATATATACTAATACAAAACTCGTGTCTATGATGTGCAGTTAATTTTATTGGTTAGTATTAAGACTATAAAGGTTGTAAATATTAATATAAACCTGTAGAAATAAGAGTAAGTTATTACGATAAAATATGGGTGAAATTGCATGCTCTTCTATTTTGAATGCGTTCATAAATAAAAGTCTACCATTTTGATTACACAAGTTGTAATATTATATACACTGCCGAAACCATAAGAACGGGAATTTTTAATAAATGTTACGATACAACGTACGAGAAAGTAATTCAGAACTAATTTGGTGCACGTACATCACAATAAATTTTGATTTGAGTATCCTAATATTTGCAAAAATTATTTATATTTATTTATTATTATTTACAACTATAAAACCCGGCATGTTATCTAATTAATGAAGCATGCGACTGACTATATATAAATATCCCATACCTATTTGTTACGAGTTTATTTGTAGATTATTATTCCAACAACATGTAATTTTAATTGACAATGTATAAACATATAGTACCATTAACAATTTTTCCGCACATAACGTGCTTAATTTAAAAACACACCAGTCCGTATTTTTCTATATTTTTTATTACAAAAGATCAGTGATGCACCCAAAATTAACAATAATACAAAAATTCATGAGTAAGAAAATGAATACTGACTTTTATATATTTTTTATGAAAGTGATCACGATGAGTGAAACCGGTCCTGACCTTGATAAAAAAAAGTTCAAATTATTTGTCATTGTCATTTATAATGAACGTAGTAGATATAACAAAAAAATGTTGTTAGTTAAGTAGTATAACACCACTTTAAATTATCTTTCGGCTTATCCGAGGCCAAATGAGAATTACGCTATCCTTGAGAATGTTAAATTGAATGTTCCTGATAATTTTTGGAGAAATCGTGAACATGAGTCGTTTGCTCTTCCAAGGAGTAGAACCAGCCTGCAAGTTGGGATGCCAATAGGTAGATATATATATAAATGTGTATAAATAAATAACATCTATGTGGTCAAATATAAAATACAGGTGGGGCTAGGACATAATCTGCATTATGTTTTAGGATCGTGTTTATTTTATTTTCAATGAAAAATTTTAGAAGATGGATGTGTATTGTATACGTAATAAAATTATAGTTTGTTAGTTTACATCTGCCATTCATTAGTGACGTACTCGGCGTATACGTCACAACTAGCTGATCACAGATTTATTTTTTCATTCAGAAATATAATCATTACTTTTTTTACGTTTGCTTACATTTAAAGTGATAAAATTGACCACAGTCACGTTGTTTACGTTACATTTTAAATAAATTACATCAGGGGTTATAACAATATTTGCGTAAAAGATATTTATTTAAGAATCAAAAATATTATTAAATGTATTTTATTTTTCAGTTGAATATTAAATATACATAAAACAAATCAGAAAATTCATATTCGGCAATATTGGTATGAAACTATTCATCATTTAGCTCTGAAATATGAAAAATCGCATATGTTTTTATGATGATTATCGAGATTTAATTTTTTTTTATAATCAATATTGATTGTTTTATTTTTCTGGGAAATCGAAAAATAAAAATCATTGTCCAATTTTTCGTATATTTTTGTTTTTAAATGGTTCGATTTTTTTTACTTCCCAGCGTCATCAATACATGAAAGATGTTTTGGCTAAAATTAAACTTGAAAGCAGTTAATAATACTAAAATTTAAAAAATGTATGCACATACTTATGTATTTCGGGTCCGTCGTCAAGTTTCAACGCTGCTGGCTTCGGTTGCGGATGGCACGGGCTCGAATCCCAGTCCAGCCAGTTTAATTTTTAAATTGAATTATTGAATGTCTGTGTTTTTCAAAATTACCCCCACACCCAACAAAGCGAGAGCGATTTGCTAACAGCTAGTCCTGTGTTTTGAGTGTTAGCGTGTTTGAGCAAAAAGCAGTTCTCGTAGAAAACTGGGAGTGGACATGGAAATATAACATAGCAGCCATTCACATTCCCGGATTAATAATTCTTGTTTTAATTAAATCCCGGTATGTAATTCTCTTAAAAATAAAGCAACCGAGCCATTCGATTTCAAAAATAATTAAAAATAGAACATCAATTTATCATTATCTAAGCAATTCCAAGAATTATTCAAACACTAATTATTCATGTTTCGAACACCGTCAAGTTATCACTAGTAGTTAACCCATTTGATGATGATGCATACACGACTATAATAATTGCAGAGCATCTTGACAGCGCCTGCATACAAATGAGACGCACATAGACACTTCATGGATACTTGCTGGTTACGCAGAATCGCCATAAAACCTATTTATAGTGCGCCCAACCACCACGACTACAGCATAACGAATAGCATTCAACAGGTTTCCAATCTATTAACTGAGGAAATGAATCATGACAGCCGATGCAGCAAACGAGTGGCTAAACTTTTTATACATTGCTTATTCTCATGTCGTTAACCTTTCTATCTTTATTATCTCGTCATAGAATCTGTTGTATTTTACTCATGTGATAAATTTTATGGCTTTTTTTATAATAAAGACGTGACGACAATCAAACACATGTGCAATCTGAACCATTGAATGACTTTGCGCAAGTAATTTCAAAGATATTCATATTAAACATAAAGATTAATACGCTTTCTGTACATAGTATCATAAAAATGATTAAGATATTTGAATTGAATTTACATATAAACTATAACCCTTGCCTTATACACATTTGAAACTTTCATAAGAAAGAAACTATTGCTTTTTTTTAAATCAATAAAAGTAGTAGGTTTTTACGAAGCAATAAATGTAAATATATAAGAAGTAATACAAATAATTTATTTTTTACCTTTCAGCTAAGTTAAGCCAAAAATAAAACACATTATATAGTTATATTTCAACATGAATTCTGATAAAGATCATGACCCCTTTCGCTCATCGCGTGTATTATCAGCTGATGCTCGCTGTGAGCGAAACCAGTCTTGATTAATTTATTTAAATTATGCCTTCCTACTAAGAAGTGACAGTTTACACCTTAAAAGTAATTAAAGTTGAGCAACGATACTTTGAAGAATGACGTTATGTCATTAACGACTTTTCTTCTTTAAAACTATCTACAGAATATGATTTTTAATATGGTGTTGAATAAATTGTCGCGTATACAAAAAAAAACACAGAATAAATACATGTAATTTGTAACATATTTACTAATATTTAATATTTTCAATGAATATTTTACAAGAATTATACTTCTGGTGTACGTCAACGTTAACATACATATGTATTCTAATACTGTGTAACCAAATAAAATGTATGTATATGTGTATTGTATGCAAACAAGACAATTTCCCTCGCGATTCATAAGTCGGAAATAACTCAGACCACAAGATTGAAATCTCTCGCGACTTCCTTGCTCACTAACCACGTGCTTGCCAAAAAAAGACAAACATTTTTTGTTCATCAAACACAAAGAAGATTAAAACAAATATGTATACGCGGAAAGCTTAATTCAAACTCTTGGTGTCGTTCAACTTTACGATATAAGTTAATTATGATATAACACAGAATGGATCAGGAAAATGACATTTTTAAAATTGTGGGTATGCATTTTATAACATGTTTGTAAATTCGGATATTTTTTTATGTAAAAAGATGTACAAATCTTAATCTTAGAGTATTTAATTATTGTTGAAGAGGGAAGAAACACAATATGTACATACATATATATATATATCTTATGTGTGTATTTTGTATGACAAAAAGTTGTATACATCTTAATTTTAAATTACTGTTTTCATAGAAAAAAAGAATATATCTCAGATTTTCTACGTGCACTGTCTATCAATTACTGACTTGTATATATTTTTACTAAAATAAGAATATATAAATGTGTAGCCAATAAAAAAAACCTAAACATATCTTGTACAATTTATAAATAAATACAGTTTTATGCCTAAGTGATATACAAAATTAGAAAACTTACCCGTTAATAGCTGGAAGCTACGTGCACTAAATGACTCGGAGCTTTTAAAAGCTTATTATGTAATAGGTAAATACACCGAAATTTTAGTTATAGCTAAACTTCAATAGATAAAGTTTTTATTCAATAAAATACGAAATCAATTTTCTTCGATTCAAAATTTCAGTTTTATAAATTTAATTAATAATGTTCTTTCGTGAGTGAAAACACTGTTTGAATTATTTTATTTTTTCTGTGAAGAAAAATTGAAACAGTCTTAAGATTCTTTTAATGCATAAAAAATAAACTTCGGAGAGAGCTTTCAGACGAAAGTTCAAGAGACGTCCGTTCACAATTGTAACGCGAAACCAACTGATGTAAAAGTTACCGATTTAGCAATCTGACAGTTTGAAACCACTCTCAGAGTGCGTTGCAAGAGAGGACACTCGTGAAAAGTCATACGTGGAGTTCCTCACACGGTATATTGACCTTTAAATTCTCAGTTCTCTATGCACTATGATCGAAAATAGTTTACAGCGGTGATACACTGCGCCCAACGTTCGACGTCAGTCAACGTAATTTTCCGACCGAGGAAAATTCACGGGCACGTAATAATATTTGTTGCTACAATTATTATTCAACAATTCACAGACACTCATATATTAAATATATATTGAAACAAATAAATCATTAATTTGTACATATTTATTTATGTGATCCTAGATTATATTAAAAAAATCAACTCTTCTTTAAAATAACGGAAACTTTAATAACATCGCAAATCGGAAACTTAATGATATGACGAAAAAGGCAATGGATGTTGATTAAGAATAATAATCGTGTGTAGATGGCAATCCAATATTCACATTGGTTTCAATTTTGGTCATGCAAAGTAAATACTTGTCCATTTTTTAACAGTACAATAATCATTTGAAACTTCCAAAACAAAACATATTATTTGTGAAATTTGAATTGTTTGAATTTTGTACTTTTCCATGAGTTTTTATTATTTGTGGATGGATCAGTCGAATTGATATCATACATAATGTGTATGACATATTATATTCTATGGTAGAATCATTTTTTTTAATTTATCGGGTAAATGCTGACACTCATTGTAACATCACATTCCCTCATAACTTGATAAAAAGAAAATTATCTGAGTGTTCGTCTGTAATCTTGTTTCTTTCTATGAACTCACTAAAAGTAATATGTACTTCTGTCAATTTTAATTATATGAACGTAAAAGACATTTTTTTCCCCTTTCAAAGCATTCATTTGATATAATCATTTAAATGTGTATCAATAAAGCATGCATGAAAAGGATATAATTAGTAAGTCTGTTCCTCCCTTGAATTAAATTAACCAGGACACCAGCCCGCCTTGCCGGCTTAACTTTTGAAAACCATTTCATTTTAAAATAAATATTTCTGACGTCTAAAGCTTTCAACAGGAAGTTGCAAACCAATCCTTATAATGAAATAACCGAAAATAATTTGTTTCGCTGGATATTGAAACTGATAATATTGACGATCGTTTAAAGTTGGTCAGTATCGAACGGCGTGGAATTTAGACGGTGGTGGGGGAATGGGCTCGCGTGACTTGGCCCTCTCATTGGTTGAACGCCGCCAAGCCTCCGTACTCACATACGGTGCGCATTAATTTGCAAAAGTAGGATGAAAAAATGCAACTATTATGAAAATATCTACTGCCATTATTATTGCAAATATAATAATAATAATGCACTCGAATATGACGCACCAACGCGTTTTCATTGAATGATTCGAAAGCTTCCCGCCAAAAGATTGTGAGCCAACTCTTTCAACTTAAAAATAACAATGACAATTGAAAGCATGGTAATAACTATTAAAGTATAACAATGAAACTTTGGAATAATGCGGGCGATGGGTGTTCGATAAAGCCACACGTAAGTATGTTTTCTGACTGTTTTTCTTTTTGTTGACAAAATAAACTCAGTACATTCAGATACACCAGTATGGTTTCCTGATATAAATTTAGAAACATTTTTGATTATACAACATAATTAAGGAATTTTTCACGTTTTTTCGTTCATAGAATATTCAAAACAAATCCTTCTTGCTTAAAATTCATAAGCGAAAGCGACTCACTAATGTTATCCACGATTATTTTTCTATAGCTACTCTCGAAAAAAAAAGCTTGAGCAACTGAGTAACAATGAGTTCTCGTAGTCTCGGCCATATGCCCATACTAAGAGCGGAAATAGTTACACAAAAGGTTACGACATCAATTGTAATTCTAAATGTTACAATGTTATTGAAAATTAAATAAGCAAAATCATTACAAGCATCAACGCATCATAATCGAGTAAATATTTCGCATAACAAAACGTTATCGTGCTTAAGACAAAAATATTTTGTACCAAAATAAATTTTAAAATAACTCATTTGACGTCCGACAGTATATTATCAGTTAAATTCATACTTAGCAATGATTTATGGATCACTCAATACGATATGTTGTCCGTTCATTTTTTTATACATTTATGGTTTGAAAGAATAATTAATTATAAATAAAACGACATACAATATTATAGCGATGAAAATCCATCCGTACTATTTTCCGTATACCACCCAAATTCTTTCATTAGTTATACGTATAGTACGCCAAGACGCATTTTTATCTTACTAAGAGTGGGACACAGCCAAAACTAGAATCGAAATTTAGTTTATTCACAACGAATAATGTAAGGATATCACAATTTTTATTATTCTACGTTATGGATGTCTACACATAACCAACTTTTACACTCAAATATACTGAATACATTCTCAACATCATTGGATCTGAACCCAAGTATGTTTCGTTTGCAAATAGTGTTTAGGTATATAATAAAAAATAAAATATTTAGAGATGACAGATATATTGTTCAATTTTATAACATATATTATTCTCGGAACTAACACAACACCTGACGTCAAATAATTGACCTTTAGTCAAATTGTAAACCATTAAGATTAGCTATTTGGCGAATTTATTATAATATGGAATAGTTTTGATAAAAAAGATAAACTTTATGATCAAAATGATAAATATTTTTGTAATTCCATGTTATATGACCCGGGATTATGAATAAAGAGATACAATCAATAAAATTAAAGAAACATACAAACATTTTTTTTTTTTTTGTAAATCTTCTGCTTATATAGGGAAAAGTTAATTACTACTGTTATTAATTTATCAGGACTGTGAAATTGAAGTCTTTCTCCAACATTAACATAATTAGTTATTTAATTAATTTGTATTCACATTTTTTTATTACTCATACCTGCTCCCAATATGAAGTATCATATGGATTGACTCATGGATTCATATCTAGTGAAACTGTTCTGCGAAAACAGCTTGTTCTCTCAGTAGCTCAAATATCTTTTTCGGAGAGAGTTAGGAACCGAGCTGTGGAGTCGGAGTCGTCGTGGCGTTTTGGCCGGAGTCGTACTCGAAGTCGGAAATTTGAATTTTTTTATTTTTGCATAGGTATACAGTGTAACCTCGATCCTCCGTTTTTCAAGGGACCGTATAAAGGAAACGATGAATGCGGGAAAGTTTTAAATATGAACTAAATGCCGGGACTATAGAAAATGAACGCACCACGCGGGAAAACGTATAATGCGAGAACGAAAGATCGGGGTTTCACTGTAATATGTCAAATTTGGCCACTAGCCGGATTTTTAGGGTTGATATTTTATTGAATACACCTATATAGGAAAATTAGGAAAAAAGTTACGATATTAAACTTTTTTTAGTCGGAGATGGGTACTTGTTTTGGTCAATGTTGGAGTCGGAGTCGTGGTTATGGTAAATGCTGGAGTCGGAGTCGAACTTTTTTTACCGACTCTACAGCCCTGGTTAGGATATAAAAATATGGTTGAGACTATGGTGGCGATTCGAGTTTGTTTGCACCGTGACCGATGACTATTCCAAGCAATCTAGATTTTTTTAGTTAATTAAATCGGAAACACTAAGCTTTTATTATGGGAAAATACGTATTATCGTTTTAGAAGAAGAAGAATATATAAATAATAGTTACTCTCAGAATTCGTGACTAATATAGCACAAGGTGCAAAATAAATAAGCATGCATAGACATGTTGTAACATAAATTAATAAAAAGTGAGAAAGTATAGAATACGATTTTATCATACACGATAGCTGGCCAAAGATTCCAATATATTATTTTTATTACTATTTTTACAATGCTATAGTTTGCGGTTGTTTCAAATTTAGAATTTATTATTGGGGATATGCATATTGAATTTTCAATAAATATATTTAAAAAAAGAACAGACAATTTCTCAGAAATAACTTGCTTCAAAAGGAGAAATAAATACGATACCTTAACACGTTCACTGCTGCATTATTTAAAAGTAGGCTGATGTGACTAAGAAACCAATCAAGATGACGAATAGTGCTGTGTCGAAGGGTAAAGATGCATAGGGAAACGATTCGTAAATATTTTGGGAAGCATCAATAATTGCAATATTCTTTTTCCACGTGTATGTTTATTGAACAAAAGATATCGTTGAAATCTTTCAAAAAACTTCTACGCAAATTTAATATCTTCAATGTTGTGCCTAACTTTTTTTTCATTAAATTAAATTGCTTATGTTCATATTATATAGAGTAGGTACAAGTTTTAGCTAGTTTGTTATATATGTAAGTTATTTTTCGGAGAACGCTATATATTTTTGTAATTCCTTGGATAAAAAATGTAATATATTTATCACAGCTGGAATATTTTGTCATATTTATGAGAATTCTATCTATATGCATCATAATAAATAGTACTATTGAAAATTATTAAGCACATCATTGCATTAACTATTATTAATCTTCATACCCCACGTAAGTACGAAACGTGCCAATGATACAAATTTTGTTATTAAAGATCTCCGCAACCTATCAAGCTTTGGTTTGTGATATTTATTCAGATATGAGGTTATTATTTGCAAACACAGCTCGTTCCACAAGAATTGAAAAATTAACCTTGAATGCCATTTTTGATAAAAACACTTTTATTTTTTTGAGTAATGAGTATGTTCCTTTTGTAATATATTTTAAGTATGCCACAGTGACAATCAACTAGAAAAAAATACAAAATAATTCGTATGTTGAACATTTAAATGAATTTTCCTTATTTAATTATGGTTTTGGGAACGAACCGCGCTTGCAAACAATGCCCTCATATTATGGATTAAAACAAAGACCTGCGGCCTTATAAGTTCTCAATAACGGGCTTTTTACAGAATCCAAACTTTTCGTGTTGCTATTTCGCTAAAAAAATAATGAACATTCAAAAGTTTATTGAATAATTAAATATAAACGATAGCAGTCATTCAAAATAATTCATCTTAGTTAAAATTGTTTTTCCGTTGATATATTATAAAATAAAGTCGCAGTGTTAACGACTTTATTTTTCAAAAGTATGATTGGCAAACTCAATAAGTAGAGTAGATTTCACTGAATAGGTCATTAACCTTTTCTCTACTTATAATTGAACGCTTTCGCATTGGTTGTGTTGTCATTTATTAGCAAGAATAACATTAAAAAGGTGGATGGATACTGACTTTCACAAAAATTCTCATAGCTTCATACATATAAGGTTAATAAAGAATACGATTGCAATAAACAAAATTAGCAAGTTTATCAATTTGAATCGTTATGTAAAAACAATACTTTTTTTAATGTTGTTAATAATATTCGAAACCTCGTTTGATTTCATTGTCATTATCGTTCGACAATTTATCCTTTGTTTTTATAATAAAAATAATAACCCATTTTTAGTACTTTTTCCACATGAGATTTATTTCATCAGGACCGGTTTCGCTCATGGCGAGCATTATCAACTGATAAGGAATACAATAAAACAGTGCTATTTATGCAAAAGTTAAGTATGAAAACAAGGTATGACAAACAATTGGTAAAACAACTAAGCAAATGAATTAAAGCAAATAACAAGAAAAATAGACTAAAAATAAAATGTTGAAGACCTCTTAGCAATGCAAACTAATACATCAAAAATCAATTAAGTATGAATTAACATTAAGAAAGTAAAAGCTCAAAATTAAGTGCATTTAATAAAAATAAATAAATCTACATGTCTGTCAACCATAATTAGATGGAAATCCCGGTGTTGAGTTCACTTTGTTTTTATCTTATATATAAAACCGAAACGGTGTATGTATGTATGTGGGTCTGTAATTCCCTTTTGCATTGTTGTTGCAAGTTCAAACAAACGAATTGATTTCGCTCGCGAAAGTTTCGACGGTAAATTTGTTTCGTTATCAATGTGTGTGTAGAGACTCCAATTACTCGAGTTTTGAGTAGTACATTTTACAAAATACTCCAGTACTCGAGTAGTTTCATATGAACCAAAATATCTTATATATAAAACCGAAACGGCGTATGTGTGTCTGTGGGTCTGTAATTCCCTTTTGCATTGTTGGTCATTAAGTTGCCAATTGTTTCAACTTGGCCCGTCTGAATTTACGCCCGAGGTGAACATAACCCCAAACTGGTCCGAGCGAAGCCGGGTTCGAATACTAGTATTTCATATGTTGACAACGCTTGCACTTATCGAGGCCGGTTCTGATCATTGTAAAATATATGTGAAAGTATTAGGTACAAAAAAATGTTGTTTTTTACATTCCACCACGAATTGTCAGTTGATACCTTAAAAGTGATGTATAAAACCATCGAAATTCATGATCAACACATTTTGATCCTTGTTTCGTTTTCCGGCGTATTTATAACTTTCAGTATCTATCTACATGTGACAGTCTTTTTATGTAATAAAAAAATACAAAAATTCTTCTTATGAGTTACCGATCACCTAGCACAAATCACTCTCGTAATTTCCTTAATAATAGGTTCGCATTCTACTTTTACCAGGGACAGATATAATAATAATTAAACTTATTGCATGAACCGGGCGACTCCAACAAGTAGTGATTCATTAAATATTTAAATAAAACGTCTATGATATTTACACAGACTACGAATAAGATGGTACGGTTTAAATATTTGGACATTTTAGGTAGTTTTTTTTAGTGTAATTTATACATTCTATAACTTATCTTTTTCTATAATCGACGCATTTCTCTATTAATCAGTTTTAAATACGAGGAATCTTGGAAATAGATAAATAAATAGTTATTTTTGCCACACTATTTCAATTAATGGTGTTCTATGAAAGCTTCGGACACGGAATAATTATCATTCAATATTTTATCACCAGACATGTATATACAATATTAATCAAGACTTATTTTATATCCCTGAAAACTGCCATCAAAATATACAAGAAATCATATTTTAATTACACATTGAATTGAATGGATTAAGAAATGTATTTTCTTGACAAGGTGACCTTGTTTTATTTATTTATTGGCAAAAAACTATTTAAAATACGTGGCATTATAGCAGGAGCCAATGCGCCATGCATTTGACAAATTAATAAAAATTAAAAAATATTACACAAAAATTTTAAAAATAAGAAACAGAACGGAAATATATTATTTACATAAGACGACAATAATTTTTAACAAAGCATCAAGTTCACTGCCGAAGATGTCCACATCAACAGGCAGCGCATTTATCAGCCGAATGGCCCTTGCAACTTTTTGATATATTTAATCCCGAACATTATTTTTTTAAATGGCTATTCACTTTACTGTGATGCCAATTATATTTTTTAGTCAATTGAAAAATTTCAAAAACCCGATCATGGTCAAATATTACTTATAACAATGGATGCAAGATTTTTTAGAAAGCTAACCTAGCTTTTACTGAATTAAATAATTTTCATGATACGTTATAAAGTGAGTTTTCTATGCCGCTGTTAAGAAAAACTGTTAGAAAAACAGTCTGAAAGTCAGTTGTGGGTTCAGTAAGAATCAATTGAAATGCCATAGATGTACAATCTATTCGGTCAACTCTGACATAATACTAATTTATGGGTTATTCACAACTTACAGTGGAGATTTTTCGTGCATTTTGATATCTTGTAGCACAACAAGAATTGATTTAAACGAAGCTGTGTCAGGGATCAGTGGCACTTTTAACTGCAACAAATTGAACTCAATTGACCATTTTTTAAATACAATAACAAATAATCAATTCGCTCTCAGACTGCGTTCATAACTAACTGATTAAATTACATTGCATTACGACTATTGCCACAAACGATACAGATGTTTTTATTTTTATAATTGATTGTTAAAAGATTAATTAATAAGATGATCAATTCTAATAAATAAATTTATTAAGATCCAACAACATATATATATATTTATTTGTTTCTTTATTTTTATTACTTAAAATTCATTTCGTATTCTAAATAAAATTTCAAAAACCTAAAAATTCCAGAAATTCAAAAACTGAAACCAAATCACTCGTGAATGCAATTCTTTAGCTTTCATCGGAAATTTTTAGTTAAAAATTGGTAAGTTACTTCAAATGAAAATCAAATATTTAAAAAAAAAAATGGTGTTAGTAAACAACCGTTTTTGAAAAAAACATAATGAAGAGTGTCGACATATTTCTTTTGCTTAGATGAACTACATTAGTATGTACTTGATTACAATCAAATATCAGAAATTAGTTGTTTACACTAAATAAACTTTTAATAAAAGCAGTAATTTAATGCACTGAATGGATGTCACTGTCACCCTGTCTCGGAGTCCAAACAATTGACCCACTCTCATGTCGACTTGGAACGTAATCATTAACAGAATCAAATCTGAGTTCCCGAGTAAACCCTGGTGGTACAGAGGATGAAGCCCAAAATTTGCAATGCTTTATTGCGAGCAATATAATATTATTGAATGTAATTTTTCTCTCAAATTATACGGCAAGATCTTTAACACTCGACCATTCATTAAATAGCGAAAGAATAAGAATTCATGTCAGTCAATATGAAAACTACCATGAAAGGGATAGATTCTTGGGTTTTTTAGATGCAGTATCAAATAGTTCGTAAGACTGAATAATTTAATAAAGTTATTGCGAGTTTATAAAATATTTTTTTGAATTATCGAGCTACCCGGTGTAACATAAACTCTTTACGAAGGTATATTAATGAAAAAATACTATGGTAATATGGAGGTTTCATTACAATGATTCGAGAATCTTTTATTGTCTATTAGGGCGATTGCAAATTATCTTTGGCAACAATTATTGCCGCCAATATTTGTAGGTTTTCATAAAATTAGTTCTGATTTAAGCCGCCGCGGGTACGGTGTTCAAATCCTTTGCTAAGTCGAATAATCGCAAAAAATATACCGGGCGTTAGGACCCGAGAAGTAAATATTTTTTAGATTGTTCAGTGTTTTTAAGAAACTTAATTTTATCTCTCCAATATGAACGTCATGTAATTTCTCAAACTTATAAATACGTACTCATAAAAGTGTCATCTACCAAACCTTTTTAAGAGAGCTTTATAGAAAAAGCTCTCACAATGTCATACAGTAACTATTTGACTCTGAAACCCCAGTTGGCTGAATTTAGACAAAACTCCGATCGGGATAATATGAGTGAGGTATGTAAATTTATTTTTCAAGTTATTTTGAGAAAAAGAACAATTTTTTTTACATTTTTTTAGAGGGCGTTGACCTCACCGTAATTAAAATTTTGAGAATGACTTTGCATACATGTATTACTTGCAATAAAAATACTAATTTTTGTAACAATAAAACTTTGTTTTAAATTATTTCAAGAAGATCAATCAATTAACTAAACATCGTTTTTTATCTTTATGAAAACAAATGAAAACATATGGTATTCTAAAACGTGTAACAATAAGTTGGAATAATTTGAAATGACATTTTTTTACAGAAGGATTGTTTTAGCCTTATAAAAAAATCTTTTTTGTGTATATTTTTTTTACATGATATTAAATCGAAAATCTAGGTAGAGATTTTCACAGCAAAAATAATTATTCTGAACATAAACATCTGTAATAAAGTGTATATTATCTTGAGAGATTTCTTTTAATAAATAAAATTTAAGGATTTATTCACAGCAACGTTTCTCTTAATTATAATTTTGACATAATAATCTTCTTGGAATAATTTAATATTTTGATATTTTTACTTAAAGTCTTTCCTTAAGGGCTATACACTGAAATCCACCGTTAATTTAAAGCTACGAATCGAGCCCATCTTACCAAAACCATATTTATTGTTTATTGGTCGACTTTTTTCTATACTTTCATGACCTGATTTTTTTTACCATGTGGATCATGAGGAATCTTTATGGAGTGTATCTGAACAGAAGTTATTCAACCAAAACTGCGAGAATTTAGCATCACATGTCTTCGAATATAAATCCATAAATATTTTGAAAACGCATGTTAACACTGGGATTCGAGTCAATGGACATTGCAACCAACGAGAAAAGCCCTAACCTTTCGGCTACAGACCTGAAAAAAAAGTCACCACTATCATGTGGACCATGTGGATCATGAGGAATCTTTATGGAGTGTATCTGAACAGAAGTTATTCAACCAAAACTGCGAGAATTTAGCATCACATGTCTTCGAATATAAATCCATAAATATTTTGAAAACGCATGTTAAAACTGGGATTCGAGTCAATGGACATTGCAACCAACGAGAAAAGCCCTAACCTTTCGGCTACAGACCTGAAAAAAAAGTCACCACTATCCTATCGTCTTCTTCTGTTAATCAAAGATTAAAATAATACTTGGTAACTGGTAAACATCATTATGAAAGGTCACTAAAAAGTATTTTTTTCATAGGTGTCAGACTCTGGTACAGGGGGGTCTATGAACTCTGGGATGGGGTCAGCGGAAGAGTTACAAAAAGTTGCATTAATTCTCAATCTTCCCATAGAAGATATCGCCCAGGACAGGTTTCGAGTGGACAGGAGGAAACTCGAATTTATGCTGGGAGGTAATCTAAGATATATTTTATGCTGTAATGTTTTTTTTAAAACTAAAACTTAAAAAGCATATTCAAAATTTTTTCGAAATTTACGATAATAAACTAATTGGTACTGAATTAAAATGTAACATAATATACTTAAA
Source organism: Himalopsyche kuldschensis (assembly GCA_028554975.1). Classification (NCBI taxonomy): domain Eukaryota; kingdom Metazoa; phylum Arthropoda; class Insecta; order Trichoptera; family Rhyacophilidae; genus Himalopsyche; species Himalopsyche kuldschensis. Next base: position 23,532,942 of record JAHFWI010000003.1, read on the forward strand.
CTAATTAATAATTTATTACATGAAACAGATATCAAAACAATGGTATAGATTTTCGTAATTTATTAATGATATTTAATTTAAAAGTAATTAAATATGTCGTCATGTTTGTGAGACAGAATAATTATCGGTGTAAATTTCGTGAAAATATTTATAAGTTTATATAGTTATAATGAATTTCTACCGATAATTTTGAAAATTAAAACATTTAAAATATAATGAATAACCATGTATATTACAATTATTATTATAAAATTTTGTATGTCATTTTTAGTACCGCGATTTAAAAAAAGTTAAGACTAGAAAGATTGAATGTTATGTAATTTTTTTTGATAACGTTATTGACTTTAAAATTGTATTGAATTTCAGATGAAATTAATGAGGATGAGACTGCCAACAATTTTTTCCATAAGGTATAATTTTGAAAATGAATATATTTAATACACGGAAATCGTCAAATCATATATTTTGAATGCATTATTTATCATTAATATTTGAATACTTATCTGACTGAAAATTCAAAACTGAACCATCTTTTCATCGCAGAAATGTCTTGTTTCGAAGCTTTTTTCTAAGCAAGATTAAATGTCATTATCACTGATTCTAATTCTCGATTTCAGATTATGGAAGAAACCTCAACCGTCATAAATTGGCCGACTCGCTTGAAAATAGGAGCAAAGTCCAAAAAAGGTCAGTAAATATAATATTAATATATTTAAATGGAAAACACACACAATGTTTGATGAACAATACTCAATGTCAAATGTCACTTTTTAATCTGGCCGTAGAATATTATTGGTGAAAAACGATGTGGTATTCGATTCATTTTAAAGAATGCCTTAAAAAGGCTTTTCAATTCATTCCACATAATTATGTTTTCCAATGTATTTTTTAGATCCTCATGTTCGAGTTGCCGGTAAACTTGACAACGTAAGGACAGCTAGAGACAAAATTATGCAACAGCTAGACACAAGGGTAAGTAAACCACTCTTGATTGTTTTCAGATAAAATTTACTATTCATAATAAAGTGTTCTTTCAAAGTAGCATATGTTGTTAATATAACTGACGTTAGAGTTTCAGGAATGATGTATCATTAAAAACCACTTCGTAGACTGTAAATACTCTTACTGTAAATATATTTTTAAATAAATAAATGATTTTTGTTTTATGACTACTTCAATGACGAAAACCGGTCCCGATCTCCATTATATACATTTATGTGTGAACTAAATAAAATAAAATTGTGTTTATTTAAGTGATAGTAACTATTTTTTTAAGAATTTATTTTAAATATATAATTATTGTCTTCCATAAATATTCGTTAATAAAAGCTTTGTTTGTTAAATACAAATAATGTAACATTTTAAGCTGTTCTAATATAATGCTCCATATTTAATTATCAAAGTAAAGCGTAGAGCCAACCTTAAAAAATAAAAAAATAATCGTTTTCAAATTATATTTAAATCGAATGGTAGTTAAAAAATAAGTAAATGAATGTTACGAAATCAGTTGTAAGGGAAGAAATGCTGTTTTTTGAGGTATATAAAAGTTTATCGGAAAAGACATCACAATGATTTCTTTGTTCCTCTTTCAAACATTTTTCCTGAACATTTTGAACCTCACTAAAACCCTCGTAGAGGTATAATTTATATTTTGTGTGAAATGATTGTATTGCTGCATGAGTATTACGATACGATATTGGATGGCCTCTGACATTTAATGTTTTAAATTAATTTCCAGTGCAACAGAGTTACGATGAAACTAGATGTTAGTTATACAGACCATTCTCACATCATCGGAAAGGTGAGCACATCCATTTGTATACTATTTGATATTTTGTATATTGGTATGCATCTATTAATGAACTTATATAAAATTCATACGTGAATATTGACAGGATCTGTAATAGCGTAGTTCTTGATGAAATGTATTTATTTATAGGGTGGATTAACTATAAAACGTGTCATGGAAGAAACCGGATGTCACATACATTTTCCAGACTCCAACCGCTCCAATCCCATGGAAAAAAGCAACCAAGTTTCCATCGCCGGTGACATGGAGAATGTGGAACGGGCCAGGTCCAGAGTTAGGGTAAATTAAAAAAAAAGTCTCATGGCAATTTGAAAGCCGTGCGAACAATTTTCATGACGAGAGATTTTTCAGACTGGTTTGCGAAACGTCCAAAATATTTTTATGAACGAGATTAATATATCGGTAGCCGAATTTCCAAGCCAAGTAGCCAGTTGTTCCGATTGATTGATCTGTATGTTTTATTTATCAATTGACTCTAGCTTACATTATAATAACACAATTGGTTATCAGCTGTTCATATTTTTAGAATTTGACTCCGTTGATATTCAGCTTCGAGCTTCCAATAATGAATTCGTCCCAGCAATTACCTGATGCATCGTCACCATATGTTGTCCAAATCCAAGAACAATACAGTGTTCAAGTGAGTATATTTTCCGTTCACCTAAAAAGCTTGAGAAATCTGTATGTAAATTTTTATGGCATTTGGATTTTTTTAACTCGAATTCTAGAATGGGTTTTTGGTCTGCGGAAGAATAACAGAGTATATCGCTGTCAAAACAATAATAATAGAATATTAAATAATTACTCTATCAGGTTTTCCTTGCGAACAAAAACATGTTTGGTTTAATTCTCGTAAATGCAATTGAGTATACGATTACTGTGTTTTATGGTGGCTTAGGTAGTACAAGTAGTTTTAATGACTGATAATCAATATGTCAATTATGTTTAACTATATAATTCAATCAAAAAATATATTTAAATATTAAAACCATCGATTGCAGTACATCTATTTGGAATAAATAAACTCTAACCAAATGAATTTGATGAATGCAGAAAGTCAAATCCGATCGACGTGTCGTAGTCATTACGGCATCATTCGAGTGACAGGAGAGTAAAAAAATAAGCCAATTAACACGTATGATTATTTTTTACGCCATTTCGTTGTGAAAGGTTTCAAAATAATACGATGTAATAAAACGAATGGATTTTTTTATCACACCTCCAGGAGTTTTTAGTAGAAAAAAATTACATGAATTATGAATATTCGTATATTATATTTATAATATTCTTTCATGTATATTTAAATAAATATTACTGTTGTTTGGTTCAGGTTATGTTGAGAACAAGGCCAAAGCTGCATGCAACTCTTGTGATGGTAAAAGGACAACAATGGGAAGTTCAATCTACAATGGAAGCCACCACTTTACTCATCAATTACATGTGTGGTGCAATTGCTGTAAGTGCAGCATAAATGTATTCAAACGTCATTAAATCATATTTTTTATCATCCCATACAATGTACTGTGACCCATCCTTAAAAAATCTCGTGATAATACCGAGAAATGACATTAGACTACAGTGATGAATGATTGTTTTAAAACTTATATTACAATCTAAAAAAAAATATTGAGTATTGTTTGTTTGCTTACATATTATATAAACATGGCATCGTTTTCACGTTTATATTATTTATTTCAATGGCTCAATTGACTATCGTGCTACTGCGTGGTTAAGAAGAGTTAACAACATTTTGTCAAAAGCTAAATAACTTGAATGAATCGATGGCTACCGAATGGTTTTACTAAAAACATCTAGTCAGCTTATATCTAGTATTTGGACGAATATATGAGTATTACGCGATACCCGCGCGATACCCGTTTTCAGAAAAACCATGCCTATCTATAATAGTTATTTGCATGCATCGTTTTCTCGCTTAGTCTGATAACGTTTCATGTAATCAACCCCAGCTTTCATGTTGTTCCCGTGATTTTAACAAAAGAATTAAATCTTTTATGTGGAAGATATTATCCAATAAATGTTGGGAAAAAAATTAAGATCTCTTACCTATATTCGTTTTTGCGGAACATATAATAACCGGTAAAAAAATGCTTGGTTATTTGTCTGATCTCTTCAAAAAAGTATGGTAGTAAAAGGGTTAATATATCAAAACGCATTCACAGCCTTCAACTTATGTTGTTATGATTTCAATACTAAAAATATTCGAGCATCAAACACTCGTTAAAATACGATCAAATATTTAACAACTTTTCACTCTTAACCAGGGCTGTGGAGTCTGAGTCGGAGCTTTTTGGCCGGAGTCGGAGTCGTACTCAGAGTCGGAAATTTTGAAAAGTTTGAACTTTTTATTTTTGCATTTTATATGTCAAATTTGGCTTTTGGTCGCATTGATAGGGTTGATATTTAATTGAATACACATCAAATAGAAAAATTAGGAGAAAAAAGTGTCGATATTGAACTTTTTCTGGTCGGAGTCGGAGTCGTGTTTTTGGTCAATGTTGGAGTCGGAGTCGTGGTTTTGGTAAATGCTGGAGTCGGAGTCGGACTTTTTTTACCGACTCCACAGCCCTGCTCTTAACTCTTCTTTCCACCGTAACAATCTCTAGTCGAATGATCAACACACAGTCATTTCAAATAACTAAATATGCGATAATACCTAATATAGATTTGATCTCTTTTAATTCCAGCAACAAACTTTGGTACAAATGTCTCTAGAGATCACTCCTATGCACCATGCTGTAGTTATGGGACACGCGGCTGATCAGCTGAAAAGGATTATGGCGAATACCAAGACCCAAATAATGTTCCCTGACGCTGGTGATCCAAACATTCCGCATCTGAAAAAAAGCAACATTACAATCACAGGACAAATCAAAGATGTTTATCTAGCTCGCCAGCAATTAGTCGTAAATATTCAATGATTTATATTTATTTAATTTTTAAAATACATCGGGTAAAACCTACAATTGTCGGCCACTTAAGGATTTTTTCATCTTTAGTAATTTTTTGTGGACACTTATCATAGAAGAGGCAAAATAAAAAAAATACTGTGTGCTAGATTGATGATTTGTTTATAATAATCAATTTTTAAAATACGTAATTAAATAATTTTTAGATAGTAAAAAAAATAGTTTAAAAAAAGTGGTACCAAACTACAATTATTAGCCACCCCAAAATTTGTAATTTTTTTTTTTTTTAAAACATAAACTAGATGTATGTATAATTACATGACCCCAAATCATTATTGAGTGTAAAATCAATTGCTTTATTGGATTCCAACAACATTTGCTAAGCTGCAGTTATTGGCCAAAAAGTCAATATTTTCCTAGATATATCGGAGAAATGTAATAAATACATAGGTGATTAGTTATATTATTAAAACATTATTCATGCAATAAAAAATTATATTTTAGAATTTTTATATAATAATTTATAGCATTAGCTTGGCTGGCCAGTATTAGAAATTGCATATGTTTTTGGAATCAGTTAATGGCCACCATCATAATAACCTTTTACAAAAATATTTTCAATGCATAAAAATAATTATTTTATAACTTCACTAAAGACGAATAATTCTGTTCAATTAAAATTTAAGTTTATTAACTTTCAAACGTGTATGATGCTTTTAGACTGAAGTCCAATCCTTATGATATTTACAAGAGATCTCACTTGCTTCACGGTGACACTCCGGCTGTCTGATAAAAATGCGTTTTTGGAGTTGTTTGGAAATTCATAAAATGACAATTTTATCTTTAAACGATTGAGGAATAAAACGGGAACTATATTAATAAACCAAAAGTTGTAAATATTGTTTTGGTTTTTAAAAAAACTGGATTTTATATGTATATATATGGCCAATAATTGTAGCTGGCCCACAATAGGAGATTTTACCTATTTGTTTTTAATAATTTCTAAGGATTCGATGGTAACTTTGGGGAAGTTCAAGTGTGGAAGTCAAATGTATCTTCAGAATTACTATCGTAATGAAACACGTGTCACAAATAGTGACATAATGCGGGGAATAAATAAAGCAATTTTTTTGTTTTTATTTAGAGACCCTTTTCAATGGTTTGAAATGGTTTCAAGGATTCGAGCATGCGTACCTATGTATATGCAGAAAAACAAAAAATGCCATATACGTGTCAACGACAAAAACAACATGTTTATAATACATGACATGTATACTTGATGCGAAGTGATAATTTGAATTAATTTTGTTTCTCAGGGAAGCTTACCCATTGTGATCATGTTCGATCTGCCAAATGACGGAAGGGAAATTCAAGCAGAACAAGTGACAACTCTGATGCAAAATCTTAACGTTTTCATCAATATTCGTCAAAAGCCGAAATTATGCGCCATGTCTGTTATCATCAAAGGAATCGAAAGATGTGCAGGTAAATTTTCGTGCAAATTTTAAATTTTAATTATGCTAATAGACAATATTAATTTGACTCGGTTGTAGTCACAAAACCCGCAATTAGGTGTTCTGTTGTCTACCAAAATTCATTTTTACTCTATCGACGAAAATAAATTACCCAGCTATGATTAAGTTTTTCTCTCTGTAAATAAGATAGTGTTATGATATATTTAGAGATAAACAAAAATTCTTCTTAGAAAAACAGATACAAATATTTATTCGTGAACAAACCACAACCACAATGCAAAAATTCTCATCATATATTTTAAGATTTTCGATTTAAAAATTATTTGTTTCGAGAAAAGATATTTTTTTAATTATACTGTCATTATCAGGAAAAAGACAACCAGGGGAATCTTTTCCACATAATGCGTTTGAATTAGATATGGAAGTCTCTCTTAGCGTATGGGTTAGGTATTAAAACACGGTGTAAAACAGTAACGAAAATGTAATTAGCTTATCGCTGTCTCTCCCTCCCTGCACCCCGATATGGAGTGAGTGAAAATGAAAAGAAATATCACGAATATCCATGCTATTGGATTGAAGATCTTAAAAAGTGGATGCGAGCCCTCGACCATGGAATTGACAAGAACAGAAGCCCAAGACAGTTTGCTAGTAAAATATAAAACTGGAATAGTATCCTTTTGTCAGCAAAAATATTTTAATATCAAAGTTGGCTTTGAATCTAAATTTATGTTGATATAACCTCATGACATAGCCTAGGTTAGAAATTATATATAAGGCCAATATTTAAAAAAAAATATTAAATACTTATGTACAAAAAATTGTTAAACTTGGTAAAACTCAAGTGCATGATTTTAAGTACTTTTATTTTTTTTATCAGGTGACATTTACGAAGCGAGAAGACATCTCCTGAACCTTCAGGACCCACCGATCTCCGCAAATACCCCAGAAAGCTACCAAATCCCCATTCTTCCTGATCAAGTTTCTTCCTTCAATCCGTTCTCTCCAAGTCACCACGCCAATCTGCCATCGCCTACCCCTTTAAATATTGCTTCTTCACTTCAAAACCTCGCGATAAATGCAGCGAGGAGTTATCCACTTCCTCCGTTGCGACTGAATGACATCTCCAATTATCTTAGCATGGCCAGTCCACAGATGAATCCACCAACTCCTGGCGGTTACGCTAGTCCTTCCAGTCCATCATTCTACACCCCGTCGTGGAGCTTGATTCCACCTTCACCTCAAAGTCAAAGCAATGGTAACGTTTTCCAGTTTCCCGGAGTGAAGATGAATGGAGGATCAACAACCTATATTGCAAGTCCACAGCAGCAGATGTGGGGAAGTACGTAATTAATATGTCGCTACATGAAAGCAGCAGTAAGAGAAAATGAAAAATGTTGTTTTTGAGATAATTATACCAATCAATTGCTAAAACCTATACCTATAAAATACTAGTATTGCTACCCGGCTTCGCTCGGACTAAGCGACCAATAATTATCCCATTTTTTCCCAGTATTCCAATATTGGGACATTTAGTATTTTTACCCCCACTCCAATATGCATCACGCAATTAAAAATTTTGATTGCATCAATCTGTAGCTAGCAAGTGGGGGGATCGTTTCATCTAGTATTTTTTCAGGTTTGAACCTGTCAGAGATAGCAGTGTCCTTTTATTTGCATCAATTACGTTCAACATAAAACGTCATCTGGCAAATAAGTTTATACATCTTAATAATATATTTATAACATATTGACCATATATATTATAATCTCTTATTGTTCTAGATTCGATATGTGAAGTGCATTTAAAAATTTTTCCATATGTAACTTTTTTACTCACAATATTATCCATGTTCCTAATTTGGAACACTGGGATTATACCAACATTGATTTTTTTTTTCCTCTCAGAAAAAAATGTTGAAAACGATTTTTTTTTGACTGATTTAAAATGCGTAGATGTATTTATAGCACCTCCCGAAAAATCAACAAATCAAAAAGTTAGATTACTTGTAATTTAGAAGAAATGTAGTAAAACTGTACTTAAAAATAATGGAAATTCCATGAAGGGGGAGGAAGGCCAAAATCTTCAAAAGAATTATCCAGCAGTGCCCGTCAATATTCGATATGATCGGCTGGATGATTCCAACTGATATACAAAATCGATGTGCACTTTGTAAAAAAATGCCACAAAGGAGTGAGAAAAATGTAGTCTAAATTTGCATGAAAAATGTTTTAAAACCTTCCATTTTCGTTAATTCATGTTTATATATTATATTTAAATAATTGTACTTATCTATGTACACTATTTTATAAGGTTGCAAGCAAAAAGTGTCTAAATCAACTTTTTTTTTTAATTTTGTTTCATAACGTCTACCTCATTATATTCCCAGTGTTCCAAATTTGGAGCATTTCGAAAAACTCGTATAAAACCAATAGAAATAAAAAAAAAAGAAAATAAAAACGCAATGTATCATATAACTTAACGGTTTATTGAAATTATTATAAATTAAAAAAAGAGAAAAAAAAATTCGGTCAAAAATGGGTTATTAATGTTATATCATTCGACATAATTATATCACAAAATCTAACATCCAAAATAGAGTTAAAATAAAATCACAAACCTTATTTAATTTGATGACAGCCCCATTCTCGCCCATTAAAATGTCCAAATTCAAGGAAAAAATCTTATTTGCTGTCAAAGAAATGTCAAATAATACCTTCACGTAAATAATAAACATTATTATATTAATAAAACCCGGGAAAAGTTCAGTAGAAGACTAATTTATTACATTTTGACTAAATGTCTTCGCCGATAAAAATTCAAACATATTTTCTTTCATATTCGTTTTTATGGCAACTTAATGACCAACAATGCAAAAGGGAATTACAGACCCACAGACATACGCCGTTTCGGTTTTATATATAAGATTGTCCAAAGTAAATTACTGCCTCATTTGAAAGCAAAATCTTCGCCACATTTACTGATATTGCCCTGCAACTTAAAACTTGTACTATGGTTTTTTTTTAGATACAAATAATAATATACAAAAAATCTTAATAAAGTGAAATTATCTCTAAACTATAATTTAATTTATATCTCTGTTGCTTTCAGGTAGCGATATCTAACAAAATTAAATCTATATGACTGTGATTTCATGGCTTTTTCGTGGAAAATATGATCTCTCCTAATCATTTATTTTTTATATGAATATTTTTTATATAAATAATTTAATTTATGTATATGGCAGTGGCACTTATGAAATATTTTTCGAAACATATACATTGAAATAGTATTTATACATTCATCAGTGATTAGTGTTTTTAAGCTATTAATTTACTTAATCTCTACACAGTAGAATATATTAAGCTTTTAAAATCTTTTCGAACATCGAAGTATCTCTTGCGTACTCTTACTGTAGATTCTTGGCATGAATATATCGTGGGTTTAGGGACATACGGGCGAAACTACAAAAACAACGAACTGAGATAAATGGCAAAACAATTTTTAATGTTAAACCGCTCTTCGTACAAATTTCATATTTTTATATCTTATAGAACTGCATTTGAGCATGACAATGCCATATTTAACTCAAAACAACCATTTTTGTAGTTTCGGCTGTATGTCCCTACACCCACGATATATTATTTAGAAACTGTTAATTGTTATTCCTAAATGATTTTTTTTCCACAAGTTTTTCAATAATGAAAATCAATTTCAAAAATATCTAAATATTTTGACTTTCAGGTAGCATGGCAAATATGGGTAATCAAGGCGTAATGCATCAACAGCATAATATTGGCATGCAACAATTTTGTCCACCCGCACCACCTAATATGGATACTCATTCTCAAAGACTTCACAGCAGTGGTAGCAGTAACAACAACAGCCAACCGGTCAGTTATGAGATTGAAGATAACTTCATATAATAGAAAAGTATATGTCATATTCAAATTGAAAGACTTTTTAATAAAACCCATACATATATTAGTAAATTTAAGTAACAAAGCATATGTTTAGATGACATAAGGATATTGCATGTTGTAAAAATTTGTTTATTTTTTTTACGCCTTTCATTTTCAGTCAATGCTTAAGAAACATTGAAACATGCATTTCTAGGCCGTGGAGAGAATACAATTTTATGAAAGACTATACACATGGGAAAGTTTTTTGCCACTTCTGAAAAATTTACAAGTAATATTTAAGAACCCTCCAATTTACAACATATTAATAAATGATCTTTTTTTTATAATGATTTTTGACACTTCGGATAGTAAATATTTTATAATAACATAAGCAAAATGGTGACATCTGACATTTAGCATTCAAGCTATATATAAAAAATTAAAATACCAGGCAGGTATCAATAATAAAATTATTATACATTCAACATACTGAACCAATATATTATACAATAGTTGTCTTATCTCTCTATCTTTTACACAGCCCTCACATACAGTTCTCTCACTATTGTGTCTGTGCATCATTTACATTGAGTGTATCGAGGGAATGTTAACAGGTGGCAGTGCCGCTTGGTTATCATTAACAACAAACAAGTAGGATACAATGTTTTTGTTTTGGAATTATATATTTCTAATACAATATAACCTTTAATTTTTTTATAGAACTCCTTAACCCAGCTACTTAATATCAGTTCACAAGCGAGCAGCGGCTATCAAAGCAATTTTACTGGCAGCTCTGCATCTTTAGATGTTCATAGTGTATCAGGTATTATATCTATAAAAATTAATTACAGATGTAATCAAAATATTTTTGTGAAATCGCCATTAAAATCTTAATAATTAATTAATACAATGAAAAATTTACCTCTCTATTTAGCTCATTGTATAGCATGGGTGTACAAATTGTTTACAAAAATTCTTTATTCGGCTAACAAGTGACATCTAGCTTCATTCCTGGTACTACTTAGTCAATAAGTTAATTGTTTATTCCAATAAATAAATGTATTCTTTTATTTACAGGAGGTGATAGCTGCAACGGTGGTAGCAATTTTGTCAGTCCATCAGTTAGTCCAATAAGTAAAGCAAATAGCCCTATACCGTCTTCAGCAACTGATACCGGAACAGGTTATGTTTTGTTTACTTTCAATTATTATTTTAATTTATCAAACAAAATAATATCTCATGAATGTGACCAGTCACCATTACTTTTCAAATAAAATGAAAAGAATTGAATCCAAAACAAGCATGTGCCAAGCACTTTGGATTTTCAACTGTCCTGATTAGTAAAATTTGCCACTACATTCACTACATTATATTGAATTGATTCAAAGTTCATTTCAGATATATTAAACATTCTGTCGGAGATAACTGATGGAGATAGACGGGCCCCGGGAATAGAAAAGAAAGCACTTGAAACGATCCAACAATCTTTATCGCCACTCAATGACTATCACAAAATGAAAGCCCAAGCATCTATTGTACGTTGTAAAAAATTATTACTTAGTATTGTCTGCTTTTATTCACTATAGATCATCATTCTAAGTTTTTTGCTTTAAGAGGGTGCTAATGCCACGAGACTAATTTTGTGATTTTACTTTACCTGTCATGGCAGCCTTGTGAAACAGTTCCGAAACACTTGACATTGCCTATAATATTTATGTTCACATTATTGCTAGTAAAATAACGTTCATGACACATCTGAGATAATGTTTGACAACTACAAGCTATAGATTGACTATTTTAGTTCCAACTTCTGCCGGCGGTCAAGCTATAATGGTAGATTTCGATTAGCTTGATTTTATGATAATATTTCAGAGGATACATATATTTTGTAATATTATATTGATGAATTAAAAATGAATTACATCTGTTTTACTACTCCAGGCAATTAAAGAAACATGTGTGGGTGATACATATAGAGTGCCGACAAGTCGTTGGTCTGGATATGGATTTAGCCAGACATCCCCGAGTCACCTACTTAGTCCAAAGATCCAAAATCATGGGGTGAGTTAATTGATCGCTATCACTGTGCAGTATTTCCAGGATCGAACACAGTGAGCTGAAAAGGATGAACACATCTCAGATATGTATGTGACTTTTTCGTTACAAATAAATGTGCCTAAATTACCATTTAGGAATTTCAAACCTTGACTGTGCAACGTAGTAGTATGAAAACACAAATATTATTTGTTTGCTGCAACCGTTAATACATTAAGTAAGTATATACTGTTATTCAATTTAAAATTCTATAATTCGATTATTGTTTACCAATAGTGGTAAAAAGCAATTTATATAGAGCAGTGGAGTTTAAAACACTACTTTTTTACTTTTCAGAGACATAAGGAAAATATGAATGGTTTTGAATGCAAATTGTACCGTTTGTGACAAATAATCTATTGTTCTTGCTTATTCTTGTAATTCTCTACTTTCACTTTAGGCAATACTCAATATTAATTTGAAGATATTTCATTCATTTCAAAGAACTCATCAGTATGGTCAAACAGCAACAACCAATCCCCACAAACTATGACCAGGCCCAACATTGCCGAAGCACCATGTACCCCAGTGCAAACTCAAAACACCAGTGCTGGTGAAACATCACCATGTCGCTACCAGCAACTGAGTCAGCTACTTGCAGAAAGAGGATTAGATAAATACATCCGTAAGTTCCTCAATAACCAATAATTTGAACATTCTTTCTATGGTTATTCAACTATACCTTAAACTTTGCGTAAACACGGCATATATTCATATAAATTGTGAGAGACAATTTTGATGTGAATTTGTTTATCAAGTTCAACAATCCACACAAACTACATTTAATAATTTCCTATAGATTAAATGATAAATGTCTTTGTTTGTGTTTTAGAACTATTCCAGTCGCATGAAGTAGATATTACAACATTTTCATCTCTGACTGATGGTGATCTTGTTGAAATAGGCATTTCTGCATTCGGTGCTAGAAAAAAAATGTTGCTGGCTATTTCTGGTGGGTAAATTATGCAATTTTACCTCAACAACACAACACATCATTCCCTCGATAGTATTCTTTTTCCTTTCACTCACTTAAGTAATGTTTTTCTGATATTTACTACCAAATTACTTTTTTTAATAATTATCAACTGCATAGAAAAAACATCTAAAACATTAACATGTTGAATAAAATGACATGCTAAATAACAATCTCAAATATTTTCTATGGATTCAGAGGTAAGATTGTAGAAATCCATTTTGAATATAAAATTTAAATTGTTGATAATTTTGTTATTCCAATAGTTGTGTTACTATTTGTGACACATGTATCGCCTATTTGAGAAGCATTTTCAGAGTATCTCTATCGTAAGTTGCTTTTCATAGAGGCAAAATAAGCATCACAAATAGTAACACTATCCGTAGAATAACAAATATCAATTTTAATTCTATATTAACAATCCCACACAATATTGTAATTTCTATTGGTGATTCATTTTGTTTTTTTAGACCTGAACAAGAACAGTGTCTTCAGCGGATCAGCTGCGCCTGGAGCTGAACGTAAAAGTTTGCGGATATAATTATTATGAACATCTAAAATATTATTTTGCATTTCATTAAAAGAATGGGAGCGAGACAAAATCAGAATTGTTATATCTTTAAGACTGAAATAAAATAAAATATTCACCTTGTTATATTATACATTTAAAAATAAATATTTAATTATTCACTAAAATCTTTATCGGTACCTAAGTGCAAACGTAAATTTAACAAATACAATTGTTGCTATGTTATATTTCTCACTCATATATTTTATGTAGAAAGTTATTCATTGTTAAAATAATATATTAAAGCGATTTCAATTGTTTGAGAGACAATTTTTTTGTTGCACTTTATTGCAAGTTGAAGACATTGCTTCTCAAATAGAGATAGTGAATTGCTCGGTTCAAAATCAAATTGAATGCTTTATTTAAATATCATATTTGTGCGTCGTTTAATGAAGTCTGTCTAGTTATGAGACAATTTGAAAATTGAGAAAAACGTTTGTTTTAAATAAGGAAAATGTTTTAAAATTTCAAATTATAGTTGCAAATGATATATTACCATGACTCGTTTATTTTATTCATCAAGTGATGTAATTATATAAATACGAGACCAAATTGATTCCTCAATATTACACTCAGAAATATTATCCATTAGTGTTTGTAATATTCTAATTGAATATAGAATAAAACTCCACTTAAATTAAGTGTGTGAAATCAATCTAATAACTTTTCACAGTGATACTTGTTGATCCCTTAACATGACTGGTGATACATATTTTTGTTATTAATTTATCAAACATGTTTATTAATGTTATTATAGTGTTTTTACAATAGTTTATGAACAAAAAACGTATTATAATATATTATATTTAAAAAAAAGTGATTCGTCGGATGCTCAGTGTGAGTTAATTTAAAAATGGTATTTTGTTTTGAATCTCGAATAACATTGAGTTCATGCCATTGAAATGTTCAATAATTTTCTAATTTCTCAGTTCTATAAATGTATTTTAAACAAAAACTAATTCATATCATTTTTATGATACATGTGACTTCATTCATATCATATAATTAACTTGCATGCATTCTTGTGTCATGACCGTCAAAAACCTTTTTTATCACTTACCCCGCTTGTATAATTAATATCGTGAACATATTTACCCTTTTCCTTACTGTCTCCATTATTCACATCATCGATTCAATCTTTAGTAACAACCCGATTGGGAAATATTCTAATTGTATTGAAACCCATCTATGTTTTGTCACATTGTTATTTTCTTCACTCAACTGATAGGTTATTGTTTTTTCAAACCCGATGACAACCTTTCTACTTGATTTTTGAAAAATTTGTGCCAGGGACTGTCTTTTTGAATTATTTTTGCATAAAAATTTGAAAGAATGAGAAGTGACTCAGACTATTTTAATTCGGATTTCTCACTTTCGTTTGAATTAATCCTTACACTGCCAATCTTTTACCCAAATATGACAATATATATATTTTTCTAAAGGTTCTTGATTCTTTATATCAAGTCTACAATTTTATTTGTGAAAATAATTTATTTCACAAAAATGTTAACTGTATAATATTTACATTTTTTTAATCCCTCATGACATACAACATTCATCTGACTCAGTCAAATAATTGTTTACATATCATTCTTTCTTATTTTTAAACAAAATACGTGTTTACCTACAGGTTTAATACAGATATTTTCTTTTATAAATTATTGTACTATTTCATCAAAAAAATTTGAGCTTTGTATTTTTTCTAATTTTGAGTTGTAACTTCAGTATTATTTGTACCACACAATATGATTAATTTGTGGATTGAATCTATATCTTGATTGGATTGTTTGTACTTCAATCAAATCAATTGCGAATGTTTTGTCATACATAAAATCAATTATCATTCTAAAGAGTTGCACTCTGTCAATAACAGCACACCTACTCACTCACATGTTTTGACAAGGATTTCATTTAATACTAATAAAACATTCTCAGTGATAACTCTATGCATGCTCAATATAAACCAGTTATATCTTAGTTTTAAGTCCTTTAGATTTTTTTTTGTAGTTATCAATTGCCTTTTTTTAATTGGAATGACGCATCATATTTCATTGATTCTTTTTTTTTTAGATAATTATGATTTAAATATTAAAAGATCAATTGAATTAAAAAAATTTGAGATCATATGCTTCATTTCAATAAAAAAAGGTATGTTATCATTATACCCCTTAAATAATAATAATAATTAATGTCTGGCAATATAATTATTATTATTAAATGCATGTGATTCTTAGCATTTGCTTGTTTTCTAAATAAAAAAATATTTTCATACAATGCTTTATTATTACGCTACACTACCTTTTATAAAACAGTAAAAACTTCCACACAATGTTATTCTGCCTAATGTGTGTTGGAAAAATTAACTAGATTTCAAATATTACGAAAATTTTCAAACATATTCTCACTATTTTGAGATTGGCTTGAAAAAATATTTAATAAATAAAAAATTTGCAATTTTCAAGAATTATACAAAATGTTGCCAATTTCATGTAATTCTTTATTTCGTATATTCGGTGTAACACATATAATAAAACGAATTTTTGGTGAGAAAAGATTTCCGAACTTTTTTATATCTCGGTGGTATCATGACTTATTGTTTTGTTCTGTTGAGAATTTATTTTGAACTAGCCAGTACCCGACAAGCGTTGCAATGCCACTGAAAGAAAGAGAGTTTTTGTGTTTACTGAAGTGCTTTTGGAAACACAATATTTTTTTATTTTCTGTCTGATACGTTTACGAATATATCAAAACGTTTTGCAACGCGTGAGCAGACCACATACAGCTGACTATGAAATGCACATTTAATCAAAACGGACCCAATTGTAATGAAAAATTGCACACAATTCCATTGGTTTATTATTTATGGAGGATTTTGGAAGATGAAGCCGTTTCACTGAGCTGCAAGCCCATATCCACGGCAACTGAATAATATGAACCCCCAAGAGCGTTCATTACTCAATAGCAGGAATAATGTTATGTTAATTTTAAATCCACAGTATATTATGCTGTAGATTTGACATAATATTTTATGACTGGATTTTATTATTAATCATTTTCCATACACTGGCAGCATTTTAAAAGAAAAAACAACTCTATCGTCCTTGAATGACTTTGAAATGACACTTTGATAAGATATACACGGTAAATTATTAGGAGACTATTATTACAAGTATCAAAAGATTATTTACAGTGTAACTCCACCATCCTCTCAGATCGGTGCTTTACTCAGTTTTTGTTAAAATTTTATTTATATTTGTTATTGCCATTTCTCCAAATGTCTTTAAAAATAGTTTCAAAACAAACCAAATCTTACGATGGGCAAAAGCCGGGAACTAGCGGGCTTCGAAAGAAAGTAAAAGTCTTTATTCAAGAAAATTACACGGAAAATTTTATACAGTGTATTTTGGATGCCAACAAGAATAATATTGTCAATTCTACTTTAATTGTCGGCGGCGATGGGCGTTATTTATGCAAAGAAGTTGTTCTTCTAATCATCAAGATTTCTGCAGCAAATGGGGTTTGTCACTAATCCTTATAATTCGAAAGTAGTTTTGTTCTTACTTTATCTTACTTTAAAATAGGCATGACTATTTTTATCCAAGCTCTGTACGCTGGAAACATAATATTACTTTAGAGTAAATTTGATACATACATAAAGTGCAGCATTTTTTTTTAATACCAACGTTTTTAGTTATTCGTTCCGTCTTTATTTTTTTATTATTGGTATATGCATTTTTTTCGTTATGATAACAATATAACTAATCTCTCACCAATTATAATTATTTCTTCTGCCATACCACAAAACAAAATTTACAAATATTAATAATTAATAATAATATTCGGAAATTGATTGACCTGTTGAAACAGTTACGGACATAGTTAAAACCTTAGGTGCGTTAGAAGGTTCAAGGATTATAACCTGGAAACATTTAAAACATACCCCTTTTACCAAGTTGGTGTAATTCGAATCGATCAAAAAATGTATGTATGAAAGTACCCATTTGGTAATTTGACAGTATAGTAGTTGCTGCACTGACTAATTATTATTTACTGCCTTGATTCTAACAATATTTTTTACAGGTATCTCGTCTATTAATTGGGCAAAATGGTATCTTATCTACACCCGCAATATCCAGCCTCATAAGGTCACACAATACCTTGGGTATGTAATCATTGCAGTCAATATTATATTACTGTTAATTGCATTCATCGAACGCCAGTAAGTTTAGTAGCATTGCTTCAGTTTTTTAGATCTCTCCATCACTCTAGCCGACAGCACTGCAAGAGTATAATTTGTAAATATTTTTAGGTGGGATTGTTTTAACTGCGTCACACAACCCAGGTGGAATCGACAATGATTTTGGAATCAAATTCAATTGCCAAAATGGCGGTCCAGCACCAGACCAAACAACCAATGAAATTTATGATCTCACAACAAAGATAACGGAATATAAAATTGTGCCTGATTTGGAATGTCCCATTGATAAATTAGGGATATATTCCTTTGACGTAAGCTATTTTTCTTACTACAAAATGTAACCCATTGAATTTAATTTGAGAATAGTTAATTATTTAAATCTAGAATATTCTGTAATGCTATTAAACAATATTATAAATTGATGCAGCAAATATTCAAAATCCTTATATTATCAGTGCATTCATAAAATCTTTGAAACAATAACAATCGCAGAAAATTTTCCTCCATTATTACACAATATATCAAAAACATATTATACAACTGATAAAGTTGTTTACACTAATAATTCTACTGTGATAACACTAATAATTATGTATGTAGTTTTTTATATTGTTAACATAAACATATTATGTCTATCATTGATCAACGGTGAACATTGTGCCCTTTTTTTAAACAGGTTGAAGGTAAAAAGTTTGAAGTCGAGATTATTGATTCGGTCGAAAACTACATCAATCTGATGAAAAGCATTTTCGATTTTGGGAAGATTAAATCTTTGGTAACTGGAACTGATGCAAGAAAACCTTTCAAAGTACTCATCGATTCTATGAATGGAGGTGAGAAGTGTTTATTATCTTTTTTCTATGGAACAATAGACTTCAATGGAAGTGTGACTATATTTCAAAAAATACTAAAATATGCTAAACAGATTATAAACCTTTTCATCATTTCAGTGACTGGCCCCTACGTGAAACGTATTTTCATAGATGAATTGGGAGCAACAATAGATAGTATCACAAGAACTGTACCATTAGAAGACTTTGGTGGAGCTCACCCTGATCCTAATTTAACTTATGCAGCCGATCTTGTAAATAAGGTTAAAAATGGAGATTTTGATTTTGGGGCAGCTTTTGATGGTGATGGTGACAGAAATATGATCATCGGTAGATCTGCCTTTTTTGTTACTCCTTCAGATTCCTTAGCTGTCATTGCAGACAACTTAGAGATAATTCCTTACTTTTCTAAAACTGGTGCAAAAGGATTCGCCAGAAGCATGCCTACTGCCGCCGCAGTCGACAGAGTCGCCAAAATGCTAGGGAAGGATATCTATGAAGTTCCGACTGGCTGGAAATATTTTGGTAATTTAATGGACTCAGGAAATCTCTCTCTATGCGGTGAGGAAAGCTTTGGAACAGGGTCCGATCACATCCGAGAAAAGGATGGCATTTGGGCTTGTCTCGGTTGGCTGTCTGTCATTGCTGGAACTGGGAAATCTGTAGAGCAGATTTTGAATGACCACTGGAAAAAATATGGAAGAAACTACTTTACCAGGTGATTTTATTATATTTTATGCATTTATTCACACAAAAGTTATTCATTAGAATGATCTACATACAGGCTTTTTTTAGACAGTCATTTTCATTTCAGATAGCAAAAATAATTTTGTATCCTAAAAATTAACTCTATTGAATTCATCTAACACATTTATTGCTGGAAATGCACCTGGTGCGTTGAGTGCTATAATATTCACTGTCTGAGTATATCACACTAAGTATGTTCTTCATTTGATGGTTGGTCATCAATTCCTCATGTATTTAGCTCTCAGCATAGAATTATTCACCATCTTGATTGGTATCTTAGTGCAATTTGGTGCAACATCAATCCATACCTTCTATCTTACTTCAAACATGAACTTTACTCTGGTAAACATAAAATGTTCATTTATGTGATTGTGTTGTCATTAAACTCAACAAAAACGGTACAACCATGCAATATTTTTACTGTGAATTGATTAATAAAAGACAACCAACTATAGAAGCAAACCTTATACACAACTTTTTTCACAGATATGATTATGAAGAATGCGCTAGTGACCCATGTAATGAAATGATGACTTGTCTAGAGAAGACAATTACCGATCCATCATTTACTGGAAAAGATTTCACTTACGGAAGCAAGACCTACAATGTGAAATTGGGAGATAATTTCTCATACGTAGACCCTATCGACAAATCTGTCACCACGAAACAGGTGATTTTTATGTTAACTATTGTACATACATATATATATTACGTTATTAATCCTTGTTTTCCCAATTGTAATTGATCATCATCAATTTTGGAATTTGATTAAATAATGAATATTTATTCAAAATTTGAAAGGTTATAAGATTATCATAATGCTGGTTAATTTGATAGTTCTATTTTTAAATCGTGACAAATAACATAGGTTTCTCAACCTAACTGATTCTAATTGATAACCTTTCACAAACAGGGACTCCGCATAATATTTGAAGACGGTTCTCGCATTGTCCTAAGACTCAGCGGAACTGGAAGTTCAGGAGCAACTGTCAGGTAAATTATTATGTAACATTATGATTGATTTATATTATTATAGTGTATATGCAATCAGTTACATCATTATTTTATTATGTTTTAGATTATATATCGATTCTTATGAAGCTACTGATGTTACCGGCGATGCGCAAGTGATGCTGAAACCTTTAATTGAAGTAGCCTTACAGATATCTGAGTTGAAAAAGTACACCGGGCGAGAGAACCCAACTGTTATCACATAGAAAATATTGTAATCATCCATCTAATAAGCTTTACCGATGTATAGCAGGAATATTCATTTACTTGAACAAAATATAACCACATCTGAGGTATATCATAATCTTTACTTCAGAATCTCAATAGCTTACAAAATATAATATATTATACATGATTTATTGATATCATCTTCAATAAACCATCCCACTAAATCCACTTATTATACAATATTAACCAGGGTATTTGTAAGTCATAAATATGTATGAAACACGCAATAAATAAAAATACACTGTATCATTAAATTTGTTTTCATTAAATGGTTGTATTGATAATGTTAAATATATTGAATAATTATATTGTTATTTCATTTTTACAAATAGTTATATTTTGGCAATGTCAATCAAGTATAAAATTATGTGGAACTGAACATTAATAATAATAAATTAGTACTTATGTATTTTATACAATAATAAATGCGATTTTTTACAATTAGAAATAACTATTTCTGAACTATGATTAAATTAGTTAGTAATATGGAATTATTGCAATTAAATATGTGTGATTGAACCAAAAGTAAAAATCTTACAATAAATTCTATTTGTCACCAAAAAATATGTTCAATTAATCTGTAAGTTCACAGTTGTATTTTTATAATTGGAAAGAAAACTAATAAAATAATATATTTTATATAAATATGGTTTTATTCAACAATATTTCTACCAAATCATTTCTCCAACTTGGCTTCTACAGTTCCTGCTGAAGAAATAATTTATGGCAGGTAGGACGAGAAACGAGTATGAATTCGTTTAACATTTATACATCTAGCAAAATTAATTCGACCAATGATCATATTAGAATGCATTATGATATGAGATCAAGAATACAACAAGTTTTACAATAGATGCAATTATTTATAGCTGTTGGTGAATGAAATGTTTTTACAGAATTTCCTACTAAATAAGTCATATTTTATGAATCCTTTACATATAAAGGGTATTTCAATAGGGACGCTCAAAATATGTTACTTTGTCCTGCTGAGTAGATTATTCATTGTTTAGTGGCCAAATTTGAGTCAACCAGTTTGGTAAATAATCAACCAACACCTACCTGTACGTCATTAAAATACAATATCTGGTGAAAACATTGCTGCTGTGTGAAAGTGTACAGGAAAACCCAAGGCAGCTTATTTCTCGTTGTTCACAAGAACTTGGCTTTTCTGCGACTTCAACTTGGCGAATTTGGAATCGGGCCTTATGTCTGCACCCGTATAAAATCCAACAAACCAAGGAACTTCAGGTAAACGACCACAGACAACGCCTGATTGGGTTCTGGAGCAGTTGGAAGTTTACCCAAATTTGTCAAAAAAGTCAGCTTTAGCGACATGGCCCATTTTATAATGAATGGATATTGGCAGACATTTGATGCTATATTCCATATTTAATGCCGTAAAATATACTTACAAATGAAATTAAAATTTAGTCGAAATCTCACAAACAACTTGTTTTATTTACATTTCAAAACTAAGCGTCCTTATAAAAAGACCCTTTACTAGACAAATTAATAATAGTTACATTATGCGATTAAGAATTGATTCCTGATATAATATTGAAGATAGAATTGTTATGATTTGCATTATCAATTAAATACCTAAATTCATTGAATAATTTATTTTGTTAGATAATTGTCACATATTTAACTTTATACGTCTACAAACAAATCAATAGAGATTATTAATACTCGATACTTAAAAACATATACATACAATAAAACTTAAGTTTCCTAAATTCAACAATTATTTTATGTTTTTCATCTCAATATAAGGCAACCAAAAACGTTGTAAGGATTAAAATGGAAATAAAATAAATAATTATATATTTAATGATTTTTTGAATACGGATTGTAATCCAAGGTTTTTTTATGCACCAATATTAATGTCACAGAAAACACCATAATTACATAAATACATATATTGCAATTAATCAGGTAGTATGTGCAACAACTTCAAATGATACAACTTTATTGACTGAAATTCAAAACTAAAGCAATTCCCTGCCTCGCTAATATTTGGATGAATATGAATGTTACACATGTCAATTTGTCGTTTTGAGTTACAATAATCGATGCAAATCATTTCTCTTGTGATAAATGGCATTTATGTGGAAAATATTTAATTATTCAAAAATTCTCGATATATGCTGTATGTTACCTGTAAGATATCTGAAATCAATGAGATACTTATTGTAAGGGATAGAGTGGAGTGCAGAGATTTAGAAGATACCCAGGCACATCTCTATTTAGTGCATTATGAGTAAACATTTTTGGATAATATTCATATTGTATAATCAATGATATTATAATAGTCCCAATGAATAAATAAACGTTATGGTAATATCTGATAATGTTATTCCATCAAGGATTAACAGTAACTAATACTTATTTTAGATAATTAATGGTTAAATTCATAAGATTCATTTAAATGAAATAGTTTTGACAATATCATTCACTCTTCAAAGTTGTTGACAAACTTGCAACCACATTTTTTATCAAAGCCTAAATTATGTATGGACAAAAACAAGCTTACACACAATATTTTTAAATGTCTAATTAAATCTAACTAATTATTGATTTTCAATTTCTATCTGCCATCCAATTAGCAATGTCAAATTTAATTAAACACTTAATTTAAGTCCATATTACAAGAGATCATTATTTTACACCCTCATAATTTGAAGGTTTTAGTCAATAGTAATAGTAAAAAAATATATTAATTTAGGTCATAAAGTTAAAACATAGTACACGTTAATATAAAATTTAAAATAACTTTGATTATTCCGTATTGTGTAACTAACTGTGACACGTGTTTCGCCTCTTTCAGAGGCATCTTCGAACTTACTATCGCAAAGTTTGCTTAAGTAATTACGATTACTTAAGCAAACTTTGGGATATGAAGTCTGAAGATGCCTCTGAAAGATGCGAAACACGTGTCACAGTTAGTTACACAATACGTGGAATAATCAAAGTTATTTTAAATTTTATATTAAAATAAACTTCCACAAAGTTACCGCCGAAACCATCGAAAATAGTACACGTTCATTGATATCACATTAGTCCCCTACGAAAAATTGGGCGATTAAATTACACAGTCCAATGATAAATATAGATACATAGAAAAATACTTTCAATAGTGTCAGCTTTCCTCTAATATAGAGAGACATCATTTGCAAAAGACTTGGCAGGGTGAAGACGTGAACCATTCCGCTCACAGCGCCGGTGTACCTGCAAAAATAATATGATCATCCATGACTTTGTGAATCAAATTTTATTGAAACAAAAAGTTTCATGTCAGTTCAAAAACACTATGTGTTTTTTGTCAGTGGTGGTGTTTTAGAAAATTCAATTTCATTTTAATTAATGAAATCAAAAACTTCAGACTGACTTGTAGGCACTATTTTAAGAAACATTATTGAGAATTCCAGAGAGAAAAGATTGTGAATACAAACAAGTATAATCATTAATTGTACTATAATAAGTACATTAATCAATGCAAATAAAGAATAAAAATACAAGCAATAAAGTGTCTTTCTTACCTAATAATAGTACCAATTTTTGGCACAAAGCAGGCGAAGAGTATACAGACTGTTACAACAATAGCATTGAAAGAAATCACACGAAGTTTGCCAACATGTCCAGTACCTAAAACTTGTACCCGCAACATGTAAGCAATCAATGGATACACTGTGATTACTTGAAATAGAAGCAACACACGAGCAACTGCAGTCATGATATCACTTTTGGCAAAGTTATTCAAGATATTCTGAAAAAAAGGTGTAAGAAAACAGCATAAATGTTAATTCAAAATCAATTTCTTCATTATCCGACATTGTATTATTTATTTTAAATATTTCATAGTTAAGTAAATATAAAAGTAAACTTACGTCTTCTATACAAGCTTTTGCCAAAGGAAAGCAAATATAAAAAACCGTGCCGACTAGCAAATAAGTCAGTGTCACCAATACAAAGGCTGCACTCAAATCACGGCCCTATAAATAAACAACATATTTAAGACACTTTTTGTAAATAATTATCATATTAATTTGCACTCACTCATCAACATTTTATAAACTATAAGTACTTACATTATTTTCCTGGTGTCGATTATTCCTCATTACAGTTATAATAATGTTGTGTATGAAGAAACTCAAGGCTAGCATTCCACTAAGAACGCTAAAGTCTGTTCGAATAGTAAGTTCCGCTACCCATGAATCAATGTGTAGCCCCCATCCGGCACCCTTTGTTATCACAAATATCATCAAGTAAAGAACTGAAATAGTACCTAAAACAAATAATAAACTTACTCCATCTCTTCATAACAACTTTGTGTTAATAACTAATATGCAGAGTATTTTTTCCATTCTATAAAATAATCTGCTTCTTTCTTATCATCTTGTGTGATTTATAAATACTGTATATTATCGTAGCAACTTAAAAAAATTATAATTTTATTCTAATCAAAAAACTACTTTGAATGTCATTTTGTGACTGTATTAATGGTATATGGTCTGGTAAAAAGATTTAAGAATTTTTCAGTTATAAAGTGAATATTTCATAAACAACATTGTTTAATTTTATTAAAAAACATTTTTTTGTAAACTTAAATGCTTTTATTCTTTCTAGTAAAGTAGTGTTTTTACAGTTTCAATGATGAAATTTGTTTAATACGATGATTCTGGTAATTATTCATTCACTTACCTAACGAATTAAATTTAGTGAAAAACGTTGTAGAATTGAAGTTCAGAAGTGGGAAAATAATAAGGGCAACATAAATAGGCACAGTTGAGTACATATCCCAGTAACGGCCGCCCCACTGGCCAGACCGGACATCTAAATCTGAAGTTGTGATGTTCAAACGAATAGTATTTTTGGGGCAGACTACTTCTCCATATGGCTCTGTTGATATTGCTGTTGTATTGAATGGCATATCTGAAACATCAAAGCATAAGCAATTTGCGCACTTTATTTTTGAAGTCATTCATCACCAATTAAAAGACAATATTATTAGAAGTTCTAATATTGAATCAAATGAAATAATCTGACTTAAGTATGATAGATTTATAAAAATCCTGTCTTTTCTTTGCGGAAAGGCATTATATTAATTACATTAATTGATTTAAAAATTAAGGCAAAATCAAAATGAATCTACCAATTTAATTATATAAAATTCATACAAATATTAAAAGAAGGGATGATTCACCAATGTTTAGCAGAGTGCACCAATATTATAATAATAAGAATACATTATTCTAAACAGAGTTGAACTAGTAGGCAGAAGAAAAGATTTTGTGATTTTGTGTCGCTCATGCATACCACGCCACACACAAAATTTGAGTAAAGACTTTCCCAATGCAGCACTTAAACCATGGGTCGCGACCCCCTCGGCGGTCGCGACGGGTTTTCTAAGGGGTCATCAACTTAAACAATCAACTAAAAAAATGTCCACTTAAATGGATTTTCGTTGATTTTTTAACTTCCTTATGAAAAATGCCATTTTCAATTTGGTCTTGGGGGTCACGTGTCAAAAGGCTTTCATAAAAAGGGTTCACCAGCCGAAAAAGGTTGGGAATCTATGACTTAAACAGACAGAGGATGGATCTTTAGCATAAATGGTTTTCCCTAAAATCTAATAATAATAATCCCTCCCTCATATCTCCCTCCCACCACTGGTCTCAGAGCCTCAAATTTCTCTGAAATCTTTCTCATAGATAGTGTATATATTTCATATGGAAAGATTTACCTCTAAAATAATTCACTGAGTAAAATAGGAAATTGGTCATGAGCACCCAATACACAATGTTAGCTCCCAGCATGACAATAAGACTGAATAACTTTGCTATCACTTCGGCCCACCTTCCTAAAAGCATCCTGCAAAGGTCTGAAACTTCGCATTCTGCATTGTCACCTGAAAAATAACATTTTTTTAAAAGAAGAATAATATTTATAGCAAAACCTGTAATTAAATATTTTAAATAATATCCATGTCAATTGAGTGCGTCAAAATAGTTTTCAATATTAAATACAAAACACTTCACAAAGCTTACTTACAATATTATTTATCTGTTATATAAGTTAGTTGAATGGTAACCCAAAAGATGGCATTGTTTATAATTCCTCAGACAATTGTTAGTAAGATAATGATTGATATTTAATTTGACATATATCTATAAACTATTGGATGATATACATAATTTCTAACCATGGTAATAGCAAACTTGAAGCAGAATGTATGATGTTAGAAGACATAGACCACCCATAAAAAGCATGATGAGTATGCCTGGTAGAAGTCCAGCTCGTTCAATACCCCATGCCATCGTCAACAAGGAACTGCCCATAATGGTATTCCATACTGCAAAGCTAAAAATAAGTTGTATAAAGTATCAATAATGACAACAATATTTGATATATACCTATTAATATTTTAAAGGTTTTCCTAGGTTTAATTGGGAAAGTGTCATATTATATAGGTACGTACATTATCTTGAAAATGACAAAATTTATGCTCAACTTAAATCATAGACAATAGAAACTATAACAATCATAGACAACAGAAAAATACAGACATGATCAATCTAAATAATTATATCAAATTCATTCATTTGACCCATCTGACACTATTGTAAATAGATAACACACAACACAACATGATAATTTATTATGCATAGTTTTATAAAAATACTCACATTGTTACCAAAGAACTTTGTTTTTTCTTGTTGTCTCTCTCATATTTATATGTTTCAAAAAACTGAATTGATGTTTTCAGTACAGCACTGTTTTCCTATAAAAAAACAAATGTTGAATTGAATTTTTTAAAATCTATATATCAATTATTATTTGCGACAAAGATCAAGTCCTGAAACCATTTCAAGCTATGAAGACATCTAAGGTTATTTTGCTGATATGAAAAGCAATCAGTGCTGACAGTAAGTAACAATAATTACCTATAATATAAAATAAGACTTAATGTCCATGGCTAAAAATGTTCAAATGAATGTTCATATGGTTTGTAGTAAACATGAAAACAAATTATGTTTACAGATTGACACATTGTCTGTCTCTCTATAAATATATTTTTCAATGAAAGTTATCTATATATCTGAGTACTATAAGTTTTCAAAGACAGCTTTGTGCTTCATTATGTATGCAGGTTTCATTATAATACATCAATTTAGAAATATTGGCATATTTTCCAGGGGATTATTAATTTTTGCATTTTTTTTATAAAAGATATATAAATTTAAATTGGCATTAATTTTTTAATTCACTCACCAATAGATCATTTGTTCCTGGGATCTTAGTATATCCTCGAAAGCCTCTTTCAAAATTCACTCTGTTATTCAAAAGTGGTGTGTCAGCC
The DNA here is from genome assembly GCA_028554975.1 of Himalopsyche kuldschensis. Lineage (NCBI taxonomy): Eukaryota > Metazoa > Arthropoda > Insecta > Trichoptera > Rhyacophilidae > Himalopsyche > Himalopsyche kuldschensis. Next base: position 23,561,063 of record JAHFWI010000003.1, read on the forward strand.
CCCATGTTCCCAGAACTTTCTATCCGGGGTGGCATAAAAATTTGTGCTTTTCTGGAAAATATCAATTAAAAAAAAGATTATGTAATATCTCATTAATATTGTATACATATGTGATTCACAATCAAATAATCATTGACCATTTTGTTCCTTTTCTGCTATGATGGAAAGTTTTATGAACAAAATATTTTTGCTGAAAAAGATTCACACAGCACAACAATAATAAAATGGGCTTTCACAAAGGTTTCATATATTTATTATAAATCTGTTCAATAATTAAGATGAGTAAGCTAACAAATATAAATTGAGTAACATAATATCATTCATAGATATCATAGATAAAATCCTTTCTCCAAATATCAATAGGGTGTTGCTCCAAAAAGACATTGAATATTTTTAAGGTGTTCACTGTCAATACTTGGTGGAATGTCATTATAATAAAATTAATCAAATTATTATAATAATCAAAACTGATAATGCTCGCATGAGCGAAACAATTTTATGTGGAATAAGTACTACAAATGTGTTATTATTTTTATTACATTGAATATTGATTGAAAAACAAGTACCTGATACAAGGCTAAACCTGAATAGTCACAATACACCTACATAACAAGCAGAATGAGACCCGTAATTGTAAAATAATAACTACATGCATCTAAAAGGATTCCAAATTGAATTTGGAAATAATATTCACTATAATCTTGTTTATGTACTGATTCGCCAATTATTGCATGAAGTACAAATATAACAGGCACATAACTTGATTCAATTAACTTATTTTCTACAACATTTATTTTAAGCAATATAAATATGATCATTTATTATTCATATATAGTGGTGTTAAATGTGTTTAGCTTATTAAATATTACATCTCTGATATAGATATGAACTGGGTCAACAAGTAAATACGCTAGAAATATTGGAGTCGCTACTAAATATCATTGAATTCAACCATTTTCATTCAATCTATCAGTTTTGTGATATAACTACATTAAATTATGTATTTGATATTCGCAAAATATCTGAGTACCGCTTTCTTATTTATTTAATTGTAAGTAAAAAAAATATATTATGCAATATATATAATATAAACATAATTATAGTAATAAGTATGTACGGTTTTTTTTTATCATAAAAGTATGTATACACAGTGAAACCCCGATTCTAAGTTTTTCAAGGGTACATAAAATAAACGATAAATGCGGGAAAACTTAAAAAATGAAATACAAAAGGTAAAACATTTAAAAAACCTATTTATTTATTGGACTTCTTTATTTTAGCTATAAAATTCATTTTTTTAAAAAATCCTTTTTAACAAAAAGCTCCCTTCAAATTCGCATACAGATTCATCTACATATATTTATCCTTGGAATAGAAAAATATTTTTATATTTTCGAAGGCCTATAACGCTTCTGTAAGTGAGTCATCACCGGAAACATTATGACCATGAATCGATGAAATTGCACGCTTACAGTCTCTGTTTTTTTTTCTACGAACCTATTGGATAGGGTCGAATGCAATTATGTGAAATATTCAAAAAAACGGTCAATCGGGATAATATTTGTGACGGTACCATAATATTTAGCCGATGAATTGGGGAAATCGCTGAATCGGGGAACAATCAATGCAGGATTTTTTAACATTGTTACTATGGGTGTTTTGCCGGGACTATAGAAAATGAACGAACCACGCGGGAAAACGATTAATGCGAGATCGTTAGATCGGGGTTCCACTGTATACCAAGTGTGTTGTTTTGGATGAAGTTTTTTTTAAATAATACATGTGTACTTTATTAATGAAGAATGGATGTGTAGTAGTGGCAAATTGTAATCAAAGGATTAATACAAATTTATTTAATATTATAAAATTGAAATTTTGGTATATGGGTAGATAGTCGAGTTGTACGACATCCCGCCAGTAATACAGAAAACCATGTAACGAAATATTTATTCTATTGCGATTCGGCAACACTTATGGAGGAAACCGTAGAGAGGAATTGTGAAATCATAATTGCATGTGAATTCGAAAACGGAAGGGTTTTTAAGCATTAGAATAGCCTGAAGACATTTTATATTATAGTAAAATAAATTATTTATATCACTAATAACTTGCATTCAAACAATGGAAACACGATTTCTTTTTTACTGTTGAATATTGCTACTAATATGGAGAAAATGGAATCGCAAATGACTCTCTTTGTACATATAAGGTAAAAAGTTTACTGTTTTACCAATTTTCTAATGAGAAATAACTGACTTGTCACTTTTATATTCCAAATTTCGCTTCAATATAAGTAGAAAAAACATGTATAAAAAAGTGATTAACCCATCAATCTACTGATCAAATTGAATTCCAATAACTGTGGAAGCATCCTTATAATAAATTCTACAATGTAAAGTAAACATCATTCGACTTGCCTAATCTAAAATAATGTACTGACCGCGATTTATTATTGAGTACTGTCTCATAAAATGTATCAATCATTTAATTGGAACAAAAGATTACCTAATATAAATTATGATATAGGTCACAGACAGGATTTCTGGATTTGAAAATCGAAAACATTTTTAGCTTTGGCAGTTGAAGAACAGTTATCTAAAATATACATTTATATCTAATCATATAATTTGTTGTCAACATAATATTATATATATATATTGAGCTGGATTCTATAAAATATACAAATGTTCATTTGTATATATTTCAATAAATAATTATTCTCAGCATGAATGGAAGATTACAAAATCATAAATCTACATAATATTTTTTCAAAGTTGTCCGTTTTTTAAAAAATCAAAAAGAAAAAAGAGTGGCAAAACTTATGCATAAGAGGATCTTAACCAAGTACTGTCGGGTTGAGTGAAAAGTTAACGTGGGATGACAAAATCGGTAAATAGCTGTTCACCAAATATTTTTGTAATTGATAGAATTTTGGCAGTCACAGAAACTGAAGCATTGTCGTCAACTTTATTTGGTTGCAATATATCTGTATGCAATATTTATTTACTTTCTTCCATTTTGATGAAATGTTAATAAAAATGGACCCGGGTAATTGTGAGATAAATTTGTGTGTATCTTCTCATAATTGATAAATATTGGAGGGTACATAATATTCTATTCTATTATTACTAAGCGTAACATGGTCTAACTTTGTATTTACACAAAATTAAACATTTCTAAGACCACTTTTTGTGCGACTACGTATATCCAACGCCAATCTGCCATTTAATATTTTGAGACTTATAACTGATTAAAAGAAGAAAAAAATGAAACTAACGAAACAACTTAAGTCGGAGAAATTAATCCTCTTAATAAGAAACACGCATAGTCAAATAACTTCTCTCATAAACTAATCATTAAACTTATTCGCGCACACTATTTACGGGGAATACGGAAAAAGTGACTACGTATTAAATATTTAAACATTCAACGGTAAGCGAATATGGTGTTCACTGTCAATACTTGGTGGAAAGGCATTATAATAAAAAAAAAAAAAATTTAGTACTTTTCCCACATAAAATTTATTTTTATTTGTACTTTCAAATTTGTCTTATTAGTAAATTTGTATAATATTGGTATTTACCTGTTAAGGGCGATTTGAGGGGGTGGTTTGTAGCTTCGAGGAAACGAGCGTTCGCAATCGGTGGTGTCTGAGAACTGGTAGGCCAATAAGCTGGAATGAAAAATAAATCCTTATTAACGCACATTTAATACTGTAAACATATGATTATATTCAAACGTATAACCAATAATTCACGATACAACTCTTTAAGGCCGAGGGCATTAAAAGTCAACAGATTCCACATGTAAAATAATATTTACAATAAACATGTTTTCAATATTTAAATGTCTTTAGTCAGGTTAAAATTGTAAGAAAAAGAGATTTCCTGATTAAAGTGACGCGATGGTTTGTTTAACTACACAATAAATTAATCTATAAAAGTTAAGATTTTTATGTTTCTTTCGTTAACCGGTTAGTATTAATGTGTAGTCGCGGTCGAAATGTTTTAAGTATAGTCGGAGTCAAGCTCGTAAGTAACCGAGCGACTTCAACTCCTTTTCAGTTTCCATTTTTTTTTCTACAAAACGCTAAATTTGCAAGGGCAGATTATATATTATTTCGTATGTTTGTATTTCTGTACAAAAATATATGCATTGGAAGAATATTTGTCAGCAGCTGTTTTTCCCTTGACTATATGTATAAAAATGGGATTTTTTTTAAATCTTTACACATATGTGTATACATGTGTATATATATTTCGTGCTTTTTAAATTCTAACCTGTGAGGGTGTTTAGTCTCCTACAGGATTTCTATAGCGTGGTGGGTTTCCTAGCGCTATAAGAGGGTCGACTGTATAAGGTAATTGCATATAAAATGGTTCAACTAGGCTTTTTTCTGTAATAATAAGACGAATTGAGAAAAATATGATATTCGAGCCGCCGAATAAAATACTACAAGATATAATTTACTATTGCGAAAAATGAGAATAATCAGACGGGTGAGTTTATTGGATTAATCATCTTTATAAATATTCCGTGTAACTTTTTAAGTTGAATTTCTTAACATTGATAATTTCATCGGTGATTTTCGGCCGCAAGGTGTTACTATATAGATTCATTGTAAAGAACTTGTTTGTCTACGTAAGAGAATATAATTTAAACAATAAAAAAATGAGTATTTAAAATACAGCAGCATCGTAAAGATTTGTAAAAATTTGTCTGAATTAACAGAAACATAAATTTCCATATTTTATTACGACCATGTTCTTCTATTACGCCCCACCATAACACCATAATAAGAAGTAAATCAATCGTGATTTAATTACAAATAATTTAACAAGAAAACTCTTCTTAACCGTTCAGACGCCATGGCGTGTAGGCACGCGAAATCGGTGCTTCCACCAGCGCCACGGCGTACAGGCACGCAAACGCGATTACGAGCTTATTAATGAATAAATAAAATATTTTTAAATGCAATATTATGCAGAGACACCTTTTGGAGGCAACGTGATTGTAAGAATACCCATATATTGAACTGTTTTCTTTTGATTTGAAGTTGGGCTATTGGATGTCACAAGGGCTGGCACCTTATTATCGCAATGATCGCTCGATTGATAGAGCGCATCAGAGTGCGAAGAGAATAGCTAAATATCAGAAAGTGCGAGTAGACAACACATAGCATTTTGTGCTATTTATAAAATATAGTTTGTTATAAAAAAATATCTTTCCAGTCATAACAAAAAAATCTAATTTATTCATAAATTACATTATTTTTTTGTGCCAGCCCTAGATGCAATTTGTGCTACCTATATAATTTGTTTTATTATAGAAAAAATAACTTGATATAAAATATATATATGTATATATGTATAACATATATAGTATGGATGTATACTTCATTTTTTTATTTATAATATTTATAGTTTTTGGCAGCCCTAGAGACGTTTTTTAAATCTTGAACTTTTGATATATTTTTTTCACTTTTCTATGAAAATCAACTTGAGTATAAAATTATTTTCCGGGTATGTTACGTGGCATTTTCATAAAAAAAATCGATGATTGAAAATGGTGGCGTACAGGAAAAATCTATGGAATTGGCTTGGTGTTTAAAGGGTTAATAGAAGATCACTATGCACTATTACTATACTATCACTATTGGTATTTAAAGGGTTGCTATGACGACGTTAAGACACTCCACCAGCTGTCATTATTAGTGTTTCGTATTTGTGAGATTATACGAGAATTAATTATTCTATACAGTGTATTTCTTCAGGGCTTCACTGTTACAATATTTTAAAAGTGACTAAAGTATTTTCTGTATCCATATATCCATATATATCAGTTAATCATAGTTGTCAAATTTTCGTTTTAAAATCGTGTATTAGAGTTCAATTGTTTTTCAAGTACCAAATTTCTCTTACATGTCAGACATGGAGAACTTGATTAAAATTATACTAGATCAGAATGATCTGATCAAAACATTGTTTAAAAAAAAATAGAAAATATCGAAAAATTGATCACTGATAAATACAAAATTAGTGAATTAAATGTTTGTGCGTCGACCGCTGAAGAAAATCCGTGCTCCATAATTTTACCACAAGAAAATTACGCCACAGTGACAGCAACGCCGCAAATAATTTCATTGCCGGAACCTTTAAGTCATTCTATTGAAACTCGAGCGCAGGCAAAGCGACGAAATACACTAGATGCAACCAAAACAACAAAACATTCTAAGAAGCAGCAGGATGTCACGCCGCCTATCTCTGCTAAATCTAATGTAGAAACAACTCCCAAGCTGGTGGAAAACTGGACTACAGTCCAAAGAAAACGATGTGGAGGCATTCGTGGAAGTCTGGGTAGTCGAAAGATGATACCGGTAGTGTCAATCACTACCACTTTCATCCCTTCCATCCAGAAACAACGAGCGAAGATTTTTTAGTATATTTAAATAAACTTCAATCCGCCCCGTTCACAGTCGTTAAACTAAAATCGAAGGAGACTACGCGTCATTTAAAGTTGGGATTCCTTCAAATATATCGGGACTTATTTTAAAGGCGGAAAATTGGCCACGTCACTCATATATCAAAAATGGGTGACAAAAATGGAAACACCACGTCTACCTTCAGTTTGACGCAAAACTTTAAAAGAACTATCATTTTACTACCAGAATGTTCGCGGCATGAAGACAAAGTGTGAGGAGTTTTTTGGCGGTGTTTTGGTTGACGGCTATGATGTCATAGCGTTAACGGAGACATGGCTAAATAGCAGTGTTTTCAGTCGTGAATATTTTGGTAGTGAGTACAATGTATTTAGAAGGATCGAGACTCCGGTGCAGGCCACAGGCAGGGTGGAGGTTGTCTTTTGAGTGTCAGAAATATGGAAGAGTTGCAGGCTGAACGCTTTCATGCTTTAGAGACATCGAATGAGGACCTTTGGGTAAAACTAACGTGTGCCGGAGACACTATTTATATTTGTGTTTTATATTTTCCTCCAGCAAGTACCCTAGAGGTATATAAATTATATTTTGATACGGTTTTGTCAAATTTTAGTTTACTCAGTGAAAGAAGAGTCATCGTGATGGGTGATTTTAATCTAAGATCTGCGCGCAGTGGTAATAGTGTCAGAAGTGACTTAGAATTTCTGTGTGCAGCTTTTGGATTTTCTCAGTACAATGATATCTTCAACTGCAGTAATGAACTACTAGATATGATTTTTTTGTAATAATTATTTGTCAATTTCACGGTGTGTGTCCCCGCTTGTGCGAGAGGATGTATATCACCCTTCTTTAGTTTTCCTGTTTGATGTTCATAAGACTCGAAAATCTCACACTAAATTACCGCCACACAATGCTTATTTGTGGAGGGGTGGCATTTTTGAGAGTGGTAACTTCAGTAAATTATACTCTTTAATAAGTGAAATAGACTGGAGTGAGATCTATGAGCATCGCAATGTGAACGAGGCGGTTGATCATTTTATACTTGTGTTTACAATGTATTTGATTTATGTTTCAAAAGGAAGCTGCCAGGTCGTGGTGGAAGACGATATCCGAAGTGGTTTTCTGGAGAAATTATCAGGGATATAAAAATGAAGCACACGTTTCATAAGACCTGGAAGACTAGTAATAGTCCTCGGGATTATGAAATATTTAGCTTGTGTCGATCTAAGCTCAAACAAAATGTTCAATTTGCCTACCGAGCATATTTGGCAACGATGGAAGATTGCATTCGCGGAAATCCTAATTTGTTTTGGAACTATATAAAGTCTATTAGAAACGATGGTGGATTTTCTGAATCAATGAATTGGAAGGGTCATGCGGTGATGGGTCTTGGAGTGGCAGAAGCGTTTGCTGGCCATTTCAGATCTGTGTACTCGAATGATATACCACACCTGAATGTTGAATCTGTTCTGAAAAAATCGGACTGATGGTGCCCAATGCATTGATACAATGCAGATTGATGAAGCGGATGTTATATATTTTACTAAAAAACTTAAAAACACTCGCTCACTTGGTCCCGACAAAGTACCAACGTGTTTTTAAAAGGATGTATTGACCTCATCAAGAGTCCATTGTGTTATATTTTTAATCTTGTAATGAAATCAGGAATTTTCCCAGAAAAATGGAAAATATCTAAGATTACTCCAATTTTTAAAAATGGTGCAGAATCATCAGTTGAAAATTATAGACCAGTGGCTGTTCTCTCAACACCAGCAAAGGTTTTTAGAGATGATCATGCATCACATGATAATGAAAGGAATTGATCCATTTATAATCGGTGAACAGCATGGATTTAGGGCAGGCAGATCAACCGATACTAACTTGATGGTGTTTACAGATTACGTGTCGACGGCATTAGATAAAGGCCTGCAAGTTGACTGTTCCTACAATGATTTCGCGAAGGCATTTGACAGGGTCGATCATGACATCCTTTTTGGAAAAACTACAACTAATCGGTTTGTCTGACGGCTTCGTTAGGCTTTTTGCGAGCTATTTTCGGAACAGAAAACAATACGTAACGTATGGTCTTTTTGAATCGCTACCGTTCTACACGTATTCTGGTGTACCACAGGGCTCGAACTTGGGGCCAATGCTGTTCACTATATTTATAAATGATATTGTAAAAGTCATTAAAAATTCTAAGTTCTTATTATTTGCTGATGATTTGAAACTGTTTTGAGGGTTGTCACCTTGGATGATTGTCACCGTCTCCAGTCCGATATAGATAATATAATAGAGTGGGGAAGATGTAACAAACTTGAATTTAATATTGATAAATGCAATCTTTTATCGTTTACGAGGAGCTCACGAGTATTATTCTTTCAATATTCAATGAATGGGTCGAATTCTCTCACGAATTTCATCAGTAAAAGATCTTGGCGTACAATTTGAAAGCAAACTAACATTCAACAATCACATTAAGATTACTTGCAACAAAGCTTTGCAAATGTTGGGCTTTATCCTCCGCACTACCAGGGTCTTTCCAGGAGTAAAAATTTTGATACTAATGTATAATTCTTTGGTTCGAAGCCGACTTGAGAGTGGATCGATTGTTTGGGCACCGAGGAGTGCGAAATGTGTTCTTATGGTGGAGAGGGTTCAGAAGAAATTTTTGAGAATTCTCTATTTGAGGACATATGGGTACTACCCATGGCTTTATCCAACAGACTTTCTCTTAGGGATGCTCACTTTCAATAGTTTGAATGCTCGAAGAGAAATGTATTTGGCATTATATTTCTTTCGGCTTATCCGAGGCCAAAATGAGAATTCCACCATTCTTGAAAATGTTAAATTGAATGTTCCTGATAGTTTTTTGAGGAATCGTGAGCATGAGTTGTTTGTTCTTCCAAGGGGTAGAACCAGTCTGCCAATGGGAATGCCTCTGGGAAGAGCTTTAACAATTTTAAACGGCATCGCTTCGGATGTCGACATATTTCATATTGACGTGAGTGAGTTCAGGCGAATACTATATTTTATGAATAAAAGTTGATTTTGTCAGAACTCACTCGGTTGACATCTTTGAAAATTTCTAATGTGATTTTATAATTTTTTTTCTCTCTGTTTTTATGATTACAATGTTTTCATCTTGTTTTTAATTAATTAATGATTAAAATTATGTATTTACATGTATGTATATATAAATACATACACGTATTTATATTTGTCAAATACATGGCGCATTGGCATTAGCTGTAATGCCATGATTTGCTTTTTTTCTTAAATAAATAAATAAATAAATAAATCACATTATATTCCAAATAAATATACTATTATTGCTTACGGGTTGCATACAAATACGTCGCGGGTCGTATATTTCGAATGATTAAATCTGTTTCCATTTTACTACCATTAACGAGAATGTGTTTGGAATGGAATGTGTTAGAATTTCAATTCCTGCTCGACTTTGTAAAACTTGATTGGAAAACTATTTGTGATTAATTAAAGGCGAAACCCTCGTCGTAAGCGACAAAACTCACGAAAAAGTACAAAATTCAAACGATTCAAATTTGACATTGAAATTCCATCAAGCACCCTCAGTAGAAATTCTTAACTATGATTAATTTAAAATTTTCCTTATTTATAAACCGTATTTATTGGATTGTGTGCCTTAATTATAGTTTGTAATATTTCATAATGTGATATATTTATCGGTATTTCGTTTTACCATGCTAATAAATACTCAAACCCTGTGATATCAATCAATTTCTCAAGTTCATGTTATTGAGGAGTTGCTGCAAGGAATAAATATATATATTGAGGAGTGCAAAGGATTAATGGCATCCCTATTGTCATGGTACCCAGAGCGTACCGCAACCGCAACCTCGACTTCCTACTCTCTTCCATTCCTAATAACAACTGTTTGAAAAAAAATCTGGGCTCAATCGAACATAAGAATAAGATTTTTTAGAAATCTCCCCAATTTACGAGATACAGTAACCGCTATCCAGTTATGTCACATGTTCGTTTATGACCATGCCCACTAAATGCATATCTTTATGAAAAAAATACATAACAATACAAAAAAATGAATGATTATTATGACGCAATAATACAATTTCGCTTCGGAACAGGTAATATGAAGGTCGCCAAATTAATTAAGTTCATGATAAGCATTTTTTTTTTGTTTCGACCGTTCGCCTTAAATAATATAAATTTGATTTCATAGCAACCAATACTCTCTGTAAAATTATCACACAAAAAATAATACCCGTCTGCAATGCATTATTTGAACAAGTTTTTAATAGAATTAATGAATATTAAACATATCATTACTTCTCTTTGGGTCAGTCCATAAGATTAACCCAAAAAACATTCAACGCTACAGTATACACATAATTCAGGAACCATTGGTATCTTGAAATAAGATACAACAACTTTTTAAGTTCTTTTTAAGTAATAATATCACACTAAATTTACATATTGCCATTTCAATCAGGTTTTTGTGAATAGTGAATTTATCAATTATAAAAATGATAAAAATGTCCTTCAATTTACATACTACTTTCAGAAACCTTTCTGACTATTTTTTTTTTATTTTCTTTAGACATTAAAAAAAACTTTTTATTATTCCAGATGACTCGTATCATATTTTGTGTATATATTTCCAGCCATTGATTCCGCACTCAATATTCATAATAATAATGGTGCAAACAAAGATAACTTTATTTCGGACATCCTTATAATATAATACTCATAAAGACGGTCCTTAAATTTATTTGTAACAGATTGAATGATTATTAAATTGTGTGAAATTGATCGGAGTTTAACATATTTTAAAATAATTATGGCTATTGATAATAGATAAAACTTAATAGTAATAATTCTTCATGTATCACAAATGACTTCAGTTTAATCAAAACATATATTAGGATTATTTAAATCCTAACATTTTCATGGGTTGGTAGAAAAAATCAGAAAAGGGTGATAAAGATAATTGAATTTGTAGACATAACCTTAATCATGAAAGTGTAAGTAAGTTCTTATAAATAATAAACGACTGTCAATGATGATTGATCTTCTTCCATTAAAATTCCAATTAAAACGCTTATCATTATTTATAAAATGCACATATTCCTGATGTAATAAAAACATATCTTTTCATCATGCCCAGACTATACAAAAAACTTATTTTAAATATTTATGTCTCAATAATCATCATTTTATTTTCAGCACATAAATTCGTATCATAAATATTTATTAAAGGCAAGATTATGTGCTTTACGAACTGTCAAATGGATTCTATCTTTTTTTCAATCATAGCAAACATGATTTAAGAAATCGGTGTAGCAACACTGCTACGCCTAAACCAGGAAATGGCTTTAGCGTAGACTGTCGATTTAAAATAATAAATTAATGTTACAGATGACAAACATATCGGCCCTGCTTTATTCAGACCAAATTCAATGAATAACATTAATCGTATAATGAAAGCCAATTATCATAATTAATGAGTGCAAGGTATAATTTATGTAATATTAATTAATTTCGGATTTTTTTACAAAGCCTTAGAATTTTTTTATTCGTATTTATTCATTTGGAAATGTTTGCGATGAGAGAAAATCCAAATCATTTGATAAAATTGTGAAATCAAAAAAAAGTCGCTAAATATCTTTTTTCTGTTGTATCATTCGCCTTTTGGCATCTTCGGACATTTCAAGTGCACGAATTAACTTCAACTGACACGTAGTAAATAGTTTGTATCTTTTATATATAGGAATGAAGGTAGGGTAATTTATGGATATATGGTCACGGGACAGAATCCCAATCCTCTCGAGCTAAGCTCAAAAAATTTATACATACTGGCTTATAATTGTATATCTCCTTAACGATTATATTATGTATATCTCCTTAACGATTTAACTCTACCTTAAATATTATTCATTTTAAGAATTGTCTATGACTTAAACGTCCTAAACTTTAAAAAAATATTTATCTTTGTGGTGTGCACTGTTGAAACTATCATTTGTCTATGAGTACGTTTAGAAATCTAGAGCATAGACGGAAAAACGTGGCACGCGTGCCACCAAGATGACGAGGAAAATTATCGCACGCGCACGTATGACAAACTCATCTCAGCATTCAATCGAATTTCATGGAAACACTGATATAAAAACAAAACATTATTATCTAGGTATATGAATTTTGTATTGAAAAAGAGGTCCACTCCGTTTAGTTGAGCCATACTTCCTAATCTCGCCGCATTTTAATTTTGATTTTTGTAAAATGTGAATCAAAATCTGTAATATTCAGTCTCAATTTTTTTCTATCTGCTGGATGGCCCGAATATAATGCCACGTATATGTTTCGAGCATGATTGAAACTCAAAGTAATTATAATACATATTATAGCTATCAAATTTCTACTTTTTTACGTTTTAATCGCTAGTGCTAAAAAGACAAATCCAAATGCACTTTCTGATTTATTTTGCCCTAATGATCTTAATTATCTGTCTTAGTTACAATGTAATAACAAGCAGTCCACGTAAAAAACGTATGTTGAGATAAACGCTATTGACAGTCCACTTCACATCGGTAGCGGATTTGATTCTTAAAATATATTACAACATGTAATGATTAATGTTCCCTGTAAGCCGAGAAGGTATCTTATGCGTGGAAAATTCAAAGGCTGAGCAGGCCAATCCAACAATCGCGCATAGGCGGATCCACGGGGGGGGGCCATGGGGGCCATGCCCCCCCCCTGAGGAAAATTTATTCCATTCAAAATATTACAACATTAATTTTCAAATGAATTTTATTTAAATAAATATGTTGTAGTTCTCATTTTTTTTCACGACCGTTTAGTTTAACAACTACAGTTTTGGCAAAAGAAATCCGCGCACCCTTCAAAATTTCATTCATTCGCAATTCTTTCCTCGAAATCTTTACCGATTTCTATTTTTGTTTCTTCCGATTGTTAAGAAAACTAATAGCCATATTTTAAAGAACAATCGGTTGACACCTTTCAACAACCTTAAGATGGCCTGGCTGCTTACCGCGTCTTGTCCTCATGAGTTAAACTTTAAATCATCAGAGTATATGACTCTTCTTCAATCGTCCAAAGTCCAATTTTTGGGCGCCTTCGTCCATTCTAACATCCATTTTTACATTTTTACGGTGGGAACTACGTTTTGTAAGCGCCGAGCGGGAAATCCATGTGCCACGATTCTATTACGGTTATTACGGACATTTCGCATCGATCGTGTGAAATCACTAGTCGACTAAAACTCTAAAACTGTAGCAGTTTTGAAGCGTCGTCCCAGTCGGTTGTTAAGCGCTCTTTGCCGGTTCAAACATCCAGAGCACCAGTTTTACGAAATATTATTATATATTAACGTAAAAAAAACGAAAATTCGACTTAATTTTAAAATGTTTGCGATTTGTCTCTGGTATTAAACAATATTATGTTTATTAATGCTTGCATTTTTGAATTGAAATAAAAGAATCGATGATAATAGTCAGAGTCATCAATTATATCACATGATTTTGTTCGTCGACATCACTTCTTTAAACGCAGGGTTATCATTTATTCAAAAAAAAAAAATCGAAAAAAAATTGTTTAAAGAAAAGTAGCGATGCCCTTCAAAAAATCGCGTAAAAAGAGGACAGAGTGTACATATATATTTTTTAATGTATCATATTTTTTTTCAAAATGGCCACCCCCTGGGACAATTCCTGGATCCGCCAGTGCAATCGCGCGGTATAATTTCAATCATCGAGCACCTTATGATGAAATTCTTTATTAATCAATTTTGTCTTCTTTATTTTGTGGATGTTTTTAGCAATATTTATAAATCAGGTCGTCAAATTCATCAACTATTAAGAGTGCGCGCCAACCTAGGATCAGTGAGCGGGGGCTTTCAAACTTCTGTGCGGCCGATATGATTATACATTGTGTATATGTTTGGTTGATTTGAGAGTATGTAATTATCTATATACATACATATATACGAACATCATAGATGTTAGGGGAAAAATATCAAAATAATCTTTACGAAAATTAAGGCACCTATATAAAATCCTGTTTGCCATCCCTGCCTTAGAGTCTTCACTCACAGTTTACATTAAAATAATTATAAGACGTAATAATGATATTTAGTCCAATGCTCTTCTGCAGGGTTAAGTATCAGTCAATCGCCGAACGGAAAGCCATTATCATTTACTTCGTGAATTAAGTGTTAATTATAATAACAATGTGAAGAGTCATTGAGAAAAAATATTAAACTTGATCCCTCATCAGTTGGTAATACTGTTTATCGCCGCACTTAATAATTACTATTATAATCGATTACGATTTGCATAATTAAAAACATAAATATCTTAAAAAAAAAAATCGCGCACAGTGTACTCATTGGATTTAAGCGGGTGATTATCATCTGGAGGACAGACTATTTAAATTTTAAAAAATAATGATATACATAGAATAAGTAAGAGTGATTGGGCGAAAAAATAATATAATTAAAAAAAAAGGATGAAACAGAATAATTAGGTTTTATTGCGTATTAGAAAAAATGGATGTACTGGTAACACTTGCTTAACCATACAGTAGCCATCATAGTAAGTTTAGCCATATAAAATTAATGAAACAAATGTGTAAATCATAGCATATATTTATAACTATTACAAGCATAATAACATTATTTACTGTATTTTTTTGCTTCTAAAATAGACTTGAATAATGAAAATTTAAAGAAGTCGATTACTCTTACTAGGTCTTGAGACGATATTTTTCTAGATTGGCGTGTAACGAGTTAAAATAATATTCAATTAGAAAACAAGGTTCATGGTCGAGTCATCAACGTCGATGACTTCGCTTGCGATGCTCACGGGCTCGAATCCCAGTAGGGGCAGTAAAATTGATTGTCCAACTCAGGGGTCACCAGACTTTTTGAGAAATGGGCCGGATTGACAAATAAATTCGTGTTGGAATCCAATTAGATTAATATATATTTTTTTTAAATATAATTATATATGTAGTGTAAAAAAATGTTATAATAGAAAATATGTATTATATTTTATGGGTTCATACGTTGTCATATCTTATAGGTACCAATTGATGTATTGAAATAAATAGTTGTGAATCATGATTTTTTTTAAATATATATTTTTCTAATTTGGATAATTTATTATCAAAAATCGAGAATTTTTGGAGGGCCGGATGAAAATCTTTAGTGGGCCGTAGTTTGGTGACCGTTGGCTTAAATGCTAGTTCTGTCCTACCTCTCTATCACTTAAGCAAACTTTCCGATAGTACGTCTGAAGATGCCTCTGAAAGAGGCGAAACACGTGTCACAGTTAGTAGCACAATACGTGGAATAATCAAAGTTATTTTTAATTTTATACTGTCCTACCTCTATCATTTTTTCTTACTCTCTTCGAAAAATACAGACTGAGTAACTGACTAACAATCAGTTCTCGTAGAAAAATTATGTTTAGATAAGCTTCATCCAATCCATTCATTCCGCATTAGGAGCG
Organism: Himalopsyche kuldschensis; assembly: GCA_028554975.1. NCBI lineage: Eukaryota > Metazoa > Arthropoda > Insecta > Trichoptera > Rhyacophilidae > Himalopsyche > Himalopsyche kuldschensis. The sequence continues at coordinate 23,577,029 of JAHFWI010000003.1, forward strand.
GTCGTTGTTAAAAAAATAGAAAACCTTTAATTTTTATCATTATCAACTTTTAATTTAAACAATATTTACCAGTGAAAAAACAATGCAACAACATTTTGTATTTCTAGCATGTTTCTTCTTCTGAGCATGTTCGGTACCTCCCCCTAGAATATAAATTCTGATCTCATACTTATGTATGCTATGCTCCGGTAGTATGAGGTAAAACAGAACAAAATTATAAATTCTTACAACAGCATACAAAATTTCATAATTGATGATACATTCGTTAACATGGATCAAGAGGAGTAGAAAAATATGTTCCATTTATTTGAATTTAAAGTGACCTTATACAGGTGCAGTCTTCACCGTAAACTTTTAAGTATTTGTGGCAAATTATTTGCCTTTAGTCGGTCGGTGCATCAAGTGGCACTTTTAACCCGCAGACCCCGTAGCCCTTCGTTTCCTTTCATAATTAAAATCACGGGTCGTCAACCTGGTCTGTACCGCTCACTAGTGGGTGGTAGAGGCTCCCGTGGTGAGCGGTGGGCGATTTTTGTTTACCCGAAAATCTTTCAAAATTTTGCTTCACAATTTCTCACAGCACCAGGCTCAAGGATCTCATCAATTATTGAATTTGATTTTTAAAAATTCTTGTTCTTCAATATACATATGTACATATGGGCACTCTTCTTTTGTTGCAATAAAATGTTTTTTCAAATCTCCTTAATTCCTTCTAGATTTTTTTCACCTATATACTGGATTGAAGTATAGCAATGTTGGTGGGCGGTTAGAAAATTTTACCATGAAAAAAAAGCAAAAGTGGATGATAGGCATAAAAAGGCTGACGACTTTTGCTTTAAAAGATAAAAAAATACAGAAAATAAGTACGAATAAATTAATTGATTGATGGATAGTATTTTTGACAAAATTCTGACAGATATTTCAATACAATATAATATTTCTTAAATATGAAATCAGTATTATAAAATATTTGTATGTAGCAATGTTGAATAATGTAGGTAACGTTGCTCAAATATGACCGGGATATTATAGTTTTATCCTTCCTTAATAATTGTATCAAGCAGAGAAGTCGTTCAACGACAACTTTCTCATCTCTAACGAAGTCTATACCTTAACTGCGCAGAGAATTTTATGAACGCAACTTGACAGAAAATATTGTAATAAACGGCCTATTCAATGACGTGAATCGATTGGATAACTTTATCTTACATCTTAAAGAGTATAGATATGCATTCATGTGCAACTTGCAGCTAGCTAGAATAAGCATTGCATAAGTGTTTTCATACTTACTTTTCAGCATCATTGATACACTCTATATTTTATATGGAAGGAACTTTCCAATATAATACTATGCAAGTTAACTGAAATAAGAGAGAAATAGTATACATTCACATATATATGAACTGATAAATGAATATGGAAAAATATCGTTACTTGTATTCATAACAATGAATTAATATATTATTGAATTATTAAATGGTTATAGGAAATATTGTATGATATATTTGGGTAAAAAATACAGGTATACTATTTATACTTTATAGATATTTTTGCCGCCAATTTGTAGCTTGACTCGAGAGAAAAAAAGGATTACGTTATGACATAATGAAAACGGAAAGAGAAAGTCACAATGAAAATCTTAGGTAGATAAATATTGTCTTGAAAAAAGTCAGACCCGATATACAGGCAATTAATAGTTGGACTGCGTAAAGGTGGCAGAGTTTCACGTGCGAGTTTTTGCAGTAGATTTCAGTCGGAACCAAAAATTCGACTTGGAACAAAATTGTTTCGTTATATTAATTACAGAAATGTAATAAAACGTAATCTTTCATACTCGGGCCTATTTGCGAGTTATGATTATTGCAGTTTTTAGTTATTGTTATGATGATAGAATGAAAATAATAAATCAGAATGTTGAAGAAATAAATATTTATAAAAGCAATATACCAACGAATGATATGAAAACTTTGTACATTGTTGTGTAGATTGTTGATTGAAATCAATATAATTAATAATGAGAAGAGAATAAAGTAACAAATTTAAAAGGAGATATTTTTAGGTAATGATTGAATCTCACAAAAAAGTATGTACCATGAATTCAAAAGCCATAAAAGAAAATATGAAAAACTTTTTGTGCACAGTGATTAATCGAAATTGAACTCGAACCGAATGACTTATGAGTGATTTTATGAACACGACAACGGGTAAAACGTGTTAATATTTTAATTATACACTTTCTCGGATATACAATTTGATACATTAATGATATATTGTTTTATATCATATTATACAGGTAACATGGCATTTCAAATTTAGAACGTAATTTTTCAACTGAAAATCAATGTTGTTGCCAATAACAAATGACAAAATTGAACAACCGCCATCGCTTAATGCAGGCTTTTGATATCTTAATGTGTCTATAAAAGAAAACAAATATAAATTCAAACAGGACAATGAAAATTAGAATCGAAGTAAGTAAGTAGCTGCAAAATTCTTTTTCGTAAACATTTCTTCTACGACACTGCATGTGTCAAATGCCTGTCTATCTTATGAAGTGAATTTTTAATTATGATCTATGCTTTAATTTATCATTAGTTGTTTTATAGTAAACTATGAACATAAATTATAGTATTGTAAAAAAAGTCATTTAATGAACGGTTGAACGTACCTTGTCATGTGGATTAAAGGTCGCGCACCACTCAAAGATATACAGCACAACAATTGTTTGAATTTTTAATCATATTTTGAGCTAATGAATATTGTGTTATTGTAAAATATTGTGTTATTGCATGATATTGAGGTCATTTAAAAACAAATTCAAATAACATTATGAATATTTAGATTATTGGTAAAATACAACGGCATAAAAGCAATTACGAGCTCATTATGACGTAATAAATATATCTTTAATCATTATAAGAATAAAAATTAGATTTGCATTATTTTACTGAAAACAGTAATTAAAATCTATCTTTTTTTGAATGGCAGCTTTCATATTAGATTAAGTAAGCTACAATTAAAAAAATCATAATATCCTTTAATAAAAAAAACGATTCAAGTGGGTTTTTGCATTTGCCCTACCTCAAACCGTATTTCTAATTACCGTAAAAAATCGAATTTATATCAATTATATGATCTAATTATCTAATACAATTCGGGTTGATTATTTTCGCATGCGTAATACATCGTTACTTTACCGGATAGTTAGGAAAGCGGATAATTTCAACTCAATGGAACGGGGGGGCATTATAAGTATTTGTTTTCATTTTCAAATAAATGGTATTTCTATTCTAAAAACTATCTCTTTCATACATTCAATTATAACAGGAAATATTATTCTTTTTGCGTTAAAACTGAATAATTATAAAGCAATTGAAGAATCCAACAAAAAGACAGTGCTTGAAATGGAAAATAAGATTCCATTTTTCAAAATATGGACATATTTTTGTGACAATAATTAAATGTTAAGTTTGATCCTTTATGCCAGTGATGCACAACCTGCGGCTTAATATGTAAAATATCAATTACCTTTTTTTCAGAAACTTTCACGGACGATGGAAGAACAATACAAAATAAAAAATATTCAAAAAAATTAAAGATTATTAAATCACTTTCACACATGCGGGCCTTGGACAATCTAAAAATGATAGGCTGGCCCTTCTGCCAAAAAGTTTGTGCATCACTGCTTTAGGCTTGAGGAGATGGCGCGCTGCTTTTCGCGGACTTTACGAACCGGCGCGATCTTATCGTACTTATTCAAACCCTGAATTCAAGTAATTTAATATGTTTAACATTGTATTGCCACCGTCTTAATTTAAAAAAAAAACTTACAGCAATGCTTACGATGCTGCTAACATATACTTAAATAGGATGTTATTTAAGCCTTAAATATTATTATACTTATTTGTATGTCAAAATACTGTTCAATATAATAAGTTATGTCATTTTAAAGTACTGAGAGCCAATTATTTGTTTGTCTTCCGTAATTGTTAATAACTAAAAGGCCTCGTTTGAATTAAGAGTACATACTTGCAAATCAAATGCGGATATTCTGCTGTCGAGATTTCTCGAATATCAAATTTGTAGAAAACTATATCAAGGCTCTGAAAACAAGTACGAAGTAAGAGAAACTGAATATTATTTCTTTTAATGTGTGTACATAAGATACACTGTAAAGTAAAAGACTAATTATTTCAGAAAGAATTGCATGTCCTTATTATTTATTTTATTTAATATAGGTTTACCATTTGAAAGAGAAGAAAACTCAAATACCAACATGATAAAGTTTAATAAATCTTTTTTTAATAAACGAACACTAACATGCAACACATAAATTCAAAACAAAAGATTCATAAATAATATTGCAGCTATACACTTAGAAAGGTATTTTCTGCTGAAGACAAAATATTCTACTCTATTTATCTTTTTATTGTTGTAATATTTTTGACATTGACCCCAAAGTGTCGTAATGCAATATCGATAATTTATTCCAAAAACTTGGAAAATTAACTGATATTTTTTGTCCATAAACTATCATTATCATTATGCTTAGCTTGTTTGAATTTTAATATGAACAAATAAATATAAATTTAATATAGATATGAATTTTATGTAATTTATTTAAATAAAATAATGCTGAATCTTATACATACGACACAAAATTGCAAATTAATTTTGAAAAAGAAATTCGTATGACTGTATACACGGTCTTACACAAAGTGTAAATACCCAGCGAATACCAAACTATTAATCAAGCAGTACCTCTTTATTTTGTTTGATCAGTGTATTTTATGCTTCGGAAGTTGCATGTTTTATTGGACCCATTCCAGGTCTAATTATTTAGGCAATTTCGTACCACTTTCAACCAATAAATAACAATCACTCTTTTAAAATATAAATATCAAACTGAAATGAGAATAAAAATATGTATCAGCAGCATTTATGAAATCCCCTCTTCACATGCGCAAACCATTTGCGCCGCTCAGTATTGCTGATGTCGCTAAGACCCTGTTTACACGCGTTAATTGTTTAACTAAATTTTAACTTAGTATTTAGTGATTCTATGCGTGTAAGCACTGTCATAAGTAGTAAGTCGTAATTTTACGATTAAGTTGTCAAGTCGCAAGTGAAATTAAAATCATTCTATTTTTTAGAGTTCCTAACTTGTGATTCTCCCGCTTATCCTTTTCTTTCTCGTATATGTTTAGATTTTTGCTGTTTCTTTTATGTCATCCTTGACTTCGTCTATAATTTCATTTCATATATATCGAAGTAATTTATTTAAGTACTTGATATGTACTCACTTATGCGCATGTAAACGCTTGACAACTACTAAAATATACCATTAAGTTAAAACTTAGTTAACTTACACACTTCACTTAACGCGTGTAAGCAAGCCATAGGTGGCATTAATGAAGCTTCTCAAGCAAAGCATCTTAGTAAGCCAGCAAGTTTCACTCTCTTGAACGACTCAAATACAAAATGTAAAGTTTATAGGAGTCATAAAGTAACTTACTTATCTAGTCAACTCAACTTGTAAAGACCACCAAATATCGTAATCGAATATTGTTTTTTTAGCTTGATTACATATTCAGCACATGTTTCACACTTAGCATAATCATAATGGCGTATGTTTTCTTATTTAGCACAATTCTAAAGCTATTGTTGTCCGCTTATTGAAACAGACCCAATTACAAGTTTTTAATATATTTTTTCATTTTATCGATTATATTTCTAATAAAATTTTCTGACGTGAGACGTTATAGTTTCACTCTAAAAACAAGTTTAAACCTGTACATTACGGCTTGCAAACAGCAAATGCACGAATAATGATTGTATAATATAATAGGTACGTGCCAATGCCATAACCTAAACCGGTGGCATATTCAAGCAATATTCAGGAATAAACAATTCGGTTTTATATTAAGTTAAACAATAAAGGAAATTTCGATATTTTACGAAACGACACAAAATATTATTACAATGTACTCTTTATGATCACAAAATTAATAATTTCACAAGTTGATACCAAAATTCCTGAAGGTGAATCCTGAAACTTTCATAACTAATTCTCCACTAACTCCAATTACTCGACATCTCAACTAATCGAGTATAGAGTAGTAAAATTTTAAAATACTCGTTAGTATCAGATTTACCAAAATATATTACTAATTCAAATTGGTGTATATAAATAGATGATAAATAATTTGTCTCTTGTCATCATAAACTTTTCATTGATAAGATATGTCAGCACAGCAAGTAAAAGTAACAAAAGAAATTCTCGCATAGCATAGTCAACGGTAAAACCATTTAAAAAAATACCTGAGAGTAAAATCCACGCGTAAGACTCAGTTAAACGCAACGTTAAACATTTAGATTTTTTTTTAAATAATTAAATAAGCTTTCGTTTATCAATTAAGTACGAGTATTACCTTAGTATTTTGAAAAATACTCGAGTAATGCTCGTTCTTAGTATCGAGTACTTGAAAAATGAACGAGTATTCTCGAGTATCGAGTATTCGATACTCGAATTGGAGTCTCTAGTCGACAGGTTGAAGCCTCCCCATTGTTAATAATAATTTTATTAAATAAATTGTAAGTACTTACTATATTTACGTATAATGTGGTTGCTAAGCACTGTCACATTCATAGGTGATTTTAATATCTTTTTAAGTTATATAAAAATATTACTTTTGTATTTAATCTCCAGCCGTAAAGCGGTGGCCAACTTTATAATATGGCTATATAGCAGTGTGCTACATTTTTGTTTAAACAAATAAACGAATAGGATTTCTGGATCACAAAAATTTGCACACAATAACACCAATAATATTATGATAATTTATACAATTAACCTGTATATTTGAATGGTAAAAATACTGTAAGACATTTATTTCGTTTTACTGTAATTCGATTTGTATTTAAAAATGTCTCAAATAAAAAAAACCATATTTCAATCTCAAATTCAACGGTCAATATAAAATAATACACATACATATATATTCAATTCAAAATCGATGAATATTTTTAATCGATAGTAATTACTATTAATTTGTATATTATAATTAGGAACTTCAAATATTAGTGAAAAACAAATATTCGTATATTAAAACGGTTTAGTATTCACTTCAGAATATATCAAGGAATAATGCGACAATTTTTTTGTTAACCTCATGTTTTATAATACATTCATTATTCATACAATGAACGATTTATTTGGAACATCCGAATATCAGAAAAAGAGTGGAATATATTCGAATATTCGATTAGAATCTTGAATGGAGTTATCAATACGATGAACTATGATCAAATTCTACAACAATATTTTATTCATTGCAATTCAAAAAAACTCAAGAAAGATTTTGTTATATTAAAAATTGTTTATTTTTCATATTGAAATATTATATTCATGTTGGTCAATATTTTCTATGTATTTAACATGAATATTACTTCATGTTCCCTGTCAAAACTTGGTGGAAAGACACTATATTAAAAAATAACAAAACATTTTTGTAATTATTTCACAATTAATTTATCATGACTGATTTCGCTCATCGTGAGAATTTTCAACTGAATGGAACTGTGTTATAAGTACACAAAATGTTTTATTATTTTTTTACTTACTTAATGTAACAACATTGATTTATTATCACATTAATTTGATTGAGTGATTCACAAGAGTTTTTTGCACCAACCTATAAAGAAATCAATCAGCCGAAAGACCTGCTAAATTGTTTTGAAGTATGTACTGTGGACCGCTGCCCTGGCATGAACACACCTACCTTAAAGCATCGTTTTAGTAGGTGTACCGTACGATTCACTTCTTCCGGGAGAAACTATTCTGCAGACTTAACTATGTGCCTTCTATTCGAACCGTTCAGACGTTTTCCGCGACATTAAATTGAACAAACTTTACCGGCCTCGCGAGCATCATTCAACGAACGACTTACTTAAAAAGTGAGTACAGATGTAACGACCTGCATCATTAAATTTATTCCAGTAAATTACCTCATAAAATTTTGTTGACATAGTTGTAAATTTTTGTTTTATTACAATCGCTAATCAACATGTATTAATGTCGTTTACAAGTGAACCAATGAAAATGATAAATAACAAAACTGTGCATTTATTTGTTACGAATGTGTATTAAAATATAGAATTTTGAAAAATGATAATTTTGAAGGTGCGTTAATTTAGTCGGAAGTCTCTTTTAGTGTTTATTTTTTAGGACCATTGGCGTTTCTCATGTACTCACCATATCTATATATTATATTTCCTCGTCGCATATCAATGCAGGGAAATCATAAATTTGATATAAATTAGCGTATATTACATTATTTATTAACCCCATTCACCCATGCACCATAACGTATCCGATTTCTATTTATTACCTAAAGATGTTAGAACATAAAACGTAGGGTAACAGTGTTTTTAAGATTCTGTTAAGTATACGTATTGCTTTTAAACTGTATATAGGTAAAATATTTTTTTTTGCTACTGTTATCGCTGCACAGCAATTTATTTATTATTTATTGCGATTGCCGTTTCACTTTCCGCTGGCAAAAATGCTCATATCGATATCTGTGTTTTAATGGCATGGAGATTCTGATAAAAATAAACAAACGGTTGAGCTGTTGCATAATTAATTATAAAGGAAATGTATGCCATAGGGGAATGTTCAGTCACTTAAAGGCTACAGTCACCTAAATACTATCTCTTGAATGATAAAGCTAAGCTAATAAATTCGGAATTTTCATTTATCTCATTAACGATGATTTTGGTAATATATGCAGCTCATTTTTCATCATTTTGAAATCATATTAATGTTTCACGAAGCCTAAAAATATGTGTTCGATAATATTATTCAGTTAGTTAATAAATCAACTTCACGATTTGCGCGATTTAGTGTTATTTTATGGCAATAATTTATTTAACAGATGTGATCCAAACTACATATATAAATTTGATTACAAGGTTGTTTAGATATACTAAATAATAATAATATATACTTATGTACATAAAAAAAAAACTTGTCTTTCATGTTATTATTACGGAATCGAAAGTTTATTCGTTTATTGGTACATCTAAGTATACAACTTACCAAAGATAAATGTTTACAGATCTTGTGTAAGTTAAACGATTATGATATTCAAAATAAATGTTTTTTCAATGTTTTATAACGCTTGAATTAATTGAAGAAATTAAATATATTCATAATTTCTTGCGTGTGAACTACCCTGCGTTTGTTATGATTAGCGATAGATATCCCATAATTGTGTATAAAATTTTGTTCTAAAAAATAAATATTTTATTGAAACGCGTCCATTTTTGGTAACAATGGCTTCAAATAGAAAATCATCACAGTTTTCACTATTTTTTAGATCAAATTCGGCAAGAACGAAATTTCGAAATACTAACTTTGCAACCAAAAATACTTACCCATCACTGCACCTTGACTCCGCCGAACTTCCCAAAGTAGGCGTCTCATTACCCGACTCATCGTCAGTCCTGTCCGGGGCTCGTTTCTCTATGAACTTCATGAAAACGTTGAAGATCTTTACGAATTTTAACCAATTTATTACTGGTGGCCTCAATTCCCGCCGGCTTACTGACGAAACAGTTTGTCTCTCACGTAATTATTAGTCTTTGACCCAAGTAATGCACATTATTATACAAATATTATTTGTTTCATCTCAAATATTTGTCATAATGATAGCTAATGAGATAAGTGTTTGAGAGTTTGCGTCTTACATTCATTCGTAGGAATCAAAATATTAGGCGCCGTATTTTATCGGACTGCAAAAATGCGGCACTAATTTATATTTATCATCGCATGGTTCAGATGCTATAAATTCTTTTGAACCCAAAATAAATAGTAACTCAATAAAGCATTGAAAAAGAACTATTGTTTTCATCGTTTGTGTAATTTGTGCAAAAAGTTTGTCGTTTAAAGACGTTTGAAAACCTAAATTCTTTCGAAAATAGAGCAACCATTTGTATGCATTTGCACCACGGTTCTGGAGTCGATTGAAACAAAATGACTCCGACTTCAGCATTTACCAAAAACACAACTCCGACTCGAATATTGAACAAAAACACGACTCCGACTAAAAAATGATTAATTTACATTTTTTCCTACCTTTCCTATTTATGTGTTTTCAATTATATATCAGTCAAAAAACTCGGCTTTTAGTCAAATTTGACATATGATATGCAAAAATAAAAAGTTCAAACTTTTCAAAATGACTCCGAGTACGACTCCAGCCAGGACGCCGCGACGACTCTGACTCCGGCCAAAAAAACCCCGACTTCACGACTCCGACTCCACAGCCCTGATTTTCATTGACATCATTTACAACGCAGCCACGGTAGATTCGGTGGCATTCACGACAATACAAAATCGTTTTTTTCACAATAGACGTTACAGCACAACAATGAAAAAGTAGATCATTATAACTTTCTCACCCCAATACGTAATTTTCCAATTCAATCTAAACTCACGACACCTACCAATTACATAAAACTGAATGCAACATTTTAAACATTTTTATGATACCATAGAACAATGATGTGTTAATTCTCATAGAGCATTGATCTTCATTGACCTTACGTTTACCTCACAGTACGCCAAGGTGACAAGGAGCACCATTTGAGAAACGCTGACCTGGTGACCTTGACTGGTCCATCTATACTGGACTTACTATAATAAAGGCCAGTGGTACAGTGGTAGACCAGCTTATATTTAAGGTTTTGAAGGTATAACAACTTATAGGCATAAGCGGATCCACGGGGGAGGGCATGGGGGCCATGCCCCCCCCTGAGGCGGATTTATTCTATTCAAAATATTATAAAATGAATTTTCAAATGATTTTTATTTAAATAAATATGTTGTTCTCTTTTTTTTCACGACCCTTTAGCTTAACAATTACAGTTACGGCAAAATAAATCCGCGCACCCTTCACAATTCCATGAATTTGCAAATATTTCCTCGAAATCTTTACCGATTTCCATTTTTGTTTCTACTTATAGTAAAGAAAACTAATATACATATTTTGAAGAACAGTTGGTGGACAGTGTTGACACCTTTCACCAACCTTAAGATGGCCTGACTGCTTACCGCGTCTTGTCCTCGTGAAATAAACTTGAAATCGTCAGAGTATATGACTCGTCTCCAATCGTCCAAAGTTCAATTTTTGTGCACTTTCGTCCATTCTTACCTCCATTTTTACATTTTTACAGTGGGCAATGTATTTTTAAACGCCGAGCGAGAAATCCATGTGGCACGATTCTATTACGGCTATTACGGACATTTCGCATCGATCATGTGAAATCACAGGTCGACTAAAGCTCAGCATGGAAAACTGTAGCAGTTTTGAAGCGTTTTCGAAAAACCACACTCCTTATATGAAGGTCGTTCCGGTCGGTTGTTAAGCGCTCTGCCGGTTCAAACATACCCTTCCAGAGCACCAGTTTCGCGAAATATTTTTAAAAAATCCACACTTTACTTTCTACAGTCTACTCTAAGCGAAATTTTTCTACTTGGTAAGTTTTCCCCAGAAAACTGATTCAATTTGGGCTTTTATCGCGATTACGTTTTCTTGCGGCTATCCATAATTTCGTCAGATGCGTACACGAGTACTGTTGAAGCTTTCAAATCTTGATGGTTTTTCAAAATATGGTTATTGGTTTTTTTTACAATCGAATGAAATAAATATGGAAATCGGTAAAGATTTAGAGGAAATATTCGCAAAGGAATGGAATTTTGAAGAGTGTGCGGATTTATTTTGCCGTAACTGTATATATACGACATGTGATAAGTCAATAATTATGTCGTAATTGTGAGGTTTGTTACCAATTTTACTAAGTTGGATAATCAGCGTTGCCTCCGCTGAAAGGAGGTTTTCCACATTACGACGCATGAAAACCTGGCTAAGGAATTGTATGAGTTCGGAAAGACTATATGGTCTAACTTTGTAACATATCCTCTGGAAAATGGATATTGAACCTGAATATTTTGGGCCTTTTTGCAACGTCAAAAAAAACGGAAATTCGACTTAATTTTATAATGTTTGCGATTTTTCTCCGGTATTAAACAATATTTTTTTATTGTTTGCATTTTTAAAAGAATCGATGATAATAGTCAAATTCGTCAATTATATCACATGATTTTTTTTCTCGGCATCATCACTTCTTTAAACGCAGGGTCATCATTCCGTAAAAAAATCGTATAAAAAATCGTGTAAAAAAAAGTAGCGGTGCCGTTCAAAAAAACACGTAAAAAGGGGACTGAATGTATATATATTTTTTAATCTATCATGTTTATTTTCAAAATGGCCACCCTCTGGGACAATTCCTGGATCTGCCAGTGCTTATAGGTATAAATAAATAGGCTCAAGACTCAGATGGACTACTTTAAAATAACACCACAACTACAAAGCTGTGGTTTCTTGTGCATGGAAACCAATTTATACATTCTTAATGTGCTGCAATATGTGTTCGGTATATATCGCTACAGACAAGCAGCCACTCAAAAGTGGCCCACGAGTGGTCGACTCTAGCGAGAGCATCGCCACACAACAATGGCTAAATAAATGCAAATATCTATTTCAAACGAGTTGAGCCATAGAGAACCGAGGTGCGATTGCAGGATTAAAACATCCATAGTTACATCAAAACTTCATTGAATAATTAATTGGTAGATGAGCAAGATCTACAACAACCCTGGAAGAAACCAGGATAGATTCTTGCTTCCAGCAACAACTCTCTTTACGTACCTATATGCAGTGTTGTGGTTTTCTAATTATCGAGGTAATCTATATTACAATTCTTGAATTTTTCAATCTTGTGAATTTCTTTACCTAGCAGAATCGAGAATTATTTTCAAAATTATATTTTCAGGCCATGGCCTTTTATGTGAAATATTTTTTTTAAATTATGTTTATACACTCAGTGTATAGCATGTTTAGTCCTGTAAGCTCAACTGGATGTCATATTCACTGTGAGTCTGTATTTTCTCAACCATAACAAGTAATGATTAATCTGAAAGTTGAATTCCTCGTGTCTTAAGCCTTCAGCACGGAATTACTCACCATCTTGATCAGTATCTCAATGCAATTTGGTGCAACATCAATCTACACCTAGATAATTCAGCAGTTGATATGACAATTGAGGTATTTGCATTTGCTTATAAGATAAAAGCTTATGAACGATTTTAATAGATTCTACATATGTACATACAACAGAAATGCCAAATTCACACTTATCAGATGTAATGATTTAAATTCAGACTGTCTAAACACAAATGCATTATCTGAAAATGAAATTTGTAATATTGGGTACAAATTTTATAGTAAAAAAAATTAACAGAATCAATATTTTTTATTGAGTTCAAACATTTCTACTTAAATTATGTCAAGACGAACAAACCTCGCATCCAGACAAAGTAAATTGACTAGTGATCCATTACATTTTTTAAATATATAAATAGGAATGCAAAATAAAAATAATAAAACATCAAATGTCGATATTGCTTGGTTTGATATTATTTACGTATGTTTTTAATTCTAGCAGTTGATTTGAATGTTAAAAGGGAATTCATATATTTAAAATGTCATTTGATTCCTACATAAAAAATAGTCAATTTTCATAAATAACTAATACAGATTGTACTACTCTGTCGAATTGGAGAAGAATATATTTTCTTTGCAATTTTTGAAAAACGAAAAATAAAAAAGTTTTTTTTCCAGATGGAAAAACTTTTTGTCCATAGTCTGATAATTGTATCAAGAAATAGTGTACACTCAAGATGACGTGATTAATAATGTATATCACAAATGTAAATAAATAAAACTAAAACAGTTTACTTTACATCATTCAGATTTGCAAAAATTAAAGCAGACCATTGATAAGGAGTCTGTGACACTCAAACTCTCAAAAATGGGACATGTTGTCCCATTTTTCACATTTATCTGTAAAATTGATTGCTGTGCTTAACATGTTGATGTACTGCATTTTTATATTCTATCTTTATTTGAATGGGGTAACCACAGTGCTGAAATTGAGACAATTTATTTCAATAATTCAAAAGTTTTATCGTGATAGAAATATTGCTAAAAAAGCATCCTTCAAAATTGTAATGTTCTTGAAGCTTGCTGATTTTCACATTGTGTTTCTTTTCAACCATCTGTACCATTTTCTTTTAATGACATGCAAATTACATGAAAATAAAATATATATGATTAGGAAAAAGATTGCATGTATGGCAACATTTAAATTTACTACAAACAATTACAATTTCAAAATGTAGGCGTTGAAACATGGCGATTGAATTTATTTAATGGCAATACAATCAGTGAAAAGCATCCCAAAATATTCCAAACGTTCATATTGATAAAATTAAGACATTCTTAAGCTTGGCAATGAATGATTGCACAATTTTGATGGTTTCTTATTACATTGTATTTATATAATTTTTATTCACTCCAGCTTCCAAGCAAAAAAATAATAACATTCCCCTAGAACCATTCACACAAATAATATATACATTTACATAACGCAAAGTGGTTTATTATTTAAAGAACATATATAATTGAAGTAAATACTATTTACAATAATGACGGGCATCATAAAACAAATGAAAATTTATCGAATAAGTGATAATAGCCTTGATAGATACAAAAATCATTATAATAAAAATAATAATACATTTTTAGTACTTTTATTATAATGCCTTTCCACCAAGTATTGACAGTGAACACCTTAAAAGTGGACAAACATCATTGTTAGCATTGCATTTTAATACTAAAGCAAGTTAAAATATACTCAACAAGAATCATAAATACTTCAAATTTAAGTGAACATTTTAACCACTTTAATCATATAAGTACCTATTCTTTAAATATATTTTACTTTCCATAAATTTATGATCACCTAAGATAGTTAAGTCTTAGATATTAAATCCCATTTTCCTCATACATTCCTTGTGGGCTTCTATTAACTTTGTGCAATTTTCTTGTCCTTTTTCTATAATGCTGGAAAAAATCATTGTTTAATAAATGGTGATATAGATTGAAAGTAGTGTATTCCTATTGTCACTACTATTTAAAGGATCTGTTAAATCGTTATAATTAATCTTTATTTAAAATAATTCACTCTAACAACGAATCGGTATTACATCAGACGAAATTAATTTAACATAACCTCAAAATAAATTATATTTACCAAGCATCCCGCACTTGTTTTGTTTCTGGACAAGCACAACAAGCTTTGCATTTAGGTTTCTCGGCGGGTTTCTGTGTCTCTGTCATAAAAGATTCCATTCCAACAGACGGACTTTTACTATTATTGTTACCCATTTTGATAATTTTTTGGCTTCGAGTTGAATAATATTCGAATATTTTATTAGAAATACTTTTGACAACTCTTGCTAGTGTTGTATGTTCAACTGTGATCATAGACAAATATATTATTGCAACTCTCCAACATAATTATCAAATCAGTAAATTGCATTCATTTCATAATTTAATTATCAAATGACCCGAATAATTCAAAATTTCTCAGTATTTTTGTTTTTTTTTTCTTAGGTAAATGGCGTATTTGAAAAGTATGGAAAATAGGTTTTGTGTACGCTGATAGTGTACCCAGTCTTTTTCCTAGTAGCCACATTTTTAATCAAATAAATTTTATTAGTGTCAGATATTCGTTTGAAGTGTTTAGGTGTCAGTTTCAAGACAACCGGTATTAAATTTTGTGATGACTTTCGCCGATTTTTTATGCACTTCTAATTAACGCGTACATTTATGCAGGTCACGCCAAAAGTATTAATGCTTTTATTTTAGTTCGTTAAGATAGATATCTCCAGTAAATGTTGAATGAAATGAAATGTACTACTAGTGGTTAATTGTTTTAATTAAGTATACATTTTCGATTTTTTTTTAGAGGAAACCTGAAGACAAAGTTAACAATATACTGAAAAACATGACTTGTCAGTTATTTTTCCAAGCATTAATCTGGATTCGGGTGTTGTTCGATGGACTGGTTGATTTTCTTGCCTCCCTTTATTGGGAACCGAAAAAAGAAATTATTCCCCCATTAGACAACCGAACCCAAATATTACTTGATAGTGCAACGTCATTGGCTCTGAAAATACGGAAGCGGCAATTGAAATCTGAAGAACTCGTCAAAATATGTATAGATCGAATTAAATTGGTAAGCTTATTGTAGTACATACATATTTCGTCTGTTGTCGGCTCTTGGTTAGTATAATAAACCAACTGGTGAATATTCAATTTTTAAATGGGATTTTATAAAATGAAACTCAATTTTTGACCAGATTATCTTAATAACATCATTCGGTTTCATTATATTATAATTAGGGATAACTATCTCAGCCTGTTTTTTCTCCTATGAAGGAACTGTTAATTATCAACATTCAATAAGATTACTGATAAAAAAAAACGATTGAAATCAATTTTATAGAAAATTATAAGATAATCAATCAATTGTCGATTTTGCTCGAAGAGTCTTTTTGAGAACCAAATTTAAACTCGAGGGTTTATATGCAAGAAGTTTTTTTTGTCTGATTGCAAATAAACATGTAACAAGAAATTCCAGAAATGTGTCATTTGAATTTCGAAAACATCTGACAAAATCAAATCAATATTTTGTTTACATTTTGCATACTTTGATGAAAATTTGCTTTCAAAAAATACAACACTATTACAAAAATTTGAAATCAAAGAATATCAATATTAATGACGCAAGTTGACAGGGCTTCCCCAAAATTTCAGTGCGATAAGCCCAGAGGGTAGAAATAAAAAACACGTGCAAAATTAAAGATATTTCTTGATTCTCCATTAGTCTACTTCAATACTTAACTAAATACATGTAATTATTGTTTACTGAAATTTGTCATTGTTTTTAAAAAAATATATATTTTATTCATTTGTTATACATAGGTTAACCCAATCATAAATTCCGTCACTGATGAACGGTATGCAGATGCACTTAATGAAGCCAAAGAAGTTGACAAGAAAATCGAGAAGGGTGTCACCGATGAAGAATTTCAGAAAAAACCTTTCCTGGGTAATATTTCACTTAACCTTAACTTTATTCAATCGTTAATAGTATGTAATATTTTAGGTATACAGTGAATATCTGAAAATCTTTTTTACTTCATACTATATCTTATAAGTATTATCAACTTATAACAATCTACTATAATATAATCCCTGTGGTCTAGTGGCAAGAGCTTTGTCCTAGCGATCTGGAGACCCGGGTTCAATTCCCAGCAAGGTCAGATTTTTTCAATTGAAAAAAAGAGATCTTGGGCTGGGTGTATGTTATTTATCGTTGAATTTGTGCACAACTGATTTATTACTTATCATCGAGTTAATCTCGTATGACTATTTTCAAAATTAAGAAATTGGCGCATTGGCATAAGCTGTAATGCCAAATATTTTCTTTAATTTTATCTTTTAAAAAAAATATGTCAATTTAAATTGATTCAATTATTATTTGAGATAATATATATTTTTTTATTATTTGTGTTCAAGCAATGATTTTTTCAATTATTTCCAAGAATTTTAAGGAACGCATATTTAGCTACAAGAAAGTATTAGATTTTCATCATAAAAGTTTTCCTCTTGCTGAAATTTTTAGATCTCAATGCCATTTGTTCACATAGTTACTAATGTATTATATTTATATATCTTCTTAATTGGCCCAATTTTTTACTAAACGTTTAATCATACAGCTTAGATTGATAAATCCTAAATAGGACTGACCCATAGTTGACACAGGACTTATTGTTAGAACAAATGCAACAATCAAAATATTAAGACTGCATTCCATCATGTAAGTAAACAGTGGACACAATTCGCCACGTGCATATCAGCAAATTTGTAATATTTTTTTTTATTTTGACCAATCCGGATAATCAAGGCTCTACTGTATTGGCAAATAATAGAGAGATAACACAACACTAAATGCCGCTATTATAAAATTGTTAATTAACAACCATTTGATAAATTTTAGGTGTTCCATTTACTACGAAAGAAAGCTTTGCAGTCCAAGGTATGCTACACACACTTGGATTGGTGGCCAGGAGGCATAAGAGAGCATTATTGGATGCAGAGGCTATTAAAATCATGAAAGATGCAGGTGCTATAATTGTTGCAGTAACTAATGTACCTGAAGTTAATAAATGGTAAGATATCAATAATGTTTTCAACAGTTATTGTTCATAGTTTACCTGGACATTTAACCGAGTGTTCATATCGTTGGTTTTGGTTGCAGTAATAATAGACTCGAATCTCAATACGTTTTATAATTTGTAGGCATAAATGTTTGCAATGTCTAAATTTCTTTCCACCCGTCCAAGCATAAAACCGCAACATAACAACAGCTATTAGTTAATCACTAGTCCTATCCTATACTTACTGTGTAACAAGCAGTTCTCATTGAATAACTTCTGCTGTCGGGAGTGCATACGCTCCACATTGGGTGTGGATATGGGCGTGCATAATATTCATGATACATTCTGCACAACATTAATTAAAAAAAAATTCTAAATGTATAATACCATGGTATTATTAGATCAAAAATTTATATTCAAAATAAACTACAAAATTTCATTTGAAAAATTAACCTTTAATGTCATTTTGTAGAGAAGTAACTTTGTTTAGTAATTAGTTAGTTCCGTTTTGTAATATATTATAACTACGTTACATTAACAATCAACTATAAAACAATACAAATCAGTCAATTTGCCTGGGAATTATGGTTTTGGTAATGAGCCGCGTTTACAAATTATGCCCTCAAATGTAAAGCAAGTTTCTTGACCTTTTCAGGAAGTTGTCTTGCAATTAATATTCATTGAATGTTTACTTCACAAACTCTGGTGGTTTTTGGTCTGAAATTTTAATGAAGGTTGAGATATCTCAAACAAATTACATGCGAACATGAAATAGAATAATTGAAATTGATTGGCTTTATTAAATAATTAACCATTTGACTACTGATATATTTTTTGTATACTAACTAAGCTTGCTGATTTTGCCCATTTTTTATCATATATTATCAATTATGCATACAAATAAATTTTGAAATTTTTATCATGTTAGATATTTTTGCCGAAATGTAAATAAAAAGATAAGAACTGTAAAAATATTGTCTAACCCCGTGTCTTAGGTAAGCGACGCGAACCGGCAAGAGAATTTAGGCGAATCCAGTAAATTTAAAACGTAGTTGATCAAGGTGAGCTTGGACCGTTTATATTTTCAAGCGATTCGCGGGCGCCATGAGTGCGCACTTGAGGCGACTTGCGACATATGCCGTCCTGACCGGATCAAAACTACATATGACACTTGCATGGGCGAGGACCGTTTGATATTTTAAAAACTCTGCCGCTTTCAAAGCCGCGCCGGATCGCCTCGCCCAGATTCGCCCAGCTAAGACGACCCGTAGGTTTCGCTCAAAGCAAGTTTGATTACAGCAAATTAAAATGTCTCTGAAGTCATTGTGCGCTGTCATTAGATACCATGTAATATATAATGATTATTAATTACACTGTTCATTTCTTCTAATGATATTGACATACATACACAAATACCATGAATAATAATTTAAAATTTTTAACCACAACCATTTGATAGTTTGATGTTGTATAGAAGTAATCGTATGTAACATGAAGTGCGACGAAGCATGCCTAATTTTTGGCCCGTATAACAAATGGTGCCATTGCTCTCCCCAGCACACTTATTGTAAATAAAACCATTCCACTATTATAGATTAAAGAATAAGATCTGCTTTGAATTATCGCAGATATTACAATAAAATTTCATGATACTCTTCCAGGCAAGAAACGAGAAATATGCTCTTTGGTCAAACAAATAATCCCTATCACACCGGTCGCACAGTCGGAGGATCCTCTGGGGGTGAAGGTGCTCTAATAGCGTCTGTATCTTCACCATTTGGAATATGTAAGAATATTTTCACTATTCCATCCATATATCTTATATTTACGGGAAAGGTCTAAATCAACCATACTCAACCTGCGGCCCATCTAGCTTTTTGTGCGGCCCTGAACAAATTTATTATCAGGGACATGATTTACAAAATCTGGCATTCTATATTTAGTATATCTTGAGATTAATTTTGACTTTGACGTCCAGATTGTGACACCCAAAGTGGATTGTCGTTGTCGTGTCAACATCAGATCTGGTATAAGAGTGTTGCTATTGCACACGCTAGATTTATTCCCAAAAAACAAACAGTTGACAAGTATGCGAAAAATCAAACCAGAGGCACGGACTATCAGTACATTTCTGGAAAACAATAATATTGATATTAAAAAAATAGTTTGTGTATACACGAATGGATATCCTTCAATGATAGGATCCGAAAAAGGATTTGTTACTTTATTGAAATAGAAATATTCCACTGTTTCATTCAGCAAGAGAACTTAGCAGCACGTATATCCACTGCCGAAATAAACGCCGTGATGAAAACTGCAATAAGCATAGTTAATTATATTAGAGCACAAGAACTGAACCACAGGAAATTCAAAAGTCTTTTGGAAGAATTGAACAGTAACTATAGTGACGTTCTTTTACATACCTCGGTGAGATGGCTAAGCCGAGAGAAAGTTCTAGAACGGTTTTATTCTTTGAGGCATGAAATTATTTTGTTTTTACAGCAAAATAATAAAATTTACAGCGAACTTAATAATGATGGATGGTGGTGTCTTTTAGCTTTTCTGTGTGATATCACATAAAAACTTAATGAACTCAATCGTGGCTTACAGGGCGAAAATAAAAACATTTCGCAGATGGCAAATAAAGTATTTGCTTTTGAAGAGAAATTAAACATCTACCACAAAGAAATAGAGAACCAAGTATTGCATAACTTTCCAACTGTAATAAAAGCTAAACAAGATGGTATACATGTTTCTCAAGAAAACTATACAATATTTTAAAATTATTTAACTGCCTTAGCTAAGGAATTTAAGAGCAGATTTCAGGATTTACGTTGTGTCAAGAATTGTTTGTTACTTATAGAAAATCCCTGGCACCTAGAAACAGCCACTATAACAAATTTAGCTGCATTGGGATATGATTATGCAGAGCTTTTTGACAAATTTATCGAATTTAAGAACGATACTAATCTGAAAGCTATTTTTGAAGAAAAAAGAGAGGTAAAGGAGTACATCCATTTTTGGAAATTAGCTCCTGAAAAATACAAGACTAATAAAAATAATAAAACATTTTTAGTACTTTTTCCACATGGTGAATTAATTTTGATAGTCAGTTGACAATGCTCGCCATGAGCGAAACCGGTCCTGATCTAATAAATTTTATTTGGAAAAAGTCCTAAAAATGTTTTATTATTTTTATTATAATGCCATTCCACCAAGTATTGACAGTGAACACCTTAAAAGTGAAATACAAGACTAAAAAATTGTGTTTTCCTGCTCCTCACATTGTTTGCATCAACATATCTTTGTGAATCATCATATTCCTAAATGAAATATGCAAAAAACGTATACAGGAATCGACTTACTGATTCTCACCTTGATGTCGTATTGAGGGTAGCATGCAGCAATTATAAACCTGATTTGTCTAAAATTGTTGAAAATTTATCTCAATGTCAAAAATCACACTATTTTTGAAATAAACGCTTGGATACAAGTTACTTTTTTCACTATTGTAATTTTTAAGGAACCGTATGCTGATAATGATAAGTGATATGTACTATTATTATTATTCTGTTTTAGCTTATAATTTTTAAAATCTCAAATTGTTTTCCAAAAAATGGGGGGTGGGTGGTTTCATATATTTTTTGTCATATAGTGTTGCGGCCCGCGTAACTTTACGAATATATGTACATATGTGGCCTGAAGACAAAAAAGGTTGAGTACCATTGGTCTAAATAGTAACCCAGTCATGGAGACTCTAAAGCCAACAAAGTGCCATGTCTTCCTATACATTGAGTTTTAATAATTTTTAGATAGTATTACTTGTAGCCGACATGGCTAAAAAAAAGTTGTTGGGTAGTGTTCTTTTTATAACAGATATTAAATTTCAAAAGCCTTTATTCTCCAAAGCACTTCTTGCTTCAGTGTCTGCGCCTCAAACAAATCCATTACATTCATTTATTTCATCTATAACTTTTTTCTAATACATATATTCCTTGCCAGTTTACAATGCTCATATTTTATTTGATACTAGTAGCCTTATAACTTTATTTATTACTATTTTCTGCTGCGGTCTGTATTTCATAATTAAGTGCCCTAAATAATTCAATGTATTTTTTAGGCTCAGATATTGGAGGATCAACGCGTATGCCTGCTTTTTACTGCGGATTATTCGGCCACAACCCAACCGGTGAAGTTACAAATTTGAGAGGTATGTACTTTTCAAATAAGTGTGGCTTAATATTATACAATATGGCAACACTATTTATGCTAATGAAAACATTTGAATTATTCATTTTTTTATGTACATACCTTTACCTAATTTTGGTAGGTAGTTGTTTTTTTGGTAATGCATAATTATAAGTTCATCTAATGCAAATTTGTGACACTGATTTGGCACACAAAATAATTTTACATTTCTATTTCAAATACATATCGCCAATATTTAAAACACACAAAATCAGAACTCTAAAGTTCTTGTGAATAAAATTAAATATACCATACTTATTTTGCTATATCTTACTATACCAAAAGCAATAAGCATGTTCTACCTAGATATGGGTTAAGTTAATTTAAGAAAAAAAAACTCTTTATCTATTTATAGTCCTGCTAACTTATAAATAGATAAACAACTGAACATCATTGTAAACACTGGACATTGTTGAACATATTCAAGCTCTATTTCACTCCATAAATCTTTACTAGGTTGGCAGTCAGCATAGTTATGTCGTTATATATGTATTATATTTACCATAGTACATAATATATGTATAAGCGATTCAGTTAATTCAAACTTACTGAGTGGACAATCAATGGACTGATCTCACTCACTTAGGCTTATATGCCGCCTCTATCGGAGGGTATCAACACGCATATTGAAGGCGTATTCCTTTAACGCTACACTTGTCGCAAAATATACCTGACAATAATACTTACTGTTAATTCATATATAAGTCTCTAGCAGCTTGGCAATCTAGGTGGTTTGCATCCACATTGTGACCTGGATTCTCAATATGAAGGGTCCAGAAGAGTGAAGTGTTCAGAAGTGTATTTTGTGTATTATATGGCAATAACTAAATGTATTGGGGAAAACTCAAGTCGATAACTGATATTGGTGATACTTAACAGATCTAATGTAAAAGCAGTGAACTTAGATAAAATTGATACTGCATTTTACCGCTAGAAAGCGATATTACATCATTCATGAAGGGTTTCAATATAATTGCCCAGTTGTTTATGGTCTTCTAAGTACGTGAAAATAACTATACTGTCAAATAATTGTGACTAAGTGACCTAAAGAACACATTGACAATATATATTAAGCATGTTCTTCTAATACAGATCAATTTGATTAGTAAATGTGAAATCTTATTCATCTTGGATGCCATTTACGTTTTAAGGTGGTACTCTCCGAACTGGGCTCGAAACAAACACCATGGTGAACAGCGGTCCCATGGTCAAGCACTCTGAAGATATAATTCCTATTCTTAAATTACTGACGGCCGAGAAAGGAAAAGATTTAAATCTCGATACTCCTGTTGACCTTCAAAAATTGAAATATTATTATGTGGAACAGACCGACGACATGAGATGCAGCTCCCTCCATCCTGACATCAAAAGCTCCATGACCAAGTAACCTTTTCATCAAACCGACTAATATGTATTAAGTGTATTTATAAAGCTGAAAGTTTACTACAATCTTATGTTGACTAGTAAATGAATTACCGGTCCATTGGCTAATTGATAAACTTAATTCTTTCTATTCACGTGTTCATAATGTATTATAAATACCTAACTAAATCGTAACGCATCTACATTGGTAGATCAATCTTTTTGCCTTCGATACTGTTTCAAATATTTACAATTTAGTAAAAATTTTTAGAGTTGTCAACAACTTGAAAGAAACTGTAGCAAGCGGAAACCCTCCAGTAATGGTGAAATTTGATGGATTCCGTTACATGTACAGACTATGGAGATATTGGATGACTAAAGAACCAGCTGATTTCGCCTATTTGTTGGGAAATAAAGTTTGCCATGCGAGTGGAATTCAGCAATTGCTGTTGAAGGTATGCCTATAGTTAAACCCTATTTTTTGTTGAATATTGAAATGTTGTTTCAAATGAATCAAATGCATTATTCACATATTCTACTGATTTGATTTTTAGAATTATTTTAAACAACTTTTCGCCTGATATATAAGAAAAATACAGAATCTGACCACCACTTAACCGCGTAATAGCTTTTCTAAATCCATTTGTTATTTCAGTTGATCGGTTGTAGTGAGTTCAGTATGGCAGCTATTTTCGGTTTAATCGATCTACAAGTCTTACCTCAAGAAAAAGAAGACTGGGCAGTTGACACTACTGAAAAACTGAAGAAGGAATTATTGGTAATTGGCTTTGGGTACATTCTAACTCTAATTTTGTAATTCATAACATTATTTATTTCAACACTAAGTAGCAGGTGTTTTATTCTTTATGGCTTTCAAGCTTTCACTGACTTAAGTTTATGTGATTTAAAACAGTTTACCAATTTCAACGAATTGCCAAAATTATTACCTAACGCTCAAATCAAAATTGGTCAATAACGCTGTTGATAGTCTGAGAATACAATTGTTTCTTTTTTTATTTCAGGAAACTTTGGGATCGGATGGTGTTCTTCTATTCCATAGTTCTACTCAGCCGGCCCCTTATCACTTCACTTGTTTCCTGAGGCCTTACAACTTTGGTCATTGGGCTATTTTCAATGCATTGAAACTACCATCAACACAGGTATGATATATGAAAAATATTGTGACACTCTTTTATATTACCCAATATACAAGTCAATGTAAAACTGTTATGCACTATATTACAGACAATTTCATGTTACTAAAATTTTTCACAATGAATGTCATTCAGCTTCTCTATTTAACCCATTGTTTACGGTGTGCACAAATTTGCGCATAGCTACCATAGTAATTAAAAAGGTCCTCAAATAAAGTTTTAAGATGGCTAGAGATCTGCACTGGCTCGGGTTTGGGTACACAAATTTAAAAATTTCGGCCCGTGCAGACCTTTTTTAGATGACAAAAATGAACAAGTTTTCCACTATATTATTAAATTATAAACTATTATCATGATGATTTTTTTTTAGTTAACATTGGCATACAAAACTATTAAGAATAGTCTATCTCAGATTTATGCCAACTATACTAATCAGACAAATAAGCTTCTCTCGTTATTTTTAATATGTATCAATATAATTGCAATTATACCAAAATAAATTCAAAAATATATTCCAAACTATTTTCATATATTTTCGTAAACTACCTTTCTACAATACGACAACCAATCAGAAGCGAATTACACTTAACATTTTGTTGTCGGGACACGGCATTTGCCGTATTTTTCGGACTGTCGGTTGAATGCGGGACACGGCAAATGCCGTATTTGAACAGGTCAGAACAGAATTGTTTACGCAACTAATTACAATTAGTTCTTCTTCTTTGCCAGATTATAAGGGTTGAAGTTTGAGCGAATAAACAAAAAAAAATAAACAGTCTTATAGATTTATTTTGCGATCTCCGTTGCTTGTTCAGTTTGAGCCCTGCCACATGTTGGAATATTTTTCATTCCGCTTGCGTTGCTTTGTTCACCGTTTCGTATTTTGTTATTTGAATTTATATAAACATTGCATAAGAAGTTATCCTTTCAAAATTGTCTTCAGAAAATAATAATAGTGACGATGAAGTGTATGCTGATAATTTATCAGACTTCATGGAATAATGATTTGGAAGAGTTCGGAACGGGAATCGGAATCTGCTTAGAAATATATTGCAATTATGATGTAAAAAGCGTGTTTTTTTATTTTCAATTATTAACCCGTCACACGCTTTAACATATTAACTCAAATAACAGGCGTGCGCGTCACCTTTCTTCGAGTTATGTTATTATGTTATTTTTCGTGTTATCGTAATAAATAGAGGGATTAAAAATAATTGGATTGATATTGATTGCAGGCAGACACATTAAGAATATGTCATAACACTAAAAACCCGAAAGAAATACCACATGAAGCCACAATTCATTAAACAAACAAATCTCTAACAAAAAAAGCAATGCTTGTCGCCATGACGTATTTATTATCTTTAATTACGAACGTGTCAAATTAAGAGCCCTGCGACGAACTCATTCGATGGTTGTTGTCACTTCGAAACATACATATATTACTCGCTTAATTACGGGGAAACACATAAATAATTTAATATCGAGACATTTATCACCAAATGTTCAACACACATACACCTAAGGAGAGATAATAATTTATGATTTTTTTAAAATCTTTTTAAGAGTTATAAATTTTGTAGAAAAGATAACGACAAAGACATCACAATCTTTGCACATGAAACTTGTTAAAGTTTTTTTTTATTTTTCTTTGAATTACATTTGAGCATTGTGCAAATCACAAATCAGAACTAAATGTTTTTAAATATTGAATACACCCAATAATTTTTTTAGTAAACACAATAGTCGACACAATTAGAATAAATACACGATAGTTTTTTATTTAAATGTGTCCCTCAATACAATACGAAGTATAAAAACATTAAATAAAGATCGCAAGAAAAAAAAATATAATACCGCGCAGTGCCTGTCACGTAAAATAGTTCCGTCATATGCGCAGCCGCGAATGAAATTATATGAGAACTGCGCAGGCGCGAGAGTTCGCGCGAACTTTCAAACGAATAAGCGCACTGACGGGTAAAATCGAAAAATTGTAGCTGTTCGAGAAATCGATGTTTTTATATTTAAATCTATTATTTCTGACAATCTCAAGGAGTTTGTGGTAGCAAGATAGATAAGGCAATATTTTAAAACAATAATCACCCCTGTGTGCAAGAGATTTATCGTTGAATCATCAGTTGAAAGTTCCCGTCACACAAGTTGTGACAGTCGCGTACGGGCCTTGTCTTTTCCCGACACAACATATGTGACGTTCGTCCGCCACGGGTTAAACATCATTTATGATTTCTTTGAAAATTTCAATCGAAAATATCGTTTCGTTTAGAAGTTGTGTTAATTTTAAGAAAGTAACATATTTTTGCGCTTATCGCTAAAAAAACACCCGCTACAGGCTTGAGTCTATTGTTCGAGGTGCCCGACAACATAGTGTTAACAGTGTTTTATAAATCAAATGATATGTAATATGCCATCAATTTTAACATTTTCTAATATATTATTTCAGGTTCCTCTTGGATTAAACAGTGAAGGATTGCCACTCGGAATTCAAGTGGTGGCCGCTCCAAACAATGACAGACTTTGTATTGCCGTTGCTAAACACCTTGAAAAATCATTTGGTGGCTATGTTCCTCCTTGCAACACAATATCGTCGCATTGAAACGTTTTCTGCTTAACATGACACCTCTACTCAATTATTAATTTTATAACTGA
Source organism: Himalopsyche kuldschensis (assembly GCA_028554975.1). Classification (NCBI taxonomy): domain Eukaryota; kingdom Metazoa; phylum Arthropoda; class Insecta; order Trichoptera; family Rhyacophilidae; genus Himalopsyche; species Himalopsyche kuldschensis. The sequence goes on from JAHFWI010000003.1 coordinate 23,604,653, forward strand.
TATTAAATTGATAAATATTTGGAATATATTTCCATACTAATGTAAAATTTATGAGTACCACTAGAGTTAAAACACTCCATGTTTCTAAGCTTTAAAGCATTCCTGCATTTTAAGACCTGTTCTACATAAAATGATTACCGAGTACCATTTGAGCAAAAAAAAGAGCATCTTAATTTATTTAAGAAATGATATCACACATATAATTATATTTTATACATATTAGGTTATCCCGGAACTAATGTCGTTTTTTACAGTAAAACTCAAATTTGATTTTTTAAATTATTTATTATTTTTTTTAAACAAAGTAATTACCAGTGTTGTCTAAGACTCTTTGCCATATATTTTCAAGATCTAAAATTCCTTTCTCATAAAAGGTCTTTGGTTTAGATTCAAAGAACTCCAATAGACCTGATTTTAGTGCTTCAATATTGTTGAATTTTTTGTTCCTTAATTGCGTTTCTAAAGAACGAAACAAGTAATAGTCACTTGGTGCCAAGTCCGGTGAATAGGGCGGATGCAATAAAACCATGGTCCTGGATTTTTTTTCGTGTAATATCGGCAACGTGCGGACGCGCATTGTCATGTTGAAGAATAACATTCTTCTATTCATAATAGCGGGTCTAATTTCTTGTAACTTTGTGTTTAATTTGTCCATCTGATCACAATAGAGAGCTGCAGCAACAGTTTTTCCTTGTTTTAACACTTCATAATAGATCACGCCTTTCGAATCCCACCACACACACAATAGGGCTTTCTAAGGGCTTTTTCTTAGCGCGTGAGTAACCCAAATGCCTTCTTTTTGAACTTTCCCCAGTTTCTCTAGATAGCGATGAGTATTCGATCGTGATGTCCCGACCTTCTTGGATAATTGATCGATTGTCATTGTCGGATCTGCTTCAATTTCCGCCTTCAGGGCTGCTTCATCCACTTGACTGCGCTGTCCACTTCGAGGCTCATCTTTCAAATCGAGATTGCCCGAGCGAAATTTTCTGAACCATCGTTGGCACTTCCTTACGTTCAGTATATCACCGTAAATCTCACAAATGGATTCCGTTGCTTCTGTTGCAGTTTTTTTTGAATGGAACAAAAACAGCATACATCTTCTTAAATGTGTTTCCGAAGGACCCGTCTCTGCCATTTTTTGTAGATGGGGCAAATTGTTTTTTTTTTGTTTAAAAGACAGGTAAAGAATCATAGAGAAGAGAAAACAATAACACACGTCTTTACTAGGCAACAGACCCAAACACACTGAGTCAAAATAGCATTTTTAAAAAACGACATTAATTCCGGGATTACCTAATATATATAAAAAAATAGAAATATAACTATTTTATATATTTGATAAATATTAAGTATTACACAATTGATTTTAGTTACTAAGTTTTGAATAAGGGAAGTTATCTTTTTGGTTAAATTTAATAAATTTTCTGCAACCTTTTGTAATTAACTGGTTGCGCATAATTATGATAAAAAATATTATTTATTTGTATTAATATATATTTTTTTCAATCAAACAAAGCAACACAAAAGTTGTATAAATACATGGATACGCATGTAAGACATATTTAAATGCTGTATAACTAATGACTGACAATAACATATATTACAATGAAAAATAGAACCTATCTTTGCCAATGATGAAATGACTTACTGATATCAATACTGCATAAGGTATAAACATCACTATGAGTTAATTATATTTATAAATTTTACTGAAAGCACCTGACAAAGAATATTGTATCGTATTATAGAACAAAAATTACATTCAACTGTTTCGAAATGATATATTTAAAATTATTGAATTAGCTTCACCTTGACAAAAAAATATTGTAAGAAATCTATTGATTTTTGATTACAGAAACTTTTATTTTATTGCATTATTTTTTTGTAAAAACTGAATCATAAAATGCTTATTAATCTATAAAAACACCTGTACTAGAAATAAAAGAATAATCATGTATTTTACTATTCATTGGTTGAATAAAGTTTTAAAATTGATAATCGTTTCTTTATTTTTATTTATAATACGCGTTCAATGCGTAAATGGTAAATCTGTAAATGGAGGATCTTTTTTCCTAAGATCATTTCTGTTTCAAGTGCAGTAAGGTTACTTTAATACAAGACAACGCAAATTGCCGCTTCTGATGATCATGATTTTTTCCATCTCAATAAGTTTTATGGATAATGCATCTTTGGGGCTTGTAAAAACATCGAAGACAACAGGAACATGGTGATACCATTTTTTTTTAACATAAGCATTTAACATAAACATTTAATGACATATCTGAATCGAATTCACCTGCATAAAATATATTTTATTCATAAGTGAAATTTATTCTTGTTTGGATGACATTTTTAACTAATTATTTTATTTAATTAATATATTTATTTCAGTTTGGCAACACGGATAAATCACCTGCTAAAACAATATTAGAAATTCCATCTCTTAAATCTTTTAAATATTATTTCCTTCTGCTAATAGTAGAGAAATTAGCGCAATGATATTTTAATGACAACGTGTCTCATTATAATTATTATTTTAAAACATTATTTTGCTTAAACGTAACGTAGAGCAGGATAAATAAAACCCAAACATGTTTTGATTACTTTGTCGCTTATTTTAAAGATTTCTTGATAATAGTAAAACTTAAAGTTTTTTCTTAATAAATCATAAATAATAAAATTTGAAAAAGGTGCCAGAACTCTTTTTACTTAATAAATTTAAATCCTACATACCAATATTATTCGAATGAAATTTAAAGCAGCTTTTCATACACCCCGAATCGCATAAAAAGTTTTATTAATTATCATATTTATTTATTCATGTCAACCCTAAAATTAAGCAAAAAAAAATGCAAATATACAACAAATGCCTAAATGTAAAATACACCCGATCGAAAATGGGACTTGGGATTAGGTGTTATAAATAAGATAAATTCGCAAAGATAAATATCGAGGATTTGCCCTATCGTCACAGAATATTGTTTTGTGTTTTGACATTTATTTATCAGTGTACCGATGTAACAATAACCCGGTACATTAAATTCAAAAAGTACTGAACATAGGGGCAAAAAGCCAATGCTTTCCAAGAAAAAATTTTAGTTTTCAAATCAAAATAAAATTTTGCGAACATTGATTTGAAATATTCAAAGTGCCGAAACGCTGTTCAACTGCGTTTACGGGGGGAAAGCCCAAGTAAAAATATGATGTATTCTTGAAATGGGGGTGCTAGGACTAAATTTTATCAATTGACGTAAAGACTGCGAATGCGTTAATTGATCAAGTGATTACATGAGTACAAACGCTATCATAAATAGAAAGTCGTAGGTAAACGATTAAGTGATCAAGTCGCAAGTGAAATAGAAATCATTCTATTTGTTGGCGGGGTAAACGGTTGAGTAGATGCAAGCGTATTCTGTGGTGGGCGAGGCATTGTCATTTATACAGCTTATCCATTTTATGCATGATTTGGTTAGCTTTATTTGGTTTATTTGATATTTCATCTTTGGCTTTGTCTATAATTTAATTGCATATTTATCTTAATAGCAATTAATTTAAGATTTCAGCACGCTCTTCCTCTTCCATCGCGAACTGAATATGTGCTCACTTAACTTTCTCATCAACCGCTTGACGTCTAAAAATCGGGATAATATTTCGTTAAAACTTCGTTAGTTAATGCCTGTAAGCAAGGCATATTGGGGTATTCCCTTCAAATGCATCGCACAAGTCTATGCAAGTTGGAGTGGGTAAGTACCCAGTATGTATTGCTAGTGTGTAAAATTATTACTCGATTTAAAAAAATCGCTGAACATAGTACCTACTTTCTGAAAGGTGAGTAAATAATTTTCACTTTATATAATCGAATTGCATGTCGAAATATTTACGAAATAGTTATAAAAATTCTTCACAAGGATTTAAGAAAAGGATTCAATTGCCAAATAGGATTACATACTTCAAATAATTGGCTTAAGATAAAAAAAATCTATTGTAGAGGTTGCTAAATGATTCAATGTTCACATTGGATAAATAAATTGTGAGATGAGATTCATTTCAGATGTAGATTTTCGCTGAGCTACGCTATACGCTATACATATACGCTAAAGAACTGTTAACCTCTCAATAAATACTTTTTAAACAAAATGGTGCTATTTTTGGACATAATACCACTTACCTTGTGTACATATTTGAATTATATTATAATAATTGGCTTGTATTCAGAATGAATTAATCTTGTATGCAGCATTGTAAGATGTTATGGAAAAATGGATATGTAATTGTGTGACGAATTTATAAACTGAGTTTTGTAAAGAAATACATATTCCATATCTAAGTATACACAGTTACGATTTGTGCTTTAAAAAGCTCACCTTTGTATACTATATCATCGCCCCAACCAAGCCAAGGGACATTTATGCAAAAAATGATTTTTGTGAAAAAGGTAAATTTTTTGTCCTTTATAATTGAAAATAATAAACAATTTATGACGACTGACTGTACAGTGCTGTACTGTTTTGTCGGAATCCTTCTCAAAACATACTTGCTAGGAATAACTCCATCACTGCGCAACTTCAGAAGATCTAGTGATTTCAATGGCTTTTGTGGGCTTATAATTTTATGTTTCAACAGATTTAACATTTCTGAAACTGCATTACGAATTATCAATGTGGGCCATTCTCCTGTTCAGTTAATAGATTATTTTGTTCGATCCATATTGCTATGTGCATACATTGTCCACTTACATTTGTGGATGACCCGTGTTCAGAAATTGAAGGTCAATTGTTTACAATGAATTGATTTTTTTAATATATAGCTATGGGTGAACTGTATAAAACTATGGGTAGCGAATCCAATAGTTGACCAAAAGGTAAGCATGCTTCGTAGCATGCGGTAGAGCGGGGATTCTTAACCGCGTGCCTGCGGAGTCATTTTCGTGCTCCCGGCGAAGAATTAAAAAATATTTTTTGAAATTGCAAAAATATAAGCTTATCTATGTTATTTTGAGATAGGTCTTTAAAAATGTTGCGAAAGAAATTAGCATGCCTTTATCAAAGGTATTAATTATTGATAATACTCCATTAATGTTCGGCTGCAATAATGGATTAAATTCCCATTGCAAGAGAGATGAATCCTTCACGTACTTTATGAATTATCATTGTATTATTCATCAAGAAGCATTATGTGCCAAAATATTTTCCTTTGAACATGCCATCACAGATTATTATAAGCCGTTGTAGAAAACCCGATATCCCTAACAGGGTTTTGTCAGTATAAAATGCTCTTCGTGAAATGCAATGTCAAAGATTACACGAAATGTGCTTTTTCATTTCTAGAACTTTTGTAATTGTAAATAAATGCATAATCATCCGATTTAGAATACATAATTTAGTCACACAATACATAATGAATGTAAAACATTTAAAGCTGTCAAGGGAATAATAATAAAATTAATACATACATAAATATATACTACTTAAATCTTGTTTTTTTAAAATCCGGCCTGCGCCCGTGACTCATCTCCAAAATCTCAAATGCGCCCGCCACCGCAATAAGGTTAAACTCCTGCGGTATATTTTTATACAATATTGTGTAAAATGATCGCAGATCACATTTCAAAAGAATTTGACTTTCCTTTATGTGTTTATGAATGGAAAAGAAATACTTGTTTCGCTTTTCTTTCAAAAATATAAATAAATCATGTGTTTACAGCTTTAATAAAAAAAAAATTCGAACTTATTGTTTTTAAATACATATATTATACTATACAATACACAATACACTTTATTTTATCCAATTTACTCAACTGATTAAAAAGATATAAGCATAATTCTAAATGTCACGCGAAAAACCAAAATCGTGAAAAATGTGCGGTATTACGTGTAACTTTGGCCTGCTAAATGCGGTTGCTAGAATGTTAAGATGGGCACATAAAGCTATTCCAACTTTGCTAGAACCACGACGGCACTGATTTTCATTCAATACAAAACAAAATCCTTATTTTAAATCCTGGGCATGAATGGTGAGTTTGAATGTACCAAACTAAATGCTTCTAACTATGGAGTATAGATAATGTGACCATTTATTTTTGTTCTCAAAACGGGACATCTACCAATTTTTACGTAATAGTATGTATATTCAAGAAAACACGTATTTTTTCATAGTTTTTATGTATTAATAAAAAGAAAAGGAATGTTGATAAAGAAAATAACAGGAATAAATAATATAAATATGAAAAAAATTATGTTGTTTTATATTTTTCTGATGAACAAATTTTCTGGAAAAAAAGTATAACTTGGTTTTCTTTTAAATAAGAATAGAATTATTGGCAGGATTTTTTAAAAATTATTTTAACTAACAACATCGCCTTAAGTACTTAAGTACTGTCGTCCACAACTTATTCATATGTGAAGACTCTTTCTTCGGGTGCATTTGTTCCGGGCAAGCATACAATGTATTCAATGATTACTCTAAAGTTTTTATGGTTCAAATTATTATTACGAATGTCGATTTTTGCTCTTTTTTTAAAATTGTTACCGTGTGTTGCCCTCTTTTTGAAAACGGGACATTTTGACGTCCCGAAGCTGTACTTGGGGACAACGGGACAGGCTACCTAAAAACGGGACGGTCCCGTTCAAAACGGGACGTATGGTCACTTTAAGTATAGACGAACTCTTGTAAATCCAAAAAGTGATAAGATTTAAAGCTGCTGTCTAATAATGTTTATGTTTTTATCTTCTTCGTCTTTTGATTTGCGAATGTCCAGTTGACGCTTGACAAAAACCTCAGAAATGTTTATTTTGGCCTTTCAGCTATCCGATAACAACTAGCTATAGTTAGTTTGCCAATTTTTCAATTATCCATTCTTTCATGGAGGGACTGATTAAATTAATTAATATAACTATTAACTTTCAACCGCATGCTCTTCCTTTGAGGCAATTTTATTGTATAGACAAAGTTGGATGTATATAAATGTAAGCTGAGCAAGACAAATATCCAAATACAAAAAAAACGCATTTCCTCATATTGAAATATTTGCACGTCGTACCATATTCCTATGCTATTTTTGTAAACATTGCAAAAAGCTGCGAAAGTCAAATTACATTTTTGATATAGGTACCTACTTCAATAATTGAAGATAAGTTTACAAACTCACGTGTTCCTTTTATTGTATTTGATCAAATTAACATTCTGAATATATCGGGAAAATCACGATTCCCGGAGAATTATTTTATTTATAAGCATTAATAAAACCTTATTGTCTTATAATATTGCGCTTTATATTGCTAAGTTTGTGAATATTGCACATTGGAGTGGGAGAAATTCATGCGCAAACCACGTGTCGTAATAAACTCGGCTAAGCAGAAATCGAAACTATCATTTTCGACTGTCAGTTTTTAACTGTGCTCGGGGTTAGGTCGTTGTGCTAAGCACGTCAAACAAAATATTTTGTACACACGCTATAAAATAGTACCTTAAAAGTTACTGAAATTAAAATTATCACTTGAAGTTTGCGGTACGATGGCCGAAACGGAAATGTTAAATAATAGTAGTGATAAAGACGTGCCATTCTTTGAGGGTGTAGAAAAACTGCTAGAGATTTGGTTCGCTCCCACCAACGATGCCGATTTGAGAAAGATACCAAGGTCTGTAATCTTTTTTGCGTCACAAAATTTCATACAGATGTTTTCTATCAACTGTCATACTTGTCAATATTGTTTGTTGCCGGGATTTTGACAACCGGAAAATTCCACTTCCCACCTGGTAAAATGCGGAATGCGCGAGCATCGTAAATCTTTACCAACGATCAGCTCGCTCACATTACGTCATATTATTAATCAGTGGTGTGAGGGAGAAATTTCCCAAAAATTACAGCATTTTGGCACCTGGAATAAGATTAGTATGTTTACTTATGGTGACAACAATGTAGCGCCGTTATAAACATTTTATTTGACAACATCTAAATAAAATATCGAATTGTCGTTTACTTCACGAGCAGTTTTTGTTGGATTATTAATCAAATAATTATATGGCGCCCAATATTCGCAGAGCCATTAAACTGAATTAAACGTATTCTTAAAAATAAATGTTTTGTTAAATGATAGAAGTCTTCCAATTAGGACCGTAATTTATTTTTGGCACTGCCGATCTAAACAAATGCGATGATAAATAAATTAACCTCTCACGTGAGTTTCTAAAATACCAACAGTTTTAGTTGTATACTTCTATATTTATGCAATATAAGTTTTAGACTGACCACAATACTTTCCCTTGAATATTCCTGATATAAAAATATTAATCCATTTTTGAAGGTTTCTTATACAATTATTATACCAGTGACTTTAATGTATCAAATACAGATGAATTCGTAAATTCAATACTTGGTACTAACAATGACGTTTTTGCAACGATCCCAATTGACATCCAATTCGTTTCCATTGTTATTATGTCAAATTTCCATCATATGCCAGTTTTTGCATTTAAAAAATGATTTGTATTTATCAAATAAAAATGACTCAAACCAGCCAAAAGAAAAAGGTCTTTTCACTCTTATATTTTCTATAAAACAGATTTATATCAAATATGCTTGCAATATAATCACTGGAGGAATATCCACTATCGGCTTTTAAACATGACACAGAATATTAGTTATTCTAATAATTTATTTGTTTGAACTTTTCGCTTGGCTATTTATTATTCTAAATTCTGGTGGATAAAAATTGTAGGCATATAATTGACATCTGGCAGTCAGAAATATGATGAAAATAAAAAAATTGACATGGTCAGTATTTACTACTACCAAAATCCAGTCGTCATTAATTTGATGAAGGCCAGTGGGGCAATGAAACTGGCCACTCGAATTTGCAAAATGTGTTGTCAAGCATATCTATAGACATTCGTTGTATTGTATTATAATATGTATTTTATCCAGTTCTGAATTTTGTTTGATAACTGCTGTTTCGCCCACAGTCTCAGAGCTTGTCACCCAAAATGAAACATTGATTAATTGAACTTTGACTTAATGATAATATTGTGAACTCGAATTTACTATCTGCTATCAAATAAATAAAAACCCACAATTATCGTTTTAATAAATTTCTCTAGATATTTATGATTGGTCATCCCATCCACATTGCCAAGTAAGAGATGAAGATATCAACGCGTAAATACGAAGTCAATTTTTTTTGTTTTTTTTATCGTATTTATCTATTCGGTGACCCATTTTAAACTTCACAAGTCGATGTATTTACCAACTCGTATGATATTGGTCCACGCATGAGCTCTCAACCATTTGGTCCATCAGTTTCGAAATTTTATTTTTGTTTTTAATTTATTAACCACTCGAATGGTGATAACTGTCAATACTCGGTAAAAATACATATGCATACAAATAAAGCACACTTGATAGTTATTTATTCCACATGTTAAAGTATAATCAGAACCATTTTCGATGGATTCGGCGGTAACTGTATGGAGGTTCATTTTAGCATAAAATTAAATGGATAACTTTTTTATACCAAATATTGTATTGCTTTAGTTCAGGGGGGGGCAAACTTTTTGGATGGAGGGCCAATTCCAAGAATTCGAAATGAGCAGCGGGCCGCAAGTAAAATACCATTTTTAGATATAAACCCGATCGTCTTTTACGTGATTTTACGCATTGGTTTCAAAAAGTGGCGCACCTTAAAAAATCGTTGAAAAAAGTATCCAAAATACAAGAAAAAACAAAAATTGTTTTTCAAATTCGACCTAAAAAAAATTACTTAAAACATTCCCATTTTCATTCAAAGATAATATTTCTATATTCAGTACGTATTATTTCTTGCATTTAAAATATTTGAACGTCTGAAGTGCATTTATTTGACACAGTAACTCTCTGTGATAAAATTTTCGACCGGCTAGTCAACGAATTTTACAAATGCATTGTGCTTAAATAAGTTTCAGAGCAGAGTCACCAATAATATCGCATGAGTTTGCGCACCATTTTGTCTGTAAAAAGAAAAATCGCGTACCTACAAATAAATCACGGTGCCGTCCAAAGAATCACGTAAAATCGAAATCACTGAAAAAAATCGTTTAAAAAGAGGACCGAGTGTACTCTATTTATTATCACGAAAAATAAGATAAGATTGATTTTTTTTTCAAATTCAGGTGCTCAGGTAAAACTGCCTGTGAATGGTCATAGAAGAAGATGGAATCAGAATTAAGCTGAGGTTCATGATCGAAAATGTCTGTTCACATTTTTCCGTGCAAAATATTTTAATTGGTCGAATTTTTCTGAATTAAGATTATTGTAAAATTTGAAGATTTCGTGACGACGGTGTAATTCTCTTAAATCAGTGTTATTGCAGATCAATAATCTCAAGTTCTCTTTCAATACAGTTTTATCATCTATCGGAAATGGATCGCTTACTAGCGCCAAACTTGTCTCAATTTTTCGGAAGTCACTAAATCTTTGTGAAAAATCGTCATTCAGAGCGTTCATAACACGGAGTTAATAGTATTTAAGTGTGGCACGATGTCCAGAGTACATAAATGCAAAATCACAAATTCCTAATCAACAGTATCGGGAAAGTCCGTAACATTCTTCATTTCCAAAAATAAAACTATAATATTTTTTTATATCCCGAAGAGTTCATGATTTGCTTCTTTGCTTGGAAAAAGCAAAGCCATCGAATTTGACTGTGAAAAGGAATATCTGTATACTCACTCAATATCTTGAAGAATTTTTATTTGATTTTTAATATTTTCTTAAAAATATATAAAAAAAAATATTCATACTTAAAATTAGGATGTATGATGGCGGGCCGCAGAAAACATTCGGCGGGCCGCAGTTTGCCCATGCCTGCCTTAGTTAGTCTGAAGATGCTTCTTAAATAAGTGATACGCGTGTCACGATTTTTTACACAATACGTAGAATAAAAAGGTCATTAATTTTATATCAGAACTTGTTTTTTCAACGAGGGAACATTTTAGCTGATTTATTTATTTATTTAAGAAAAAGCAAATCATGGCATTACAGCTGATGCCAATGCGCCATGTATTTGACAAATATAAATACGTGTATTTATATATATACATACATGTAAATACATAATATTAATCACTAATTAATTAAAAACAAGATGAAAACATTGTAGTCATAAAAACAGAGAGAAAAAAAAAATTATAAAATCATATTAGAAATTTTCAAAGATGTCAACCGAGTGAGTTCTGACAGAATCAACTTTTATTCATAAAATATAGTATTCGTCTGAACTCACTCACGTCAATATGAAATATGTCGACATCCGAAGCAATGCCGTTTAAAATTGTTAAAGCTCTTCCCAGAGGCATTCCCATTGGCAGACTGGTTCTACCCCTTGGAAGAACAAACAACTCATGCTCACGATTCCTCAAAAAATTATCAGGAACATTCAATTTAACATTTTCAAGAATGGTGGAATTCTCATTTTGGCCTCGGATAAGCCGAAAGAAATATAATGCCAAGTACATTTATGAATTGCATCACTATTTTTTACCCATGTAATAAGCAGTTCTCGTAGAAAAAAAAATTGATACACCTCTAATAGGTGGCCATAAAATACGCATAGGGTGCGGATATGGATTTAATAACGTTCGACATAATCCTGCGAGATAAATTCTTACATACCGTATGTGATACCGTATATCACAAATTATGTACAGTAAACATTCAGTGCATTTATTTGTTTCTGCTTTGTTGGGACGCAGTCGTATTATTTAATAACTTGGCACTACGCAGAGGATTCTCGAGAAGCAATTGACACATGCTTTGGCTTCCCGTGTAATCTGTAGAAAATGAAAAATATTTTACAAAACATAACTTACTATTGGACATGATCCAATTAAACGAAATCCGTCAAACCGATTTGCGTAACATTTTTGGCGCGCACAATTCATTTACATATTACGTTTGTGTAGTAAGTACATTGGACATTATTTGGGCAACGGCCGATACGTCATGGAGCGGCTGGATGGCCTAAGAATCGAAAAACACGCGAGTGGCGTTCCAACTACTTTTTAAAGTTGCATTCAAGGACATTACCAACTTTATCCCGTGGAAAATCTCCTAAAAAACCTTCTATTGTGATTCGATACAGACAAAGCGAATCAATTCATATCGGAGTACCGTATGTGAATATTTCGACTGGGTTAAATAATTTGTTAGGAAAAGTATTCTCGTATAAATATTTTTACCCATCTACGCTCCTAATGTGATTGGATAGACTGCTATTTTTTCAACAAGACTTTCTAGTTTCTTCGTAACTAAAATTCTCTAAAAAGATAGAGCTAAAACAGAGCTAGTGGGAGAAATTTTGACGTCGAGGACATCCGTACTTTGGAACAGAAATTCACAAATCAATTGAAAATTTATCAAACTGGCCGTTCTTTAATTCGAACCCGTGGGCACCGTAACCGAAACCAACGACGTTGACCACTCGATCGCGGACCCGGAAATTTTTTATATTATGAATTTCAATCATCATTTATAAAAGAATCTTTGTTCTCCACCAAATGACAACCCTGAAAGATCTCAAAATATTTGCTGTCGGACAAAAAAAATCTGAAATTCTTCTTCTGCAATGAATTATGTAAAATAGTTATATTTGGTTGGCAGATTAAATTGTCATGAGTTGGCTTGTAATATTTGGTTCCTTGATTATTCTTTTAATTCATTTAATTTTACTATAAAAAAAAGCAAAGTTATATTCAACTACCATTATTTCATAAATGCTTACATTTTAAACGAGTAAATACACCTTACAAATATCGTCGTTAAATATGTAAATATTAAGCTTGGCACCAAAAGATTCAGTTGTTTTTGTTTTTATATATGTATTTAGATTTACAGATGGATAACAAGCGTTCAAAAAAAATCATTTCATTCAATACACAACATAAGAACATTAAATTTTAACGAAAAGAAATACCATTCATAAACAAAAATATAAAATACTACGCCGGGCTGTTTTTCCATAATCATCCATAGATTATAGATACGAAATGAAATCTTAACTGTGGAAATTCTTTTTTTTATAAAAACCTGTTGCGATAAATTAAATAGCTGTCATGGCACTAATGGAAGAAATAACATTATGTAATGGTCTAGTTCAGGTTTATTGTATTACCTTCTCTACTTGGCACAAAGATTATAATATATTAACTGAGTTATTACCTAAATGGTATGATAAGTAATGTATAATGTGAGTTAATTGTAGTAATTGCTACAAACTATTCTGAAAATAACATCAGGCTTACCAAAATTTTCCATTATAAACCGTGTTAGATTGAAATTGGGAAATTTTTGAGCATATGCTATTTTTCCGGTCTGAATTTCAATACAGTTTTGGTCATCATTTGTATCGCATTGCTCTGAATTCATAATGTTTCGGTCAGAATACAGGGGGCAGAATAAATAATTTTTGTCATATTTACTTTATTATAACAAAAACTGAATTTCATGCTAAAAAAGAGGATCGGTTCTATGTATATAATAATCTTATTTAAATAAATATATATATCCAATAGGCTGTCGTCGGATTGTTATCTGATTGGCTGTGGTTAAATATTCTTTTTCGTACGATTCAAATAAATTTATAAAAAAACAACCATTTAGTTTACGTACATCACGATAGAATGATTTGGGATTCATTCCAAATTATTTTTGTTTTATTTTTCATCTAATTGTCATCATGTTAAGATATAATAATAAAAAAACGAGCGGACATATACCGAGCGGAGCCGAGTGAAACCACTGGTATTTTATGAATTGTAAATTTATTTGGACTCTTCTTTTGTTTCAGACAAGAATGGGAGAATCTGCTGAAGATTGTTCGTTGTGAAATTATTTCTTTTACACACAGCGAACAAGTGGATGCTTACGTGCTAAGGTAATTAAGAATTATATGTATTGTAAACAATACTTAAACTTGGAATATTTAAAATATTTTGAACATTGGACACATGTAAGTTTTATAAAAATGAACGATGCAAGAAGCATGATAAGTAAACAATAACACTTCCTGTCTTCCTGAACCACCTTTTTTCAATAATTTTGACTGACGTGATGTTGTGAATATGGACCGGAGATCGTTAATTGACATCATTTTGACTTATCGAATGACAAATAATATCACATGACGATTAATCATATTGTCAACATAGTTATTAATCACGAAATAATTTTTGTGTTTCTGAGATTGAGCATATCTCGTTCTGACCCATTGTGCCCATATTGGGAACGAAAATGGCTTTACAATTTATTAATGTAAGAAAGAAAGAAAGAAAGAAAAGGAATCTTTAAAATACACTATTTTCTAAGGGACGGATACATATCAATTGGTAAAAAAAACCAATGTATCCATTCTTTTTATCAATCGCTATGAAAGAAATCCTCGAATCAGCGATAGTGATTCCGTGATTTTGCTGTAATATGCGAAAGCATTGAAATATCCCACATTACATCGATTTAATTACTGAATATAACTAATAAAAAACATAAACTTTTTCTTCATATACGATAGCCAGAATAAATTCTTGGAAAAAAGATTTTTCGATACTGATTTGTTTTCGAGATTTTTGCGCGTTTCGCTCTACAAAGTGCACGGTCATCGACATGACGGAAATAGAAAACCCATCTACGCGACACGTATCCAAAGAACCGAGAATAAAGCTTTTTGCTATTTGTACAAACACAGCACACGAAACTGAGATAAGACACGGACGGTCGGAGATAATGGAGAAATAGTTGTTATGTACCAAACGTCTAGGCAAACAAATCATTTGTCATCTTCCAACACATCTAATAGTCGTGGAGAAAAAGCTATTTAAACATTGTAATCGTAGGTCTATAGTGCAAAGCTCTTTACATTTAAATGACACTTTGAATCATATTTTTTCATACATTTGCAGTCTAAAAATTAAAGGTATACTTTTTCATTCTTTATGTCGTTTTTGACAAGACTAAAGCCGCTCAACATCCCATTTCAGAAACTGTATAATTACATATACATACATAGCTATAAATAAGGAACAGCCGTTCGGTCCATTAGTATTTTTCATTCAGCGATATAAAAATATGTAGTCCAATCGCCCATCAGGTACACCTTTCTCGCTAACGCCGAAATTATTGCGAAGGGGATGTGAAATAAACGAAACTTGTATTTATTTTTATATTCTCCATTAATCATTGTCTAGAAACACTCCAATACACTAATGCTAATATTAATATCTGCTCTCGATTACATCCAAATCAACACGTTTTTAAATTACGAACACTCAGAAGTTCGCTTCAGAACATTAACATTCGAATTTGGATACAATGTCTGTGAAACATGTTTATTAATGACAGAGCATCGTTTTCCTCGCTTAATTTATAAACTTTAAAATTGGAAAATATCATAGTTTGGAAGATGTGCTAATTCTGTGAAGAATGTCAACGAACTGAAAGAGTATAGTGATTTTACTCCGTCACAGACAAGACTTTATCGTATGGAGGTTAGCTAATCTGATAAACTCGTCAGGGTCAACTGCTGTCCGGTAACAGATAACTCAAAAATTATTCTTAGCCACACTACTTACTACTTTGAGTTAAAGAATCTCAAGCTGCCATTTATCATCGGTGAGAATGAAATGATAATGCACTAATAAAATATGACCGAGAATAAAAAAATGTCAATCTTTTTATAGCCCTCCAATTCAAATAGCTAAATTTTAGTTGCTATGCCATATTTAAATCTGTGGTGTTAAAAAATATAAGAAATATATAAAATATTCTCGTTTTTATTTCACAACTGTCTGTTATGTTCATTGATTTTTATTAATTTCAACTTCACGTTAATTGCATAGGTTTAAATGCTTTTATTCATGACATTTTTAATTCGGGAAACGTGGTGCTTTGATTGGTGTGGTCGCCACCAATTAAAACACAGCGTCATGTTTTCAAATTTGTTTTGTGTATTAATTGAGAAAACTGACAGTCACGTCTTGTGAAAGTAAAATTCAGTGATTGTGTCTACAATTTTTTAAACATTTATACATAGATAGTTATGGTTCGATGGATTCGGACATCCAATTGATTATCTCTTTATACATATAATAATGAGATGGCTTGAGTAAAATAGCATGATGTTTTTTTTATCTCGTATTATGAAATTGATGCGCGATTCCAAAATTTCAAAAACTATTTGTCTAATTAAGCTTCGGTTTGTACATTTGGCGTATACGAGATGTGAATCAATTTCGAAAGGAAATTTACATTCACACATGACTTATTATCATGTGATGGTTTATTTTGCATGTCTAATTACACTCCAAATATTAATTACATTCGCGTGATTCAAAGAACTACGCCAAATTTGAATGGTAGCGAAAAGTAAATCACATATTCATACTTTTCCAGTTTTTTTAAAAATTTATATATATTGATTTTCATAAATATTAAAACCGTATCTTTCCTTAAAAATATATGTCAATCTACGGAGTAATCTTTTAATCACAAATCACAACAGCAAATTGTCATCTTTTTATATTTAAACTGATACCAATAATGAGAATCGATATACCTGTAACGATGCAACTAAATATTAGAATAATTTATATCTCTTCAATTGCCCAAGGTGAGTGAAATATGAACCACTAGAACAGCCATGTCCAACACGCGGCCCAATTTAAGATTTTCAGCGGCTAAGTGTCACATTAATTATTAAGTAAATAAAATGTTTTGATTGTAGTTTTTTTGGTTGTTTTTAAATAATGAAGTGTCATTGTAATTATTAATTAGTAAATTGTTTTTATTACGTTTGTTTTGTTTTTTTATGCGGCTCACCATTTACCGGTAATATTTTATTTGGCCCACCAAACGATTTCTGTTGGAGAACGCTGCACTAGAATAACATGATTATTTTTTATTTAAGATGGTTCACTCCATTCAATATAAATGAATTTGAAATATTCTTGTTTCGCCAATTATAAAAAACATAAAACATGACGTTTCACAATTCGGCCAGCTAGGATAGGGCCAGCATTTTGTAATCATTTTATCAGAACTGTCATTACGTTCAATGGCTGCATCCTTTATTAGACGCATGTAAATGGGGCCTATAATTTTAATGGTATATAGTCAGCAAACGTGTTCGTATAAATAAGTTATAATTCCTTTACAGTTATTATGTTATATGTTCATAAGTTACAACAAACATGAAAATGTTCAAAGACGTATGGAAAATTTTACGTATTGTTTGTGAGTGTGGTTTTTTGATTGGCGCATTTTCGAGCACGTGTTAGACAATGAATGCATACTATGTAGTCTACAGACTCTACAGTACATTAAATATGACACACTTAGCATAAATAATAATTACCCTGTTTTGAATAGATAATAATTTATTTAATGTTTATCAAATAAACTATTACATTTTCAACATTTAACATCAATTTAAACTCTAATACAATCAAATATTGTTTATTAAATTGTGAATAACTTGTATAGATCTCGCACACTTTTTTCAATCGATTGCCAATAATTTATAATGAACTGTCGAGTAATCAGCAAGCGTAGCAATGCCACTCAAAGGAAAAAGGTGTTGGTGTTTTCATTCTGTTTATTGAAGTGATTTTGGATACACAATAATTTTTGTTTTTCTGTCTGATAAAACAGAAGATTTTTCCAACGCGTGAGCAGGCCACATACAGCTGCCCATGTGAGAAGCATGGATTTTCCAATTTTGGTTCACACAATTGTATCGATTGTCCCTGTGATTTTTTATGGTCATTGAAAATTCAACTCACTGAAGTTTTATCGCAATCGGATGAACAGTATAGGAACGCATACAATAAACAAACATTCAATTTTATATACTTAGATTGGTTACAAACAGTTTATTGTTGAGAAAGTTCATAATCCATACTATTAATTGATCAGTTCTGAATTTATTTTTTAATAAAAATGTCTTAAGACATTGATTATAGTCTCACGGAACTCACCGAAACATTTGGCCGATGTATATTTAATAAGATATGTGTCTTTATTATTTATACTACGAAATTGTCACCGTGTAATAAATAAGCGTTAAATGGACAATTTCTCAATACCTGGTGTACTCCACTTAGATTCCAACAAGGCTATGAATATATTACTTTCAATGCAAAAAAAACTTTCGAGCCATGAATGTAAAGTGTTACACATTTATTTACATTTTTTTCATCTCCCCGCACTGGGATTCGTACCCGCGAGCTCCGTAACCGAAACCGACGGCTTTGGCACTAAACTACTGAGTACTGACCCAACAATTCACATTTATCGCATAAATTACGTCATACGGAGGGCTAGTAGACTTCAACTAATATAAGCGTTTCGTTTATCTTGAGAGATTTTTTTTCATTCTTTAAAAGTTGCCCCTGAAACATTCCCAGTCATTTAAAAAATCTGTAGATGCAAATTAACGTTTGCTACGCCACTGAAAACTGCCGTATAAAATTAATGTATGTATGCAGGGCTGTGGAGTCGGTAAAAAAAAGTCCGACTCCAGCATTTACCTAAACCACACGACTCCGACATTGACCAAAAACACGACTCCGACTAAAAAAAGGTTAATATCGTCACTTTTTTCCCCTAAATTTCCTATTTATGTGTATTCAATTAAATATCAACCATATCAATGCGGCCAAAAGCCAAATTTGACATATTAAATACAAAAATAAAAAGTTCACTCCGAGTACGACTCTGGCCAAAACGCCGCGACGACTCCGACCAAAAAGCTCCGACTCCGACTCCACAGCCCTGTATGTATGTGAAAGCAGTGGTGAGTGAGGGAGGGCAATTAAGATACTACAGCTATATTGCTTGCGTTCTATGATCTAAATTTTAAATTTAGTTTGTATTGCTTTGTAATGTAATCGTGTCCGTATGTTTATTCGTTTTAAATTGAGCTATTTGCAAACACAAAACGACTGTCACACTTGCAAGATTGTGTCGAGTAGGAACGGTTGAAAATGAGATTTCTATTGAAAAATCTATTATTGCAACTGGAGGTTTCTTCATTACTCAGCGACTGCAATAAGGTTTTTTTACTATTCGTAATCTGATTAGGCAAAGTAAATTTCAAATTTGATTTAAAATTACGTCAACAACAGTATTTGCGTTGCATATTTGAAATTAAATGATATCTGATATATCATGTATTATACATAAGCACTTTTGCCGTGTTCATTTTTTGCTGGAAAGGCACAATAAATAGAAAGATAAATATATGGTTGTACTTAGTCAATTTGCTTTCATTTTGTCCATTTTAATGGTCAAGACCAATTTCGATCATCGCGATCATTATCAGTTGATGAGATTTTGTTCAGTTTACATACAGATATGGAAATTTCATAATTCTCCTTCGCACATACCAAAAATATTCTTGGAAATTTTAATATTAATTTATATATATAATATAGTTAAGCTATTTTTTCTACCATTTCATAGGAATTGATTCGTAATGTCGTTTGAATAGAGCAAAATTGTATGCATTTTCAGCAAGTGTCACTTATATATGTAGATACATTCATTTACAAGTATGTACATATGTATTAGAGGTCTGCACGGGCCGAAATTTTTAAATTTTTCCCGGCCCGAACCCGAAGACCTCCGACCTGGCCCGGCCCGTGCAGACCTCTAATATGTATGATGATTTTTTAAACTCAACCAATGAATCAATTATTCTAAATCAGTTTTTGAAATACTATCATAGTTCAAAACTTTCCGTCTATAAGGGCTTAATCAAAGTGATCATTTCTATTTATCAATGTAATCACCGAATATTTTTTTTTAATTTCTTGAAAGGTAGTTTATAACTTGTATGCCTAGTGAAAAAATCATTTAAACACGTTTCCACGTGAACGTTTTAAACGCTACTGCGTGCATCCACCAAATGGTTTCGAAATATTCGTAGATAGAAGAGTTTATATCGGAATCAGTAAATTTGGTGAAGCAACTGAGTTCCATTGAACAGGCCAGTACTATTTAAAAATATCAAAATTTGCTGTTTACAATCACTGCCCAATGAGATGTAACGTCGGTTCATGGCCATATCTATTTTTGAGCCTTCGTAACATTTGGTACTAAAACAACTTCACGTGTGTTATTTTTTTGTTGTTGAACGTCGTCATCTGATAATACGATTACTTGGCTCGAATCCATTTCGCAAAATAAACAAAATGGGGTAAACACGATACACAAATTATTTACATTATTATTTTACCGAATAATAAAAATGTGTTTTCCTCGGAATAAAAAGCGAATTCATCACTAAACTCCGAAAAGTCGAGTCGTATTGTCAACTTGAATTTGAAAATGACAGGTGTACTAAAAAAATGTGTACCTATGTAAAATGAAATGTACCATTACATTTTGACCGTGATAATTGTTGAGATGTTTTATTTTCAACAAAATGAGGCGGGGTTGTTTTGGCTAGAACCTCCTGGCCGTTGAGTGTATTGAAAGAACATGTTCTTTGGCCATCCCGCTCCCTGTGTGAAGCATTTTGTTACCACACGCCAATCGAATTGCTTCCTCTGCCGTGAGAGAAAGACAAGAATTTTCAATAATGGGGATTAATTGCCAGCAGCCATCAGTACATGCACCGTAAAAGAATATTAGCAATCATAAAAATAATAATTTTCTAATATTTCGTATATCTAAATTTGAGCTTTGTCACAGACATACCCGTAATTTCGTCGCTCATTCAAAGCGACAGTCAAAGCAGTATTTTTTTTTAATTGGGCAACTTATAAATCACGTGTTTTCAATGTCATCTATTTTGTGATACTGTACCGGAAGTTGCTTGCCAAAGACATTGGTAAATTATGGATATATGGTCACGGGACAGAATCCCAATCCTCTCGAGCTAAGCTCAAAAAATTTATACATACTGGTTTATAATTTTATGTTTTGACTTTACTCTTTGAGTTCTTGTGGATTATTATAAAATTTGGAATCAAAATGATTAAATCTGAAGAGTATTACTGATTATTGTATTGTAAACAAATAATAAACTTATGTGACTGTCTCTATCTGTATAATATTATTATGTGTGTAGTTCATAGGCGGATCCACGGGGGGGGGGGGGTAATAATAACATGGTACATACTCGAAAGTAACCATCAAAAGGATACCACACCGTTATTACTTTTCAGGGTGTACCTCTAAATTTTAAATGTACAAGGAGCTTTTTTCCATGGAATCTCTTAAAGATCAAACAACAATCATATATTTGAAAAAGTTAGAAATTGTTTAAGAAAATATAATTTAAAATGGCTCAAGATGATAAGCATACAACTGACGGGGCACCAAGTTTGACGGGAAAATTGTTGAAGAGTTAAAGAAAATTTGGGATAAAATTTGCAAAAACTATGCTAATTACAATTTAATTAAAATTCTTTGTATTACAAATCAACGAATATTGTTTAAAATGTTTTACAAGTTGGACACGTCACATCATGCATTATTTAACTCGTGAATTTAATACGATCGAGGGGCCTGAACCACAGACAAGTTAGTTTTTTTCAAGATATTGAGTGAGTATACATATGTATATTCCTTTTCGCAGTCAAATTAGATGGCTTTGCTTTGTAAAGATGCTTCGAAGAGTTTGGGATATAAAAGATATTATTATTTTATTTTTGGTAATGAAGAATATTACGGAATTTCTCGAATTAACTAATAATGACTGGATTTGTGATTTTGCATTTACTCTGGACATCGTGACACTTAATTTAATACTCCATACTTTTTTATCTCCGTGTTGCAAGGAAAAAAATATGCGTCCATGATATGGTGAAAAGTTTGAATGGACTTCAATTAAAACTCATGTTATTTATTCAACAAATATCGAATAAAAGTTGTTTCTAACAATATCTTCCAAATAAGAAGTTTCTGAATATACCAGAATATAAATTTCAAGAATATGGTAAAATTATGAACGCTTTGAATGACGATTTTTCAGAAAGATTTGGTGACTTCCGAAAAATTGAGACAAGTTTTACGCTAGTACACGATCTATTTTCAGGTACTGCATCGAAAGAGCTACAACTTGAGAGTATTTATCTGTAATGTAACACTAATTTAAGAGAATTTAGCCTTCGCGAAGAAATCTGCAAATTTTAAATCAAACAAATTCGACCAAGTTAAAGATTTTACACGAAAAATGACAAACAGACATTCTGATTTTATCTTCTTCTATGACCATTAACAAGCAGTTTTAAAAATATCAACTACAAAAGTAAAACCTGAATTTTAAAAAAAAATTCAAAATTTTCAAACTTTGAAATAGCTTCATTCTTCTCATAATTTTTCATCGTGATAATTAATAGAGTAGGTACACCCGGTCCCCTTTTAACACGATTTTTTCAGTAATCTTGATTGTACATGATCTTTTAGACGATTTACTCGTAGCTACGAGTTTTTTCTTTCTACAGTAAAAATTGTGCGCAAACTCATACGATGTAATTGCTGACACTTCTCTGAAACTTATTTAAACACAATGCATTTATAAAATTCGTTGAATAGCACGTTTCCCGGTCGTAAATTTTATCACAGTGAGTTACTATGTCAAATAAATGCACTTCAGACGACCAAATATGTATTTTAAATGCACAATAGTAAATACGAACTGAAGATAGAAATATTATTTTTGAATGAAAATGGGAATGTTTATGGTATATAAATTTAAAAAAAATTTGGTCGAATTTGAAAAATATATTTGTTTTTTTCTTATATTTTGAATACTTTTTTCCGCGATTTTTTTTATGTGCGCCACTTTTTGAAACTAATGTATCGCGTAAAAAACGATCGGGTGTATATCTAAAAATGGTATTTTACTTGCAGCCCGCGGCTCATTTTGAATTCTTGCAATTGGCCCGCCATCCGAAAAGTTTGCCCCCCTGTACTTCACTGTCACTAACCTAATCACGAAATATTATCGAGTTGCGCCGAAAGGAATATTATTATCTGTAGCTATTGAGAAAATTAATAATATAATATATGTACATACAACGAACACACGTCATTGTACACATATTGGATGTGAGTATATAAATACGTATTTATTGTTCAGATGTCGATTAATCTGACGTGTAAGAAATCATTGTGTTAATTCGTTTGATGACTAATGTTCTATATTTAAACAAAGAACTAACAAACTTTTTGTATCTGGTACTATTCAAATAATATGCAGTATTTTCTACTGCGACTATCGAATATGTTGTGCTTACTTTTACCAAAATTTGAAACTCTATTTAACAGATGTGAAAATAAAATGTGCATGATAAATTATTTCGTTTTGTTAGATCACTTTGTTGTAGTTCTCGATACTTCTACCAGCTATTTCGTAACCAAAGAAAAACTGTTTGCATATACGGCGAACGTAAAAACGTACGCTGCCCACCGAATTCTGCAAAAAAGTGTATAGTATTAAATTTACTAAATCCAAATATCTGCAATGGCATTCTCAAATATGTTGTGCGCACGACTTGCCCTATTGTCGCGTCAGACAGTAAAGTGTGGAGACATGATGTCTGGATTTTCCCTTTCCAAAAATACTTACTCGATCGCACTTTTGCCCGCCTACAAAATCGTTAGCGTTACGGGTCGTCTTAGCTGGGCGAATCTCCGCGAGGCGATCCGGCGCAGCTTTGAAAGCGGCAGAGTTTTAAAATATCAAACGGTCCTGGCCCATGCAAGTGTCATATGTAGACGAAGCGATGCGGTCAGGACGGCATAGGTAATAACTTCAACAAATTGTCGTAAGTCGCATCGAAGTGCCTGACTCGTTGCGCGCGCAAATCGCTTGCAAATATCAAACGGTCCAAGTTCACCAGAGTGTCTTATGTTGACGATTTACCGCGCGTTGCCGCGCGTTACCGCATATGTTTACTTCGCGCGATCGGTTGATTTGATATTTTGAAACGATCTTGACGCGGCGGGCCTTATCATATTATGACAGATGTAGAAATTTTACTCAGTTAACATACAAATGGACGCCAAATAATGTCGGACAATAAAAGATATCATAATCGTTTATTTATTGAAAATGTATATTTAATATATATGTGCATTACAAAATAACAAATTATAAGTTAATTTTAAGCAATGGCTTCAACCTGTATTACGATACGTGAAACAGTTCCAACTCTCAAGAGCATATTAATTAAATTGGCATTGACTTGGGTAGAACTCCATTAAAATACGATGAAAAAAATATCAATGTGTTTTAGTTCTACAAAAATTATATAATAATTAGTTGATCGCTATTTCGACTCAAGCCCTTGTCAGACCGACCACTAAATTGATTAAATTTAGAACACGTTTGCAAAAAGTGTTGTATACGGGGATTTTAAAATTAAACACCCGCAAATCAAAAACCAAAGTGGTGCTTGTTTTAGTTTGACTATGAAAATAGTAATAACGAAAATATTCAAATTTGAATTGTTTCAATTGACCACGCAAAGAAGCACACAATTTATTGACACTGTGAGACAACTTGTCCTCGTCACATTTACATATTCCAACTTTTGTGTTTATCCACTGTGTGTTTGTGCCGTGTCAACCATATTTTTTATTTCACATCATCACAAAATCTAACATCCAAAATAGAGTTAAAATAAAATCACAAACTTTATTTAATTTGATTGAAAAAATCTAATTTGCTGTCAAAGAAATGTCAAATAATACCTTCACGTAAATAATAAACATTATCATATTAATAAAAAGCCGGAAAAGTTCAGTAGATGACTAATTTATTACATTTTGACTAAATATCTTCGCCGATAAAAATTCAAACATATTTTCTTTCATATTCGTTTTTATGGCAACTTTATAGCAATCCCCAACAATGCAAGGGGGAATTCCCGACCCACAAACATACATACATACATAGCCGTTTCGGTTTTATATACATATAAGATTAGTGTGATATATTATTCTAATGAACGATAGGTAGGTAGCTTGCCGTGAAATCGCGACACCTTCTTTCACGATATCAGTTTTCAAATAAAAAGCGTTTGCGTCCCGACATGATGAATGTTGAATGTTGATGAAGGTTGCCAAAAACAATTATATCCTCTACATTATTCAAATTAAGTCATTGAAATAAAAATAAAACACATCAAAAACAGTTTATATTTAAAGGAATCAAAGAAAACAATTTAATAAATAAAAAAATTGTAAAGATAAAATAAATATATTGATTGAGTAGGCATTTACTTGGTAGAACTCCATTATAATACGGAAAGAAAATAACAATGTATTTTAATTCTACATAAATTATTTCTACATATATTATATGTGACGAAGGCGTAAGCCGAAATAGCTATCAACAAATATATAAAATAATTTATGTAGAATTAAAATACATTGTTATTTTTCTTCCGTATAATAAAATAAATATTTTTTTTGCATAAATTTTAATTTTGACAAGAAAATGCAATCTTATCCAATATAAAATAACAAATATGAATATTTTTTAAATATAAACTATGCAAATATAATCTAGATATATACCTACGTGTGGAAATTTAAAATCCGTTTTTTTATTTGCAACAAAAAAACGTGAAAAATGCACAGCACGGAAAGCATTGGTATTAGATATGGTACTTTCAAACAAATATAACTATATAAATAAACATTTATATAATTTCATAGATAAACGTGTATTAGTGCATATTAAAACAATAGTTGGATCGATATCTCCCCGTACGTAAAGGTACGGTACATTGAATTGGAGCTAAAACAAGCAGCGATAAATCGCTGCGCCGTAACCTGGCGCTGCGAAGTGGCTAGCCATGCTAGCCAGAAGTGGCACATAAGACCTTTAATCAACTACGTTTTAAATTGACTGGATTCGCCTAAATTCGCTTGCCGGTTCGCGTCGCTCACATAAGACACGGGGTTACTGAAATTCCTCTATAAAGGAGAAAATTATAACGGCCCGTCGAAGCAGGTATGTGAAACAGTTGGTTGTCGTAAACAAATACTGCGCGCACAAAAGAACGCATTAGTAAGAAAAGGAAAAAATGGTTAATTAGCAACACATTTGCTTTAATTTTCTAGAATTATATTACAACTGAAAGATACTTAATTAGCGCCAAAAAAAATTTGGCATATATGAAATAATTTTAATTGGAATAACTTCATACGACTATTGTATGAAATAGTTTTTTTTACCAAATAGAATAAATGTAAAAATATTACATTAGATTAAATCCTTTTCACATCCGTGTCGTAGATGTAGATGCGTACTCCTGCCCTACAGAGTACGTTGGGATAAAATAGTATGTTCTATTTATCTCGCGAAGCAATCCGCTGCGAGCACTGTAAGCTAAGAAAAGGTCAAGGTCATCGTAGAACGGGGTGGAAATTGAGATTCGCGAGCTTTGAACGAAACTCCGCGCATGCGCCCCTTTCCACACGCACACAATCGATGAGCTGCCGACTTTTCCTGATCGCTATATTCAACTGTGACGTCTAGCGTAAATTCAAAACCGTATGGAAAATTACAAGACATATTATATAGTTCTTTTATTAATTATCAACATCCAGATTATTCATTCATGAGTTAATAGCTAGACTTAGCCAAGCGATTTATACACGTAAACACCGTGAAATTATCTTATTACATTGCCGCCATTTGTTTTAATGTAAGCGCCGAACCATCGATCGTGTTGCAGTTTTTTTTTCTTTCGTTTTCGACATCTTTTTTTACTGTGATAACGCAATGAACTAAATATTTCGTTTTTTTGCAAACGCCTCACTGTAAAATCTGGCGATATATTTCTTGCTTTGTCTAACTTCTAACTTGACACGCACGCAGTAGTTGCATGACAGTAAATAAATACGATAAGAACGCCAAACATGCGAGCCATTTTTCGCATATACATACGTTATAAATCACGACCATTACTCGCAAGCCGTTCCCATTTTTCGTTGACATAGCATTATTTTATTTGTTTACTTAGAAAATTTTCTCCGAAAAGAATTAAAGATTTCCACTGACGCTCGTGTTGGGGAACATTAGCCTCGAAATGGCATAAGAAAGGTGCCGAAACTCACTTCTTATAAATCTTTTTACTGAAGAAATATTCAGATATCATTTAAGGCAGCTTTTCATTTGCCTCGAATTAAATAAAATGTATCACTTTATTATTTTGATTCTAGATATGTCAAATCTAATTTACAACTTAAGACTAGATAAAAATCATATGATTAAGTATATCAACAGCAAAAATATACATGCAGTCACGGCAAAAGAAATCCTCACACCCTTCACAATTTCATTCATTTGCGAATATTTCCTCGAAATCTTATCGATTTCCATTTTTTTTCTTTCGATTGTAAAGAAAACTAATAGCCATATTTTGAAGGACAAGCGAGATTTGAAAGCTTCAACAGTACTGAGCCAGACCTCGTCGCGTAAGCATCTGACGAAATTATGGAAATCCGCAAAAAAACGTAATCGCGATTAAACCCAATTTTAAGCAGTTTTCGGGGGAAAACTTACGTCCGCGGATTTGTTTGACGTGACTGTATATATGTACATATATATATATATATATATCAAGCATTAGACCCCTGGTTCTTATTACAGAGTAGGTTATGGACCTGGTATTATTTTGTATTATGACATAAGTAAATATTTATATTTTTTTTACCCTTCACGACTATATCTTCATACGCCACATAATTCAAATATGAATGGCTTGAAACTTGTTTCTATGGTCCTACTATACATTTATGACAATATCTTTCAAATATTCACTATCGTTATTAAGACAAAGTCAATTTTGTTCGATGTCGCTATTCACATTGAATTGGGGTGAATAGAGACGAGAGAGGGTGAATAAAGACTTGGCAGTTGAATAGAGACAAAACAACAGATTGTAATGATTAGAATATATGAACCTCTATAATACACAGATCTCTATTCATTCCGTTTTACGGGAACTTATTAACCACAAAAAACATGATTGATTTTAATTTTCATGCAATAAAAGAGAAGTTTATAAGGGGTCAACAAGTAAGAATGCACAGGCATCGAACTTAAACACTTTTGTTTCAATTTTGGCCAATCATTTAGTTGGTTTAGTTTTGTCATTCGGGAGATAATATTATAGTCATTGTAAAGAATCTTATAAATAAAACCGAAACGGGGGATGTATGTCTGTAATTCCCTTTTGCATTGTTGTTGCAAGTTCAAACAAACGAATTGATTTCGCTCGCGAAAGTTTCGACGGTAAATTTGTTTCATTATCAATGTGTGTGTAGAGACTCCAATTACTCGAGTATCGAGTAGTACATATAAAACCGAAACGGCGTATGTATGTATGTTGTGGGTCTGTAATTCCCTTTTGCATTGTTGGTCATTAAGTTGCCATAAAAACGAATATGAAAGAAAATATGTTTGATTTTTTTATCGGCGAAGACATTTAGTCAAAATGTAATAAATTCGTCTTCTACTGAACTTTTCCCGGCTTTTATTAGTATAATAATGTTTTTATTTACGTGAAGGTATTATTTGACATTTCTTTGACAGCAAATTAGATTTTTTCCTTGAATTTTGACATTTTAATGGGCGAGAATGGGGCTGTCAATATATGAATGGGGCTGTGAAATGTCAATGCCAGTCTAAAATGTTCATTTTAATTCCATTTTAATTGACCTAGACTTGAATTTTGAAAAAAGTTGTATCAACTTGGCCCGTCTGAATTTACGCGCCGAGCTGAACATAACCCCAAACTGGTCCGAGCGAAGCCGGGTTCGAACACTAGTTATATATAAATAATAAAAAAACATTGGATACTTAGTATATGTTGTGCTAAGTTTCAATCCTTGTTCGTGTCTCTATTCACCCCGTTTTACGGTACACTACATTCAAATGGTACCTAAATTAACGATACAAATAAATATTTCCAAAAAATCTATCGCCTTAAAGCAAAATAATTGGTTGAAATAGGAAAGATTTGGAAAAAACTTGACTAAATTTAACCATTTTTTAGTCAGAGATAATGGTCAATGTCAATGTCGTAGTCGTGTTTTTTTTTAGCAACTCCACAGTCCCTGCTTTATTCACACATTTTTTTTTTGCATAGTTATAGCAGGGCTGTGGAGTCGGGGGTTTTTGGCCGGAGTCGGAGTCGTAAATTTTGAAAAGATTGAACTTTTCATTTTTACATATATTTAAATTTGGTTATTGGCAGGATTGGTTGGTTGATATATAATACACATAAATATGATGGTAGAAAAAAACGTGACGAAATTACACTTTTTTTTCGCCGGAGTCGTGTTTTTGGTAAATGCTGGAGTCGGAGTCGTAATCGTAATTTTTTTTTACCGACTCCACAGCCGTGGTTCATAGTAATACCTGCTATTACCTTATAATATTTTACGATACCATAGACCAATTATAAAGGAAAGTATAGTAATATAAAGTAGTTGTATTTGATATTACTTATGTAGATTATTTACTTTGTTTAAAATATTATTATACATGTGACTGATTGAATTTTGTTTATTTTACAATTTTGTGGCTTAGTATAAACGTAATTCTGTCGCAGTGCCATAAATCAGTTTGTTGCTATCTCCATGCAATTGTTTCCTTTGATAATCCAGCAAAATGGACAAATATAATAAAGATAAGCATTTCTTCCTTGCTCAAATAAGTATCACAATGTAAGCCATTTAATATCTCAATGCAATATCTGTCACTGGCAACTTCCTACTTGTGTCATCCCAACATAGCCTGCCGATTTTTCAATTTTTTTCGTGATTTTTTTAGGCTCAAAGTACCCATTAAAATTGGGTGGAGGCAATTTCTATTTATGAATCTTGGTTTAAGTTATATGTATATGAGTTGAATTAAATGAAGACCACTCATATGGTGAACATATGTATTTCCAGAGTTGGACCCCTGTCCATATCCATCATCTTCATGAAATTGTAATGTTTACATGTGCATTATCTGTAATGAGAAATGGAGATAGTTGAATGTTGGAGATTAGATTATTTTAATTTTTCTGAAAAAATATTTTCCTAATAATTGACTTAATCTCAAAGTTAATAATTATTTATTACTAATTATTTTTCTTTATCTATAATATACTAGTATTGCTACCCGGCGTCGCTCGGACTAAGCGACCAATTATTATTTAATGTTATATCATTCGACATAATTATATCACAAAATCGAACATCCAAAATAGAGTTAAAATAAAATCACAAACTTTATTTAATTTGATGACAGCCCCATTCTCGCCCATTAAAAAGTCCAAATTCAAAGAAAAAATCTAATTTGCTGTCAAAGAAATGTCAAATAATACCTTCACGTAAATAATAAACATTATTATATTAATAAAAGCCGGGAAAAGTTCAGTAGAAGACTAATTTATTACATTTTGACTAAATGTCTTCGCCGATAAAAATTCAAACATATTTTCTTTCATATTCGTTTTTATGGCAACTTAATGACCAACAATGCAAAAGGGAATTACAGACCCACAGACATACATACGGCGTTTCGGTTTTATATATAAGATACACATCTCCGAAAGTCAAACATGCGTCACCTCCAGGAATTCCTGCTATCAGCCAGTTTTCACGCTTCTCTCACAATCATGCCAGCATCTCTTATCTCCACCTAATACACACACTATGATTTTTATTTGATTGTAAATATTCCCGATTTGAATCCAGGCAGGCTATACTTATTCCGCTGATGGTAATAGATAATATTTCCATAGATACAAATTGTACCAATTAAAATTTTCTTAATATTAGCATATGTATAGCACTAGTAGATTGCGAGAATTACACCAGCAAGCCAATTGCAACAAAGCAATTTGCACTTAAAATAACTTAGTTGCCCATGCTACAAAATGATATGAAATAGTTAGTGAGGGCTCTTCAATTCTCTCTATCTTCTGTTGGTGCTTGTGAGAAAACAACGATTTTTCGCTCTGCGTTTGTAAGGGTTCAAGAGGAAAAAATAGATAGTTTTACATGCTTAGCTGTATCCTGTGTATCCTCATATATTTATGAATATTATCTCATTGAAGATTTTGTTCATGATGCAAAAATGTTTTTTTATGTACTGTTCAAAATTCGCCATTTACATTATTGATGTAAATAGATACCATATATAGATTCCAGATACAAAATTACATTACGAATTCATCAAAAAACAATCTTCCACTTGGGTTGAGCCGTCTGCGTGAATAAAAAATAACTTATGTTCACATTTGACCTATTTTGTATTCTTTTTTGCAGTGAAAGCAGCATGTTTGTGTCTTCTCGGCGATGGATTTTGAAGACGTGTGGCACGACCACTCCGCTGAGCTGTCTTAGAGGAATGCTGGAGCTGGCGGCCAAATTGGCCGGTCACGGGACTGTCGAGAATGTATTTTATTCGCGAAAGAACTTCACGCGGCCGCTCCTGCAGGCCGACATGCACAGGAACTTTGAGAGCGAGGTTCTTCACCATTGCTTTATTTCAGCCTCACTAATATAACTAATCCAATATCGGTATGGAATAATTACTATTCCTGTGTGAATTTCATAGCAAATCTCTGTACATCTGATAGAATTCTGTACATTTCCCCTATAGAGACAGTTAAATTTTATGGTATTAATTGATAAACACACTGTTTATTAGTTATGCTTATTTCTAAGCAAAACTAGTGTGGTTTTTTCTCTCTTTTTTAACTCTATTTCATTATAATATTCAACCCCTTATAAGATGCAACAAATAAGGTGTTCATTCTTTTCATTGCCACATTAGGATTCAAACCTAGCAGTTACAAGGAGTGTATTACATTGTAACATCGAACCTATGCGTATGTTATTTGAAAAAATCTTAGAAACCCTTGTCCTATTTGAGGGAATGGTATTTTCTGCCAGAGTATGCCTCAGGGTATATAGTGAATTTCTAAATCGGTCTGCAATTTAAGGGTGCGGGGAGAAACACAAATACCTCATGGAATCTTCTGTAACGTTACATTCTCTTGGCACCTGTCGGACCTCTGACCAGGTGAAGGAATAAAAAATTTTGAATGGGATTATTTTCTAGGTTGAATTGCTGGACACATTCTTTGAAGATGGATCAGCGTATGTTTTGGGGCCAGAAGATAAAGACTGCTGGTATTTGTATACCCTTTTGCCTGTAGATGGTAAGTCAAACGTCCGACACCAGTGGCCTATGTTTTAATCAATTATCATTCTCTGGCAGATTACCTACATAAGAGTGTAATTACTGTAACTGAGCTTCACTCAAAATAGGTATGATATCTGATATTTTCCCGGCCAATCATAAGAGGCTAGAAATAACGTTTAGATTTGATTCAATCTTGATAGAGAACGGATAGGTCTCAAAATATTAGTTTGATCCCAATATGGACTTCTTAACTTTGAGCATACTTTTCAAATCATTTAACATCTATTATTTTGGATTTCATTAGAAATAACGGTTGAAAATATCATTATACTATGTATATCCAACCTTCTACTGTACTGCCTTCAAAAGTAAAAAATACAACTAATGGCGGAAAGGTAGTATATTCTGAGTGATTTGCAATACAAAATATGCTAATGTTGAAATTACTGTTAGAGAGTTTTATTTCTCAAAATATACCTTTTGCCTTCGGTTTTTTTTATAGTTATTGCAGTTTTAGCTCAGTGTATATTGTGTTTGTTTTTCAATACAGCTGATCTAAAGATAACATTTTATTATTTCCTTGTAAAAATAGCCATGAAATTTGTAAGACACGGTACGGTGCTGATAATGCACATGCAGCTTACATCAAGTACAGCTTCTTGATGAGTATTTTTTTCCATAATAATCGATCCCGTAATTAATCATTATGGAATTTAAAAACTTGTTAATGCAGTTAATCTATAAATATGAAATGCGGAAATATATTAAGTAATCATTAACATGATGAACTTAAGAAGCTTAATAATCAGTCTTGCAAAAAGTTCTCAAATGAAAAATAAATATTTAATGTGAATATGAACATACACAAGTAGGCTTATAAAAATTGTGAAATTTTATTTTTAGGCACTGTGGGGGCTCTGGAGAAAGAAGACCAGACGGCTCGAGCTCGCAGAGCGCTCTGCGGTGGCGCACCTCCCGAACCTGACCAGACTGTCGAGATGCTCATGTCTGACCTTGATCCAGATATAATGGCCATCTTCACAAAGGGTCAGTCTAAGGATGCCAAAGAAGCCACCAAGGTACGCATCTGTCATATTACCAATCACTTTTAATATATATTTATGTTTCAATTTCCAATTCTTTTTATTGTTGTCAGTATGTACTGTTTTGTTAAGAAGTACATATTTTAACAAAATGATTGTAATTTCCCACTGATAAGATAAGCACCTTAGGCAAATATGCTGTATCTGGTATATTTAAATATCTTTATGTTCTACAGATAAATAAAAATCTATATACATATGATCAATATTTCCCTTACACTTTGCTCTGCAGAAATCCGGTATTGAAAAGATCATTCCTGGGATGGTGATAGATGATTTTCTCTTTGATCCGTGCGGATATTCTATGAACGGAGTGACTAAGGAAGTGAGTTACCATTGTGCACTTTTTATTTATCATCACATTTCTATCCGATAAGATTAGTGACCGTCTCTTGCATGTCACTCAAGAATTACTGAGGGATGGATCCCGCCTGATGTTTTTGTCCCAAAATACTTGCCAGCAAAAAACATTGAATTTTTAAAGTTTTAACATTGCGTAGATGATATTTTATGTGTTCCTTACCAAGGCTCAGGCAGGCATCAAATGAAAAAAAATCGATCACACAAAATGTTTTATGACTTTTTTAAAACATATGAGGAGCTTATTTAAAGGCTTTTAAAATTACTTAAATGCTTCATGTTCAAACAAAAATTGTGATTCCTCAGCTTAATTTTCTGTAGGGCCTGACGTGTGATTGTTAGTGAAAGCGTTATATGCCAATATTTTTTATGCATTATTTTTAAATTTATATTTTTGTAGCGGAAGTTTACCTTTTAATCACATTGTTTTTAAAAAGATATGTTGAGTGTATCTAATAGAGAACAATATTCGGTAAACTGCATTATTATCCTTTTATGGCATCATAAAATTCAACTCTTCAGCTCGAATCATTTCTTACAATGACTAATTCAAATGTTTCTTCTGAATCTTAAACGCCTCAGGGAGAGCCCGACTTGCCAAATGTGAGTTACTTA
Organism: Himalopsyche kuldschensis; assembly: GCA_028554975.1. Taxonomy (NCBI): domain Eukaryota; kingdom Metazoa; phylum Arthropoda; class Insecta; order Trichoptera; family Rhyacophilidae; genus Himalopsyche; species Himalopsyche kuldschensis. The sequence goes on from JAHFWI010000003.1 coordinate 23,638,929, forward strand.
TATTACAAAATATCCCTTCAGTATTCCATTAATCGTTGGTTCCAAAACTTTGTGAGTGTTTCGACTTCTTCCAACATCCGTCTCTGTCTCCTGGCCAAGGAAAGTGTGGTGTTTTCCTCATCAGCAATAAGCAAGTGTCACATTCCCTCAGAAACATTTCATTACAGTCTAAACAAACTGTACAGGGATGGGAGGGATACGATATGAGATTATTGTAACTGATTTATCTGATGAGAATTTTAATAGCATTCGTACACTTCTAGAGTTACAAGACTCCTTCACTTTTCACACCCAATGAAAAATTCATTTCGTTATCATTCTAGAATTATTTCTTGTTAAACTTGAAATTCATTGACTTTTCTATTGAAAAGCTTGTTAGATGTGATTAATATTTTACAAGGTTCAGTTGAAAAATTTGAATTTTATCCAGGGATACTACATGACCATCCACATCACTCCTGAGCCGGAATACTCCTACGTCTCGTTCGAGAGCAACGTACCGATTGAAAGTTACGAAGAAGTGATCACACGTGTCATCGACACCTTCCGTCCGGGAAAGTTTGTCCTAACGGTCTTCGCCAATCAGGTATTTTTTTTCATCTATGGATTTTCTTAATTTTTCACAGAATGTTATATGTTGAATTGCTTGAAACTATTTCAATTATTCAATTGGTCCGAGATTACAACCTGCCAGTGTATGCTTATTTATAAAACAATGACCAATATGTGTAATTCGTTTCTTCTCTTCCTGCTAATAGATACATACTAGCAGTATAAGAGTGATTCTAATATTTCCATAGAAATGAACGAATGTGTATCTTTCACATATGGTTTTATTTGAGTTCAATCATAAGGTAAAAATAAAGTATCCTAATACCACAAGAAATATCAAATTTGAACTACCAGTACTGGATGGGAGCATTGAATTGCTCCAGCTGAATGCCAATTTTATCAATAAATAAAAGGATTTGAATTGTATCTTGACTATTCAATTCGGTTTTAACAACTTATCTTAATTTTAGGAGTCTCCCGCTTCTGATGCTCCTCGTGAATTGAAGGAGTTTTCGTCCTTCGGCTGCTACCAACAGAAGGATGCACAATACTGTCGTTTCTCGGGGTACGACCTTCACTACGCCCTCTACTGCAAATTCCCCAGCTGAGGGTGGTGGGCTAGCGGAGCATCCAACTTGCGGCACTCCCCCGTCACTCTTGCGTCTCATCCTCAGAACGTCTCAACATCTTATGACTTATCAGATCTGTTCGCATTCGATTTTCTCCCGAGACGAATCGCAGCACAAATGAAATATGGCCAGGACAGAAATCATTCCGAGCGGCGCCAGAGGACGATGTCAGGAAACCGAGTTGGCTCTGCTACTAATTTTAATTGTTTTTCATTGTTTAGATTTAGTTTGCAAGCCGACATGCGGAATGATTCTGTTTTCTCTGACTTTCTTTCAGACAAAAGTTTCCTCAGTCTGCCCAGTTACAAGGGATTCGATCATGATTATTTAAACCAGTTTATAATTTCTGATCATAAATGTAACATTCGGCTGTCACAGAGCGAAGATATAACAGAAAGCAATGTAAAAAACATCATAAAATCATTGAATATCACACTTGCTGGCGAGGCGGCAGCAGCGGCCTTGACCGCCGTGATCATTTTCCTGTATCTTCAGAGCGTAATCAGCTTTTCGCCGCTAGTTTTGTTTTCCAGGTGGCGAAACAAAATTTCATGAAAATTGCTTTAAAGGGCAACCTGTCGATGTCCGTTTGAAAATATTGCAGCGTCACCTGTAATGAACCTCCGAAACTCTCAACGTGCGCCTGCCACGTATGCAAGACTGCAATTTTACGAGACATCGACGATTGCACCTTTCGGAATGATTATTTTTTTTGAATCGTATCCTTGATGATGAAGCGCGTTAAAGAATTTTCTTTGCATGCCGAGCTCTATGTATTTACTCTTGGTCATCAATGACGATTACGAGTATGTCATTACTGTAAAACTCGACTATTTCTATTATTGTAGAGTTCCATCCCACAAGAAGAAATATACCTTTCAGTATATATATATATGATTCATTCAACATCAAAATGAATTCCAAACGCATTTATCAAACAACTTCAACATTTGTGTCGGTGAAGAAGTGATTGGGTATTTTAATTTTCATTTTCATAATGGCGAGATACTTGTATTCGGTATCTACCCTTCAAAATAAATCCTCTATGGATTTTTTTACTATAAGTTCCATTCCACACATCGTAATCTTAAGAAAGATAATGAAGTTTTAGTTTAATGTTGAACTATGATATTGAAATGTTGTTAAAATAGGCATTATCAACCGAACTAAAGTCGTTTAGATTTATCTGTCAATATATTATTGCATGCAGCAATAGTGAAACATCTAGATGTATTTTAGATTGAGAGGAGACTTATCACTCATTGTTACTCGATAAGTAGAAAATATTATCTGTCATGTCTGTTTACAATGTAAAAAATACAAATGAAAATCAATAAATGTTTAAATTTAAAATATGTTTTATTCAGAATTGAAATATACAAATCAATCTCCATTACAAAACAACTGTGATAATTTTTTGTTGTGAAATGGCATACAATAAGTTAATTACACATAACATGAAAGTTTATTAACAAGTACAGAACAATTCTCAAGAGGTTCTATTAGAGTTATCCACTAGATCATAGGTTTGCAACCTTTTTCGGATGGCGACCCCTTTTTATGAAAGCCATTTGACCTGTGACCCCCAAGGCCAAATTGTAAAAGGCATTTTTCATTAGGTAGTTAGAAAAATCAACGGAAATTCATTAGAGTGACGCCGAGGGTGACTACTGCGAGGTACGCGACGGAAACTCGTGCGTTTCATAAAGTCTGGTTACCATGAGCAGTAGTCTCCCTACCAGTCGCATTGAACAGTCTTGTCTACAGTGGTCGGAGCTTATCGTGTCTGCAAGTCATGAGCGTGTTGCAAAGATACCTTCTTGAAGAATAAAGTTGGGCTATTTATGAAAATTGGCCGTTTAAAAAAAATCAATTCATCAATCACAAAAAGTTTTTATCTCCCTTAAAAAATCAATAGCTATGAAATTTAGGTTCCAGAACAAAAAAAATCATTTTTTTTTTAATCAAGTTCAAGTAAGCCATTGAGACAGGTCGATTCTCCCATCACCTATCCCAGATATTGAACTTTTGATAAAAATCTAAACCATTATATTTTACTGATGGGAAACATTTGACTTTGAAGGATGAAACAGCTATCGGAACATCTACTTGCTGCTCTTGAGAGAAGAAATCCTGAAGATTTGGTTCCATGTCTCGCTTGGTTGTTGGAATAAATCTGATGCTTGAAGGTCTAGTCTTCATGTTTCGTGTCATATCACCTTCACTTCTATTGAGAGCCACGAGGTCATTGTAAACCTTTTCATTGAAGTGAAAATTGAGGCGCTTCACTTTCTAAAGTAAAAAAACAATAATTTAATTTTAGACATTCATTTCAAAATTTTGTAATATAAAAATAGGCACCCTCATCTATTCTTTTTAACAGTGGATGTTTGCTTCAGATAATAAATTCAAAGTGACAATTTAAACATCAAATCAATGTTTCATAGAATATTGTTTATTAAAGTTAAAGCGAATAAAATAAATTGTAAGTGCGACATATATTGCTGCTTTTTTCTATCAAAAATTTCTAGACATGAAAGTTTTCGTGGATTAGCAATAAATTCTTGCGGACCGGTGCCGAGGGCCACAGGTTGAAGAACACTGCTTTGTGGGATTGTAGGATGGTAGTGCGAACAGTGGAATAGGAAATGAAATGGGATTTTATCACCCCAAGAGTACTCTTCCAGGGTAGCATGCAAGTTCCGGGAATGAATTCCACAACATAGCAGTGTTAAACGATTTCATATGATTACTATCAATTTCTGTTGAAAAATAATTCCAGACAAGTGTTAAGAGAATGACCGTGATGATAGGAATGACAAAATATTATGGGAAAGCTTTTACGAATTGCAATTTACTGTAAAAAAAGACAAAATTATCAAAAACAATTCATCTTTGTCAGGGTGACCAACTGTCCAACATTACTCAAGACTAAGGTTACCTTCCAATCCCGGGCCAAAATATAGTAACCTTAAGAGAACTATAATTTTCATTTATGATAAATAATCAATTAATAATAATAATTCACAAGTTACTTCTGTTTTCTTTTTATACTGGCAGCACAAAAACGACTGTCAGGTTGGATAAAACATCAAATCGATTGGGCCGCTATTCTAAATAGCCCAGAATTTTAGATAGGTAGTCTCAAAAATACTGCGTACCCACATTTTATCTATTATACCTAAGATGCAATAAATAGAGTATGTGAATTGAAGCATTTACCTCCGAATCAGCTGAGATTCTGTCTTTTCCATCGATATCTTTGTATTCGTACTTCTTCGTGGGAATTTCTTCCACAGTCTTCAAATGTTTTACAAAAGCATTGGATGTTAGCAATTCGGGATCCGAATATTTAGCCGATGGGGGTAATTTTCTACCAGTTTTAGGCACGATGGGTTTAAGAGGGACTTCGTCAACACATACAACAGAAGGCTTGGACACGCGAGCCCGGTTGGGTCCGAGGACATTGATTTCTGTATTACGCACCAGTGTTTTCACTAACTTCGTTTTCGATGAATTCGACGACATTTTCTAAATAAAGAATTTATTACCAATACTCATTCAACCAAGGCGAACTAAAGAACGTAGAGATTTCCTTATAATCTTAGGTTAGGCTATGCGAAATGACAAGTAACACATGACTAACATTAGTAACACTTACACTTGATCAATTATGCACTTCATTGAGTAAATCGTGTGAATTGGTGAAACGTCAAAAAAATATTTACTACTGCCATCTATTTCGGTACCAAAAAGTTAGAGGAATCCCCTCCGGCTTTTTGTTAGTCAAGCTACTGGGCTGACCATCAGGTCTTTTTGTAAAATAATTCTTTTTTTTCAATTGAAGCCAGAATGTCCTCTTTTTCCATTTTGTCAGATATGGTGTTGAGTTTCATATTAATTTATGCAATAAACATCGTATTTTTAAATGAAACTTAATGCAGACACGACTTTTCAAGGCAATGTGATAGTTAAAATATCGACATTCTTAGCCGTTTTTATTTCATTTGAGGTTAAGAAAACAGATGTAACTAGGACTTGCACATTATTATCGTAAATATCCGTGGAAACATTTTTTAAATCTTACACTCACACTTTTCTCTGAAAAGCAAAAATAAGTTGGGTAAAAAATGATTTTCTGGGTTAATATTATCATTAGTACCATCAAATGGGGTGTCTTTGCCTGGTCACTAAAGTGATATTAGAAAAAGTTCATAATAATTAGTAATGCCAGCACAGAACCTTTTACAAGCACCACTTAATATATGAAATATTGATATAGACATTCAAACAAATACATTGTGAGCAGCTTAAAAAATGGACTAGGCAAAGACACCCCATGTCAAGCAAGTTCCCCTCATTTGTCGGTACTGGCAGCACTTAAAATGATTGTTTCTGACAGATGACTTGATCTACAAAGTGTCATTTGGTTCTTATGGTGAACAGTCATCAAGTTACTGATGTGCATGATCTAAATATCGCATATTAATACGTAAAATGACAAAAGTTATAATGAACGACAAAGCTATATTCAGTGTAAGCAACCAATTAATACTTAACGTAAATATACAGCATATCATCGATAGCATATAATTAATATAATCGTTTCAGAATCCTGGCAAGGGATTCAATTCATTCAATATTATTAATTCTATTTTCAGAACCCCAACAATGTAGCTGTTGAAAATCTGAAATTGTCAATTACAAATGATGGTGTGATTAAGTCTGTCCCCGCTCTGGTGAGTCCAGACTACTTTTGAAAATATTGGAAATGTTCTTTCAACCTTTCGGTAGTATCTTATATTTATACTTGATGGATTCTATTTTTTTACCACGATTTCAACTGTTTACCAGCGATCGACCAGTCGACGCTTTGGCCACCCCTGATATATATAAATACATGTATTTATATTTGTCAAATGCATGGCGCATTGGCGTCAGCTGTAATGCCATGATTTGCTTTTTCATAAATAAATGAGTATGATGCTTACCTATAATCAGTGGATAATGCTCGAGATGAGGGAAACGATTCCTGACCTTTAAAATAATATATGTATAATATGTGGAATCGGTAATGTCATAATAAAACGTCTGCGCCCATCTGACGTCTATTCCAACAAGGCCTTCGAGTCAGTGGTGCCACTACAAAAACGAACCGCAGAAGTAAATTATAAATTAATAGTTTTAATTATTTTTAATAAATTGTTAATCATACACACAAGTCGTGGTGTTTACTCAGGGAAAACTACAATATTAAAGTACGATTATTTATTAATTAACAATAATTAAAAATAGGACATTACTTTAAAAAAAATACTTGAAATAAATTTGGATATTGCTGATTTATTTTTGTTTTTCGATCAATTGTTCAACTGAAAGACATCCTTGGGTAATTTAATTAAACTGTACACACAATGTAATCTAATAATCCTATTTTAATATAGTAATTATTGTATATCTGCACAGGATCCATTCTGGGTGGAAAAGCGATCACTCTCACTGTATACGGCTGCACCAAAAGGTACTAAGGTAGTTCTAGGATCTCTGCAAACATGGAAGGAATCAATGCAATGGTACATTGATGATTTGACATGGCTGCTTTCAATGAAATATCATAGGTAGGTGCTAATACCCTCATTCAGATACCACATTACCTTTCAATCATATTTCAAAGAAAAAGTAAGCTAAATCGTTTTCTCCCAATGAATTTCTAATCTGTTTTTATAAAAAAAGAATTTCAATTGAATCATTGTTTGAAAAGTTAAATATGATTAGGTAAACCAAAATTATTTTTTTAAACTTTTTGCTATAAATCTTCAAAACCAATACAGAAAAAATAATGAATTTCTTTAGAAGTCATATGCTGGCAGAAATGTTATTAATTCACGTATTGAAAACATAAATAAAAAATAAAATAATACTCTGAACTTTTAGAAACACTGATTTTTTGTAGAGACATTGAATTCGAATAGCCAATGAACAAAACAATGAATTTGATGACTGAGGTTGTCATAAATCATGGTGATAATGTGTGCCATGTGGTTGCCTATGTACTGTGCATGTGGCAGCCCTTGGCCCGCGCGTGTGACACTTTTTGGGGAAAAAATATTTTTCACCTAAAATACAATGAAACTCGATATTTTTAAAAATTATATTGATTCTAGATAGATGGGACTACACATATTCATTAATATATTACGTATATTCCATTTGAATACCAAGTATTATTTATCTCAAAGTATTTTGGACACCCGTGTCCGCTTGGGTCTCAAGCGGTTAAGAGATAACAGAATTCCAGTGTCACAAAAATCCTGATTTAAATGTTTGTGACTGACTGTCAATAGACTGTAATAACATTTCCTTATTTTTTTTTCAGATTCTGGTCCCATATAATACATTATTCCCCCTGTATGGATATGTTGGTCTCATTCCTGCAAGAAGCTTATCCCCCGTATGTTCAAACTCACGATGACCAGTCAGTGATGAATCTGTACAATCAAGCTTATAAAAAAGTTTTGACTATTTTCAGCCGATTAGTTACAAACAAGGAATCAATGGTATGAATTAATTGTACTCTTCGGTTAGACAAAGTTTATGTTTTATCAGAGATAGTGTAAGACATCTTTTGAAGAAAAAAAATGTAGTAGTCTTCTTTAAATAACTGTGTAAACTAACATTCTTATTGTTCATTCATTCTTACTATGCTTGAGAGCCTGTAAAGCACAAAGCTTTTCAAAATGAGAATCAACTGAAATATATGCTGCAGTTTCATCAGTTTGTCTGCAGTTTCAGATAATCTTTGATCACAGTTTGCAGTATTTTTTGGAATATGATATAAATATTTCAAAGATATGATACTAAAATAATTGCAGATTAAATTTTAACTGTGAATATGTGACCTTTATATATTTTGTGAAATTTTCTATTCCATTTCATCAATAAATAACATTATAGAACGATGGAAATCATTTAAATTTTTAAATAAAAGCTGGCCATTTTTTATGTTTACACATGCAAGCCAGTGCTTCAAAATGTGTGCATATTGACACTGATTATGTATAACAGAGATTCTCTGGTATGCAATATTTTTTAATAATGCAATTATCGCATGTTGCGATAAGTGTGACATATAGAAAAAAAAAACTGATCAAAAGTATTATATTTATTGAAATCGCTTGTTGGTGAATTAAAGTGGATGTTTGTGCTCATCAGGGAGAATGGATGAATTCAAACTATTTGGGGAAGCTTATTTATGAAAAATTTATATTTACAATACCGATACTTTGGGACCTCTGTCTTCTCTACGGAAGCAATAACGGCGCTGTGGTTTTGAAGATAATTAATATAGTATTCCAATTACAACCAAAATACTACGAAGATGTATCCACGGCAATTTCTTTTCTAAAACAGGTAAATATGAACACTAGTTTAGTTATTAACACTTTGTTTACGGGCTTTCAATTACTAAGGTAATTAAGCACAGATTTGTGCACACCGTAAACAATGGGTTAGCAACTGAATGATTTCAACTTTGAAAATATCTTTTATTGTGATTAATGTCAATATTGTACACTCCGGCAGCTATTCAATTTTGTAAGCATCCAGATTGACAATCGAAATAATGCGCATCTGGATCTACCAATCCTTCCTGGAGAATTCAAAGGATTTTCGCAGGCATTCGGTGGTTTGAACTCTAATTCAGTGCAAGATGCCGGAAGTTCACTTACATTTCCTGCTCTGCAAGACTTAACATTACATTTAATGGATTGCGGAATGACTTTGAAAATATTCCTAGAACTGCATGCTCCTGCTAGACAAGTATTCAGAGATAAAGATTTTCATATAAGGTTTGTATATTCATTATATTCATAAAAAAACATTCCCTGATTACAACATGTAAATTACAGTGTACACTCAAACCTCTTTTTGCAGGATTTACATTTGAGGGGTTTAAATGTATAACCGCCTCTCCACAAAGTCAAATTGTTCAGCAATCGAAAAAAACGATTTTAATCTTCAAGTATAATATTAGAATAATTTGCAAAGGGAACACAAAACGTTTGTATAGTGACAGGGCGGTAGGTCAGTGTTCCCTGGCTCGTGATTGGTGCACTTAGATTGTGGCGGTTTTGAACTTCACATATGGTGGAGAGAGGCGGTTATGCATTTGATCGTCATTTGCGATGTCGATTTTAAATGCTTAGAGGTAATTTTTCGTTGGTTTGAAAATTGCAGGGCATAGAACGTAAGAACCGGATCATTAATCAATCATTATCTCAAAAATGATAATATATGGAGCTATGCTTTTACACCCCTCATTTGCGCATTATCAAAATTGAACCAGCTGATATAACGGAACCTAGCTTTTGTTGATTTATTTTCACTCCACCTTTTTTTACATGTTTTTTTTGCATTAATAGTGTGTTAAAAAAAGGTTGAGTGAATCAAAAATTGATGATCATTGGTGGGAGTTCTATAAGCCGCAAGCATTTATATAAATATAATATATCAAATTAAAACGTATTTATATTTTACATACAAAATAACACAATGGTGACACTAATGTTAAATATCTAAATAATAAATTTGTGTAAATAATAATTTCATGTAAAATATCAAAATTTCCAGTTTGTAATTATATCATTGATTTGAATTCTGCATTCAAAACCAATTTTTTGTGCCCAATTCACAGAAATGATATTCCTTGCTCAAAATGAAAGCTCTTCATAGGCACTGAATAAACAAATTACTCCTTGTTTTAATTCTAGCTTAATCAATTTGTATGAAAGTACTATACCGCTGATGTATGCGAAAGCTTATGACTTGGTAGATCTTAAAAGCGAACAAAGCATTGAAATCTTTAATCAATTGGACCTGATACGATTGGAGCTTGTGGATTCATATAGATTTATAATAGCTACAACTATAGATGACATCATCACTAATAGGTAAGGGTTCGCTTCATTGACCTTTTTTGCATTACTATCCCTTGGACATATCAATTGATTATAAAGTGGAACCTCTCTATTTGTCAGATTGGATGTGCGTCAAATTTTGATAGCAGAAAAATGTTTTCACATTCCCCATTTCCACCATCCAGCACCAGTGAAAGTCGTTTGTAGATTTTGACTATTTTTGCTTCTTTCAAATCAATTTTAAAATTAAATTTGTAGGCAAAGATGGACATGATACCAACAATGCATAGCGAAGATAAAAAAACTAAAATAGAAAGCTGTGAGAACCACATTTAAATTTTAAAAAAATAGTTTATTCCTAGTTTTGGAAGTGGACCAAGTGTTTCCAACTAAAACTTCTACATCTGTATTCAATAAAGATGAAGTTTTAAGAAAAAAAAATATATTTAATTACTTAAATTTAAATTATTTATCGGGATAGCTGTTTAAGGAACTCAGGAACAAATTAATGAAGTATTCAAATTTTCAATCAGAATGTAGCATTTTCTTTATTTGTGTCTCTTTGTTCCAGCACTGACATAGAAAATAATGTCAGCATATATCTAACGATGATTGTAGATAGTTTATCTGAAAAAACATTCATCAAAGATTATAATGCAGCCTATCCTATAGATGCAGATTTAGATATCTTATGTCAAGCCTACAAAGATATGTATCCTTTTCACATTTGAAAATTTCATTTTAAATCATTGAATCAACTTTCTATTCTCATTATTTTCAGTTAATGTATTTACAACAATTTGTTTTTATTCAGCTTTCATATGCTGCTTCAATTATTTTATGGTGTCGTGTCCTCACATTGGGCTGAACATCGCACATGACATTGTATGATAATATTTACTTGAACCAGTCAAACAGACACGACAACTACATACGGATATTTGCCATAATCTTACCATAGATAAGTCTGCATCACTTGCCCATTCTCTCTGATGTAAAAAAAAACAGAAACCATGTTGATACACAATATACATTGGAGATGACATTTGGTTAAGCTTAGCCCAATGTGTACTGCAATTTTTTCTCTACCAACTATAGTAGTACATGTTTTACTTAACTCAGTGAAAAACAGGGATTCTTTGAAATGTGACTTCATTCTAGAGGCTGTGAGAGCCAACTGCTATGAAGACTCTCATCCATCGCAAGTCAATGGAGAAAGTAGTACGTATTCCGAAAACAGTGAAATCATAAACGGAGCCAATTCACAAAATATACCTGAAACCATAGAAAGTAACGAAATCCCCGAAGAGGCCAAAACTATGTCGCTCATCAGTGAAGTAAAAGATATTTTACCACATCTTGGAGATGGATATGTTCTCAAATGCTTGGAATTTTACGGCTTCAACTCTGAAAGGGTTATAAACAGTGTTCTCGAAGGTACTCTAGATCCGGAATTGCAAGATATTGATCCATCCTTGCCTATTATTCCTGCCGACACGCTGGACACTCAGTTTTTGGAGACAGGAATTGACAGGCTGAATGTATTTGACAATGATGAATTCGACGTCATGACTAGGGATAATATTGACTCGAGTAAAGTTCACAAAGGAAAACGAAAACCGAAACACAAAAATCTTTCAGAAATGCTCGATGATAAGAGCTATGTGAAGCAGATGAAAGAAACATATTCAAAATTCAGGTGATTTTATGATAACTTATAAATACACACTATCAATAGTATCAAATTGATGTACAAATGATGGAAAATGTATGATTAGTTGTGTATTTGTACTCAAACTTTTGTCTGAAATATTATTCCATACCATTTTGTTTTCATGCCATTCTCCCTGAACCGTTTTGTCCGGACACCATGAATGAATAACTGCTGTAATTATTAAGTGCTTTTGTCTGTTCATATATTAAATATGTTTTCTTAAAATTATAGCATGATATCAGATGAACCGGATATTTATGATGATGAATATGATGATACTTATGATGGTGGGGCTCCAGAGCTCGTTGCTGAAGCCTCGGGAGATTCAGAAAAAAGAAACAATTTTAAATCTAAACCACTTAGAACATTCGGCAAGCGAGAGGCTGATAGTGAGGTAAATACTTATTTTTACTGGCATGTTGTTTATATGTGTGAAATCATGCTTTTGTTCAAATTCAGGACCATTTTATAAAATTTCTAAAGTCAACGCAATGTTTAAAGCGTTAAGTATATACTTCCAAGTCTCTATAATAGGTGTACCATTAATACTCTGACCTTAATAATTGTGCTGTCTCCAGTTACTCTACTATTACCCATTTTAATCATAAGCTGCTGTATATGGTGTTACACCGAAACAGCAATCTATATTTAATATTTCTTGTGGAACTTAATACTATACTACTTGTACCTTAGCATAATAGAGTTCTTTCAACTAAAGGCTAATTTAATCAATAAATAAGAGATGATTTTTTCACAGTGAATATTAATGCAATTTCTAATTTCTATTATAAGGACGAAGCTGATGATGACAACGATCAACCTAGTTCAAGTAGTACAAAACCTACTGATTCATTTTGTGTTAATCCTGAAGAAGTGAGAGCTAGATATCAAGCCAGAAGAGATATAAAACATGGAGGCAAACCACCCTCGGATAGGTAGTATATTTTTTTTTTATTTGATATTTACATGACAAAGAGTGGGATTTTTTTCTTTCTACCGTACTTAAAGGTTACAATAAAGTAAGGTTAGAATATAGTACATTGCTTATGAAATAATAGTATTAATAACTGGCATAAAATCATCTATTCTGAAGACACATCAACAAAAATTATGAAGAAGTTCTGGGCCCCTGAGCTAGTTATAATCAACTGTATGCTTATTAAGAAAATTGAACTATAATTTTTATCTTGAAATATTTTTTTATAATTCTAGGGACGTTGTCGGTAAAGCAAAAGGACAAGGACAAGATAAAGATGTATTACTTAATCGTCAAAAGAAAGCATCTCACAAATCCACGACTGGTAATCATAACAGAAGATCTGGAGCCCAGTGGAAGAGGACTCAAGGCATGATGCCATCGTAGATGGAAAACAATAAAACCACTGTGATTTGTGTTTTGTTTTTTGATGCACCTTCTTACTACAATATTATCTATATTTAAATACTATGCTAATCATGTTAGTTGTTAATGGATTGGCGCTATAATGTAATAAAATTATAAATGGTTGTGAAATCACACACAATATATATTTTGTTTCATATAAAATGTTTTTTTTTTTTGTTTATACATCTATGGATATATAAACGTGTATATGTCATAAGGTTATTTTATCTGTAAAACATATTCCTTGAAACTAAATGCTTAGTCCCAGGTAGATGGGTCGACACCTTTAAGAAGAGGATTCTAAGGCACATTTACAGACACATAAATGTACATATGTAGGTGGACTGCGGAAAATCAACTATAATGACAAACGTCACCGCTTGTGCCAATTATCACCATAAAATCTAAATTCATAAAATTACAACATAACTGTGCAGTTCATGTCCAGTGTATGCTCAATCTCACCATTTCACTTAAGAAATATAATTGATATATTTCTTCATGAAATGACTACGATTTGAAATATTTTTTTATTAACTTTTGCAAACCCATTGATTACGGAGTGCATAAATTTTTGCATTACTACCATAGTAATTAAAAGACCGTAAAAAAAGTGTATAACTGTTCAGACGCCAAGGCGTGCAGGCACGCGAAATCGCTGCTACCACCAGCGTCACGGCGTGTAGGCACGCAAACGCGATTACAAGCTTATTAATGAATAAATTAAATATTTTTAAATGCAATATTATGCCGAGACACCTTTTGGAGGCAATGCCATTGTTAGAATACCCATATGTTGAACCGTTTTCTTTTTATTTGAAGTTGGGCTAACAGATGTCACTAGGGCTGGCACCTTATTATCGCAATGATCGCTCGATTGATAGAGCGCATCAGAGTGAGAAGAGAATAGCTAACTATCAGTAAGTGCGAGAGACAACACAAAGCATTTTGTGCTATTTATAAAATATAGTTTATTATAAAAAAAAATACTTTCCAGTCATAACAAAATAATTCTAATTTATTCATAAATTACATTATTTTTCTAGATGCAATTTGTGCTACTTATATAATTTGTTTTACTATAGAATATATATTTATTATTTTTGGCAGCCCTAGAGACGTTTTTTAAATCTTGTACTTTTGATTTTTTTTATTCACTTTTCTATGAAAATCAATAATAACTTGAGTATAAAATTATTTAAAATCGATGATTGAAAATGGTGACGTACAGCAAAAATCCATGGAATTGGCTTGGCGTTTAAAGGGTTAAATAGAATTAAATTAAATGTAGCTCCAGCTTTTCCTAATCGAATAGCGAGCTTTTGTACTAACACCTTGCGGAATGTGTACACTGTACAAGTGTACGCATCTGTGGTGGATTACCTCATAAGCGCAAGAGGCGTACACTTGGAGCCTCCAAAACTTGGAGGCCTTTTAAATAACTTACATTAATATAATTATTTTCGATACATGTATTTGATCAAGAATTTATTATGCTTTCATACAGGAAAAGTAATATAAAATGGTTGTAATATTGAATGATCGATGTGTCATAAATCATAAAGTACGCTGTGTGGGTGTGCTAGGTTCTCACCCTGAATTGTTTCTAGTGAACTGCAGGGAATACTGTTAATTGAAATCAACATTAATAGCATAACATTTGTGATTATAATAATCTCGAATAAATTTTGGGACGCTTTATCATTCGAAAAACAGGCCCTCCAAAACTATATTGTGCCTGAGGTTAGGGAGTGAACATGATGAAAGACAACTGTTAATAAAGTGTGCATAGTTAATTTTAAATCCGGATTCACTTTTAATCCTGATGTAAGTAAACAACATTCATCGATTTTTTTTTTAATTATATTAAATCATCAGAATTTTAGATGCGAATTCTGAAAAAATGTTTTCAGTGATCTTACTTATATCATATTCATTTATTCGAATATCACTTTCTACTCGTCTGTCCGACATAAGCAACTTAATAGTTTTCACAGAAGATTTGGTGAACATTTTTCGCAAATTATTTTGTTTGAATGTGATCTTTATATAAGTTTCACAATAAGTTTTTATTGAGGCCTCAAGCGCGCCTTTGGGGCCTTGCGCTTGTGGGGTAATCCGCCACTGACTGCGCGTCAATTCAAGTTTATCCGTGCACTTGAAATGCACGAGGATACCAAAAGGCGAAACCCGAGTCGTTGGCGACAAAACTCATGGAATAGTAAAAAACAGTAAAAGAAACAAAATCTAAATTTATTTGACAATTATTAAAATCCCTCAAACTCCTTAGCGCGTTGTCATCTTGGGATGAGTGTAATTCGTTTCTGATTGGCTGTTGACGGATTCGTCTTTGATTGGCTGTGGTTAAATATTCCTACGATTCAAATAAATGTATTTAAAACAACAGAATTATTTGGAATAAGTAGTTATTTTTGAGTGTGATTACATTATTATAAATACCGAACAACGCCGGGTGGAGCCACCAGTATTTTATAATGCACGTCTCCGCTCTCACTACATTCTGCCGGATAATCTTTTATTAACATTTTCGTCTCGGGCAAGAATAACATAATAAATAAACTGAAACATAGATTGCTCGAATTATTAAGCGAAGGACTGCAGCCCCTAATCATGGATTTAGCCGTGAAGTAGCAATTTGTCATGGCTCAGCGCTTCACTGAGATAGCGTTTGATGTTGAATGCATTGACGATCGTCGTGTATACGTAATATTTATGAATATAATATCTAGCGACAGACACCATTAAGATTTCTGGATCTCATTGCATTCAACCATAAACCATCTTTTAGAATTAAGGGAAGTATTACCGAAGCAAAAAAAATATTTAATAAGTACCATAGACAAATCTCATAATTATTTCAGTGATACGCCAAGCCTTTCATGTACTACATACATATAAAGGTAATCATAGATAATCGATCTGGCCAACTTGTCGGCATTATGAGTGATTTTAATGGAAAATGTTTTCTATGGTAACATTTTATATATTTATTTTTTTTACCGATTTTAAAATCAATGCTGTCCCTTTATTATACTTACACATTTACCTTTTTGATCCAGGGCTGTCGATTCGTTAAAAAAAACGACACCAACTCCAGCATTGACCAAAAACACGACTCCGACTCCAACTAAAAAGAGTTTAATTTCGTCACTTTTTTTCCAAACTTACCTTCCAAAAGCCAACTTTTACATGTTATATTCACAATTAAAATGTTCAAACTTTTCAAAACTTTCAAACTTTCCGACTCCTAATATGACTCCAGCCAAAACGCCGTGACGACTCCGACTCCGGCCAAAAAACCGCGACTCCACAGCCCTGTTTTGAACTCTACTACATATATTCGGCGTTCAGTTTCAAAGTATTTAAAATCTACAGTGTCAACTATGTATATATACGCAATACTTAATCATTCATTTCAATGTGTATCTAGTAAAATTTACTCTTTAGGATATTTAAGTATCATTATCAAGGAAAGCGGGTAGTTGCGAAAATATGGACACTCATCATGGTAATACTTAAGGACTAAGGATTAGATATCAACAAAAAAATCGATGTATGAATGTTTCCAATCTGGGATTCGAGCCCTCGAACCCCACCTAAGCCCAACCGTATGGACAATAGGAAAAAAGCGTTGACCACACTCTTCGAGAGCCGACTTCAAAAAATGTATACACCTGATAGTCATTGACCCAGATCAAATTCAGACAATTGTATGCTATATTGTGCGTAGATAAACTTGTATGTACAATCACAACTTCTTATCAATCAATAAGAATAATAAAAGGATCTGATAACTATTAACTAAAATACCACTACTTTTCATTTATCAGTAAGATAGTTTGGACTTCGACTGTGGGTGCATGATGGAATTTCAATATCAAATTTGAGTCGTTTAACGTTTGAACTGACATTTCAAGTTGTTCGTCCGTGGACTCGAAATGCCTGAAGATGTCGAAAGGCGAAACTCTTTTCGATATCGATTAAACCCATGGAAGTACAAAATTCAAACGATTCAAATATCAGAAAAATAAAGTTATTTTGCTAGACGATTTATTGTTCATTGAAAACGGCGTTAGGAAAATTCGTACATATATCGAATGTTTTAGCGGGTAAATAAATGATACGAACTTTTTTTTTCGTTTCTATACTTTCAACAAGAGGATGATTATTATAGTGAGTTGCAAATTAGTTTGATCAAGGCTTTAATTTGTGTAACTTCATAATCAATTAAAATACGATTCCGGTAAATTTGATTTTATGTGTGACGTAAAGAAACCTTAAACGTAAAAAAAATCCGGGTCATACAAATTGCTTGAAAGTGATTTTTATTTCATATCATGTCTTTGAACACAAATGATGAAAAATTGTTGATAGTATTAAAAAATAGTTCATGTAAGACAAGTTATTCAGCAAGTCTTAGTACAAGTCGTGTGTAGTCGACATTTAAGGTGTATTTTGGGGAAAATTTATTTTGATTGAATAAAATATTCCGAATAAGTATATCACGGAGGAATTAACTATAAATCAAATTCATCCATTAAGCTGGTGTTTTAATAATAGGTGTGAGTTATATCTACTTCTACTTGCAACCTGTTATGTGTGATACGATGGTTTCCATTTTTTTTTTATAATTCCTAATAAAAACTTACAAGTTGTTCGTAATGCGGAACACTCTTGCCACCACGAAGTGTAGGAAACCACTTCGGCCATATTTACAAATTCGTTATGCGGCGAGAATACCACTAAAGCCAGGTATCAGAGAACACGATTGATACGGCATTTTATTTCCGATACCACAGCTGCCATTTTTATTGTTGTAGCACTTACATCACATGCATGAGGATGGGAACTAATATTTCGTCAAATAATTTCGTCTTACACGACGACTTCCCCAAATCCCCTGATGGACACAAGGATCACCAATCGATATATGGATTCGTGTCAAGAGGAATGGATGTCGGTGGTTTTTTTCCTTCATACCAGCTTTTAATATACGAAAAAACGCGGATTAGAGAGCGGTTAACTAACTGTTGGTATTTTCTTACTATTCCTCGTTACAATTCAAGACAAGAAAGCCATATATCTTCAAAATCAAATGTCTACATTGTATTGACATTCCCTTTCACCCACTGTCCTTAAAAATTGAGCGTAGCCACTAAACCTTTCTTAACTCCATCTTTGCACTATTTTTGAAAAAAAAGAAACGTTGAGCGGCTGAATAACAATCTGCCCTCGTAAAACGAATTGTGTAGAGATTTTATCAGGGCTGTGGAGTCGGTAAACAAAGTTACGATTCCGACCCCGACTCCGGCAATTACCAAAAACACGACTTCGACTCCGACTAAAAAAAGTTTAATTTTGTCACGTTTTTTTCTACCTATCATATTTATGTAAATAGATATCATCCAACTAATCCTGGCAATAGTCAAATTTGACATATTATATGTAAAAATAAAACGTTCAATCTTTTCAAAATTTCCGACTCCGACCAAAAAGCCGCGACGACTACGACTCCGGCGAAAAACCTCCGACTCCACGACTCCGACTCCGAATCCACAGCCCTAGATTTTATTATCAGCCCACATGCTCAACATTGGAAGCGAGCATGTTTGTTATGTATTGATACATTTATTCCAGAATTATCTAATAAAATTCAAACGTATTTATATTTTACTTAGCGAATCGAAAGTTTTAAAATCACTTAAATATTGTGTTAAACAGTCCGATTTACGAACACCAAATACTTTATGAAAATTCATAGGATGTTGGAACAATTGCAAACCGGTAAAGGGTTCACCATCACTGCACTAGAACTTCTATTATAACTCCCAGTGTGTTCAGTTTCGTTGAGCCTCTATAAATCATATGATTTTTTTACTGGTCGTTTACCTGTTCTGTTTTGCAGTCAAGGTGTGATATTAATTTTTATGTATTGTCGCGGTCTTTTGATTCTGCCGCGGCTTTTGTTTGTCAAATAACGTGTCTGCAAATCCATTGTTCTTCACTTTCGTATCTTATCCCCACACGAGTCGTGCAAGACATGGAGAATACTAATGAATGTGACAGACATCTTGGAACAATTGGGCCCTCACTTCGCTCAAAATACAACAATGCGTACCTTTTGTAATTATATTAATTATAATCAGAAAGAATATTGTATTTTATTTCTTTCAGCGATGCCCCTCCTTACAAAACAAGGCTACGTAATTTTTGATACCAAAAATTGGGACCGGTTTCGCTAATAGCGAGCATTGCCAACTGTTAAAAACAGGATTATTAAGATTAAATAATTGGCATTTAGTAATAATACAAATAATACATACATGAATAAACCTGTTGTGATCTATTTTTCAACTGTTGATAATGCTTGTGATGAGCGAAGCCGGACCTGATCTTTATAAAAGTGTGGAATTAATATAAATAATGTGCATTACGTGCATTGAAATCGATTCAGGTTTCTATCGCCAATACTAATACATTCCTAAAAGTCATGGAGAGAGCAAATTCATTTCCAATATTCCAACCAGTATTATGGGATTTTACACAATACTAGTAAGCGAATGAGAGATTTTATGGCTATATATTCAACAAAGTCATCCTAAATAAAGTGCTCATTAAATAAATCTTAGTAATAAGTTAATCAGAAATAAGAGGAGAAAAAAACTTTCATTTTGGCCCTCAAAATGAACAAAATTTCTCCAGATGTCGGGAGGTTCCTTGCCTACTAGTTTTTTCAGATAATCATAAACTACTCAATAATATAAAATTGTACCCGAGCGGTAAACGTTGCGCTTAGCGATTAGAAACTTCCGAGTCTAGTACCTTGTACATAAAATCTTGTCTATGTGAAAATTCTCTTTATATTTTCAAATGATTAAAAGAAATAAAAATGTATGTTGCAATGACATACAATGTCAAAAATTAACTCAAAATTCAACGAATGAAAATTCTTTAATAACTTGTAACAATATCACACAATTTCAATCGTACATACATACATACATGGCCGTTGATTAGCCAAAAATTACTCAAGAAAAACCAGTATGTAAAAGTCAAGACAATTAGTTTTATTTTACATCTGTATCAAGTGTAGCGAAATGCTGTTTCAGGTTTCAATGTTCCGAACACAATTTGTATCAGATCCTCGATCAAAAGATGCTCACGCGATTTGTAATAATAAAAAACGGGCCCGTGACAGGGTTGCTAATGGTCGAATTCAAAAAAATATCTTCATATATTTTTTTAAATGCTTTTCATATTGAAAGAAATTTACATGTGATGTGGCTAAACTAAAACCTTTGATCAAAAATTAGTTGAATGGTCGTCTCATAATAAAATAATAATCTAACATGAATGAAGTCACATGTACTATACATACAATGTATTATTGAATATAGTATAATATAATTTAGAACCGACTTCGCCGAACGATCAAAAAATCAATTTTGATTAAAAAAATTATATTACTCAATGCTTAAAATCAGGGCTGTGGAGTCGGAGTCGGAGTCGGCGCGGCGGCTTGGCCGGAGTCGTACTCGGAAATTTTGAAAAGTTTTAACTTTTTATTTTTGCATTTAATATGTCAAATTTGGCTTTTGGCCGCATTGATAGGGTTGATATTTAATTTAATACACATTAGGACAATTAGGGGAAAAAAGTGACGATATTAACCTTTTTTTAGTCGGCGTCGGAGTCGGAGTCGTATTTTTGGTCAATGTTGGAGTCGGAGTCGGAGTAGGATTTTTTTTCACAGATTCCACAGCCCTGCTTAAAATGCCTCTATATATATTAAATAAAAAAATATTGAATATATACATTTACTAACCCAAAATGAATCATAAGATTAGTTAGTAATTCTGCTAAATTATTTGTGTTTTTCATTCATCCAAAATGATTTGGGTACAATATAATATGATATCGACAACAAAATAAATTTACATTTATACAAATGTAAACTTATTCATACGTAAAAATACATTATTTGGATCCGTTGCAATATATACTTTTTAAAATCATTTCCTTCTCCGACGATAATTAGAATAAAGAAAAATAAGATTTGTTCATCCCTGAGCAAGATGACGGCAGATAGAAATAAAAGGGGCTCGCGGTGTGATGGGGTCCCGCCCGAAGAATGCCAGACGCCCCCGTCGCCTGCGGACCCCTGCCCCATGCCCCGCATCACAAACTGGTGCGCGAGGAGGTCTCCATCGGCCGCGGCGAGGTGCGCTAATGATAGGTAATTACGGCCGGCCGCTATTATGCACAGACACCGCCATGCAAGGAGCGAATTGGACAATTAAATTGAAACATTATTATTTCTAGTTCATTTATAGCGTGTAGAGATAGATGACCATCACCTGCGTGGACGGTATCAAACTTTAAATCAAAAATCTCCTGTCGGTTGATGTAAACAATCAACAAATTCAATAATAAGAAAAGTATACAAAGGTTCATAATTTTTTGCTGTGTTGTTCCTTCTGTCCTTTCAAAACTACATTCAATTAGCCTAGATTTAAAAAAATTAACAAAAAAAATTTGGTACTTCGTTGTTTTATGCCAGGCGGCTAAACACGAAAAAATATCACTGAACCTAAAGGTTGCCTAAACCTTCGCTATCCATATGAAACGACACATAAATCATCAAATTAATGGCCGAATACTTGTATGTGTGTATACGTGGATTTTTTAATGTATTCCAGATAATTTAATCTTACGCCTTGCCCCTAGCAGCCAGCGCTTCTCAATCATCGTGATGTTGACGCTCTATAAACTGCCAAAATTCAGCAATACCTTCTGATAACAATAAATTACCACATAAATCTCTTCTGGCTGATCCCCACATTCTCTCTACTTGCTGGGTGTTTGCAAGTGTATCGGGGTTTATAAAATTATAGTAAGTGTAAAAATTGAGCACTGATCTCCGAGTATGCACTCCAGGAACCGCTACCTACTCAGCAACCATCAGCAAAGAACACTTGGCAAACCCAGCGTGTCCTGACCTCAAACGAAGGCGTCATTAAATGTCCATTACTACACATAATCTCCCGCGGGATAATATTACGTCGCGCACTTCCCCGATTTTTTTTATAGTTTTACATGCTTTGGGTGTTCTTATGAAACTGGCTGCAAGGATTGAATTCTTTGTTTTTATTTCAAAAATCGTCAAGTGACGCCTCCCGCCCCATGTTTATGAGGGTGCAGCGACAGGCAACCTTTAGGTTCAGTGATATTTTTTCGTGTTTAGCCGCCTGGCATAAAACAACGAAGTACCAAAAAATTATCAGTGGAACAGATAACATTTCATTTAAGAATCTATCCAGGCGATTTTTTTATTTCCAAATTACAGATATAAAGTTACCAGTTAAATCTGACTTGATGAACAGCTATGATTCTAGCTTATTTAATTAAACTTAGCTTTGCATTTTAATTTTCCCGCCAATAGTGTGACACATATTGGAACAGTACGAAAAACATCCATGTAAACTATACAGCCCATTTAGCGAAATAATTTTCTATCAACATTTTAAATAAAGCAAAAATTATTTTTATCATTTTATGGGTTGGATATCGTTTGCAGAAATGCGTCCATTTGACTCGCAGCAAAAAACTATTATTTGTATTTATGTTTTTGTGCGACGTCAATTTTTACCACCTTTGTCAATGGTAAAGTGAACAGGATCGATCCACCCAAATGATAATCACTTTTAGGGTGTTCACTGTCAATACTTGGTGGAAAGGCATTATAATAAAAATAATAATACATTTTTAGTACTTTTTACACATAAAATTTGATCAGGACCGGTTTCGCTCATGGCGAGCATTGTCAACTGATAAGAAATACAATACAACAGTGATATTTATACAAAAGTTAAGTAAGGTATGACAAACAATTGGTAGAACAACTAAGCAAATAAATGAAGCAAATAACAAGAAAAATAGACGAAAAATAAAAGGTTGAAGACCTCTTAGCAATGCAAACTAAAACATAATAAATGTTATGTGGAAAAAGTACTAAAAATGTATTATAATTTTTATTAAAATGATAATGTTACTCCTTTTGACAAATTCTTCAGTACGTTTGTATTTTTATAAAATTGAGTAGGTACCTATCTTATAATTTTTAAATTAAGAATCGTATTTTTTCATAACACGATTCCAATGCTCGCCTGTGTATAAAATCGTGTGGCGCACAAAAGTTATACATAGGTACGCGAGTCCATACATCATTATATGAAGCTGCGAGCGAGAGGGCTATAAGGCCATAGGTTTCTCCGTTTATAATATTATTAGCCGGATTCTTTTTTGTTACTGCCACTTTTTTGTCCGTCCTCTTCGTCGTTTTTTTGTTATCTAATTTATAATTTGTTGTCGGTCTTGAAACGCAGCTCATTCGGTCTGCGGTTATTAGTGCTCCCACCGCAGATCTTTATAAACCCTGCGTTTTATTACACTTCATAACAGAACGCGTCAATCACCCCAAAAAACTTCATATATGCAACATAATCTTATATGTTCGTATAACGATCAACCTGCTACTTGGTGAATATAAGTTCACAAATCCACTAGAAAAAATAGATACATTACTTTTTGTACAGTTTTTGTACATATTTCACACTTGTATAGAGCTATCAAAGCCGGTTTCACTCATCCCGAGTATTTTCAACATTCTTATTTGTACAAAAAATATGGTGTTTTCTCATATCATAACAATGAAGAAGAGCCTTTCCATTGTTTTCATTTTCTGACCTAACTTTCATCTATTTTTTTCTCATGGATAAATGATGGACATCAGGTTGTTTTCTAATAAGGCTACTGAATTACAGAGATTCCCGTCGTAGCTGTAAGGGTCATAAGCACCAATATGAAGAGTGAAATTGGATGCAGAAAGAGATTTTAGGTTATACGGTAATATAATCTATTTAAAAAAAAATGCTTCCAAGGGAAACTTTTCTTTCGTCAAATGCAGGGCCGCGGGCCGCTACGTTACATCCACTACACGTAAGGCCATTATGATAGGTAAGGTACCTTTCGATATAATTTAATACGAATGATACGAAAAAAAAGTAACATCCCGTCATGAAATTTGACACGTTCTTGTAACTTTTAGAGCATTTCTGATTACTTTTATCCAATAGATGTTTTAGGTCTACCTTCAATGTTGATTTTTTACAACAATAAATTTATAAGTGCGCAATTTGATCTAATGAAGCTGTATCTCTGTAAAACCGGTTATGATTGTAAGCCCGGCGTACCTATATAAATTGATTATTAATTTTAAAGCTGCTAATTTTTGGTCAATGTCGATTCGCTATGGTTTTTTGAAAGCACATACCAGTAACAGTTTGATACCTATAAAAAAGCGTGAGTACGCAAATATAGATATAAAATACATATAAGATATCCAACACTTAAAATAAATTGATTATAAGAATATTTCGAATACCTTGATCATAAATAACGCAACTATAAAATATATTAAATAAATAAAATATTTTCGACCAGATGTACCCAAAATGTAGAACGCGAGATGGTTTTCAGTATTTTGAAAGATAATAAATAATCAAGCAATGACACTAAATGAATATATTTCTCTTGGATAATTTTCATTTAAATCAAAAACTATGTATATTTAGTCCATGTATAACTTTTAAAAATATAGTTACGCAAAAATATGTAATAAGTAAATTCGATTGATTTTTGAGTTGAAGAATTTCAAATTTTCAGTTAATTTCAAGTAATACAACCTATCTAGCAATCTACCATGTTTGTATGTGCATATTATTTTTTATATAATTAGCACGGTAGTCTTTGGAACGTATCCCCTGTGCAAAAAGAGGATCAGGTGTCCTTGTAATTTATTGTATGTTTGAGTTAAAATATCTAGCTAATCAATGCTCGAATCAGTCTATGGTGACACAACCTTTTTCAGGTGATTATATTAATTTCGTTATTTTGGAATGTTAAAAACCAGTATTTCGGTACCGTAAAACGGGGTGAATAGGGACAAACACAAGGATTGAACTTTAGCACAACTTTACTAAGTATCCAATGAATTTTGTATTATTTATATATATAATTGATCCGGTTCGTGGCGCAGTGACAACGGCTTTGACTTGCGTGCCGGACCGCCCGGGTTCGATTCCCGGTATGAGCGGATTTTTTCAGTCGATAAATCTGTTCAAAGGCATGGGTGTTTGTGTTGTTGAAAATCCCTCCCCACCTTTCCGATCCCAGAGAGCGACGCATAGTGACAGCGATTAGCTAATCACTAGTCCTGTCCTAGTCCTCGTATCCTTTCCATCCCTACTCTCTTCGAAAAGGAAGGTTGAGCAACTGAGTAACAAGCAGTTCTCGTAGAAAAACATATGTTGAGATAAACTCCGTGAGGAGTCCATATGCTCCAAGTTGGAAGCGGACATGGCTAAAATATATATATATATAATTCTTTACAATGACTACAATACTATCTCTCGAATGACAAAACCAAACTAACTTAATGATTGGCCAAAATTGAAACAAACGTGTTTATGTTCGATGACTGTGCATCCTTACTTTTTGACCCCTTATATATTTCTCTTTTATTAAACCAAATGTCTAATCATATCACGCTTAACCGATATCAACCGAAAAAACTTTGTATGGATTGCTTCAACCTCAATATTGGTTAATATACATGAACTTTTGTTTGTAGTCCTTAAAAAATGTTTTCTTTTCTTTTCTAATAAATATCATTTATTAGAAAAGCATAATAAAGAGCAATAAATTCTCTGTGCTAACGTTATTTACTTACTCAAGCAGTCAAATTTTAATTCTTTGCCATGATACCAATGACATATTTTTGTTTCAATTATTAAAATTGATTGTGGCCTGGAAAGAAATCTCACTTCCAAAATCTGGCCCAGCTGCGGAACAAAATAGTCACTTATGGACCATCTCTTGCCATGCTACGTGTGGAGAAGCTGTTGGTATTGTTAATTTCGACGATCCGTATTATCGATATATTTTCATTATCCAGTGCATATAAATAGGTATTGATATGCACTCCCTTATATTCCAGTACTGATAGTCGTGAAGGGTAAAAAGTGTCTCTATTCACCCTGTTTTACGGTATTGAAAAAACAGTCAAGATACCGGGAACCCGGTTTCGTTGATAGCGGTATTCCGGGTATTGTAATAGTTAATTATAATAAATCAGAATCATCGACGCGTCTCAATAAAAAAGAAATCACATGAGATCCATTTTTGTTACTATTAAAGTTTCAAGCGTGAGTGAAAGGCAAAGATGATAGGTCGGCAGTACATTATTGAAATTGCATGTCATTAAAAATGATATGAGACGATTAAAATTACGATGTGCACCGACATTTTAGGCTCATTTTGCGAACTTTTATTGTACCCTATCATCATAGATAAATTATTAGACACATTGAAATAGCAGACGCCGAAACTATATTTATAGTACTCATTTTTTTATCGATTAACAAAAAACATATTTCAAAGCCCCGTTTCTTAAGAAATACCATTATTATTAGTGAATGTGTGATTTGAAATATTTTTCTTGACTATACGTTGACTATTCATATTGTTTTCATATACTATCAAAATATATAAATCACTCGGACTCTGTGGTCTAGTGGTAAGAGTTTTGCCCAAGCGATCTGGTGGGTCTGGGTTCAAGTCCCAGCATGGTCAGAATATTTCAAATTACAAAGAAATTGTACACAAGTGCGTGTCATTTTTCGATGAGTTGTTCCCGACATTTTTTGAACGAGTTTATATTGTATGACTTTCATATTTCAAATTATCTGGCGCGTTGGCATTATTAGCTGTAGTGCCGAATATTTTTTATTATTTACTGAAAACAATGTATATATTACGAAGAAAAATGAATAATAAATTATCTTAGATAAGCACAGATATGCATTACTGGATACATTAAGAAGTAGGTATCTCGTAAAAATTACGAGACTTTAGGCCCAAGTTTTTTGAAATATATTTCAAACAACTAAAGATGGGATCAACACGTAAACACTGTCAACACGTGTTGGAAAATAGCTTATTTATAATAATTGATGTTTCGATTATGATTTAATAGCGAATTTTGTTTCACTGGGGAACTTTTAACAGTATGTTTAATTTATTAGACGCAACCAAATTAATGGAATTATTTCCAAAAGTTTGAATATAGAGTCCTGGAAAAAGATATGAGCTAACTTACAGTTAGTACTAGCCTAATGCTCATTGTTGAATCCATAGGCTCCACACTGGGTGAAGAATTTTAATGAAATGTGGTTTAATTAATGAATATATTTTTGGTACACATTAAAAATAATATGGAATTTGGTTCAAATCATAAAAATTAGCTTCATCGAAGGAAGTTTGCTCGGGTGATGCTAATGACATTACACAATAGATTTTCCTTTTTGTGGCAATATTTACACCTCCGTATTCAAAATTCGTTCACAAGTCGGTAAAGCTTTAATAAAAATGTTTCAAGAATAATCTTGGCTTTCATTTTATTGAGTTATAAAATTATCGGGAGAAGCATTACCATAGAGGTGCTAAAAGTGATAGACAGGCACATTTAGACTGGCGTCTACGATTCTCTATTTCTGATATTTTAGTTGTTTATCAAGAGCAAACAATGCAAGACAATTGAACACAAATATTAGGTTTTTAACGTAAAGGTTCATCTCGGTCAAAGATGCAAACGAAGGGTCATGTTTCTAATTTATTTAGGATAAAATACCGTATTTTAAATTTTAATTATAACAAGATATAACAAACATGCAGCGGGCGACACAAACAAAGTAGCTTATGATTAAGAGCTAGAATAAGAATCGTCTAAAAATATAACAGCAAAACGAATGTAAAATATGAAATCAAGTTTTCACAGAGCGAGCAAAAAATCATTGTTGGATAATATTTTTATTATAATGCCATTCCATCACCTTAAATTTTTTTGTAAGATGTTTAATTATTATTTCTCATTTCTAGCTCCTAAAAATATCCCTCGAAACTCTACCAAATAATATAAATATTCTTATATTATGGTATAATTTATTCAATACCAAAATAAGAGATAGGTAGCAATACTCGCAATACTACAACATAATAACGATTCCGAAGAATAAAAGTACCTACATATTTTTACGTACTTGTCCTATTATTTTTTTAATTTATGAGAAAAGACATAAAACATTTACATGATTTTATTTCAATTCAATTAAATAAATTATAAAAAATAAAATTCATTCACTGTTCGACTATCTGACTGCAGCGAGATAATTTATTGAAAAATATTTTGTTCACTGTTCAAGGAAACGATTAGTGTACAAAAGATTAATATTCTGTTCTTAGGCTGTGTTATTTTAAATAAGTGTCAATTGGGAATCAGGTGTACGGTGTACCTCCATATACCCTGACGCCCCTGACTGAGAAGTTTGAAGGTCTTAGAAAAAAGGTTGACGACTTAATTTTCCTATCATGCCTGCCAATGGGGATGCCACTGGGAAAAGTTTTAATGATTTTTAATGGAATTGCTTCGGATGTCGACATATTTCACATGGACGTGAGTAAGTTCAGACGAGTATTATTTTGTATGTATTATATTTGATTTTGACGGAACTCACTCGGTTGACTTCTTTGTCAATTTCTGTTCAATTATTTGTAAACTGTGTAATTTTTTCTTCCAATATTTTCATCTGTTTTCACATTGCAAAAACAATAAAGTTATAATTTGTGATTTTTTCAATGTATGTAAATACATATATATAAATAAATAAATATATAATTTGGAATTATGGACTATTTTTTTAAAAAACTGTTTCCGGTCCCAATGTATATCGTATAGACTCCTAATGGAGATTATAAAACCAATTTTTCTGCGAGAACTGCCTTTTACTTGTAGGTAATATGCGCTAGTCATGATTATTTTTTATATAATTAATTACCTGGACCCAGAAAGGTAAGCGGAAATATATCCAGTTAGGCAGACCAATTTAGACAAAGAGTAATATTTATACCTATTTGAAATCATAAAATTTAGACACTTAAATAATAAAATTAGTGTCCCTCTAATTTCACTTTTCAAAACCGAAAATAACAAAATATTTTTCTTACCTGGGCGGCAAATATTTTTATTTGGACCAGGTTTTTTCTTTCTTGTTTTATGGATAGTAATATAGGGGGTAATCCATTTATTTTGGGTTTGGATGAATAACAATTTCAACTCATAAGAAGTCCCGTTTAAGTGCATCAATAAATGCAACAGTATAAATATGGGTGTAAAATAATAAAATGACATTTTAGTGCGGCCCAATGCAACACGGCATTTCCCTTTGAGACGCTGTCGGCATCCCTTTGTCTTTTGTATAGACAGCGAGTACCAACATTCCGTCATGCTTTTTGCTTTGCCCGCCTCGCTCTATCTCGCTCGCCTGACAGCCCATCCTTTCTTTTTCCTTTGGCCCGCACATTATGTACTCCTACGCAATTTTTCACCAAAAATTAAAGGAGTAAAACCATATTTATACTGTTAATATACATATTACAAATGTTTAGATTCACCAATTTATAATTAATGGTAACACAAATCTAATTTCTTAACAGCCGAATGAAGGGTGCTTTTTGTGAAGATTCAAAATATTATGAAATCTACAAAGTTTACTGTATCGGTTTAGAGATTGAACGGAATAGAATGGAGAGGTGCACGTTTATATGCGTGTGCTACCTCTAGCGAATCAACGGAGCGAAAAACCCAAGTGTCAAATAAATAATTCAGATGTGTTATAAATGCATACATACTAAGTATACATACATACTCCCACCAAGTATATAATATTGATCAATAAACATGATCCATGATTGAAACAAAAATAATTATTTCTAAATACAGTAGGTAGGACCGATTTAATCTAAATATTCTAATTTTGAATAAATGTTGCACTAAAACATTTAAACTCATATTGAAAACATTGTTTAATAATTCTTGGGTATGTGTAAAAAAAAATCCATTTATGTAACGTGCATAATGCTTAATTATTGTTGAATTATCAATATGATTACACGTACCCACTTCAAACTATTGAAAACTTGTCATACAAAAATATCTTACCACGAAAAATGTTATACGTAAAGCCATTGAATTCAAATGTAGACTAAAAGCTCGTTTGTTCTTCCTGTACTCATTTAAGCTTTAATATATTTTTATCATCTCTTTTTAACATGCTGTATCCAGCGAACTATGAAAGAGAACGTAGAGCATGCTCGTGACTACCTTGAAATTTAACAATATCATTAGGTCCTCACGGATGATCAAAATATTTGCGCAACAAGCAAAGGATAAAAATAATTATCAACCAACTCAATTGTACACCTCAAACATAGAATTATCAAATTGTTTAGTTCACGTAATTTCTTTGTATCAATATGACTTATTAGATCCACTGAAATTTATTTGTATCGAGCCATTAAAAATTCAATGATAAGCATATAATTCTTCTTATTTCAACCATTACATTTATTATTTAATTCATTGTCATTGCTGTCGGATTCATCGAATTCGTTAATAAATAAGCCATATTATACAAGTCTTATTCCATACGTACTTGAGGACTTCGATTGAAGGTGCTTGATGAAATTTCAATAACAAATTGAATCGTTTGAATACTTGTCGCAAGCTTAACTTTTCTATCAGTAACTAAGTCTTTTATAAAAAAAAACGGATGGATATTTTTGAACCAAATTTCTTAATTATTGTGTTGCACACACATCGTGTTGCGCAATAGATACGGTTGTAAAAACGCTTTGTTCATCTAAGGGGCACTTGAAATATATTGTGCTATCTGCTCTACTGTGTGTGGATGAGAAAGAGATGCAACTAGTATTATATTATACAGCGGCGTGCTGATTAAAAAAAAAAAAATGTAAACAATGAAGTGGATTTGTTTCATTTTAAGACAATACTAAAAAAAAACTTAAATCGAAAAAAAATATGTTAACGATGCAGATACCGTTTCACATGAAACATTCAGCAAATAAAAAAAAAATCTTTACTTCGAAACTAAAATAGTAAATATTTGGCTGTCAAAGCTTGAGCTCATGAGCTATCATGATATTGATTTTCACTGGTGAAACTGTAAGAATAAATACTGTAGGCAAAGTGTGTGCTTCGAAATTTTTAGAACGTTATAATAAAGCTCGATAGTTTTCGTAAAGACGTTAAGTCTCAAAAATCAATTTATTATTCCAATCAAAGAAGCTGCGGATCACCCGGCAGCAATAATACGTATAGTAGTATGACGTCATGTTATTACTTCTGTAACGGACAAATTATAATGCTCAATCATATAATGTTGGCAACGACGAATCATCTTAAAAAAAATAGCAATGATTAAAAGAGTCACGAGTCTTACTCTACTACTGAGTAGCCCATATGATTTAATGGGTTTCTCATTGAAAAACCTTATTTTTTTACGAAAAGCTCATTTTAAGAATTTCACAAATCAGATCTTATATTAGATAATATTCCAGATTTAATGTTATTGTAAAAATAATCATGCTTATGTATTTTTACTCCGTCACTGATGGCAACGATTTATATTTTTTATCGGTCATATAGCGCCATCTCTTTCTCGTCAGTGGAATGCCGCTAGCAATAAAAAGAGACAGAAGAATGCATTCATTCCAAATTGGAGATCTTTCCGAGCAGGTTTCATGCCTCAGTTCACAGTTGTTTGGAGATAGGGTATCGAAAGATTCGAAAGAGTGGTCGGATTATAATAGTACGACTGTGCTCTGCGCATGATCATATGCTAGTTGTCGTCGTTGTACGATTGCGCGGTGAAAACATGTTTTTGTTTTGTTCATTGTCAAAAGTTCGCAATCAAAACTTTCGAATTATATTTTATTACGTTTGACATGAACGAAGGGCGGATTATAAACAAGTGCAACTAGGAAAGACTATCGGAAACTGTGATTATATTTATTGTTTATTAAATTAATGATGAGCTTAATTTTTATTTACTGGTGCTAAGTTGGATTTCGTTTATGTATCGTGTGTTAAAGCTAGCTGGTAAATACGATTCGCAATGGATTTTAGTGAAAAGATTTTGAGAACTTTTACTGAGTTGTTACTGAAAAGATAATGTTCACCTGTAACTAAATAATATGGCGAACCATAATGATTTGTTTGGTTTGATGACATTTGTTATCTTCGGATTTTTGATAACAATTAATGGTGATACTGACGTCGACTTGGATGTTGAATACCAGTGGGTTCCACCGAAAAGCCAATGTGAGAAGATCAGTATACCAATGTGTCAAGATCTGGGCTACAATCTCACAGTCATGCCAAATTTAATGGATAATGTGGACCAACAACAAGCGGAAAGAGGGGTAATTATTATAATTTATGAATATGCACATTATAATCGCAGTTATTATATTTACGAGTCTTAATTATTTTACAAATAACTTCTTGATTCCGTTTTAAATACAATCTAACACATCCCTTAGTTACCTATGTAAATCATTATGTACAATGAGGACACTACGAGAGAGTATTTTATATATCGTGGTTTCGATGGGGATTTAAAATGACATTCAATAATAATGAATCAATCAATATGCAGGTGAAAAATGTCTTTATTATTGGTGATAAAACATTATATGTAACATGTAACTAGAATACATTTCTGCACTACCGCAGGCTTATATTGCACAAGGATCGGGACTGGTTTCGCTCTTAGCGAGCATTATGAACTGGTTAGGTGTGGTAGCACAAATAATGAAGTTTTTATTTAATTAAATATTACTACATTCATTTTGTGTCAATAAATGTCATATCCGATACCATAAAAAAAATTTGAAGCATTCCCAATGAATATTACTTATCTTACTTAAGTGTCTCAAATTCATCATGTATTGTAACATTGTTAATTATTATCGCATACTTATAAAGAAATCATATAAAAAATACAATTTCTGAGGTAAACTGTCAATTGATCTACCTTATACAATTCACTGAATTGCCATAAATCTTTAATCTGTAAAACTATTTAGAATTAAAAATATCGCTGATTATGCTCGCTAAGTTCTCTATCCCTCCCGTTATGATAGTAAATTGTGAAGTCAATAATTAAATTTCGAATGATAATCGATATTGCAAAATATTTACTAAATGAATGGTGTAATTCTATTGTTTCTATTCTTCGGTCGTAATTTCAATGTTGGATCGCAATGATACATTTATCAAACTTCTGCTACCAATTCATTCACTATGAAACTCTACGCGAAATGGGCACGGGAGGTCATCATTACGTTTGGAATCCAAATATTTCCCTTTGATCTCCAGGGAAGCGTCTGAAACAAATCAAAGTTTTGATATAAATAAACTGGAGTCTATATTCCAGATATACGAACGCTAAACGCTAGGAATAGATTAGAGGCCGGCAGCCTTTTTACTCCACAAATCTTCTCTTTCCATTATGTACCGAAAAAAAGAAAAAATGTCGTCCATTGACCTGTCATCTACGATATCTACATAAAATTCAATTGAAATATCTTTACATAGATGAACAATTCAAATTATTAAATCGAATACCCATTGGCTTTACCAAAATTTGTCTCATTATCACAGTATGTAATACGGTAACTAAAATAGTCATATAAATTCTGGAATATGTTTTAACTTTACTGTTCTAGTTTCTCATCCATTTTATGGTATACAAAATTCTAAATATTAACTATCCCACCATCGTATGCATTCGAAATCAAACGCACTGAATTCGCTTATTGAATATTATCATTCGACAAACGGCTAATGCGTAACCTACTAATTGTAATTACTGGGTTACGGTATATTATTATCTCTTGTTGTCTAGCGATAATCATTAATATGCCATATTTCGGTATTATAAGGGAATATATAATATTACATTGTAATTTAATACAGAAAGATATTTTCCACACTTGGAAGCTTTTTTACAATTCACATGGGCTTCACTTTTCCAAATTGTGACCTAACGTCATTCTAATTAAGCATACAATTATGTTCATTAGTTGAAATTATGAAAAACTTAGCCACCGAGGTGAGCCATTCACCCCATTATTGTCTGTTAACTTCCAATTTGTTTGTATTGCTTCTTTCGGGCTCTGATCGTTATGTTTATTATTTTTTATTGCTAAAGGAACATAATATTTTTCTCCCTTTTGTAATTGGGACAGCCATTATATTCTTAGGGTCTGATTTACAAAAGACCCGCCACTCGCAAACATAATACTTTTCAATGAAGCGAAAAGGGGTCTCAAATTAGTTGTTTCAACACAGCCGCATGTCCATCCACTCTAACAGTCATGCTAAACCAACGGCATCGTGCTACTTTTTTCTAAAATATGGTATTTTCCTCAAAACTTTGATTTGACTGAAATTGTTAAAATTGTCTCTAAATCACATTGGTTACAGGAACGTGGAATAGGCGTAGTTTATCTATGTGATTTAATTTCCCGTGTCGCCTATGTTCTAAGTAAACGAATGAATATTTTAAATAAAATATCATAGACATTTGTGTTTATTTAAAAAAAATCGTATTTTACTATTAGTTTGTCCCTAACGACCCGGTTGACGCGTCAGAGAAGGTGCTGAAAGGCGAAACCCGGATCGTGAGCGTTAAAGCTCATGGAAAAGTACATAATTCAAACGATACCATTTTGATATTTAAATTCTATCAAGCACATTCGGTCGAAACCCTCAATTGCATGTATTATTTTTTTATTGTCCGCTTTTGACACCATAATATTTTCTTTTAGGTATGTATGTATTATGTGGCTCATGTATTGCTTACAATATGTTGTGGCTCAAACGACGCCGCAAAAATTTCTACCGAACGAAAAATAAAGTTTGTGCATGGCTGCACTAGAATAATATTTTCCAGTAACTCACGTCTTCTGTCTATACATGAAGTATCAGGGCTGCCAACTTGGTAAAAATCATGTATTTTTATATTCAGTGAAGTATTGAATATGAATAAAACGTATGTAATTTCGATCATTTTAACTTTTTGACACTTGAGTGATCTTTTTAATGAAATAAAATATACATTTTTTTTTGTCTTGGTGAGCGTTTTAATTTTTTCTGCCCTTTTCAAAAAATAGTAATAACTATTTACTGCGATCTCATGGTAAATTTATTACAAAGCTGTGATGATAAATGATGTATAATACTGTTCTCTCGGTTTTTTTTAAACTTCTCCGTGAATCATATCTGTCCAAACGTATTCCTAAGTACGTTCTTATAACTCTTGAGACGTGTGACAGAAGAGCTATTTGAAGAAATAGGTTTATCGATTTCTTCGGCAGTAATGTTTATTTGTCGAGCATGTCGCGTGTTGACATCACACTTTGTTTCGACAACTTATTTGCCAACAACTGCACCAGTATTCTTCAAACGTATAATAACCTCTATTATTAGGAATAGCTACACTAGAATTTGGGGCAACCCTGCCCTGCGATGTGCTTCATTTGAAAAATACCACACAAATTATAAAAATAGTATATACAAATTAAATTTATCCCTGCTTGTTGTCGACATGCCTTCATCTGAAATATGTAAGTATGTACATTGATATGTTTTTCAATTTTATTTCTTCAAGTGCTTAAAAATAGTTTTTGTATTATGTTCAGAGCTACTCGACAAACTTGTGATTTTAAAGGGTCTTCGAAGAAATATTTTTCACATTTAAATGAAGTCAGAAATAATTTAGTATGTGTGCCTCCAATGGCTCCGTGGTTCATATAAAATATAGAAAAATCTTTTTTTAATATGTTTGGTTTATGACCTCATTCTGCTATTCAGCCATTCCTGAAATATTTCGCCATTTATTCACTATAGTTTAAAAAATAAATATATATATGTACTTGCATTGCCGAGGCCAGTGCTTCCCAAACTGACGGGAGCTAACAACATATTTTTTGGCTAGGGGCCGCGGATTATTTTATTCAGATTAGGTGACCGTTGCGTGAAAAAAATGGGAAGCACTGGCATAGGTAGCTGTCTTTATGCTTCACTTTGTAGCGGCGGAAACTTTGGTGTATCCAATTTGAGATCTTTAGCAAACCTTATACATACAAATTACGACCAGCAATTACTTCGGTCGATGACTGTGACGTTTCTAGGAATCTAACGTAAATTATGTTTTTTTATACAAGCGAAAACCTACAAACAAAATGGCCGTGCTCGTATAACTAATGTCAATTCAATCAATAAAGTGGCAATGTCATGCCTCGGAACTTGGGACGGTACCAGTCGTGATAAGTCTAGGAATGATTTTTCATCTTTGCTATTGCTATCATTGCAGGTATGTCGGGTCGCTCCCCATAGCGAAACAACAGTCTTCGTTGTTGAATAGAGTTGCGTGCATCCCGATGTACTGGCTGTCCTATAGGCCCCGGTGAAGCACCCCGCGGTGTGAACATGTGTAAGTCCTCCTCGTAATGACAGGCACCATGCTGTGATATCTCGCTTCTTAGTCTCGGATACATTTATTACGTGGCTATTATTATTTTTAATAGTCTCCGCACACTAATATACCTATCTGACCGGAAATACAAAACCGAAAAAGGAAATTTGTCATGCCTCGCCGAGTGTTGAAGACTTTTTTCCTACAGTAATCTTATTCTGATATAGTCTTGTATAGTAATCGCGGGTAATAAAATAATGATCACGTTTCATTGGAATATTGGCGTTGGTTTTTTTTTAATAGAAAAGCAGCAGGTAAATTCTTTCCATCTAATACGGCTATATTATATATTTTATCTTCGGTCTGTCAATAAAGTTGGAAATGCTTGTTTTGGATGTTGAATATTTGGCTGCAAATATAATAGAATAAATAAATGTAGCCGCTGAGCAATGAGAAATTGATTGATATCAGTGTTGGCGTATTTATTAGCATGGTTAAACGAAATTCCGAAAAATATACTTCATTATTAGTATTATGATATGTTACAAACTTTAACTAAGGCACACAAAACAATTTATACGGTTTTTGAAATAAGGATAATTTAAAATTAATAATGTTGACATAGAAGTTCTGCGTTGTTACCTTTACGATGTTGAGCTAGACTCGACATATGAATGTTAACTGTCAACTCGTGGTGGAAAGTCACTGTACATAGTTGAATATCGTCGTTTCCAATGAAAACCGCTTATAAGAATAAAATTAGATTTTGAGTTTTGAATGCCACTTTATGCAAATTAATATCCTACACCGACAGGCAAACCCATGGAGACGAGGGACCACTAGGAACGCCTCAATTTGTATTTTAAAAACACTCTCATTTGCGAAGCTATTTCAGGAGGTAATTTTCAATACTGGTCAATTCCAATACTATTTTTTTTAACTGGCGTTTTTCGATTAAACTTTTGAGACCTTTTTTATTCACTTGGAAAAGTTTGCATTTTTATACATTATCTGTAATTCTTTAATTTAAAACATATTTTAAAAATATTGCTAGTAAACTCATACTTATTAGGAAAAACTAAGAAAATATCTCAATTTCTCAGTTTGTCAACAAATAGATTTGACCAAATTTGAAATTTACCTCCTGTTTTTAACTTTTCCTGAACAGTAGAAAATAATCTAATATGAGGTTTTGCATTGGAAACGACAATATAACACTTCATACATTTTATTAAATTCCACAAATTTTAAGAATACCGAGACCGGTTCGGCTCACTAACAGGAAACAGCTCTATGAAAAAATATTCCTGTGCTGATGTTACTAAAAGAGTCCGCCCAACTTTGTACTGGAATGTAATATGTCGCATTTATAAGCGATGCACTCATGGCTTATCGCAATCAACAGCGCAGCGCTGAAATAAATAAATAAATAGCGGTTTGCTCATCAAAGCGCCGACCGCCGCCATCAATGTTTCCGTCGGCGATAAATCTTCAGTGATAAAGCCGATAGAGTGATAGGTAAATAATTAGCGCCACATCTTATCTGTGTGTGTTTCCCTTATCTGCCTCTAAACTGGCGGTAAATTATCAAAAGGCCATATAATTGCCAATTGTTATTTTGTTATACCTTTTACAGCGACCAATAAAACTAAATAGCACCGTAAAAAATGTATTTCGGCCTAAAATCTAACGTACAACAAAGAAAACGTTTTATACTACATAGGCATATAAGTGCGACGAAAATTGACACACCGAAAGTTCTGCAATTCTACGCGTTGAAAATTTTAAATAAATATGTATAAATATAACTGACCAAAGCCTCAATGGTAATACATATAGCTTTGGACTGACCCATCTCGAATGAGTACTATTTTATATATGTATACCCAGGGACGGCTCGTGTGAAGGAGCAAACGTGCATTAGTCCCCCAAGAATCGAGCTCATCAATTTCAAAATATATATACCAATTTGTTCATTCAAAATTCCAACGATGTATGGTTTCATAAAACGATCTTTCACGCATGCGACCTAAACACACAAATATTATATAAGTAGATTCCCCGAAATAAGCTGATTGCAGATGTTCCTCGATATGGTGCATTTCTTGGAAATTCTCGAAATGTCCCATTTGGCATAAAAAAAGTAGGTAGAAAACATGACTTTATTTCACACGGCGAAGGCGTATGCAAAAAAAATCTTTTGAAATTTCGACTAACCCGGTGCATTAAGACCCAGTGCACCAAAATGACTTGTGTAAAGAAATTGAGCGAAAACATATGTATTTGTATTCTGTCATTCAGTATTGGCCCCAAATTTTGGCAGATAAGGTCCTTTGACGAACGGAAAAATAAAGATATTTGCGGGTGATTTGTGAAGTGCGTTTGTGACAGTGCATTCTAACCTCATCTGCAGTTTCGACTTGATTC
Source organism: Himalopsyche kuldschensis (assembly GCA_028554975.1). NCBI lineage: Eukaryota > Metazoa > Arthropoda > Insecta > Trichoptera > Rhyacophilidae > Himalopsyche > Himalopsyche kuldschensis. The sequence continues at coordinate 23,678,030 of JAHFWI010000003.1, forward strand.
ACGCAACACGCAACTATAACATTTTTATTATTATTTTTCATACTTGTTTTCATTTCATAGACATCTTAATACAAACCCTATTAGCGTATATAATATGAATCTTTGTAAGTTTTTGTTATATGGAAAGGCTTTGTCTATATAAAACTGTTTAATAACCTTAAATACAATATCCTACTATATAATATTCTACAATATAATTTAACTTTATTACTATATATCTACTATATAATATTAACATATATTATAAATAAATATTAACATATGTATATAATAAATAAATATAATAAGTATTATTAATATATGTATTAAAGCATTGAATATTATTATATATATTTATTATTTATTAATAATACTAAATAATAATCAATAATGTTTCCTGCAAACTCAGTGTCCTATATCAAAGAAAATCGTCGAGATTTTTCTAAAAGGCTAGAAATCAAAGCAGCAGGACGTCTTTTGCTAGTTTTAAATATAGTTCAGAAGTGTACGGCCAAAACTAAAGTAGTCAATCGGTATTTTAATGTTGCCATTTATAAAAAAACTCCATGGCTCTGTGGCTGTACTAGCCTTAATAGAGTTTTTTGTTTTCTCCCTTGCCATGCTAAGTATAGAGAAGCAGTTGGTATCGTCAATGTCGGACTTTAATATCCGTGTTATAGATGTATTTTCAAAATCCAAGAATCGGAGGATGGATTTTTTGCATAAATAGGTTGTTTTATTGCACTCCCTAATATTCTGGTCACCGGCCGCCACTGTGTATACCTCTACTAATAATCTCGTTCCATCTTATATTTTACCAACATAAATTGAACACCCATTAAAATTTTCACTTCTTGGAAAACATACCCGTTAATTTCTCAGTCCTAAATGGAGAATATTATCCTTAAAATGACTTAATTGTATGATCCTACTCTCTTTGTCGGCAAAGTTTTTAATGAGTATTACCTCAATAAAATTTTGCATAGTTCAACGTTCTTCGTACAGTTTACATTAAATTTATACCACAGGTAGTATAATAAAATAATGCATTTATTTTTTTCTTGTTTCGAACTTAAAAGATGTAAAGAAATCCGTCGCCGTCATAAATATCTGCTTATTCACATTTCTCGATAATTAAATAATAATAAAAACAAATCAATAAAATTCATAATGATGTTTCGCGCCAAAGCATTTTATTCTCATCTAATTAAATTAGTTGAAAGTATGAATAAATTTACAAAATATTATTAGATACGAAGTTAGGTGAGTTTAGTTTATAAAATGTATACAAAATATACGCAACATTAAGTGTTCAGTCTTTTTTAATCGTATGTATCAATTCATTTGGAACGATTATTCATCACTGCATTAGGCTATCAAAATGTGGCTTATCCTGGCTCTATCTCATTCGATTTCGTCATCAGTCGGCGAACGAGCTGTGAAGTTTCACCGGGGCTTGTCAATTCCATCCAGCTTCGACTTATCGGCAGATAACAGTAAATTGCTGACATTAGTTTCATTATCTCTTCAATAAAGCCCACTTCCTCCTAATGCTTATAAAGGCGAATGGAAAGTATTGCGCGTCGCATCCATTTTCCATTCAAAATATTAGAAACGTGAGATATGATACATACAACTACATATTATTTTATTATGTAGGTAGTACCAAAGCACTCCTGAACTTAAACGGGCTTTATTATTACATAATTCACACATTTTAGGAAGTGATGCTGGAATCTTATGTTCTATAGATAGTTGAATTCACTGTATTATGAAATAATAATATGTCGGGCACGTAGCCAAACGTGCTAAAATTGCAGTACACATGCATTCAACATACCGTTATTGATATATTCTATATAAATAAATAATTATGCATATGTAAAGAATTTTCGTTACCATTCAAATGTATTTTCTCTAAAGCAATTACATCAAATCCATCAAGCACCTTCAGTCGAAATTTTTAAGTAAATCGATATTATACATACATAACCTAGTTTTGACGGTAGGTAAGGATCTTACAATGTCATAATTAAATAGTGGACAGAATACTTAATGATTTTATTGCCATTGTTATGGAACGGTGTACGGTTTTAAATGCGTTGTTCTCCTAACGGCAGCTTGGCCTAGATTAATCGCAATAGTTCGATCGCCCAATCGATCAGAATTAGCTCGAAAAATGCGCGCAAATTTGCATACACTCTGTATGTGATTTTCAAATGAATTTTATTAATACCAGCTATTTAGATAAGCCAGTTTGCGGGTTTACCTGCCCGTGTGCTCGCTTGAGAATTCTTTGATGCGCGCCGCTAGCTTGTTTTCTTTTTGGTTATTTTATGCGAAGAGATTGACTCGGCTAAGAAATTGCATTATTCATTATCAATATTCAACAGCCGATGCAGTGTTTTGCTGTAATGAATAATTCTGCCTCATTATTAAATTTACTGAATTATATTATGTTTTTAACTAGAATCTTTTTCAGCACGACTCCGACGAATTAGATTAATTAATTTCGATAACTAGTCTATAAAATCATTTAATATACTACATATTATTATAATGTCTCATTTCCTCCTGAAAAAGACTATAATTAACGTAGATTTAGTCGACATTATGTAGTATGCAGTGACTAAAAGCTGTGGACTTTTTTCTGTATTTATTTATTCGAGGAGCTTCGTGAACTGTTTTAAATATTTTAAACTTCATCGATATTTAAACTCAGGCTATATTATTTGCTAGATTCAACATCATTACTAATACAAGATTGAAAAAAATTGCAACTATTTAATATTATTTTATTTTAATGATGAGTAAAAACACCAACGATTTGTTTTTAATACACTTTTAGACATTCTGTTCTATATCTTGAACAGTTTTTTAAAGAGCATATTGCCGATTTATTATTTCCATTCATTAATTTCGTTTCCTGCCAGGATTTTTTTTGTCTAATCGTAATGCTCAACTTTTGAGTAATACGTAGATTCTTGTGTATCAGAAGTGCTCAAACGGAAAAGGTTTTCTTTTAAAAGCAGATCGTATCAAAAATGACGTGAAATATGTACTAGTATAATATATCTATGTTTACATTGCATTATATCTTAATAATTTACCAATCTAATCCGAACATATATCGAATCTTGTTGATATTTTAGCGTTACACGTTACACGCATCGGATTTTATAATAATTGCATTTTGAATTGTATTTAACCCTTACCTTTCTACATTACAAATTCGATGGATGAAATATTATTCTTCCATACTAAAACTAGTGTGAGCATCTAGCCCTTGTAGTTCATAATTATATAAATACCCCTATTGGAAAAAACTACTTTATTACGAGATGTAACATTCTACTTGACCATTAGCGAGGGCACCACCATCGCGTGAGTGCTTTTAAAAAATTGCAAAATTGTTTATTTACTTACACATTTTTCTATGAAGGATATGAATGATACGTAATCTTTATGCACATATATTTTTACTAAAACATTACAATTTAAATGGCCTTTGAAGATATCTACTCTATGGGGACAATTTAAGTGCCGAATGATGGTACATCTATAATAGCAGATGGAATAATAATTTTGCTTTTTTATTATTATGGGGTCATTTTAGTAACGCGTTCTATGTTGGAGGTCTTCTCCGCTGTGTTGCGAGCAATGGAAGTGCGAGTGAAGCGGGCGCTTGGAAAACCTGGGACAACCGGTCATCGGGTCGATTACCCTCCCGCTTGATCGCCCTCGACTCCCTAATCGACGTTTTATCTCACCGCGCGGGTTAAAATAATTCCGTCAAAGGACTACCGCTCGACTTATCATCGAACCGGTATTAATTTGACTCCAAATGGAAAAGACTGGTACTCTGGCGTTTACGACCGCCCTTTTAGATTCAATATTAATTCTTTTTCTTCTGAAAATCAACTTAAAGGCTATTGAGTGCATATCGAATGCAGTTAGGTGGGTATTAAGAATTTAGGACAATACTATAGGTACGTATTCCTTTGACTGGAAATAATACGCTATTACACATACTTACATTATATTGATGTAATTCAAGACGATACATTAACCCAAATTATCGTAACAACAACTACATTTATTACTCACGATGGATTCAGCGGTAAATTTGTGAAAGTTTGTTATTCATATGAATCATAACTTTGTTATTTCACGTATTGTGTAACAAGTCAACAGTGACACGCGTTTCGCCTCTGAGAAGCATCTTCAGTCTGATGCTGATAGTATGAACATGCTTCTCAAGTGGCGAAACCCATGTCATTATTTATTACACAATACATACGTGGAAAAAAATGGTTTTACTACTTGTATTTGTTAGCAATAAGAAGCACCATTCGAAGGTTACTGTATTTATTTTCATTTTGGATAATTTAACTAATTCTAATTACAACTGAACCTTTTTTTGTGCGGTATATGCGCACAAAAAAGCTAACTTAATGTGGGAACATAACATGTACAAGGACGCACGTGCAACGTCACATTATAATAAGCAGGTGAAACACTGGATTTTTCACGTACAGTATGTGATCAACGGGCTGTTAATAAGTAAGTTCAAATCTTTGAACATATCACAGTAGTGGAAGAAAATGATTTGGTTGTACTATAATGAGATTATAATATTAGGTACTTGTTTATAGCTGTTCTGCTTCGCTGTTTATCTTGTACTAAGGATGTAAAATAAATGACAGTTAAGCATAGAGATCCTTCGTTCTAGAAGATGCTACAAATTCTTTTCTCTCCCTTAAATGTTGCTCAGAATGGAGTGAGTTTAAAATACCATACAGTATTGTATAAATGTACGTCACCAGGGCCGTAGCGAGGTCCTCTGGCGCCTAGGGGAAGGAGTAGATTTTGCGTGATAAATGGGTGACTGAAGATTTAAAAAAATGCGTTCAATTGTCATGATTAACGACCTCTGTTTCGATCAGGGCTGTGGAGTTCGAAGTCGGAGTCGTCGCGGCGATTTGGCCGGAGTTGTACTCGGAGTCGGAAATTTTGAAAAGTTTGAACTTTTTATTTTTGCATATTATATATCAAATTTGGCTATTAGCCGGATTGGTTGGGTTGATATTTAATTGAATACACATAATTATGAAAATGAGGCAAAATAAAGTGACGAACTTTTTTTCACCGACTCCACAGCCCTGGTTTCGATACATGTGTTTTCAAGAACTATATCGGCACTTGCCAGTGCCTGCGATGCTTCAACTAATTACTTTAAATCAAATCCAATACCAAATGTCGGGATTTCGTATTTTAATTTAAAACAATCCTGGTTTGACGCCCCCTAGCACCTCGGCGCCCAGGGCGTTCGCCATATTCGCCAGCCCCTAGCTACGGCCCTGTAGAGTGTAGATCACCGTGTTTTTACGAGAATAGATTAAAGAAATGGAAAAGCAAACAATAGGATACCAACTGCTACCCGTGTATGTATTTCATGGTGACTAGCTTCTTGAGATTAGTATTCAATCTTTATTTAGTTCATAAGAATGCACAAAACAGGTGATAAAATCTTGTACATAACCATGCTTTATTAATTATATTATATCTGTTAATAAGTGTATATATATACTTAGGTATCTAAAAAGATTCTTCAGATTGTTCACGAGAAAATGTCGAAAGTAAATAAAAGGCCACAGAGATCCTTATCGAACATATATTTTTACTAATTTATTTAATCGATACTATCATGTCTGAATGTCATCTTTAATTTTCAATTATTCATTTTTTAATATTATGTTTATTATCTATATTATTGTCTCATCTGTTCTATATAAACATTTATATTTCTGCCTCTGACTAATCATTCGGTATAATCTACATATTTATCTACTTCATGGACTCTTTATAAAAGTTTCTTTGTAAATGACTGCCTTATTCTTAGTAAATTGAAGAAATCATTTCAATGCCGATACATATTATTAATCATTCCAATCATTCCAATTAATGATGAACGAAAATTTAATTTAATGTATTATATACGAGTATGTCATTGATAATCAATCACGGGTTTATAAAAATAGTTTATGATCGGATGCCTAATTATGAAGTCCTTCGTTGTAACAATGACCTCGCGTTTTGGCGCAGTTTGTATCGTCTCGTCCACATAAACAAAAGCATTTTCAAATCGTCGCAGTTCTTTTTTTGTCAAAGCGAGATTGGCCCTTGAAGAGTTTTCCAGACTCTTTTGGAGTGCAGCTCTTGAAACAATTCCATTGTCACAGAAGCCGACGCAAAAACAAAATCACCGAAAACCAGGTGTACAGCACTCGCTAAATTTTATTCCAGACTTATAATCGACTATGGCGATCGTGAGTTTTTTTTATTTTCTGATTTGACGAGATAACTTCGCTCCACTTATATAAATTGTCTATGAATCCATATTCGAACTAGTCAGATTATGTCATAAATATTCGAAATAATGTTTTGTTTCTACGTATCTTTAATTTAACGTTGTTATTATGTGACCGCGCTATCGAATTGGAATATGTAATTGATTTACATTTATCAGGAGTAATTATTTTCATGTCTTCTGTGAAAACTCTGAGAAAAATATTCTGTGAATTAAAATTGATGTGCTCAAATATTTTTAGAACTAAATACATTTATTACGTGCGAAAATCATGTTTACATTATTTTTTTTGTATATATACTTTCATAAAATTATATATTAAATTGAAAAGTCGAAATTGTCAACCTCTGACGACGTCTGTTTTTTATTATTATCAAAGGTAGTCACTGATGCTCCCGTATCACTCAACATAAATGTTTAAAATTGGTGGACCGGTTTTTGTTTCTTGGGCAATACGATCAAATAAATTCATGGATTCAGTTCTTTTTTCAATACTATCCAAAATGATTTTGTAAACTGACTGAGGGTTCATAAAAATTTATTTAATTCCAATCATCTAATTTATATTAGGTATGCGGTATACCTGAGAAAATTCTTGCATATATCTGTGCATTAGATATTAGAAGATATTTAAAAATTCAAACGCCATTCGACGGAAATTGCGCTAAATTCGGAAATCGAATGAATAAACATTAATTTTAATTATGGTGCTTCTTTCATAATATGTCGATTTAAATTAGAAATAACATAATTTTTGTTTTTTTCCATATAATTAATATATTATAATGCTAATTTATTCTTTCTTTTTCATTTCAGTTGCAAGTCTTCTCAGCTTTAGTTCTCAAGCGATGCTCTCCACACATTCGGTTCTTTCTTTGTTCTGTGTTTGCACCACTCTGTTCAGAACACGTCACAGTAGGGATAGCATGCTGCAGATCACTCTGTGAAACAGTTCGCGATGATTGTTCGAATTTTGTCGCTGAGCTCGGGGAAGACTGGCCCCACCTCTTCAATTGTTCAAGGTTTCCGGATTCGAGTAAACAAGAACTCTGCATGCAAATCCCTACCATCGGCAATGACACTTTTAAACGAAAGCAGTCCGAAGATGAAGAAGAAGACTGGACTGAAAATAAAAAATGGCCGGAACAACCACCGCAGTGGAAATTCAGAGAACCTGAAGAAATGCCATCCCCATCGCGTGAAATCCGTTGCCCACCTAACTTTGCCAAAACTAGAGATATTCTCACAGCATCTTGCGCCCCAAAGTGTGGTAAAGACGCTTATTATAGATCTGAAGACAAACGTTTCACAGAGTCTTGGTTTACGGGGTGGGCATGGCTCTGCTTTCTTTCAACTCTTTTCACTCTTCTGACATTTTGCGTGGATTCAACTCGATTCCGATACCCCGAACGACCAGTAATATTTTTGGCACTATGTAATAATTTTATGGCTATAGCTTACATCGTTAGAGGTTCGTTCGGGGCAAAGCTTTCTAGCTGCGCTGAATCCACTGATGGCGGAGAGAGCTACGTAGCTGTAGATGGCTTAGAGAGTGCCCGATGCACCTTTCTTTTTATCACTCTTTATTACTTCAGTATGGCGTCAAGTGTATGGTTTGTGAATTTGGCTCTCTCTTGGTATCTGAGTGCTGCAAAGAAATGGTCAACAGAAGCTCTGGAAAATATTTCTACACACTTTCATGTCGCCGCATGGACTTTGCCAGCTGTATTTTCAGTGGCTGCTGTCATTCTTCGCAAAGTCTCTGCTGATGAGTTGACTGGACTATGTCAGATTAACGACGAAGCAGCCGTGCCTTTTCTGGTTATTCCTCATACAAGTTTTCTATTTGTGGGTTGTCTGCTCGCATGTTTTGGCGGAACTTCACTTATTAAAGTGAGAAAAGCTGTAAAAATGGTTGGGAGATCGACATCGAAATTAGAACGTCTCATGTCACGTTTAGTGGTATTTGGACTATTGTACATCATACCGGCCCTCGGTACTTTAGTTTGTGTACTATACGAATCTTTGAATAAACCGAAATGGCATTCTTTGTCATTGCTGGCTTCTCTGGAGTGCCAGTTTCAATCTGGATGCTCGCAGCTACCTTCGAAAGGTGCCGGAGTTGAAGTGACTCTTTTGAGATTATTCTTGTCTTTAGCTGGAGGTGTCACCACCGGTATGTGGGTTTGGTCTGGAAAAACCTGCCGAGTTTGGGGTGCAGTATTTACAAAGGCCCCCAAGAAACCTACTGCGTGTTACAGGAGTGGTCTCGTTCCTGTCATTATGACTATGCCGAAAAGGACTTACAATGGTGATAGATCTATGCACGTGTCTCGTGTATGACATATATTAGATTTATATTTATGAAAATTCAAATGTGATAAAATAAACTGTATATATTGTTTTATATTAAATTAATAATTGTGTATATAGTCTTAGCTATTTATTGTAAACATAATTCATGATATGATTAAATTAGCGCCTCAGTTTGTGCTAAGTTAACATCTGTAGATGAATGTATTATCCGTCTTCAGTGAAGATATTCTTTATACTTAAATAAAACAACTGTGTTTCTAAACAAATGATGAATTTTATACTGACTCCACCTTATTCCACAGTGTTAAACTTTATTCACCTTTATTAGAAGAACAGTTATACCATAATGCAATATGTGCAGTTAGTTGATAACCTATTTGGCAAGGGGTGAAATATATATTCTAGGTAGTAGGCATGCGTCATCAACATTCATCCAAGCCTAGCTTTCGTACCATATTTCCATCCTTACCTCCTCAAACATAGAGGCAGGACCTATATATATTAAATCAACTGATTCTTCCGATGTGAATTTTTGAATATTCAGTTTTAGTTCCAAGGATGAAAAATCAAAATCTATAAAGCAATGCACCGCAAAAAAAAAATGATAAAAGCAGAAAAATCTGTGAAATAATGAAAATACAGCTCTCTAAATGAGAGCAGTGAAAATCTTACTACAGTTTTCAATCATATTTGTGTTTCATAACATGAAAGAAACTGAAAAATGAGAAAGAATTGATGGGTAGCTGCAAAATCTGTAAAAGCCGACAAGCTCAGGTATCACATTAATTAATTTTCGCATTTTTTTAGATTCACATAGGCAAGAACGAATCAGTTCAGAATCATCTGTGGGTATTAAAAAATGTTGCTCAGCCAAATTTTCTTTTTTATTTTGCACAGTTTAAAATGTCACAAGAATTTGTGGTTGTGAAACTTCATTTAAACATTTAAATATTTAAATTTTTATATCTTCAAACACAATTCTTCCGCTCTACATGTCTCCAGATATAGAAAAAAAGAAAATATTTGAAATTGGTAGGACTTTTTATAAAACAAGTATTCATTTGCATATATGTATTATATTTAATAGAAACTTTTGCATAACATTTCAATTGTTAATAATCTTTGGGAAAGTTTAATTAGACTGTTAAGTAAAGCAATGTGTTGTATTTATTGTAAAATATTAAATAAACTACATGGCATTACAGCTGACGCCAATGCGCCATGCATTTATTTGACCAATTACTAAAAATATCGCAAAACATGTTACAAATTAAACATAATTTAAAAAAAATAAACAAATATATGAAACAGAACAGAAGCATACTAGTTACATAAAAAGAAAAAAAATATAAACAAAGCACCAACTTCACTGCCGAAGATGTCCACATCAACAGGCAGTGCATCATCAACCGAACAGCCCTTGCGACTGGCAACTCGTAAGATTATTGCATTATTGCAACCATAGTATGAAATTGAAGACTTCATTGAAGTGTATCAATCTGAAAAAAAAATCTTGTGTAGATGTTGCAGGACACTTGATTTTATAAAATGTGGTGAAGACTCAAAAAATGTTAGGTGCTAAAAATACCGATGCGATCTACTCGAAGCGCCTAGGACTGAAAGGATTGCTTTTAGAACTGGAATTCTTGTGTGTAGCTTTTCTCACGTTGTAATGCAAATTAATGTATTTATTAAGTCAAAAGTTTCGAAGAAACGGAATGTTTAAGTGAGTTTCACATTTATATCATATTATCGTATGTGGTGATTATTTCATGCATGAGATCTTGCTGTTCGATTGACAGAAAAATTTTCAAATCTGTTTGAAGACTCAATAGAGTATTTTTGTCTGCCATTTTGCAAGCAGAGTATACTGATTGTAGATGCAAGAAGAGTTCTGGGTGCAAAGGAGAATCTGTAAATAGAAATAAAAAAACAACTAATAGATTATGTAATATTATAACGTAATTAACATTTCTATGTTGCAAAATCTTTGATACATAATGTAGGCACTAGAGGAAAAAATGTATTCAATTATCACCTTCATTTTCCAAACTATCAATATTTTCTGGTGAGTATATTTTATGTATTTTTTCTAGTCCCAAATTGGTCTTCGTAGACGGCTGCACAATGAGGTATAACAACAACTTGTTTATTTCACACCTAGAAAAAAACCCAGCGTTAAAATCTATTCATTTTCAAAAAAAATGAAATGCAAATAAAAGTTGCATTTAATTTTACCTTTCTATATGAGCCTGATAATTATGTTCAGTTGCTTTATCAGCAACATTAATGAAGGTATTCAAAGCTTCTGAATACATTGCTGAAACAGAGATATATGTTACAGCGAAAGTTTATTATCAGTGATATTATATTATCACTAGTTAAAATATATTTTCACTGATCAGGCCGGTGAAAATATATAAAGAAATAAATTTGTATGACAGTGTGATTTCACTAGTCACGATCACGGAGAGTATAATATATTATAATGCTATATGATTGGTCGAAGACAAAGATGAAGTTTCGCACACACCATCAGAGCGGTTTGTTCGCGTTGACAGCTAGCTGTCAGATATAACGTACGTTTTATGCCTGTTAATTTTACGTAAAAATGTTAACTATGGGTGGAAAGGAACATCTCATTTTGCCAGTTCTGAACTCGGAAATTCTATACTATGTTCCAACAGAAGATACTTTTGATATTTTACATAATATCCATCAATCTATTGGTCACGGAGGACGGGACCGAATGCGAAAAGAATTACAACGCAATTACAAAAATATATCATATCACGAAATTCAAGTGTTTCTTAACATTTGCGAACCATGCTTTCAGAAGCGAAACAGAAAAAAGGCCTGGTGGTGAAACCAATGGTTTTTTCTCACTTTAATAGTAGATGCCAGGTAGACCCGATTGATTTTCAGTCTCAATGGGACGGAGAATATAAATTTACATTAGTCTATCCGAGGTGGTTTTCTGGAGGAATTATCAGGGAGATACAAATGAAGCATCAGGCCTGGAAGACTAGTAACAGTCTTCGAGATTATGACCTATTTAGCAAATGTCTTTCTAAGCTTAGACAAAATGTTGGTTAGACGACCAAACATATTTGGGAATGATGGGAATGATCACTGAAAAATATCTAAGATTACACCATTTTTTAGTGGGTGGTGCAGAATCATTAGTTGAAAATTATTGGCCAGTGGCTGTTCTCTCAGCGCCAGCTAAGGTTTTAGAGATGATAATGCATCACATGATACTTAAACAAATTGAACCATTTATAATCGTTCGGTCGGTTCCTGTGGTCTATTGGCAATAGCGTTGTCCTAGTCATCAGGTGGCCTCCGGCTCAATTCCCGGCAATGTCAGATTTTTTTAATTGAAAAAGAGACCTTGGGCTGTGGGTGTATGTAAGTAATTTATCGTTGAGTTGTTCACAACTGATATTTATCATCTAGTTAATCTCATGACTTTTACAATTAAAAATATTTGGCGCATTGGCATTAGCTGTAATGCCATATATTTATTTAATCTATAAAAAATAAATTAGTAAAAAAATTAATAGGTGAACAGCATGGATTAAGAGCCGGGAGATCAATGTTCACTACATTTATAAATGATATTCTAAAAGTCATTAAATATTTTCTTATCAGTCGCTGATGATTTGAAAGTTTTTCTGAGGGTTGTCACCTTGAATGATTGTCAACGTCTCCAGTCTGATATAGATAATATAATAGAATGGGGAAGAAGCAAAAAAACTCGATTTAATATTGATAAATGTAGTCATTTATCGTTTACAAAGCGCTCAATGGTGTTATTCTATCGCTATTCAATTAATGGCTGAATTCTCACACTGATTTCATCAGCTTAAAATCTTGGCATACAAGTTGAGAACAAATTAACATTCAATAATTATCTACATTAATATTACTTGCAACAAAACATTGCAAATGTTGGGCTTTATCCTCCGTACTACCAGGATAGTTTCTGAAATGCCAGTGATAGTATATTATCACTGATAATACACTTTCCCTGTAACATATATAATCGCACGTGTATCAGGGTTAGCATATGAAAATTTTATCAACGTAAAATATATATTTTATTTTAACATAATATTTAAAATATTTTTGTATGCTTGATGTTCTTTTTGCTGAGTAGTCTACTCTCTTGGGAGTTAATTGTATACGGTTGAAATTTTGATTTTTATTAGATTTGTGCTCAAAGGTATAAGCGTAATGTTTACATTGCCCTCCCATCCATCCAATCCTCCAAATGAGACGCAACATGAACAATAAGTCCTTTCTTAGTCAAGTCACAGTTCACTTGCAATACCAATAATCTTTTAGTAGTATTTATAGGAGAAAAAAAATGATTTTACAAAATTACTTTGACTCTATTAACATTAACCATTCATTACGCTCATGTCAACATCACAAATATCTTTTGTATTTAATTCGTATTATACATAATTATCATACTAACCTAATTTGATGTAAATACTTCCCATTTTTGAAAGACAATTGATGGTGTGTCCCGCGTTATTCAAATAGTTTTCAACTGATATTTGATAATATTGGACAGCTTCCTTGAGATGTCCTAGAGTTGCAAGATTGTCAGCCAACTCCAAACTTATACAGGCTTTAATGGGCGAATTATCTGGAAATCTGCTGCTGGCATGATTGTAACAACTTATTGCCGCCTATAATTTAAAAGTAACCAGTTCAAATAATAATACATCACTATTGTATTTGTCATCAAACAATATAACAATGTAAACATTGGAAGCTAGGCTAAACATTAATTGATTTAACGAATTGATTAATTTAAAATCTTTAGTGTAAAGATTTTACTTACATACTGTTACTATTTAATTTTTCAAAAGATTTGTTTGTTTCAAAGAAAGTCATTTTACTGCTCCCTCCATTGAATGTACTGTGGTTTAAGAGTACATAATTGAGACCATAACATAATTATTAGATGCTAGTGATGTTGGCCATGAGAAAAAAAATAGATTAAGTTGTTTGCAAACATTGTGTTACTACACCCCCTTCGATGAAGAATTATGGCGCCTATGTTATTTAATAAATATTTCGATATTTTGAAGGAAATTTTTTATTCATACAGAAGATGAAAAAAAGGTTATTGATGGAATAATGAAAATAGGGTTCACTGAATATGTACTTGTAAATAAATTTGATTTTTATACAAGGGATAAGCTTAAACAGGCCCGATAAACATTAGCGGTCGTAAAATGTCTTATATCTGTAGCAGACTTATACACAGGTAATAGCTGTTATTAACCCATTGTTAACGGTGTGCACTAATTTGTGCGTAATTAGTATGGAAATTGAAAAGCCCTGTAAACAAAGTGTTAGTAAAAATATGAAAGTATGTATTTTTTATATAACTATGGTCCATTATAAAGATCTTAATATTTATAAATGTAAAAATAAATAATAATAATCCATGAACCTCTAGATTTTCTCTTCCTGGACTTATACATTTCAATGAGCTAAGCTTTAGCTCTGCCTTCATAAACTGTCTTGCTGACATTAAAAGATATTCAGCTTCACCCATTGAATTTCCGATAGAACCTTCACATCTTGCAGCCCCAAGATAGCACAATCCAGCAAATGGAGGCTGTTCTGATAAATCACACTGCAATGCCAAATTGCTAAATTCTTCAGTTGCTTCGGAAACATTAGGCTTCCGCATAAACCTCCTAAATTGTAAAGTAAAGTATTCATATTTATTACTTGCATGATGTCATGTCAACTGTCAAAGTCGGTGGACATGCATTCAATTTAAAAAAATAAAAGTTCGGATGATCGGGACTGGTTTCACTCATCACGAACATTTTCAAAAGATAATAAATTCAATTGGAGATAATTATTTATGATTAAGAGAATTTACAGCTTTCGTAAAATCAATTTATAAAGAAATAAATCTAGATAATCAACTATAAAAGGGTGACAAAAAGGGTGGTGAAAATGTTTGTTCCGATCATCAGAAAAAATTATGGAATTACTTAGTAGAGCAAAAAAAAAAATTTTTATGAATAAGTATTAATATTTTATAACTGATTCAGTTTAGGCGTATTTTTGTCCCCACCGATACGTACTTTTTGAGTTTATTAGAAATTCCATTGTACTTTTCCGAAAAGTCTGATCCTAAATCGGTCGACATTGGAACAGCGGATTTTTGACGTCTTGATATACTTATCTATGTTGTATACAGGTTTGTGTTTACAGCATGTTGTCTATGGCATGACAGCAGCGATTATACCATAGATAACCTATAGATCATACGTCATAATCATAGACACAATGTGCCATAGACAATTCATAGACATAATTTTGCAAATTGACAGTTGGTTACCTTACTTTGAAAAAGTTAAAAAAGTCGGACTTTTTTGTACCGACTCCACAGCCCTGCTCAAAACAGATCAAAAAAACCCTTTTTGCTTGTATCGTGTAACCAAAAATAGGTCCTGATTTGTGTTATGGGCCATGGCTCAAAAAGACAAGCACTGCACTAAAAAAATGTTCTCAGGTAATTTCTTGTTACAATAGCAATACTGGCCGCCACCTATTTTCTGGTCTGGAACTAAAATAATGAAACGTCAACATGGATCGAGAAAGACTAATTTTGTAGTGATCGATTATTAACATTGTAAATAATAATACTGTGCGAATTTTTGACATGATGAAAGTAAAGACAAAGTGACTTCAATTCAATCAACACTTATAATTATTTGAATTGCCTATTGTCATAGTAAAAGTTGAGCCGCGAAGATGTCTTTGCCAGGAAATGGTATTTTTGTTGTCCAGGGCGAGATGGCTATCCTGGTGACAGCTATGAGGAGAGGTTGGGGCTCACACTCGAATCAGGACGATGAGCTCGATGCCCTGATGAGAGCTTTTCAAGATCTTCGGGATATACTAAACCAGGTGGCAGATCTTCGACTGCTCGATCCTAACATATTCTTAGGACCATTTCTCGAAGTTATCAGGTCTGAGAAGACAACTGGACCTGTGACATGCCTAGCTCTTTCTGCTATCAACAAATTTTTATGCTACGGTCTTATAGGTTGGTAGAATGACGAAATATTCACTTTTGTAATTAAAATTAAGTATATTGTCCCCCGAGGTTTTCTCATTATAATTCACTATGCAACTACTGAAGCGAATGTCCTATATTATTATTACCATAAATCACCCGGTAGTCTGAAACATGTTCATAATATTCTTATCACAATATTGGTAGTCTGCACTGTTGGATGGTGACATTTCCAATTTTTTTGATGAATTGTAACAGATCCGCTCTGTGATTTAATGCTTAGTTTTCTATAAAGTTTTTCAATATAAAGCTGTGAAGAGAAAAAGACATATCATTATGTATATTCTCGTTTAAAGTATATTGTAGACTAATTCATCCCTGAATATGAACAGATCCTTGGTGAAATATCACTTTCAAAAACGAGAAAGAAGCTGGTGGTTTCATATAAATAAAAATCAACTTTTCTATGCTCCCATATGTTTTGCTAACCTTGAGCACATTCTGGTCTTCCAAATATATGGATGAACTGTCAGCCTTCAAATGTTTACATTGCTTACATAGTAACTAATTTAGATGATAAGGTTGTAATATTAACTCTTACCACTCGAATGCCGCCATACAAGCGGCATTAGAAGTTTACCGTATTACTCGAATGCAGCTTCTATGGCGGCAAGACTATAAAGTAGTTTTATTCATATTTTTACCAATTTTTATGTTGCGATTTCAGACAAGATAAAATAAATACTAATTGATCTAGACATTTAGATAATAAAAAGTCGTAAAAGTGACGGCGTTCTTAATTTCAACATGTGTTTTTTTTGTGAATTTTTCGTGTCGAGCGATATTTTTTTATGTCACATTTGCGTATGAAAATCTCAATATTTTTGATTCTCGCTTGGAAGAACAAGAAGGTGGTTACATTTTTAAGCACATGTGACACAGCAGAATTAAAAACATTCCAGAGAAAAGTTTGTGGTGGTTTGGCAGTCTACATCGAAAAAACACAAGTTGCAATAAGTAATACGAAACATATGGGTGGAGAAGATCGGGCCGATCATTGTGTATCATTGTATTGTTTTTTTGCAAAAATCCCGTAAGTGGTGGAGAAAAGTAAGTTATAAGCTCTTACATATTATATAAAGTTTCGAATGAAGAGAAAAATGAAAATCCAATGGCGCATATGAAATTTTTCAAATTATTGGTTGACCAATAAGTGGGAGATTTTCGGCTAGGTGGATTTCGTAGGCGCACTTCAAATCTTCCTACAGAAGACCAACTTACAGATAAGTCACATGTACTGCTTCCGGGACTAACATAGACTGTGCAGTGTGTAAACATAGAAAAAAATCTCAGGTGGGAGATCAGAAACACGATTTTTTTTCGAGACTTGCATCTTAAGCCAAGATTACATATTGGAGATGGCTATGTGAAATACCACACAATGAAGAATTACAAATAAAATGAAAATAACTACATTATATTCATTATATGTCTATTTTACAGAAATAATAACAAAACATTTTTTTTCATTTTTTTAACATTTTTTCATCAGTTAAATTTTTTACATTGAAAATATGCTCGTCACGGAAAAATGCCTCGAGTTGCCGGTACCCACATACAAAAAAATGCTCGAGTGTTAAAGGTTAAAGGAATATATAAGAAATATGTGCAATTTGGTAATAATGAAGTTTCTTAAATTTTTTTTTTTAAATAATTTTTGTTTGTCTTCATTATACCTCCTTTTTTCAATTTTGATAATTACATGGCAATCCTGAAATATCTGGATCAAAAAAAGGGAGTAGGATTGAAAAGATATTTGGAACAGACTTCTCTTTTTTCTGGGGACTGGTAAATTATTACTAGAATATTCCTTTAGGATCGAAATTCTTGGCCAGCATTTTAATAACTGAATTGTTTTCTTGTCACAGATCCAATGCACGTTTCTGTACCAGCTACAGTAGAAAATATTGCAGATTCTGTCACTCATGCCCGCTTTGTCGGCAAAGACCACTCATCAGATGGAGTTGTTCTGATGAAAATTCTACAAGTATGTTGATTCTTTAACTACCACTTTTAAGGTGTTCACTGTCAATACTTGGTGGAAAGGCATTATAATAAAAATAATAATACATTTATAGTACTTTTTCCACATAAAATTTATTTGATCAGGACCGGCTTCGCTCATGGCGAGCATTGTCAACTGATCAGTTGACAATGCTCGCCATGAGCGAAACCGGTCCTGATCAAATAAATTTTATGTGGAAAAAGTACTATAAATGTATTATTGTCTTTAACTATCATTGTTGTGTTGTTATTTGCCGTTTGATAATAAATTTGAATGATTGCTTTGTCCAAAACTTATTCTCAAATTTTTATTCTAAAAAATAATAAATATTAAATTAATAGACGAGTCAAAGAATTTTTTGCCTGAAAAAAACAGCAATTGGTTTGCTGAAAATTACTTTTGTATCTCCTCAACTGTAAGATGTCATCGATTATTTTTTCTCACACCAACATTTTTAAATATCACAAAAAGTTTGCTTCTACAAATAAGTCAAAGATTGGCGATATAAAGCATTTAAAGCAATGGTGCACAAGCTTTTTGAGAGAACGGCCAATTTATCCATTTAAAATTTTTCGCAGGCCGCAAAGGGTAAAAGTGAAGTAAAATATTTTATTATTAAAAGTATTTTTCTGTCAAGATAAATCAGTATACGATTTGTATATACAAGATAATCGATAGTAATATTATATATTTTCATTATTTGCGGAGATTTTTTTAATATCGATTCACAAACGTCATGCACTGTCAAAAATCCTGAAGTACTAACAATAAAATCTGTGTGTTGAAAACAATAATCTAAAAATACACTGCACCTGCATCGCAAACGATGACTCATTTAAAAAAATGAATTTCGGTCACAAAATTATATCCATGTGAATATAATCATATTAAATAATAAAAAATAACATTGATTTTTTTATATACCATTGCTACTGCATAATTTTTTCACGTATCGAATACTATTTTTTATCATATTTAATGAAAAATTTGTTGAAGTATTTGTTATTTTGGACCGCAAAAAAATCCATTTCAGGCCGCAAGCGGCCCGCGGGCCGCATTTGTGCATCAGTGATTTAAAGTAAATAAATTATGTACATACTCTCTTCTTACCAGCAGTTTGAAACTTATAGATATTTAAATTTTAGAATATTTAATAATTTAGGCACATTGACTTTTTTATAGGTTTTAAGAACTCTGGTACTAAGTCCTGAGGGTGCCATGTTAACAGATGAAAGTGTTTGTGAAATCATGCTGAGCTGCTTCCGAATCTGCTTTGAAACTCGTTTGAATGGTATGTCTAATAGCCATATTTTTTTTTTTTTTTCAAAAAGCTTTTCGTTCGACAGACTTTTCATCATTTATCTGTGACATGATATAAATTCTTGTTTAATCATCGAACATCGAAATAAAAAGAATTATATTTGGTTTGGGAAAAAATCTGTTCTACCAAAGTATTAAAGATTTTATAATTTCGGTATAAGTTTACATTGATTTTTATTTCTAGTTCGTCCGACATTAAAAAGCAAATCATGGACTTGAAATCTCAATGGATAAAATAAATATGTTTTTTACAGAACTGTTGAGACGGAATGCAGAACAGTGTTTACGAGACATGACTCAATTAGTTTTCATGAGGTTGCCACAGTTTTTTGGAAGAAATGGTACCGTTGATATGGATTCCAGTACTGGAGCCCTTTTACTGCGCAAAAAATCAACTACTTCACGGCGAGACATGGCTGTAAATAATTCGACTGCCATGAAAGATAGGACATTAGGCAGATTGCACAGTGAGAAATATTTCAATTACTTATTTTAATTCTAATTGAAACTCGGATGATTCAATCAATATATAGAGCATTTTAAAAGTTGCGATGACTTCCACATGGTCCATAAAATATTCAATGAGAATAATTTTTAGATGATTCATCTAAGCTGTCAGCTGGAGGTTCGAGTCCAATGTTGAAAACGTCTACCTCTGGCTCACACTTGAGTACAACCCCAGTGGTGATTGGAGGTAATAGTAAAGTTCTTGACATGCAAGGGAGTATCTCTAGGACACCAAATGCTGGAGCTGATGCTTTGCTGAACAATGAGGAATTAAGGTAACCATAAAAGTATTTTTAAATTTGTAGGCAAATTATCTTTTCAGATAATATGGGAACACTATTATTATTTTGGTTTCATTTGCATTGTTTTTAGTTTAATATTTTCTGTTTCTAGAACAATATCTGAAAATGAAAAAACTCCTGAGCAACGCAGACAAATTGTTTCTGAATCCGATATACAAATAACCTTGGAAAGTCCTTCTCCCCAGAGTCTAATTAGAAGCCCTCATAAAAAACACGGAAGACATTCATCAATGGACCTGGCTTCGAGTGATAATATTTATATCACACAGTTGGTTGAAAAGTGCGTTAATTCTGCTGAAAGCGGTGTCCCTTTAAATCGTGATTTATCCAAGGTGACTCCGGAAACAGAAGAAGGTGGAATTATCCCGGGTGCCACTGAAGAAGATTGTCTTATTGACCCAAATCAACTGAGCGATACTGATAATGCAGAAGCTACACTCAAATCTGCACCGATTGTAGAAACTGAAAAAAAAATTACAGAAAATCTAAGAAATGATTCACTAGATGAAGGAAATAATGCCAGGGAAGAGAATGATGGTGAATATGTGAATCCACGAGGGGTACGTTTTGTAACCCAAGATGAAGAAATTAATTTGCAGCCATACGGTCTTCGATGTGTGCGGGAGCTCTTTAGGTGTGTATTTGTATAGAAAAAAAAATGATGTCTTCTGTTTTGATGATTATTTACTGTCTAAACATTCTGATTGATTTTTCAGTTTCCTCATATCGTTGTGCAACCCGATAGATAATGTCAATACTTCATCTATGGTTCATCTTGGACTATGTTTGGTCGAGACTGCTTTAGAAGTTGGTGCTGACCATCTGGCTAAATATCCATCTTTACTACAATTAGTCAAAGATCCACTTTGTAGAAATTTGCTAAGTGTAAGTATGTCAATCAGAATGTAATCTTCCATATGATATTCTCTAATAAGTAAACAATTTTGAAGTGACAATTTGAGACAGACGAGTGGCACTCGTACAAGTGGAAATTCACACACATCTGAGATGCAAGCGGATTTTGTTCAAGGTCATTGTGGTTAATAACTTTTAATTCTATTGATTTTAAAAAAAATCTATCTGCTGAATCAGTGTCAGATTTAAGTAGTCAGGTAGCTTTAGTTATTTTTGTAATTGTTATATGGATTTTCATTTAAAATATACTGTTTTGTTTCAGTTGCTGAGCTCTGAACGAGTGTCTATTTTCGCCTTGGATCTTCAAGTGTCTTTCTTGCTGTTTGAATCACTTCGCACTCATCTCAAATTTCAAATGGAATCATTCTTTACAAAATTGGTTGAAATTATAATGTCGGATTGTGCAAAAAATTCATACGAATTGAAAGAGATCACCCACTTGTCACTGGAAAGTATAGGGCAATTGTGGCGAATACCTGGATTTTGTACAGAACTTTATCTGAACTACGACTGTGATATCTACTGCTCCAACTTATTCGAAGACATAACAAAACTCCTGTCTAAAACTATTGTCACAGCAGGAATTTACAACTACCATACTCTGGCACTGGACGCTTTGTTCACTATCATTGATTCTATTGAAGCTAACTGTCATCAGACCAAGTCGAGTGGCACCAGGAGTTCCAATGAATCAGAAAAAACAATAGATTCTCAAAGTCAGCAAGTTGAAATCTTCAGTTCTGTAAATAGAGAAGTATCGATCGATATGTTTGACAGCTCAGAGACTGGCGACGAGTCGGTGGTCCACGATATTAGTCAGTACATAACTTGTGCCAAAATGGGCAGACATAGGCCTACCATTAATTTACCAACACCTAAGCAGTTAGATGATGTAAAAAATAGAAAACGGGTAAGTAAATGATAAAAACAAATACAGTAAAAGTCCGTTAATTCGAACAACGATAATTCGTAATTCGAAATTTTCGTAATTTGCTCGTCCCAATATTGACTTTTCATAGTAAAATGTACCGTTAATTCGAAATATCGCTTAATTCGTAATTCGTAATGTTTTTCGCCAAAATGTATATACGATTTATTGTAATTCGAAATTTTGACAGTTCAACAATTTCGAAATTTTGATAGTTTCGTGAGTTTGTTAGGTTAAAAGTTAGTCAACACATTGTTTTGAAGAGTAAAGCTTATATAAACCATTAGTGTAAATGAGACATCTATATTAAGTGGAGTATCGTATGTCAAAATCGAATTCGAGCATTTATAACATTGGTGCAAGCAAGACTTCAAATGTTAGTATGTACCTAACTTCACTACAATGGTACATTTTAAGTATATACCTACCTAAACGTCCTTCTATTTTACGCGCGAATACCTTAACTATATCCCCGTGTCTTAGGTAAGCGACGCGAACCGGCAAGAGAATTTAGGCGAATCCAGTCAATTTAAAACGTAGTTGATCAAAGGTCTTATGTGCCATCGCTCGGCCAGATGCAATTAACGCTCTGGTGAGCTTGGACCGTTTCATATTTTCAAGCGATTCGCGTGCGCCATGAGTGCGCACTTGAGGCGACTTGCGACATATGCCGTCCTGACTGGATCGCTTCGCCTACATATGACACTTGCATGGGCGAGGACCGTTTGATATTTTAAAACTCTGCCGCTTTCAAAGCCGCGCCGGATCGCCTCGCCCAGATTCGCCCAGCTAAGACGACCTGTAAGTGACTAAAAATCAAATATGTTAACTGTTTTTTATTCATATGAAATGCCTGTCCATAAAAAATCGAAAAAATGGCCGCGAAAATTCATTTTTTTTAGTGTTTGCGTAATTCGTATCTCGATTTTTTTGGTCTATAAAAATCGAAAAAATTGCCGCGATTTTCCAGGCTGTCTACAATTGCCGCGAAAATTCATTTTTTTTCGTGATCGCGTAAATCGTAATTCGATTTTTTTGATCCATAAAAAAATCGAAAAAATGGCCGCGATGTTCAAACCCGTCGACAATTCCCGCGAAAATTTCTTTTTTTTAGTGATTGCGTAATTTGAATTTATTTGGTCCATAAAAATCTAAAAAATGGCCGCGATGTTCCAAGCCGTCGACAATTGCCGCGAAAATTCAATTTTTCATACTCATCCCGTAATTCGTAATTCGAATTTTTTTGGGAAATCTGGTCCCTTGAATTTCGAATTAACGGACTTTTACTGTAGTCTTCAGTGATTTAATAATGTTTTAATACCCATACATGTTTTTCAATTTTATTTGGAAATCCACCGTAAGACTTCTTTAATAATTTTCATTAGAATACCTCTGGACTTGGTATATAAAAATCAATGTAACATACTTTTTCAATTTATGAATCCTGATTTGTTTCTTTTGTTTTTTTCATCACATTCGGGTATAAACACGGTTCAATAATGTGTACTTTTATTTAATGCTCAGTTTATTACTTTATAGTGGATTGCTTCTGGAACTGAATATTTTAACCAGAAACCTGAAAAAGGCATTGAATTTCTTCAAGAACACGGAATATTAACTGTACCTCTGGATCCGTTGGAGATTGCACATTTCTTAAGAAACAATCCTGGTCTAGACAAGAAGATGATAGGTTTGTTTTTTTATATTACAATAATCCTTTATTTAAAAATTATTCAGAAAGTTTTTATTTATTGACTATAAATTGTTTTAAAGGTGAATATATTTCAAAGAAGAAGAATGTTGAGTCACGCATACTGGCAACCTATGCGGCAAGCTTTGATATGAAAGGCCTACGAGTTGACCAAGCTTTGAGACTTTACTTGGAGACGTTCCGGCTTCCCGGAGAGGCCCCACTCATCTTTTTAGTCATGGAGCACTTCTCAGAGCATTGGCATGTAAGTAGACTATTTTATATTTACAAATAATCAACTTTGTAATATCTCGCGGCGAAAATCAATTGAAGCCAATCGATAATTTGAAACTGAAATATTTAAATCCATGACTTACCCATTCGTGGAAATCTGTAATTTATAAACACTATTATCATATTCTATGATTTCCCAGAATTATCATTGAAAAAGAAACAAAACAAAATTTACTATATGTATATCATATAAATTTTTTTTTTTTAATTCATTGATTTGTTGCCAATTTTTTCAGAAAAATTGGTCTGTTCGATTGAGAATATACCCTAATAAAATCCTTGAGACTAAAAGGGTTAAAGAATTTTTTAGTTTAGTCTGACGTTTAATTATGTATTCAACGTGTTTACTGCTGAATAATCTAGAACTTAATTGATGTAAATTGTAACTTATTGTCTGTATTTCATGTGCTAATCCATTTATTTCTCTTTTGCAGGAATCCAATGGAGCTCCCTTTGCG
The DNA here is from genome assembly GCA_028554975.1 of Himalopsyche kuldschensis. Taxonomy (NCBI): domain Eukaryota; kingdom Metazoa; phylum Arthropoda; class Insecta; order Trichoptera; family Rhyacophilidae; genus Himalopsyche; species Himalopsyche kuldschensis. The sequence goes on from JAHFWI010000003.1 coordinate 23,702,237, forward strand.
AATACGGATGCCGCATTCCGCTTGGCTTACGCCATCATTATGTTAAACATGGACCAGCATAATCACAATGCTAAAAAACTGAATATTCCAATGAACGCAGAAGATTTTGTACGGAATTTGCGTGGCTGCAATGGCGCAAATGACTTTGATCAAAAAATGTTGGAAGAAGTGTATCACTCCATCAAGTAAGTAATATATATCTAAAATCATTTCATGAATCCATTTCGGACTGGCAGTGCTGAATACAATTATTTGCTTTTATTTTAGAAATGAAGAAATAGTGATGCCAGCCGAGCGCACTGGAGTCGTCAAGGAAAATTACCTTTGGAAAGTTTTATTGAGGCGAGGTGCTACTAGGGAAGGTGTTTATTCGCACGCTCCTAGTGGAGCCTTTGACAAAGAACTCTTTACGCTGATGTGGGGTCCTACTGTAAGCACTATACATATTTATATATGGTTCTACTTCCTTGTGTTCTTTTGTTTGTTTTTTATTTTTTCATTGGATTTCAGGTTGCCGCATTATCTTCCATATTTGAGAAATCACCTGAACCTGTACTGTATTCACGTGCATTGGAAGGATTTGACAAGTGTGCATCTATTGTTGGGCAATATTCACTAACAAACGAACTGGACACGCTCGTTCTCAGTTTGTGTAAATTTACTGGATTGCTTAGTTTGCCTGAACAAACTCAATACATAGCTATAGGTGAAAAATTCAAATTTAAATAAGAATATACTTTACTACAATGCATATCTACACTGTGTTTTGAAATATATCAGCTTTGCTTATTCATTTTCATTTATGTATTTTAGGAGTTTCACTCGGCCATGCAAAGTCTCGATCGGCTCTGAAGAAAGTGTTCAGTGTTTGCCACAGACATGCAAATTCCCTTCGCGAAGGATGGAAACATATTCTCGATGTAGTGTTAGCACTATTCAAAGGACGTCTTTTGCCTAAGGTGCTTTTAATTTATGCCATTATATAAAGTAAAAATTCACAGTGAATTACTGGATAATTTTATGTTTAAAAATTCACACCGACGACATTTTTTTTCATCAGTCACTGAGTGATAATTCTTATACATTTTTTTATTTGCAGTCACTCACAGAAGCTGATGATTTCTTTTCACCGACTGGTAAAGTTTCTTTACTATTCGAACCATCGCAACAACCTAAAGCTCAAGAATCCGGCATCTTCTCCAGTCTGTATTCGTATATAGCTCTGTCTTCAGATAGTAACACCACTTTAAGGCTTCCGACTCAAGAAGAATCGGAAGTGATCGATGTAGCGAGTGAATGCGTTATGCAATGCAACATTCCAGGGATGCTCTTGATGGATTCAAAATTTCTTCAGCTGGATAGCTTACAGGTAAATTTACTGCAGTTACACCAGTAATCACAAAGAGTAACTTTGCAGAGTAATGAGAATAACATTTTACGAATTTATTGATTGCTTTATTTTCTTGAGCAATTAAACAATATTCTGACCTGATTTATTTTTACAGGAGCTGATAAAGTGTTTAATATCTGCTGGCAAAGCGCAAGAGAGTCAAAAACTTTTGACACCTCCGCACCGTGAAGATCCCACTGTTTTCTTTTTGGAGCTTCTCATAAAAGTTGTTATACAGAATAGGTATGTATTTTAATAATTCACAGACGCTTTGCAGAACTAATATATCGTAAACTTTCACTGAATAATACTTTCCAGGGATCGCGTATCACACGTTTGGCAAATGACAGAATCTCATGTGGTGAGTCTTATGCACGCCGCGGCCGCTTCATATAATCCGTTGACCGCGGAGAGACCTGGCTCACTCGATAGGTGTCCCCTAACAACTTCTGTGCCTTTGGAAAGAGCTACTACTGGTCTCTTGCGACTCGCCATCTGCCTCATGCGAAGTGAAGAATGCGCCAGTGACGTGTTACGGTCACTGAAAGCTCTGTTAGATCTCAGCTATTTAGTCTATCATTCCATTGCCAGTCGGGTATGTTTGCTTTTTAAAATATTTTCTATGATTGGTCACCGAAATGAAAAGAAAGAAATGAAATGCAATTGTAAGAGATATCCTTTGCTGCTTGCAGATTGCTGTCGGTTTGTTCGAGCTCGTGAAAACTTCAGCGCAAAATATTCACAGTGCTGACGATTGGGCTATTGTTTTTACATTGCTGGAGACTACCGGCGCTGGGGCCATGCATTTGAAACAGGATGAAAATTCATTAGGTGCGTATCATTTTAGTTGATTAGAATCATCGTATATTTTAAAATTTATATTTATTTCAATATGACAGTGACCTGGAGTCCAGTTTCTTCCAGGACTGTGGAGTCGTTAAGAAACTACGACTCTGACTCAGACATTGACCAAAAACACGACTCAGACTCCGAATAAAAAAAAAAATTCACATGTTTTTCCTACTTTTCTTATTTATGCGTATTCAATTATATATCAATCAACCAGTACAGAAAAATTAGTCCTATACAGGGCTGTGGAGTCAGAGTCGGAACTTTTTGGCCGGAGTCTGAGTCGGCGCGGCGTTTTGGCCGGAGTCGTACTCGGAGTCGGAAATTTTGAAATTTTGAACTTTTTATTATTGCATTTAATATGTCAAATTTGGCTTTTGGCCGCATTGATAGGGTTGATATTTAATTGATTACACCTAAATAGGAAAATTAGGGGAAACAAGTGACGATATTAACCTTTTTTTATTCGGAGTCGGAGTCGTCTTTTTGGTCAATGTCGGAGTCGGAGTCGTGGTTTTGGTAAATGCTGGTCGGAGTCGGACTTTTTTTCACCGACTCCACAGCCCTGGTTTCTTCATAGTTTCTTTTTATGATTAATATAAAATCGATTAATCAATATATACTGCATGATATATGGAATTTTATTAGTAATAAAAATAAACTGCAAAATGCACCCCGCACTGAAATCAAATGGAAATTCGTATTTACATGTAATCTTTACTGTGACTTAAAAGATAAGGTAATGGGAATTTTTTCAGGTAGTAAATCGGATGGAGCCGTCAGCTCGGAAGACGATTCCGTAAGTACAGACCGTGGTTATACTTCTGACAGTGAATTATCTCAATCACCCCAGACTCAGGGATGGATTCTTGTATGTATACTACCTATGTACAACATTTTATTTGGAATAGAGTCTTTAAATATAGATTGTTTCTTATATTTAACAAAAACTATTTGGGCTTTTCAGTTCTGTGAATGCTTAATCGTTAATCTGCTTTCTATGTTAAAACTGTGTGCTCGTTGGTTGTAATAAAACTCGAGAGTTACTATTTAAAACCAATACACAAACACAATGTTAAACCAAAAGAAAATATAATAATTAATATCTAGTTCTGAGCAGCTTTATTAACCAAATGTAGTTCCGCCACAAAATAAATGTGTAAATACTGGCGCACATGCATCTACTTCTAAAAACAAAAAAGTTTAAAAACAATTCCTGGTAAAGTGATCAATAGTGATACATTTTTTCTTGTATTCAGGTGGGTAAAAATGCAGAAACTGGCAATATCATCACACCAATGGAGAATCCACTCGTTCATCCCTGCGCCTTACGTCCGCACGATCCGTATGCCCTTTTCAAATGCTGGGAGTGTTTGGCTTTTATTGTAAGAGATGTCGCTCATATCACACCTTATAATTTTGAATCGTGTGTCAACTGTATCAGGACTTTTGTGGAGGCCAGTCTTCATGGCAGTAAGTGTACACATATACTGATTACTATCATTATACCTAATCAATTATCCACCACTGAAAAAGGCTAAGATTCTTATGAAGCCAATAATGGCGAGAAAATATAAAGTTGTAATATATGTATATGTTTTGTAATTTATATTACTTTAATTCTTTCATTCCTGAAGTTCCTTTCTGAGTAAAATAACAGATTTTTAGTTTATAGATATAGAACATGTTCAGAATTTTTGATTTTTTGCAGCAAACGAAGATAAAGTGACAAGTTCCACCCATCCTTATTCAAATAAAGATGGCAAACGTAAAAAGATAGCTGGCCATTCGCGACGAGCTCAAAAACAACAAAACTCTTATGACAGATCGACCGATGGCATTCACGACAATGAGAGAGATAACGTGCCTGATGGATATCAATTGATCAGCATACAGGTGAGATTTTACGCTCGCACAGCCCACCGATTACAACCATTAGCGGTCTTGTTTGGTGCGGTCTATTTTTTCTAGTGGCCGCCCCTAGCCGTCGAGCACACCAGGTAGAAACGCCGGCGTTTTGTGACCACATGTTAATATTAAGTACTTATTTAAAACACGCTATGTACAATGCTTACGAAATGGAAATGGAAATTTGATGTTTAAGAACGCCCTGTAATTTGATATGTCGGTTCAGATTTTTATTCTTATAGAGGTAACAAATACAGCAGTGTGGGATGAACTATGCTTAAAATACTTACTAACGCAAGTGCTGGCAAATGAAAATCCATTTTCACACATCCGATTTTCTCTTCTCAATTCAATTTCTTTTAAAAATGAACTGAACGAGTGGTCGTGATTGGTGGCACGACCATGGCGTTTATGGCCGGATTAATCAATCTGATCTAAAAATTTTAATTACTAAAATTTTTGATTATTCCACGTACTGTGTTACCCCGTGTCTTAGGTAAGCGACGCGAACCGGCAAGCGAATTTAGGCGAATCCAGTCAATTTAAAACGTAGTTGATCAAAGGTCTTATGTGCCATCGCTCGGCCAGACGCAATTAACGCTCTGGTGAGCTTGGACCGTTTCATATTTTCAAGCGATTCGCGTGCGCCATGAGTGCGCACTTGAGGCGACTTGCGACATATGCCGTCCTGACCGGATCGCTTCGCCTGCATATGACACTTGCATGGGCGAGGACCGTTTGATATTTTAAAACTCTGCCGCTTTCAAAGCTGCGCCGGATCGCCCCGCCCAGATTCGCCCAGCTAAGACGACCCGTTACTATTCATGACATGTGTTTCTCCGCTTTCAGAGGCTTCAAACATACTATCGCAAAGGTTATTCAAGTATTAATAGTTAGTTGCAATCTGATGATGTTAAATTTGAATTTATTATTTTTCCAATTTTGTCTCAATCCTATATCACTGTAATTTATAAAAACCAGATTTTTTCTATTTATTGTGGTTTAATGATTTTCCTAATGAATTTTCCCAATAGAAAGGTGTCCTAAATTCAGAAGCAAGCTGTTTTTTAATTTATGTTCCCCAAATAACTGATTCAAACATGATCCGATTTTGGTATTGAAATTCCAACAAGCACCTTCAGTCGACATCCTAAATTATTTGATTGTATTGACGTATTCTGGTATATTTAACGTGTGTGGTTTTTTCAGCTTTTAGATTTGATGCACACATTACACAGTAGAACAGCTCAAATATTCAAATGGTGGAGAGAGGAATCGAACTTGAGTAACTTAAATCAATCTGATAGTAATGGTGAGGGAATAAAATTTTATTTTACTACTGTTACCTATTTTCACTTAGCATTGTAATTTTTTTTGGTTTATTATTAAGGCTCTACAGCAGTTGAATGGTGTGATCTGTGGCATTTAGCTTGGCAGCCATTACTCCAAGGCATCGCAAGGCTGTGTACTGATAACAGGAAACAAGTGAGTGCTCATAAATAAGAGTTTTTAAATTGAAATCACTGCAATATGAATAAATAGAATTGAATTATTCTTCTTCGAATATAAATTACTTGAATGTTTATGATGGTAACAAGTTTTATTACTAAAATAACTACTAAATCTAATGTTAGAGTTCTTTTTAATCAAGTGCTTATCTGTTACACGTATTCTGTAGATCTACCGGATCCTTACTTAAGTTAGTATAGTGGCTATTCAAAACGTGAGAAAATTTATTGGGAAGGTCCACTTCTATCTTGAATTGTGAACTAAAGTTAATCTGTTTGTAATATTATGTTGATTATTTCAGGTATCCAATAGCGCCGTGACTTACCTGCAGCGAGCTCTTCTAGTGCATGATTTGCAGACATTGTCAGGTGAAGAATGGGAAGCCTGTTTCCACGGAGTACTCTTTCCGCTACTCGGAAGGCTCACCAAGCATCACGATGAAATACGACTCAGAGCAAACACCATCATGTGCAAGGTAAATTTTGTTAAGTGCAAAATAATTATTCAACACATATGATACGTATGATAATATTTAAAAAAAAAAATGAGTTTTCAATTGCTATTTGTAAAATGAATTCAGGTATTTCTGCATCATCTGACTCCACTGCTTTCGAGACCGTCATTTCCAAGTTTGTGGCTCGGACTGCTAGATCTGATGAAATCAACAATGACAGGCCCACACACAACCGATTTGCTCTATGAAGCCACTCTGGAGTCACTCAAAAATATGTTGCTTGTTATGGACTCAGTCAAGGTAATTTTTTAATGATTGAGTAGGCATTTACTTGGTAGAACTCCATTATAATACAGAAAGAAAAATAACAATGTATTTTAGTTCTACATAAATTATTTTATATATTTGTTGATAGCTATTTCGGCTTCAGAACTAGGAAGGCGGACTGACGAAGGCGTAAGCCGAAATAGCTATCAACAAATATATAAAATAATTTATGTAGAACTAAAATACATTGTTATTTTTCTTTCCGTATTGTAATTTTTTATATTTGCTTAAAACATTAAACATCAAATACACAACCTTTAACCCTTTAAGAGCCTCTGCTTTTACCCATCATATCATGCTACAGGAAAACAGTAACCTGAGCTTCGAACACATAGCTTTTGTAGTTATCCTATTTTTTTTATAAATAAGAAAAAAATATTTATCATTACAGTCTACGCCAATGCGCCAAATATTCTTAATTATGAAAGTCATACGAGATTAACTCGATGATAAATAATGTATCAGTTGTGTACAAAATCATCGATAAATAACATGTAACAATAACACACCCAGCTCAAGAACTCTTTTTTTTCAATTGAAAAAATCTGACCTTGCCGGGAATTGAACCCGGGCCCCCTGATCACTAGGACAAAGCTCTTGCCACTAGACCACAGGGACCGATTTTTGGCTGTTTTATTTCAGTTATGGTGTCCAGATTTGGATCTAGTTGTGAATACTAGTGGATTGCACCCATACACTGTTATTGAAAACTGTTTTTTCTTTTTATCCTATTGTTATTTGCTTTTTTTTTTTAAGGTTTTCAACGACGGTGACAATTATTCAAATCTCTGGACCCTCACATGGGATAGAGTAAATAGTTTTATACCAAATCTAAAGGATGAACTATTCAAACCTGTAGGTGAGTACAATTACACGAGCTAATCTCTACAATTTTCACTGTAATTTTTTAAATAGATGTAATAATTTACCAAAGATAATTGATTGTAATATGTGATTTAGATTTTATAGGATTTATAAATAAGCATATGAATTAATGAAACTTTCTTTTAGATAATCCAAAACCTCATGCAAGCCTAGAAGATAAAAGAGAGCAATCGTCTGTTACAGAAACAACATCTGCTGATATTTTGCCTTCAATAGTTCCGGCAAGTTATCGGATTACTAGTCCTCTACCGTCTGTCGTGAATCCTTTGGAATTGCAAGCCAACGTTGGCTATTCAGGACAAATTTACCAACCTGTTGCTATAACTATGGGAAATTCTATGCCGCCGTCTGGACAAAACCAAACCTTCACGCAATCTCACAATCCTGGCAATAGTGGAAATAAAGGATCTTCGATAATTTTACAACCTCCTTCACAATTACACACACCGTTATTTTCACATTTAGGACAGGTAATATTTTGATTATTTTTGTGTAAATCTTTCCAGAATATTTTACTAAACGTTTATTATAACCGCTTAGAATGTTTCTTACGGGTAGGCAACAATCAGTTTACGATTAATTGTTTCCGTTTCAGATGGTTTCCACTCCCATCGGAGTAGCTGTTCCTGCACAGAACGTGTCATCTCTGTATCCTATTCTGTGCCCGAGTTCGATACCTCAAAAATATTACAATCCTCAATTGCAAAATGTATCAATGCCTCCGCAGATGCCTCCGCAATTGCCTCAGCAAAATATCCCAATATTTAATCCAACTCTGCAACAGAATCCGAGTGTAGGATTACCGCCGTCTCAGTTCACTCTGATCAGTCCTCGACATACGCAGACTGCTGATTCCAATCAAAGCGATGTCATGAATAAGTGTGATAGTTTTGAAACTCAAATTGCATTCAACGAATCCTCAAGATATGAAATCCCATTGAAAATATCCCAAGATTACCCGCAGCGGTCGCTTGAGAACGTTGGTAACATCGATACCCAACAGCCGGGATCTTTATACAGAGAATACTTGACCGATCCTTACAACCCGTTGCCTGAAATTGCACAAACGCAGGCAACCGATGCGTCGACTGACAATATTATAACAGGAGCGCCTGATGTATTAAATCCGTTCAACTCTTCTAACATTGACAATGGTGGGTCTGATATTGATAAAAATTTCAACTTCGCTCCGCACAAGTCAATTTCCAATGTTCCCATTCAAAAGTGTCACAGTGTGAATTCCAGTCCATTGAGAAATATCAATCAGGCGAACGTCACATTCGGGTCTAGTGATAATATAAAAAATATAGGAAAACCGGAGATCGCGGATAACTCTGGTATGTTCAGTTTTTCTAAATATTTTTACACCGAGTCAACCAATATCCCACCGGGGTCAGAAATTTTGTACGGAGATAATTTTGTGTCTATGAATGAAGGCTAAAAGTATTGTTTCGTTGAAATTTAGTTATTTTAATACCTTGACCTATTTAGTCACTCCATTTCAATGTTATAATTTAAGTAAATCAGTTGATTCTCAAAACGGTAACATATATAAAAATGCATTCTTGCATAGTTGAATCGCAATTATTTTCAGTAATGATAACAAAATCTTCATTTTTTACTTTAATCTTACTGTCCTATACTGGGCTCTGTTTTAGATAGAGTTTCAATTTCATTATAGATGATTAATGTGTGTAGTTATTTCTTATCAAAAATGCGATACCGTAGAATGATAAGTTATCATCCAACAATTGTTTTTATGCGGGCATCCTGGTTTTTAATAATAAAGATCACACAAATTCAAAACACATTTACCATTCCGTTAAATATAACCGCCCTCCATGGGCTTCCAGATTCTTTTGAAATAAATATATCCAACTTTATGAAATTTAATAACAAAAATATGGTATTAATAGCCGAACTTACAATGCAAAGTCATTAAAAAAAGGGCTGTGGAATTGGAGTTGTGCATACTTCAGATATAATAAACTTCTGAGAAAAATTGTTTTCGGTTTCAAAAGATAACGTTCAACATTGTTTTACATTGTCATTTTAATTCAGTCAAGTTAATGTAAAAAAATATTTGACTAGAAAACAAAATGGCATGTTATAAAATTATTATTTGTTATTTTTTTGTAAGTCATAAAAAATTGTAATTTATGTAATATTATGTATTAACAAAGTTATAATTATCGGTAGACAAGCTGATTGGTATTTAGTAAATAGTAGAAATCTGGAATTCTTAGATAAGGTCTGAATTGAATAATTATCTGTCAAACCTGAGTAGTACTATTATTGTTGAAAAGCTCTTTACTACAGATGATAAATAATTTAATTTTTTATAAAGTATGTGCAAGTTTTGAGGATGATGGTTTCATAAATACCATGATGCAAGTTATTTATATTGTGATATACCTAGTTACAATTTCGATGTATGTTGCATCATATTATATAAATGATGTATATGTACTGTCAGCTAATAATATTGTGAATCTATCCATTGATATTTTATATTTATAAAAACAAAATGAAATATTTAGTATAATAATTATTATAACTTTTCCCAATTTCAGTATGCTATCCACTGATAAATGCAATCAAACAGCTATTTATAATTATTTCCTTCTGAATTGATATATTTTTTTTGGACATGTTTACTATTCTTTACTATATTTCATTCTGTTTTTTTAATAGTATCATTCCCATCATGACAGTTAACACCATTCAAGTAAATTTATTTTGTTATTTTTATTTATAAAGCTCTATAGATCATTTGAAACTTGGAAAAAAATGCAATCTTGGTAAAGGTAAGTCTTTCTGTCGTGGAAGTGTAACTATAGACAAGTGGTTCTTACGTATATTTGTCTTGTGGCCGCATCGGAAACATAATCGGTCCTAGGGAAATGTCTGGTGGCCGCACCAAATTTTTGTTTTATTTTGTTGTGTTTGAGTTTTGTCAAATGGGCCTAAAAATGTTCTACAATTTACTATTGGTATTAATTGTATAAATTTTTTTTTTTGACAAATTTACTTATTTAACCACATTTTTTTTGATATCAATATTTATTATGAATCTGTTGGTGGCCGCAGCCAAATGCTCTGGTGACCGCACATGAGAACTACTGCTATAGCCCATACGATCATTGAAGAATTTTTGAAAATATTACTACTTTCAGAAACATAATTTTTGAGATATAATTAAAATCTAAATTGGGCTTTATCTAATGTAAAATGAATGACCATCTCAGAATTGGATATACTTGCCACTCTGAGATTGATAACCTTCATCAATTATTTTTCAAAAATATTTTGTCATTTACACCTTAAATAAAATGTAGGATATCTAGAAACACTTGAAAGGGGGCTAGGGAATCTTGTTAAAGCTTCTTATTAATGGCTCATCAAATAATATCTGTCATTTCAAAACTATTGCCAATGAATCAAAAACCAGAGGGTTCAAAGATGAGAATTATTTTTAGTTATTATTAATTTAATAAAACTCTGATTGAAAACCGTGAAGATCATCTTTATTCTATTATTCTACAATGTTTACAAAATCTTAATTAGTCAAATATGAAAACTTTATTGTGTTACTGTTTAAAACTATTGTTATGTTTTATATAATCTTGAATCTGTCTTGATTTTATAAAGTGTCTAATATTATATATGGAAATTACCGAATGAAAACCATTATTGAAATCATGTAGAATAATTGTATACACTGTTAATTTTGACCTCCACAATATTGTGTTTGCTTAGTACATATTTAATCAGAGGTTGTCATTTCTGTACATGACCGCGTAGAAGCAACTATCGCAAGCACAAGTATCACAATATAATTACCACTGCACCGTTTGCTATTCAATCAAATGTTGCCATTTATGAGTAAATTGATAATAATCCAGCTTGAGATGCATTTGTGAAATAAATTTCAAATGTAATATAATATAAATGAACGATGCTGTATCTTATTTCAGATATTGATGAATGTCCAATCATGATTTTATACATAAATATAATACTTTTATCTTACATTCCAAATAATATATTATGTACCTATCTAAATTCCTTTACCTTATTTAAAAAATATTCTGATTTCATTGTTCACAGTCTAATAATGCCTGCACTAGACTGCTTCATTATCTTGAAACAACCTTATGACATTTAAATCTGTTGAAATCACTGAACACCCTAAAATTCAACTCTGGAAAACTGTTTTCTTTCACTCTAATTTATTCTCAGTGATGAAAAGATAATTAAGTTTGTCAAATAGTTGTGCTGGTGTAAGTAAGAACAGTGAATTAAATTCCATCAGCATTGTCATGTTCAAGGTATTGTAGCTGTTCAATCCAGCCATTATAAATTAAAGGAGTATTTTTTTTAACTAGGTGTATTTTAAAATAAATAAAACATGAATTAAAAATATATTTACTGAACTATTTATCTTTATTTGTAAATAAATTTAGTAAACCAGAAGTAATAAAAGTGTTATTTATGAAATATTTTTTATTTATTGCATGACATATACATTGGAACTGTTTGAATCTTACACAATTTGATAATTGTATATGAAAAATAATGTGATGGTGATCTATCAAATTGGAAAAATTTTAGTTTTATTTTAACCATTTATCGGTATTATATATAATTCTGAATAAGTGGAATTAAAAGGCTATTTTATATTGAAATGCACTTCCAAGTCACCAAAACAAGAACAAAAGTTACAACCGAAATCATCGAAAGTATAGATGGTGAGACGTTTTTTATAAAATAATTGTAGTCTAACATTCTATCAGGGCTGTGGAGTCGGTACAAAAAAGTCCAACTCCGACTCCAGCATTTACCAAAACCACGACTCCGACTCCGACATTTACCAAAAAAACGACTCCGACTCAGACTAAAAAAAGGTTAATATCGTCACTTTTTTTTCCCTTATTTTCCTATTTATGTGTTCAAATAAATACCAACCCTATCAATGCGGCCAAAAGCCAAATTTGACATATTAAATGCAAAAATAAAAAGTTTGAACTTATCAAAATTTCCGACTCCGAGTACGACTCCGGCCAAATCGCCGCGACGACTCCGACTCCGGCCAAAAAGCTCCGACTCCACAGCCCTGCATTTTATGAATGATTAATTGTCCATGCTGTTGGTTCAAAAAGTATTGAAACTTCCATATCCATGGCTTAAAGAGAATGTTTTCTATATCCGTTTTTGTCTACTGTGCAGGAGAGAGTAAAAACTGACTATTTGGAAATGTAAAATTTTTGTGTTATAAACAAAACAACCCCCTTCAAACGATTTATTTGTACCACCGCTGAAAAACAATGGTGAAAAACATGACAGGTGACAATACAAAATGGCGGAGTTGGATAATTAGCAGTATAGGTTTTAGGTAGGAACGACAATGGAGATTTCAAATTTTCTTAAAACGTTTTTCTGATGCACTTAAATAAGTTTTGGTTATAAAAAAATTACGAGACATGCGCCTTGCATGATACAATAAGATGGCATTTTTAAGACATTTTCAGCCAAAAGTGGAGTTAACAACATTACTCTTTAAGTCATCGATATGCTGATCTCATTTTCATCTCACCTTTAACTATAGTTCAGGGCTGTGGAGTCAGTGAAAAAAAGTCCGACTCTGACTCCAGCATTTACCAAAACCACGACTCCGACTCCGACATTGACTAAAAACACGACTCCGACTCCGATTAAAAAAGGTTAATATCGTCACTTTTTTCTCCTAGATTTCCTATTTATGTGTATTCAATCAAATATCAACCCTATCAATGCGGTCAAAAGCCAAATTTGACATATTAAATGCAAAAATAAAAAGTTCAAACTTTTCAAAATTTCCGACTCCGAGTAGGACTCCGGCGAAAACACCGCGACGACTCCGACTCCGGCCAAAAAGCTCCGACTCCACAGCACTGCTATAATTATTTCAAGAAAAATGACGAGGAAAGGGGGTTTATGAGCCATCTAATATTTGTTTTACTTTTTGTTTCGGAAATTTACCAATCATAATGGCAGTTTTTAAGCCTGGCGTACCCAGCTCATAGATAAGCCAGCTATACTTAGTTGTACCTAGCTAAAAATGCCAGCAACAGCAAATAGAAAATTAACAAAAAAGTCTGCATGGTTGATAATTTTAAGGGAAATACACTTAAATTAACTCTAAGTGTAGTCGAAAAGTGACATGAAATTTTACATACAAGTTGAATTACCTGTGATTAATTTTATCTCAGCACTGTCAGATTTTTGTTACCGTTACCGGCTGCTGGACATACTGTCTATGCCGCCAGTCACAGTGAAATCCTATCATAATTAAATAGCCATAAATGTAGAAAACGTAAAAATATAGCTTTATCGCATTCCATTGGTTAATTAATATCTAAAAACGCTATTCAACCAATCAGCGATTTGTTTTTAATAGAACCGTACTATTGTCCATCTTCAGGTATACGTCAATGGAACAGAACAATCCATGCATATGTGAATTTTCTTTATCACTGTCGTGCCTATCCATGAGGCTTCTATGCTCTGATCGCTTCATTATTTAAGTGATATCTTTATATTCTCGATTCATATTACAATTAATAGACAAATCAACTGGGACATAAGTAATTGTGATTCTATATTCTGTGATTATCATTTCGCGTGTTCGTATCCAAATTCTATGGACTACCTCTGAAAATTTTCATTGTGAATCCGCGCAGAGTGACATTTGAATTAATCGTTACATGTGTACGCTCATTGTACAATTAAACGGATTTTTTGATATGTGAACACCACACATTTTGAAAATAATAGTCTCTTTACCACCGGGCTCGAAAACCTACCTGAACAATGGTTAAAAAAAAGAGACAGAATGGGCCCGGAGAGCAGGGCGATGAATCGACGGAATCGTGTGACGAAAACGTCATGTCGAGTTGTCCGCACATAAAGAAATCGATCGACCTGAATAAATTGAAGAAAGCTCTCAAACCAAATGGATTCTCTTCGGATTGTTTCGAATGCACAAAGAATCCTGGAGTGACAGATCCAGACTTCGAGCCCGATCTTTCACTCTGGATGTGCTTGCAGTGCGGCACCCAACTGTGCGGTCGCACCAAAAATAAACATGCCCTGGCGCATTATGAAAAACCCCATTCGGATAGTCACGCGCTGACTATCAACACGACGATTTGGGTCATTTACTGTTACTGCTGCAATAACGAAGTCAGTTCAGCGCGCTCAAAGAAACTTCCAGAAATCATTGACTACCTAAAGAAGCAGGCATCATTGGCTAATAACAAAATAGTAAATATCAAAGACAAATCTGAAGAGGATCAAGAATTAATGACCCAAAAAATCACTATAAATGAAATTCATTCAATTGTTCCTAGCTCTCTGCCATTGCCGCGAGTACGGGGACTCTCGAACCAAGGAAACACTTGCTTTTTTAACTCTGTGGTGCAGTGCTTAGTGCAAACACCCTACCTGTCATCAGTTTTACAGGAAATGGCTGCCTCAGGCGAAAAGTTTCTGTTGCCTGGAGGGAAACTCAAAATGACAATCACCTCAGAAGAAGATAACGGAAAACCCAAAGAGAGAGAAGTAGAACTACCTGCCATTCAAGGGGAGCTGGAAGAGTGGGGTAGTTTTACAGAGAGTCTCGCTGAAACCCTGAAAGACCTCCAGAAACCAGGTATTTTTCTTCATACACCATAAGTTGGTTATTTTCTTTGCACCTTTTCTATTTATTAACTGTCTTTTTACGTTTATTGATTTATGCCGCTATAATTTACAATCATGGAAAATACTATTATATTATTAAACAAGAATTGACTTGACTCAATTAATTAGCATTCAAATACTGATAATGCCAAAAAGGTTTCTCGAAGTTATCCATTCAGAGAATTGATTGTAACCATGTGCACAATGGTTCTTTGATGACTCTATGATCTTCTTCAAAACAAATACTATGAATTCATAACAGTTTTTACTTTGAAGTGCCTGACGGGTTACATAAATAATTTTTGGAACTATCCCTACATACAATAATATTATTTTTTCTATGGCATGGTACTTCATGTTTCAAATACTTTTTTTTATTATTTAAGGTCAGTTTGATGTCTACACCCCAAGGAAGTTATTCAATCGATTGGTTATAAAAACACCGCAGTTTGCAGGCGGAGATCAGCACGATAGTCACGAATTACTAAGACATCTTTTGGAAGGTGTCAGGTGTGTAGCCTTTTTTAAGACAAATAGCCGATATAATTTTCTATCAATGGCATACTTGGTTTATGTGAACATTTTTTTTTTACCATGTCCGTTCCCAACTTGGAGCATATAGACTCCTTACGGAGTTGACCACTGCACCATTGATTGGCTACATATTAATTACAAAACTAATTTAATGACCCCATAAACTAATTGCTAATAGCATTTCTCTTATCATTAGAAATTCCTTTTTGTTTTCAGATCTGACGACCTGCGCAGATACCAAGCAGTAGTTTTACAAAAACTTGGACTGAATTCTAAAGAGAGGCGATCTGAAATAGATGATGAAATGAAGCAAAAAGTCAAGTTTTATGGACAGCAAGCATCTGACACTATGCTACGACCGGAGCAAGTAATGCTATTAATATTTATATGGGCTAAAGGCCTTTTTAAGAAGTGTTGATGGTTTGAGGGTTCAAGACCTTAAAAAGTAAAAATTAATAAATGGTGATTTTTTTCTAAATAAATAAAAGTTGGGATTACTTTTTTTGATTTAGGTTTATTCCTACTTTATAATAAGCTAACTAACTGAGATGCCCCTTCATTGAGATGTAACAACGCTAGTCGCTTACTTTATTATCAGTGTTTGTATGTCATATTGATTATTCCCTGGTTTTACCATTATAGGTATTTAGAGGATTTTTAGTTTCCACTCTCGAATGTCAGGAATGTAATCACACTTCCAACAGAACGGAATATTTTCTCGATCTATCCCTTCCTGTGGCAGCCCACAAGCCTCAGCCGCCGGCCATAGCCAGAAGAAAAGGCCCGACGCAAGGTACGGCATTGTAATTCATTGAAATATTTATGGGTCAGGCTGGATCGAAATCATTCTTGTACTTGAATTTCGACATATCGTGTTCTCGATATGTTTGTAAACTTACTTGTATATTTGTTTATTAACAAATATATTTAGAAACATTTTCCCATGCTTGTTTGTCTTCAATCAAAGACATGATTTTAACAGCTTTTGATGACCCTTCAGTCACTTAAATTTTAACAATATCTTCAGAATACATTTATGTGAAATATTTTCCATTTTAGAAGATCAGCCGAATGCCTCGGGAGGTATCGATGAGAAACAATCAAAACATCAATGGAAAAAAGAGAAACAAGCTTCTAGGAAACTCAAAAAGAGTAAGAAAGGTAATGAATTTATTTATGTCTTCTAGTACATATTTTTTTAACTGTTAAGGAGCCATTAGGCTGCGATGATGGGGCATATATCACAACAACGGTCACAATGGTTTTAAATAAAATACTTTTTTTAGAAAACTTTGAAAGAATTAATCCTCGCTAATCTAAATTTGGTAAAGATAATTTTTTTATATAAGACTGAAAATCATTTCCAGTGTTGCAGCACAGTTAATGCAAAAAATTTAACACATTTTTTTATTACAGGTAATTCAAATGGCGATAAGCGGGGTGATTCAAATTTGAATGCAGAGGCTGATGCGGCTCAACATGATGGAAACAGTTCGTCAGAGCAGTCGGATGCGGATGTCGAAGACAACTTGGAAGAGAATTCTGGAGGACGGGACGGAACCACCAGACGGCCGCGACCTGATCCCGTCGCTAATTTTCCCACTTACCACATGGAGTCTGGTTACAACTCGGAGAAAATTGTCAGCTCCGATTCTGTGAGGACCAGTCCTGTCGATCCAAACGGCGAAAAGGTCGATGCCACATCTGAAGGGATTGACACCGGTGTCCCGCCGCCCCACGCTCATCTCAACGCTTCCATTATCCCGTTGCCTTACCGCCCGCTCGGTATTCCTGACAGCCCGCCTCCCTCAAATCCTGATTCGGGTGTTGCCAGTCCCGACGCCCCTCCGAGATCCGCCGACTGTGGAGGACGCCCCGGAAGCCCGGCGTCACTGTCCGGAGAGACTGAGCCTTCAGTTTCCGGCATACCCTTTGTTGAGCCCGACGCTGATGTTCGATCTCGCCTGAACGGACTTGGACTGCACGATTCGGGGGAGGTTGCTGCGGCCTGCCTTTCACCTGCTGTCGCCGAACCGGATTCGTCCGCGCCCACTCTCGGCCCAGTCGGTCCTGAACCGCAATCGCCTGACTGGAGAAGGGAGTTCTCGCCTTTTGGAGATCGATTGACGGCTGCGTCCCCTCGTCAAGGAGAAGGTGAATACAGCGTGGAGTCCTGTCTTAATCAATTCACTGCTTCAGAGCTGATGGCCGGCAGCAACAAGGTAAGTTGCGAGGCTTGCACCCGGCGGGCCGGTGGCAAAGAAACGTGCTACACTAACGCAACCAAGCGCTTCCTCATCTCCAGCCCGCCTGCGGTTCTCATTTTGCATCTCAAGCGGTTCCAAATCGGCATCAGATCTATGTGTCGCAAAATGACTAAGCACGTTGAGTTCTCTATGCTGCTAGACCTGGCCCCGTATTGTTCGGATAAGGTGAAGACTTTGCCCAGCGCTCGCCCAGGGCAAACCAGATTACTCTATTCCCTCTACGGTGTGGTGGAACATTCTGGCGGGATGCACAGCGGTCACTATGTGGCATATGTAAAAGTCCGCCCGGACACCGGTCCTGATGATCGCCGTCGCGGATTTTTGCCCACCGGAGGCAATTCAGGCGGCGACGAGACAGATTCCCAACCTTCAGAATCTCCACCTAATGGTGTTCCTGAGATGGACGGCTCTCTTTCAGGATATGAGTCGGGCGACGGGGCAATTGGTGGATCGGAAGCGGATCCCCTTCCGGGTAAATGGTTCCACGTATCTGACAGCAGAGTACAGGAAGTGTCCGAAGAGAGGGTCTTGAAAGCGCAGGCCTATTTGCTTTTTTATGAGCGAATCGTCTGAGTATGAATAGAGCGTGTTATTTATCGTAATAGATTTTAGAGATTTATAATATCGGTTTGTATTTATACATATTTCAAACATCCATACATTGGTTTTTAATTTTCATCTTTTTGCTAAAATCCTCTTATTAATTCATCATATGTCAATTTGCTTCTCAGATTTGAGGATGATTTCATCCTGTAGGTTTCACAGCACCGCTTTCCTGAAATGTTAAGATTCTTTCCTCTTATGTATTATTAGATTCACATATATTTGAATGTGTTGCTCGAATTTGACTGATTGATGGTGCAGTATAGATTGAGTTTGATCAATCAGCACCCATTTTTGGCTATGAAGGATATTTATGAAATTAAAGTGAATTAAAATTTTTTATAAGAATCGTTTAAATTATATTATTCAATAAATGCAATCATTTTCCGACAAACCTTAAATGTTAATTTTGGCAGTAGCTCATTACAAAAATTTCTCAATATGCATTTAGAATAAACTTAATTTTTTTCCTGCCCCTTTCCTGTCATATCTGACAACACTTTTTAAAAATTTTCTAGCTAGCCATCTTATGAGTATATCCCCAATTGAGAGGTAAGTATCTTCATTAATAAACAGAAGATCTTTTGTTATGGAAGCCGCATCCGGTGACAAAAACTCTGTTAATAATAAGATTTCACTTAAAACAAGCATTATGACTTTTAACACATTGCCTACAGGGGAAATCTAAACACAGAGAGAAACGACGCATATTCAGCGTCCCCGTAGTCAATATGTTAATAGGTTCATTTGAAAATTATAAAAACCCTCACTGGCACTCAGATTTCATCTTCACTCGCAATTTGTAAATAATTAGATTTTATTTTGTCGTTATATGGTAAAATTATTCCATGCAAAATAAAGTTTATTGTTATGTGTCTCTTTGTTGTTGTGTACTGCTTGATTCAAATCGATAATATTCATTTTATAGATCCCGGTAACATTCTTAATGATTGTCAAGTGGATTGAAATTTTAAATTTTTTAATTTGATTCTCAATTAATTGTTATTAATCAATTCTGGATTAAGGTATAATCAAATTCATCTGTCGCCATTTTACTGTTTCATCTATTATATAAAAAGATTGTTGATGAAAAATCTTAGTAAAATCATTTTGTGTGAAAAAAGTGTCAGAATATACAATATATTTTAGAGTATTCAAAATTGACCCAAAAACAATTTTTTTGTATGTTAAATTGTGCATTTTGCTAGTTTATTTTTTAGCATAGAATACTTCAATTGATTAGCATACTCCCTTTATTCATAAGTATATGGGTTGACACTATAGTTAAAATGAAATGTGGAGTATATATTTATATTTTTCATCTCCATAATAATTTATAGGTAATAAATGTATAAATTTTATCGACTTGATGTTAAAATTTCATAAGCGGTTCATGATCAATATATTCATGAACTTTTTTCTTAATTACAATATCTAAATGTAGTTGATATCATCAGCACTGATATTTTACAATGTGAGAAAAATGTACATATATACAGTAATAATATGTCATGTAAATTATAAGTTTTTCACAATTTATATGATAAATATCCGCCAAATGTAAAAAGTAAGATCCTTAATAACTTATTATGTTATAGTAATTTGTCGACTATTAAATGTTCAATCTGATAATAAGAGAATTACGACTAACAAATTAAGTGAAATAACTATTTGCAGTAAATAGATGCTCGTTTCTTCCACCGGCATTAGAGTGTTGAAGACACTGTGGTGCCAGTACTTCATATTTTTTGTTGGCTTACTGAATATATTATACTACGGATGTGCTTTATTGATTATTTAATGGACTAACCACAAAAATTGCGTAAGACCACTCTTTTTCCGATTGTTAGAAATGCATAACTGTCATACAAACTTCCCATCAGGGTTGATGTATCTTAAATGAGGCAGGTATCTCATTAAAGGACATCTTAGTATCCACTGAAGAAAATAAAAATAGGCAGTTAGATTGGAAAATTATTGAGCATATTTAAAAATTTTTAGTAGCAGCATTATCATTACATCAACGTTATCATCTTATTTTCAGTGGCATAATTAAAATACTCTAAATACTACCATTTTGCATTGCAATGCAATTTTTTTATCCTTGGTAATCAAAAGAAATATTATTTCCATCAGAATTCTCTGGGATTTTTTTTATCATGTTACATTATAAAAAATAATATCTGAATTGAGAATGTAGGTCATGGTACTTATTGCATTTACTTGGTTTACTATTCTAATAAAAGAAAATTGTCAGTACTCTAAGGATTGTAAAATATAGTTGATAGCTAACGCTCGGAATTGTGCTATTGTCAGAATTTAACTATGGCATGATTCCAAACAATTACCAACAATATTTGACAATCCTGGTGGTACTGTATATTTTGCTAGTATTACTAAGCATTTTTTGTCCATTGTTAATTAAATCCATCCTAGACAGCTTAGAAGACTTGTATGAAAATTTTTACACTAACTTCGATCTGGATGACCTATCATTCGATGCCATGCAATATTTATAATAGTATTTACAGTTTTTCTACCATTGTATACTTATCAAAGATACTCTCATGTTTTAATACATTGTTATATGGGAAAGCATTTAAATGCGATCCAAACTATGAGTTATTTATTTTGTAGGCAATCTCTGTTTTGAATTATGTGAATGAACTAAAATTGCTTATGAAATGTATTAGTAGTTTAATTAATCATTTTTGTAAATATGAACTCACATTAATTTAGTTTCACTCGCTTTGCGAATTCGGAGTGACTATTGAGAACATTACAAATCTGTTAAACTTCCAATGTAGACGCCGAAAAACATTTTCAGCAGGCTGTATGTGTTTTCCCAATCTATAAATAATTTTTGAGCCAACCAGAATAATATTCAACATCCCTTCTGTGTATATATTGCTGTATTTTCATTAAAAGTACCTATAAAATTTTGATTTGAAGCATTCTTAATTTGTTTTTGTGACTCGGTTTCGGACACGGTTTTATTGAAATACATTTGTTTTAATCAATTACTCAATTTGTAATGTTGGGAAATAAAAATTAATAAATAACTATTGTACTGAAAATAGACTTTATTATTTCTATACACATTAAGCCTCTTCAATAATTTATAAATGTGTATAACTGAAAATGTCGAAGTATTTCTACTTCATCCAATCCTTAGAACCCTTTCCTTCAATTGTGACAAGTGATGACTGGTTAGCTCGCTGATTTTAACAATGCATGGCCCAGACAGTTTGAAGTTGATATGCAGAATGCTGTCCAGGGTTTGCAATGTTTGTCGGGCTCTATCTATGCCCTGAAACACAAGTAATTTTATTCCATTATAATGGTTTATGTTGTGATGGTTTATTTCACACACTAGTGCTTTCAAGCTCAACTCTACAAACATTTGACATACACCATCTTGATTAAATTAAGATTTGGGCTATTCTTTTTAAGAATTGATCCATGAATATTCCTCATTTTCGAAATCATTTTTTGGTCAGAAAAAAGTTACAATATGTATTTACAGTATATTGAGAAATTTGTACCCAAGTATAAACTGTGTATCACTGGACAAACTTAACCAGAAATTGATTAAAAAACAACCCTTTTTTAGTAAAAATTGGTTCTTATAAAATATTTTAATTGCAAAAAATGGCACTCACTTGCACCCCAATCTAATAGTTTATTAATCAGTTAAACACCTAGATTGAATTATGATAATAATTGTTTGAAAATTATAACTCACTTCTAACAGTTTTCCTTTTAATGCAGGGTTTTTATTAAATTGCTTTTTCATTGCCATTGTTTCTTCCGGCGAGTAGCCGATGATTTGAGTAAGAACGTCACTCGATATATCCACATCAAGTATTCCGGATCCATCAATTATTCTACATTTGAACACCCAAACACAGTTTTGTACACTCAATTTACTTAACTGCTTTAGAATCAGCGCTTTTACAACAAATGTTTTATTCACGTAAAATTCTTTTGAAACTTGTGACAATTGCTTCAAGTAAATATAAGGATGTTGACTTGTTTTAACAGGACAAGATGAATTGGCAGCCATCTGAGGATTTCTTTCTGAGTTTTTCAATTCTTTTTCGTATTCACAATCTCTCATATTTTCTATCTCATCATTGTAATATTGTTCAAAATCTTCCGTCTCCGATGTATAATCAATACTATTAGCTGACATTTTGGGTACTTCAGTAGGGTGTGGATCAGCATTAAATAATTGAGAATTAATATGTGCAGTCGATGAACATACTTTCATCTTCTTTGCAACATTCTGAGGAGTTACATAGCCGCACGGTTCATCTTGGCTATACTTGTTAATTACTTCATTTTCAATGGCAGTTATCTGTTCGATGTCGAAATCGTCATCAACAAATACATCATTTTGATTGATGTCATCTATCTCAGTAAGCTTTATATCAGATGGCCAATTGTTTATAAAAGCAGGTGCAATATTTCGATTGTGCAATATAGCTGGTGAATTTGTTGAGCTGGTGATTTTCTGGACGATTGGGGGACGATATAAGTCTCTTACAAAATCTGTAGGTAATCAAGAAGGCAATGATTAATACAATTACTTAGGCCACGTTGAAAAATCTAGTAGTTCCGTATTTTTGACACAGTATCTTTTGATCATCCATAAAATATAAGTGTCCCCGACATTTGAATGAGAAAATCAGATGCTATGTATGTTTATACCAAAATAATCAGATTGGATAGATTTATAAAAAAACTTGATTAGTACAAATAATGAAATATATCTGAGGAAATTTGTGTTAGTGCAAGTAAGTTTTTTTCTATTGTCAGTGGGAGAACCAGGTAATTTTATTTTAAGAACTATAGCTTACTGCAGTGCTTGAAAAATCTATAAATGCATAATTTATATGTTATAAAAACAATTCAGGAATTGTGTAAAAAAATAGGGTAACCGGTTCTTCCATTTATTATGTCATTACCAGCGTTTGGAAGATAAAGATTTTTTTACTGCTAATTGCATTTCGAAATAACTATTTTGTATTGAAATCCTGTGAACCTAACACAACTCTTCTCATATAAACTCTAGAAATATAAATTGTAGAATTTACAAAGATAATGTCTTTTGAATTTTTTTACAACACCTGTTGCTGTAGTATCATCAACTCCAATTCTTCTGGAGAGTATGTTCTTACACGAGTTTATCTCTAAGAGGTCTTCTACTTCACCCCCCAGTATCGCAACGTGTTTTTCCTCAAGCATCAGAACACCTCGTCGACAATCTACAGGACCTGCATTTCAAATTAATTGTTTAGAAAAATAAATGCTTATTCAACAGCACATAAGTTTCAATTTAAGCAATTATATACAGTGATGAGAATTTTTATCACTTTTATAGAGTCCACTATTAATTATTAGTGGAAAGGAATTATATTTATAAAAATAAAAAAAACTTTCGTACTGATATCACAATTTTATCAAATGATCTGTTGAAAACTGCTAGAACTTAGCAATTAGTAAAATTGATTAAGATCATTAAATAAAATTTTATTTTTGTAAATGAGAAAAGAGCATTTATCCACCTGTTATGAACTCCTTATAACGGAAGTTATTTGGGTAGGAAGAGAAGGAGTGATTGAAAAGAACTAAAACATTTATGCATAACATTCAAATGAATATTAATTGGTCAGTGACAGTCGAACCTACTAATTATTCCGGTATTCAAAGACAGGTTTGCTGTGATGCAGTCTTTAGCATAATGACGGGAAAATTGTTTTTTAAATATTACCTTTTATTTTAATTTTTGTTCCTGGTATGAGGTCACTGGAAAGATTTCTCATAGATTTATACTCAATGCCGCTGATTTCTTGAATTCCATCTGTCAAGATCAATTTTAACATCCTGCACAAAAACATATTCAGTAAAAAAATTCAGCAAGTGAGAATTGCAGTTCAGTATTTAGTCAAATGAACAAAGATCCACTTATAGAATATATATCAAATGTTGAAAATTTGAATAAATCAAACATTTTATGTTCAACTTATATCATTAGTTGATAATGCTCGGGATAAGCGAAACCGGTCCAGATATTTAACAGAATATATGTGGAAGAAGTGCTAAAAAATGTGTTGTATTTAATTAAAATAATGTCTTTCCACCAAGAAGTGACATTTAGCACCAGGGCAGGGTTGTGGAGTCGTAAAAAAACATGACTGAAATTCCAACTAAAAAAAGTTTAATTATGCCAGAATTTTTTCCTAGCATTCCTGTTGATGTGTATTAATTTAAGATCAACCAAATAATCCGGAAAATAGCCAAATTTTTTACCTTTAAAGTGATTGAAGATTATAGGTGAAATTACCTTTGTGATGATGGTTCAGAATTGTGATTATTTGTTGCTTCAATATTGGTAATATCAATACGATTTAACTTCTGTAGCTGCTGGTACGCTGGTGTTCCTAAATTATCAATATGAGGTTATTGGACTATCATAAGCTGTAAATATATTGATAACTATATAACACAAGTTACTCCGTACCTACATCAAACACGGCATTCATTTGTAAGACATAAATATCATTCAGGGTAGTTTTAATTTGTTTGCATAGAGATGATGGTAAACATCCTGGACTTATATCCTTGAGGTCACCAAGCATCCATTGATTTTTTACCATATTGTTCAATTCCTGGTCCTTGACAGAACGGTTTGAGTTTTCCTCACAGAAAAATTCAACACAGCTAAAATGAAAAATAATGTTTATTTTTACTATGGAAGATTCTCTTTCGAGGACTTTCTGCAAATATCCCTTTCGCCTGACTGCACCATTATCATGGATTTTAGCAACCAGCTCGATAGAGCCTGGTGCGAGCCCATAGCAGCCCATCACTGTTTCTATGTCTTATTTAGTAATGGGCAGTGGCAATATATGATTTAACACATTCCGTGCGCTGACATGTCTTCCGTATTCATATGGCGCACAGTAAACTTTTGTGTAAGTGGCATTGCAAGTATAGAACATAGATAAAATATAGTTTATAATATTTAAAAGTTTTCTGATTTAGAAATTTGAGTATTTTTCAAGAGGTTGTGAAAAAGCTCTTCCGTCAGTTAAATTTTTTGGACGTGTTCTGCTAAATCACAAGAATCATATCTTTTATTAAATAAGGGTGTGCGATTCAAACAATTCACTGATTTTACTTATCAAGTAGCTAGATAGATTACAACTTGAATTTTTCAACATACATTATTTTTTCAAAATTCAAGATATCTAGTAGTGGTCAGTAGTTCCGTTATAATTCGTAACACAAATATCAAATAGCAATTTTAACATACCCTGTCAACCAATCTATGTTAACATTCATACATTCGGATTTTAAGAATATATTAGCTTTATGAGTTATCTCTTCGATTGTACCTCTCATTTTCTTACAGAATGTTTGAAATTATCAAGTTTTAAAATACAATTATGCGGCACAATTACAATGAGAAATAGAAGTAGCTAATCCTATTACAAATTTAATCAGTCAGTCTGTCATTCATTGCTAGTTTTGCCGCGATTCCATGTACATAATAAAAATATGAGAAAAAATAATATATAAATATTTATTCTGCTGTTAAATTGTGTCTATGGCACAGAATCATATCCAAAAAATTCGAAATTGTATAAATATTGTAAGAGATGTTCTGGAGGACAAGCTCCAAAATATAAGGTAGGTGGGTACTATCGCAATGGCTCAAGTTTTTTGGGAAGATTGAAGAAGAAGGGTTTTTAAGCAGTATAATTTTGACGATTCAACGTTAAGAAAATTTGAACTACACTGAAACTAACAGCCATACATAATAAAACATTTTTTCTTCTGAAAATAGAAATTGTGGAATCGTTATATAGGTATATTGTTATGACTTATGGCAACCAATTGCATTGACAGCTGTCAAATGCATGTATAATACAAGTTAAATAAAAACAATAACTTGATAGTATTAAGTATTAATTGTTGTCAACTGTTGATATTATTGTGTCTGAAGAACACTAAAGAGAGTCTTAAAGTGCTCTTAAATAATGCTTAATATGCGTTGGAGCCCAGAAGTTACATTGGAGTTTGTCAAAGTGTATTTAAAGCATGAGTGTTTATGGAACCCTGATCATGAGGGGTACAAAAGTAAACATAAAAGAGAGGCTGGATACCAAAAAGTTCTTGCCGAAGCAAAAGGTTTCATTAAAAACATAGATATATATGACGTTAAAACAAAAATCAAAAATTTAAGAACCACGTATTCTCAACAAGTAAATAAAATTTTCAACAAGTCTACCGATCCTGATCACATTTATCAACCGAGCCTGTACTGGTTTGCTGAAATGGACAAGTATCTTAAAGATATAAGCGCTAGAAGGCCCTCAGTGGTTTGTTTAATTTATTCTTTCTAATCATAAAGGTGTTGTTCATTTTTTTTATCACAAAAGATACAATGCATAGCATTACCATATTATGATATCCCCAATCAAGCTATATCGCTGTCATTCTCAAGAAGAATAATAACTAATACCCGTTAAAAACCTGGTAATATTATAAATACATTTATTTTTTTCCAGCATTATGACACTTGGCACTTAGATTCATTAGGAAATGAAGACGATTCCTCAAGAGAGCCAAAAAATGATGATCCTTTGGTACCCGAAGCCGATTTTCATACTGATAACTATTGTTCAGATAATGAAGATATTAAATTCGATGCTCAGTTATCACCAGAATTATCAACTATGAAAACTGAACGAAAGAAATCAAAATTCAGGAAGAGATCTTCTCACTCGCTAGATTTATTAGATTTTTCACATTTGACAAAAGATATTGACAAGGAAGATGAATTTGATGTGTATGGAAGGTATATTGCCTCTCAACTCCGAAACCTCAGTCTGAATACTGCGCTTAAAATGAAAATTGACATCCACAACTTGCTCACTGAAGCACGAATTTCAGAATTTTTGTGAATGAAAATGTAGTGTTTGTGAACAAGAACTTAGGCGACTACTCTTATTATTTTAAGTCAAAAGTAGACACATCTTACCAGACAAGACTGAATATGTGGAAGTATGGACAAACATTTTTTTTTAAATATATTGTCTTCAAAGATGTGACTGGCAATGTAAAAAATGATGAAGACAAATGAGCTGCATCAGAATATCTTGGGTGACAGAAATTTGAGAAACGTTCAGGATACAGGTTTAAGTCAAATCTTCAAGCAGGTTAAGACACTGAATTGAAATGTGCAAAAAAAATATTTTATTCGTATCTTTCGAAAGAAATAACATTGAGTGTTGATGTATTATTCGTTGTATTGTAATAAATTTTAATGTCAACAATGTTGCTTTTCAATTTATAATATAAGTATATCCATTTTTGATTTCGAAAGAAATTTTGTAATCATTTATTATTCTACGTATAACTTTGTGGATTGTTTTTACATCAAGCAAATTTTCAGAATCAAAATAAATAATCCTGTAATCTATTTGTAGTAATAATAATAATATTCACTTTTTTTACTTTTATCGAATGACTAGGATCATTAGGGGATTTTAATCCCAACGTCTGGCAATTCAAAAGTATTTTGACATTTCTCATATTTGACAGATGTAAGTTGAGTGTCAACTATTTGTAGTAGATTTCTTATTTGATATAAGTAAACTATAATTTCTTTTACTTTTTAATTTACCGTTAAAATGCTCAATCGCTGGAGTGCTGAAGCAACGTTGCGGTTTGTTAAGATCTATTTAAAAAATGAGTGTTTGTGGAATCCAAAAGATCCAGACTACAAAAGCAAAGTTAAACGGGAAGCTGCGTATGAGAGACTTTTTAAAGAAGCGAGAGTTTTTATTAAGGATTTAGACGATATATTAGATGTTAAGACGAAGATTAAAAATTTGCGAACAACATACCAGGATGAAGTAAAGAAAATTTTGAGAAAATCCACCGATCCCGATAATATTTATCAACCAAGTCTCTATTGGTTCGCTGAAATGGACAAACATCTTAAGGATATAAGTTTCCGGAAAACAGCATCAGTAAGTTTTCGTTCTATCATTTCAATCATGGCTAGATTTTCATTCATTAAAGACGACGCTTTTCACAATTTTACTACTTTCGTGTGATCTGAAAAATAAAATCATTCAAATTGTTGAATTTCATTAAATTGAATATGGTATTTCTATCGCAATAGAACTATACAGGCTGGGCACCTTACAATTTAAAAAAATTACTAATGCAGATGTACCTGGCATTGACACAGGGTGCTGATACTTAATCCAGGAACCTAAATCCCTCCTGCTGTTTATCAACCTGATGGATTATGTCATTCTGGAAGGCCGCTTACGACCATTTATAGGTGTGCTCAATTACAGAATTCTTGTATAACTTTGGTGGAAGCGTAGAGGTAGAAAATAAAAAAAATATTGTGACCGTTTGCTCCGAAAAATTGTAAAATAGGATCAAAACTATTCAGATCAAGTCTCCTATTAATCTAGTTAATTTTTCATATTTACTGCACAAACACTATGTTTGGGTATGTTTTTTCATATCTAAAAGAAGTTAAATTTGTGTTGGATGATTCACGCTTTGAGTGAAAATGACTATTCAATAAAAATTTTAGCTACATCAAAATTTTCTGTAAAAACAGGACAGCAAATTCAAATAAATGACAGGCATTTCATTAAATATTTTATAAAGGTCTTCAACAGTTCACTCTCAACAGAGCGAAACCAGTCCTGATCTTTGTGTTAGTTATTAAAATATAATTAATACCTTTCTACCAAGGATTGAGAAAACATAAAAAAGAAATTTAGTAATTCCAATTGATCCATTATCCGTTGAATTATTCACTGAAATGTACTTATTTAGGTTCAAAAAATTAAAATATTTCATGAACCAAAATATATAAGATGAAAAAAATATATTGAAAGGATATTTGAGCTAAATATAATTTGCAGTGTAAATTCATTTTAGTGGTTAGTTTTGGCGTGTATTTAATGGGGCAGTAACTAATTCAAGTTATGGTCAGTTAAATAAATGGTCAGTTGTCATTGTATCAGTGTGAATGTGGTCAGTTATCAAATAAAACGGTCAGTTTATTAAAAACGGTTAGTATTTAATTTAAATGGTCAGTTATTTTTAAAAACATGATAAGTTTTAGTTTGACAGCTTGTGAATTTTATGAAATATTGATTTCACATTTTATAATAATCCACACGAGCTCAAAGACTAAAGTCAAAACAAAAAATTATAAGCCAGAGTGTATAAATTTTTGTTTTTTTAACATATTGACAGCTGTCTCCATAATATTATATTTTTGTATTTTATGGTTGCGCTTTTGCTATTAAAAATTTAAGCTATCTAATATATAAATGAATATTCCACTGTGAATGAGCGAAAACTAAAATCAAAACCTAAAACGCTACATATATAAATATGCAAGCAAATGTAAAATTGTCTGTGGTACTTTTGTCTCCTTTGTCTATGGTTCATTTTGAAGTATCAATTTTAAGATTGCCCAGCTGATATATGGCTGATATGAAGCTGAAATTATATGACATACTAGTATTGCTACCCGGCGTCGCATGCAGTCGCATGTCTGATGCTGAAATGATATTATGACTTTATTTTTGACGTTTCAATTTTAAGATTGCCAGCGAGGATATGAACATCATATTTAATGTTATATGTTATAATATAACTCGTTTAAAGATTTCTACTGACCCTTTTACAAAAAATTATTGACCATTTTACAATAAAAAACTGACCATTTATAATTCTTAACTGACCATTTATTATTTTTAACTGACCATTTTAAGTATTTATTACTGATCGTTTTAAGCATTTATTACTGACCGTTTTAAGCATTTATTACTGACCATTTATCGAATTAGAAACTGACCAAATAATTAATGGTCGAAATTTTTTAGGGTTAACATGCATATTAAGTTTTAGTAAAATTACTCATTGCTTTTTCTTTTTTTGCAGGCTGGTCCTCTCATAATTCCAAAAAGTTCAAGTTCTGATCATGACACATGGAACGCTGAAGATTCACATGGAATTGAAAACGACTCGTCAGAAGAGTCAAAAAATGACGATTCCTTTCTCAACGACCACGATTTTATCACAAATGCATGCTCAGATAATGAAGATGTCAAATATAATAGTTCAGAATTATCTCACAGACTGACAGAACCTAGAAAAGCAAAATCACGTAAAAGATCGCACGAGTCACCTGATAGGTTAGATTTAAGTATGCCGGTAAATAATGATGTAGAAGAAGATGAGTTTGATTTGTTTGGAAGATATGTTGCCGCACAACTGAGAAGTGTTAGTTTAAACAGTGCCCTTAAAATGAAAATGAGTATTCATAAGATGCTGACCAAAGCGAGAATTTTAGAACTTTAAATCTAAGAGGAAGAGCATAAAGCATTTTATGATGATACAATTTCATTAGTATTGCTGTAATAAAACATACGTATTTTAATTTACAACTGTGCTTTTAGCACATCAGAAGTTAAATGAGTTCATTAATTGTCTTACATCAAGTATGATCAGTTGAATGTGATCATATAGCCACATTTCATTATATTACTTTTAAAACCCAGGTATTTAGCTATGATTTAGAAAATAGGTCAAAATCATTCCGACGTTATAAATCACTGGCCGGTCATATATGTTGCTGTTTTAATGCTGGCATGTTCAATGTCATTATTGACATTTGTGCAACCCCTTATAGTTCTGTTGAAGTTTATTTGCCTAAGGATTTTCTTCAATTTTAATATGTCTACATCTAAGAACTAAAAATACTTTTGCACTAGCATTAGTGGTGTAGATTTTTAAGCCAATACTTTTTTTTTATTCTTATTTCAATTTAAAAAAAATCCATGCTTTAATTCAAGTGAATTATAATTTTAAATTTATACTCATTCGTTTTTTTGGTGCGTGTGCTGTACATACATAATATTGAATAAATATAGATCATTCATTTTAAAATGTAATGTAGTTGTCACAAGTTGTAATTTCAGAATTTTCATTGTTTTCTTGAATGGAGTTTTTGTATCCATTATTTTTGAAATCTTTTAGGTGCTGTCTGTCTTCTATACAAAGTTGGCGACTTTATGTATTATTAAACATTCGTTTATTCATGATCGATTAGGTCATTCATTAAATTTTATTTATTACCTCAAAAAGCATTTTTTATTTTGATATTCATATTTAGTAGTAAAATAATCTATGAAATTGTTTTTATCCTTTTATTCAACCATATTCAATCACTTGATGATGTTGTGCACATGAGCTCCTGATTTTCAGTGCATTTCAACAAAAGCCTAACAATAACTGGTTGTAAGTAAGTTACTCAGAAAAGACGGCTGCAAATTTGGGGTGGAAAGATAACATGGTAAGAAAAATAACAATGTATTTTAATTCTACAGAAATTATTTTGTATATTTGTTGATAGCTATTTAGGCTTACGAGGGCGTAAGCCAAATGGGTTACGACGAGGGCGTAAGCCGAAATAGCTTACAACAAATATATAAAATAATTTCTGTAGAATTAAAATACATTGTTATTTTTCTTACCGTATTATAATGGAGTTCTACCAAGTAAATACCTACTCAATCAATGGAAAGATAACTACGAAAAGATCACAAATATCCATGAATTTAAGCAAAATCTAAATATATATTTGCCTGAACATAACAAATTGGCAGAGCGTTCGTTCTTGTAAAAATTCCGTTTCTTGTTGAATGTTTAATTAGTATTGTAATTTGGTACCTTAGAAGCAGAGAAGTGTAACTCGTATTTCTCTAAATTTTTAGGAGCAAAAAAATAGTTTTTACCAGTAATCAATTTTACCTATTTTTAACAGGTTGCTCCCCACTGCTTAATTTATTTCTAAATTGATGCAACTCTTTAGTTCATAATTTTGTAGTGTTATTGCCATTGGTAAGCATTGTTTGTTTCTATCCTCCCCTCCATGCTTACCATTTTTTAAATTTATTATGTTAGAATCACTCTTAATTTATGACTGAAGCAACGTTTGCGATAGTAAGTACAAAACACGTGTCACGAATAGAAGCACAATACGTGGAATATAGGTTAATTTACTGTAATAAAAATAAGGCACTCATAGATTGTTAATTTTCTTTATTGCTGTCACAGCATTTATTTATTTATTACAAAGTAATCAAGGAAATATTTCCATTTTACATTTTTCAATGTAAGAGAGAGATCAAATGATATCTTCCGACATACAATATCAACTTTATGTCTATCAAAAAGTCAGCGACTGTAAAACATACATTGTAGAATTGTCATAAAATATTAAAAGGAAGAGATAGTTTTGTATAGGATCATCACTTGGAAAAGCGATTTAAATAATTTTCACATTTCACTGAGATTAAAATCTATACGCTATGATAACAAATTAAGTACAAACATTTTGCAATATACCACGAGCAAAATTATTGGCATGTATTTAATGGGTCAGTAACTAATTCAAGTTTTGGTCAGTTAAAAATCAAAATGGTCTGTTAATTTTATAAACGGTCAGTTGTCATTGTATCAGTGTGAATGTGGTCAGTTATTAAATAAAACGGTCAGTACTATGTTTTAATGGTTAGTTATTTATTAAAAACGGTTAGTATTTACTTTAAATGGTCAGTTATTTAAAAAAAATGATAAGTTTTAGTTTGACAGCTTGTGAATTTTATCAAATATGGTCGTAATAGTCAAATTTATGACATGTTCTTTTTATTTTAACTGACCATTTATTATTTTTAACTGACCGTTTTAAGTTTTTATAACTGACCATTTATCGAATTAGAAACTGACCAAATAATTATTAGTCAAAATTATTTAAGTGAACGTTCAAACTGTTGCCAAGAGACATTAACTGTATATGCTGAATAAAAAACTAGCATATGAAATAATATTATATAAAATGGATTTTCATAATAAGAAAATAGAACGAATACACAACTCATAATTTTGGTAAACATTCTTGCCAGTGAGTGTTAAGAATCGCATTCAGTTCGATAAATATGATTGAAATGTATTAAAATATATTTTTTTAAACATCCCCCAAGTGTTTTTAAAGATACCTTTGTGCACATAAAACTTTGGATCATAAAACACTTATTAAATCTAAAATTTGCCGAGATGTACATAAGACGGCTGACTGGGGAGAAATGCAATTGGGCAATATCTATCAATTGTTTTTATTTAAAAAAATCAACACAACGAAGACATTTTACAATAAAAACATTTGTTTTGTACCTTTTTACAGCCATATCAGGTTTATAATCATTAATATTTAAAAAAAAATTATGTCTAATTTTAATACGATAATTCAATGATATCACATAAATATTACACGAAATACAAAAGAAATGCGCCTCATAATAGGGACTCGGTGAGAGCAGCGTGAATACACATACGTCGAGATTTAAAATAATTCATAGGATTAGGCTAAGGAAGAAAGCTGTAAAAATCACAGGGAGACTTTAATCTATTCTATCAGGGTTTCGGTTGGCACAGTCTTGACATGGTTAAACCCGGTCATTACGAATGTTTCAATTTAATGAAAAAATACCACAAAGATGACTCGACAGCTTTTTTTTAGTTGAGTTATTCTAATAGTATTGATGCATGAGATTCAAAGTGACATTTACGTAATCCTGTTACATTTTGTGCTAGTTTAACAAAATTATTTTGAGTAGACATGGTTCAGAAATGTCAGAACAATAAACTTGTACATCTTCATCATTAATAGACAATTTTGTTGCTAAAATCAGTGATGCCCAACTTCTGGCCAAAAACTATACTGACCGCGGCCGACAAGACTGATCATTAAATTTGACCTGCAACTTATTTCAAATATTGGCCAGTGAGAAGGAAATTATTATTTATTTTGATGGCAGCTCCAGTGAGAGTTTTCGCAAATAAAACATGTGTGCCACACTGTATGCAATATATGTGTAATCTATTTTTTTTTAAAGTGGTTTTCACGCATTTTACTGCTAGTTGTCCACAGCTTCCCTTTGTGCAAGTCTTTTCGGAAGCAATAACAGTTCCTTTACTTATATATTACATGGTGGAGTAACTGGAAAATAAAAGTAATACAATGTATGTACAACCTCCGGAGAAGTTATATTATAATCTGCAGTACTTCTAACTTTTGCAGCCTGTGACCAATTTTGAAATGTATAAATTGGCCATACTATAAAATAGGTTTGCATCACTGTATCAAATGAGACGATTGCTGTTGAAAAATCAAAGTGTGTGTGTAATAAGACATTCTCAAACATTGTATCAATATTGGTGACTGAGCCCAAAAGTTAATCATTCGTGTATCTGGTGATGTAAATCTATTATCAAATTATAAGCCTCGCTTCGGAAATGACAGATAAGTTTCAAAACAAAATTCTGAAAGTTTATAAAAAAAAATTGTACTCGAAAGTGATTAAACTAGCTACAGGTAAACTTCACTAACACAACTTTCATTAAATAGTAACATTTATACATGACAATACTTTAATATGCCTCCAATGTTCATAAACAAACGGCGCTAAAAAAGCTACCGACTCTTCTATCACGATAAAAATAAATACGACTGTCGTATCTTCGACCTACAACAAAACATTTAGAACTATGATTTGTTTTTAATATTACTAGTCTGAAATCACATTAGAAAAATAATAGTACTCATCAGATACTTTGATGACAATTAATTTTGAATAAATCACTTAAATTCATTGAAATTGTTCAATGGTAGTTTGTACTGCTTCACTGTTTCCAGCCGTGCTTGCATATTTTATAATTTATTTTCTCAACACATTTAATCAGCATAAGCCATAAATGTGAGAAATTTAATACTTACAGACTACTATCATTACATGACTGAATGTCTCTAAAAAAAACTGTAGAAAATTATATCATAAGAAGTGAAAATTGTAAAGAAAACAATCATGATATTCAATGAGCGTTAGTCAAATTTGCGAACCTCGTAAATCTTGTGCAGCACTCGAGACATTACCATTTCCATTTTGATGGAGAGCAGTGTACTTTAAATAATACAATATTGAAAGATAATTGCCATTTTTTAAATTGGTATACAACTAACAGGTCCATTTTCCATAAATAATATACACGAGTTACGAGGTTTACATTACGAGCTAACAAGAGAACACATATATGTTCTATGTGAAGATGTAGGAATACACCCAAAAGAATAATTTGTCACGGATGAAAATGAGAATCCAAACATAGCCAGACCACTAAACGAAGTGGAAGATTTTAGTTTCCATTGAATGTTCTAAAGCAGTGGTTCTCACGTAAAATTGATGGTGGCCGCACCAAATTTTTGTTTTGAATCTTTGGTATTTGTGATTTATCAAATGGACCTAACTATGCTTGTCAATTTACTATTGGCATTAATTACACAAGAAATATTTAATTTTCAGTGTATTTTTTGATGAATTAACTTGTAAGAACACAATTTTTTTCATTATCAATATTTAACATGAAGCTGTTACTGGCCGCACACGAGAACCACTGTTCTAAAGCGATTGAAATCGAGTTTAAGAAGCTCTCCTCGCGTGCATGATGTTCATTTATAAGTTACCTATAATACAAAAATAATACAAGGGGTTCCCGGGCCAATGTTTGACATGAATGAAGCACTCGAAAAAACACGATTCTTAAAACAGAACCAACAGGTCGAAGCCATAAGTTAACATTGAAGCGATCTCCGGGTGTTTACGGTTTGCATTCCGCAACTCCGCTTAGTATAAATCAAAACAAGTCAAATACATATGCTCGACTTTTAGAAATATCTTTTGTTACAAAAAAAGAATAACTAAGCAAAATAATTAGAAGAATTCCTAACGACATAGTCAATGTTCATTTTCAACAATGTATTTTAGAATCATTAACCCATTCGATAATAATAATAGCATTACACAACATAAATAAATATGAAATGATTATCAGAACGAAATATAATAATATTTTTTTCTGATTTGTTAATAATATAAAATATGTTTTTTGAATTCAAGACTGTAAAACAGCAAACAAATCTATTAGAATTACAAAATAGGAAGAGAAAGAACTCAGGTTTCAGTATTCTAAATTACATTTTCGCAATAGATGAGCTGCGAATAAAACTGCAATGTTGTGCAAAAAAAAAAATATGTCGAAGGGAATCTTTCAACGCGGACGCGGTTCAGGCTTCAGCGGCAGGCCCACATTGCATGGGAGCCCCTTTAGGGGTGTACGCTGTAGCGTTGGGGTCCAAATTGCTCATGCTATTTACATTTGAGTTCAAGTTGAGGTTGATGCCAGGCGGGCCCTGCTGACTATGAAGCAGAGGCGAAGGGGAAGGTGACAGTGAGTGCCGAGGGAGCTGCTGTTGACAGAGAGGATGAGTCAATGAGAGGGAACGGGGGGAGGAAGAGTGCGAATGTGAAAGCGGCAAGGGAAGAGGGAGAGGGAAAGAGGCGAGCCGTAGTTTGGAGGCCCCGCCTCCGCCGGCTACCCCTGATGGCACGAAAGAGTCAGATGGCATGACGGCCAGCATCTGCGCTATCTTCCCTTTTAACTCGTCCATCTCCTTTTCTTGCGCTCGGATGACTCCTGAAAATGTATACATGGTTTATAAACATTTCAGGACAGGCAAAATATTTCATTTTGGAAAGATAATGACACAAAGCTGTCGATATACCTTCCCGGAGTCCCAGCTGTCTTTTGGCTTCTCCTACAGCGGAAAAAAGGTCGAGTTTGATTCTGGTCTCTGCAGACAGAGATCTTTCGAGGTGCTGTAGCCTCTCGCTGAGAGCAGCCAGTGTTGTTTGCCAGGCCTCAGGTCCGTTCTCTCTTGAACGCGCCTCCAGACTGCCAACCTATTTTTTTGAACCTTCAGTAAAAATTGTCTTGCGATATTCCACTTAATTCAAAATGTAGCTTTCTATGACTGTAATAAAATATTTCAGTTGAATTTATTTTATTATTATAAATTCGTTAATTATGAACCTGTTGCTCTGCAGCAAGAAGCTGTTGCGTTATCGTCTGACTATGTTCACGACTCTGTTGAAGTTCACTTCTCAGCCCACTGGTTTCCTGTTCTAAAGCTGTGCGTCTTTGGCGACACCATTCAGCACACTCCCCTGACCTGCCACACAAATATTTATTTTTTAGTCCACATTGTCTGAGAACAAAGTAGTTAGTAAGATTTAATGAGATGTTGGCAATGTTGTAAGTGTACCAGTGGGAACGTTAGTGTGTGTGTTTATTATAGTAGTGAAAAATAATTATATGATTAATTGATTCTAAAATATTGTATGTCTTTCTGAAGTTGATTTTGTTTTTTGTAAATTTGTGGAATAAACATTTCTTTGTGTAATATATTTCAAGAAACTTAAAAAATAAAAAGGTTGTAACTTTATTAATTACGCGTACATGTTGGATATAAAATAATTTTCATACTTTTGCAGGCGATGATGCCTGGCATCGGCAGCTTGACGTGCCCTTCTCTCCTCGGTGAGTCTTCTTTCAGCATTCACCAATGCAGCTCTCTCTGCCTGACGAACAGCCGTTGCTCCATTTAATCTATGCAAAAATTTGATGGTTCATAATTTATTATGTTTGTATTAACTTAAAATTGTAATAATTTTTTAAAATCCAATAATGCCTAATATTAAAGGATATAAAAATTACTTTGCAGTTAGTTGTTCATTTTGCTGCCGCAGCTGAGTCAATTCTGCTCTTGCTTGCCTTTCAGCAGCGACGGCTGACCTCAATGCTCGTTCTCTTTCTGCTCCTTTGGCCCACTCACTTTCTTTCTCTTTTTCTTTTTCTCTTTCTTCTATTTGATCAATAAAAAAATATTGTTACTAAAATATTTATGTGGAAAATCGCAATATGTATTTTTTTCATCAAGAATTCTTAATGTTTTTAAAAACAAATTTGTCGATAGATGTATACATAGGTTTTCATCATGTATGCTTTTATTCTACATACATATACTTTACTATGTTCATAAAGTAGAAATTTATTAAAATTTTGAGTGTCTGAGCATTGAGCAGTGGGGTTTTACTATTTTTGGAGTTTGTTCTGCTGAACTGTTCTTAATATTTTATAGTATTGTTAACATTTATTCATAAATGTAAATGGATGTATTTTCAATACTAATTCGATAGAGTACAGAGTTGAGCAAGGAATAGAGCTGGAGTAAATTGATACGGGAGTGAGGAAGTCATAAAAATGAAAAAAATATGAAAAGCATGATAGTACTTACTTTGGTCAGAGTATTTTTGATGATTGTCATTAGAATCTTTTTCTTTATTTGCTTCTTTGTCTTTGTTTTTGTTTTTCCGTTTTTCTTCTCTTTGTAAATTGCCTGAATTTTCTTTTTTCTCCCACTTCAAAGAGGTTTTTGTTGAACCTATAATTTAAGAAAAACAGTTGAAATCAACCTAACAGTATGCTTACAAATTCAGTAGAACATAGACATCGTAATACATAAATGTCTGAGTTCAATGGATTGATTAAATGTTATTATAAACTCTATTTAAACAAGGCTTACGAAGTGAACAAAAAGAAATAAAAGGGCCCGTAAAAAGTGTTGATAAATATTGATATCTTAAATAGTTCTTACTTTTGACACTTTTGTCAGGGCTGACTTCACTCTCAGCCCGTGTATCTGCAGATTGATGCGTATGAGATCCCCCATTACTAACTTCTGATTCACTTTTATCGGCATGAACTTGCAGATTCGGTGAAACTTTCTCGAAGTCTGAAGATTGTTTATCATTTGCTGCGTTAGGGGGGCTCTCGCAGCGCTGACTAGATGTAGATACAGTTTTGTCTGGGGCGTGACCGCTGGCCACTCCATTAGACTGGACGTGTTTGGTTTGGTTTGATTTACTGTGGTTAGACTCAGAATACGTTTTACTGTGAGAATCTTTCTCCTTATCTTTTTCTTTGTGATTTGACACAACCGCTATGTGATTATGATTCGATTTGGGTTTAATGTCGTGCGAGTGAGATAAACCTTCACCCGTCGAGACCTCGTGAAGGTGCTCTTTGTGATTTGTAAACTGTGAATTTTGTGATATGTGATTATGCGCTGTATGATTTTGATGCGGAGAAGTGACGGCTTTGTCGCTCTGCTGCCCGCTATTATTGCACTTCATGTCACTTTTTTTTGAGTGACTACCTTTTGAAGTGTTCACATGAAAGGCGTTACCGTTCAACTGTTTTTCTGATACTGAAATTTCTGCAACTTTTTCAGTTGAGACAATTTTATCAGATTCTTTGATTGCAGGCTGGAAATAAATAATGACAACAGTGAATATTTCTATGGGGTAAATTATTTTTTAAGTACATAATATTTTTTGGGTCTAAATGCATAGAAAGATACACAAAATTCAATTTATGAGAAGATCAACATGGATAAGCGATTTCACATTAAATAAATAATAAAAGATATGATCCCAGATGCAAATCAGTAAAATTTTGTTTTAATAAAATTGTCTTATTTGTTATTTATGAAATCACTCAATTTTTTGAATAAAAAAATGTATGTAAAATATAATTTAATTTTAGTTTTTTGTCAAATCTATTGATTTCTTCAAAAAAGAAACTGAATAAAAAGACAAACAACAAAACAAATATGTGATTCTTTTTAGAACATTTGTTTAAATCAATTGGACCGGGAAGTGGTTAAATTGAATTATGTATAAAACTTATTTACCGGATCGTGCAGCGTCCGCATGTGAAGAGGAAGAGCCTGCTGCAAAAGTTGCGTGTAGAACGTGTTCTCTCTGGCTACTTCTCGCTGCCGCCTTTGGCGCATTCTATATCCCACGTAGGATTTGAAGCCGAATCCCAAAGTCACCACAGGATAGCCGATGCAGTGAGCGGCGAAAGGACGACACAGGTCCAAGTGTGCCGGCATGTGTCGCAGGTCACGCAGGCGTACCCCCGCTTCCATGTACACGAATACCGTGCACAGGATCATTGTCGGTAGACATACCCCTTTATCTGCGAATTGTTTACTCCAAACTATATATTTATAATTTGCATGCTTCCCCTTGATAAGTGTGAATGAATTGTATAATTGGAATTATTTCAAAATGTACATTTGTGAGAAACAATTAATTGAAAAGTAGTAAATAAAATATGTAAAAACACTGCAAAACTTTTTAAAGTTACTTCCAAATATATTTTGAAAAGATCAGGAGCATATGGCCTTCTAATGGAGATATCTCAACAGATTGTTTTTCTAAGAGGGTTGCTTGTTACTCAACCTCTCTTTAGTTCAATGAGAGTAGGGATAAAAAGGATATGGCTAGGGCAGGACTAGTGATTAGCAAGCCGCTGTCACTACGTCCCTCCTGAAAGGATGAGATAGGTGGGAAGGAATTTTTAGATAACACAAACACCTGCGCCTTTGAAAAGAATCAATAAATTACGTGTTTACTGTTACTTTTACATGACTGTTGGTACTGAAATAAAATGGCCGTGAACAGCACCACAGACTGATATGTTAGTAAATGGAGGTCACAAAATGAATTATTTTGGTGTATATTCACCCATTTGTAAGTATTAAGAATTTAAATTTAAAATAAAAAACAGATTGAAAAATATCATTTATCTGTGCCAGTATTTCTTAAACAAAGTAAAAATACCTTCATGTAAAAATAGAATGTCAAAATTATGCTATTGTTTGTATGCATATCATGGAAAGGATTGAATGTAGCTTGGTTCTGGGACAAGTTCTCATATATTTAAAAACTGAAATGTGCATTAGTCACTTACCTGTGTACCAAACATACTGCACCCACACATATGTACTGGCAGCAAAGAATACCCATTGTACAGGTATAAAAAAGAAACATATCATATCTGACGTCAATGCTATGCATACGAAGAATACTGAAAATGCCTGAAAATAATAAAGAAATATTGTATTTAGAATAGGTACTTACAATATAAAAGATTTATTTGTCGAATAACCATGAAGTAATTTTGCTTACCAATCCTTGATATTTAAATGAATCATAAACAGATCTCATTAACATCCAAAACGGCCAAAGAAATTCAAATCTGAATTCTAAAATAAAATCAGCAAGAATCACCATGGCCCACAATAACAGAAATCTCAGGTACAGGAGAGTGCTGAAAGAAAGTGTAACTCTTCGATTAGCAGTGATAAAATTAGCAAACATAGTGTTTTAAGATTCATTATGGATCCTCAAATACATTCCAGATACAAATTATTATCGACATTCTTTGATTGTAATTGGCGGCAAAAGTGGGTATGGAATAATATCAAAGGAGAACAGATGGTAAAATAAATGCACTTCCTTCAATGGCACAACCTCTTAGCGAGACCATTAATTGTTGAAAATTGGCGAAGGGTGTAGAATTAATTGGGTAAGGGGTAGATTTAATGTTATCATCTCATAAGTTTGCACAAATCTTCCTCGTCAAACTATATGTAAGTATACCTTCCGTAAATT
Organism: Himalopsyche kuldschensis; assembly: GCA_028554975.1. Lineage (NCBI taxonomy): Eukaryota > Metazoa > Arthropoda > Insecta > Trichoptera > Rhyacophilidae > Himalopsyche > Himalopsyche kuldschensis. Next base: position 23,744,222 of record JAHFWI010000003.1, read on the forward strand.
CCTTCCGTGATCTTGTTGCGCTTTATAGGCCTCCTCATTTTGCCGCATTCGGCATTTCGCCGCTTCATATTTTTTGTTACTTATGATCGACCAGGCTTTATTTTTGACGCAGTAAAACAGATTTATTTTAGAAAATACATTTAAAATAAATTTACAGTTCCTGAAAATGTCTTTTGTTGTCAACCTAATCTAGAATCACGCCGTTCCTTAGTAGACGGCCAGAATCGGCGATCTAGCTCCACGGTAATGTGCTGCCAGTACAGAAAAAGAAAATTGTACTTCTTGAAAAGAGAAAATAGGAAGAAAATAAAATCATTTTCTCTTAAATATTCACATTTCCAACTTCCTAACAAAGAAAAAGGCATTTTATTGTTATAAAATGCCATTATTTCCATAAAAATTTTGTTTCCCAAAAGTTATAGGAAATTTTGTTTCGAAATGTCAATATAGTAATAGACAATATAAATAAATCACAAACTAATTTATGTCAATATGTCAAAGTCAAAACTTATAAATGCAATTGTACTGATAAGAAATAATGTAAATTGAGAATGAGAATGAGTTAATTTGCAGCATGCGGGACACAAAACTACACAGCACTCATTAATCCTAAGACATGCCTCGGTATGCGTGGAGCGACGATGTAACCTTACGTTTTGTAAAAGTTTATTGTGAAAATGAATGTTTATGGAATCCTAAACATGAAGATTATAAGAAAAAAGATAAGCGAGAAGCGGCTTTGGAGAGAATGGCTCAAGAAATGCGTCAGTCAGTAGCCAACATTACTACTAAAGATGTCACAACAAAAATTCACAGCATGAGAAGTTCATATCACAATGAACTGAAAAGAATTCTCATGAAATCAACAGATCCTGATCACATCTACACACCAGCACTCTATTGGTTTTCTGACATGGACAGCTTCTTAAAAAACGTTGCAACGAAACGATGTTCAGGGGTAAGACTAGACTGAAAAGAATACAATACAATCAAAACCTTTTGATGGTATTGGTTCCAAATTTCATTTATTATCGTTACACATTTGTGTGGAAATTGAATGATATCTAATTGTATTCCTGTTGAATAAGAAGAACAGAAAAAGAAATTTGCTAACCCTCTGACCAGTATGGCCATACATTTGTAGTAGAGGTCTGCCCGGGCCGAAAATTAAAAATTCTACCCGGCCTGCTCCTGAAAATCTCGAACCCGGCTTAGCCCGAGCCCGAGACTTATTTCCGAATATCTTACCCGAACCCGACAGTGTTCTCAACTTTTCAACAAAATTTTAATTAATATTAAAAATAATTTAATATTTAATTATTAAATTATAATATGTATGTTTGTTATTTAGATATATGATAATGGCGTATACATCCGGATTAGTCGGATTTATGTTTTAAATTTTTGAGTACTCAGCCCCGAACCCGGGCCGGGGTTGAATCCAAACCTTTGTTACCCGGCCCGGGCCCATCGGCTTCCCCGAGCCGAGCAGACCTCTAATGTGCAGTCAGACCTGTTTTTTAAATACATTTTCCAAACAGATGTTTACAATGTTGCAAGTAATTAAATCATATATTTTTAGAAGTGAAAAAATTACTTAAATATATTAAAAATGCAAATCTAGACGAAAGACTAGTATTATCATAATTTTTATTTAAATTCCTTGATGTTCTTCCAAGAATCATTATAATTTGGATACATCAAAGTTGTGTTTTATAGTGATGTCTGATGTGCCCATTTTTTGCATATAAAAAAATTATAAATTTTTCAATTGATTTCAGCAGTTTGAAAAAATATCTGTTCCGGAGTTTAATGACACTTTCGATATGGACACAAATGACAATGATGAGGAAGAGGATGAATTTCACACAGACAGAAATGAGTCTTCATTACCTGAAACGAAACCTGCAAAACAAGAATTCTATTTTGAAGAAGTAGATATTAACCTAAGAAAGAAACGCTCAGTTAGCCCGTTGCCCAATCATCGACAGACAAAAAGAAAAAAGCGTCATCGAAGCTCTCGAAAATCAGATCCAGAAAACTCATTAGATTTTACTCCCTTATTGCAATCTATTACAGAGGACGAGTTTGACGTATACGGTAGGCACATAGCAATTCAACTTAGAAATTTGAACTTAGACAGAGCTTTGAAAATACAAAGTGATATTCAAAACATCCTTTCTGACGCTCGACTCGCCCAATACGCAGAGAACATCAAAGTCGCCAGAAAATAATGTAATGAAATTTTCCAAAACATATTTTGGAGGAGGGCATGAAAGTTAATATATTATCTAAATGTTTACATATTGAATATGTAATCGATGAGCAACAAGAGTCCTGAAAAATAATAATATTTTTTAAACATTGAAAATATATTTTATTTATTTCACTCCTGTATGCAATTGAACCTTATTATCCTCAAAAGTTTCCAGAAAAGAACGATGCTTATATCAAATTGTAGTTGAATGTTTATAATTATAAACATTCAACTACAATTTGATATTCATAAATAAATCATTCATCGTGTGGTGGACAAGGGAACTGCTTTCATGTGGTTTGACAACGTTTATAATGGAATATTCTATAGTGTTATTTATTTCTATACCAGTATTAACAAAATAATGTTTTTATGAATCGATTACATTGTATTTCTGGTTTTTTGTAACGTAGGGAAAATTTTTCTCTACTGTTTCCTTACTGTAGCTAATATTGAAGGTTAAATTGTTATTGTCTTTGACTGCAACTATTTGATAACGCTAGATGATTGCATGTGTAGTACTATTTTGAAAATTATTTCTACGGTTATATGTACATATAAAACCAACTAATTTTGAGTTATTGACCTCACAATAATATAGATAAATATTCAGATATAACAGATTCTTGATGTTTTGTTCTCAACTCTTCACAATGTTTTTATGTTCATCGAAATGCCTGAGATATTTTACACGTAGAATGTGTTTAAAAATGAGTTAGATCAAAGTTTTTTCTTTGAAATAACAAATTTACTTGTCTTGCGAATTGAATTTTCAATTTTGCACTACAACTTAAATATGGGAAACCTTATATAAAACTCACATATAATGAAATGATGAGAAAGAAATTCTACCTTCCATTAGATGAATTTTTGGGATTTTTAAAGGAAAGGAAAGTAAAAATACATTTAGAATAAAGAATTGTATTTCCTCAATATATTATTCTTTGCGCTTTTTATCCTAAGTTGATAAAATAGTTTTGTGTGATAAAATTTACAATAAAACAATTTACAAAATTTACAGGTGAATCAATAGTCATAATCCAATTTATTACAAATAAAATGAAATCTTAACCTACTAATCATAGGTACACGTGATAACACAATTTGTTAATTTATCCTGTTTGGAAAATTTAAAGCCATTACAAAAAAGATACGTCTATAATGCTGTAAATAAAATTACGTATGTGGTGACAATTTTTCATTTAATACACAACTATGTTTAATACTTTTACAGTGTTAGCACTATCTGCGATTACCACGTTAAATCCATAATTTGGAATTGCATACATTTGATGTTTTGATAACACACACACACACACAATTAGGTCATTAATATACATGAAAATTTGTTTCCATTTTATTGTTCCCTTGTGTTTATAAATCATATGGCACCAACGTTTGCACATGCCAATTAAAAATTTAAGCAAATAATGAAAATGAGCTTAGCGTGAAGTGATTTTATGATAGTGAAATAAATAATTTTAAAACAACTAAATAATGACACATCTATCATTGAATTTTATATTAATTTCATTAAAATATAATTAAAACAAAAGGATTGATTCAAGTATACTATAACAGTAAAGCGAATTTTATGTGAGATTTATGTTATTTCATTTCTTGACAGGTAACATTTCTGAAGATTGTTTCTTTTGTTGGCTAGTGTGTCCATACTAGAATTACAATTTTTTGTAAAGAAAAAGCCCAATGAAGTCTTCAATAAATTGTATTAAAACAGACCATTTTTAGAACAGTTTATGGATTTTTTTCTTTTGCATTCTGACAATTGATTATGTGTTGCGATGCACAGAAGTGGTAAATTGTTTTACAATTTATAAGTAGGTACATTTAGAAAATCAGCTAATAATGTTATGAATGATCGGTGAGATATAATAATTAAAAAATAAAAGAGAGCATACCAAACACAGTAGAAGTGTAAAATTTGAAACAAGTAATTACTAATACTATGCACTACAAACACGTGTATGAAATACATAAGGACTTTATTACTCTTATGTTAGTTTTTTTTTATACAGCTGTTGATTTTGCAATACCTTAAATATGCAAGTACACTGAAGAGGTTGACATGAATTTAAAATTACACTTTTTTAATTAATAAAATGGAAAATGATAGAAATTTGTTGGACTACAGATAGTTCATCTTTTGTATACGATTATTTGTTTTGGTCATTTTCTTTAAGTCAACTGTACTGTGTCATCACATAGGTACATTAAAAAATGTTCATTTCAAATGACTTACTAATTAAACTGTGTGCAATGCACTTATATTTTTCAACAGACTAGATCGGCAACTGATTGTTTAACATACCAGAAAACCATAAAATAATAAACAGCACCTGTTGTAACTCATACTCATTTCAGCTAGGTTGTAATGAATATAATGTATTTATTAGTTTTAAAAAACGTCCACTTGCATCAAGCATCTTGTTGAAGAAAAGTTGCTATCTGACATAGTGAAATGTTTCGAAATTAAATTTAAAAGTGAATAAGAATGTTTTCCCTGCTGTATGTATCATCTCTTAGAATCAAACAACATTCCATTAAAACACCTAAAACGAGAAATACAGTATAATCTTGTTATAATCGACTAATGTTGGTGTCCAATGAAGATGGAAGTATATTATACATGTAAGTATAACAATGTGTTTTGGTGAGAAAATAATGTTGCTTAGCGCATGTCAAATCGTTAGCCAGCAAGCGTGAAAACAGCTGCAGCTATGATTTGTGATATGCAGAATATTATTGACAAGTTGGATTTAAATGTGTATAATTTTGACACAATTGTTTTTATCAACTCTCAAAATTGACAAAAAAATCTGTTATATCGAGGTTGTACTGTAATTTTATGAATGTAAATGTTTATTATTTTAAGGTAATCTGTTGTGACGAGCTTGATAATTGATAAGACGTGAGTTGAAATATTTTCATGATAGCCTAACTGTATGGCAATGTAGGAATTGGAGTGATTCAAAAGTGTGGATTTATCAATTAAAATCTAATTCATATAAATTAAAACAGTCGTTTCATAATATTTGGACATATTTTGCCCATATAATATTTTTCAATTTCGCTATTATGTTATTATTCTACTTTCTGAAATAAGTCTGCATGAATTTTTTTCTGAAAACATGTTGGCAAAGGTAAATAAAAATTACTACAATTAATTTTTTTAACAGAAAATCTTACAATGAAATAACGTTATTTTAAAATAAAATTGTAGATATCTTACTAACATCTTAAATAAAAAACATACGGCTTTCAAGTATGCTTAATGATGTTTCTATTAATGTTACCAGTCATTTTTTCATTTTGAAATAGCGCATGCGAAAATAAAGGCTGTTTGGTTATTCTTTGCAAGGATTTTAGTATCTACACTGATAGGAATTTTAGATGCATCTAATTATTTTACCTAATATTATATTTTGAGATCACATTCATATGAGAGAATTCAGAAAAAATAAAAAATAAAATATGCAACAGTATTTATAATAGGTGTTGTAATATCATTTTTGCCATCTTCCTCTTTTTCTGCATGAGGAAAATGTTTGAAAAATATTTTTTAAGCATTCTGATCTCTTCAAAATAATAATACATAGTAATATATTGTCATGAGATTCAATCTCAGTACTATTGAAACATTAAAAATTACAAAAACATTCTTTAGCAGTCGTAAATGTTTCCCTGTTCACGCTCTGATCACATATGCATTAGCAATATGAAAATTACTGAATGTTCTGACATCAAACCAAAAGAGGTTATTCATCAGAAGAGCGACACGATGTTAATTCATTTTTAGATGGATATTTGTAATTTAAAATAGTTTCAAGAGACTATTGACAAAAGACAACGATGTCTAATCTAAAATCTATGGTACAAAATATTTTACTAATAGTGTAGTGATGTATCCAATCTTTATTTCATTTCTTTCATTATCAATAGAAACAAATACGTACGAATAACAATAATTTAGGATTCCTATTTTTGCAAAAATTAGTGATGGGCTGTCAAAAATATATACATTAAAGAAATAGGATAGAACATCATCTCGTCTAACACCAATTTCAATATACTAGATCTACCCATTTATCTTATCGGTTGGTTCATAAATGATTATTTTTTGATCCCACATTATCCCGCCGGTCAGAAAATAACTGATTAAATTTCTACTCCGCGAGGAGTCAGATATTTATATATAAAAATAATACGCTTGTTTCTTTTCTCGATCGCATAAGAAAAATATTTTATTCTTAACCGTTTCGTTGCACATTCACTTACATATATCACATTGAATTAATAAAATTAAAAAATATTTGTAAAGTCCTCACTCAGATGAAGACAATATCGCTACGCTACTGCGGATGCCGGTGACTTGATTTATCCCAATCGTTACTAATCATACGTTTGCTAAACTTACTTTTGCATTACAACTAATGAATAAATAAACCAGTTTATACATAAATAAAAATTTGTGCGAGGAACTTAGTACATTATACATACAAATAAAATTTACGGCTTAAACGGCACACTTTTAATTTCCGATTTTTTCTCAACAAACTGAATACAAGAAAGTGTCATAAAAAAATCCATAAAAATATCTGATATAATCGAGATAAGAATGTAAGTCTATCTCGGCTGTAAATAATATTTCAATTAGATAACATACTGAGATAGCGTGTCCCGACTGAAAGATTACGAAACATGTAGCAATCTTTCACAAAATGATTCTTAAATGTCCAATACACAACAAAAGAAACGCCACATACTTTTGGTTAAAGATTCATTTCCCTAAAGCCTAACATTTAATTGAATACAGCTTCACTTGATGACTTGCAAAATTTATTTATATTTTTTCACTTTCAACTATCACTATAACCATAAGTTATCATTCTTGGAAAAATTAAACTAAACGTCATGATTAGATTTGTGTTCAAGTTTATTCACTATAGAATTCGGTGCGTTTACAATGCCGACGATAGGATTCTCTTCCGGAGTTCTCAGCAAACTCGGTGAAACTGTCGATGATTGGCCATCGTCATTTGACATTTTCTCATCTTCGTTATTTTCTGATGTTGGGGTTGAAATTAGGCTGGAGGAGCTCGATGAGATTCCATCGAGGACGTTCTCTTCTGTGGGAGCTTCCTCATATGACACATCGGGGGCTTCGGTTTCAGGTTTTGTGGATACCCCTGTCTCGTCGGCCATCTGAATCCAGTGTTCTCTGTTGAGTCGAACTCTTTCCACCATCGGTTCCAAGCTCGGAGACAACACAGCAAATGACTATAACATAAAGAATCACATTAACAACGGAGCTATGAGACTGAACTAGAGTGCTGGAAAATATTGGTGAAAATTGCCTTAGATATTAACACTATGTTGTCGGGCACCTCGAACAATAGACTCAAGCCTGTAGTGGGCGTTTTTTAGCAATAAGAGCAAAAATATGTAACTTTCTTAAAATCAACACAACTTCTATTTTCGATTGAAATTTTCAAAGAAATCATAAATGATATTTAATCGTTGAAACACACGCTTTTTACATCATAATTGCAATATATTTCTAAGCCGATTCCGATTCCCGATCCGAACTCTTCCAAATCATTATTCCATGAAGTCTGATAAATTATCGGCATACAGTTCATCGTCACTATTATTATTTTCTGAAGACATTCTTGTAAGGATAACTTCTTATGCAATGTTTATATAAATTCAAATAACAAAATACGAAACGGTGAACAAAGCAACGCGAGCGGAATAGAAAATATTCCAACATGTGTCAGGGCTCAAACTGAACAAGCAACGGGGATCGCAAAATAAATCTATAAGATTGTTTATTTTTTTTTTGTTTATTCGCTCAAACTTCGACCCTTATAATCTGGCAAAGAAGTAGAACTAATTGTAATTAGTTGCGGCGTGAAATGAAACGCCGGCAAACAATTCTGTGCTGACCTGTTCAAATACGGCTTTTGCCGTGTCCCGCATTCAACCGACAGTCCGAAAAATACGGCAAATGCCGTGTTAAGACTAATTTAACATGTTCATTGTGCAATAGAGTGACATACGAGTTGTTTATTAGTAGGAATTCTCTCACCTCATAGATTGGCAGACAAATTGAATCAATGAAACCAACTTGCATCATTGGAAGTTGGTCTTCTTTCTCCCTGTTCATAATATCCTAGAAATAAATAAAAAAATATTAATTTTCCCATTAATGTCAAATACAAATGGATTGATTCAATTTAAAATCCAATCACTTTGCTTTTGTAAGTAAATTAAAATTTGCCAATAAGTGAGTTCTGTATCAATATCTATATATTATTATTCATAAACAAAAACAGTTAAAACTCACTCATGTCCAGTTGGATTATTAAAAAATATTGTGGTATATAATATATGAGCATCCAATATGTCGGTGTAAATTATTCTTTATTGAGATTATTTAATATAGGCTTTAGCTGATGTAAATAACTTACAATGGGTGTAATTTTGAGTTCATGTCTTTCAATATCCCCTTGTTGGAAAAATTCTCTAGTTACAAGACTGGCGACACGCTCTTCCACAGGCCAAGGCTTACTGATAGCTGCTAAGTCGCATACTGTCATAGTCATAGCGCGGAGTAATGAACGGTTTTCTTCTGTCGCCCACGTGTCTGCATCAAAATTGTTATCTTCAGAAGCGACCAGACTCAGGAAAGCTCCCCGTTTTCTAAAATTTGTAATACATCAGAAATCAATGGCTATAATAAAATGAATACCAAATAATTCTTTTAAGCCAAAATAATGGAAAATTTCTTTTATGGCTAAAATTATTTGTGAAGCAATCTATAAATCTATTTAAAAATGAATATTGTCTCGAGAAGCATGTTTTATTTTATCTGTTGAAGCATTTTAAATAAAAGGAGATTAAAAGCTACAATTTAAATAATATATAAATAAATCTTTATGGCACAATTCATACCTGAAATATACTGCAAGGTCTGTGCTGAGAATAGCGTCCTCAAGTACTTTGATAACCCTCTCGTAGTCTTCAGGAGAGAGATGTAGTAAGATCTGGTTTCCAGGGGAGTTGAGGATCATCAGGCATTGATCAAAGTGATGATGTTCCATTGTTGACGTGGAGTACAGCTGGGCAAGGGGCGAAGATGCTCTGTAAACATGTGTTGAGTTGAAACCGATTCGATAATACCATTTTAAAAAGACATATATAAATACTATTTAATCTTAATCTCAGTCTTGATTTCATATTTTGTAAATAATTGAAATATGATCGAATAATGTTTATAGACAATCTTATTTAAACCTGTCATAAACCTATATTGAATGGTTCTGATAGGTATGGCAGATTGAGAAGATATATTATAGTATAATGATATAAGGCAACAACAAAAAAACATACTTGATTTGAAAAGAATTGTTCGTTCCACGGTGGTCCAAGTCATGACAGAGACAACCGATCATGAGTGCCAGGCATTCTATTTCACCAAATATCTTCCACCATTGAGTAGCCTGTAAAATGATATATTTTAATTATTAGATAATTTTTTTAGATTACATGACAAACACTAAAGACTTAATTAAAATGCGTCAGTGGTATCATAATATAATTTTTCAACTTTCAATATTTTTTACGAGAGTTGAAATGCACTTCCAAAACAACCTGAATTTCTTTGTTGTTTTGAAAAAATCTGCTTATTGTTTTGTGGTAAGTCGTCAACTTTATTTGCAGGAATGGGTTCCAAAAAACGCATTTATTTGTAATTCAAAATTTTTAAATCGATAAGTATTTATTGTGAGGAGAAAATGAGAGAGTACATATTTATCAACATACAACTTGTATTGTAAGTTTTCATTCAGTATCCAGTGATGAAATAACATAAATATTAATTAGCAATATTATCATTTCAACTAGTTTTATTCTGTAGTTTTTATTTGTATATTTAAAGAATATTTTTTAATCACCGTTAATATTGAAAACATCATTTGGGCAACATTGAAAGCATGTCTCCAATTGTGGTATGTAACATTTCGGTAATTTTTCTTGACGCTGAGCAGCCACCGACAAAGGACAGAATACTCAATGTGGAATCTCTCGACAAAGTCCAAGTCAAGGAACATTCGGAGGCAAGCAGTAAGGGTGTCGTCATCGGTCATTTGAATATCGTCAAATGCCAAGTCATGGAGTTGGAAATGGGCTGATGATGGAACTCTTAAATTCTGTGCAAAGAAAACAAAATTTTAATATTTTTTTATTAATTATTATTAAATATGCATAAAATGAAAATAGTTTCTTTCAATTCATTTCCATATCACTAATTTTGAAAATTATGGATAGGTCTTGTTTAAACTTAGCTATTTTAGTAAAATGTAGAAAAACTTACTCTCAACCGCTGAGCATCATTCATAGAAGCAGAGGCATGGTAGCTCAATACCTAGAAGATGAAAATATTACATAAATAAATGCTGACAATAATAAGGAAAAAAAAAAAATTATACAATTAAATTAAAAGCCAAAATTTCCTTTTTTTCACTCACAGTGAGGAATGATCAAAATTATTAAATAATCTCAAGTTTTAAATCCTAGCTGAATAGAATTAAACAAACAACTATGGTGTTGGTGTAAAGATATGATGAAGTTATTAGAATGAGTAGTTAGAGTACTTACATCTAATGTGACACTCTGCTTGGCCATAGCGGTTATCGCTTTTTCATACATATGGGTATTGTGGATGCCCATACCACAGAATATGGCAAAGGCTTCCACAAAGTTCTCATCATTTTTTGTAAAGAGAAGTCCTTCAAATTTATTGATCAGCTGAAAGAAGAATGAAGAAAAATAGTACTATGAATAAAAATAGCAAATAAAGACATGCAAAATTTTTCAGAAAACATGTTTAGGACATGTTAAAACATTATATTATTCTGCTATTATTTTAACGATTTTTTAACTGCAGCATTTTTTTCTGAATTAAAACCCATTAAAAATGCTGGAAAACCTTGACAAATACAACAAACAAATTTCCTGTCGATTTGGAAAATTCCTAGAGATACTGTGAAAGGTATAAACTTCAAGTCGTAACATGTAAATGATGTTCTGTGAATGATTAGCACATGATTACATGCTATGGCATTTCAAATGTCAGGTGATCATAAACCCTCCACTCCATTGATCTGATATATTGAGGTTTTACTGTACCTTTATTTGTTAGATAATTTGACTGTATATGACAGTTTGTGTTGCAAAGGAAATTACTAGGGAATGAACAAACTATTAAAAGTATAAAGTATTCAATTCATATCTGACCTGTATGACACCAATGATTTGCCCTGAAGAGTTTTTAATAGCCATGCAAAGAATGGTTGTGTGCTTGAAGCCCGTTCCTTCATCAACGGAGGCGTCAAATCGCTCATCATCGTATGCATTTGGAATGTTTACAGTCTAAAAATAATAAAAAAACAATTTATTCTATTGAACTATCAAAAAATGGTTTTTTTAATTTATACATTCAAAGTATTGTTTTTGTTTTTACCTCTCCAGTAGTGGCCACATAGCCAGTAATACCAATGTTGATTGGAAACCGGCTTTCAAATGGACTGAAAAGAAACAATTTCCATTTAATAATTGAGGGTATTTTATTGACAATTAAAAAGATGAATCCAAAACACAGTATAAAATGTACCTTGTCCGCGCATCAGAATCATCCCCATTCAGATCATTGGCTTCAAAGTCAAACACCCTCGAAAAACTTCCCTTTGATGCTTCATGCACCAATAATACCTATAAATAATAAAGATACATCATTATTTAGTGTGTAAGAATTTAGTAAGTCAATAACTCCCATTAATAATTCTTATTTTTCATATGAAATTGATATTAATATAAAATACTTTCACAGATAGTATGATTTAAAAAGTCCTACCAAAGCATACTTTTATCACATTCAGTACATAACACAGAAAAAAACGATACATTTGCAGAATGGTAAAATAGCATAGTGCCAAAAAAATTACTCGATATTGTTATTATATGATGGGAGTTTGAAGTAAATTAATCTTGAAATTTAGATTGCATGTTGTCAAATAATAACTGATGAGCAATTAAAACAATTTATCAATGTGCCATTTTTTTCAGGACTTAAACTAGTAAATATGTTGAATTTTATTCTTTTGGAGAAAAGATATAAAGATGATTTCAAATATTAAGTGTTATAAAACTCAAGTTTATAAAAAAAAATTCTGACCTGTACTCTTTGGCATTGTATAAGACTCTGTGTGTGAGTTAGTATACGTAACACCATATGCTCTATGGTGCTCTGCTCTTCGAATATCATCCTAGCGAGGTCAAGCAGAACCTGATTCCTCTTCACTTCCAGCTGTGACCGCTCGTAAAGGGTTGCGTTTCTGAGTCCAATACCACAGAACTGGAGGTAGCCGGCAAACACTGCTTCATCATTTATCGTGAAGGGACAGTCGTTTTGTTTATTTATTACCTAAAACAAAAAATTTAATAATCCATCAGGCCACAGCATTCTTTGCCTATGTCATTAGTTTCTTTGAATGTGCTTTTAAAATCAAATACATATATGATATATGTATTGTATAAATATATCTGCAATAACAGACCATACAATTTTTAAGATACCGGATACATCCATATGGAAGATTAAAAATGCATTTTCAATGGCAGTTAGATTGAATGACAGATGGGTCATAAAATTATAAAGCACGGTGTGCTAGGTTCTCATTCTGATTTTTTTCTAGTGAACTGTGGGGAATACCGTAGATTTTCCAAGTCATACTCGCAATCATATACGATAAAGAAATGAAATTATAATTTAGAGAAACCACTCAAAATTAAGTCAACATTGATAACAACATATTTGTGATTTTTCTATTCTCAAATAAACTTTGCGACACTTTATCGTTAGAAAAAGAGGGCCTCCTGAATAATGTTGCGCCTGGGGCCTTCTCGAGTGCTTAATCCGCCACTGCCCATGCCAGGTGGATATGCAAATGAAATAGCGATAATATTACCTGAGCGACTCCTATAACGTCGCCGCTGAAGTCTTTGATGGGCATGCAGAGCAACGTCCGCGTCTTGTATCCAGTTAGGACATCGATGTCATGGTTGAATCTTTCATCCTGAAACAAATATTTTTTTATTGTTCATTAGGAAATTTCGTTTAATTTGATTACGACGATCGTTGAGGTATTTGCTGGAGCTAGTCCATAACTACACATTGATTTGACAATTATGATATAACATATAACGAAACAATAATGAATTTTAATTTTTATTCCTTTCCTACTATTTGAAGCAGAAATATCAATAAACCTTTTGTCTCTAGAAGAAATGGAAAATGAAAAAATTCGATAGGAACCCTAGCGTCTATTAGTTAAAACTGTTTAAAATTACGACGCAATATCATACAAAACATAAAGATGATAACTTATAACGGCCAAAGCTAAACCATATTTATATTTCACCATAATTACAAAGCAATATTGTATAGTATAAAACTTCTGAAGAAAACAAGTTACTATCGCGTACGTTTCCGAGGATAATGATGGTTGGCGGAGCACTGATAATACGGATAGCTATGTTACGAATGAATATTATTATACTTTGTAAAAAAAAACACGATGAAATGTGAATTAAAATTGAATTTTCATTATTCAACGCAAGTCCCGGTGCCGCGTTGATGCATTAAATAATAACGGACGCTTCTATTTTTGCATGAAAGCTACTTTCATCAATCAAATCAAAAATGGGAGGCATATAACGTGTGGAAGAACGAGCGATATTGAAAATCACTAAAAAACTTATAAGTTGTATGAAAATTTTATGGCTATTTTCAGACTCAAAAAGGTCGTTTCAATTACGTGTTCTTGCTTTTATCGCTTGAATTGCACAAGCGCCATCCGATAGTCATCATTATGCAGATAAAATGCATTAATATTGATATAAGATTTATTGCTTTATAAAAAACAACAACTTAATAGGAATATTCAATTAATATTGCGCAAAAGATTCTTTAGTAACTCTTATTATAAAATTGAATATACACTACCGAATGATGAATTCAATTCAAAAATCATACACATCGATTTTTCATCAATCTTGGTTATAAATGATAAAAAATGTGAATACATTTTTATAACACACTGAATCATTATTAATATTCACTAATACAAAGTATGTATTAATTATTTTCATAATCCAGTCAAAAGTGACAAAGAGTATGGTATCACTATTAATATGCTATTTCACGACAACGTTTGTTTATTAAATTGAAGGATTGTCAAAATATATTTTTACAACTGACAAAAATTAATCTTATGCATATCTAGAACTATTATAAATTATGAAAATCGTATTTTATTTATATTTTGAAAGCTTTTGTCTACACAGATTTTTTTATCTAAAGATACGGATGACTGCGATAATTTAAGACATCTTTATCTTCTTTTACTTTCCCTCTCCGAATAGAGATGTTACAAATATTTTGTATAAATTCGAGTTTTGTTGAGATGCTCAATTTGGAATCAATATGCTCTAAATTGGTCATGGTTTTAAAAAAATACTGAATGATTTATTATGTATTAAATGTAACAATAATATTTTGACAACATATATTTATATTCAAATACGCACCATTTCCAAATCGATCACAACTCATGATTTTGTCGAAGTAGAATTGGTGGACTTGAGTGTATTGCAATTTTGTTTGTCTTTGTTTTCTTTGTTAAATTGTTTTTGGTCCGTTTCGGTGTTGCCAGTAACTTTTTTTTATAAATTGATGGCACAAGTCAAGAGGTGTCGTTGAAGATAATTTGACATAATTTGGAATGTGTGTAAGGCTTAATGCTTCACGCGCGCGATGAGAAATGACTATGGCGTGTGATAATCGACATCGCCTCGAGAGTTGGCGGCTAACGTGGGAACTTTAATGAGCTTTCCGTGTAATTTTCGCACAATTTTCCGCCGCGCTGTGCGACAATTTGAAACTAAATGAAAAATGTTCTTTTGATATCCTGTTATTGTCGCCGAATGAGAAAATATTGCGGCTCGAATTCAAAGGTGGGTGGGTTATTTTCCCGAAGAAGAGTCAACAGTTGCGACACGAAAAACCACTCGCAAAGGTATACTGAAGATGTGAGATAATGTAACGCTTAAAAAAATAAAACTTACCTACTGCTATTTGAGCGATGCTGGAAATTGAGCGATAAAAAAGCAAACTCAGTATTTCATATATGTATAATAAAAATACAGTATTAAAGATCAAATTTTAATCACGAGATAATAAAAAAAAACTTTACGTATTTAAGCTTTATTTTAATTAAAGTATCTACCTTAATAAGAAAATTTGAATTATTATTTCCACGAAGGACCGTCGGAACAGCAATATTAATAACAACGGAGCAAATTCTTTAGTTATTACACGATTATTTTACATTCCGACTTTTTTAAAAGATTTGTTGGAAATATTTGCGAGACATTAATTTGCTGTCAATCAAATTGACACTGGAAAATGATCAATGTGAGGAAATATATTTCAAACAAATGGAAAATTGTGAGACGCTACCTAAAATACTTTGAATGATAGTTTTCTTTTTAAAATAGCGTATACAAAATTATCTTATTGATTTGAAATTTTCAAGTTATAATATAATAGTTTCCCAAAAAATAGCATTGTTTTTCTTACTCATTAGTGAAATGATTCTCATCTGTCACTTCTTGGTAAGTCCTTATTTTCAATAAATCAATAAAAAAAAATTGCACTACTTCCGCATATTAATACCGGGGCAGGAAAATGCTCGAAACAAGTGAAATCGATCCTGATCTTTATAAAATAACATGTGGAAAAAAGATTATATTTTTATCAATGTTTCTGGATTACTAAAAAGCTAACAGGAACTACTTAATAAAACCTCGAACATATTTTTTTCTAACACGAAAAACTTATAAATAGTTTTAGTATTTGGAATATACATAATGAATGAATGGAGAGTTTTTGAATTAGGAACGATGTTCGTCTGTTGCTGGCTTGTAGTCAAAGTAACAAAATTAGATGACCATGTATTTAGTTTACGGTGTGATAATACAATTCCCTTTATACTAATTATACTAAACTGTTGAGCATGTCATCGGTTAGACTTTGATTAGATGGGCAAAAGCAGTGCCATGTAAACTGACACTGAAGGGTACGTGGGATACTTCTAACCGTCTCAAAACGACGTGTTCCACGTTCAAAAAAATTTCCCTCGCTAGAACGTTGTGTCCAGAAAATGCCCGAGCTTAATGATATGCCGCGGGGACATGTCACATGAACAATTCATCAAGAAGGTTCTTTTTTTGAATTCATGGTCTGATATTGTCCCTTGGAAATTACACGCAATTTCGTTTCAGTATGTTATACCTTCGTAAGGATGTGAAGCAACAGGGTGGTAGATACAAGTTTGAGTAAAATTGAGACCACACATCAGCTGTTTCAGAAAATGAAAATATTTAATTATGTATTTCTAAAATTATTATTAAGTTGTCGTAAATAGCTCAAAGTTTTGAAGGCATTGCATGATTGTTGTCGTTTTTTCTCAAAAAATGTAAAAGTATCAAGTGATAACCACACTTCTAAAATAATAACTTGATATAGAAAAACCTTCTCAAAATTAAATTGTATAATTATTGAAAACATGATATTGAAATATTTTATCAAAGATACAATATATACTTGATTTTTTTGTGTTGAAACAACAATTCAGGTAACCATGTAATTGTTATATTCTCCATATTAATTTATTGTACGAATGATACGAATCTAAATTGAAATTTAATGAGAATAAAAAATTAAAATGTATTTACTTCTATTTTAGATTCTCAGTATCGTTTAATGTACCCGAATACGCTTCTTATGACTCCATTTAATTAAACGTATAATTAAATTATTTTGAGCACAGTTATATAACCAACGATCGAAGCAACAGCAATATTTATGATGTAATTTATTATATTAATAATAATTACGTAATGATTTTTTTATATTCACTCGTAACCTATGGAAATTGCTTTTTCAATAAAAAAATAATCCACTTGAATTACTTGAAAATAGGTTGCGATAGTTCTCAGGAAAAGCGTTCATGAAAGTTATTTGTTTTAAACGTCTTAAGTTAGAAAATAGCCGGAAAGAATATGGTAAAAAAAACTCTTTGAAATGAAATACACCTGTGTACAATGAAGTAGAGAACCTTGATATATTGTGAATGAAACAGTGGATTCTCAATTTATTATTCTTGAAAGTTCCGCATTAACATTTTACGGAAATATGAAATTCATACTGTTTATTGTAATAAAAAAAAAATTAGAACTATTTTCGAAATCACTATTCATTTAGTATGTAAACGTTTGTATTGTATTTTAAAACACAAATGGTTGAGTAAACTGTAGTAGTTTGAGTGAGAATTTTCTGAATGAAATCTAAGACAACCATATTAATTAAAAGAAATAAAGCTAGTTTAAAGTAAATCGAATTTGAATATGCATTGAAATGAATGTACATATGTATATGAACCTGGTGTAAGTTTTTCTCAGTATTATTTTATTTATGATATTCGTATTCATATGTTTTTAAAAACGAATTTACATTTCAATCAATTTTTATTTTGCCAGAGAAAGAACATTTGTGTATATATAAATAAATCTAAATATTTTTTACCAGAATATTATATACGGAAATAAAATAAAAACAAGAAAATGATAAAGATTGGGGAATATTTTGTATTCATAAGGCGATGCATACGATAATTATAATCAATGATTAATTTTCATTTTCTGTAATCGTGCACGCAGAAGCTAATGGGTGTTATGTCAAAAATTCTTTAGTAATAATTCGTAAAAATGAAAATTCCAACCTCAAAATATCCAACTATCTACTATTCGAAAATTTTAAGTGTCGTTACATAAAAATATACACAAAAAAATTATTAACTACTGTATCCTACAGGAAAACAATAAAATATATCTCAGTACAGTATAACTGTAAAAAAAATATTGACTTTTTTACTTGAATTTTTGATGAGGTGATTTTTGTTGATGAAGGAGATGAGAATTACACCCTTTTAAGTTTTGACATTCTATGGTTATGGTTTGAATTCTTCCCTTAACTGCTTGTGAAATAATACGCAAGTATAAATTGCTTAAGTTTCCGGGAAAAACCCAGTTGAAGTTATTTCCCGATTCTATATTTTGTCTATGTATGTATGTTGTATGTAAATACGTGCTTAAAATACAAGTAACTTGTTTGTGCGCTTCAATAATTTGTGAGAATTTGAAAAGTCTACAGAATCTATTATTAAATGTGAAGTAAATAAAAATCCTATAAAAATATGGATTGTTTCAACGATGCAGTCTAAAATTAATACGAGTAGCTTTTAACAAACCGCATCAAAACTAGATAGACAAATTTAAGGTTGCAGTAGGTGTGTATATTCATACTAGATAATTTTAAAAAGCACATGATTTATTTGTTCATATTAATCATTTCATATAGAATTGAAAGATTGTGAAAGGCGTCACATTGTCTTATATGTTGTCATTACATTTCAAAGGAAATAAAAAAATATGTTTGAGCTGGGAGAATAAGCCTTAATATTTGAAATGGAAAGTCTTTAGCGTTGAAAGCATTCCAATCTCCCGGGAAAACTAGTCGCGATACAAGGATTTTTCTTTACCTGGCAGGTATGCCAGTTTGTATGTACATACGTACGTATGGAGTGCTCGCACAGAAGAAGCCAAACTTCCAAGTAATTGGATAACGTTTTTATCGGATTTTTGAAGTAAATGAGAATATAAAGCAGAATAGAAAATAATAAAGTTGCCAGTTATTATATTACTGCTCTCAATGTAAGTACTTATATAATCCGGCCTCACAATAAAACACAAACAGACCCTGGTGTATTTTTGAAAAAAATCTGTGACAAAAAAGAACTTTCATTCGCGATTTTTTCGTAATTTTTAAAATCATCTAGGATTTGACGATAGATCATTGCTACAGTTAAAACTAGTCAGATGTCATAAAATAATTAAAACTGTAGAAAACTAAAAAAAACTTTAGGTTCTCAGCGAGGTAAACAAATAAAAAAATAATGTTGATTTTCTTAGATTGTATTTCCACGGAGAGCCAAGGATTCTGATATGTTTTTTTACAGTCGATAATAAATATATCTTCTCCGGTTTAGGTTACTTAAATCATAAATATGTAAAAAATCGTCACTGCTTAAAGACTTAAACGACGAACTTAATGATAAAATTCACGGGACCAAGTGCAAAATGCAGTTTTCTATTTGATTGTGTGCACCACCGCTGTTATTAAATGTGAAAATATCATAATTATGTAACAAAAACACAATATCCGAGAATCACTTGAACACTTAAAAGTATGTAAAAGTTAAATTGTCATGAAAAGGCCGTAGTTCATACTCTCGGAGAAGCTTTAATTTCAGCAACAAGCAAAAAATATTCCCGCCTTTAAATACTCTTCTAAATAATATTTTCATTGTAACTGTTACAAACACATTTTGTATAATTGAGATTTACTTGACGCACATTTATCTTAGCTAAGAGTGTGTAAGTATTTAAGGACATCCAAAGTAAACGACGCATTTAAAATGTATACATTTTTTAATACAAAATAAAAACAGATGGAAATTGTGAGAGGTCAATGCAGACTAAAGTATACTTTATCGAGTAGAGTAAGAATATTGATTTGACAGTAATAAATGCCGAGAGCTGTGCATGATCCCGCAACTTTTCTTCAGAAAGAATAAGCTCTCGCTAAGGTCACTGGGGTTAAGCAAGGGAAGAAAACAGTATGAAATATTATTTAGCATTTTGGCTCCGGCCCATTTTGAATGAAAAAAAAATACATATGTATATTATATCAAGGTCGATATGTCCACAAGCAATATGCCTCGTGTTTCTCGCTATACTGACAGAAAACAAAAACATTATGGCATGCCATGGAGTGAAGTATTAAAATAATATGAAATTTAAGACTACTGATTGGAAGCCAAGTGTTATCAGAGGAAGTAAAATGTGAAAGAATACGAATGACGCAACAATTTTCTTAACATGTTAATTATTTGTTTTCATGGAAAATGAATTTACACAAAAAAGCCACCGATACATTTAAAATGATAGTTATGTGTGTACAATTTACCAATCTTGTACAAACCCGTTAAATAAAAGTTTTCTTCCAATTCAGTTACTTGGTCAAGGGCTTGAATCAAAAACTGTGCACTTAAATATATTTACAATTAATCGATGTCTGTCATGGAATATCGATGACTGTGATGTTTTCAATCCTCCCTTCTTACCTCTCGTTATATCCTGGTAATGTAATACCTTACATCTGTTATAACCTTTACGAAAAGAGATAATGGGATATCGATTTTGAACCAGCTCTCATTGAAATTTATTTGGTTGAAAATTTCCGACAAGAGCTAAATGGTTAGAATTATACACATGGTTTTGAATAAAGTTAAGTAATCGATCTGAGATCCGTTTTCAGCCATCGGATATGGTAGGAAGGGTTGAAAAAAGCACACAGGCTGTGGTCCATCAGTGATGGATAATAAGTTTTCCCTAGCTATCAGATGGTTTCGGAATTAAGTCCCGGCACGGTCAATATATAATACAATTATGATTTATTCAATTTTACATTCGAGACATTGGACATCTGTGCCTGTGTTGTCTTTTTCCTCAAGTTGATCTCGAGTGGTTATTGATATTCTCATTTTTTTACTGTTTTTATAGCTAAAATATTTTGTGTTATATTTAATAAATTTAGTTAAATACTTCAATCAAATTGGTTTCAAAATTCGCCGAATTCCAAAAAAGTCGAGGTGGGTGGGTTAAGTCATGATTTACTGATGCTATAGGTATAGAACAGGGGAGGGCAAAGCGTCGATCGCGTTGCGATTCCTAGTCGATCGCCTATCTGATCTGTACAAATCTCTGGTGCCCGTCCCAAGAAGCGTGCGAGACAAGTCGTGTGACAGGGACAGCACGCTAAAATCTCGAAGTTAGCCGATTATCGACAAGAATCTCTTTTTAAAACCCGGATCAAACAAGGGTTGGCAATTAGATTAATATAGGCTTTAAATTACTACTTTTAATGTTGGTCGATCGCCGCGAATAATTTCAAACGAAAGTCGATCGCGGGCAAAAAAGTCTGGCCACCCCTAGTATAGAACAATATTATAGTCGTATGTTTTTCCACGGAAATACTTCCATGTTCCATGCACTCAAGTAGCTAGGTCTTATGGGTGCCTCTACTATCTGGAGTATAATTTGTAGTCCACAATACAATTTAATACTCGGTTTGAAAAATATCAAAAACGCAGTACAGACGCAAGAAGTCGTATAGTAATAAATTATTCTAATGGCAAAGGATAGTGGCTGGCGATTTTTGTTCATATAATTTATGTATATGCTGCCGCATTGCGTCATGTTTTCAAAAAAACAAGTGTTCGGGAAACTTCACTTTTTCATTTGTCTACGAGAGAACATTCTAAAAGTTTAAAAAGTATTTTTCGAACAGTTTCTGGCGTTATACATCTGCTGCAAAAACTTTGTTCAGGCCGCAGCAGCCAAAGAGAAAAATTAGTAATATAAAAAATTGTGGAGCCGAATGTTTCAAACAATTAAAAAAAACACGTACAACAGGCAGAAGAACGGCACTATATATTTATATATTGTTGTCGTTCTGGTCGACAAAGTAAGTTGGAAATACAACAGTAAAAGTGACTGAATAAAAATATTTCATTTTATTGTTTTCATTTATTTACGAAATAATGTGAAAATAGTTATTTAATAGGGGTTATTTTAAAATACAGACAATAAATTGAATGCGGCCATCCAACATGATAAAGTTATCTCATTTGTACCACAGAATTGATCAAAGTTGGAGTCGCAGTCAAATAAATATGTACGCGCGCGTCAGAAGTTATACTTCTTTGGCATCATTAAAAAACAATTTTTAATTTCATAAATAATTAATTACAATAAAATAATAAAAGGACTGAAGAAGGATAGTCAACACAGTCAATAAAGCTCAGTTTAGATTTGAAAAATTAAATAAATAAATATATATTTTCTTACATTAAGTGTAAGTTATTAATTTTTTTTTAATTTTTTAATTTTTTTTTTTAATTTAGAGAATAATAAGTATATATAACATAATTTAAATATTATAAGATTGTAAATTTTAAATATTTATTATTAATTATTTAATATTTTAAAACTAAATAAATGGATTTAATAATAAATTCAAAAATTGAATTTGAGTTTATTCATTTATTAAATATTTATTATTTTCTTAATTTAATATACACTTTTCATTGTTATCACAAATTTTGAATTAAATTTATTTCTTTATTTTGTAAATATTAAATAACCAATAATAAATATTCAACATTAACAATTTAAAAATATTTAGTATTAATTATATTAAATAATCATATTTTAATGTATATCAATAAATAATATGTACATACGGATAGTTAACCTCAATTATATTGACAGCTTCAGCCTGTGAATTTTGTGTGTGACTAACTTCACTTAATCAGCAATTTAACATGCGTGACTAACTTCAGCCTGTGAATTTTCGACTCTCGGTGATGCGCGCGCATCTTAAAATATCACTCACATCAGTTTTGCATAACGCCCCTAAAGAAGTATAACTTCAAAAATACATTCGGGGATTCAAAGCCGAGATCTTAGAATAAAATACTGCTGTATTGGCTAGTATAGGAGTAGTGGATGTATTTTAGTGTATCTAAGTGGACTTGCTGTAATATTTAATATTATAATGCCACAGACATTCCATTTGATGCTGCTGAATTGAATCCATGGTATATTTACAGGAAACTGCATTCGCGTAATTAAATCGAAACTAATATAGTTTTCAAAGTCTCGCTTGGAGCCCACCTAATCGTACTCACGAAGCAAATGTGAACTGTAAAAGATGAGTCCTGAAAATTTGAAAAATATTTTTTCTTTTTATAACACCGTAATATAAAAGTTCCATGATTAAACGCAAAAGACAAATACACAAAAGAAAGATGAGTACAGTGACGATTGCATAAGATATTTTTTTTGCATACATGAAGATATTCCTCTGAAGTCTGTGATGTTGAATATGTATGTATGTATTTTTTATCTAGTTTATTTCACGTGAAAATTTCTTTGCCGCATTGGTTACGCTTAATGTCAAATATTTTTTTCATAAAAATCATGCATATTTTTAAAATATAGTATATGGAAAATATGTGCCAAATAACATTACAATTGGTGAGATTATTCATGCCATTTGATTGTATAATATATTACATGTAACACATAGTAAAGCAAATATTATATCTTGTGAGCAACTGTCTGTGTGATTTTGTTTCAAACACGAAAAAATATATATGTAAATCACTCATCTCTAGCAAACCGAATGCTAAAGGGAGTTAAAATTAAGCTCGCCTATAAATTCCAGAAAAGCTCCCTTTCCGCGTTGACTACAACTTCCACAGTACACGCTGTACTCTATGTTATATTGGCCGGTTATTTTTAATTTTAAATAACATGATATTATTTGAGCCCCGCGAAGCTAAGAAATATAAAAACGGCTTCAATTACAAATAATTAGACTTAAAGTTACTTGAGTGCAGTCGCTATTTTTTTAAGAATATGAAAGTATATTTTTAATGGATTTTGTTAGTACTTGAATAGATTTAAGTTTAGAGCCAAATTATATTTTAGCGGGTAGCATTGTTAACCAAGGGTAGGGTTATTTTTCCTTCATGGTATATATAACAGGCTTCGAAATATAACAGGCTTCTTCAACGCGAAATAAATGTTGCCTATTTTCACATAACTTATGATATCAGTTTTGTTAACTTTTGGTTTTTTCTTTTGGTACCCATACTTCAACTAAGAACTGGATATGTCCACTTAACAAATTATATATATTTAAGACAGTCGTTATTGGAGTGAATTTCGCAGTGGTTACATATATGGATTTTATATGTTACTGTTTTATATATGTTTTATATTTTACCTCCAAGTTTTTGTCGTATGAACCCACTAGTTTTAATAATATCTATAATGTAACTATGTATATGCACGTAGGCAAATGGATATCGCTAATAATATCGATATAAGAGATGTAATGTCCTTCTACATTTATAAAAAATGTTCAATTGAAATAATTCTACATTAGAAAAAAATCGAATAATTAAGGCTTTAAATTCCTGGCACAAACAAAAATACTCAATAGTAAAAGGCGTTTTCTGAACCATTAATTTCAAAATATTTTTTTGTCGAAGTAACAGTTTAAATTAAACTGCCGGAATATGCCGTTTAACGGCAGTCGTAATCTTACATACCAGAAAAAATACATAAATATACCGCTTATGCCCGAATATAACGCGATGTTTTTTTTTTTAAATATTTCATTTGAAGAACATTCGCATTATATTCAGGGGGAGGAGGAGGAAAAAATAATACGTAGTATATGCATGTGAGAAAATACTATGTTCGTCTTCAAACATGCTGTGTTTTAGTTGCAACAAGACCTGTCTGGCGTGTTTTTGTAAAGTAAAGACCAGCTTGCTTACACTAGCAATATGAATATGAACTTTATATTGACAGTCGCTAGAGGCAGAAGTGCACATTTTAGTTTCAATCATGCTCCGAATAAATAAGTCACGTTAAATTCGTATTAATAAATAGTAATGGATAAACCTTAATACAAGCAATCCCTAGTACTGCTTAACTACATAAACGGTACCGAAGTTAAAAATTGCGAATACTGCATGAGAGTTTTTAAGCTTAGTTGCAAAAATACTTTCCGTCAAAGATTGACACCTTAGTTGTCAAATTAAGTAAATGTAATTTTTCACGCGCTTTTGTAAATATTCATTTTGTATCGACTGACGGGAAGGGATACCTTTATGATAGGCTTTTCAACTGTTCAAGATGCGTCAGCAATAAACGGATACCCTGTTTTAAAAAGGACTATTTCGCGGGTCCTTGAAACGAGTACATGAGTAGTTTTCCAACGAAAGAGTATTATTATTTTTGCTCGAGTCACTTCTATATTCTCTTGAATAAAGGCAATTTTAAAAGACAGCACACATGCTAAGATAAAAGTATATTTTAGTGACCATATAATTTTATTTTTCGGTGTAAATAGATATTTACATATCGTTTTTATTGTGAGTGTTAAGAGATTATCCTTGAAGTGTGAAGTCAGCTGTGTGAAAATAAAAATGATTCTGCACTTTTGGGCGACTTGTGTTGAGATTTTACTAAAAATACCGCAATAGTAATTATAATGAAATATCCCTTTTTTTATCAGTGTGAATTTAATCAGCTAGGTGTTAAGTTAAATACGTGTTCTTTCTCAACGCTTAGAATATTATTTTATTCGTATTTAAACAAATTTATCCATCGACCGGTTTCATTCATCTGGGAAGCATTTACGACCATAATATAAAATTGCAGGAAGTATTTTACAGTGTGTTTTTTATACATGTTTTAGACTGAGAAACAAAAAATGATTTTGTGATCATAGCGGTGAATTTTTCGGCTGCGACTCCAAATTCATGTCAAGAAACTTATTAATGGAAAATTGGAACGGTTAATAATTGCAAAGACCAGCAACGAGATGAGATGAGGAAATCATATATTTTAGACGCGTTGCCTACCTATGGATTATAAATTTAAAATGATTCGAATACTGAAAATTAATCTATGTAATACTAGTATAATAATAGTAAGTAATACACTAATACATAATATATGAATCATATAAAAGATCGGTACCTATATCATACTATATTTGTATACTACTGTAAATAATGATTATTGCTAAATGAACTTGGTCTATTCCTGATGTCAGCCGGAATAGGTGACGATAAGAGCTATCAAATAAAATGCAAAAGATTTGATAGAGAAAATCGAAGAAATAGGTTTACAAATCAAAATAACAGTTTTTAATTGCGTGTAAACTAGACAATTATTTAAATTTCAAGAATTTTTTTAATCCAACGATGTTTTGGAATAGCTTTATTTCTATAATAAAAACGAGTGTGGAATGTTTTATTAATGGGTAAATAAACACCAAGACCAGTTTTTTTTCTGTAAAGTATCCATTTAATTTAATATTCACTTAATAGTCTGGAATTTCATTTACCGCATTGCAGTGAGATAAATGAATCGGAAATGACAGTAATTCGATTTTAAAATACCACGTTCCATTCTCAAACGATTAGTTAATAAAAGTTAATTGAATGATTCAATTAAAAATAAAGTCTTAAACTAGATGGCGCAGCGAACGGGAAATGTGCACGAAGACTTCTAAATAAAAAAAAAGTATCTATTCCTCCACATCGAATAAAACGTTTTTTTTATGAATTTTTAATATGATACAATCCAATTTCAACAGATAAATACAAATCCATTCATTTTGATCATTATCTCGATCAACCACTTATAAAAAATCTTTAATCTAGAGATTATTTATGTACTCAAAATAACGACATCTTTAACTATTAAGATTTTTTTATCTAATATATTTAATTTAAATCACTGGTATTAAACAAAATTATTGCATTAGTAACAGTTTTTCCAGGCCCAAAATATGATTTTAGGCAATTCAAATGAAATCGAGTAATATTTATTCAATGCTCTCTTGAATGCGTCTTACCATAAAATAATATTGACGATCAAAGATTAATGGATATTCGACTGATGAAGAATAAGTATTTTGGTCGCTATTCCGGGTACACTGCCATTAGAAAACTCATTGCCGAGAGATTTATTAATATATTTCAATAATTAACGTGCCAACCGGGGATATACAGCAAAATAAACAAACAATCGTAGTTCAGCCAATAAAATTAATCATATTTATGAACGTTACTAAAAGCGGCGGAGTGTAATTTTCTGCAACAAGAAAATCTTAAATTATTTCTTACGCTCTGGCAACATTTTCCTTTTTTGAATAATATATTTGAAAATTTAAAAGAACTCTCTAAAATAATTGAAAAGCATTTTTATATAGTTAGTTTTGTTCGACATCATGGATTTATTTAATTAATCTCGTAGTGATTTTTATTACATATATATTAGGAAAAAGAGAATGTTTGAAAGTCATCCGATATTAACACCAAGGGAAAAGTGTCCGAATTGTACAATATGATCGTGCCTACGACGGGATTCGAACCTTATTCAAGAAAAGGGTGTTGGAAAAAGCAGAATTCGACCCAAATTAATATGAATACTAATACGATATAATAATAATGACTATTAATGGGTACATTGGAGATTGAATGGTAAGACTAATAATTACATTAAAAGGGTAATCTATGGATTAATATGCCAGATTTTGGTTATTTTATGACCACAATAGAGGGTTACGTCATATGTGGACGTTCCCTAAGTCAGTAGTGAGCATGATCAATAATACTTTTAGTTCTTTTAATATAAAAGTCTTCTATTGATCCGAGACGAAGTGTAACATTAATTTGTGAGTGGGAGGGATAGATATTGAACAATGATTGTAATTAAAGGGCGAGTACAATTTGTACGTGTTTTGTACTAATTCCAAAGATAGCTTTTATCTGCATAGCATGTTAAAATTGCCCCAAGTTCCAGGACGCTAATATTGAAGCGGTTTTCTGAAATAGTTATCGAAATAGAAATATTACTCAATTCGATGAATGACGACGGCACACTTAGGGTGAGCGTCCATATGATAAATATTTTATTGAGTAATATACTTGTTAAGACTATTGGAACTTTATCAGATATGTCTATTTTAATGTTGCTGATAAACAAACACGTGTGACATTCATATTTTAATGAAGAATTATAAAAATGTTTGATTTGAAATAAATATAACATAGGTAAGGTTTATTACTTATGGAATGGAATATAAAAATGCTAGTCGATTTTAAATATTAGGTATAAAAATTTTGCAATCTGAGATTGATGAACACTTTATTTTGCTAATACGGAAAGAAAAATAGCAATGTATTTTAATTCTACATAAATTAACGGCTATAATATTATTAATTAACGGCTAATGTATAAATCTGATCCTACTTAATTATAAAAAGTATCTTAAAAGCTTAAAGAAATATTACAATTATAATTACAACAAAGTGTGTGAATGATAATATTATGCGAGAATCGAATTAGTAAATTGGAATATAAATGAGTCTAAAGCGGTTTTTTTTGTAAGAAAAATTGAAAAAAAATTTGGCAATTCGGTAATCAATTTATAAAATGAATATTAAAAGAGGAAGGTTGTAAGGATAAAAACCAAATAAATTGGGATATTTCACGTTTTAATTTTCGGTTCAGTATGAATGGATTTGATACTGATCGCAATAAGGCGTGAAAATCGGACATAAAAAAGAAGAACAAAACAACAAAATCTAATTTTTCGTGATTTTTTGAAAATGAGATTTCAAAGTTGATACAAATATGCTAAACAATCTACAATTTACAAGCGACAAGATATTAAATAAATGAAATCTACGTACAGATAAAAACATTGTATGGTTCATATATTATTTGACTTCACCGACGAGATAATATGGATACATACATACAATGTAATTTTAATAATTGGAATAAGTGGGATTTAGCTTTATTATAGAAAAAAATACTGTTTTCAATTTAATAAAATGTTATAATAAAAATAAAAATGCGGTCACATCTTGAGAGCGTTTCGAGCCAAATAATTGCAAATATTTCGGGATAATAATTATAATTGGTTCATACATGTGAGATGAAATCTTCAAAAGCAAGTCATGGATTCAGTATTGAGTAAATATTAATATAAAACTTATTTATAGACGATTAATGAAGCCAAATTTAACATCAAGCGCAAATTAATATTGGATGAATTATTATAGCGAATAGCCAATACGTGAAAAATATTTAAATGTGTGCGTTGCTCGGCTACGATATAAATTAAATTTGAAATATTTTCTAATATTGTAGGTATATCTAAATATCTTTTATAAAAAATCTCATTAGTAAGAAAATTTATCTTACATATTTTCAAAATCTTTCTTCTACTGTAATATAATTTTTTCACCATTAAAAGTGTAAGAATGAACTAATAAAAAACCTTAATGGGTGAATATTCTTGCCAAATGAAAATATTAATTAAAAAAATGTAAGAACTTTCTTTCAGCAATATCGGAAATGCCTTAAATACATTACATAAGTTAATACAATTGAAGAGAAATATATCACAAATACGTTTTCACACGTCGGCGTTTGATTATGAAAATGAATGTTGTCCTTTTATTATATAAAAAAGACAATATTAGATATACTCCACATCACGCTATAAACTAGAAAAATCACTTAGGCGTTGAAAAGAAAAAAGAAAGATAAACAAGGCTAGAAATGATTGAATACAATTTTCGCGAGTCGGGGATGGTGCAACAAATTAAGCGATCTGGAAGTAATTTTACAAATAGTTGTCCATTTTTCATCTTGAAAAAAAAGCGTATGGGTCATTTTTCACAATCTGCTGTTTGTCGAAGAAAAAATAAAGAGATTGAACCTAAATTTTCCGTGGTGTATGTGAGAAAATTTCAATATAAGGGGCCATTACTGTCGAAGAATAATAAATGATAGCGGAAAACCATACATTACGATCGCGACATTACCGATACATGACATTTTTTTGAATATCCGATTTATATCTGTTTTTCCAACTCACCACTTTTTGTGTATAATAAAAGAGAAGTCTAATTGAACGAGTGAATACGTCTCACCAAAAATAAGTCTATTTTAGCTGGTAAGTTTTCGAATGGTTTTCATAATACGTAGTAATAAATCATTTGAGCCGATATTACACTGAAACAAACTTAATATTATATTATGATATATCTTCAGTGACGTTAAAAACTTTTCTATTTGAATTATATCAAAATTACAAGAAAAAAAACTTTGATTTTGAAATGAATTGCTGTCAAAAAACCGGTGTTCAAAATTTAAAAGTTATAACTAAAGATCAACTGGAAAAGGCATGTGAAAATATAAATATTCATGTACATTTGGTTTCACTTCATTAAGAATTACATTTGACATTAGGTAACTTGGCATGCTTGCTTGTATTATTTAAATAGATAACATTATACTGGATTTTGATGGAGGTCAGCCATTTATCGGTTATAAAAATAGTTTGTCTTAACCAAAGAATGCTCAACCATAGAATCAGAAACCACAAAATATTATTAAATCATCAATGGCAAAAAATGAACGTCTAATCTTTTTTCCAAGTATCTCTGATTAGACATAAGTAAAGAATTTTAGGCCGCAACTGGTTAAAACCGGCACAGGGCGTCACTTTATTTGTCTGTTTGAAATCTCAGTCGACTGGCTGACAGCAGACGGCGTCAGATATTTTTTTAATCACTCGTATTAATAACAAAGAAAAGAAGAGATTCACAAAATAATACAATGTACATATTAAAATGTGCATTATTTATTGGTAGTAAATTATTACTCTGTTACTCATCGGATTATAATTATGGTTTAAATATTAATATGGGTAATAATTTTAATGAAATTATGTAGATTTTAGGTAACGGAAATTTATTGACACATTATGTTCTCTCGGAATTCCATTGATGTTGTATTATGTTGTAAGTTTCCAAACTAAAAGGGTAGGATCAGATTTGAATTTTTCATCGACCGTAGATGGCTGTACAGGGATGCTTACAGGGTAATTAAGCGTGAAAATTTATATTAACAAATAATATTTTTTTTTGTACTTATTCCACAATCAATTCAATAATATCAGGACCGGTTTGCTCATGGCGGAAATCAATACTTGGTGGAGAGGCATTTTATTAAAAAATAATTGCACTTATTCTACAGTAAATTTATTAAGATTAGGGCCAGTTTCTCTAGCTTTCTTTCTTTCTCTAGTGAAGCCGGTTCTGATCTTAATAAGATAATTGTGAAATAAGTACAATAATTTTTTAATATTTTTTATGTATTTGATAAAAGGGCAAATACGCAAGTTAACTATTGGATATCTTCCACCCGCTCTGAAAATATTTGCATAGTATCCGCAAAAATAAGAATACTCAACGAAACATTCACTTCCTTTAGTTGACAAGATATGAGTGGTCTTTTTAGGTCCGTCATTTCATTTACATGGATAAAAATACCGAATGGAACCGCATTTGTAAATCAAAAATATTCGCAGACGAACTTTTCCTCGCAACAAAAAATAATACAAGCGAACATTCCCAGTGTTGATAATATAAACGAAATGAAACGAAAAACTTTCTTATTTAACGGAAATTCTTCAGCCCGATAAGCGACTTAATTTCCTGTACGTCATTGGAAGAAGAAACTCGATAACTATAAAGAATGTATAAATATTTAAACATTGATGACTTGTGAGGAATACCGAAAACGAAATTAATAAAATAGTTTCCGACAAAATACGTAACATAACAATATCACTCGATTAAATTTTAAATAATGCTATCCTCATTGAATTCTAAGATAATGACGGATAAAAGATACAAGATATCATTGTGCCGAGGACAAATTATTATAGCTCAATATCGTAGTTGATGGAGTATGTTTAATCAATAGACGGAAATGTAAAGCAAGCACGTTTTTCCCGATTTACTATAAATATATTACTTTTGTATCACATGTCTTAATATTGTGTGTTTTCTGCGTAACGGACAAACATATACCGACAAATATTTGAAAGCTAAAAATAGTAGCACATTTTTAGTTTATTGATTGAGTTGGCATTTACTTGGTAGAACTCCATTATAATACGGTAAGAAAAATAACAATGTATTTTAATTCTACAGAAATTATTTTATACACATATTTGTTGATAGCTACATGGTGGAACACAGAAGAAGATGTATCGTGTACCCCGTCTACAACTGTATATAAGGGTGAGTAAATGCAGGTTTAAAATATAGTTCTGACAGTGGCGTAAACAAATATATAAAATAATTTCTGTAGAATTAAAACACATTGACATTTTTAGTACTAATTCCACATGAGATTTATTAAGATCAAGACCGGTTTCAACTATCGCGAGTATCGCCAACTGATGCTCACTCTGATGACATATCTCATGTAGAAAAAGTACTAAAAATGTGTAATTATTTTTACTATAATGCCATTCCAACAAGTATTGACAGTGAACAACTGATTTTTTCTTTACTAATTGAATCTTTCTGTTTGGTGAATCTTTGTACAGTGAAAGCTCGCGGTACGATAATTATAACCACGTAACCTTGCAAATTTACGAAGCTTAATTTGATACGAATTAAGTGTCGGAAAAATTTAACAGTTAACAAGATGTAAGGACGTCGCTTGGACTTTTTGTATTTGATCAAATTTGGTGTAATACAATAGTACGCACCATCGATTTCGGATGAGAGCAACAATTTTGTTGTTTTTTACTTGATAAAAATGCGGGAGGCATCGGTATAAAAGTTATGTTAGTTTCAGATTTGGAAAGCTCATTCATGTTACGTACACGTCGTTGAATCGCTGACATTTAGCGTCGCATTAAAAGCTTCCAAACCAAAGCCTATATGAGTAACGGCTTTCCAAAAGTCAAAAGTCACGCTACCAATTACTCGTTCGTTCGAAACAGCACTTTTTTTATTTGAAAAATAAATAAAAACGTAAAAACATTTTTTTCCAGAGAGCGTGAATATATTTTTCAAGAAGCGGTAAATCATCCCGTGAAGGTCAAATATAGAGCATCAAAACTAACATGTCAACTATTTGCTCCTACTGGGAAGCATGTCAACACGTGAGCGTTTTTTTATTTTTCCCTATAAAAATAAATATATGTATGCTGTTTGTTTTCAAATTGAATGTTAGCCCAAAGCAAGTAGGAAGAACGGAATTTTAATTCCGCTTAATAACTATTAAAAAAAACTCTTTGACGCGTTTTTCCGCACCATTTATAAAATCATCGTAATCTTATATTTATATAAAACCGAAACGGGGGATGTATGTCTGTAATTTCCTTTTGCATTGTTGTTGCAAGTTCAAACAAACGAATTGATTTCGCTCGCGAAAGTTTCGACGGTAAATTTGTTTCGTTATCAATGTGTGTGTAGAGACTCCAATTACTCGAGTATCGAGTAGTACATATATAAAACCGAAACGGCGTATGTATGTCTGTGGGTCTGTAATTCCCTTTTGCATTGTTGGTCATTAAGTTGCCATAAAAACGAATATGAAAGAAAATATGTTTGATTTTTTTATCGGCGAAGACATTTAGTCAAAATGTAATAAATTAGTCTTCTACTGAACTTTTCCCGGCTTTTATTAATATAATAATGTTTGTATTTACGTGAATGTATTATTTGACATTTCTTTGACAGCAAATTAGATTTTTTCCTTGAATTTGGACATTTTAATGGGCGAGAATGGGGCTGTGAAATGTCAATGCCAGTCTGAAATGTTCATTTTAATTCCATTTTAATTGACCTAGACTTTTGAATTTTGAAAAAAGTTGTTTCAACTTGGCCCTTCTGAATTTACGCGCCGAGGTGAACATAACCCCAAACTGGTCCGAGCGAAGCCGGGTTCGAAAACTAGTTTATTATATTTTCTTACTGATATTAAGGTAGATACGGTAAATGTACTTAACACGATACAAGTTCATGATAGTAATTGTAAGTGACAAGTAGTTGGTAAAAAAAAATATACGATGAAAATCCATGAGAAATAAAGGCTCCCAATGTGAAGAGCGTTGGCTTCTAATGGAAGTTATTCGTACAAAAGTTTTTCTAATAGAACCGCTCGTATATCAGTGGCACGTCCCATTTAATTCGAAGACGGAAAGAATATAATAAACGTAATATTGGCTTAGGACTAGTGGTTAGCTAATCGCTCTCACGACGCCCCGTTTTAAGAATCAGAAGAGGGGAAGAAAATTTCAGGCATCACAGGCATGCATTCGAATGGAAATCAATAAATCAATTGAAAAATAAATTTATGTAGCTTCCTGTAATAAACTTTGAGCCTGTTAGCACCGCAACCGAAGCCAACGACTAAACCATTTGACGATGTACCCTGATAGTATGTATACTTAAAACAGTCTGATAAAATTTTTCCACAATCTAAATAAAATTGTCGTAAATAAATAATACATTTATATGTAATTACAAAAAGGCTCGGGTAAACAGTAAAAAATGCCACAAAAATATGCATGGCGTACAAAAAAGCTAATCCCAACGTAGATTTGGGCATGATAGGAATAATTATTATTTCGTTAAAGAATTAAAGGATTTATCCAGGTATGTTGGGAACAAACTCACGAATTATGGCATTAATATTTTCAGCGTCCAGTCAAAAGATCGTGCACTGTGCTGTGGACACAAAAATTTAGATTTTAATAAATAAATATATTTTTCGCTCTGACTAATATAATAAAATTATTACAATAGAGGTAATCGTAAATTTTCTACTTTATCTACTTAAGTAGACAAGAATTAATTTTATCAAGCATGTGATGAAGTTCTTTCTGAAGTACGTAGTAATTATTTATTCTATCTTCGACGACGTTATTCATTGCTTCAGATATGAGAACGGTTGTGATTCAATTATATTTTTTAAAGCACTGTGCGCTGTGGGGTAAAAAGGGTTGGATTTGTTAATTACCATTAAAGTGGTTGGCCACGCAATAATATTAATAGTTGAACCTTTTTAATAATGCGGTAAAACCTTTTGTTGTGATATTACAACATCACCAGAAGCGGCAGGAAGAAAGCTTTTATAAATTGTTTTTTGTGTACGTTTATATATTTATAAATCACATTATTTACACGGTATTTTGAGAACCCGAGATGTGTGTAGCGTGTATTAGCGAATGATGATTGAATTTTGGAATTGAAAGTTCATCTTATAGATTTCTTTAATTTGGCTGTGATGATTAATATGCTTCGAGTGACATAACAGAGAGCCAAGACGTTTTAGCGGAAACTCGCATATAATATTCCGTTTTCAAAAATATTTCCCGGCTTCGGAGGCTTCGGAACGAGACCATTTGTTATTCAAATGTCCAGAAGCAAATATGATTAATCTTCCTTTTAGGGCTCGGCGTGCTCTGAAGCGACAGCTGTCATTCGAAAGCCATATTAAAAATACGAAGAAAAATATTTCAGCCAGACGTCCACGTAGGCTTTTCCGGCGCATGAATCCGCCGAGAAATTTTTCCATGTCGCGTGTAAAGAATGAGTTACGCGGATATTCATCATCGCAGTCAAGTGTAACAGGAAAACAACATGCGTGATTATTTGAGAAAAACAACCAAAACACATTTTTACTCCATCACTGTGCCACGATTGTCATCGATATTTTACTTCATCAAAACCTTTTTTTTTTAAATTATTTAACACAATGAATAAACTTAAGGGAGATATAAAGATTAAGTAAACATTGATCGCATTGAATTTCAAAGTTGAGGATAGGTAAGATCTTGTAAAATCGAATGTGAATGTGAATAAGAAAAGCAAGGACACTAATTTTCACGATACGTGGTTCAATCTGTAAACGAGTAAAACCAGAACAACATACCACTCAATAAAATAAACGAACGCGATACAGATGTTCATGTATAAATTGTAGAATTTATACAGAAAATGTATGAACCATCATTAACTACGAATTCTTATTAAAATAACACAAACAATATTAAAGCGAAGCCATGTTCATTTTTTTCTACGAAAACACAACCGCTTTTGTTAGCTCATTCTTCATTTCTTCTGCCACTATAACCGCAGATGGAAATTTTAAGCAGGCTTACTGCATTTATCTAAGGCTAAGAGAAGATTCATATGTTGTCACTCGCTCTTTCAACCATTTCGATATATTGAAACCGTTACCTATGCTACAATTTATATGTGATGATAAAATAGTGTACAGGCAATCTTATTTATAAAACGTTTCTGATTGGATGTTGTTGGATTCGTCTATGATTGGCTATGGTTAAACATTATTTTTTCGTACGATTTAAATAAATTTAATAAAAAAAAAAGATTTTAGTTTACGTATATCACGACAGAAAAATTTGGAGTTCGTTGAAAAATAATTTTGAATTTGTTTTCGTAGAACTATGATTATATTTATAGATTTTACACATACCAAGCGAAACTGGGTAGACAATTAGCTAGTAAATTGTAAAAAAATATTTTTAAAGAGAACCATTTTTGAAAATGCAATATTACTTTTATAGTGTGGATTTAATCCAATACACTGAAAGTGAAATTTTATTAAAGATTAAATCAGTTGCTTTTAGACAATTGCAGAGAGTCTATCGTTTAAGAGGTTAAGACATACGAGTAACAAATCCTTACAGCGGAACAAACAAGTCGTTAGGGCAGATGTGGCTTGTTCATTTCCTGACTGAGTACTGGTTTTCAAAGCCGTGGCAAGGTCGAGCGACAAGACTAACCAGAAATTCAGAAAGCTCCGCATTACTAAACATACGTACCTACGTATTATTGAACGCGAAAGCACATAAAGAAGTTAATATTTTATATATATGGACCGGATGCCAAGTAAAGTTTATTTTATCAAGTTAAAACAGCAGTTTACATTGACAGGAATAATTGTTTATTTTAACAAAGAGTCTCGCAAATATAGGGGTAACTTTAACAAGCGACCGAAAGATAAAACAATATTAGCTGTATTTTCAACATTTAAGTCATAACTGCCCATCTTAGTATATAAGACAATCAGCTATAAGATTGACAATTAGAAAAAATATGTTTTATTATAATTTTGTAATCATCGCATTTAAGTAAATAATAATTCAAATATACCAATAGTACGAAAAAAAGATTAACTATTTAATATTATCCATGTTATTTTAACTATATTGTTTGTATGAAGATGTTGTTTCAAGAAGCATAATGCTGACTGCGAACAAAATACGCTGTTTGTACGGTAAAACGCGGAACAAGATACTAGAAAAAGAAGTGTAAGAAATTTGATGTTTTAACATATTTTTTAATTGAAATATAATCTTCACTGCTATTTTAAATAAAATAGATCCGCCACTGGCAAAGGGACACGGATGGGAGTGAAGACAGTGTGTTGCACCTAAGCATTGCAGGATAGCCATTTAAGGGCCTGCAGGTTTAACCTGAATGTGAGTCACCTGAGATACAATGCGTTTGCATTATATTATGGGAGGGTTCAAACGACTTCAACTAAACAACATCGCGAGGCGAAAATAACGTCCACCGTTAATACTAGTTGATGATAGAAAACGTAAGAAATATCGTTGGCGCGATCAAAATCAATTATATCTTGCCAGTTTTTTCCTCACAATCAATTGAAATGGAAATAGTTTCCTTTATGCCCTTTCACGACAGATATGTTCTACGTTTTCAATTCGCCAAATACCGACTCAACCATTGTGTAACCACGAAAATCGATGTTGTGATATTCAGTTTGCCTGAAGGTTAGAGATCTTTCTCGATGTTTTAATTTGAAATTGGAAAATTCTTGGTTTGAGACAAAAATTATTTTCCCCTATTCAAAGGATATCTAATTTATGTTCTGTGTCTGTTTAAGTCATACGATTTTTTTAAAAGGTTTATATTTCCATTAATTTTGTAACTTCAGTAGAAGTGCACTGTATGGGTAATAAACAAAGCTATCCGACAGTATTTTGTTTACAGCGGTAGAGCAATCAAGTTAAAATTGACCGCGAAAGCTTTTAAGTAATGAAATATGCAAAACATGTTTATTGAATATAAACAAAATAAATTTGTAATTACCGCGTTTTTATAATTGAAACAATACGGGGCAAAATTAAAACTAAAGCTTCACTTTTTTTCTCATTAAAAATTTATCATAAAATTGTTCAGAAATTCAAGGTGGTTCTATTTAAATATGTATGAATGACGAAGGATGGGTGCCTAAAGTACGTTCATGTATCTGTATCTTCATTAGACGTAGATGATTAATGAGTGTAGAAATAGTTACAGCTGAAAATTTTAAATTTTATCTTTAGGGATCATATGTTATAACGGGATCTGCCTACTGCGATTTCAATTAAAATCATACAGGCAATCCAAATAGAGAAAACGCTTGTTTCAGAGTGATTCGACAATTTTGTTGGAATTAATCGACTTTTAAATAAACGTTTTATTTGATATATTTTTTACATCAAACAACACTTTCAGCATTAGCCAATGGGGACAGAAATGTTAATTTATTCTAATTGATATTTTAATTCGAATATACTTCACATGAAACGTAGCTTATTTTCATTAAGGCATATAAACATTTTGTAATTTGATATAATATATCACAGTTTTCATTTGATAGCAAAGTATTTTCGTTCATTTAATATTTGAAAAAAGAACTTCTAGTTTTTTACATGCTAAAATAAATAGTTTAAAGTTTCTCCATTTCATCTGTTACGTAAAAAAAGCCTTGTAACTGAAACAAAATTAAGGTGTTCGGTTCGGACTTAGATACAAGCTTTTTGAAGTGAATAATAAAGTTGAAATCTATTTATCAACTTGTTTGCGTTTCTAAAGTTCATTAAAGGAGAAAGATGTTGCCGAGCAAATAATTTAGTCATCGAGTTACATTTTCGACTGTGAGTATATGGAAAACAAATAAACAGCCATTTTGATAGCATTGCTTTGGGTTAAAATCAAAAGGTTTTTGAGAAAATACGATTTCCGAATAGAATTTCAGCATTCTTAGCTTTTTTATTTCAGTAAAAGATACAAATATTTGGCAGTCCAACAAATAATGCAATCATTGTTCCAGGTATTTTTGAAATTTGAAAATTATGAGACAAAATCATGCCAATTGAGGAGGAAACACAACACGAATATCCATGTTCAAGATCGTAAATATTGATTATGAATAGTTTGATATTATTATGGAAGGGTTTGCCATCTGTATATTAGTAGCGGATGTTTTTAATGGATATTAAAATGCTTATAAGTTATGGGGTGATTAGAAAATGACCAATAATGTAAAAAGTAATGAACAAGTACCAAATATACGTAAAACTAAATTATTTATAAAATTACAGATTTTATCAAAGGATCAGGATCAATTGCTGTTTCATATCACTCGAAAATGATATTCATAGATGCGCTAAACCAATTGTCTGTTAAGTTCATACTTTCGGTGGTAACTTTGTGGAAGTTCATTTTAATATAAAATTTAAAATAACTTTGATTATTCCACGTATTGTTCTACTAACTGTTATGTAGCTTAATCCGTTGATAAAACTGTGGAATTAGTACAAACATCACGTTTTTAGTTTTATAATTAAATTGAAAGTAAGCATTCGAGTAAACAAAATGAAAGTTATTAAAACTGTCTTACTCAAAAGTTGAACTGGAAATATAACAGACTTAATCAAGATAAAATTCAAATAACCTGTAAAAATAAGCACAGCTGAATTTTTTTGAAAAGTTTTTGAATTCACGTTTTCAAAACTAAAAGTTTAACTTCATCAATATTTTATCAAAGTGTTCGAGTGTGGAGCTTTATAAGTTACGTGTAAATAGTACAAATATAAATATACACTTATATTCGGAAAACTTTTATATATTGCCATATAAGACTTCTCTTTTGAAATCATACACTTACACAGATTGAACTAGTTAAGGTAAGTCTTAGATTCAATATGAAACCGTGCACTAACAGACATATTTCAATCGACGTCCGAATTGTAACAAATAGTCGCCATACCAATGGTCTGATAAGATCATATGTCATGTCCGTCATAGGAGATTTACTTTTCGGAGGTGTCCTTTGTTAGTGTCGTGTTATCAGGGTTCGTATATGAAAAACAACCCTCGAAAAATCGACGTGATGGATGTTATAGATTTGTCGCGAAAATTGCGCGTCTCACAAATTCTATTCCGCACCACGACACTTCGTTAGATTGCTGTTAAGATTATCACGTGATCGGTGAAAGGAAATTGGGTGTGCTTGCGCGGAACGAGATCTATTTTCGGACATAAAAGCCACAGTTTTCATCGGCTAAGAATCATTAAATCGTGGGCTAACACCGAAAAATCCCTAATCTAAAAAATATTTTTGAGAAGATTTCAATTGACATCTTGAGAAATGAATTCTCTCAATATGATTTTATGTTATCGGCAGTGCTGTAGTCTTAAACTTGGAATAGGGTATACGGTATTTTGTAATATTGTATACCCCACATTCACATTGACACATTTGAAACAATGGATCTGCACAAAAAAGGATAACATTATTATTTACAAGTACAACAGTATTTACCAAAAAATCTTTTTGCTTTGTATTTAGAGTGAAAGAAACTATCGGGCGATACATCATACATTATTTTATTTAGACTTATATATTAATAGCATATTTTGCGGGTGTTGTAATAAATTTAGTATCGCATTTGATGGCATAAGAATAATATCTGAATGAAATATTATTTAATATTGCGAGTAATTTGGGAAAACTTAATACGATTAGGTGTACAGATTTTGAGGAGTGAATATAGTCACACGTTGGATCAATTTCTTACAGCAAACAGTGTACTTTGTCAAGTGTTCGAAACCTATAGGGCGTAACCGAAAGAAGCGGATCGTGCGTGCACTGTTCCATCCAAGCCTATAAATTGGAAACGCGGAAAATTCAAAGGCTGAGCAGGCCAATCCAATAAATGCGCGGCATAATTTCAATCATAAAGAAAATTATGTTGAAATATTTTATTAGGAGGCCACATTATCCACATTGGCATGGATTAAAAAAAATATGTTATTAACATGTTTTATGTATGTATCTATGCTACTATATCTTGTGGATTCTTAAGATATTGTAAGCAATATTTATTCGTCGGGTCATTAATTTCATGAACGAATAGAGTGCGCGCCAACCTGGAACAGTGTGCGGGGGGTTTCAAACTGCTGCGCGACTGCGCATCACAGAAAAAACATTGCTTGTGTGTAGGATAGATAATCCGTTTGTTTCCTACCTTGTAGGCGTCCGGTATATTGACAGGTTCACCACTCTCGGCGACGTAGCCGACAATGCCAGTCCCCCAGGGTACGCGAATCTCCTCCATGCACTCCACCTCGCGGAGAGTCGATCGCGGACACACGTCAAACAGCTTCGACACCAGGCATCTGAAATAATTATAATAACAGTCCGGAATATACTCCAATGCATATTTAGAATATCAATAGAATGAAAGACACCATCGATTCTAATCAAACATTCCGTTCA
Source organism: Himalopsyche kuldschensis (assembly GCA_028554975.1). Lineage (NCBI taxonomy): Eukaryota > Metazoa > Arthropoda > Insecta > Trichoptera > Rhyacophilidae > Himalopsyche > Himalopsyche kuldschensis. The sequence continues at coordinate 23,785,821 of JAHFWI010000003.1, forward strand.
TACATGTATATAATGTTAACTAGTGTTATCTAAGCACATAGTGAAATAAGAAAAAATAATTGATTCATTTAGTGTTTTTTTTTGCCAGGCGATGGTCGCCTTATTTATTAAGCGATTTTTACAAATAACTATCAGTAACAAGCTTCAAATGAGTGGGCGAGGATGTATTATATGAAAACGTGATTTGTATATATTATTGTACAATATTATGTGTTTCATTGTTTGAGAACTCCATGTAAAGTGTAAGAGATGTTGAATTTGTCGATACGTTATAAAACACGATGTAAAGTTGTGTGTTTGTATCTACGAACAAAGTGTGAGAGATATCCAGTCAATTGTCACCGCGTCACGTGGCAAGGGTGAACGCCCATGTCAAAAGCGTCTCGGTGGAGCTGTCAAAAACAAATGCGGCCGCCGGGGTACAGTCCAGTCAAAAGTTGGGTTGGCAACAGAGGACGTGATCCTACCTAGAGCCTTTCAAAACTACGAAGGATCCTTTCAGCCCGGAGTCATGTCAGACGGTATGGTCTTTAGACTGAGTTATGACACGATATGGCGAAATTGGGAGTGTGTCGAGGTAAGCCGCAAGGTCACGAGTTTAAGGGAAATACTCGAGCACGATAATTTTCGAGATGTGAAAACATCTTTGGCAGAATTAAACTTTATATGTAAATGCCTCGAAACAGTTTATGTCTATCTTTGAAAATTTTATATAATACATAGATGGTTAAAGTTTGGATAGTTCTTAGTAAATCGTTTGTATCATTTATATATATGTGTGATTAATAATATTCCTCTTAAATTCAGGATTAATTAACAATTTTATTGATTTTTTTGTTAATTGAATTGTATAAGTGATATGCATAGATAAAATTAAAATTTCAGTAGGTTTATTAAATGTAATATTGTTAGCAGGTGATTGATGTAAGTCGTAATCCTAAGTTATACTAAAGTAGTTGATAGTAAAAAGATGTCTAGAAGATTAGACTTCAATGACAGATTTTTTTGATTCATGCTTATTTTAGATCCCATTTAATTTGAGTCTTAAAAACCACTTGAATTTATCGCAGGTGACGTTTTATTGCAAATATTGGATTTTTGACATACTTTTTTGTACAATTATATTCGTATGTCAGTGATAAAAGAACACGGTATCGGCACGTCATATCACAGAATATTGGTACCTTGAGCTTTGAATGCGAAAGTACCATGCGAGTTCTAAATAAAGTTAATAGATGTCAATTCTAAAAGTGCCACTGTACTGATACCAGTAAACTTCCGCCCCGTTGGAAAGCGAAGGGACGGGAAGGGACGAGACGTAAGCGGGCCTCTATAAAACCCTTCAACCTTCACTACATAATATTATTTGTATTAAATATTTACGTATTATATGTACGATTTAATGTATTATTGGATCAACGGTTTGCAACATTAGTGAGCTGTATTCGTTATGAAATAATTGTGATTAACCTCATTAAGATTGACTTGCTTATTATAATACTTAACAACGATATCAATACTAATTTTCAGATTCTCGTAAGAAAAATACATTTTCATTTACTATCGTATAAATATTATTTTTAAATGTTTAAAGCAGGCATCGCAGATTCGGAAGATATTGGTAATGAAAAAGAGTATTTGTTTAAGTTAATCTAACCAACACATAAAAAAATATGTAGCTAAAAAATCAAATTGAAAAAAAACTGTATCTATAAAAATTTCTTGACGAATAAATATTTTTTAAACCTTCAAAAAAAACGTAAGCATCTGTCTGATCCTTGCAATAACCGTGCACAGAAATTAAATACATATATTTTACGTAATGACTGACAAGTAAACGCGAATGATACAGAAAAATGGCTACACAAACAAAAGAATTCGTACAAGTAGCTAATAAAAATAGAACAGATTTGTCAAATATTGAACCCTCTCTTCACTTTCACGAGAAACGTATTGCCTCGGATGTGCATTACACTGTGTTTACTCTTACCGAATAGTTAGGTTAGGTTAAGTTCACTCTTACTGTATGCATCTTATATAAATTTAATATTACAAAAAAATATCCATAATCGTCAATGTATGAGTATGAAATTTTAACGATTTAGTCAGTCGAAGATGCTTTGAAAGGCACAGCATGTAGATTATTGCACGTTTATATCTAAAATAAAAACAGTTATGCATGCATTGAAAACCCAAAATAAACATCTTATGATGCGTAATGTAAGGGAAAATTAAAAAAGAATGAATGTGAACACTATCGTGTCTTTATGGGTTAGAATGGATCGGGTTCAAGGGAGAGAATTATTTCCAGAGTGAGGAAAAATCCTGTGCGGCAACACTTAATGAGAGGAAACGCTGTCAACGTACCGGAAAATACGTTTCCTGTTGCTTTCCTCCCCAAAAACAAGCTTAAAACATTCATGTGAAGAATGTGCATGAATATAAGTAATAAAGTGTTTATTTTATTCTAATTTTGAAAATCAAACGACTGTGATCAATAACTCTTTGTTAAATATTGATAAGCGGTTGAAAAAGTTCCGAAACTGATAATTAAGATTATAGCTGTGTTCAATAATTCTGTATACCATATTGCTTAATCATTCATTAATTAGTTATAAACAATCAAACACGCTTTAAGGTACGCATCGTTATGATTTCTGACTAAAACAGTTTATTGCAGGCCTTTGAAATACAATGATCAATCCAATCCCACAGAGCTTGTATTTCGACAAAGTTCGTTCTTTTACATTCAATTTAGCATTCTTACTCAGCGTTGCACTGATGTAAGATATATCATATTTATACATACATATATGAGTTCAATATTTAATTATGCAAATTATTTAAATCACCATGTGGAATTTTTTTTTTTTACATTTAAACGAAAGCTTGCATAATTTGAGATCACAGGTGTAACGAATGAGAGGAAAGACAGAGCTTTCTGTTTATTTCGGTGATTAAAAGTACAAGCTGTGTACGGATGGTAAGAAGCTAAACAAACCTCGCTCTGGGCATCTGCTGGGGAGTGCATCCACCTCCTCGTTCTCCCTGCACCAAGAAGAGCGACCCTCGGTCAGCGTTCAAAAGGACAGAGACGTTTTGAAGAATCTTATGGCACAACGACCGCACGTCGAGTTCGTTGCATATGTCTTTTACCTGTTGACAACATTAAGGTTTATATTCAATTAGATAACCTGTTCTTTGGGTACATACAAAGTAACAACATTAAAAAAAAATGTATAATGTCAATAATTGGTTTAACGATGATTGAATCATTAAATATAAATATTAAGATACAGTATTAATTATACGAAACGTGTTTGAATGTTCCAAGTGATGCTTTATATAAATTTATTCATTTACCTATATTAATTCTTCGGAAGAAAAGCTTCTTATGTCGCTATATCTAATTGGTAAAGCACTAATGCTTTCGTTACTCTAATACTAGATTGCGCGTTAAGGTTATCGACTCATCTATGTATTTAAAAACTGATTTGTGGTATTTTTTCACCCCCATCATCGGACCTATCCGATCCCAATAACTCATCTTTCTACCAGTATCGTCTGTAAAAAAGAGTTTGAGTAAACGACGTACAATCAATTCACGGTGAGTCAAGATAATAAACATTGAGAGTGGTCACAGTCTAAAAATAATCAGTGTCATTAATTTTTTTTTAACCATATATAAATAAATAATGGATTGCCGAAAATTCATACGGTAACAAGGGTACCAATTTATGTATAGAAAGTAAATTGACATATGTCAGAAAGAAATTGACCGATAAACTGTTAATGGCGATAAGAAATAGGAAAGTCTTGCGAAAGAAAGCTTCCCAAAACTTTTTCTTATAATAAAACGTTTTCGCGATAGCTTACATTATTGAATAAAAAACACCTCGTTATGGCAGAAGTTTTCCGTAAGCTTTGTCAAAGTAAAGTCGTGCAACAACAAAAAACAAATATCATTCACAGTTTTCGCCAACTACAATTGAATTGGAAAAGTGGATCTTGCTCGCACACTGGAAATAGTCGGTCTAAGTTTTTTCATTTCCACACCGGTGTGGGTGGAAAATTCGGATGGTTACTTACGCAGTGATAGAGAACTAACAACATAGTCGTTACGCCTGTAACTTTTTGATTCATAATAGAATCGTCTTGGAAAAGTATTTTTTTAAATATTTCCCATGTAACAGGGGTAGAAAACTTGTTTTGTATTGTTGTTGATTTAAAAAAAAAGAGTGGCGAGCTTTCCGTTAGTAATGGTTGGTGTTGAGTAAATCACACACTACAAAAATTTTGCGGTTCTATTTTTAAATGAAAAAATGCATTTTAAGTGATCGCGAGCTTCTTAAAGATATTGATGAGTAGATTAGATCGTTTCCCCATACATTCATACGTATTATACACAGGATAATATGTATTGAATTGATTTCAATGACTGAGCTAGTCACCCTGATTTTTTTATTTTTGAACGCACTAGTGCGTGTTCAAAATCAGACCCGTGCAGATCTTCTCGGGCCATGAATGTGAGACTCATTTTTCTGTCAAAAGCGTTGTGAAAGGCGGCCATGAAAAAATGGCTGCATATAAGAAAGTGGTAGTAGCGAAAACCAACTTGTGTCCCCATTCATTAATTAATGATTGAGTGTTAATTTATTTAATTACGTATTATTTATTATGCATAAAAAAAACTATACATTATTCTTAAATAACGTTAAGCTACAACTGTAGATAAAGATGTCTTCCAAATTAGGAAAACAACCGTCAAGCCCCCAAAAAATGGTATTGCATTGTATCCATTTAAAAATGCTATACATTTTGATAAATTCCCGACAAGGAAGGCGATGTGGCTTTTTACATATAAACCGTCATTTTTATAGGTAATAATCACGGTAAAGTTATTTTTAAAAAAGGCCGAATACGTTTAGGTTTTTTTTCCATCTAGTAAATTATTATTTAAGGATATAACTTTACGTCTTTTGTCTATTGGCAGAATAATGCGATTGATGTTCGATCGTAAAAAAATACTACTAAGAAAAATAGCCCCCAACAATATATGTACGTAACTTTTACGTAATTCGTAGTCTTTCTGTACAATGAAAGCTTTAACAAGATAAACCTCCGCGGTAGCACTAAAGCTTTGGCTGTGTATGTGTTCTTACTTACATAGGTTCTCTACCAGCTGTTTCCGTCGTAGTAAACGGACAACTTGTTGAACGAGGTCGCCCTGGGACATCAGTTAAAAACTTTCAAACGCGTTAACATGTGTGGGACTCATTGCTTCAGGTGGGATTAAATAAAAGCCGACACTAGTATTAAATTTATTGGCACATATAAGATTTTTTTTTCGAGAGAAATAAGCAGTGGAAAGTTTTGACTATTGTTTTATCCGTGCAGATCGATTTTCAAAGACTGAGTAAAGATTGTATTATTAAAATGGTAGAGTTTCTTTATGAACATGAATATATATACATTTATAAATAAGGCATATGTTTAAGTAAATGAAGTATTTAAATAATTGAAAATATATTCCAGATATATCTTTATTAAAGAATGGGGTTACATGACTTCATATCAATAATAATTCTAGCAGATATTACATTGTCATTGATTTATGTTTGTAATAAAAAAATAGGATTTTAATGAATGAATCAAAAAAAAGTACGGAGAAAAAGCCACGTGGAGTTGACTTTTATTGAAAATTGAATATTCAGTGAGCCGTTATTATGAAATACGAGTATTCATGTATAAAATACGCAGCTTTAAAAAAAACCACTGGTTTCCCGATTTTTTTGAGTAAACACTCTTTCGGACATTTAACGATTCAACGATACATCAAAACTTCTCATATAAATATTAGATGGGGTATTGGTAGATTGTGCAACGCGAAAAAATCAGTAAAAATATGTTCAAAAATCAATGAAATCTTTGGTTAAATTAAGCTATAGGATTCTTATGTAACATATGTGGTGACGGCTGCATTAAACTTTCGTTATTGATTTCAATGAATTAATCCGAGAGACAAATCAAGCTTTGTAGGGGAATTTTAACTCATTTAAATCATTTTGGGTACTGATTTTCATTTAAGTATTTTTTTAAATCAGTTGGAAATAGTTTTTAAAAAATTCTCAAAATTTTCTACGTTAACTTTATTTTGTTGAAATTTTCATACTTAAATCACAGTATTAAAACTTTTTAACGAGGTTTGAAAAAAAACTACGAATAAAGCTTAGCCCTTCTAAAATACACTGATTGGCTTCCATTCTAAGCTTATATTACACGTTTCAAGTGTGAAGACCTATTAAGTCATTACATTTTACATTTTTAAGAATAACTATTTCTTTTTTCGAATAAAAACAGATTAGATTGATGTAATGCTCAATCAAGGATTTTCCAAACAACTATTGACGAATTTTTAAAAATAAATACCACCATTGTTGTTATACACTCCAACACTCCCAACTACACTAAGCAATATTGACCGCAAGGGGATTTTTTACAAATTATTTTAGAATTTAAAAATTTCATCGGTTTTCTAGCCTGGATCATTATTTGAAATACGAGTTTATTAATGAATCAGTCTTGAAAATATCATAAATGGAGATTTAGTTTTAAAAAATAGCACGTTAAAGACCATTTACACCAGCCTTCGACAGATAAGGGAGAAACCCGAGATATTGACGACGTTGCAGTTCAGATATCTTCTACGACAAAAATCACATATTAATTGGATAGGAAATGTTGAAAAATTATAAGTTTTGATTTATCATAGTCGGACTTATACTTCGCCAGAAAAGTTATATATGTACATGATTAGTATCGTTAGAAAGCTCGCCTTAGTGTAAATTTTAAAAGACTCGAATATTAGAAGCCGGGGGCAATTTATTAATAGAATGTACCTGTCATAATATAATCATTGGCTCGTTCAAATACGAATGAAATAGTTAGTAAAATTCTTCAAGTTCATAGGAAAAGTATCCATAATCTGTTGGTATTCAAATCTAAGCGTAGGTGGCGGTCTCATTTGGAAAGCGCTTCTCTCGCAAAGCTTTTTAGCGGTAAACTTTTAATACTTTTGACATCGAATATGATTTCGACTTAAAGAATGGAGCTTTTGAAAACTCGTTTCCATTATGAAAGCGTCAAACATAATCATCGTTTCAGACTTAATGGAGATTTCCTCAGGAAAGTTTTCAGCGGTGAAAGGATAAATATAAGCGTGTGAAAGAGATATTCAGTGCGGTGCCTCCTCACTAGAAAATTGTTTTGCATACTAAAATTATCGCTCGAATATTTTTTGTAGTTCAAAATTCAAAAGATATCAAATGGAATACTTTTTCACATCGCACAACCAATCGGTTATAGAATGATGTCAAAAGTGTATATTCAACGAATACAATTGTAATACGATGTTTCAACAAAATGTGATAAACATATTGAAACATTATTGAGTATACTACACATGATACAATTTTATCACACCAGTACACCACCCATTCATTAGTCAGTAATAATTATCAGTACTTCATAGATATTTTTTACGGTTCAGTTTAGTAAGTTCAGATTACTATGCTTGGTCGCAAGCAACAAATGAAATCTGCATAAATACGATATCACATGAGTTAATTAATGTGTATCACCCGAGCAAGTATGAAGTAAAACATAAATTATATATATATTATATACAAAAAATACAAATCAAAACATTATTGCTTTTGCGACATGAAAAACGTAAACACAAAATTAAAAAAAAAATAGTTGACATTGGAAATTGGCAAAGAAGTCGATCGTATAAGCTCAAAATCTAATTTGATACATTAAAAGCAGTACTCTGAGAATTCACTCTTATATATCTCGGAATATATCGACAGCAGCAATACTTTTGGAAATAATCAAAGCCTTTGCCAAAATCTGCGGCATCCCAATTGCCAGGCTGGTTTTATAATTTTGACAAGAGCCAACGATTTATATCCACGTTTTCACTAAAAATGCTTAGAAAAATACGATTTGAAATCCTCATAAGGTATGATATGTTGCTAGATTAAATTAATATTAAAGCTATATACCTATAATACATGTGTAACCAATTTGATAATTTCGATAGATTCAGCGGTAGCTCTGCGTAATTTTATTTTGAATACAAATTTCATAGAGTACACTATAAACTTCGTGATATTGATTTACAATACCTTGGAAAAATATTCTCATCAGTGATATGAATATAATATGTAGTATATTTTACGCAAACAAAAGCCTTATGGATTTTTTCTAATCATAACGTGTATGCCACTGAGATGGTAGGTTGTGGTAGACAGAATATTGGATGAATACAAAAGCACAGAAGGCTTTGATATGCTAATTCGAATAATCATATTTTTAGTCAATTAAAATGAGCTTAATAATTCTAGTTGTTTTACCAGAGATCTAATTGGAATTATTATTCTGAAAATTTATTTAGAAACCAAATTAACAATACTGACAAAGTATTTTGTTTGTATATTAATAAGAAAGCTGGTTCGATGTTTTATTAGAAGAATGTATTTAGCCAAACAAAAAATTTTTGAAATCACTTCTGAAAACGTCGATTTTTGACGTTGACGATCACATAAAAGTTTATTGCATTTATTTTTTATCACGTTCGAGAAAATAGTTTTCAGCGTTGAATGGTGTATTTTTGTGATACAATTTTGTAAATATGACTTTAATAATATCATGTATCAAAATTAGGCAGTACGAGTGTCAAAAAATTGCCGTTTTTAAACTCCATTAACCTTCAAAACATGTGCTTAATTAAGAGAACGTAATTCAAAGTAAAACTATAAAAAACAAAGCTTCAGTGTGTCTCATCTTTCAAATGTTGTTTTCGTGAATTAAAAGGGCTTGTATAGTTATACCGCTTAATTAGAGGTCTGTTCACGTCTCGACGTTAAAATAGCATACAAGGGTGTGATATCTATTAATAAATTAAAAAAGTTTTTTCTCTGCATACGAGTTTTATTTAGAATGACCTTATCGAAAGTGCTCTCCAGAGATATAATGACGGCATATAAAAAGTTCGTGAGGGCAAATGACGAATCGTGTCCAAAGCTCGTGACATGTTGTAATGATTAATTGAAATCGAATGTCATATATACATAGGTCAATCACTTAGTGTATATTGATGATTGCGATAACTTTAAATATATAGATCTACAGAAATATTTTTGATTTTGACAATGTCAAAAAAATAGATTGGTTACTATTTAATTATTTAGATCAAAAGATATTTAAATTAAGCTAAGAAATTTGATATGAATATAGTTTTTAACGATGCTAGACAAACTGTTTAATGAAGAATAATTATTCTTATTACGATGTAATAGAATGTATCTAAATTGAATTAATGAAACTGAAAGAAGAATTTACATATATTTTGGACCTCTAATGTTAATGAATATTTTAATCACAGTTTTACAATAATGATATTATCAAGGAGTTTAATTAATTTTAATTCTTATGAGTAGAGCGTAATTAACTATCGCTACCCAATAAACTGATAAAAATGGTTACCTACTGCTTACATGTGTGCTTTTGATATAATGTTAAAAATAAGTTATACAAAATAACCATGCTTACCAGTTCAAATATTAGTTCTTTTTCGTCGAGGTGTCTCAACTCATGCCTGGAGCGTCTCTGAGGGCGATTGGTTTGTGAATTGGTGCCAACCATGGCCCCAGGGCCACCTCCTCCGCTTCCACACATCCCCGGCCCACCGGCGCAAAGAAACGTAGGGGTGCCGTCGATCGTGTTTACTATCGGCTTCAGGAGGCCTCCCCGTTCGAATTCGTGGGCGGATATTTTCCTATGATGTACAAAACGGAATCGTTTTATTTGGGCACATATACTATTGCGTTAACATATTAAAGGGATTGTCAAATACTACACACTGATTGAGCTCATCGCGGGCATTTCCAACTAGACAATTAAAAATACTCACGATGAGAAACCGGATCTTTAAAAAATATACGTACATATGTGGAAGTAGTAAAAAGAAATATGCTCGATTTTTTGAGATAAAATGCTTTACCACCAGGAATTGACACTTAACAAATTATAAATGATTAATATAGAAATTATGTTTTATTTCGTCTGTTGACAAAGAATTGCCAGTCAAACATTCGATTATTGTGGACTGTTTTGTAAATTATTAAATTAGTGTTTATATTTTTTTTATAATACTAGGATGTATTGGCTATGTTTATTAATCACCTGACAGGGGTGGTGGCACCGGAGTTGGTTCTGGAGGGCGAGGGGTGCTGTCCGTCCCCCGTTGGGGGTGTGGCATGCGACACTAACCAAGCATCGACCACGTGGCGGGTAGCTTTCCTGCAATAAAAAATCAAATAAATATTTCAATAACTCAATAAAAAAACGTAGTTAGCTCCAGAAGATACCATATTTCTTTTTTTTACTTTAAACCAGGCTTCCAAAGTATAGAAAATAAACATATATTGTCACCAAAAATACGAGAATGCTGTGAAATTAAATGATTGATATGAACATAGTGTTTTGTATGTGCCAATAAAAAATCTAATAAATGCCTTCACTTAACCGTCCGCGGACGTATATGTGGCGTCCTGCATAAAAATTGCTCTTTTAAGGTCGACGTAAAAAAAATTTGAATGATTTTTCCACTACGCGATAGTTATAACGCAAATTTGGCTTATAAAATATTTATTCTATACCAGTTTCTTTCAATACGAAACAAAACAAAAAAGATCTACCCAAAATGTACGTATATACATACTTTACCTTTTTAGAATGCAAACCAATGGTTGAAGATTGGCTAATCAGAAGCAAAAATTTATGCGTTGTTGTCATATAAATTTCATCGAAAAATATTCACGCATTCAAACGTTATGACAGTTTTTAAAAACAATCTAAATTTGTTGACATTTGTGGTATAGATCTTACATGCTTGCTTAGTACGGTTAGTAAAGTATTGGATTAATTCAAAATTTATCTTAAATCGTATATAAAAATATAAAGACCGGACTAACAATTCATAAAGTGCAATAAAAAGATAAATAAGAATAGGTATGAAAATAACATTCAAACTGACGAACTAATATATATTCATATAAACCTGCTCACAAACAATATCTATAAAGAGATTTTCAAGTTCTTATAAAGAATGAAAGCGAATTATTATCAAAAACAAAGAATATTTTTCAAGTATGGTATCATAATGTAGGCATATTGAAATTGAAACGAACGAGAATTGAAGTGGTACGATAAATATAATCTTTTTCCCATTTACGTATATGGTAATCATCAAACAAATAATATCTTCACATTTCTTCTTTGTTGTCTTTTTATTTACCTAGACATAAATAAATGTTTGTGTTCAAATAGAAATCAAATTTGATTTTGTGTTATCATATACATACATGGAAATAGTATATTTTCTTATATGCAACCTGTTAAGTCACACCCTTTTTCTATTACTCTCAATCAAGTTGAACCCTTTTTCCAGATTACCATGAATAAATATCGTCACATTTTGAAGTGTGTCACGTTGTATTTCGATGCAATTATGACAAGAATAATGCAAACGACATATAAAATTTGATTGTTTTCAACATTTCAAGTTTCAATTTATTGTATCGATATCAGTAAAATTGGAATTTGAAAGATAGTGACACAAATGTCATGATATCTATGGTAAAACACCAATAGGACTCGTGAATTTTAAGCAGCCATCTTATCGATGCCACCCCAAGTAACGTTAGTAAGAAACATTCAATTTCAACTCAATATGTTAACATGCGATACATAATACGTGTTTGTGGGATACTAACGAACAATTACACTGCAACTATCGTAGAAAAGTTAGCTGAAATATGACTAGTTCAGATTTTATTGTCGATAAAGAATTACGATTATTGCATTAGCAAATGGGCAACTGTGCGTGATGATGACCTGTGATCCTATAAAGACCTAAACAAAGCATCTGCTATGTTTAAATATAATGCTATGAAATATTTTTTGGGTAACTGTTTGTTTGTAATCTGTGGTAGGTATTTAACATAAAATAAAATTACCATATTAATTTTTTAAAAGTATGTTAAAGAAATTACGTATAATTTATGATTTTCACAGAAGGTGCTTAATGGAATTTCAACATCAAATTTGAATCGTTTGAAAAAAAAATACGAACACAATAGGTGATCCATACACTGTTATAAAGAGATATCTTGGAAATAAATATGGCATATTATAGTTTGCAATATTTAACAAACTTAATCTTCCTGATAGTATATAATATTGAACTTCATCAAGTATTACGGTATTAGCAAGGTAAACTGATCAAAAACACATTAGTTTGTGTTATTAATATGAGCCGTGATCTACTCAGAAGTGAGCTCAGATTATGCGAAGTAGACCTCGTAATACATACATGCATTCAGATTCAATTGCATATGTAATTAAATTCATCATTTTATGTGTAGTAATAGTAAGATAATTACGTAGAAACCGTACTCGTAGAGGAAAATACATTTTAAATATTGATTGCTCAATGCAAAAACAATTAAACAGATAAAATGGTCATAGAGTATGACACAGTTTGTATTAAGCAACTACATTGATTTATCGTTATTATGCTACAAATTTACGCGATGATTATCACCTACCTAAGATGCATATCACACGCATAAACATAGTTTTAAAGTTTGACTCTCCCTTCACACAAATCTCAACGAGATTTTCGGCATTCAATTTAAAGTCCTTTTTTTAATTTAGCTTTATTTAGGGCATTTTGCGCGTATTTCAAATAATTAACCAATCGGGTATAATTGGTATCGAGTGAAATTGGGTATAACTTAATAGTTGGTATGTCGTTGATGTAACAACAAATAATTCTATTTTATTATATGAATATTAAACCAAGTCTAGCTAAATTTATTTAATCACCAAATGCAATCTTTGCTAATGTGTGCTTTGTATTTGATGGTCAAACCGAAAGCGAAGGTATTATGTATCGCTGTAAAAATTTACTCATTTGACATTCAATACAAAACACCACCATAAAAAAGTAACATTGGCTAACTGTCTGTTTAACAGCAAGCATTGCATACTAAATAGAACGCCTCTTCATTTCACTTAAAGAATAAGTCACGTATATTCTTACAATATTACGAGTCTCATTACGAAGTACCCAATCTAAAGAGTTCGCTTACTTTTTATGCTCAAATATTGAACACGTAATAATCGAAACGATCTATCCCTGGGTATTTGTCGGTTGTGCAGCCGAGTGGAAAAGTCGTAAGGCCTTCATCCACTTGGCTGCGATTGATTAAATGGTTGGTATTCGAAATCACGAATGTCAGTCGTGCTTTAAATCCTCCCCAACCCCTATTCGATCCAGAAAAAGAGGCATACCGAAAGCGATAAGTTAACTTATCGTTCTTTTTAAACAATATCCTTCTTTTCTTAATACTTCTAAAGATAGAGATGCCACGACAAACTTCAATCATGTTAGTAAATTTCAACCATCTTCTGAATTAGTTAAGAGTTTCAAATTGGACAAAAAAAGGTTTTGAATAAAACGTTTTTGAGTATAAAAACAATTAATATGATACAAAATGTAACTTCTAAAGATGTTTAAAACGATTTTGTTGAGAGCCCTCCTTAACATTGAGAAACATTCATTCAACATTGAAAATGGTAGAGACTACAGTTCAGTTCGGTGAAGATAGTTTGGATATGTTACCTGAGGAAGTAGTCGTGCACGAAGTCCTGATGCTCGTCGAGCCAGGCCTCGGTGCGCGCACACTCGGCGTCGTAGCGACAGCCTCCGGCGCCGGAGGCACCGCGACGGCTGGCCCCACCACTTCCGGCGCCCCCTCCCCCGGCCCGCGGCATGCCCGCACCCTGCTCGATGCTGTGCACCTGCAGGCCTGAAAAAAAACAAATAAATACTCAGTAAAAAGAAAAACGCCAAAATCTATGATATTCATTAAAAATGAAAGTTGATTATACATTTGATAATGGAGCAATTATTATATAGTTAATAAGAACGTTTTAATTAAAAATAGAAATAATGCTTACATATAACACTTCTAAATTCACAATTATGTACGGATTTTTTTTTTTTTGTACAGTTATAGTCTAATTATTTTATTTGTATTTTTACTCTCATACAAAAACAAAAATGATTTAAATAAATACATGACAATAAAAAACGAATGTGGGCAGATTTCTTAAATATGTACGATAAATATTAGCTGTTGCGTTCACAAATATTTTCACAAAGTGATAAAATTTATCAACGGATTCTTTTGTATTTCGTTATAGTTAGTTTTATTTTTGCAAAATACTTGCATGGTTCGAATGCATGGATATAAAAATTATACACCCTCAACTCGAAAAAGAATTGAAATGATAAAAGTTTGAAAGGATTCCCATAAAGTAATAAAATACATCTTACAACGCAAAACTTGTATAGTTTCAACTTCTTAAAGTGTTTTTAAAGCGGAGAAGAATATAAAATTATTTTAGACAGCAATATTTCTTATACTCATCAGTTTGAGTGACGTTTTATGTGAAGAGAAAAATTAGATTCGTATCAAACAATTTGCGAGAAAAAAAATAATGTAGAAACTTTAGAGTTAAATTATATGTATGTGTGCAAAAATAAATTTATTATTAGAATGAATTTTGCAGTATTGTATTAAACCATCAAGGCAACCAGGAAAAATATGTTGTGTAGGGTTGATGTCAATTGCTTTGTCTCACAAAACAGCATAAACGAGATATAAATTGAGAACAACAGGAAATTGAACGAATCCATCTCTTATTTTGCCATATTTTACTTTTGGTGACTGTTATTCTTTAATAGAAAAAACCCTAACATAAAAAAATGCCTTTTTTTAGATTTTACAAAAAAAAGAAATTATCGCTTACAATGCGATGTAAAATTAAGCCATGTTAAAATAAATAAAACATAATTTCTAGTACAGCGTCCACAAATAATGATTTCACTGATCGCGAACATTATCAACTGATTCAGTGGACGGTGTTCGCGATTTGAGAAACCAATCCTGACCCAATGGTTCAATATGTACATGTGGAAGAAGAACGAAAAATTGAGTATTAATTATTTTAATGTAATGCTTTACCACCAAGCAATGACAGTAAACATGTAAAAAGCGATTAAGTCACGCTTGTTAACAGGTTTTGTAATAAAGCTTAACTTTTTATTGAATCTACAATTTCAGGAACTTAAAAAAACATACCATAACCACTTATGTATACAGAAAGCAAAAATAATTATAAGAGACAAAAAAACTTAAGTACTTATACTTTATACATAAAAACAGCGGCTTGCTGTAGTCATAAAATACCATTAAGAAAGATTGTTTTTTTTTTACCAAGTATCAGTTAAAATAGATTTTTTATGAAGCAGTAAGTATAAAATATGTCTGAGTAAATATTTTGCTGTAAAAAATAAAAACTAATGTTACCGCTCGAGTAGCTTTTAAGAAATAAGTATCTGCGGTGTAATTTTTAAAGACATTTGAATTTTCTTTTAAGGATTGAATTTTGAGATTAAAGCAATAGATTCATTACATTGAATTTTCCTGTATCCAAATAATTAAAAACAACCATTCCAGTATGCCTACTTTGGTAAAAGGCTATTAATAGATTATATTATAAACATTTAAATGAGCATTACTCGAACAATATAGTGTAATAATCGGTTGCAAGGAAAATTATCTATTTTGATCATTTATTTATGGCTGTTTTGTTAAAAAAAACATGGTAGACTTTTTTGTATTGTGAATAATAGAGAAAATTTCGTACAGTATATATTCCACAGACTATTTATATAATACACAAGTCAACGAAATCTCGCTATCTTATGAGATTCATGTATTCCTCCACTAGGATTACTAGGAATAAGCGCCTCGATAAATAATGCAAGGTAGAGAGTGCTAATATATGTAAGTTTTCCTCTTGCGATATTTCGGTTCGGTTCAAAGTGTGTAAAAACAAATCGCGAATAATGTTTCACAGCTGTCGCTCCTTCCGAAAAAAGGTTCTTTAAAGTCATCTTCTGGGAAGGAGGTGTAAGAAGCAACATAAATCTAAAGGGAAAAGATTCGTTTTACAGAAATTTGCGTCTGGAAATCTTACACCAATAAATTTTCACAGAGCTATTTTTTACGCCATTCAGCACACAAACCTACCCCGAGACACTGTTTTATATAAAGCATATTTATTTGACAAACGGTATTATTCAACCGATATTTTACCATGGTTAAATCGAAAAATTCTATTAAAAAAATACCACAATAAGCACCTAATTTCATCCCCCTCACACAGAATTATATATGAAATTAAATTAAGTCTATGGTTTAGTTAAGTAAGTTTCATTATCAAAGATTATAAATAAAAAAAACGAATTTTAATTAATTTGTAAGAAAACGTTGGAACAAAACCAATAAATTCAGCGCAGCCATGGAAGATAATGTTTTTAAGCTAAATAAACGTTTATGTGGTGATTCAAATCTGTTCTATATTCGTAATTATTTGAGATAAACAAATGTGTGACAGATTGATACTTGATTTCTCTTGTTAAAACTTATTATGATGTGAAAAGTCATGCCATATGAGAATAGCTTGATACATCTAAATGATTTCTAATATCTATTCTTCAAAATATATGTGACGTCATGAATTCGGAGTGTTTATGTAGAAAAGTTAATTTAGTTGACTGTAATCGGTCAACAAAATATACTATTTCTTATCATGTGAGTTTAACTGTTTGAAATTGAAACGAGTCGTGATTATCATAAAGTCAGTGAGCCTGCAAAATACTTGGGAAGATAAAACATTTTGAATTGAGAGGTAAAGGAACCTCTACGGAGCGTTTATTACTTCGCAAGCATTCCGTAAGAAGACTGTAAAACGTAAAAGCGCGCTCTGAAATCCTGACTCAAGAAGGTTAATAAATAAGTAGAAAACTGCATACTCTATTCTTAAATTAATATTCTTGCAAGACGTTTAACGCCGAGTATGAACGAGTTATCACCCAGTATGGCAAAGCATAAAATCCCAACCATTTCATTAGTGTTAATATATATCCACTCGTTATTTCATGAATGATTTTCTAGTTCTCTCATTACATTATATATATGTCTTGTTTTTGTCTTTCTTGTAAAGCACTTCTGTACAACAACGGAAAACAAATAAATGTGCTTCCACACTACGTCTGCGCACTAGCTCAGTGGGGTAATATTGATAGGTGGCATGCCAAATGGTAATAATTAAAAAATCAAGAAACATTCACAATATATAAATTAAACCACACGTACACTAAGACATATGCAGATGGGGGTTGATAAGAGGCAGCAGCTTTGTGCCTCATTTTTAAATGGGCATCAGAAGCATTTATTTGTTAAATATCTTTATTTATTTAATTAAGTATGAAACTTTCGTATAAATTGTCGGAGGGTTCAAAAATATCTTGCCTCAAACCTAAAATTTTCTCAAAAGTGTCCTTCCTTCATACACAGGTATATAAAAAAATTGGAAATACAATAAGACATTGTAATTCAATAAATTAAAAGAATGTGTATTATTGCGTTAATTAAACAACATGTCAATACTTTTTAAATCTGTTTAATAATTGTACAATTAAAACCCTATTAAAAAAAGGTTATTAATCCATACTAAAATCATGAATCAGGCAAAGATTAATTGAGTTTCAAGTATTATTTGTCATTATCGAACGATAAAGATTCATACGAATAAGAAAAAGCATAGTTAGAGAAATTCATATAAAATCTTAATTAACAAAGCTAAACTAAACAATGTCAAAATGCTCTAATACATACAGTATTGTAATATAGTACAGCAAAGCCTCCATCAGACGTAAAAAAATAAATAAAACGTTTTCGTATTATATTTAATTATGGTTATAAATTTAAGTGCATACTTCAACTCTGTCTAGAATAGTTTATTGATCGAAGAGTTCCGTAATAGAAATGATATTATATTAATGTGTACAAGCTTCTTCCACTTTACGAGTTGTATGATTAAAGCTTTGAATCGAATGGAAAAAAGTTAGTCCAGTAAATATTATGTATGTACTTTAACTCATATCAGGTCCAAATAAATTAAATTTGCTAAAACATCTCAAAATATTACCAGATATCTTTACCTTGCAGTTTTTTATTTATCATTTTTATTTCAGATTTATTCTGGTAATTTCTTTGTTTGATTGATGTTTTTATTTAGAATTCACGCGTGACGCGTGACTCGTAACAGTCAGTGAATAAGGTTTTACAATTTTGCTTTCGGCCCGAATTCAGTGGCGTTACTATGAATTGAATGGCATCAATTTAAATTTTATTAGACTTTTAAATTAACTGAGAGAATAAATTCCGATTCTAAAAGCCTCCCCAAGTACTAGAACATTACAGCGAATAAATGAGGAAATAACGAAATTGATTCATGTTATTTTACGTTCGAATATAATTGTACATTTATAGAAAATCAATTCAATACGGTAAGAAAAATAACAATGTATTTTAGTTCTACATAAATTATTTTATATATTTGTTGATAGCTATTTCGGCTTACGCCTTCGTCAGAACTATGTTTTAAACGTGTATTAGAGATAGCTTATATCCCTAGGCTAGACAGGGTGCCCCGTACATCCTCTCTCTCTGTTCAAACCATACCAACGTCACATGGAAGAATTTAAATAAGTTTAATTTAAATTAAATTTAAATAAGTAATTTTCTCACGATTACTTTAGACCAATAAATTAAACTTATTTAAATACACGTTTAAAACATAGTTCTGACGAAGGCGTAAGCCGAAATAGCTATCAACAAATATTTATATAAAATAATTTATGTAGAACTAAAATACATTGTTATTTTTCTTACCGTATATAATGGAGTTCTACCAAGTAAATGCCTACTCAAACAATAAATTAATTCAACTTTTATATGGTAATAAAATTGATAAATACACCTAAGATTAAGTTAATAATGAAACGCTAACCCAAATAATCCTAATAGAAAAAATATTTTAGGGAATAATACTCCAGAAAGCTTATAAACAATTTGGACAATCAGATAGATAATATATAATACGTCATATACTATACTTTGTATGAAGATGTAATCAGTAAACAACATTATACCATTATATGTTAAGTAAGTAAATTTGCTTACTTATACTAAAATAACGATTTAAATTAAAATTAAAAATCAATAAAGCCTGTTATGTTTTTAAAATATCTAAATAGGCGGCGATGTTTAATTTAAATTATAACATGATCACTAATTATTTGATGATTAAGTACCTGACTAAATACTTTTATAGCGGGATAGAAAATATTCCAATTTTAAGATAAAACGGCCTAATAGCATTATTTATTAAAAGAAAAACGGAATAAATGAATTGTATCATATTGGACGCATCCAAGGTTTGAAATGTGTTATTTTATAATGAAACTAAAATGGCTTGATATTTTCCTGAAATTTTTACTCAAAATTAACAAAACAAGTCAATATTATCGATACATAAATGGCGCTTAACGTAATTGCATATTATATGTAATTTAAGAGATATTAGTAAATATATCATGTTTCCAATGACCGTGTTTGCCCTTGTTGAAATAGAGGTTAACGTAGAGAATTAAAATATGATATAAATCAGTCTGTAATAAAACTCGGCATGCATCATATTTTGAGATAATGAAAATTTTTATAGAATCAGTACAAGAAGACTACTAGATTTTAAGTAAAATTTTATGTTCACCGACGATTGCAGTTAAAAGAACTTCGAAAAGTTTTGGCAACGATGTTATTCTTTTGTCATGGGAAATTGACATCGTTCCAAGTCATTTTGTGATTTGTAGGGTAAAAATACAGAAAAAATAATATTACCAAATCAAGGACGCTTCAAAACCGGTCTTTGCGGAATAATTTATTTCTGATTACGAGCCGACAACATCTCTGATGAATTTTAAGGCGAAAGCTCATGTAAATCAAAAATAAAATTATTCCTGTTATTCGCTATTATAACGTTTACACGAAGCGTTTATTTATTTTCAGAAATTATCATAAGCTTTCATGATTTTTTGTGCTTTGATAATAATATATTTATTTAGTACGACGAAGAAAGTATGATTTGCTTTTTCTTAAATAAATAAATAAATAAAATTTCTATATTATTTATTGTCAGATATGATAAATTGCATTGAAAAAAACTTTCTTCATTCATTAGTTTTATTATATAATGAAATAACCATTGATATATTCGGTACATATTGGCGTAATGTAAAGTTTCAATTTGATTTTTCTTTAAAGTAAAAAGAATTGTGATATTTGTATTGAAAGAAAAATTATTAAAAAACAATGTTTCTTTAATATTTTTATTTTTTAATAAAGAAACGTTAATATTCCAGTATCTTTTCAGCCGATTTGTGTTCAAGTATATATCTGCGACAAATGAAGCAAATCAATCTCTACGGGAAATATAGGCATGGGGAAGTGGCCCAAAGAATTGAGGAGGAAGAGAAAACATCGTTTTAAATTACAACATCGCAATTTCCACGAAAAACGTATTAATAGAAAAATTTACAGATTGTCGGGGGAAAATTGTGAAACGGAAGAAGAAGAATTGAAAAGAATCTACAATCAAGTGACACATTTTCGCGTCCCGCTGCTTCTGGCGAAGGCGAAACCACGAACAATGACGTCTACGGAAAAAGTGGCGGGGAGTAAAAATAACTTGTGTTAAATGAATTAAGTTCTTTTTTACTCGCAAAATACAAGCGCTTACATGGCGGTTATATTAAAATATTATTTACTGATATGATTATCATAATATGTATAACACTTTTTTAAATATAATCTTTGAACATAACTATAAGGTTGACTTTTATAAATTATTATTATGATTCAGATATATTTTAAAATTAAACAATCATACATATGGAGCCAGCTAATTTGTATGTTTTATTTTTTTTAGTTTTTATTTTTGAATGAATTAAAAATGACAAATAATAATAAATTTATTATATTATAATTATTAACGTTATTTAAAGTATATGGTTTAAAATATACAATATTGTCATCAGAAACGGCTTGATGAGTAAGTAAGTGATAGCACTATAATAATAACAATTTCAGTTTTTCATGAAGAAAAATGTTAATTTTAACAAAAAATATAGACATATTTTTTTAAGCCATGTACGGTCCTAATGTGAAGCATATGTACTAATAATGGAGTTTATCGAAACAGAAGTTTCTTGGTGACTCACTTGTTCAAAACATTATTTTTCGAAGAGTAGGGTATATAAAGTATAGGGCATAGCTAATCGCAATCTGAACATACCGTTTTTAGGATAAGATGGGTGTGGGAGGAAATTTTCGACAAAAACAAATAATAAAGAAAAAACAGTTCTTAAATATACACTATTTCTCGACATTTTTAATTACGCTGATTACATGACGTGGTTGGTTATTGATTGTGATCTTAACGCCACTGAGAAAATATGGTGGGTGGTGTTGTGCGAAGGGAGAAAAAAGTGAAATAAAAATGATATATGTGCTTCTTAAGGACGCGGAGTTGTAAAAGGAGCTGAAACTACAGATTTAAATAATGTACACAAAGTGGTTTGTTGAGACACTCTGGGGTAGTATTATCGTTTCAGAACAAACACTTATCAGGTACATATATTATGAGACTTTTCCATAGATGTTTTCTAAGTAAATTAAATTTAAAAAAATATAGTTACACTATTTTGGCAAAAAAATATATTTATTCGATTTTTCTAATCTCTCAAGTTCCCTACTAATCAGCTCATACGGCCGTTATCACTGTTGCATCTGTCAATATGATTTTTTTTATAGATTCACTATCCTAGTGTGAACTTGGTAAGCACTCTTCAGTAAGCAGTGATAATTGAATATCTTATAAATAAAAAGAGTAATAGTACTACTGACTAGCCATCAAATGGCGATTTTATAGAACGTACCATATATACTATAAAAAAATTAAGGATTTTTGGAAGATTTTATCTTAAGCGAATATACTAATATATAATTGCAATATTTTCTCTAATAGGGTTGATTTGCAATAGAATATGATGAAAACTTAATATCAAATTGACGATGAAAACTGACATGCTATAAAGAGAAAAAAATAATACATAGTACCTACCTAAATTAGTGTAAACACATCTTGAACACCAACGTTTACAAGTGGAGCAAATATCATGCAAACTTTGTCTAAATATAATCTGATGGATATTGTTACGGAAATTCATATTATGAACGAAATAAATAATTGACCATATTCAGAAAATATACTCAAACCAAAAGAAATAGGAAAAAACGTGAACCATTTTTTTTAGGAAGTAAGACTTGAAAAAAGGAGTTGGGTATAAAGTATAAAATCGTAATTTAAATATACGCAAAGAGAGAGAAGCTCAAAAGGACACTTTTATTTAATTGAAAAAAAAATAATATCACCGATACCGAAAATAAAAATAGAAGTCGGCAAATAGAGCCATCGTTTAAAATTCAATAAAGAAAATCATTTCGGTGTGTCCACAAGACTGTGAAAAAATCCGTAATAAATTAAAAAGATATCTCCAAATGACAATTATATAAGCGGTTTCCATTTTTTTCTGTAGCGGTGGTGAGAAACTAGCGACTTTGGAGATGACTACAGCTCTATTTCTGAAGAGTATTACGAAGGGTTGTTTTTATTTTGTAATTAGTATTTATGTAAGCCGAAGATTTTTTGATGGAAAAATCTTTGAGATCAACACCATAATATGAACGTTATACTATTCATGACAAAACAATAATACAAAATGACATAATTTAATAATATTTTTCACACATTAAATGTGCAGTAATTATTGTCAGTTATTTCAATCAAGCAAGGAATGTGTAATTTTTGAATAATATTGCAGATTTTATGCATTTTGTCTGTAAATAAAAAAATCTGGTTAATCTAAATTCATAAGAATCGATGCTATACGTCTATTTTAGTTATTGATTGAGTAGGCATTTACTCGGTAGAACTCCATTATAATACGGAAAGAAAAATAGCAATGTATTTTAATTCTACATAAATTATTTTATATATTTGTTGATAGCTATTTCGGCTTACGCCTTATAGTTCTGACGAGGGCGTAAGCCGAAATAGCTATCAACAAATATATAAAATAATTTATGTAGAATTAAAATACATTGCTAATTTACTTTCCGTATCTATTTTAGTTATATGCTGCTTCGAAAACAGTGCAGTTATTTCTGTTCTTAATGTTATGATAATAAAGTGATTATTTTTAGTTAAGAAATGTTTCAATATTGAGTAAACTACAATAATTGTAAATCGATAAAGCTGTGTAATAAAATACAGATGTGCATATGAATTGAAATTCAATTAAATAGTATACTAAGTTTCATCAAGTAAATTTTATTTATATAAACAAAATAGTCCACCAAGCAGCAATTGCTTGACTGCAATGTCATCACCAATTACCTTACGACACCATATTTATTCATTTTCCCATGATAAATAGAATATTATATTAATGTCAAAAAGTTTACTTTATGATGAAATGAATCAAAATGCCAATCAGGATAGCATAGACGGATAAAATAACGAAACAGATAAAAAAAGTTTTATTTTTAAGTTAAAATACTCTTGGTACATTTACATACTATGCAATATGAATTGGGACACAAAAAAATATTCCGTTTATTTTCGCATACACACAGATTGATTATTTGTGAGGGTTTATTGAAAACAACCTTTTGCAATATCTTGCGAATACTGTAAGTAGTATCCGTAGCCGAAATATATTATTTGATAACATTATTTCATGAGAAGATCGTATTAAATCTAGAACAATATCATAACTGTTCCATAAACTAAATGTAATAATAGTATGAAACAATAAGGACATCTGGCAACCTCCCAAAGGTGACGCGAAGTGGGCTAACTATCAGCTTGTATAATATATATATTGTTTTGATTATTACGAAGAAAATTCATTCAACGTCCGACGAAAATTCCGCCATTTTCACACAAACTATTTTTTTGTTGTAAATGTCAACCCGAGAATAAAATTGCTGTTAAAGTGACCGGGTGGATTATGAATAGGAATTTATTTTCTAGAAAAATAATAATTCTTGTGTATCCAAGTACTTTGTCACTTTTCAACTTATTATGAATACATGCCCATAACGAATAAATACTAAACCTTTCGTGGGTCTCATAATACATGTTAATATTTATCATTCCAAAGACCAAGGTTGAATAAACCCAAAATTTTGGTGAATATAATAAAGTTTATTTTATTCAAATAAGTGAGTAAAAGCACCGATAAATATTTAAACTTGTTTTGAAGTCGATATCGATAAGATTAATGGCAACGGAAAGAAAATAGAAACGTTAAAGATTCAATATAAATCAACTGTAAAATATAAACAGAGGTGGAAAATGACACCAAATACATTTGTCACAAACAGTATTTTCATAATTAAATTTTGTTTTACGGCAAGAAGATTATTAAGTTATCAGAGTGTGAACAAAAGTGTTTTTGGAAAAATGTGATTTATCGCTCTTTGCATTGCAGATGGCGCGCGCTCTTGTCTGACATAGGAAGTGATTTAAGAGCAGGTACATTCTTTGGTTATGTACATAACTTTACGATGTATGCAAAGAGTGTTACTGCGATGTGCATTATCAGATGATCGAGCATAAAACTGTGTCAATAAAGAATTATTATAATTTATCTGTGTGCAAAGCGTAAATTATTTCGAGGCTGAAAATTTGCCATTGAACAACGCAAAACAGTGTGTCTAATTATATAAAATATGCGATGCACAAAGTTAAGTTGTTGTTATTTATTAATCCAATTACCAACGGTATTTATGATATGCTTGCATATCGTAAGTACAATTCGAAAGCGTCTTAATCACAACTATGTAAAGTGTTAAAAGGTGGCGCAAGAACTGCATAATAAACATGCGATTTTTTGCAAGGTTGTTTTTATACGGCTTTGAAATAAAACGGCATTTTTTGTTGGTTTGAGATATTAAAGAAATACCAATAATTATCATATTATTTATTGCCAGATAGTGGAACTGAATAAATGCATTTAATATGATATGGTTAAAAATAAAGGTATTTTAGAACTAACATTTGTAGCGCTAAAATACTACAAATTTAATCAATGCATTTATTGTAACTACTTCAATCGAAATCGAAAACCAGGTATATCTATTATATGCTTGAACAAAAAAATTATGATGTAGTAACAATAAATATAGATTATAAAGTCGATAACGTGCACAATCAATGTCATAAATAATTAAGGATGTCTAAGTTTGTGCTTAGAAAAGACCGACATCATAATCCAATTTCTATTTATCCTGTTATTTTACCGAGAAAATCGACGAGAGATGTAAAGGTCACAATGAATATTTTTTTGGATAAATACTGGTCCGATCCCAAACGTTGGATACTGCTATATACTATACTAGTATTCGAACCCGGCTTCGCTCGGACCAGTTTGGGGTTATGTTCAGCTCGGCGCGTAAATTCAGATGGGCCAAGTTGAAACAACTTTTTTCAAAATTCGAAAGTCTAGGTCAATTAAATTGGAATTAAAATGAACATTTCAGACTGGCATTGACATTTCACAGCCCCTTTCATATATTGACAGCCCCATTCTCGCCCATTAAAATGTCCAAATTCAAGGAAAAAATCTAATTTGCTGTCAAAGAAATGTCAAATAATACCTTCACTTAAATAAAAACATTATTATATTAATAAAAGCCGGGAAAAGTTCAGTAGAAGACTAATTTATTACATTTTGACTAAAAATCAAACATATTTTCTTTCATATTCGTTTTTATGGCAACTTAATGACCAACAATGCAAAAGGGAATTACAGACCCACAGACATACATACGCCGTTTCGGTTTTATATATGTACTACTCGATACTCGAGTAATTGGAGTCTCTACACACACATTGATAACGAAACAAATTAACCGTCGAAACTTTCGCGAGCGAAATCAATTCGTTTGTTTGAACTTGCAACAACAATGCAAAAGGGAATTACAGACATACATCCCCCGTTTCGGTTTTATATATAAGATATTGTACTTATACCATTCAAAGAAATAAATGGCAGCTAGTAATCAGCAATACAAGTTAATATTGTAAATGTTATAAGTAAGATGTTTGTAAACATATCCAGTTGACGACTCATTAAATTACAAATATGAATGTAAAGTTTTGCCACCCCCGGGATACACAATAAATGACAGATCCTGATAAATATGGGAAAAATGATAAATATTCAAAAAAGCTTATAATGCATTCAAACATATTTTATAACGTCTGGCAGGGCATCATAGATAATCTGAAAAGTGTAACCGTTGCTTTGCTGAATTACAAACGCGTGGTTTACCTCCGAAAGCGACAGCGATTTATTAAAGTAGATGTCACCCCAGATGTCACCCCGAAAAGATAAATGTGATGGTTTTCGATTTTGAGTTATAGGCGGCATTTAATTTTAAGCACCTTACAAATTTTCATGTTTTTTTTTTGTTTTCACAAATTTGTAACTTAACATAGAAACAATAGGCATCAAACAATTAACATTTAAAAAATAGGCTATATCGCGTTCCAAAGAAAATACACGACACGTGCCGATGTAAAAAATGCTTCTTTAGTAAAAGTTATTATGAATTCCTTATAAAAGCACTAATTGCCAAAACTTTTATGGAATTACAAATAATGGGGGAATGTTATGACAAACCAAAGCTTTAAATAAATTTTATGAATTTCGTTAAAAAAGTTTAAATAATCAAGTATTTTAATAAATAAAGTTTAAATGTGTATATAAAGGAAAAAAGGTTTCCGATTTGATATTTTAGAATAAAATCGCAGTGGTATATTTATTACTTTGTTTATATGTTTTCAACTTATAAAATCAAGTTGTACTTATAAAATTAGTATTCAATTTTGAACAGAATTTATTCATTTGTTTGTTAGATATTTGATATTATGTTTAGAAACTATTAGGATAATAACACCGAGAAACCAAGATATTTTTCATGTTAAAAAATAATTTTACAACAGCAGTATTGTTTAGCAAAAAAATATTTTTTTTAATGAAATTAAATCATTGAATATTAAAAAAATATTATTTGTTATCATTAATAATCGAAAAATGGTTGGAAGCATGCTAAGATCGGATATTTCATAAAAAAATATAGTACAAACATACATATGTACATCAAATTAATATTTTTTGTGCCATTATTTTTAATTTATAATGCCTATGATGGTACAATTTTGGAGGCCATTTGTCATGTCTTAAATCATACATGGGTAACCACTGGCCCGTGGGCCAGATCCGGCCCTACGAGCTATTTTTTCCAGCCCTGATTTATCTCTGGGAAAGAAATTAATAATTCAAGGAAGGGATTACATTTTTTTTAAACATTTTCCTAGTCTATAAGCTCATACAAACATCACATATAATTCTAATGGAGATGAACTGAAAGTACTAATAGAGCAATTTGATACGAGGTTTGCTGACTTCCAAAACAAAGACTCCACATTCGCTATATTTGCTCGTCCGATGGATGCAAATGTAAATAATGTGCCAACAAATTTACAGATGGAACATATTGAGCTTCAGGGGGATTTAGTGCTAAAACCACAATTTAACAACGTTGATTTGAAAAATATACAAATTTACGCGCATTTGCAAGAATAATCATTTGTCTTTCTGGAAGCACATACACGTGTGAACAGTTTTTTTCGAGGATGAAACACACTAAATCAAAAATTCGAACGAGGATAATAGATGAAAATTTATGCGATTATCCTTATCAACGCCAATATTGATAGTCTCCCACACTCGGCCACACAAAATTTTGTAATCAGTATATAATATTAATATTATGTCGTTCATTACATAAATAAAAATATATATAAGAAGTATCAACGTGTTTTATTGAATTAAATATTACTTTATTATGTTAAGTAATTTGGTCCGGCCCTTGACACGAGACAGAATGATAATTTGCCAAGACCTAGGAAAGGTTGCCCATGCCTGTCTTAAATAGATGACCGACGTTTCTTCGAAATAATCTAGATTACAATACATGTTTAGGCTTATCTGTGTGATGAATATTATTATAGAGAGAATTTCGTAGAATTGTTTTCGGAAAATTCATCCATAATAAGAATGAAACCTGAAATCTTTCACAGCTAAACTGTCAAATAGTTTACGTAAAATAGATCGGTTAGACTTAGTCAAGTGGTAAGTTTTCATCATAATAAAAATAATAAAACACTTAATGGAACACTTGGGTAGAGCTTAATAGTTGGTCTTGGCGTTGATGTTACATAAAAGAATTTTATTTTAATAAAAATAATAATACATTTATAGTACTTATTCCACATAAAATTTATTAGGTCAGGACCTGTTTCGCTCATGGCGAGCATTGCCAACTGATAAGAAATACAACGAAACAGTGATATTTATACAAAGTTTAAGTAATAATTACAAGGTATGACAAATAATTGATACTATAACTAAGATTGAAGCAAATTGTAAGAAAAATAGATTATAATTAAAATGTTGAAGACCTCTAAGCAATGCAAAGTACTACATCAAAAAGCAATTAAGTTTTAATAATCATTACCTAAGTAAAAACCAAAATAAATGCATTTAATAAATAAATCTTATTGTCTGTAATTGACGTGGTCATTCCAGGAAATGCTGAATCCAACGAAAACGTTTCAATTTAAAGGATTTAATTTTAATTTTCAATTTATTTGCTTAGTTATAATAATACCAATTGTTTGTCATACCTTGTAATTTTTACTTAAACTATGTATAAATATCACTGTTTCGTTGTATTTCTTATCAGTTGACAGTGCTCGCCATGAGCGAAACCGGTCCTGATCCAATACATTTTATATGGAATAAGTACTAAGTAGTGCGAAAAGTCTGGGACTCACGGTTGTACTCGGTTCTGACCGAGTGCCACTTATTCAACGCATGCATACTGACTGTGCTGCTTTACGGTTGCGAGTCATGGGAAATCACAAAAGCACAGCGTAACCGTATACTGTGCTTCGAAAACAGATGCCTGCGGCGAATATTAGGAGTACGGTGGTTTGACTTTGTCCGGAACACGGAGGTAAGAGAGCGGACGAACCAGCCCCTTATTACGTCTAAAATAAAAAGGCGACGATGGACCTGGCATGGAAATGTGCTGCGGATGCACCAAGGGAGCCTGAATCCTGCCTGCCTCTTTTATCAACCTGATGGATCCCGACGCCACGGAAGGCCCCTGATGACATAGGATGTACTCAGAGGAGCTACGGGACCGAATGCTCCGAATAGGGAGCGGATATGGGAAAAAGTACTAAAAATATTTTATTATTATGCCATTCCAGCAAGTATTGACAGTGAACAAACACCTTAAAAGTTTTCATTAAACGACTAATTTAAATTGTACACTTTCAAGGTAAATGTTTGCAAACAAGTGTAAGATACAGCCTTACATTGAGAGGCTCTTGTGATTCTGCGTGGGTTGTTAAATAAGATTTAACCCGCTCTGAATAATAAAGCCCCTCTCACCTAACATTGTTTTATTTTTCATAACTTAATAACCGTGTTGTTTTAAGTATAGGATCGTTTTTGAAATCCTAATTAAAGTGGGTTCTTTTAATAGGCTTAAGATTGCAACACTGTGTTAAATTTTTTAAAGTAAAGATATTTAATGGATACTAAACAAACAATATACACGCATTTTTTTAAATGAAGATTCTTTTGGACGACAAAAAAAAAATGCCTTTCATTTGAAGAGCCTGCTATGAAAATCACGCTATAGTGTTATTTGGATGTACATATTTATAAAGATTGCATAGTGCAGAGGTATTATATAATACAACTTCATCTGAACGGTAATAATTAAACAAACATTATAATAGTTAATTGTGATTTATCATAAATGTGGAATGATAATAAAAAAATAAATATTGACAACATTTGTTTGCCAGAGTGACATGAAGAGATCGATTATTAATATCACTTGTAATTGATTTGTGTGAAGGGTAGACATGTGAGATTTGAATTTAATTATATCATAAATCATCATGTTACATAAAATGTATATGAAACCAGAAATAAGGTACAGACCTTACCGTTTCGTTCCTGTGTTTCAGTTTTCTAAGAAGTTACTGTTTTAAATTATTAGCTTTTTTGTATAAAAATCTTTGATTAATTATCGAATTGAATTTATAATAATATGCAAGATATTTTATTATTTATACGATTATAATCGAGGATTTCGACTGAAAATACTTGATGAAATTTAAATATCCAAATTAAGTCATTTGAATTTGTGCACATGAAATACCTGAAGATGGTGACAGGCAAAACCCAGGCCGTTAGCGACAAAACCTCATGGAAAGGTACAAAATTTTAATGATCCGAATTTCCATACGATTATATTATATTTAGCAAACAGTACTGGCATAACATGATGTTGAAATCAGCTCTGTGTTATTAATCGTGTGGGACTAGATAATTTTTTGTAGCGGAGTTTTAACAAGGTTATACCAAAACCAATCAAATGATTTGTATTGTTGGTATACGACATAATAAAACTCAATGTTGTACAAAGTTATATATATATGTATGTACAGTCGCACCAAAAGAAAATGTTTTATACGTTTCGCCATTCATTATACACCGGAGAAACGTAAAAGGCTCCAAGCCATGGCCGGTTGTTCATTCCCATATCATAATATAGGGTGAATGGGACTTCTTAGGAAAAATGCAGTTTGGCTGAAACCTTTCACTGCAATTAAGACGCCCTGGATTCGCTGCATCTTGTCCTCACCAATTAAACTTGGAATCATCAGAGTATATGACTCTTCCCCAATCATCCAAAGTCAAATTTTTGTGCACCTTCGTCCATTCCAACATCCAGTTTTGCATTTTTACTGTAAAAACTGGATATTTTTTTAGTCGCCGGGCGGGAAATCCATGTGCCACGGTTCTATTACGGACATTTCGCATCGAACATGTGAAATAAATCACCGGTCGACTAAAGCTCATTATGAAAAACTGTAGCAGTTTTGAAGCGCTTTTGTAAAACCATACTCCTTATATGATGGTCATCCCGGTCGGTAGTTAAGCGCTCCCTGCCGGTTCAACCAAACCTCTGCAGAGCACCAGTTTCACGAAATACTTTTGAAAAATTCCACACAATACTTTTTACACAGTCTACTCTACGCGAAATTTTTCTATTTGGTATTTTTTCCCTCGAAAACTGCTTCAATTTGGGCTATTGTTGCGATTACGTTTTTTGCAGTTTTCCATAATTTCGTCAGATGCTTACGCGACTAGTTCTGGCTCAGTATTGTTGAAGCTTTCACATCTCGCTTGCTTTTCAAAATATGTTTATTATTTTTCTTTACAATCGGAAGAAAAAAAAAATCGGTAAAGATTTCGAGGAAATATTCGCAAATGAATGGAATCGTGAAGGGTGCGCTATTTTCTTTTGCCGCGACTGTATATATAAAGTATATCGTCGGTTCCCACAAATTATATCCTATAGAGCAGTGCTCCGCAACCTTTTTTCTTCCACGGCACACCAACGTGTTTTCCAAATTTTCAATCAAGTCAATATTTATGAAAATGCGTAAAAAAAAATACATGACATGCAATAAAGGAACTAATCCATATATTTACTTTTTCTTTGTCTGAAACAGCTCTCTGAATTGTATACCAAAAAGGAATAAATATTCAGTGTTGGAATTAAGTTCAGAATTAATTTCTTGTGTTTAATCTGTGCCTTGTAGGTTCCTTTGGTACATTTCTAGACATCTTTTTTATAACTCTTTCTTCCAAAGTTTGAGTTTGTTTATACACCCTACTAGCTTGTCGGAAAACTTCAATATAATTTCATTCCTAACATGCATTTTTTATTTAGTTCATTCAGGTGGTAAGTACGCAATTTTGGCCATCCAGTGATTATCTTCGAAACACTGGTGAAGTTCAGCCTTGTTTTGATTTAAAGAAAATAACGAACCTCATTTCAAAGCTCAACAAATATAGCCAAAACCTTTCCTTGAGCTAGTCAACGTATGTCAATGTGAAAAGCACCAAATCTGCGAAAAGTTTTCCAAAAATTCGCAGATTTGGTACCTTTTACGTAATAATATTTATGTTACTCGTTTGAATTTTGTAATTTTCCATGAGCTTTGTCGTTAACGACCCGGGCTTTGTCTTTTAGCATATTTAGGAATTTCAAGTGCACGTGAACTTGAACTGCAGAGTTGTAAATAGTTTGTATTGCTTGTAAATATAATATACACCTGATTCATTTTTTACGCGATACATTAGTTCCAGAAAGTGGCACGTTTAAAAAACCTTATTTTCATAATTTGATAAATTGCTTCCAGAAATCAACATATCGCGTAAAAAAGAATCAAATATATATGAAAAAACTAAATTTGTTATTTTAATTTGCGTAATTTTTTTATTTAAGATTTAATTTCTCATTGATTATAAAATTACAATGAGAAACAGATGAGTATGTAGACATGCAATTTTTTTTGACTTTTAGAAGTTATCCGTTGCTGTCGCTGTCAGTTCGCAAATGTAGTTGATCATGCAGTATGAATTCAAGTACGTCTAGTAGACCTTTTGTCAAAAAAAAATTGAAAAAATAGTCGTGTCACAACGTGTAAATCGTGTAAAATAATGTAACGGTGCTGTCCAATAAAATCGCGTTTTATTGAAATCATGTAAAAAAAGGTCTGGTTGTATAAGAATTAAATTTGGTCTGCAATCTGGATGAATTTTCGTATGTCTTGATGCCAATGACTTTCAATGACGTGAGTATAAAATTGTGTGTTAATCAAGCAATCATAAGGTATTAATGTGGTATTGTAATACAAATATCCAGCTATTGCATGGAAATGCAAACCAATTAAAAAAAAAATTAAAGGGTTTTATGCGACGTTTTATAAAATAAATAATTAATTTCGATTGTTATATTTTTTCAAATGGGAGAGAGAGCTCGAAAGATTAAGTTGCTCATTTTAAATCGGGAAACCATTTAACGGTGCCATATTTATTTTTAATATTTTTATGGTAAAATATTTTTTCCTTAATAATATTTATGATCACCCGTGGTTTGATGTAAGATTTTAAACCATTCACCCGCGTTTAGTGAGTGATTCTCAGAAAACAAATTATTGGTGAAAGTAGCATACTTAGTAAGCTTGAAATTCCTAAAGATGTCGATAGGCGAAACTCGGGTCGAAACTCATGGAAAAGTACTAAATTTAAACGATTAAAATTTGATATTGAAATTCCATCAAGCAGTTTTAGTAGACACTCTCAATCGAACGAAATGTTATTTTAACACGAGCATTAAAAGCTGGTACAATTGCCGCGGCGAACATGTTGAGTAATTTTACGTACATATTTCATAACAATAACAGTTTATAAAGTTATTTATTATTACTACAAATATTAGGGAAATAACAGCAAATAAAATTTCAGCACTGTATTACTACATCACAATGAAAATACGCAAATCATTCTTAAGTATAACATAATTTTGACCGATTTAGTTACGGGCGTCTGTTTTGTCAATGTCCGCCGATGCAAGAAAGGAAGCTATGTCGTTTATATTATGCTAAATAATTGTGTGTGTTTGAATCAGATCACCGTAGCAGATGAAAATGATTTATCTCGGGTGCTACAAATAAAAATGAGCCTCGGTAAACTTTCCCCGAGGCCGTCGAAGTCTTGACCTCCATTTTTCCTCATCGGCCGTCAATCGGGCTATTGCCAACCTGCCGCACTACCCACGAGCGGGATTCGCCTCCATTCAGCGATTCTCATTATGTACAGTACACTTATTCCTAAACTCTTGTGTGTGCGCACAATACGGTAGTTCAGAAGCTTGCTCGATCTAATTGTACGCTAGTGTCGACATAACATCGCTCATTCAATCATCCAACATTTTCTATTTACATAGAAATACAAATACACACATGAAAGAAATAAACAACTGAATTCATTGAGTTTTTACATGTCTGTAATCTTAATATGATTTCAATAAGTTGCTTATAAATAAGCCATTGTTTATAATGAATAATTAAATAGTTTAAAAAAATCATTGAGCAGAAAGGAAAAAATAAAACTCATGATGAATCAATTTCTTTTGTTTTGCGCTCTGGATCAGGTAAAAGATATTTTATTTAGTTAGTGAATTTGCAATTTTTTTTTGAAATAAAGCAAACTTAAACTAAAAATTTTTTTTTTTGAAGCAGTGGGTGAACGATTATGTCTGATGCATTACATTTTTTATCACTATGGTAACGGATATTCCATGGGCGTTTTCATGTTTTTTTTTTTTTGAGAATATTAGAAATGTTGCGGGAGGGCCTAAGATAATTAATCAACGCATTGTCCTTGAAGATTCTTTGGTTAAAAAAAGTCCATAAAAGTTAAATATAAAATAATTGCTGACTTCAAAAATATATAGACTACATTTACATCATTTTTAAACAGGGTGTATGTATGTTTGGAGGCCGACGTGTATTGTGGGTCTGTTATTTATGTCGAAAGAAATATAAGGGCGATGATATTTACAATCACTTGAGTTGACAATACAAGACCGATGCGTTACGTTTAATTTGCCCTTGTTGCCTGCGCTAAAGATTGCCTCAACAACACTATCAACCAAACGACATATATTAAAAAAAAGAAAACGAAGATGATAAATGATATAATGATTTGAGTTGACGTATCATCTTTATAATTTAAATGCAAATGTTAGGTTGTAAAATTAAAATGTATTGTTTACAATTTATCCTTCATAAAATGACTTTATAAGAATCAATGAAAGCAATTAATTTATTTTTTACGGTTAACTCTCATAAAGCGTTCCCAGCGAATTATATATACAAGTTAAAAGTTTAATTAAATGTTTAATATTATACATAAATATCTGCATTGGAAGAATATTTGTTGGTAGCTGTATGTCAACAATGTAAGTAATTTAAAAAATATGTGTGCACACAGAATGGGAAAGTGTTGTATTAATACATAATATATATTAATTTTGTGCAATTAATGCAAAACACTATAAATTTTGTGTACGTGCCATACCTTTGATAGGGCGAGTTTCTACGTGCTTCACACATTTCACACATCAAGAGCAGTTGACGATGCTTACCAGATTGTTAAAACCAGTCTTGATGTGTACATGCAAATTGAAATGTGTGAGAATGTTATCTTTATTTGGTACCTTATATCTGTAAATAACCCGATCAGCATTGCTAACAAAACGTACGCAATTGGAGCAAAAGATTTTTTTAATGAATCGAGTATCGATCAAGGTAATTATATGAATTAATTAGCGTTGGATAATTGTATTGCTATCAATTGGTATAATAATGATGTCGTAAACGGTGATAGTTGCAAAATTAACAATTTTAATTATCGTATAAAAAGTTTTATTTTAAAGTTCTATCTAGTTCCATTGTAAATAACAATTGGCCCCTCGCAAAATGCAAAAAAAACAAATTACCAGAGCAGTGCGATAAAAACTACGGTAAAGTGTGTAAATGGCAATAGTTTGTTCACACAAAACAAAATTAAACGTAATGAGAAGCGAATGTTTCGGAAAAACATGTCCTCGGATGGGAGAAAAAGCATCAACAATAAATAAGAAACGTTAAGTCACGCCGGTCACGCGCTTAACAAATTCCGCCGTTTTCGCAATCTGTTTTGCTTGCTCACGCGTGTGCGAAGTAACGTAAAGCCTGTGGCCCAAACCCGCCTAAAATGTGATGTTATGAGTATTAATGAATTTTGGAAAAGATAAGAAAGTGTGGTTCGAAATGATATGGAAATAAAATACGAATGAGCAGTCCAGCACACATGGATAAAGACTTGCAACAAAAACCAATCGCTCTCCTTTTCATAGCTTATGCAGAAGGATAAGTGGTGCAGTGTTATATTCACTGATTGTTGTTCAATGACTTATTAATCATTGGGATGCCCCAACATGTATAGAAAAGTCTTGATCTTTCAACGATGTATGTCAACTTCAAACAAAGCTTTTATATTAGATTTAAGTAGTCTATTTTATCACATATTAAAATTGTTCGACGATATATGATATTGCGTGAAATATTTGGTGACATCCAAAACGCCGTGATTGGTAAATTAAATATAAAGGAGGGTGTGTTTAAGCACTAATTTTGTACCGAATGATTGATCAGAAATATGGTACGCGCTGATGCACTTGTGGCACATACGCGGTTAATAAAAAGTAAGGTAGTATACATACAAAGTACAAATACCGAATAGAATCTATAATTTTGATATCGAACGGTCATGTCAAACAACCACTAGGCTGCAAAAAAAAATGGTCACTATTAGATAAAGCCTAAACAGGCCGTTCTAAGGAAAGGGTATGAAATAAACTGATTAATGTAAATAAAAATTGAATGAAGTCAACAGTAAAAAAATGATGATAGGTAGTTAGTAGGAGTCTACAAAGGCATAACAACCTAATTGATTTAAAGTGATGTATCATTAAAAAAAATAAGTAAAGCTCTTTCAGGTTGGAGAATTAAAAAAAAGGTGAAAAATTATGACAGAATATTGTTAAAATATTCATCTATATGGGAATAACGATCCTTGAACTCAGGCTGAAAATGTAATATTTAGCTCGAATAATGACAATGAATACTTATTTGAGAAAACGTTTCAGGATGATCGAAAAATGTTTTATTTTTGTGAATCAATTTAGACGAAATGATTGATGGACGTTCAATGGTTTTATGGCTACTTGAGATACGAAAATAGAGATTCTTCAATTATTTACATCATTTTCAGCCAGAAATACACGAAGCTCTATAACATTACGAGTCGTGCCGATAGCCTCGTAAAAATCGATATCCAACTGAATCAGAAGGAAATTCTACACGCTCGGCATTTTATGAGATAAACACATGAGTAGCTCGAGTCGAGCGACTGTTCGACTCGTCAGAAAAGCAAACATTTGTACAAACGGTCGAGCCTCTCGATTGACATTAGACATGATGTGTCAACCTGATCTTCGTTGCACACCGACATAATATATTATAAGGAGGTATATTTTGCCTGGTTTTAATTAGGTTCGCAGACAATTTGAACAGGTGATACCATTCGATGTGCCGAGAAAAAGTAGGTGCACTATGAAAATCATTCTAGCACTTATGCTGAGGTTCGCCCGAATATTAAAGATTTCGTGTTCGAGAATATGATTAAGAATAATTGATTCAATCTTGCGCGCCAGCTAATGAAAGTTTGCGATGATAAAATGAATGCAAAATATTAATAAAACCAATATTTAGACAGACAGGTGCCCTTGTCAGAATAACTTTGATGCGATTTTAGAGAAACTGTCTTTTTTGTACGTGATATAATAGTATTTGATTACCGTTTCGATAAGTTTCAGTTAGTAAGGATTGTATAATTATCAAAGCTATATTTAAAAAGCTTTAAAAACCATTGAATTTCTTTCAAGTTTTTGATATAATAATATTGATTTATATATCACGAATAAAGAAAATAATAATTCTTTTGAATAAATATGTTCATTTGAAATATTTATGATCATGTCATCAAGATAAGTATGTAGGCTTCGCAAAGAGCAATTGTGTTTACGAAGACCGGTTATAAAAGCTCAAAGAAGATACACAGATGACTTTTGAAGGGCAGCATATAAAAACACTAAAATATTCTTCGTGAAAATGAGGGTATATCTTTAGATATGATATCAAATGCGATTTGAAAAATGTTTTAGTACATTCACTTGACTGGTCATAAATCGATAATACGATTTAGAAAAATATGATCTGAAATCATACATATAACAACAGTTGGCAACAGCTCAATTAAATGATAATAAAGGGAAACACTCAACTATAAAAGATAACACAGCTCTCATCACACAAAACAACTTACTCAATTATGGTATGTAAGTACAATTCTATCGCTTAGCAATAATTTGACCTGTATGTATTCCAATCGAAATACTCCTCTTAGGAAACCACTCATGAAGATAATAATTGCGTCTGCTATCTAAACAGAGAGCGTGTATTGTTTCCACCTAAACTAGGAATTACAATAACATATATCTGAGAAACAATTTGTGCTATCGTAGGTAAATGGGGGATAACGCAAGCCCGGTGTTAATGATAACAAGGTCATTAATTTACATCATGGCTTAAATTAATAATCTATAAAATACAGTTAAACCTATTTCCTAGTAAACGTTCTACGTCAGCTTGTCAACAAGGGGGAATTATAGTCTTATAGATTTTATACAGCTATTTATTAAGTTGGAGTTTTATTTATCCTGGTAACTCGAAGAAATGTAATAGAAAACACCAAAAATCATTTTGTTGGTTACCTGTACGCATAGTCGTTCAGTAGCTGACTACCATTAATTCGCCGACTCTTTTAAGTGTTATTTATATAACACTAGCTGTACCCTGCGCGCGTTACTACGCCAGCAACTAAAATAAATTTGAAGGAAAGACATTACACAAATATTCAATTCAATTTGAGTCAATTTATTGATTTCGTTCATTTTGAAAAAAATGTGACATTGCAGCTTTTCGTTTCAATTCGATATTTATTGAAGTGCTGTGGGATACACAATATTTCTTGTTTTTCCAAAATTCGATATCAATTTTTGTGGGGGAGGGGGGTTGTTTAGCGGGGTGTGGTTTGGGGGGCGTATGCCAGAAACCTTCGAAGGAGTGAACTCGAAAAATTCGTAAAGTTTAAAAAAAAAAATTGGGGGGTGGTGGTTGGGGGAGGGGTTGGTAGGCCAGAAACCATTGCGGGAGTGTACTCAATAAATTTGTAAAGTTTCACATCGATCGGTCGAGCGGTTTAGTAGTCCATAGCGGAAATACAGACAAACATTCATTTTTATATATATAGAAGATAAAACTTTCTTGTGGAGTTCTACGAACACTTGTTTAATTGAAATTAAGGATGTTCCACTAAACATTTTCGTCCGATCTATTTATTTGGTAAATTCTCATCAGAGTATGGCATTCATTTACCAGGGTAGTGTGAGGGTATTTCATCTTTATAGAAATTAAGCTTCTAATCAACTTATTTCTTAAAAATGTATTATGTATAGTCATACAGTATGCCTGAGAAAAATTATTGGGTTTAATGGTATCGAACGGGATATTTAATATAATTAGGCCTTTTAATCAAATGACAGCATTTTATTAGTTTCGTATTTAAGAATAAAAATAAAAAATAAGTCGACATAGCATCGTGATACTACAGACAGTAAGATTAAAGTTCTAAAGAATCAAACATTATTAATTCATTTAAAATCCGACATGTTTTATTATTTTTTGTAAAATTAAATACACAGTTAACAACAATGTCGACATAAAAGGTCGTCTGAAATAATAATAGAGAAAAAATTCTCAAGTTCACATCGGATGAATTGATGTGTTATTCGATTATGTGTATAAACGTCTGAGGGCGAAATCAGATAGTCAAGCAATCGAGTGCTTACGTCAAACGAACGTCGCTCGAGTTAAAGGCCAAAATAATATGTACACAAGCAAATGCGATACTTGGCAGGAGCATTTTACATATTCTGTATTCGCTAGAACCTGTCATATCGAGCGAAGCCTTTGGTCCTTGAACGTGGATATTCGCAAATCCCCAAGAAACAAACGCCTAGCGGTGAGTTCGGCATGAGCTATTAGGAAGCTGTCAAGAAGGCTGCAATAAAATATGTACATAGAATATAATTTACACATTATAGTTTCCAGGATACTCTATGTAAGATTCTGTTGCCGGAGTTTTTGAATAAAATATTAAATTCTAATAATAGGTACATTATGCTTTAGCTCTTCTGAGAACATTAAAATGATTTAAATACAATCATAACAATGCGTTTATCATATAACGAATTGTTCGCAGAATGCAATGAAGTTTTTTTTAATGTCTAGAGATTAAAATAAATGTTCAATGCATTCGTTTATTCCCTAGTTTATAAAGGAACATGGCATTGTTTGTATGTATGTATGCATACGTTTACAATGCTCGGATTTTTCAAATTA
The DNA here is from genome assembly GCA_028554975.1 of Himalopsyche kuldschensis. Lineage (NCBI taxonomy): Eukaryota > Metazoa > Arthropoda > Insecta > Trichoptera > Rhyacophilidae > Himalopsyche > Himalopsyche kuldschensis. The sequence continues at coordinate 23,826,072 of JAHFWI010000003.1, forward strand.
TTTTTACGACGGCCAGTTTCGATTTAGCTTTTCTAATACTTTTTTTTTAATAAATCCTGAAAAAGCTTTAACTTACTGAGCATTACAACAGGAGGCAATAGGTTTCATTGAAAAATATTTAGCCATTTATATTCGGGGTAATAGTCGCCAGATTATTGGATTATATAAACATATTAAATTAAGAAAAATATGTAAACTTCCCTTCGTTTATTTCCACGAAAAATATTATGCACACAATTATTCTTTCGAATATTATAACGGTATTATACAGTATAAGTCAAACTGAGAGTCAGTTCAAGTTCATTCGGAAAAACTCAGGCAAAGTGCAAAATTCAAAAGATTAAAATTTGACATTGAAAATCCATCAAGCACCTAAAGTCGAAATAATCAACTGAAAACTATTATAAAACTATATCACACAATACAGCCGACGTTTTTAATATTGAAAATGCCTAAGTAACGTTTGGTTTAACAATCTATAGAATTTCTATAGAAGATTTACTAAAAATGAATGATTCATTGATAATAGTTTGTACGCTGAGTTGAAGTAAGGTCTACGAGTCTACGCCAAACAACTTCGACAGTATTAATGTCAAATAAAGTGTGAAGGAGCTTTTCGCGGCCCACCCCCGCATGTAAAGCGATACTGCCAATCTGCATTGTACGTGCGCGTGTCACATGATAGAGGTTTCAGATTTTTATTAAGGTAAAAAAAGAGGCGTAGGTTATGGTTACGGCTTAGTACATTGAATTTTTATAAACGTGCGTGTTTAGGAATAAAATTAGATAATTACTTGTCACGCATGCTGATACAACACGAATATTTTGGTTTCATTCATAAATATTTCAACTCTGTTGACGGTATTATAGATATATACTATGCCCCTCCCCCGATTCACTCAGTAGATACAGAGAAATGGAAACCACGTAAACAGAAAAGGGAACCACACAACATTATATAAAGCCGCGTAAATTAAGGTATGATAAATTTGAAGCGTTCTGAAACATCCGCGTAAAAAAGATTCACATTTATCGTTAAAGCGAAAATATTTTTTATATAAGACACCAATACTTTTAAAGCTTGGATTTCATATAATTTATTCATTCTAGTTTTCACGGCTTTCTTACAGTATTCTAACCATTTTCTTCAAAACTGGTTTGAAATTGCTTTCATTATCATTAAAAGAAATGGTCAGCTGAATTTCACAATTAGTGAAAATATCCGCCTCAGAGTATTTTTTTTTCTGAAAAGTCCGTGATCATTGATTGTTTAAAATTACATCCTCAAATGATATTCCATTTAAATGCCGTAGAAAAACCTTCAGTTAAAGTCTACACACACATAATGATAAAAAAACCAACAGTTATAAATTAATGATATTAATGATTTACCGTTCATTGTAAAAATATTTAAATTCAATAGGTTGAAGCCATGATTAGATATATAACTAAGCTGGAAAGATTCTAACTATTTCAGGCTTAATTAAGCACATCGCTTTTAACAACCCTTTAAATGGGATGTATAGAATTATAGATAATTCACCACATAAAAGTGGTAAACATTACACATTTATGAATACGATGCGACGATCTATTCAATGCCTCAATGGAGAGGCAGGATATGTCAAATTTCCACCAGGAATCGGATAAGGAAGGCGTTGAATATAATACACACAAAAACAAGGACTCGAGTTGTAGCGTTACTGTTAATGATATTAAATATAGCTTAAATGTTTTGAAAGTGATTTGATTACATGAGACACGAACTTTGTTTGAAAATCGTTAACAGCAAACAGAATTAAACGAAAGTTTCAAAAAGCATCGTTGAACATGTGTAAATTTCAAACACTGAATAATAAACTCTGCAGTTGGGAATATGATTTTGTTTTTAAATCAGAACAAGCCGTCAGCGTTTTTAGCCCATTAATATTGTAAATTGAAGAAGAGAAGAAAACTTGAAAGAAAAGTGCTCTTTCCTTAAAAGATTTAGAGGCAGAACGAAACAGGTGGGAAATGTATTTACTTGACGACTTACATCTCACACGTGTCGGAAATGTTCACCTGTATATCCACATCTATAACATATTTTTATTCCGAGGTGATATATGTTTTACTCACCATTTTAACGGTTCACAAAACTTATCGATTTCAGATAAGGCTTGAATTTCTGTAGTACACGTGAATTCATAATTTAATGACATTCTACATACATACATACATATACATAAATATACAATATATAGATTTATAATCTCTCTTAATGCATTTCAAATACAAAAAACACGTGGGAGGTTAATTTGAACCTTTTGGGAGATTGTTTGTAGAGTAATTATATTCAATACTTATACAATCTGATATATACAGTTTTTGATGGATATACATATTATTTACTTACAGTCATTCAGTCAGACAAATTTAAGGTTAATAAAAAGAAAATCAACTACTATTGTAGTTAATACTTAAAAGTGATGAAGTGAAATGTGAAGTATACATGTAATAGATGTTTGGAAAAAGCCATGCAAAAATGTGTAAAAAGACTAACGAAATAAAAATAGATTCAATACAGAACCTCACGTTTCGAAAACATGACTACGATTTTATGAACGCTTAAAAATGAACGACACTCTTGAGGAAAACGCAACGCGAAACTGATTTCAAAATATGGAAATGTTTTGAAAAAAAATTTGACCGTATTTATCAAAACACGCTTAGTGTAACACTATACACATGTTTATACGAGTAGAAAAAGTTGTGAATTTTTTATATATGATATTTAGTGCAAGATGTTATGCTGTATTCTAATCGAATTATTACACTAATGCACGTACACTTCCGATAAATATGCGTGAAATAATGTCTTAATAAGTACGACCGATTTTAAGAAAATGCAAACTCATGATATGACACATTAGGGAAATATTTATGTTTAATCAAATATGAAAAATAGTGAGTTTTGTTTGTTGGTCTAAAATTTGTTTTGAATTGTTGATACATCTACTTGATTAGAGTGGAGTGGCAACTAGGTTGGCTTCAGTTACGGAGTTCACGGCTTCGAATCCTTTATTGCTATATCGATTTCTGTTTGGAGGTAAAGTCTATAGTCGACTATCCATTCAAGAATAATAATAAATACGTACGATTATCAAACAATCTACAAACCCTTCTTATTTTAATGGTCAAGTATGATATTTTTTACCTGATAGATGGCCGATAGAGTTTTACGAAATGGATTTATGCTTAGTTGTGTTAAAGGTTAGATATAGAATACAATTGAAAAAGTCATTATACCTCCTTTTAAGAAATGATTCTATAAGAAACCGAACAAAAAGAGATCTTTATAAAAAGAAGATAAATTAAGTTATTGCCACAAAGTGGCGGGAATTGGCGAAGATATGATGCTTAAAACGACGTTTCCCGAACGCAAACATTGTGAACATTGTCATATATTTCACAGGATGAATACAGATATAATTTTATTGCAATAATAGTTTTGAGATCAATATAAGCTATAAATCAACTCATGAAATGTATCTTTTTAAGTTTCTATCATCAATTTGATTGACTGCCAACATGTACATTATATTCGGAATTTATTGGGGCTGATGTACTTATTTAGATTTAAATATTCAATGGATGTATCTTATGGCGTTGAAATTAATTCATGGTATCTAATTAAACTGGTGAATTAAAAATATTTCATTGCGAGATGTACAAATAAAAACGTGTAAATAACTTTTTATAATGCATAAATGTATTTGAGGCACAGGTGTTTTCACGATGCCGGCGGTTCTTTTATCAATGAAATAATTTAAGATACTACTAGAAAAATAAGGAAAATGAGGTTTTCTATGCTTAATCCAATTTCAAGATGCAGTTGAAAAGCATTTTTTTTTTTGAATATTTTCCCGTCATAGATACATTAATTATTTAATAATGGATTGGGTTAATGGGACCACAGTAAGTATAACATAAACAAATTTAAATGAGTAAAAACAACTTTATTAAAAAATATATTTAGACGATTATGTTACTCGTTTCTGTATTTCTATTAAATAAAAGGTAAGCTTTATAAATAATCGCGAATCCTCCATATTGAATATATCTGATCTATGTAATAAATCATCTGTGAAAAAAATACTTTTTGTTGACCTGCAGTAGACACTATGATTCAATTTTCTATTCGCAGGGAAGCTTTTATCCTAAAAGAAAAGTTTTGAGAGTGCCTCAATATCGATCACTGTCAGGTCTGTTCTAAAGCTTGCCAAGATTCAAAAGAATTCACAATACTTTATGGGTATCAGATCTGAAAATGCAAGTAAATTTTAAAAGTTGCAAGTGAAATATGACTTTGAAAAAAAGTTACTGTATTGAAAGCTTTTGTGAAAACGTTTTACGTGAAGGATGAAAATAATTCTCGTAATAAAAAAGGTCACACTCATTGATTTGAAACCAAAAGCCCATTCGTTTGTCACACATTTTTTTAATGCGAGGTGGATATGATATAAAAATACAAAATAACTTTTAAAAGTTATTTAAAAATTGGACTTGTGACGATGTAGGAAGTAATTTATAAAAATCTTTTTTTATGAATGAATAAATTATAGCATAATGTGTAATGTTTTATACGTTGTATGAATTAACAATTATTCTGAATGTATTTTTTACAATTAATGTTCTAATATAACTTAATTTATAACGGCTGAATGATAGTGTTTATTATTTTTGAACTGCAAAATAATAATAAGAAATTACAAGTTTTTTCTTCAAAATCAAATGTTGGATTTTTTATGCCTAATCTGACTACGGCTATTTTCTTTTAAGTTTTAAGATATCGCTGATTTTCTAGACTTTTACGTCATTTTCTATTTTATCATGTTTTATTTTGGGGCTGTAGCTCAATTAAAATATTTCAAGTAAAAGAAAACATTAACTGACGCTTAGTCATAAATAAATCGTTAGAACTGTATAAAATATAAGTTGTGAAGGAAAATGAAGCGGCCAGGTAAAATGAAACACACGATAACCTTTTGAAATTGAATAATTTTGAAGTAGCACGAACATCCCATCGAATAAGATTAAATAATTTTAGTACTAGGTAGGCTTCAGATGAAATTATGAATTATTGATCGAACAGTTGTCGGATATGGACGAAGATGTCATGAAAAGTTTTGAAACGAAAGAATAGGCAATCAATTGAAGATTTGAAATTTAAAGTATTCACCGCAGTAGGAAGAGTTCTTGAAAGCCCTCAAGAGATTTAGATTGTCTCATTAGTGGTATTGATATTTTCGTCGTTTCCCCGAACAAAAAATGGTGGAAATGATATAAATTGAGTGTTTGGAATATTTATTTGCTTCCGTTTAGTAATTTAAATTTTTTTCGGTACACATACAAAATTTATTTAGAACATTTTTACTAAATATAAGAATGCTGAATTTAAGTCTGTTAATAATGTTTGGTTGTTGTATTTAATAAATTGATACGACAGACGAACTGGTGGCTTTTGGAAAAAGTCTGTCGAAATAATTGCGAGGAGAGGAAACTAGGAAGATATTTTTGGCCTCTTCTTCGCCTCTCGCTTTAATTAAAGCCGAAAACATGTAGCAGTTATTATATATAACTGGATTCACCCAAGACATTCAGCTGATGTCACTGGCTTCTAATAAATTGAGAATTATCATGAGATAAATTGTGGAATAAGTAAGTAATTCAATTTGTGTTTTATTTTGAATCAATAAAATGTTTTTCCAAGTATAATTGACAGTTAAAACTCTTCAAGTGAAATAAATCTTACTGAGACACATGCTATTGTCTTTGGTAAACATGTATGGAATAAAACATGTTATAAAGCATCACGAAAACTCATTAAATATGCGTATATTTATCACAGGCTCTGTGCTTTATTTATTTATAGCTACACGTTGAAGTGGTATTACAGATACCCGTTTCCATCCATTCAATTTTATCCTTCGCAGTTATTCGAAGCCCGATGTATTTTAAGCATGTTAGGGGAGATGTTTTATGAACGAATAAGTAGAGTTGACAGCTTCTAAATAAAATGCAATTAGGTTTTAGAAAAAACACATTTTTATATATCCACGGTGACGCCTTTATAATAACCATATGCTACTAATTTTAATTATATGAAAAATGATTCAGTTTTCTGACGATAGCATACATACTATGTATGTAAAACTTTTTTTATGTATTCGATGTCTATCAATAAGCCGAACTCCAATATTTTTTTTGTCAAAAGTTTAAATTTGACATTCAAAAGAGTATACAGTGAAACCCCGATTTTACGTTTTTCAAGGGACCGTATAAAACAAACGATTAATGCGGGGAACGATGAATGCGGGAAAGTTTTATATGTGAACTAAATGCCGGGACTATAGAAAATGAACGCATCACGCGGAAAAACGTATAATGCGAGAACGTTAGATCAGGGTTCCACTGTAGTAGGTATATTTCTATTTATAGTAGAGAATTCTGCAAATTGTTTCTGACATCTATCTGAATAGCTCTGTACCTCAACTTTACTTCGAGTTTATTGCTGGTGCTCATAACGGAAACTTTCTTCTTTCTAGCATATTGTGATACTATTTTTTAAAGGTATGTTTTATTTTGTTAACTTAAATTGATAAATAGAAGAATTAACTTTTTCACTTAAAAAGTTTGCTTTAAATATGAACGTCTAACTCATTTTTACCGGAGGTTTTCCTAGCTACATATTTCAATCAAAATACTAAGTCGATTATGCTCGTGAACAAGAAATATACTGAATCCTGTTAGTGATTGATATATTCGGATGCGGATAGCGCGAGTTCGAATCCCAGTTCGTACAATTCATTTTTCAATCAAATTCGGAGACATGTATGTCTGTAAAATCCTCCCATCCGGTCATAAAAACGGAACGTAACGAGAGCTATTAGCTAACCCCTAGTCGCGTCGTTGTTCTATCTTTTCTATACTTACACTCGTCTAAAAAGAGATGTTGAGCAACAAAGTAACAAGCAGTTCTCGTAGAAAAAACATGCTGAGATAAACTTCTTTTGGTTAGGAATCTATATGCTCCACATTGGAGATGGTTAAAAAATAATTTATAAGAGTACAAAAATAAAAATAAACGAATCATCAAATTACCATTAAAATATGTAAAATCCTCACAAAAGCAATTGATGGATTATATAAAAAAAAACCTTTCTGTCAAGTACTTCAAAATACTAAAAAAGTATATGAAGGGTCTGCTGGGGGTTCGAATATAGAATGTGTAGTTACGAAAAGAGAAAAAACGATTATTACAAAAGCAAAGCGGGATTTTACGCAGGCCTAATTCATATTGATTATCCAATAAAGCACATAATCTCTTTTGGGAGAAAAAAATGTGCTTATTCAATTTTGTGACATGTGATTTTTGTAATTACGAACAGCGAAGAGAGAATTTACGGATAAAAGTGTTGTAATTAATGTATTGTTATTTTTGTTTTGCCAAACAAAAAAAAAGAATGATAAAAAAGATAGCTTTGAAATATCACAAATCCTATAGCAATATTTACACACTGTATACATATCCAAGGGCACTGAATTGGTTTATTTGGCAAACTGATTAATTCACTAATTTTTCTGACTGGCCTCTACAAAAGATTAAAGGATTTTGAATACTCGTCACAATTTTTGATCACATTAATTTGTTTTCACAGTTCCCGAGTTTCAAATAAAATGTTTAAGCCATTTAAAAATTGATGTTTTGTTGAATTTTTATAGATATTTAAATACTCTAAATTACTCCCCAAGCTTTTAAAAGAACCAATGTATTTAACATATAAATTATATTTCTTTTCTATATGATGGCTCATTACTAGAGTTTCCAATCCCGGGCCAAAATTTGGAACCCGTGATTTAGGGATTGCAATAAGTCGATCCCGGGATTTGGAATATTTTTGTCAATAATTTTCATCTTTATTAAATATAAGCCATGTTAATGTATCTTCAAAAATAATCGATGTCACTATCTTTTTATGAATATTATATTTCGAATGTTTATCCATTAATGGATAAGAGCGAAAATATTCGATTGAAATATAATGTACGAGAGTATTGGTCTCGTTCGAATACGATCAGATTTCTAATTGAAATTAAAAATGTATGGTCATGCAAATTTAAAAAAAATTCCCATTTTTAAAATGAGGACAGATTAATGGAAATAAATAACGTTTTCCATTAATCCCAGGATTCAACAGGTATTGAAAATCCTCGGGTTCCCGGGATCGGAAAACCTACTCATGACTGAAAAATACATAAATGTATTGAATAATGCTTAGGATGATTTAATGCATTGAAGTAAAATTCTACTCGTGAATATTTTAAGCCGTATAATATCATGGCAAACATATTATATATTGTATACAAATAAGGTCTCAGTGAGATAGGAAGGATTTGAAGACAGGGTAAGCCTGTGACTTTAAAAAACATTCCGAAAGCACAGACAAATTTGGCAGCCTGTTAAAGAGGAAAGCTTTGAAAAGATAAGGCACTGGTACAACACCAAAAAATTCTACATGGTGCTCTGAATTTTTTTGGCGAGCACTGATCATGGTGGGCGTAATATTGCGACACCAAAAGACGAAATTGGTAGTAAGTTTTGTTTCAAAAATTTTATCTGGAATAAAAATAAATAAGAGGATACTGATAGTTCGCATGCATACTCACAATTTTAAGCTAACGGCAAAATTGATATAAATTGATCAGTAAATATACAGTAACATACGAATCATACGAAAGGTTGACTTTGCTATAGATATATTTTCAGCTTAAAATCTACCAAGCCTATTGATGAATAGGCTTGGTAGAGATGTCATGATGATGAGAAAAGACAGGTTGATAAAATACCCTTAAAGTATGTTCAGCGATTCATGTCTTTACACTGATAGACCTAAGAATCAACTCAATAGAAGAACTTACATAAATAGTTATGTTGTTCCACTTTAATTTTGAGATTTTAAATAAGATTTTCTTAGGCCAGTGTTTTTTCAGCATTCGGGAGGTACTGCTGAAACACACGAAGGCGCTTGCGTCTTTACAAATTTTTTAGATGTTGCATCAGACATTTCTGTCAATGCTTTAGAGAAAACCACGTTAATTTCTTTGCGTCAGTGTATCTGCGTTGTTCTGCATTAAAACCAGTTTAGTGTAAATATTTTTTTTTATTTTAACAAATTAATTATATGAAGCACAAATGAGGAATATTGCAGTCGCTTATTTGAAAATTCCGTTTTAACTAGATGGATGAGGGGTGAGGGGGAGGATATGATGTATGTATGAATAATTGTACCGTGGTAAAATGCAATCAAGTCGGTTAACGTTATCGTTTGCCTTATTATTTTTATTATTGATACTATAATATAGCATGAGTGGGTTTTTATGAATGGCAGTTGTTCTGGGCGTCTCATCTCTATATAAGCGCCTTTATGGTGTAAAAAGTGTTGTGACGATCGCTGGCGTGGGTTACATCGTTTATCTAATGTCACTGCTTGCTAGTGAGAAATCCATTAGCGCGATTAAAAAAACAGCGCCTTTCACGATTTAATTAATATGTTTCATCGAACCCCTCGCTTCGAGACAGTTTTTTCTGTTATAAAAAGAAAACGTGTGATACTTTTATGAAATGGCCCCTCATGCCTTATTTGATTAAAACATTACTTCACTAATATCTGCATTGACGGGCATTTCAACTTTAGTGATATATGATACTTGCTCTAAAATGACAAAGGTTAAATATCAATCTTTCAAACAAGCGTGTGACAGAATGAAATAAAATATTTTTCTAAAAATGGAGATTTTATTAATATCATCATCATAAACATATGTAAAATAAGCAAGACCACTAATCAGTTTAAAGCTGTCACTTGGTGATAATGCAATATTTTTGGTTATTATTTTGTACTACTTTAACATATAAAATTATAATTATCAGGACCAGTTTCGCTCATCACGATGAATGAAGCCAGTCCTGATTGTAATACTATTATACGTGGAAGTGGTACAAAAAGCGTGTTTTACATATTTAAAATTTCAACAAAATTTTTAATATTGTAAATTGATTGTTAGAAACAAATACATTGCATGACATAATTGTCCTATTAATTCAATCCATAAATAATAAAAACTACGAAACGGATAGTTAATCGAATAGTGTTTTGACAATTTACAAGTAAGGTTGAAAGCATTTTCACCATTTTTTGTAAGAGATTATGCCAGATTAGAGAGTACAAACACCGAAAGCCGATCTTATATTTGGACACGTTCCTTTAGAAAGGGATTATTTCAGCAAACAGAAACGATAATTATTTCAACAGCACCAAATTGAGGTCAGATGTGTTAAATAATTTTTATAAAAAACAAATCAATTGATAAAAACTTATATATTACTCATTCACATATAGACGATTTTTGACTTCAATGAGTTTTCATTGTTAGGTACGAATTTCGAATCAACCATTTTAAGAGCGGTCTAACCAGTAATTAATTAACTGAATTCTTTAAACATGTATAATATTTGTATGTCATGGAAAATGTTGTTTTATTTTTGGTGATTATATAAATTAATTTTAAAAATTGTATATTATCACAGAGATGAAGGCTTTATTGTGATCCTGCACGAATATATTGAACTGCGGCAGAGAAAGCTAGCTGATGAGAGGCATACCTAGTTGTAAATACCAAAGACGGTGATCTGTACAGTTTTTGGACTGCCAACTAGGGACCTCTGAAATGGTTCACTGTAATTGGAACATGTATGCTAATATGCGGTTAGGGTAAAATATAAAAATAACAAACAAATATATGGGTGTACGCATGCTAAGAGAGGAAAACTCTATTGGACTACGCTTAATGATTACAAGCATTAGGGTTTTCTATGTGAATATATTTCGGTGTTTATTATTTGTACAAACTAACGAATTATTCAAATAGTAGTTTCATTACTATGATCCTTTGGGTTACATTAATTTGATTAATATATTGTTAAAATTAGTCACTTTTAATGTATTGACTGTTAATTCTTGGTGGAAATGTACATATTATAAAAATAAAAAAAACATTTTTATTATTTATTCCACATGTATTATACCGTGTAAGATCATGACCGGTTTAGCTCATCGTGAGTATTTTTAACTGCTTTTTACACAAGTGACAGCCGACAACATTTTTTTTTTAGGAAATTCAATTTTTTTTATAAATATTTGTTAACAGCAAATAAATTGACAAAATAATCAAATATTGATCAAAATAATCAACGTGTAACGGGGGTCATAAAACTTTCTAAAAAGTCTGGCAAGTCAGAAAAAAGTGATTCGATTTATGCTAACAAAGATTTTGCGATCTTACTGATTAAATTGAAAGGAGCAAAGATGCATAATTGAAAAACATGTATTTTCTTTTTGAAATAAAGATAAAAGGGACGTTAAGCTTGTAGTAAGTTGAGTTTTTGAATGATCCTAATGAATTGAAAATTTACTTAAAAAAAAAAAGGTTACTATCATGTGGTAGTACTGAATTGTTCCTCATGTTAGAAAATCGACGTTCAGATGATTAAATTCAGCACAAAGCAAAAGTACCAAACACAGTAATATAATAACGATAATTTTTCATTTAGATTCCAAATATTGAATGGTTTTAAATGTTCTAGAAATTATTAAACTAAATTAAGATCGTTATTTTCGTATTGTTTAGGAAACTTTTAATTGAAGCTATTTTTTACTTACATATATAGTCACTATGATACAGAACAAAGAATGTTTTGCCTTTAAACTTTGAAATCCAAAGGTATTTTAGGCAAAGTAACTGAATAAATCTTAAGCGGACATTTTCACAATTTTCTAAAACTTATAATGGAATTCAAAAATGAGTTTTCCAAATTTTGTTATTTCGAATTTGGCGAAAACTTATAGGAATAATAAATAACGATTCAAGTTTGAAGTCCATGAAATATTTAGTATGGCACGGCCGCTATTTAGTTAAACAAGATGATGGATGATGTAAATTGCAACTATGAATAAAAATGAATTTATGTTAAGATGAGTCATTTGGCTGCCTTTCGCAAACACTTTTCCCGAGAATGGAGATCCTCCTTGACCTGGGACGCCACTTAGAAAAGATGTACGAGGGGATGAATGTTAAAAGAAAATCCATTTAGGTACAGGCGGATTGTCTGGTGATTAAGAAACAGACGATGAGTTTACTCTAAGTACAGACCAGATCACTCGATGAGGATTCGAGTCTGTCAGACTTAAATACAATTAATATAAGGGCCCGAATATAGCAAATACATTTTAGTATTCGTTAGGTAAAGTGAAGTAAACCGAAAAATGATTGCCGCTTTAACGTCATGCAGAGTCACATTATTGGACAGGGGGTTTTTTTAATACTGAATCTAGATAGTCTATGATTAGTTGACGTATAGAAGAGTGCATTATGAAAGAAGCACACGCTTTGTGTTAGTATAAATAATCTGCAATAAAGAGATGTACACATAATTTGGTCACGAAAAAGTTTTCTGAACATTCTTTAGTAGCTTAAAAAATGAAATCAATTGAAAAAATGCTTCAAGCGAAATGAAGAAAAATGTTTAGTGACAATATTATTAAAGATTATCAAAATTAATGTTAATGTATGAAATATTTTCATTAAGAAATTTCCTGTTTTCTTGCAATGATTTTTTTGCGATTGCGACACGTGATACATATTTTATATAATGAAGCCTTAATATTATGGTAATTATTACAATAATATTAAGTATTAGATTGAATTAAGTAGTGTTTTATTGCAGAATTGATAACTGGGCAATCAGATAATATTAAACAAACTACATCATCATCGTGATATTATTTAAAATATATGTGATGGTAAAAAATAATAGACTAACATGTTTATATTTTTACATACTTATATTTTTTAAGCTAAGACAATTTACTTCTAGCATATTGAAATACCTCACGGAGAGAATACTTTGCGTTCTACTTAAGAGATTATAAGTATTATGTTCAGTAAGTTTATTGTGCAGAATATGTGGAGTAAAACTAGCAAACTTTCTTTGTGCTATATAAAGGATTATCGAGTTTTGTTTTTATTTAATTTAACAGCTGTGTCTGTACCAAATATTATTGATTCCAGTTAATGCTTGTTTTTTTATAATAAGTAAGCGATATAACGATGAAATGTATAATTATATGCCATTATACAAAATAGACCTGAAGGCAAGGCGTTAACAGATTTAAATTTCCTAAATATAAATATAAAAGCTAAAATTTATACTTTTGACGATAAAAATGCAAATATATTGTGAAGTCATTTATTTTTATTTGTTTATGTTTACTAGTTACGGCGTAGGTAAGTCATAACACTTACTTTTGAGAATATAACATATCAAACTCCAAATATCTATTATCCAAGTTGATGAAGAGAAAGATTAATATAACATAAAAAAAACATTAGTATCTTATGGCAACATAACTTTATTTCATTTCCATAATTATAAGGATACAAAGATGATTAAAATGTTTATAGAAATATCTGTCAAATAATTCAATGGCAAAGTGTATCATAACATTTTTCTGATTTTAGCGAGGACAATAATTTTTCCTTCAATGCATTCTAATAATAAAAGCTGCTAATGAATTTCGGCAGTCTCCAATAAATACCCAGTAAATAATAAGTTGCAGATAATTTTTTTAACTTAACTATGAATTAAGCCAAGAGTCTCAATTTTTATGAATGGGTCAAATAATTATCTAATCAATACTGCATTTTTTATACATTTATACTGTGAAAGAAAGCCTGAGTTATTTTTGCAATGTAATAAGCTCTCGATTTTCTAAAAATTTCAGTTCGATTTGATGCGGCCCGCTATAAATCAAATCATGGGCATGTTAGTAATTCTGCTCTCATTATTTGTATGTATGACGGACCATTGTCTTGGGTATAAAGCAATTCGTCATCTAAAAAATACTTATCACAAAACGACCAGACTGAACCAATTTGATTTTGTGTATGTGCGATAGGTTTACTTTCAAATAAAACCTAAGTTTAGAGTGAATATAGGTGTAATCAAGGATCTGGGGTGAGTGTAAAGGGTATAACGAGTGATGGATTGCGATCGGTCGGAGTAGTGTTAATCCTTGTAGTGGGACGGAGGGCGTTGGCGTCGACCAACGGAGGCTATAACTCAAAATGACGACGAACTCGTAAGCTCTCAGGATTTAACGACAATGCACAAACACAAAGGAACTTTTCATTTCAAGTTCGCGCCGAGAAATTGAAAACTATTGCGACATTATTCTTTTAATCGGTTTTTATAAAAAATATCTGTATTGTTTTGAAATTTAAATCGTAAATAGTTACCTTTGTTCGGTAGATACATATTTAAAGCAACAATATAACGCATGATTAAATAATATATTTTGTCGGTTTCAAAATACATTATCAAAAAGTGTGTTTTATGTTTCTTATGTGTAATTTTTGGCACGTGGAATCGTAATGATTTATCGGTTGTATTCAAAGACACAACGCTCGAATCTTTGACGTAAAATTCGATCTAAAGTATATAATTTCCAAATAAAATAAGTAATTGCTTTCTTATTAAAAAGAAATACTTTATATTATTATGCTGGTTTTCTTCAATTTAAATTCATCGCGCATCTGATCGTAATCGTAAAGACAGGAAATAGAGACAGTATATTTAGAATAATGTAACACAAAGATTAAATAAGCAAATGCGATGAACAGGAAGGTTTGTAGAATAAACATAACTTTAATCGCTTATCATAATTATTGCGCGACAGTGAAAAATTATTAAGAAAAATGTTTCTGATTATAATGAGGAAATTATTAACCAGCACGCATCCTACCTACGTCAAAATAGTTTCTTCTTTCAAAAGATATGTATATATTTATTACAGACCTTTAAGGGTATCGGTCTAAATAATCATAATACGAGAATTATTGATTTAATATATTTCTGCACGTGATAGTTATATTATAATAAGATCAAATAGCTATTTTAATTCATCCTTACTAAGAAGATGTTCCTCTGCAAGCATTGAAATATGTATTGGGGTAGGTCACGAGAGATATAATGTTTTGGTATTTTGCTTCTAGAAGATATCACGTATTTCTGTTAATGGGGTCATAAAATTTTATCTATTGAGAAAAATCGTGAAATTTAAGTGCCCATGTTAACGGTAGTGATCGTCTTTCTGGTTAAGGTATCCCTGGCGGTTATTACGCCGTCTGTTAGACACGGCCGTCTTTAATGACCGGAAAAAATACTCAATAGTCTATCGCTCATTAAACACTGACCAAAAATAGAGAAATCAAGAATCCAAGGCCTTCAAGACGTTTTTTTATGCAATACTTAATGGTCCAAAAGAAAATTTTACTGTGAAATATTTTTTTGCGTTTAGCTCAATTTTACGTGGCGAAATTGAATCAATAAGAAATACTTTTTATGGATTCTATTCATTACCTAATATTTGTAACATGAATGTAAAGCAGTGATGCACAACTTTTTTGGGAAAATGGCCAGATAATTGATAGTTTGAGGGCCGCATGGGTATAAGTGATTAAATTATCTATATTTTTAATATATATTAAATTGAAGAATTTATTATTTATATATTATTAATGCATCGTCCGTAAATGTTCTGAAGAATAAAGGTGATTGATATTTGTCATATTGGGTCGTATGCGTCTCGCGGTCTGCAGGTTGTGCATCACTGATGTAAGGCTTATCTATCGTCAGCCTCTGTGGTTTAACGAAAAGAGATACATATTACATTGTAATGAATAACCGATCTCCAATTTTTGTTGTATTGATAGATTTTTTGTATATAGTTTGGTACCAAAAGCTTATAAATTAAATGAAAGTATTGTAAAATAGAACATTAATGTCAATAAAGGGGTTTAAGTAAAACGTGAGTTCTACACATGAGTCTACTGGTGGAAAATTAATATACACCATGGCCCACAATTGTCATTATTATGAAAATGAAATAATCATAATGTGGACGTTATTAAATTTTGACTAAATTAATGCTAACTATTCACAGTAATAACTAGAAAACGGCTTTTGACATTGGTGTAGGTGCTGAGTAATTTTCGCATTTTACTCTTGTTTTGCAGGGAAATATTTAATAACAAACTGAATGTTAAAATTTTAACGAGATCGTTAACAAGCTAAGTGTGCCAAGAGAGTAATACAAACATGTTATATTAAAATAATTTAAATTCGCACATGTTTCGTTTTGTATAATTTTTATTAGACTGGCACAATAATAATTGTTTTAAATGGCAATATTAAACTTTTCGTGAAAGAATTATTTGCTTTTAATAAATGGGACAACTAATATTGAAACAGTAATTATTATTCCTGTACATTTGAAATTGTACTGTAAGAGATTGCTGTATGGATACATTTATAATACGAACTGAATTTTGTTGAATTTAAGGTAACATATTAGTAGCAGAAGTCAATTGCTTGACCGGAACAGAACTAATTTTAAACTATATGTATATTGAATTTTTTATAGTTTTGATGAAATTTGTATCAAACAGCTGAATCAAATAATAACATTACAATTTATGTTTATAAATAAGGTAAATTGTTTGTACTGAATCCACTATTTAATGAAATGGTTAGGATCGATGAACATAAATGGTTCTAATTATTTCATGTAATTGCTGAATCGGTACAAAAAATAGTCTTTTTACCAAGAGTCGACACTAAATTACAACATACTCAAAATTTTATCAGCAGCAAAACTGAAACATTCTGGATACTAACAGTTGTTATGAAAAATTATTATACTATTTATACGAACAACCGACAAGAAGAAATTTCTGTCATAATGATTACAAATTATATAGTCAAATGTAGTTGGAAATAAACCTACGCATGGCCATAATGAAAAACCTTTTTTTAGAAATCGAGAAAATTTAGGCGGGGCTATATCATTAATCAACGGATAAATAGCCCTATGTCACAGTGATGACTCTGCGTCTATTTTTTTTATATCTCAGACAAATTTAAGACCTATTTCGATTTTTTCGTTAGATATTACCAAAGCCGCAGTTGTGCCCGCCGGAGGATGTTGAGATAAAATTCCATAGAAACGGCAAAACAATGGCGGATTCGACGAATTAATCAACAAGGAAATGGTCATCCGTCATTCGGATGTTTCAATTGTGTCGGCTGGCGGACCAGACAGGCGATGGCTGAATTCGGTTGTGATGCTGCAGAGGCGCGCGTTGTAACTTATTACCACCACTTAAATAATATACGAAGGAAAATTGCAGACGTAATCCTATTGTCATTAATAAGTATACGTAATTAACTTATTTCGACCGACTAACTCTATAATATTTAAGCACCGGTAAAGTAACGTTTCCAAATCTCATTATTATTTGATCAATTATGGCAATAATGATTTTTGTACGATTGAAAACTCTAATATATAGACTTAAGCTGTATACTTATGTACTTATACAAATACGAATGTACTTATCATTATAGTTTGAAATAAATATGAAATCTACTAATACGAAAAGATATACATTTCCAATTTTATCGACATGAATGAATAATTTGATTGTTGAAATTCTATTAATGCTTATTATATATGTATTATGCTATGACGAGTAAACTTTCAATAGTGGTTTCATTTAAAAATTCAAAAAAGTTTTCCACAAGCATCTTCAAATTTTAAACAATACATATTTTGAAATCAAGCTGAAAGAATAAGAATGAATGCAAATATTCCTCTATGGTTTGTTCAATATACATATTATTTTGTTTTTTTTTTATTACATCATAGGAAATTAAGGCCATATTTTTTAACAATTTATAATGTAACGTTTTTAAAACTGCACAATAATGCATGTACACAGAAAATAATGAAAATCAAGTCAAGTATTTCAACAAGAAAATTTTGATGAGAAATATGAGTAAATTTTAATAATAATATATATCAGTAGAACGTTGATATTGGAATATTTCTATATGAATCTCGTACGTCATTGCGCTGTGGTGAATTAATGAAGGTGTGGTGTGGGCAGCGGAGACGAGAGCCGAGAGGAAGTTGTGTTTCTTCACTTAGTTAGCTGCTGAAGTAAGTCGGATGATCCAATGTTAAGATATCCGCCACTAAGCGAAATAATATGAATGGTTTAAAATTTACAGTCAGGCTGAATTCACTCGGATAAGTAGATACGACACATGTTTCAGATGCCCGAAAACCGGAAACATCAATAAAATTTCAAGACATTAGAATAATTTCATTTTAATTGCATCGGTGTTAGTAATGCAGCGTTATATAAAATTAGTTTTGCACGCGTAGTAATAATTGATATATTCTCAACATAGTAAAAACTATTTTTAGTAATTTTACTAATTTATTTTAGGACATGAAAATCCAGCAAAGTCAATACACACCCAGCTGTTAAAAGATATTTACAACATAAATTAAAAAATATATGACTCTAAGGATGATAAAATCCTTTCATGACTTAAAAATGATAATTCAACAAAGCTATTAATTAATAAAACACAGCAATTGGTAACCGAAATGGAGGAGTTTAAATATATTTATAATATATGTACTTAGTTGTAAGTCATGGATCAATAGCTATTTCGTACGATTATATCTAAAAAAACCGTTTACATCACTCCGTATAGTAATGTAGTTAATTTTCTTTATTTGTAAAGAATTGCCATTGTAATCGTAGGTGTTTCCTCCAAAATACCCAATCATAAAATGAATATTTAGATATAATTTATCAAAACTATTACAATTATCGTATCCTGGAATACGGATAAGCCAGCAAATAAAAATGATCACCTGGAACCCTGTTACTGAATTTATATGAAATAAATATTAGCAATCATATTTATTTGAAGTGTATTTATAAAATTATTCGATAATTAAAATGTGTCGTAAAAGACTTATAAACAATACACTACCGTAATATTTCATATTAAAATTGTACGATCTCATTGTAACATGAATGTAAGGAATTAGGTATGGTTGAATATTATAAAAGAAGAGTAAAAATTTTCAAGTTCAGTATTACTGAGCTAGTGCACTAATCATTATGAAAAGGAAAGTTACTAGAAACTTTAAGCCGCAAATAGACAACAAACTAATTCGCATGGAAGGCTAAAAGGTTGAAGAACTTTAATGAAAGGAATCACATATTCACATAAATCTAAAAGCTTTTTGGAAAGCTTTGTCATTTTAACTAAATACTTAAGCTAAACTCAATTTGCTTTAGGTATATTTAGTAGCAAAAACTAACCAAACGGGAATGGCCCGAAGCTCTGCATTCCACGGTTAATACTTCGAGTCTTCTGTGTTTTAACTAATGTGCATACAATAATTTGTAAGAAATGTTAATCAAATTTAAACTAAGTTATTCGCGTAATCCTATAATATTTAAGTGTCAACAAATCATAGATGTTTTCATTTTTGCCAAACATTATTTTAATTATTAAAATTCACTCAATATATATTTATTCATTTCAATATCACACACAACAGGATAAATTGGCGAGAAAATTTAAAAACATATATATACATATCTTGGGGTCATAGTATTTTTAATGTTCGTATCAATCAAATCTCAATTTACGCGCCTTTAAATCACAGACGAATCGTATCAGATCACCAGTGCTATGGACATCATGTTTTTGAAAACATAAGTAAAACGTATCCTCATTTGAATATAAATAGTTGTACTAATTCATTGTGAAAACTCAAAACAATTCAGCAGTTTTACATAAACTATTCACTTGTATAATATTAAAGCAATAGTTAAGCTTGAAAGTAATTGAAACAGTATTTCGAGTATTCATAGACAAGATTATAAAATATATTTTAACGCTAATAAACATTTACTACGATAGCGATGACGTAGGGAATGTTTCTAGTTAAATGGTTATTAAAGTGCACCACTCATTCATGTAAATGCATATTATAGATAAAATACCTTTTAAACAGCAGGATTAACAACACTTAAATTTAAGTATGTGTTTGGATAGCCTGAAATTGATCGATACTAATAGATATAGAGTTACATACAACGCAAAATGAGCGTTAAGCTATGGGTAACTAATAAATATTATGAAAGTTCATGGAAATTTATCGTCAAATAGAGTGATACACATTTGATTGGGTGTACGTATCTTTTTTCATTATTATACCGTCCTTCCAGGAATTGATATGAAGGCTAGCAGTAATGGTCAACGTATAAAATTCGAAATAACAAGAAACTGTTTTTGAAAAGGCGAAGCAAATATTTGAGGAATTAAAATACAGATTTTTCAATTGAGTGTTCGTTTGACCAGTTTTAAAAGATACACAGTAGAGGTCTACAGGGCAGCGTCATTAAAAAAGAAACCCAGCTAATTTACAACTGATTCCAGTGGATATAAAAGTTGACTATCAAGTTTTTTTGTCCATAACCCACGTCGAAGCAGATTTTACATTTTAATAAATTAATGGAAAATAAACAAAATCTCTCAAATAAACTTAAGAAAACCGTTGTTTCACTGTATTAAAATCAGATATTTATTTATACAAGAAAGAAGTCCCACACAAGTCGGCTACAGGTCGAAGCCTAAAAAATTTAGTAATTCGGCCGGGATAGGAATATGCCAGCTTAGACGCTCAAATACCGTACATACGCACTATTTACAACAACGGATGCCTGTTTGAGAGAAGGTGCAATATTTTAGATTACGCTGTTACGAACCGCACGTGCTGTAAATTTCAGGAAATGTTAAGTAAGTAATTAATCCAGCAAGAGGAAAGATAATCGCTATAATTGATCTGAAAACAAAATTTCCATAGTGATCGCTTCTAGGCATATCTTTTATGAATATTAAGATTATATCATATTGGTAACGCCTATTGGAAGCTTAATTTGTCGAATATCTAATACAAGCTGAATAGTTGAAATGGAATAAGAATAAACTTATATTCAAGGTCATCGAATCTTTAGATAGGAAACTTTAGTAGCGACTTGTTTATAATTTCTCAGTGTGTACTTAATAGTTTCTGTAAGATGGAGCGAAATTACTGGCATAACTAATTACAGGGCTCTCAGAAGCCAGATTGTAGGGTATGTAATGATCAGCATAAAATATACATACGCAATTATAATACCCTCCTAGATGTACATATTCTACGTGACCCATTTCTCTTTATTCAAGTAACACTAAGAAAATCTTTGGCGGATAACACATTTAATTATAACTGTATATCCAGCTATAAAACCAGTGTAACATCTTCCATGTTTTACAAACGTTTAAAAGTTAAATTTTCGATCGATTCATCGGTTTCGTTGCATACATTCATTTTTAATATACACTAATTGATTGTTTTGTTTTAACCAAAAGAAATAACAATAATTTAGGCTAAAGGTGCTCGATGGAATTTCAATATTAACAGTTAACTTAAGCTGACAGTCCGTTCAAGCTCATTCGTATACTTGAAAAACACAAAAGATGCTGAAAGGCAAAACCCTGGTGATGAAGCTCACGAAAAAGTACACAATTTTAACGGTTCTAAGTTGATTTGTATTGCTTGAATAGTTTTATGTTCCAATAAATCAAGATGCTTAATTTTAGTCCTCTAAATATAATATTTGTAGAATGTAAATAAATTATTGTTAGTCATTTTACATGATTAAAATTAATCAAAAATGAAACCGTATACACTTTACTCTATATATTATGTTATCTGATTCATGATATACATATCGACATTTAATTCCAGCATCGTCCAAAATAACAAGCTTATTTCTGCTTAGTGGGCGATGTATCGCTCTAAAAGCGGGCTCTGTGCCACACAAACAAGATAAGATTTTTCACATTCGTGAAAAGACTACGGTTAAAAAAAATGCAGACTTAAAAAAAAAACCTAATTGATTACAACCGCAGTATTTTTTCAAAACAATGTTTTGTCGATGTATTCGATTAAAAAATAATACAAACATAAATCGCAGCGTCAAGCTGATTTTATGTAAAAAAAAATAATATGTACGGAATCAAATTTTCTTCGATCAGAATAATATTATTCAAATATTTTTTTTTGGTAGCTATCATTTCACAAATGACGAAAGATTATTGTAATTTTTATTTTTGAATAAATAAGATGAATGTGTGATTTAGTGAGTTTAGGAATTTTAGGTAAGCCAATTGCATAATGCTTTGATATCTAATGAGCTTATGAGAAATATATTGAAAACGATACAAATATGCACAACTTTCCTCCTGACAATAAGACTGATAAACTCTTCTAGCTTAATGAATCAAATTAGTTTTTTATTTGTCTATAATATCAATTCTTTAAAAAAATAATTGAGTGGTGTATTATACTAGTTTTTCGGTAAAAAAACTTTATATATGTATGTATGAATACGACTTGCTTGATGTTGACCGTACGTTGCATTATTAATTGTCGGTTGATCGAGTTTGTTGATACAAACATCCAATTTATGTTACGCCGATGCAATAAAACATGTCCTGCCGGGAGATGTCAGCGTTAATTATTTGATGTCATTGCTCTATCAAAAAACCGTCATGGCGGTAAATCGATGTTGCCATCAAATCTCATTCGTTAACAACAATGATCGATCGATTATTTTGATGAGGATTCCAGCAACCAAATATCAAACTATGTATAAATTTAATGCTTTCATGTAAGGTTTAGAATGTTTTATTAAATACATATCTTTTGTATTCAAATAAAATGAAATTTCTTACACTATTATTGATTTATACTGACAATTATGTAAAACTAATTTCGATGTCAAGTCTTGACTATATATATTATATTTTAACGTGCAAAGTATGCTGTAAGTGGCAATACTCACATTTTCAATTAATCGAATTTTAAAACAAGGTCACGTAAAACAAAAGTTGAACTCTGGGAACGAAAATATGCAAAAATTACGACATATTATAAATGAGCAATTCTTTTGGCACAACATCATTTCCAACCAAATGCTGATTTTATATTCAGTGAAAAAAGCGTTAATATTAAATTTTGATTATTTTTAAAGTATGTAATAGAAAAGAGTACATATTGAAAGAAAATTATGCATTGGATTTTTCCTTGAAGCGCGTTTTATCAACAAAATAAACATTAAAATTAAGTCATTGATTTACATATTAATTTCAATGTTGTTTGACTATGTAAATCAATGACTTAATTTTAATGTTTATTTCATTGGTGATAAAACCTGTTCAGTTAAAAAAATCTAATTCGTGAAAAATCAATGAACCGTAAAGATCAAAATTAAATGCGCAGTAAAGGAGAGAATCTTATCGAAAAGTGTCTACTGTCAAAATCACCTAATGTGAGCATGTAGATAAAATTTTACAAATAAACTAAATAAATATAATATTTACTAAAGCAGAGCATATGGAAATTAATAAGAAAGAAACACATAGAACAAAAAAGCTTATGTTCGCCCGTGTTACATACATACAATGCTGAAGTCCTAAAAACAATATTAATTGTATATATACTATACGAATATATGTGATTTCAATAATAACGAAGAATCGCTATTTGTCATTTAAAAAAAAAATCAAAATAATGTGTTTCGTGCATACATTGTATATAAATATTATTAGCAGTAGAATTTGACTAATCAGATTCAATGTAAAATATAAATACACTTATTATATAACCAGCAATTACGACGGCTTACTCATATTTGAATATTCCTGTTTTCACAATTAAAAAATGACAAAAAGAGTCCCCTAATACAAATAAATTAATAAGGAAATGGACAAGGCAATTTCTGACGACTACGATAAAATTACTCTAAATAAGGACTACAAATATTATTAATCTAGTTGAAAAAATCATCATTGAATTCTCATCTTCAAGGCCAAATGATAACAGTATCAAATAAATACTTTGAAATGAAAGAAGTTTTAAGTGTACTATATATATCGTTTGATCTTACTGACACCTTTAAATAAGGTATACATATTTGCGTGGCAGCAAAAAACCGAAAAAAACATGCTTTCAATTTTATTTCGTGAGTTCAGTCTGAGATAGCAATTAATGTGGAGCTGGAAAGTGAAAATGATGACGTCACGTGACGTCAAAAAGTATCTTCCTGTTACGAGTGTGCGGGCGGTGAGGCAGCCGGGTGCAGGGGACATGCATTGAATGGGACGATAAACGGCAGGAAAAAAGATTCTTCAAAAACAATGGAAAATCTGCGGAGCATATACGTCAGTAATGGCTTCATTTAGCTCTTCTTTAGAATTTACGCTGTGTACAGTTAGATTCAATGACACGGAAATTTAAATATTGCCATTCTGCAGTGGAAAAAATAACATTGGCTTGGCTAATTGTTTTAGTTAATCTTCTTTTAGACCGTGCAAAATAATTTGTTTTAGATAAATAAAACGCTTTCTGGAAACTTTGGCAAACATAAATTCGAGATATCAAACATTACTTAATACTTTCGATGGTTTCAGCAATAACTTTGTGGAAGTTCATTTTAATATAAAATTTAAAATAACTTTGATTATTCCAAGTATTGTGCTACTAACTTTATCATTTAAAAATGTTAGAATCAATCTTGCTTCATTACTTAAGCAAACTTTGCGATAGTAAGTCCGAAGATGCCTCTGAAAGAGGTGAAACATGTGTCACAGTTAGTAGCACAATACGTGGAATAATCAATGTTATTTTAAAATTTTATATCAAACATTACTTGATAAAGCATGGTTATTTTTAATATCTGAAGTGGCATTTAATGATATTTTATTTCATACGGAATATAAGGACAGTATATTATATTTGAGGTGACATTTACATTACATATCGTACTAGGTACAGTGAATATAATGTAAATCGTTTAAAATTATTTATATTCATAAAATATGTCAGTATAAAACAAAGAAGAATAACCAACAAAAACAAAACTAAGATTTAACAATGGTGCTTATAAGTGGCTAACATAAATAACAGCAGTTATCATTCAGCTAAGGTGTTTTTGGAGATGGTCGAATAAACAACTTACGGTGATAATTAATGAAAATGAATTTCTAGTGTTCGTGAGGTGTCGCTACAGTACCTACACAATGATAAATGTGGTTCTACGATCGATACGTACTTTTCTTGTCATGGAGGCACGAACCGTGAAAGCGGCACATTCCGACGGCTTGTCCCATGAGGCCACTACCGATCCGGGGCGCAGCACCCTCGGGGCCCCCAGCCCCGAACCGCACGCCGACGTCCTACGGCCATGGAGGGCGACTAGCCGGCAGACCCTTCGACGTAGACCCACGTACTTTTCTTATGATGAACGTAGTTTAATGAAACGCCACTTTACACCGTCACGTTATGAAAGACAGTTTATGAAAAATCACAGATATACGATAAGCACTGATTTATTTGCACAATTTAGTACTATTTCGAATATCTTTAATAGTCACTTATTTGTATATTTTCTGCCAACATGAATAACCGACAAAAATATAGATATTTAAAGGAAAACACTATAAAGTTATTTATTCTCTATAGAGAATAAATATGACTCGAAAAAAAGTATATGAATATCATTTAAACATATGTATGCAAACTTTGCTTTTATTATTTTCCATTTGAATGCTCGGTATTTTCTATTTATTAAGAAGTTAAGACGGAATATTCCATATAGTTATGACTACTCGGGAGACATAAGATAATGCTTGGGCGTATTTTATATTTGTGAAAATGCGAGAATAAGGCAGGTTACGTAGATGAAATTTGCCATAGCTCGTCAAACATTACGCGAGAGTTTCATATATAATAATACTCCCTATATTATTACAGTCGTAATATAAGGTTATTGGAGAATAATATTATGAAAAATAATTTAAAATTCAGCACAGAAGGAATTGTTGTATACAATTCGTGACAGTTAAAAAGGTAAAAAATCATCATAAAATACATACATTATGTATATACCAACGTACATATGTATGTATGTCTATTTGATAAAATTTATTAAAATTTACAAAATATTATTTGTATGGGATATTGCATTTCTAATCGTGGATGACATACATGTTTGAAATAAATGATCAAAGCGAAGGAAAAAAAGGACTGTTTTCTGTTGGGTTATGTTCAGGTAGAAACGATAAAATCCAAAAAAAAATCTGATGAGTTATTTAGCTGAAATTCCAATGCAATATACATATATATGCCCTTTATTTTAAACCATTTTAGCTGCGACCGAAATATGTAAAAATTGTCTGTTTAAATCTTGTTCGGTGCTTAGTAGTAGGAAATTATACTGCGCGAGGCTGTGTGGAAATTCACCAACGGTCACTAATTCAGCGAGGCGCGAGCCACTAGAAAAGCTTTGGACTTTTCCCCTATTACTTAACACCTTCAAAACAAAACTAAGCCTCAATGTGCAGGTAACATTTTCTCAAAATATTTATATTTATGTCATAAATACATTTTATTGAACGATTTATGCACAATTTTTTCCAGATCAGTTAATCATCCAGGAAGGAAAAGACTCTAAAAAAGTCCAGTCATCTGAATTGGTCGGGACAAATGAGCTGAGGGGACATTTTGTAACGACAGAGTTTACAGTTTGAATGTTTTTAGGTGAAAGACTAACACTCAAACATATAAGTTTTCTGATTTACACATATTATATTTTGCATCTATAGGTCTGATGCCATAAATTGTTGTTACGAAATGCGAGATACTTTAATATATAGCAGCCATATTCATAGCAATTATTGTAGATGACTGAACACTTATGTTGAAATATACGTCAACTGTAGTTAACGCGATAGCATGAGCGTCTTAATGTAGCATTAATAATTGTGTACCTTATATTCTATACAACAGAATCATTTTTTACTTTTAAGATTGTATCTTTAAGATATTGATATATCTGATTAATAATAAGCTTAAACGGAGAAAATATAAGAACACGTTTAAGAATATTTATTTAGTTTTTTAATTTTATTATTTAAATGATTTATTTATTTTCGGATGATAGTAAAATTATGTTATATTTGTATGATACCGTATCAAAATTTGTTGTTAAATCTTCGAAGTAATTCGTAAGTTGAGGCGTATAGAATTTCACATGTGATTATTGACTCTGAAGCGCATTGTTGAATGGGTGTTCAGAAGCAACTGTTTATTGTGACCGCTATTGGCTACCATTCGTCGATTTACTTTTACTGTGGTTTCATTTGCACGAAAAAATGATAGAAACCTATTTAACGGGTAATGATGTAACAAAATTGTTTCAAAATAGTACGATTTTACAGGGTGTGAAAGAGTTAATAATATTATAATAAAGACAGCGGCCGTTAAAGCTAACGGAGCCGTTAGAGTCTCTCTCGTGGCGCGCGTCGTTAACGTTGGGTGTTTATTTTTATAACGGCGTGTGCCTGCCTGCCTTGTACTATTTTTAAATTTCGCTGAAAAAACAGGGAGGCTGTGATACTGTTTGCCATTTCAGTCAACATTTCCTAGATGTTTGTATAAGCCTTCTTCCAAATGACACAGGCGTTTCAGAACGTTTGTTATCATGATGGCGTGCGAGTGAATTCGAATCCTCGATACATTTTGTTTATATACAATTTTGCATTATACAACAAAAATAAGGCCCACGCGTTTTTTGTAAATGTAAGATTTGTAATAGGAAAGGCATATACGAAGTAAGTTAATTGCATTCTCTATTCCGCGCCAGGAACGGATGGATGCTTCGAACACAAAAAAAAATTGAAAAAATAAGTGTTCGTTCGGATATTCGAATCGCTACCGCTGAATACGGAAAACACCCCGAACGGGCCGAGCGCCAAAGATTGTTGACTAATCGGCTACATGCCCGGAGACCCATTCTGTCGTTTCATGTTATGTAGTTAAATTAAAATGGTTGAAGTGAAGAGTTTGTATAAATAAAACAATATATAAATGTATGCCGAGTATTGGTATTAAAGCTATATATTTCTTCTATATCATATTTATGAAATTAATTCCTTGTATGACATTTCCAAACCAATCTATTAAAACAATGCTTGAAACGATATCTTGGTTTTAGTTTCACATATAGTAAAAAAAATATTTTCATACGACGTGTGTTGTAAGAGTTGTTGCTGAACAAGCCGACATATTTTTTTTATAACGCTCGTTAATGTAAAACTACAATGTCAGTTTCCTAAGGCTACGTTAAATTCTATCATGGTCAAATACTGTTCACCGTCAAAATTATTCCCTGACCTTTGGCGTAGCTATTGTGTAGTAATCTACAACGGGTCTACGCTTTTAAAAATTATTACAAATCCATAAGAAATAATTCAGAATATACCAAAAGAATATTGTTTTTTTGTTAAATATATTTTATTATTAATTAAAATTATGTTAAATAATTTTTTTATGAAGTATTAGTATTTTGTAAAGAAAGCAAAACGATGAAACTTACATCCAACTTTTTTATTACACGGCAGATAAGTTCCACAAAAGCCTTGGAACTTGGTATGGAAAATCGTGTCAAGAAAAGGTGTAGAGAATACCCAATAAGTAAATTTTACAAAATATGAGACTTTTATGTGGACATAAATTGCTATCACCGCTAGAAATGTCTGACACGTATAATGTGTTAGGATCTAATGTAGTATTTTGTTTGTATTACGGTCTAAAAATTCCTGTTATAAGGAAATCTGTCATCCACACGGAAACGTGTCACTCACACGGCACTGAGGCAAACCAAGGTCCAGTGAGCCTGACCAGCTCTACACACACGCGGCCGATTGTGGCTGTGACATGAACACTCTGGTTAGTGAATCGTGTTAGAAAAAATAATTGGGGTAAAAATATAGTATTTGTTCTTTGAATGGACTGTGCGATTTCAAACCCGCGTAAAAAAGAGTAGTGTTCTTCAAAACCTTTTAGTTCACAAAAAAGTTCAACATTTGAAGAAGAATTAGTTTCTTTTATTAGTTATTTTTTTCGGAAAAGGATATCATGTTGAAGGAATTGTTTTATTTAGCACTTATAATATTGATATCATTGAATGAAAAATTTTCACGTCGCACTGCAATAAATAAAAGATCGTACTTGTCCAAATTATAATAGTCAATACAAAAACATTTCACTCAATAAACGTCCAATCGATAATTAAACCTGACCATAAACATATACATGAATTTTGGCCGGGCCTGCCAGTTAATAGCTCCAACTATTTGGGTGGCAAATGAACTACACGAAATCATACGTTATTACTCGGGACGTATGCGGTCAAAGCGACCATGTTTGGGTGTCTTATTTATTGCAAGTCATTGCAAATAGATATTAATGACAAGTTATCCATAAAACACGAGGCGTTGCGATTTATGTACAGCCAAAATCAATATTGTGATATATTGAAAACAATGCACAGTTTACTAATTTTGACAGTATTACAATATTGCGAATATGTAATTATTTAATGAGCTGCAAGCGTGTGGGATACGTTTTTAAATTGATTCATACTCAATTATTTAAAGATTTTATAAAACTTCATATCTTATATATAAAATAACTAGCTCTGAGTACCTTATTCTAATTTAAATAAAGAACTAAATAAAAATGATTCTTGTTTCAAGGATTGTATAAAAAAAATTATCGTGTGATTAATGTTAATACTTTATTTACCAATTAAACGTTTATTTAATATTAATATGAAGTTTCGATATTTAATATTATTATTAATTACGAATTATCCGTATAGCGATCGACTTGTCGTAAGAAAAAATTCGAACGATGGAATCATCGGACCATTCGGTTGATTACATTATTTCATCTTGCACCGGCACGATCTCACACCTCGTACTTCCTGGAATTTACGATGCCGACATACCGGGTTTTAAATAAGAGTAATTTCACAAGAAAACTGTTGTGAGATGATCAGTAGAACGCAGAAGCGTTTAATGTATAATTCACACTGTTGTAGTGGACTGAACTTGTCTAAGTCTGTATCTGTACTTCGACATAAGACTGGAAGCTAAACCCACCCTAATAATTGCGAGACATGTACGCCGAACTTATAAACGAGATGATGCAATTTTCAAGTAGAAACTGAAAAACTATATTTGTTAAAAGTAATAAAATGTTTAACACTAACAAAATGAGTATTTGGTTACCAAATCAACGTATTTATTAATATAAATAAAAAACCTTTTTTGTAGTATAAAATATATTATTATGTATATCAAAGAAAACAAGGATTTTTGTTGATTTCCATGAACACCTCAAAAGTTATTAATATATATGTAAATATAATATATATTGATGATGGGGTTTACCAGATCTGATCTAATAAAAAATATTTAGAAAAACTTTCGGTGGCTACACGCCTACAACCTTAATTTATTGTGGAGTGGATTTAACGGTTCGCTCAATACGCTGTCGTGAAAGATAGGTTTTGAGATATTGAAAACGCTGACCTGTATTTTCTTTACAGACCTTTTTGTAAATAGATATTTTTGAATATAAAATGAAGGAGCTGAGACTTAATTTTTAAATGCAAAGATCAAACGTTAACCTTTAATAGCGGTTTTCAAAGCAAAACACTTATTTAAAATACAATATCAAATAGATACTGTGTTATGGAATAATTTTATGTCACAAAAGTTGATGACCTACAATTAATTATTATTTGTATGATATAAATCTTTACTTATTATGCACGTTTGTTTCCGTGTTCGAGTGTCAGCTTTGTTGGGTTCGGTTGCGGGAGCTCACGGGTTCGAAACCCAGTGCGGGTAGTTCCATTTTGCAATAGATTAATGATTCGTGTTCGCATGGATCTCTGTGTTGTCTTAAATTCTCTCCCACATTCACCTATGCCATCAAAAAAAAACCTTAGCGAGAGCGAGTAGCTAATAGGAGTTATCGGCTAAAAAGGAACACATGCCCCATACTGGTAATGGTAACAAAATCATTTACTTATTTAAATAAAAAAAAATACCCAAGTTCTTTTATATTATATTATATAATATAAAAATCCTTCTACTTCGCAATATAAAAATGTAGACTGATTTGAAAAACTTATTGGACTTGATTAGTTCGAAGAGTTCTTATTCGTCAAAATTGAACATGTTATATAATATGAACAGAGTGAAAATAGATATCAATTGAAAAATAGTTTTATTTAGTGGAATTTTCCGGAAAATAGTAGTTACAACACGAATGAGACGTATGATTTTAATGCGCATCATGATTTAATATTTTTTTGCATCGCAAGTAGTTTCGTAATATTTTTATTGCTGAACGATTTTTGAGTTTCTAAAAAATATTTGTTGGCCTGGCACTATGTTAAGTTTAAATTAATAAACAAACGCACCAAAACGTGTTAGTATATTATTTATATAATAATGTCTTGTATGTCATGCTGTAAGATATATTTATCTCATAAAAACAATACAGCAGAATATAAAAATGTTGTTAATACGCTTTTGATTTCATATAACCTTAGGTAATGTTTATGGGAAATGAAACATATTTGATTTTAACACTGATTATTAGATTGAGCACGGTATTAATCATATTCGAAAATCATACATCGTTCATGTTTATTACCATAAACTGACACTGTTAGATTGTGAAAATGTTGAAATTCCAAATGATGGAACTTAAATGTTTGGATTTAATGTTTTACATTTCACTATTGACACTGTGGGTCCTGGTGCAGTTATAGATTTATTTTATGGTTTGCTGAAACCGCACTACAACTCAATAGCTTAACACCTTTCGTGAGGCAGTATGATGCCTATGTTGCGTCTAGTAAACTGTGCCCGAATAAGTATTTTAGGCAAAATACTACGGGGACTCACTTCATTTTCTTTCATCTGCTTTTCTATGAATCAACAATAAAAAGTCACATCGCTAGTTTCTTAATAAAACACCAAGAAACAAGAAGAACAATATAACAGTATCGGGTCTGCGTAAGATAAGAAAGAGGGAGATAATGTGGCGAGTTCATAAGTATGTATATCGCATCAGCTGTCGCTGGAGCGGCTGTCATTATTTCTTGTGTATGTATTTTTTTATCGCCACTGGTGATTTGTCAGAGGAAAACGAGCCCGCAGACATTATTATTCTTGCCAGTAAGTATTGTAGTCTATTTTATATCGAAGAAACGGAAGGCGAGAAGCATCATTATCTGTGCACAGCAAGTGCTGAGAACGCTATATTTATAATCATACGGAGTTAGTCGATAGCTTGCACATAATATTATATTTAACGGAGTTAAAATAAATCACGAAAGAAGTTTCGATATGCAACATATGTAGTTTTGACTCACATCGATGCAAAAGTAGTCAATTTTCATAACTGGCATCTGATAAAATATTATCATACTTCTTTGCTGAACAAAATTATGGCCGTAGTCTGATGGATATTTTAATGAAATAAATAGGAGAGAGAAAATAAAAGAATTTAAAAATAATGGAAATTTGGGAAATTTGGGAAATTAATTGGGAGCTTATATTGTGAAAATAAATACCAAATTAGAATATACCCGTGTTCTATACTGTACCATGCGTAGTATTGATGAAATGTTCTTACATAAATACACCTAAGATTGATTGTAAACGTTCAATACCGTAACTTAAGCTTCGAATTTCAATTAATATATTATAATATTATATGGCTTTGAAGCATTTACTCTTGAAAATTAATTGAGCTGAAATTGAGTATCCAACAAGATATCCGTAATGATAAACTGATATCCATTTCAATGACAAAAGTGATTAAGCCGAACATTCAATAAGACTTAACTATAGTGAAGTGAATTCAAAGCTTTGAAATTGACTCTTAAGCACCATTACCAACACATACGTCATTCATAAGTATATTAAAAGAAAAAATGTATTTTTACGCACAATAATAAGTTCGAGATTCTTAAAAATAGACAAGGCACATTCTAATTTCGGCGAATTTCCACGGAAACAATTGTATTTAGGGCACGAAGGCATAGAACTTTCAAGTAGTAGAGAAGATGTCTGTAGAGTTTTCTTACGCGAATTAATCATTTTTCAAGTTTGACTAAGTTGAGGAGTTTTCAACAATATTGAATGGGCTGCTTCGTTAAACTCGCGCCCACATTGAAATGTCAAAATTATATAATACATTGACTTGATTGAAATCGAAAGTTACAACAGATTTTTTCATCGCGTAATAAATGCTCTTTGGGGTGATTTATTGTTATTTTTAAAGCATTACAGTCGATTCGGATAACTTTGGACTCCAAAATAACATTGGACAAAACTTGAGTAAGTACCGTTTATTTATTTTTCTACTGACTAGTAATCGTGATCATTCTTGCGATTGATGAATATAACAAATCGATATTTTGTCTTATGCATGGTCAAAAACAAAGCCACATTCACTTCTCAAACTATTTTTATATTGTTATGATATTTTGTGAAATAAACCAAAAAACTCTGAAAATATACGACTTTTTTATTTTTTCGAAACAGGTGGCTTTGCTTAAGCCAGGTGTTACGGATAGGGAATGAGCAAAAAGTTGTAATTTTTTTAACATTTTCCATTGACAGACTATCCTTCTTTATAAAAGTTCAATTTAGTGTCACCAAGCTGGATGATTCGATGATTAAAATTCGCTCATCGAAAGTGGTGGTGTCCAATGTTACACAATTATAAATTTAACATTGGACGGCCCGTAAAAGAAGTTTTTAGTTATTTTTCCTTGTATTTTAATAATATTTGAATTCAAAATTATATAAAAGAAGTGGTAAAAATACATAATAGTCTAAAAAATGCAACTTACTACATCTGAAAATAAAAATATCACAAAAAAACACCTGAAAAGTGTCCAAAGTTACCCGAATTGAATGTAATTGATAATAATATCACATTTAAAAAAATATAGACCCATTCCAACACAATAAACAACATGCGATTGTATAAAATAAATAATTACATTATTAATATCAGTTAATTTACACAGTATTTAAACATATAAAGTTCGACAAATAGCAATATGCCGTATACCACTAATCACAATTAGTCAGTTACGACATATTGTAGTATGGCGAACTATGTATTGTTTGTATAATTACTATTGGACAGTTTAAATAACACGGCAATGACATAACTAATACGAACCTACTTAATTCAATCAGCAAATTTTTTTCAGTCATCAAACAATAGTATTTCTGTTTAACGTTAACCAACATTTTTTTAGTTTTGTTTCATTGAACTTGACACGCGTTTTAAATATTATAATATATGGTGTTGACAAGATTTTTGTTGAATTTATAATTGATTTTTGCATTTATTACATAATATAAGTCATATATTTTTCAAACATGCAAATGTAAATTGATCTGCGCAATATTTAATTACGTTTGAGCATAATAACCTGGAAAACGTAATAAATAGTGCTGTTTTAAATTATCAATTATAATAAGTTAAAAGAGTAATAATTAAAACACGAGGCTAAATGATGGTAATTATTTATAAATAAATCTGCACGATTTTGTAGGTTGTGGATATTACAGAAAATATCAGTGGTTTCCTTATATTGAAACGACGAAAATTCGAAGAAAATCGTACGTTAGACACGTGTCGTGAAATAATAGAAATAGATGAAAGAGTATATTGAAGTTTTGAGAACGTCTTTATTTATTTTAGTGAAGGTACTATAAATAAAAAGTAAATTGTCTATGAACTCGGCAGAAAATCTCTGGATTGATGACAAAGTAATAGAGACGATGAAATTTAATGTTGCATTGACAGTCAAACATTGACAAAAAACGAAGACGAATCGTGTAGATCTATTAAACGTGGAATAATTATTGGTTATCGCTCTTAGGCATGTGCGATTGAACGAGAAATGACTAGTCTGTGAATTTCATAGCGACTCAAATTTCACGAAAACATCTTGTTAATACACGTGTTTCATGAGAATCAAAGCAAATAATACAAGGTTGTCATAAGACCACTTCGAAAATTAAGCCGATCTCTGTAACTAATTCTTAATATCGTTGAAATAACACTACCCTTAATACGAGAACCTATTGTTCACTTAATAAGTGTTAATTGGCAGGCGGAAATGAATTTGAATACACGATATTGTAATTATTTCACAGATAACCAATATGATCGTGTCTAGTATTCAACTCAAACCCCCTCGGCGAAAACCACAGCCCTGCCCTAGTGATACTTTAAAATTGTTGAACAAGTTCCTCATATTGGGTTGTTATTTATTTACATTAATCATCAAGATAATTTATCCCACGTGCAAGACTAATAAACAAGCAGTGTGAAAATCAGTTCGATTTATATTGCATTAGAGTTTATTACTCGGAAGATGATTAAGAATTAAAAATACATATCTCGAATAGATAGAGATTATAGATTACCACGTTAGCCGTAGGAGTATTCGTGCGTAGAATCTGCTATCATTTGTTGAAGATGTATCTTATTAACATTTGTAATTTTATGCTCGTGGATAATAATATTGTAATGCAAAAACCGGGGCACGGCATTGCGACAGCATATAGGCGCCAGTAACTGGCGTCTATTTATCTACGTGTATGTGTAAAGAGAATAATAATTATTTGTGTGAACTGCGGTTACTAAAGACGTCGGCTTCCATCAGCTCATTACTGACAGCAGTAGCAACTGACAGGGTTTCCAAAAAATACCTATACATCGAAAGGTTACTAAGTTGTTAAAGCTGTTTAACGATTACAGACCTCTTTATGTGGACCGGAGTCAGCCTTCGATACATTAATAGTGAGTAAATAATGTTTTCTTGGTCACAAGGCGGGCGGAAGGGATGAAGATATGTATGATATACACGACTTTGACGCAAACCACTGAATCGATTGATAAATCAATTTATAAATGTGCAATTTGAGGACTCGTACTCTTGACCGTACAGTGGGTTATAGCAAAAATGTTGGAGCGTTACCAGTTTACTATGGAAACTGAAAATACATTTTATTTGCGACATATTCGGATTCAAGAAAATAATATATCATTTAGTAAAAAGTTATCGGTCTTCATTATTCGACACTTCAACTTCATCAATCTAAAATAAGAATTGCCTAGAATTCTCGTTGGTGTGAAAGACTTGACTCATTTGTCCCCTTCACACCATCAGGAAACGTAAGCAATCCTTATTTTATTGATTATTTTTCTACCGTATTATTAATTCTTATTTTGTATGGTTAAAATGAAAATGTTCAATAACTATAGCAGTCACCCAAAAGCTCGTTTTCGAATGATTTAATGAAGAAAATTTTAATGATTTGGAGACAGTGGCCATAGAAAATGGAATCTGGTCAGACAGAGATTAACTGACAACCCTAGAAACCAATGGCCATCGAGTGGCGACCAATGGCGGGCATTCGATCGTGAACTACGTAATCAGCTTCGTTTCATTGCATTCTTATCACAATAGGTTACAAAATTGATTATTTATTACAATGAGTTACAAGGATAGGTTACGTTACATAAAATTGATCGACACACAATGAGTTCAAGGATGTCAAGTTAATGAAGGTTCTATCGAGGATGAAGCTACAGTTAGTTATTGAATGAAAACGCGCAGTGTTGACGGATTCTTTTCCTTTCCCAAGTGATGTTTAACTCTACCAGCGGCTAACAAGTGGTGTACCGCGTTTGTTATACTTTTGTCATAATTTTGAAAGAATCTCTTAAATATATGGTTACATACATACATAAGGGCTTGTCAGTTTATTACCGGCCACGGCAAGTTCGACGGTAAAATAAGTGAGCTGGGAAAGTTGGTCGACTCATCGGGCGCTAATAACGTACTGTGCGACTCCCTCGAGATAAATGCCGAACGATCAGTGCTTTTTCCTGCGGTCCGTCCTCATACAGGCCCAATAGGCCACGCCGATTTGATCTCGATCAAAGCCAACTTTGAGGCATTCAATAAAATTGCAACACCATAAACGGGAAATGGGATATTCGCGATAGAGTTTTTAGACACAACGCGAAGTAGATTAAAACTCGATACGGTGGCATCTCGGTATACGGATGCTCAAGATACTCAATATCATATACAGTAAGGTAGCTGAGCAAGTAACATTTTTTTCCCCCCAATTATATTTTTTTCTTTTTTTTGATTACCATAGTGCATAAACTGATGATAATGTCGCGTTTTGTTCAGCGTTTTGTCGCGAAATACAGCCTCACATGGAAATCTTACTTAAAAAAACGAATGATATTCATAAAATGGGCATAAATATAAACCAACAAAAAAAATGCTGTTCATATCAAACAACAATAAAGTTTTTTTTACTCAATATGTCAGTAGAAGATAACATGACAATAGTTTTGCATCAATTAATAACACCTGTCGAATATATCTAAATTAATTACCATAAAATCACCATTTTGAGCACTTGAAACAAACAAGATTACCACAGTAATCCCAAAAGCAATATTTATCAAATATCACAGAGCAATCATTTATCGAAGTGGACATTAATCCAACTGAACCGATAAAGTTTATCAGTTTCCGGGTATACGGAACACAAAACATGAACTGTTATACGGATACGATGAAGACCTATATTGATTGGAAACGCGGTTTGTTAATTTACTACAGTATTGCATTTTTTATATTCGATTCACTCGATTAAGCCGTGTGCTCAATCGGTAAACTTTTTTTATTTTAAATCAGTTATAATGTCTGCCTAATCGACCAAGCGTTGACAAAGTTGTTCGTTTAAGCGTTTAAGGGCTGCCTTACGAAATATTTTTGAACAATATGCAAATGACAATATAATTATTGTGACAATCTGTTATTTTAGAAGTAATTAACTAAGGTATCCAGGATTATTAATTTGATGGTAGATAATAATGACGCATAACGCTGCTGTAAATTTGCAAATATATTCGTAGAACTGGGAATGTTAAAACAATTGAGCACCGATTATATGATTTAAATGTCATATTCGATCGAAATATAAGGCACATTGGCAGGAGGCGAAGAAATAAGAAATTTTACATTCTAAATTTGAAAAGCGTAATCAAGCAACTTGTGCAATTGTAATGAGATAGCACGACAGTCAATTGTTTCGTTTTTAATATATTTTTTTAGCCATGTACGCACTCAGTGTAGAGTATATGGAATCCAAATGTAGTTTACTTCAATATACTCGTTACTCAGTCGCTCAAGTTTTCCGTTGTCGCGAGAGTATGGATCCAGATTTATGTTTTTGTAATGTTTTAAATTCCCTCTCAACTTATTCAATTTATATAAAAGATAATAGTAGTGGAATATAGTAGACAGAAAAATAATAATAGGCGGTAAAATTGACCAATAATTAACCATTTGCATTATAGATATGGCACGTTAATAAAGATATAAGTATACAAATGAGGTCGGAGCGGTTGCAATAGAGAATCAACTTTGATAGTGCCTTTTTAATATTATATTTTCATGTAACATAGTCAGTGTTTATTTATCCTATCTCGATTTCACGCAATAGAATATTATATTCGTAAGCAATATATGGTGTGAGCAATCGTCGTGTGTAGCGCCACTGCGCTCCAATTGCAACAAATCGCGTCCCTAGATAAAATAATTAGGGCGTCTGCAATACAACTGACGGTTATGCACGCAAGTTAAATGTCATGTCATGAGACAAAGAATAAAAAAACACGTAATATTATCACAACAAACAATTATCTCGCAATGTCGACAGACCAATCACGGCGCGTGCAATTATTAAAAGCCTCGGGAGATGCAGTACGGTGACTCAATACGCACTGTGTACCACAAAAAAAAGAATTTTTCGACGGGCTAGACCTGCTTATAAATCCCGAACGTCTTTTGGCATGACTTTTTTGCACGATTTCAAAATAACAAGACTTAAAAAAAGTATTTTTTACGCCGATTTTTTTGCTTTAACTCGTTTTGCACATGTTTATATATTCATAATTACGTCACATAAATGCATGCTATCGGTGCATACATCAGGAATAATATAAGAAACTAACATAAATAAAATCAATGCGAACGATAATCGAATTTATATTCAAAGCCAGTTTTATATTAGTCAAGATACTCCCGAAGATAATACTCTCAGAAAAATAATTCTTGATGAGAATGATTTTTCGCCAGCGAACAATAGCAGTGAACGGGGCACGTTTATTATGAAGTAGCGACATTGAATGAATATATTTCAGGATGAAAAATCTTATTTAAATCGAAAACCATGTAAATTTATTACTAGTATAACTAAATTCAAATAAATAAATTCGATTAATTTTTGGTTTCATGAATTCAGTATTTTGAGTTGATTTTAAGTAATGGAACCTATCCATGCTTGTTTAGGCACTAAATCTTGTTTTAAACGGGTTCGTTTGCACGGTGGTATTTGGATCGTATACCACGTGCAAAAAGAGGATAGATCAGTAAATCATATACGACATACTACTAGATACATCAACCGTAATTATGCAGTTAAAAATATCATCAAAATTGAAGATTTTTTAAGTACGGGTAAGAAGAATAATTTATTGGAATATTTCTGGTGAAAATAAACACTTCGTTTTTTACCTGAATGTTATTAATTCCACAACCATAACACATAGAAATCAATAATATTTATTTATAATTTATGGAACTAGGAATTTTGAAATTTTTTAAACAAGTATAATGGAGTTTTATCAAGTAAAATTCAATCTAATCGTTTATTTAGTTTAATCAAAAATTTGCACTCTATGTTAGCCTAGATCGATAGATAATCTTGAAATTTGTAAAATTATGGCTGATCTTATAGTGTAGCGAGATAACTTTCTCGTTAAATAAAGTTATTGCAATAATTACAAATTTTAGGCAAGTGATGTCAAAACACTCTACGAGTGCAAAAAAACTCTTCCTATTATTAATGGCAATTAAATAAATGTTACGGTTCGTCACATAACGGTTGCGATGAGAAAACTCAGTTTAAAAACTTCATTCAATCGAGATAATAAAATACTGCTTTTTATCGCATTGAAAGATTGTATTGAATTTTCATTCATTCAAAATTAAAAAA
This sequence comes from Himalopsyche kuldschensis, assembly GCA_028554975.1. Classification (NCBI taxonomy): domain Eukaryota; kingdom Metazoa; phylum Arthropoda; class Insecta; order Trichoptera; family Rhyacophilidae; genus Himalopsyche; species Himalopsyche kuldschensis. Next base: position 23,866,198 of record JAHFWI010000003.1, read on the forward strand.
AAAATAGCTTAGCTTGCCCAGCCAGGTAAATGAATATATTGCTGTTTTCTCGACATCGCGATTACATCTTAAATGTAATTGTTTAAAAATCTAGTTTTTTAAATAAGCATAAACAAGACGTTCATCTACGATAGAATACATTTGATTATAGGATATGATTAAATAATACCAGCTATGCTGATAAAATTCGTAATTGTTTTGATCTTATTATTGTACGAGTTGAGTTTCGTTGATTTAATTAACTTTTTGAACTCACTTTTCAACAATGACCTTCGACAAAAAACCTTAAATTACAATTAACTTTTCAAACAATCCACATAAAAGCTATGACTGCTTATACTGTCATCGCAGGAAATAGTTTTTGATTTATCTTCCACAGAATCAGATTAGGCATACAATATTTTGTTTGGTACACATAAAGTTATCACCTATTATTATTACTTGTTCTTAAAGAGTTCAGGGCTATATGGAGATAATTTAGCTAAATTTAAATGCTTATATGAATATTCAAGCTATTGTTAGTCGAGTATAAGTAGGCCGAGGAAACTTTCGTATCCCTAAGCCCATAACACATATCTATATAATTGTAGAATTACTCCGTACGTAAGAACACCTAAGCATTATGATGAGAAGACAATAGAGAAAATAAATTTACCAAGAACTTCTGATTTTATTTGTCTCATACACATTGGAATAATACACTTGGGCCTCGCATAACACGGTTATATGGTTCCACAAAAACGTCATGTTATACAAATACGTGTTATACAAGGATTGAAGTTCATACAAAATTAGGGTTTGCGTTCCAAAAAGCCATATTTTACTTTATTTTTTAAAATAAACAAATATAAATTTACATATTTACTGAAACAAACTTTAATTACATAATATACCAATCATACATCATCGTTATCACTTAGAATTCTATATGTTTTACTCTTTTTCGAGATAGGTTGTGAGTTTTCGTAGTCATCGAAAATTCAGTAAAAAGCGATTGTTTGCTTTTAGCTGTTACATTTTTACGTATTTTCTTATATGGTTCCAAAATATTTTGTCTTTTTTCCATTATAGAATCATTTTCAATAAAAAATAAACGAATTTAATAGTCAATTCCAAGTTGTCATTCATTGTTTTTAATGTGAAACATGTAGCTACTTCCCTGCAACTGCTTTCTAAGTCTTTATTTGTGGTAGGTTCAACCAACATTTCGACTTATTCTTCTTCGTCCTTCAATAATCCTCCAATATTTCTTGGATTTCATGAATATCCATGTCATAAAAACATTCTCCACCAATAAGTATTTTTTTCCCCCCTTAAACCGTGTTATATAAAGCGTATTGTATAAAAATATGTCACAATTTATTCATCCGTGTTGTGTAAAACCGTGTTATACGAGTCCCAAGTGTACATTACACATATGTAAGAAAATATATTGCACATTTATATATGTAGATAAAGATTTTAAGTGACTTAAAAATAATTAGTTTGCTTCAATCTTTATGTGGTTCTTGTCTCTTATTTCAAGACAGCCAGCCAGTTTGTTTATGCAAGTGATTTGATTGAGTTGATTGCACTCTCTGATTCATACACTCGAATCGTATCGGAAACAGATTTCGCTCTCGACTCACCGCTCATTTTTAACTGGATTGTCTGTGAGCCATTTTTTATTTTACTCTATCTGTTATTATTTATTGACGACACAGTATTAAAGTTGGCAACAACTGATCCGTGACGATTCAAATATATCCATATAAGCGAACGTTGAATGTTCGTATATAAAAGGAATCAAAATGTATACATATTAAAAATTGATAAAATATTTGAATTAAAAGAAAAATAAAAGCCTACACCATAAAAGACTATTTGTATGGCTACGAAAGTAGATTGAGTCCGCCGCCCGGATCTTTACATCACATTCAAACCCGTTTAAAGCGTATACGGTTTAATTGAGCGAATGAATAATTTCCTCATATGAATGCGCCATCAAATGTGATGAGTAAAGACTGTACAAATCGAATTAAGTAAGTGGATAGATCAACGAGGTAATGGACGATTTAGATAATGTCTTAAAGGTTCGGAATGAAAACTAAGCCTTGTTTGGTTTTAAATTTCATCGGTCGATAATGATCGCGATGGTCCTGATAAAAATCCTTTAAAATTAAATATTATGGAGACTAGTACTTACAACATGTGTTTTATTTGCTTGAATTAATGCATTTCTGCCATAAAGTAACAGTTACACCTTAAAAGTAAAACAACTACTATTCACTCAGTTTTTGTATGACAGATAACAGGGTTTTTATGTTTTATAGTCAAGATCTAACTAAAGTTTAATTATATTGAATACTTAATATAAAATTGTCAAATAACAAATGATAGTTACAACTGTTATTTATTTTACTGTACTTCCTGTTACAACAACTCCATAATATTATTAAGTATACATATTTTAACAGAATCAAATTAAATAATATACTTAGAAAATTACAACACTTCTTTTAAAAGTAATAACTAAATATTTGAGACTTGTTCATCTCCCGAGTTTTAAATTATATAAAAGTACACTTGCATTTGAAGAAAAGTTGAACCAACTCAAATAAGAGTCAAAAGAACACGAACGTGACGAGGAATGCAATAAAGTTTCTGACAATAAAGCATACATATATTTGAAGAGAAGTGCATACACTTCTTTTGTAAGAAATTTATAGATAATGATTGAAATATGACTAAAAATATATATATATATCTTATGATAACAGTATTTCATACATCATTTAAAATAAGTAATTATGACAAACATCAAATTTATTATATCGGAATAAAACACATTAAAAAATCATTTATTTACCCAATTTCAATAAAGCTATTTACAAACAACGTGATAAATCCATTGAGACAGCATTTTGGCATAATAGCATTTTTTTTAAATATATAAATGAGTATGAGCATAAATGAAATAACAAATACACAATAACATGATTGTAAAATATTTGTGGTCGTAATGTATTCAAAATGTCAGATGAAAAGTTGTTGTGTGAAATATGTGAAATATTCGATTGATTATTTCGTTGGGAATATTTTCTTCTTCTAAATATTCTTCGATGAAATTGCTTGCAATTTCTCTAGTGTATTGATTAAAATCTCATGTCTTGTCACAGCCTTAAGCTCTAACAGCAAACAGAAAAAAATTGTAAGAACATAAAACGGACCTAGTCCAGCCGAACTCAATTGGAAATCTAAGTTACATGACGACTAATTTTAGAATATGAAAAAAGCATCCGAGAGTGAAGTTTCTATCATTTTTCATGTCTCTGTTGGGTAAAAGAAATACGAAAGTCTTTCTTTTGATTAATAATTATTCTAGTCGATAGACCAACGCGTTTTATTTGTTCCCAAGAACTTGAATAATTATAACACAATATGTATTGTTATTTAAGATTTGAAAAATGCCCAGACAATTTAAACAAAGTTATTCATATTCAACGAATTATTATAACAAAAATGAAAACAATATTATTATTTAAATATTTAAAAGACGTCACCAATGCATATTATTTATTTACATACTTGCATACGAAATAATTTATAATTATATATGATCCCACCTGGATATGGACGAATTTGAAGTGTATATTATCAAGTATATAATTGTCTAGTGATTATTGAACGAGGTAAATAGAAAAGCAGAAATTATTTTTTATATTACGCCTCAAAGGCGCCAGTCATTCTATGAATTACTTAGAATAGCGAGTGCTAATGGCTTTTAGGTAGGAAATAAGAATTTCTAATTCCAGGTAAATGTTGCAACTAATAGATGTTTATTCAGGGTACACGATACCCGTGAATGCGAAAATTTCTTATTTTTAAATAAGAAAATGTACACGTGGAGAAAAAAATACATTTGTGTAATGAGAAAAATAATAACAGTAAAAGGAAAAAGGACAGTTTTTTTTAAATCCCACTTCACTTGGCATTTGAAATGTACTATTTATTTAGTATGATTGCAAAAAATTCTGAGAAATATTGAAATCATGAAAAATTAATTTCGGAAATAGAAATGATGTTTAGTTGATCGAACTTCATTATAGATAAATAACAATGTACCACAGTGTGAGCGACAGAACTCATGGAAAAGTACAAAATTTAAATAATTCAAATTCAATAACGAAATGCCGAAATATTCGACGATCTATGTTTTTTTTACTCCTATGTACGACAAGTTACATTTAAAATCATGTTAAATCGAATCTGCTTGTGACCTTCTAATGATTCATTGGATTTTTTTTAACAATATGGTATACAGTGCCTAATTAATAGTAGTAGACATTTTAATCAAAAGAGTATATTCATTAATTCGAAAGAATAAAAACACTATTTCATAGTTACAAAATGAAACTATTTTTTTAGTTTCATTGTAAAAAAATACGCATAAATTTGTTTATTTATCAAACAACGTGATATTTAAAAGCTTCGAAATGCGTCATGGTTACAAAAAAAAAATATCAGAGAATTGAAAAATAATTTATAATGAATCCAATAGCATGATTAAATTACAATAATTTACGTTGTGTAATGCAATGAAACATGGAATATGAAATCATAAAAAAGCAACGAATTTTTTTGTCTTTTACTATAATGACTAAATTCTCACAATTATGGCTGATAATTTAATAATTTAGGGACAATACATACTAATATACTGAATCATTAATAAAGACAGATTTAAATATTAAATATGGATTTGGTAGAGTTTCGATTAATACAGCGGTAATTTGGTGGAAATTCATATTTAATATATTTCTGTTATTCCACTGGTTGTGAAAAAAAAACGGTTTTTACCATTACTATTATAGTTCTATTCTAAACAATAGCGGAGTCCGTGAAGGGGACGGGGTTCTTGTTCCTGACAATTTTAATTGTGATGGTGGGTAAACGGATTTTCATATCCCTACCCCGTACGAAGTTGAACTTTGTCTTGATCTATGAATATAATAATTATATAAATAATTCATAATTGTATTATAATATACGAGTTCTGAATGTGTGGTGCTTATCAAAACAAACGCTGCTAGCGTCTACCGTGTCAGCCCTGGCTTGACTTCGGCGTCAACTGCTATACTGGAGGCGTTGGCAGTGCTGGCCTATCGATACAGAGCATTTTCTTGCCGTCGACGTTGACCTGCATAGATAATTTTAATACTACGAGGTTGTGCGCTCAATAAGGCAATATTTTGTAGGAGATTAATATCGGTTACGTTTAGGAATAACCTGGTAAATGAAAAATATTGAAGAAGTAGGAATATTGAAACAAATATGAAACTATAAGAAAATATGTGAGAGCAAATAAAATATTTAGATCAGAATTTAGATTATTCACCTAATCATCGAAATAATGACGGCATGCGGGAGTTTAAATATTTATAGCAAAGTTATATCTTAAAATATCTATCCACTACCCTTTTCTAAAATCGGTTGTCAGGTTATACCCAAACAACACCGATATAATCGACGGCAGAAAGACAAAAAGGGGCGTAACAAAATTTACAGGAGCCGTAAAAGACGTGTTTTTTATCAGTTATTTTGGGTTTTAGTCACAATACTAAATATATAAAACTCTGAAAGGCACAAAGAAGAATAAACCAGTGTTTTATTCACCAAATCTGATGTAAATTTAATTAGTTATTGAAGAAAATAAATAAAATTAATGGAAGTACTTTTTCTTCGCCGTAAATTTCACAGGCCTTCCTTTTTCAAACGTATAAGCTAAATTAAGAAACTTATTCAGCGTTTGCAGTTTACGTCCTTATGATAGAGCTTGTATTAAAGTTGTATACATTGTGATGATCGAACAAACTGGAGGTTACGTCCCTTAGTCTTTTTCCAGTTGAAATATGTATTAAGTTGTATGTGAGACTAGCAGCTATAAGTTTATGGTTAAAATGAATTGAAAAAAGGAGAAAAGATCTCAATGTTGGATTGCGGTCGACGAGTCTTCGGACGGGAAATTTCAGAAAGCTGAGATTAAAAAATAAATTTAGTGGTGTTGACAACGCTGCCCATTCAGCGTCTCAATATAATGGGCCAATGCGTTCGACGGCATCAGTGTCGCACTGTGTATTCAAATACCCGTTAAAATGGGTATAAACTGCAACTCTAAAAAACTTTATAACTTTTCAGGTGGTAACTTTCAATTGTTCCACCAAAATATATTATGCACAAAATTTAACATAAATCATATCCATACATGTGAGATAGATACTGTCTCCTATAAATGAAAATAAACTCAAAACCATTTCTATACTAGACCACATATTTAAAAGGATGAGAATAATAATATGCCGAGGAGAAAGAAATTGAATATTTTTGTTATATACATACAGTGATTGTAATACCGAATGCACACACGGGCCACTTTTATATAAAACTATAATATATTATATATATATTACGTAGTCAATAAAATCGGGTTTTTACAAATTTTAATACAGTATATTATCCAATTAGCTTAATATGTTGATTTTTTTCTTGCTATTTCAAATGAAATGAATGGTTTATTTTAATTATCTTATTGAATATAGGAAAGTTTTACAATGAATAAATTGTTATTTTGTGTACAATATTTGTACAAAATTTCAGAGATATTTAATAACGAATTCAAAACATCGTGTACAGTATTTATGTTTACTCAACTATTTACTTCTTTAGCAATGAAAATTAACAGCTAGTTCTGAATTTTCAAATAGCAAAGTGCAATATATTAATCAGAAATTTCTTAATCAGAAAATGAAAAAAAACTTGACACGAAAAGAACGACTGTCGAGTGTATTATGAATTGCAATTTGCGATCTGTAGAAAAACACAATCGAAATAAACAGCAGTTATTATATTAGGCACGAAGAAAAACAATTAAAAGCAAATTTAAAAATAAAATACAACTATCAACAAGATACTTCCATTGGACTATAATAGAGCAATCATTTGCTAATGGACAGTTGCAAAAATATGCGCAGTATTTTAATCATAAAGAACACGTTTACGTCCATCAAATAAAATGAATGAACTCCAAATTGTTAGTACCACATTTTCTTGTGTACGTAAATTTAGAACACTTATGTAGATAAATAAAAATTATGGTGAATTTTTAGTACGAATTTCTTCCCTAAGATTTAAACCATACTAGCGTTTCTCAACATTTAACGGCCTTTGAACTTTTTTGGATTTAATATTTTTCTGTTGTATTCTATTCGATGAGCTTTGCTAACACACATATAAGGATTCGACCTTTATATTCAGTCTGATGACAAATAAAACATGTTAGCTTTACTTGTCAGTGTTATTTTTATTATTTTATTCTGACTGTGACCCCTGTGAAGTTTTTTCTACCTCCCCAATAGCTGATGTTTGGTTTTTGCTTCCCTTGAAAGGCTGCGTGCCTCCCAGGGGCCATATAAACCCAGGTTGAGAAACGTTGATATATTATACTAGACATAAGGGAGCTACTTTGACATTTCAATGTTGAATAATCGAATATTGTTGAAAATGTCACTAGCACTCTCGTCCTTGATTTTTTTCGAATGAATGAATATAAATAAGCAAATAATATTTATCTCGCACTCTACATAAAATATTTGCTTATTTACAATAAATACGTAAGAGATTCATTTATAAACATAGTATTGATAATTTAAATTCTAAAAAGAGTGCAATACGATTTTTTTATGAAGCTTGTAGATTATATTAAATGGAACGTAAATAATATAATGCGTTCAATGCTGTGTTCAATTCTTAAATTGAACTGAATAATATATCATTTTGACATCAGAGATGTCATTATATCTGATCGCATTAATAACTTTAATACGATGGTATTAAACTAGCCTTAAGAATCTTGCGATATGTTTTATTTACTCAGATGGCGTTTTTTCAACAACTTCGCAAAATGATTATTTTATAAAACTTTTTAGCTGTATATTATACGTCTTCCGCAACACATGAAAACGTGACAACATAAAACGTTTATTTTACGCCATTAAATAGGTTCATAAAATTATTACGTGTAAAAGTGTCGTAAACTAATTTTACCTCCCAATCTCCCGGTTGAGTGACGGTGTGGCTTACCGCTTGAGCGGAATACCCAATGTAAATTATCGAATACAATTATTATTTAGGCAAACTTTAATGAAACCTTAATTAACACTTAAAGATACTTCGCTGTAATTGAAATCTGTCGTCATTACATATTTATAGGTATTTCTCAGTGCTTCACAAAACATCTTTAAGTGGCAATTATAAAATTGATCAAACTCGAAAGATAAACATATTTCACCCTTATTGAATTTTGTGACGTATTTTCTCTAACCCCCAATAGGTTTGCTGCATGGTTTTACTAGCGTTCAATAGTATTCTTATGTGAATTCACAATGGCATCCACTTCAATTTTGGTCATTTGAAGCTAAATACGACAAAATATATGTAAATCGTACGACACTTTTTACGATAATTATACCCATGGCCGATTAAATCTGAGCCAACGAATGCAAAAGAACTTTCCACTTAACCGAAATAATACAATTATTATTGCTAATGCTTTTAACAGTTTCAATTTCGTATTTTCTGAAAACTCGTGTAAAATATTTAACAGTGCTTTTGCTTCGTCATTGTTTAGTTCAGTGTGTAAATATCCATACATTATGTGTAAATTGTATATCTAAAGAATGATTTCTTTTTTTATAAAAAAAATATAAAGTATGATTTAACTGTACAACCTATTATTGTTGAATCATGTTTTTTTCATTATTTTCAATATCAGCAAAAAAATATTCTATCATAGAAGCCGTTGAAATAATCAAACACTGCATAATTTTGAGAGTCACTTCGCTAGCAATACAGGAAGACTCGAGGGCCTTGCAGACATTAACAATAACAAAACACGTGGTTAACGGTGTTATATTACTTTTCTGCATATCCGCTGTCTCAAGCACTTACTTACCCGATCGTCGATCACACATTCCCTCTTCTAAGCGAATACCTATCGCTATCACCATCCTCGAGGCCGAAACACACCAAGGCTCAAAAGCCTCAATCGCAATAACATGATAATAAAACAGTTTTATTACTTTTCGCGGGATTTATTTCATCAGGACCGGTTTCGCTCATGGCGAGCATTATCAACTGATAATGCTCATGAGCTCAAGTAATCCTGATTAAATCTCATGTGGAAAAAGTACTAAAAAATGTTTTATTATTTATATTATAATGCCTCTCCTCCAAGTATTGACAGTGAACACCTTAAAAGTGAGCAATAACATGAATCCAGGTCTATGAATCCAGGTTTCGCTCATGATGAAATAAATCTCATGTGGAAAAAGTACTAAAAAATGTTTTATTATTTTTATTATAATGCCTCTCCTCCAAGTATTGACAGTGAACACCTTAAAAGTGAGCAATAACATGAATCCAGGTCTATGAAGTCTTCTAAGATATCCTTTGTCCTGCAATTATCTTTACAGTGAACCCATTCATTTTATTTGATGGACGTAAACGTGTTCTTTATGATTAAAATACTGCGCATATTTTTGCAACTGTCCATTAGCAAATGATTGCTCTATTATAGTCCACTGGAAGTATCTTGTTGATAGTTGTATTTTATTTTTAAATTTGCTTTTAATTGTTTTTCTTCGTGCCTAATATAATAACTGCTGTTTATTTCGATTGTGTTTTTCTACAGATCGCAAATTGCAATTCGCAATACACTCGACAGTCGTTCTTTTCGTGTCAAGTTTTTTTTCATTTTCTGATTAAGAAATTTCTGATTAATATATTGCACTTTGCTATTTGAAAATTCAGAACTAGCTGTTAATTTTCATTGCTAAAGTAAATAGTTGAGTAAACATAAATACTGTACACGATGTTTTGAATTCGTTATTAAATATCTCTGAAATTTTGTACAAATATTGTACACAAAATAACAATTTATTCATTGTAAAACTTTCCTATATTCAATAAGATAATTAAAATAAACCATTCATTTCATTTGAAATAGCAGAAAAAAAATCAACATATTAAGCTAATTGGATAATATACTGTATTAAAATTTGTAAAACCCGATTTTATTGACTACGTAATATATATATAATATATTATAGTTTTATATAAAAAGTGGCCCGTGTGTGCATTCGGTATTACAATCACTGTATGTATATAACAAAAATATTCAATTTCTTTCTCCTCGGCATATTATTATTCTCATCCTTTTAAATATGTGGTCTAGTATATAAATGAAAATAAACTCAAAACCATTTCTATACTAGACCACATATTTAAAAGGATGAGAATAATAATATGCCGAGGAGAAAGAAATTCAATATTTTTGTTATATACATACAGTGATTGTAATACCGAATGCACACACGGGCCACTTTTATATAAAACTATAATATATTATATATATATTACGTAGTCAATAAAATCGGGTTTTTACAAATTTTAATACAGTATATTATCCAATTAGCTTAATATGTTGATTTTTTTTCTTGCTATTTCAAATGAAATGAATGGTTTATTTTAATTATCTTATTGAATATAGGAAAGTTTTACAATGAATAAATTGTTATTTTGTGTACAATATTTGTACAAAATTTCAGAGATATTTAATAACGAATTCAAAACATCGTGTACAGTATTTATGTTTACTCAACTATTTACTTCTTTAGCAATGAAAATTAACAGCTAGTTCTGAATTTTCAAATAGTAAAGTGCAATATATTAATCAGAAATTTCTTAATCAGAAAATGAAAAAAAAACTTGACACGAAAAGAACGACTGTCGAGTGTATTGCGAATTGCAATTTGCGATCTGTAGAAAAACATAATCGAAATAAACAGCAGTTATTATATTAGGCACGAAGAAAAACAATTAAAAGCAAATTTAAAAATAAAATACAACTATCAACAAGATACTTCCATTGGACTATAATAGAGCAATCATTTGCTAATGGACAGTTGCAAAAATATGCGCAGTATTTTAATCATAAAGAACACGTTTACGTCCATCAAATAAAATGAATGGGTTCATTGTAAAGATAATTGCAGGACAAAGGATATCTTAGAAGACTTCATAGACCTGGATTCATGTTATTGCTCACTTTTAAGGTGTTCACTGTCAATACTTGGAGGAGAGGCATTATAATAAAACATTTTTAGTACTTTTTCCACATGGCGAGCATTTAGTTTAATCATGAGCGAAACCTGGATTCATAGACCTGGATTCATGTTATTGCTCACTTTAAGGTGTTCACTGTCAATACTTGAGGAGAGGCATTATAATATAAATAATAAAACATTTTAGTACTTTTTCACATGAGATTTATTTAATCAGGACCAGTTGAGCTCATGGCGAGCATTATCAGTTGATAATGCTCGCCATGAGCGAAACCGGTCCTGATGAAATAAATCTCATGTGGAAAAAGTACTAAAACTGTTTTATTATCATGTTATTGCGATTGAGGCTTTTGAGCCTTGGTGTGTTTCGGCCTCGAGGATGGTGATAGCGATAGGTATTCGCTTAGAAGAGGGAATGTGTGATCGACGATCGGGTAAGTAAGTGCCTGAGACAGCGGATATGCAGAAAAGTAATATAACACCGTTAGCCACGTGTTTTGTTATTGTTAATGTCTGCAAGGCCCTCGAGTCTTCCTGTATTGCTAGCGAAGTGACGCTCAAAATTATGCAGTGTTTGATTATTTCAACGGCTTCTATGATAGAATATTTTTTTGCTGATATTGAAAATAATGAAAAAAACATGATTCAACAATAATAGGTTGTACAGTTAAATCATACTTTATATTTTTTTATAAAAAAAAGAAATCATTCTTTAGATATACAATTTACACATAATGTATGGATATTTACACACTGAACTAAACAATGACGAAGCAAAAGCACTGTTAAATATTTTACACGAGTTTTCAGAAAATACGAAATTGAAACTGTTAAAAGCATTAGCAATAATAATTGTATTATTTCGGTTAAGTGGAAAGTTCTTTTGCATTCGTTGGCTCAGATTTAATCGGCCATGGGTATAATTATCGTAAAAAGTGTCGTACGATTTACATATATTTTGTCGTATTTAGCTTCAAATGACCAAAATTGAAGTGGATGCCATTGTGAGTTCACATAAGAATACTATTGAACGCTAGTAAAACCATGCAGCAAACCTATTGGGGGTTAGAGAAAATACGTCACAAAATTCAATAAGGGTGAAATATGTTTATCTTTCGAGTTTGATCAATTTTATAATTGCCACTTAAAGATGTTTTGTGAAGCACTGAGAAATACCTATAAATATGTAATGACGACAGATTTCAATTACAGCGAAGTATCTTTAAGTGTTAATTAAGGTTTCATTAAAGTTTGCCTAAATAATAATTGTATTCGATAATTTACATTGGGTATTCCGCTCAAGCGGTAAGCCACACCGTCACTCAACCGGGAGATTGGGAGGTAAAATTAGTTTACGACACTTTTACACGTAATAATTTTATGAACCTATTTAATGGCGTAAAATAAACGTTTTATGTTGTCACGTTTTCATGTGTTGCGGAAGACGTATAATATACAGCTAAAAAGTTTTATAAAATAATCATTTTGCGAAGTTGTTGAAAAAACGCCATCTGAGTAAATAAAACATATCGCAAGATTCTTAGGGCTAGTTTAATACCATCGTATTAAAGTTATTAATGCGATCAGATATAATGACATCTCTGATGTCAAAATGATATATTATTCAGTTCAATTTAAGAATTGAACACAGCATTGAACGCATTATATTATTTACGTTCCATTTAATATAATCTACAAGCTTCATAAAAAAATCGTATTGCACTCTTTTTAGAATTTAAATTATCAATACTATGTTTATAAATGAATCTCTTACGTATTTATTGTAAATAAGCAAATATTTTATGTAGAGTGCGAGATAAATATTATTTGCTTATTTATATTCATTCATTCGAAAAAAATCAAGGACGAGAGTGCTAGTGACATTTTCAACAATATTCGATTATTCAACATTGAAATGTCAAAGTAGCTCCCTTATGTCTAGTATAATATATCAACGTTTCTCAACCTGGGTTTATATGGCCCCTGGGAGGCACGCAGCCTTTCAAGGGAAGCAAAAACCAAACATCAGCTATTGGGGAGGTAGAAAAAACTTCACAGGGGTCACAGTCAGAATAAAATAATAAAAATAACACTGACAAGTAAAGCTAACATGTTTTATTTGTCATCAGACTGAATATAAAGGTCGAATCCTTATATGTGTGTTAGCAAAGCTCATCGAATAGAATACAACAGAAAAATATTAAATCCAAAAAAGTTCAAAGGCCGTTAAATGTTGAGAAACGCTAGTATGGTTTAAATCTTAGGGAAGAAATTCGTACTAAAAATTCACCATAATTTTTATTTATCTACATAAGTGTTCTAAATTTACGTACACAAGAAAATGTGGTACTAACAATTTGGAGTATTAAATATAAAATTTAAAATAACTTTGATTATTCCACGTAGTGTGCTACTAACTGTGACACGTGTTTCGCCTGTTTCAGAGTTATCTTCGGACTTAATATCGCAAAGTTTTCATAAGTAATGAAGCAATAAACAATTAACGATGCTCGGCGTTAGTCATTCGGAGTGAGACAAATAAGAAAATTTTGATAAATGATGAGCAAAGATTTAAAAGAAAAAAAATGCAATAATTGAAAAAAAATACTATGCCTGATGATGAAGTTGATACAACTTTAATGTTTGGTGTAATCGTTTATTCCAGGAAACAATGTTTTTGCTAAATATCCGGAAACATTTATCAATAAAACTGTTTCTTAGCTTTCTCGTATACGTCACTGATTTCGTAATAATAATCGACAACTTAAGTAGTAAGAAATAAAGATTCATTCATCTTGGTAATGAAATGACGACGGCATAAAAAATGGAAAATGAATTACGCTCCATTGCGAAATAGCTTGAGGCATAAGTATTGGTTATCTGCGTGCACATGACTAAAATTTTCCATTCATCTCACCATAACTAGTAATTCGTTTATGGCATGTCTAAATAAACAAAACGTTGCCAGCGGCGCAACGGAAATCAACATAATTTTGCCATATATATGTAGGTACATATACAGCGCAAGAATTGCATTCATCTAGATTCTAGATGTAAAATAGTGTATCACTCTTGAAATCATGTATTGTAAATATTGTACAATGGTTTGAATCAAGAAATTGACATAGACCGCCGACGCTTTTACCGTGCATTATTTGATAATTGTTTACACATAATGCAATGTTTTATAATTATTAAAAATACACCTAATAACAATTTAAGTCATATTGAAACATACAATAATTATTCTGTCGGGTTGAATTTGAATTGTCAAGATAATAAGCTTGTCGTTTAAGAAAAGATAAGTTTAATTATCTGATTGAATCACAATAATAGAGTAAAATAAATAGATACTAATTGTTTCACAACGTGCATAGAGAGAGATTCAATTTTTTCACAAATACCGTTGATTGTTAGTGAAAAAATACGCGTATAAATTTTGAGCCAATAACAGGACTTGTAATTTATTAAAGTTTCTTTAAGCATCTTGCTTGTTTCTATGTCATTATTGAAATGTTTAACTATACATGGAAATTGTTTTGATACAATCCCGCTAAGCTGTTGGGTTCGGGAAATGTGAAAATCATCATTAAAATCGTTCCTTTTATCATGGCATGCGTAGTAAAAAATCGATATATCTTTTTGAACTACATTAATATGATTTTTACTAAGAGGAATCGACTGAAAATAATTTTACAAAATGAATCTAGTGCTTTGTGAGCAAAGCATATTTTTTTGAAATAAATGATATAAGCACACAATTATTCATGACGTTTTTGTCGTCTCGAATAATGTCATGGCCTTTCTTCTAAGCGTTCAATTTTAGTTGTAAAAGCACCTGTTAATCTAATCCATTTGAAATAATAGTGTGTGTGTGAGCCTTCGGTCTCCGCAATATTTTTATAAAACACGTCGTTCTCACACTCACAATTCTCTGAAGCGGCGTCGCATCGTATTGTGACGTCCTCGTAAAAATATCATGATAACAATTATTTTAATGCGATGATATAATGTCAAAGCGAGGGTCTTTGGTGCTTCAATGACATCGAAAGTACGTAATCATAATGCATTGTTATGATCTAAAAGTGACATTGTAAAAAAATGATTAGTCGAAACGGACAAACGGATTTAAATAAAATCCTTTCATACCCAGCAATTAAATTATGTGTGCGTATCGCGTAACGGTGTGTCACAGCGAGACATTGATAGGAAATCAAAGAGATTTTTTCATGAATAAACCATTAAAGTAATGTATGAATTAGCTGCGAAATTGATTGAGGAAAGCACTGCACGGCATGTGATCGACTATTTTATGTATACGCATTAGCTTGGAGCAGTTAACAAATTAATCATACAATAATGAGTATGTGGTGAAAGGATGTGCGCAAAGAATTGTTATTCATTATTATCAGTTTCTGAAAGTCACGAAACAACTGAAAATATAATTTTTGCAAATGATTTTAGATTAGACGTCGATATGTTTTTCAAGTGCAACATGCGCAATTTCTAACTGACATTTTGATATATTTTTTTTGTTCATTTCAATCAATCAACAATGTGATAATGGAACTCTTTTTTTGAAACAGTATTATTAAAGATATTTCAGTAATTATAATATTGCAATGCTGACTTTACCAATATAATATATATCATTTTCACAATACTCGCGGATTTATATTGGAGTGAGAACATATACATTTTGTAGCTATAAACCTACAAAAAAAGGATCGCAAACAAATTTTAAAAAGTCAACACAAATATTGAATTTTTTTGTAAATTTATTTATCATTAATAAAACAGTTTCATTTGAATATACAATGACTTCACAATGAAGTTTCGTACGTGGTTTTGCATACGGTGTCTAGATACGCAGAAACTTGTTTCGATACCGACGAATAATTGACATACTAATTCGAGAAAACTAACGATTGTAATATATGATGTATTTGACACGAGTTTGGGTCACGTTTACTAGAATTTCATATCTCGCAAATGAGAACGTAACTATGGTGATAGCATATTTCAAGAATAAGTTGTTTATTTAATGTGTCGCAATACAAATTATGTTTTCGTCTATATTCGACGTCACATAAAATCAGAAAGAGTAACGAAACAAATGCTGATCTGCGACCGCTAAAGTGTGATATTTTCAACCAATTAATTGCTTGAAACGAGTCACTATAAAATGACGCAAATAATTTTCAAGCATTTCTAATTCATACGTATTGACAGTGAACACCTTAAAAGTGATTGTGAGAATTGTATTTGAAAGACGACCTGCCAACTGCTTGGGTAAGATTATCCATATAATAATTGTTTATAAATTATTATATATACGATATAAAATGATCGCTTACTTTCAGTTCTAGTAAATGTACATATGTATGTTACAATGCCAATAAAAACATGTGAAAACCGTGTCGTACATAAAAATACATTAAACAAAGCATCCCTCCAATCAATCACGTTTAATCGCCAGTATAAACCGAAATACAAAATGTTTTCGTTTGAACACGTCATGGGGAAGAAAAAATAATAGGTTTTTTATAATATTATTTTATGTTCAAAGTCGACGTGATACTAGAACAACATAAAAAACGACGCACGAGAGCGACAACTCGTGGCTGTTTCAATCAAATAAACAGCTTGTGAAATAGATAAATATTTCAATTATGAGCGTAAATTTAGTTTCATTATTCATTAATGTTTTGAACTTGTTTGATTATATTAAAAATTTGCTTTAATGTTTATTCGCAGCATAATCACTGGAAGTCTTCGTCAAAATTTGATGATTTCTATTGCAATGATCAATGAAGCAATTTTCACACTTTTTAAGTATGATATCGTGCTTATAGACACGTAGACGTTTATAATAGGTCAAAGTGTTGACACAAGTAATCAAACATATCGAAAATCAGCTATAATTATACTTAATTGAACAAGTTTAGCGGCAGGAATGTTGAAGTCTAATTGTTTTGTCGAACAACTCTTACTACCTAATTCAAACAAAAGAAATCACTGCGAAAAATTATATACATATCTATGAATAAAATTATGAAATTATTAAATAATCTTTCTCAGGCTAAATATAATACCGAGTGGCGAGTAATGAGTCATACGATTTTAATGAATGTTGTATTTAAGTACATATTCAGTGTTCGATATTTTGAAGAGTAATAGAATTTTTTTTTCTTCATAAAAATAAGTGAGACGATTGACGAAATTTCATTGGCTGTCAAATGAAGTTATTTATAAACTTATATGCTAGAAGTGTTTGAGCCAAAATGCCAAACATTTTAATAAACAAGGACTTTTAAAAAAAAATTATACATCAAAATAAATACTTATTTGAAATGTATGTTTATGCGTTTTGTATTCATCAAAAAACCAAAAATGATGTCAAAAACATATATGCGCGTCAAAATACTTCAAGGATTGCCACGTGTAAACTTGAGTCGAAAGAATACATATTTATGTAAAATTATTTAGAATTCACGCGATATGTGGTTTACTTATAATGTTCGAATTCTCGAAGAGAATTACTACTTCAGCGATAATTTTAGCAGACATCCAAATATTGGTTAAATACGTAATATTATACGCCTTTCTGAACATTTTTACTGTCCCGTGGTATTTTATTTCCAAAGTCATATTTATTTTATTGTATATGCATGTGATATATTAAAATTATTTCAGCAACGCCATAAATTAACATAAATAAATTTACAAATGATATTTTTCTGGAGATGAAAAATTTTCCTTGGGCAAGTTGGCAGCGGGCCAAATGGACGGCAACAAAAGCAGTTCGAAATTTTCGGCTCTGCAAGAACTCTAAGAGATAATGTAGGAAAGCGATGTTTTCCTATACAATGAAAGATTTTTAAATCTAGGCTCACAAATAAACGACATTCTTGGAAAAGGGAATGTATACGCGAGGTGAAAATCAAGTCATATTACAATATTACAAACGTAATGAATAATATTATGATATGGTCCAGAGGCGGGGATTTTTTTCACAATGGAAGGTCGCTTCGCTTCAATTGGATTGACTTTAATTCAATTTTGAAACGAAACACTTCAGTTAAACGACAGCGCTTAATGGACCTAGAAGAGATCATCTTGCTGTCGAAAAGTTAAAAGAGTTCACTTCTAATTAAATTTTAATAAAAAGCCATTAAACATTTGTGTATATATTTTTATTCAGTCTCAAAATTAGACATCGCAACTGCAGTTTAACGGAAGAAACGATTCCTTCATATTTTCTTCCCTATGGAATAAGTTCGAAAAATGAGTGACTAAATATCTGATTATTATTTTGCATATTTTCTGTTATTTAAGTGAGTTTCAACTGAAATAATTTAGAAGTCCATTAAAATATTGTGAAATATACTCGTCCGAAATAAACATTTTTCGTCAACAATACATACTTATAATACTTTGAAGAGACACATTATAATATATGATATCATCTACCATTTATGAAAATTGTAAATTTTCTTATATGAGTAGTCCATAACTATGGGGTAAATTAAATCTTATGGTGTATGGAATGAATGCGGAACTGAACCCGGTAAGTCATGGCTTATCAATTAGATCAAGAACGCATTATAAGTACTTTCATATCTTTATTGGCAACCAAACGCCACAAGGCGAAGTCATTCTGCGTCGGAAATTTGAAAAGCACTAAAATATCATTAGAATCTCTTGGAATCAAGAACAATGAAAACAAACGGGCTTCCTTTTTGGTAGGCGACGCCTACACACATACAAAAATATACTTTCAATAATTCAAAACAAAAGTTTTTTTTAGAAAAAACAATGTACTACAGCCGTGGTGAGTTTTTTTTGGTTTAATTATTTCCCTTCCCACTTCCGTCGTGTATTTAAAAAAAAAAAACAATTTGTTAAACTGCAATGCCGGTGTAATTGGAGTTATAGTGGGCCTTTCTTGATTGATAGCTGGAATTAAAAGTATAAAATTGAAATGAACACATCGATTCCAATATTTAAATGATTTACAAAGCATTCGTTAAGAGAACATAATGCTTTCTTAACATAAAATATTATCGATTACATTATACGGTACATCAATTCGTTTTATTGAAAAGCTACTTCAGACTTAAGATTATTTCAAAGGATCAAATTACACGCCATAGAAACACTACAAGATAATATTTATGAAGTAACAATCTGAAAATATTAGCGCATGAAGCGAGAAGAAGTAAAACTCTTTAAAAATATATCGTGAGATGCTATATCCATTGTATCAAAACGTTTACTGCTTATTTTATAGCCTTGGGGAACCCTGCGGTCAATCGTTGAACTCACTGAATAAAATCTCTCAAGAATTTTAAAAATGCAGTAAGTAATCTATTAATAATACTGGATAAAGAAAGATTTACGATAAAGCTATGAGAACCGATGAACTATACCTCGTTTTGACAACACATATAAAATGTACCGGAAGTAATACATGCAAAGAGAAAAATCGTGACGTGACGAAAGAGGAATTCCCGCCCGCCTAATAAATGCAAATCACATGAGTTTGGAATTTTCCGCAGATTTGTTCGCCAGAAACCTTTTTGTATACGGCGCATGAAAGTGAGCTTTGATTAAAAGTAAGATCTACAGATTCCGACGCATCATTATTCCTGTCTTTGGTATGAGCTTTTTCGGGCCATGCCGAGAGCGCTGTAACTACCGCACAAAATATAAAGTAGCAACTCAACATATTATAACACACGTAAACTTTTACGATTTTTTTTTCGGCCCCAGAATAACTGTAATGAATATTAATAAACTCAATTCTTTTTTTAAATGGTAGATAAGTACCACAAAAACCGTGTAGAAAAGTGATAGAACTCAAATAAAAAATGATGATTGGTTGCCTGAATTTTAAAAACCCTGTTATCTGAAAAACAAAGAACAACATTGTTGAATGGAAAATCGTGCTAAAAAGGTTATAATGAAGACCCATTAATAAATATCACAAAATACTATTCATAATATGAGCTATAAAGATGAAGTGAGAGCCAAGTGTTAAAATTGTACGCTACTTGATAATAGAAGGGGACGTCAATGAAGGATTGAAAATAATTTTTTCCACACGCTGATGAGTAACCATTGACTGACTATTGTTTTTTACCCATTGGTCATTGGAAGGGGGACGGGACACGTCACACGGTACTGCAACAAATCGGGTTAGTAAGAACTGACCTGCCCTACGCACGCGCGACCGTTTTTTTTTGTTTTTGGGTTTTTTTTGTTAATGTGAATTGTGTAAGAAGAAATAGTTCGTGTAAAAATATATTTTTTATTGAACCGTGTAAAAAGAGAGTTGACTGTGTTCAATTCCTCCATAATATCCTCGAGTACATTCTAATAGTTCGAGACGGTTTCTCTTTCTTGGTAAAGGTCAATTTTTCTCCAGTTTTTTTTAATAAAAATAAAACACTATATTCGACTATTATTCATTATATTAGATAATTTAATGTGTTTATAAAAGTGGTTAAAATAATTGAGCGCTTTGGCACTTACGGATCCAATTTATTTGACAAATTCTCAAATTACTTTCATACAGCACAAAAGGCGATTCATTATGTCAACGCGATTATGTATAACAAAAGCTAATTCGGTGCTTGGATTAGCAGCGTTGGATTGAGTACACTTTTAAATGATGAGTACAGTGAATAGTTGTTTCTAGGGAGACACATAAGCCAAGAAAAAATAAGAAACATCTCGTGTACTTTCAAATTCTAAACGCTAATATACTTAATCCGCAAAATAACGCAAGTGCTCACAGACGTAGCCTCGTTGCTCTCATATATATAATATATATATATAATATTGACACCTCCTAGTATTTTAGGACATCAGCACTCTCTCGAACGGTCTATATTTCACCTCAGTCTATGAGTTCAAGACAATATCAGGATATCGATTCAGTCTTATAATACTCTATATTAGAATCTAAAGCGATTTCAATATAAAGTAATTTCTAAATTTGTAAGGCCGACATTTGAGGGCGACGTCTCCGGATGAGACCTGCGGACGTCCCGCTCTAAAATGTCTTGTCTCTGTTACGCCCTGGCTGCGTGAGATACGTAGTATTACACGCAGACTCCGCTATACCAAAAAAATGGCACAGATAAAGATTGGCGCCCCAACGTGGGGCGCCAATTGGGCTGACTTCAATCTCAGCCCTCTCGGAAAAGAGGACGTGCCTCCCTGTCGGTCACTCTCGGGATGAGGAAATTGGACTGGGAGGTGAGAAAGGAGGGGTGCTCTAATTAAGAAAGCGATCTCAAAGGGTTACACAGTGCAAATAGCATACGCACTATTTATTTGTCTTCAGAACAGGTTATACAATTACGATTTACATATAGAATTTAATTTAAAGGTTGCAACAATAATGATTCGACCTTCTCGCCTTTACAAAGGCAATATCAGGATTTAAACGTATTAGAAATACGATTAGTGGCTTGAAGGGCGACCTGAGGAACTTATTGTGGAGAGTTAAACTCGATCCGTGCATAAGCATTACCCAACAGATGTACAATCAAAGCGCAATCTTCGCTTTCCTATTCTGACTGACTTTCTGATAGAAATTACGATGTTATCTGCGCTCCAGCATCCGCTTGTAGCCGGCGTATCTCCGTTCGTTCGTGAGGCGAACGTTGCAGCGTCGGTTAAGTATGCGTCATCTGTGCCATTTTTTTGGTACAGCGGAGTCTGCGTGTAATACTACGTATCTCACGCAGCCAGGGCGTAACAGAGACAAGACATTTTAGAGCGGGACGTCCGCAGGTCTCATCCGGAGACGTCGCCCTAAATGTCGGCTTTACAAATTTAGAAATTACTTTATATTGAAATCGCTTTAGATTCTAATATAGAGTATTATAAGACTGAATTGATATCCTGATATTGTCTTGAACTCATAGACTGAGGTGAAATATAGACCGTTCGAGAGAGTGCTGATGTCCTAAAATACTAGGAGGTGTCAATATTTTGTAGATATCGCCATAGAGATTTAAATTATAATTTAGCAAAACCTTCACTTAACGGAGAAAATTTCTTTTGAAAAAAAATATAATGTTTAACCTTTCCTATACGACAC
Organism: Himalopsyche kuldschensis; assembly: GCA_028554975.1. Lineage (NCBI taxonomy): Eukaryota > Metazoa > Arthropoda > Insecta > Trichoptera > Rhyacophilidae > Himalopsyche > Himalopsyche kuldschensis. The sequence goes on from JAHFWI010000003.1 coordinate 23,888,473, forward strand.
CAAATCACCATAAAAAACACAGTTCTTTTGGACCGTAAAGGATTGGTTACACAAAAGAATAGACATTGTAAATAATATTATGCTTCTGATGAGCCCTTGAGCATAGCTGCAGCAGTTTAAATGTGTGTCAAATTATGATTTGAATTAGCGCATCATATCCTACTCAAATCATCACAAATCACTCACGATACATATATAACATACAATATTTTCGATTGATTTACTGAAAATTATATGGCCTTGTACTGGGATGAAATGTGCAGTTTTTTTCCCGCAATAACCGCAATAAGAAAACCTGCTTTATTACAAAACTGACTTTCGGCTTTAACGGAAAATCCCTCGCCCGCATTAACCCGTTGTATCGAGGTTTTACCGTACTTTGCTTAGATAGTAAAATGGCAAGACGCCAACGAAACAGTAGTCATCGAACTGTGATGCAGATTATTCATGAAAAATAAATAATACGAAAAGATGTAATAAAAATAACGAAGTATTTCCCGACGTGCCAATCTTTTACTGTGGTCTGTATGGCATTTTCTTCATAATGATTGCTCATCATATTATTCTGGACATCATCAAAACATAATCAATGATTAGTTTTTTCTTAGAATCATTTTTATTTACGACACATGTTAGCGGCGAAAACGGAATCTAAACAACTAAATAAATATTTTATATCATAGCTGTCTTTTAGAAGTTTTTCTTACTACCAAGAAATAAGCAGCGATTTTACTATTTCTTATACAATCTTAAAAAATTCAATAATCTACGGTGTCGGACCTAATTCGATATTTTAAAAAAGTCCAGAGTAAATATAAAGCGATGTTCTAGGAAGATGAGGAAAACTGGGGATATTTTTATAACGCGGTTTCAATGGCTTCAACGTAAATTGAATAACAAATAAATACAGATTTATAAATGTAACAAACACTCAAAATAGTTTTGAACACGTGTGCGCATTTCCACAGATCTAAATGCTACCCATACAAACTGAACATTCGTTTATTTTTTAACTATATATTCGTTAATTGAAAGCACAGCTTGCGTCAGTATCTTTCAATATTAGATATATTACTGAATATAATGTCAACAATTTTGTAGAGGATTTGCAAATTTTGTGATATTTACATTTGCATCATTTGTATCATTTTAATTACCACCACACCTCACCTAATATTTTCTTTTACGCGGCTACGTTGCTGTTTTATGTTTCTTAATAAATTTTAATCAAGCACTGATTATTGTTCAAACATTGTATCTCTTTTATATTAATAAGGTTGTATGCAGTAACATAACAAACTTTTATACTATTTGAAAGAAAAAAATGTTTTATTTTGAAGCAAGTTTCGATGTGTATGAAATTGCTTTGATTCTCAATTTTGAGAAACCAAATAGATTTGTAAATGAGGGCTTGGCATAAACGCAAAATCTTTTTTATAACATCAACTTGAATATATATAACATACTGTTATATATATTTAACAGTATGTTATATATATTCAACTTCACAGACATTGCAATAAGCAGATCTTGTAAAGACGGTTAAGTTGATGGGTTACCTGAGTGTTAGTTCAGATGTATGATTAAGTGAGACTTAATTCCGCAAGTGATTTCAACGAGCTTTACCTAATTGCGAGATTTCAATATAACCCACCCGTAGAGGTTGATCAGCGAATAGTTTCCATCAAGTCAGAAAATTTATGGTTCGTTTCGCGGTGACGCTTGCAGGGATTGAAATACCGGACAAATGTAGCAACATCGGTATTTCATATTCAATACCGGAATTACAAAAAATAAAATGGCGGAAGTCGGACGGACGAATCATGTTGAAATATATATCATATGAAATGAAAGTTTACTTAAATAAATTCGTAAAATTGATTTTGTTTTATTGAATCTAATAACGAATTTTTCAAACATGAATGGATGGATCTTCGTGAAAATACGTTTGGATGTAGTAAAACCACATAATCTTCAACGCTATATAATTACATATATTTGTGCAAGAGGGAAAGGGCGTTAATATTTCGAAAATGAAAATTAACTTGAATATGCTAAAATAACGAAAATGCATAAAAAAGAGCCAGTCGAACCAACGACGCTAAATAAGTAAATTTTATTTTTTAGATTAAAGAGTTTTCGATTAAGAACATATTGATTTACCTCGCATAACAGTACCGATCATAGATATAACGCCCTAACTTTTTGAACGCAGAATAAATCCGAAATGTCAGATTCCCGGTTTAGATAATACCGGTATCGGAGGCCCTATTACGCGTCAAAGCGCCAAATTAATTTTGATAGTCATAAGCGCTAGGAAAACCGCGGAGTGGCGCCTGTGCCATGCCTTATCTTAATTACATTTTCTTCCATCATTACTCAGCTCAAGATATACGAGAAAACTTTAAATTAGTGCGCGACCAAATATTTTCACATTTAACGAAAATAAACAAGCTTACTTCAGCAATATTTATTTGCGAATCATGAAACAACAAATTGCTTACACGGAAAACCTTCCTATTCGCACGAGCACGAAATTATTTAAATGCTTGATATTAATAAACACGAAGAGACGGGAACTGTTTCATCTAAGAAGGCCGCATTTATTTATCTATCATCCGTTAAGGTCGCAATTAAGAAACTGAGATTAGGTACAAGTACAATTATATTATTATCTGAGAACAACTAATTCCACAGGTTCCTCACCCTTGATGAAAAATATAGCACTCATTTTCTGGTGACCGTGTCCAAGCTCGATTCGCCCCGTAGCATATTTTTATTGAGTGGACATGATTTATTGTTGTGATATATATTTAATATAAAAAAATTCAAACAAGGACTTCGGTCATCAAATTCTCTGCTTATTTCTATAATATTGTTTTTGATGTCACTTTTATAGTTTTCCAGACGGAAATATATACATTTGACGAAATTTGATGATGAATTCATTTTGACCTGTCTGGAGATAAAATAAAAGCGAATTTACCTATTGTATATCAAAATAACTTAAAATTGTATTTATCAGCCTATAATGCTGGCGATAAGCGAAACAGGTCCTGATCCTAATAAATCTAATGTGAAGTAAGTACAAAAAATGTGTTATAATTTTTTGATATAATGCCATTCCACCAAGTATTGACAGTGAACACCTAAAAGTAAATTTATTATATGTTTTACAATTAAAAATGTTATTCTAATAATTTTTAGCGGGATGTTAATTTATTATTGCAGGTCCGCGTGTTTGAAATATCTATCTAGAGATTGAAATTAATGAACATGGAGTCCTCGTGACGGAATAATATAACTTATATTGTATTGAACTTCGAGAAAAGCTCACGTGAACATTAGGGGTGTGATGTGGTGGTGTTATTTCAGAAATCGAAGTTGCGTATGCATTATTAAAGCAGTAATATGAAAAGCTCATCATGGATATGGTTCAGCCTCGTATATTTTTTTTAGTAAAAAGCATTAATCATTTAACATCCTATCTCTATATAACGTTTTCCCGGCATAAGAAAATGTGATTTGTTCACACTCAATAAATTACTAGACAGTAAAAACTCAAAATTACATGGCAATAAATGTTAAAACAATTAAACATGATGCAAGTGCTGAATACATTTAGTTTAGATCAACGGATATATTATCAGGAACACAATCAATTCAATCAATGCGGGTTCAATTATATTTAAACAAATGTATAATGTATAGGGTTTTAAGTTGCGAGTTCTATAATAATGTCGAACAATACATACGTAATACGTATTAAAATGAGCACAATTTGTATTTATTTACTTATTGTTCATCCCTTTCAAATAATATATATCATTTGTGAATTTTTTTCAAGATGAAAACATTCATTGTTTCATTGATAAATCATGTCTTGACCTGAAAACGATAATGAAAAGCTGTATTTCTTAATTGAATATACCGAATAAATTATTCTCAGTTACCTATTAGTTATTAAGTTACCGAAGCTATGTTTTCATTTGGGTGTATACACAAAATGATTAGAGTTTACTTAGAAATGTATTTATATGTATTTCATTTATCTGTATCGTAGAACTATCAACGAATTTTCAAAAAATATTTTAGGAAAAGTTAAACTACAGAGCTTGTTTAGTCAAAGCCAAAAGCAAACATATCCCTGCTTCATAACGTAACAACCGACGTCTTTGATTCAACTTGTCAAACAGAGCACGAATGTTGATTCCGGCACACAAAATAACGTATAATAAGTATAGATAGAGCTTAGTCTGCAGAAAATAAATATGTAAATAAAATTTCTTTATATCATTCGCTTTCATGGATTATTTTTTTCACCAGTTCACGAGATTTTTGGATGTTTGTGATGTTTATTTATTCCCTCCAACTACCCTTAAAACGGGGCGTAGGGAAAGCGATTATCTTCTTCTAATCCACCCATATATACATATCCAACCCGAGGAATAGCGTATGAGCTACTGAATATAAACCAGTTTTCATTAATTAAATAGGTATTGTATTTTGCTCAAATGATTCACATTGGAAGTGAACATAATTGTAAAACAATGATACGAGATAATAATTAAATTACATAATAAACATGATAGTAATTGAGTACTTCAGTGAAGTACGGGTTGGCAGCCACTGAACTGGAATATATTTACGGACTGACTGCGTATATTTACGGTTGCGTTATACTCACCGGCAATAAATAATGCATTATTTAAAATCCTTGACCAGGTATACCTACGCATCTGTGCATTGATTGCCGTGAGCTGACACTGATCAGGATATTGTTTTAAAAAATGACGTCGCCGGCTGAACATTGATCCTTGCTGCGGCCCTGTACACAAACTGTCATTTACATACATCGTTGGCAACACATGCACACGTCGACAACTACATATAAACGGTCGTGTAAACATACTGAGCGAATGATGATTATTCAATGACTTGTGATTGAATCAAGTAAGCAGTCAGCGAGTGAGGTGGGACTTCGTGGAAACTTTTGTTGGAAGGAGAAAAATGATTTAACCCCACACTCAGCTTAGTAAAACAATCACTTGAAAATTTTTATTGCTAATAAAAATATTTTTTTGCATTAGTCCAAGAACGAAACATAATACAAAATGAAAATAAGATCAGTCGGGATGCCAAAATAGTTGATAATAATTTCACTAAATAATACAATTCTTGGGCAACTTAATTCGATGCTATCTTTTGACCTGAAAATAATGGAGTAACTGCCGATTAAATCAATCAATGATTTTAAATTAAACTATCTAAAATATCACAATCCAATTCGGTATTCATTTTGGACACCCGTTCTGCAAAAGAAAAATTAAATAAATATGGTAAATAGTGAATTTTATTTGATGCTCATCCCATCTATCTGTTTTCTCATCGTATTTTTATACACCATAAAAAAAAAAGTTAAAACATAATTGTATCCATGTACCAATGTAAATTCATTCTATTCAGAAATATTGTTCAATCTAAAGATTGCTTCTTGAACTTTAATTGAGTCAACCCTAATCTCTTAAGTGACTCTTAACAAAATGGCTATGGAAGAATTCAAAACACAAAGAGAAGCCAATGTGTTGAATATGAGTTTTGGCATAATAAACTTTCGGCATGTCATATTATAACTGGACTAGTTATTTAATCAGCGTAGGCGATACGAATCAAGACAGAGGAAGCTGCTAGCAAGCTTTATTCGGAAAATGTAATACAATAGTAACTAAACCGTGTTCATATATTTTCTTGTCTCAAGCGATTCGAGTACACTTTTCTTACGACTGGCATCTTTCGAGTAAATAATGTTTGTTTGCCTTTCCACTATGAATTTTATGTTTATAAAATTATAAACATGAAATAATTACAGTATGTATAATCTTACATTTATATCCCATTCTTCTTTTCTTGTACTCTATGAAGAGATGAGTCGATTGACTTGACTCATCTGTTCTAATTAAACACATTTAAATCGATCCACACAAGGAGACCGGTTTCTCGGTATATAAATTAAAATAATTTAAAAAGATTATTGTACACTTTTCTCATACGAGCAAAAGCAACGATATATTTATGCTTGTGAAAAAAAAATCACATAGTTTTTTTTTCGCTTTACTATTATAGTACCTCGTGGTAATTCAGGAACATGGATGTTTGTTGAACTTTTCCTTAGGTTGATCTCAAGTGACTTTATTTAATTCCTTGATCTAATGTGGTTTTAAAAAGATGAAAATAGACGACTATTTATGTTCTGCAATGGGAAGAATATATTGTATATTGATTATAATGCAACGTTATTCATTTGCAAACCAAGCAATATTGTAAAATTGCTATAAAGAACTATTATTATTTAAACTAAGTCAAAAGAATGTTTTTCTTTTATCAAATTGGCAGTCAAATCAGTGTTTGTTTCTGTTGGATCAACAAACTGCAAATCCAACATATTTATATAATGACTATATATTGTTTTGAAAAATTATAGAAATACCCAATAAATGAACAAAAAACCCGCTTCTTTGTAACCTACGATTACCAGAATAAAATAGAATACGATTACACGATGGATTCCTTATTAATCAACGAACGCTTGCATTTTACTTGGAATTTAATAATCAGAGCGCGACGGAGTGAGTTTAATGATTTTGATTTTAATGTGATCCATCAATTATACCAGGATACAAAACATATGTATTGCAAATAATCCTATATCTTAGAAGATAATGTAATCCGTTGGCAAATCACGGTTATCTGTTTCTAAGAAATCCAGTATTGTGAATGTAAATGCGGTGAGTGACTATTGGTGTACCTACTCTTTCTCACATCTCACGATTGACAGAGAGATTTCCAGATAGCGCTCACCCTCGGTGGCCTTTGCCGTCGCTGCACGAGCTCCACTGGGAACCGTAAACTTGAACACTGGGTAAACTACAGAAGGTTTGTTATTGGTTATTTGCCACGGTGATGGTTCTGTGGGGATACGGATACAGCAAGAATTTTAAAATAAAAAATCCAATAGCAAAATTAAAAGTAGGTTTAGGCAGTATTGAATGTTTCTCTTTGATTGGAGGATGGAGGTAATCAATCAATTTTATTACACAATTCTTTGTTCATATAATACAAAATACTAAAAATAAAAAATAAATGTTATGACATATGAAGAGGGATAATTATTAACATTACATTATTTTAAACTCTTAAATTAACAGTGTGGGATCCGAATGTGTAGCATAGTGACAACGAGAGACGTTATAAGATATTAAAAAAACATAAAACAGATGATGAAAAGAGGGAACGTATCCACTCAGAGATTAGAACCCTTGTTCGCCTAACGAAGTACCTAAGATGAATGCCCAAGAACATTGACCACTCAACATTTTTTTTACTTGCTAAAAGCTTTATTACAAGCGCTTTACGGAGTAATGGATAGTAATTGTTTTTTTTACTGTTCTGATATTCATTAATTTGTACGATAGTTCGTTAATATACAGAAAAAATATAAAATTATTAGAATTTCGGTTCTTAAGATAATACAGTTTTCGTGTATATTTTATTAAAATATAACATTGTTCATTTATAATTCTTTTTTCTATTATTTAGTGGGCGACATTAATCCAAATGAAGAAAAAAATAACCACAGATAATGTTATCACAAGTTTAATGAACTTCTAAATCATATTTTTTCAACAGAGCCGGCTTAGTTGCGGTCATTATGGATACATTATTTAAATGTCTAGCAATCAATAACATTTAATGCTATTATACAGAATCAACTTTATATTTTACGAAGGTCATATGAATTATCAACAAAATAATGATTTAAAAGAAACAACAAAGGCGTTCTATTGAAATTGAAATTTATATAATATAAATACAGTCATTGATAAACTTGTGCTCTGTAATAGTCTGTTGTTTTCATTCAGAGAATTGATAGTACAGGAAATAATAATAATAGGAATCTTATCCTTAATAGGATAGTTGATAAAAATATTGTCTTGAATTCTGCATACAAAAACTATAATGTCGTAAATCATCAGATTTTTTCTTAAAAGCAGACTCATGACGATCTACGAGAAACGAGAAATATATGTTATATTAGGCACGACTTTTTGTGTTGGCATTTCAGCTTACAAAGACAGTAAACTAATGATTTTAAGCATAATATAATATTTTTCACAAGGCCAAATTACGCGTAATAGATTATGCTACCCGTTGTAAATTTGCTTAATTATCGCCCTAAAAAATGAGCTAAATAATTGGGTTTTCCTTTTCGTGTTAGATTTTTTCCCTTGTAAAAATAAGTTTATTTGAAAGGTTATCCATTGTTTAAATAAGGGCTCGTTTTTAATTAATAAGGATGAGTTGCTTTAAACACAATGATTCCTTTGTATAAATATGACTAAAGGAAACATTCACAAGTCGGACGAAATGGAAAGTAATCAAAGGAAATAAGAAGTCCGGTCCGAATATTTTCCCAAAGAAAAATATGAGTCGTCTTGCCTTGAGTGTGAGATGTGGGGTTGAAAAGTTATGTAACAGAACCAAAATAATTGCTCAAACATACAAAAAATAAAAATTTAATGAAACAGTTTAAGAAGAAATATATATTTTTTTAGAGTTTTATATATAAATTTATCATAAAACCATTATTTACGTGACCATATAATTGTTACTAAATATTTTTAAAGAAGAGAAACAGTTTAGGTATAAAAAATATTTTGCTGGTGGTACTCACTCGAATTCCAGTTGAGACATCGTTACGTGTAATGATTTTTCTTTAATATTTTATGAAAAACCAAAAGTGTATCTGATGTTTAAGCGTTTCTTACTCTATCATTGAGATGTTTTGTATATAGATTTTTTTTGCTATCATTTAGAGACAAATATTTTTGTTTTAATCTGATGTCTTCTAATCAGGACACATCAGTAGAAAATGTCCTTCCAACCAGTTTTATGGATGTGTGTCGAAAGAAGCTGATAACCATCAATATAATGCTGTTTCTGGCAAAACTACAAACCGCTTCTGCATAAATGTAAAACTCCCAATGCAATTTTTTTTAGTAATGAGGATGGCGTAAATGGATTGGAAAATGCTGGTTTGTCACAGGAACAATAATAGGAAAATTCCGTTCAATGAATGTTATTAATTTTTTTGTGAGTGAAATATTTATGCAGATTGGTTTGTCTCAATTTATTTCAATAACATGTCGTTAAGGCGATCATTTCATATGACCCATTTTCTTTCTTGGGAGTCCCAGCGATGGTTTTAAGACGATGAGAAGCTAAAACCAATAAAGACACAGACGAAGACGATGCCATTTAGACTTGTAAAAAGAATCGAGTGAGTTGCAAAAGATTATAAATTCACATGTGATTTGTTGTAGAAGTATTTCATTAAAAATAATTAAAATTCCAACAAAATCATGGAGCGAAACGAGAAATACGATAAAAAGAAAGTATTTTATTCAGTATTTTGATTTAATTCATACAGCTTGAAATTATTAGATAACATTGAAAAAATAATATGTATGTATATATACTCCACATATTACACATACAGGAATACAACATAGATTCACGATTATTTTCATTATACCTAATCACATGAAAATTTAAAAAATAATTTTCAGCCGACATTGAAAATACCCTGATTGTGTGAATTTCAAAAGAAAGGGTTAGTCATAAACACTGATATACATAATCAAATATTGGATAGATTGGATACAGTAGGAAAATGAAAGTTCGAGGACACTAATTAATTGAAAAATAGTGCATACAAATTCCATTGCTTGAACATCCAGGGGTTTCGGAGATATGCGATCTTATTTGTCACAAATAACTTTAGGATGCATGTAACTATGATAAGTTGAATTATAAGTTTAAGCTGATAAACACAACTTTACACATTACCGTGTACACACAAGGTTATTTATATAAGGTTAAAATTGAAAAGTACATATATGAACTTACGTAACAGTTTTACATAAAAAAACTGTGTCGATAAAAGACACATAGTGGTGTTGTTGATATTATGCTCATTAGCACAGCAAAATAATTATTAGTAATGATTTAATTTAAATTCTAGTTTTTTTTTTTAATTCTGTCAATAAAGATTGGGTGTGTTTGAAAATGCCATCTATCATAAGCACCTATTATATAAGCGACAAGACGTCCGTGTCATCGAATTAAAATACATTTATCAATATCCAACCATGAGTGTAATAGGAAGTTCCGAAAAAATCAAGACACTCGTATGAAAGAGCACGTAGGAATTAAATATGTGGGCACATTTTCACGAGAGTTGGCCGCGTCATCGGCTATACCGGTAAATTCAGGTATTTTTCCGCGTCTATCTAAATATTTGACTTCATTTAAGCGACTTACAATTGAAGATAATAAGACGAGGAGTCATCGTGTGTTCTGTAAGATAACAGCGTCGATTGCAAATCACAATTTTCATTGATAACAACCAGTTGCTTGTATAACATATCGCCTTCTTGTTTTATATCAGTAACAATTACATCCTATAATTATAGATCCAAGAAAAAGATAGTAAAAGTGTGGTGTTATAACATAACGCCGTTAGCCGCACACTGTTTCAGGACTAGTAAATAAATTAATAATACAATTAAATCCAGACAAGCACGCGTGCAAATATTGATAAAAGAAAGTATTTCCAAAATGTAGAAGTCGAATTAAGCGTTAATAAATAAAAGCCATATATTTTACCATTTTGATGACGCTTCTCAAAGAGGCGAAACAAGTGTCGATTTTTATTATACTTGTTTCACCACTTTTTAAAGCACCATACCGTTGAATAACAAACTTATCAAATCTAAGGTGATATTTAAAATAATTTTTCACAACGTTACCGCCGAATCATAAAAAAGAATATACTATTAATTGCTTTCAAATTGAATCGTTTGAATTTTGTTTCCTGCTTTTGTCTTTCGGAATCTTAAGGCATTTCAAGTGTACGGATGAACTTGAACTGATGTGGATAGTTTGTAGCGTGTACATAAAAGAATACAAGTAATACCACTTAGTTTAAGAGTTATTTATGGCAATCTGGATCAAATAGCTCAGAAGTTGACTGATTTGATATTGAAATTTAATCAAGCACCATCAGTCGATATCAATTTAAAATTATGTCAGTGTCTAACAAATAACCAATAAAATTAAAGCATTACCTCAATCGAACTGTCTTTTCCCGCATAAGACATGCTCTGAAAAGGAAATAAATTGTAAAATTGTTCAAAACAAATTGAACAGGGAAGTAAAACGAACGAATACTAGTTATTGCTTAAATTATTGAGGAGAACAACACAAATTTATATATGTGCTTCCATATACATTTGAATATTCAAATGATGTCTGATCAAAGCGAAGCAATTTCTGTCATCGGCATTCAATTTAAGCCCGAATGTTTGTCATTGGATTCGTTAGAAATCTTCTCATTAGAACATATTTTTCACCATAGGCTTTTTCCATGCGGCCAGTCGCTGAAAATACAAAGGAGTCGCAATCAAAATAATGACGGCCGTAAAGTCTTTTCGCTATAACATAAATATTCATTAAAGTTACGTTATAATTCAAGCCGTGTGAAAATTCTCGGTTCGGAAACTTTGCAAATCATAACGCACGAATAAAATTTTGGGAATATTTGGCCAACTTTAAATTATTCTATCTAGGGAACTGCGGCGTGTATGGAGAGAATATGACGTCTCAAAATAGGAAAATCGAAAGTTTATTTTCAATATGTTTTCCTCTTACAAAGTTTTGTCATGATGTGAACCTACATATATTAAATTGTGCCGTACCTTCCATGAATATGTTTTTTCTTTGCGTCATACTTGTGTATAATATGATATCGAGTAATATTTTCCATCCGTCATTCAACTGCAACGGACACGGTAAAAACTATCGTTATTATTTTCACTTGATTAAGATTCACTTTAAATTTCACTAGTTGGAAAACGTAATTATTTAAATAATTACTAACGAATATACAATTAAGTTGTATATTTATTGTTTTGCTAAAATCATAATTTTATAGTGATAATAAGGGAAATGAAAAGATAAAATACGCAATAGACTAGGTATTAGGAATATTATTAATGTTATAGCTCAAGAAAAAAAATGGATTGAAAAAACATCAAGCAATTTTTTGAACACATGTTTGATGATAATACAAAAATTCTTTAAAGACGAGCATACATCGAATAACATTGGCAAATATTCCATTGGTAGTGATAAATATAATGGAATGTAAATAATTGTTTGAACAATCTTAATTAGCATTTTACATTTATACGTTTCAATTTGTTGCAAAGTCTGAATCGTGATTTGAGGCACTCATTTATTTAGACAATAATTTCATTAGGAATCCGTCATATCACAAAGTATTTCGTTCGTTCGTTACAGAGCAAGTCGTGTGGGCGGGAGTTGATTAATCAATTTCATTAACTCGAACGAAATTATCGCGTTTTGTTGGATTCTGTTCAAACATTGACTTTAATTTTGATGACGAGATTAAGTCTAAATCGGATGTGATTAAGTATAAATTACAAGGTTTTTGTTTGAAGGGAAATAATATTTTGTTTGTAATTTCAACCAACAAAAATAAACAAAGCTGGAAAGAGAGTCAGAGCTGTCTAGTGCAGCACTGCATCAGGAAACAAATATGAATTAATAAAACATTTATAACTTTTCAAATATATGAACAATATTCACTAATAACGTATCATATATTTGTAAAGGGCATCAACCATTTTTTAAGCTGGTTGAACAAAAAACCAACCGTTCTACGTTGCACCTCTAGAATGTTATTAAAACAATAAAACGGGTGTGCCTATTTGTTACACAATCCGTGGAATAAACAAAGATATTTTGAATTTTATACATCAATTGTTAAGCTTTAGAGTGTGCGATAAAGTAGGAAAGTGAAAAAACCTCAGCATTTAGAAATGCTCATTCGTCGTACGAAACAGGTCCAGATCGTGTAATAAAACTCTTTTGAAAGTACTGCAAATTTTTTTTCTCTTTTATGGAAGAACATTTATGCATATTATTAATACGCATTTAAAGAGAGGCGCACTTAAATAATTATAACGCTTTTCTCCGTTAATTATAAAAGTTTGAAGAAAAATAAAAGCTAACCGTTTAATATTGTATTTATATATTCATAAGACTAAGAAAACCCGAGAAGCGTTCATAAAGTTCCCCGTTATCCCGGATGAATATATAAACATGACGCTTCTTATATAATTTATGGTAATCATCAGTTTCCTGTAAAATATTTTCTTAGCCAAAACCGTCATAATTCTCTTTCTTCTCGTGAGCGGTGTATCGGATTAAACAGATTACAAGGTTTGAACCAAACAAATGGCAATATCTTCTTATTAAAAATTTACGCTTTAATTCGGCATTTATGAAATGTATTATGTATTTAAATGCTAAAAACTGATGTTAAAGTGAAAACAGATTTATTTTATTTATGTTCAATTAATTTTGTTAGTAGCTCGTATAAGATTAAAATACTGTAAATCCAATTGAAGGTTGTCGTTTAATGTACAAATGCGCACTTGAGTGTCTTTAATGTTTCATAAGCCCTTATTCATTGTACTTATTATACATGAATACTGCCTACAGAAGATATGCTAGAGCCTATCGATTGTATACTGTCTCAGCGATCGTTAAAAAGGTGAAAGATGTATTCTTAGCATTTATTATCAAGAGGTAAATTTGTTTTATTTTTTTAAAATATTATGTTTAATCTCGGGTGGTTCTTAAAATTATTAATTTAAAAAAAATTACGATAGATTAAGACGTGTCCTGGCCTCCCAGATCAGCAATGGTGGTCGTGATAGTAAGAAAGCACAAAACGCTCTGTAAAATAATTGAGTTCAATCTTATCACACAAAATAATATTAAAAGTCTTTGATTGTGTTAATTCGTCCATGGATTGAAATGGCATTAGAATTTGAAATAACTAAAACACCTTTTTTTTTATTATGCTTCCACATATAACATGAAAAAGATAATTATATATTTTTTAAATTAAATGATACCTTTTCACCAAAAAAATTACAGTTTGCGCTTTGAAAGTGTACCATATCAATAGCCTCTAATATACTTATATTTAAAACACAAACATCTAATCGTAATATAATATAACAAATGTGTCAAATTTGTGCATCATAAATAAGTACACTAGAAAGAAAATCATAAAGCGGTATGTAAGATTCCCACAATGAAAGCACGTGCGATTTAAACTAACGAGGTTAGTCTTTAGTGTTAGTTCGTGGAAAATCACAGGAACGCTGTACGTCTACGACGCTTTGCGCGTAATGTATTTGGTATTTACGACTTGTAGAAATAGTGCTACGACAGGCTCGTCATCGTAGCTTTGGTAATCACTGCACGAAGGCATTGTGTCATTCACCTGCGAGGCTCAGAGCGTCTTCCGGCGCCGAGACGGCAGCATTTAAGCTGTCTACGATATATTTCCCCTGCAAACGACACCACCCGACAAGCGCATTTTAAAACTGCAATGAGAGATCTGTGCCATTGTATAGATCGTACGCATAGTTCAGGAAAATAGTCAGTGAAATCTGTACTTTATCATTGAAAATGGTTTATCACAATTTATGCGGCAATAATAATAAATCATCAAAATATATATATGACAGAAATTTAATAACGCTTGTGTGAAAAGAGTGGCTGTATAATCACTTTAACCGATATAGCATAGAACTATTTCTTATTTGAAAATATAAAATACAACATCCTAATAAATGCGTTTGAACATCAAGTATTCCTTGAATATAATTTATACAATCAAATTTTCCTCAACTTTGAAGAGATTTCTTTCGTTTCAGAAACTATAACTTTTACTAACTTTGAATAGCTAGAAAATCTGTTATCTTCAACTGACAATAAGTCTTTTTCCAAGCCTCATATCTTGACCCTCTATGAAAACATTGGCAAAGCAATTCGGCAATAACCATATTAATTTGTGCCTGCATTGTTATTAGTGCATGTAAGTTTTAAAAAATGGTGATTGACGCAAACCAAATGATTCTTCACATTTCAATTTATGTTTGAATTTATGAGCAGACGTGGCTTTATAATGTGTAAGTTGCATTCCATTTAAATACGTGGTAGGTATATGACTGTATTTAATGCATAGTACCTAGTATCTAGATTACGAAAATATATGATCTATACATAAATAAATTTTATTCATTAAATGTTCCGTATCCAATGAGTGGGGTAGTATGTTAAATGTGTCGTTTACAAATGACCGACCCACTTAGCAAAGCGATAACCCGAAATTTATGAAATATGTCAGTTGTGGCCATGAAAATCGCGTGTATAATATTTTCAATACGTACGGCACATTCGTTCTCGTATGTAGCCAGTGATCTTTGCTCCATAAAAAAACATAGATCAGTCAGATGATAGATTAGCGACAAGTGGAAGATTGCTGAATATTGCCGACCATATGAAGCTGGCTTGAGATCATCTTCGTACCTCTACAAAATTTATAATCGAAAGAACGAATCACTACTTAGTGATATAACCAAACTAGGGAGTGCAATTTACCGCGCCACCGTCCCATGACCGGTTATACGGTCATTGGTTACAGTGAAATATCAGTCTTACAGATTAATAATTTTGCTTTATTTAACATTAAATTATTAATAATAAATATGAAAGTGTGCTCTCAAAAAACTTTAATCTTTAAGTGGTGATTTGAATTGAGAACCGCTGTATATTGCAGAAATAAGGCAATATTCTTTATTACTGATCAATGCAAGTCGTAGGTTTTTATGTAATACGCACAGTTATCAAATTTGACGTTTTTAAATCAAACTTTTTTAAAAGCATTGAGTTTGGAATTTATCAATTACAGGGACTAGTGAATGTATGGATCAAAGTAAATATTTTCATAAATACACGAACGTGTAGGATGTTTGTGAGCATGTTATTAATTAAAGTATTTTTAGAGCATACTAAATTAGCATCAGATCACGTAACATTTGAACAAGTTCGTATTATTTCGTAAAAAAAACCGAAAAAGTGTACGTATCCATTATTACTTGGAATTCGTATTGACTGAGTATTTTTGCCGAGAATATTTATAGCATTTCGAAATTTTAAATATTTTATGCGATACAATTTATTTAAAGCAAGTCAAATGGAGTATGTAATATTATTTATAAGGCAAGAAATACTAGTTTGAAATATGTGTATTCAAGATTACAATAAGATTTATCTTGCTTCATTACTTAAGCAAACTTTGCGATAGTAAGTCTGAAGATGCCTCTGAAAGAGGCGAAACACGTGTCACAGTTAGTTACACAATACGTGAAATAATTAAAGTTATTTTAAATTTTATATTACAACAAGATGGTTTCATCAATTAATTCCTTATTCACTTCCCAATACTGTATAGCGAATACACATCGTTGCATTATTATTCATGGAAGAGTTGATTTGTTAAAATTTTGTTCATTCAAGTGATAATGGTCAAAAAACAATCATTATTGTTTACTAATGAGATATTCTTCATTGTAAATTTGCAATACACAAAAGGAGTGGAAATAATTAAAAGTGAGTTTATGTTATTGTTTAATGTAGATATCGCTTTGCTAATGCGGCTAAGTGACTATTTAAATGAAAATGATTTTATCTATTGCAATATTATCGATTATGAATATTAGACGGGTGATTAGCAATAGGTTTGGCTGATTACTTTTATAGATTGCGATTTCCGCAAACAGGAAACACCAACCTAGAAAAATTAGCACGTGGCCACTGTCACGAGAAAACGTGTCGCCGATACGCTGAGCACACACGTAAAGGTTTCTGCTCGAATCAAAGCAAAAAAATGGTACACTATTGTATGGACCAGCCGGTCTGTTACCGTTCAGGGCAAGTTCAATGGAAAACTTTTTGAGCGGGACAAATTAAATGGCTGGATTGCAGCCATTAGTTATTTCTCGGCAGTTAGGTAATTGCCGAGAGGTGAATAATACTATCCGAAATAGTTTCAGGTGGTCCATCACAACATCGTCGGATCGAAATGCCACTACTGCCTGGGATTCGTATAATAGTTATTCAAAAAAGTGCAGTATTGCAACAAACAATAGTAAATGTTTTCATACACAAATGAAAAAGAGAAATATCGTTAAACAGATACTCGAAATACGAAATCGAGCATATCAAATAATTTAAATCTAGTATGTTTATCTTATATGGACGACAGTCGATAAATTAGCAGCTGCATAACATATTGGTGGTGTAAAATATATAATAGTGGGTATAATATTAAGTGGTGGGCCAAAAAACGTAGCAGAATAAAATTTAAATACTAGTTTCGAAATTCTAGCACAGCTACGGAGAATAAATGATCTCACACGTAGATAATAATTGTGATTAAATTTTTTTTTGAAAAAGTAACTAATTATGAAGGCAATTAAATCGCCATGTAATGGTTTAAGTTAAATCGAAATGTTTCTTTTTTGGAAGTATATTAATTTCTCAGTTAAGTGCCACGATTTTTTTAACATATTTGCTTAAAAATGCATATTTTTTCTTCGATTTATGTAAATTATTAGCAGTTGATCGAATTATTAAAATGCAAAATAATTCGCATAATTAAATACATGAATCTATTATAACCAACAATTACTTAATAAAAACTTGTTGAGTTTATTTATGATATGTATAAGAGTAATTGAAATTATCGAAAAAGGTTATATGGAATAATGGAGCGTGGTTATGAGATTTTGTAGAGAATGTAGAGAATATGTTCCCTTTATGGGGTGGTTTATTGCAGCATAAGTGTTTACACGAGAACTGATCGTTACTCAGATGCCAACGTCTATTTTTCAAAAAGAAAAGGGATAGAAAGCATAAGACAAGACTAGTAGTTATCTAAACTTCATTTTTGAGGATCGGATGGGTGTGATAGGGAATTCAAAACAATACTTTTATTCATGTCTCCGAACAGAAATCAATAATTGAAAAATGAAACTGACAGGAGTGGGAATCGAGCCCGTGCGCTCCACAACTAAAGCCAACGATGTTGACACTCGACTAAGGACCCCGACATGTCATATGGGATAGGTGGTATCAATATTTAAAAAAAGTTGAGGTAGCGCTACAGCGTGGGTTGATATTATCACCGATCAAATAATTGTTATTTGTGAAAAAAGTGGGAAGAGTAAGGTATATAAATTGGGGATGGTAATAGTAATAGATTATTTTGGAACTAATTTTCTTAATTAATCTCAAATTAAACCAACACACTGAAAAGATAATTTGTATAGATTGCTAAGAAAATGAATACAAACAGCTAGTCTCTGATAAAATTTGTTTAGGAAAATTGAGTAGACTAAGATGTCTATAGCGAAGTAATATCTAGTCAAGTCGTTCTATTATTTAATGGATGTCACAATCTGTCTAGCACAGTCAAATTAAACTGTGTACTTACAATTCCAAACAAGTTAAACGCTTGAAGTGAAAATTGAAAACTGAGTGATATCAAATTTCATGGTAGGTATAACAAAAGCTAGTTTCATAGCATTGGCGTATTACATAGTTTACAGATTCGTTGTAGACTGAGAACAGTTTACTTTTGTGTAAGGCTTACAATGAAAGCTTTAAAATACAATTTTTCAACTAAGATAATGCAATTGTTTGCAAGCAGGTGCGTCACTTACGTTTTGGTGGTTATAATGAAATATGTATTAATATATCATTACTGCAAGCAAATGAATTAGTTGAATAATTGGGTTAAAAGAGTCGTACACCTTAATACAAAAAAATCAAATTGATGAAATGGTAGCTCGACTTGTGGTTTTTTTTATATGGAAAATCTAAAGATTAACGGTCGAATTCATTGAAAAAATAAGTTAGTTTGTTTCAAGTGCTTTAACTTGTATTAATGCAATCGTTACCGTTCGTAATGCAGAACAAACGAACTCATGTTATTGCATCAGTATTTCAACAGCATATGTCAAAGAGATACATTGTAGATGCTATACACTTTGTTGCACAATAGCTATTTCTACCTTTTAAAATCGTTCAGTTTGATAATGAACGAAAATAAGCATAGCCGTTAGTAAATAAAAAACCATTTGTCGGTGTGGTGAACTTTATAGTGGATTGTACTGAGGGATGGTAACCAATTGTATTTAATAATAGTCAATGACCAAAATCTTCAAAAAAGCGTGGAAGTTTCAAAAATTGAATGCTGGCACAACTTAGAAGATATCGCAATTGATTGACAAGAATACCCTGTGTGCTAAAAATGTCTAATTTTGTAAACGTATAAATACACACGAGAGTCGTGCGTATGGATTCGGTATCGAAAAAGCAGTTCTATTAAAATATGGTGGAAGATTCTTTTTACTTTACGGGTCTTAAATGTTTAGCTTACAAAAACATGAATGTTATAAAAAAAAGCAGTAGAAACTTTAACAAGTAACTTTTCTGAGGATTTTCAGGTTGTATTTTTCGCTTACCCAAATTTATACAAGTAAAAAAAAATCATGTAGTGAAAGTTGCGACACGTGGAAGGACTGCTGATAAAATGTTAAAGTAACAGAGTCGAAAATTTCTGGGACAATCGAATTTATTATACCCACACAAGAACTGTTTTACGCTCAAAGTTTCGGGATATTTCGGCGAAACTTTAATAATTTAATTTTAATTTAATAATAAATCTTATCGAAATAATTTTGACCATATTTGGTGAAAAAAAAGAAAACTAGACATGCATTTTTAATTTATGACGACACTGAAAGAATCTTTGTTTTATATTGCTGATATGTATATCAAAGCATTCAAATAAATGTTTTTTTTATATTTAAAATTGAATGAAGAATCATCTAAACTATTGACTTGTAGTACAGTTCGTTATATAAAAGGTTTTCCACCTGGTATTACTATTTATTCTGATAAAATAATAAAGTATGAATGTATATATAAAGTAAAGTCTTTCCACCAAGAAGTGACAGTAAACACATTAAATTAAATGTTCAATGTTTAAAGACAAACAATCCAAATTAAAATATAAATCAAATAAAATTGACTGTGCTCGATTTCATTATGATAATTCGGAAAGGACACGTTAATGAAATACTGTCAAGAGTTGGCAACACAGGTTCATTGTGAAATATAATATAACATGATCGGTTCCCATCGCCACATCAAATTGCAATAAAAATATCAGGTGTGGTTATGTTGCGAAACTTTATAGCTTGAATCGATTTGGCGGTGCTCAGCATGGGAAAATCCTAAACAGCTTTACACAAGTCAATCAGAAGTTCTTTGAAGTGGAGAGATCAATTAAATGATGAATATAAATTTGATGATTTATGCCCTGGAATTTGTTGTTGGTAATAAAATACGGGAAGTCGTTTACGGTGCGATAGCGTATTGCTACATATTTTCATGTAAGACATACATAAAAAAATGCGATTGATAAAAACTTGAATTATATTCATCGAAGCTCATAAATGGCTGTAAAAAGTCAAAATATAATCGAAAAATGTCAGTCGAGTTTCACTTTCTAAATTGAATTATTTTAAACATTTGTGAAAGCATTTTTGAAATAAGGGGCCATTTATAATAAACTGACTTTTCGTGCAGAAGAACTCGGATACACTAAAACAAATAAATAAACGCGACTCACAACGGTGAAGAGTCTTCAAGTGAAATGATGTGCAATGATGCAACTGACCAGTCGGATTTCAGGAGCGTTTGGGGAATGGCTATATATATAATAGCCTCTACACATAATACTAAACGCCCGCAATGGGAATTCACTCCCTCTTAAACACTATCCAAAACTCGTTCCCTGATACTCAAAAAAAAAATTAACCAGTTTATGCACTCTCTGACTTCTTCATTGTATTGATTTACATTTGAATTATATTTTATTTCTTTCGTGATGTTTCTTATTCACATAATACCCTCATTTATACATTCATCAGTGTGTTGCTTCTGTTAGAATCTGCTTTTCAATATTTACATACCAAAAAAATAAAATCTTTCCACTTCGATTGAAGCAATAGTCATTTGAATCAATTTAATTTAGGAAACTGTTAATCGATTCATCATTTTTCTCTTCTAATGAATAGGCTGTATAAGGTGTCATATAAGTTGTGATATTTGATTATAGATTTAATATCTTCGCATACAGTAGTTTGAAACAGAAAGGAAAAGTACTGATGTAGTAATTCATAACACCAAAACTTTGCTGTTGTTATAGAATATAGATTATTTAATTCTTAGCTTTGATTCATCATTTGCTTTATTAACATCATATCAGCCCTTTCGGAAAAAAGAAACGTATCTTAATGTTTGTCCGTTTTGAGTTATGAATGACACTATAAATTAATATGTTACGTTATGTGCCAAAGAGTCATATTAATATGAGAAGTTTAGTGGATACGAAGATATTTAAATGTATATTTAAATCACATTCTCGTTCGTAGCTCCACTAAATCTTAAAACACCACATTAGATAGATTACTATTTTCTGTCTAACAAATTAATCAGAATGCCAAAGCATCGCCTTAAAGATAATGAAAACTGATGTATGTTAAAAAATAGGTAAAATTGATTACGGATGAAACCCGGCTTCTAGCCTTTGAGATATACGAGCTTAATTCATCTACGCTTTAGAGAACATCAAAGCCAAATATATATTTTATACGTAAACTTTGAGTCGTAGACAGTATTTCAAAACTCAGATAATAAAACTTGTAGAAATTTACTGTTTTTATAAAAATCTTACAAATGTTAAGAATGCATGTTTGTATATAATAAATATTTTCTATTTACAGTATAATAACAATAAATTATAAAAATATTGCAATATGACTTAATATTTTTATGGGTTGATGGTAATTTTGCCCCACTTTAAAACTCGAGAAAGATTATCGCGACTCCAAGTTGTGTAAATAATAGTTTTATGTGCCCAACGATCCGAAAAAGTTACGGGATAGGATGTACATTTTCACATACCGACCGTCAGTACACATTCTAAAGTAAACATCCGACCTTAGAATAAAAATTGGAGCGCATATATATTTTCATCTTTGGCTTAGAATGGCAACCATGGAGATTCATTTTTCAGTTGCATAAATTCTTAAAATAAAAATGACTTTATCATAACAATCAACATATAATTGCTACACCACTTTTACGGAGCTATTAATTTTATTGCAGATATACATACGTTGTGATGCATGTACATTAGATTAATAGAGTTAAAGTTACGCAAAAAATATTGCTACTTTATTGTAAAGAGGACAAGCTTTTAGAATATAGAATTTAACACTTCAATAATATACAGGTTGACTATCTTTTACCCGTCGCAATATTGCAATAAAGCTTGCACGCATTGCTTTCATATCTTCATTACTGGCGATATGTGTACTGCCCTTCACAATAATTATGTATACAACGTACAAAATTATGATACCAAGAAGACCGAGAAGAAAGCTTAAGCTTCAATCGATTGACTGCGTATTTACAAATACACGCAACATGCAAACGAACGCAACGCTGCAAGTGATCACTTACTTACTGTCCTATCATATATCAAATCAAAAGATTATTAAATTAACAGATTATTGTAATCATGCAAAGAAAATCAAAAAGGTGGTCGCAGTCAAATGGCATGCATATGTTGAGTATCGTGGATTAAAATCTCAGCTTGTTTTATGTAACATAAAGTTTGGACTACGATGGTATAAATTTTCTTTTTTTTTGCTATACACTACGACGTAGAGTTAACGGTTTTAGTTGCCAAAAGTAAATGTTTATATTCCAACCCGTTTTTCACAATCCAATTGTATCACGAAGCCAAGCATTAATGCAGTTAGAATCTAAGACGCGAATTTGGGTTTGTAACGTACGATTTGGTTTCCAGTAGAAATTGTATTAAAGTACACAACAATAGAGCTTATTTGTCGTACGTATGGCTTCATAGACAGTATTCCAAATTGATAGCTTTGTTGTTAACATTGGTCAAGTGACCGCGAAACAGTGTTTAATCTATTTGCTAATATTGTTGAATATAGTACTGCTCGTTGAATACACATTACAATTTGATAAATTTACTAAGGTAGATCTTAATATGAAAACTTCGAATAATTACATAAGTCGAGGAAAAAGGAAGTAACAATTGGTAAATAATAAAAAATAGATAACAGGTAAAAAAAAAATAGAATTAAAGAAAAGAATATTATCTCGGATAAAAAAAGGATTTGGATTAAAAAACTATTGTTTTAATAATGCATATCTTCAGGTCACCACGATAAACTGAGATAAGCCAACATATTTAATCTAATTCCTATGGTGATTTAAGAAACCAAGCAGTAAAAATCCGCTAAGATTATTTTGTTTTGCTTTTCAAAAAAAAATGTTAAATAATTGAATAAT
The DNA here is from genome assembly GCA_028554975.1 of Himalopsyche kuldschensis. Taxonomy (NCBI): domain Eukaryota; kingdom Metazoa; phylum Arthropoda; class Insecta; order Trichoptera; family Rhyacophilidae; genus Himalopsyche; species Himalopsyche kuldschensis. The sequence continues at coordinate 23,911,936 of JAHFWI010000003.1, forward strand.
AATTCAACTGCAATCAATCATACACAGATAAAAACAAATTCCAACGGAAAAAAATATATTTAAAAATTTATAAAAACAATTTTATCTGCAGTGTTTACTTATAATTGAAAGTGATAAAAGATTTTTGCACATTATTGCGAAATTTAAATATTTGAGTGGCCATTCCAAAATAGCCATAGCTTTGCATTTTGCAACAAATGTGAAATCCTTTATGATGTTTTTGTTAAGTTGGAAAACGGACACTAGGAAAATGGTTATAAAAAATGAGACGCGCTATAAATTGAATGAAACAAGAAATTGTATTCTATCTTCTTAAATATATAAAAAAACAATAACAGGAAATGGGGATGTTGAACGTATTCAATTTATCTTAATGTTTATAAGTTGAATTAGACGTCAATATGTATATCGGCTTTAAGACAAAATACATGAAAAACATTACAAAACACCAAAGTAATTAAAGTATTAAAGTGCTGCGGAAATAATCTTAGTACAGGGTGCAGGTTTGTACATTATTAGACATTACATAATAAACGTTTAATGACACATTGAAAAAAATATTAAGTTTCATATTTCGGCCAAATTGTTGTGGCCTTATAGATATTTAAAGTAATATGTACACTCTTTTAAGACTATTTTCTTCAATGAATACTAATTTATTGGTTGGTTATTATATATTTAATATAGCTATTTCCATTATAGCACTGGTTAAATACAATTTCGTTTTTGATTTAAAATCTTAGGGAGAATCCAACGTAAAATTTTAACGTATTGCCGATACAGTAGGATCACAAAAAAACATATTGTTCTACACTTAACAAATGATAATGTATGTAAAATATTGTGGACTTCATAAGCAATTCTATATTTCACAATATCTCATTGCTTATGACGAGAACTTGTATTTCTTGCGATAAATAATCTGACTAAAACAATGGCTGCTAGAACTTAAGTTTATCCACAGTGACATTAAAAATAAGATAGTGCAAATTATCTGAAGATTATCAGGAAATTAATTTGTTATTGATTAGTGAGCAAGTCGGAGCGTGGGCGGGTATTTTTTATACTAGGCCAAAGTCCTTATAAAGAATTCAAAAATTATAGAGCAATTTGTAAAACAAGGACGCTGAGCGCTGAAATTTCCACACAATAAAACAGTAATCGCCAAAAATACGCCCTCTGAATGAATCATCACTAATTAGAATTTTTCTTTCTCTTTCGTTTTGTTCAGTACACATTTGGAACTATTAAGAGGTGTTAAAAATCTTTCCAAGTAAGACTAATAGGTATATTGTTGATGCATATTTTATTACTCCAATGTGTTTAATTTCAAAGTATCGAAGAGTTGTTCGTGTCCTTTCAAAATCATATAATAAACACCATTTTTCATGTAACAAATATACTCGAGATAAAAATAAAATTCATATTGGATGAATGTCATGACAAATTGAAAATTTTAATTGCAGGTTATTTTTGGTAGGTCAAAATTCCGTATTGGATCACATGGGTGGTATCTACACCGATGGTATTATTAAAATATTTTCTCATATTGACGGCTACAGTTGCAAAAAATCAATTTTAAATTTAAATTTAAGTTTAAGATTAATTCACAATTCTCCTGTTTAAAAAATTACAATAAACTAAGTACATATTTATTAAAAAAAAACAATTGACACGGTTATTTAAAAAACAAAGCTTAGATTAAATAAATATAATTAAAAATTTATGTACCGCAAATTTTTTTATATCGATCCATAAAAAAATCTTAATATTGATAATTTTTCGTGCACTATAAATAATAAGAGATCATAAGTTTTTGGTTTTATTATTGTATGAGTTTAAGGCTTTTTTTATGGTTGCATTCGTATTAGCAGTAAAAAATTTAAAGACTGATAATTATCGACGTTTTCGTAGAGATAACTTTTAAGTATCTGTATAAAAACTTGATAACTCATAAGAATATTGTTATCAAAAAACATCAAATCAAATGCATACAACAATTATTTTTCAAGCCGATAATATAAATTTAATGTGGCAAAACCAATTCTTATAAAAGATTACTGAAAAATGTTGGATGACTATGTACGAGATAGTAATATGAAATGATTTATTATCTTCTTACGTATTGTCTTGGTAGAATTTTTTTCAATGTTTGAATACGATTTTATAGGAATAATTACCGATATCTTCAACAATGTGTACCGACTACGAACGTATGAGTTCGATATTATTTGCGTCTTATTGAGATGAAGTATCTATCTTAAGTGTCTTATCAGTTTCGCTAAGCTATTACATTATTTCATGATTGATGAATGATTAGTGACGAAACTTTATAGATAAATCAATGATAGCATACTGTGTTTTAATGTTAATTATCTAATACCGTGACTAATTGATAAGTAATTGACACGATTACAAAAACATGATCTGTAAAAAATAAAACATGATAATGTAAGATATAGAAAAGTGAGTAGCAGGGCTGTGGAGTCGGAGCCGAATGAAACGTGGTTTTACAAGTCAGTGTCGGAGTCGCGGAAATTCGAGCGACTCCTACTTCTTTTATATCCCATTTTAAGAAGTACTAAAAAAAATGTGTGTGTGAATTGTATAAATAATGAATGTGTAGGCTTCCCATGTCGGCGGTGAGGAGGAATGCATGCAGATTTAAGAGACGAAATATTTCTATGGTTAAAAAGGTGTATAATAGCAATGTATTTTAGCTATTGAAAACATATCAAATATGTATATAGTTGATTTCACATTGTTATAATGGAGTTCTACAAAGAATATGCAAATTTAATCAAAATAAATCTATCTTTGACTGTTGTCCTCGTTCTTTTGTTGAAATTCCTCATAATGTACCTACTTGATTTGTCTTTATTTATGCTTATAATTTATCATCTTTTTGATCTGTTAAAACATGGATGATGAAACGAGGAAAAGTCCGTAAAGTATATAAGAAAAAAGCGTTTTGATGTTTTTTTTAAAAAAACTTGGAGTAGGATTGTGGGCAAACGTCAGAACCGCGTTTAACAACTCGACAGCCCTGTTAGGAAGTATGCACATAAATAATATCGATAAATGATAAAAGAATATGTACGGTACCGAAGCATTGTCTTATAAGTGGGCAACTCATCAAGTATTGCCAAGGCGTCGGGGTAAGTGCCTTCTTCCTCCCGGCAGAAGAGTCGCACTCGGTTCGGCCGCACGGGGCGAACATCACTGGCCCCTGGCTCCCGTCACCTCCGGTCCATCCCCGATTTTATCCCGTCACCCCTCGCGATCGACGAGAGGAAAACTACCGCCGAGCGAGGAGACAGCCATGCCGTTCGCGGAGCACTGCAAATCACTGGGCGGCTTTCGCCCGTCTGGAAAATCGACACCCCCCGCACTTTGTCACCCACCCTCTTCTCGGCGGTAGGAAAATAGCCCCCGCACTTTGAACTGTTTTATCCGAAAATAATTATTCTTTTCACTCACATTATTGTCCGCTCCATTGAAGAAAAACAACCGTACATACTTCGTTTTCAATCACTTTGTTTTTTTTTTTTAAATTCGTAACAGTTTCTATAAAACCGTATAAGAGCCTTGTATCCAAGAGGTTTTTGATATATTTTATACAGATTTTTGCTCGTGTTAGATTAACTATAAGGAAATAAAATACTGACAATATGTACAAAATAACACATTTTCATCAATAAAACGAAAATACTTTTAGGCCATATGGTATATTTAAAACATTGTATCGGACATTAATCATATTTTTACGAATGCAGTCGGTATCGATATGGAATTTTTTCAAAACAATTATATTCTTTATCACGCCGCAGTGTTTATAATTGCAATGAACAGTTCAATTGATGTCAAAACGTGTTACGTAGGTTAAGAGGTGATTCTACGGTTTTATCTAAAGCGTTTTGGCGCCGGCATCTTCACTCACTTGTTAAGTGCTTACAAAATAAATAGACTTGACTGAAAACATCTGATTTTCATCGGAAATGTTCTCAGAAACGAGTTGATATTTTTTACTTAGCAGTCATTATTTTCATAAACACAAGATAAAACATCTTGATAAAGGTTAATTTTTTGTTTGAAATGTTTACAAACTGGTGATAACAAAATGAAGATACACAATATTTTTCTTTATTAAAATTAATGATACTGCGAAGGTTTTTGAATGCTTTCAGGAAATGCATTACTTTGGAATGTTTTTTAAAATAATTTTGAAGAGCGTTTTCTTTTCGAATTTAAATTCATACCGAGCATAAATTTGAGAAAATAAAAGTCGCTAGTTGTTTTTTTAATGACAGTGATTAACAATTATGTTTTGAGTGCAATTTGTATGCAGACATTTGCTTGTATGCTGACGCTATGCAAACTTGACACCGACAGCAATATGTAAATAAATCGAGATAACTAAAATCTTCCACGATCTCATCAAGCCGCGGTGCATTGTCGCAGGTCAAAAGCAGGCGTTTCCTACTTTGAAAGCAGCGAGAGATGCATGATCGGGAACGGTTTCGCCGAGCGACGAAGGAGACGCGGCGGACGCTGGGTTCGGCGGCAGACACGGCCAGATAAACAGACGATAACACAATTTGTAGAGACCGGACATACACAGCGGGCGCACACGCACGCATACACAGTATACACACACGCATCTACACATGCACCAGACTAGCATACAGAATCAGCCGGGAGATACACACACGGGCAATAGTTGCGAGAGTGATCCCGAATACGTGAAAAATCCACTAAACTTCTTTAAAAGCATGTGGAAACTGATAGATCACGCGCGGTCATCAAAACATAACTTACGCGGATACTTTTTTATAAGTTGGTACGATTATTTCGCGTGTTTGTTATTTACTCAACGTTCAGAGCTGTTCGATGGCAGTCCATTCGCGACGACATCCGCGGACGTACTGAGGCAAAGCGGTTTTGAGAATTTCTGTCGGCGCGGCGATAGAGCGAGGCGAACGGTCGCAGACGGCTGACATGGGCGCGTGCGCACCTACACGCCGGCGCGCATACGGTCGCGGGCAGTGTGGATAGTTTTCACGCGGGCGCGCTGGAGCACGAAGGCGCGCGAAAAGGCAAGTGTTTTGATTCCGAGGAAAACTGTTTTCTTCACACCTGCGTAACGGAACTGCCCAACATCATCAAAATTTGACATTGGACCACGGTGACAGCGAAAATCTCAAGATGTGTATTTACTTCTAATGGTCAATGTACTCAGCGCGCAACAACAGTCGTCAATAACACTCGATGCCCATCGGGTATCTACATATTATAAAACAATGAGAAATTATATCGTCATAGAGAGAATTAAAAAAAACACCGGAAAACACAGATTGGAGATTATTGCAAGAGTTAATAACTTAAACAACCCTTCCTTCTTTTCTCAAACACAACATCAAATCGAACAATACATTTGAAATTCAATTTTGTCAATTGTTGCTATTCCACCGTTGTGGCCGAAAAGTATTTAAATTTGAAACATGAAACTGAAAATATGATAGTAAAACTAACCTTTGACGTTCTTCAGCACCATTTCGACTCATACTGATAAGCAGTTAAATCAGCTTTGTACCGACTGCCGAGACAGCTTATTCGTTAGGCTATATTTTTAACAAATAATGATGAGTAGATTAAAAACTTACCTGCAATAAAAAGAAAACATGATTATAAGAAACACGTAATATTTTTTTTTGTTCATTTCAATACACACACCAATGCTTGAGAAAAGTCACGGATACCTATTAACAATGAAGTTCGATGTCATTTTGGAGTCAACTTGTATTCTTTTAATTTAACACCAAAAAGTTTTAAGTAATAGGTTGGATCAAAATTTTAGATAACATAGGCAAGTATATTGATTCAAACAATCTAAATGTTATAGTAAAAATAATAATACATTTTTATTATAATGCCTTTCCACCAAGTATTGACAGTGAACACCTTAAAGGTGATTAACTAAATATTATAGTTGATTTTTATGAAGTAAAATACTTTTTAATTAGTCGAAGCACAACTATATATAGTGAATAATATCAACACCTATCTAACGGAGAGTATGTCATTGTATTCCATAGCATTACAAACGTGATTGAAATTTATTATATATTTTAAACATTTTTCAGTTATGATAGAAAATTCATAATGAGTTGATTTAGAATTTTACAATCCCAAGTAAAGTTGTAATATATTAAGTTAAGTACAAGTTTTATATTCAAAGACCGAAACCGATGATATAATTTATATCAATGAAACGGAATGAACAATAATTGAAGCATACGAAATTAAATGTATTAAAACAATCGGTATTTACAAATTTTACTATTTTTTTTACGTACTAAATATGCTTTATTTTAGCAAATAGTATTTCAGCAAATGTCAAAAAATATTAATTATTTCAAAGCCCACGGCACAGATCTATTATTGCGTTACATTTTATTTAAATTATTCAGATATTCAGGTAATGTTATGGTAACTGAACAAACAACAAAAGCATATTAAAATAATGAAATGAAGAGCGTCTTAAGCATTGAAAATACTATAAATAACTTTGAAAAAGCAAATTAATTCTGCAACCAATGCCGGATGAAGTCATAATATATGTATATTTCCAACATATAATATAAACTGTTGAAATAATTAGAATTATGAAACTCCATAAATTAATTTAAGGCCCGAAAGCATTATTACTTGGAAAAGTATAGTTGGGAAAATGTGTGTAAGCTTACTGAAAACATTGGATTTCGAATTGAAGTGTTTATTTACGACAAGAGAGGGGAATGGGAAGGTTAATTTTATACAACTTGAAATGTTTGAACCATAAATTAAATAAATGGCTATAAACGGGTGAAGAAACCTCACGCTTTTCACAAAATTACGCCATTCGACAGCACCGTTTTCATCATAAAGTTTACTCGCTTCAAACAATTCACTAAAAAACCATGGTAATTAATGTAAGAAATAATTCCATTACGCATATATTATTGAAGATAGAAAAATACCATTCCTTGGAAAACACACTGAAATGAGGACGAACGTCGTTTACGGGTTTTTCAAAATATATATTACAGCTTATATCAGATGGGTTTTTTCATATATGGAAAATTGATCGCAGACTTTTGATTGAAGCCTGATTTTGAAAAAGATTCTTTATTACAAAATTGAATAAACGTTAATTATTTGAGGACTTTAGAAACATACATATTTATATACAACACACCATAAGAAGAAATATTCTTCAAAATCACTTGTGATCGATTGTACGCGATGAACTCTACGTGAATGGGGGTTTTTTTTAAGTTTCACAAAAATTCCTGTTTGAATAATTTTGAATATTTTTTAATGTTATATTTTTAATTTTGAAATGATCAGATGAAAATTTTCCAATATGTACACTATGACGCCTAACTCGGAAACTATCATTTTAAAAGTAAAAGGTTTTTTAGGGAAAATACCTGTACGGCTGAGAAAAATTACGTATTTACAAATACCACGAAATGAACAGCAAAAATCAAAATAATTTCACTAGCTTACCCTATAGAGAATAAGGAAAGAAAAGTTTTGTGTATGCACATACAATATTATATTGACCAACCGAATTTGCGGTTTGTAAGAAGACAACTCCGAGTAAGTTTTAACTCCCTCGTGCGCCATATTAATTTCCCCGGATGGACGTTGGCTTCCCAAAGCGCTTTCAAAATGTCTACTTAACTGATAGGTGTGAGATTAACAAGCGGTTAAGGAAAGATGACTTCTATCAGATAAAATGAATCCATACTATATTAATTCTTATTTAGGTATCAAAGCAAATGTTCGACTCCCGTCGGTAGCCAAATTAAAAAAAAAAGCGGAATTCTGTTAAAGAAGCATTCATAGTAGGTGAAATTTATGCATACGATTGCGTTTAGGAAGCGCTACAATTGTTAAAGTGGAATAAAGTAAATAAATCTCACCCATTTTCAACACTATTATATTTCCCTTTGTATCGATTGAAATTTATACCATTATCATTACTAAAGGAACGGTTGAATACGTCCATAAAAAATAAATCGGTATTATATTTATAAATATCTACAGAATATGTGTGATTTCGATTTAATATTATCCTTCCCTGCATATAATATGTTCCAAAAAGATTTCTTTTATGAATTGGTTGTATAGTCGTATATGCCCATTTTGTCAGTAATTTATTACCTTTCTACACAAAGAGGAAAGATAATTAACGAAAATGATAGAAGTCATACATTAAATATATTTTTTTAATACAACATAATAAATTATTTGTCTACATAAAAAAATTGTTCTTTGATAGGTTCTATGTTTTTTATGTAATAAATATTTATCGAAGTCATCTAGGATTTGTCCTGTGTTTGTTCCAAATCCGAATTTTTTCTTTTGAAACATGCCTAGGTACATACATATTGTAACTAACTGATCGGAAAAAAGTGTCGAATCATATTTGGATCCGATGAGCTAGCTAGCTTGTCATGTTTGTTTGATAGACGATATAATGAAAAATCTATAAAACAATTCTATAACCACTAAATATGTTCAGAAAACCTTTTGTATGTAAAATAGTTATTCCGTATTTTTTTAACTATGTCCACTAGTGTGGAGCATAAGGATATTATCTCAATAGAAGTTTTCTACAAAAACAGTTGCTCAACCTCTCTAGTTTGAAAGAGTAAGAATAGAAAGAATATTACTAGGACAAGACTATTGTAAGCTGATTGCTCTCGCTACGATCTGTTTCAGGGTCGTATGGGTGTGAAACTACTTTATGATTTATGCCAATTAAATCAATTAACTACCGTTGAAAATGCATTTTAAGGTGCGACATAATAGTATATCCTATTCAAAAAACTTGTGTCAAAAATATTTTCCAATTTTCAAAACGTATTATGTTAGCTATATACATAGATCAAGTATTTTAAGGCCTTCAAGGCTTGGAGGCTTCAAGCGGCTTTTGCTTCTGTTTTCTAGACATAATAATTAAGGGTGGAAAATGATTCATATTATAAACGGTAAATGACACCTTAGTTTCGTTTTAATAAAACATGATCTGTGAACATGAAACACGTGAGTCTGAAAAGACTGACTGGAACTAAAATAATTTAATAAGCGATTAATTTTCATCTTTCAGCCGTCTCATTGTCAGAAAAACTGAAGCTCTTTTTACTGATCGTTAAAAATGATCACAGCATGAATACATATTAAATATAAAAGAAATTATAATAGATCAAAGCTCAAAGGGTTGCTTAATAAAACTTGAAGAAACAAAGATCACGCCGAATGAAATGGTTTTTATAATGACGAAAAAATCTACTTAAGGTTTTTTAGTTTGACCATAGTGTCACTCTTTTAACTAAAGAAAAATGTCATATCATTGTTGTTACTATTGATAAAATAATTATCCCAATTTTTTCTGTAAATATTTTAATGATTTTTACAAAAAGTTTAGTCATATATTTTTTTGTAGTTATAATGAAATTCATTAAAAATCTGTGGACTGCTCACCCTTTCAAAATCTTTCTCATGAGAAATGACCTAGAGAGGAGCAAAGCATTCCTGCAGTAGTCCATTCGATTAACTGCCAAGTATTCTCAACGCACTCAATTATTTAAGTTGTTAAACAGTTTAGCTTACTGAGAATCGTGAATACTTTCCAAGGAATGGTACAAAAATTTTATAGCGCTCTGGTTATGGCCACAGTTTTCTATTAAACTCTCAGCCACTGTAGAAGTAATCCGCGAGTTGTTAAATTACGAGAAAGTTAATGTAACACTTTGCGAACAGTACAATTTAAACTATTTAGGGGATGTTAAAGTTATGTCACGATCAATGACATTTGTGATTAAAAAAATATTATTCTGTTAAAAAATTATCTTTGATATTTAAAAAGATTGATATTTTATTTTTATTTAAATGCTGAAAAAAAACTATGAAATAAATGGTTTTTCAAATATTATAGTAATTATGGAAATTTATTTTCCATCGACCTTTTGTATTCTTTTATGCATCAAACACATCAAAACTGACAAATTGAAGTATTCAATTCATATCATGAACACAGCTTCAAAGAGTGCAAGCTTCAAAAAAATATACCCTATACCTTAAAATTCTTAAATTAAATTGCTTAAAGATTCCGATAATTAAAAAGAAATGCAATAAAAAATATTTCGATAAGAAAGATATTTTGAAGTTGGCAGTGAAATCGCTTGTGCAATGTGTAATTATGACGTTGTAAGTTAATTAGTTCTAACTGAAAAAATTAACACAGCATTGTTACGCTACGGAATAACGTTTGGATTTAAAAAATCCTAAAATGGAATTAACTTATACTAGTAAGACAGTGTTCCGTTTGCAGTTAAAGAATAGAGAATACAAAGTGCTTAGTATAGGATACTCAGATGCGGTTGGAACCGCTGCAGGCAAATAGCTCATCGTCTAGAATAGTCGTAGTCGCTACTTGCAGTCTACGATAAACTCGTAGAGGAACCGTAGAGGATGGTCTAAGCTTAAAAGCTTTAAGAGTTTTCAGTTAAAGTAGCCCGACAGATTCACTACTGAAATCTATATAATCCTTCTGTTACACCCGTGGTTGTTTAGTCACGGTATATGTAACTGTATATATTATTGTAGAAACGTTGAGAAGCCTGAATGCATCCGTATTTTCAAACAAGTAGGTTAACGACGAATACGCATACATTAAACACAAAATGTGCAAACATTTTTGAACATATTAACGTTATTAATATATATTTATTCAAATATAATATTATTATACTTATTTTTATACTCTTATTATATATTATATGTACATACTTGTTTTACCGATATATATGGTGTATATTATTGAATAAAATTTTTATTTATTAACAAAGAAGTAAAATAATTATTAAATAGAAAATATAAAGAGATGAAATTTTTTTAATACTCAAAATAAAACGATGCCCTTATTAATTTCAATTTGGTATAATTTTTTCACAATAAAGAAATAATTAATTAAAAACATTAGAACACGAAGAAAAAATAGCAATGTATTTTAGTTCTACAAAAAATATATAATGCATAGTGCATAGCTAATTCATAAGAAAATTAGATAGTAAAGTATTAGTTTTGTAAGACTTAAACTTGAACAATTTATTTTTTAAATTAAAGAAATCAATGCCATCATAAAAGTTGTATTTAAGTAAAAGACCGGCTTATTTAGAGTATTTTTTTAATATCAAGAAATAAAAAAATCTCGAACATGCAGAGAATATCCCACTGTTTAGTAGTTAAATATCTTTGAAATTCATATATTTTAAAATACAAAACGAAAAAAGCAAAAACATATATCATGTAAGCGGATATACAATGTTTTAAGAACTACTAAGCGAGCCGGTTGTGGTTTTTGTATGATTTTATCCTTACGATTTCCCGGAAGCCCCTGCCCCAGTTCAAATAAAAGATTTCTCGGAAACAATCTGATTGAAAATCGAACGTCAAGCGAATAAGCGATTGTTGGCCGCTTATATCTAGATGGAAAATTGGGAAAATCATGTGATAGCTGCCAAGTTGTGCGAAACCTGAGCCGGAAATTAATGCATTAATATCGCCACGAAGAATAAGTGGGCGGGTATTCATTCATCACATAAACATTACAGTTTACAATTTTCAGACTTTTGGTTGATACAATATTTAAAGCATTTCTATTTAATTGCACCACTTACATTTTATGTATGTATGTGGGCTGCGTTGTCTTAACAATAAGGTAATTAGTCAAGTAGAATATTTTGGAAGTTTTTTTGTCTAATGTAAAATTAAAACAGTGGATAATCAATTATTTTACCGAAAACAATAAGAATAGCAAACATTCACATTCTAAGACGTTTATTAAATTCCCTGGAAAACTTATAATGAATACTTAATTTATAGAAACTTATTTAAGCAATTTTTTCATAAATCGTCATAACTTCTATCAATATGTAAAACTTTAAATAAGCAAAAACCACGCTCAATTTAAAGATACTAGATTATTTACAATATTATTTATCACGAAAACAAAGACAGCTTCTTATTTGAAAAAAAGCTTTTTATCATCTTTTTACGAAATATTGACTAAGCATGCCACTTAAAAATTTATTTATTATAACGTATATTACAAAATCAGCATTTTTCTTGTATACTTAATAACTTTTAAAAATCTTATTGAAATTCTAAGACTAATTCTAAGGCTAAGAACATATTCATAAATCGCTTATACGAACCTACATTGTAATAATTATAATGGAGGCGAAATTCATCTCAAAAACACTCCCTTGAATTGAATTCTCATAGCAACAAGGCATCAGTATAAGGAGCGAGGCGGATAGAGTGAAAGAATGAGAGACAAGAAAGGCTACAAATTTTCATTATCACAATAAATGAATTGATTGAACTCCAGTCTAAATTTAACCTAATTAAGACTTTGAATAAAGAGGAGAAAATACGTGTTTAAGTTAGCTTCCATTAAATTTAATTATTTTATAATCGCCAGCGTGGCCCAACGGTATCGCTCTTTGCTTCCGTTCTTCGATTTCAGTGTTGGGCATTTGTATAAAATTATTTTTTTACCTTATTCAATGTAAAGCTATGAGAAGCTGAATTTTTTTCATAAGATCATTGCCGTTTAAATGACAATGTTTATTTTCACAATGAATCCTAACCAAAAATTCCTAATTGGTACGATTAAATCAATTAAGAAAATATCTAGCTGGTAATCATTATGGGTTTAATATCAATAATGACTTGGGCGAAAGTGATGTTTTAAAAATATAACATACGGCGACAATATTTTTAACAGATTGTTAAAAAAGTAAGTTTAGCAATAGTCAAGCAACAAGTCTTTATTTACATTATTTCTAAATTACTTATTACATATTGCAATGAAATAGAGGTTTAGATAAAATTCCACTGTTTGAAAAGTCGTTAATATATCACAAAGTCCGCCAGCTGTAATTAGCGAGTTTTACTTTATTGAGGATATTGCGTGTCAAGTTGGTGTAATAGATTCATTGTTTTTTGTACTTGATTCAAAATTATATATAATATGTGCATAGAAATCATGGAATAGAATAAATTGTATCGTTCCGTGGTATAGGGAGTCTCAGTGATATCATGTCAAACCAGTATACGAATTATAAGATTTTCTGTGCGAAGATATAATTATTAAAAATTATATAACGTATTTTTGATGATCTTAAACGAACGAAGTATTATATTTCTATTAACGGATATTGTTAAAACAATATCTTTTAGTTTAGGTATTAAAATCAAAAAGTGTCCAATGGTTAACATTTTGTACGGTGAGAAAACGACTCCTCCAGTAAAGAGCGTCTTTTGGATATAACTAACGCTTAGAATTGCTCCGCTCTCGGGAGATGAAAATGAGATTGGAAATTGTTATTTGAAACGAAGATATTTTAGAGTTTCATTTTTGCATTGTCGCCGTCGTTTCCTTTTATGTACAATCACCGAGAAATTTTAAATTGAAAATATTATAAATTATACCGTATACTGTGTAGCCAAAGGAGATACGTAAAACGATAGAATTGTCTCTAAGGTACGATTTATATTCAATATAAACAACAAAGTCATGCCACATTGAAGTTATCGAAAAAAGTCTTATCTTCTACAGTATAATGTTTTATTAAAAAAGGTTTATATTTATACAAATGAAAATGCAATAATATCTTCCGAGTAAGGTGAATCAGATATTTTATCACAAGGTTTCAAGTAGAATATTTAATAAATTATTTATATAAGTGATATTGAATCTCTTCTGTATTATAATGGTACTGCTACAGTTATTGGCATTGAATGTAATGTTTGTAAAATTTTACACATAAATACCATCTATATAATCTGCATCGTTATAATATCAAATAATTATCTTGCTCGGATTTATATGCGGCGATACTGAATAATATTGCCATACACGGGTGTTTGACCGATGTTAATTGACTCTAGTTTTTAAAATACCATTTGAAATACTATCAATATTTATTTAAATATTATTTCAAAATTTAAACAATTTCATTACCTTTCTTTTCAATATTAAAAAATTGAATATGTTGCGCCAGAACGGAGTACTTATTTTTTGACACATGGAAAAGTTTGCATTTTTACACATTATCTGTATTATATTAAAACGTATTTTAAAAATATTGGTAGTAAACACAAACTTATGAGGAAAAAGAAATGAAAATATCGCACTTTCTCAGTTTTCAATCAAATGGAGTTTAGCAATTTTGAAAATTACCTTCTGAAATATACTTTATTTCACTATTTTACAAAAAATAATAAAAAGCTCTTGACCTTATAATTCTATAAGAAAATTGCTTTGTTGCTTAATCAACATACTTTTCAACAAGAAAAGTCAATTCAAAGGAATTTCTGAGGTTGATACAGCTAATAACTTGCAGTTAATAGAGGCAAGAAAGCGCTGTCATAAGCTCCAAGCGCATTCATCTCTGGGAATTTTCTATCTTTTCTATCGAAATGTTTTATTTTCCAATACGCGTGATATATGTATATATTTAACCAGTGCTTTTCAAGTTTGATGAAAGCTTAATCCGCATGGGCCATATAGCATGGCTTTGACAGGACATAATATACTAATAAAAGGTCATGTACTCTGTGATTTTTAATTGCCTGTACTGATAGAGTCGACGGATGAAACAAATGCATATACTTTGACAATTGACACACAAACCCTAAAAAAGGATTTTTTTTGTAAAGAATGTCGAAACAAAATCCAGATAAAGCAACCGCCATCAAAGTCATATAGTAATAGAAAATCATAAAACATTTTTTGTACTTATTCCACAATTAATTTATTAACATCAGGACTAGATTCAACCATCGCGAGTATTTTCATGAACCGATACTGATCTTAATAAATGAACTGTGGAATAAGCACAATTTTTTTAAATTTCTTTTTACTATATTTTTTAAAGTATTGACAGTGAGCACATTAAAAGTGAGTAGTGGAAAATACATGATAATTTCTAAAACGTGAATGTTGGTTTAATATTTGTTACTCACTGGGACGAATCGAGAACGATCTTGTGCAATGAATATACGATTTCAATAATTAATACGGAATATTCTGATGACGCGCTTTAAAACGAAAAATACTTTGATGTGTAAATAGCTAAATTAGTGGGCGATATTATGCACACGCGTCTTTTCGGTTTAAAATCGTTATACTTGCGGTAATACAAATGCGATAGTTTCCTTGAAAACATCGAACCGGTGAAATATGTAACTACTAGGAATCGAGTTATTAATTTCAGCGAATGCGACGTTCTGGCGAAGGTTAGGGGAGGTTGAATGTATTGCCGACAAAAATAGTGGACGATTCGAGGGGGTGTGAGGGGAAAATATGATTCGTAGTGTTCTAAATATAGCCGACTATCCCAACCGCTAGGGGATGCCCGTGGGGGTTGTTAAAGAACGACCACGACCTACGGCCAAAACGTTTTACAATGTCATGTTGCGGTGGAAAAAGGGAGCGGACGCTTGTGACGTCACGATGTACTTGTGTACTGTTTTTGTTTGACTGCAACGGAATAAGTGTGACATCAATTGTGTCGAATTAATAAATAAACATATTTTTAGTTCAACTTCAACAATAAATTCATCTAGTATCCAAAATTTGATCCAAAAAGGGTTAAATATCAAAATATTAGAAGTAAATTTTTGTGATGCGAGAGATCTTATTGTCTGTTTGTTGAGTCAGATTATTTTCAACCTATATAGGTTTATCGAAGAGAATATTTCTCGGGCTAAAGCGATTCTTAGACGCTTTGTGGTCATAAATATGCACGTACGATATCGTTGGGTTACAATGATGGCCCACTGCTTTTTTTAGAGATTTCACGAACGAACTCGCGAATAGTGGATACTCCCAAATTTCTGTGTAACAGCGAAGCACGCACGTACCATAGAGCATCATATATTTGCCGCAATGACTTATACTGAATAATATGGAGAGTCTTCAGTTGTTTGTGGTGAACAAACGCCCATACTTAATAGCTGTATGAACTGATTAACGTATAACTATTTTAACGGAAAAGAACATTTTGTATATTTTTTATATGTGTATGTATAAAAAATTTTAATTACTTTAAAAAATACTGGATATTGATCAATAGAGAAATTAACATAAAAATGTACAATTTACGATACATATCTTTTTAAAGTATCGCACAATTCAAGACACTTTTGGAAAAATATCAGTTTCACGAAGATTCGAATAAGTAAACTTCAGTGCATCACATCCGAACGTTTTTTCTTGTACTACTTGTGGCATGGGCCATACCATATTTTTTATATAATGATCAGACTTTGTCCATCCCTCCAATGATTAGTTACCGTGATTAAAATACCGTGTAATGGAAAGACATTTAAAATGAGAACAATATTTATGAAGTACCACTAAAAACGAGAGAGATTTAGTGAAAATCTACAAATACATAATATTTATGAAATATTTTATTTTTGTATTAATAGCCGTAAATTCATAGAATTAAACAAATAACCAAATTTATACATTGTGAGCTATTGTATATACATATTTCAACAGTCCGTGGGCATAACGAAAGAAATCTTTTTATCTAGAAAAATGTTTTGAAAATGTACCAAAAAAAAATATATCTCAAAGGGTATCTTGTTCGTAAAAGGCTCAGCATAATCAGTATAATAATGTATAGGATAATAAAAATGAATAATTTTGTGTATTTATAGAATGTAGGGAGTGAAAGATTGTTCCCTTTGTATTTTTTTGCGCGATGTTAATGCTTTCGTTTATTTTTAGAACCTTAATGCGATCTTAGCACTGTTGTGAATTCTATTTTTGCCCTGCCGACACTCTCTTCTGAGACAGTGTCTATCGGTGAATTTAGAAAGAATGTTTATGAGGGCCACCAATTTTTTATCCTTACAAGTACAACCAAAGCTTGAAATTCACAGAAGGACAATTTTTTAATACGAGTATCAAAACACATGCCACTACTATACAAAAACAACATTTACATACTAACAACACGTTTCCGTTATATTTATGGAAGTTTTATGTCAAAATATTTTAAGGATCTTTTTGAAAACACTTATTATTTAATTAAAATCCAAGTTTAGGATACGGCTTGTACGGCTTTGTGCGGTCCGTGGCGCAGTGGCAACGGCTTTGACTTGCGTGCCGGACCGCACGGGTTCGATCCCCGGTACGAGCGGATTTTTTCAGTCGATAAATCTGTTCAAAGGCATGGGTGTTTGTGTTGTTGAAAATCCTTTCCTACCTTTCCGATCCCAAAGAGCGACGCATAGTAACAGCGATTAGCTAATCACTATTCCTGTCCTAGTCCTCGTATCCTTTCCATCTCTACTCTCTTCGAAAAAGAGAGGTTGAGCAACTGAGTAACAAGCAGTTCTCGTAGAAAAACATATGTTGAGATAAACTCCGTGAGGAGTCCATATGCTCCAAGTTGGGAGCGGACATGGTTAAAAAAAAATATTGTTTGTCGTCTTTAGTTATAGGGATCCGATTACATTGAAGATATCCTGATATGATTTTAATGGTTTCTCCGTGAGCTAATATCAAAGTAACTTTCTCGATTTCTCGTTGAATGACCTAGCATGATATGAAGGTCACAAGAATTTGGAGTATTGTAAATTACTTATGATTTTAAAATACACTGACTACACATTTAATAAATATAATTATGCAATTGTATACATACAATTATTTCTTTGATTGGTTGTCTTGTCTTGATTGTATCTAGATAACGGGTTACCAAACCATGGGTCGCGGTAAGTTTTCTGTGGGGTCACCAAACGTACACAGTCAATTAAAAACATATTCACTTTAAAGCATTTCGTTGTTTTTTTGAAAGACAAATTTCTCTTTAAATTTGGCCTTGGGATCGAGGGTCAAATGGCTTTCATAAAAAGGGGTCGCATCCGAAAAAGGTTGGGAGCCTATAATCTAGATAGAAGTGGATTTTAAGCAAATTTAGTTGAGGTTAGAAATTTAGTTGAGGTTAGATGTAAAATTAAGAAGAGAATTTCTTCACCAACAAGATCTTTAATAAATTAGAATGTTCGGTATTTTGAATTATTAAAATAGCCAATCTTCATGTAACTGTAATAAATAATACAGCGTAATATAATTTTAAGCTATCGTAAATATAATAAATAAAAGTCCATATTGGAAACGTATTAGGGGAAACGGTAAGAGTAGTTTTTTGAATGAAACATGTGGAATCATTGTGAT
This sequence comes from Himalopsyche kuldschensis, assembly GCA_028554975.1. Lineage (NCBI taxonomy): Eukaryota > Metazoa > Arthropoda > Insecta > Trichoptera > Rhyacophilidae > Himalopsyche > Himalopsyche kuldschensis. Next base: position 23,930,252 of record JAHFWI010000003.1, read on the forward strand.
AGGTCCCGTGTTATTACTTTGATGTATATTTCAGTAGGTACCTCAAAAGAACGTGACTTGAATAACCACCGAAAACGAAGTATGCTCGACGTGTAGGGAGGTTTTGACCTATAGAGCATTTAAAAATAGAATAGGTTTAGATGTGCGGTTTGAGCAAGGGCGCTCGATTACTGATCACGGGATACCGAATAAATTAATAATAATTTTATTATAATCTGAAATCTGTTAATTATCTGAAGATTTTGTACGATATAATAAGGGTCCGTCCTCATTGAAGGATCGGATAAGTGGCAATTGATTTGAAATAATTATACATTACAAAATATATAAATAACGGTATATTTATACAGGTGCATAGATTCGTATTGGATTTTAAATAAATCAAATTGAAAATTTAATTTATGCATGTTTTCATTTATTTGCTTTGATGTTTCTTGAGTCGTCTAAAAGCTGACCTCATTACTCATTAGTCTTTCAAAATCTGTTTTTCTCACGATTAAAATTAGCTTACAAGATAAATATCTTCATAAAGTAGCATTGAGACTCAAAAGTTTCTGTCACCTTAAGAGGATTACAATAAACTTTGTTTGAATCGGATCATTCGCTTTATTTCAAAGACAGCACATACTATACAATATAGAACATATTATATATTTGTTATTCGCATTGTCTCTTCATGCATAATAAAATTCGCAAAGGAGAATCTGTGTTATTTTTAATTAAATTTATATTTCAAGCAGCATTGGCTTTCAAATACAACGTTATTTATCAGTTTACCGTTAAATTTGTCCTGCAATCAAAGTTACAGACAAAAAGTCTGGCTTTGATTTGTACATGTGATAATAATATACAGTTATCAAAGATATCCACTGCTTAAGTTGAAGTTATGAATAATTTTAAGGCTCGTATTTTAACGGTCAGAATAGTAATACAGTTCTGGTCTGAATTTATATTAATATGGTCAGAATTGTATTTTCAGTGGTCTGAATTTATAATGAATGGTCATAATGTGTTGGTTAGAATACAGAGGGCAGAATAAATTATGAATAGTCAGAATTTAAACAAATTGATCAGAATTTAAATAGCATTGGGCAGAATTTAAATGAAATTGGTAATATTTAATATTATTTGGACATATTTATTTTGACATCTGTCAGAATTTCTTTTGGATATCGTATAGCGTTTCTATTGGTGCAAAGTGATGTCATGCGACAAATGGTCCAATGGGCGAGAGATACTACTAGCGCCGCGGCCATTGAATAAATCACTAGTATTTACGATAATTTGACAGCTCTCAACATAGATATTTTCTCGAAAACATCTGAAGACGATGGAGACAATTCATATGTTGCTTCATATGAAATTAAATATCAAAATGAGGAGAATTTTGATGATGAAAGTCACCGAGAATTCAGAATTTTAATTTCAACAAATCGGCTTCTCAAAAATGCAAAAATCAGAAATAATGTTCATATTGCGCAACATATAAATTAGTATGGTAAGGGATGCCCGTCATTGTTCTTGGAACCACGGATATGGATAGACAGTTATATCCAAGGGGAATGGCTGTGGTGAGAACACACGCAATTATGAGTTTGTCTTCCAATCTCTATTAATGAGATTGAAAGAAATAACGAAGAGATCAGTTTAAAATACTTGATTTCAGATGCATCAAATGCAATAAGAAATGCATTCGAGAATGTTTTAGGAGAGGACAAAACTCAATTCTCTCCTCAATTGTGATTCTGGGAATGCAAGTAATGTCAGAGAGAAAAGCAAGATGACGCACCCACTTATTATTTTCCAATTGATAATATGATTGATTAACAGGTCAGGAGAGGACAAAACTCAATCCTCTCCTCAATTGTGATTCTGGGAATGCAAGTAATGTCAGAGAGAAAAGCAAGATGACGCACCCACTTATTATTTTCCAATTGAGGATATAATTGATTAACAGTTGTCATAAATTCTTTGATTTCTGGGAAAAGATCCAAGAATATATTTTAAGCTCAGTACGTCTTAGCCACCTTAATTCAGTGTTAAATAGTAGTTCCCAGAGATCATATTCACATTCCTCTTGTCATGCTCTGAATTAGCCTCTTTGAAAACTTTTCAAAACTTCCACTTGACAGGCATCAGAGATGTGTACATAACAGAAGTATTGCTTAGCTATCCGAGTACCATAGCTTTCAAGAAAATGCAACAGATGTCACTAAGAGAATATCAGAAACCCCTAGTAAAATTGGACCTGTCATGTCGATCTTTGAAAAATATTATGGGTAAATACGGCCCTGGAGCCCCAAGCAGCTTTCACTACGAGACTATGATTGACCTAAAGAACATATAAAAAAATATATGAACCCAAACCTTTACCGAATTTTACTCTGACGTTTTGTTTTTATTTACCATTTCAGACCAAAATTGTTAGAAATTCTGATCATTTTATAATTTTATTCAGACCGCTAAATTATTTTATTCCGACCGTTTCATAATTTTATTCTGACAATCATTAATTTTATTCAGACCGTTACTATTTCTTTTCTGACCTTATATTGAATTGTATTCTGACCAAGGTAATCATTTTTATTCTGACCGAAACATCATTTGAATTCTGACCATTTATTTTGTTGCCTAATTTTAATAGGAGATTTTAAAACTGAATTTTGGCAAATCATAAATAGAAACGAAAGATTAAGTCCTATTATAAATTTACTGATACGGTGAATGTTTTAAATCTCGTTTGGCTGAAAAAATTGGGTACTGAAGCGATTTCTTGGAAAATAAAAATCGAAATATACGTTTTATTTTCAAAAGTTTCAAGCAGATTAACATTATCAAAGTGATTTTGATTTTCATCAGGTTTAAAATGTTTATATTTAAATTACGATCATTATATAATCTTTGTTGCTTTTTCTGATAAAGATAACCGTTTCCAACCTTTTAATTTATAATAACTTTTGTATAAGAAAAAGTTAAGATCGAATTCAAGAAAATAATTTGGGATAGATTGACGATAATTTAAATTATCAATTATAATAACTGCATTCAGTTTTATTACACCACTTTAAATACAAAAGATAGTACATACTAATACTACGTAATGAGCATTCCATTGTTGGGTGAAGACTTCCAGTATCTCCTCCACATTTCATAGACGAAATCTTCCACTGAATTAATTAATTGGTTTATTCAATGGCTTCAAAGCAACCCATGTTATTGTTGTTATTGTTCTATGTTACAATTCTCTAGGGTACAATGCGGTTACTGAATTTGTCCAAAGACTTCCATTAAAGCTTATTTTCTTGTATGTTAATTTTATAGAATGATTTCAATTGTGTGTTTATTTTTTATAGTTTACAAATGATATTTTTTTGAATCGGTTCTTCATTGCCAGTAAACTTGTGTATTCTTATAAGGCGGTTTTAAAAAAAACTACATTTGAATGTACTTATCATTTTTTTCAATCAGTCAAAAGGAAGCTTTAAGAGACCTAGAAAACTTAAGGTATTTCAGAGTAAATGATGAACTCTCTGTCCTCAGTTCATGACATGATTAAATGCAATAACTGTTTTCAACCTCACCTAGTATTGATATAAATATTTAAGTACACTTAAAATGACCAAAACATTAATAGCTTAGGTTATATTGCGAAATTGTGGAAAACTGTGAAAAATTGTGGCAAAATGTAATATTGCTTAATCTGGATGATTTTTACCATCGGAAAGATGTGTATGGTAAAATTTTCAATGTTTTGTTAGTGGAGATATTACACTTATCTTAATATTTCTGATTTTTAAATTTACACTACGAAACGGCCAGACTATGCCTTTGTTATTAATACTCTTCACAATATATTGCGTCAACTTCAAAAAGTTTGTTTATTGTAAGTAAGAGGCCTTTTTAAATTATTATTTAGTGGTTAGTCTAGACTAGTATGAAATATGTGGTTACACATTTTCACATGCTGGTACACATTTTCCGAACCATTTGAAATCAATTTTTGGTCACGAACGGTTAGCATTTATATTTGACTTTGCTTAAGAAAAAAGACTAAAAGTAAGCAGAAAAGGCTTTAAAAATATGAGTTATGGCAAAGACATATCGACACCTTACTTTGAAAAGGTTCTAAGTGCTCTTGACACTGTTTTGAGATATGAGCGTTTGAAATTTCGATTGATTAAAATTCACTCGTAATAATGAGCAAGTAAAAATGTTTCAAATTACTTATTTTTAGGATATTTTTTCACAACTCTAGCTGAGAAATAATGATCCTAAAGATCTAACGATGAAAATCTTAGAGCTTTGTAAAATATTTTTTGTAAAAAAAGTGTGCAGCTGCAAAGCAACTCTAGAATTCTGCTTACTCCGTTATTCAACCATCGATAATGCTGAAATTCATATATATGATAGACTGCGGTAAATACAAGCTTTCCCGACCAAAAAGTCATTTAAGGCAAAATGTCAATTAGAACCTTTTCAAGGTAATGTAAAGATATGATGAAGTTTTATAAGATAGATTTAAAATTGATATTTGTTACAGTATAAAATCATGGTGGGTCATTTGCGGGGCATAGTCGAGTGCAAATAACATATTTTCTGACGAATCGCCGAACCGTGGCTGTTTGCAATATAAATGCGGAGTCAATGTGCCATACCGTGGGGTGAGATTGGGGCCCCAGTCGTTGACGCAAGACATCCCTGATATGACGTAAAAACGTTAATTTAAAATCGATGTTGACACGATGAAAACGTATATCGCACGTAACGCGAACCTCCGTTTATCTCTGTGTCGATAGGTGCCTTATCCGGCTGTGGACTTCTAAACAGGTGAATACGTGCACCTGCTATGAAATTGACATCGCTATAAAATAATTATGCAATTTATAAAGGACATACTATCTGAATGTTTAAGAGAAAAAATAGTATTCGATACATAAATGCGGTTTACTGTAGAATCTTGTGATGTTGTATGTGTTTTTGCTAGGTACTGTATAACGACAGATTGTGTCAGCTGAAGGTATTGGGATATTGATGATGGAATTGGGTAATTGAACGAAGAAAAACTACTGATTTGTGTTTGAACAATGATTTATGAATCTTCAAGTTCTAAGGCATTTAAGCGTCAAAGTAATTCCCGTCTCCTTCACCTCTAAGTTAAGATTTAAAATTCAAGCCAATTGCATTCACTTCCCATCGCTGCTGGCAGGATGGCGCGATCGCTACAGTTTAAGAGGTCAGATTACTTTTTCGTTTTACCTATGGAGGGTCACCGAGAAGAATGGCTCTCGGTCTATAACAATTCTCTGATGCCTTCTCGTTATATGTAGCTCTGCAGGCAAGAGATCGTGGAGTTACAGCAGTGATGCACAAGCTGCAGCCTGAAATTACATTTCATGCGGCCCAACATGACAAATATCAATCACATTTTTTTGTTCAGAGCTTTTTACGGATGATGGAAGAACAGTATAAAATATTTTTTTTTTTTAATTTCATATAGACTAAAGATAACAATTATTTCATCACCATGCGGCCCTTGCACAATGTCAAAATTGAAAATCTGGTTTTTCTGGCAAAAAGGTTGTGTCACTGGGTGACAGTGTCAAATTTTTTATCGACATACATATTGTTTTTTGTAGTGAAATTATACAATAAAATAATTAATAAACTTAAACTTAAGCCTAACCTTAGCCTTAAACTTTCTAAGGAACAAAAAAATTAGGTAGCTACACAAAAATCTCTTTCCAACAAAATTTGGCAGTACCCGATAAAGCTTAACAACATGGTTTAAAGCTTACGTTATTCGTGTAAAAACTTGACGCTTATTTATGGATTTGCCCTGAGGAATAACAATCAGAGCTTTTTTATTATACAACCCAAAAGACGTTTCGAAATAAAACTTATTATACAGGCGGAAAACAGCGTTATGGAAACCGTGGGAAATAAAAAATATTCATTGAAGGTATTGGTTAAAACATATTTTTTATAATCAATTTGTAGGTGTTAACTGCCACTTCTTAGTGGAAAAGTCTTTATTTTAAATAAATAAAACACAATTGTTAATAGGTACTTGGTACATTCATATATAATTTTAAAAGATTAAGACCGGATTCGCTTATTTCAAAATGAGTAGGTAAGCCAAAATTAGTTAGTTAACATATCATGTTAATTAAATACATGAATTATATTGATTAATTTTGAATGAAATAAAAATATATTGTAAAGTAAAGAATCATTGAAAGTATTTGTTTCATTACTATTTTTTCATAGTAAACATCAAAAGCTTGCGGCGCGGTATGATAAGAAAAGGTTGAATGTGGTACAAATGGTTGCTTAACATCATACGAAACATATGAAACTCAAGTGATACTAATGAAACGTAAAGGCTAGGTTGCTTCATAAAAAATCACTAATATAAATGTAATTAAACGTCAAAATATGAAATAAGCTGTCATTGTAATACATATTAAATCGAATTAAAAAAAAACGAGAAATATGTATTATGCATGAATTTTTTTGAAAGCTTTTACTCGTCATTATGGATTGAAAGAGAGATATTTAAAAATTAATAAGAAATGATGTTTCATTATGAGAGTGCAGAAACATCGAAACTACTTATGAAGTTATCCCATTTCTCCTCTAATCAATTCCACTTGACGTATATGTTTAGAAACAATCTGCTTCAAAAACAGAAACTTACTCTATGGATGAGCAGCCGCCGTTGATAGGGTGGATCGACAAAGGCATTGCCCGTACTATGAAAGTATTAATTACATTCTGTGATTTATCGACAGGGGGGTATTTGACAGAATAAAAGATCGCACAGCAATTTGTCGCAAAATGTTTTGACGGAGATGAAAATTCGTGGCATCCCACGCGATTCATTTTCTCTTCGACTAATCAAGGACAGCCACAGATATTTGTCAAAGAGGGGACATAGGGGTATGTTCTCGATCTTATTTTTCTCGGAATCAAAATAGTCGCTAATCAAAATGACGAACATTCCGCTTTGATTTGAGAACGATTAAGTTCTTCGAACACCGCCTCGACGATTATTATAAGTATCCCGGGCAGCATAGTAACGGAAAAACACAGAAGTGAGTGAGTTAAGACGAGTAGGTACTATTCATGTATTAAAGTTGATTTTGTCGGAACTCACTTGGTTGACTTCTTTGCCAATTTCCAATGTATTTTCTACTTTTTTCAAATTGCAAAACCAATAAACTTGTAATTTGTTATTTTTGTGATGTACATATGTATATATATATATATATGAATAAATAAATAAATAAACATGAAGTGTGAAATTAAAATTGAACACTACATCTATGTATTCCACTGAAGTTTACTTTTTCGCAACACGCGATATAATTTTCAATTTGAAAGAATCTTCATATTTTGTAATATAGAGTTCCTTTCTTGTAATATTTGAATGGCCTTACCGGAGAAAACCGATTCTATATTAAAATATGAATAAAAATACATTTATTCATTTAAATACAAGCGTCAGTTCAAGTACATCCGTGCACTTAAAATGCCTGAAGATGCCGAAAGGCGAAACCCGGGTCGTTAGCGACAAAATTCATGGAAAAGTACAAATATAAATTTGATATAAATGATATACGTTTAGATATTCTTATTTTAAATACAACTATGAATACATGGCCTCATGAATTTGTGAACTAGTAGAATATTTTTCATGGAGTACCTCCGTGACGTACCACAGTGCCTCCGCTGAGTGTCTCACTAAGCGCTTTTCTCGCATAGATACATTATCTGTCGCGGATAAATGATAGGGCGGGCGTTCGAGGTACAAAAGTTTATGATGACGTAGGTAGCCTGTACTATTGACGCGATCGCGGGGGTGTTTATAATAAAAAGAAAATTAATTTTCCCAGGCGCATTGTTGTACGGTGTAACGAAATGAATGCACGAAACGCGTCATTTTTCTCAGACATTATTCCGTGCAGGTTTACACCGAGTCACGTGTCGGCTAATGCACCGGAGGAAAAATAACTTACGGGATTTTTTTCAGATTAATATACCATTGCAGCTACAATAATACATTAAGAACGCAGGATCGAATAAATAACAAAATATTCTCTTACATAATTGAAAATTTCGCTTTTTTCAGTGATCTCTGCATTCTTCAAATGAATTATAAATAAGCTCATCAAACTAGGTGTAGTGGTAAAAGATTAAATCTAACGATAAGTTCCGGACAGGTCAACATCAAATATATATTTATTGATTGTACTGGCATTTATTTGGTAGAATTCCATTATACACGGTGAAAAAACAACAATGTATTTTTAGTTCTTCAGAAATTATTTTAAATAATGTTTATAGCTATTTCGGCTTACGCGGTCGTCAGAACTATTTTAGTCAATCTGTAATAGGACATATACACAGGCAGAATTTGTATTTGCAATAATTTTGTGATAATCTCAAGTTACTTGAAAAATATCGTGGTGAAGAGCTTTACTGCATGTCCAGTCCTTATATATGTAAATAATTTGGACTCTTAGTACAGCACCTTAATATAACTGGATTTTAACAGAGAACTGATAAGTCCTTCGTTCAATTACGATCCTTGGAGATGATGATTGAATTGGGATAAAGCTAGTGAGGAGTTGGTTGCTCACTTGATATAATGGTTTTTAGGAACAAATAAAAGTTGAGCGGTGTGAAAACATTACAGAAAATCGTGAATTGCATATATGCAAATAGATTGGAAAAAATGTTTGAATGTTTCCATTCTGGGATTTGAACCGGTGATCCTGCAACAGATAAGACGGAAGCACAACAGCTCAACGCTCTCGTAAAATAAATCATAATGAAATGAAATTTCACAACTATGTGATAAAAATATATTTCACTAAACATACGCAAGTTGGTGTATAGTTCAAATTTTAACTAACATTATTATAAATAATTGTTAGAAATATCAAATATCTTAAAAAATCTATTTTGATCTGAAGAAAAATAATTCAACAAGCTAATAATACTGCCGATCAAATTAAATAATATTTAAAGAGACATTTATAAATGAAACGTTGAATGAATAAAAAGTTTTCTTGGAAATTTCTTTAAAGATAATTGTTATAATTGAAAAGGGAAATATTTTTTTCCGCAAAAAGAAGAAATATATTTAATTTTGTTCAGTCGTTAAAAGGAATCTACTCCAATCTTTCAGTGGATATAAATACATTATGATTGCTAAAAATATATTTTTAGTGAAAAAGAATCGTCATTTAACATAAGAACTCTTTTCTAAAAACAGACATTTAGAGAAGCAAAATGAGAATTTAAATTATTTTTAACGATTGTAATGATAAGAAATTAATTATCAGGAGGCAAAAGCAACGCCGAATTTGAACACATTGTTTTTTACAACATAACTTTTTTTTGTTCTGCAGCATAATTTTATTTTCACTGGTGGTGAGTTAACCGAACGTCTTGAAGTGTTGAGTGTTCAAACTCTGTATCAAGTCAATTGTGGCATTTAATAATATAGCAAAAATATTTCCTGAATAAAACCTTGACATGACATTCGGCAATAGTACACTGTCAAAGAAAACTATTTACAAATTCATAAATTGGTTTATGAATAGCGCTATTTTTTGTGTACATATTTCAATTGAAATATAACAAAATATATTGTTTGTAAATTTAGCACACCTGATTAAGTGAGTCAAAATGATACCCGTTCTACCAAAAAATGCAAATAAGTACCGTCTCAAGATAATACGAGAAAAATGCCGTTAATGATTTTCTTATTATGGACTGCTTTGTGTCGAGGGAGCATGGATTGCAAAATTATTTTTTCCAGATAATTATAAATTTTAAAGTTAAAGCGTTGAAGTGAATTTTTCACCAATAAACAGAGTAAAGTATAGATTCAGTCTTCTCAATGATAGGAAAAACATATGAATGATTAATCAAAATACAAGTGAGGAAAATGTGAGGGCATGCTAATAAAGTAATGCTGTTTTATGTAAGTAAAATTAAGGTAGAAGGTAGGTTTTAAGGGATTAAGTTTTTTATGTACTTTTCTTGACGCGTTTTAAACATTGAAAGCGTTATTCTATAATTATTGTGATGTATCGCACAAATATTTGGTTGTTTTTGCTTTCAAATTTCGCCAAGGAAATGCTGACTCGTGGTCATAAAGTGTTTTTTTTTAACTAAACAGAAATTAAATTAATATAAAAGTATAAATTTTACTCGAAATTTGTAGGACATAATAACCAATGGAATAGGAAATTATAAATAAGTCCGTGCGATTAACGCAAGGGTCGTCAATTGAGTAGAGATTTAATTATAATCACTTTTAGGGTGTTGACTGTATAATCATCTATGGATGTTTGTGATAACACATGGATATGGAAAACAAACGGTTCGAGCATGTGTTTTCTTTATTTAAATATAAATAAGTTATCTAGTCTGAGTCACGCATAGACGCAGCAGGTGGCCTCTTATGTCGGAAAATATTAACTAGAAGGCCACTTTGCTTTTCAGCATTTATGACTGTGGCGGAAACATTTTATCTTGCTCTTTTTGTAAACCGAAAATGGATGATATTATTTCCGTCTTCACACTTCTCGCTATTGAACTATCATGAACTATTTGAATATCTAAAAAATAATATCAGAAGACAACCGCAAAAAAATACTGTATCTACTCAGACTCATTTTGTTGCGTGTTTGATTACTATATGATATTTTGACATTCTTAAATCTATCATTGATAGATAGCCCACCGCACAATACCGTTGTACGGTTGGCTATCTAATTAGCCGAAGAGTTAGTTAGATTCATTCTCGAACCGATTCGATATGCATAATGCCATTTGACATGTGCATAATGCCAAATAACATGCACAGGTAAAATACATTTTGTCGAGCGTCCAGCACATTACAAAGCTGATCCAGAGAATTAGCCAATGCCCGATTTTAAAATTGAATGGAGTGCATGTCATTCTTTATGTTTTGTTTGAATATGCGCTAGGTACAATTTTAACCATTAAAACAAAATAACAAGAATCTAAAATACTCTAAATACGTAGAAAAACAAGAAAAATGAAACGTTGATCTCACTCTAAACGAAATGGACTCACGAATATGACACTTTATATGTGTGGCTATAAATAGAACATTAATGTAATAGGCGATGAAGTTTATAGATAACCAAGTAAAGTATTTCACAGTCTTGCTACGTCGTTTCATCACTATGAGATAGTGATATGATTATTCCTTTTTTTCATCATTTCCTGATAATATGCGAGATTATGATTCAGAGGAAATAGCCGATTTAAGAGCACGTATTTCTGAACTGGACACCTACGCGTGGGTATGGTGGGCTTCGTTAAGTACCCACTGTATAAAAAGGAATCGAGTGTATTGGTGTTGAAGTGTTAAGTAGAAGAGTATGGAAGTAAAATGTAAAATGCACGAAGAATTATTATCAACACATGCAGTTTCAACCGGGTTCTTAGGTCTTCGTTATTTTATTTCATTGTCGTCTGAATTGAAAGAGTCCTAAGACTCCATTGCTTTTGTAACGATGCACCCTGAATAATAAATGGCCGACAATAAAGCAGGCAGTCCAAGATGACGCTGAGACATTGCGAGAGAGTATTACTCAAGCTGAATGAATTCATTAAAAATGCTTTTAGCGTTGTTCTAAGCGTTCCATGGAATATTAAAAATGTACGAACATCATAGATGCACACAGTACAATATTGTTTGTAAAGCAACGGAAAACCTCATAAAGTACGATGGTATATTTTATTTCGAATAGTGTCATTTAAAAGACCGAACCAGTACTTTATTTATACAAACGGAAGAAAAAAACAGTGACAAAATTGATTGTGTGTACGAGGAGTCTTAAAAACAAACTGAGCAAAAAGATGTACAAAAACTACATTTTAGTCATGTCACACAATTAGTGACGACAATAATTAGTGAAAACAGACAATTCATAAGACCAAAAGTGTTCAAGCGAATAATTATTGCAATTAACTATGGCAGTAAAAAAATCCATACTCTTCATTATAGGAAATATAGCACGTAAGAAAAAATAAGCTATTGTTTAATCTAATGATTCAATCGAGAAACACAAAAAGCGTTCACTTATGACATTGCAAAATAGGCATATCGGTTTTTACTTATTTTTGTGGTGACTATTAATCTTCATAATGCAGGTACATTACAAATATTATCTTATTTATATTCGCTCGCTTTTGACATTATGATACAATAATAAGACTCTAATTTAGTCGCGAATTAAGTTAAGAGTGTGTGATGTGCCCGCCATTTTGATGTGATTCGACCTTGAGATGTCTGTGCCGACGTGTCACCTATACTCGTCCCATCTACGAAGCGAGGCTTGCACCCCGCGAACAATCAATCATCCTGACAGACGATATTTTCCACTTAAGCCCTCTAACTAAAATTCCACATCGCTCGAAAGCTTTCCCGCGCGATCCGCCATCTTTCTCATCGGCCATGCTGTTTTTCCGGCCGTGTCAATATGTCGCAGAAATGTTGAGATATAACGAACGACATCTGGCGGAAACTGCTACGAACTTTCCCTTTTAAATTCACGGTGATTGAATTTTTTCAATAATCGAGAAATCTTATTGAATGTTGCAGCTGCATGTTCGAAATTGAGAACAAAAAATTTGTTTTATGACAAACGAATACAGATATCTTTCATTTGAAACTTCTTAACTATTCAGATTTCGATTCAGAAAAAGAAGTGTGTTATTTAAAAATATAAACGGATTTATGTTTAAGCCGAATTAATAAACACAATTTAAAAAAAAATCCATTCCAATGAGCTGATTAGAGTAAAATATCAATAAAACAGAATTGATACATTTTTAATGGAAACTATTGGGATTGGGATCATCAATTTTGATGTCAGGCCATTCTTTAACGCAATAAAAAAATGGAAGTTTATGTTATTTTATATATTCTTGAAGTATTTGTTATATTTAAAAAATGTTGTTTATTTAACATTAGTCAGTCAATATCTGTGATTGTCCCAAAAATCAACTTCCCCAGTGATCACCATCTCGAAGAATCAAAACAATGTCAATAAAATATTAGATATCGTATATCAATACTAAATAAGCTTTAGAATTTAAGCTTGACCAGAAGAGGAAATCGAATCGGTTATCTCAATTCAATGAATAATTATTGGAAAAAATATTGCTACAAATGAAAGTTAGTAAAGAATACTATGATGTGAACGAATCTTATGTATTTATTTAAAAAAAAAAGGATTCGAAATCTATATTTAAAATCATAATGTTGCGTATCTGAATAACGGTATTGAGAAATGTGAGCTTAGGGAAGGTGGTAGGAACCAAAACACAAATATTATTTTTATAGCGCTCGCAATGTGGGAGGGTGATAATTTCATTCATATTTGAATGTGTTAACTAGAGTATATCTAATGCCAAGCTATATTTTATGTCACCCGGATCTCTCGTTCGCATAAATTTAGGCAAAAATTGAGGTAAAAGAATTTCCGAATAAACATTTTTGCTCCAACACGTCTGGAGCATTCGCGAAGGTGCAAAAAAAACTGCTAACGAAACTAATGCTATCGACGAAATGGATACTAAAAAAGGGGATTAATTCTATGAATGAAAAGGCACGAGAAATGTGCGCGAAAAACAACTATCAATCGTCGATGAAAAATCAACTTTCTATTTATAAAGGAAAAACAGGTGTGTGGCATACTATCTGCCCACGCGGATACTGGGTTGAATGAAATCGGTAGAATTCGGTATAGTAAAATGGTTATCTCATTTTATGAAGGAACTTACTGCATAAACTAATCTTAAGCACGAATACATTGTATAATATCACCGTAAACGGTATATTCAAAGTGATTTTATTAAACTGAAACTTTAATGACTTACATAATTGAATAAAGTATTTGACTATTGGACAGCTGTTGCTTGAGTGATGTTGAAATATGGTACGTACCTGAAACAAAAAGAGCAAATTAATATTCATATAATATAACAATTATTGTCATTTAGTTAAAACGCTGCAGCAAAATCAAAAAGGAATAACTTCGATTTTTTTATAAAAAAGATGAGCCTATTTCATATTTAATTTCAAGAATCTATCTATTCAATTTTGAAAAGTTATACAAAGTTTTTCCCAGCCAAATTTTTTTTATGTACATTTATATCGGTTGGACGAATAAGACGTCAATTTCATTTAAATATTAGAAAGACCGGAAAGAAAACCATTATTTTTAAGATTAACATAAAAACATATTTTTTCACCATTTTTCTACAATTTATTTTAATACATAATTTCCATCGGTACTTACAACTGTTTCCCACCTATCTGGCAAATTTTCAATTCCCTTTTTATAAAAATCCACTGGTTTAGATTTGAAATATTTATTATGGTGGCTTTCTACCTCCTTCACATTGTTAAATTCTTTATCCCTAAAGGAATGTTCCATGGACCTGAACAGATAATAGTCCGATGGAGCTATATCTGGCGAATATGGTGGGTGTGGAAGAACTTCCCACTTCAGCTCCTTCAGTTTTTCTCGGGTCATCTTCGCGGTATGAGAGTCCGCTGCTCTTTGTTCGCCGGTGATAGCTTGTGCGGCATCCAAATTCCCATTCTGTTTGTTTTGCCGATACGTTTTAAATGTTCCTGTCTGGTGGACCATGAAGATTGGAGCTTCTGCGATAATTCTTCGATACTTAGTCGAGGATCCGACTCAATCAGGGATTTCAGCTTGTCGTCATCAAATGTTGAAGGCCGTGGATTTAGGGTCATTATTTAAACTTCTATTGTCCGATTTGAATTTCCGAAACCAACTTTGACATCTGTTTACTGTTAGATATTGTGCGAAAATTTCGTTTATAACTTTCGCGGCCTTGGTGGCATTTAAACCCTGGTCAAACAAAAACAGCATAAAATGCTTTATGTGTTGTTCGTTTGTTTCGGGCACGGACATTTTTGACTAAATAATAATAAAAAAATAAAGTACAAAAAAATAAGCTAACCAATTGAACAATTGAACACACCGTGGACGGGCGCAGACTGAACCCAAACAATAGCAAATAAAATAATGGTTTTCTTTCCGGTCCTCCTAATATGAAGCAACGTGCAAAAACGTCTCTCATTTTCATTGAAATGACACAAGGACAGTTTTACAGCATTATTTAAAATCAGTCAAGTTAAAAGTAAGCCTTTCTTAAACTACGAAACGTTTTGATTTAGTGCTTTTCTGTGTAGCCTTCCATGATTGAAAATAACAATAGAAATGTTACTCTAGTGGATTCGTTTGGTACACATCCAAATCAGTGGGAACAAACTGTCGCACGCTAATACGAGGACCATTTCAAGATGAATAAATATGTCCCTATTAGTTTCAAATAAAATTGTACGATAAATAATTTAATTTTTGACGTAACGTTTCTACCAGCACCGGGGGTGATAAAATGATTTATATGTTCAGCAACATTTTCCCCATTGTGGAATATGGTCATTTGTGATGGCTTTGGTGCTGAATAATGGTCGAGATAAATAACGTTTAATTTTTATTAATTATGCTCAGGTTGTTTTGCTGTTAGAATATTTCAGCTTATTTGAATTAGTGGCAAAAGATTTGCCATTGGTCAGGGTTCAAATCAAAACAATTTTTAAAATAAAATCTGATACCTTGGACAAGGGCATATGCTATATATATAATGTATATGAGTTTATACCGTAAAATATAATATTTTTGTGTAGAAAGTGATTGTTTTATAATTTATTGTCATGTTCACCGATGCTAACTAGTTAGCAATAAATCAATGGTCGTAGTTAAATTAAATGTATTCAATTCTCATATCAGTTGAGAAATAAAGTGAGTATACACTAATCTCACCCCTTTTATAACACTATTTCCCTAAAGTACTTTTTTCTTTTCAGTTATGTAGTAAGCTTCCATGTCATTAGAGACTCCAATTCGAGTATCGAGTACTCGATACTCGAGTATACTCGTCCATTTTTTAAGTACTCGATACTCGAGTATTTTGAAAAATACTTGAATAATACTCGTAATTTATAAATGAAGACATATATCCAAATTTTATTTACTTGTTTAAAACGTATATACGTATAATTTTTAACCGTTCCGTTTAACTGAGTCTTACGCGTGGTTTTACTGTCAGGTAATATTTATTTGTAATGGTTTTGCCGTTGACAGTGCTGTGCGAGAATTTCTTTTGTTATTTTTGCATTGGGTCCTGCTGACTTATCTTAGATTATTAAACGATTATGTTGACAAGAGACAAAATTAAATATTGAAAAATAATCTTTTGATTCGCCGACTATGGATGCAGCTGTGGCATAATCAATTGAATACGCTTATTTATTTATTGATCATTCATTTAAATACACACATTTGAATTAATAAAAGAAAATTGGTACATCTGAAACTACTCGAGTATACTCGAGTACTCGAGTATTTTGAAATTTTACTACTCGATACTCGAGTAGTTGAGATGTCGAGTAATTCGAGTCTCTACATGTCATGTTGAAAGTAAAGATAGTTCCACAAAAGAAATAAAAACGTGATTGAACTTGTACAATAGAAAAGTTTAACAATTTTTAGACATGGCTCACTTCACCTCTCAAGGTCTCAAAGGACAATATAATAATCATAAACAAATATTATTTCAAACGTAATCTTCAGAAATCTTAATTTGAATTGAGGTTCCCTTATTCAAGACGCTGCAAATCAGGCGATTCGAAATGTCGACCAGAGAGATTGTCTCGGAATTCAGAAACAAAAGTAAACCATCGCCGTATGAGATCCGAGCAAACGTTGTTTTCTTTGATGGTACAGTATTTACTTAATAAAACAACACTGGATAAAGACAAAGATATAAGAAATTTGTGGCTTCAATCCAAGTTGGTCGCTGCCAAACGTAATCACAATAGAAAATTTGAGAAAATATTAGTTATGATCCATATTGCGACTAAAGCCTTGCTTATATTTCTAACTGACTAAAGCCTCAATCCGCTTATTCGAAATTTCCACAATAGGACAAATGTCCTATTGTGGAAATATAAATAGACATAAATATGTGGATTGCTGTTCATTGAAAACGGACAGGATATATTATATATAGCATTCATATTTCTGATTTAAAAGAAAAAGAAAAAAAAAACTTTTTTTGTGCAAACTTCACAAATATTTTCTAATGATCAGGACCGATTCCGTTCGCCTCTAGAGTAATATATATAATACGAATAGCTGAAAAGCTAGCAAAAAGAGGAACCAGTAATGATCATTATTTACAAAAAAGCTTCTTCTTCCATATTGTAAACTTATTGTATTAAACTTCCAGCCTTATACCTACTTCGATATTTTGTGTCTCGATCAACTATTGGTGGTGGTTCTGCGAGCGAAACAGTGGATCATTTAAGCTTGAAAGTTAATCGCTATGTATTTTACTGAGCATAAAAAAGTTTTAGTGAACCTAAATATAGAAACGTTCAATATTGTTGATAGCTACTCAACTCAAAAAATGTATTGAAACTTCTTACCTTATTGTAATGGACTTTTTTCAAACATATGCCAATTTATTCATTATGAAAGAATGGTCAAAATAATAATTAATTATTATGTAGTACAACCTCAATATGTATTATGTTTTAAATCTTAATATTCAATAAGATAGAGAATATCAAACTTCTATTACATCTAGACCTTTTATAAATAAGACAAGTGCCAGTAATTCATACATCAAAAAACACTGTTTGATTAAATTATAATCATTCGAAAAACATAAATCAAACTGCTGATGTCATTAAAGAGTTAGATACGCAATACTTCGTAGCGCTTTAATATTTATTCTTTTGTTTTTTTGTTGTTTCTTTAATGCAGGCGAAACAGGAACTAAGAGTCTAACTCACATCCGCCTTTGTTGCACTATGACCTTAAAACGCGACCTTTCCGACGGACCGCCATTCATGAACTATTCTGGCAAAAGAATGTCTGAAATTGCAACTTATTGCCAATTTATATAAGTAGTATTCATGTTGTTTCGATACGCTTTTAATACTGTTTTCGACATTCGTATTCGATATAACTTATATTAAAATTATAAAATATTAGTAGTATGGTGAGATATTTCATCATACATTGTACACGCACAGTTTATAAAGCTTGACAAATCTGGATAAACTGAGGTATTCCAGCGCATATTATTATGTCATTTTAGAGTTCATAAAGAAAGAAATTGAAATCCTAATTTTGTTACCGGAAAATCAATTATTATAATGGAATTATTAAATACTTGTGTCTATCTGTCATTCAACTCTCAAGCAAAGATCAATGGCGCTATGAAATTAAATAAGTTAAATGCGTTTCGCAAAATGTGGATGAATGTGTATATTTTCCACATCCCTTCATAATTATCAGTTGAGGAAGCTGAGATCACAAACTTGATTTATGTCGACAACACATACATCAATATCCCAATTGTTTTAATATCTTAATGCGACATGTTTCCTCTATGGAACTAAATCAAATTTATAAGGCGTTTTGCTCTTCTGATAGTTCGAGATAATCAAAGTTACTGTCATAGATATTTATTTGATTGAATCGTACAACTAGATGTTGAGATTTAGATAACAATGTTTAAAAAATAGTATAGTAAACGAATTGCATTCTTTGCGGGAAAACCACGACCTTATCAAGCAAGCTTATTATCCGTTATACTGGCTTCACGTTGAAAAAAGATAAGCAAAAATTTTATAACCCAATAAAGTGAGTGTGCTATGAATATTTATGCGAACATAATCTTCATGCATTATATATGTCAAGCTGAATTGTATCAACGTTAACGTATTTCTTTCAATGTGATTATCTTTGATGTGTCATCAGTTGATAATGCTTGCGATGAGCGAAACCTGTCCTGATCCATATAAATCTAATGTGAAATGAGTAAAAAATACGCAAGTATAAGGTACAGTACACCTTAAAAGTGATTTTAATGATGTTTTTTGTAAGACATGTCAAATAGCAATTTTATATATGATCCAATTTACTCATCTCAAAAAATCATTTATTTTGTTTTGTTTCAATGTGAAAATATCAAAGATACGTTTATTCACTTCGCCATTTCTAAATATTCCAAATACAGAACTAGAATCATTCGAAGCCAAAATACAATAAACATTATTGGACAAAAAACAGTATTTTCTTCCGACAAAAAGAGATATCTCCACTTTACTAGATCAATGATAAATACTTGAAATATTTATATCTGTAACATTTCTTTCTAGTTTTTTCAAATCATCTTAAAGTGTTAGTGCAATTTACAGTTGTATTGTTACATTAGCTGATTTAAATTAACAGTTCATCGGGAAACAGGTTGAGAATCAATAGTTAAATAATATATGTATAAATATTATGCCGACATTTACATAAAATCTGCCAGTATGGAATACAGACGAACTTACACAGACTTACGTAATGTAAATATATGCACACAATAGGTATACAAATTCAGTCAGGTATATAGCTGGCGCCACCACTATTAAAGTAGTTGAACACTGGGCGGAATCTATGAATGAGAATTTATAAAAAATGTAAACTTAAACAATGTCTCTCAAACTTTTTTATCATACAAATAAAGCAATAATAATTATATTTCCTAAAACAATAGTGACTGGAAAAACCGCGGGTTTCTACAAAGTAAATGATAATTAACTGAATTTGATAAGGAAAGCAAGTATTATTCCATGAAATTAATACGTGTGCTACTCCTAATCGAAATAAGTTTTATTAGCATATTAGATTCCGTTTTCTTTCTTTAATTATTTTCAACACATTTGAATTGTTAATGAGTCGAAAACGGATGGCACTACAAATGATAAACATAGTATGCGGTCAATACTTGCATGGGGTTTTCTGAATTGTTTATTCTGTTTAAACTTTTCACTGAGTCAAATAAATATGAGAGAGTAAATTGAATGCATATGCTGCTCGGGTGAAATAAATGGTGGGCGAAATAGATCCAGTTTCTTATTGAATGGACATGGTTTCTAATACTATAGATGAGATACAAATAAGAATGCTGCCAACTGCTCTTGATAGTTTCGTATAAAAAGGAGGACATTTAAAAAACTGCTCGATCTAAAAAAGTGGCGATATGCAGTCATACTCATTCATAAAATAATCGTATACATATTACATATATATCACTGTATGGAACATGTATGTTTACTATATCTACAGGTATATTCTTACTGATATTATTTTTTAGCATACAAAAAAATGTTTTGAATATTTGTACATAAATGAATAATAAAACTCTGTGAATAAATGCACGGATTTTTAAGTGTGAGTGTGTGTGTGAATAAATTATCATTTTGTTAGTGTTGGCCTTTTGTGACCTTGCGTTGTGTTTACGGTTAGGAATCATTGTTAGGCAATGGAGTGGCGTTTCCATCAATTTTCTATGACGATTTCCTAACCTGCGACAATGTTGACCAAGTTTATGCAAAACTTTTTGCAGATAGTGCAATCCGCACGTAACGCCGCGCTGAATCTCATTCCATGTCGAATTTCTTTGAATCTTATTTTGACAATACCGTGAATAACATCACGCGCTGCAGATGATAATTTCAAAAACAAAATTTGCGGTTATAGTCTACAATCCGAATTTTTTCAAATCAAAATTATTGACAATGCGATAAAAAGTCAATATCCAATAATAACTGTAATTTTAAAATGCGCCTGAAATGCGGGCAATGATATTTATAAATCTTCGACATCATCATTTCTGTATTTATTTTTTATAGCAGCTGTAAATTTTATAAGTTTCTGGTTAGTGTTGTGTTTCCAACCTCATTTTTTCACTATGAAAATGATAAATATTGGCAAATAATTTATATCCTATGTTGCAATTACTTAGTAGAGGTCTTCTATAATAACCATTCATTAGAGTTTTTCGAGAATTAAAGGATATATTTAATTGTTATATATTTATCTTACAAATAGTTTATTTTAAGATATCCTTTAAATAGTATTACACTGTTTATTGAATCGATTTAATTTTGTAGTTTAACGGACTTAGAGATTAAGTCTATTCGTGTACTTGAAATGCACGAAGATGCCGAAAGGCAAAGCACGGGTCGTTAGTGAAAAAACTAAAAATTCAAATCGTTCAAATTGATATTGAAACTCCATCAAGCATCTTCTGACGAAATCCTCGACAGTCACAATAACTAACTTAACATGGTTTTAATAACGGAATAAAACTATTTTTTTACAAAAAAAAACTGAAAAAAAATCAGTTTTAAGCTAGACGTAAGAAAGTCGTGGCTTTATGGGTGCTGAATCACGGAATTTTGAGCAGAATGAATTACATCAAAAATCTTCATACATTTTTAGATATTATACAATACGTTATAATCTTTTTTTCAATGCGGCCAATATGGATCACGGATCAGTGAATGCCGCGCTCAGTATAAAAAAGTTCACTACCCCTGTCTGAGCAATATAATTTATACGATTAGTGAAAATTAATATTGACAATTGAATACATACAAAATATTTATTAAAGCAATCATCTGTGGATATAATTACTCAGAAAACGAAACACCGCACAAGGCAAGCGAGTTCCAGTATTAGAGTATTTCAATATGAAATCAGATACCACTGAATGCGATTTTTCAATTTATATTGAATACACTTTTCCAAAAATCTTTTTATACCTTCCCTTTCTTTTTTTATTTCTATATAATGTCTTAAGTACTGTCTTCCTTAAGACTTTTTTTTACCTAAGAGCATTGGTACAAGGAATTGTTCATAATACAAATTTTAATTTAGCCTTTTTAGATCCGTAACTGGCTTTCGAGGATGACTCTTAGCTAAACTATATATTGACAATACAGTCAGCATTGAATATACATACAGCATAACTACTGATGAATTCGTGCTAAGTATATATATAATATCTATGTTGAAATCGATTCCTGAGGACTTATTACAATACTTTCTGATACTTATAATGCTCATTAAGTCTATGCAGTTGTTTGTCATGTACAACCAATTTATTTATGATTAAGGTTAATTCAATTATATATCAATTAAGGTGAACTTACATGATCGCCAGGTGCCCACCATTAACTGAAGGTATAATTATGTAAATACGTTTCGTATCATTATATCAAATAGGGTAGATTGATAAGTGATTATGATTACATTAAAAACGTGCATCAATGAGCGGTAAATTTGTATAAGATGATCAAATAAATAAAAACATCATGATTTATGTTTCAATAGAAAAGTGTTATAAATTGAATGGATATTACCAGCGAAATACGATCAAAATTAACAAGGAGGTTTTGAAAATCATAAGGTTATATTTAACGTCGATATTAGCACCGTTTACATAATTTATTCTGAAGTAGATATAAGTAGATAAAATATTCACCTAACTGATTTACCGTAAATCCGTGGTTAGGATTTCCTGTGCAAGTGATAATACTGTGAGTAACATCTTTAGATATGAATTGAATAAAATACATTGAAAAATTAATTATTATATTACAAACGTTGTTAATATGTTTAAAATTGGTTATATATACCATTATTTTGTTGTCATTGTGATAATTATTTTTTTTATGAATTTTAATGACGTGTGATTAATGAGTTTATATTTTTATGATGCTATTGATAGTCAGTTTATAAGTTATAGCCGATTGATTGAGCGGAGTAAGATATGTAATTTTAAATTGTATTTCACATTATGAAACGGTATTGGAACAGTTTTTTTAATTTGTAGAGTTACGAGATTTAAAAAAAAGTATTTAAGTAAATAACTGTTCTGCTTTTCGAAAATGTCTATGAAAATACTGTACGATTTCGAGATCGAATAGGCGGTATTAACCTATCATGTCCAAAGTTGTTTTTTGTAAATTCAGTAGAGGTGCAAAAATAGCAGCTGACACATCATATCATTACCACAAGTCACTTGATGAACTAAATCCAGTCAAAAATTGATCAGTAAAATTGACTATCAATAAATAGCAAACTGAAGATTTTATTTTAAGGTATAACAAACATATTTATTGAAAGAGCGAAAAAGCAAATGTCTAAATGTATTCATTTTTTGATGTCATTCACATAGATATTAAATTATTGTTTTGTAACCTTTTATTGTTTTTATTTTACTTTTATTTTAAGTAATGTAAAATGTAAGATACATAATATGAAAGTGATTTATTTCGAGTTGATCACATATATAAAATTTGAGACACTTCTGTACATGTGATTTTTTTTTAACCATGGCTGTCAACAATGATCATAGCATATAAACTCTTACTGGATCATTTCATTAGAATGTTTTTCAGAACTAGCCATGAGTCTCGCTTAACCTCACACTTGGAGTGAGTAGGCATGGATTTAATAAAGTATTATAATTAAGTCCCTCTCTTTCCGTCACATGATAAAGAATAAATGAAAATATCACATACATCGGTGTCTTGAGAATCAAATCTATACACCGAGAATAATTATCGTAATTATGTTTACATTTCAGGTCCCATTTTCAATCGAACTCCGAACCCAGTTATCGAGTAAATAAAAGTATCTTCAGTGCGATGTCTTTACTTCAAAGGAATTAATTTATTGTAATCGTGGCAGATGAACATTTATTGTATATATAACAATGTTTAGGGATGGATTCTTCTGGATCTTCCAGGGTAAATGTCGCTATCATTCGATGAAAACATATTAAGAAGTGAATATATCATTCACCTGCAACAGTTCAACATTTTGCGTAGTACATATTCTACATAATTATTATTGCATGTTTGGTAAGCGGAAACAAGTGCTAAGGAGTGACTGGTGAGCTGGGGCCCAGAACCGAGATGGCGCCCACATCCAAATGATATTTATTTTATATGTTACTAGGTACCTACTCATTCGAATACTTCATTCATTATAATATTGATGCAGTGGCGTGTAGTTTATTTATTTTTTAGTCAATACAATGATAAAGTACAGATCTTAGTACATATTTAAAAAAATATTATGTGTTAAATTTATTAAAATATTTCAAACTTTATTTATTTCAAATATTGATCTTCGATGATGATCTCTAAATACACAATATCGGCGATTGATGTGTCCAAGAAGAAGTAAAGATTAATCGATTTACAATACCTAAACAACCTTGCCATCGGAAAAGATGTATGTTATAACTATCGACAGTATATTTGTATTATTTATATGATAGTTTTCACGTAGTCAGAGCCAATTACAAATATTATATTACAAAGAAAATCATCATTGAAATGTGGTAACGCCTGAGGCTACACTGAAATCACTAGAGGTTTTGGGATCAAATCTCAGTTTTATAATGTAAGCAACGTTGAATAGTAATGTGCATTCGGACTAAAATACTACATTGGAAATATATATGCTATGAAATAGATTTAATTATTGTATAAGACAAAAAATATAATTCAGATAATGCACTGGAAAATCACAGCAACTTGCTTATTGCGGAGCGTCCGGTGCCACCCACCATAGTAAATATTTTATGTTTGAGTTCCATATTTTTGTCTATGATTTAACGTTCATATGTAGATTTGCTGGAAGAATTACCAGCGTAAAATGATACACGGCGGAAACATTATCTTAATATTTTTTTATACATGTACATGGCTTAACTATACTCTGAATATTAAGACGGTATTTTTTTAGCTCAAAAAGATTATAATTTTAACCCACAAAACTTAATTAAAACACAGATTATTTTACATTATTGCAAAAATATTTTTGTTTCTAACTGAATGCCACTTTCTCTTTCAAGTGGCCATCGGCGTAATGAATACTTAAAAACTTTGAAGGAAATTGCATAAGCATGTAATTTAAAAAAATACCACGTAAAAAGTATCACGATTTTCGTCATCTGTTAAAAGGTAAAATAATGACTATAAAATGGAATACTTGGAAAGCGAAATACGACGACACGATTTTTTATTGGTTAATACGGTTTAAAGATCCTAGCAACCACGTGCTGCTACGTTCATGCAATGTGAGAACATTTTAGGACAGAAATACGATACAATTTATTACAAGACAAGTCTGTGGTGCCTAATGTAATCAAGAGTAGTATCAAATTTTGCTTTAGTTAGAGAATCCTTCATTCAATATTCACAGAATTATACATCACGTAGCTGACTTGTGTCATTTCGAATTCATTCATAAAGTGAGTCTACAAGGTGCGGAGGTGGATGATAATTTACGCGAAGAGAGCGCAGATTTAAAAGATAAAATATATTTTTAATTTATGAACCATAATAACACAATTTAATATTTATAAATGACGTACAAATTATACAAGCCATCAGCATTACGTTGGGATGTAAATTTATTAATGTGAATGATTCTAAACTTTCAATCTCGGTATTACTTTTCGTAAGAAAGATTCACAAATATAATCTTCTAATAAATTCGATAGTTGGTGAGAATAATATGATTTTCATTCAGTGTGTGAAATAACATAGTAATATCATTTTTTACTTGAATATGATAATTTCACATTGAGGACTGCTCGCCTAGAAAATTTATTCCAGTATTTTAGATTTCGACACCGTTATAGTAAAGTGCTTTAAAAAACTCATATGGCATGATGAAGTGTAATGAAGTGTAACGGAAAATGTATTTTAGGATGAAGAAAATGCCCTAGATGTGAAATGTGATGAAAAGTTTGAAATTAAATAGGCAGAACCATTTCAGTTATTTTAGTGGAATAAAAAAAAAATCTACGTCAAAACAAAACAACTCGTTTTCGTAACTTAGTTGCATCTATTTTCTTTCTAATATAACAAAAAAATAACCTTTCATTGAAGTTAAGTCCCGAAATGACGATATTTTGTAAATTCATAATAAAACAAATTGAATTTTATTTAAAAAGGTGTGGCTATAAATAAAATAATGTAATTGCTGGTGGGGTACACATCCAAATATATTTTCTGATAAATATTTAACACAAACAACACATAATCTGTAGAAATAAAACTCATTCTGCAGATTGGAATGGTTACCTAATAAAACCAATGTTACATGTTACATGTAAAATAAAAATTGTGTTCATTACAACTTTTCAAAAAGAAAATCGCAGCCGCTCTTATTTCAGAAACAATGGTATCTATATAGCATAAGTGTACACCCACATAGAGTGGTAAAATTAAAACTTGTTCTCCTACGAGCTGAAAAACTCAGTTCATGAATGGAGAATACGAAATTATTTATTACGCCGTTAAATTTATTTTAAAAAAAAATCCTACCGGTAAAATAGGATCATTGTTATGCGATACTTTGTTTTAGTTAAAATATATTTGCATATTTGTGTATGTTAAAATATAGATTAATATGTAGACAAACTACTTAAAACAAAAAAATGTAAATCCAATTACATCATGGTAGGAATACCCGTATTCTTTTAAGTCCTAAAAATGCAATTTAAATAGTTTTTCAAAGGGATGGTATTGTAATTTCAGTGTTTAGGTATTTGAGTGTAAATCCATTTGTCTTCTGTCTTTTGTTTCTAAAAGACAAATAAAGCTTTTGGTCACATATTAAACGAGGGAAAGCTGACCCAAAATTGTTGACGTTGCATAAATTATTTATTTTTCAGTTGTTTTCATTATTGAATAACTGTGATTATATTAAGCTTATACGAAATACAAATTTTAATTGTTTTAAAATGAATGTGTGTTTAAATCTATCTCATTCTAATCGCAAACATGGAATATTAAATTGACGTTTTTTGTAACCATTTATTGGTTATCACGAATATAAAATAACCATTTCCAATTATTTAATAAACTATGGAAGAAAGAAACATAATAAACTTACGTTTTTCGCAGAGGCTTAATTACAATAAAACAAATCGGGTGCCATATCTAATGGAATTGAAACTTTGTGAAGTTGCCTTGCTAATCTTTGCGCTTCCTTTTAAAGAGGGTAATGTTTAACACATTTTTTAGAATTTTAGCGTCAAATTAACACGTATAGGCAATGGTAGAGAGTATCTCATTTTTGTCGACCCCCGTCTAGTGCATATTCTATATTATTGGTATATATATTTCAATACAACGGTTGAACAAATAATGTTCCCTCCAACCATATAGGCATCATCAATAGATACAATTTATCTTATTCTATTAAATAGCTATTCGATTGCATTAGAGGTATACAAATCCAAGTTTGTCGTATAAAATTCACACGGGTGGAAGTTTGGCTGCCGTAAACTCGCTAAACTTGCGCGGTGAAACTTTTTTGATGTGGAAAATAAATTGTATTATCTTTCTTCATTTTCTAGCGAGCTTTTCACTGAGGATTTTCTTTTTTCTTGTGTTAAGATTTTATCACTGTAATAGTTGGGGTTTTAGAGGAGCAGTTTATTTTAATCTTTCGTAAATTGTGTCACTAGAAAATTATTCTGTGATTGAAGATGATTGGCGGTTTTTAAAAATATCTAAGACTATCTCGATTTCTTGCCCCGCACGCATCAGAGAGTAGTCTGGGTCTGAACAGGCGCTGTTGCAGAGCACATTGGTTTTACTCGCATCGACTACTTTGAGGCCAACGCGATACGAGTTGCTCTGCAGTCTATCCATTTTTTCCTGAATACCCTCAACTGATTTGTATAGATGACAGCGTCGTCGGCATACTTGAGGTCACATAGTTTCAGGTGGAGTTGACTTATGATGAAGTCGAAGATTATTATAAAGAAGAACGGAGCTAGAACATAGCTCTGACTGACGCCGGTGGAGATGCTAAACCATTCGGTAGTTATGTAAGTAATGTATACCAAAACATTTTTATTTTAGGATACAGAATGTAGTTTTTCTAGGTTGAAAACTAAATAAGAAAACTAATGGCACAACTATCTGCATGGAACATATTGTTATATTGAAAAATTGTAGCACCGGTTCCTACCAAAGATATATTATTATTAATGTATTCTTCTTTTATGTAATAATATATATACTTCATCCGCGCGGGTCAATCGCGTCATTCAATTCAAATACTGAACGCAGTTTTTGCTGACGAGAATTTATTTTTTAATCATGTAAGTCGCGAATGGTTACTCAATTGTTATATCCTGAATAAATAAGATCTTTTTTCTGTCATTGCAATCGTTTTGATTCATCGAAGCCGAAGTAAGCCGCATGTCACGTCACAACGGTGACTACACCATAACCTCGGGCGTGACTTGGCGCCTCAGCTTCACTCGCAATAATGGTTAAAAAAATAAATCCGGTTCTATAACCTTAGTTGGTAATATCATTATAATTATCGGTACTTCACAGCATTATAAACGACATGTCATTTGTATATATCGTCATAGAATAATTATATGCTAATTAACGATGATGATAGCCATGCCAGTATTACTAAGGATGAAGTGTAGTATTATTAAGACTTCCACAGAATACGAAATTATTGAAAAATAAAAAAATCGTTTTTTGAAACCCGGCAAACGATTTATCGATAATCCGAAAAGCAATCGTTGCCACAAAAATGAGATAATTGTTGCAATATCAATATGCATATAAAAAATACTGATGCAAAAGAAAGGAAATTTCATCCTTTTGACTGTGTACCAACGTTTAGATTTTTATTATTTTTGCCATGTTTATATGCCTATATAAACGAAATGATAAGCAGTTTTCACTATCAATTTGAAAAGGAAAGTCATAATATTTAGATTTTAAAAAAACACGCGGACATTAGTATGTGTTGATTATTTCATTTTAATTTAATAATTGAACCGGTTTCACTAAATTTGATGGCAAGACGGTTTCATTAATCAAGAACGATTTTAATAGTCAATTCTCGATAGTTACGCGAGTCTTAAAGCTTCTTAATTTTTTTTTTATATAATAATAGCCGGTACCCGGTAAGCGTTGCAATGCCACTTAAAGAAAGAAAGTGTTTGTGTTTATTGAAGTGCTTTCGGATGCACAATATTCTAGATAAATAATTTCGATTAAATTTAACTAACATTGATCGGTATCGTTGACATTTGCCGTTTGTCTATTGCTGATTGTCTATGGTACGACACACACGCCACTTACTGAAAGTTAATTGTACCATGTCTGTAACCTTTGCGCAAGTGCAACAATACGCTGTCAAAATGAACAGTATAGCAACACATAAAATATGTAAAAAAAATGATTTTATATAAAACACCTACTGTAAGCTAATTTTACTATGCCAAAAACATCCGCGCAAGTGCAATCAAAAAGTTTGTCAGAGTTTCATTGCGATCGGATGAATGGTATGGCAGCGCATAGGGTGCGAACAGACAAACAAACACATATTGATTTGTATATATTATATAACAAAACCGACGTTGTACTGTTAAATATTGTTATTTTTTAACTGTCTGTTTTTTAATATTGATGTATAATAAAATACTAGGTCTATAATAAATAAAGCACCCATCGTCCATTTTTGTAAATTGAAAATCAGCACAACTTCTTATTGTATCGTAAAAACCTTACAAACAAGTAATGAAAAATAATGTGTATGCCTATCTAATGATACATTCCACCCTCTTTGTGGTCATTACAGATCTGAAGTGTAGGTTTAATTCTCTTTTGTATGGTCAAGACTAAATATATACATGAAGCTTTCTATTATAAAGCTCGACAAACGAAAGGAAAAATACTAGACATTTTTAGCAGAGTGCGACTGCAAAGAGATGTCCCACGAGCATAAATAAAAACAGTGTAAAGAGAATTTTAGAATCGCACAAAGGCTGCAGTGAAATATAAAAATATGCATATGTATTTAAAAAAAACAAACATTGAAATATTCCGATACTAGGCTTTTGAGTATATGTTTCATGAAAAAACTTTTTTTTTCATATTTAAATCGTTATGCAATGCGGAAAGGAAAAAGTTTTGCTTTAAAATGTATCCGAGAAAGGTTGTTATTTAGTTCTAAGAAATCGATGTTTGTGGTGAATCCTTCGTCGCTTTGACATACAAATAATACCAGTGTGACGTGTAGCCGAACGTGTCATAGCTCTGATTCTGGAGGCGCCGTGTGGTGGCTATATGCTTTACATAGGTAGCGAATATATCCAAAAATGTCTGATTAAAAATTGTGAAACATTTGGCGAACTATAATCGTCTGAAATATATATGTATATACATATATATGTGATAACGATATGCAAAGTTCGTTTTCCGTTGTAATTAATAACAGAGCTGTGGAGTCGGAGTCGTAGAGTCAGGGTTTTTTGGCCGGAGTCGGAGTCGTCGCGGCATTTTGGCCGGAGTCGTACTCGGAGTCGGTAAAGAGTGAACTTTTTATTTTTGCATGTAATATGTAAAATTTGGCTATTAGCCGGATTGGTCGGTTGATATTTAATTGAATACAAATAAATAGGAAAATAAGAAAAAAATTACGATTTTTTTTTAACGAACCCACAGCCCTGGATTTTACTCACATAAATATTTACCGTTATTATTTTCTAGATACGAAAAACTTTAAATATTTTTGCGAGCTTCATAATTAATTGAAAGATAAATAAAATAGAACTACTTCTGCAAATTCTTCATTCAGATAGATCGATGTTTTTCAGCACGACGCTTTTCTAGTCTCGCTTGCAATCACGTGCAAGACGGATTGAGGAGAGAGCGCTAATTTAAATGTCTACGATAATTTGTGTTATTTTGAATGACAATGAAAAATGTAAATGATTAAAAATATCACTCCATTTCAGTGCTTTCGAATAGGTTCACCCGAGCGAAAATAATTTATAAAAGGCATTTTAAATGCTTAAATTCCAGAAACACCGTAACCTACAAAATTCAAATATTTTTAGTAAATAAAATACATTGTTTATATTTCTCCCACAAAATAAAGGTTTTTCACGAAGAAGTGACATTAGATATTATAAATAATATTTGTGAGTTCGTATCTTTTAGCTTTTTTCAACTTCATCAGGGAATGTCTTGTTTGTAGACTTAACAAAACCAATAAATCTTACATACTAAAATGTGACAGAAAGCTGTATTTGACGTTACGTTTAAAAAATGATTAATATTCGAAGCCAAGGATCTCCTAAATTTATAGTGAAAAAATCAGTTCATTAAAAGTGTCGTTATTTTAGTATGAAAAACAGGAACAGTTTTGTTCAGCTAGTGAGCATTTTCAATTGAACCACGAATGTTTTTTTTGTTATATTGAATCTGTATAATATTAACCATATATAATATTTAAATTGCTGGTTTTATTATTCATTTAATCTGTGATACACGACTTCTTAATATATTTTATGAAATAAAGTGAAATTAGAATTACCACACTCTTCTCATCAGACATTTTTAAGCAATGAAGAAATATTATGAACCGAGGCCAACATGAGAATTCCACCATTCTTGAGAATGTTAAATTGAATGTCCCTGATAATTTTTTGAGGAATCGTGAACATGAGTTGTTTGGTCTTCCAAGAAGTAGAACCAGTCTGCCAATGGGGATGCCACTGGGAAGAGCTTTAGTGATTTTTAACGAAATTGCTTCGGATGTCGACATATTTCACATGGACGTGAGTGAGTTCAGATGAATACTGTTTTTTATGTATTATAGTTGATTTTGTCGAAACTCACTCAGTTGGCTGCTTTGAAAATTTCTAATGTGATTTTATTAATTTTTCCTCTCTGTTCTTATGACTACAATGTTTTCATCTTGTTTTTAAAATTAATTTGTGATTTTTCTTATGTTTTTACAGGTATATATGTTACAGTGAAACTGTATTCTCAATGAAAATGTATCAAGTAATAGATTTGTATGACAACATGATTTCACTGGTCACGATTATTGAAATTACTGGCCAAGTCGATGATTTGCCGGCCTAAAATGTTGGTATGCTTCAATGAAACAAAATCAGCAAGTAGTCCCTTTCATAAAAAGAGAACCGAAGAAAAACACAGACAAACATTGCGCTGAATATAGGGCGGTCAAATTAAATTTCAATGAAAGCTTGGAGAAGAATATATTTTCACTGAGAATACAGTTTCACTGTAACATATATATAAAGAAATGTATTTAAATTTGTCAAATGCGTGGCGCATTGGCGTCAGCTGTAATGCCATGATTTGTATTTTCTTGAATAACTAAATAAATTTATTACAGTAGGTTGATCAGCACGAGTCATTTTTGGATTTATTCTAACATCGTTACACATATTATCGTTAAAAAAAAAATCTTTTAATTCCGTTATGTATAATAATAATAAGCGCCGGGAGATGGAATAAGTTTCGGGTTAAAAAAGCATCTCGGAGTCTGTCGAATTGAGGTTATATTATAGAGCTTCCCGTAATGCCAAAATGGTTGATATACACTGCATTATACGATTGCGAAAACTTTTCCAATCGACTGAGTAAACACGGAGTGTTTTTTCATTACGCAGATACGTCACGTAAACGTATGTGGCAGCATCATTCACGGGGCAAAGTCCTTCGGAAAGTTTGGACGGCTGGCAAAGTGGATAAATCGACTGCTAACAACTATTCGGTGGTATCAAAAATTCCCGTGACGGAAAATTTTTCGTTTGAAATGCTCTCATTTTAAAATGCCTCTAAATTTTATATTATGTCGTGTGAGCGTATTTTTATATTTAGGTGGTATACCTGTATAGGTGATCGGACATAAGAGGAGCGTCAAAATTTATGGGAAATGTAATTTGATCCTCACATTACTTAATCCTATGTCTAGGTTTAAGTCGTAGCAAGGCAATTATTGAATTTCATTTTTTTATTCTACAATTCGAGATCTTTGGCATGGTAGTTTTTTAATGTCTTTTCTCTCCGAGTTGATCTCATGTGACACTTGGCAACATATTAGATGCTTGAATACCCTTTATTCCTCAACAAAATGTTCGTATTATATCATTTATTCCATCATGTTGTCCTTCCACCCTTATAATATACCTAAATCAGTAACAGAAGATATTATAATATACCCATATAAAATTCGAAATTTGATTAGCGAACATTCTAAATATGAAAATAATTGAAATTAAATATAACAATCTGAAAAAAGTACTTGATTACACACCACATTAAAACATAATTACGAAAGTAGAAAAGATTATAACTATTATATTTTGGAGAATATAATATTTAAATTCTTACACAATGAAACAATAGGTATTTAGTGTTTTATATCAATATAGTATAATAATTACGATATATTACGATTTCACCAATTATAGTTAATGTTGTGTACACAGCAATCACTCGGTTATGCCAATTTTCAATATTTTCAGAATATTTTAAATGAATTTGCCATTCTATCTTTTGTGTCGAGGAACACATTTTTTGCAAAATTACTTGGATTTAAGGGTGGTATTTTATTATTTTTCAATTTTCTTTATTCACCATAGTTTACGCTATTATGACAACATCGCAGATGTCATAGATTAGAGGATGTTATTGTATGGCATCTGCACTGAAATAAAAATAATAATACCTCTCGTGGCTTTCCTTTCATGAACTAACCTCCATTATCTGATACTGATCTCCAAGTCTGGTTAAAATTTAAACTGTTATCATGTTGACTAATATAAGCAACATCATAATATATGAGCACCAATAACATCTCAAATTGCCAGTATTCAACATACTCTTATATAGTTTAGTAATTTCATTGATAATGGACATACAGGTGTTATTAATATTACGGTAAGTTTGATGATAATTAGCGTTTTTCGTTAAAAATAAAAACATATTTAATGTAACATTTTATATGTTAAACGAAATAGCGTGAATTAAGAGGTTAGAGTTTATTCGGAATAGATATCGACCGAAGTAATTTGGAAATAATGTACAAAACTCTTATGCATTGTGCATTGCCAGATATGACACTCCCATTTCGCAAAATGGAAATGATAACCAAGGCCACAATCATTCATTTTGATATAAATCTTATCTGAAGAAATCACCGGCAGATACCTATTATCAAAAAAAACGTTTACAAACATTTTACTAGGAAACTCTCGGAGTCTGCAGAATGTTAAATTTTACATTAAAAAAACTTCAAGGTGTAACACAGAATAGAAAACTTTGCAGAAAAGGGTGTTTTCCAAGACATCTAGTTCAACCGGCGATACCTTTTAGTTGTTCGTTTGTATAATAAAAAACGCTTTCCTCGTTATTTGTATTTCCATTTTAATGAGGATAGTGGGAAGAAGTAGGCAGGAACCTTTTCTGGTACCCAGTGGGAACAGACAGCGGTGTCTCCATGGAAGTTTGTCGCGAAGAAAACTCACGTATGTAAGAGAAATAATCTTCAAAGTTTTATTTACACAATCGATAAAATATTTTCTAACATGTTGAAAATAAAAATTCTTTCATTTCTTTATTTTAATAAAAAAGAAGAAAAAACTTAAAATTTTTAGCAACAGCGCTTTTTGTTAAGTGGCACATTTTTCATATACAAAAGATAACACAATCAAAACAATTAAAACAAATATTACATATACTAGTTATTTCTAGTAACTTGGCATCAGTATTGAACGTCAACGTTATGTAAAAAAAAATGCGTCAAAACAGTCGCATACGTAAGAAATGGTGATAAATCCAAATGATCATAGGTATAACAACCTTAAGATTGCGATTTAAATTTAACTTAATTTAAATAATTACAATGAAATAAGCAAGTGATGCCATTAACCCGTGTTGAAATAAATTATTAGTTCTGACTATTGGCAAAACGTGTTTGATTTGCAGACGAAACAAGGGGAAAATATTTGACACGTCACTGGGCGAAACTTTGATCTGTTATATCGAAGGTGGGCGGAATTATCGGATCCCAGGAAACAACGACGATCTTGAACGATCTTTGAAAGCCAACAGTAATTCGATACTAAACCGTCGAGATTATTTAGCATTCAAAGCCGTTCTTCTTGATCCTTGAAAGAAGTATTGTTGGATTACAACAGCTTTTACTTGAGTTTTAAATGACTGGCAAGAATTAAGATTAAAGGCATCTATCTACATATCATTTAAGTTGGATTAGAGTCTACGATAAAAATGAACAGACCACGTTTTTTAGCAATCAATACAAATAGATAAAATAAAATTGCAAGGAAACATATCTCTATGGTAATTAATATCAATAAAGAAATCATGAACAACTACATAGGTAAAAAATGATAACATTGGAAGCAGAAATGACAAACTGAACAGTATATATGTAAGCAACTTTTTCATGTCGGAAGACTGCATTCGTCGTTTTTTTATCATAAAAGGCCGCATTCAACAAATTACATATATAAATTAATTCGTAAATGAATGAAATGAAATAAATGGTTTCAGTCAGAGGGCGCCGGTTTTCAACTTCTGATCGTATCTTCGTAAGTAGCTAATGCTTATGACGTAATAGAGATTGATATTTGGAATATTAAAAAAGATTATAAAGCTTATTTCAATATGCTTGAAAGTATTAATAAGTATTAGTAGTAATACAAATCAACAACAACAAAAAAATGGCAAAAGCGTTACGTAATGTATACGATAATAAAAGTAATAAAACATTTTTAGTACTTTTCCCACATAAAATTAATTGGATCAGGACCGGTTTTGCTCATGGCGAGCATTGTAAACTGATGAGAAAACAACAAAAAAGTGATATTTATACAAATTTTAAGTAATAATTACAAAGCATGACAAACAATTGGTTTTATATTATGTCTGTTTCATTAATCTAATTAATTATTAATCAGTTGACAATGCTCGCCATGAGCGAAACCGGTCCTGATCATATAAATTTGATGTGAAAAAAGTACTACAAATTTATTTATTTATTTATTTATTGGCAAAAACTATTAAAAATACATGGCATTACAGCAAGCGCCAATGCGCCATGCATTTGAGAAATTAATAAAGATTATATAAAATATTACACAAAAATAAGAAACAGAACAGAAACATATTATTTACATAAGAAAACATAATTTTTAAACAAAGCATCAAGTTCACTGCCGAAGATGTCAACATCAACAGGCAGCGCATTTATCAGCCGAATAGCCCTTGCAACTGGAGATTCAAAAGACCTACGTGACAAACAAGTTTTGACAAAGAAAATTGATTTGTCTTTGTTACGACCACGTAGGTAAAAGCTGGGAGCATGCAAATTTAAATTTTCAAGGATGTCAGAGTTATCAACTTGGCCCCGAAGAAGAAGAGAAAAATGTTTTAATATTGCAATTAGTCTTCGAGCTTCAAGTGAGTGAAATGACAGCATTCCTAAAAGAAACTTGGTTGGATAATATTCCATTAATGAATTGTCATACGGAAAATAGTTGAATTTTTTGAAATAATAATAACGCAGAAATTTTTTATGAACTCGCTCCAGTTGCGACTTAAATTTAAATTCATATGGACCCCAAATAATAGATCCATATTCTAGTTTGCTTAAAACTAAAGAAACATAAAGAGTACGAAACACAGTAGGGTTTTCAAATGGCTTACTTTGCCGAACTATGAATCCAAGAAGTTTACTAGCCTGCAGGGTAATTGAAGAAATGTGGGAATGAAACGTGAAAGAAGAGTCAAATGTTATACCAAGATCAACAACTTCAGACAAACGCTGTAAAGTCATATTCGATATCTCATATTTATATTTGATACAAATGTTTTATTATTTTTATTATAGTGCCATTCCACCAAGTATTGACAGTGAACACCTTAAAGGGTATACGGTAATATAAAATGCCTAACAGGTATTACATGCTACAAGAATATTTGCTACTGATCATCGACAAAACTTTCCGAAAAAAACTAAATATTATTGTCGGTCGATCACATCTTTTTCTTAGATCTACATTTTATGTAGTAAAATTCCAAACACAACTTTTTCAAAAATTATAGACTGGCAGAAAAAAAAATATCGGCAACCTTAATGTTATAATAGAATTTTGTATCAAATATTTAATCTTAGAGATTTAAAATTAATAACGACGTTCCGGAAAAAAAAATAGCAGTCGTGATGTTTTTCGTTAAACTAAATCACAAACACATGAGAATGTATTTTGATACAATTTATACATGAAACATTTGCGAAATCAAACTATATGTTGTAAAATATTTATGAAATGCTATTTACCGTATTATACTGAATGCTTGAATTTCTAGAAGTATAACGCATACGGTGAGGTGGGATGCTTTGTTCTAAAAAATGGATACATACGCAAAAAAATCTGCATAATGGTACGAGGACTGTCAAGAAATAAAGTATAATCAAAATAGTCCAAAATAGTAATGGAATCAATTTTGACAAATAAGTTATAATGTTTTTGCTACAGTCCGAAGATCTGTTAGTTCAATGTAATACAAATATAAACAACAAGATGGAGTAGTACCGACTATTGAAAAATTGAATATTGGATAATAAATATATATAGACTAAAAACTTACTGAACAAAACTAAACTCTTACAATTAATTTAATTGAAAAAGATAAAACTAATATCTGCTATGGTTGAAAGGTATAAAGTTACTTATATCTTCAGAAATACTCAAGTATACATTTTATATTTCTATGAAAATATCGTGTCTATTACTAGTCATTAACCTCAGTACTGTAATTAGTCATTGTTTCGATACATGGCGATCTTCAGTAAATATTAACTAATATTGAGAGCTCACGTTATTATAAAAAAGCAACAAAGATTATTTTTATTCAGCAATAAGACGATCAGTTAGTATCTACTTGCTGAAATATTACTTTCAATAACCGTACTCCGCATGCGAAAGCTCTCGGCTTGCTTTTGTATCGGTAAATAAAGCGTCACACCGAGCTTCAACGTCCCTCGATAAATCAACATTCGCGCGGGAAGCTTAGCAATAATTAGCATTGTCTTTTGTAACAAAAGCCTTTGTTTCCAATACCAAACAGTTACTATTGTAATATACGAGTTTGTTTAAACATAACACTAGTGTATGGAAATTATTCACAAAAGAAAAGTATTCTACCAATATTGGTAGATCGGAGGGCATTTCTAAAGATCTATTTTCGTTTTACCCAAGAGCACACGTCGTATGTAAATACATGGAGTATTTGGTATTTGTTTTTTAGTTTTATACTATTCACCCTGCTATTCAGGAAGACTCGGGTGGTAAAATTGTCAGTCAATATTAGGTAAATTAGTAAATTTTGTAAACCGAATGAAACAGAAAAAAAGGTAAAACATCGAATAAAACTGTGTTGATATAAACATTTAAAATACAATTTAATTCAATCATATGAGGTAGATTTATTTAATGTTAGTGAGACAAATGTTCTGCGGTGAAAAGGTACTACAGCTATGTCTATGAACCACCTTTTGAAGCTATGAAAAATCGGAGTTACGAACATTTCCCACGGGAGACATTAAATACGTTCATACCCCGGTTAGCATTAGGAATATAATATTTAAAACGTATTATTTACTGATTCCTAAACTATATATAATATATTAAATTATATTTTCTACTCAAATACAAAGAACAGCTAAAAGTGCCGTAGATACATATATTTTATAATTTTTATAGGTAAACAAGTGATATTTCATATAGAATTAAGAACAATTACAATTTTTAAAAAATGCTAACGAATGCTTGAAACTGGGAAAGTCTATGAATAATACATTTGTATGGTTAGTATTTCAAGCAATGTGAGTTGTTTCTCTCAACCAGTGCTCATTTTTAAGGTATAAAAATAAATAATTCAAATGTAAAATTAAGGTATGTTTTGTGGATAGCACATCGGTTTAAGTTTAAATGTTTATTCAATAACAATTATTTAGCTGAGGGTGAAATCAACACAAATTTGTTGGTTCATTGTAATAAGAAGGCTGTTGTTAACAAAGTCAGAATAAGTTTGTCTCATGAGTATGTTGCGCATATGCATAGTGCTTTATTATATGCAAACCATAACAGTATTTATAGTGAAAGGTCGATTTTCAATCCAAAATAACATTTATAATTCAATCCAAAATTTAAACGCAATACGTATTAAAAAACGAATTTTCGAATACGTATTGCTTTAAAAAGTAAAAAAAAACTAAAGATGACAATCATTATTTATTTGAATGTGATGAAAAAGAAATCAGATAAAAGTCAAACAGAAAGGGCTACACGATAATGTATTAAACGAACTTAAATAAAGACTTTACAAATTGATTGCAACGCCATTTTTATACTGAATATCCAAAGAAGCTTATGGGACACTTATATTTTTTTAATTACTAATAAGCCCAATTCAAATAATTTTTATTTTAGGAAACGTATGACCGCGAATAATTTGATTTGACTTCATGAGACCGATTTGAACAACTCCATATATACATTAACCTCAAATCTACACCGCATTATAGCAAATCAACGAACAGAAGTACCATAAAGTTGATTTCGAATCTAATTCCAATAGCGACTGCTGACAAAGCACGGGAGACACTTTGCAAGATTATTTCCCACAGGAATAATTCTGAACGAAATGAAAAAAAATAGTAACGCCTGTTAAAAATTAAGCCGAATTAAAGTTTTCTCCGAAATATCTATTTGTTTTCAATCCGTTATAGTAATAATATATTCAAAATAATAGTTGCAAACTCGTATAATTATGATAATGCAAATTTTAAAAAAATTTGGAAGCAAAGCTATATTTATTAATGAATTGTTTTTGTACGGTCGCGAATGAATTATATCATCAATGTCACATGTTTAATAGGACTGGACTGGATTTTTCATGCAATATTTCAAAGCTACCTTTCAAGGAATCTTACCAATATATGTTGATGCGTATTTATATAATACTAGTATTGCTACCCGGCGTTGCTCGGACTAAGCGACCAATAATTATTTAATGTTATTTCATTCGACATAATTATATCACAAAATCTATCATCCAAAATAGAGTTAAAATAAAATCACAAACTTTATTTAAATTGATGACAGCTCTTTTCTCGCCCATTAAAATGTCCAAATTCAAGGAAAAAATCTAATTTGCTGTCAAAGAAATGTCAAATAATACCTTCACGTAAATAATAAACATTATTATATTAATAAAAGTCGGGAAAAGTTGGTAGAAGACTAATTTATTACATTTTGACTAAATGTCTTCGCCGATAAAAAATCAAACATATTTTCTTTCATATTCGTTTTTATGGCAACTTGCAACAACAATGCAAAAGGGATTTACAGACCCACATACATACATACGCCGTTTCGGTTTTATATATAAGATATGTATACATTTAAACTAAATTGTCGTGGGATTTAAGATTCGCATACAATGAATCGTTTGATGGAAAAAATAATCGTCTTAATTGCGTAATAATAAAAAAAAGCTTCGATACATAGTCATGAGTGTTATAACTGTGTTATTTAAGTTACTTGCGTACACGCTAAATGTTTCAAAATGAAATTTACGATAAAAACCAGGAGGTTTGGTTAATTTTATTTTTATGCGACTTCAAAGTTATACAGCAATTTTAAGTGGAAATTAAAAAATAAACTACATTTTTGAGACTATATCAACGCACAATATACATATGTGATGACGTTATCAGTGGAATGTTGTTCAAATACTTAACGTGTAAAATCCAATGCCCTAGGTCAATTAAAAGGTGATATTGACGCGTGTTGCCACTTATGTATTTTGTCGCATATTGTTTGTGTGGCAAATTTCAACGGATTTTGTACCAAATTGCAAGTCGCACCGAGCATAGTCATACAGTTATTATATAATAGTTCTAATTAAGATGTTACCAAAACGAAACAATAACCCTAAATTGTATTTCTAATAAATAGTCGTTTTAATGCCATGTTATTTTCCTAAACATTTTTAGTGTGTTTTCGCTCACTCGCTCATTCACTATCAAGTTATGCGGTTTTAAAATTAAGGGAACGTATTCTCACCTTTTTAATGGATTTGAGATTTTTTGTATGCGATATCCCGTGGAATGCACATACAGTATTAACAGAGAATTGGTTAAATATAAATAAATGTTTTAAACCAGTGAAAACTGGTAAATAGATACATATATGTTTATCTATATATTAAAATCTACAAGCCAAAAAACACGCATTAAAATCCGTGATTTTACAACCGTAAAAAAGAATGTTCTTAAAGTAGATAAATAATAATTATTGAATCGTGGTGAAAACGGTATTTTTAAATATTTCATAAAATTAGATATACTTTTAAAAATGAAAGGTCAACTACGTTAAATTGATTAATTGAATTATTATTATTAACGCGTTCAATGCGTCACAGTGGCTTCGGTCAATTGCTCGAAATGTGCCCCCAAAGAAGTATCTCGTCAAACAGTGTTTTACGAGAACTGGATGTAATTTAGTTACCCAATCTCTCTTTTTGTGTATATGGATAGGGCTAGGAAAATATGTTGAGGATACGATCGGTTTGAGGGAATAATAACATCACCGACATATGTATATGTCCTAGATAGAGACGCAATATTAAACTGACTTCTCAACTGTAGCGATCGCGCCCTCCTGTCGGAAGCGATAGGAAGGGAATGTCAACAAATAAAATTCAAGAGTTAAAACATTTAGAGACGAGGAGACTGGAAGAACTTTGGCGCTGACACGCCTTAGAACTTGATGCTCCGTCAAGCTGATATCCAAAAAAAAAAAATGTATATGTCTTTAAAAATAAATAGACTAATCCAATTCCGTTGACACTGAGCTCGAAGAAAATAGTGGTCCAAGTGATTTAACGATTCGATTACACTTTACAGGGACCGGCCATAAAAAATAGGACATTTGTGGCCGAACTGTGGCCATTTATGCATTTATAATTTTATATCACTATCTTACAATCAAAATTTAGCGTAGTAAGATTTTCCATTTATAAAAATGTATAATATATTCAATATAATGTTCGATAAAAATTTTACAGCATGACGTTTATTTTACGAGTATTCGCTTAAGATATTTAATAAAATATAAATTGGCCATGAAATTATTTATTACTACAGTATAAAAACAATTTGATTAAAAACGATGAGAATATAATATTATTTTACATTAATGAAATAAAAGGATAAATAAACCACTTAAAGATATCGCCACAATACGAAAACCAGTCGTACGTTTATTTACAGCTGCAGTAAAAATGAACGATGCACTTTATGTTCAATTCTGACGCTGTACAAATGAGCATTTACAATTTTAATTTATAGTTTATTCAATAATAAAATATTTGAAAATATTACCACTATGTCGTACTCGTCAAA
Source organism: Himalopsyche kuldschensis (assembly GCA_028554975.1). NCBI lineage: Eukaryota > Metazoa > Arthropoda > Insecta > Trichoptera > Rhyacophilidae > Himalopsyche > Himalopsyche kuldschensis. Next base: position 23,972,575 of record JAHFWI010000003.1, read on the forward strand.
ATCGAACTACAGAAAAGCATTGATTTTTCATTATAAAATTTATATATTTATTACAATTGAGGTAAATTAAACTATAAATTTGCAATATAATAATGAATTCGAATGATATTGATTAATAATATTTTTTAATCTATGTACACGTACAGTATCTCAACCGAAGTTGTTTCATGCATAACGATTTTAAGTTTAGTACTCAATCGGTTGAGTTGGTCGTTGATTGAATCGGTTTAAATGTTGAGATAAACTCCGTGAGGAGTCCATATGCTCCAAGTTGGGAGCGGACATGGTTAAAAAAAACTCAATCGGCAAGAATATAAGGATGAGACAAAAAGATACTAGTAGTCAGCTAATCACTCTTTATGCGCCCCGTTTATAGGATTGAAGGAAGTTGATGAAAAAACTCTGTGCATTTTGACGCACGTGAAAACAATCCATCTAATCAAGGGTTTAAAAATTCGAGAATGTGTAACGAGACGAAGACCCGAGAACGTTGTCCACTATGCTTCAAAACAGATTAATTGATATATTGCACAATATAAAGATTTTTCAATTAAAAAATTTAAACAGCAAATAATGATTCAAGTATTATTTTAACTGGACGGAAAGACTGGTTGCAATTGAACGCGAACCGTTTAATATCTATTTTTAAATTATATTTAATGCAATTAAATATAATTCAAATTAAAGAGTGATTTCTTAAATAATAATCAAATTAAAGAAATCACTCTTTTTTTGCAACATTTACACAAAAAGAAAATGATTTTAATTTCCAATATCCCACGTGTGCACATAAGTGTGATAGCAAAGCGCTGAAAAAAGTACGATAAGAAATAAACCGATACATATTATTTAGGTGTTATTGATAAAATTTTACCTACGGGGACATAAATATTTTTATGGAAAAGTCGGCCATGAAAGTCTGCGAATAGAAACATCAAAACTACTTTACTGGTAATAAATCTTGTGTTTATCGAATTTCAGCAGTAAATCCCTGCTTTAAAATCTTTTTCACGAACGCGAAACAATACAATATCTCATTAATTTTGCGGTGGCCTCAAATATTAAGAATAGTATTGTAACGATAGTTATTATGATTACGATGTTTCTTGCATGTAAAATGCTTCGAAGAGATATCAACACATAGTCATTATATTTATTAATTTTGAAATCTACACAACAAAAGTATCCTAAAAAATATATGCTTTGAAAATACAACTTATTACTGAAATCGTAACCCATTTTCTTGTGATTGAAATTTTATTACAGATTCCAAAAAAATAGGGAAAATTCAATTACCATAAACGACCTGCTCTATAACACCATAGCTTTAGATTTTAAAGGCCCGTCTTTATGTTGACCTTAATTGAAATTATATAGACACCGGATATTCTAATTGCTCTTGAGATGAAAAATATTCGATAACGTTACAACAATAGAATGCCTTCGACCTTTCTTGTCAAGAGAGTAATTGAAAAGCTTACTTTAAGCTTTTTAAGATTATAATTATATAAAGTAGGTAATTAGTTAAGGATTTTAAACATTAGTTTACAATGTTTACATCAAAAAGTTCGAAGTAAGAAAAGGACTTTGACTTAATTAATATCATTACTATTAAACAGCCCATTATAAAGAAAACTACACATTTAGTGAGAAGGGTAAAAAGACAAAAGTCTTACTTATATTCAATTTATATATATAAAAATCTCGTGTCACAATTTTTTTTTGCCAAATCCTCCGAAACGGCTTGACCGATTTATAATTTTTTTTATGTATATTTGTTAGATATGAGAGAAGGGTGTAAAGTATATTTCATACCGCTAGGTGAAGGATGTCCCTATCAGAACTTATTTTTTCAATATTTTTGACGTCCGTCGTTTTATTTATGTTGTTGAATAACAGATGGCGCTACCTGCGCTTCTTGCGACGAAGTGCGCGTCAATTTGACATTTCATTCGGCATTTTTTTTTATCAACGCAATGCGTGTACAATATTGTACGATTTATTTTAATTTAACTATTTGTGTACTTAACTACTGTTCGATATTGTCACCACAAACATGATTCATGGCCCATGCGGTGATTTGAATCGTTTATTACCTTGCATGTCAGATGGAAAATGTACAAAGCGTCTTCCTAAACATTTCACCAACGACACGATCACAAATGTCGACGGATATCCAAAATATTGTTGAAAAAATACTGATAATGGCGGAAAATCATTTACACTAAATATCAACAACGCAGACATGTGAATAAAGGCAGCGATTCAAAATACGGGTGTCATTGCTCCTCTATTGAATGACAACGACGAAATAATGCGCTACCAAATTGGCCGGTACATCAGCTCCAATGAAGCTGTCTGGCGTATCTTTGGTTTCCCAATTCTTGAACGGGACCCAGCAGTTATACATTTAGCCGTCCATCTTGAAAACGGCCAGCGCATATTTTTCACTAACGAGACAGTAATTGAGCGTGCCATAAATCCATTAAAAACTACACTCATCGAATTTTTCGAATTGTGTAAAATCGGATACATTCGCTGCCTCGCTATTTCATATGGAATCAAACAAAAAAATATGCATACCACGCAAGCAAGGTACACCAATTGTTGCGTGCCCTGGCCTATTCAAATCAAAAACTTTGGGCAGAGTATATACATCTAATCCAAGGCAAATTGAGTGCTTCTATCTGCGACTGTTGTTGGTTAATGTCATTGGCCCATTGTCATTTCAAGATATACGGAAAGTGAATAGACAGCAGTATCCCAAATATAAAGATGCATGCCTTGCACTCGGCTTGCTCGAAGACGACAATCACTAAGACAATATGCTTGCTGAAGTAGCATTGGGATGTACAGCAACACAAATTTGTCTACATGCATCCCGGGACGAGCAGACACGTTGTGGGATAAGCACAAAGATTCAATGACTGACGATATATTGCATCGAATTCTTACACGGTGCAACGATCTAACGATCACATTCAGCGACGATTTGTACAATGAAGCATTGATTGCTATCGAGAATCTTTGCGTTGTCATTGCCAATTTACCACTCATTTCGGTATGAGTTCGCCAAATCAAGTGCTTCCGATTTAATGGACACCGAAATGAATCGTGAACTGCAGTACAATACTGCATAAATGGCAGCAATTGTTACTCGCAATGTCCCACTACCGACTCATGAACAAAAAATCATTTACGACCGCATTATGCTGGCAGTTTAGGCAAGACAAGGTGGATTCTCTTTTTTGGCTGCACCAGGTGGAACTGGTAAAACATTTTTCATTTCGCTAATTCTCGCCGAAATACGATCAAATTTTGGCATCGCATTGGCTGTTGCATCAACTGGCATTGCAGTAACTTTATTGGATTGAGGCAGAGCAGTTCATTCAGCATTTAAGCTGCCACTGAATATTCAAAATTACCCAGACGCAGTGTGCAACATAAAAAAACAATCGTTCATGGCCACAGTGCTGAAACAATGCAAAACTGTCATCTGGAATCATCTGGGATGAATTCATTATGTCACACAAACATTCTCTTGAGGCGTTGAACAGAACACTCAAAGATATAGAAAAACAGCGACTAACTATTCGGCGGCACTCTGTTACTCCATTCAGGTGATTTCAGACAAACACTTCCCATCATTCCACATTCAACGTACGCTGATGAGATCAACGCTTGCTTGAAATCATCGCCACTGAGGCGTAATGTTGAAAAAGTCAAGCTAAAAATAAACATGCGCTTTCAAATGCTACAAGATCCATCCGCTGACACATTCTCGAAACAATTGTTAAATATCGGCTATGGAAAAGTTGCTGTCTATGAACATACTGGATGTACAAAATTGCCCACTTATTTCTGCACAATCGTTGATTCGCAAAATACTTTCATTGACCATACATAAATCATGCGTGGCTGGCAGAAAGAGCCATTTTGGCAGCAAAAAATGTGGACGTCAGCGATTTAAACTTCAAGATACAGCAGTGGTTGCCAGGCGACTTGGTATCATACAAATCGATCGATACATTTCGCGATGCCAACGAAGCTGTAAATTATCTAACAGAGTTTTTGAATTCACTGGATTTGCCAGGCATGTCCACCACACCTTCTACGACTGAAAGTTGGATATCCGGTTATTTTACTTCGGAATTTGAACCCACCACGGCTGTGCAATGACACGCGATGTCATTAAAAAAATGATGAAAAACATTATCGAAGCCACCATTTTGAATGGCAAATTCCGAGCCGAAAATGTTTTGCTGCCACGAATTCCAATGATTCTCCCAGACGTGCCATTGAATTCAAACGTCTTCAAGTTCCTATTAGATTGGCATTCGCAATGATAATCAATAAGTCGCAAGGCCAAACGATGTATTTTGACTAAAGACGGACTGACAAAAAAGATCGTACACTCAATAGCTCTTCGAAATTAATATTGATTTTCTTTATTTCATTTTTCTACTTTAGGATAAAAAATATATTTCTTTTTTTTAAATTTACATTGAACTTATTAGGCATCAAACAATGAAAATATCCGTTACTTTAATGAAATACATTGAATTGAGAAAATGAATGGTTGATTTTTTTTGTTTTTATCAGCGGTCATCGTCTACAGCGCTCCATTCCTCTTTCTGTTATAAATCCCATCCTTACACACTTACAATACATTCGTTATTTTTTACTTAAGAACCAAAATATTCACTAGAAATAATTTGTATGGCAGAACAACGTTTGCCGGGTGAGCTAGTTTACATATAGTATTTAATATTAATTCGTAATAAAATTTAATTTGTCACATTTAATCGTTAAAATTAGAGAAATTATGACTTACCCGGTTTCCTGCGCACGCGCCACAGGACGGGTTGCGCCGGGTTACCTGCTGACGAGGCCAGCTTGCCGGCTGTTACACCTGAAAAAAAACAGAAATAAGTACATTGTGATTTTTTTTAAATTTCCATCAACGAAAGTAAAACCTTCCCTTTATAGCAATCACCATATTTTTTACTCTTCAAAATCTAAATGATTTTTTAAAATTCAAATGTAGTGGAAATTCGGTTAACGCGGAATTATGTTATAGTGCCGACAAAATTTTACATTTACAATAAAACAAATCAGTGTGAATCGTTAGTACGAAAAGAAAGAGCCACCGTGCCGTGCCGTCTTCACTCTAATACCTATTATAAGGGAAAATAATACTTTAGGCTGACTAGAAAAATATATCACAACAAAACTGCCGCTAGTTACAGACATTCATTGGAAAAACCATTCCAGTTACAGTACAGTATTCTGCTACTGGAATGGCTGAATATATAAAGTTCATTGGAAATAGCCGTATTTGATAGAAAAATGGAATATCATTAGATCATCGTGTCAACTAACAATTTTTATATAAAATATGTTACCTTTATTTTATTTAGCGAACGCAGGGAAATTATTTGGTTTAAGCACTATTGTAAGATGGATATAGCCGAAAATATTCCACGTTATAAGAAGTTATTAAAAGAATAAAGACAGAGGCATAAAAATTTCCTACTTATCTAGAAATGCCGTAATCTTGTAAAATGTCGCAGTAATACAATAAAGCAATCGACAATGTATTCAATATTGTACTGAAGATTAATCTTGAGATTAGATTGTACAATGTACCTGCAAATACTCAAAAACACGCTATTATTTTAGTAGAAAAATTCTAAGAATCTTTCGATCTTTGTCAATTTATTTTCGTGGTATGCAAAAAAAAACGGTTTTATCAGAATTTTGTAATGGGAAAATTCCAGGCTTATGTTTCAATTAACGTCGAGTATTTTTTTTCCTGCGAAGGTAAAAAGTCTTCATATTAAATATACACATTGGGGTAAAGGAAAAAAGATCTACATCAAATTATATGTGGCTGTACATAGTACTAAAAAATATGTTTTGTGTATTTAAAATAATGTCTTTCCACAAAAAGTGTCAATTAACACCTTAAAAGTGATTTTACGCTGAAAACTTTCATAAATTTCCAATGATTTTCCCCAGTACTCTTAGGGCAGAGATATTATTCAACATATGAAGCATTACATGGAACAAAATAAAAGATAATTGGAAGACATATTACTAAAAAAAAGGAATAATTTATTTTAAAACATACCAGACAAACAAACATATTTTAGGAAAATCTCCAAGGTATTCCTAAAATCTCATCCTCAAAATTCCAATATTTCAAAGTTGTTCATTTCATTTCTAAGATACTCAAATTATGGTCGAGTTTGTTTGGACAAATTTAAATAAACTTTGAAAACAAAACTAATTAACTTTACTATGCAAACTTTTGTTTTGTATCCTAAGGCTTACTTACATAAAGTAACAAAATATTAATCGTCTAGTTACATTAGAAAATGTCCTTTTGTACTTAATAACAATGTGTTCAAAATTGCATTCGTAGACAAAAGAGTAACATGCGATTAGTTCATAATTGTACGTTTACGTGATGTGCGACAATGAATGTAATTTTCTTTGAAACTGCGACATCGCTGATCAATTTATTTTCTTTACACTGTTATTCCTTGTCCACAATAATAGATTTCATATAACAAAGGCAGTAAGTATCATAATGCTGTCAATAATAATTTACGAGCTAATATTCTTGTATACGTCGAAAAAAATAAAAATTATGTATCGTATAATACATTATTGGTAATTGATTACATCTGTTAGTACACACTGGATTTTCAAATAAAAGAATTCTTGCGGAGAACTGAAATATGTGCTCAAACTACTAATAATTGAAAATAACTTTGATTATTCCACGTATTGTGCTACTAACTGTGACACGTGTTTCGCATCTTTCAGAGCCATCTTCAGACTTAATATCGCAAAGTTTGCTTAAGTAATGAAGCAAGATTGATTCTAACATTTTAAATTATGAAATTACAAAATAGATTTCGGGTTTTTTTCCTTCTAAAGGAAAAAGGAAAGGGTGATAGAATCGAAACAATGCAATCAGATAATGATATTAATGAGGTGCAATCAATCAGATTGGGATTTTTCCCTTATAAGGGAAGCAAGAGAGGGGGTTATAGAATCAAAACAAACCAAACAAATAAACATATTTCTAATGACGTTAAACATTACAAACTATTAAACTATAAACTAATGAGCTGCAATCAATCAGATAGGTTAGTGACTACTCTATTAATTGGAAACAATGTAAGTTATGGCGAGCAACCTGTCCTATTAAGAATATTATTTAAAATATTATTTAAAATAACTTTGATTATTCCACGTATTGTGCCATATTAATAAAGAACAGAAGGGAAGGGATTGCAGTGTTGGAATTAAAATTAAAGTCACCCGGCACCGGCTACCTAAAATAGTAAATTATCAATAACATTTAGCACAATACGTGGAATAATTTTTTTAAATTTTATAATAATTATCAAGAAGCCTAAATCTTTAATGCATTCACATATGGATGTGTGGTCTTCTAAAAGAAGAATTTATTTTTCAATATTAGCCTATAATAAAATTATTCTTTTTATTTTAAACAAATAATATACTTATGTGACTGTCTCTATCCATATAATATTATTATTTGTATAGCTTGTGGTTGCATTTTTGCTCCCAAAAATTAAAACAACTCGATTTCATACTTATTGCGAAGTATTCTCTAGGAACTTCTATTATAATAAATTTAAAAATTAAAGACGAAACATTTCAAAAAAAATCGTAAGCTTTACATTAATTAAAATAATGTTATCTGCTTTCAAATACCTTCCTTTGTTCCTACGTGGAATTATTTATTTATCTATCTATAAACTCACAGTGACATTTGACTTTAAGCAACACCATAGACAATTTATCTTTCTGAAATCCAAAAGTGGTTCCCTTTTGGAGGAGGAGCCTAGAGATTTTAGAGGAGGAGCTAAGCAGGAGAGGATTGGGATTCTGTCCCGTGTACCTATTACCATATTTTACCCAATATTTTGTAAAAATTCACATCAATTAAAAAGTCTCATAAAAAGGTATTAACGAAAATCTGAGTTTGTAATAATATATTATTGCATAATTTATAATATACATTTATTGGCTAAGAAGTGTTTTTATTAATGTAATTTATGTTAGAGTTAAGACATCACAGTGCATGTGAGATTATATTTAGGAGTAAGTTCATAAATTATCTTGTTATTATTAAGTTTTCGTTATAAAAATATTTTTAAGCGTTAAATAAAAATAGTAGGAATTATCAAAAAAATAAGACTATATATAGTCCATAATAAACTATATATATGTAGTAGACTGTTTTTTGAAATCCATGTCCGCTCCCAATGCGGAGTATTGGACCTTTTACGGAGGTATCTAGTAACGTGTCTATCGTGGAAAGCATATTAATAGATTCCATACATATTTTTCTACGAGAACTACTTGTTAGTGAGTCGCTAAATCTCTCTTTGGTTTGATGAGAGTAGGGATAAAAAGGCTAAGGCTAGGACAGGACTAGTGGTTAGCTAGTGGCTCTCGCTATGCCCACATATAGGATCAAATGGGTTGAGAAGAAATTTTTAGACATAACAAGCACTGATGAATTCGAACAGAATCCAAAACAGAGACAAAAAAATACCGCTCGTACTGGAACTGGAACTCGAATCTGAATATTTGATAGTTATTTCAGCTTCACAACATCGTCACAACTAATAAGAATTGACGATGGCGTAAGGCGAAAAAGAATATATCTTTTATTGGAAGTGAATAAAAATCAATTCAATCAATGAATTATTAAAAATTATAAAAAAAACTCAGGAAATCGATTGGAAGGCGATAATTGCATTCATGGCAGTATTATAAGCCGATTCACGGCAATATTATTATTTAAGATATTCCATAATAATAGATTAAGAGAAATAAAAAAAACAGTTCTCAACACAAATAAAATATTTATTGCTTTCATTCGTGTAGAGTGCAATAATGATTTCTATCGAAGTATGCAGCGATAAAAGAGAACCAGTCATGCATTTATCAGACAATTTGCTCCGTTGTTTTCATGTGAGCTGACTATTCTACCAAGATAGAGAGTCCATGAGATTTCAATAACAATGTTGATAAGAATAGAAAATTAGCTTGATTTGCTTAATGTCCTCATTTAAATAAATTAATCCCGACTACATACATACATGGCATAAATTTTCCGATATGCACAGAAAAAAGCCATCAGATTTTATATGCATTTTTTGAAAATGTAAAAGGTACGCAATAAGTACATAGATAAAGAAGAGATTTAAAAGGGAACAAGACAAGCAGTAATATTTCTTAAGGAAGTGATTTTAACAGCTTACATCTGCATTGACTTAAGCTGTTTTTTTTAAATATGGAAAAAAAGTTAATCATTTCAATATGTGTAAAACCATTTAAACAAAGAATTGAAAGGTAAAGATGGAAATGATCGAGGCATTGACAGAATGTCAATATTTATGATTCTTTGAAAGCGATAAAAACTAATTTATATACGGAAAAGTCTTCGTTTTCGCAATTGCCTACTCATATGGAAAATCAGGAAGAGTTTTAAATTGAATATTGATCTGTTGGGCTAAATAAGCGAATTCATTTATTGAAAATATGTTATTAAGGTAAAAGATTTATCTATAATGAATATGGATTTTAAAAGGGTCAGAAGATTAGATTCCTTTAAAGCTGTTCCTTTTATGGCTAGCTATGATGTTCCGGCATGATATTGTTACGAAAATCAGGCAAAATTGAATCTAGATAATTAAAACCAATGCCAAATTCACATATTGTGTCGAATAAAACGGACACTGAGTTAAACTGCATTCCATTCGTCTATACATATATTGAGGCAAGTACTGCACTCTCTACTGACTACTGATATGTGTGGTGACTGTCCGTTTTATTAGACCCGTGTTAACGAGTAATTAAGTTGACACGGTGATACGGCGGCTAGCAAAGATATATATTACACCGATTGGGATTTATTGAAATTGTATGAAAATTAAATGGTAAATTATACGACATGCTCGCATCGTTTAATTTTTAATAGAAACGGTCTGGCATTACGGATTTATAACTATAGTAAAAATATATTTAATGTAAGTTGAGTAAGAATATGCATGTAGATGTGTACCTATTCTATAAGATTTATCTTAAATATTGACATAGTAATGGACATATTTCTCTATCCATGTACTACTTATGAATAAGCATCACACAAAACTACACCACTTTGAATCTCAATATTAAATTTTATTATTATTAAATATATGATAAAAAGCCAGGGCGTAGTTATGTGTGTAATTCGTTTCTGATTAACTATCGTCGGGTTCACCCAGGAACATATTCTTTTTCGAACGATTCAAATATATTTATTTAAAAAAATGACTAATGTAGTTTATGTACATCATGGCAGAATACTATGGCTATTATTGTGTAAACGATTATAAAATGTAGTGGTTCCACTCGACCCTGCCAGAAATTGAATCCAGAGTCTATTGATTGCGAAGCACACTTCTTACCGTTGAGAGATCATGTCATTCACATGTCTTTAATAGAACATACATTTTCACAATGAAACACTTTGCAATGCACCATACTGTCCTGATAAGAAGAATTTGATGGATTGCAGAAAAAATAATAATCATGAATACGTTTAGTAAAAGTTTATATCGTTATGAAAAGCAAAAAAAAACAATGGAATCGTAGAAAAATAGAATGCATGCTCCCAATATAAGGTCGATAACTCTAAATGGACCAATTCAACAGGAAATCACAAACGCTTAGAATATAAGCATGGGGTAAGGTTACGTTAGGAAATGATACAACATATAGATGGAAAAAAAACACTGTACTCATTTGCTCGTTTGTGGTTAAGAACCCTTGATCGCACATTCAATGGGGACGAAATCCCAAGAGTATTACGGAAACGATAAAAAATGATCGAAACATAAAATAATCACATTATTTTCACACTTCATGAAAAGTTAGTACAAATTGAAAATTTATCGGTAAAATTACGGTGACCATACATCCTTTAAAAGAGGTACCCCGCAAACGTATTTATTTTCTGAATGGATTTCGCCTTTTAATCAGTGGATACAACTAGTAAACTATAGATAATAGGCAGCACAGCGGAGGGCCAACACAAATATAGATATGGTATTTCGGCACGACGTTGGAGTCGTTGATACGTTCATGAAGTGACTTCCTGAATTTCTGCAGTATTACTGGAGGCAACCCTCGTTCATCTCGAACCTGGCGAATGTGGACTTGTTATAACGCGATCAGTTAAAAAATTAAATTTGAATTGATTTTGATACGCAAGGAATCATAAAGAGTGAAAAAGTGCGTATGGAAGTTAAATTTCAAAATCATTTAGAGGGCCCGTTCTATTCACAATCCATGGAGTTGTTCGTAGTAAACAAAGAATATTCAAAGTGTTTTAAAGAGTGCTTGTATCGGATTATTTTCCGGTTATCGTCAAATTTTACATCATAAACTAAGGCAAATGAAGTAGGGTAAATCTAAATTCTTTTTTGAATTTTAAAACAAAATAAACAAGATGTCTTGTGGCTCGTAAGATTCAAAGTACATAGGAAAGACAGGCAGGAGTATATCAACTAGAGTTAGTGAACATATAAGGTCATTGAACAGTGAAAAGACACTCAATTTGAAACCCAATCAGTAAATATATAAAAGTTTATGTATGTTTTAATATAGTTCTGGCGAGGACGTAAGCCGAAATAGCTATCAACTATATTATAATATATAGTTTTTGTAGAACTAAAATATTTTGATATTTTTGCACCGTGTTCTAATGGAGTTCTAATAAGTAAAAGTTAATTGAATCAATAAAATAAAATTTTTCGATGGTTTCGGCGGTAACTTTGTGGAAGTTCATTTTAATATAAAATTTAAATAACTTTGATTATTCCACGTATTGTGTAACTAATTGTGACACGTGTTTCGCCTCTTTCAGAGGCATCTTCAGACTTACTATCTACTTAAGCACTACTACTTTACTTAAGCAACGACTACTTTACTTAAGCAAACTTTGCGATAGTAAGTCTGAAGATGCCTCTGAAAGAGGCGAAACACGTGTCACAATTAGTTACACAATACGTGGAATAATCAAAGTTATTTAAATTTTATATTAAAATAAAAATTATTTTGTTTTTGGGTAACAAAATTTTATAAATTAGTATTTCATGTTTCGTGCTTAGATTTAATTTGCCATTGAAGGGAATGTCCACAAATGTTTTATCTGTACATAATAAATATATGGTTTTGGCGAGAACATTTCGCTAGGAGGGTTGGCGAGAACATTTCACCAAAACATTTGGAATTCGTTTTACACAAAATCTCGTTGAAAGTATTATTATTTAGTGAAACATGGAAGGGTTTTCGTATTGGTAAAGCAAATATATATAACCTTCATCATTTACGATTGTTCATTATTTTATCAAAAGGAAATAGTGGTCACCGTTGGACGTTGGTATAGTATTGTATATTGCAATCTTGAGTTCACGAGTAACCCGATAAGCAGACGTGTAAAAATAATAATTGGAATCCGATATTTGTTTTGTCTGCATCGATGTAGAAAATTGACATCATTTTACAATCGCTGCAACTGTAGCATGACACTAAAACCTAAGTTAAAAAATATATAATAAGAACTTTTTATTAACGCCTGAAAAAAACATAGCAATAATTATATTTATCAGCGAGACGCGAATTGAAATATTTATTCCATGTCTGAATGTAAATCTCTTTAAAACTATCGTTTTTCCGTTTTCTATTTGCAAGATCGAGTATCTTCCAAATTTTTTGAAATACATATTTAGTATTACGTGTATGGAAATTGTCAATTTGCGATTTAAACAAAAAAAACATTACAAAGTTTGCTCGGTGAGATATCACCATCAGTCATAGTCAGTTGAGGTCAACTAAAGAATAAGTGATCACGAATACCCATGCAATAGATAAGAAAAATAAATGTTGGAGTAAGATTTTTAAGTAACTGTAAAGCCTTGATTACAAACGTTTATTATTGAAAAAATGCTATTAATTAAGATATGATAGAATGAGTGGACAAAGCACTTTATCCCGGCTCGTACTCAAAAATTGGGACAAGACTTGAATAAAGAGGGATAGGGTTGAAAACATAGCCGTCACCGCGTTACCCTTGCATACAAATTGAAATCTTAGGATAAACACCACAGTGCACCAAAAAGTCGGGTCAAATACTCACACTCCTTTTCAGTTTACTTAAATTGAGATATTGACAATTTTTGGAAAATATATCTCTTGGTAATTATTATTCAGAAAAGTCAAACGTTAAACTGCATTATACGAAATTATGCTGCATTTCGATGATGAAGAGTTTAAGCCAGGGCTCTGGAGTCGGTCTAAAAAAGTCCGACTCCGGCTCCAGCATTTACCAAAACCACGACTCCGACTCCGACATTGACCAAAAATACGACTCCGACTCCGACTGAAAAAAGGTTAATATCGTCACTTTCTTCCCTAATTTTCGTATTTATGTGTATTCAATTTAATATCAACCCTATCAATGCGGCCAAAAGTCAAATTTTACATATTAAATGCAAAAATAAAAAGTTCAAACTTTTTAAAATTTCCGACTCCGAGTACGACTCCGGCCAAAACGCCGCGACGACTCCGACTCCGACTCCACAGCCCTGGTTTTAACTATCAACATTTAAAAGGTGGTGCATTTGTGATCAACTACATAAAATATGCATGTTATTTATTTAGTTTAAAGCTTTCCACTACCAAACGGGTTTAATTGCTACCCAGTAGGTTTTCATTTAATTAGGACAATACACCTGGTGGGCAATTTAGGTTGAAGGTGTATGCTTGGTTTTATCTGCCTGTCACGGCAATTGAAATATCACCAATTATGTGATAGTAAAACCGTACACACGAATGTAGCAATTGGGGACAAACGAAGTAAAATTTAAACAAGAACATAGATTAGCATATATTATTTTTAAAGCCTGTTCTGGGAAAATTATAAAGTAACTTGTGGAATAAAATAATGCAAGAGACCTAGATTTATGTTATGTCAAGTTTTCCGGGGAAAGATCTAATGATTGATATTAATAGTTTTCATTAAAATAATAGAGATAAGTGATCCATGGCGACGCCAGTTCATGAGATAGGTTTGATGCTAAAGGAGATAAGGGGAACTTGAGTCCCTTTGATAGAATCCAATTTTTTCATCGTTTCATGCAACGCGCTGGAAACATGTTTCAGTACAAACGATTCTCATGTTACACTGGTAATATGTTTTATGCAAAACAGCCAAGATGTAAGACAAAAAAAGATAGGTTCTGTTACACTGAACCGTGTTATTTCTTAACTGTATACAAATAATCGGTGCAAAAACGAGTATTATGTGTATATCTAATTGAAGTATGTACATATACATATGTACATATCTTAGTAGGGAAAAATAAATGCGATACATCAGATAACTCACCCCTGCCATATGAATTTAAACTACCGGTAGGTTGGGATGTTTTTTTTTTATTTATTTATAGTTTCACTAGGAAACATATTGATTTTGAAAATTAAAAAAAAAGAAATGTCAATCTTGAAAAGACAAATATTTGGAGAGCCTTACATGTTTGTATTTTTGAGTAATTGCATATCAGGGCTTAGCGATTTGTCTAATCTTGTCAAGTATAAATATCATTGAGCACGCAAGCACAACTATTCATAGAAATCTTGACAGTCAGCAAGTGCATGGCGTCATACAAGTGGCAACATGACTTGTATCAAATTTATCTACTTAACCGGACACTGCGTGACTCGTTATTCTGCTTAAAAAAACCAAGTTTGATTCTGAATGCATTACTTTCAATTGCGTGTGAAAATGATAAAAAAACACAGACTATATGTATATATATTAATACTACAATGTGCATGTACTAATCATCAAAATATGAGAGCGGGAAAGTAATGGACATCTAAATAAAGATAGCGTGCCAGGTATGCATTGGTGTGTTGATAATTATAGATTTTTATACATACAATGCAACATACTTTGTTGAATAGCGACAGCATTGGAGGAGTTGAATTCCTAATGCATTTATAAATATAATTAAATGATATATATGTAGAGGACGACACATACAAATGTTATAGTTTTGTGATTGAAAGCAATATTATAAAAGTGGAATAGTAATAGAAAGGAAGTGGAAAGTAGTTTAGTTTGATTTTTTTATACGGTATTATGTTAATCAATATTGTTCGACAATAAAGCAAAATGACAATTAATCCGATATACACCTTCATTAGTATTCAAGCGATATCAATAAACTGGTGCAACCTATGCTATCAATGCAAAACGCATGTATTCATAGGTTTATCAATATTGCTGAATATTTGCTGTAGTCGGGGTTGCCAGACGTTCTGAGATCAGCAATCATATCCCGACTATCGCATCGTCTCTAACGATACCAGATTTATGATTCGATTCTTTTTGTAGCAAATTCCAATCGATTGACGACGTATCTTTGAGACCAAAAATCAAATGACTTAGAAAAATTATTTAATGTGAACGTGAAATGATTGTTTAAGGATTCTTCTTTTTATCAAAAATAATGGGATATGATTAAAGCAAACGTAGCTATAATAAATTGCATATATATGTGACTGATCTTGAAACAAATCAGGCATATTGAAATATTGAAAAGAAAACAACGTTTCAAAAAAATATTTCGAATGGAAAATGAAAATTGGTGAAACCACTTGATGTATCCTACTAAATTTTACTGGTTAAAATCTAAATTATAAGCAAATTCGTTTGAAAGTATTAAATATAATTCTCAAAACTTTTCACACATTCATAGATACAGAAGATACGGAAGTGTAGTAAAAACAAATTTTGGATTGATCCGAGGAAAATGTTTGGCAAATAAAGATGAACTTGAGCTACTAATAATCACAAAAGATGACCTCCAAAGAGTTTACATTATCCCGCAAGGGATAATTAATTAATAGGGATAATAATTATTTAATAAAGTTCTGTAAAGAAAATAGATTCTTTAGAATTATGGAGACTTTTCGGATCAACCACACTAGGCTATGGGATGCGGTAGTGTACTATTATGGGAACAAAATGAAGTCATAAACAATTGAGCAAATGTTTGTTTATTTTATATTGTGTAAGCAAACAATCAATCAGTCTTAAATCAATGATGAATCTATTTTATCTAGACAATTAACCGGTGTGTCCTCCTAGGTTGTGAAAAATACTGAAGAAAAAAACATTTTCAAGTGACATGAAATTTGATAGTAGTGACACTTCAGTGATAAGATAACTGATGATCGAGGAGAGAATTTACAACTCTAATAATAAGATAACTGATACGATTATGGTGAGATTGCAACTGTACAAAGAGTCTGATAAATAATATTATTATAAGCTAGAATTGTGTTGTAAGAACTGACAAATGGAATTAACATTTTTAATATTGGGTGATTTATCAATCGGGCATAATTATTCAATTATGTCATAGTGACACAAAGAATTAAACTAAACATATTGTTGAATGCATTTGGAAAACAAGAAGGAGGAAGTTAGAGAGATCAACAAATAATGTTACATTAAAAATGGATTATCACATGAAATTATTGATCGTTTCATAGTAGGATAATTTGACTATTTCCAGTTGTATGAATAAATACTCAATACAAATTATTGAATAGCCAGAATTTTTGTGGGTACAATGTTATATATTGTTGGAATCTTATATGAATCTAACAAGAATGCGTAGAAATTGTCTTCACGATTAAGAGATCGAAATAACGGCGGTAACTTTATTAAAGTTCATTTTATATAAAATAAAAAAATACATTTACCTAAAAACCGATTTTTGTGAATGATTTTTCTACGGAATTAATTGATTAAAAAAATGTTTGCAAATGAATATAAATTATCTTCTTTAATAATACTTCTACATTTTTATTTATTATATCTCGAGTAGCCGAGAACATGTATGGTTGATAAAAATAACGTACATAAATATTGCTAGCAATTACATTGACGAATGAAATGTTTCATAAAATTGTTTGATAATGATAATGATAAACCATAGAAAACGGACTGTGATAACAGCCATTACGAAATAACTAGTTTTATTTACCTACATAAATATATGGGTTGCGGTTATGCTGATAACATAATCCCAAATGTCACTAGTGTAGTGCGTAGATTGTAGATCCTTGTCAAAAAATTCTGACACAAGTAACTTTCAAAATCACTTCAAAATATTTAGGAAATCAAAGAACACAAAAACAAACACATACACAACACAACACGCACCGTTTGGCACACACGCGTCGAAGCGCGAGATGTATAAATTTATTTATGTATGTATCAGATTCTGCCGGACTTCGTCATGCTTAGTATAAAAATAACTTTTCTCAAAACATGATTACGAAAACAAATTATACGCTTTTCTTCGTCATTAAAATCACTGAGATATCTACCCAAACAGCCTATACAAATATGTGCAACTGACAACAAAAACGCAAAAGTTTTATGAAACTAAAATTGGATAAACTTGAAATAAAGTTCTTGCAACTAGACAAACTTTTAATCACTTAACACTTTCAACAGATGGCACATGCGTTATTAATTGATTTGAATTCTGACGGGGGCACGGCCGGCACTCGTTTTAAATTGTTTGTATTGTTGTGATTCTAACCTATTAATTTGTAAGGGCACTAATGCAATGAAATAATTGCGTTCGAGACGACTTGGCGGGCAGATGTCGCGACCTGACAGCTGTGCGAGTCTGTCATTCTGCCGCGGGCGTCGCTAGTGATCGCGAGTGCTTTTTTATTCATTTTGCTAGCGATCGTGAGTATGCAATAAATCACTAGTAATATTCTGTAATACAAAACTGATAAAGAGAATCATTAGGTATGACATGTACCTAAATTTTTGTTCCTAACAGGATAGGTATTGATGTTTGTTTATTTTTGGTGCTGCATTTTGACAGTAGACAAGTTGGGCTTATTTCCGCTAGAGGCGCTTAACGAGTTTTTTTTTGCGCGGGTGTGTACGTGATTACATTAGTGATGTGATTACTGCACTATAATAATATTATTATTACTACACGTGTCGGTAGAGGAAAATTACTAACATACTCGTAAACTTGTGATTAGAAGTGTTGACCATATTTTTACACTTGACGTAATGTTTTTTTTAATAAAGGTTATTACTTGTTAAAATAATTCTAAAAAATATTCGACCGTACATTCTAGGTAATTATTAAATCTTCGACTTCGGATCAGTTATGATGCAATTATCGTTAGAAATATCCAGGATATTAGATTTGTTTTACTTATATTTGACTAATTATCAGAGGTGCAGAAAAGTCCAATTATTATGATTTTAATTGATTTGACACTATTTTCCAGAATTACAGTAGTAATAATAGACCGTGATATTTCTTTCCTTATTCATGTTCTGCAAGCAAAATATAAATGTTTTATAATTTCTTTTGAACCCCAGTATTTAATTTATTTACCGAGGTTTTTTTATTTATTAATGTTTAGTAATGGGGATATTTACGCATTCTAATATTCTATACATTAACGAATTTTTGGATCGGATTGAATATCATATAAACAAATTGTTAATAATTATGCCGTTTTACATTAAATGAATACATCGTATTTAAACACGTTAAAATAAATTATACGAATACTTTGGAATATGTATTTACATCGGTACCCAATGATTAAAAATCTCATTATTTATCACACGTAGAGTAGTAGGCTGTGTCCACATATTGCAAGTTCGTTTTATTTACATTTGAAAAATAACAACAGATCCTTTATAGCGCCACAATAATTTGGTGTGGATGTGTGCAATGTTATATTAAATGAATGTCAGTTTAAAATTATAACGACTGTAGTGACAGATTATATCGCAATGAACCATTTTATCTATTGGTATTATAGTAAAAGTCTTTTATGAAATTACTCTTCCGACTCATTTCAAATCAATGGCATTGATGAATAACATGGAGTGGACTCTAGAGAGCAAAAATCACGATTTTCAAAACACTAAAAATAAGATTTGGATGCCACCATAATGTGTATTTAAACATTCTGTAATGGTTATGATAAATCTATATTCTTTTGACATGATAAGTATGTATGTTTAAAAAAATACAAAAATATTACGTATTATTTATAAATTTATAGCTATAAACAAGGACAGAAATTTGTCAGTGTCTCTATCATACCGCATTTTTTTAAATATTAAGGATAATAATCACGAAAAATTTCCTTTCGAATTATTGAACTATAAACTAGTGCTATCTAGCGGTCTGCAGCGAAAATATGTTGAAATTACGAGTTCAATGTTCATACATCAAGTATATGCGAAGTTTACTTATCAATGTTTCAAACCTTTGCGTACAGTTTTCTGTAGGGAACATTTTCATTTAGTATACAAATTGTTACTCAGATTTTCAAGAGAGGTAAAAAATGATTATAATGTATCCCTGATAGAATCGAATAATGTCCATGAAATAATCCAGTTTTAAGGCAAGTCATAACTTATTTTATATTTATATCTGTTGGATTTGCACGTATGTATGTATACACGTACAAAAAATACTCAATTTTATATACATTCCAAAAAGATTATCGAACTGTTAAATTGTATGTTGAAGGATTAAATTTTATGTTGAAGGATTAATTTTTCCCAAAATTATTCGCAGAATTTTTGTAGTCGTAGTATTTCTTAATAATCATTTAACTTGTCTTTATATCAGCTATGTAAAAGTGAAATATTTTTTAATTTGTATTTCACACTGAAATGATATAAAAAAATCCTTTATTCATAGGAAATTAAATAAAAAGAAACCGTAAAACTATAATTTTCAGTATACATAATTGTAATAAATAAAAAAAAATCGTATCGCTATTTTACGTAGGTATCAAACGTATCACATATAAATAAAATAGTAACTGTGCAATTATTTATTTGCCGTCTCAATATTTGTATTATTTTACACATTACTAATAATTTGTTGAAAATATCTTTTAAAACTGGAAAAATTCAGTTAAATACAATTGTTCCAAGGGTTTCAATGGTTCAAAAAAAGCGTCTAGCTCGAAATTGAATTCTCAGAATTTCGAGATTCAAATTCTTAAAAATTGTGTGAATATTTATAGAAATTATTTAAACCCAGTATCTGGTTAGGAATCGTACCAATTTTCTGACACACATATATTACAAATAATTTTAGAGAAACCTTTGGTTATAATTTATTATGTTATACAAACGCGAAAAAGAAACATTTAGTTAAAATTATGGAAATTGTATAAAGATTTAAATAAGGAATAGTTTTATTTTTTTCAGAAAACAATCCGTAGTTGTTTTTTCATTTGTACATGTCAAAAATGTTACTGTGATTTATCTTCGTGTAGTTAAAAATACATACATAAAAAAATAATACGCTGACTGGCATGAAACAACACCTTTATTGCGTGAAAATTTTCATTTCGCATTTTTGGTCGAAAATTCGATACAAACGTCATAATGTCATAAAATGAGGCTTCCAATCGGTTAATTAGAAAATTCCGCTTCTTAGGCACATAAAAAGGTCGGCACAACAATGCTGAAGCTTTCAAATACGATTACGATTTAACTTTACCGACGAGCTGGAAAAATCGTAAAACGTTATCGTCAGCGTGTTAAAACATTCGAAATTAAAAGCTCGTAAAATCGATAGAAAAAACTTCGAGGTACTAAATCTAATAGACGTTAGAAAGTTGAACTTCCTTCACACACAAAAAAAAACATAAAGCCTAGCGATTAACGTAGGGCTTCATGTGCATATAAAAAGAGCTTTCGTCGTCAATAATGGTGAAATACTATTTATTAGATTCCATATTTTATCAATTTTAATAATACATTAACGAAATAAAAACAGCGTATTTTGTAGTGATTTTGCCTAATGACTTTTAATTGTGAAAATTGATAATACTGTATGTATTCGTAAAAAAACAATGAGACTATTTTTGAAAATGTCCTTTATTTCAAAACAATAAGCAAGATAGAATTTTTCTCTTTAGATTGGTGTGTTTTAGTATATGACTGAAATTTGTATATATTTATTACGACCG
This sequence comes from Himalopsyche kuldschensis, assembly GCA_028554975.1. Classification (NCBI taxonomy): domain Eukaryota; kingdom Metazoa; phylum Arthropoda; class Insecta; order Trichoptera; family Rhyacophilidae; genus Himalopsyche; species Himalopsyche kuldschensis. The sequence continues at coordinate 23,993,740 of JAHFWI010000003.1, forward strand.
AATACACATTTGCTCACTTGTTGCACCTTAAAGCTATATAATTCATAATATATTGTAAAGCACGTAATAATTTTTCAGAGAAGTAAAATATATAAAAAAAATAGTGTTTCTTCTGACAACTGACAGCTATCTGTGAAATGTGAAAACCGCACCATAAAAACTAGGCAAAACAATATATTATAAATCAAGCCGCGGTTATAGCGGTGCCATTATAAGTCCCTACATTTTTTTGATATCGAAAGAAAATTGTGTCAAAGGTTCAACGTATCTATGCAAATTCTATGCTAAATAAGTGCATAGCGCAATAAAAACAATGTGCAGAGAATAACGCAGAATAACAATGCATTTTTTAATATACAAATGGTTCTTTTGTGGATGGCAAACAGCTGTTTAGTTAGCTTGTTGATTAATACGCTGTACAACGTGCGGTGCTTTTAAATGAATGTGAACCAAAGTTGTGCGTTTCGGATGTCATATTTTTTTTCTTTTAATGTATTATTTTATAAAAATATGAAATAATGAATGAAATCAATTTTGTTAAGACAATTGATATAATGGTAAAATCGCAGTAAATGTTTCATTGCAGGAAACGGCATTGAAATTTGGTACTTCCCAATATTTTTTTTTTGAAAGACTGTACTAGTATCGCTTATTGCAAGCTTTTTTGGTTGATCAGCCAAAAATTATCTTTAAAAAATATGAGTAGAAGAAGTACAAAAAAATGTGTTTTATTTATGTTAATGTAATGCATTTCCATTGATGATTAGCGAGTTAAGATTGATTCATGTAATCCAGTGATCCACAAACTTTTTGGGAGAAAGGGCCAGATAATCAACTCTCAGATTGTTTGAGGGCCGCATGGGATAAAGTAATTAAAATATCGATAATTATAGTGTATATAAAAATGGAAATTATAATATTTTATATTGTTCTTCCATCGTCAGTAAAAAGTTCTGAATAAATGAAGTGATTGATATTTGTCATTGAAGGCCGCAGATTGTGCATCACTGATGTAAACTTATTAATTAAAAAATGAATTTTTATTACTGGTCAATAAACTGAGCAAACTGTCATGAATACATCTTGTATCACAATATTCTAGTATCAACCATTGTATACGTAATTGTTCAGATATATTTATTACAACGCAAAATGGCTACCAAATGTTATACACGGGTAGCAACAGAAGCTCTCTTATGGTCTATAAAGCTTTATTTTGTCATTTGAGTTCTTTTCTCACCACTAATAAAGCTACTTTTGCTGTGTACGATTGTTCCAGTCTCAAGATTGGCAGGCACTTCAAAAAATACGAAAACTTTCAAATGAGCGCTTCAATGTCAGTTTAACAAATCTAGCGATTGGTTATTCGCAGCCGAATAATTGCCTCTTCTATGCTATAGGTACGGTTGAAATAATATTTTGGTATAATTCAAAATAGATACCGCTAACTGTTTATACAGTTGGAAGAAGCATTAGTGATATATCTGAAGATCCTTGCAACCAGCTAGTTTCATTATAGCGTTAATGAATTAATTAAGAAAGGTAACATACAACAATGTTAACATATAGAATAAAATTAAATTTTTTGAATTTTGTACTTTTCCATGAGTTTTGTCGCTAACGACCCGGGTTTCGCCTTTCGGCATCTTCAGGCATTCCAAGTGCACGGATGTACTGTCAGTTCAAGTACATCCGTGCACTTGGAATGCCTGAAGATGCCGAAAGGCGAAACCCGTGTCGTTAGCGACAAAACTCATGGAAAAGTACAAAATTCAAAAAAAAAAAAAAAACTAATTTCATATTGAAATTCCATCAAGCACCCTCAGTCGAAATACTTAATTATAGTTTACATATAGATTTGAAAGAAATGCCTGGAAGACCGTTGTGAAGTCGGACATGGATCTTAATGTAACGTAGCCCAGCAAAATAAACATATATGAAGGAAACTTGGAGGGAAATTAAAAAAAATTGTGAATAGAAAAAGTTAATATATGTACTCTCTTCAATCAGTTATTGTGGAAATATAATTGAATTATAATGTAGCATTCATTTCTCATGTATTTCCGAAACTAGGCCTGCTGCCTAAAGTAAACATTCGAAAAGTGTTGATTATTTTTGTTCATTTTGTTTAAAAAGAGAGCTGGAATAAAAAGCTTTTTTTTTATTTTTAAATCACGCATTAAAATTCTGCCGCGAAGTAAATGTAGGAATTAAAATCCTTTGAATTTGTATAAAATTCTTCTATAAAATAAACATTCTAAGAAAATATTTGATTTAGCAGTTATTCACAACGAAAAACATCCTTCAGTTGAATTTTAGCTTTTATTAATTTTAGCTCTTATTTTGATTTATACGATCCCAGTATAATACTTACAATCGTAAATTAATAGCCTTCAATTGAACAGCGAAATATGTATTGAATAAAATTAGTCGAACAAATTCTAAGCGACTAAACAACATTTTTTTTCTATCCTTCTTTTTATATTTCGCATTTAAGATTTTACATTTTAAGTGGAAAACATAAAATTGATTCATGTACACAAACACTATAATTAAAAACAAAATTGGATCCTCGAACGAAAATTTTCAGAAGTCAAAAACCGATTTCGATTAACGGAATAATAAACTTTGACGCTACTTAAAAGAAACACATTTTCATGGAAAACATGTTTTTTCTTAATCTCGAAAACTGACGTTAGCAATGCTAACTAAATTAATCGGATTTTTTTTATATACTGTTAATGATGGTTAACCCTCCAAGTACGAGCGTGACCGTATGGTGAACCACAGTGAACACTATCGTCTATTTGTTCATAGTTCCGCCCTTTTTCTAAGGCTAGCGTGACCATATGGTCACGCTCGTCCTTACAGGCCCCGTGTTTTTTTGTATGAAACTTTATTTTCTAATTTGTTTTTTTTATGAATTCTACCTTGGAGTAAAATTTATCTTTCAGATCTTTCAAATATTTAACGATTGGAGAAATGATAAATATACTGGAGCAATCCATATCGAGTGAAGACAATTATTTTCAAGATTTGGAGACGGTTATTTTTGTTTGTCCTCCCGAATCAAATGTTTTGACCGATGAAGACAGTGGTGATGAAGATGAAGGAGGACTGATCGACAATTTGAGTAGGCGTCTACTTGCTACTCCTGCAGAAATCCGACTCAAAAAGGGACGAGAAGGCAGAGAGGAGTTTGAGAGATACAAAGCGACCAGTAATCGGTCATGGATTGACGGAGATTTGGAACATGTTAGTAATAGCACTAAATTCACTGAAAAAAAATATACAAAATAATATAAGTTTACACCAGTGGAATTTTTCGAGCTCTTTTTTGACGTGAAGATGATCGGACATCTTCTGGAGGAAACCAAAAAATATGCAGCCTTCATAAACTGCCCAAATTTTTCAGTAAAAAGCTCGAAGAAACGAAATGTTTTTTTGGGGTTTTTAATACCCTTTGCTAAATGTGTATGCATGTAGATTGTAAACAATAAATTAAAAGTAAAAACAAAATATTTGGAATATTGACATCATGACAAATGAATATTCACAACGTGCATCTACGTATAAGACTACACGTTGATAAAATTTAGCTTAAATACTATTTTTTATCAAAAAAAAATTCTCGCCTCTGGAGGGTTAATCAATGTTTTACAGAAAATACAGAAGTCGTGGTAAGAATCGTATGGTATATCTTATCTGGATGTGTTATCAATATTTTATAACAAAAAAATTGTTTTTTTGGTCACTTAACAGACTTGACGAGTGGGGGGGGGGGGTAAGGTAGACGTCTGGATTTCGACGGAAATGTTTAGATATAAAAAATAGTGTTGTCGATTTCTACTCCATAATAACTAATGTGCCTGATAAATTAAAAAAATACATTCAGGACGAAAATAATTGAAATGAACACAAAGAGATGTCTGCATTAAATAGATTCAAATACAATGATAGACAATAAGTATTAGTTATTCCAGTACGCTAATTTTCAATTTAAATAGATAAGCTAAGGTTGAATAAGAAGCGAAATAATGAATTGCGAATTAATTGATGAAATAGAATTTACGACATAAAGGCAATTTATATACATAAATATTTAGAGTACACTGTGAGTCAACCAAAACAGCTCGGCAAAAGAAATGGTCGTTATTGAACCGTTACCAAACTGAAAATATCATTATTTTTTAATTAATAAATCCCAATATGTTGATATCTAGCAACCCTGGTGCGGGTGATGAACTCTTTACCATTACAAATAACCCGGCTTTCTAATTCTAATCAATCGGCTCGGGGAAATCGAAACGGTAACCTCGGCAATAAAAACGAATTGCTTAAGACAAATAACTTCCATTTGTGATTTATTGAAATTTTCGCTTGATCACAGCTGGCCAGCCGACGCCCGCTCGGCAACCACTTGTTTGGCGTCGTCGCCATGGCTACGGACTCTGCGTCAATAGACGCTCCACTCTCCAATACTTCTATCCCCCGTCCCTTACATTTTCTACCACCGGATTCTCCATAAACTCACTCCAACATTTTCCCGCCCATTTCATTTTCACACACTATAGGGTTTCCAAATCAACACTTTAGCTCACTTTTGCCATTAATACATCGGATTAGTTTCGAAGTGGTTGATAATTAGGTATTTCATTGTATACATATGAACATACATAGACATAAATATTAAATTCCTTTCAAGGATAGCAGTAGAATATGTCATAAATATATAATTCAAGTTAGTGAAAGCTTAAAAATAGCTGTTCGTTGTACAGTAGGTACAATTTGTATAAAAAGGCCTAGTTGAGAATGTTATTAAGCATGACCAACATTAAAAGTTTAAAATAATAAACGTATAGAGCTTGGGAAATCGTTAAAAATAGTTGTACATAATGAGTATTCGCTATGCATATAACATTTTATTTATTGTGTCATATTCGAAGAATGCCCAAAAGCTCATTGATTTAAAATTCCATGAAAGCGGCCAGGTTTGATTTGCATCATTAATTTAATCATGAAATTTAAACTTTATCGATTAACACAAACACATTGTTGAAATTAATACCACCAACTTAACTTTTCCAAATGGCGAAAGTTTCTTTGCAAGTTGGCAACCCTATGTGTACCCTTTCTGAGTTCAATACACGTTAGCTTCGAGTGACGGTCGTATATATTAGTTGACTACTATTCCGCCAGTCGGGAAAACGGCGCTTAACCACTTCACAGCGAATAGAAAAGACTTATTCACACAATATTTTCAGTAAAAAGGATTAACCTCGTTTGTGACATCAGAAAGGTAGACTTTGCAGTTACAGGAGAAGGTGGAAATGTTTTCAGCTAATCTTATCTGTATTATTTCCTTTACCATATTTGGTTGTATTAACAATAAAGACTATTTTCAATTACAAAGTTTTTTCTTAGATTAATACATTTTAAATGGATTCAACGGATTTTTGGAATTAGTATGGCAAATACGAGATGTTTATAATGTAAGTTTAATAAATCCTATTTATACATTACTTTATTTTTATATTTAATTTGAAATGGTTTGTACGGTTCCATTGCGAAGATTTTTTGTGATAAAATCTTTACTTACATTATTCATTCAGTTTTTCTTAGTTTCGAATCATTTTTCGATTTTGAAAAATATGAAATGGTTTTTCATTAGTTGTTATCAAAAAAAACTGCAATTTTTAACATTTTGTCATGTTTCATTTAGATTTTAATTGAATATTTTTTGGTTTCAAAAATAATTAGTATAATCATTTTACACCTCAAGATTTTTTTTCGTGATTGTTGACGCTTCCACACGGTAAACAATATTTGTGGTGATTGCAAGATAATTTCAACATATTTTACTATCTCTTGCGGTCTTTTATGACATCGATATTGCAATAATATTATATCAAAGTAAATTTAAAAATGCATTTATAACATCTTACCCACAAAAACATGTTCTACGTAGACGATATTTTGATAAAAAGATTTTGTAACAACTTCTAACGTATTTAAGTATATACCCAACTACAGTATTCCTGATTTTAGATTCAAATTAAAAATGGTAATTTGAAATGAACTTTAAATAGCACTTTTAATTAATACTTGTTTTTAAAAATCATAGTCATTTTCTAAAAACAGTTAGGTTATAAATGTAAACGTATTGAGTTAAAGCTATCCATTTTAAAAGTAGCAATAGTTGTTGAGTAATCCATATGAAACTAAGCAAATTAATCTGATATTAAATTAAAACTAAAAGCATTGTCATTCATAAGAATGGGTGACAAGGTGTGACACAATCAATGTAGTAAAAAGAAATGAGTTCACACAATCTTTCCATTTAATCAATCGAAAATATAACATTTATCATATTAAAATGAAGTTCTTCCAATTCCATGGCTGATTGGTAAACATCTTAAGTTTTCATGCAAACGCTGCCGCGCGATCTTGAGCTCTAAAACTGGAATACATGCCTTCATATTATAGTATGTTTTATCGATGTATGACTTAGTGTGCCAATCCTCATGATGTTTGCATTCCATCCTGCCCAGACAAAAACTATGATCGGACCTTTGAGATTGCGTGTGGCTAACGAGCTTTTCCCTTACTGCAGGGAATGGGAAGATCTAGTGACTTAGTAAGGAAAAAGTTCACATTGAATTCCCTATGTGAATTAATCTAGTTCATATACATATAAGTGTACATGACGAACAAATCATACATCTTTCCGTCTTTTACCATGTTAACTGGTGGCGATGGTATTTGTCTTCAGCTTACCGATTCAAAGACCGATTTGACATGATTTGAAAAATTATATCATTGACTTGAATACATCTCGCATTTTTCAATTTTGCTAATATTCCTAGTATCAACAATTATTAAATTAAGCATCTTAAAACAAACAAAATATTCTTAAAATAATTATTGACAAACATAAATGCTTTTCAAGAATTTTCAAATAGTTTTTAATTTTTTTCAACAGAGTTTGACCTTACAAACACACATGTCATATTCATCTACTATAAAACTATCATTGAGAAAAGTAAGTTCTTGAAGACAAACTAAAATCGTTGTACAAATAAAGCGAAAGAAACTAGCCTTATAAAATTGAAGTAAAATTTCAGTACCACTAAAAGAGCTTATGTAGTTTGCTTCTAGAATAAGGATTTGATGTCGATGGAACCGAATTTCGTTTTTTCCTGCAGAATGTCAAAAAAAAAAATCAAATTAAAATTTATATGTATGTACGCGTAGGTATTAAAATAAAGACTTAATAAATGACGATATGTCATAGTTAACGGTCAAAGCTTTTGATAACATAGTATTTATATGAAAATGTAATACTGTTAGTGCTTCGTTATTATACCTAAATTTTAATCAAAACAAACATGGGAAACTTGGGCGGTTTTGGCATTTTAATCAAATTAAATACCCTTTTGATAACTAACAAAAACTTTAAGGGCCATGGAAATAATATTAAACAAAACCTTAAATTGGTCCATAAAAGGCTATAATTCGAACATTTATAAAACTTCATCACATTTTTTCCCAGACTTCAAAAATATTTTAACAACTCTAATTGAATTGAAGTCTCACTTCGGCGAGAATAATTCAATTGAAGTTGAATAAGTTTCAAGTATTGTTGAAAGTATTATTAAATTGAAAAATATTTTCGGTTTCACTCGAGTGTCCAGGCGCGATGAAAAAACTTTACCCATAAATGTTTATGAATTTTCCTTTCGCGATCAATATTTTCAGGATAGCTCGTCGGTCGACAGCTGTTTCTTAAAAATGTCCTTGCCCAAAGCAGTAAAAAGAAATTCGTCACATGTGTGTTATTCTTTTGCACTTAGGATTTTTTATAGTCGCCGATAACTCGATTTACGATATGAATTCGCGGTGCCGTATCCTTTGATTTGACGCATTATTTCGGGACGCTGTAGCCATATAAAATATTTTTTATGACGTAAATTTTTTATTGTAATACTGGTAGATAAACGGTGCCACAGACCTTGTAAATTGTTATATGTATGCATCACTATTCTACTTAGAGTTTTGTGTTTTTGGGTTGATAAGTATTTGACAAAGATAACAGATTTAATATAATCATTTTTCAGGTGTCACTTTTTAGCAGAAAGGCATTATTTATAATAAATAAAACTCATTTGTTAGTACTATTCACAAATACAATTTCATAATATCGATAGCATTTCGCTCAAAGCCAGCATTAACAACTGCTGAGTCTTGATCGTTATCAAATTATACGAGGAAGTAGTGCCAAAAAAATGTGTTTTATCTATGTGAAGATTTTATATTTATTATAATTTTAAACTGAAAAAGAAATAAAATACATTTAATGCCAACGATATGATTTTTATTTTATATTTGAATTGATCTATCGTATTTTGCTACTCTACTTTTTTTCTTCTCGTCAGTGTTAATAAAATATTGATTCTACTGAAAATACAGTGGTGAAATTGGATAAACAGAAAAAAGTGTTTTCTACAACAAACATCAGTTTTTGTAGTGTTGTATAAAAAAAGGTCACACAAACCGTCCACAGAGCTCGAAAATGAATGCTTTGGTATTCAATAATAAAATTTTCAAATTTGGATGTTATCTTCAGAGCATTGTTTTTAAATACATAATAAAATACTCAAGGTAATTTTCTAATTTGCCTAAATAAATAGGCATTGCTTGACGTAATTTATATATTTTCATTTTAAAGCTATATTTCTTTTTTATAAGTTTAACTATCACCGACTCAAATCCTCCACGTACACATGGTTTATGCAAAAATGAAACGAAAATTGGATAATAGGATTGAAAATATTCTTACAATATTAATTAGTTACACACATGATTGGGCACGAGACTGAGAGCCATGTTAAAATACAATATTAAATATGTAAATTCTCTTCTCTGCATTATACAAGGGTTGTAATTATGGGTTAAGATAATGGTTATGTACAGAAACTTAGACTTAGTTTCGGACGGGGATTATTTGAACATGTCGTATTAGGATAGACATTGCAAGTCTTGCTGATAAATCGAAATTATAGCTAAGGCAGTGAATTGCTGTGAAAATGTGTGCGTTAACCCTTTTGGTCGCAGCAATTTTTGAGTGTTACATGTCAAAAACACCACAGCTTTTAGATGCAAAAAGCAGTGCCAAATTTAAATTATATCATAAAGACAAAATTAAAATTATCTCACAATTTTTTTTAAATGACACAGAAAACATACATATTATATGTGTTTAAACATTTAGAAAATATTTAAAAAGTCACAAATGTAGAGAAGAATCAAGTCATGTATTGCGTATCAAACCTAAAATCGATCAAAGGTTTTTTTACACCGCAAAAAATAATTGAATAAAATAGTAATTGTAATAATTGTTGCAGTTTTGTATTTTATATAAATTACAATTCAATGAATATCTTTTTAAAATATTATCTTCGTTATCCTTAAATCTACAAGAAAAATACGTAGATGTCACTGCAAAAGCTTACACAACTTTTCATCGATTTTTGCATATTATTGTTTTGTATATAATAAATATCAGGTAACAAAAAAATATTATTACAATACATACAATGCGACACATTTGACATTGTGCGTAGAGTGCTAACCCTGATATCCATTACATGTCATAATATTTATTATATCTTAAGCCTCGCTTTGTCATCAACTAAACTCAATTCTCTCTTGATTATGATAACATTTTGACTCAGTAATTGTACATTTTATTATTTTATGTTTAAATTTCATTTATTGGAATGGTCAAATAAGCTTTATTTTTAAAATAAAAACTTTTTGAAGTTTTATTTTTTTAAATAGTTTATTCGCATAAATTTGATCTCTACAAGTGAGCAGATATATTAGGATTCAAACAACAGTATGTTTGGAATGTGATTCTGTGTTAATAATGCAGATGTTTGTGGGAATGCGCATTAATATGATCGATATTATGAAAGAATCTGATAAACTTTTTAAAATTCCCTCAAGATCAAGCCGAGAAGAAACAACGTCACATGTCCAATATACGAATTTGATATTCAACTCACCGTGACAGCTCTTCCAATAGAACGTACATAGATGCTGACTAACATAGTTTTTTTCTAAAATATTTGATGGAATAAGTTCAGTATACATATATTATGGCGGCGCACACTTACGTGATGTGGTGATTTGTTTTGAAAGGGTTTGTTTCAAATGCGATATCGCAAGCCCAACAAAATATTATATTAATGGTGTAAAATCATTATATATTTGAAAAGCTCTTTCGAATGTGTGGTGAATGTTAAGTAATTTGTATGCAAGGTCTTCTAATGTCTGCCACTATTTATATTTAAATTATTTTAAGCCAATGTGCGAGGGAATAACAGAAAACGCATTAGCTTCAAATCGAGTCTAGAATAATGAGTTGCTCGGCGTAAAAGTAACCTACTATTCGAGAAAGATGAGAGAAGTATTTTTTCGGATAATAAATTCAACGCGTGTTCGTCGATCACGCAATCGTTGACTAAAATTAATCATAAACGTGGAAAATCTGGGAGTGTTCTGGCTTTGTGTGTTAAGATTTTGTGCTTGTACCTCTGTCTTTATATAGCAGTTATCCTCTGCTATATAAAGTTTTGGGAAATAATTAAGTACATTTATATTTATTAAAAATCATTTTAATAAATAGATAGGCTGGGAAATAAAGAAGGCCAAATATGTCACAAACATGCAAAATGTCATCAACTTGTCAATAACATAGATATTTGCTTGGTTACATCATATATGTCCATGATCATTAATTGTTGATCAAGTGAGAATTTGCCGATTATTCTTGGTGGAAATATATTATATTCAATATAACACAACCTTAACCAATTATTCCACAATTTTTAGAATTAAACGATCAGAAACAGTTTCACGCAGCGAATAAACGTTTTCAACTAATTAGCATTTCAAGAACTTGTGCTTTTGATAAATAAGATTTTCACTACGTTACGTTCTATTAATTTATTTATTACTTATCCGCTGAATCAAACCGCCGCGAAATATATATTTAAGTATCTGTTTAAAAAAAATATAGTCAACTCAAATTTATATGTTATAACAATGTAAAAATTGTTTTATTATATTATATATTGAAAATACATTTATGAAGAAACCGTTGGCATTTAAAGTATTTTTTTAAATATACCTAACATAGATATAAACGTAGCTCTTTTCACTAAAATGAACCAGAGAGCCTCAAGAATCTTTTTACTTAAAAAGGTTTGACGGCGTGTCACATAATAATGATGTTTTTTTCGTGGAATAAAAGTGGAAAAGAAAAAGAGTCGTTTGGAAATTCGAGGCTTTTCAATAGCTTTCCAGGAAAAATGAAATCGTTTGGAACTGATAAAATGACTTACTTACGTATTGTCTTCAGAGAAAAACGTATTGCATTGTTGTAAAGACACTTGATGCTAGTATTTGTACTCATAGAATTTAACAAAAGAAATTTCACATTGCCTTTTTTACAATAAGGAATGAACTGAATCATAGGAAGTATGTATATATATAATGTTAAATCGCTAAAGACAGTTAGTTCGCATCTTAGATAGAACAGCTATAATATCAACCATTACTGACCTGGATTTGAGGGAAAAGCGTATGTCATAAACTTTTTTGTAATAAATATCTTTAATATTCTTATTCATCTTAAATAAATAATACATTCTTTAAATATGTCAATCGTTCTCACACCTGATCTTAAATAGACATTGAAGTATTTTTCGATTGCCTACATAAAAACAGTCAATCCACTTAATTTTTATTGATTACACTATGTATGTTTAGCAAAAATTATTATCGTTCATCCTCTTCAGGTTTTAGCTCAAAGCGAGTTTATTCCATTATTGCGTTTTCCGTTCGGTTCAATTTTGTTTTCAAGCTCTTGCCTTTTAAGACTGAGGTAAGCCAAAGTTGATGATGATAAAATAGAGGCATTAATCGAGTCCAAACGCCGTATAGCGACATAAGATATGTTTTTAACAGGATATGTTGAATGCTGCCATCAAACAGAAGTGTCCAGAACTGCTAAGGTGTTGTGTGACTACGATAATCTTAGACAAGATTCGAGTGGTCGGTTGTATAAAATTGTTAACACCTTCCACAATCAGACTAAAATTTGTTTCGTTATCTGCGTAGAGTTTTGAATAGTGAAATTTTCGCTGCAGGTGTGATCAGTTCATTGGTACTGTACATCGAAAAATACTTTTTCATTAGAGATGGTAATTTGGAAGAAAAAAAACGGAAATTATTTTTGGAATAAACCAAATTACTGACTGAAGCTAATTTTCGACAAAGAATATACTAAGTATGTTTTTCAGAATTATTAGAATTTTTGTTTTTATGAATGTAATCACAATCACGTAAAGAAGGATGTTTTCTGTAAAAAATATCTACGATGGAAATAATTGCCATAATTCTAAATGGATGATTGGAGTTTTTCAGTGGAGCTCAAAGTTAAATGAAAGTTATCTCAGTCATTACGGTATGCAATTATGTCTTACTTCCAATCCAATTATCTTTAATGGCTTATTCAAAAGTCGAACATACACGCAAAGTAATTCTATACATATATTCTACCACACATAATAAAGGGAAAATTAAAAAAATATACTTTCATTATAACAAATTTAATAATATTCTTCACTTCTATTGTAATTGGAGTTGAATTAAATATTAAAAAAAAAAACATTCTTATTATCTTGTTGATAAGCAGAGTGGTCAAGAACAATATTATTGTAAACATAATGTGTTATCAAATTACCAAAAGCTCGTGGCTGTTAACTGCTCGTTTGGGTGAAGATTTAAAGGTGCCTTACATAATAGAAAAGGCATAGTATTAATAAAATATCTTCAAAACAAGTAAAAAATACATGTGAAATCCTGTCATGGATGATCTTAAGTGATATCAAAAATTTTCACCAAGTTAATCTCATGTTATTTAATTATATTCTTTGGCTCTTACAACCTGTAATGCCAAATAAACCGTCCAGGTAAGTGCCAGGGTCCGTGGTTCAGTGTCGAAGTCGTTGGCTTCGGTTGTACTGCCCTGGCGTTCGAATCCCACTCCGGATAGTTTACAATAGAATAATTAATTTCTTTTCGAATAGATGGACGTTCGAAAATCTCTCCTACACCCATCTGATCCTAAAAACGGGACACAGCGAGAGCGATAAGCTAATCACTAGTCCTGTCATATCCCTATTTCTATCCCTCTTCGAAAACGAAAGATTTTGTTTTTTGTAATTATAAAAAATAAAGCAATTTCTTTAATAAATAACAAAAAATATATATTATACAAATATGCGTGTATTTTTTTAGTAAATATGTATATATTTTGTCATTATAGTATATTCATGTAATTTGTCATTTGATTGAATGAAAAAATTGGTGATTACGAAATTTTTAAGCGAATACGTAATTTGGTAATTAAGTTTAGTTATTTAAATCGGTGCTGTTTGGGAATATCTTGATAACTTATTTTAAAAAAAAGTAAAGTGGATAGGTAGATTGAACTTCTGAAAACCATTATTATTATGGAAATATCGAAATTCTGATAATAATTTATTTGTTCTCACTTTCTTTTACTTTATTTCTGTTTGAATATTCTTTCTGTAAATTCAATATTTTGCAGTTAGCAGGTCATGCCTTAATATCAAATATGCCAAATATATATTGAAATCCTCTTGCTATGAGTAAAGCCTTCTTTTTGCTCGAGTCTTCGGTTCAAATATAAAAAGCAATAAATAATTTTGCATTCATAATTGAAACGGTAATGTCAAAGTCGTTCGATTTTTTTCTGTCACTGTCAACGACTGGGGCCAATACACAAGTCTGTTTCAAAGTGTACACAGATGTTGTGTTATGTGCCTTACTTACACTGCGGACGAATACAAAATTATGTTTTAGATATGAACCAAATATTGAATCGGAATAAATCATTTTTCAATAAAAAAATCTTTTTCGGTGAGAAGAAACGAGCGGAAATAGGAAATTTTCGTTACGAATTGAAACGTCAATTCAAAAAATTGAACTTCTATTTTTGGATTTTCATATAAAAATTGTTGTTTCCGTGATCTTATTTTACTAACTTACATTTACCGCCTGGAACTCTCTTTTCTGAGATCATGAGACAACACCTAACACAGCTGTCCATATATTATCGCTTATCTCATTTATGCTGGTAACTGGACTGGAAATCACCGTTGGCTGATTCATAAAAAATATAGGGAAACTCTTCGAGGGCAGATTTGTATTACCCGTAGTAATATTCTGACGTTAATTAATATAATTACGTTAATATAAAATGCTTATCTGATATATGTACATACGTTGTAGGATACGTCTAATGAAAAAAATCTTAGCTGAAAACTTATAACTGACTGTGAGTGGAAGCTTAACGAATTATATTTTTTATATATCAGGCAACGTAGGCACGGAAAATTCATTGATTTTTTATTTCCCTTTCTATTCATCTTGACTTATCAGAAGTGCCTAAAACTTTTCGCAAAACATTACTTACAAAATTGGTGACTGCGAGAGAAAAAAATAAGCCGACGTTCAACTGAGGATTACGCGAAAGCCCCTTTCTCGATAAAATATAAAAATACATTTAAAGAATGCAATCAAGAATATACCTGATGTAAGTTTTGATAAATGTCGTATTCAGTCGATACTGGTAGATAAATAGTACGGAAGAATGAGAATTACTGAGTAAAGAACAGGATTATTATATCTACTTTGGTATATCGAAGCTCTTTTTTTTTCGTTAACATATTGGTGAAAAAATGTTTGAAAGTTTGTGTAAAACGCTATGTTGTCATTTTGAGGAATAGTAAAACAGTAGGAGTTATGGTTTACATTTAAATTCTTTTTTTCTGTTTGTGTTGTCCGGGTGTTCGGGTGAAATCTCCAGATCTATTATAGATTGCGTCAGGAATCAATTCATGGAAAATGTATATTTGTTCAGTTTAAGACCTTGTCAAAAAACACACATTCATTTGTTTTCAGTATTTTTTTTTATAATAGTAAAAAAATATTCAAAATTCTAATTTCAAAATTTAATTGCATCACGTACTTACATAATAAAATTTATATTTAAAAAAAATATTCTATTTATATGTCATATTGTTAGACGAAAGGCGCTTTTTGATATTTGCCTACGTTGTTCACATTATTCATTTGATTCAAGTAAATCAGTATTTCCTCAAAAACCATTATAATAAAATTGAAATTGCAGTTGGCAGCACCTTTGAAACTAATCAAAATTATATTTAGCATAGACAAGAACATTGTAATACTATCTATGGGAGGTGGAGATAGTCAAAGAAGGATAATGAAGACTATGTGCAAAGGGTTTTATGTTCATGTGCGAGAAATATGCAGACATTTTTCGCTTGGGATACGGGAAATAGAAAAGATAATAATAAATGTCTCGAATGAATAGAAGGAATTCAATGCGCGTGCTAAAATTTTTTGACACTTTTAATCTCATTTTTTTCTTTAGATATTGCCGAATTAATTCTCATCTCTTTCAAATTGAATAATCATGTGGAGGCATAAAATATGGGATTAACTGTACTGATTATTTGTATGGTGTCTGACCAACTGGCATTACTTATATTCTTTTATCGTGAACAATGAAAAAATATTTAAGCTACATATATTTATAATACCTTTCAAAAGATATTGATCGGTCATTTTGATGTGAGGTCAATGCGCAAATCTATAAGTTCACAAACCGGTTTTAAATGGTTATCTTTTCTGATTTAATATCCTTGATCGTGTGAGATAAAAAGACGAAAGGATATCATATGAATATCACAAAAATAAACCACACTTGATCGATGAAAATAACAATAATACGTTTCTTTAAATTTTGTTACTTGCTTGATGGAATTTCAATATCAGTTTTGAATCGTTTGAATTTTGCACCTTGAATTTGTGACGACGCCGAAAGGCGAAACCCAGATCGCTAGTGACAAAACTCATGGAAAAGTACACAATTCAGACGATTCAGATTCGTGACTATTAAGATTTTCTTAAAATATCGTTTCATTAATTACTGTAAAATTTCACCGGTTTTTTTCTAAAATTTGTCTAATATTTTTTAAAAAAAAACATTTTTTTTAAATCATTATAAATAAATATATTTGAGTTTAGAATCTTAGAACAACTTGTACTATTTCTTACATGGCAAACTGATGTGGGCATTCTTACGAATCAGCAGGCCAATTTACTTATTAATGCCCAAATGTCTCTTACTCCCATGTATTTTAATTCTACATGAATTATTTTATATATTTGTTGATAGCTATTTCGGCTTACGCCCTCGTCATAACTAGAACAGAACGAGGGCGTAAGCCGAAATATATATCAACAATTATATAAAATAACTTATGTAGAATAAAAAAACATTGTTATTTTTCGTACCGTATTATAATGGAGTTCTACCAAGTAAATGCCTACTCAATCAATATCTTACTCCTTTTTGGTGTTTCAATCTCCGTACTAACGGATGAATTGTCTGCGTTTGTAATTGGACATATATTTTCATTATTGAATACGCAAATATTACACAAATGATTGAAAAATCTTTAATTGAATAGTACAAATTTACAAATGGCACATGCATTTTACTGAGTCAGTTAGTTGATAGTAATTTTACAATAACAATTAAATGTATGGAAGTTAAGTATACATGAGATGAGGATGATAGCGTGCCTGAACTGTATGGATTTTAAGCATAATATACAAATAATAAATTCGTGTTGACGAGATCGTCAAGCATAATTAATAGTGATGAAGTCAAAAGGCGAATCTGGTGTTGAGTAACTGACTTATAATTATAATTAACTCAGACTGAATAATACAACCGCACCATTTAAAAAAATTCTCGAACGCTTCTTGAATAAATTCTTCGCAAATAATTCAGAAGAGGGAGTGTTTACGGTATGGTGTAGAAATTTGCTAAATAATAAAAAAAACTCTACAATGAAAGCAAACAGACACTTTAAAATTGGTATTTATTTTTCTATAACATTTCATAAATAAAACAAAATAGTAAAATAAGGCTACCACTTCAAATTGTTTACATTTTAAAACGAACAATTATTTAAATCATAAAATTAAAACTAACTTTGTTTATTCCACGTATTGGAATACGTTCAATCCGATACGTGGAATAAACAAAGTTATTTCTTATATTATTTTAAAATGAAACTTCCACAAAGTTACCGCAGAGCATAATCCATGGATATAAATAATTAAATATTTTATCTACTGAAGGTTTTATTCTATTCGAAGTTGTACGTTGTACATATTGTATTATACCTAATAACAATTTAAAACAAATAATAAAGTAATATTTTTTTTTATATTCAAAACCAAATACACACTAAAATAGCTAGTTAATAATTCTATAATGTCTTAATCTAGACTAGCATTTGATTAATAGTTTTTTTATGTATTGAGAGTCTACGTGATATTTTATTTATTTTAAAGCAAATAAATATTGTCATTGACATTTTGCCGATAAAAGTCTCATATACATAGTATACTTCGCCTCAAAGTGAATGCACTGTTATTTACATGGCTTCGGTGAATTGAGTGTTATGCTTAAAAATGTATGTATACATTTAGTTATTTGATGACAAAGCAGTTTTAGAAATAAATATAAAACTTTTTGGGGCAGTAGATTAATTTATAAAAATCATTTTATTCTATAGTGTTATTCCCGAAACAGTGAAAAAAATAATTATGAAATGTTTAAATAAATTGATTGATAATAGCCAGGGCTGTGGAGTCGGTGAAAAAAAAGTCCGACTCCGACTCCAACACCAGCATTTACCAAAACCACGACTCCGACTCCAGCATTGACCAAAAACACGACTCCGACCAAAAAAAGTTCTATATCGTCACTTTTTTCCCTTAATTTTCTTATTTATGTGTTTTCAATTTAATATCAACCCTATCAGTGCGGGCAAAAGCCAAATTTGACATATAAAATGCAAAAATAAAAAGTTCAAACTTTTCAAAATTTCCGACTCCGAGTACGACTACGGCCAAATCGCCGCGACGACTCCGACTCCGGCCAAAAAGCTCTGACTCCACGACTCCGACTCCGACTCCACAGCCCTGGATAATACATATATATTTTTTTAATGTCGTCTTGCCCGTTTTGTCGAAGAAATAATATAATCACACGTCATAAAGTATTAATTTCACCATGTTCACGGCACTGTAAAGAAGGCTGACCACCTGATCCCTTTCATTACGTATTTTAATAATTAATTTGATTAATTATTATAATTTATTTATCTCTCAATCCATAATAATATTCTCCTCTATTTCTTGTTTATTTTTAAAGATTGTTTAATTCAGATTTAAAAAAAAAAAAAAAATCGCATTATTTGGAATACTGAGCTATGTATGTACCATCGGCAATCTGAGCATATTGTATAAGTCGCACATTATGTCTCTCTGCACGTTGAAATAAGTTAAACATTTATATTGCGGGGTTGATGGGAAACTATTTTATCTTTAAGAAGATTCATATCAATAGACATGACTCGAGAAACTTTTTTAAAGCATTGTTTATGGACGCATTTGCATCTAAAGTAATGTATACGTGCCGACAAACATCGTACCCGCACGACAGAGTGATTTATTAGTAACACAGCATTACAGCTGACGTCGATGCTTCATGTATCGGAGAACTTTACTGAACAAACAATGAACATTTGAAAAATAAATATATCAGAATTAAGTAAAACTTCATACTAGAAGAGTAGAATAAAATGATACCGAATAAAGCTTATCGTAAACACTGCATTGATCAGACGGATAGCACACATTATCGACACCGAAAACGCGTGGCAATGAAATCAGTAGTCATGCGAAATTTAATATTTTTCATTGATAATACTGAAGAATTAGAATCAATGCTTTGATTTGAAATTGTACGATAGAGTTTTCCTGGTGATGCTTCTGAAATATGCGAAACATGAGTCGCATTTAGTAACACAAAAAGTGTTATTACAAGGTTATCAAATTTGATGATCTTTAAAAATGGGGATTGTTAGCATTTCATCATTAAAAAGAGAAAAAAACTTCAAATAGATTATGTTATTGAGTAAATAAGTCTTTATACGTAATGTAAGATAAAACTATAATATAAAATGTGATATCGGTTCCTAAATTGTAATGAAAAACAAAGCATTACAAGGTTATATTAGTGATTTTACTTTTAAGGTGTTCACTGTCAATACTTGGTGGAAAGGCATTATAATAAAAATATTTATACATTTTCAGTACTTACTCCACATACAATTTATTTGATCAGGAGCGGTTTCGCTCATGGCGAGCATTGTCAACTGATCGATTAGTGATCTGATTAGTGATTTTGTTTAAAAACTAATACTTAATAAAAAAAATATGTGTTGCGAATATTTTTTAAACTTTTCTTCGTGTAAATTATATGCGTCCCGTTTTCCTAACATGAAACAATGGTCGGGATTAATAAAGATTAAATTCTTCTTAAAGAAGCCGGAGACGAGCAATGTGGGTCGAAAAAATTATCGCAGTAGTTAATTTGGATTACAAATAGGACAATCCCGCATTGAATTAAAGTAAAATGGCAAACAGATGAGGTTTAATTAAGCTAAGACTTGTTTTCTGAGTCTTTTGGGAAAACTTAATTACATACTTGTTTGTTGGCAGAAACACTTTTCTCAAATTCTTAATATTTTTTCTTATGCAGTTTTCGCGTGAATAGTCATCTGATATTTTGTAAGTGTAAGTTTAAGATGCAGCTGTGGACAGAGGACACTATATGCCCAAATAGGTTTTAATTAAGTGGACGAAGAAACGTTATATTCAGTATATCACTTATAAGCACACCTCAACAGTTTTCATATACGAGTTAGTTTTAGAGGTGGGCATATATTTTTTTTAGGATTTATAAAAGGTATTTTGATATTTAAAAAAGTCTATATTCCAGGACACCGGTTACAAAGATATCGTAACTACACGAAAGTATCATCAGCCCAATCACGTACAGCAGTTCATCCACACATCCCGAAAGCAAATACGTTTTGCTTCCATTCCCTAAACGAGGCGGACAAATGAATTGTTTGTACCCGACAGTATGGAAGAGTCAAAATCACAGAGCGGTCAATAAGCGTGGGTTGCCTTATGTTGTGCGATAATAAATTTGATATAAACGCAAGATTCCCTTTATGATATTTCAGATATGCCTTAGAGTAGTAAATTGGATCAAAACATATTTTCTTTATGATCACCGCGAAAACCCCAAAGACGCTGTTTTTTTATTATTATCTATATTGGTTAATATAATTATTGTTTCCACGGTAAAAACATGATGACCCTGTTTATCGTGCCATTAATAATATTTTTAAATATGTATATTATAGTAAACAAGCTGCAAATATTATTTGTTTAATTAAATTGTCATACTTAACCCAGATCTTGAATAGATTCACACTATTTCATCTATTCTTCAAGCATTTATTTTCCTCTTCTTCATATTTCCTTAAGAATAATGTTTATGTTTTAAGTTATACAAGTCATAGGATATAGTTGATAGCTTTTTTGGTTTCAAGCCAACATCAGAGCTATGCATAAAAGGACGTTGGTTTATCTATAATATATGTATGTATGTAGTAATTTACAAGATACATACACAATATCATGATATTCTTATTTCTTATATATTTTTTAAATAAATTATACAATGTTATGGTATCGGTTTGAGTTGATCTAGGAATGGAAAATTATACCTCCGATATCATAATTTTCCAATGATTTTTTTAGTAGAAGTAGTTTAGTGAGAATCTATTTTTTGAGTAGGCATTTACTTGGCAGAACTCCATTATAATACGGTAAGAAAAATAACAATGTATATGTATGTATTTCTACGTTCTGACGAATTACTAGTTCTGACGAAGGCGTAAGCCGAAATAGCTATCAACAAATATATAAAATAATTTATGTAGAACTAAAATACATTGTTATTTTTCTTACCGTATTAGTGAGAATCTTATTATAGTTTGGTCATTAAGAAGGTAACCACAGTAATGACAGGTATCGACGATGATATCAATTCAATCTTATTGAAGTTTTATTATTTAGTATAGTATAGTATTTATTTTATAATTTTCATATAACAATGCAGTTCAACCAAGTAAATTTTAATTCGATTATTAGATAAAAAAATATGTGAAAAAAATGAGATTTACCTTGTCGGTAAAGCTGTTTTTTTCCATTTCCAAGAGCTATTTTCAAATCACTTTTCCTATCTAAGAAAACTTAATTAAATGATAAAAATCAGTTGAACTTTTATACGCTTGAGATTCGAATTTTACTACCTATGTACATATATATACATACGTCTACATCAGTGGCGGCCGGTGACCAGAATATTAGGGAGTGCAATAAAACAACCTATTTATGCAAAAAATCCATCCTCCGATTCTTGGATTTTGAAAATACATCTATAACACGGATATTAAAGTCCGACATTGACGATACCAACTGCTTCTCTATACTTAGCATGGCAAGGGAATTGAGCCTATCTTGGGTCATAGTATTTCTTAAAAATGATTTAATTCTATTTAAAGTTGAAAAACAACGTTCACTTTCAACTGAAGTCATCGGAATTGTACAAATGATTCGTAATATTTTAACGCTTTCGCTAAAGACTTCGAGTAAATTATTCTTTGTGAAAAGTTGAAGAATGGACAATGCCCCATCGGTGACGTAAAAATCGTCCCTACTGTATATGACAGTAAGTTCGCTTTTAAGTTTGAGCTTGTCAATAAAATTGTACGCTGATGTTGCGATATTAAAGTCTGATATTGGAAAATGTCTGTTAAAAATTGGGAATTTTTCGCTGAAAAACAATTTAGCTGCCATCAAATGACCATGATATGCGAAACGATCTTTTGCTTGATTTACAATAGTATCGCATACTTCATTGCATATGACATAATGGGGCAAATCATGCGGTATACGTTTTTTTGCAGGTTCGACATTTGCGAGGCTATTTTCCCGAATATTTTGAATTGAACGCGTAAAATTTTCGATGTCATTATTTATCTCTGATACGTCTTTAGACCTCGATTGAAGTTGCTTGAAAAGTATATCACAGTTTGGCATTACTTTGGCAAAGAAATCTAGCCAATAATTAAAATTATCTTCGTTGAGGTATCGTAACAACATTCCAGCTTGATTGATGGTATCGGCGTCTAAATTTACGGTTTCTAGGATGCTTTCCATGCACTCTTTCAATTGCTCGCGATAAGTGTGCACGACTGTGACTGTCCTAATATTAAAATTCCACCTAGTTGTTGGTGCCGAAGGTATTCTTTTATGAACTATATCTTTCAATACGTCAGCTCTCTTTGCTGATCTCGAAAAAAAAAATTGGGAATGACCGTAAATTAGCAAAAAATTACGAACCATGTAGTGACCCGAAGCACTTCTTTCCATTATCAAATTCAATTGATGCGCATAACAATGAATGAAATATGCGTATGGATACGAAGCTTTTATCAAAGCCTGTACACCACCTAATCGCCCACTCATCACTGCTGCACCATCATAGCTTTGCCCAATTAATTGGCATGGCTTAATGTCGAGATATTCCAGTTCTTTAAGAATCTCAGATGCAATACCTATCGCGGTGTGATCTTTTGGCGTCATAAATTTCCAGAAACGCTCATGTATATTCCCGCGCAATTCGTACCGTATCACTAAAACAAGTTGTTGCGAAGTAGCAACATCGGTGGTTTCATCTGCTTGTATAGCGACAAATTTGCTCTGCGAAATTTCATTTTTAATTTCGTTTCGACACACCTCCAAAATTGAATCTAGAATATCATTTTGGATTGTTTTGGACGTACCCTTAAAAACACTATTACTTTCTAGATGCTGTTTCATTGCGTTGTCAATTTCACTTACAAAGTCAATGAGTCCTCGATAAACACCTGGATTATTTGAATCTACAGATTCATCATTTCCCCTCAAAGCTAACTCAAATAATCCACAAAATTTAATACAGTCAATTAATCTTGATAAAATATGACGATTTTTGTCTACACGTTCATTAAATTGTTTCATGGACGAACGATATCCAGAATCCAATTGAGATCGAATATCTAACGATCCTAAAACCGCAAGTTGCATTTCGTTTAAAATATGCTTTTCAGAGCTACTATGTTTTTTATTTTTGTTGACAGGTGTGCTAAATCTTTAATTCCACTTTCTGACCAATTCGACTCGCCCTTGAAAATTAAGCAAGGAAAACAAAAAACTCTATTAAGGCTAGTACAGCCACAGAGCCATGGAGCTTTTTTATAAATCGCTACATTAAAATACCGATTGACTTCTTTAGTTTTGGCCGTACACTTCTGAACTATATTTAAAACTGGCAAAGGCCGTCCTCCTGCTTTGATTTCTAGCCTTTTAGAAAAATCTCGACGATTTTCTTTGATATAGGACACTGAGTTTGCAGGAAACATTATTGATTATTATTTAGTATTATTAATAAATAATAAATATATATAATAATATTCAATGCTATAATACATATATTAATAATACTTGTTATATTAATTTATTATATATGTTAATATTTATTTATAATATATGTTAATATTATATAGTAGATATATAATAATAAAGTTAAATTATATTGTAGAATATTATATAGTAGGATATTGTATTTAAAGTTATTAAACAGTTTTATATAGACAAAGCCTTTCCATATAACAAAAACTTACAAAGATTCATATTATATACGCTAATAGGGTTTGTATTAAGATGTCTATGAAATGAAAACAAGTATGAAAAAATAATAATAAAAATGTTATAGTTGCGTGTTGCGTGAATCAAGTCGAAACTACAGATGAGGTTAGAATGCACTGTCACAAACGCACTTCACAAATCACCCGCAAATATCTTTATTTTTCCGTTCGTCAAAGGACCTTATCTGCCAAAATTTGGGCCAATACTGAATGACAGAATACAAATATATATGTTTTCGCTCAATTTCTTTACACAAGTCATTTTGGTGCATTGGGTCTTAATGCACCGGGTTAGTCGAAATTTCAAAAGATTTTTTTTGCATACGCCTTCGCCGTGTGAAATAAAGTCATGTTTTCTACCTACTTTTTTTATGCCAAATGGGACATTTCGAGAATTTCCAAGAAATGCACCATATCGAGGAACATCTGGAATCAGCTTATTTCGGGGAATCTACTTATATAATATTTGTGTGTTTAGGTCGCATGCGTGAAAGATCGCTTTAATGAAACCATACATCGTTGGAATTTTGAATGAACAAATTGGTATATATATTTTGAAATTGATGAGCTCGATTCTTGGGGGACTAATGCACGTTTGCTCCTTCACACGAGCCGTCCCTGGTCTATATCATGTAAGTAAGATGCCTTTAAGATTTTGTGCAGAGAATTTTCGACTATTTTGTATGGGTTACTAAAAATATGATGTATGCATATATGCCCACCTTTATAACATAAATATTTTTTACATGAGTCTCATATAATAATAAGATTTTTTCGCTGTTTATATAAAAAACGATTTACAGAAATGTCACCACTAAATAATATATAATATAAATGGAATTTCAAAACGAATCTTTAAAAACGGTGGTAAGGGATGAATTCAAGTTTGAAATTTACAGAAGAACAACGTACTTAAAGTATATTATACGGGACCGAGCAAACAACTTGAAGTAATTAGGAAAGTTAAATAACATGCTCCCGTTTTCTGTCTGTCCGGATCATATTTTACATGTATTCTAAATCGACTTAGAATCGGTGCTGTTCCTAGAAGGTAATATCATTATTCTTAAAGCTCTAGATATTGAACAATCTGGTTGATTAAAGTTCCGGTGTATTCCAGAAATTTTGAGTCGATTCACAATCCAATAAGAATTTTATTTTCGACTATGCACAACGATGTTCAACTTTCAATAAGTAATTCAAATAATTTACCAAAATAGGAATTACTTATATTGTTTCAACCGTCAACTTTTTGTTGAAAGGTAATTATACTAGAACAAATAAAGCAAATCTCTTTTCTACTATTTCCCAATCTTATTCTATAAAAACGAATATGAAAGAAAATATGTTTGAATTTTTATCGGCGAAGACATTTAGTCAAAATGTAATAAATTAGTCTTGTACTGAACTATTCCCGGCTTTTGATAATATGATAATGTTTATTATTTACGTGTATGTATTATTTGACATTTCTTTGGCAGCAAATTAGATTTTTTCCTTGAATTTGGACATTTTAATGGGTGAGAATGGGGCTGTCATCAAATTAAATAAAGTTTGAGATTTTATTTTAACTCTATTTTGGATGTTAGATTTTGTGATATAATTATGTCGAATGATATAACATTAAATAATTATTGGTCACTTATTCCGAGCGACGCCGGGTAGCAATACTAGTATTTTATAAAGACAGAAGCTGGCTTTTTACATCGCAAGTTGTCATACATCAGTTGATAATGCTCGCAATGGTTGAAAGCAGATCTGATCTTTATAAAATATGTGAAAAAAGTGATACGAAATATGTTTTTGTTGATTTAAAGTAAATAGAAATATTAATATACATACAGCAAAAATGATCACACTGAAAGCTCCGCTAAATAATATCGGCTTGTTAAAAGGAACTGTTCTGCAGCCTTTTATTACCCAATAAGCTTAATAAGCAAAAGGATATCATGGCTGGCCTTTAAGCAACTGAATTTTAGATTTAGTTTTGTATGGTAAATTGACAATACATTAGAATTATTTGGTGTAAAAATATTTTTATTAATATAATATAAAAAAATTGTGCTGTCGGAAACTATCGATCATGCTAAAAAAAACCCGCTTTTATTTTTCGTTAGAGATTTATCTATTATTAACATCAGCGAATCATTGGCTAAGCTAATTTTTATAGTAATACGGTAGCGTGGGTAGTAAAATGTAAATGATGATTATATTGATTAAGAATAAAACGTTTTTGTTCTGTAAGCAATCCCTGATACAAAATACGATTTCGCTTATAATTTTACATCGACATTATAAATCTTTCATACACGTAGTAATTCAAAAATTCGAAAATAATATTTATTACTAGCTGACCCGGCGAACTTCGTACCGCCTCAGAATCAATAGATGTGTAAACGTATTAGCTGAATTAAATTTAGTTTTTTATTAAGTCAAAATCAATACTCAAAATGAATATGCAAAATAAATGTGCAAAATTCAAAATGAAAAGTATTTTAATTACATTGAAATGAATGTAATTCACGTGGCAGCAAGGCATTTGCTTTATTGAAGAGAATCAAAATGATTCGCGTAGCATTCTTGCACTGCTTTCTGTTAAACTATTTGCTGGATGGGTTGCACTCGGGCTGATCCCCTTCATTGAAGCACCTTATGACAAAGGACATTTTTCATAAATCACATTCACCACCAAACGTGTTCCGTTACATAGTTTTGGTTGGTACAGATTTTGAAGCATGATGACTACCGAGCCAACCTTCAGTTGTAAATTGTACAATGCCAAGCCAGGTAGATCCAATGAGCTTGATCTAATGGGATATTTTGGGATGTTGAATTTCTTATTCTGCTTTTCGGGGCAGTGACAAAGCCAACAATTCAAAGACCATCAAAATCGGTCCAGCCGTTCACTTATAAGTGGTGTAACTAACACGGCTTTGTTTTATATAAATAGATAGCTGACCCGGCAAACGTTGTTCTGCCATATAAATTATTTCTAGTGAATATTTTGGTTGTTAAGTAAAAAATAACGAATGTATTGTAAGTGTATGGGGATGGGATCTATGACAGAAAGAGGAATGGAGCGCTGTAGACGATGACCGCTGATAAAAACAAAAAAAAACTAACCATTCATTTTCTCAATTCAATGTATTTCACTAAAGGAACGGACATATTCATTGTTTGATCTCTTAAAAGTTAAATGTAAATTTTAAAAAAGTAATATTATTTTTATCCTAACGTAGGAAAATGAAATACAGTAGGACCTCGATTATCCGGATTTTCGATTATCCGGATTGGTCAAAATAAACAAAAATATTACTAATTTGCTGTTATGCACGTGGTGAATTGCGTCCACTGTTTACGTACGTGATGGAATGCAGTCTTAATATTTTGATCGTTGCATTTGTTCTAACAATAAGTCCTGTGTAAAATATGGGTTAGTCATTGTCCAAATTCGATGCGCATTGAACGTTTGTTTCTTGAAAAATTGATCACGATTTTCATATTTATTTTTAATAATTCCGATATGTCAACGAAGAGAAAAAGTGACGTAGTTTCATTAAAAGACAAATTGGATATAATCAATGCTTTGAAACGGGGTGAATCGGGACGTTTTTTGTCTAGTAAATATGGTGTCGGAACGTCAACGATCTCGGATATAAAATAATCTTGAAGAATTGTTGTAGGTTAGCTGTTATTGCTGCTCTAATGTTTCGCGTGGTGGTTGTTTTATTCGTTCGACAGCCCAAATTAGACCCCTTGCGTTTTGCCGGCATTGTTCACAGTAATATACGCACAATAAATTAATGAAATAAATTAATTAATTACGTTTAAATAAATCGTATAAAATTTAACACGCACTACGCTGGCACGTTCGGCACAAATGCCGTATGAAATGTCAAACTTCACGGGCGTGATATTTTCATACGATTATGAAAAGCGCTTCTTGCGACTGCTTTGAAAAGCTTAAATTTAATTCGCTGTATGAAATGTCAAACTTCACGCGCGCCCTCTGTGATTCAACAGCAAAAATAATAAATAATGACAGATGTCAGAAATATTAAAATACGTCCTGATAGGAACATCATTCACTTAGCGGTATGAAATATACTTTACAACCTTCTCTCATATCTAACAAATATACATACAAAATTTCATAATAATCAGTCCAGCCGTTTTGAAGGAGTTTGGCGACAAAGATTTGTGTCGAGATTTATATATATATAGAGATTTAGAGAGTATTTATAGTCTTACTAACCAACTGATCCTAAATATATATATAAGGCATGTATTTAATGGGTCAGTAACTAATTCAAGTTTTGGTCAGTTAAATAAATAAATGGTCAGTTAAAAATCAAAATGGTCAGTTAATATTATAAACGGTCAGTTGTCATTGTATCAGTGTGAATGTGGTCAGTTATTAAATAAAATGGTCAGTTATATATTTTAATGGTAAGTTATTTAATAAAAACGGTTAGTTTTTAATTTAAATGGTCAGTTATTTTTTAAAAAATGATAAGTTTTAGTTTGACAGCTTGTTAATTTTTTCAAATATTACGACCATAGAGGCAAATTTGTGACATGTTCTATGAAAAATTACCGCATGAAATGAACTAATTTCTTACGTTCAGGTATTTGGAAGCATATACATAATATTATTTTAATAAATGTAAAGTTTACGATAGTATTTAAAATGTTTCGTTTTTAATTGTTCGAATAATTATAATAGAAGACCCCAAAGAATACTTTGTGACATTAAGTATGAAATCGAGTTTAAAAATTGCGACCACAAAATACCAACTAATAATATTTCCAGATAGAGGCAGTCACATAATTTAATTATTTGCTTAAAATAGAAAGAACAATTTTACTAAAAGCTTATATTTAGAAACAAATTCTACAGCCATAAACAATATTCCGGCAATCTTGCAGTAAAGATTTCGGTGCGAATTCGAAGTGTCAACTTCTTGATTATTATTTGAAAGTAAGGTGAATATTTTTTTTACATTTCTCTTTAGGTAGTTGCTATGCGTTTAAAAATTCCGAAAATAAATTCAGTACTGATACAATAATAAGATAATTATATTCTTTTCAGATTTAACCATTTAAAAACCAGTATGTGTCGATTGAATTAAATTTTATATTATGTTAAATTAAAATCAGAATCTAAAACGCTACAGGCCATGACATATATGTATATAAATATGCAACCTAATCTGCAGTCAATTCGAGTAAAATTGGACACCTTTCGAGTGTTTTTGTGATATTTTTATTTTCAGAAACAGTAAGTTGTATTATTTATATAATTAATAATACTTATATAATTTTGAATTCAAAATTTATGAAAATACAAAAAGCATTAATGTTTTTATGAGCGGTCTAATCTTAAATTTATAATAGGGTAACATTGGACACCACCACTTTCGATAAGCGAATTTGTTGATTTTTAGCTAAATCATCCACCTTATATATGTATTTTCTTTTTTGGTCCGAAATACGAATTAGGGATATATTATCGGGGGAGGGCTTATTTTTCAAGTACAATAAGTAGATTTATACATTTTCGTTCAATATTTATTTGTATATAGGAATTTTACATTTATTTCAAATTTATTCGAATACAGTCATGACATCTTCTTTTGGAACATCGTCATAACTTATCAAATTCTGAATTCCTCCAAATCCATTTCTTGTTGAATCATTGGACCAAATCTCTCATGTCCTGCAATATAGCTATCCTTAAATGAGTATTTCTTGTCTAAGTAGCCTGTCCGTAGTGCATTTGAAACACAACTGTCAGTTATTTTATCCCACGAATTCGCATGCGATCAATGTGATTACAACTCTATGCAAAAGGTCATTTGACCTAACATGAATATATTCAGTTGTACATCTGGTCTTGGTACGTAAAATATTTCAGCTGGGCTAATCTTTACTAAATACCATTAAGTTTATTGCTGAATGCGGGTTTCCTCTATTATTTTATCTAGCTTGGCGATTTTACAGATGAATTTGAAATACATAATGTGTTTAAAAACATGATTTTGCACACCTTGATATAACGCAAGTAAAAAATGAATTGACGTTTGACAGTTTGATTTCGTTTTAGTCTAGTCAAATTATTATTAAACAATTTTGTTTTTTGAGCTTGGATAATTTTGATATAAAAGATTTTTTTTGTATGTGTAGGCTTCTCCCGTGGCATGACTTCAATTTCATTCTCTAGTGTGTGCCACTCGCTGTGTTCATTTATTTCGATTCGGTTTTATATCACGCATTTCTGGTCTGTCTAGAGTCTAGATAGCATCTTTTTACTCTGTGGATAAGAAAGAACATTGAATGAGAAACTGACATAATGTAAATACTGAAAGATGACAAGGTTTTCATGTAGGTACCATGATTAACTTACGTATTCGTAACTCTAAATCCTGCGGAGATGCCATTGTGACAACATACAATTCCTTGTTGGTTAACATTCTTTCCTCTGTAAACAATAAAATACATTGAATGAGAAATCGACATAATGTAAATACTTGTGTAAACCATATTCAAATACGATAACATATACGTAATTTGGAAATTATTATTAAATAAGAATATCGAGAACAATAATAATAACTATTAAAGATATGCTTACCGATTCAGGTATAATTGTTTGAGGACAAATTTTGTTCCAAAGCCATCTATAAATTGAATTTTCCCTTCGAAGTAACTCGCGACAAGCATTACAAATAGTAGATAGTATTTTTGACGTTTGTGTTGACGCTCAAATAGTATTGCCAGTAATAGTAGACAAACGTATTTTTTTCAGTGGTAAAGTTAAGTCATGTCGGTGCTGTGTCCCTCTCATCACACATCTATCACAATGAAGTAATAAACACAATATCTTATTGGTGTAAAATGATATCTACTGACCCGTTTATAGAATATAACTGACCATTTTACATTAAAACACTGACCCAAAATTAGTTATTAACTGACCATTTATAATTTTTAACTGACCATTTAGTATTTTTTAACTGACCATTTATTATTTTAACTGACCATTTATTATTTTTAACTGACCGTTTTAAGTATTTATTACTGACCGTTTTAAGAATTTATAACTGACCATTTATCGAATTAGAAACTGACCAAATAATTACTAGTCTATATATAATATAATTATAATATATCCTAATACTATTTGATTATGTATAATTATAATCAAATAGTATTTTGAACACATCAGTTATTGCTAAGGATCTATATTGATTTCGTAGTGACGGCTGTCAATTCTTGGTCGAAAAGGATTTTATTTAACGAAAGGTTCTTTTTTCCTTTAATTATTCTGGAATTTCATATTGTGATTTAATAATCTTATATTTTCTTAAATTTCCATAAAAACCTATAAGAACAGAGCTAATTAATCTATATTCTTAAAGAGATGAAAAACGTTTCACTATTTGTAACGCAATTCGTGGAATGAACAGTTATTTTATATTAAAATGATTTTCCCAAGTGTTGCCGCCAAACTCATCGTAAGTATTAGAGTTGATTATGTTTGGTTAATGATAAGGTTTATAAAACAGTTGGTAGATTATTATACAAATTTTAAAGAACTTAAATTAAATTATCCAAAATTAAAATGTTAATGAACTCCATAAATTAAGTAAATGTTATTAATATTTTTAATGGTGAGTTTGCTTTTTCGCCATGATAAATCTTGAAAAATAGTACACGTGCTATAATAATGGAGATGTTGACGTGGTTGAGGTCATTGGTCAATCAATTTTAACGGATTTTTTGACATTTAAAATCGAAAATTCGGCGGATAGAGGTGGGGCTGCAAAAGCTCAGTTGGATTAGCTTTAATTAAAATCTTACCGACGTTCAACATTGGACAAACTATAAAGAGGCACTATTTCGTACACCAAATATCACTTGTAGAAAAATCAAGAAATATAAACATATTTTTCATTATTTTAATAACAGAAATTAACTGCAATCGTTCTCTCGTTTGATATCGCATCATAAAATTATAATATTATCACTACCCACCCATTATCAGATTTACCTTGAAAATCATTTAATTAATTATACCTTTACTCCGCCATTCAGCATATTATGACAACTTAATTAAATTCATGTTATTGTATGGTTACTTTGCCTAATGGTATTGTCTTATCTGTTCAAGTGCGGTCTCTGTAATGATATCATAGTTCTCGTAGAGCAACAGCGAAACCACAAAGTTTATAAATATGTTTATACATACCGTATCAGATTGCAGAATTCTACATTTGTTCAATTGTGACTACATTTATGCTACGTTCAATATTCCACTAGATTTAAATATCACCTAAAATAGTATTCGATATGTGAACAAATTATGCAGAACAACGATCAATTGAGATTGAAAATCAAGAAGGCGATCTGTAGAGTTTATACAAATATCTCCCCGAAGAGCAGTTTCCTACCCTACGTAATAAGGCTGCGCTTTGTGCAAGTCTTTTTGGAAGCACCTACATTTGCGAGCAAGCATTTTTCATACTAAAACTAAATAAGTCTCAACACAGAAACCGCTTGAACAATGATAATCTCAGTGCTGTACTGATGGTAGCAACCACAAACATTAAACCCGACATCAAAATGCTTGCTGCCAGTATACAGTGTCAGAAATCTCTCCATCGTGCAAATCTGCATGTAATGTAGAGCGAAAAAAGATCGAAGTTGCTGATAAAATTATGTGATTATTAAATTAAAAATAAAATATAAAATTTATATGTCATCTAGTATAATAAATCAATATTTTTCTACACTTTTACCCTTTGCGGGCCGTGAAATTTTTTTTAATGGATAAATTGGCCCTTCTCTCAAAAAGCTTGTGCACCACTGATTTAAATAGTATACTATGAATAAAGGTTATTTTTACACTCATTATTGGTACTTAAATTAAGTTGGAACTTTACGTATTACACACTGTTCACTTTTTATGTGTTAACTGTCACTTCTCGGTGGAAATGAATTATTTTTGTTTTTACTACTTCCGGATATAATTTTCTGAAAATCAAGAATTGATTTTGTTCATTACGATCATTTTCTACTGTTCACAAAAGCGAGCATAAAAAATATTTGGCAGTAGTACAAAAATGGGTTTTTTATATTGAAAATAGTATTTATTGCTTAAACAGAATATGTGTTTTGTACAATATAAAAAATATTGACACTTGAGACACGCAAGTGTTTTTATTCTATGACTATATATAATTATAACTTATGTGTAAATTCATATCATTGAATTGTGGAAAGTACTGGAAATATCGAATATGTAATTTTACTTTTGGGGAGGTGTGGAAAAGGAACAGCCCACCAGTAGTGGAGAATTATCAGGAAAAATGATTCAGAAAATCTCTCTCCCATATTTAAATACTGTCAATCAATTCTTGAATAGTACTCGCGATAGCCGAAACCGGTCCATATCATTTATAAAATATCTAGTAAGTAGTACAAAATTAATGCGGTTTATTTAAAAATAAAAACATTACATTGCTAATTTAACCATGGAGGTATTTGTTTAAATACATAAATATATTTATGGAACAACAATGGTTGGTATGAATATTAATCTTATATTTAAAACCGAAACGGGGGATGTATGTCTGTAATTGTCAAATAAGCGCCAATCCTATTGGCCAAATTATTGAAACTTTGTAGCCCGCTTTCCCATTGGTCAAGATGGACGGATTCTAGCTCGAAAAGTCTAAACGGCGGACGCGCTCGGACGGGCTAGAAACGCGACGTTTGTACTGGTTATGCTCGGACATAAACTTCTAAACTGGGAACAGTTGTTACTCTGCCTTGCTTGGCATTGCTTGCTTTGCAAAATATTGATAGAGCAAATAGTTTGCTCCTCTTAGAGCCATGTCAAAACGGAAAAGATCGTTTAATTTGGGTGAAACTGCCGAGGAACGAGAGGCTAGACAGTAGATTTTTTCCTTGAATTTGGACATTTTAATGGGCGAGAATGGGGCTGTCATCAAATTAAATAAAGTTTGTGATTTTATTTTAACTCTATTTTGGATGGTAGATTTTGTGATATAATTATGTCGAATGATATAACATTAAATAATTATTGGTCGCTTAGTCCGAGCGACGCCGGGTAGCAATACTAGTATAATATAAACAAACATTAAATTTTGTCAAGTAGATCGGATATTGTATTTTGTTTTCATACTAAAAGAAAGGTTTTTATCTATATTTTTACTTTATTTATTTAATAAAATAATAATTGTGTTTGATGATAAATCATTTTGAATCAAAATCAACAACAAAATAAACTGGCAGCGTAAAAAACAGAAATTTTCATAAAAGCATACATTTTTCTCAGAATGTAAAAAATTAATGTTTATTTTTAGAAGCGTAGAATGAGTGATTCACGGAACTGGTATCCTTCTCTGCCTTTCCAGTTTCTTTCCTAGTCTTAAACTAATTGCATTTTATTTAAAGGGGTCGCCAATGTACGTGCCGTGAATTTTAAGCATCTGTTTATACGTCTAGTACTCTACTTTTTTAATGCAAAAAATCTACATAAGACTGTTTTTTATTAAAAAAATAAGTCTTATTTTTTATAAATGCAAACTTTTATTTGATTTGTAAAAGAAGGATTAAATGTTATCATTATTATTTATACAGCTAGAAATTAATTGTTTGGAATGGTTTTTCAAAGGCATTTGACAGTCAAATAACATTAAAGAGTTATACGATTTTCCTTGATTACGCGAAGATTATTTTTTCATTTTTCTATAACAATTCTTGAGCACAGTTTCGAAAAATTTTAACTACGACAATCAATTATAGCTCATTGCTTTTTTTAAACAATACATTACCTGTGCTTTATGTATATATTTTGATTCTATTTATCTGTTGTCTCTTTGGTTTCCAGGTCTTCAAATGCGACGTCTTGAATGGATCCAAAAAACTGTTATTTGAGATTACAGATGAATCAATGCGGTCTTTGACATGAGAAGATTCTTCACACCTGAACTAAGCATTTTCATAATATAACTATTAAATTGGGTTCTAAAAAAAAGTTGAAAAAACTCTCTCACTGCCACCGATGCTATTTTTAAGATGTTGATATAAGTCTCAAGTCTACGAACTCGAAGTGCTACTGCACTTGATATGCTGATCTACGTCGTAGCCGCAACCACTTTGAATCACGCGGGCCATTGAACGACCTCCACCGTGTAAAGCTCCGACGTATTGAGCTTTTGAAAGCCTTACAAAGATTTCATCGATGTATCAATTTTCTAAATCCACATATTTGCCGCACATTATATGAATCTGCCAATGGTTAATATATTTCATTCAACTAATAATGTAATAATATTTAATAAACGGTTATTTAAATCTTTGTTAATTGTCGTTAAAATATTACAATTTAAAAAAATATCTTATTATTTTATCTTGAATATAGCGATGGGACTATTATATTATTATAGAGTTAAGTTATTTTTATAAAAGTTTTCGCTTCAATGGGTGACTTTTTACAAACGTTAGTTTGATTAAATAATTATTTATGTATATCTATATTTTGTTGAAAAATTGTTGATGTAGGTTTTATTTTAATGGATGAGAACTTTTTCTCAACCTTTTTTTTAAAAAATTACAGATTTCTAAATAGCTTTAAAAAAAAAAAAACACAGCAGTTTATTTCACAGAAAATCACAAACCGATCTCAAATATGTCTTCTTATGCTTTATTTTGTTTCAAACTTAATTTAAATCAAAATAACACCTACAAAAAAAAATTATTTAAAAAAAGTATTTAGTTAATATGAAGATGTTGTTTATTAAAAAATTAACAATAAAACATGAAATTACAGCTGACACCAATGCGTCGTGGATTTACAAATATGTATATATTGAAGATATAACACAATACATTTATTAGAAAACATAATACATATAATTAAATGAAGATTGATCAATAGAGTCTGAAATTATGGACAGAAAAATCAAATATTTTACTACTTAGTTTATGGGAGGACAAAATTTTTTGTCAAACATAACACATATTTCCATTTTCGAATCTAGCTTTACGTGGCAAACACATAAAAGCACTCTGAATAAATATTGGCACGTCTTATTTATACTCATTGTTCTACATATACACTTACCCCTACCTAATCTAATTGCATGAACTGGTGGACCAATATCAAAGCACCGAATAAAGTGCGTGTCCAAATATAGGATACGATCTTCGAAAAAAGGGAGAAAGATGAGAATGTTATTTTTTCTAGTTGACCCACCTTAACGCAATTTTGTTGCGCAGGCCTGACCCAGATGGCAAAGATTCATTCTTCTCCGTAGAAACAGAAGATTTATATACTTCTATATTACATTTCGCTGCCTTATTTGTTTTCATTCGAAAATATATGGTACATCCATGAAAATTTCACAAAACATCAAAAAGGATCTACATACTTTAATTTCCATACTTAATAATCAGAAAAATACAACTCTTGGAATGGGGCATATTGACTGAGTGTTTCAATTAAAACTCCTACGTTTTCATTGCTTTTGAAACTTGTGTTGTATTAATATGAAAAATCATATCATACAGTGAAATTTTCCTAGAAAGTTTACCAAGCGAGTTGAACGAAAGCTTTATTTAAATTGTAATATGATGCCTGTTTAAGCTTACTTTCATCCACATAGAAAGTTTATGATGAAAGGGATATTGTTATACAATATTAACTCTATTCCCATTTAAATTACATTGCGTGCCAAAGACTCGTGATTTGAAACGACACAGTTAATTAATATTTATTTTGTTACCTATTATTTTAATAACCGGAATAATTATTATTTTAACTTCCTTGTAGACTCCTTATCGAATATCGTTAAGAGTAATTACTCTTCTGAGAATTTTTGTATAAATCAATCTCTAAAGATCAAGTTTCAAAGTAGATTAGACTAAAAGATAATTGAAAGATTTTTTAAGAAGCCAATAGGCTCCAAAATTTATTAAATGTGACCTTCAAATAATACTTGGGAATTAGAACACCAGGTTATTATTAAATGAAAATTAACATTTTATTCAAAAATTTCCATTATAATTATACGATAAAAGTTTTTATTTTCGCTCAAAGAAGAGGAAAAATTCACTTGAATGATATAGCCTCAGTATTAAATCTAGGACAAAATTATATTTACATTTTATAGCATACAATTATTCCATTATAGTAAATTATAAATGAAGACCGCTGTCGCTTTGTGAATAGAAAAGTATTCTTCGAATTGCTCTTGAAATCTTCGTATTGCTCTCGTTGGCTAACCCGCCGATTGAAACCAGTTCTGAACACAATATATTATTTAAAAATCTTTCCCTTAGAAAGCCCATTCGTATTGGCAAATTGGGTAAGGATTTTTTTTATTAAATTTATTTGATTGGAGCAGGGTAAGAAATGACCAGGATTTATTTTTAACTACTATTCATTCGGATTTAAATAATTCATATTTACAAAAATGTTGAGATTTGGAGTATTTTTTTTTCATCATTAAATAAGGCTGTTTCTATTTCACACAAATATGATCACAAAAATAATCCTGTTCACGCAGTGAGATGAGAAAAGCGCAAAGGCAATTTTCTACAGCGAGTCATAAATTTGATGTCAAAAGAATTAGCCTAAAGCCATTGGATAGGGCAATCTAAAATTTATCTTCATTTCTTCGCGACCTCTAGGGAGTGAGGGTAGAAAATAGAAAATGCGAACATACCAACCTCTTCCACAAAACAAGAAAAATCAGAAAATGCAATTTCCACGTAAGTTCTAAGAATTTCTTAAGAATAGAATAACCTGGCGAAATTTAAAGCTGTTTTGGCCTTGAATATTATTATAATTTTGGTTTTGAATATATCGTTTATGGAATTATAACGAAAATACACGGCAGATTTAACGAATATAAGTTGTCAGTCAATCACTAAACGTCTAATTATTTGATAGATAAGGTTTTAATATGCTTAATTTTACGACTGTGCTATTACAACATAAAGATAGTACTCACTTTTAAGGTGTTCACTGTCAATACTTGGCGGAATGGCATTATAATAAAAATAATAAAACATTTTTAGTACTTTTTCCACATAAAATTTGTTGGATCAAGACCGGTTTCGCTCATGGCGAGCATTGTCAACAGATCAGTTGACAATGCTCGCCATGACCGGAACCGGACCTGATTCAATAAATTTTATGTGGAAAAAGTACTAAAAATGTTTTATTATTTTCATTAAAGATAGTAGTTAATTCATTGCTTGTTAAATACAATTTGCATTAAAGCAAAAGTATCTTTTATATAGAAGTTGTTGAAAATAACTGCTTGATTTTTAGCCGCCCAAACCCTGTTTTATAAGAGTAAAGATATAAGTAAAGTACAAGGACAGAACTACTCATAAGGCTATTTAAAAAGCTCCCGCTAGGCCCAATTTTAAGGGTTAGATGGGTGGACGGGAATAAAGCCATCGCAAACATCCACATAACAAGAATCGATAAACAGATTGAAAAAACAATTCACGATAGTTTTCCGTTAGCGGATCTGAATTTTTGACCTTGACTACCGAAAACGACGACGTTGACCCTTCGGCTAAATATGTAGACGTGTGTTGTCCTAATTCTTAAATATTTTATTTTATAATAAGAGCAAATGCATAAAAACACTGTTATTTTAAAGATAATGCCTAGTGTGAGAGTCTTAAATCTATCGTTAGCTTTCTTAATATTTTGAATTCAGATGGTTTTTTTGCTTCTTTTCATCAAAAACATTGTGTAAGTTTTTTATTCAGTTTCTCAATAAACCATGATTTATACATTGGCGTCAACTAAATAATTACCTATTGACGAATAATTATTACATTATATATTTGTATTGAATAATGTATCCCCACTAGAATGATGACCATGAGACGCTTTGAGCTTTTTTTTGTGGTACGGAGTAGAAAATATCGACATTTGCATGGTTTGATGATATATTTATTTTTAATTTGAAGTCATGAATGTTTTACTGTTAATGCCTTGTCCAACTGAATAAAAATAGTAATAGATTTATAAACGATCTCACAAAAGTCCTTACTGACAGTACTTCGAAATGCTGCAGGTTCAAACGGTTAATAATTATTGCAAAGAACGTCTTATGCACACCTCCTCAATAGTCGATTTGTATGGTACCTGAAGAATGTCAGATTATTCTTGATAGCTTAAATAAATCTCTGATATGTCCTCAAGAAATGACACCGCACTATGCTTAAATATAATTCCATTAATTCTTGTTACATCCTCAAGTTCCCGTTTAGTTTTGCGTATTTTATTGAACTATATGCTGCACATAATATAATAAATGCCATACAAAATTGAACTTAAGTACTCTTAATTATTATGCAAATGTAATTATCTACAGAAGAGCTGGCGAGCGTAATAGTGCACTCTATGCTATTGTTTATAACTCAAGGTCACGGATAAAACACATTTTATCTCGGTACAGTTCGCATCGAGATAAGCCAAAGAAAATATCATATTATTTGTATGATAAAGCTAATAATTTATCAACTCGTAATCATAATTTTATACCATATGTGCAAGTGATGGCGGAATACAAGTCTCCCTGACAGCTGCTCTCGCAATTCTAAAGTTGTTTCTCTTCAAATAACCTCACTTCACAGTACGCGCGGATGACGTAAATTGTGTTTCCTACTTAACAAAGAGGGTAATAATGGATCTAACCCTGGATTACGTAACTTAACATCACTCATCATCGTCTCGTTATCTGCCAGATGGTTTGCGACCTCGCTATTCTCTTATTTATCTTAAAATATGAATTTTGCTAGATGAATCTCTTCAAATTTGACGTTCGTTTAAATTATTCATAATATAGTGTCTGAGTGAACGGCGTTCACGAATAATTTGGTTGAAGTCTTTAATAAAATTGAGTGACATACATACCTAGTCAGTGTTTCAAATTTATAGATTCTTAATTATCATTATATGTATAATTTTATCATCAATCAATAACCAATATGAAAAAAATTATCTTAGCATGGATTATTATTGAATATTCATGTTATAAATCGAATAATCACGTGAGTAACTTTAAACATATTTTCCGTTTCGGGTCAAAAAAACTATTAAAAGCCACCATTTTTTTAATATTATTTTTTATGCAAATAAGAATTAAAAGTCATTGAAAAAATGTTTGTGTATACATAGCGTGTCTAAAATTATTTTTATCGGTACCTACTGGTCTTATTATAGTTACTCAACCTCATACTTATTCAAATTAGGTAACGAAAGAAAGATATCGACCCTTCTTCACCTTCACTTAAAATTAGTATAGAAGAGTGCAGTTTTACTGTGACTCACAGTCGAAGCTTTTTTATATTGCGACCTATTGTGCTTATTTTATGTAACACATCAGAAACCAATTTCCATTTTAATTACTCTCTGTTATTTCATAGCGAGCGCGGTAAAAACATATGTCCAGAAAACATACCTTTAATGAATATATTGTAATTCCGCAATTATTATGTTTACAGCATATCGTAATAAGTTTATTATTTAATTATGAGTTTTTTTATCAATACTTTTGGTTGTTCACATAATTGCCTTCGTATTAACGTGCAACTATTATGTAGTAATACTATAAGTAATGTCTAATAAAGATTATCTAAAAAATATTGTTTACATCATAAAAGTTCCCTGTAAACGGGGTATTTATTTTCAGCGCTTGTTTTAGTAATTAAGTATGAAACAATTTTTTTACAGTCAATGAAGGAAACCATTTGCCAACAACTGATTTAGCTGATTATGATTATGTATAGGCCATATTGAATAAGATTTAATTTATCTAACTTTAGGGAGAATACAGAATAAAAACTCAAACATTGCAATATAATAATCAACCTTAATGGCTGTAAGTAATAAAGCCTTTATCAGCCACTTCACGAGTCATTGAATCACTGCTAGTTGAATGTTTTCCGTTTAAATGGATAAGTTAAGTAAGGGGTTAAGTATTTGTTTTGAAAACGGAATGATTGATCGACCTTTTGTAAGCTTAAATAATAATCTAGCAACAAAGTCACTTTGCAAAATGTCCGCATGAAATATTTTCTACCTGCTTTTGTTATCTTTTATCTTATATTCGTTTTCATATCAACTAATTACGTGGGAATTAATTTCGTTACCAGTAATTCGCATAAATTCATTAGGAAAACTTTATTTAAGTAAGCCTTAGCTTATGTTGTGAACGTAACCTTTTAAAAAGAAAAAAAGTGATAAATGAATTCTTCTAAATGAATAATCTTCATGCTTAGATTATTGTCTCTATAACGTTTATATTGATTTTTGTATTCCTTACAAAACTATTGCACCAAACGTTTTCTGCACATGACAGATATGAATGACACAATACCCAAAGAGCTTTTTTTACAATTTATCTAAAACCCCAGATTTAAACCCCAATGTGAGCTGAAAATTTTCCCTCACCCTTTAAGAATAAACAACAGAGAACGGGTCAAAGTTTTGACCAAAATAATTATAATATTTTTATAATCATTTTGCCCTTTTCTTTCATTTAAAATTTAAAAAAAAATAAACACTGATGAACTCATACAATAAATTAATTGAAATTTATTTTAGTGGCATTTACTCTTATTTGTTTTGCAAGATAATGCTTGGAACGCCATGGATGAAATTAACATTAAACAATAGTTATAGAAATAAATATAAATAAATTATTTTATAAAAAAAAAAATCTCTGTTGCCTTAATCTGCAATAATGTTAAAATACTAGTGACAGATGTCTGAGTCAGTCACTTTATCAACGGCGAAACATGGTACTATTTCATACATAATTTTCGTTGTGATATCTTTTCGCTTTGAATAGAAAATGTCATTTATCAAGAAAACATCTGTCATCGCTGAGCAAAATATATCTGTTCAGAGAAGAAAGCTTGGATGGTTCATTAAATAGAGGACAAAGACAAGGATAGAAGATCTAATTATTGTTTATTTCTTTCTCTTTTATATTTTATTATAACTGAACGTGTCAGATTATTTATCTTTTTGACAAAGGAAAAATGTTTATGACAGCAATTATCGTTCGGCAATCTTCATATATCGTAATTCACTAATTGGAATATAAAGTAAAATACGTCGTTCCCTAAGAACTATGCGACATATAATATTGTTAGGCTATTTTTGCATCACGCCTCTGTTGGGATTTTCAACGTTAATTTGTCGCCCAGCCTCTCTCTCTTCTAAAGATAGAAAAATATAACAATAGTTGAAATTTACTTATCGCTCTAGCTTTTCCCTGTTTCTCAGAGTCGGATGAATGGGAGTGATTTTAAATATTACACAATTCATACTTTAAAACACAATTCTATAAATCAATATAATAGAACATCGCAACTGAAAATAACGAAGTTGACAACTCTACAACAGGCCAGGCTTGTTATATTATATCTTTATAATGCTTAGCTTATGCCGGATGATTTAAATATCATTTAAAAAAATCTCGGTCAGTGAATGGTTGAGTTTCTACGTATGGGGTTGTTCGAGATTCATCATCAGTCATATTAATTTAAACTCCAGATTGATAGAAAGAACCATATTTTATCGTTGGGATCACAGATTCTCAAAGATGATATAAATCTGCAAGTTTTTATGGAAGCACAAAAATTGAGAGACCATCTCTTGAGAGTTGTTGGTTCATGTAAAATATTTAAAATATCTGGCAACGTTTCACATTTCATATAAACTTGTACTAATTTAACACAAACGCAAAAGCTAGAGGATATGTCACGTTGCCGCGAAAACTTTGTGTTACTCATTACGTGCATTCATGACATGATACAATTTGGTGATCAGTGGAGTGCATCCGGTTTTCCGTGACCAATTTTCCCAATTTATAAATTACTAGTATTGCTACCCGGTGGACTAAGCGACCAATAATTATTTAATGTTATATCCTTCGACATAATTATATCACAAAATCTAACATCCAAAATAGAGTTAAAATAAAATCACAAACTTTATTTAATTTGATGACAGCCCCATTCTCGCCCATTAAAATGTCCAAATTCAAGGAAAAAATCTAATTTGCTGTCAAAGAAATGTAAAATAATACCTTCACGTAAATAATAAACATTATTATATTAATAAAAGCCGGGAAAAATTCAGTAGAAGACTAATTTATTACATTTTGACTAAATGTCTTCGCCGATAAAAATTCAAACATATTTTCTTTCATATTCGTTTTTATGGCAACTTAATGACCAACAATGCAAAAGGGAATTACAGACCCACAGACATACATACGCCGTTTCGGTTTTATATATAAGATTACAAACTTTTACAAATAGAGAAGAATCATTTTTCGTTGCAAATAAAATTTAAAAAAAAACACATTTCAATCAATTAATCCGGTGTAAATACTTCTTCACTAAGTGTACTTGGCTATTTTTACCATTGTGAATTATTTTAATAAAATAGTTTTCTATGTTAAAACCCCACTAACATATTGCGTTCCCACCAAATTAAATGTATTTCAATAAAAAAAGGTGCCGACATATTGTGTATCTTATTTAATCTATATTACTGAATGTTCATGCGTTATCTTAATTAAGAATCAATACATTTCAAGTCTCAGTTGACTTTATAAAAGACATTTATAGTTGAATACTTCGCTGTGTTTAATGGAAGATAATTGTTGAAAAATTTTGTATTTTGTTCAAATATTTTTTGTCAGATTTAACAAAGAAAATAAAGAACGGATTGTTGAACTACAACAAATTATATTGAAATTTCTTTAATTGCAACCACTGTGAACTTTTACTTCACCCAGTAGAAAGATAGTATTAATGTGTTAAACGCTGGGGTCACCAGAATTTTTGAGAAACGGGCCGGATCGAAATTTTTAAAACTTGGCGGGCCGGATGACATTTATATTTTTTAAATCCAATTCGAATGTTCTAATATAATTATATAAGGTTAACAAATGTAATTTCAATTGGAATTTATAATATATTATTTATAAAAAAACAAGAAAATAAGGTATTAAAGATTAAAGCGATTGTAACGTGGCATTTACAATTTCGAATTACGTCAATGGTTTGTTCTTTACTCTTTAAAATAGTTTTCATTTCACACAAGGTCTACATTCTACAAGAATGGAGCTATTTTTAATAATACAGAAAATTAAGTAGCATTCTCATTATTCCGGACAAAGTCTTGCCACTGTGTCAATTGCAGTCGTAATAAGGGTGTGCTACTCGCTAACGAGCTTATTAATTAGAACACTGTTTTAATTCTATGACTTTTACATGGTAGAGACTTTATCTGTCTCATGGCATGTTTATTAAATTTACTGAATTAACATGCTTTGTCCGAATACTTTTCAGGAGCGTTTTATAATATATGTTTATAGTTTCGTCAAACATATATAGATATTTTCTAAAACCATAAAACAGTATAAAAGTGATTCAAATTCTGCATTTAAATGAGAAGCGGAAGTAATGAAGATTGATAATGCCACAAAAATAATCTGTTGTATTTTTTACAAATAAAGAATTCTCTGTAATAAATAAATAACATAAAAAGGTAGTTGAGCTTATCCAAAGACATTTTTATGCTGGAACATGACATTTTTTAGTTTAAATAATAAAATAAAATATATTCGCCGATTTCACCGCCACTGTTAATAAATCTAGTTTGTAATACATAAATACGATATAAAAAGAAGATCTCAACATTTGTATTCATTTGTCACTATGGGCTTTCATTTCACAAAATATAATAAATTAATTCAAAAAAAAAACCAAATACC
This sequence comes from Himalopsyche kuldschensis, assembly GCA_028554975.1. NCBI lineage: Eukaryota > Metazoa > Arthropoda > Insecta > Trichoptera > Rhyacophilidae > Himalopsyche > Himalopsyche kuldschensis. Next base: position 24,038,468 of record JAHFWI010000003.1, read on the forward strand.
AAAATGTTTTAGTCTGATTAAAAAAATGTTTTTTTTTATGTTATATTCATTTTAAAAACATTTAATCAAACTTTATAGTGGCTGTGAATAATTTGGTTTAATAGTGTTTTAACAATGTAAATTAAAACTCAAGCAAATCTTAGAGTAGCATAAATGTCATAAATTTTAACTACCTATTACGCAAAATTTGACTAAGGCAGAATGACGCTTTTGATCATATTATTTTGAACGTGATTTACAAAGTCATAATAAAGTCAAAAAGGCTGAAGAAATAATCTCTATTCGAAGTGTGAATATTTTTCTATTAATATCATATTAATATTACCAAGCAGATTTTCTACGCAATATTATGAGACTAGAATGTCAAGGACTTTATGGTTGACGTTAGAAAACATATATCATTTTCACATGAAAGCTGAACCCGTTGTCAACCAAACGCTATATATTTTTCATCTAATACAGTAGAACCTCGATTATCCGGACCTCGATTATCCGGATTTTTGATTATCCGGATTGGTCAAAAAAAACAAAACTATTACAAATTTGCTGATATGCACGTGGCCAATTGCGTCCACTGTTTACGTACGTGATAGAATGCAGTCTTAATATTTTGATCGTTACATTTTTTCTAGCAATAAGTCCTATGTAAAATATAGGTCAGTCATCGTCCAAATTCGATACGCATTGAACGTTTGTTTCTTGAAAAATTGATCACGATTTAAATATTTATTTTTAATATTACCGATATGTCAACGAAAAGAAAACGTGTCGTAGTTTCATTAAAAGACAAATTGGATATAATCGATGCTTTGAAACGGGGTGGTGAGTCAGGACGTTTTTTGTCTTTTTAATATGGTGTCGGAACGTCAACGATCTCGGATTGTATTTTTTTTTTAAATTTCTCATTTACGATGATGCTTGAGAACAAATTTAGCCATCATGCATCATGAAAGAGATACACTTTTGACGTCTATAAGAGAGGTTAGAAATAATAATTACTCATATTCAAAACATTTAGATCGAATTCAAATTACCTACAAATGGATATTGTAAAAAGCGAAGCTCGATGGATGGAAAAGGATGCAATAACAAACTATGTATATAACAAAGAAAATTCTAACCACCCGATTTGTAAGTTAGAATCGCTCTCGGAACATCACACACAGACTCCATGAAGAGATCCATGTCTTCAAACAAAATTTTTTATTTAATCGAATAATTAAACTGCCCCAACTGGGATTATAGCCCGTGAAATCCGTAACCGAAGCCAATGTCATTGACACTCGACCACGGATCCGATAATACTAAGGCATATAATATTGATAAAGTCTTTATAAATATTTTACGCCTTACTATCACTCGAAGGTTGTAGTTTTCACGCGTTCCGCCTGGTTACTTGTCATTATTTAACCACGTACGGCCGTGGACAAATAAATAAATAACTACCACAAAATAATAAATATCATGAAAACAGAAACAATAAAAGTCAAATAAAATCAACAGTAGTCTTATATGCGAAACGGAAATATATTAAAATTTCCACCATCTACGCATTAGTCCCATGTATCATGGTGCCACTACACTTTTTGTTTATTTACTTACCTCACTAATCAAATAAACAAAAAGTAGAGACACCATTATTATGAAAATATGTAACATACGATTCGATTATTCAGAATAGTCTAAATTAATATACTCGATGAAGTTTACACACATGATCGAATTGAATTGAGTCACTTTATTTCTCTTCTATTTCCATTCAAATGGTTTTGTACATGAAGTTGGATATTTTGCCTAATAGCAATTTAATGTAAAAATAGCCAACTGAATGAGTTATAGGCCAGGTTATGTATGCTTGACTGCAGTCCAATAACTGCTAGCGGCCAATGCCATTCTGTACACATAAATAAGTGATGGAATACAATTACATTTATACAAATAATACATTTATAAACCATTTAAATTATATTCTGAATATAAATAGATTTCATTTGGCATGTGTAAATGCATTGCTCATCTTATAATTTCAAGTCTTACACTATTTATATTATATATTCTACAAATGAAACATAATATCAATATAATAAGTATTATACTAAATATCAATAAGCTACAACATTATTATGCATACTACCTACACTTGGTTTTAATTAATATTTTAGTAGTGTAGTTTCAATCGTAGAATGCAAAACTGCTATGCAAAACAAACAGTAATAAATTGTGTTTATAAATTATGACGAATTAAACGAATTAGAAAAAAATATACACTATGACATTTTATATGGAATAAATTTTTTAAGTACATAGTTGATATGATATTTTAAAAATACAATTTCTTTTTATATGAAATATCACATTGATGTAGGGTGTAACAAAAATACACATTTTTTTTAACAAGGGATTTAATTTCATAAATTAATGATTTATACATAAACGATTCAAATTAACAACGTTGGTGTGCCTTATAGCAGTACCAAATACGGTAAAAAAACATCTTCCAACACAATTGAACGACTTAGTCGAAAAACGTTAAAAATTCGCAGATATTTACTTGAATACTTTATTCTCTATGCTCACCAATTCGAAGTACCTAGCCAATGGAAGTTGGAGTGATTTAGGTGATGACTTATAAAACACAGAAGAAATAAAAAGATCCTGCATAAACAAAGAAGAAAAAAACTTTTGTTTTATACTCATAATGTAAAATTCATTACAATAATAAGTTATAAAATTATCAAATATCATATGAGGTCACATTTTTTTGCTTAACGGGTATCTGAAGTTTTCTGAATCTTTGTAATTTTTCAAGTTTCTAACTTTATTCTTTATGCTACAATTTTCCGGTACTCTTACAAGAAAGCGAGTTAAGAAATTCTATATCAATAATGATCATGTTTCAATGGAACACGTGTAGAGAATATTTACAAATTATCTTATATGCTGCAAAGCAAAGATAACCAATTTAATTTACGTACTATTACTATTTGTTAAAGTTAAACAGCTGTAACTATTGCCTTTACTACTAATGAATGATATTACAAGCTACATATGATAACATTAATTATTTTAAAATTATGACTATACCTGCCTTGCAAAAAGTTTTACTTTGTAGATGGCAATTGTTGTAATTAGTATCGCATGAACATTATAATCCACATATACGTACTTAGAGTTGTCTTTTTTTTAGTTTCTTAATGCTTTTTTTCTCTCCACTGATAGTGAAATTTATATTAACTTGGGTTAATGTAGGCATCAATATAACAATGTACACCCGATACTTTCTTTATACGCGATATATTGGTTCCAGAAAGTGGCGCGTATAAAAAAATCGCGTAAAAAAACTTATATTATTTTAAAAATTGGTTCCAAGAATCAAAACATTCCGTATCAAAAATGTGTAAAAAAACAAAATTTGTGCTACAAATTTGCGCAAAAAAAAATGATTATTGTTCAAAAATGCATTGAGAAACAGATGCATAATTCATCATGCATTTGTGCATATGTACAATTGTATTTTCTTTTAAGAGTTATTTGCTGCTATCACTGTGGGTTTGCATATATTTTAATTGTTTGCCAATTCTTCTGTAAAAAAAATCAAAAAAAAACAACAAGTAAATCGCGTAAAAAAAGTAACGTAGCCGTCAAAAAAAATCGCGTAAAAAGAAGAATGGGTGTAATATCACGTCTTATGAACGGAAAATTATTCATTTCATCTATCTATGATGTCACTTCGTTCTTTAAATTATGAACTTTTTTGAATTGAATAACGTTAACTGTCAATTTTTAACGTGAGTTAACACGATAAATAATTTACTCGCTTGGGCGTAGCATATTCATATTGAGTTTTTACTGTACAAAGTTGATAGACGTTTTTAGACTAAATTATAAAAAGTATGTACCTATTTAATAAATATTAATTACTTCAATGAGTGTACGCCCCATTTGTTTTATAATATGTTTGATATCGCAAAACATCTGAATAGATTAAATTAAATTGTTGTCCACGGTATTATATGTAAATTAACTGGAGGTCTGGTTGATAAAAACTTCTTTACATATCACTGTTTTCTTGTGGCATTGACACTTAAAAATACATAATATAATACTGGTCAGTAATTTACATTTTTCACTGTCGTCTTCATTCATAGTCAACCATCGAAAGGCGAGCCACTTTTTATATTGTATTTTATATGCTTATTTGTGATGATCCTGAGTTATGCAAACAATTATTCGTTGATCGAACGGTTCCCAGTAAATTGTATGCAATTCAATTATTATGCAATGGAAGTTTATGCTTTTACATTTATTGGTCTAGGCCAGTGGTTCTCACGTAAAATTTGGTTGTGGCCGCATTAGGAACATCAGCTGTCGGACGGAAATGTCTGGTGGCCGCACCAAATTTTTGTGTTGAGTCTTTTTTGTCGAAAAGACCTAACCATGTATATGTTTGAGTTTTTGCGAAGGAACAATTCTTGATGCACAATACAATGCATACGAAATATTCAATTTTCAGTGTCATTGTTGAAAAATTAACTTGTTAAAACACATTTTTATTAAATATCGATATTTACTATGAAGCTGCTGGTGGCCGCAGCAAAATCATCTGGTGGCCGCATGTGGCCACCGTGGCCGCACTTGAGAACCACTGGTCTAGGCACTTTACGCAAACTAATTTTATTGACAATGCATATTTAGGTACATATTTTGCCCGTATACGCTTATTTGATAAAAAATAAAACACACTTTTTGAAAAACTGCATAATTTTGTACAAGATTCATTTATTTTAATAAATATAGTGCATTTCTAAAACAATTGAATACATGAATTTAAAAAAAAAAAAAAAAAATTCAATATGTTTTTTTAATGAAACTACATATACTGTTAATAGGCACTTTTTAAGTAACTAAAGTAATAGTTTCTGTATTTTTAAGCTATCTATCGTTCAACAAAAAACTTAATTCTAATAATCGGATCAATTTATCGATTATGGTTGTTGGAACTTTATTATCACATTCTTAACGTCATTGACTGCTCGAGATTCACCATTCGGCATCTTAATATTTTCTAGCATACTATTTTTAAATCTATCCAAAACATCTTTCTAACTATACAATTTTTAATTTGACAGTCGCAATCAGTTAAAAGATTTTGGATATCAAAGAGAAATTGAAATATCAATGAACATCTGCCGACATCAATATTTTGTTTGAATTGATGGATGAAATTTTTCGTCGCGTTTGTCTCAAGCAGAATAATTTCAATATATTATGAGAGATGGTAAAATGGCATATTTAATACGATTCAAAATTTGTCTTCACATCTCTGTTCTTGATCTCTTGTTGAACGTGCCGGTGAATTTTCAAATGAGCAGTGTATTTAATTTTAGTAATTTTACACTATCGCCGAAGGATCCATTTAATATTAATACACAAACACATGGTGTCGTTTGAATATATTTGGTGTTTCAAGCATTTATAGATCTTGAAAAGGGGTTTTTACGCATGGGTGGTCGATCATTGCCGGCTGTTCGCTGACCGCCGATTACGCACCAATGGATGTACTCTGCAAAAATGTAGCGTCTTATGTAATTCAGGTCAATGATGTTTGCAGTTTATGTGACATTTGTATTAAGCCAATCTATCGGAATCATAGCTACGCCACAAGGTGATTTTTTAGGAACAGAAAAAGTTGAAAACTATTCTTAAATACACATTGAAACATTCCACACCCAATCACTAGATTTTTTTGGTATGTGCGGTTAATCCTTGGTGGAATATTTGTTTAAGGTTACAGATAGCTTTTATTGTCCCTCGTAATACAACTACAGTGAACGGCGGTAGTTTTGCGAAAGCGTTGTCTGATCAGCTCTTGGCTGGAACTTCTGGGACTTACTCTGGGATTACAAAACTGATCAATTATTATCAATTCCGGTATTTCAAAAAAATATGTGTTTACAATACATTCTATTTTCACAAATTCGTTAAATTTATTGTTTCTTTTAATTAAAATGGCTAGTCCGCCACTTCTGGAATCTGTCAATCTTAATCGGATCCTCGAGCAAATAATTTCAACAACAGAAATGGCCCTCGTAGATTTAAGGTCTCTTGGATGACTTGTCTCACATCAGAACATATATAAAATATTGTACCGAAAAAACAGTTCCTTGCATCTTTCAAACCGATTTTTGGATACATAAAAAATAACTGAACCCCTGGGATCCAGTATTGGCGAAGTCAGCCGGCGCGGACAATTCTGCACCAGATTCGAATCCGCAAATGAAACTTCCTTTTGATTTTTCGTTTATTTGCTCGCATATTTGTTTATTTCTGAACTGCTTCGGGAAAAGGTTGAATAAGATATTGTGTTAAACCATTATTCTATTCCTTCATTCTTTGGTAAGATAAGCTAACAGTCATATGTAATATTCTCCACTACATTTATATACTGGAATTTATATAATACAACGGAGACATGGATTTTAAGTGATTGTGACAAATTAAAAAAACAAATTCTTTGCAACTATAAATTTAATAATATGTATTTAATTTATATTTTGCTCATTTCCCATTATTGGTTTTGACTTTTTTTAATAGAAATTTTAAATAAAAAAAATGCTAATGCGCCAAATATTTTGTAATTGTGAAAGTCATACGAGATTAACTCGATGATAAATCAGTTGTGCACAAAATCAACGATAAATAACATACACCCAGCCCAAATCTCTTTTTCCATTTGAAAAAATCTGACTTTACCGAGAGGTGAACCCGGGTTTCCTGATTGCTAGGACAAAGATCTTGCCACTAGACCACAGGGACCGACATAAGTTACTCGAGGATGTTACGGTGTGTAGGTGAAAGCTGTCGTGTTATATTATTAGTAGATAATAAAATATATTAGCAAAACATATTCTAACGTTAGACAAGTGATTAATGAATCTGACGACATGTTGAAATATATAATTTAGTACCGAATTATTAAAAAATTGTATTGTATAGTAATATATTTTTGATGGTCTTTATTAAACATCAATAGATGATAAGCTTTTAATAGCTGGTTTATGTAAATTCATCAAAAAAATTCCAATTAAATAATTTCTTACGTCATTTGATCAATGTAACTGCGGTTTGTCAACTAAATTAGAAATAATAAAGAAATGTTTAGAAAAGGTAACATATTATTTCTACAGTTCGGTTTAATTAAATTTACAGTTCTGTGGAAAAAAAACGTATGTCGTAACATTTAACACATTTAGTGATCAATAAGCATTCAAGTTTTGTGTTTATTAATTTTTTATCAGTTTATCATGATATGAGTATGCATTTATGACGTTTGTTACATGTGATACAAAATAACGAGTATCATTTTTTATTAGCACCTGTCGTAAAAATTTTTTCCGTATGACGCCGCTTGCTCTGCTCACGATTATTTTTCATCATATGAATCAGAATAAACAATGCATAATATGGAAAACCAATAACTCACTCACACAAAAAGATATCTGTTACTTAACAATGGGCTTAAGTTGATTGAGATTATAATAAGTATATTGTGATGTATCTGAAATGATTTATTGCTTTGCGATAGTGTATTTCAAATACAGTAATATTTTACAGATATACATATAAATATTCATAAGAATTTGATAATGTAAAACTTCAGAGGAATTTAAATCAATTATTTTTGACGATATAACTGCTGAGGACAAAGCAAATCTGTTCAAATCCTGTTTAAATAAATGTATCCTGAAAAACTTGATGTCGACGTTATTAAAAATGATATCATGTAAAATGAATTTTATATTTTTGTTATTATTTGTGTATCTCTAAATAATCTCGTTAAAAAAATGTAAGCACCGCATGAAGGTTGAAATAACACGTCCTTAACTAAGGTGAATCGTTTAGCGTCTAACAAGATAGACGCCAGGAGCTGTGCTAAAAATGAAGATGTATTAATTTGAGGCCAACAACCAATTACGATTAAGAGAAGTATCAATTTTAATGTCGTATCTGACACTTCTTGGTGGAAAAGCATTATTTATATAAATATGACACAATATATAGTACGCTTTCTACATGTACATGATACTGATCAGGACCGGTTTCATGATCAAGGATTGTCAACTGACCCACTGACCTGAGTTAATTGACTTAAATCACTTGACAGTACTCGCAAAGAGTGAAACTCGTCCAGATCTCCATATGAATACGTAAGGAAATAGTACCATATATTGTGTTTTATTTATTTAAAAAAATGTCTTTCGCAAGTTATAGGAGATGAAAAAAACTATATGTTATTTGAGATGAAAATAATCATCATTGGCGTCACTCGCTTTTGACTTAGTAGATTGAGATGCCGTTGTGTAATTATAATATAGTTTGTAACCAGTGGCGGCAGTGACTGGAATATAAGGGAGTGCATGTCTGTCAACCATAATTAGATGGAAATCCCGGTAATGAGTTCAATTGGGCAAGTTTTATTAAATGCACTCATTTTTGGGCTTTTACTTTGATAATGATAATTCATACTTAATTGATTTTTGCTGTATTAGTTTGCATTGCTAAGAGGTCTTCAACATTTTATTTATAGTCTATTTTTCTTGTAATTTGCTTTAATTTATTTGCTGAGTTGTTTTACCAATTGTTTGTCATACCTTGTTTTTCATACTTAACTTTTGTATAAATACCACTGTTTAATTGTATTCCTTATCAGTTGATAATGCTCGCCATGAGCGAAACCGAGCCTGATCAAATAAATTTTATGTGGAAAAAGTACTAAAAATGTATTATTATTTTTATTAAGTAAATAACGTTAGCAGAGAGAATTAATTGCTCTTTATTATGCTTTTCTAATAAAAGATATTTATTAGAAAAGAAAAAAAAACATTTTTTATGGACCACAAACAAAAGTTCATGTATATTAACCAATATTGATGTTGAAGCAATTCATAAAAAGTTTTCTCGGTTGACATCGGTTAGGCGTTATCTGATTAGACATTTGGTTTGTTTTTAACGACTAAAAAGTTGCTCAAATATTATTACCAAAAAAAAACAATAATTAGAGCAGATTTATGAATACCGGGATATTTCTTTTTGTAAATATTTTTTTTAAATCTTCTGTTCTAGCCTGGTGGATTTTTACGTATTAAATGCTATTTCACATTGTTTTATTTGTGAATCTGCTGGTAGTAAATTTACATCTACCGAGAATGATGTAGCAAACGCAGTCAAAACCACCCAAATGTTTTTTTTTTAAATTTTAAAATCGTTTTTCAAATTAATCTTTCAAGTTGAACATCAAATAGGCGTATTTATCCGATGCTACCCCTGTGTAATGGATTATGGAAGAAAAGCACGATTGAAGACATTTTCATTATGTCTGAGATACTTTCACAAAAACTAATCAAGCATTATTTAAATTTTTTGATGAGTATAAAAATATTCACTAAAATTTTAGCTAAATTCATCTGTATCTGTACAGTGAGTTCGTCTCCAAGTTTTTGCTTGTCAATAAAATCTTATTTTGATGTTGCGATATTAAAGCCTGATATTCGAAAAACAATTTGATAAAAGGAGAATATTTCGCTGCCATTAAATGACAATGCTATGCGAAACAATCTTTCGTTTGACGAACAATATTATCGTCTTCATACACGTCGGTCCGCCCGGGCAAGGCGCAGACCCTTTCTGAATGATAGAAGATATATTCGGCTACCCGCAGCCAAGCTCGGCAACATTCTTCGGTTCGTTGTCTGGCTTATAGAGATCCCCCTATCTACAAAATTTCATAAGAAAAAAATACTACCTACGGTGACGAAACAAAATCATTTTTTCTACCTTATTTTTGGATCCAGGGATATCTTGCAAGACTTTGCGCCACATATGGATATTGTTATTATTAATTTCCATTCGCTCGCTTGCATCGCTAGCTCCAGTTGAACATGTGTGAAAGATCATTTCATGGGACACAATAAAATAATTTTGAATTTATTTCAATTAATAATTATTTTTGAATATTTTGAAAGTGCTTATTGCTTATATACAAGTACTTGTCCATTCAGGCATGTAGGCGGGAGCGCAATACACAACTGCGCTATAGCAAAAGCCGTCCCTGTTTATAACACAATACATATGTATTTATATTTTTCAAATGCGTGGCGTAATGCTACTATTTTCCCCTTTATTTTTAAAACAATTGATATAATATTCTCTTGGTGTCGTATTTTATCAAAATTCGGCGACCCAATTGTAGAAGATTTCGTCCTACAATATAAAAAATATGCCACTGTATTACGTATTGCCTACTAAAGCATGCTAGAAAGTAGTATCACGTCTGTCATGGGTCTAAATTATGAAAGATGCGGTTTCAGCCACGAAGAATTCTGTCACATCCCGTATGATTTAATGAAAACACATTTTTGTAGGCCCGTCGTTGAGCCTTGAGTTTTATGATATTAAATCAACAGAATAATAAATTGTTCGTTTCTTGTTTACTATTTATAAGCTTGACGAGTTTTAAATTTAACATATTTAATAAATTAATGTTTTGCATCCGCTTAATTTTTAGAATTTCTAATTTTGTTTTTATGGAATCATTTAAAAAAACTCTTTTGGCATTCCATACCATGATATAGCTGTAAAGTAAATTTGCAGCTGGTGCCGTAACTTGATCCTCGAAAGCCATCCCTTAGGAGTCCTTGTTTTTGTTTCATTCTCGCTGTTGTGTGTTCCGCGCCCGAGGGTCAACTCAGGTGCTTACTGTGTACTGGCCATCCATACATTAATAAAATGTATTCAAAAGATTAATTCTTTCTCTATATTTACGGCATTTATTTGAAAATCGTCGAACGACCATCAGGTTAATGTTTTGTTGTTTCTTTTGTATTACGTATTTTTACAATGATATTGTATCTATAAAAATATGTACTATGTATAATGCATTTTCGTTGTTTTTTAATTACCTTATTAAAAATGCCTTTTTCAATTGCATGGGGGTCACGGGTCATATGGCTTTTTATAAAAGGGGACGCCAACCAAAAAAGGTTTGGAACCTATGATCTAGGTGTATATAAGAGAGCATATGAGCTGGAAAAGATTAAAAGCATGTGCTTTACGGAATACGGTATTCCCACTGAAATATTTCACTGCTGATTGTGGTTTTGTCACTATCCTGTCGTCATTATAATAGCGTATAATATTATTAATTTTTAATTATGACATGACACATTTTGGAACTCTGTCTGGCAAAAATAATTCATACGCTGTCACTTGCGTGTAAAATAGCACGTGCATATTTTCACACATTTTGTGAATCACATCACGTCTCGTATACCCAAATACCGATCGTTATGATAATACACCATACGAATGATGTCCAAAGGGACCATAAACAATGTGTGACTCATTCAAGCCATCCATTGTACGCTGTGTGCTAATTATCTTCATAATGAGGAGCCGTTCGGCTCAGGAAACGGTTTCGTTTTGGCACGAGCGAAATATTCGAAGCAAGATATCAACATTTTTTTCGGCAACATCAGAATACTGCAAATAAAATATTCAAAGTATTTTAAGGTCACTGTTGCTCAAAACAACATTCTTTTATGAACGAAAGGCAATCATATATTTATTTAATACTTCCATACCTTTCTTCTTATTGAGAAAAATGTTCACGCACACTGAGGTAGAATCATTTTAACGAGCCCAAGAAACCTGCGTGGACCTTGGCTTCCAGCAAATACCACCTACACTTATCATTTCCCAGTGAGAAAGTTTTCCAGTTTTGTACTCTGGTCAAACGAAAGTTTAGACAGCGAATGAAGTTTTCGTCTGTTTTTTCTCTAACACCATGTTGGACTGTTGGATATTACTTTTGTTGGCCAATAAAAGATTGCGTTCAGCCATATGATACATATGACCTAGCCAACAACGATTCGTAGACCTCAGTGCCTTCTCCCTGCATCCATTTGTGAGAGCCCATGTTTTCGAAGGTATGTCATTTAAGTTTAAGGGGTGCTATCTTCAAATTGCAATACTATAGTTCTTATATGTATTCTGCGCATAAGATAACCAATGTAGACGAAGCTACTAGACGGTTCATAATTGATAACACATTGACATTTTTGCTGCGCCAGTTTTGGTGCGAATTTCCGGGTGACAAAGACATCTACTGTTTTGCCTTGTTTTAATTTCAATTAACCAACGTTAAAGTAGCACACAAAATTCGTACATATAATTATCAAAATTGCTAGATTTACGATTACATACTTTGCTCTAGTATTTCAGTAGATACTTTTTGGTAAAATAACAAGAATAGTTTTCTCTCAATAAAAAAAGAAAATTAGCCAACAGTCGGCATTTTACCATAAATGCAAATAAAAAAAACGTTTTCCTGTACATTATATCAGTAAAAATAAATAATTGTAGATAGTCAAGCGGACAAAATAAATCAAACAACTTTTTGAATTTATCTATATGTAGTCAAAAAAGATATAATTTTATTCCAACGATTATTACTTTGCATAAACATTCACGTAGTCTAACTAAATTATTAATATTTTTGTTTCACATAACTTCTAATAAACCAGCGTATGATATAGGTATATTAAAATGCTAATGGGTATTTTGTGTTATCTATTATATATTAACACGAAACGGTACGGTTTTTTGGTGGTATTATGTCTTTAAGTCTATCTATCCTTTCGATTTGAGCTCATTTTTATTCGATCCAATAAAAGGTAGGAAAAAATGATATGATTTGCTTTACATTTTTCATCCGTAATTGATTGTTATTTGTATCATTTCAAATATACATTTTGGTTGCCATGACTTCAATAAAGTTTGCGTTGCCATAGTAGCTGAGATTATGTTAAGTAAAGCTAGTCTAATATTAAAATTAATAACACTAAACAATGAACACATGTAAATTAATTTGAAATCTGTTTACATAGATCTGTATTTCGTGACACACTTACACTTCATAATATCAAAGTACGAAAGGCATTTAATTAAACAAAAACTTTGAACACAATGTATTTCTGAACATTCAACATTCTTCAATTACAAAGTTGATGAGGCATGTAATTATCCTTTGAAAAAATTTGCGTTATATAAATACATTTTCTTATCCGTTCATTATAATATGAGATTCGTATAGTATTGTCTATTTATAGATAACCGGTTATCGAATTGTATCTAGAGGTGAATAAATTAGAAAAGGTAAATTGTTTTTTGGATTTTTTTTTATCACGTTAACAATATTCTGCAGCTAACTATAAAGTTTTTAATCAATCAATTTAAACACATTTAACATTTTTTTCACACTGACTTTCATCAAATTACAATGTTTTCTTATAAATAAGTCGTAAAAACTAATTCATGGACAAAAAGACATCATGGACAACTATGATCTAAAATTTTCAATCTAAAAAGCAGTTTGCTTACCTTCTCCAAAAAATCGTTTGAACTTAATACTAACAGTATTGGCTAAAACAAAAAGCTGCTTAAAATTTCAACTAGATTTGCATACGATAAATGATCCAGAAAAATCAATAATACCTATATACATAGTTGAATAATTGCATCTCCATACAGATGAATTCAAAAGAATCATCGTCATCGACATCATGGGGATGACAGAAATAATACGGAAACTAATTATTGATCGACTGATTTATTTATCGAAACTGGTCCTGATCTCTGTCAAATTATATGTGAAAGTAGAAATATTTTTTTTTTATATAAATAATTAATGTTTTATTGAATAATCAAAACTAATTGATTTAACCGTGCATATTTATTTTGGTAACTGACACCGAATGGTTGGGAAAAAACCTACCTGATAGCTAATAAGATTTTTTGGTCAATTCACTTCAGTATTAAGAAGTTAAATACATACGTCAAGAGTTATAAAAAGAGGAAAAAAGTATTGAACCCGATAATAATCTGTATAGTGCAATGAAACAATACTTGTATGTAACATAATATACTAAATTCACGAACGAAGATATAAGTTGTCATATTTAAAAATTATGAATGCATTTACTATTATTGTATTATAATTATAAACCAAATCATGGGAATGAGTAACCACGACCTTTTTGCATATGTTCGTGACCTGAAATGACTCGAAAAGGCCACTAAATTTATCTCAAATAATTAATAGTATAAAAATATATACTTAATGACATAACTAGATAATGGAAATATTAAATTATTATAGTCACAGGTATTTATTACATTTTGTATTGCGAAAACAAACATTATGAAAAAGTCTTTGAAACGAGTAAGGTCATGTTCGTGACAAGATCTCTGTTTGAGATCAGAAGGCTTTGGGTGGAAATCCCGACCAGGCTTCAGTCAAATGCTGATTATTTCTGATACTGTTAAAATTTTCTTTTCTCATGGAGTTTATAACGATTGATTTTTTTTCAAAAGAATTTAAGAATGACTTCGTTCTGAATGGAGAACCGAACCATAGACCGTAATATGTTGGATCAGTTGTATCGTGGATCAGTATTTTTGTGCCTAATCCACGATCAATTAATTAAGATCATCGCGAACATTTTCAACTGAAAATGCTCGCAATGAGTGAAACCGGTCCTGATCTTAATAATGTATGTAATTGTGAAAAAAGTACAGAAAAATATTTTATATTTTTTTTAATACATGTAATGCCTTTCCACCAAGTATTGATAGTGAACACCTAAAGAGTAACTGAAATGTTTTTTATTTTAAATTATTTTTCATTTTATATTAAAGTAAAGTCTATAGATTATTAAAATTATATAAGAGACTCTTTGGCTAACTTCACCCTTCAGGTGCAGGTGCGTTCAAGTGCAGGCACGTCTAAGTAACGTTCGGCGCGAAAGTGTTATCATGACGCGTATTACAAGTTGCATATAGTAAAAAGTCTCCCTTAATTCTACAGTACTTACCTCTAAAACTCAAATTTTGTATCGATTTAAAATAAAATCAAACGCATGTTGCTCAGCAAACAAATTTACTATATTATTTATAATCTGACCCCCATTACAGATTGAGATTGATAGTAGTAAGAAAAACAAAAATTATTCAGCGCTTTATAAACGTTTTCAAGAAAATTATTTAAATGGTACTTGAGTATCTGAGAGTACATTTATTTTACTTAAATGACACGATAATTGATTCGCATTGTTGTTTTATGACCCAAAATCTGCATTAAGGTTTTAGGTCTGACTCTAACAAATCCTATCATTCGCTTCACTACATTGCAGAATGAGCAAAACCAATCGTCTGGCAAAAGGGGCGGATTTAATTTAAAACAACTACATTCAAAAGCGGCGAACCCCTTTCGACGGTCATACAAAATTACTTTTATTGTTCTGGCGAGCGTTAATAACATCGCTCTCCCAACATCGTGGGATATCACTTTACATGGTATAAATTGATTAATTGGAATGCTTGTACCTTGGGCTTAAACGTACCCCATTTACGTAATGAATAATTTTGTAATAGGGGTTAATTCAAATACTGTCAACAGCACATAAATTTTTCTTGAATTTATATTCGAGCAAATTAATTTACTGCGGTTTTTGCGGGAAAAAAGTATAAGCATTACTGAGAAACTTTACAAGAGAAGTGATATAGAATTTCCCTTTTAATAACGATAAATCTCTAATCTTATATATAAAACCGAAACGGGGGATGTATATCTGTAATTCCCTTTTGTATTGTTGTTGCAAGTTCAAACAAACGAATTGATTTCGCTCGCGAAAGTTTCGACGGTAAATTTGTTTCGTTATCAATGTGTGTGTAGAGACTCCAATTACTCGAGTATCGAGTAGTACATATATAAAACCGAAACGGCGTATGTATGTCTGTGGGTCTGTAATTCCCTTTTGCATCGTTGGTCATTAAGTTGCCATAAAAACGAATATGAAAGAAAATATGTTTGATTTTTTATCGGCGAAGACATTTAGTCAAAATGTAATAAATTAGTCTTCTACTGAACTTTTCCCGGCTTTTATTATTAATAATAATGTTTTTATTTACGTGAAGGTATTATTTGACATTTCTTTGACAGCAAATTAGATTTTTTCCTTGAATTTGGACATTTTAATGGGTGAGAATGGGGCTGTCAATATATGAAAGGGGCTGTGAAATGTCAATGCCAGTCTGAAATGTTCATTTTAATTCCATTTTAATTGACCTAGACTTTTGAATTTTGAAAAAAGTTGTTTCAACTTGGCCCGTCTGAATTTACGCGCCGAGGTGAATATAACCCCAAACTGGTCCGAGCGAAGCCGGGTTCGAACACTTGTAATACATATTCAGTGACATTTTATATGACCTGAAAAGAGACGAAATTTGGTAATATAAAAAAAACAAATAAAAGATATTTACATGCAGTCAAAATATAAAACAATATGTGTAAAATTTAAATTATGATAACTCTTCTTTGTCACCCATCGACTATTTCCAATAATCAGATCGTTCGAAAATGGTAAAAATCTCAAAAGCAATGTGGTAAAAGAGATATAACATAATTAAATAATAAAACAAAATTTTAATTAAATTAAAGTTGTTATGTTTCACGTCATACGATTAAGTTTAGCAAGTTTTCCGTGAATCAATGTTTCCTGTCAATACAATCAGTTTTAGAAGAAAATGCAGTACGATAGTAAAACTCCCCACCACAAAGAAAAGCAGTAAACACAAATGCATCCAGATCGATCAAATCAAGTCAGTTAATAAAACCGCTTTTATCGACTTCTATATAAAGTGCAACAAAACAAAAATACAGTTGCAATGTGCCACAACAAAGACTCATTTTCAATACGTCACCTTGTGCTGTATATCTAAGTTTAATTCTTGCTTCCATTCGAGTGAATTAATAATATATTATAATATGCATGTATGTATTGTTACTGTCACGTTGATTACACGTCGAATAAAGTAATCAAACTATATTACGTCTTTTTCCACTCGCAATACGTAGTTTTTACAGAAAGGAATGCGGTAAGTGAGAAACATACATTGTCTTTTTCATGATAATGTGTAGAAAACGATTCCACGTAAAGAATTATACTTGAATCAAAATAAATTATTTTAAAATATGTAATAATATACGTTTAAAGATTTTGTTTTTATAAATAGTTGTGATGATTATGTGATAGTAGTAAAAATTTAGCCTTACTTTACCTTCTTTCGATGGATTTCTACAATGATAATGTAAAATTAAGTTTCTCCAAGAAGACCCTTCCCATTTATCTGTTACCAATATGAAATTCGTCTATCTACAGTTCTTCAATTGTTTATTAGTGTGGTTTCAGACGATTGCTGTTACATTATAAATAAAACGAAGTAAAGTCTTGTTACAATTTCTCCAGGAAACAGTAGTAAAGAAATTGTTGTAAATTGATTATAATTGGTCAATTGAAAAACGTTTTCGATCAATTATCTAGAACATTTTAGTTGGAGTTGAAGATGTACGAATACCATAGAAATTTACCCAAAGAAGACGAAATTTGTTACGTTCGATTTGTTTCATCAATACTTAAAAAAATAATCATTAACTACTAGGTTACTAGTGTTACTACACACTGGATAATGGTACACAGTATCTAGTATATTTTTTTATGATGCTTATGTTTCGTTTTTCTCGACGATAATCCTAATTTACCACAATCAGATTATAAAATCTTATACCACAAAGATTTCTTAAATTATTTTTATTTTGAAACTATCCAATACCTAGAAATACAATTTATCGTGGATGGTGATAACTTCATTCAAAAACCTATGCTTTCCATAACTAAACGACACCTTTCTAAATAGATATTATTCAAAATTGATGACTGATAAAATATTGACTAATGTTTTTCATTTTACAATAAAGATATTTTTTATGGTTGTGACTTTTTTATGTGTGGTTTCAAACGATGGATGACGGAGGGTCAAGCAATAAGTTGGTTAATTTTGAAAAAAAAGCTTAACAAACAGGTGTCTTTCGGTCAAAAAATATTTTCATATAAGTAAATACAGTGTAGGTTCTTATTCAAAATGGCATGATTTTGTTAATTCAAAAATGCTCGCGGTGTGAGAAACTAATCCCGACAAGTTGATAAAATCGTTAAATAAGCACGAGCAATTGTTTTTTTTATTTTTATACGTACAATCAAATAAAGCTTATTGAGTCACGCAAAGATCACAAAACCTTTTAGAGGGTTGTTTACATTATTTTGAATGAAACAAAATGTGGAAGATTCTTACCTTTTGTTGAAAAAAAAAGTACACGCGGCCTCTCGCCAACTTCGTGAGTGGTGTGAAAATTTCTTAGAAGATTGTCACACACATTTTCATCCGAAGCACGTATGGTCGCGATGTTTACAACATATAACTGAAATGTTTGCCTTTGTACTTTTCACAAAATCCTGTGTACGTTGAGGTGCCAAGACTACGTCACGTATCACGTGAACTCTTCGCCCGCCTGTGTTTATCTGAAACGTGAAATTTTTAAGATGGTTAATCAATAATTCTATCCAGGTGTATGATTTTCTTTTTATGCGAGCTTTTTTTATCATTTCAGTTTAGTAGATTGCCATGGTGGTATATTAAATAAGAAGTAATAGCCGGCCTCTGTAATGGTAAGAGCTTAATTCTAGAAATCAGATGGGCTTGGCCTCAATTCACAGAAAATTAATATTTTTTCAAATTGATATTTGAGATCTTGCCAATGGTGTTTTGCATGACTATATGTAATTCTCGGGTGGATCTCGATTGACATTAAAAATTCTCAGCGATTTCACATGATTATTTAGAAATTTCTAAATATCTGAAATTATAATGATAAAACAACAAAAAGTTTGAATACATTGAAATGTTATGTTCAATAAGGTGATAGTAATTATAAATTTATTCTATGATAAAATAATTCTGTATAGTTCAATAGTCTGCTTTGTAACCGTGTCGTAACCTTGAATTTTAGCTCTACACGGTTGTTCGGTCATAAGATCGAATTGAACATTTATTCATAATTGTTTTTTCAAAAAAATTTCGGATTATCCAGACCAGATCTCGCTCGGCTTTCGCTCAATCTTTTTACATGCTATACATCGGGAACAGACATCTTTTAAATAAATTTATTGTTTTTGTTGTATGTTCATGAAAAAAATTCATGACAACACTTATTAGGGCAGATAGTTGGTATTCATTGTAATATATTTGCAAACGGATTCTTTTTATTTTTAGCTAGATTTATTGAGTAAAACCTTTGTTTTAAATGAAAATATTGAACACTTTACGTCGTTCGATTCTTTATAAAGAATCATATGATACAAAAGAGTAATTTCCTGTCTTTAAACATTATGCAAATATAGATGTCAGATAATTTTGTCATTCAAAAACATGATTTTTTTTTACTTTGCTGACAAAGAGATTATTTTGATATGCATTTAATTTAAAACATATTTTGCTTGTTCTGAAAGTGTCTCAAACGAGATTTACTCGAATATTTAATTTAAATCATGGTTTTTTTCATGAGATGAGATCAACTCAAAAATATGAGATACATTTTGTTGAGATTAATCCAAAAAGCATGTAAAAATTATATGTTGAAATATTACGTTATTCGAGAACCCTTATACGTATGCTTTTAATTGTTTTCCTGCGTTATTGTTCACGCTATCTGCCATTTGCAATTTTTCCAGACAATTGAATGCGAACGAAACGTTATTTGTCTCATTTGAAGGACAATCGAGTCTTAATTGCTAGGCGAACCTTGACCTGAATGAGGATGGACTGTTTTTGTAGGGTGTATCGTTTAATTAAGTATAATTCAAATCTACCGTCATAGTTTTCTTTTAGGGAGGGCGTAATGGAATGAAAATTGCCTTCCGAAAGTTTTCATCGAGTTTCACAAAATAAGATTTCTTTTGAATTGTTCTGTGAATATGTTATCTCTTCTCATTCTGAATAACTTTGCTTCAAAATGTGAAGAAGTTTTGTAGGCTAGCCATTACATATTATTTTAAGATTTCTCCGTGAGTATCGCATTATTTATATATCCTTGACCGCAAAAATGTCGTTATGATTTGATCATACATGTAAATATAGTCCGTTCATTAACAACAGATTATAATAACCAGAAGGTACACAAGTACTCACTGCTTCGTCATCGCTGCTAGTAGCAATAATTGAAGCCTTTCCACCTTTAAATGAAGGCCTCTCTAATCTGTCAATATGTAGCCACTATGAAGTCGCTGTTGGATTAACTCCTCAAATATCGTTTTTTTTAGATATTATTAAAACCTTCTATTCCAATAATGTATACATGAATCATTATGAAAAATATGTGTCAACGACAGAGATATAAGAATATATTTTTAATAGTCGCTAAATACATATTATATTATTAGTATGGCGCATTGGCATCAGGTGTTATTTCATATATTGTAGTCTCCTTTTTTTATAAAAAAACAACAATTTAAATTAATGGTTTGGTAACACTAAAACATTCTTCTTGTTACACTTGTTAAGGTTTGGTACTTTCGGCAAATCAATCTGAATGAATCGATACGTTGAGTTTGGCCTTTTCCGGTATATATTTTCAGAGAAAATATTCAGAATTTTTCATTTGGGAAATTGTTTCACGTGTCCTTGTTTCAAACTCTCTTTACACTTCATCTATATAAGAGTTTATTTACAAAAACTATACAAAGATCATACGATATTAGCTTCTCATTCAAATTAAGAGAATCGCGTGAAGCAGGAAGAGTTTATGAACATTAATGGGAATATAGTATATTATGCTGATATAAAAATTTTAATAAAGGTTTATTGTATCTTAATTTATTGCCAAAATATGTGTCCATCTATCAGCTCATTTTACAATCAGACTGATAATTTTGATCTTTAAGTATTATTTTGCAATATGTGAATCGGTATACCTAAAATCGTCATACGTCTTCAATTATAAAGAAACTTACTAGCAGAATAAATTTCAGCAATCAACGCTAGAATGGGCGTTAGCAAAAAAAATAACAGTTGGCTTATCAATGAATGTAAGTGAATATTTTACGGTATTCCCCGCTGCACAAAATCGGAAGTGCTTACATCAATCATCATATCCTGCAGTGCTCCCCGGTCGACTGTCAGAATTCGCAACGATGCTGATTCATGTAGCCTACTTGCAAAATCATTTGAAACGATTCCCCGGAGTTTATGCATACTTCTAAGTCACGAAACAGATGAATCTCTCCCTCCGGGGTGGCCACTTCCACAGGCCAACAAGTTTACTGGCTATTCCGTGCCAATATCCAGTGGGTAAAATAAACGACGGAAAACTTTTTGGGTCTATTTTACATACAAATTATTCCTTCGTATAAAAGATCGAGAAAATACAGAAGTATGGTGTGGGATTTAAATTCACAGTTAAATTGCCGAATTATTTAACTTTTTTTGAATTTGGAATCAATTTAAGATCTATTTTAATCCAAATTTGAATCGTTAAAAATGTTCAATTTAAACAGATATAACATATAATATTCTAATAATCTCAATAAGATTATCATTAATTCATTCAAAATCAATGCAATCACATAATACGAAGAAATAAAATATTTCAGCTAAAAAATTTGTATTAATAATTATTGGCAAATATTGCACCGAAAATAAATAAATAAACTTATAGCGTATGCCCATTTGTATTAATTCCAGAAGCTGATTAAATATGTATGGTTTTTTTTTATTAAAAATAGTAAATACGATAAAATTGATTAAATATATTATAGTAAAACATAAAAATGTATTTTCTAAAAATAGGACGATAGCAGTGTTTGCGCCAAGTATTTAATGCTGCATGAATAATGGACATGTTTTCGCATTGGATTATAAAAATAGCATCAAAACATTACGGCAGGTATTTTTATAAATAGTCATTAATAGTATTTGCATAAGCATTTTAAAAGGAGGTGCGCGAAAGAAACGCTAGTACTGTTTGTCAGCGATCGTTGTCTTCTTTAATTAATTTATTTGAGCACATCTGCTATTGGGAATAATTATGGATGCCATAGGGCAGTGGTGCACAAATGCGGCCCGAAATGGTTTTTTTGCGGCCCAAAATAACAATACTTCGTCAACAAATTTTTCATTAAATATGATAAAAAATAGTATTCGATATGTGAACAAATTATGCAGAACAACGATCAATTGAGATCGAAATATCAGGAAGGCGATCTGCAGAGTTTTTACAAATATCTCCCCGAAGAGCAGTTTCTTACCCTACGTTAAAAGGCTGCGCTTTGTGCAAGTCTTTTTGGAAGCACCTACATTTGCGAGCAAGCATTTTTCATATTAAAACTAAATAAGTCTCAGCCTCAGAAACCACTTGAACAATGGTAATCTCAGTGCTGTACTGAGGATAGCAACCACAAACATTAAACTCGACATCAAAATGCTTGCTGCCAGTATACAGTGTCAGAAAACTCTCTAAGTTCCATCGTGCAAATCTGCACGTTATGTGGAGCGGAGAAGGATCGAATTTGCTGATAAAATGATGTAATTATTAAATAAAAAATAAAATATAAAATTTATATCTCTTCTAGTATAATAAATCAATATTTTTCTTCACTTTTTCCCTTTGAGGCCCGCGAACTGCTATAGGGTGTCCCAAAATTAACGCAAGATTTGAATTAAGTAGAAAACACAGTTTTTAGTCTTTAGATTGTTATTTTTTTATTGAATCATAAAGTACATAGGATAGGGTTATTTATGGAATGAAACATCGGGCAAATTACCTCTACGGCTTTGCTGGCACATACGCACTCTTTTGTCGAAATTTTTCATGACCATTCTGCATAAATGTGGCTGAATTTCGTTGATGCAGCGTTTAATTTCCTTCTGTAATGCACGGGTAGTTGTAGGCTTGTTGACATAGACCTTTGACTTCAAATAACCCCATAAAAAGAAATCTAATGGCGTTAAATCACACGATCTAGGAGGCCAATTCTGATCAATGAAACGAGTACACGACCAGGAAATGTCTCATGCAGTTATTTAATTGTTTCACGGGCTTTATGGCTTGTGGCACCATCTTGTTGAAACAACATATTGGTCACATCAATATCATCCAATTTCGGCAGAAATAACTGTGTTATCATGTCGCGATATCGAGCACCAGTAAGTCACTGCTTGAACAGCCTCATTTTCAAAAAAATATGGTCCAATGATGCATCCAGCCCAAAATCCGCACCAAACAGTGACAAGTTGTGGATGCATTTGTTTTTCGACACATGTGGGTTTTCCGAACCCCAAAAACGGCAATTTTGGCGATTAGCAAACCCATCAAGGTGAAATGTGCTTCATCGCTTATGATAATTTTGCGCTTTGATTAATTAATGCGGCCGCCAAACTTTCATTATTTTTGAGATATTGTTCAATAATGAAAACACGTTCTTGTGTCGTGTAACGCTCCATTTTTACTAACCCTAAACTCTCAGCTGCCAAATTGTTTTTTTCAGGGTTGCCAACAATTTACTGCACAACAGTCGGCAAATTCAAATCTTGCGTTAATTTTGGGACATCCGTTATAAATGTACGCATCATACGGAAAGCATAATAGCAATAATATGAATTGATTGTGTACGCCACTAACTCATAGACAGTTGCTCCTAGTACAATCATTTACAGATTTGTTATTTTACTGGACACCATATAAAATTAACAAATATGAAAGTAGTGGTGGATGGAGTAAGGTAAGAAAAAGAAAAGGTATGATATTGAGTTTTAGTGATATTTACAAAATCATATGGGGATTTATTTATGTACATATACATTAGTATTCTGGCACTTCATGCCCTTCAAAATAATGCTATTTACCTTCAATGAATTACCAAACGAAAAATAATGTAAAAACCATTTAAGAATTTATAATTTTTCTGTTATACCGTTCGAAGAACGGATCGCTCGCTGTAGATTTATTATCAATTACTTTATGTGAAATAATTGTTAATATTATTTTTTTTGGAATAAGTATTAAAAATGTCTTATTATTTTTATTAATTACGTTACTCGTATAATTTAATAAAAATACTATTCAAAATATTGGAGGGTAATTTTTTTTCCCAATTCTGATAATTTCTTAGAAACTGGTCATATACGGTTTCAATAAAATTCTACCGCTAAATAATTGTTGAATTACTACTTTTATATGAAAATTTCGTAGGTTTTTTATTGAATGAATAATTTTGAATTAATCTACGCGGTGTTCTAGCCTTTTTATTTAAACATTTTAATAATGTAGACTTGAAGTTTAATATTATATAGATTCAATGATAACCGATGCCAATTTTTATTTGACTATCATTTTAGCAATTTAATTTCATACATACATATGTCACTGTGCATTTTTCACGCTAGATTGTAATAATCCGAGACTCTTCGCAGCAAAAAAATGTATGTCGAGTACCCAATATAAAAGTATATTAGACATATACTGTGATATCAACTTTTCCCATAGGGATATTCTCATGTTACGAGAGTTTTATGTCCGAGGTCAGTTCAAGAAGCTTTTAGATCATAATTTAATAAGAAATGAATAATATACGAGAATACGTAAAGATTTATCTGAATATATAGATATATCATATTGTATGTAAGTATAAAGGCAGAATAATATATGGTTTTTCTTCAATAGATCCTTTCATCTTCTGTTCATTTTCAATTTATGTATTGTAAATATTACTGCAGGCATTCTTCTTATGTATTTAATGTGACGATGTGGAGTCGGAAAGGGTTGAAGAAAATGCGACACAACAAAAAACTTATTTTGGGAACAAAAAATCATTACTAACGTCAATGATTGTTTCGATACTTTAATAAAATCTTTTTTTAATTTTATTGAAGGAAGGACAATGAGATGTGATATATTTTGTGCGGCACTTTGAGAAAAGATGTGTATTATTATCATGGATAAGATAGCTGAGAGTGCTGCGGTTGATTGATCATTATATTTGATTATTAACATTTATATTCAAAACTACATGTATTTCATAAATCATCAAAACAACGTATTTCTTTCCTTGCGTAAAACACTTTCTAATGACAAAAAAAAATAGAAGAAATAAAGCTCGCATATTCCATCGCAAGCGGTACTGCATAATATATATTTGTACCGCGGTGTGTGATAATTTTTGGATGCATCGGTGCGCGGGCGAGCTTAATAGACGCTTAAATAATATTGTTATTTTCAACTAATATACATACATTTATGTATATTATAATTTGACATTTTTCTCAATTTACTTGGGGTGATACAGTTCCGCAGTGCGTATGGACGAGCCGCCAGTGAGAATAATTATATCTTTCTACATTTTATCACATTTTTTTTTGATAATTCCATTTTTCAGTTATGAACAGATAATAGTTGTATCATGGTTATTCCTGTTAATAATATTATTTATAAAGATACATCTATTCGGTAGTGATAACGTGTGGCATACATGTGATAAAATTAAAAATACACATATGTATATTCGTTTTATTGGTTGGTAAATATTATGACAAGTACAGTAAGAAAAATAACAATATTTTTTAGTTCTACATAAATTAGTTCTGACGAAGGCGTAAGCCGAAATAGCTATCAACAAACATATAAAATAATTTATGTAGAACTAAAATACATTGTTATTTTTCTTACCGTATTATAATGGGTTCTACCAAGTAAATGCCTACTCAATCAATTATGACTAGTTCTTATGCATATAATAAAAATATATATGAATAAATGTCAGTTCCTTTTCGCTTTATTTAACTCTATCCAATAAATTGCACCGTTCAATAGCAAAAACCGTTTATTTATTAATAAAAAAATAATAATAGATAAAGCCTAAAAAGGTTCGTCACTGCTTTAGTGCTTTTTTTTACAGAATAATAAAATGAATTTTTAGACATATGCTTAGTAAATAAAATTACCTACAAATTATCTGTGCTTCGATCTCTCAATAGTTGTGTAGTGAAATCATGATTGATTACACCCATCAGTCTGTCGATAAAACCATGGTCAACAGAACACTGCATGATAAATATTACGAATTTTACAGGCAATCTCAATTCCCTTCCGAAAGACTTCTCGGAAACACTGATAGCGTCCGATTACATCGTAAACACACTATCCCACCACATAATTGATTATATTATACATTGATAACACTTAGACTACGTTACATAATATTATGCAGTATACGCTTTTCGCTCAACGATTGATGTCTCATACGCTTAGTGTAATCCATCAAAAGATTATTTATCGCCGTAGAAAAAGCATTTTCATCTACGAAAAATTGCTTAATATTCTTTTGATTTGTTAAGTTTGTTGGGTCAGTGGTACCAGGGTCAACGTCGTTGGCTTCCGTCTCCGACGCCACGGGTTCAAGTCCCAGTAAGAGGAGAATTTTTTTCCAATCGAAGCGCCCATCCGATCCAATAAGCGGGGCGTCAAGCTATTACCACTAGTCCTGTTCTAGTCTTCCTTCTCTCATCGAGATAAAGAAGTTCTCGTCGAAATAAAATGTATGTTGTGATACCTCCACTAGGTGGCCGTATACTCCACATGAGGGACGGCCACGTAGTAAAATATAAGCCATTATAAAAAAACGAATATTGCACAATGATAAGTGTCAGTTATAACTGAAAAACTTTATTTTATAAAATACGCTCATAAAACAGGGTCAATAAATCTATTCCTTCGACTCAAAATGTATATTTCACACTGAATTGACAAGTAAAATTACCATTTCCTTTCAAGTTTCATCAAAAGTTTGGTCAACTATATTATTTGAAGGATAAATTTTCTACGTTGTCAAAAAAATGTTCTCATACAATATTCTAAATCTAATTTTGATATTTCGTGGAATATTATGTCAATCAAGTCAATACATATCTTTCAAAAAAGTTTCAACGACATGGATAAAAAGAATATCAAATAAGATGCTTTGGGTAATGAAAAAATTCCGTATCATCAAACGAACCATTTCGAAAATGTTTTTGACGGGTAAAACTGAATTAGGTATGTTTGCAGACATGACATTTCCACTATGACATTTCCAGACACTATGACATTTCCAGAAATAGTTTACAGTTTTAAAAGTATTCGTGATAATTAAATGACAAGACACTCGAGTACTTAGTCGGAATGTATTCAATTAATTTGTTTCAAATCTCATTTCAATAACAGTTAAGAAAAACACTTAAATGAAAACCATGTCTTTGTGTCGACCGTACGGGGGCTCGATCTCAATGCCACTTAAACTACGTTTATTGGAAGTTTGTTTTAATATTCTTCTGTGGAAGAGTTCATTTAAATAATCGTTAAGAATAACAATATACTCTATAGATTTATAAAAGTATAAATCATTTAATCTTAATAATTTGGGTTGATTCAGCGGTAACTTTATGAAAGTTCACTTTTATATAAAATTAAATTGATGTCTTTATTATTCCACGTGATCCAATTGACACACACATTAGGTTAAGATTGATTTTAATTCTTATATTATAAAATGAAAGTTTGGTTGCTTTATTTCATTATTACTATAGTAACCTTATGGTAGTGAGTCTGATGATGCTTCCGAAATAGGCGAAAGCCGTTTCACGATTTGTTACGCAATACGTGAAATAACAAATTTATCAATTTAATTATATATTTATTAACAAATGACAGTGTATTTTACGCTGGAAAATACATTTCGTTTACTCGGAAATTATTTAAATATTAAAACTACAATGTTATTCATTCTGTCCTTATGATATTCATGACATTTATTATTATCAGCTGAGGCAAACATGCCAAGCAAGTGACATAATAATTATTATATTTTCTATCTGGCTTTATATTTTCGTCAGTCCATTCTGGTATTGTGTTATCTAATGGCCTTGTCATATCCAAAAGGTACCTGACAATGATAATACTCACGCATTGTTTACATCTTTTCAATTCGATACATGGAAAACAAACAAAGATCGCGTGCTTGGAAAGCTCCCTACAAATTACTTTTGTTACTTTGCAGATGTAACTTACTAGTGGTACCATAAACGTTTATCGAAGTCTGCCGATTACTTTAGAATACTCGATCACTACATTTGATACCTCGGCTACCAGTTACAAAGATAATAAAGATCAATATTCTTTATACTAGATATACATATGTATATCTTCAACTATCAATCGATTCGATAGCGTTGGAATAACTACGGAATGTGAAGATAAGTTGTAATTTAAACACTTATAATAAATTGATTAATCAATGAATGCCAATTTTCATTCTAGTATTCAAACCAGTCGTGGAGTGGCATTGTAGCGTAAGTTTTACAATCCGTCTATAGCATCATTGTAATGTCTATTTTGTGTCCATTTTAAAGGATCAAATATCAGTTATGCGATACATTACAATATCCTAAAGAAAAAATAGTTTTTTTTGAAACACATGAAATCTAAGGTCAACGATTACGACAGTCTATTTTATTATGATGATTCTACAAGTTTTGCTTCCCATTACCAAAAAAATTGCAGTTCACAAAAAAGTGCTTTTATTCAAATATATATTATTATAAATGGCAATTCATTTTATTTGACTTGTGAGAATAAAATTTATGCCGATCATAATAAATCATTTTAGATATTATTTGGACTTGATACCATTGTACCTACTCGACGTAAAAATACATCCCTAAAAAATCGACTCTCACTTCAACTTCCGGTGATTGTTTTTTATGGAGGTTTCCAAAACACTGCCTCCATCTGGAGTCACTTAAGATGGCCGTTTTAGCAGACGTCATTGTTGATTAAATACGTCAGACGAACAAAAAACAAACTGTATGTTTTCCCGAAGAATGAGTACGTGCAAAACACACCACCTAGTAGGCGACTTTGATGTGCATGAACAGAGAGCATGAGTTGGCTTCGATTTAAATTTTACGGTTTTTTAGCATGTTTTATTTTATCGCCGGCCATTTGGTTTTCAAGTAAAAATAACATTTCTTGGTTAATTCAAGATTATTTTTACTGTATACAGCTACGACAGTAATGTGTTTTTTGTTTATTTAATAGTGGCAGGATTTGGCAAATATTGCGTAGGATAAACTTCAACAAAATTTCAAAGATTTTTCCCGTAATTTTTTGCAAGGAAAATTCCATATACCATGACGAAATCTTTTTATAAATAGCCAACGTATTGTTTTCTTAGACCAGAGATGCCCAATTCAAATCACTCGATGGGCTAAATAAAATAATGCATGTGGCCACACATACATATTTTAAACCTTTATAATAATGTAATATTTTTATATAAATAATAAACAAACAGCTCACAAACAAAATCATTTGCTTTATTTTTTTTAAATCATTTTAACATTTATATTCATTATATGCTATTTTGTAATGTCCACCGGTAATTTGGAAGTTGCGCATCGCAGTAGATTAACTTTGAGAAAAATTACTTGCAGCGATATGTTATTATATTATTGCACATTGTTAATTGTCTTGGAATCTGACCCAGGCATAACAGGTAAACATTTTTTTTCTTATGCATTTTACAAATAAAAAAATGCAAAATGTATAGAATGTTGAAAACGTCGGAAGGGACACACAAAATCCTCAATTGGGCCACATGTGGACCGTGGGCTAAGGTTTAAGCATGCCTGGCTTAGATTATGATAAAAAAGCAATACATAATGGTAAGCAGATTCACATATAATATTGATTAATTTTAATATGGACCATGATCGATGAAACTCTCCCACTTCATAACTTTTAATTTTCTGTCGATTTCCTACTGGCCTTTATCTTTGGCGGGTGCTATCTGGAATTACAAAGGAAATGCAAAAGCATGCAATATGCAAATGAAAATTTATATTATCAAATTTCATTCACTTCCTTCCGGCCAACTGTTTATTTGTCTTACATAACACAGGTTAAATTATCACAAAATTATGCGACTATGATAGATGTCTGTATATGTACAGTGAAACCCCGATTCTGCGTTTTGTAAGGGACCGTTAAAAACAAACGATTAATGCGGGAAACGATGAATGCGGGAAAGTTATATATATGAATTAAATGCCGGGACTATAGACAAATGAACGCACCACGCGGGAAAACGTATAATGCGAGAACGTAAGATCGGAGTTTCACTTTAATAATCATGTTCCCATTTAGCACACGGTCTTCCAATGGAGCTAATCTCAACATAAGTTTGTATACGAGAACTGCTTGTCACTCAGTTGATCAATCTATATTTCTCGAGCATTAAAACCTGTTTTATGAATCAGTTGGATGGAGGAGAAGGGGATTTAAGCATAATAAGAATCCATACCTTCAAGCCTTGATCAATTGATAAAACTGTACGTACTGGTATTCGACCCCGTGAGGGCCACAACCGATGCCAACAACTTTGACCGCTCGAAATATTAAATATGTTTTTTTTTTATTTTAAGCACTAATATCCCATATTCGTTTTTCAACACTAGAGCGCAATAGGCAGTATGATATATTGGAAGGGAGAAGTTTTCTAAAAAGTGATGCATTCAAATTCAATACAATCATTAATGTTTACTCAGATAAATATAATGAATTTATTTATAAAACGACTTGTTTCACATTCTCGATTGACATCAGTCGACCTTTATAGACTAGCGGTTATCAGAAAACTCAGTTTCAATCTCTAGAAAGGTCAAAATTATATCAAATGCTATATTTGAGATATACAGAATGGGTTACCCGATTCTGATTGAATTTATATTATGTGATTGAAAATTGGTTTAAATTATTTCCCAGCTCTAAATGGAAAGCATATGGATTTCTAAGTGTTTATATTAGCAGAATATTTCTATGAGAACTGCTTATTTATCAAATACTCAACCATTGTGTTTTCGAAGAGAGTATGGGTATAAAGAAAATAGGTAGTACATGACGAGTGGTAAGCTTTATCGCTCTCGCTACGTCCATTTTTTTCGTGACTGGAGCCAACAACATTGACACTTGACCACAGACCCGACTTAATTTTTATTAACTAAAAATAAATTGTTCGAATATGCTTACTCGATCAATACTCGATAATTAACGATAATGCGTTGGTTAAAAATAACTCATATTAATTTAAATGTTACAGTTGATTACATCTTTTGTACGTTTCTATTTATGGTCTGAATTGCTTTCATTCATAAAACGTACGAAGCATAATGAAAATTAAACGGCTGAAAGGAAGGATACATACGTTTTCATCATAACAGTCTTTGCCTATCAATATTACAGTTGGTAATCCTGTTTCCCTGGTAGGTTTTTAGAAAAAATATGGGTATATTTTACACGATGAACCTAATCCGTTCACACGGTAGCACATGAACGATATCATAAACATAATAAATACAAGGCATGTTATAAATAATAGAGGCCGGCTTCCGGAAAATTATTGTTTCATTTCGCGTAAAGAAAATCGACGATCTAAGACTCGCAGACTGCTTGTAAAGCGAATTTCCGATAGACGAGAAATAAATTTCACGTGGCAATAAATAAAGGGCAATGTTTATGTAAGAACTCTATATGGTGGGCGCTTTTTAGGTTCTTCTATTGCCTTATTTACTTGGCCATATTGACAGCAATATATAATTAGACAAACAACACCATTACCAAACGCACAGGTGAGCAACAAAATTAAAATATTTGTATGTATGTATATACATCTATTTTAAGCAGATATGTACAGTTGGTCTTTAAATTAAATAAACAAGCTTTGCAATTCGAATAGAAATTGATTGTAAAATGGTTTGGAAAAAATACTTCGTTTTGACGTCTAATATAACATTACACTTCTAAATTTTAACTACTCCATATTTATGGCATTTTAAGACAACAGATTCCATCATAAAGATCTTATTTAAATCTGAAATTATGTTGACTAATAAGATAAAAAATATCTTTGATGTGAATTGGCAACCGTTTCTTCTTTTACTTCATTTTCTATTCAAAAACTTTCCATAATTTGATATAATGTCTTATTTTATCGTCACATGTCAACTGAAAATATTGTAAAAATGTAATACAGTTAAATTTCATTATTATATGAGAAGAAATTAAAAAGCCGTGGCAAAACTCACTTCACAAGCCACGTTAAAAAAATAATTAAAATTCCAAAAAAGTATTTATCAATGGTTTTAATCAATGTTACATAATAAGCCAGCATTTTTTTCAAATCAATAAAAAATCTATCAAAGATACTAAGTAACAGTTCAATTCATCATAAACTGTGTTGATTTTATACAATTTACTTTGCAAAACTCCATCATAATAAATTCTTCGATTCTAAGACGATTCTTGTAGAAATTAGCAGTAGTTTGTTTTTCGCTGGATATCTTAAATATTTACTTTTATGAAAGTGTGTAATGACAATATTTTTATCGCTGGTAAAAAAAAATCATGAGATAGAATATTTGTTAAAACGTAGTAACAATATTTTCCACCTCAATGAGCTGTCAATTCTGTTTGAGAATCGATATGATTTTTATTTTGCTATCCAAATATATATTTTTATGTTACGCTTATACTGGCAACATTGAATACTTTTTCTCAACGAACGTAATAGAAAAAAAAGAACATCGTCTCCTCACCAAAAATTACATAAAATATATTTTTGTCCTACACTTTAGTAGTAACGAAGGGGATCCCAGAGTCAACGTTTCAACAAATTTTCACAGCATTTTTTAAGTATATGAAAATTCTGTTAGATATAGTTAAAAATATGTGAAAATTACTGTTCTAATTGAATACCATAAATCAAAAGTGTGGGAAAGGGAAACGTTTGATTTGTTAAAAACATGTATTCATTTTTGCCAGTCAAAATACAAAGCATTTGTTAATATAATTTGTTTCTATACTTCTGGAGCAATGGCCTCTTTGCTATTTAAAATATGGTTTTTTGAATATAGAACCATTCTACTCAACGGATTTTAATGAATGAAAACAAACGAATGAAAAGTTTGAATTCATTGATTGGTCGTACTGAAGTGTCAAAGTGTTACAAGTGAGAATCATAATAAAGATTGTACAAATTATTGCAAGATACGCCGCTCTAAAAGATAAACGGATCATTTCAAGAATATCTATAGTTTTCAACCATCGATGGTAAGCGTCATAAAAAAACTACATTTTTATTTTATTCTATCGAAATTATTTGTTTATAAACTATAATTAATTTAACAATAAACGGCAGTTATGTTAAATGTAGGCCGGTGAAGAAATATGGGGGTGAAAAGTATTTCTTTATCCAGTGTCTAAAGCACGGTGGTTAACCTGGTCTGTATCACCCACTAGTGGGCGTTAAAGGCTTCCGTGATGGGCGGTGGTCGATTTTTGCTTTTACCACAAATTATTCCACCCATATACTGGATTGACATTTCGCGATGTTGGTGGATAGTAAGGAATTTTACGATGAAAAATAATCAAAAGTGGGCAGAATGCACAAAGAGGTTGAAGACCCCTGGTCTAAAGCAACGAATTTTCATAGACGAGCTTATAGTAAACATCCGGTTTTATTTAATATGCAAGCGATATAAACTAGAATTACACATTTGGCATATAAACAAAAACTTAAGTGTGTACTTTATGTTCATTTAAGGGTAAAAGCCATTCGAATCCGTGACAAATAATAAATGGCTGAAATAAATTACAGCATCTATGAAACGGCCTATAAACATTAATTAAAGCGAATTTCCGAATAAGCGAATTCGATAGTAAATTGATTTTCCCGGACGTTCGCGTTACGAGATATGTAATATGCAAAATACTCAGATCTAGGCAATGCGATTATATACCTAGACAATAAAATAAATTTGTCACAGCTCTTGCTAAGTTGGAAGCACGTTTTTGTAATAAGATACTATTGTTCTTTTGTTTGCGTACTAAAGCTAAGTTTTTTACAGAAGTAATATTTTTTGCAATTTTTAAAACAGATACAATGAGGTAAAAAATGAAAAATTAAATTGTATAATATCTGAAAAATTGGTAGTTATTAACAGGTTAATATATTCAAAAGTCAAAATTATAATCGTTTTTAAGTCCAAGTTCCAACTCATATTTTTTTTTTTGTTTGTTTTACTTTTTAATTGTTTTAGTCTTGTTTGGCTGTAGTCTTTCGGCTAGCCAAGTGCTGCTCGCTGACTACCGGTTTGACGTTACTGATTTACATACATATTTTGCAATTAATGGGTCAATAAAAAAATATACAAATAAATACAGCAGATGAACAAAAATCATTGACGACAGTACCTAATAATGAAATATTGTCAGTTGTAAAAACCATAATTTATGTTTTTCTTCGATAATATTCAATGGAGACGCCATTTGTCAAGGTCTGCTTGATTTAGCTGCGATTTTAATGGGACTACCGTAAAGCATTTATTGTTAATCGGCCGACTGTTGAAACTAAACGTGTATTGTAATGCTACAGCATTGTTGAGGCATATTTATTACAAGCTGTTTGAAAACAATATTTTATTCAGTTTCCGTATGACTGACTGACTTGTGAATATATTTGTTTCTATTAGTAAATTATATCCATAATATTTCGAAAAATTATCGAAATGATAATAAATCAAGTGACTATTTTTATTTAAGAAGATTATTTAATTACATCTGTATGACATTCGACAAATTCAAAAAACAATAATATAATTAACAGTATTATTCTTGATTACTCTTAAGATTCAATGCAAAGTAGATTAACCCCTAGACGCGGATTCAAAGTATAAGACTACATACGATAAAATATCATTTAGACCGGCGGTTTTCATGTGCGGCCACCAGAGGATTTGGCTGCAACCACCAACAGCTTCATAGAAAATATTCATATTAAAAAAAATGTCGTTTTACTCTGAAAATGAAATATTTCGTATGCAACTAATACCAATTGTAAACTAACAGACATGTTTAAGTCCATTTGACATAACTCAAACACAACAGACGGACAGAAAATTCGGTGCGGCCACCAGCCATTTCCGTAGGACCACTCATGTTTGCGATGCGGCCACAGTGAAAATTTCTGCGAGAACCACTGATTTAGACAAGTGGCTGAGAAAGCAGCGTTTACTTTTTAGGGGAAAAATCGTTTCTTTCCTTTTTTTAATATTTGGCATTACAGCTTACGCCAATGCCCCAAATATTATTAGTTGTGAAAGTCATACGAGATTAACTCGATGGTAAATAATGTATCAGTTGTGCACAAAATCAACGATAAATAACATACACCAAGCCCAAGATCTCTTTTTTTCAATTGAAAAAATCTGACCTTGCCGGGGATTGAACCCGGGCCCCCTGATTGCTAGGACAAAGCTCTTGCCACTAGACCACAGGGACCTTCTTGATTCACATAGCGTCATATCAGGCGGACGAGAAATAGCGGCAGTACCCACATAATAGGTGACGGTGGGACAGCCAACTTGCTCTTTCGTATGACTTTATTAGTTGGACAAATAAAGAACTCATGTAGATTATATTTATTTCATTGATGTAATTCATCATCTGTGATTAAATAACAGCAATAAACGTTTAACGTTTAAATTATGTGACGATATATAATATAATTCAATATCTATCAAAACATGCGTTTGAATTGTATCAAAGAACTTATTTTTTACCGATCGATATTTTTTCTCTGTATTCTTCCGTCTATCGTCATACCTAACTGCACAGCGGAAATCTGCGAAAAATATGGACGTATTTTTACTGGTGTTGTTTCGTTTTATAAATAATTTTGTGGTTACGGAGATTCACTGATACGAAAAGATAACACGGTAGCGAGTGCTGATAGCAACGCGGATTAAAGTGATTAAAAATACTATAACATTTAGTTGATCGGTAATTTTTTGTCAACATCATGCCATTGGATACTATAGATTAAATAATAATATTGAAAATTAAAATACCTCAAATATTAAATTGACATATTCATTGAAATTTAATGGACTGACTTAAACCATTATCATACATAAATAAAATTTTCTAGAGATTTATTATATTTCTAATAAATTCATCCGATCCTCATTTTGCGTAGAGGATACGTAACAAAGAATAATGTGCAACAAAAAACAATCTAAAAAAAGATAAGGTAGCCATACAACAATTGTAGATACGTTCCATTACTTTAAATCAACTCCAAATCTAATTTGTTTATCATTTATAAATAAAAATATTTTTAAAAGTTACACAAGTAATAAATTTCCATAGTTTTCAATTTAAATATTTTTTTGCAAAGAGAAATATACTGATTCAGTGTCGCTACTTGATGTGACGTGCTCGTTTTTATTATTTTCAGTATGCAGTTTGTCTTGAATAAAAGATCAGTGTAAAAAAAATAATCAGTATTTTTTTAAAAAACCGTGATATTTCGAAATCATGCAAAATTGGGTGTATATTTATTTTATTACTGTAACCCTTTGTATCCCATACCAATTTGGAAAGTACCCGCAAAAGCGGTAATCTTTATTCTATTATTTAGATAATATTAACTTTTCGGTATATTTTTTTGTTATTTCACGAAATGATGTTTCTTGTCATAAGTAATGGTTTTATACATGCTAAAACCATACAAATAACAAAAAAAACAAATGCTGTTAAAGCTTGTTAAACAAAAACTGGGGACCCGTGGGATTAAAGGGGTTAATATCGAAAATAATTTAACATGGCCACCGGATGATTGTGGTATATACATAATATATTAAACGGGAATCCATTGCATAAATAACGCATTATGTTCGCATTTCAATATTAAATAATAAAGCCGATTGAGGAAAATATAAAACAATATGGAATAATATGAAGCATCACAAACACTCAACTTCCATCAACTAATGAATGAGGATATTTTATATAAAATTGGTTAATACTAATCGCTATGAGCGAAACCGGTCCCTATCTTGATGTGCTAAAGTTCATTTTTTTTTTAATATGATGTCTTTTCAGAATTGACGATTTACACAGAGTGATTAAAAATAATTTGTTTGGATTGATTATTTCGATAA
Organism: Himalopsyche kuldschensis; assembly: GCA_028554975.1. Classification (NCBI taxonomy): domain Eukaryota; kingdom Metazoa; phylum Arthropoda; class Insecta; order Trichoptera; family Rhyacophilidae; genus Himalopsyche; species Himalopsyche kuldschensis. The sequence goes on from JAHFWI010000003.1 coordinate 24,075,503, forward strand.
ATTTCCTGGGTTATTATTCAATCATGATTACCGAGAATCTGCTTTTCAAAAGGGAAATGAATAAAAGTCGTTGTCGCGGTTTTTTATCCGTTTGGTGTTGGCGAACATAAACGTACAAAAAAAGGCAACACGACAGTGTCCTACCTTCAGCACATTTTTTGAAGACGTACTTTTACAATCAACAAAGATACCAGGAAAACGAAATCTTTTGGGAAAACCGTCCAGTGAATACAATTTCAGTTTACTTGTCAGGGGCCAAATTATCGTTGCGACCAAATTCAATGATTCTTGTCTCAATGATTTGTTATTCAATTGAAATGCAAATTAATTACAATGCATGTAGTAAAGTCGATAGCATTATGCTTATTTTAATCGTATGGTTAAAATAATATTGCAATAAACCAGTGATGCAGTCCCAACATGATATTAATGGCGGATCATAGGTAAAATATAATGTTCCCTAGCACTAACTTACATTTTTTGTCCGATGATTTTGGCTGAGCAGTTTTTCAGCCGAAAGATATGCGCCTGTCTAGTCTTTGTCATTTGTGAGGTAATGTTTAATTTACTGCACTTCACTTCACAGGCTTAAAAAACAGTGTGAAAAATAATTCAAGACGCTTGATGCCTGTATGCAGTGTACATGATCTGATTACGAAGTTCCAACTTGAAATATACACGACATTCAGAGTAGAGTTACTGAATTTCAATAAATATTACATTTATAGTGAAAATAATATTAATTTCCTTTACAGTGGGAGAATATATCAGAATCATTAGAACTTTTATCCAATCCGGCCGACAAATAATTCCAAAATTAATAGTGCGGCCTATCGGTTGAAAATGTTGTGTATCAATGCGCTTCAAGATTAAATAATGTCCTTAAAACGAACTTCAAACGAGTAGTGTACCAACGTTGTTTTTATGATTCATACAATTTACTTTGTCAAAAAATCAACATGATTTAAAAATTTATTCTTTATAATATTTAAAGCCACAAAGTATTTCACTTTATTGCTCGAAGTGTTGGTGGCAAGAACACATTGATGCGCGAATAATTCATCGTGACGTCAATTGACCGCCATAACAATTCATCGCGAGATAAATATTAAGTTAACCGTGAAAAAAACTCTTTGATTTATATCAAATGTTGACTGATCGAGAAAAAATAACAGCAGGATGAATAGTTCAGAGGTTTTTGACATGTTTGCTCAAATACTTACTAAAAATGTGTTCAAGCTTACACGATAAGACGTTTCTTAAAATATAAAAGATAATATAAAAGAAATACTCGATAATATTGTCTTGGTGGTACGTAAATACATCTTTATGTTTATACGAAAAGAAAATTTCGAATATAATAATGGCATGGCGATGCCAAAGAGCGAAACCAAGGTCGAAGCGCATGGCAACATACAAAATTTGTTTAATCCGAAAACGTCATTATAAATTAAGATTTTTTAAGATAAAACATGGCCCCATATTTTATATATTAAATTAATTACATGTTATTAATTTCGTCCGCTTATATATGGTGTATAAATCAACCCAGCAATTAAAAATATGTAGCGTACAAAAATTGTGGAAAAACGTAATGTAAAACAACAATAATGACGCAATTAAATTTCGCACATGTTGTTTTATAATATATTCACATTCAGAAACGAGAATAACATTAGAGTATGTATCAAACAGGTAAAGTAATTCTGTAATTTTATTTGTACTTCGACCATTAACAGTATTAATGATGTTTGATAAAAAATATAAATTAACAATTATATTCATAATCAACTTATTTGAAATGAGTGGCCAATATATCAAAGACTTTATCCAATAGGGACAGTAATCGTACGCAATTGCATAAATCTTCGTTATTTAGAAGATATAATATTTTGCTACTCTTTGATATAAGTGTCGTTGTGTTTTTTCATATTGTAAGAAATTGCGGAAAAAAATGCTTTAAATGTATTTTACCAAAATATTTCAATGATTTTTAAATTCAGTTGTGGAATATTTTGTGAATATTTTATCATAATATGTTACAACCGGTGTATGAATTAACGTGCAGAGTGTGAATAATTAATTCCAGTGCATTTTATTACTAATTATTGTATTATGATTTAAACTTTAGCGTGCTATGAAGCATTCAAAAAAATCCATTAACGATCCCCTGTTTATCCATATTTATTGTACTGAGTATCTTTACTTAAAAAGGCGGTATATTTACGTAATTTAATTTATTAGAATTGGTATGTTACCAATAAAATTTAACAATATTCCACCATGCATCTAAATAAGTAATTTAAAATATGCTGTGTAAATACATATAAACATTATCACATAAAAACTTACAATGATCGACGAGCTTATAAAAAAAAACCAATTATTAATGAACTAAAAAAATACATACCTCAGTTACGACGTTCTAAGATACCGGACTAAAAAACTTCTTGATATTCATCGAAAAAAATGATAACTTTCTGCCGAAAGAAGTGATTGAAGTTAACTTCTCACAAGAGGTTCACCAGCATTTACAAATAGCCACACGATAACTCAACACTTTCAATTGAAAATATCAATCGCCGGCCGTTTGTTTATTTATTTTGGAATGTTTGGGATCGCAAAAGTTGCTCCGCCGATCGACACAACCTCCCGCCGCAAGGCTCGTGAGAAAACTGAGCCGCGAACAGCTGTTTTGCCCGTTCGTAGATGGAGCCAAATATTTAAGAATACAGGTGATATTTTACATTGGCAAAGTGAGCGAGGCTTTGAGATAAGGCGGGTTTAATGTTTTCGCAGCGAGATGATAACGGTACAGTTTCTCTAACTGCGTATTGTCTTATAAGAAGAGAGCCGGATGAAGATAATAGACATTTATTTGTACGTTTGTAGTAGATTATCATTTTGCTGCATGCAGTGAACAATCACATAATTTTTACGACACACGTTACTTCATTTACAATTCGGATGAGTGTAAATTGACTTTCGGCGGCATTATAAGTGATAACAACACACTTGTTAGAGCTTCGGGCTGAGGTTCAGCCTGAAAAATTTAATATCTTTAAATATTTTAAATGTTCAGAAAAATAAGGGTATTCTTACATATGTAGATTGACTGTGAACTATGAATTGAGTAATGAATAATTTCATTCATGGATTGGCTTAACATACAACAAATAATCTATGCCGAATAGTTGTTTACCTCTGATTTTTTTTAAATATATTTTGATTTAATATAATGACAGCATCTCTGGATCGTATCGTATTTTAAGCAGTATATTATATAAATTACTAGTATCGAAATCAGTAGCGTGACTAAAAGTCTCGTGTACTCTCGGGGCTCAAAATTTTTAGCATTTATTGTTTTTATCAGCGTCTGCTGTAATATTTGAAAAGGTAGTATTGAATTAATAAATATTGGAAACTAAGATAATTATTTTTTCGAACGAAGCCCAAGCCTAAGGCGAAACTCAAATAATAAAAGGAATATTCATATGCTTAGTCACAATACAACTTGATATGTATGCACATGTATTCTAAGGAAATGCTTTAACAAATGTGAGGTTTATTTGTACAGCTTTGATTATTTACTTTTCATTTGCGCACAGCTCAAAAATATATACATAGGTATCTTTATTCTTTTAAATCATCAAGATTGACATGACATGCATTTCCGTATCATCACTGTTATCATTATATTGTGGTCATCAATCAGGTACCTATAGTATTTTATAAAGAAAAAATTGATGAAAACATTTTAAAAAATCTGATAATTTCTCTTTGTACTTGTAGTAGTTTCATGTTGGTCCGCATTTTTGAACATTATCTTAGTCATTAATCAAGTGTCGTATGCCTTATGGTCCAGTGTTATAATTGAGAGTACTATTTGCAAAGACGGCTCCTTGCACAAAAATTGAAAAATTAACCTTGAATGTCATTATGTAATATATTACAACTATGCTGCCTTTCTGATATTTCTTATGTTTCACCAGTTCAGGTTTTATCATATCCCAAATTACGACACTTCTGCTTTGCCAAAAATCATGTAGTATTTCTTTAATCATTATTCACTGGTTTATGCTTTCCTTTAACCTTGTATCAAATTGAAAAAAAACCCAGAATTGAGAATCCTTTCATTAATTCAAAAATTTTATTATTTTAGGAATAAGAAAACCTTGAAAAAAGCAGTCTTATTATTCAATTTTTTATTTACAAATTCTTGGCAAATAAACAAATCGAACAGTTCACAGGAAAACAAATAAGACCAGAATCATTATACATGAGACTACCATAATAAACAACATATTCAATGAAAATATTGATTATTATCTATTACTAGCTGATCCGGCAAAATTCGTACCGCCTCAGAATCAATAGATGTGTTAACGTATTAGCTGAATTAAGTCATTCATTCGAAATGTCAAACATCACGCGCGTGATAGGCGCCCTCTGTGATTCAACAACAAAAATAATAAATAATGACAGATGTCAGAAATATTAAAATACGTTCTGATAGGGACATCCTTCACTTAGCGGTATGAAATATACTTTACAACCTTCTCTCGTATCTAACAAATATACATACAAAATTTCATAATAATCGGTCCAGCCGCTTCGAAGGAGTTCGGCGACAAAAATTTGTGTCGAGATTTTTATATATATAGAGATAAATATGGTAACACCTCGATATAATGGACTAGTGTGGGTGGTGGGTGCCGTGAAAATCGAATATCCATTATTTCATTTGGTGATCTTTTTATGTCATATTACTCACATAAACAGACATAAACACTTCTGAATCCAACTATTGTATGTCTAGTAATGTTTATAACAATAAATGCAGTAGCTGTTGATTTGTATAACATAAAAGATTTTTTTAAGAATATGTACACCCATCCCTCGCTTAACACGCAAGATAGGTTCTGCTAGATCACCGTGCTAAGCGAAACCGTGTTAAGCGAGACTAACAAATGTATGAAAAAGAGAGGAGAGGTTCTTTTTTAGAAATATTAAGAAAAACGTAGGTATGTTGAACTTCTGGAAATATATTGAAATATTATGAACACGGATAAAATATATTATTCAATGTCACTATCACTAGAAGATATTAATATAGAAATTTTATTTCTTTTTATTGGCTGAATGTCATTATCACTACTACTTTCAATTACATTTTCTATTATGTTCCGTCGTCGTTAAAAAAATCGTTAATTTTAGATTCATCTTTTTTGATATTCTTGTAAATCTCTTCATTTCTGGCACGCATTGTTTAATTTCTCGTTGAAATTTCAAAGCTCGATCCATATCTGGATCATTATTTAGGAAATGTATTTCTATTTTTCTTGCCATTTGCAACCCATCTTATATTGTTTTACCAGTAATCGTTTAAATTTGACCAGAACTTTCGGTGTCGCTTTCGGTATCGCCTCAGATTTCAGGAAGAACACTCATAGTCATATCAATTAATTCTTCTTCATTTAACTCTTGTTCTTCAAACTTTCTTTAAAGTTGAAAACCATTTTTTTCCCACTGAAACTGAAACCGTGTTAAAGCGAAACCGTGCTAAGCGAGGGATATGTGTACTTACATTTGACTGGAATATTTTGTCGTCAAATTTTAAATCAATTATATAAAGGCTTAGTTCTAGCATATTATATTTCTTTATTATGTTTGAATTCTGTTTGCCTTTATTTGTAAGAATTGATATTGTCCTCTTTTAATTCTTTTCAAATTCCCTGGAATCCCCACGTCGATTACAGACATTAAGATTTATTTATTAAATGCACTTATTTTGGTTTTTACTTGGCTAATGATTATTCATACTTAATTGATTTTTGATGTAATAGCTTGCATTGCAAAGAGGTCTCAACATTTTAATTATAATCTATTTTTTTTGCATTTTGCTACAATTTATTGGCTTAGTTGTAATACCAATTGTTTGTCATACCTTGTAATTCTTACTTAAACTTTGTACAAACATCACTGTTTCGTTGTATTTCTTATCAGTTGACAATGCTCACCATGAGCGAAACCGGACCCGATCCAATAAATTTGATGTGGAATAAGTACTAAAAATGTTTTGTTATTTTTATTATAATGCCATTCCACCAAGTATTGACAGTGAACATCTTAAAAGTGATATAGAGGTTTGCTTGATCGAGCTTTTATTTTATTTTGTTTTTCATTAAGGAACAGATAAATTAATCCAAACAACAATTCACTGCCCCTTTTACTATTTCAATGAACTACTATAATTGTCTATAAGAAAATTATCTGAGGTAAATGAAAAATATCTCTCTTAATCTGTCTTATATTCCATTATTCGAAGGGCTTAAAACTGTTGTTATTTGAGGGCTAACACAGTAAATGAGTAAAATTGGTGATAACATTTATAATTGGGGATGGACATACCTTAATGAGACTAAAGCCTGAATAATATTATTAAAAAGAAATTTACCTCCAGTAAAAAAAAATTCAAATGCTCCTCCATCAATAATAATTTGAAGGCCAGTCATAAATGCTTTAAGTTTTTTCGAGGAATACATAAGCTAAAGCCAAAATTCAGCAACAGCATGACAGGAAAAAAGTCCATGAATACAATGTGGTCTGTTAATAAAATAATTTTTATATTGTACACTTATTATTAAAATGGTAAATTACATATTCAACAACATAATATTTTAAATATAAAACGCCTCTAATGGTAACAGTATACGAATAATTTATAAATGAGCAGCAAAACTTAATAAATAGTACTGATGACAAGAAGATCTTAATAATATTTTAAAGCTTATAGATAATAATCGTAAAAAACAGGAATGCATTCGAAGAATTTCTATTCACACTTTTGGGCTAATATTTATTATTAATTTCATATCAGACACTTACAATGTTTTTTTGCACAGAGGTTACTAGAATCAAATTGATCACAAAAAATCTTTTTAAGAGATGTTGTATCCTAACTTTGTATTGATTTGTTTTATTGCTAGTCATTATTTTACAGAAAAAAATGGTCTTTGGAGATATGAATGTTTGCACCATTTTAATACCAAATAATATGATATTCTCGATGGTTTCGGCGGTAACTTTGTGGAAGTTCATTTTAATATAAAATTTAAAATAACTTTGATTATTCCACGTATTGTGTAACTAATTGTGACACGTGTTTCGCCTCTTTCAGAGGCATCTTCAGACTTACTATCGCAAAGTTTGCTTAAGTAATGAAGCAAGATAAATTCTAACATTTTAACATTTTAAATTATGAAATTACAAAAAAATGGATTACGGGTTTTTTCCTTCTAAAGGAAACAAGGAAGGGGTGATAGAATCAAAACAATGCATTAACATAATGATACTACTAAGGTGCAATCACTCAATCAATTAGATTGGGATTTTTCCTTTTAAGGGACGCAAGAGAGGGTTATAGAATCGAAAGAAAGCAAACAAATATATTTCTAATGACGTTAAACATTACAAACTAATAAACTATAAACTAATGAGCTGCAATCAATTAGTTAGGTTGGGTGATCACTCTTTTGAATTGGAAATAATGTTAGCAGAGGTGAGCAACCTGTCCTGTTAAGAATATTATTTAATAATATATCTTTTTTATTAAGAGTTTTATTTATTTCTAAAAATTCTAGACTATTCATCTTTAAACCTTTTTTATTTACTCGGTGGAGTATTTCTACATTACTAGTCTGATTAAAATTATGGTCATTTTCTATTAAATGATTGGCAAACTCAGAAAAATTATTACTCTTTAGACATCTTATATGTTCTTTAATTCTAATATTAAAGTTTCTACCTGTCTGTCCAATATAAGACGCTGGACAGTCTCCACAAGAGAGTCGATAGATACCACTCTGTGACGATGCATCTACGCGATCTTTACTGTTCAATAAAATTTTTCCTAAATTATTTACTGTGTAAAACGGGTTCTATATTGTCTGGCAAAAACTTAACTATCTTTGACGAAATGTCTCCTAAATAAATGATTCTACGCCAGTGTTTAATATTTTCGTTTGCTTTCTTCTCTCCTGAAAAAATATTATTAACTATGAGTTGTTTAACTTGCTTACGTTTAAGTAAGTTAACGACTATATCTGTGTTATAACCATTATTTACAGCTATCTGTTTAATAATGTTTAACTCTAATTCAAAGTTGACTTTAGTGAGAGGGATGTTAACTAATCTATTAATCATTGCATGGAATGATGAGAGCTTTTGTGACCACGGGTGAATCGATTGATGGTGAATGACTACATCTGTATATGTAGGTTTTCTATAAATGGCAAATTCTAATCTGTTGTTATTATTAATCTTTAATGTTAAGTCAAGAAAATTTAAGGTTTTTAGTTGCTCAATCTCTAATGTGAATTTAATATTTGTATGCAATGAATTTATGTGACGTAAAAAGGAATCTAACTGTCTATCTGTCCCTGTCCAAATACAAAAGATATCGTCTACATAACGATACCAAATTTTAACATTTTTAAGTAACGCGTGATTTGACTTAAAGAGGTCATTTTCAAAATGATCCATAAAAATATCCGCGAGCAAAGGTGAAATAGGACCACCCATAGGTAATCCTACTGATTGTTTGTAAATTTTTTTATTAAACAAAAAATAGTTTTGTTCAATACAAATATTAAAAAGCCTAAGCATTTCTTTAACGACGTTGCTATTAATATCCGAAAAGGTTAAAATTTCACTGACTATATTTTTTGCACTCTTCCGTTGGTACGTTAGTAAATAAATTTGTCACGTCGAACGATACTAATTTACAATTACTAGTTAATTGTATGTCTTTGATTTTTTTCCGTGAAATCAAAGCTATTCTTAACTGTATACTTCGGTCTAAACACGTTGTAAGAATTAAAAACGTCATTTAATTCACGGGCGATTTTGTAAGACGGAGAACTACAAAAGATACCACGGGACGAATCGGTATCAAAGGTTTTGTGTAGTTTGGGTAAGCCAAATAATCTCGGAGCTTGCGGGTTTAAATTAATAACTTTAAATTTATTTGAGTTGAAAATGATAGGACAGTTTTTGATAACCGTTTTTACCTCATCTTGAAATTTGGATGTAGGATCCTTGTTTAGTAATTGGAAATGATCTCCTTTCGACAAGAAGTCTTCCACTTTCGATGTATAATCTAATGAGTTTAAAATTACTACGGAATTGCCTTTATCTGCTTTCGTCAGAGTAAGGTTTTCTCTACGTAAAATATCTTTGATATTTTTCGCCGTCCGCATATCGGAATTCGATGATTTTAATGAGTTAAAGTCTAATTCTTTTGATTTGTTGGGCACATATATGTTTAAAAGCAACTGGTTGTTTGAATAGAGCAACATCTAAATCTACTGCTAGATTTTCAACACATTTGTCTAATTTACTGTTGGAAATGTTAAATTTAATGTATAAATTTAATGTAATATGTTAATTAAATGACGTTTTTAATTCTTACAACGTGTTTAGACCGAAGTATACAGTTAAGAATAGCTTTGATTTCACGGAAAAAATCAAAGACATACAATTAACTAGTAATTGTAAATTAGTATCGTTCGACGTGACAAATTTATTTACTAACGTACCAACGGAAGAGTGCAAAAATATAGTCAGTGAAATTTTAACCTTTTCGGATATTAATAGCAACGTCGTTAAAGAAATGCTTAGGCTTTTTAATATTTGTATTGAACAAAACTATTTTTGTTTAATAAAAAATTTACAAACAATCAGTAGGATTACCTATGGGTGGTCCTATTTCACCTTGCTCGCGGATATTTTTATGGATCATTTTTGAAAATGACCTCTTTAAGTCAAATCACGCGTTACTTAAAAATGTTAAAATTTGGTATCGTTATGTAGACGATATCTTTTGTATTTGGACAGGGACAGATAGACAGTTAGATTCCTTTTACGTCACATAAATTCATTGCATACAAATATTAAATTCACATTAGAGATTGAGCAACTAAAAACCTTAAATTTTCTTGACTTAACATTAAAGATTAATAATAACAACAGATTAGAATTTGCCATTTATAGAAAAACCTACATATACAGATGTAGTCATTCACCATCAATCGATTCACCCGTGGTCACAAAAAGCTCTCATCATTCCATGCAATGATTAATAGATTAGTTAACATCCCTCTCACTAAAGTCAACTTTGAATTAGAGTTAAACATTATTAAACAGATAGCTGTAAATAATGGTTATAACACAGATATAGTCGTTAACTTACTTAAACGTAAGCAAGTTAAACAACTCATAGTTAATAATATTTTTTCAGGAGAGAAGAAAGCAAACGAAAATATTAAACACTGGCGTAGAATCATTTATTTAGGAGACATTTCGTCAAAGATAGTTAAGTTTTGCCAGACAATATAGAACCCGCGTTTTACACAGTAAATAATTTAGGAAAAATTTTATTGAACAGTAAAGATCGCGTAGATGCATCGTCACAGAGTGGTATCTATCGACTCTCTTGTGGAGACTGTCCAGCGTCTTATATTGGACAGACAGGTAGAAACTTTTAATATTAGAATTAAAGAACATATAAGATGTCTAAAGAGTAATAATTTTTCTGAGTTTGCCAATCATTTAATAGAAAATGACCATAATTTTAATCAGACTAGTAATGTAGAAATACTCCACCGAGTAAATAAAAAAGGTTTAAAGATGAATAGTCTAGAATTTTTAGAAATAAATAAAACTCTTAATAAAAAAGATATATTATTAAATAATATTCTTAACAGGACAGGTTGCTCACCTCTGCTAACATTATTTCCAATTCAAAAGAGTGATCACCCAACCTAACTAATTGATTGCAGCTCATTAGTTTATAGTTTATTAGTTTGTAATGTTTAACGTCATTAGAAATATATTTGTTTGCTTTCTTTCGATTCTATAACCCTCTCTTGCGTCCCTTAAAAAGGAAAAATCCCAATCTAATTGATTGAGTGATTGCACCTTAGTAGTATCATTATGTTAATGCATTGTTTTGATTCTATCACCCCCTTCCTTGTTTCCTTTAGAAGGAAAAAAACCCGTAATCCATTTTGTAATTTCATAATTTAAAATGTTAAAATGTTAGAATTTATCTTGCTTCATTACTTAAGCAAACTTTGCGATAGTAAGTCTGAAGATGCCTCTGAAAGAGGCGAAACACGTGTCACAATTAGTTACACAATACGTGGAATAATCAAAGTTATTTTAAATTTTATATTAATATGATATTCATTGAAAAAAAACAAAAATAGGTTCAGTGATGTCACATTTGTTCAATTTTGTTTGATCATATTATGATTTAAAGTTTGTTGTGTATAACATTGCACATTGCATTGTTTTTCCTGTTAAGTGCATAAGTTTTTCCTGGTAACTGCACAGTTTTATATTGTGACTTTCTTAATTTGTGCTTGCTGCCTGGTATTCTCTCAATTTTGTAAATATTGTGCCTGAAAAATAAAAATCAATTACCAACAATTAAGAAGAATAGTGAAATACCAAAAATACTGTGACATAAATAAGCCTAGTTTGCAGAGCTGATTTCAAATAAATTTTACATAAATAAAACACATTTGACAGTACTACTTTCCCGTATAGTTCTGCTGTGGTGCTATAAAAGGTGTTTTATTTATATTGACATTGAAAATTTTCCACCACTAATTATTTAAAATGTACCAATCTGCCTGCCTTACAACAAAATTAATATTTTTTTACGGAATATGGATACTGATAAAATATACTGCATGCTCATCATCTAAGAAGAAAGATATTCTGGCATCTAAAAAACATATGGATAGGATAAGTAATTTCCAGTGATCCTTACTTCAGGGTAGTGTCTGGTTGTTTGACCTGCATACACAGGGATATATCTGAATAGAAATCAACATCAGTCACTAAATTTAGTTTTGGTTCAGATGCTAGGACAAATTCCACTTGAGATCTGACAAATGATGTGTCTGCTTTTAGTAAACCTTGAACAACAATTCCGGCACTGAAAAAACCAAAAAAAACAAATAGTTTCATACAATAGTTCATGCTTTATTTTCATCATAAACAATATTAATTTTCAAGAGGCGCCACACAATGTGTATAGCGCCATTGCTACTATAAAAGGTTGTGTTTTAAAAATAGCCAACAATGATCATTTTCAAGACGTGATGAACAAAATCATCATCCAATAATATATGAGGAGATCGTATTAAAAATTGTGTTTTACTTTTAAGGTGTTCACTGTCATTCACCAATTATTACATCTCGCAACATGCTTATTTTCAAACTACTTTCAATTAATGAAAACCTCCGGTACCTATCCTTTAGCTCATTACGACTAACTAATGATGAAACTACAGCCTAAGTTGCTCAAGACCTGCAGCTTCAGTAAAAGGTAGGTCACAATTATGATAAAATTTTACAATATAAAAATATTTTTGAAGCTCATTTGAATATGTAAACCAAAATTTGTATTCATTTTTTGTTCTGATGGTCCAATTTTAAGTACATACAAAAAATCAGCTAGTAGGAAGGTTTTTTTTTGAAATATGAAAACATTTCTTCCAAATATAAATTTCATATTTAAATTGCTTACCTCTTCTCAACGAGTGAGTGAGCAACTCTACTCCATATTGACAATTGAATCTGTCCCGCCAAATCAAATGAAGCAGCTCCCAGTAAACTTAGCTCAGCCATGACACCATTGCCGAGAGCTATCCACTCAGAATGATCGTGTAATAAAGATATTGCCTAGATAAAATAAATAACTACATATATTTAAAATTTTCAAAACTAACTACAGAGAAAATAACATTTTTTTTGCAGTGTCATGGTCAAACAATCAAAACATATTGAGTTGAGATTTATTTACCTGAAAAGCAGTTGTTCTCTCGCTGGCGGTACTGGACCAAACATGTCCCATGAGTTCACCTTGCCCTGAAAAGAATGTAAAAGGTCTAATCTGGACTCCTTGGACCGTCAGTTCCATTCCAGCGGTTGATGGAACTTCTTCTTCATCGGGATCAACATCTTCCACACCGGTGCCCCCCATGAAACTTGACAATCCGCCAGCAAACAGACCCAGCTAAAAAATAAAATTTTGAAATAATTTTCCTCAACAACTAATACCATATATTGCAACAATTGTTGAGTATGCTGTAATTCTTTATTGGGAAAAGAATATGGAGGACTCACACTGAATAATTCTTTTTTATCTCCGTTTGATTCCAAGATAACATCGACGTGCCCTTGTTTAAGAACCCCTCCGGAGATTTCTTGGATAGTGACAAGAGATCCATTGGCCCACTGGTTGGTCATAAATGGACGTGTGAAAGCTGTTGATAACCCTGAGAAAAGCCTGATATTAGTACCAAGTTGGTAACAATATTACTTTTATTTCAAATACACTGCTGATTAACTAACATATTTTTATATTTTCGATGGTTTCAGCGGTAACTTTGTGGAAGTTCATGAATGAATTACTTATTACTTAAGCAAACTTTGCGATAGTAAGTCTGAAGATGCCTCTGAAAGAGGCGAAACACGTGTCACAGTTAGTTACACAATACGTGGAATAATCAAAGTTATTTTAAATTTTATATTAAAATATTTTTCACTGCAATATTGAGTTTTTCTATAATATCATTAAGCAAGTTACCTCTTTGGCCCAGTATATTCCAGTTGTTTATTTGAGGATCAGACTTGATCATACTAGATAGAATTTTTCGGAATTTAGAGCAATTGTCAGCGACCATTAACAATCTTTGATACAAAAATTGCTTGACTTCAAATTCTTTTTCGTACTTTGTCAAAAATACTACTAATTCTCTGATCACTTTCTCCGACGGTCTGGAATCGAGAATTATGTCAACGGCTATAGTCCGTGCACTGGAATCAAACCTTTTCGTCAATTGATAGAATATTTTGGAACATATCTTCAATACATCCTCATTCCAATATGATTTAGGCATGGCTTTTAGTGCTTTCATTGCCGCAACCGAAACAGACTTTTGTCCATTCAGTGCTTCATCTAATAAAACCTTCACGGTGTCTGGATGACGTAGATTTTTTAAACCTCTGATATATACGATGCGACATTTAGTATCAGTGCATTTTGAAAGGTAATGTGTGATAGAGTTCTTCACTTTTTCTACAACCTAAAACATAGTTGATGAAATAAATTGTTCATAAAATATTATGGAATAAGATGGTATTTATGGCATTTATTGAATAAGGAAAAATGGTGGTATACCTTATTCCTAAAGGATTTTCCAGATTGATGTGCATATTTATTAGCCATTGCACTAACAGTAAGAATCAAGGTTTCAGACAGTTTACTTGGATTACTTTCATTTTCAGAGAGTTTTAAAATATCTGCGATAACATCTTCCTGAAATTAAAAGTATAGATGATGTTTCTGACAAGAATTGGATGAATTATCACGTTCACTGCAAAATAAATTAGCTATAAATTGATGTTGCTTCAAAATGCACATAGATACCGATCAAGATGGTGAATATTTTTTTTGAAGAGGGCTGAAGACAAGAGGAATCAATTAAATGAAACAAATTGCAATGGATGAGATAACACACCTAGTGTGAAATATTCAAGCTGTGACTGTTGTAGTAGTGAACGAATTACAGCACATATATAAGTAGCACAATTAAAGAGATATATAATATTACTAAAACTCTATGATTGACATGCAAATACAATATCTAAATATGCATGCCATTGTGCTGATTTTCTATGAAGATTTTTGATGATTAAAATTTTCTGAAAGCCAGCCAACACATTTGTATAATTTTTTCATTATAACTCTCATTGGGTGACTTACTGCTGAAAGTAATGATAACTTTCTTAAATAAAAGTTCACACACAATAAATGAGAAGAATTTAAATGAATAAAATAATTCAAGTGTCGCACTGAGAGTGTGAATATGTTTTTGTTTTGTTTTGCATTGATTACGAGTCTTTATTGGATACGTATCTATCTATAATATATCAGTACTGCTCATTTTATCAACCAGCCACTAAGACGCGAGGGTTTCAACCCAAATTCCAAGTATTTGAAACACTATAAAGTAGTAATTTATTTTATTCTACTGGTACTTTTTCATTGAAGCTAAATAAAATTAAGGGTGATATTAAAAATTTTAGCTGCACAATTGTCTAAATCATAAAACAGTTAATACCTGAGGTCTCGTTCCAATAGACAAGGCCCATAAATATCTCTCGGTATTATCAACATCATATTCACTATCAAAATGGAAGAACTTCTTGGCGGCTTGGTGAGATGCAACAGTTTGCGTGAAGCCAACCAAATCACAAAGCTGTTGCCTATAAGAAAAAAAATTATAATGAAATAGAAAAACATTTTAAATTACCAGGATGAAAATTTCTTGTCAGTGTAATATTTGAAGCAGCAAACGACTTACAAAATTTCTTTGTTTTTAATCCCTTTCATTGCTTTCAAGATCTCATCTGCTTTAGCTTGTCGAGCTGCATTTAACATCTTTATGAACATAGTAGCTGACTTTGCAGTACCGAGAGTGGATGACTTGAGAGTATCACGATTATCTTTGATCAGCTTTGGCAACTGAAAAATAAGCAACATAATACTTTACGGTTCAGATCATTGGATAGTTTTGATATGGTAAATTATGTAAAAATTTATGTCATGGACAGTATGACAAATCAAAAATTTTGCAACTCTTTGTTCCAACTACATCTTTTCTCACATTGGTAGCGAGTACTGCCTGTTTTAAGTTTTAAAATTGATTAAAGCTCCCATTACAAAATTTTAGATTAAGCTATTAAATAGATTTTTTGTAGAAGTTGCTATTTAACGTTGCATGAAATATTAAAAATTGTTTGGAAGAAAATTCTTATTTGTTATTTATATCTTACATTTGGACAATCATCTTGACATTGTGGAGATTCTCGAATACTGCTCAAAACTTGTTCCTTTAAGTTCTCTCCATTCTTTTTAAGTTCTGCAATAGCTTGCTTCAAAGTATCGGCAGAAAGAGTAACCACTTCACCGGTATTAGCTTCATCGAGCACCAGACGTTGAATTACACTGACTCTGTTACCAACTTCCTGCTTCATTGACAATCTCATTTCATGAGTTTCAACTGTTGTCACACTTTTCAGGACAGTATTATCAGTATTCATGTTATAGTCGGTATACCTTTTACTCTCGGTAACGACAGATAAAATTCGATCTGGATGAATATTATTTTGTGAATTGATTGGTAATACGCAGTTTGTCTGAAATAAAGAGTTTATTTATTAAATTAATGTAATTTTGAATTTTAACATTTAAATCGATGAATTATTGTATTTCCTCGACTACTTCAAACCCAAATACAAAAACTATGTAAAAATAAATTTCATGACAATGTCCACACTGGGATTTAAACCGGGAGCATAGAAACTGAAATCAAAAACATAGAACACTCAGCTCAGACCCGGAATTTATACAGATATGAATATATGATTTCCAGTTTCATAACAGACCTTTGTTTTTCGCAGGGCAGTTGGAGACGTTGATGCATAATGAACGTTGCACAATCCAGACACATCTGTCTCATTTCTTTCCATATCCAATACTTGAAACTATAAAGCAATTTTTTTAAATGTCATAATATTTTTTTCAATTCCTATAATACATTTTGAGCTCAGAATAAAACACAGTGAAAAAATATTGACGATGGTGGTACACGATACAAAATTGGTCAAATAACAGGGAGTATTAAATAAATCATTCACATGAAATATTTACCTGGAATAAGCTGGCGATCCCTTTCTTTAAATTAGTCAAGCTGATGGGTTCATGTTCTCTAATGAATATTTTTTCGATTTCGCCAAGTCTCCAAAACGCATAAAATGGGCCATTGTCAAGAGTTTCCAGTGGAGAGGAATGCTCCACAAATCCTTCGGGGGAAGGTGCTTTTCGAGACTTTATTAATAATTTTGGTGATTTGAGCTGTAAAAAAATAATAAATTAAAATATCAGCTACTTATGCTTTAACTTTATGAATTTTGATAGTGAATTTTAGGCGCAAATTAAATTGATAAAATGAATCTTCAGATCCACCATTTCATTTCAAAGACCATTTAAAGTTCAAGAGATATATTTATTTATTTGTTAAAGAATCTAAATTTTTTGATAGAATTTTATTTTACAATGATATAATGTCGAAACTATTCTTTCTTTACACCAAGGTCTGTCTGATTCATGTATACCTACGTTTGCGTTTATATCAGCATTTGACAGATGTGACGAGAGAGAAATAAATATCTATGGTTGACATTGAACCTGAATATGGAAGATCAACAAGTAGGTACTAGGTACATAGTAGTGTTCGCGAACGTAAACAAGATACGCACCTGTATTTTCAAAACTTTTTCGCCAGCAGGACTTTCCCAGATGGATCCCACATGGATTTTTCCGTGAACGGAATATCCCACATCGTTGACACCGGCGCCTGCTTCGTTCAAGAGCACTTTACTCTCGAAAGAATAAATTTTAGCCGTTTCGCCTAACCGAAAACCGGTGTGGCCCTGACCGTCACCTCCAGACGCTGCGGACGAAAGTAGAACGAAGCCATGACTGTAATGAGCCCCCAACAGATAACATAATAATGTCGTGAAACTTAACTTAAATATCGATTGCACCGTTTTCATGTCGAATAAATTTCACGTATCACATCGCGGCTCATAATCGCACTGATTTCTTTTCTTCGAATTTCGTGATACAACTTATGATGTCCTATCGCATCAAGAAAAGACAAATATTTGAGATGAGACAAGACAACGTAATTTTTGACGGAAAGACCGACACCACGATACTACATGGCACGATCAGCTGCGCGATATTTTAGCGACTGAATCATGATCTCCTTATTGATAATGAGGAATAGTCAACATTTTACGATGTTACTGAAAGTAGTAATGGTGTCAACCGATCTGAATTTAAAAAAAATGTTTTATTGCACTACCTTCCGACAACAATAATCAATATTGTACAGCGAAACAAAAATACAACCATATTGATTTAACTAAAGTACCATTCGCTAAAATCATCCAATTAGACATGCCTATAATATTTTTCAATAAAACATGCAGGACAATAAGTATCGTGCATTTAGATGCGTGATACAATAATAATATATCTTTCAACTAATTTATCTATTACATACAGTATGAAAAAAAATTATACGGTTCGATGATAAAAACTCCAATTTACGTGCCCGGCTGTAAAATCATAATAACTTAAGTTGTTTGCATTTTTGATACAGACGCTAGTAATTACCGAAAACGAATTAAATATTTAAAAAAATCGACATCCTAAGAATGAAAATATTATATAATTTAGGATTTCGACTGAAGGTGCTTGGTGGAATTTAAATATCAAATTTTAATCATTGTAATTTTGCTCTTTTCTATCAGTTTTGTCGCTAACGACCCGGGTTTCACCATACAGCATCTTTGTTGTCGATTCAACTTCATTCGTGCACTTGAAATGCCAGAAGATGCCGAAAGGCGAAATCCGGGTCGTTAGCGACAGAACTCATGGAAAAGAGCAAAATTACAACGATTGTGGCAGCAAAATTACAACGGCCCCTTGTGTATAATTGGTACTTATGTAATAAATTTTATTTAATAAATTCATTTCTATAGATAAATAACTTGGGTAAATTCATTGTAACAATACAAAGCTTACGTTGAACTTATGTTTTTGAGCATTGTTCACTAATTATACATTAATCAAACCAAACATAAAGGGATTCATTAATAATTAGCCTTTTCTTTATATTCGTATTGTAATGGGAATTAGATTAGGACCGCTAATTAAGTGTTTAGTGCTACTATTCTAATCATAATTTTGTTTCTATACTTAATAATTTCTTTATGAATCGTCTTCATTCCGCCGTTCGCAGTTACGGCAATTGTGGATTGTCGAAGAAAATATTAATTCATTCATTCGTCGATCTATTCATACTACTGGTTTTTAGCAGGTAAGTTATTACCAAAGACCACTGGTTTACTTTCCGTGCGTTGCTGTGTGCGACAGGTTTGAAGCGACGTCATAAGAAGAGGTGAAAATAACTGTTTTTTTTAAGTATACATATTGGTATATCATCGGTGTGTCTCTACAGGAAACTATTTTTCTTCAATAAAATTATTAATTAGTTATCTCTCGTAATGACCTGATTTTATTTAAGCAGGTTATTTTATCTTGAGATACTTACATTAAAGTATATAGGTGTAAAAATTTTCGTATATATTTAAAGGGAATTCAATGGTTGGTGTTTATTTACTATTCAAAATGAACACAATAAAAAACAAATCTCTGGTAATAAATTATGTTCAAAATCGATGTATAGTGACCATGAATGAGATATGACAATATGTATTTAGAACATGCAGAAACATACTAGTCTCATGCAATAATATTCTCAAGAAACAATCTTTATAAATACTAAAAAAACTATAGAAATTTAGATCATTAAACTATACATCATAAGTTATACGTTCAGTTGCGAAACAAGTTATACAAATATGTAGGCAGATAAATTAGCTCATTCAGCGACCAAGAAATTAGTATTAAAAACGAACATTCGGATTTAAATTCTACAGTGAACATACGCACATATCACAATATTATAATTATAATATATATATTATTTGTTTCTAGAAAAAAATCATAGATTTTCGCTTGCAATTCAATATAAAGGTGTGTGCAAAACTTAATACGTTAATAATAATATCTCTTACACACATATTATTGGACATTACACAGATAACTATTAAAATATTTAAAATACATTCCAAGACTGATTACATACGCTTACTCAAAGAACATACGGAATTTATCACGTTTTATGTCAGCTCATTTAGGAAGAGTTATCATGAAACTCCAAATTATCATGCATTAACAACAAGAAACGGGATTGTTCGGTAAATGCAGAGGAAAACATCCAATGCACCTCAACTGCATTATGTAAAAGCGTGCATCGTGTGTTCTGCAGAAATACGCCACTAGCTTGAGTTTTAATATTTTTGCCAACGAATAATTACTTACGTCTTATTCTTCGCAAGGTTGAAATATTTCATTGTATGAAATACTCATATGAGAAAATTTAAAAGGTGTAAAAAAAAATATTCAGATACTTGATTAGATTACCTGTCAATAGGATGAGAAATTAAATATCTAATAATACAAATAAAACCCAGTAAGGTGATTAGGTACTATCCTAAATCACAAAAAAACTGATTTAAAGGAATGCTGCAACCTTTTAATCTAAAAGATAACAATGTTATTTACTACACGAAATTAAATGAATTGGAATTTAGATGATAAATGTGTTAAACCATTTCTGACTGAACGATGAATCCTGTAATTTTGATTTTCATCCTTACCGGGTGCCATTTCGCATAAAACACCTACAAGAAAGCAACGCAAGAAATTGGTTAGTATACAAATAATTTCGCAACACAATATTGAACATAATAATTATCCGATTTTGCTGTATTAGGATGAACTTTCAAAGAAGATTTACATATATTATTAAAATCTATATCATCCATTTCCCGATATAATGATAAGTAGTTTATTACATAAATTCATTATCTTGCGGGTTATCTGTATAGGTCAAAGTTATCGACGGTTCTAATACATTTTGTTAATAATTAATAACAATCTGACATTACTGATTTGATTCCGACACTTAAAGGTATACGTATTTCATTTTATGGGCAATGAATCGCTTTGACTATTTATATTTTAATATCCTACAGGTAAATCAACGTCTTTGTTGTGAATAGTTAGCTACATTAATAATCAAAAAGAAATGAATTAAAAGAATGACATTTTGTCTTGCTAATAATACAAAATCTCATAAAGATGGTGTATCATAAATTTTCGAATTTTTTTATTTAAGTTGTGTTGATAATTTTACGGTTAGTTAGTTAGTTTACTAGATACAGTTAATTTACTCAAGAAGACGACACACTTAGCAGTCTAGTAAACCACGCAATATCTTTGGACAAATAATACATTATTATGATAATTGGTGTAATAAATCTAAAAAAATTTTGAATATGAAAATTGTTTTCAATATCAAAAAAATATAATTGCATTTATAAGATGTCCAAAGTTCACCAATTTAACCAGGCAGTGCGTATTAAATTGATGTTACTGGGGCAAGTGAGGCAACTACAATTATACAATACTTGAAAACTTCTTAAGAATCTTTTCCGCTGAAAATAATTAGAAAAGTAAATATCATGTCTTCCGTATCCCCATACGTTTCAATTGAGCTACGCCACTGGTTTAAAGACCGCCTTACGAGATGGCAGTGAAGTATGAATGTATACATATCGTGCGTATGTATTATTGTAATATCAAAGGTATGTACCGGTGCTGTATTACTTACTGGGTATGAAGAACAGTATATATTATCTATGATGAAGTATAAATCCGATAACCAACTACTGCACTATCAAACTAATTACCTGCCGGCGTGTAACTACTGTATTGTGTACCTTACTGGTACACAGGGTTAATATAACGCAACCTTTACAATTATACTGCGCGAAGTACAAAAGATCATATTTTATCGATAAAGTAAATTTGAAAAGGACAGAACTTAATTGTATCTACCTACTTATTTTGTTTTGAAATTAACTTACCAAATAATAAAGGAACAACAAAAGCCACAATAATAATATCCGCACAAGTTTTCATTTTCTTTCAGTACGCGAATATCCTTTAATATATTATTGATGGCATGCAACGCAACACGCTTCGCTGCGCAAGCTTAAAACTTGTTACTAAGTTAGGACAGGAAGACTGGGAGCCAGACTTCAAAATTTGTAATTGAGCGAGCTGCGAGTTATACTGAAACGGGAATGCACGATGGGACAGCGCGTACTGGCGCGTACTAAACTAAATGCCGCAGCGTTTTATGAATTTCAACGACAATTCAACGGTCCTGAGTCAGCAGTCAATGTGCGCTATAGTCGAATCGGAAACAAACACGATTCTTGCTCGATTGACAACTCAGCTTACTGCATCATTACATTGATAATAGTGGCATTATTATTAATCATAATTTATTTATAACACTATCAACGCGAACTATTAATTGTGTTGTTGTAAACAATTTAAAATTTCATGGCAGGTTTGTATATTATAAAGTCATTTTTATATTCCTTTACTAGGTATAATTATTATCATTAGATAAAATGTGCGTTTCTCAGAACCGTTTTGAGACGCTATGCAGCTTTCAATCCAAATGGAGATTAATTATGGAATCGTGAACATCGGTTGTTTGTTCTTCCAATGAGTAGAACCAGCCTGCCAATGGGGATGCCGCTAGGATGAGATCTACCGACTGTGAACGGTATTGCTTCGGATGTCGACATATTTCACATGGAGTGAGTTCAGACGAGTACTATTTTTTTATGGAGAAAGTTGATTTTGTCGGAACTCACTCACTCACGTTGAATTCTTTGCCAATTTCCAATGCAATTTCTTTTTCAGTCTTCTTTCTGGAAACCATATTTCATATTGCAAACGCAATAAACTTATAATCTGTGATTTTTGTAATTTTCATGTACCTTCATATACTTGCATATAAATAAATGTGAGTTATGAAACAATTATTTTTTAAATCGTTACACTTCTATACTCAGGAGTGTCAGGACCAAATGAATAAGTACAAATGCTAAGCCTTCGGTAAGCAGACAATCTTTTTATGCAAATCAAAGAGACATTAAAAAAGTCAAGTATCCATTATCGAATAAAACTGCCCGTGAAATTCGTTGGACAGAAGAAGCTAAAAGTAGAAAGCTGTTTTGGGCTTGCAGGGGGGGGGATTCGAAATGTAGTCATACCTCTGCGTAAATCGCTAAAATAGCGAACGTTAATTATTTTACTTTCTGAATTATTAACTTTTATTATTTCTTTGATTTCACGACGGCTATTTTAAGATTGTAAGAAAACTTTTGAATTTAACGAGTATTAATGACTAATTTTACGTGGGCCTCCAAATTATGTGCCTCAATAATAACTTATCCTGATTGAAAATACACAATGCAACACATCGCAAACCTTTTGAATGTGATTTCATATCTGCATATAATCACTAAAAGAAAGCGATTTCCATTTTAAAGACATATTATTTGGGTTAAATTATATATTATTGATGCCCCAAAGACGCATAAGCAGACCTCCAAAATTATGTTATGCCGAGGGCCTCGCAAGTACTTAATCCGCCACTGTATATTTTATTTGTTACGTTCTTATAACAGTGTGTTAAATGTTGATGATTCGGATTTTTATTACATTTTTCATCAAGACTAATCGAAATGCAATATGTAAAGAAAGAACGTCAACTTTAATATTGTCGTACAAATTACATATTGTTTTCCACTTTCAATTGGTTTATTTTAATCGCCAATTTTTTATTGTAAGGCCATTCTTAATTCTTCGCTAGCAACAAATTTTAATACTGAAAACGTGACACTCCTAAAAAAGGGTGTACCTCCAAGAATCTCAGATATTGCACCACCTTTCTCACATATTCTCGGATATTCCTCATGGATGAAAACGTCATAATCTCATAAGTTCGACGAAGTGACAGGTGGTCGAGTGCAGATTCTTCTTATGAATCCGCAGGACAATTTATTTAATCTACTTTATAAATGTATACATAAGTATTATTGTAAATATATGTATGATTACTACTTACTATATTATTGTAAATTTATTTATGCATTAAATGTAGCTGCTCCAGAGTGCCCTCAGTGTGTTCGACAAAAGTTGTTGTTTGTAAAATTACTTACTTTTTGAAGATCATATCAAAGGTGGATGTAGAAATCTGTTATTCAAATTTTCGATGGTTGGATAGCAGAAGAGGTGGAAGAATATTTAGCAGTCAGCCATATTTGTACCAAATAATTTGTATCCCTAACTGTGTTTCAATCGGCACGCAATCAGCGCTAGAGACAATAATAAAAAAATAACTGTTTTTTTTTTGTTCATTAATGTCAATCAAATATGAATGATCCTCATAGCTAGTCTGTAAAACAATGCCAACGAGATTAAAATTCGTGATTGTAAAAATGGCTTTGAAATCAATTTAATTGCAATAGTTCTGATTCAAAAAGCTTTTATTGAAATGAATTTACCATTAGAATCATTTTTAATTTATAACTAGAGAAAACGTGCGAGGCGAAACACGTGTCACTATTTGTTACACAACACGTGGGCATTGGGTGGGGATTTAGATGACAGATTTGGAAATGGTTGAAGAAACCCTCCATTATTATAAAGCTGACTTTCGGTTTGTGGATACCCCCTTACCCGCATTATTAAAATATTTCGTCAATTTACTGTATTAAAAAAAATCGAGAAAAAAGCACATTATACCATAGCATGTTTCTCCTAAGCTGTCTTATTCACCCTAAATTGTGATATGGGAATGAACGACCGGCTATGGTTTGGGGCTTTTTACGTTTCTTCAGAGCATAATGATTGGCGAAAAGTATAAAACAGTTTTCGCAAACGATGTTATACCAATTTTTGAACACCTGGCGAGTTTTTACCAAAGCAATCCAATTTGGCTGATACTTTTTACCGACTTTAAGACGCCGTGACTGCACGCCGTCTTGTCCTCATAAATTAAATTTGGAATCATCAGATTATATGACTCGTCTCCAATCGTCCCAACTCCAATTTTTGTGTAGCTTCGTCCATTCCAACCTAGATTTTTGCATTTTTACCGTTAGAACTGGTTTTTTTGAGGCGTCGGGCGCGAAATGCATGTGTCTCGAATCTTAGCAGAAGCAGTTTTAAAGCGTTTTTTAGTATTATACTCCTTATACTCCTCGCGGTCGGTTGTTAAGCGCTCCCTATCGGTTGAAACACCCCCCCCCCCTCGAGCAATTTTAAAGAAATATTTTTAAAACTTGCCACACAGTACTTTCTACAATCTACTCTACGCAAAATTTGGCTTTAATCACGATTAATGTTTGCTTGCAGCTGTCCATAATTCAGTCAGGTGCTTACACCACTCGGTCTCGCCAGATATTGTTGAAGCTTTCAAATCTCGTATGTCCTTCGAAATATGGTTATTACTTTTCTTTACAATGAGAAAAAAAGGAAAATCGGTAAAGATTTCGAGGAAATATTCCGAAAATGAATGGAATTGTGAAGGGTGCGCGGATTTCTTTTGCCGCGACTGTCTGTACAGCCAAACTAATACTTCTAAAGTTTAAAAACATGTTTTTCATTTAATCAATACTTTTTGATGAATATCAGGGCTGTGGAGTCGGAGTCGTGGAGTAGGGTTTTTTTGGCCGGAGTCGTACTCGGAAATTTCGAACTTTTTATTTTTGCATATATGTCAAATTTGGCTATTGGTCGTATTGGTTAGTTGGTATATAATTGAATACACATAAAGAGGAAAGGTAGCAAAAAAAATTGTCGGAGTCGTGTTTTCGGTCAATGTTGTAGCCATCAGAGCTTGTTGCAACCCAATTTCGATAGCCAAACCACACTGGTTTTCCAATTATGAATTGTTTAGCTGAATGACAATTGTTAACATCCAGTAAACTAGTGGTCAACACTCTTGGCTGTTATGTAGTTCTATTCATTTCAATGTTCCTGGGTTTTTATCCTTGTAGAATTTCAAATAAAAATGTGCATTTATGGATTTGTATGTGTCAATATTTTCAATGTTTACATTCCTTCTCACCCATCCTATCCTAACAACAGGTTGTTATCAAGAATATAATATCGTATTTAACAATAATTAACTGATTTATATTTTTGTTCAATTTCATCTCAGTAAAAATGTTATTAATGAAATGAAAGACGTGAAACTCTTTTTAGTAATTGTCACAATTCACTTCAATTTTGTCATTTTTTGGGGCTCCGGGGTAGTGAAAGTAAATAAAATATACAATAAAAATCTTATATTTATTTGTACTAAAACATTCTTATTTTAAAAATTCTTTTCATAAGTAACATTTCATCTGTTATTTATTGATTCTACAATATTGGCTGCTGTGGCATGCAGGAAACAAGGAATATTTAAAAATGGACACGAAATAACTTAATCACAATAGGTAAATCTATCATTTTGTTTTATCAAAAGTCATTGGCATCAAAATTCAAGAGAAAAGATTATATTCACAAAAAGCAACCAAGTTTGTACATCGGTGTTGTTTGGGCATAACCTGATAACTGCAAAATATTGAATTTACAGAAAGCATAATAAAACAAATATTTAGCTATGAAAACAATAAGCGAGACCAAAATTTAGATTTTTCTACTAATTACTGGCACTGTATTATCGCAAAGTTCCTTAGATTGACATTAAGAGTCAGAGTGAGAAGAAAATAACTGTATAAAAGTAGTGTTTTTATATTACTTATATACTAGGTATTTAGTTTATTAGAAAATATTTGCATTTTCATTTTATAAAAAAAAAACTATACATATCAGATCAATTTGACAGGTTCAATGCAAATTCTTTAGCATTCTTATCTAGCAGCGGTAAATCAGTGTTCTGAGAGTAAAAGAGTTAACACAATGCTTATGGAGTGCACGAATTTGTGCGTTTGTTAATTGGCCATCAAATACGAACTAACATGCTAATTACCAAAGTGATTAAAAGGCCCCATAAACAAAGTGTTAATATAACATATAACAAAAAACATACTCCTGATAAAATGCATTAATGATGGAAACTGATCTAGTTTTGAAGTGAGAGAGATAAGTGATATAAATATAACAAAAGAAATGCTCCTGGTTAAGGGTTTAATGAACAAGGTAATTATATAGTTTATTTCATTTACATTTTTGAAAGTTATAAAGAATTATTTCAATAATTTTTTTAAATTCCGAAGGAAACATCATAACTTCAAATAATTAATAATATTCTTCCCAGATTAACGAATAGCAAAAAAATATGTTTTTATATTTTGCACAAAAAGTCTAATTAAATTCAAAATAACTCACTACTCAAAGGGTTAAAATGAATCAATTATAGGAAAAAAGTTAATACTATATTTTATATTATAGTTAACTTAAGATAAATACAAATCCTTTTTGAAAAAGTGTAATCTAAATCAGTGATTCTCAACCGGGGGCTACAGGAAATGTCAGACCCAGATCAAAAAAAAATCAATACCTAAACTAGGAAAAAAGACAAATGAATAGATATATATATACTTATGTATATGCTTAAGATAGTGAAAATATACAAATTTAGAGTCCTGTACTTAGATAAACAAAGAGATTTTTTTTGGTAACTGAAGGATAAATAATTAATTTGAAAGTATTACATATCTGAATTTACCCATGGGGTGACAATGGTTGAGAAACACAAAATTTACAGAATACTCTTAACTGAATCACATATCTCATACCGTAGCCATGCCACTTTAAAGACATATCACATTTTGTCGATAACAATTAGCTCAACTTCTTTGTCTATGGCATAAAGTTCATATGGTTTAACGTTATATAAAGTGAAAATTACATAGCATGGCTTGTATAATTCATACAATATCTATAGTGAACCATATATATTTTGAGCAGAGTGGGTAGGTTACGAAGATCAAGTCAATTGAAATTGTCAGATCTCCATTTGGGTGTTAAGAGAGTTTGCCACGAAGCTAGTGTGATGAGCTACATGCATATCTTCACATAGCTATGTTGCAATAGCACTAATTCTGCAAGTCATTTTTATAGTCGGGGTGGGGTGTAGATATTTAATAAGCTGATATCTTAATAAAAATAAAAATAAGTGTGTGTTAATATGTTAAATTCAATATTATATTGTAATTGTTAAAATAATCATAATGCTACTGGAAGAACGTGACAAATAATATTGATATGGTAAAAAATACGAAAAATATTGTGATTCGACTAATTAACCCATTGTTTACGGTGTGCACAAATTTGTGTGTAATTACCATAGTAAGTAATTAAAAAGGGCCGTAAACAAAGTCTTAATATGATTGCAAAAAGAAACTTCTTTCCCGTCATAGTCTCAGTGAATATAAACTCTTAAACATGGGAAACATTTAAATGTAATGAAAATCGATCACTTCACATTTACAATACTCAGTATAAATACTAGATTCCGAAATTGAAAGTCAATTTTGGTAAGCTTACGTGTTTGCTGGATTCTTTACAAAATAATTATTAATCAGGTTTTTTTTACAGTAAATGATTGTTTTGAATATAAAAAATTTTCACCAATTAAAAAAAGAAATAAATTTGATTTGGAAAGAACTAGAGTTCATAATTATAGGACGTGAGGGTTTAAGCAAACAAAGAGTAGGGGTGATACTGTAACTGTGTCCTATGCTTTAAATTACAAACCATCATAAAAAAAATATATACAGTAAAAGTCCGTTAATTCGAACAACGATAATTCGTAATTCGAAATTTTCATAATTTGCTCGTCCCAATATTGACTTTTCATAGTAAAATGTACCGTTAATTCGAAATATCGCTTAATTCGTAATTCGTAATGTTTTTCGCCAAAATGTACATACGATTTCTTGTAATTCGAAATTTTCAAAGTTCAACAATTTCAAAATTTTGATAATTTCGTGAGTTTGTTAGGTTAAAAGTTAGTCAACACATTGTTTTGAAGAGTAAAGCTTATGTAAACCATTAGTGTAAGTGAGATATCTATATTAAGTGAAGTATCGTATGTCAAAATCGAATTCGAGCATTTATAACATTGGTCCAAGCGAGACTTCAAATATTAGTATGTACCTAACTTCACTACAATGGTACATTTTTATAAGTATATACCTACCTAAACGTCATTCTATTTTACGCGCGAATACCTTAAATATAAGTGACTAAAAATCAAATATGTTAACTGTTTTTTATTCATATGAAATGCCTGTCCATAAAAAATCGAAAAATTGGCCGCGAAAATTTTTTTTTTTTAGTGTTCGCGTAATTCGTATCTCGATTTTTTTGGTGTATAAAATCGAAATAATTGCCGTTATTTTCCAGGCTGTCTACAATTGCCGCGAAAAATCATTTTTTTTAGTGATCGCTTAAATCGTAATTCGATTTTTTTGATCCATAAAAAAATCGAAAAAATGGCCGCGATGTTCATAGCCGTCGACAATTCCTGCGAAAATTTCTTTTTTTTAGTGATTGCGTAATTTGAATTTATTTGGTCCATAAAAATCGAAAAAATGGCCGCGATGTTCCAAGCCGTCGACAATTGCCGCGAAAATTCAATTTTTCATACTGATCCCGTAATTCGTAATTCGAATTTTTTGGGAAATCTGGTCCCTTGAATTTCGAATTTACGGACTTTTACTGTAGTGAAGTTCAGCAGTGGAACCATTAAAAATATGATTTTTATAAACTTTGCCAGTTAAAATTTACTAACTATATATATATACTACACAAGATGAGCTGATGGGCTGATGAGAGATGGTAATATAAAACATGAAAAATCATTGGTTAAACACACATTATAACAACTTGACGTATATGTCAATATCACATGACCAGACACCTACAGGGTGATAATTGCAACAGAACTCTAGCCTGAATCACCGTTCAAAAATATTTCTTCAGTCATTTACAAATAGAAAAGTTTATTATTCAAGGACTCATGATTTTCACGTCTGACATTTTTCCCGATGAGAGATGCCAGTCTGTGAGCATAGACACATGGTGCGGGGCACCTCACTGTCCCAGGCCAATTGTAGTAAAGGTGACACATTTTGTATGTGAGTCGTTGCAACTGGTCGGCTGATAATTCAGAGGTGTCACTGACCACTATGTAATGAGTTGGGGTGACGGTTCCACTGCGGACTTTTTGCGGCACTATGAAGAAATCGTAGCTGAAAAAAAATAATGATGGTGTCAGCCTTCTGGGTTCAATTTCGACTATTCATAACAGTTCTTTTACACATTTATTTGGAAATAGTTTTAGTTCAATAGAAGTGACTTCTTTGGCTATATTGTTTAACCAACCCATTGAGAGTGGCAATTTGTCATACAAATTAAATGCATCAGAGTAAGCATTTATCGTTTTTTTTTTATTGTGGTTATTAAAATCCTATCGAAAAATGCTAGCAAGTGAGATGAGCAGTTTATGATCAATTTTCAATGGTGATTATACACGTTAGTCATGCATATCAGGAATAAGACTTGCGAACGGTGTGTTAAAAAGATTGCTTACAATGTTAATTATATTAATTATAGTAAGATGCAATAAACAAAAAGTTTGTAGTGCACACAAGATTTTATGTGATTACATATTTAAGTACTCATTTCCAATAGGAATCAACAACATCAGTATGTTATACCAATAAAAATGATCTATGATACTTACAAATTTCTTCTGGTAATAGTGTTATCTACAACAGTTCCGGGAGTTGGATTTTCAGGAACTCCTTCCCTAGGAGTGAATATCCTTGTTTTAATACGCTTTTGTACCACCACAAAGGTCAATTTCGGTTGGTACATCGGATCAATAGTTTTAAAACATGATTCTAGCTGCGGCAGTTCATAATCATGGCATGCAGCGATTTGACCATCACCAACACCATCTCTGTTTTTATGAAAATCAATATATTAGAATAGAGCAAGGTAACTTAACTTATTGACTAAATCGTAACTTTTCAATATTTTATAAAATACTAATAATATCTTTAATTAGGTCTTAGAAAATGTATGCATAAAAAGGGGACTGACTGATGAGAAAGAGTTAAAAAAAATTACCTATAAATTATTATCTTTTGTGGGAAATCACCATTGGCAATTCGATACTCATGCAGGAGGACAGAAAAACAAGTTTTCATTCCATCAACAACTTCTTGGCCCTGCTTTTGAAAATATGTTTTGCTATACCAGCGGGTGAGGTGCTGATCTAATGAGCCGACAAACCCTGTAAAGATAATTTAAGATTAGTTCAACTTAAAAACTTTACATACTTGATAGTTATAATAGTTGCTAATGTTGGTAATATATTATATGAATTGAATAAAATTGTTTAGCATCTAGGCTATATCTGTAATGCAAAATATAATTTTAAATTATAATTATACTACTGTGACAAAACACATACATAATTATTTTAAAGTAGTTTAATCTTCATAAAGTTTAATTTTATCATTTTGACTACATAAGTGACACTGTAACGAAAGCAAACTTTGTACTTTATTTTGCACTGCAGATAATTATATTTACGAATTGACCATTGCCCACATAAATCACTTAAAAAAATAGCAAACCTTACCAACAATAGAATTGATTCCTTTTATAGGAGAATGAAAACAATCAATGCCTATCACCATTAAACTCTTTAATGGAATGTTAACAGTCCACAATGAACCTCCCAGTTTACAGTTCATTTGGAGCGCTATTTTCTGGATAATGGAGTAAGCTTTGTTTTTATTGTTAAGAGTTCTACCATTTATGACCTGAAACATAATGTATGCACTTTAAAATACAACAATATTTATGTCAGTAAAATAAATGGTTTGACTTTTTGCAGTTATACCAATTTTCATAACATATTTAACGCAAAATATTCAACAAAACATGGCGATATTCAAAACATGGTGGTATTGCTTTATTTATCAATAAGCACCATTCTTAAAAATGTGTCAAAATAACCTTCGCATATTTAATAAGTTTTGAGATATAAAGTTATTCTATTCAAGGAAAAATTGCCAAAAAAATATTACCTGTGAAGCGATCGGTTTATCATAACAGCAAACTCTCTTGATGGCTGAATATCTATCGTCTCTTTCCGTTGGGCATATGCAGACAACCACTTGCAAATCTGGAGTGATCACCTTCTTCAGACCGTTGACAAAGGTGTCAGTTTTATCATTCTCAAGTTTTATCAGGCGCGGTTGAGCGATCTGGATTCCCATCGGCGGTCCGCAACGTTGCATCGAACTTGCGAATTCCTTTATTCACACAAGTATAGAATAATAACGAGTCCTGATAATAGGTTGACTTCCATAGATTGTTAATTGCTTAATCGATTCTAATGAAGCGTAATGATGTTTAACTGCCAGGTTAGTATAATCCTGTTATGGGCATATTATGAACTACGCAATACATATTGCTATATCGACATTTAATAAGTTGGTTCATTAATAAGTTTGGTTAGCAATACAACTAACTTGTTGTGATCATTATAATTTTAAATAGCAATCACTATTGTTGAAATCAAAGTTTATGTTTAGAATGTGTTTTGCTTTTAGTGTTATTTAGTTGATGACGGAAGTATAGCAGCCCATTGCATAAATACATTAGCATTCTAGACTCTATTCTGTAATCAAGGAGTATACAAGATAAAAAATGGTTTGGTATTTCAATACTATTTTGAAATGAAAATTTTACCTTTGCATTGAATTCGTCTTTTTGTGTATACAAAATGGCCCAGTTATACATATCGACAGGCATGATTACTTGGTTAGTGGTGATTTCTCTACTCCATTCAACATTGGTACTACCATTGATAGGCCCTTTTCGGAAAATAATACTCTCAGGGTTGAGCAGTCTGCCGTTAAGTTCAATAGTTTTTGGAGATATTGAAAGACCCCAATCGGAAAGCATCTCACGGGCTACTTTATTCTTATTTACACTGTTGATAAACTGAAATAGAAAATATTTAATTATTATTGATTGAGTAGGCATTTACTTGGTAGAACTCCATTATAATACGGAAAGAAAAATAACAATGTATTTTAATTCTACATAAATTATTTTATATATTTGTTGATAGCTATTTCGGCTTACGCCTTCGTCAGAAATGTCTTAAATTAAGCCAGTGATGGACCTAGCTTGATGTGCTGCGGTTGACCAAGTTGTGCTAGCATTCCTGGGTAGATTCTATTAGCCTGAAAGTCCAATAATATATAATAATAACATTTTTGAATCCATCACTGGCATTTCTCGGGGAGAAACAAAGATATCGTGGAAAGAATCTTAAATTGTTGTAGGCTTTGAACATATTAAAAAAAAAAAGTAGACTCACCCTGGCCAAACTTCCAATTTGTGCTGAGGAATAACGTGTGAAGTTTTAAGAACGTCAGTTCTGACAAAGGCGTAAGCCGAAATAGCTATCAACAAATATATAAAATAATTTATGTAGAATTAAAATACATTGTTATTTTTCTTTCCGCATACATGCCACACTAATTTTTGGCATTAAATGTCAGAATACTGTGATTCAGTATCCAAATGGTAGAATACATTTTCATTTATATTTTTTTGTGTCACAACACTGACGATTTCATCACTATACCGTGTCTTTGAGACACAATTTTTGAAGATATTAAAAAAAAATTATTAACATATGGCCAAACTTTTTATTGATAGTAACGTGTAAAGTTTTAAGAACGTCAGTTTTTGTACAAATGGTTGATTGCAAATATATAAAATAATTTTAGAATGTCTTATTATTTTCCGTATTTAATTATTGCTACGTATTAGTGCAAGTCATTCATCAAAAAACATTTGCATACATGTCTTCTTATCTTTTTGCCACTGCAATTTCTCCATATTACATTCATGTTTATGAATTAATATTTGCATAACATTTAAAATACTACAACAGTTCTCAATGCATATATAGTAGAAATAGTACTAGAAATACATACTGTTTTCATGGAGACAAATCTTTGGTTAGGTGATATACGGGTGACACCAGACAATTCCTTCATCAGCTGAAAATCATTTCTTTGGTCCTCTGATAAACCGGTTAAATAGCACAGTTCCGGTACCAAGCATATCACAGTTTCAATAAGTTCATTCGAACCCGCTTCTCGTCCTTGGCGCCTATGACAACCATTCAATATATATAATATACATCTATATTAATATTTATAAAAATAAAACAAAGTCATTCCTTCAAATTCATCAATCTTCAGGAATTACTTAGTAAGTTTATAGAATAACGCTATTAATGTGACATGCTTTTTTATGGTCCAATCATGAGTATATAACTAATAATAAACATATTGTTGGTAATAAATTAGTGTATGATATATTTTACCGCATTATCAGTAATGGTTGATTCATATCCATTATATTAATTCCATATTGCTCTTTGTAGTATTGGAGGAAAGTTATTTCACCCTTTTTGGTTGAGAATTTACTCAAAGGCGACATGTCTAAAGCTACATCATCAATTCTGAAAAAAACAAAAATACAAGATGACTTCATGAATTTTAACCTCTTAACCCTTCAAGTACGAGCGTGACCACTAGTGACCACCACAGTGAACACTATCGTCTATTTGTTCATATTTCCGCCCTTTTCTACCTGAACATCGTATCTATCACTCTATTTCGGTTAAAAAGGGTCTTCCCCACAGTTATTTTGCAGCCGCGGCAGCGAAAACAACTACCAAATACGCTCACGATTTAATTAATTTTCGGTATTTTTTTTTTCTTCAAGATGGATATTTCAAAAGAGTAAGTACAATTTTACATATATTTTTAAATTACTTACGTAAATTCTACTAATTAATTTCTAATAAAAACATGTTGATCTAAAAAGGTAAGATCGCATATATTTTTTAATATTTTCAGCGTGGCTGTATTTCAACCCCAAAGGCTAGCGTGACCATATGGTCAAGCTTGTCCTTACAGCCCACATCCTTTTTTGTATGAAACTTTATTTACTATTGTGTTTTTTTAATGAATTCTAACCTTGGAATATAATTTATCTTTCAGACCATCTAAATATTTAACTACAGTAAAAGTCCGTTAATTCGAAATTCAAGGGACCGGATTTCCCAAAAAAAATCGAATTACGAATTACGGGATTAGTATGAAAAATTGAATTTTCGCGGCAAATGTCGACGGCTTAGAACATCGCGGCCATTTTTTCGATATTGTATGGACCAAAAAAATTCAAATTACGCAATATCTAAAAAAAATGAAATTTTCGCGGCAATGAACATCGCGCCCATTTTTTCGATTTTTTATTGATCAAAAAAATCGAATTACGATTTACGCGATCACTAAAAAAAATGAATTTTCGCGGCAATTGTAGACGGCTTGTAACATCGCGGCAATTTTTTCGATTTTTATGGATCAAAAAAATTGAATTACGATTTACGCGATCACAAAAAAATGAATTTTCGCGGCAATTGTAGACGGCTTGTAACATCGCGGCAATTTTTTCGATTTTTATAGATCAAATAAATCGAAATACGAATTACGCGTCACTAAAAAAAAAATTCGCGGCAATTGTCGACGGCTTGGAACATCGCGGCCATTTTTTCGATTTTTTATGGACAGGCATTTCATATGAATAAAAAAAACACTTAACATAATTGATTTTCAGTCACTCATATGATATTCGCGCGTAAACAGAATGACGTTTACGGGTCGTCTTAGCTGGGCGAATCTCCGCGAGGCGATCCGGCGCAGCTTTGAAAGCGGCAGAGTTTTAAAATATCAAACGGTCCTGGCCCATGCAAGTGTCATATGTAGACGAAGCGATGCGGTCAGGACGGCATAGGTAATAACTTCAACAAATTGTCGTAAGTCGCATCGAAGTGCCTGACTCGTTGCGCGCGCAAATCGCTTGCAAATATCAAACGGTCCAAGTTCACCAGAGCGTCTTATGTTGACGATTTACCGCGCGTTGCCGCGCGTTACCGCATATGTTTACTTCGCGCGATCGGTTGATTTGATATTTTGAAACGATCTTGACGCGGCGGGCCTCGTCATATTATGACAGATGTAGAAATTTTACTCAGTTAACATACAAATGGACGCCAAATAATGTCGGACAATAAAAACAAAAGATATCATAATCGTTTATTTATTGAAAAATGTATATTTAATATATATGTGCATTACAAAAATAACAAATTATAAGTTAATTTTAAGCAATGGCTTCAACCTGTATTACGATACGTGAAACAGTTCCAACTCTCAAGAGCATATTAATTAAATTGGCATTGACTTGGGTAGAACTCCATTAAAATACGGTGAAAAAATATCAATGTGTTTTAGTTCTACAAAAAATATATAATAATTAGTTGATCGCTATTTCGACTCAAGCCCTTGTCAGACCGACCACTAAATTGATTAAATTTAGAACACGTTTGCAAAAAGTGTTGTATACGGGGATTTTAAAATTAAACACCCCGCAAATATCAAAAACCAAAGTGGTGCTTGTTTTAGTTTGACTATGAAAAATAGTAATAACGAAAATATTCAAATTTGAATTGTTTCAATTGACCACGCAAAGAAGCACACAATTTATTGACACTGTGAGACAACTTGTCCTCGTCACATTTACATATTCCAACTTTTGTGTTTATCCACTGTGTGTTTGTGCCGTGTCAACCATATTTTTTATTTCACATCATCACAAAATCTAACATCCAAAATAGAGTTAAAATAAAATCACAAACTTTATTTAATTTGATTGAAAAATCTAATTTGCTGTCAAAGAAATGTCAAATAATACCTTCACGTAAATAATAAACATTATCATATTAATAAAAGCCGGAAAAAGTTCAGTAGATGACTAATTTATTACATTTTGACTAAATATCTTCGCCGATAAAAATTCAAACATATTTTCTTTCATATTCGTTTTTATGGCAACTTATAGCAATGCCCAACAATGCAAAGGGGAATTCCCGACCCACAAACATACATACATACATAGCCGTTTCGGTTTTATATACATATAAGATTAGTGTTATATATTATTCTAATGAACGATAGGTAGGTAGCTTGCCGTGAAATCGCGACACCTTCTTTCACGATATCAGTTTTCAAATAAAAAGCGTTTGCGTCCCGACATAATGAATGTTAACCCTTTGGTTACGGACCGAATTTTCGAAAAAAAGGGAATGGTTTATGGGTTGCCAAAAACAATTATATTTTCTACATTATTCAAATTAAGTCATTGAAATAAAATAATACACATCAATAACAGTTTATATTTAAAGGAATCAAAGAAAAAAAATATAAAAAATAAAAAATTGTAAAGATAAAATAAATACATATTTTTTTTGCATAAATTTTAATTTTGACAAGAAAATGCAATCTTATCCAATATAAAATAACAATATGAATATTTTTTTTAAATATAAACTATTAAGGTGTTCACTGTCAATACTTGGTGGAAAGGCATTATAATAAAAATAATAACACATTTTTAGTCTTTTCCACATCTGATTTATTTCATCTGGACCGGTTTCGCTCATGGCGAGCATTATCAACTGATGTTCAGTTGATAATTCAGTTGATGATTCAGTTGATAATGCTCGCCATGAGCGAAACCGGTCCTGATGAAATAAATCAGATGTGGAAAAAGTACTAAAAAATGTGTTATTATTTTTTTTTTTTTTAATATAAACTATGCAAATATAATCTAGATATATACATACGTGTGGAAATTTAAAAAAAAATCACGTTTTTTTTATTTGCAACAAAAAAAACGTGAAAAATGCACAGCACGAAAGGCATTGGTATTAGATATGGTACTTTCAAACAAATATAACTATATAAATAAACAACTTATAAAAATATATATGTTTTAATTTCATAGATAAAAGTGTATTAGTGCATATTAAAACAATAGTTTGATCGATATCTCCCCGTACGTAAAGGGTACGGTACATTGAATTGGAGCTAAAACAAGCAGCGATAAATCGCTGCGCCGTAACCTGGCGCTGCGAAGTGGCTAGCCATGCTAGCCAGAAGTGGCACATAAGACCTTTAATCAACTACGTTTTAAATTGACTGGATTCGCCTAAATTCGCTTGCCGGTTCGCGTCGCTCACATAAGACACGGGGTTACGTATATACTTGACAGTAAAAATATACCATTGTAGTGAAGTTAGATACATACTAATATGTATATAGATGTCTCGCTTGCACTAATGTTATAAATGCTCGAATTAGATTTTTACATAAGATACTTTACTTTATATAGATGTCTCACTTACACTAATGGCTTACATATGCGTTACTCTTCAAAACAATGTGTCGTCTAACTTTTAACCTAACAAACTCACGAAATTGTAAAAATTTTGAATTACACGAAATCGTAAGTGCATTTTGACGAAAACCATTACGAATTACGAATTAGGCGATATTTCGAATTAACGGTACATTTTACTATGAATAGTCAATATTGGGTCGAGCAAATTATGAAAATTTCGAATTACGAATTATCGTTGTTCGAATTAACGGACTTTTACTGTATTGGAGAAATGATAAATATACTGGAGCAATCCATGTCGAGTGAAGACAATGATTTTCAAGATTTGGAGAAAGATATTTTTATTTGTCCTCCCGAATCAAATGTGTTGACCGATGAAGACAGTGGTGATGAAGATGAAGGAGGACTGATCGACCATTTGAGTAGGCAACAACTTGCTGCTCCTGCAGAAATCCGACTCACAAAGGGACGAGAAGGCAGAGAGGAGTTTGAGAGCTACAAAGTGACCAGTAATCGGTCATGGATTGACGGAGATTTGGAACATGTTAGCAATATCACTAAATTCACTGAAAAAAAATATAAAAAATATGCTAAGTTTACACCAGTGGAATTTTTCGAGCTCTTTTTTGACATGAAGATGATCGGACATCTTCTGGAGGAAACTGAAAAATATGCAGCCTTCATAAACTGCCCAAATCCTTCAGAAGCTCGAAGAAATGAAATCTTTTTTAGGTATTTTAAAACCCTTTGCTAAATGTGTATGCATGTAGATTGTAAACAATAAATTAAAAGTAAAAACAAAATATTTGGAATATTGACGTCATGACAAATGAATATTCACAACGTGCATCTAAACAAAAAAACACGGGACCTGTGAGGACGAGCGTGACCATATGGTCACATAGCTTTTCTACAAGAAAGCATTGTGCAATTTTTTTAAAATTATTTTTCCTGTACTTATAAGAGTTGATAAAATTTAGCTTAAAATTCTATTTTTTATCAAAAAAAAATCTCGCCTCTGGAGGGTTAATGCTCTGGAATGAGATCCCCCGCTTACTATAGAACATCTTTATACGCTATTGAATTTAATTGAAATATATTTAAATTGTTATGATTCAATTGAAAAGTGTACAAACGTATTTTAAAAAACAACCAGGGAAGGTGGTTGCCAACTACAACATAATACAATATTTATTGCTATCTCAATAGTTTAATAACAGACTTGTTTTGAAAAAACTATCCAATACAGTTGAAAATGCAAAGCTCAGAAAGGAAAATGGATATTGGTTACATGACCACGATTGAAAAATAGAATATGAATTCGTAGGCCAGATTTATCATTTCAGGGATTGATAAGATAAGAATTTTATACTTACAGGTAACACTTTTTATGGTATTTCGTTACGACACATTGACCAATCAATCCTGCTTTAACCCTTTCCTCCCAATTTCGGCTGAATTTCTCTATTACTCCTTTGATGAAGAATAAAACTGGTTGTGTGTGCAAAACTCTGGAAAGCGGGTCAAGACAAAGCATCAGACCGTCTTCAAACTCATCTACAGCAGTCACGTAGCTGTAAAATAAAAATATTTACGGTTGTAACTGGAATCAAATTGATTTGAGTATTAGATTTTACCCTTGCAACAGCTCCTGTATGAGTGAAGACTGCCCCTATGATGAGGCTCGGTGCTTCAGGTACCTAGGGGTTAAAATCACTGGAAACAGCCCACTGCTCTCGGATACTGCTGGGGCCATACAATGTGGAAAGTCAGAACAGTTTGCCACTTATTTAATCCATGCATTATGACAGTGCTGACTCACACTTTCGAGACATAGCACATTGCAAAATTTCTGGTTAACTATCATAACCACATACTTCTTGAGCTTTTTTTTTTGAATTAAAAACAAATGAATGCAGCAAATGCTGCATGTACGGTTAGTTGATTTCATAAGGAATTCGGGGGTCAGATGTCTTAAATTAAGCCAGTGATGGACCTAGCTTGATGTGCTGCGGTTGACCAAGTTGTGCTAGCATTCCTGGGTAGATTCTATTAGCCTGAAAGTCCAATAATATATAATAATAACATTTTTGAATCCATCACTGGCATTTCTCGGGGAGAAACAAAGATATCGTGGAAAGAATCTTAAAGGTAAAGCGTGGTGACTGTAGGCTTTGAACATATTAAAAAAAAAAAGTAAACTCACCCTGGCCAAACTTCCAATTTGTGCTGAGGAATAACGTGTGAAGATTTGGGGTCAAAATATTGCCGGCCAAAATCTACCATTTCTAGTTCACCCATTATTCTTTTGAAGAGAACATTATATAAATGTTTTAAGTCAGCAAACCTCTTTTGTTTAATGAATCTTACCTATAAATTACAATTGATAATGCTCAATATTTCTATCACAATTTTATATAATTATTTATAAATATAATCAATATAATAACAACTTTCAAGTCAGTAAAATGTCAGCAATATTGACCACAAACAATATCATCAAATAAAAAAAGACAGTGGAATTTTTTTGAAAATAATTGTTAAAAAAAAACTTTGATTGCAGTCACATTTGTCTGTCAGAAAGTTTATTCTAATCTGTAAACTTCTATACGTTTAGCTACACGATTCATCCTGTAATGGGATTAATTGAGTTGATAAGAAAACATGCTTAAATAGAGTGTAATGTTTAATAAATAGCTGTGTACCTTAATGCTAACTAATGATCCATTATCCGGATTCGGTGAAGTAAATTCATTGATTTCCTCAGGGAGTTTTATAGGCAAATATAAAGTGTGGCCATCAAATGTCAGTGTCCCACCCAAACTTTCCTTGTGAGCTAAAATATTTCTTTTGGTGTTAAAACACTTTTGACTACATGCTCACTAATCAGTTAACTGATAATGCAAAAATAGTCGATAATTATAATCAGGTGTGGAAAGAGCTGTTTCTGTATTAAAATAATATTATTTCACATCCCTTATGGATATTGCATGTCACCGCTATATTTTTTTAATTTATAAGACTAGAGAATCATGTCATTTCTATGAACAAAAATCAAATGAATTGAATACCTTTCAACATTTTGATAGCAAAGACCTTGTAATCTTGGGGAGGATCAAATTCTACAATATATTCAAAAGCCCCTTTGCCGTGAGAAACATCAAGCCTGATATAATTTGTGACAATTTTTGTAGGCTTTCCACTTGTTCCTTTTCGTATTATTGGTTCATCAGGTTCCTGAAAAATGTTAAAATTGTAATGTGCAAATAAAACAAAAAAAAATTCAAAATAAGAATATTTTTAACTTTGAAATATTCATTTCTAGATAATTAACTTGCTGAATTATTAAAGAAATAAATGTTTTTTTAAAATTTTTGTGGTATCCATTTCTTAGATCTGTACTAAAGAAAAACGGGATTTGGAATGGGAACGGGAAAAATAGATTAATGCTAGTAAAATTACTTACAGGAGCTTTTTTTAATCGTTTGGTCTCGTTGAGATTTGTTGCACTAAGTTGTTTTGTGGCGTTTTCTAGTTGGGTTTCAATCGTTGATCTAAAAAATGATTAGAAATATCTATTTATATGAGTGAACACTCGATGTTATATACTGATCACAAGTGAGGGATTGTTAGGAGTCAAAATTTTTGGTTATAATTCAATTACTTAGTTACTGTTTGCATCTCTTTTTATCAGGGCTGTGGAGTCGGAGTCAGAGTCGTGGAGTCGGAGCTTTTTGGCCGGGTCGGAGTCGTCGCGGTGTTTTGGCCGGAGCCGTACTAGGAGTTGGAAATTTTGAACTTTTTATTTTTGCATTTAATATGTAAAATTTGGCTTTTAGCCGCATTGATAGGGTTGATATTTAATTGAATACACATAAATTTAGGGGAAAAAGTGACGATATTAAGCTTTTTTTAGTCGGATTAGGAGTCGTTTTTTTGGTAAATGTCGGAGTTAGAGTCGTGGTTTTGGTAAATGCTGGAGTCGGAGTCGGACTTTTTTTTCCCGACTCCACAGCCCTGCTTTTTATAGATAATACACTTTCTCCACGATTTAAATGTGGATAATGTTTGAAAAATTAAAATCGTACAGAAAAACAAGCGTGTGTATAAATTTAATGATGTTAAAAAAAAATTTAAAATAACTTTGATTATTCCACGTATTGTGTAACTAACTGTGACACGTGTTTCGCCTCTTTCAGAGGCATCTTCGAACTTACTATCGCAAAGTTTGCTTAAGTAATGAAGCAAGATGAGCAAGCAAGACATCTTGCTTCATTACTTAAGCAAACTTTGCGATAGTAAGTCTGAAGATGCCTCTGAAAGAGGCTAAACACGGTCACAGTTAGTTACACAATACGTGGAATAATCAAAGTTATTTTAAATTTTATATTAAAATGAACTTCCACAAAGTTACCGCCGAAACCATCGAAAATATTAATGATGTTGTTCACATCAAGTAGAATTTATTTAATGTTCTCTTATTTTCTCGGGGAATTGTGAAATATACAGCATCTGAATGAATGAAAGTCGGACTGCCGCTGATGATGATGTACATATCAGTGGTGGGCAGTGACTTTTAACAGGATGCTGTGATAAAAAACGACCAATTCATTTTTATAGTTTTATTGTTGGCTCCCTTTTGCAAAATTCATCGATCACCTCTTCTATAGTATATTTCAAACATAAAATTGGGTTTATTTTAATTGATATTAAGCTGAGAGCGAACAGTCTGTCTGAATACTCAATATGCAAATTAATTGCACACATACAATAGCCGTTATAGGGCTATTTTCAGTTAGTCGGCTTTGCCATCTTTTTGCCAGAAAAGAAAGGATACATGCAAATTTTCTAAGTATTCAGGTTACAAAAAAATCTTAGCGAATCTCAAAAAAAATAAAACATGAGAGGATACAAATATATATCGAGGTCTAAAAATTTTAGGGGTTGGCTGCATTCACTGCACCCCAATGGTTCAAAATATTACAGTTATTGAACACTTGATAACTGTGCTAATATTTAAATAATCAGAAAATTATTTAGTTTACCCAAATGATTGATGACTAACTGGAGGCAATTTGTTGATTAAAGACATTCCTCGACCCATACTTCTTTTGGGTGGTTCTGCTTTTGGCTCTGAACCACAACTAGAAATGCCAGAAGTTGTAGCAAAAGAGGTATCTAAAAATATAATTAACAAATTGGTTCTATTGTAATAAATAAAATGTGGACAAGATAAGATTTTTTACCCTCACTTTTTTGAAGTAACTTTAAAATTTCTTTGAGTGTTAAATTACACCAAAGACATGTGTGCGAATCTTTTCATATTAGTTTGCCTCTGTATTTTATAGTAAGTGTCTATAATTCCCATGCGTAATAATGCATACAATATTGAATTAACTATTAAAATATTCTTGTAGTAAAACGAACATAAGTAGACAAAATACAAATAAAAATTTTGCTTTATTATTAACACTATGTTGTCGGGCACCTCGAACAATAAACTCAAGCCTGTAGCGGGCGTTTTTTTAGCGATAAGTGCAAAAATATGTTACTTTCTTAAAATATATATATATAACTTCCAAACGAAACGATATTTTCGATTGAAATTTTCAAAGAAATCATAAATGATATTTAATCATTGAAAAATGGTTTTTAGATCATAATTGCAATATATTTCTAAGCTGATTTCGATTCCCGATCCGAACTCTTCCAAATCATTATTTCATGAAGTTTGATAAATTATCTGCATACACTTCATCGTCACTATTATTATTTTCTGAAGACATTTTTGAAAGGATGACTTTTTATGCAATGTTTATAAAAATTCAAATAACAAAATACGAAACGGTGAACAAAGCAACGCGAGCGGAATGAAAAATAT
This sequence comes from Himalopsyche kuldschensis, assembly GCA_028554975.1. Classification (NCBI taxonomy): domain Eukaryota; kingdom Metazoa; phylum Arthropoda; class Insecta; order Trichoptera; family Rhyacophilidae; genus Himalopsyche; species Himalopsyche kuldschensis. Next base: position 24,119,398 of record JAHFWI010000003.1, read on the forward strand.
TCCAACATGTGTCAGGGCTCAAACTGAACAAGCAACGGGGATCACAAAATAAATCTATAAGACTGTTTATTTTTTTTGTTTATTCGCTCAAACTTCGATCCTTATAATCTGGCAAAGAAGTAGAACTAATTGTAATTAGTTGTAGCGTGAAATGAAACGCCGGCAAACAATTCTGTGCTGACCTGTTCAAATACGGCATTTGCCGTGTCCCACATTCAACCGACAGTCCGAAAAATACGGCAAATGCCATGTCTCGACAACAAAGTGTTAAGATAATAAATGAAAAAAAAGCTATCATAATTTATCAGGTTGTGTTACTAGGTGTGACACCTGTTTCACTTCTTTAAGTCATCCTTAGACTAACTGACTGAATCAAATTCTATACTTAAGGACACACAAAGATACAAATGATAACAATATTAATTGTTTGATGATAAAAAATTATCAATTTTAATTTTGTAAGTATTAAATATTAATTATTTTATAAATAAAAAAATACCTTGGGTTCTGCTGACATTTTTAAGACTTTCACTTAAATTCGCTAAGCGCTCTTGAATGAAAGAAGGTATACTCGTTGACTGGAAATATAATAACATGATTAACATAGATCGCTATGATTGTGTATGTGTAAGTAAAACAGTTTCAGTGAATGGTTTGGTGGGCGAAAAATTACAAAAAAATAGAATATTTACCATGCTTACACCTGAAGATGATGATGGTCTTTGTTGAGGGGAAACTTTTGATGGATTGTCAAAATCTTGGGAGGTAGTTTCTTTAAACTGTTGGATATTTTTTATCATATCAGATAATTTACCGCGTCCTTTGCCACGTTCTGCCATCTTTAGAGGAACTTTAAGAAGAATTCATAGATTATACCTTACTTTTAAATAATGTTTTTTTTCTGAATTTGACATCGTTTAAGCAAATTATTATTGAAATAATACATTTTTAATTTCCAATATTACACATCATTTTATCAAATTATTGAGATACATAAGCTCAAAACTAATCCTGACATGTTATGAACATTATATGTTGCAGGAATATATTGAATAGCACTGTGTTTGATTATGACATCTTCGCTATTCGGGATTTATCAGATATCAACATTAGATTCAAAGTTTACAGAAATCTAAGATTTTAAAAGGAAAGCTCATTTTTGTCTGAATTCTATCAGATTACATGTCCTATTGATCGTAAGCTCGTGAAGATCGTAACCTGAACGAATATTCCAACGGACACTTCTGATACTTGCTAGTAGTTGACTAACACATTCTCACGTTCGAAAGACTGAGAAAAAATGGGTTAGTAATATAAATATTCTTTGAGTTCAAATAATTGACAAGAACGGAGAGTGATCCTGTATTTTTAGATTTCTTATTAAGAATGGATGTATGTTTAGCGGTTTTGTCTAGACAATAAGTAAGCGAAAGTGTACGGCAAGGATGGTACACAATTAAACGTGTTATAATAATAAGTGTTGGCCATAATACGTATGCAATATATTATAGTTGTCAATAAAACGTTTGCGGTATTCCAATTCTGCAATGTGTCAAATTATGATAACATGCAAAGCATTACGAGTTTACAGTAAAGCTTGGGGTAAAATGACAAATCTAACTAGCGAGATTACGAATGACACAACGGAGAAAACAATATATTTCAAAACATACCTTAACCACAAAAATTTCTATGAAGTGTGTATGTCGAAGTAAGTCGTTGATCATGGATGAAGTAAAAGGAAATTAAATATGTATCCTGAGTATTAATATATATCTTCACGTTTGACACAATATGAATATCCCACACAATGAAACCGAGTGGAATTACCAGAATTCTCGTTTCAAAGTGGTTTCAAAAAACTGACCATAGACAATGATTGTTTATAGTTTCTATGTTATCTATGATAGTATCTATCAATGGTTTGTATACTGTTTAGGTATCTTGTTTATGATACTGTATACATGATAAAAAATATTATAATATTCACAGTAAAATTTCACATTGTGTTAAAAGTAAAAAAATAGTTCAGTCATTGAATTAAAGGTTCGCACTGTTTATGTATTGTAGTTAGTTTTCTCAAATGCAAATATTTATAAATGCATGTTTTATTGTTTTCAATAGACAGTGTCTACCCAATTTTATTTATTTTTATAAAAATTTAAACTTTTTCCTACATCCATTCCTAGATCAATCCTGAAGATTATGAGGAAATAAATAGATTATTATTATATTTGTCAAGATCTCAATAAATAGAGGGTAATACATACAAAGAAAACTATTTACTAAAATAATTATTCACCTAGTTTGGAAGTGGTTTATTTTTATTGCACTAGAATTATAAAAATATATTGTTATATTTTATGAGGTCCAAAAAATTAACCGTCTACTCGTCACAAAAAAATATTTAGAAAAATTATAAATAGTTGCTGATTTGTATTCGCATGATCGTGTTTCTTTTTGAAAGATGAAAACGTAACAATTGTTTTTTTGAAATATAACTTATACATTTTTTATCATGTTTATTTTTTTTTATATATATATATATATGTGTGTGTGTACATTACAAAAATCACAAATTGTAAGTGTATACATTGCTTTTGCAATAAGAAAAATGAAAAAATATCTGGTTCCCAGATTTATAAGAGTAAAAAAGTTTCATTGTAAATTGACAAAGAACTCAACCGAGTGATTTGTGACAAAATCAACTATAATATAAAAAAATAATAGAACTTGTCTGAACTCACTCACGTCCATGTCGCCTCACAATATATACCGTGCATCACATGCGCTGCCATTATTAAAATAAACTACGTCCAAATGGTAAGGTGCCATATACGCACGAATTCCAGCAAACTTAATGAGTTCTACCTACAAAGCAATACTCGGTTCAACGACGCGTTTTGGTATCAAGAAAAAGCTATGCACAAAATTAAAAAAAAATGCACTATGATTCCAACAGATGGCAGTGTGTAAGCAACATACTCTAATTATTAAATCCGTCATGTAGTAAGTGTAAATCATTAGTATACATTAGAGGTCTGCACATGCCGAAATTAAAAAAATTCTACCCGGCCCGAACCCGAAAATCTCCGACCCGGCCCGACCCGAGCCCGACAGTTTTCTCAACTTTTCAAAAAAAAATTAACCAACCTCTAAAATAATTTTATCAGCTCATCAAATTATAATATGTGTGTAATTTAGCAATACTAGAGTATACATCTGGAATAATCAAATTTATGTTTTTTTTTTGTATACCCATGCCCGAGCCCGGCACGGGCCCGAATCCAAACCCACGTTACCAAGCCCGACCCGAACCACGGGCCGGGCCTGGTAATGCCCGCGGGCCAAACCCGAGCCCGTGCAGACCTCTAGTATACATACAAAGAGTATATGTATATCATTTTCTGTGACCAGCCTTGCGCGCATGAAATAATAAAGCGTACTAACACGCTCGTGGTATAAACCGATTAAATCTATACAACTATTATAACACGGGTAGCAATAATACTTTTTACTTGCTCTGCATTAGTTGGTTGGGTTCGATATATAATAATAAAAATAATTATCACAAACAAAATAATCTTGCAGGGTGTTGCCCTGCGACATTGTCTCTGGTGAGAACTTCTGCAAGCCCTTGCTCACTCAGTGTGAAACAATTTCGTGTTGATAATTATAATTAGCATTTTGCTATTGCACGATGAGCCGCACGACACAGATTGCTTGATCTGGATACCCAATAATAGTGCACAAACTTTTTGGTAGAAGGGCCTGCTTATCAATTTTCAGTTTGTTCGAGGGCCGCATGGGTAAAAGTAATAAAATCATCGTTTTCTTTTAGTGTCTATTCAAATGAAAATTTTGCTATTTTATAATGTTCTTCCATCTTCCTTGAAAAGTTCTGAAGAAAAAAAAGTGATTGATATTTGTCATACTGGGCCGCATGAAATGTCATTTAGGGCCGCAGGTTGTGCATTACAGCCCTTTTACATCGGAGGTCTTAACATATTGTTCTATAATTTTATCTCGCCAGTCTCATCAGCAACATCGAGCAGCAGTTAACCTTATCATATTTCTAGACCAAGTGGTATGAGAAGGAAAGGCTTGAATTTTGTTGTTTTTCCATTCTAATTCATCATTATTCAAGGAGCCTGCAATTTTTTATAATTAATTAAATATTTCGTTTATATGCGCAAGCTGATGCAGTAACTTTATAATAAAATTTGGAATTTAAAATTAGTTTTTTCAATTTATTCGGGAGGGCAATTTCCTCTCACCTACCCCCTTCCAAATGACGCACATTTTTCTGAATGCCGAATAATTAAGAAGATTGTCTAACAATAATTTGGAACAGAATAAAATTACAATAAAAAGATACATTATATTTGTAATCTTCTAAAATATTTAGCCATGTCAAAGTATAGTTTTTCAAGAGTAGGTATATCATTTCAAGAGTTAGTTAATTAATAAAATTACTGCTTTTTATATTAATATTATTATGGTTTATACTGTTTATAGAATATGTGAAGAGATCAAAGGTTTTGATGTCTCAATTGGTTGTATAATCATGTAGAATTTGCTGTTGTCCCACCCAGTGACGGCCGGTGACGGGGTGTTGGGGGTGCAATTGAAGATTCAACCATTTTTGCAAGAGTTTTTTCCTATTCATTAGATTTTAAAACACTTCTATAGCATGGACTTTCAATTCAGATGTTCGCAATACCAACTGTTTCTCTTCCGTAGTACGGAAAAATAGTTGAATCTTCCTTTTGCACCCCCAGCACCCCGTCACCAGCCGTCACTGGTCCCACCTAGGTAAGCGAGCAACTCATCCATAATCAATAATGAGTTTTTCAGCTTTTTCGATCATATTTATTCTTATATATTAGCAGGGCCTTTTTTTGGAAAAAAAGTGCCGGAACTCACATCATGTCAAGCTTTTTATTAAATAAAATAACACATCTCATCCGGTTCATAACAATACCATATTTTATCATTTTGACGAATTATATAAATATAGATTGTAATTACGTAAGCGCAAACATTGCTTCGTAAAAAATGAAAATTTTGAAATTTTGAAAACAAAATATACCGTGAAAAAAGGTGCCGGAACGCCGTTCCACCGCGTTTAATGGAAAAAAGCCCTGTATATTAGTGATGCAAACTCTAAATTCTGTAAGTGAATAAAATTGTAGAAAATTTTAATGATGACAACATATTTCATAAATTATATATAAATTCGAGTCGTCTGATAATCAAAAAATATAGAGGATTATGAATCAATCTGCATCTACACTTTGAAGTCGATTACGAGAAAGGCCTGGATAGTCAGAAGTTTACCGTGTAAAAATTGTAAAATGGCGGGTAAATCCAGAGTCTGTTAATTCTTTATAGCCCAGTGGCAGCTGGTTAGTTATTTTATCTGTAATGAAGTCGACTGATTAATCAATAGACAATAATAAATATCTTGACTTGTCGTTTCATGTTCGCGCATTGGAATTTGCTTCACGTCTAAGAAACATTGATTTAATACACCGTGATCTGAAATTCGCGAGCTTAGATATACGTATTTTTATATGGTGAAAAAATGTTTTTTTCTTACGATAATTTATTACCCAATATAACTTTTGTCACCGGTTTGTCGTATTGGTGCCAAAATATATTTCTCGAGGAAATGGATACAAAAACTTTGGAAATCTTAAATCGCGTGGATATTGTTGACTAAAAAATGAAATTACTTTCAACACAGTAGTACATATATGCAGAAAAAATAATGATTGAATAGTTTATATTCAAGATTTTTGTTTTTTGAGTTTTTTTATTTAATACAAAATAGAAAACTTTATGTGTGCTTTGTTTTGATTTGTTCCATTTAACTTTATAGTTACAGATTATTATTTTATGGATCGAGTATAAATCGTGGAAATTATTTTATTATTTTTTCTTAGAATTATAAAGTTGAATGATGTGAAAATTACTGCACGATTTGCTATTTATTTAATACTTAAATTTTTTTTTTTTGAAATACCACTTTTTTGAGTTTTTCACTCGCCATTTTTTTCATTGGCAGAGTGAAAAATTGTTCTATTTCACTGTAACATAGTTTTACACGGAAGTACCTTGTTGTCACCCACGAATGATCGAACTAGTACATACAAACATAAAACACCTGATCACTCGTTTTATTTAATTAATATGACTGGCAACACCTTCAAAATGTCACCTGTACATTTTCTACCTCTTGCTACGCCAACAAGCGATGGTAATTTAAAAAGAAAAATAACTTATGAGACATAAGATGACCAATTACTTCAATATGAAGCATATAATTTTGTAGTTTAATACATATGGGTTATCTTATTACCCTCCGTGTTTATTTATAGATTTCTGTGATTTTAAAATTCTTTCCCACCCTTCATAGACTAAAAATGTACGCAAAAGCGATTAGCCCACTACTTATCCTGTCCTTGTTCTATCCTTCTATCCTTCTCTTTTAAATGAATCTCTGTACGTGTAAATTTCCCTCATACCCATCAGATCTTAAATATGTTGCGTAGCATGAGAGACTTGCTAATTTTAATCACACCCTTGTTCTATTCTTATATGCCTACTATCTTGCAATGAAGAGAGGTTGAGTAACAATCAATTCTCGTAGAAAAGCTTCAGTTGAGATAGGCCCCAATAAGAGTTAAAATTATCCACATTGGGAACCGACATCGCTTAAAAAAAGCATTTTCTTGGCTTTTGTTCAGTGTAAGTGAATTAGTAAATTTGAAGGAGTGCGGTACTTATTAATACAAATATGTTCAATATTACTAACAGCAACTGCACACCGTGTGTATCAAGAAAAAATAAAGAATTGAGATCCGAACGAAATAGCATGGGGAGGCACGTTTTATAATAAAAGCACCGGCTTTGATGGTCGGCCAATCAAATCGCTTCCTGGGTTATCGAAGGTGGAGCCGCTAATGCGGAACGTGGGAGCCAGACGATCACATTCAAATTTGGAAGAGTTTTTATTTTTATTCCAGCCAGATCTGGCGATAGATTCCATTCAGACCTAGCCGGCATCAAGATCTCTTACGAGCGTATCTTCACAAACAATTGACTTTGCAAACCAGTATGCACGCGAGAAAGTTAGAATAGTTTTGTAGCCTTTTGGTGTTATAATTGAATAGTGCAATTTTGCATTTATGATGAAAAATATTAAATTATGCGTGTTTTATTAAATGGCGGCCCGCATGGCTGAGTGATAAACCCTCTAAGACGTTGTTGTATTTGGTTACAATGTCGTGGGTTCAGGTCCTCCAACGGAAGCTTTCGTAAATTAAATTATAGATTTGTATGCCAGGGTAGTCTGTGTGTGATGCTTTAATTTAGTTACAATCAATTTCTCTCCGAAGAAAAGCGCATAAAGAGGAAAAACTTATTTCTAGACCTTTCTTATCCATATCCTTTTATAAATATTTACCCACTATGAAGTTGAGCGATTGAAATGTTACCAGTTTTCATAAAAACGATGTTGTATGTTAAGATGATTATTTGAAAGTATATTTGATCATTGTTTACAATGTTGTTCGATTGAAAGTAGGATACATTTTTGAGAGGTAGAAATTGACCAAATATGTCAATCTACGCAAGCGGTTTGAAAATATCGTGCATTTTGGGTGGTGTAAGTCGAACATACATATTATAGGTACTATAAATACGTGAATCTTTTGTTTATTAACATTGCCACAAGCTTTGCTTTAAAGATACAACACGATTTCTTCTTTGAACGTATTAAATCCTCCATGTACACTAAAAAACTTCAACTGTTAACAAAAATAAATTTATTATATATTCAAAGTAATTGAAACATTTTATTGCGACTCTTTTTTTTGTAATTTGGTGTAAGCAATTTTTAATGATATAATTAACAAAACTAGATATAATTATAGGAAAAGGTAGGCATTATAATTTTTAATTTTCGTATAACAATGTTATGAAACTAAACTTAATACTTAAAACGAATTTCTTAATTTTGTTCGTTAGTTTGTGTGTGCCTGCAATTAATCGAATTGAGAGGCGCTTTCACAAAACAGACTATCATGGAAAAGTCTTTTTTAAATTTATTTTAGTATTTTATTTTGCTTCAAAAACGTGCTTTTAAAGCTTAAATATGAGAGTTGACGGCAGTTTGTTTTTGTATATTGATTTGTTATCAATTTAACCAAATATTGCTTAAATTTAAATACAAACTAAAATTTGATAACTTTCGACGCGTTCGACGCATTGTAACAAAAAGCGACACGAGTTTCGCCTGTTTGAGTAACATATTCAGACTGCTTATTTTATTTTTATTTTAATTTGATTTAACCTTTATATGCCCGAATTATTTTTAGTATTTATGTAAAAAAAAAACAATATCTTACCAAAGTGGCCTTTCCCTTAAATTTAAGTCACGCGAGAAATGCAACCGATTTAAATATAGAAAAATTCCCAAGAATTCCGCTGGATTATCCATAATGCGCATCGCAAAATAGACGAAGTCAACATTAATTGCGAAGAATTCAAACTTAACCATGCATAATAACTCCCAGATACAAAGTGGATACCAATTATGTAAAGAAATATATGTCTACCCCTATCTCGAACATGTTTAAGTACCCACAGCCAAGAAATAGTGATCTGATGTTTAGGAGCGCCTCGTGTACTCAATTAAAAATTAATATAAGTAGTCAAATAAAGCTGAAGCAATACAGATATTATGAAACTTTTAAAACAATATACCATATAAATTATACCAAACAAATTCACATACAATTATTTTTTATTTCATGTATTTAGCGGTAGTTTTGTTGATAATAAATACATATTTAGCATTAAGAAATATTATCCATTATTCAAACATCCTTTAGAAATTGGGAATGATTGATTGATAAATAATCAGGTCATCATCGTCTGTCCCTTTTTAGTGATGATCCATAACGCAAGCATAAGATATGCATTTCACTTCTTGACAACCATTCCTTATCCTATAAGAATAGGATACGGAGTGGTTGTGAAGATAGGGGTGAAGTAAGGCAAATTATTTAGCGACTAGTCACTTCCATCCCTAACATTCTAAACGAGCCTCTTGAAAAGAACAGATTGTGCGACAGAATTTCAACCAGCTCTAGTGAATGATTTGTTAAGATGCTCAATTGTGGTCCATGTGCATTTGAATCGGTCATTTTTTAACATGTAAAATATTATTTGATATAACATATGCGGATAAATTTATCATAATTTTAATTTTCTAACCAGAGTTTCAACTTCATTATTTAGCGATAAGTTAAACATATTCACTAGCTAAACGAAAACAGTACTTTTTCATCCATAATAATTTGAAATATGCATATGTTTACTCTGAATTTCGTCAAATTAATTTTAAAATTTAGTTTGTGGATACCTTTTATTATTTATTAATAGTAATGCATTTTCTTTGGGTTCCCATTATCACGCGCCGCCCTCGCAAGTCGAATTGGCTGCGCGGCTGACAACTGGAACCGATTGGCGAGGAATCCTTTTGATGCCCTCTGCCTTAATGTCGGTAATGAGCCGTCACAATGAGCCTTTATACTTTGTTATCATGGACCATAAAGTCGAGGAGATGGTCCATTGTGGAACCAGCGCGGTCACGTGATTTCGCTGCTCGTGACGTCAGGGAGGAAAGTAGAGAGCATTTATCGAAAATGCAATTTCAGCATCGATTTTTTGTCTACCTAGATTCTAGTCTATTGACGTAATTCTCTTCGGAACTAGAAAACCGTAGTTACCGGGTCGGTTAATTAATTGCAAATACAATATCATTGTTTTATGGGGAAATTAAAAAATCATTCTGTCATGTTTGTTAAGTAGTAATTCAGGAACTTAAAAAAATATTTTAAGTCTAATATAAATATGACAAGTAACACTTTTATCAAGTTGGTTTTTTCCACCACCACCCGTTGTGTATATGCAGCCAATGTTTCATGGCCCCCTTTCACGACTCTATCGACTTAGAAAAAGGAATTTACCCCTCACATTCATGGCCCGAGCAGATCTGCACGGGACTGATTTTGAACCATGCACTAAAGTGCTTTAAAATAGAAAATAATAATAAAATAAATTGGAGTGACTGAAATCATTTTGATACAGAGTATCCTGTGTAACACTTTTATCAGTGCGATTCAATTGATTTTAGCACTTTTAGGGCAACATAGATTGAACGAAGCAATATTATTCTCGTCTCAAGTTTATAGTTGATAGCCATCAATCACCATTCACACGTTTTTAAGTTATACTTTCAGAAAATGCTCGCTAGCTGATCGATATTTTCATTCATTAAAATCCTATCAAAAAATGATATTTGAAAATGTTCAGCTGTGAATTTGCAATAAAGATTATTATTATATTTCTTAAGAAGACTGAAATGTTTCGTTTCGTTTAATTTTATTTAATTAATTTATTTAAAAACAAATATTATAATATATTTTTCAATATGGTTTGAGCCAAAAAGCAATAACAAGTAAGAAAAATCTATTGAAGTAAAATATTTATTCTGAATTTAACTTTATATAAATCCTTCGCATCCAGTTAATAGTGAAACTATTTTAATGATTGAAACATTAAAATTATAATAAATTGCATATAGAGATATAAAAAGAATAGTCGTACGATGGCAAAAGTAATCTTACAACTAAATAAATTTATAAGTAAATTACCATATCGGGTACAGTTGACAGCTGTTGAATTATATTACCGTTGGTGACGGCTTATTATTTATTCAATTTTGTAAAACGATATTTATTTGGAAAAAAATACATTTTTGAAGGAAAAATTGGAGTCATCATGATGGAAAAGTGTTCACTTAAAAACAGATAAAGCTTTATTATATTCCCGTGCGATTTTCAAGCTGCATAAACGACGCTGTAAATATTCACATATGTATAATACATTCATTTGAATCGGATCACTGCATTGAAAAACTTGCACTTGTTTTCTCGATGTGACTTTTATTTAAAAAGTAGAGTAAGAGAGGTAAAGCAAGTGATTCACGATGATTCCAATACTCCCATATAGGTAAATGAGTTACTTATTTCATTTAAAATATTAAGTTATTGAAATTCATTCTTTTTTGATAAACGCATTTTCACTGCATCCAAATTGAACAGTGTTTCATCAGATTTCATAAAAAATCAATATACCAATAAGTTTTATGCATTGTTTATTTCTCCAAAATATACATACATATATGAATACAATAATTGTTATAACAATGTTATTCTTGAAAAAATATACATGGAAATTTTATCTATCTTCTATATATATATATATTATATGTATATATAAATACATCTTCTATCTATATATATAAAAATGAATGTCTGTGTGTATGTCCGCTATGGACTACTAAACCACTCGACCGATCGGTGTGAGACTTTACAAATTTATTGAGTACACTCCCGCAATGGTTTCTGGCTTACCAACCCCTCCCCCCAACCACCCCCCAACCTCTGCCCCACCATTTTTTTTTTTAGTCTTCATGAATTTTTCGAGTTCACACCTTCGAAGGTTTTTGGCATACCCGCCTCATACGCCCCCAAAACCCCACCCCACCCCGCCAAACAACCTCCCTCCCCCCCAAAAATTGATATCGAATTTTTACAAATTTCTCGAGTACACTTCCGTGAAACTTTCTGGCGTACACCCTTCCCCCACCCCATCCCCCCAATCCCCCCTACAATTGCTGGCGTAGCAACGCGCGCAGGGTACAGCTAGTATATATATAAAAATGAATGTTTGTCTGTATTTCCGCTATCGACTACTAAACCGCTCGACCGATCAATGTGAAACTTTACAAATTTATTGAGTACACTCCCACAATGGTTTCTGGCCTACGAACCCCTCCCCCCAACTATCCCCCATCCTCCACCTCCCAATTTTTTTTTTAACTTTACGAATTTTTCGAGTTCACTCCTTCGAAGGTTTCTGGCTTACCCCCCTTCCGTACGCTCCCCAAACCCTACCCCGCCAAACAACCCCCCTTCCCCCCAAAAATTGATATCGAATTTTCTAAAATTTCTCGAGTATTGAATACATGCAAATTGAATTGAATATTTGTGTAATGTCTTTCCTTCAAATTTATTTTAGTTGCTGGAGAAGCAACGCGCGCAGGGTACAGTTAGTTATATATTAAATAAATAGTTTTATTAACGACAGAAAAATCACTCTGCATAATATTATGTCTAGATTTATGGGGTACAATTTGATTTTTTCTTTTATTTATGATGTTTATATTCTAAACAATACTTAATAGTAAAAGCTCAGGCTTCCATAAATTGTATTCATTTTTGGAAGCATGAGAAATATTTACTTCTCTTTTTTGATCCGGTAGGTACATACAAGTTTATTTCTGCAATAAGGATAAAAATAACCTAAGATCACACCGAGTCACACGAGCAAAGAGCCGTTTAGCTTGATTTTATTATTTGAAAGACTACACTTGTAAAATGCAAATTTAAGTTGTGTTTCTTTTTAAACACTTCGACGTTTGATCTCATCACCTTGTCATCGGCGGTAAACATTTTGAATTAACTGACACTGTTTTTTTCTGCCAAGAGAATGATGTGATGTGATGAATTGGAGTTATGGTAATTCTGTAATCATTGACATGTTTGACTCGTCCAAGGAGATGTGTCGATTCGTGGAACAGATGCTTTTGAAACTAGACGACGCGAGAGACGGCGGTCGTCAAAAGTGGGCGTATCTTTTTCACAATGTTGTCGATATAAATAAAGGTTTTTTTTATTCTTTGTATTATTGTCTTCTATGCAAATTATCGATTCAGCTCGGGCATATCAAATGACGTTCTGAGACATGGAATTATGCTCTGCATTCAAAGTGTATTTGGTTAAAAATAAACAAGACGTCATTCCTCTAATCTAATATATTTATGCTAAATTTATATAACATGACATTTCAAATTTGAAAGTTTTACGTTGATATATTTACATTTTCTCTGAAACTGTCAGTATGATTTCAAATAAGAAATAAGCCAAAAAAGTCAGTCGGTTCCAGATTACATCCAAAGAAAGCAATCAAAAGACCAAACAACTACATTAACCATTATTGGTTGCCCAAAAAAAGTGTGAAAAAGGGTTTTTAAAGAAAACTCAAGACCAGAGGCAACTTTATATACTTTAGGCCACTAGCTTCAAGTCTAAATTACTAGTTTTATAAAAAGGGTTACATGTTTACTCAACCAGAGTATTATATGAGCAGGTGAGATTGCCACTTGTCAAAACTGATTATATTAAAAAATAATTGTTGTGATGTGTGTTACAAACAGACTTAAAAATCTATACATAAAGGAATGTAATGCTTTTTCGTTTTATGATTGAATGACAAGTTCATACTGATATTAACTTAATTACTAGTTTTGGCAAAACAAACTAGGCCATATTCTTGTGTGTCGAAAAATTTTATGTGTTGAATTAAAGCTCATACATTTTGAAACACAGAAAAACCCCTTTTTTGCCAACTTGCCAAAAATAATGAACACTGATTTTTATTATACAGTAGATAAGGCAACCAAAACATAATAATATACAACATATCGTTCGACGTAATTTCCACAGATTTACAGTGCATTAAAATACATATATTTTGTAATGTCAACGTTTTAATGGATTAAAAACACTCTGATGATATACTAAAATGATTGTTGGAACAACTAGAAAAGGGTCAATTTTTACTTGTCGCATGGCATCGAGATTACAAACTTGATTTATATTTACCGGGAACTATGATTGTAAGTGATATCGCGTTTTGTATGGGCGGATCTATTTGTCACTAGATGTTGTTTGACGAACACTTTACCAAGTTATTGACAGTTTAGCCGGTCATGATTTCGCCATTGACGGCTTCGTTTTCCCAGGCGAATGAATGAAAAATAGAAACGAATTTTTACTGAGAAATCTTTTCACTCTTTTTACTCTTGACACGAATGCTATACGGTAGAATACTTGACGCCATCGTGTTAATAAGACTATTATACGTGTTAATTCATACTCACGTCGGGTAAAAGAATTATAGTTGTGATTTTAAAACCTGAAAAATAAGACTGACTTTATTTAATAATTATCGTAATTCCTTCGTTTATTATATGATTCACAGCATGAATATATCGATAGGCAAAATAAGAGTCGATAGGATATCACATATTTGCTATGTACTGGAAAATAATTCTTTATTTTTGACTTAATAAAAACATAGATTATACTCAACGTATAATGCATTACGCATCTTGTTTGTTTGTTTGTTTGTTTGTTTGTTACTGTGTGTATTTTTGTTTTAACGAGTGGGAATAGCTTACGCAAGTTATCACAGTAAATCAGCTTACGTAAGATGGCAAGATGAATTGGTAGCGTTTACACGATTATAAATTATTTTTAATTAGGAACTTTCCAAAATAATTATAATCACATGGAAATCGTAACAAAATTTATGAGCGGAAGGTCTTTCACCTTATTTTGTCGGTACTAAGTATCTGATTTATTAATATGAAAATTAAAATTCTCTTCAATCAGTAAATATATGATAATTAAATACATTTTTTCTTATGTTAAAATAAAAATAAGCGTTTTTCATCTGACTTACTTGTTATCTTACCATTTGGATGTGCCTCTGAATAATACTGACATCCAGGTGATCTAGGGATGGTCTAAGCCGCTCGAATGACCCAGGCCCTGAGACCCTGTTTTTCGGAGAGCAAAAATGGTCGCAAAGTTTTCTCGAAATTTTGTTATTACTTATATAAAAATATGCTATCCCTTCTTATCACGAATATATATTAGTTTTTTTTGAGGACCAAAAATAGTCCACCACAGCCGGCGTTCTAAATATTGCTTAAGATGAGATGCCACATATTAAATTTAATAGTTTTGTAATTTTTCACAATGATCTGAACTGGTTTCGCTAATCGCAAGAATTATAAAGTGGTGATAATGCATCATCCGCTGTCATCAAATATCGTCATCTGTAAAACATGTGGAAACCTAGTACAATATAAATGTTATATACATATACTACCGTTCTACCAAGAATATTAAATGGTACCAGGTCATATCTTCTAAGTCAGTGGTCGGCAAACTTATTCGCCAAAGAGCAAAATATGAACATTGCAACGATAAAAAAAAAAATTGGGAGCCAAATCTCTCTATTAATATAATACACGGTTATTATAATTTTAGACCTTCTTTAGTTATGGGTAGACTGAATAAAACTCGATTTTATACTTAATAAATATTTTATTTATTTATATATAATATTTATAAAAAATAAAATGAAAAAAAGGTATCCTTAAATTTAAATTATACATAATAATTATTATTGATTGAGTAGGCATTTACTTGGTAGAACTCCATTATAATACGGAAAGAAAAATAGCAATGTATTTTAATTCTACATAAATTATTTTATATATTTGTTGATAGCTATTTCGGCTTACGCCTTCGTCAGAACTATCGTAGTTCTGACGTATAGTAGTTCTGACGAAGGCGTAAGCCGAAATAGCTATCAACAAATATATAAAATAATTTATGTAGAATTAAAATACATTGCTATTTTTCTTTCCGTATTATAATAATTATTGACCAACACTAAATGCGAACAATGTCCTTGCATCTCCTTGGAAAGTAGAGTAAGTCAGGTTTGTAGGTTGGTGTTTTTAATTTTAGGCACGATTCCAGGTTCTCATCAATAAGACGACTTCTGGGCTTACTGTTGATAAAATTCATGCTTGAAAAAGATTGTTCACATGAATACGTAGAACCGAAAAAGGAAAGAACAGCAAACGCGAGTTTTTTCAGCTGGTCAGAAATACTATTCCAGGCGTTGAAAATTATCATGTCTTCCTTACATGCGTACCTTGCAGTCATCACCCAACTGTCGTTTCCCTCGGCAGTACTTTTTTTTTATCATTTTAGTACTTTATTATTTATGTCTGAGCCGCACTTTAGGGGCCAAAGAGCCGCACTTTGCCGACCACTGTTCTAAGCGATTAAATAATATGGGTTTATTTTTATATGAAGTCCATTAATGTTTCACTATTCTCTTTTAAATAGACTTGCATTTCACAACTGAAAATATTTGTATTAATTGCAAACAAGAAACATCCAACATTTTCAAGTGTTTCAGAATTTATGATTGCGTTTGTATGCATTTTTGTTAATTGGGTATCCTCCTTTTGATTATATAATCAAGAAAAGTGATGAAACACTAGCTCATATTTTCAATATTGAATAAATTATCATTGAAAGGAACCATTATTTATTTTCTTCCGATGTGGATTCGAGTCCCTACAGAATTTATGTTTTTTGAATTTGTTTCTTATAAACAGGGCTGTGTAGTCCGAGTCGGAGTCGGCGCGGCGTTGTGGCCGGAGTCGTAGTCGGAGTCGGAAATTTTAAAAAGTTTGAACTTTTTATTTTTTCATTTAATATGTCAAATTTGGCTTTTGTCCGCTTTGATAGGGTTGATATTTAATTGAATACACATAAATAAGAAAATTAGGGGGAAAAAGTGATATTTATTAACCTTTTTTTAGTCGGAGTCGGAGTCGTGTTTTTGGTCAATGTGGGAGTCGGAGTCGTAGTCGTGGTTTTGGTAAATGTTGGAGTCGGAGTCGGACTTTTTTTTACCGACTCCACAGCCCTGGTTATAAACATATATTTGCGCACTTAAATATTAATTCTCTTTCAAAAAAGGGAAATTATTAATTGGGGCAGATTTATGGCTTTAGAGAGTTTCATTAATTGAATGCAAATAATACGATAGCCAATTAACTGACTACCAAGATATATAATCATTATTTATAATACCGTATCCATTTTCCATTGTAGTGTTGTGACTTGTGACTGAGCCAATAAATTGAAATATTATACCATTATCATTAATCAATGTCGTCTTAATACAACTACGTAAAGCGATATATTAAGTATCACAATATTTGGTTGTATTAAATTTCAAAGTTTCCCAAATAGGCAATTGAGAATTGATTCCGATATTGTCGCAAACTAGACGTTTTAATTAGCGATCGTCTGAGGCGAGACCGCGACAGCGAGCGGGGGGCGAGGCGCGAGGTGCGACGGGGAGGGGGACGGAGAGTGACGGAGGCGAGGTGGACGTGAAAAGTGAGGCTCGAGGCGGCGGGAGGGAGGCTATAGA
Organism: Himalopsyche kuldschensis; assembly: GCA_028554975.1. NCBI lineage: Eukaryota > Metazoa > Arthropoda > Insecta > Trichoptera > Rhyacophilidae > Himalopsyche > Himalopsyche kuldschensis. The sequence goes on from JAHFWI010000003.1 coordinate 24,136,630, forward strand.
CTCGCGCGGTCCGTGGGAACTGCACAGAAGCCCGACGGCGCGCGCCCGTGCCGAGATGCTGGGCCTTTATTATTGTTTATTTTTTTATTTCATAATTATTTTTATTGAAAATATCTGGCTGTAGTGGAAGCCGTATTGTGTCTGGTGTCGGAATTATGGCGCTGAAAATTTGAAATGGCCGAGAATATTAGGATATTGACCATGGATTTTCATCCGTAACTATTCTTTGGAGGCACGGTATGAGATGAGTTGAACTGGATTCACTATGGATTGTTCACCATTTCAGCTACCGCGCCTTCTTGTCAGCAACGATGGGAAAGGAATGCAAATTAAATATAAAAAAAAAGCTCAGAGACGAAGGAGACAGAAAGAACTTTGACGCTAACGCTCTACCGGAATTAAAGCTCCATCAAATAGATATAATAAATACCGTATGATTGAAAGGTTTTCGCCACTCATATTAATTTCAATAGATAACGTATTATTAATTTTACTTGTAAATCATACAATTTTTTTTGGATTATTTAGACTAGTTCCAGAACTGTCAATATTTTTCTACGACATCACGTAGTTCTATGATGATGTTTGATAGTAATCTTCCGATAATCCACACCTTAAATCATCATTACAGTGTACATAAAATTTCAGTAAAAAATCAATAATTGTAGTGCATACACATACATTTTATCATGTTCGTATATTTCGGTTAAAAAATGGAGTTCACATGTTTCTTTCAATTAACATATTACGAAATCTTAAATTGGAAAATATGGAGTTAATATAACCAAATAAAGTTTACGATGTCTTCCTTATGCTCCTGAGTAGATGTATTATTTCTCTAATATAACAAAGAATTAAGACAATAAAGGGGTCAAGGCAACTTATTTACGTTATATATTACAAGCCGAAAGAGTATTTGCTACAAAAAACAGTCTCAAAGAATATTTACGTGTATTCAGTGGCGGCTGGCGACAGAGTATTAGGGAGTACAAAAAAAGATTCAACTATTCTTCCGTACTACGGACAACCAAAAATTCATAAGACTGGCACTCCGTTGGTATTGCAAACATCTGTATTGAAAGTCCATGTTATAGAAGTGTTTTAAAATCCAATGAATAGGAAAGAACTCTTGCAAAAATAGTTGAATCTTTTTTTGTACTCCCTGATACTCTGTCACCAGCCACCACTGCGTGTATTATATTTGAAAGCAACACGGTAAGAGATAAGATCAAGTAAATAAGTGTATTTATGAAACAGAGTATTTCAGTTTTTGTATTTATGGAAATTTATAGCTTAATAGCAGAGCTGTTTGTGTCAGGTAATTTATTAACATCTTGCGTAGCAAAGTGCTACGACGTAGACATCGTAATGTTATGTGGCAGGAAAATTTGGGAAATTTACGATCAAATTGTAAAATTTTCGGTTATATAAAATGTTATGGTTTCCTCGCTAATAAAGTGAAGCAATTATTTTCCGGCGAATGTGTGCGCGCATACGTGCCTACATTACCGTCGGTTTCCAAGTTATGAGAGAGCTCGAACCTTCTCACATAAAGCAAAACGCCTCGGAAGATACTTTTCTCTTTCTGCCCACGAGGTTTTCCCCTCTCACCGTCCCCCTCGCTCCGTATCGAATGTTAAACGCCCACCGGCAGGTTATAGTCGAGAATCCAAACGATCTCTATTATCACTATGCTAAGATTTTCTTAGAGGTGTGTGGAAAATGAAAATTAGTGCTTTCGGAAAATTGGGATACATTCAAAACAAAAAACCATTTCAAACAGAAAAGATTAAAGGAAGTCAAGGAGCAAAAATATATCGTAACGACGCTTGCATAACAACTCAACACATAAAACATATCATTGTGTAATTGTGTTCAAGCTGTAATTTTGTTAATGAAATGGAAAAGTTAGTTTTAAATATGTAACATGCATAAAAGAAAGTCAAATTATCACTAATATAACCTTTTATATGGTTATTACTTTCATAGTAAAGCATTAAAATAACATATATATTTTTTAATTATTTTCTTGAAATTTAATTTCGTTTTTATTTCCACTCTCTATTCAGAGCATATGACTACCTCACGGACCTCCAAGATGATCAATTCCCCCGCCATTCTCTTTTTTATCCCCGAGAACTTACAAACAATGGTTGTTAGCGATCTTCAAGGGCGATGAAATCCATCTTGATCAATGAGATGGCAGGCGGCGTTCAGGCACCCCAGATGCATCCACAATATAAATCCATGCCATGTTAGCTCCTGGTTGAAAATGTAATTATTGAAAGTTTAAAAATAATGAATACCCATAATATATGTATATTCTAAGTGAGTAGACAAAAAATATTATTTCAAATCAAATAAATTGTGTACTGTAAAAAAAGTGTTTAGTCTGGATATTATTGATAGAAAGTTTGAAGATGCTTGGTTGGATACAATATAAAATGTATGAATATATTTAATTTGATTTTGCCACATGGTATTGTCTGTATTTTAAATGTATCAATGTGATAGTAAGAATTGCTAAGCCGAACAATCCGATGTCTGCTCTTGAAATAAAATTCGTCTTTGACAAAATGCTTCCCGCGCAATTTTGTGAGACGTCGTTCCTTTTTTGATTGTTTTTTTTTCGAGCTCGTGTCGACTCCATTATCTATGATTTATGAAAGAAGCCGTGCTAAATACAGATATTCTTTATTCCGATCTCTTTAACACAATACAACAATGTTCAGCCATTCAAAAATGGCTCAGACACATTTGCATAAGAGTACATGACATGTCATTATTAGACGACATCTTTAAAAGAAAACTTAACAGCTGTTTTTTTTATGTGACGAACAGCAAAGTTACGACGTACACAAATATTAAAGCCATATCCGATTCATTGGTAAGTTATAACTCATTTCATAAAATAGGACTAGTTTCGCTGCGATTAATTTCCAAGTAATCACTGGAAACCACACATGAACTGAGCGGAAAAGCTTTAGTAAAAATGGTGTGTTAATAACAAACCTTTTCTAAATATCTTGTTTAAGTAAATTTACATATTTGGTAAAAATGATATTGATATACTAGCCTACAAGATATTTGACTTTAATTTTAACTGAAAAGCATGAAAACAATCCACTTTAAATATTAACTGCAGTTTAAGACTAAGTAAATACAACCATTTTTTTTAATATTACAAAAACTTTTTAAAATAACCTAACATCAAATTATATTGAGAAACTTTGGTAACCATGAAAATATAAGAAATGTGTGAACCGTAGTTTTCGTTTTCAGATGAAACACATGCCTGTGGCTCTACGCCATTTTGCGTCGTAGACCCTTGGTGTAGAGTAAAAGTAAAACATTTACCGAGATTTGACTGTAAGAATAAAAATTGGTATTTTTTTATCAATAACAATTGGAAAATCTTTTTTTACTGGATGGTGATGTAGCCCTCTTGTTCCTATTTACAACATCTTCATTATAACATAAGATCAATAAAAAAACATATATTTTTATATGGTAGTTATTACGGATTTTAAAATAAATTTAGGATTGTTATATCAAAATTTTTGCTTTTAACTATCACCCTTGTCTTTGAGAAATATCTAATATTCTGATTACAAAACTGAAATATTACTAGGTAGTTGGGTAATGGTACTAAATATTAGAATTATATTTGTTACTAGAAAATATGGTTCTTATATTTTTAGAAAAACCGAAGAAATAGGAAAAAAATTGCAATTGTTAAGATTGATAGCTTTTCCACGATAACACTGTCCTTATAAACAGCAAGCAGAATTATGAACTTAATGATTTACAGAGAATTCTATGACAGTATAACCGCGGGTCTCTTATTCTCGTTATACACTGATGTAAATCGAACAAACGAACTGGAGAGATCTATTGATTTTGAGTGCTCGAATGGCACCCAAATGAATTATTTCCCATTTCATATTTATAGGGTTCCAATATAGTTGTAATTGTGCAAACATTTTAAAACCTAAGCTGCAACACAGGTGTCGGGGGAATTGTTATTTTGTAAAATATCAAATATTTTTTAAGAATCCCCACAAACAAATGATACAAAATATTAAAAGCTTAAACGAGAGTAGAACAATAGCGAAAGATACTTTTTATTGGGATTTATTTTGAGGTTTAGATAAATATAATAACAAATTTTAACATATTCCATGTCTGAAAATTATTAGTTTGTGTTAACTATATTTTTCAAATTTCTGTTTAAAAAAGAATAATAATGGGTGCAAAAATTACTGATGCGTTTTTTTTAATGATAGCAGAAAGAAAATCAGGAACACAGACATATAGAAATTAAGAAATTTATATATATGCATATGTTTTTATATACTGATAAGTTTATATGTTGCGGGCTTAGCATAATGCAAATACGAAGAGAAGAAAATACCGTCTTGACATGGAAGATTATTGCTTTTATCGTCAATTTTCTATGTGTTGTATTGCACAGCACGGACATTACTGCGCGAAGAGGTAAGTAAGTAAGTACGAAGCGACATCTATCGCCCCACACGCAGTTTGCGTTGCCTGCGAAATGCATTAAAGTGCCAATAAAATTGCGAATAGTATTTGCCGACTATTGTTCTCTCGTCGTAAAAATGCGCAATAACCCGGTTTGTTAATGAAGCGTTTAAACGGGGAAATAGGCACCACCACGACGCGTTCGCACTGCCATTTTATTGCCCATACTCGCATTAAAGTCTAAATAACAACACAGCGAAAGATGGATAAGAAGTTTTTAGTCAAATTAAATTATAATCTTAAAGTATAGTACTTTTGAAAGAAAAGTATGTGAAAAATGTACAAATTTCCCATGATTTAAAGGGGTCCGTGTTTTGGTTTACGCGGGTTTATTTAAAACTTTATTGATTCATGTTCAGTATTTCGTGATTTTATTTCATATAAAACTTTAATCAATGTGCCCAAAGTCACTTGTACTAGGAACTACAATTAAAAAAAGAAAAAATATGCTCCCTTTATATCAAATGCAACATTCCAAATAACCACATTTTTATGGGTAATCAACAATCTTATATATAAAACCAAAACGGGGTATGTATGTAGGTCTGTAATTCCCTTTTGCATTGTTGTTGCAAGTGTTGCCATAAAAACGAATATGAAAGAAAATATGTTTGAATTTTTATCGGCGAAGACATTTAGTCAAAATGTAATAAATTAATCTTCTACTGAACTTTTCCCGGCTTTTATTAATATAATAATGTTTATTATTTACGTGAAGGTATTATTTGACATTTCTTTGACAGAAAATTAGATTTTTTCCTTGAATTTGGACATTTTAATGGGCGAGAATGGGGCTGTCATCAAATAAATAAAGTTTGTGATTTTATTTTAACCCTTTTTTGGATGTTAAATTTTGTGATATAATTATGTCGAATGATATAACATTAAATAATTATTGGTCGCTTAGTTCGAGCGACGACGGGTAGCAATACTAGTTATCAATATAACTTGTAAGGCTTTAAGGGTCACTTCTTGGTAGAAAGGCATTATTTAAATAAATAAAACACATTATATCAGTTGAGAATGTTCGCGATGAGCAAAAGCTGTCCTGATTTTTATCAAAATATATGTGGAAGTTGGACCATATATCGTTTTTTTATTTGTATAAACTTATGACTTAATGATTTGGTGTAATTTATAAAAAGCATTATTTTCTCTCTGGGCATATAAAAAATATGATATTTATTTTTCAATGCTCTTTGATTTTACAGTTAAAGTATTTTTGTTGCTTGCTGAACAGTATGCTGAGTAAAAAGAAAGAAAAAGATAGAACCGCTTTGCCTTTATGAATGTTGTGTGATACAATTTGCTCGGTTCTCCAACTTTGCACGGCAATAGCTGATCCTCAGCATTCGTTGCTCTTGCGATGTCACGTTCCTCTACCGATACGCTTTTTCTCAAAAGAGGAAGAATTTAGGGATTATAGAAGATTGTACACTCATCCATGCAGTATATATGTCCGGTTGAGGATAGGTGTCGAGTTTTGACAAATCAGACAATATCTGCTTGACCATTAAAGCTATAAATTCACGGCACCAAATTTTACGCATACAGTCAGAGCAAATAGTTTGAAGACATTTTCGCTGAAACATTGCAGATTTTTAGATTACTTAGAACTCAGCGTCCTGGCCATGACTCCATGACGTCGATGAGGTCCATGACTCGATGATATGCCAGAACTGGTCTCATGGAGTTAAAATAGGCGGTCTTTTGGTCTCGTGTTGAGACTTAAAATTGTTTATGTCCCTGTGTTTAAAAGAGTGTATTCTTAATTACAATTTAAAATATTGTTATCCTCGTATTGACTAAAGCTGGGATGCCCAACTGAAATTACTCGGTGGGCCAAAAACATAATAATACATATCTCTGATGGGCCACACATATTTTAAGCCTTACTTATAATAAATTTGAATCGTTTGAACTTTATAATTTTCCATGAGCTTTGAAGGTAACGAACCGGGTTTCGTCTTTTGGCTTCTTCATGCATTGCAAGTGCACAAATAAACATGAACTGGCGACTGACTGATATTTTTCATGTCGAGCGGTAATATGGATGTTGGGGAACGCAGTAGATTAGTTAAGTTTTCATCAGTGAACCTGTTTCGACATTTCGATTTTACCATTTATAACTTTGAAAAAAATTACTCATTGATATTTGTTGCCAAATGTAGTAATAATGCACATTTTTTAAATGTATTTTATCAATACCAAAATGAATAGCAAGTTGACAACCTCGAATGGGTCACACAAAGCCTTCAATTGGGCCACATGTGGCCCACGGGCCAAGGTTTGGCACGCCTAGACTAAAGGTTCAAAATACATGAGCTCTTCGACCGTTCTGATGATTCGATCGAACTTGAGGCTATCCATTTTTAGTATCGACAAATATTGAGATTGAAATATATTTTGTATGATGAAAACACTATATTTATAATAAAAACAAAGTGAAATGCATTTTTAGTTTCAACTCAGAAATCTGACGACGGTGCATACAAAAATACTAGAAAAAGCATTTATGATTTCGGTTGATATTATTTCTTATTTTGAAATAATATTTATCTTAAAATATCATGTAAGGAATAAACGCAAAGAAAAACACAAGCAAATAATCTCCTAATTGAATATTTTTTTTAAGTTAGCCGGAAAGCATTGAAGCGTTGAAACATGACGCAGTGTTGAGAAAAAGATACGTATCATGGGCAAATACCGAACATCCTGTTTGCCCAAAAGATAGACCCAAAGGATGTGGATGGAATTTGAGGGTGGCGCCCGGACCTGTCATATTTATTTTAACACTTAAACCATTGACACATACGTAAAAACGATTGTGTAATAATAAGATGCATATATTATGAAGCTTGTTTGATCGGTGGTTGGCTGAAAAAATATTGACCAATAAGATATAGCCGATATTTGTATTGGATATTGTTCTTCAGCATTTTCATTGTGATCATATTGAATGAGAGATGAAGAACTGTTTACATGTATTGCCATGTTAAAACAGATTTCTCTGATAAAAGTTGTTGACACGAGTATATGTATATCTTAAAATCTCCGATACAAAAAGTATACAGAGTAGGAAATAGAGGAAATTGTTAATCTTGACAAATAAAGATGAATGTAGATTTTAGATAATGGTTCGACTTGACAAAAGGTTTTACTCGAATATCTATTCAATCAATTATGACTATACAAAACTGCAAACGACAATACTTATTTTGACATAATTTTCACATACTAAATAAGAACGATGGACCTGGCTTGATGGGCCTGGCTGTCTCTTCTATTTACCTAAAAGATTCCGTCACCCTGGAAGACCGCTGATGACCATCCATAGGATGTACTCAGCGGAGCTACGGAACGCTGGGATGACCAGAGAGGAAGCAAGGAGGTTGGAAGGTGACAGATAATCTTGAAGGAACCGTGTGGTGCCTATATTCTTCGAATAGGTAGCGGATATGGAAAAACATAAAAGCTGCTGATGTTATATCGATTAGAATTTGATTTTAGTTTCAGATGTATTTTTTATAATGACAATATGAAACTTTTCTTTAATTTGATACAACCAAATGAAAAGAAAACACACATTGATTTCAATTGATCTATAGTTGTTTGAATTTTTGTGATTTATTTTAAATTCAAATAGGATTTAATCCCGTCATAGTGGCTTGAGAATAAAAACATTGCATTTTTAAATGTTATATATAAACAATCTTTCGCATTTATGGTCATACATATTTCAATGAGTTTATTGCTGCTTGTTAGATAAGAAGTAAGTTGATAATCTTATATATAAAACCGAAACGGCGTATGTATGTATGTATGTCTGTGGGTCTGTAATTCTTTGGGAAAGATATAACATTAAATAATTATTGGTCGCTTAGTCCGAGCGAAGACGGGTAGCAATACTAGTATTTGATAGATTCTCTTTGTCTTTCACCCTTAAAAGAAACATTATAACAATCAGGTTGTCTCATTAGGTATTTGACCTTTTCTTGTTTAAATGCATTTTAATTAAATATTGATTTTTTCTACTTGTGTGCTATACATATTAACAATATGTAATGGTACAAGTATTAAACGTTATGAGTTGCATTGAGGGCTGAAACTAGTTATAAAAATAATGTCATCTTTTGTATGAAGCAAGCTAAGAAAGCGATCTTTTGTTGTAGACATACGACCAGCAGAAATGCCAAGAGAAAATATTCATTGGAATTTTTATGTTCATGAAGAATCCATTAAGTATTCTTCTTTGAAGACATTAATTTAAAGCTCTCCATACATTTTGTTCAACAGCGAGCTTTTTGTAAAGCTTTGTGTTGCTTTCAAAGTAGGTACTGTTAACTTATAGCCATATATGCTGCATGTTGTATTACATATCAGAAAGAAACAATATCTAAATAAAAGAAATAAACATAATTTGTGAATGGTTCCTGTAGAAATATGGGAAAAAAATGTTAGTTCTATTGTTGTCACAGTAAGAGTTGTATGAGAATATTAATAATATACAAAAAATTAAACATCTTATGAGAGTCTTTGAAAATAAAAAACAATGTTATGTAAAATATTTTTCGTAACATCCATATACATATGTAAAATAATACTGAACTAATGGCGCAAAAGAAAAAAATTTAGATTTTTAGCATGAAATATTATTGACAGTCCTAATCGACGTTACTCAGATACATATATAGGAAACATTTTTGCGTAAATTGTCTTTTTAATACCATTGTAACATAATGAAATATTTGACTTTTCAATTCCAATTAAAGATAAGAGATTAAAATATTTAAATATATGGAAACCATTGTTTGGGCAGATGAATATTGTTCATTGGGCTTAAGCAGTGATAAAAGTGATAAGAAAATATTTATAATATATGCTATTTCATCTTATATTGTAACAGATTATACTTATATAGGATCTATACAAACTCATAGCTATGAAAATATGTATGTATTTCAATATTTTTCTTATTTACTAGTTCCAAGAACTTGTTAATAGTATCATTAACAAGAATGTTTCATCAGTAGTTTACGGCAGCGTTATATACAGAGGTTATATTTTATTTTTATGATCGGTTTTTCAACCGCAGGGTCCGCAGGTATAGCGCGAAATTCTAAAAAAAATATGGATTAATTATACTTCATTTTTAAAAAATTGAGTTTCAAAGTACGTCATAAATTAATTCTGGTGGCTTTTGAATATTCAAAAAAAATAGTCAGCACGCCAACTGGTCACAACTGTACTGAATATACTGTAAAATTTTGATTTGAACTGAGAGTTGAAAAAACCTTGCTTATGGGTTTTTAAGTCACCCGAGCTTTATTCGAGAAGTAACGAAGTCGCAAACACTCGTGTTTGAAATATAAATTTTATATTGACCTTCTTGGGTCTTGAACCCAGACCAATCAGATCACTGAGATAAAGCTCTGACTGAATGACTGAGGCAGCAAAATTGTGTGATTTTTAATTAAACGTCCATTACCATTACTTTCAATGAATCAATGAATTTAAAATCGAATAACACAAATACCTTCCGCAAACTTGTGTCTGTCTTCCTGGCAGAACTTAACACATTTATAATTACCCGCATTGCAATAAATTAATACCAAGTAAATGTTAATTCAACCAACGACTATTAAATTAATGTAAAGCAAGAGTCAGTAAGTACCGTAGGTAGTACTTTTGTTTTGATGCGTATCAAAAAGTATATTCGTTACTTAGTTTATTCTAGAAAATCATTATAACACGGTGACAGTATAGCAATGTATTTTATTTCTCCAACACATATTATATAATTTACAGTTGATAGATATTTCGGCATATGCCCTCGTCAAAACTATGCTTAAACACTCATTTACTTTATGATATAGATCAGTAAATGTATGTTTAAACATAGTTTTCACGAGGGAGTACGCCGAAATATATAGCTATCATTTATATATTTTTTGTAGAACTTAAATACATTGCTATTTTTGCACGGTGTCATTTTGCAGGGCTTTATGTTTACATGTTTTTTCTCATTTTTCCTCGCGGCCAATAAAGAAAAAATGCATTGAAACAAAAAACATTTATCAAGATGAATACGCCAATAGTTCTGCAAAGATAAGTGTATTGTCATATTCGTTGTATAAAGATAAATCTTTGCTTCGATGGACTCGGTGCATTATGATGGACGAGTCAACGCAAACGACGGCCAATGTTCCATTCGCGAAGCCTGGTGGTTTTGTGTCTCGAGCCATGTTCCTTCTGTCATGTTTGGGGGTTGAATGAATGATGGGGCGCTCTTGCGAGCACGCCGGACTTTAGCGAGACCTTTAAAACAATACCAGATATAAGGTCTACGCATGACGTGATAAAATGATGCTTTATGTGCTTTTTTACAACTAGTTATATTATATCATACGCAGCTTTATGCGCTTATTATATAAAAAAATAAATTTAAAAAAAATAGCCCTTGGCTTGGTGGAAAATTGCATTGTCTTGTCATCAATCGCAATGTTATTGTTTGTTCTAGTAAAATCATGGAACTTAATTTTTGAGATAATCAAGGAATCATGTTAATTTGGTATTTTTATAAGAATAAATTTACAAACATTATTTTGCCAGTTTTTTCAAGCGAGTGGTTAAGCCCCAAATGTTCTTCATGGAATTTGTATTCAAAGGCACGGATGTCTGTGATGTTAATATTATTTCCCATAAAAATCATCCTTAAAACGCTGTGTAGTAAGTGGTAAGTTAACTATTAATCTTTTCCTCAGTACATCATTATATCCTTATCTTCCAAGAAAATTTCGTTGAATAAACCGCAATCAATTCTCGTAAAAAGCTTCTGTTGAGATGCTGCTTTCGTAATCCAAGAGCATTGTGTTCCAAGCGGAATGGTTTAAAAAAAAGAACAAATTGTTATTATACATTTCGAGAACAGTATTTTTCTTGTAACAATTTTTACATATTCTCTCTGGCATACAATTGTATTTTTTTTATGTATAAATAACTTCTTATTAGAAAATCTTTTCTGAGATATTATGTAAAACAGTTATACAGCTCTCATATTCCAATAATTAATAAAAAGTCAAACTAACAATTACTGTGTGTAATATGTATACGTATTATCACTTGGCTGTAATTTTTTGATGTGATGTGAAAAAAACTATCACGGCGGCTGATATATTTACCTTTTACTCCTGACTATCTGCCATAGACCATCTGTGTTGCCCGGGGTACTCCGTGATAAATCATCGCTAAAAGGCTAGTCATACGATTTAGCGGCAGAGCTATCAAAAAAGGTATATCTTCGCATTATTGATGCACGCTTGTTAACTTCTTAGATCCCGGATAATTGCACTAACTAATGATTCAATTAAAGTCAATATGTTTTTTATATTTGTGATACAGGGAGAGAATATTAAATTCACTTAACAAGATCCATTGCATATCTGTTAGAATTTCCAGATTTAACCTGAAATTATGCTATCTTATAAATATAGCCTTTACTTGTCAAATATAAGTATCAATAAGTTATCAATTTTAATTTCGTATTAAAAATGGAAGCCCATAAAGTAACTGTAAACATAATTGAAAACATATATAAACCAACATAATTATCATATTGGAAAAGTGATATTTTTATGTATAATATATTGCATTAATATAAACAGAAAGCTCTAATTGAATAAGTTTTAAAATGTATCACTGTTAATTAATACATAAATCGATATATAATTGATGATTGAAAATGATTTTTGATGTAATAGCTTTAATTGCTAAGACGTCTTGAAAACTTTAATTATAGTCTATTTTGCTTAAATTTATTTGCTTAGTTGTAATACCAATTGATTGTCATACCATGTAATTCTTGCTTAACTTTTTTTTATAAATATCACTGTTTCGTTGTATCAGTTGATAATGCTCGCCATGAGCGAAACCGGTCCTGATCCAATAAATTTTATGTGGAATAAGTACTAAAAATGTGATATTATTTTTATTATAATGCCATTCCACCAAGTATTGACAGTGAACACCTTAAAAATGATCATATATTATTTATTATATATTATATAGAGGAAGAGGTAATAATTTTGCTGTGGAAAACTATTTGTTGAACAAAAGATTTTCAGGTCTTTATTCAAGTGATTCATTATATATTATTTAATATATTCATATACAATGTATGATGTCACCTAGTTTTTAAGTTTGTGTCTATGGATAAAATAAGATTTGTTTTTTTTTGCAAAACAGTTGAATTCCGATTCATCATTTTTTAGAAGAGCACATAAGAGAAGACGATTGCGGGAAAGTCTCGATACCAAAGATAAATATTGGAAAACAATGAATTATAAAATGATTGATCGGTGCTCTTTTGTATGTATGTGCGATAACACACGTACAAAAAAAAAAAAGCATACGTTGTTGTTGAAACTGTAGAAATAATTCTGTTACTATTTCCATTAATTTGTATTTTAACGACGATAAAAATATTGCTCTATTATAATATTCGTAAAATAATTGTGGCTTCTGATGTGTTAAGTCTATATATATCGTATGCAATACGTAATCAATAAAGAAACATATTATTTAGATTTATTAAGGTTCCCAATTTGGACCATTCACAGAGAAGACGATGTGAAAAATTTCCTGACCAATCAACAATAGATATCACGATTTAAATATAGATTAAATATAGATGACTAAATTAATACACCGTACCTACTATAATCTTGAAACATACGTAAAAACAGTCACTTGTTATATCAAAAGTAGATACACATGGATATTAAGTATAAGTCTAAGCATCTGACATATATCTGAAGTGAACTTGAAATTGGAAAGTATTAGGGTATCAGATGCAGTGAAGGTTAAAGTTATTAATAAATGTACCCATATATTTTAATGTCAGAAATAGCTTTGCTGTTGGATAGTTGTTGGTGAGCTTTATTTTTTTTCCAAAGCTTGGAAATGGTTCTTATGACTGCAATAATTCATTATTTTGAATACAATTCTTGCTGTGAATATGTATTCAGGATTTAAAACAGCAGACAAAACTTTTCATCGTATATTATGCATTTGGAATGAGAGTTTATTTTTCGTCGGAGTTCAGAATCCCGAAATTCTCCAAACTATAATCTTTTATATAAAACTGAAACAGCGTATATATGTCTGTGGGTCTGTAATTCCCTTTTATATTGTTGGTCATTAAGTTGCCATGAAAACGAATATGAAAGAAAATATGTTTGAATTTTTATCGGCGAAGAAATTTGTCAAAATGTAATAAATTAGTCTTCTACTGAACTTTTCCCGGCTTTTATTAATATAATAATGTTTATTATTTACGTGAAGGTATTATTTGACATTTCTTTGAAAGCAAATTAGATTTTTTCCTTGAATTTGGAGATTTTAATGGGCGAGAATGGGGCTGTCAATATATGAAAGGGGCTGTGAAATGTCAATGCCAGTCTGAAATGTTCATTTTAATTACATTTTAATTGACCTAGACTTTTTAATTTTGAAAAAAGTTGTTTCAACTTGGCCCGTCTGAATTTACGCGCCGAGGTGAACATAACCCCAAACTAATCCGAGCGAAGCCGGGTAGCAATACTAGTTTTACATATAACATCGATTCTTTACTCGAGCCAATAAACTAGTCTTACGCGACGGGCTCTCAGTATACGGAATATATACATGATACTTATTATCAACTTGTTTTAAGTGGCTGAGATAGTCATTGTGTTTTAAATTATTATGGTTTCAAAACAGTCCCGTGCAAGCAGATTTGTTCGGGCCATGAATGTGAAGAGTTGACTTCCCTTTTCTGTCGATAGCGTTGTTAAAGATGACCATGGAACATTGGCATTGCATGTACATATTAGGTGGTGGTGGTAAAACCTTTGTTGATAGGAAATGATTTGACAAAGTTATTAAGCACAATGTAATTTGTCTTCGAAAACAATAGTAAGTTAAAGTCCGGTCCATTTTTACGGATATTGCTGAAGGGTGTGACCAGTTTGATCTTTCTGAGTTTCTTTTTCGAAAATTCAATCGCGATCAAGCAAAGAGTTTATACGATTAAATATTATCGATAATGGATATCTGCCAAGCTGGAATGAGATAGTTTTAGTATATTAAAGAACAATCTATATTCCTCAAAAAAATTATTATGTAATGTGGAGTACATGGACTCATGAAGCGTCTTAACAGAAGGTGTTTAATAAGAAATCCTTTGTCATCCAATTGCTCAGCCTGATTTTCTACGAATAGGGTAAGAATAGTAAGATAGGACGTGAAGAGGTTTGGTAGCTTGTTAATCGCTAGCACTTTGACTCGTTTTTCAGATTGAATACCCATTATAATAGCAAGGAATTTTATATTATACGTAAATCCATGCCTAAAATTGAATCGATTGAAAATCAGTCTATGAAAGTGTGAGTACTGGAATTTGAGCCCGTGTACACCACTTCTGACGAACACGACTTTGACCAGACGGCTACAAATTATAATTGAAATTTACTTATATTGTATCCATGATATTGTGCTAAAAGTACAAACGTATACACAGGTTGACAGTTACCGGAATATTTCAATTAAAATCATTCATCCAAAGAACATATTTTAACATACATATGTATGATTTCAACATTTGCAATACACAAGCTTATATTCTTGCTTTACATTTTCAAAAAAATAAGTAAAATATGTAATGGTACCTACATTGTCAATAGTTACATATTCTTAATTTTAAAAAAAATAAGACTATTTCATGACATCTATCTAGTCATCCGCTATTTACAGTGATTTATATTTATATATAGTGAAAAAAACTGTTTTGTTGTAATGTAATTAAAACTAATGCGTATAATAAAAATAATAACACATTTTTAGTACTTTTTCCACATGAGATTTATTTCATCAGGACCGGTTTCGCTTATGGCGAGCATTATCAACTGATGAAATAAATCAGTTGATAATGCTCGCCATTAGCGAAACCGGTCCTGATGAAATAAATCTCATGTGGAAAAAGTACTAAAAATGTGTTATTATTTTTATTATAATGCCTTTCCACCAAGTATTGACAGTGAACACCTTAAAAGTGACTAATGCGTATGTTATTGCTCTCTTCACTGATGGGATATTGAATGACAATGTTCCATATCACTGACGTAAGTTCATAAAATAATATTTCTTTTTCGAATGGTTTTGTTTAAGAAGATTCCACGAAGACCTCGTCTGGAGGGCTGCGGTCTGCGCCTCTGAGGGCTGCGGAGTGAAGAGCTCGGAAGGCGGGAAAAGAGAAAGAGAGGGCCATCCCCCTGCCGCCTTCGTCCCTCGATCCTCACTCCCGGTTCTGTCTTCCTCTGCCGTCGATCGCTTGGGTGGCGGATTGAAACATTGGGCTGATCAGTTACGCGACGAATACCTTACGCGCGGCCGTGCCTTCATGCAGCCGAGGGCCGGAGCGGGCCTCAAATTGCCCATCATTTTCTAAAATAATCATTCAGTGACTGTTTCATATACTTGCAAAGTTTGCAACTCTAATACTGACTACAAGAAAAATGATGAACATTTAAAATGATTATATTTCTAGATTTTTAATTCCCAGGTATAATACCTTATGATGAGTAGTTTCTCGATGGCAAATATCACAAATTTCATCGATTTTAGCTACATATATGGTATGTACAATTTCAAAGAACCTTACCTACATTGGAAAAGAGAAATAAATCAATATCTATATTCTAAGTATATTTATTTGTACAGCGTTTCAATAAGAAGGCTTCGAATCTGAAAATAATATTCAACAAAAAGCCGTTTACTGAAAATATGAATATGTTTATCGATTTTAATGGTTCTTATACAGAATCCGTTTACATTGCGATAATGGATGAATGAAAAATATGTTTTTTCGACTTTTTTGTATTAATTACCTTGCAAAAATGCCAAACTGACTTTACGCATATTTCACAAGCATAACGAACCAAAGCTATGGTAATGTTAGTATGTATTAATTAAGTTTTTTTTTTATTTTATGTTTCATTTCAAATTTTTGATTTCGCTGATATGAAATTTGGAACGGAAACGACGATATTTAAAAATTTTACGAATTCCTTTTTTGTCATAATCAAAAATGAGGCAACCCGCTCATATAATTATTGAATTTAATTAATTAAACACTTTTCATTTATAACCCATCTCTAAAATAGTATTTTTTATAGTATATTGTTACGAAATTTACGTAATAAATAATTTTTACTAGTGGTATAAATATTACTAAATATTTCCATTGTCGAAAAACCCATTATGTTTATTAGATTATAGTACCTACTCACAAGATGTTTTAAATTAATTTTTATTTGGTCATTGGTGAAATGTCATCACAGCTTATTTTAATGATGTTATCAGAATATATTATTAATAAAACATAAATTATATTCTTGTTTGCCTCATATAAAAGTACGATAAAACATAAAGACAATGAAAATATTGATTCGGAACTATTCAATGAACTAATATCAATTGATGAGATTTTTGAGTAGGCGGTAAGATATTTATTAAATATGAAGACATATAAATTTTAATAGAAATTGCTTTATAAAACCACATGATTATATTTATACCATTTTCTTGCGATTTATTGAAAAAAATAACTAATAACAATATTTCATAGATTTTTAAGAAGCACTTTAATAACAATAAATTATCAATAATATCCATAATCAATAGAAATTATTAAAAATTATGCTTCCCACATCATAAAGAAAAACCTCTCGGAAGCCAAGTTTATGCTAAATTGTCTTGGTTGTGACAATATGTTTTGGTAAAACTGGTTATTTTATTAATCCATGGCTGTTAATTGATACATCTGCCCACATTTGAAGTATTTTTTTTATTATTTTTCTTTTAACCAATTGACATAACAGGCATTATCATGTGATACTGAATATACTATACGAACGATTAGGCTATTATGATACTGGCGTGAGATCATTGAGAAAAGGTGGTACCTAACCTAGCCCAACAATAATAATTAAGATAATGACCACGATTTAATATTTTGAATGAATTTTTTACTGAATGAAAACGAATTTACTTGAAAGACGAACGGAATGGGTCACAATTATTAATATTATCTAAATATGTAATGTTATGATTTTGAATTAAAAAAACGAATGCTTATGGCACTGACAGTCGTTATTTAAAAACTGGCCATGCGAATTTATATCTCAATCATTTAGAAAGAAAAACAAAGTTAAAAAATATCATAGAATTGAACGAGTATAGTTTTGTTCATCTCGCTTTGCGACGGTGTTGAGGAAATTAATTATGGAAGGCAATTCAAGAGACATTATACTATTGCACGCATGTTTTAATCATCGCATAATGATATGGCTGGTAAAAGGAAAACATTATACTCGATTGTAAAAAAATCATCTGGCCAATAGGTAAATTTATTTGAACTGTTAACGATAATAATTGAGTTTCACATAATAATTTGCTACTTCACTACCCATTATTTCCTAACTATAATTATATAGATACCATATTTTTTTGTCAGTTATAATGTGAATATTTTGAAATTTATGTGATGAAACGAGAAACAATATATTGATTCAGTTGATTAAAACCATATAATTATGTTGCCTTAAATACTTCAAGAAAATTATGTCAAAATCTGCATTGAAAACTTACAATTACAATATTCGTGCAAAAGTCTACGCGAAACATGATATGCCAACAGCATCACCACAAGCAGATTGGTTTTTATAATCTGTTACACCAACTCTTGAGATGATTAAAATCATCAAATTTAACAATCTCAAGAATGCTAAAATTCTTATTGAGTCTGATCGAAAACTGAAACTGCATTCCTTTATGGGAGTATTTATTATTTAAACTGCTTGAAAATAATGTCCCTTGATTTTTTTGTAAATTTTATAGTAATTATTTTTAAATAGACGATTTAGAATCATTGCTATTAAAACGTCTTAAATAAAGTAAAGAATCAGTGACGAAAGAATTAATTCCACACAAGCCATGTTCGTGTAATAGGTGGTTGAAATAAATGTCACTTTGTAATTCATTGAACATAGATAGGATGCGGTTTTAAATTTACATGCGCTCGTCTGACATCACATACGTAGGTATACCATAATATATTAAATTTTACATACTTACTTACATGCGAAATAGTATATTTTAGGTTTGTCTTAGAATATGAGTCAGTCACTTAACTTAATCGTATTTTATCTGCTTATGTAAGAAGCACTATAAAAATAAAACAAAAAATAGAAAAATACATGTCTGTATGTATTATGATTAAAATTATTTGGAATATTCAGTTATTAACTCTTCAGTCTTAACTTTTATTATTTTTGAAATACCTAGTTATTTGAAGCTTACTGATTTCTAATGTGAAGAATATATGTTCATCTAAGAGTAGCAAGAATAATGATGGGGCGAGGAATTTATTTCCATGTGAAAGATATAACAAGGGCGAATTAGGATAATAAAGTTAGTCGCTTAAAATACGCAAATTATTTAACTGTGCCCAAATTTTATGTTAAAAGTTCATCAAGCACGTTCAGCCGAAATCCTTGGTTGACACGAATGTAAAAATCAAAGAAAACCATGTCTTTGGGAACAAATTATTAAATCGATTGAAAAATCAATGAATAGAATCGTACTTTAAGGGATTCGAGATAAAGACCCTTCAATAGGAAGATTTCCCAAGTGTGTTCATCGTCGAGTTACATGACTTCAGGGCAGAAAGATACGATTCAAACATTGCTGCTGATCCGTTTGAGTTCTTCCACTTAGGACTGGTTTCGTTACTCAACACTATTTAAAGTTACAATAGTTTCCACAGGTAATTTTTCTTGTTAACTTATAATAAATTTCGATATGATTTGGACTGGAAATTCGTTCCATAGACGAGATATCTAAGGCTGTAATTGAATACGTATTTAAGTAATAAGTATTTCACTTATTTTGTATCTTTCTCCATTAAATAAATTTTATCTTTAGTAAAAAAATAAGCTGCTACTATATATTTTTATTTTTTTATATAACAATACATATTTATTTGTACTAGTTCCACGTATAATTTTAAAATAAAAATCGGGATCAGTTGATATTGCCTATGATGGTCGAAACTGGTCCTGTTCTTTGTACCAGCAAAAATGTGTTTTATCTGTTAAAAATAACGCATTTCGTCCTAAAAGTAACAGTTAACACCTTATAAGTTATATTTAAAAATAGTCTAGTTTCATTTAAATATTTTAAATACTTTTTAATCGTACGATAAGTAAGTTTTGAAAGCAGATATGTAATATTTTATAAAATTATTATTTAAATACGGCTTCAAAAATATGAAGGACCATTTCAATTATTATTAATTTTACTTACGAGAAACAAATTTCAAAGAGAGAAAAAAGTTGATTAGTAGCCCATTTATATTTATGAAAAATTAAATCAATTAGTCTTTTCGCAGTTAATGACATTATGATAACAATATTCGTGTTCGCAAAACGAAAGGGGTAAACTGTTTGATTGCTTGTGGAAAGGTGAGAGGGGAAGTGGTAGGCTGCGGCTTCCCGAGTTAACACCAGGCGCACATAATAGAGTCTAACCAGTGCGGGAGGCGCGTGCGTAACGTAGTAGTTATCCCACGCGCGGTAGGCAGGCGTTTTCCGTGGGAGGAAGACCGCCTACCTTCCAAGACTCCTGACCGCCGTGCAGCTTAATGAATTCATGAAATCTGAATAAATACATAATTGCATACAAGATTCGAAGATAAGTTATTTATTATTTGGACGAATGCTGGCTTGTATGCATACGACTGTTAATATATTTCGTCGGAAATTCCGCATAAAATTGGATGGAATTTGAGATTTTCAATAATTTATGTAACTTCTGTCATTCGGATAATTTAGTAACTCAAGGCGCTTCCTACTTAATTGACTGAAACATTTTATAATGTATCTATTAAATAAAGCAGGTTATTATATAACCAAACGATCGCCTGCATATTTTTTTGCGAAAGGTTATATTACGTAAAGGTTAGAAAAAATGTTTTGCATGTTAAGCTGCACCAAATGAATAAATTGAAAAAAAATATTAAAGTATAATCAGTTAAATTGGTGTTTTGTAAATACTCTGTTAAATAATATTGCTTAGTTTTTTATACACATATGTACATATCGTCGCTGGCCAAGCACTGCCCGGTTAGCGAGAAAAAATGAATTGTGCAGACAAGAGAAAAAAAGAGTTAATTACTTTTTTATATTCGATAACGAAAAATGTCGGGTAAATTGTCAAGTAACAGCGTCATTGGCTTGGAATCCCAGAACATACAGATTCAATTTTCAATCGAATTTTTCATTCTTGTTTTGACAAGTACATAGATGTCTGTGTTCTCTTAGATTCTCTTCCACATCCATTCGCTCCTGAAAATTTGACGTAGGTATAGCGGTTAGCAAACCACAAATATTGTCCTAGTCCTATCTTTTTATCCCTAACCTCTTTGAAAAAGACAGATTGAGCTCCAAATAGTTTTTCAGGAAAAAATCTGTTGCAATCGTTAAGTACAATGAAATTAGATAGCTATATCCAAAAACGTCGATTAAAAAAATACCCTACATCAAATGAATGGACATTGGCGGATCATCAAACATAAATTTTAGTAAAACTGTCGTTATGATCTTGCATGCTTATTGAATGGTTAACATTACAAATGCTCATGAAAATTCTCAAAATGCTCAACATTACGAACTTATATTGCTTGATATATTAATTTTGAAATAATCTCCAGGTAGAAGAAAAATACTGTTGAAATACTCAATACATGATATACGCAAGATGGATTGAATTTAATTTTTTAATAGAATAACAAAGTTTAGTACTTATTCTGATGTTTGTATTCATACATATATTTCAAACGACACATATATTTCATATAAACATAAATGTTTAATAATGTAATTTATTCATACATCAAAATCTTAAAAGTCAATAAAATCATAGTGTATATTACCGAGAGGCATACCATTAAATAAATGCTACGAAGGAGGCGTAACACCAGCGCGTAAGTGTGGAGCATTTATTTACTTCCTCCTTATATTATATAGCGCCATTATTCAGATTAGAAGACAAATAAAAAACGTATAACGTATTGCCTATTGGGACTCTGTTAATGCCAGGTAAGACGCGCGCGTAACTCCGCGGCAGCGTGTGTCTCTTTCAAACGACCTCATTAAATCGTAGGATAGAATGGGACAGAAACAATACAAAAAAGCCTCAAAGCTGTATGTACTGAATCTGGGCTTTCCCGGCCAACGGCCCGCGGACGGCTGAAGGTCTAATAACGCGAAAATTGTCGTTGTTTTTATTGTCAAACCGAAAATAATCAATATTCGATAAACCACAATGGCAGATTTAATTGTCTTTCAAATAATGACTAAAAATAACGAACACATTGTTTTCATCGAAATGAATTTAAAAATTTAACTATTTATGTATGACGACACAAATAAAACTTATATAATACTTAAAAAACATGTAGGAATTCAATTTCAATAAATATTATAACATGGCTTAGATATATGTATATATGTAATTCAAAAGATTGAAAACTCTTAAAAATCATACTGTTTTCTAGTATCTTCGAAAACATAAAGCTTCATGAAAACCATGAAATGATATATTATACTGTAGATCGTTGGAAAATTGACTAGGGACAGTATTCGATTTTTTCAGATATTTCCTTTCATGATGTAGGTTCTTAATTGTATTGACTAAAATATCGATTCTTATTCAGAAAACGAAAACACAACAGCTATGTTTTCACAAAAAATCTATCCTTAAAATTATGTATTATTAGTTTGATGAAATTTAATTTATTTGACTCTTCTTAGTGCTTGGTAGAATTTAATTGTTTTTTAGAATGGTAACATTCTTTTAACTTGAAATAAAAGTTAGAAAAATTCTAATTTCAAAAAGACGAACGTTTGTTTTCTGAAAAGTCATTTTCTCATAGCAAATAATCGTTTGTTTAAATCAATTAATCTAGCAAACGGTCAAGTTTCGGACCTTTCGATTATTATAAAAGTGTCAAAGCAGTTAGTGTAGTTTGAATACAAATTTTTTACACATATGAATTTTTATAAAGATTTGAAAATTAAGTCAAATTTAATATGGAACAGTACTTTTAACTTTATTATTATAAGTGACGTTTTTTAACATGTATCAGTAAAAAAATCATACATTATTATTGAGTATAATAATTTAATAACTGTGTCAATAATAGAAATATGTGTATCGTAATTATATAAACAATAAAAAGCAATTCTTCCAAAGTATTTTTATAAATTATTTCCTTTTATTATAATAGAATAAAAAAATAGCATAAATGAATAAAAATATACCGATAGCGAAGTCTGACATTAATGAATAGTTTCCATTTTTAATAAGGTGTAAAACACCTGACATATTCGGAATTCGGTTAATGCCAGGTATGAGGCACGCGTAACTCTGCGGCACTTTTTCATCTTGCTCTGAGCCATTAAACTACGAGTTGTTCGAGAGAGATGGAAGAGATAAAGTTATTAAAAAAAACTCTCCCGTCAGCCTCCGCACATGCTTGAGTGTGTTAGTTCATGGGAAAAAGGTTAACTATACATACTATCTGATTTGTGGTTTTGTGCAGACAAAATAGAACTGTGTTACTAAAATATTGATGTCCATTCATCGATTGTATTCTATGTAAATTTAAATAATGACTAATGAAAAAATAACTCCATTAAAAATTGAACGTCATAATTATATACTAAATGTTTCATCAATGAATATGAATCACATAAAAAAGTGACTGTGAGAAAATCTGTTAATTTTTATGACAAATTTACTGTTAGCTCAATTCAAAAAAATATAATCAAGGATATCCAATTTTGACATTTTTACTGTGCAAACTATGATTTATTGTTACAACGTCATTACATAATGGGCCTTAAGGATGTTTTCAAAATGATTTCGAGTACATGATGGCAGTTTTGTGAAAACTCCTGAAACCTTTTTCCATATAGTCATGCATAGATTCGTTGTATGCAAACAAGTATATTACTTTTCAGGTCATCTTAAAATTAAAATAGCCTGCGGCGCACAGTTTCTGCCGAGAATTAAAAAATCAAGAAAATATAAATATAATGGATTTATTAGGTCCATCAAATGGGAATTTTTGAAATATATAAGACGTACACAATGTTTTCCTAGGATATGTGGCCGAAACTATAAATCACACAAATTTAAGAAGTTTCTTAAAATGTTACTAGTAAAGTTTTTCCGCAATTAAAAATGTTTGGTTAATGATTTGATAGCGGAATTTACATATAAAAAATATATCATAATAATAAAGGTAAATGGATTAATTATGTGTAAAATGTCTCGAAATACAAATGAGTTTATTAGAGTAAAATTATATCAAATTACTTATGATGCAAATTTAGTTATTTATATCTCGATTGATTCGTAAAGTCTTTTATATAAAATAATGTAGAGAATATATTTTTTTATGTTATCGACTTCATTGTCCGACTCATTGTTCCTTTGAAATCGAATCGATGAAAAATAAAGAAGAGATGCCGAGACCTCTCAGTTCGCGTGCCGTTCCCTCTTTCCTCTGAACGTCACCACACTCACACAGCCTCAGGCACACCCACAGAGATGACACAAACACATGCAGGCCGTCTCGCACACCATCCTGGTCCATAACGAATACAAGTAAATGCTCACAGACGCAACCACGCAGGGCAGAATCCTAGCAGGCACGCAGAGAAGAAGCTAGCGCTCTTCACTTTGAAGTTTATCACATTTAATTTACCTGTCTCCCTCTCGCCCACCTGCGTAGCGCACGAGAGAAGAGTGCCAAAATATTCGTAACAAACGTGCCTTTGAAAAAAATGTAATTTTTTTAAATGTAGAAAACCAAGAAGCCGGTAATGTTCCACGCTCGGACGCAGAAGGGTAAACCGCGCATCTCTTTTTTCACAGGGCTCCGGGTTGAAGAGCGAAAGAGACGTGAGCGGGTCGGCGGCCGTGTGGGAGCCGAGACCTAGGTGATCTCATGTAGAGCCTTCGGAAGTTTTCCGAGCGCAGGGAGCAGTTAGAAGCGTGGTCGAAGCGGCTACCACTACTAAAGCGGAATCGAACCGGTGTGTCTCGACTTCTGGCGTTATTCTTGCTTTGGCCACTGCTGTCGAAGCACTAAGCTACGCCGCGAGACTCACTTAGCCCCCAGAGAACGAACTCTGACGAACTTTTCGCTCCTGGTGAATGTCTGCGTAGCACGGAAGCTCGCCGACATAAATTGCCTTTTTTATCGCCTGCGTATAATTGCCCGCCTGTTTTTTCCTCCAGTCGTTATCAACGCTTTGAGTTGATTTCCAACGATCTCAAGCGCTTATTTATCATTTAAATTTCGTCATACTGTGGAGCTGTCGCTGATTTTTTTGCTGACAACGCTGCTACGACATTTTCAGGTGAGTTTTACGATTATTTATTCATTGATTATTTATTTACTGAACAGCAAATTGTTTTATTACAGTCAAATACTTATGAATTGATCCGTGAAAGTTTTTTATAATGTGTATCGATAAATCAAACGAGAATAAGATAACATTTATACATGTTTTCCAAATGATTTAAAAATAATCAATTTCTCAAAACTTTGATTAAGATTTGATAAAACCGTAGCCTTATTATTGTTATATAATTTTATTGAAGTGTTGATGTTCTCGTAGCACGAATTTAAACTTTCGTCGTGTCTGATCATTTAATTAAATAAATCATAATTCATGCCGTTGTCAAATACCAAAATTATTTTTATTGACGATTTAAACGGAATAACATTTGTTTTTTTTAACAATTTCTTGTCAAAACATAAAAATGTCACAAATTGCGCAACAGTTGTCGTGCCATAGCTAACGTCAAAATTGTGGTTGTTTTTAATAATTATACATTTAAATAAGTGAAACCTATATATCGATTATAAACAAAGAAAGAAAAAAGTCAGAAAATGATTTAAATTTATGTTGAATATTTAAAAATTACCTATTTTAACCTGAAAAAAACACAATTATTTTATTTCATGATTGTTTTGCTCGCGTCTTTGAGTATAAGATTATGTAAATCTTAAGAATTGTAAAAACTGTGAATAAAAAGACATAATCTATTACGTAATGGTCATATATAATGATAAAGCTTTCTGTAAAACAATAACAAACTACTAGTTGGTGAACAGAAGAGGCAGAGATAATAAGCCTTATCTTTAAATGTCACATATAATTTTCCAAGTAGATTTTCTTTATCGCACCACTCAAAAATACATGCTGGTTCTTCCCATATGCTAATTTAAAACAGTTTTGGCGATCTCGATAAAGATTTCATTTTCGTTTGTGATATTTGACTTTTGACGCACAAAGTAATATTCATAATCGAAATATCGATTACCACAGGGGGTGTTAGTTAATAATGATTTGTATTTTCGATAACATTGTTTGATGTTATCAGTATATAAAATGTTTAAGATTAACAATAGTTCCTGAAGTATTTTTTAAATGATGTAATTGATCAATACAAACAAACGTACTTTTTACAACTAGTAAAAAATATTGTACTTTTTACATACATTGTAATTTCCGTAAGTGTCGTAATTAGACTTTTTTTTTAAAGCTTGGACTAATTAGCTGTCTCAGTATCAGTTTTCTATAAGATGCTTTGGCTTAATTATTAAAATTTATTTTATAATTATCAGTATATGTTTTATTCATTCAAAAACAGACAGTTTTCTTACGAACAGCTAAAAATAACCAAAAATATTATGTGCGCAGAAGTTATTGATCACCGACATATTTTTATATTTGAATTTTCTTTTTGAAAATTGCAATGATTCAAAAAATTCATTAACAACTGATAGTGTAAGAAAAAGTGTCGTATTTTTATAAACATAATACAATTCCACCGATAATTGAACACATTAAAATGGATTATCTTCAAAACGCATAATTATTTATATTTGCTAGTCAAATGAAGTCAATTTCGACTTAAACAATTTAAAAAAATATGTCACGTATATAAATTGGCTACTTCTTTTATAATGCCATATTTATAATAGTTCTCTACGGTTAAGGTGAAGTTTTATTGCTATAAACAATTCGGTAACAAACAACATATTTTTTCCACGCATTCATTTTCAATGGTCGTCATATATTGGGCTAATTCAATCATAATATCACATAAATTACTGACAACGCCGGTATTCGAAGGCGAGATCTTTTGTACGGCATTTCGTTGAACTGTCATTTTCACCACGGGGCGGTGTATCCCTTACAAGCGACCCGCAGAAATACGCGATCGATTTTTAAGGATGTTTCAAAATGTCACCGACGGCGCTTCATTATGACGATTTCATTCTTTTCGCCCCTTTGTGTCAAACAAAAGATTTGGGGCACGCAAACAAACGATAAGCTCTCTCGCAAAACCGATGATCAGAGCCGAACCAAATTTACTACCCCAAAATTAAAAACCGATCTAAATAATGATTCTGAAATTGTACTGCTATCATAATTAAAAAAAACAACTGATACAAATTCTCTTCATTGAATAATATTAAACATGAAATATTCTTCTTAGCATGGTACAGATATAGCTCATTAAAAGTATTATCAATCTACAATTTAATTTTGCAAGTATAGCAGTCACTTTCGAGGAGAACTGTAAATTATTGATCGAAAGGTATTACATTTTTAAAATAAAACACCTTTTATTTGTAATGCTTCCACATAAATTTTGAATTGATCAGGGCCGGTTTCGGTCATCGCGAACATTTTTAACTGATAAAGAAACCAATATTAAAATAGCACGTTAATATTGGTAAAATAAAATAGAGAAGACTTCACTACCATAGTAAGAAAAACCATTTCCATCGAATAAATACTAGGTATTGTTTTTTTATAAGAAATTAAAGTAAAATCGCAGTAAAAATACTGAATGTAAACTTCACATTGCATCATTTTGTAGATTGAATATTTTCTCGTGTTGTATGGCAAGGTTTTTATTGATGTTAATAAATGAGGATAAATATATGACAGGTAGCGATTTTCGCGCTCCGGGTATCTGAATCTTTATAACATGCACGATCTCGTCGGAGCCTCCAACCGTCTTAACAAGTTAGAATATCCGTACATGTATAATTGTTTTTAATCAATTTTATTCACGTGAGGAACCCGATGAAAAACATCATTCAAAGAGATCTTTTTCCAACCTTTGTTGAAAACTTTGTATGATCGATAAAAAGTAAATAAATGGGCAACGTAGTTCAATATTTCAGCCGTATTCATTATTTATCAAACTTGTGAGCATATTATTTGATATATAAAATTTTATTTTTGTCAAAGCTTTCGTAATTTATGTAAACATATTGTGTACAAGACAAGGTAAACTAATAATAAAAAAATACGTGGTTATTTTCTTATATCTTAAATGACAGTGTTTTCATATAAAATATTGAAAGATCAGTTGATAATGCTCAGCTATGAGCGAAATCGGTCCTGATCTAGCAAATTCAATGTGAAATAAGTACAAAAAATGTAAAAGATCTAAAGATTCTCATAACAAAAACTGTTTTTTATTCGACCTTAAATCTGACATATGTATGTAGTGCAGACTGCAGACTGTCTTGACTGCGTAGCACGCTTGATTTTCTTCTACGCCAAACGTAGTGTAATAAATATATCATTTTATGAGAATTGCAATTATTGTTTCACGATTATATAGTTTTACTCTTCACAATTATAAAATATAAATAGTGTGCATCGACGAAATGAGTGAATATATTATAATTATAAATTTATGTGTATATTATAATTATAATTTGAATTGTTAGATTATAATTATTATTTCTTGTTTCGGCACTGCGTAGAGCGCGGTGCACTCACTTGCAAAACCGTCGACGTTTCGAAACTGTTGCCCTTTTTTCGGTCGTTTTGCAATATAAGGTCGCACAAATGTCTCTAACAGAAATCGTTTGCATTGTGTTTCGCGATATCTTCACAATGCTAAGAACGAGAATCAGTCCAATGATATCATAGCCTCTTTTAGGATACACTTGACGACTTTATCGATTTTATTTTTCGATTTGTCACCTGCGAGTAGGTTATAATATTCGATTTTTAAGGTCATTCGCAAAAGTTTATGATTTTGACATTGTTTCGAAACGGTGCGTGATTAAATCGATTTCGTCGAACTTCTTATAAACGACCGATTGTTTCGTCGCTTTTACGACATTTTAATATTCTTACGTGGGATGAACAAAATCATTTGGAACGTTGTCAATACTTGTTTAGCTACCGTGCAATTAAAAATATTATGCATGAGTCGAAATCATCTGGAAAAATATAAACTTATAGTGATATTGTTCTCACTTCCATCAAGTATTTATTTGGAATTTAATGGGCAGATTTTTTTAAATATTAGATGGCATTTGGCATTACTTGTAGAACTAACTAAATATTGCGCTAGTTTATTCCTTAAATCTTTTCAAAGTAAAGAAAAATAACATTTTAGGAACTTAAAAGTCTTGTATATGCATACATTGTTACTTTTAAATAATCTCATGAAAAGATTTACATGTTATTAGATAGCAGTGCTTTAAATAAGGAATATGATACTTATTCAAAAAATACATGAATTGCGTGGAATCAGAAAACATAGCATATTCTGTTGAGTCTACACTCCAAAACCATTTTTTTATATGGTGTATTAATAATACCAAACTATTTTAAATAAGTTATCTTACTTACTTTAATTCTCTACAATTATCAATATTGTCTATTGTCTACGAAGCGATGCTGTTCATATATTGTAAAAGGTGATATTTAATGTATATTGTAATAATGTGCAATATTTAGTATTCGTTACAATATGAAACACG
This sequence comes from Himalopsyche kuldschensis, assembly GCA_028554975.1. Taxonomy (NCBI): domain Eukaryota; kingdom Metazoa; phylum Arthropoda; class Insecta; order Trichoptera; family Rhyacophilidae; genus Himalopsyche; species Himalopsyche kuldschensis. The sequence continues at coordinate 24,166,154 of JAHFWI010000003.1, forward strand.
CATCCAGTTCAATATTGATATATATATATATATCAATGTATAAACCAATCTGTAATGAGTTTGAGCATCACCTTATCAAAAGATATTACATTATGCAAAATTGTTATGGAATTTCACTTGTTTAGCGCACTTATTCAGTTGCCTGCAGTGTACGCAGAATTTAGCCCAGCTGCGTTTATTGCATAAGAGATGCGTTTGTTGCGTCGGTTGCTTTGAATCAAAAGCGTGTGGTGGAATTACTCTACGGCAATGAGGATTGAATCGAGACACGAGAGTGTCTTTTGATCGTCGGATCAAGTGAGGACCGGTTTGTGACCAATTCCGATCTCGCACTGCTCCCCCGCGCGGGCCCCTTCATCTTCCTCTCACCGCACTTACTAAATGCTAAAATTGACAACAATTGAAAAATCGAACCACAATCAGTTTGAGAATGCAATTTTTATTTGACTCCAAAAATTAAACGATTGAGATCTGATTTAAGCTCATATAATGGAACAAGCGACCCGTACGGTTGTTTTATGAGTTTAAAATAGTCACAGAATCAATATATTGTATTATTTTAATAAAATATTAAATGACAACTAAAGCCACGTCAAAGTATTATAATGTTCTTGTTGAAACAGATTTGAATATGGATGAAAAGGGTCGATAGGTGTTTTTTATTGTTATCATTAATGTCAGAATAAGATTGTTTAGCGGCAGCTCAAAATTGAGCGCCGGTATATTCTTTGTAAATCTTCAAATGCTGATATGTTTGTTGTATTGTAAATAACGCGCCTCGTCCGCGATAAAGCCTGATATTTAAATAGTACCTTCATCCGAGATCCGTGATGATGCCCTGTTAATATTTACACGTAGATCACAAAAAGAGCGGGCCGGATACTGGCATTTGTTTTAGATAACGGATAATGCTTAGAATGAAGAGTTTTCTGTAAATAATATATTTTTATATTCTGGAAAGTGTATATTTGCATAGTAAGGTGCGGTTACCTGGAAAGAATCGTTTTTTATACTACACATAAAATAAGCGATATTATCACCGAATATGACGTTCTTGAAATATGACTCCCTTTGTTTATAGGTAGGTATCCTTTATTTGTATTTTTTATATTGGTTTAAAGTTTGATAACAAACTTTTCTCGTATAAATTCATCGGAATTTTTATATCAACACCACAATAAACCTAAATAATAGCAACTGAGTATATAATAATTATTATTCATCCAATAGTCACTATGGTGCAATTGATTTTTTTATAGAAGAACCTATCAAATATGTCAGATAGGCTATTTCTGAATTGAATAGTGATTTTAAATGATTTAAAATTTACTTATTATAAAGCCGAAAGTTTATAATAATTCTTGGATACTGCTTGTGGAATATTTTATAAAATTAAAAAATGTGCCGTATTGAATCAATATTTGCGATATTTGTTATTTAAATTTGAGTGTACGTATTGACGAGTAAAAAAAGCCCTTTTCTGAAAGTATAATTAAAGAAAAGACTATTTTCAAAAACAATATTACCGTTCATTGTCCAAAACAAACATACCTGTCAAAGAGATAATTAAAAATCTTTGCAGCGTGTGTGTCCACCTTGGCTGGGAAGAAAACAATAAAAAAACCTCGAGACATCAATGAAACATGAAGTTTCCCACAGTGAACGATGCGCGAAGAAAAAAATAGAAGAAGTGAACAGCCAAAAGAAAAAAAAACACAAAGGCAACCCCATAATCGGATAATATATGGCTGTTAAGAAGGCTTTAGTGTGGAACCTGCCTCATAGACATAATAGAGCAGGTCCGACAAACCGATTTCTCAAAACAATACCTTTGTTTACCTTTACTGAAGATAATGGATTTCGTTAATTCTATTTAACACCGACAACATACTAATCGCAAGGCTCACTTTTAATCTCTTTACAGTTAAATCAAAACTTTTTTAAAGTTTTAAACGTAAATTAAATAAAACTAAAAATTTTAGTTTTTAAATAAGTGACTACTGCTATGAAATATCATCTTACTGTCTCAACAATTGAGTGAGTATACATGTAATAAAAACTGTATATTTCCGAAATAGGGAATAATTTAATGGTTTTAAAATATTTAAATCGCTATGAATAACTATGAAAACGGATTAATTAATTGTCTGTTTTTTACGAGGAATGTTGAGTGATCAATCTGAATCATCTAAATATACAAAAAGATGGTTGTTAAATAATACTCTGAATCAAATATTAATTAGATAATTAAAGCTACGCATTAGTCTGGCTAGGTTTATATGCCAGTATTGCAAGCAAGTTAAAAGGTAATGAAAATAAGTTTTAGATTTTTTTATTTCTCTATGTTAGATTTCTTGTATATAAATAGCATAAAAATTATTTCTCTCATGACTCATAAAAAAGCATATCTGAGATTTCTCAGGCCGATTCACGGAACAAAAAGTTTGTCGAGTAGCATACAAGCTATAAATAAATAATTCTGAGAAATTTCCTATAACTGATTCGGTTTCTCAGTTACTAAAACGATTATTTTCGTGTATTATTAAATACGTAAACACAATGATAATATCGGCGTATTGTTCTACCGTAGGAGAGGACCGCAGAGCTCATTCTGCCGGCGGGCGATTTTTTCCATCACCTCGCCTCCGTCAAGCATCGAGAAACATATTGTTTTAGCCGACTCGTGGATAATCCAGGTCACGTTTTTTTTGTTACCACTCAATTGCACGTCATAACGGAAAAAATCGGCTTTCGTTTCAAAATAAATAATCAGTTTTTTACGTGGGCTAGCATGTGAGAAAGAGTAGTTGGTATTATGTAAATAATAATGTACTTATTCCATTTATCTACCGTGTGAATATATATTATATTGCAATGGACTTGCTCTCGAACAATCCATCAAAGATGGTTACATATTTAAAATATAAATATAAGAAACGTTTATATTTATTCATGTAACTAATACTCTCGTTTATTACTGTTTTATTTAATCCTACATCTTAATCATGTACATATATATTTAAAAAAAATCCTATATCCGCTCGGACAACTTTCCGTTTTCAGAAAGTATCTTAATTATATCTACTGTTTTTTTTAATGTTTTTAGCAGCTTAAATTAAACTGCAGTGGGACATGAATAGAAAACTTCATGCAATCTTACAGGTGTGCGTAAGGTGTCACTTCTTTCTTGGCGGGGTGTCATTAGTTGAAATACAATTGATTTGAATTAATATTACAAATTTGTTTTTTTATTAAGTTAAGTAAGAGAGATTTTTTTTAAGTTGTCTAGTCTATTTTTGTTTATCGTATTAGCATTCAAGTCATTATTATAAATATTCTTTTCAAAAAAATATCTTTAGCAGAGCAATGATTTTAGTTACAAGCTATGAAAGTGTATCAAATAAAATATATTATAAAAGAATAGCACAATTATAAACCGCCGTCGATTACAAATTAAAAGAAATTCAACTGATCCACTCATTTAATTTATTTATGGTAGTAAAATGATATATAGGTAATGCAATTTTTAAATGTGATTTAAAAAATTATAATACTAATACGATGTAAGCGAAGCATATTATTTTATCGGTATGATCGACAGGTGGGTAAGATCCATTTTGAATTAGGAACGCATGCAGGAGCGCCCCTGGCGAGGCGGTGTGCCACCGAATTACGCGCGCGTGCGCAGAAGCTCTTAAGAATGGAAAAATAATAATATCAAGATCGAGCGAAAGAGACACAGTGATTCTAGTTACAGGAAAACTGACCGAGAAGGGTGTAGGCCGGAAAGAATTCCATATTCATAACGATCATGTTTTTTTCCCATTACAGTTTATGATCGTGTCGTGATTGAATTATCATGCATGCTACAGATTTTATATTGAATACATAAACTTAGTTGAATTTTCATTTATAATAAAATTTATGAAAAAATACGTTATTGCATAATCAAATGAAGCAGTTTTTAATTCAACAAAATCGTTTTAAAAACTGTTGAACTGATATTATCATATTGCAACTTTTCCGTGAAAACACTTTTTTCACAGTATTTTTTATAAACATTGTGGCCAAATTATCAATACACTTATTAAGTGTGTATGTGTGTGTAGCTGTAGACGCTAGTGTTGTCTAAAGATCAACGCATGGTAATTATAAAAACCTAGCAATACAAGTTTATGCCAATTAATATAACTAAGCTATGTATTTAAAAAAACGATTGTATATAATATAAAATCGTTTCTTTGAGTTAGTACTTATATAAATATGATGTGAATACACCCGTCATTTCAATGTGTTTTTTTTGAATTGTGAAAAACCAGACAGTCAACTTATGTTGGCACCAGTGGCGGCTGGCGACAGAGTATTAGGGATTACAAAAAAAGATTCAACTATTTTTCCGTACTACGGACAGCCAACAATTCATAAGACTGGCACTCCGTTGGTATTGCGAACATCTGAATTGAAAGTCCATGTTATAGAAGTGTTTTAAAATCCAATGAATAGGAAAGAACTCTTGCAAAAATAGTTGAATCTTTTTTTGTACTCCCTAATAATCTGTCACCAGGCGCCACTGGTTGGCATAATAATTGAATAATTATGCTTTAATACTTATGATATCAAAGTTGATTGAACCCACGATGCGGAACAAAATATTTTATGCAAATATGCTGCTCGAATGATCTGCGCTTTGAACACACTTCAATTAAACCACACCTAAGTAAGTTGTTAACATGCATTTACATTGTACACTTCTACATAGCACCTGTAAGTTTTGCACCTGTTTAACCACGCACGCCATTATAAACGGAAGCTCGTTTGTTTACGAAATTGAGAAAAAACATTCATTTTTGAGACATGCAACGGTATATTTTATCTTCACGTTTTTTTAAAAATTTTATTCATGCTAATTATTACATCTTGATATTTTGTAGAATTAAATACTAATTAATACTACTTCAATAAAACATATTGGAATTAAGTTTTAAATTTGTATTTGTACTCCGTATATTGATATACAACATTTATTAGGTGCAACATGTTTATTTCACATGCCGCTATTTATTTATATTATTGCTTATGGTATATATCTCTTTTAAGATTTAGACTGAAGGTGCTTGATGGAATTTCAATATCAAATCTTAATCGTTTGAATTGTGTACTTTTCCATGAGTGAGCTCAAGTTTATTCGTGCACTTGAAATGCCTGACGATGCTGAAAGGCGAAACCTTGGTCGTTAGCGACAAAACTGGTTCTACGTACAATTTTATATTAAGATTTGTATAAACTGATCTACTGGTATGATTTCTCTTTAGACTGATGAGGACTGGTTTTCTTTATCTACTGATTTTGTTTAAAAAGTATCAAGTTGAGCATCTCCAACGTACGTTTCATAATGTGTGTTCGAATAAACGACCTTCTAATAAAATCTCGCGAAGCCTCCTGTACCAACCCAGCCTCACATCGAATAATTAGTCTTCCGCGTTTACCTACTTATAATCTAATGTAATCAATATTATAAAACTGCTCAATAACCAGTTCTGCTGGTGGATTAAAGATGTACTTAATCTTCCTATTCATATCTGTTGATATGAAATATTGATAGCAACCGTCCTAAATCTGTGTTAGAAAATTGATATTGAATTGACTACGAGTTTGGTGGCAAGATGCGACGGCATATCGAATTATCCTCAAATGATTTACAGTTAGAATTTTGATTAATACAAGCAATTACAAACTGTCATCGAATACAGGAAAAAATATCCGATCCACTCACGTTATTTCAAAATTTCGAGACGTAGGTGTAAAAACAGTTGAGATGTATACGATTTATCCAATCAATATTGTGTTAAAATGATCCCACGTTGTGTTAATATATTAAATGTAATATTTTTGAGTTATTTTAAATTTTTTAATGAAAGATTCTACTTATGTGTATGAATTATTATAACAGATCGTAGAATATCAAACATGTAAAAGTCACTTTACTTCAACTAATCTGATATATAAAACCGAAACGGCGTATATACGTATGTTTGTAATTCCCTTTTGCATTGTTGTTGCAAGTTAAAACAATCGAATTGATTTTGCTCGCGAAAGTTTCGACGGTAAATTTGTTTCGTTATCAATGTGTGTGTAGAGACTCCAATTACTCGAGTATCGAGAAGTACATTTTAAAAATACTCGAGTACTCGAGTAGTTTCATATGAACCAAAATATCTTATATTTAAAACCGAAACGGCGTATGTATGTCTGTGGGTCTGTAATTCCCTTTTGCATTGTTGGTCATTAAGTTGCCATAAAAACGAATATGAAAGAAAATATGTTTGAAGACATTTAGTCAAAATGTAATAAATTAGTCTTCTACTGAACTTTTCCCGGCTTTTATTAATATAATATTGTTTATTATTAACGTGGAGGTATTATTTGACATTTCTTTGACAGCAAATTAGATTTTTTCCTTGAATTTGGACATTTTAATGGGCGAGAATGGGGCTGTCAATATATGAAAGGGGCTGTGAAATGTCAATGCCAGTCTGAAATGTTCATTTTAATTCCATTTTAATTGACCTAGACTTTTGAATTTTTGAAAAAGTTGTTTCAACTTGGCCCGTCTGAATTTACGCGCCGAGGTGAACATAACCCCAAACTGGTCCGAGCGAAGCCGGGTTCGAATACTAGTTTTATTATAAAACACATCTAAATTGTTTGAAATTGAATATTTTTCCGTAAATTTCCGATAGAATATCCATACCCTTGCATTCAAGCTGTTTTCAAAATTTGGTAGTCGTTTGTACACATTAAATCAAGTATACTATCAAATGATCAACAATTCTTGATTACAGTCGACGACTTATGCTAACTGACAACAAGTATCGGTAACAAGTGTTTTCCCATTCACAGCCTTCAGTTGACAGTATTTTTAATAATACAATAAATACGTACAAAACACGCAAGGTTTATAAAAACGCTGTCTGTTGTTGCAATATAAAGAAAAATATCAAGAAAATTTTAAATTTGCGTCGTAGAAATAAATACAGTAGGTAAATTATAGGGCAGAAAAAACATCTTGTTCATACAAAAACTAATTTTTATCATTTTTAGTTGATGTTGTAAACGAACTTCAAAAATAATATGTCTTATATTATATAATTTAATCTTTTTATGCTCACTATAAAAAAAATATAATTTCATACTTTAGTTTACAATGACAAATTATTTTACGTAAGTTGATACTGCTTCTAGACACGCGTTTTTCTTGCCTACAAAATCTTATACTTAATGTCTCGTAATTACATTTTTAAGCGAATACTTCTCAATGAGATTTGGAATAGTACTCGTCCAAAGTATATGGAGCGTGTGGATATCTAAAGGAGCTTATCTTTATAGAAGTTTTTTTAATCAATTGATCAGATTCTGTTTGTGAGAAGGAGAAGAGATATGAGTATAGAACTAGTGGTTATGTAATCACGGATATCCATGCCTTCGAACAGAAATTCATAAATCGACTGTAAAATCAATTTATAAAACTTAGATTCTGTGTGTTAGTGTACGCGAGCATATTGACGTTGACTATTCGACCACAGATCCGTTAAATTAGTATTCAAATGTATTATTTCTATATTATCCTAAAAAGAACATAAATTTATATATGTAAACGAATCAATAAATACCGTTTATTTTAATTTGGTGATATCTATAACAACAGTATGTGTAGGTAGGTAGCGGTTAATAAATGGAAAAAAATCAAAGAAATATCGTATTTTACATAATTATAATAAACAAAGCGGATTTGAAAGAATCAAATCAGTATTATGACGGTTGATTAAGATACTTTTCAACGTATGTAGTAAGCTCGATTGCATGTATTGATATTAGTATGAAAAATCCATCGTGACATTTTTTTACAAAATTAATTGACAGGTGAGAATTTTTTTATGGGCAATGCAAATGGCACGCCCACAATTTGAGATATTGCTTTAAAACAACAAAAACATCGTTTTATCTCAATTTATACGTTGTTTTACACCGTTGTAATTTTAACCTTCATTCAATGAACGGAAAATAACAATATATTTGAAGATCGTTTCTTGAGCAACTGAAGAAGTTCACCCACGTGACTTTAATTTCATATATGGTAAGGGGCCTAACTTAACAACCTACACATATCACTTTTCAACTACTGTACGTAATATAGTCACAATTCAACGAGGGAATTAAATTATCGCTTAAACATTTTTAAATATGATCACATGGATATCTAACTAATCAAAACATTAGTACAAACAAAAATGAGGAGATTTCACTTTATATGCTAATGAACTCAGTATTTATTTTTTTTCCTTATCTATATAATTGAACCAAAAAAATAATAATCTATCACTGCATAAACCGCGTCGTAGTAAATATGTATTACTGAGGAATCTTTTGTATTTATGACATACGCAATGAAGATCTATTAAGAATCCAATCTTGGCAAACTAATGCTTCATTGCAAAGTTGACTTAATATTTTAATATGAAAAAAAAAATTAGGCTATTATTAGGTACACAAATTTGCGTTATACGTTTATTTCAATATGGTATGTACTAAAAAACTAGCAATTATCAAATATATATATAAACTGAAATAAAGCATATTTTAATTGAAATCAATTATTATTGTATGAATTTTTGCAGGTTATCAAATATTAAGATATGCTATTTTGTCGTCCCGCTCTGTGTAAATAAATCACAAATCGGCGTAGCACGGTGATTCACACGCACACATTCAAATTAAGGCTCGAAGTATACGTACACGGTAGCAATACAAGTATTTACGGTAGCTAAAGTTTAAAGCTGTCCATACACACAGAAGCCTGGTTTATATGATTCGTTTTTAAATGACTCGCGCTTTGATTGGTCGCGGCGTAAGCCAGTAGCGAGACCCTTCTCGTCATTGTGCGGCTTTGAATTGAGTGGGTTGATATATTATATGAAATATAATTTATATGCAAGTGGTTAGTGGAAAATCCGCTCTGATAGGCTCGGGAGGATTGATGGAACTTTTACATAGCATAGTTAAAGGTGATATTTTTAATAACGATTATTCTGTCGTATCCAACGGGAATGGTTTATTTTGATATGAAATACGTCTTTTAGACATATTTTTTCTTTAAAATTTACATAATAAAAAAAGCCACAGTATTAAAACGGCATTGTGTTTTTGATTATGATAGTTATTAATAAATCTAGGATTATTTACTCTTGATCATTGCTTTAAACATAATATGATAAAATAAATATTAATAAATACAATTTCAAAAGTATTCTTTTAAAATAAGGAATGAAATAATGTAAGTAAGTAGAATAAAAATAATGATAATAAAATCAATTTTATTCGAATAACGGAATAATAACGTAAAATACCTGGAAATTGGATTAAATGATATTTTATTAAAAAAGGCGCCATTCTATTCGACGGAAAATTTCAAAGGTTATAGTTTTATTCAAACAGTACCTACTTTTTATTATATTGGTTTATCTACACAGCTATCTATAACTTTATTGAATCGTATAGCTTGTTCAAAAAGATATATTGTATGTACGAATTAAATAAAGCAATAATTTAAAAAAAATAAAAATAGAACCACTGAGGTATTTTATTTACATTATATCTGATTTATGTAATGAATGTGAAATTCCATCGGCCTGCATACCAGGATCTGAGAGCGTTGCAGGAGATACCGAAATAGTCTGAGGAGAGTTTTCCCACCGTCGCGTGGGCCGTGATATATCGGCGAGGTGATTCCCCGCGGTCCGCCCTCACCCTGCCGCCTGCCGTAGAGCCTTAGCCCGAGGCGCGTGCCCGGTTCCCAGACACCGGGGGAACATAATCTCGGTTGGAAAGCGATCGCGCGCCCTCCCCTCGCCCCCCACCACTTTGTTTTCGAATCAAATTGTATGAAATTATTTTACTCTCGTCAAATTGCGTTTACTCCTCGTTTGCATGCGCTCCTAATACAAACATAAATTGACATATTAACTGTCTTTTACGAGTCTAATTGATTCAAGGGAAAATAAATTACCCTAGTATATTGCATTAAATGTAAAATGCTGCTCAGTCGTCAAGATTAAAATTGTGAGTGATATATCTCTCCCTAAATAGGTTTTAATTTAACCATTAAAAATATGTCGTCAAAATATTAGCCTCTAGGAATTCAAATTGTTCAGTAACAAATTGACGATAATTAAATAATTTTCCTCACAGAATAAAATCTAAGCTCTAGTCTGAATATATATAAGTATACTTATGCCAATCTGTCAAAAATAAAGGAAGAGGTTATTTAGTGTAGGTACATGGCGATGCAAATTTTAATTGTTTTCTAATCTCGGAAACCTACTGAATCGTTATTGGTATAGAATTGTTATATAATAATCTTATTGTGTACTTACCTCATTTCATATAAATTCTATTTCGTTATGTGAGTCAATATATACAATTGAAATAAAAAGTCATTAACAGTTCTTATATACCTACATAAACATCTATTGATGACAATTATACTGTAAGGTTTATTTGTGTCCTAATATGTCAATCAGTATCTTTAATTTTCCGTTTTATATTGCAGTGATTTCAATGGTGTTAGTAGATGTTTAAAAGTATACTAGGATTATTCTTGTTAGTTTTTAAATATTCTTTCTGAATTTAGTCAAAGCATAATATTACATATATCATCGTTGTTGGATAAATAACCTGAAGAATAGAACTGCTAGTAAATTTGATTAAAACACAATCAATATTATCTAACACGTTAAAAACGTGTCACCAGTTTCATTCAAGTATTGTGCAATATACTATTTATTCAAATATCAATGGAATCCCCTGCTGAGGTGAAGCATGCATAATTAATTCACTCATATTCCATAGTACGATTTCCATAATGCGAATGAAGAAAAATTATCACGTTGAAAAAGATTATATAAAAGCAAATGCCACTTGTACCACCGCCGATGTCAAAGTTAATTAATACAAAAATAGACATTACGTTAACATAATATTCATTGAATACACAAACTATTGATGCCAGTGTATTATTCTAGGTGATGTATCTGAGCAAACCGATTGATAAAATACAATACCTGGCGCATGATATAATATAGTCACTATAGTTATTATTAATGTTGAGATTTTTACAGGCATACGGTTGCCATTTGATGCTTGTTTTAATCACAAAGCATATATAGTCAGTTACATGATTGAAATGGATAAATTATATGTGAAAATAATACCATGCAAAATAATATTAAATTTTACAAAATAATAAGCTTCTACAATACGTTATATCAACGGTAGACTTTCGATAAGTAACATAGTAAGTCTGAAGAGACGTAGCTTCTTAAAAAGGCGAAATAAGTGTCACAAAGTTATCAATTCAATCGTGTATTTAAGATGAAAATTCACAAAGTCACCGCTGAATACATCGAAAGTATTACGGTGGGCTAATGTCACTGCAAGGTGATTTCGGTAATATTTGATTTTTTGTGATGGTTTTGTACGGATTAATGAAGGTCGGTCGAAATTTGCCAACAATACTGCATTATTTTATGGTAGAAAATTACGGGTCTATAGATATTTGTGTTTAATTATTTATGCGCACCGGTTGATGTTTCTTTCTGGGCACACCACTGTTGCCGTTTGTGGGTCATAAGCATATTTATAATACACAAATTTATTTATTACTCGGTTCGACTTTTCTCACAGTCCACGAGCGGGACGGGTCGTTTCGGTTTTTGTTTACCGCACCTAATTATGACCGCGAGTGGTTTACGGCACGGCGCGATCGATGCGGTACGGTCCGCCGAGGAACAGACCCGCCGAATGTCGTCCTCCGCATATCGCTAAATGATATCACATCTCATGCATTCCGATTGGTACGAAGCTTTGGTAATTGCTACCTGCCTTCATAAGAGGGGCTCGCCCTCTGTCCGACGACTGAGGTGGAACGTCTCCCGTGGGAACGACAGCGATTGTGATTTACAATTTAAACGTTTCACAGGTTTATAAAAATGATACGATGTTGTTTTAGTGACTCTAAACAGCTCCAATGTGAACCTGCTATGCTAAGAGGCATAACCATTTAACCAGCCAAAGTTTTTCTTATATCAAATACCCAATATCAGAATCTTAAAACAAAAAAATCTACAGCCACAATAAGCATATTTAAGCATAAGCTTTATCTGATTAAAAAGTTACGTTACAGAATCCAATTTTTTTGTTAGATTTATGCTGTTTTAAAAATAATTAAAGTCTTAGTAAATTTTATTTCTGTTAACAACGATATAGTTCAAATGGTTTCCCTCACTTTTTCAGCATGAATTAATTTTCAAATAGTAAACTGTAATACACTAACATTTATTAAATAAATTAAAAGCATCGATTTACCATTCAATTTAATTGTTCTAAAATAAGGAATATTGCTATTTTGCGTATGTTAAAACAATGAAATGGTTTTATTCGATTAGTCTCTCGATAGTATGTATATATGGAATGTACGTGCCTCGTCCTAATGAATAAGATATCTTAATTACGTATCAAGGTTTAAACAGTTTAAGCTGTTAGACTTGTTATTTCAAAACAAAATTATATTCTATAAATCCCAACAAGATAGTAAAAGTTACAATTCAGGCGATACCAATAAAATAATTGATTGAAAATTGCACAAGTTTATGATCAGCGTTTGATACTTAACTTAACATATGGTACTATATTTTACCAACCATTTTCTCCGTCCTACAAGAACTATTAATTTTATACTGTTATCATACAAATAATGTTTAATGAAACGACGCTGTTAGAAAATTCGCGTCGGCGTTAGACGAGACCTGGTCGCGATGAATCATTTCTCAAACGCTGGATTTATTCGAGGCCAACCACGAGCCTAGGGATTACGGTACTGGTTACATCGAATCCGGGATTCCGGTATTTCGACGATTATTCATTTCATATTAATTAAGGTGCAATTATTTTAGAATGTTGGTCCCAATGACGTTGATTTTGAGAGGGCTGTTTTTGCAATCAGAGCTATTTACACAATGATCAGATCAAGAATGACAGATTCTTACATTGATGGACTATTGGATCTAATATTTAAATTCAAAGAAACACAAAAATTTCTGTAAGTCATGAAAATCGGCCTATAATTTATTGTGTACCTTTATTAAATATCTTCATTGATTTATTCGTCCGGTAAAAAATATTGTTACATAATGTAAATGTATTTGACTTTCAATATATTATGTCACATCAAAATAATCATTTTCAATGTTCGAAATATTGAACAACCGATGGCTTATAAATCATGAAATACAGTGTGCGGGTGAGTTAGGTACTCATTCGTACGAATTGTTCCTAGTGAACTGGGGGGAATACCACACATTACTGAAACGAAAAAATTGGTGGACTCAAAACGAAATCAACATTAATAAAAAAATATGTGTGATTAGTCTTATCGCGAAGAAATTTTGCGACCCTTTTTTATCATTTGAAAATTGCGCCTGGGGGCGGCTCGCAAATGCTTAATACCCACCCGGGTATTGGGATCGGAAGAAGTCGTCACTACTATTCTTTTCTAATTTTCATGAAGTTGTGTAACCCCGGTATTGATATTTGCAATACCGGTGTTGATAAATTCGTTAGGCATTGCAATCCCTATCATGAGATGATATGCATATTACTTTTGACACATGTTATGGCCTGAGTTGGCAGACTTTCCGTGAGATATTATAAATTTTTACGTGTTATTTAATTTTGCCAACTTATTTCACGTCATTCTATAAAACAGTTTTATTTCAAAATAGGTAATGAATCTTTGTTAGCTTACGTAATGATATAACAATATATTGCTATTTTTTTATTTTATGAAAGTGGAATATGTAGCTATTTGTATGTATAATATTAAAAAATACAAGTACCTAGATTGATAAAACTATTCCTCAGCAAATTCTCACATTTTATATAAGAAAGTAAGGTCACTACTGTGCTTAAAATATTATTAAAAAAAAATGACAGTTAATTATTCCATTTACACTTTAGGTACCTACATAGTATCTATTATCATAATAGATAGATTTTTTGTGTCACCAGAGTTATTTTTCTTCTGAAATATTTCTTTACTATATTTATATAACACAGTACACATTATTTATTACGTCAGTGAAGTATTCGAAATTCGAATATAACTATATTGCAGGGCTTTGGAGTCAAAAAATTATGAAAAAAAAACACAACTCCGACTAAAAAAAGTTTAATTTGGTCAGACATTTACCTACCTTTTCTATTTATGTGTATTAAATTAAAGAACAGCAAATTAATCAGGCTAATAGCCAAATTTTTCACACTTTTCATGATATAAGCATAAATGAAAAGATTAAACTTTTCAAAAGTTTTTCACGACTTGGACTCCGACTCCACAGCCCTTATGATTTAAAATCAATAACACGAATTGAAAAAAATATTTTTTTTACCATATCAAGTTAATTCAGAAATTTGGCTAAATTTATTTCAAATCATCTGTTCGATTGTACGAATAACGTACATGCCTTGTAACAAGTTTTGTACCAATATCAAAGTCTTTTGTACTAACCTATTTCCTAGTCAAGGCTAGAAAAAGTAGGTACAATAGATATGGTACATCAATGATATATTTTGAAGGAACATTCGAGGAATTTGTCGAGTCATTTCATCTTTGTGTTATGCCTATTAAACATTATGTATTCATGAAATCGAATCAACAAAGGTCTCCGATTTTGAAGTGCAACATTATACTTTTTCGATTGCATAAATTTATTGAGGTAGGCGGGGAAGATACATACTATCAATTATCGATAAAAAGCTATAAGTGTTTAGATTAGCCGACGATTATTCCTGTGGTGCACATGGTATCAGCTGTATCATGTATTAAATCAGATCATATTTTATTTCTTTACCAAATAAAATCAATTTAAACAATCAAAAAGCGTTAATATAGATTACCTTAATCTAAACGTAATTTAATGAAATTTGAATCGTTTTAATTTTGTACGAGTTTTTAATTTCTTAATTACTTAGTTCACTCGTGCACTTGGAATGCCTGAAGATGCCAAAAGGCGAAACCAGGGTAGTAGCGACAGAACTTATGGAAAAGTACACAATTTAATCGATTCAAATTTGATATTGAAATAGTCGAAATCCTCAATTGTTTTGCTATCGTTATTCAATTAGAATAATATACTTCACACAAATTCATCAGATAATCACTAAAACGCATGGTTATGTATAAAATATAATACCTACAAAAATAAATGTATTGTCTTCAGTTAAACATCTCAATGATGTATTTATATATTTTATTACACTCTACTCTTGGGTCGTTACATATGGATTAAAGACCTCGTTTGCGCTTTCGACGGATGATTTGCTACTTTGGAAGTTTTTTGAATAAAAAAACCATGATTAATCGATTACCTTTCAATGACAGTTTGACTTTACATGATAAAATTTGAATAAAATGATTGGTTCGTGTTGCGACGGCGGGGTTTGTGTTTTGTCATTGCTCGAAGCGTTTCCACACAATGACACGAATAAAATACGAAACGCGTTCTGTGGAACAAACAGCGCAACACGAAAAGCGGTCACATCAAATTGTTAATATTGTCATTACAATAATAGTAAATAAAAACGATCACGTGCCCATCCATGTCACGTGTTAATCGAAAATAAGTCAACGCATGATGCAAGTTGTTGTTTTATCGAAACCATTCAATCATTGATACAAACTGCAGTTTATTCTACAATAAACTGTGTTATTTCCTTCAGTAAATAAATTCATATTTTCTAGTCCTGAGCTTTGTAACACAATTATTGGGAAAATGAATACTTTTGTATTATTTGCTTTTTATTTAATTAACGAACTATATTTAGTTACTGAAAATTCATCAATATAACAACATGTGCCTTAAAATTGAAAGCCTATCTAACGATTTTTTTTTAATATTTGGTTTATGAGAATATATAAAAAGAGTATATTTAAACAAATCCTAATCCATACTGATAAACGGTTAAGTAATAAATAAAAAGGCGTTGTATACAGTGTTGAATAATATTGAAATGTGTTTGAATCGCATCGCTTGCGTTATAATTTATAACATTCCTCATTTTTGGTGTAGCGCCTATCAAAAATATACTGTGATCAGTGAGTTTTTACTGTCAAACGTGTTGCATAAAACTCCTATCTATAGGCGCAAGTTCACGCGCAGCGGAATGGACACCACATACGTTCCTAGTGCATTATTATATTTCTGTAGTCATATTGCTTTAAATTGATTTATCTGGACATATTTTTATTTAACCATGTGATTAATCCACTGCATGTTTTTGAGTATATACATATATAGAAAAATAAATAATTAAGAATGCAATTGAAATTAAAAATACTGTTATATGTTAATGAAATAATTAGCTAAATTGTGCATGTTCGTGATTCGTCACTATAATAAAGCTACTAAGATAAATGTACTAGTTGTTGACCATGTACCAGTAGTTGACCTTTTGAGAATAAAATGGCCCAAAATTAGAAATGCAGATGCGGGATTGTTCTAAATTGTAAAGTTCAGACAAGTTAAGGCATCTGTGGTCAGAATGAGCCGCAAATACATCACTATATAGCCAATGGAGTGCCAGAGTGACCATTTGAAAACAACACCTAGTGATAAAAGTGTATTATTTCAAATTTCTTAAGTGATCAATCTAGAAACGGTGTATACCTTGTTCCTGAACCACCCATTGCTACTTGATTCAACCAAGAGTGGTGTGACAGAGCCCTGAGGCAACTCTGACAGAAAGTTCACTATAAAGCCCACTGATTAGACATGGTCAACTACTGGATTTTTTAATATGTGAGATGGTCAACTACTGAAACAGGAACATGGCTTTAAATAATTTAACACAACTTTTTTTAAACAGGCCCTTTCGTAATTTTTGTTACATAATATTAATTAAGACATATGATCCAATATGAGTATACTTGCTTTGCCATCATTCGGTACAATGCTAAACCTTAATCCTTATTTTTGTTGAAATTTTCTCTTAAACGTTCAGCTACTGGTACATTTATATTAGCTTAAAAAAGAATCCACCTTTTGTTTCAAGTGACGTATTTCTGATTATTTCTTCAAACGGCGATGCAAAAGTTATATCGCTTCAATATTTCGTCTACTTAAAAACCCATTATGATACAAAGTACAGCATATAGTGCGACAATGAAAACTAAAAGAGCGATGACAGATCATCAGTATGGTAAATTGACAGGTGAAAACATTGTTCTCGGGTTGAACAGCGTGATGTAACAAAGCTAGAATGGCGGGAGCTCACATCCAAAAAAGCTATTATACTAATCAACGGATCGATAAAAAATACATTCCTGAAATATTTTGTCTCGAAAGCTCAGTCTTGTAACAATAGTTATTTAAAGATCCATTGATTTGAGGCAGTGATAGAATCATAACTCATCGCGGGGTGAAATAAAAGACGCTGTCATTAAAAGGATTCTCGAATATCTGTTGCCACAAAAGGGAAACGGGGCAGATGTGTAGTGTTGGATTGAGACAATTCATGGCCCATATTTTCTAAGTCAAACATTATACATTTTATTAGACGAGAGACCAAAGAAAATAGTTTTATTAACATACAAATATAAATTAGTTTCGTTGAAAGAGAGGTTTTTTGATTAAGTATAGAACCAACCTATTAATGGTTAATGATGCCAGTCAGAAGAACGGCATAAGACATTTTATCCCGATATTACTTATAATATATATTTCAATACATGTAATTACATGAAACAACTTTATAAATTGTTTTTTTTTCACCAAGTCCGTTCCCACTGTGGAGCATATGGGCGAAGTTTATCTCAGAATAAGTTTTTTAAGGACTCAATTGTGATTCAGTTGTTAAACCTATGTTTTTCGAAAATAGCAGGGATAGAAAGAATAGAACTAGGACAGTGCTAGTGATAAGTTAATCGCTGTCGCTGTAAGAGTTTTGGATAACACAGGCATTCATGTTGCCAAACAGAGATCGATTGAAAATGAATCTGCTTGGACTAGGATTCAAGCTCGAACGCTCCGCAATCAAACATATTTATATAATCTGCTTTCACCAAAATTTATAAAATGTATTAAAATAAAAATCATTGTCATGTCGAAAGAACTTTGTTATCAAACTGTATTGCAGTAAATATGCTAACAATATACATTTATCATATTTAAATATTATAAATTTTGCAATAGTACTATCAAGTCCGACACTGGTAGAAGATTTAAGCTTTTTAAGCTGTGAGAAGCGTGAAAGCTCTAAAACGTCGAACGTTAACGGTTATGGAATTCGTTTGTGTGACTGCCGTGGTGACTTGTGGAAGTGGAATCGATTTGTGATTATTGTTTAAAAAGAATAGGCGCGTGCGTCTTGAAAGAATATATAATAGTTGAAATTCCTTTTACAGCAAAGTCTTCCAGCATTATAAAAGTAAATATAATAGACGTGGGATCTTAAATATATAGATTTAAAAAATGTATCCATTTTTATTCCTTCTTGAATTTTATTTTTTACAAAAACTTACAGACGTTTATACATTTCAGTATATATTCAAAACTGGCATGTATTTTTACCTGTTTAATATGAGTTATTTAAAAAAATATTAAGTATCACAGAGAACTATGAAAGATATTTTTATAGTATTGTGTGTTTGGGCTGTTTACTTTTTTCTAATATAACAAGCGAAATTTCGTAACCTATTTTTTGTCATAAGGCTTATATTTAGTATCATAATATATGACGAAGTTTGTATAATATGCACGAAGTATTTATAAAATAAGAATAACTGTATTTCAAATAATTATATCGCTTATAATTATCACGTTATTTTGTTAATTTGTCTTCTGTTTGTGTGTGAATATGTTATTGAAGTTAATGATAATTTTAAAATCCATAATTGTTATCGTAATATGCAGGTTTCTCACGTACAATTTTATTTAATATTAAATTACTAAGGATAACTAAATCGATATGTAGATTGATAGTGAATTGTGAATTGTGATCATTATAGTGAAACTGGTTGATGTTAATTAAGTTATGGCAGCGAAAGAAACTATGAAAATTGAGAAAAAAATAATACCATTTTGCAACTGAAATACGATTGATATTCATAATATTATAAAACTTTCAAAACGAATCCACACTTTCGGTTTTTTGTCGCCGAATTTGAAGGCAAACAGTTTTCAAAGGGCTTTAGAATAATCTACAATTTACTGCAACAATGGTTGACGCTATTCTTTCATCGGTTATCATTAGAATTGGTTGCGCCCCTTATTATTTTTTCATTGGTTCGATTTTATTCCACCCTTTGTTGATGCCAGGGTCGGACATGAATGTTTTGACTTAAAAATACATTGTATGTTTAATCATCAAATATTTAGATGTTTAAAATAATGACAAATCAAAATGGGTATGTTTTATTCAATTTTGTTCGTTGTGTCCCGCAGAAAGGAAAAATCTCAACCGCCTTTTTGTAATTTATAATTAAAACCAATATTAAGCCTTTAACCAAAAAAACCTTACGATAGTTATAGTCTGAAGATGCGTATCAATACAATTGTTGTTTTAGAATTTCGTTATATTGAATTACTAGAAAATGCGAAAATGTCTAATTATATCAAATCACATGAAGAATTTTTATATTTCCCTATAGGCACAAATGAATATAATCACAATTTAAAATATTATATAAAGTTCAAACCAAAAACATTAATGGCATGCTAATAATGATTCACAAATCACTACTTATTCGTATACAATAATAATGATTATAGTGTTACAAGAGAAATAATAGTTTGTAAAGTATTTTTAGTTACTGATTGCTGAAAATAATAGTGTGTAGTGCGTTGAAACGGGTTTTGTTAATCATACATTTCCTAAGAGGTAGATATATGATTTTATATTCTATTTTATAAATGTTGTCGAGACGACACTGAAGAATAGTTAGGAGTTAGTCGCGGGGCGTGGAAAGTTCTATCACAGGGGCAGCTTTGTCATTCTTTTGTCATCAAAAGCACCCTGCTGGCTGGCGATGATGCACCCTTTAGAAACAAACCGATAGCAAAAAAATATGCCGTCATATAAGCGTGTCTAGTTAGATGTATCTACACCAATTTACATCGATTCAGCTCATAGTCAGAGGGATCATTCTATAATAATGTATATTATAATTTGTTTTGAATTAAATGTTCGAATTCAATACTCGAGATTACTTGACATCGAAAAGATAGAAGATAATGCCAAGTCGAGTCTTATGAAGTAGCCTCGATTTATAAATAAATTAATAGTTGTGTAACAGATAGCCTCGAGAATATAAAAGGTTTCTGAATGGAAAGGAAAAGTCTTATTGTCCATACAACTTAAATGAATTACCAACAAGATTTACTTTTCAAGACATCATATTATCAATAAAGCATTTACAATACAAATACAAGGATAGATTTTCATAAAAGTTATCAATATAAAACGCCAACTTGATATCACGTTTCAGCCTACAACCTGCAGCACTGTCAAAAATTAAAAAATCCTGTGAAATCCATAGTAAAGTTAAAGGATCAATTACTAAACATTACATGGTCTTGGGAAATGTATGTTAGCTGCCTTTTATAACAAATATTTCCATTTTTATTTTATAGATTATATTTATTACCTACTAGTATCATTATTACAATTTTTATATTGGAAACTTTACTTTATTACCTTGTTATCATAACAATGAAATAACGGCGTAATGATTACGACGTGATGATATCTAAAGATACCCTCAACTAGTGAAGGGGGTTGACAATAGAAATTATCCGTCAAAAACTGGCAACAAATTGGGATAACATGTAGTTGTTTGAAAGCCTGTAATTTTAGTATTATCAAATAAAAAATCTGTTCTGCCTACAGTTTAAATTCTATTCATATATTTTAAAGAAGTAATGTGCATCCATTCCTATATGATACATTCAAAGATAGATATTTTTAAGGGGCATTTTATGTTATAAACTAACGAAAATTGTTTAAAAATGAATACAATTCATTTTAAATAGAAATGAAATATAATGGGCGAAAATATCGTTGGCAGCATTTTTGATGAGTACTGATTTCATTGTACATATAAACAAAATTAAAAATACCGCAGTGAGACTCATTGAAACAATAAATAGTAATAAGTTTTTATATCTTATGCTTCCCAATAAAATTGTATTTCAATGTTTATAGCACTGTTCAAATATATGTCAGAAACCACATTGCATAATTTAAATGGTCATAAATCAATTGTGTTTTTCGCATTTTTTCGTTTTTCAGCATTCGCTGTAAATATAAATATTTAGGTTTAATTAAAAATCTTCTTCAATTCAAAAGAGGACATACAAATGAAGGCAGAATTTGGACCAACCCTGACATTATTTATTTATAGCTGTTTCTGATTTTCTACTTATCATATAATAAATTAAGCGTTTATTTATACTAAGACAGTGTATTTGTGTATCTTATCATGAATTCATAATGTTTTCAAATGAAACTTTACCAATTTCCAAGAATTGCATCAAAATTATCTGAGCGTTAATGTGTAATGACAGGTCGTTTTCACAATCATTGTGGCAATTAACATCCGACAATCAGTCAGAAAGTTTACAGTGACAAGATATAGCTCAAAAAATCAGCAATAAAAGCAGCTTAAGTTTAAAAAGGTGCCGACAGACTTTTCTTCACTCTTCTGTTTGCTTAACTCGCTGACAACAAAAGAGTTCGCCGTAATTTGCTGAGGATTTTCAACGATATCTTGTTTGCTGTGAGTAAAGTCTTTAGGAGATCATGGGTTTCAAACAAACACTTTTAATCAGAGTCGAATTGAGGCAACTTTTACCAGTATAGAGAATATTGATTCGATACTTAAATGTTGCCCGTAGTACCGATTTTTACGTATCTGTGCTCTATTCGTTGATTATTGGTTAGAGATTCTGGTTACATTTTTTAAAATATAAATTTGCATGTAATGAAATGCAACTCTTATATCTGTTCAAAGTAGTTGCGACCATTCCTTAATCTTAGACCGAAATGCTTAAGAGTTACCCAAAATAAATGCATTGAAATCATCAAGACGTTAATACTAACATTGCAACAGAAACAACTGTTATAGATAATGGATTAAATAGATTTTAGCTTCGTAAAAGTCCACTTATAATAAGGTAAAAAAGGAGAAATGTAAATGAAATGATTTTCTCACATCATCAACAGAAATCATTTTTTAAATACGTAATAAGCCAATTACTCTTACATTGATGTTACATTTGTTTTTTTGAATCTATATGAGGACTGCTTGTAAATCATTAAAGTAAATTATATCTTATTGATAAGTATACGTGACGGTTAGATTGACATACAAATAATTCTAGGCAAGATTTGACTCGAATAACTGTAGTAATATCAAAACATACTATTGTTTAATTATATTTTAAATTTTGAGGATGAAAAAAAATCTGCAATTTAATTAATTATTCAGATAAATTATGGTTTTGGAATTCCTCATTTCTACTCTGCCGACATCGGGTTTTTCGTGCTCAGGATATTTACATTTGACGCAAGTGTCGGTATGTCAAATGACAATTTGTCTGATAATGGTTATTTGCCTTTGTTTCATATTTTATTCAATCTTACTCAACCGTATATATAATATACATAAATACATGCGATCCAGTCATAATAATTTGAATTATGAAGTGTATTGTATTCATAAATAGCCACGTAACTTGAAACAATTGAAAATAGGAATATTCTAGTACTAATTGTATTTACGAATTTCCGCGTATTCATTATAATGAATTGGACAAAGCAAGGTTATTATAGTATGCAAAAAGGATTAATTTAGGGTTACATAATATCACAAAATCAATATTCTTTTGGATAATTAACAAATTAAAATCTCTGCAACTTCTCTAGCTTGAATTAAAAAAATGAGAATAATACAGTTACCTCGATTCATCTTTTAAGGTCGTCTAAAAATACGACAAATGCAGGAAACGATGAACGCGAGAACATAGATCAGTTATCTTCTGAGTAACTCTTATATGTGTGACTTGGAAGGTTTGTTGTGTTTTAGAAATAGCAATTATGTATATTATACATGCGAGTGTTTCTTTAATGTAGAGCTTAAACCATGCCTATGAAATCAGTATAAATTCATCTGCATCACAATATAAACATGTCATGTCGTGAACTATATGCAATTACTGGTAAAACAATCTGTCACGTCACATCCAGTGTCGTAACTAGCGAATCATTACGAACACAATGTGTATGGTCTCGTTAACCTGAAGGTTATTTGTACATTTTTCCCCAAAGAGTTGGGAATAGAAAGAGAAAACGTTATTCAAGGTTGAAATTTTTACCACACTTTTTATATCTAATAATAATACTTTTTTTGTAATCTTGTAGAAAAGGTAAGACATTAATAAAAAAGAATTAAGCATAATATTGACAATATTTAATCTGGATATAGTTATATGATTCAGGCAATATATGAAACCAAATGAGAAAGATAAAAACTATTTATATGTATGTAGCGAAGTGAAATAAAAAATATATACTACGAGTGTTTTGTTAAAGTCAAACAAATATTACGGTAAGAAAAATATTAATGTATTATAATTCTACATAAATTATTTTATATATTTGTTGATAGCTATTTCGGCTTACGCCCTCGTCAGAACTATCGAGGGCCGGTTAATACATTAATATTTTTCTTACCGTATTATTATGGAGTTCTACCAAGTAAATGCCTACTCAATCAATCAAACAAATACGCTATTTTTTTCGTTCCAATTTAAATATACATACACTATATAACACAGCTTCCATAGAATAATAAGCATATCAATATGTGATTAATATCGATTGGGATACGATCGTAATATCAGCAAGTGAATCACATTCGTGGATCTAGTAGATTTACAAATATCACGGCTATCACGCGTTATTTCCTGTCTACGTCACCGCGCGTGACGTCACTGCGGGTTTTAAAAAAATAAATTATACATCATCGATTTGTTCCGCTGTAGCTCTTGCATTGACGTTTTAAAACGGATATTTCCACTGTGTGCGATTTTTCAGAATTACCGATGGCTTAAGGAAATTACTTTGTACATCGTTTGGCTAAGCAAATGAATTTAATTTAGACATCCGTGCTGCAAAGTCACTTTGCTTTATTATGTTCTCCGTCGTAAGGAATTAAGTGAAGTTATTCAAAGATTTGTATTAAGAAAATGATACTGCGAATGTTAATTATTTTAATATAGTGTCACAAGTTTATATATAAAGTGAATATCTTTGGATATTATTTAAATAGACTTTGTAAAAAGGTATGTAATATTGTTTTAATTTTTACTCTATTAGCGTCAATACTTTATAATTGAATTGACACTTATTTGGAAGAGAAATATTATACAATAAAAATCTTATAATATAAATAAATTTACAATTACTCTATTGACATCGGGAAATTTCCAAACTATGGCGTAATGCATAAATATGTAGCTATCGATAATATACGTCAATTATGATTTGATTAAATACATTTTTTACTGTATTGGAGAATTAATTTGCTTTCAAAAGTGGTTAACACAATGAATATTTTGAAAAAGCTATCCACCATTTCTTAGAAGTATTATTGAAGAATAATTTTACGCTTTTGCTTGTAATTGACTAACAGAATTACCTATAATATTTGATATGCATTTTATAATATTTTGTTTACTAAATTAGAATCCACGAATATTTTTGCTGTTATCTTAATATTAGTCTAGAATCTTTATTTATTTTAATAACACACTTTTCATTTAAGGTTCAAGATATGAAATCTTTTAATTATGTCAATTTAATATGATACGTCTGAATAATCTGTCTTCGTGTTATTTTTTGGTATTTGGGGCATGACTCCAATGACGAATCTCAGAGATATTGCAAAACAGTAGGCAGAGTTTTATTTGACATTCATATTATTATTAAAGTGTGCTGACAAAATTCTCACGGGAAACAATCAACTTGTCAATCGAATAGAGGAAAAATATTATAATAATATGTTTGACTCATTTATTTACAAGATCAGTATTTCATTATGTTAATTTAACGATCACGCAATATTCGTGAAGATGTTTAAAATATTCGCGATATCTGACCAAATATTTTTATATTATTCTTTAGGCTCACAAAATGTGAATATATAATATTTAAATGGAGATTTTATTTTTTAGATCTCGATCGGTTGAGAGTTTTTGACTAATTGTTCCAAACCTTAAACGTAAAATGTGGAAAATTTAGTTAGTCAATCTTGTCTTATACATACAAGCAATTAGTGTTAAAAGATTTTTTCTTAAAGACAATTTTTCTCACGGTTTCACATACTTTTAATATTATGATTCTACGTCGAACTAAAAATTTGATGTGTGATTACGCTTCATATTTTATAAACAAGAATTCATATTAATTTTATGTACTGCTTCCAGACATAATAAACTATACGGATCAGGACCGGTTTCGCTCATCGCAAACATTATTGACTGGTTGAGGTTGATAATACTTTCGATGAGCAAAAACGTTGTGCTTATTTATTTAAAACATTGCTTTTCCACCAAGAAATGACAGTTATCTCCTTAAAAGTGAAGTCTTATATAATTCAACAAAAAATTAATAGCTATAAATAAATAAGTACTAGGCGACGATACAGTAAGAAGAGGTGTCGTCTGCGGGCATCCTGCATCACGTAGAGCGTGATGTGAGGTGCCTAGCTTTCTTTTTCATCGGCTGTTCACCGCGTTTAATGTTAAACCGTTTACTGGCAGCCAGGTTCCCACTGTATGCGGCTAAGTGATTTTTACTTGTTTAACCCTCACGCGCCGCATACTTTCCTATTACATACACAGTGAAAGTGCCTGTCCAACGCTTAGTCGGAAAAGTTAGATTTAACAGGAAAACCTTCTTTGTACAAAACTCATATATTTAATGATTCAGTTTAAATGCAGAATTTCGCAGTTTGAAACTTTGGTCAATATTTTTTTTTAAGTTGTTAAGTAGATAAGATAGGAAAAAATTACCACTCTTGCTGAATTTAAATGGTGTAAGTTGGCAAATAAATTGAAACCTTGGTTTCGTCTGTTGTAAAACATAGATTGCTGTAAGGGAAAAATTGTTGAGAGATTACTTTTATAAATACAGTAAAAAGATATGAATCAATATTCTTTATCTTTCATATTTAAGTAAGTTTCTTGCCAATACTTTGTTTCACGGCCTTATTGCTAAGGGTAAATTGAATAAAACAGGTTGGTCGTATTTAGGAGCATTTATATGAGTATAGTATTGAAAATTTAAATGATACTTATAATCTGAAAAGCTGATTTCTCTAGGATATCCTATGCTGAAAAGTGAAAGAATGGTTAAAATATAATAAGAATTAATTGCCGAATAATGTAAAATGGCAATAAGTTTGGTCGTTAGCGGGTTAACAGCAATCTTCAATGAATCGGTGTGTAACAGTTCCTTGTGGCGTCTTAAGCATGTTAACTTTTAGTTAACCGATGTTTCGCCGAAGCGATTGTTTGGCTTATATTCGAGTAACGATTTTTCATACCCAGGTAAACCAGTATACGCCTCGACACATTACTGTTTCTTGTGGATTTTATCCATTTAACGTAAACAATAAAAGATAGAATTTTACAAGCATTGTCATCAGAATACTACATTTATGTTGTTATAGTCATCAACTGTAGCGTGTTATTATACAAATATTTTTTTACTTTTAAGTTTTCAAAAATGCGATAAAACAACTTGCTAATTAAGTTTAATGATATGTGTAGTTTAAATACACAAGATGATTGTGGATTTTTCAAGTGTGTAGTATCTTTGTAGATCTGTTCGTTTTTTCATGGTATATAAGTAGATCCGAATAGCCACTGTAAATATGTTCCCGTTTGTTGTTGTTGCCGCATCGAGCTTAAGGGAAGCGCCATTTATGCGTGCGCTGGGAAATGTCTGTACCGCCAGTGACGTAAGGGGCGGAACGGTGACCGACTTTCCTCGGCGTGACGAGTAACGGGGCGCAAACACTCGCGGGGATCCGTGATCGCGATCGCGCACACTCACCGACGCTGTCACAACTCGACACTCATACCCATAGTAGCCGCTCGAGCCTTCTTCTTACTGATCCTTCATTGTGTTGCAGATCGCCGCCGCGGAAGCACCTCCGAACGTCTGCGCACCTCGCCGAGACCGATCCCGAAGGTCTACGATACGCTACGGAGCTCTACGGCACCGGAAAGTGAAACCGCGTCGGGGGAGACGGCGAATCGCGCGGTCGCTCGCTATCGAGCCGCAAAGGGATTAGCGTCGATCGTCGGCGCCGACACTCAGATAAGGCATCCGAGAGGATATAAGCCGCGCCGGGGCGTCGCGTTCAGTTTGAGGCGCCACCCACCGCCGTCACCATGTTTGCCATCATGCAAATAGAGAACGAGGACCGGACGAGGGACTTCCGGAGAAAGATGCGCGCCAAGTGCGAATTCATCTGCAAGTACTGCCAACGCCGCTTCACCAAGAGCTACAACCTGATGATCCACGAGCGCACGCACAAGAGCCCCGAGCTGACTTACTCCTGCGAGGTCTGCGGGAAGACTTTCAAGCGGCAGGACAACTTGCGCCAGCACAGGTCAGTACCTAAGTCCCTCTTTCCACCTCCTCCTCTCGCGATCACCCTTATCCTCGCTTCGGATTTATAACATATAATTTTTACGACTATAATTATACCGGCGCACAAAAATAATTCCATTCTATTACAGGTCAGAGTGTACACACAATAATAAAATTTATTAGCTTATATAATAATTAAATTGAAAATAATTTAAAAAAACATTCATTTATTAATTTTCAAATATATATTTTTTTAAAATTCCGTTCTTAAATAATAAAAATACATCTTTAGTCAATGAATAGCTTATACACTAGTGTAAATAGTGGAATACGTTGTTATTTTATACAAACAATGGATATTTCCAATTTTGATTAATCATTCGGCAAATAAAAAAATGGCGCTTTATTAAAATAGCTCGCATTAATTCACAATGCTCACACGGTTAAGAGTGGAGCGACAACTTGTCCACAAGGGTTAGGTGCATTACTTTGACAAACATTAGTGTTACAAGGTGAACGGTGCGGTCGCGTGGGCCAGCGGTTTCTGCCATAGTCTAATATCTTCCAGATCAATGGTTCGAGTGCCAATCGCGTTTGTTTCCATACTCATTCATCTGGCGATTGCGTTACAATATATGTTCTGATATCAACATCTATAGCGTTTTTTATAATTTGTGTAATTGTTTCATGATTTTTAATAGTACTAAGAATGTACAGTATAATTGAGCCCTTGAGAGGTGAAGTGAGCCAAGTCTAAAAATGGTGAAACGCTCCCATTGGACACGATCACATTTTTACTTAACATTATGTTGAGCCTTCTGTATAAATGAACAGAAAAAAACTATTTCAGGCAATTAATTATTGAAATAATGTTATATAAGAGATGAGATTAGGTCAACAAAAAATATCATTTTAGCGCTTGAGAAGTGAAGTGAGCCAAGGAGCAAAATGATGAATCATTATCATTAAAAATGATGTATTAGCTCATAGCATAGTTTTATTTTATAAAAAACACTATTTAAGTGTTTTTTTCACTTGTAGGATACTTTAAGACTTGAAGAATATATGGTACTGTATCTAATTATTTTCTCCAAATATGCCATTTGGCGCACTTCGTTTCTCAGGGGCTCTTTGATTTATTATTTTTTAATTATTTATCGTAAAAAAAAAGTTGTTTAAAAAGTCTATTGTTGTTGATGAAATTGTTAACGCCGCGGTGGGTCAAAGGTCGATTAAGATCAATCAGGCGCGTATGCTAAAAGAAAAAGTAACATTTCCATACTGAGGTCTTCGTCGTGCGCATATTTCGCCATCTTCCTCGATCGGCGGACCGTTAACCGCCCGACAGAAGTATTACACACACTGTAATAAGGAGTGGTTAATAACGCGAGCGTGATTGTCAAAACCCGGATAGTATTTCGCTAACTGCCTGTGCGGTTATGGTAGCCCGATACCCGCCGGGCCGGGCAAATACCAGGAGGACAGAAAACACGAGGAGGCGATGCGTGCGTGTATCATTATTGTTTGCTACGCCGTGACTGTCTACCGGCTGATGATCACTCCTCGATCCTGTCAATGTACATTTCTCGTTGGCATTTGGCTCGCAAAGCCTAGACCTGAAGATGCCTCCTACATAGGCCATTAGCAGTTAATAAAGGTGAAGCTTTTCTCAAGCTCTTACGAAATCATCAACGCAAAATAACACCTTTACCTTTAAATCGTTGTATAGCCAGGAAGTAAATCTACGATACAGATAATGTTTATAATAAAAATGACGCATAGCTTCTAAATATTTATATAAAATTGTATAAATTTAAGCAATTAAAGATATAATTTCTGCATAAAATATAAAATGATCATTTTTTGATGTTGTCCCCGTCACTAAAGATGATTAATACATACCCGATAGTTAATTTCATCAGGACTGGTTTTACATAAAAATAAAGCAAAATAGTCGTCGTCATATTTCTTATAAAATTGTGAAATGAATAAGTCTGAAAATTGAATATATTTAAACGAAAGTTAAAAAGTTAGACTGACAAAAGTTTTGATAATGAAATGTAGCATTTTAGAGAATGAATGGTTTATGACGAGGGATCGAGAGCTTGCAATGGAAAATTTAATTACAAAGGTGTCAATAGTTTAGTTTCGGTTAAGGGCTTATTTCACTTGGGCACTGAACGACAATCGGCTTGGACACTAATCCAATGAAGCGCGTGACTAATTTTTCTCATAATATTCCAAGAAAGCTATCTCGCAGTGGTCAGATATTTCATATGTAAACCATCAGATACATTTTAATATGCGATACAATTTACTGTAGACAACTCTACTTTATTTCTTCGTTTGCATGATTTTTACTTTTGGCACGTTTTAAACTTCATTTATCGAGACTTGTATAAGTTGTATGTATAATATTTGTTTGGAGTGTTGACTTTAACATTTGATTTAATAGTTATGTAATTTTCCATTGCTAGATGGTATTTTTTCTAGATCTATTAGAATTTCTTATGTAGCCAATATATGTTGGAAAAATATCATAAGTCTTAAAATAAAAATAGCTGTTTTAAATATCATCGGGTTTCTAAAATATAAAGTATAACAATACGTTTTCAGCTTCGCGGAACAAAAGAAGTCATTGTCACCATTGTGTTAGTCTTAAAACTCCCAGGAGTATTAATGACAATGAAAAATAGGTATATTTCAACAAAAAAACCTTAAATATAATTAAATTTTACTTAAGGATACTTCCGTTTCAAAGAGTGCGATTCATACGTGCCACCCTTCTATTGTAAGAGACAAACGCACAAATCTTTTCGAAAACATTGAAAAGAGAAAATATTTTGACATCCTGTCATTTTGCAACACCTAACATGCTTGAATAACACCTCTGAAAATAATTAACTAACAATTGAAATAATAATCGAAAGCATTTTACTAACAGTGATAATCTCACAAATAGAAAAAGCTGTCAAAAGTAAAGCCACAGTATTATAAAAGCTTTCAAACATGTTTAAAAAGATTATTGATTTTTGAAATGATATTATTTAATACCCTTGATTTTATTTTTATTTTAAACTATATTTTGATTTAAGTGTATTTTTACAAGCAAAGGTTACAATACCTTTTATCTTGAGATATATATTTTACATGACAATGTTTTAACTATTGAATACATCTAATATTGAGTGTCTGTTATGTTTGTTTCAATGGATTACGAAGTAATCGGTCTACAGACACTGTCTAATGCAAAATTTAAAATTTTATTTCTTAATTTTTTTTTTCTATTATATACTTACCAGACCTCCATTTGGAAGCTTTGGTATGCCTGAAATAAAATATTTATGAAACTGAATTCATCAATCATGTTTGATGTACATTTAAAAAATATCCACTCTATATTATTAAGTTTCTGTTACTTAATTTGAGACTTACTATAATTTCCTTATTGCAATTAAATATTTTCCAAAAAATGTAAATATGGAAAAATGAATACTTACAACAATAAAACTGAAAAACAATTTTCCACTTGCCTGTTGTAGATGTAGTCAGTGCTTGTGGCGGTGAGGGGGAGGGAGACAGCACGATTCCTCGCTCTCTAGCAGCGGCCTCTCTCTAACACATAGAGTAAGAACACACTTTTTTTACTCTTTACTTTTATTTACAACTATTTAACTTTTAATTATTAACGAGATATCAATGAAATGGACCACTCTTTTACTTCAAATGGTTGTTTTTTTACAATTCACAATAACCACCCGGTGAGGTGATAACTATAATTATGCATTAATTGGATGTGATGTCTTACTAAAACTTCCGTGAAAAAATAATTTAATGAAATGGTTTCTTGGCGCACTCGATGACAACGCTTGGATTGGAAGGAGCAAGATCTTTACACCACAAAAATCCGATATTAATTTTGCACTGGGATGAGCTTAACAAACCACAGCTGATAAATGAAATAAATTGTCAATATTTTATAACGACCATTACTGTTTTAAATAATCATATTATATGGTAAAGAAATGGTCTGTAGAACTGTATTACTATTGGAAATGATTTAATTAAATTATCAAATTGATTTCTGTATTAATTGATTATTCTTCCTTCAGGTCGATTCACAATACACCGTCAAAAGACAGCAGTTACAACTCGTATTCCCGATATTGATCCCAATATACTTCGCATCATTATAGTTTCTCCTAAATAATTTATTTTATTTGTAATAAAACAGTATTCATGTATTTATTGTACCAAAACATTTTATATTTATAAAAAGTTATTGAGTTACTATTATCCAAGCAGTATTACTTCTACAAAGGTTACATTTAGTTATTGGGCCAGCATTTTTTTAGAAAGCGTTTCTGATGAATATCAGGAGTTATTTATTTTTAAGAAGTATTTTGATAAATAGAGGCTTGAGATTTTGAAGCACACAGTGATGGTAACTAAATTATATTAGTGATGATAAAATCAGTGGTGCCTCATTAAATGTATCATTTGACAGATTATCGAAACGGTTTTTGATTAATAATGAAACTAGAAATTTAAACACTGACCTACGCATGAATAGAATTTCGTAGTATTTTTTCATATATGTAAGTATGAAGCAAGCTATGAATCAATATTCTTATGAAAGTGTTCATGATCGATTTCAAAATTTATTGAAACTTTTGATATTCACTATGGACCCATCACTAGTTTTATATTTAATCTTATTTGAGTTATTGGCTCGCTTTAGATTGTTTTGTATTTTTGGGATCAATACAATTAAGTTCTTCCTACGAGTCGACTTAACAAAGTGTTAGAGATATTAATATGTGGAGAGTTCACATTGTCATCAGAAAGAAGTATATAAAAAAAACTTTAAATAGTATTTTTTCAAGCGATATTTCATCTACGCTTTTGTTTGCAGACTAGTGTTCTCAATGAAATAGTGAAAAATAAAGAAAACTTTACGAGAAAAATGATGATTATTATCGATGATAATTATCTTCAAAATACTTAGCAATAATCACAAAACTTTCTTTGTTATTCATGTAATAGTTTCCAATGTTTCCATATATATTATTTTATATTTTACTGTTTCATTGGAACACAATCGTGGTCTGAGTGCAGCCATAATTTGTGATCTTCAAGGAAATAACCTTAAGGGGTTGTATATTTTTCATCTCATTCGGGATGTTTTTGATCTTTTAAATATACGTATTGTTTCATGTTATAATAATAATAATATTATGTTTTCAAAAGCAATATTAAATTAACTAAATGTTTAAAAAACCGATTAATAACGACGAAAGAATGGAGCTTAAACTATAAACAGAACGGTTTTTTGTCAGTTACAATTTTTTATAAAAAATAATAACGTGATTTATGAATTATCGAGTAAAGACTGTAAAAAACTATTCATTAACTATTGAATTAAAATATGAAAAATATTTTTTACATTTACACCTTATCACGTTTACGATTTATAAAAAATATTCACAGCCTACATTCAGATTTAACTGTTATATTGCCGAGCTGCTATAATTTTAGTATTTAAAATGTAAATAAAAATGTTTATTAAAATAAATTATTTTTAAGAATTTATGAAAAGTAAATTTAACTATTCACTGAAGCTTTTATGAGATATCATTAATAAATAACAGTATTAAACAATTATATTTAATTATTTCAATAGAAAAAAATCCTTGTTATAATTTAGTATGCTTACATTCGATCCAGAAGTGAAATAACTTAACAAACAAAATCTTGCCATAATATTGCCAATATGTCCTTGCCATTGAATCATATTGCCGATTATTCTATTGCCTTAAAATATATTAATATTTATACATTCCAAGATTTTATAGATGTTATAGATTTTCATGATAATACTATGTACTACTAATATTTAAGTATAAGAAAATTATTGGTTTATATAATATATATATTATGCTTTTATTAGATACCTATGTTTGAATAATGTTCACCCTTTTAAATGATATAAATATTTCATTAAAACATAAAATAAAAAAATTCTCAGCAATTCAATGATTGAAAGCATTTAACAAGTTAATACATTGAGCTTCGAGAACATTATGTAATCATCAAATAAATAATTCCGAAGTAAATAGGAATTTTCTTGAACTCAAATTAGAAATATTAATGCCTTTTAAGAATTCTGTTTTTTTTTTTTGATTAAGAATTTAAAATCTTTTTTGACGACAGACCGTCGTTGATTTATCTCAAACTAATAATCTGATAGACTCATAAACACGAATCTATGAAAATCTAGTCCTTCAGATGTTTTCCGCTTTAAGAAAAAGGTCTATCAGTAAATAAAATTTTCAATAAAATTCTATTGCGAAAAAAATATCATAATATTCTGTTTATTACTTTTTGTGTAAAAAATAGCATTCATTTGTAATATCGTCTATTTCAAAAAAAAATGTTAAAATATCACATACATTAAAATTAAAAAAATATTTAGTCACTTAAATGTACTTTCTTTTGTATACTTGTAAGTATACAAATGCAAAGATATTTTACAAAAAAAAATGAGATATCTTGAGATCTTGTAAAATTTATTTTGTATAAAAACTGAAAAAAGACGATGTTACTATGAGAATATGAAATTATTGAAAAATTGTATCCTTTTCGTCTTTCGCTAATGCTTCTAATATTTTTAGGCTATTATTTATGTAGAATATGATATATAAGGTAAAGTTATAATAGATATACAAATATATTCTCGAAAATTAAGACCACCTGTCTCATTTATTACCCACAAATATCCTATAAGTGAACACTCCCAAAAAGTTACAATAATACACGAGAAGCTTTAAAAATAATAATTTTTCTCTTCGTATGTTCAAAGTTTACATCAATTATGAAATCATATATATTTATATCTCTTAAGTGTTTATGTAATAATATACATAAACATAATTTCAGCTTGAGAAAATTTTATTGCTATAAATTTTATTGATTTAACTCTTTCATGATTACCTGATAAAAAACATATATTTATATACATATATATATGCGTAGCTGAACATTTATTATCAAAAGTTTTTTTTTGATGAAGCGTAGATGTGACTCTTTTAATTAAGTTTGGAGAGTAAAATGCGTCAATATTAACCATTTGGATCCCAAACCATTTTGGAAAGTGTCGTGAAAAATCTCTTCACTCTTTATCCTATTATTTATCTCAGTTAAAAGTATTATTTTAACTTCAAGTATAATTTTTTATGATTATTATTATATGCATTTTATAATGTATAGTGAAAAAGTAATTGCTTAATATCAGTAATAAAAGCATACAAATGAACAAAAAAACAAATGCTAGCAAAACATGTAAAAAAACGGAGCAATAGATGTCCCTATGGAAATCTTCGCATATATTCGCGGGGCCCCGTGGGATTAAAAGGGTTACGGAGGAATGCAATTATTTAAAAAAAAAAATACCAGAATAGATTTGACCTGTTTATTTGTTTCTTTTCTTTATTCTGTTTGATCTGATATTGAAGCATCATTCTTGAAAGCGAATTTATAACATATAACATATTTCAAAATTAGTTTCTGTAATATTTACATATGTACCAAATTTAATTGGACAATTGAGCCGTTCTACATTTATTTGAAGGTTGTATTCATTGATATGTAATTTAGGAAGTCTGTACGAACTATTTAGGATTGGCGACAATTGGGGATCAAGAGCGACACATGTTCCTCATTCATACACTATGTAGTTGAAGATTTTATTGGCATGCTGAATGATAAACCAGTTTCAATGAAGATGCTAACCATTAATGAATAAGAATATTACTAAAGATTGTTATGGTAAGTAAGTATATAAAGTAGTAAAAACATTTGTAATAACTTTGCAGAAAAAAATACTATGACTAGTTTTGAAAAGTCATATATTTATAAACCGCAAATAAATCCCCATTTCGTTATGGCTCAGTGTAAAATCGATCAAATTAACACTATGATATATTTTTTTACACTTGAAATTGGCACTCAATTATTCGTCTCTGAGTACAGTCTCATCGATGAAATCATATCATTAGCGCATTATCCGGTACTAAAAAGACTGTCACAATAACAAAACTACTAACCGCAAGAATTATAATTCTCAATTTCTCGTAAGAAATTCTTATTCTGAGAAGGCAGGGCGAGCTCGCCAGGAGCTGCCTGACAAGTTTCTTATTACCTACAGCATTTGTATCACGACTCATCGTCTCACTTTCGATTAATCTCGGAGATTCTTAGAAAACAAAACAACTTCATTCATAATCTTTAAATTACTAAAAATCTCATAGATAACATCGTGGACTTGAAACGGCAAACTTAAAATGTTCTGCGAATGCTTAACTCACTATATTTTCGTGTTCGCTTCATAACTACTGGGTAATTAAATAATTCACCACTTTATGTGACATAATGCTTAAATTAAGACAAATAATACGAGACTGCTGGACTTTTAAAAGCGTTCGAATTTGTTTAAAAATAACTTCTAAGATATAAAAAGAAATATTTTTATTTGGCTACTAGTTTTTTATATTACTTGAGTGATTTGCATATAAATTAGTGAACTTTTTTTATTTATTATACCGTTATATTAAAGCATTTGATGTTATCAGATTAGTAGGAAAAACATGTTATAGCTTTTGTTATCAGATTGTATTATCATATTTTCATAAAATATAATACCTTTCTATATCACTTTAAATATTTTAATAGTTTGACTCAAATTAACATTATGCAAAATGTCCCCGGTAATTTGATTCTTGGCTGGACAAGTATACTTGAAAATAAATCTCCGTTGAGTATTAGTCATATTATATAGTTTAATCAGCAGCGAAATCATAGTATTTTTTTATATCACCTTGATTTTAATAAACTCCTGGTTTTGTATTTTTTAATTCTTAAGAGATAAAAAAATCGTTATGATTTTACCGTTCAGCAAAATATAAAGACGCTTCTTCCTTTTATTATATAAATATAAACTTCTGACCTATACACAATTCGCCTGCAATTTTCATCGTCCTATGCCCATTTACATTGTAGTATTGCAAGCGGTAAGTCCTTAAAGCTTGTCTCCATTTTTTCAAGCGGCATGTATGACGATTAAATGATTTCCATTTATGAATATATTGATAACTTTTAATGTGTTAACTATCAACTATTCTTGGTAGAAAGGTATTATATTAAAATATCAGCATTGAAAATACTCTCGATGCGTGAAACCGATCCCGAATCTTAAGAATATGATTCTTTTGCCTAAAACGTTTTTTATTGAGCGAGAATTTCTTATACACGTGGAAAACTCGAGGAATTATTTATTGATTTTATAATATTTAAACAAAAACGCCAAATGAAAAATGGCTTTAAAGTAAACAGTAATGAGCGATGTAGGAACTGGAAAAATAAAATACGCAAACAATAAATTGCATGTGTAATGGACCCAGATGGATATATAGTAGAGACTCCAATTACTCGACATCGGAACTTCTCGAGTATCGAGTACAGTGAAGCCCCGATTCTACGTTTTTCAAGGGACCGTATAAAACAAACGATTAATGCGGGAAACGATGAATGCGGGAAAGTTTTAAATATGCACCACGCGGGAAAATTTATAATGCAAGAACGTAAAATCGGGGTTCCACTGTGGTAAAATTTTCAAATACTCGAGTAGTTTCAGATGTATCAAACTATATATTATTTATTTAAATTTGTGTATATACGTGGATGATAAATAAATTGTCTCTTGTCATTAGAGACTTCTCCTACTGTATGTAGTAAAATTTTACTCAGTACAATACTCGAGTAGTTTCAGATGGACCAAAATATATATTTTTAATTCGAATTTGTGTATATTTATAAATGAAAAATAATTAAAGAAACTAATACATTTATTTCCATTTATGCAAGATATATTTCAACAGAGAATTAAGCGACTCAAATTTCAAATTGGTTTGATGTTTTTCTTTATAATTCTCGCAGTAGAAAAAACTTCGACGATTATTACTAAAACGAGTATTACTCGAGTATTTTTCAAAATATTTACTCGAAAATTGGTGTATATACGTGGATGATAAATAAATTGTCTCTACTTGTCATCATAGAATCTCGTCATCATAAACTTGTCATTATTAAGATTATTGATTGATTGATAAGTCAGCAGGACCCAAATCAAAAGTAACAAAAGAAAATATCACATAGTATAGTCAACGGCAAAACCATTTAAAAATAAACCTGACAAAAAATCCACGCGTAAGACGCAGAAGCGCAACGTTAAACAATAAATAATTATTTTTTTAAATAAATGAATAAAATTTGGAAATAAACCCTGGTTTATAAATTACGAGTATTACTCGAGTAATTTTTTCAAAATACTCGAGTATCGAGTACTTAAAAAATGGATGAGAATTTTCAAGTATCGAGTATTCAATACTCAAATTGGAGTCTCTAGTATTTAGCGTTTTGATAACAGGCGTGCGATAGTTATTACGATTTTTATTAAAATTTAAGACGGTATAGTTCACAACAAACGATCAAGGCAACTCTACGACGTATTCAAACTGTGATCAGAAGTTGATCAATTAACCTAGTAAATATTGTTTACATGACGCGGGACACCTTTCAAAACCAGTAGCCGGTCGATGAGTGTTGACCCATTACTCATGCAAGAATAATACGAATATTATTTCATCGAGATAAACTGTGGGAAAATAGCGTGTATTTGTGGAACGGATGTTTCGTAAATAATAAGCAGCATTCTTCTCGTGCGATATTGCAGTTTTGAAAAAATGCAAATAAAAGAAAATTATGTCGATGACACAATAAAATCTCAAAGATTATGTGAGGTATTCGAAGGAGTGTATCGTTTATTTATTTTCATATAAAAATATTATAATACCGATATTTCATTCATTCGATATCAAATGCATGATTCATGTATCATCATTTCTTGCGTGAAATACAATTGCTGCATTTGCACGCGTGCTACGGGCACTTTGCGTTGTATCTTTATGTAATACAACAATAATAAAAATAATAAAACATTTTTAGTACTTATTCCACGGCAATTTTATTGGATCAGGACCGGTTTCGTTCATGGCGAGCATTGCCAACTGAGCTCGCCATGAGCGAAACTGGTCCTGATCTTATAAAATTTATGTGGAATAAGTACTAAAAATGTTTTATTATTTTTATTATAATGCCATTCCACCAAGTATTGACAGCGAACACAATAAAAGTAATGTGTAGCAATGTCTAATACACGGCCCAATCGAAAAACATTGCGATCCTCGATTCTGTGGCTTTCATCTACATACGTTCGTCTATGTCCTATGAGTTGTGTCGTATAATAAATAATCTATACAAACATATAATATTTAGGAAGGATAAATAACTAACTTTTAGGAAGTAGTGGATATTATGTATCTTGAAAAAGTTTTCTTTGGTGTTGAAAATATGTATATCATTAGTTTACTAAAATAGGAAATTTTAATAAAAAAAAAAATATAATAAAAAGTCCGATCAATATAATAAATATTAAAGTTCATTGGTATTGTTTAAAATCGCATGAGAACTCATATTATAGAAAGTTGCGTGGGTATTGAAAGTGAGATATTGTTCAACTTATTGCAGTTCACCTATAAAATGATTTAGAAATTATTATTTTTTTATGCAATAAAAATGTTCAAGTGGATTTTTTCATCAACGCACAGACATATTTAATCTATCCGTCTTATTAACATTCGTTTTTATGTACACTTTACACAACGATATATGTATATTTGTATTATAATGTATAGAAGAACCAAAAGCTTTCATAATATAGCAACTCTTCGAAATAAATATCTCATACAATGTATGGTGATCTAGAACTTTTACAATGATTATATTGCTATATGTAAGAGCATATTTTGATATTTTATCAATGATTCGTAAGATGGCAGCTCCGGACTTAATCCGGAAAATAAACTATTATTTAATAATATGAATATAAAAAATAATTGTTAAAAACATTTTTAGGTAAAACTGTTAGCATTCTAAAAATATATTTTTTGTTTCGTTAAGATACCACCAGTTCATATATTGAACATAGTTTATCACTTTTAAAGTGTCACTTTGATGGAAAGGCATTGTTTTAAATATATATTTTTTATTACTGATAATTTTTCTCATCACGAGCATCATTTAATAAAACCCGCGACGAACGAACCAGTCCAGGTTTATAAACCCATTGTTTACGGCGTGCACAAATTTAGTAATTAAAATGGCCCGTAAACAAAGTGTTAAACTATATGTGGTAGAAATAATAAAAAAATGTGTTTTATTTAAATATTATAGTCAAGTTATACAAAAGAGTGTAGCCAATAAATAAACACACATATTTTACAGTGTATTTAAAAATAATAAAATATTATTTATCACTCAAGAGAAAGAAATAATTATCCTTTAACACAATACTCACTTTTACTGTTTGGTTTAATGAGAATAAAGATATAAAGGGCTTAAGAATAGGACATGACTAGTGGGTAACCTGGTACGCTTGCTACGACCCTCTTATACGATCGGATGTGTGGGAATGACTATTTAGAATTTTGACAACACAAACACAATTCGATTGATCGACTGAAAAAAGCAAGGCTCGTACTGAGAATCGAACTCGTCCGTCACGGAATCCAACGACTTTGACCACTGCACCGAGGACCCAATATCAAAGTTATGGCTAAGTTTAATATCGTCATACATGAACGATAACGTTATTGTAAATGAAATCACACAAGGAGAACGTTTCCGTATACCACTGGCGAGGTTTACGAATTCAGAACTGACTAAGACAGTGATGCACAACCTTTTTGAAAGAAGGGCCAGCTTATAAATTTTCAGGTTGTTCGAGGGCCGCATGGGTAAAAGTGATTGAATTATCGTTATTTTAAGAATAAATAAATTTGATATTTTTCTTTCATCAACCGTGAAAATTTCGGAAGAAAAATAAGTGATTGATATTTGTCATATTGGGCCGCATGAAATGTAATTCTGGGCCGCAGGTTGTACAACACTGGACTAAGACATAATTATTATTAGAGTATCTGACTAAATTCATTAAAGGCAATGGTGTCAGAAAGACCAAAACCTTCGGCGGAAGCACGTGGCGTATTAAATATGGTGATTGATCGTGATAAAATAAGACTAATTTACGATTGCAGTTCTCAACACTTAACTGTTAAACCGATGTGTGTTATTTACAACGAAGGGTCTGCCATAAACTAATGTGATATCTGTAGTAATAATTCGATACTGGGATGAATGAATGATGCCCACATACGATCTCACACGGCGATGAGTAGGTAAGAAGAGTAGTTCTCAGGACATCCCACGCGGTGACGTCCGTGGGCCGTGCCCGGTCGCAAGTTTTCTACAAACCTGACATCTTGTGATGATTCATCGCGCCTTCAAACAATATTGCACGGTGGGTTTTTTTTACGGCGATTTTTGTAACGGATTTTTGTTTATATATTTATTTTTACTTACTTATATTTATGTTTATACAGTAATATGAAAAGAGTGTTCAGCACCAATAAAAAAAAGCCCAGACTGATGCACCAGGTGTACAGCACAGGGCCAAGAGTTTCAGAGAATGTTGGAAAATAGAATCCATTGATTATATACAGCCCAGAGCCCAAGATTTTCAGAAAATTTAAAAAAATGAATCTACTGATAAAAAATATGTAATAGAAGCACTTACATACATATAATCAATCGAAGCCGTTCAAAATAAATATTTTTATCCAATTTTGCGAAAATGTGTGATAATCTATGTAAAATTGAGGTGTGAAACATATTCATATACTGTCAAAAATATGTATTCACTCATACAGATTAAAGTTTAGCAATAAGTGAAAAATCTTATTATGAAAATAAATGAACTAGTAATTGATTTGGGTGACGCTTACCTACGCGTCGCGAACTATCGAGCGTGTTTCAGATATATTGTAATAAAATGCGGGAACCCAGATTTTATGAAATCCCTTTATTCCAGCAATATATTC
Source organism: Himalopsyche kuldschensis (assembly GCA_028554975.1). Lineage (NCBI taxonomy): Eukaryota > Metazoa > Arthropoda > Insecta > Trichoptera > Rhyacophilidae > Himalopsyche > Himalopsyche kuldschensis. The sequence goes on from JAHFWI010000003.1 coordinate 24,207,979, forward strand.
GATAATTGATCTATAATATGTAGAGATGGCATTGCTAGTATTTAAATTAAAAGATTTCAATCATAGATATGCTTCAAAATGGCAGTGCGTATATCGTACGTCACGGGTCTGTGAACGTGGAAGGCCGAGCGCGTACGTGTCTCGCCATGGGCGCCTGAAAGGTTAACAATGCTAGAATAATGATTTTTAACCAATATTAACTGACAATGAAAAAAGTTATGAGCATGTGACTCATTTAAGAAAGATTGACTTTTTTACAAGATGAAAAGCTCAGCAAGATTTCCAATTCATAAATATTGTGGGAATCGTATCTATACTTTTTTTTATCAAAATATGGTTTACACATTAGAACAAGTTAATTTATATTTTCGCAGCCAAAATAATCTGGAGTGTATTGACAGTTCATACATTCAAAACTACTGTTGATGATGATACAACGAATATTTAAAATATATGTATTTCGCATAGCTTACTTAGGTCACGAGTTTAACAATTCACATACCTACAATAATACACACATACGTTGGAACAATGCATCCTTTGGTACAATAGTCCACGCTTCGATCTTTGGCGCGGAGTATTTTTGATTTAATGCGAATTATTATAATAATTTGAGCATCGGGAAGAATAACAATGGACGCTGTGTCGCGCAGGGCGTGGATATTGAAAGGCTTTGAGGGGCGGGAGGGATGATCCGGTGCCCGAAGGCAGGATTCACGACGACTTCAAAAACTTAAGCTGAAAATTTACTTTGTTTTTGAATGGGAAAGCTTTACGAAAGCGCGCATTGATTGATGGCAAATTTAATTATTGATATTAAAACGACTATAAGATTTTAAATATTATGGTTTAAGACTTCGTAAAAAAACCCGATAAACTAAATCGTTTAGTAATCTAATAATAATCATTTGAGTTTTTATACAAATATGAATATATATGTATATTCATGAGCGAAACCGGTCTTGATCTTTATGTGATATAGCCTGATTTTATCCGGTAATCTGTAGTTGGAGTACGAAGAGTTTTAATTTTTTTATTTAAATTAGTACAATATGGTTCATATAATTTAGGATTTTGATTACAGGTGCTTGGTGAAGTTTCAATATCAAATTTGAATTGTTTGAATTTTGTACGTTTCCGTGAGTTCTGCCGCTAACGACCCGGGTTTCGTCTTTTGGCATCTTCAGGAATTTCAAATGCACCGATGAGCTTGAACTGAAAAATTCATACAACTGAGTCGTTAGTGACAAAACACTTGTAAAGGTATAACATTCAAACGATTCAAACAATACGGTTCATTTGGAAGATTTAAATAATGTTACAAACAGTAGAGTCAGCAAGGCTTATTTCATGATGCGAGTCAAAAGCTGGTTTATTTTGAATGGGAACAAAAAGGAGTTTACTTGTTTATTTACTTACGGATACTACTGTGCGGCCACCCGACAGATCCCATATTTCATTACATTACTTCTCCTGTCGTATGATGAAAATTATCATCGCATTGTTTACTTCGGAGGGCGTTCATGAAACGTAATAATTTAATACAAATGTCGCCGTATTTCGTTTTGTAATGTTTCACTTTATGATATTGCGAGGTATAAGTTTTGCGCGGATCGCGAGTTCGGTGCGATCGAATTAAAGGCGGGATTTGTGGGATGATACGGTCACGATGTCGGCAGGAAGTATGGAGCTTCAACGTGGTATCACACTAATTCACAGATTTATTGCAATTTTATTGATCTTTTAAAGTTCTTACATTAACAGTATCTATTGGAATTTGTTGATTCAATCGTTGCTATGTATTTTCTCATAAATGTGATGGTAGACTAGTTGGTTGGTGTTTGAAGAAAAAATAATATTGAAGCCCAATAATAAGCCCAATTTTCTTACATAAAACTCTTCGTTTTTATTTTGTATTTTTACCCGAAATTTGTATGTTGTCTTTTTGTTTGATAACGTTGTCGTGCAGACAGTTCTAGACAACCATGGTCATGATGGTTATTATAGAAAACGAAGGTTTTTCAGCGAAAAATATTTTTTCATTCATAGATTTCCCTAAAATAATTGAGAAAATTATATAAGGAAAAAATAATAAGGAAAAATAATTGTAACCGAATGTGATTTCCACATAAATTTTAAAAAAAGATCATAAACATACATATATATATATTTTACTGAACAATATGGAAAAACGTGTTTAAATGCACACCTTGAAAATATTATTTAAACATGGGTTATCATTTTTTTTTTTTTAATTCGTGATTTACTTTTTACTTATACTTCTCTTTAATATTCAATACAATATTACTTAGTAATTACTTCAGTTCGGATACTGTATCTTGTTTAAAAAAATGTTTAAGAATATAATATATCACTCTTGATGGGTGCACCGTCATTATATATGCAAATATTTTTGTTGTAATCTAGATCAGAACCATTTTCGCTGATAGAGACCATTTTCAACTGAAATAGGGCCCGATCTTAGTAAATTAATTATAGAATAAGTACAAAAGATATTTTATTTTTGGTTTCAATATAATATATGTGAGAGATAATCTGACAGCTTTGGTGATAAAAAAAACTCGATAATGGTTGAAATAGAAACTTCAAAGAATTACAAGACTAAGAATGTAATTATGAAAAGTCTTTTACTATTGTTTAACAAAGGTAATGGCGATATGTATTGTGAGCTTTACTGTAAGTTTTGTAACATTATTCATTTTTGCGAAAGCGCGTCTGTATCGACAGACATTAAAGCTGTGTCTTATTCATTACCGATTTATCACGCATCATATGCTCAATGCCGAGATGACTTTACTGCGCGGCTGATGTGTAAAAATCTTCCTCGGCTTTTGAATAGCGGAAGTATTAGCTGCAGCATAACGATGTTTTGCGATCAGTGTGGTAGCAGATACTTCCAATGATAAATATAATTAATATTAACTATTCTAAATTTTAATGTTGCAATGCGCTAGACATCTTTAATTAGATGACATAAACTAGATCAGAAAAGACTAACCGGAATTTGATCCTGACTTACCTCTAGGCCACAGAAGCTAAATCCGATCGGACCTGTAGACAATTGGTCAACGTGGCTTTTTTAAATGTTAAATGATTTTTTATTCAAAGGTATCAAATGTAAAAATATATTTTATAATAAACATATTTTCCCACCCATATTATATCTTCTATCCCATCTCGATACTATCAAAAATAAATAACGATTTGTCTACTAATTTGTAGGTTATAACTGTGAGCCCTCGGTAGAAAGGCACTATATTTAGATATTTATAGCACAATTTGTTTGTAAAATATTTTACCGCGCTGTTGTTGCGCCACTGAAAGTAAATGACGACGCATCCATAGATCTTTCTATTTTCCATATATGCACATTTGCATCTTTAAGCACATAAAGTCATATGTTTACTGCCTATTGTTTAGTGCTTGAGATTGATTGTTGTTAAATGATTAATGCAGTGAAAGTTTTATTGTTCTACAGTTGATGAACAAAATCAAAACTGATTTTAATGCAAGTGCCATTTAGAGTGAGAAACATTATGCATAGCTGTTAGAATATTTTGTCTAGACTGCAATACCACCTGCAATAAAACATATTTGTCTTTTATCGATTATCTTCTTGAGTAACAAACGTAAAAACATGAACGTTTTTGTTTCAATCGTTGATTATTTCGATGTATGTATTTCATACAACTACAGTAAAAACAACGCAATATTCATGTGGGACAGGCAAAGGCGATGTTTAGGATAATTTTAATTTTAAAATGCAGCAAGAAAAGGTTCAGTTATGTACGGTTTTATAAATAATCATTTAGATTTTTTCAAAAGGCGGCATTTAAAACTATCCAGGATTCCCTCTCTACTTCTGAGTTAGGTGGTTCAAAACCACCATTTTCTACTTACTTCAGCATGAATGTTTTTCGTAACATTGTATAAAATACGAGGTGCCATTTTTACACAGTTTGCATATTACGATACCACTCAGTATTTATTTTGATCAATCTTCTATTATTTGAATTGTAAGTGTGATAAGCGATTGCATTAAATTGTGTCACTCGAGAGCTGATGAGTGAAGCCAGATCACATGACAGCGCGACGAAGCAAGACAAAAGCTCCTTTCAGAACTTTCGTAAAGTTTAAGAGCTTAATGGGAGGGTAATTTGTTATGGTCCCATCGACCGCAATTCTCAATATGAATCTTTTGTTGTGTTTTATCACTCGCTCTTATAAAGCAACAAATGCCGTCAAAAGTTATTGAGAGTCTTTAATTTTTTACGTTTTAAATGGCCCACGAATGAGCGAATCGGAACACGTTTTCACGGTGTTGTATTATTTAATTTAATATAGTTATTGTATAAAAATACAATGAAAGAGATGTAAGAGAGATTGATATGCATCGAAACATCGTAACTATAAAAATAAATTGAGATGGTATACAGTTGTTTAAAATATTAAAAATGCAAACGATAACTCAATAATTCACTCAGTTAATGAAAAAAAACGTAATTTCTGTAGAGCTTCCACATATTTTATAATTATCAGAACCAGTTCGCCTATCGCGAGCATTATCAATTTTTTTTTTTACACAACTTCTTTTCGCCAAGTTATCGTGATTTCGGCAGTTAACGTGATTAAGTAAATGTGACATAAATCGTAGACTGATAATCTAAAATTTTAACATTAAACAATAATGAAGTCTAAATTCCCATTCGAATACAAAAAAACATATTATTTGAATCTGATTTGTTTTATAGTCCGCAAACAAAGCCTAACGCAGAGTAAAAAATACAAATTTAATCACGATATGGTTTTTACTATTACATATTAACATTCTTAAGGAAACGATCAGTTCAAAAAGTAGTAAAGAATAGATAAAGATTAGATGGAAAAATAAACCAACTGCTTAAATTATTGTTTCATTTGTAAAGAATAAACATTTTTTTACGATCACTGTCAATACTTGGTGGAATGGAATTATATAAAAATTGGAAAACATTTTTTGTACTTTGTTCCACATTATTACATTTATTTGGACCAGGACCGGTTTCGTACATCGCGAGCATTTTCAACTGATTAGAAATCTTGTATAGACTGATAAGACATTTGAAAACAACATGCATATCTTATCAGTTGTAAACAGGGCTGTGGAGTCGGTAAAAAAAAGTTCGACTCCGACTCCAGCATTTACCAAAACCACAACTTCGACTCCGACATTGACCAAAAATACGACTCCGACTAAAAAAGTTTAATATCGTCACTTTTTTTGCCTAATTTTCCTATTGATGTGTATTCAATTAAATATCAACCCTACCAATCCAGCTAATAGCCAAATTTGATATTATATGCAAAAATACAAATTTCAAACTTTTCAAAATTTCCGACTCCAAGTACGACTCCGGCCAAATCGCCGCGACGACTCCGACTCCATAGCACTGGTTGTAAATACTCGAGATGAGCGAAACCGGCCCTGATACAAATACGTTTTATGTGGAATATTTAGAAAAAATGTACTTATCTTTGAATTGGGTATAAGGAGTCGTGCGCTGTAAAAAGAGCGATTGCAAAAATCCACCTTTGATCGGTAATCTATAGATAGCATTGAATCGTTGCCTTTACAATACTGGCAAAGTAATTATTATTCCTTGCACTCGGGAAGTTTGTTGTGATACTTCCATGTATGTAGATTGGTTCCATTGTCTTCTGATGAGGAGATCGTTAACTGAAATCGATTTGTACAGTAATGAAGAGGTGTATAAAGCGAGACGCACTTAATCTCATTTCATTATCGAGCGACGCACCGTTCTTTTGTGTAGTTCAAAGTCAGTGAAAAAATTAATATAATTTTTAATACATCTCATTCAGCCGAGAAGAGAAATGACTTCTGTTGTATTATACATCGGGAGTCAAGACCACCTCTGAGGAAGCTTATTAGTATAAACTAGAGCCCCCCAAACTTTATATTAGACATTCTATAAAAATCGTAATTGGCCCATCAAATAAACGTTGCAGCGGGTTCTGTTTTTGTCCACATTATTTAATCTCTGAGATCATTATTCTATTTTCAAATTGTTAATTACCAATTTTCATGTCACTTTCATCATTATTCTGTTGCTCATTTCTCAATTCCATTATTCCAAAATTGATCTCATGTAAACTATATAGTGCTGTTGTTTTAATGAATAGATTCAGTTCGGTAGACTTATTCTTTGGTGATCTGTAAGTTTTACTTCCGGTAAAATCCTTTTTAGATAAAAACAATGTTTTTTTCATATCATGTACTATTTCAATAAATATTGCTTGTCGCTTAAGGAGTTATCAGCAATAATTCGTGGAAATAAATATACATACATATATATGTACATCTTCCAAATATTTCTTGTAAAGGTTAGGACCAGTTTCGTTCATTGTAAGCATCTGCTGAAAATGCCAGCGATGAGCAAGACCAATTCTTATCTCTACAGAATATAAGTGAAAGTAATACAAAAAAGATATCGAAATTTATATTTCGTTTGTTTTATAGCTTTTTATCCGTACGATTGCCCTGAATATGGCACATTTGCTGGATTTCAAAAATTTTGAAATAAATAGATAAAAAGTTAGTACCAAGATTAAGTGAAATTTTTTTAATGAATATTTAACGCTTATTAAAAACGCATTTTGGTTTTAATGGTGGGAATTACGGTTATTTAAATAATAGTTTGAATAATTTTACATGCATTATATTATGCAGATCGTTAAAAAATCTCAATATGGTGTTACAATGATGTCAATGATTGTTTGCTGCTAAGTAATCATTTCATTATAAGTGTAAATATGTGAACTTATAATCAAATTCTAGTTTTTTTTTGGACATTATAAATATTTATCAATGAGAGGTTCGTGGGTGAACGCGGTATTTCACTTAAATCAAATAATGTGCTCGCTATATTATTTTTTTTTAAATGTTTTTGTTTACTATGCATTATGGTCACCGAATGATTGTTTTTTGCTTAGTTAATAGACTAAATACACGATTATTCCAATACTCATATATATTGAACTTTTAATCGATGCGATAATTTGTAAACAAACGCAGGTATATTTGAGATGTTTTCGTCCCTTACCACCCATACCACTCGATCTTTAAAAAGGATTATTCCTCATTTATTTTAAGCAATGTTCTGCTACCCTTATATTCTTTAAACAAAAAGAGAGATTGAGCGACTGATATGAAGCAATTGTTCGTAAATGCCCTCCTATATAAATACTTCAAAATGACTAAAACAGTGCATATATTTTGAGTTAAGATTTTTAGCTATATAACTATATAATTCACAGCCCATTGTGCTAATTATTTACATAAAATATGCTTGAATGAATACAGGCAGTAATGAAATACAGAAATGAAACTCCAATTTCGATTGCAGTAAAATGTGTTCATTATATTTACATTTGGTCGAAACAGTTTGTCTTAAGAACTCACTTAAAAGGTTGAGAAAGATGGTTTGAAAGTAATTAAGTGCTAATCAGTATCTGCCACACGGTTGTTGGAGTATAATACTTTTATAAAGCACATTCTAAGTTGTTCATTGGTGGGTTCATTATATTTACAATCAAATTTTATAAATGGGGTATTCTTTATTATTCTAGGAAGTCATAGGAAGATTTTACAAGACACCTACATTAAATACTATTATGTATTTTATTAGCATGTGTTGATAAAAAAATTACTCGCTTAGTGTGCTTAAGGTATACCTGTTAATCAAATTTACATGTCGTGTTATGTAGTTACAAATGGGAAAATCCTGACGTCACATTATTGATATACAATTTTGAAGGAATATCCATTTCCTTATTGAATTAAGCTAAATTACTAAACTCAATGCTTAGGAATCAAATTTTATCTTTCTGAAACGATTTATGACGATTGACATTTGATATTATTTTGATGACTCGAAAATTTCAATTTTATTTAAAATAACTAATAAAAAAGAATAACATTTCTCTAGTGTTTATGATAAATCCATTTTTTAACCATTAGCTTTAAAAAAAATTACGCTTAACACATAATTCTGGCAATAGTATCTTTTGTTAAAAGTCAATATATTTTAACCATAAGGTGAATAAAAAGTTTGTATGTATTTATATCACGGGAATGATATAAATAAAATCTCCTAGACTTTTATATGATTTAAATTTACCAATAATTTACAAACCTACAAGAAATTTGACGATGATAATATATGGTATAGCCTTTTTAATTTATTGTAATAAGAATGGTATCCCATGACGAGGTGCCTTTGAAATTAGCTTCATTTATGATGGTAGTCAATCACTCACGTGATCACGCGAAATAAAATATACCGGGTTCAACTCCAGGAGGTTATTTTAAATCTTTTGGAATGGTGGGAATGGTCTACCGTTCGGGAATAAGAGGAATTTTAAAACAAATTAGGAAAAATTGCTAAGTGAAATGTATTATAAATATTAAAATGTACACCGACTTTCCAATATTATTAAAAAATGATTTCCAATAATTTACGAAAATCCTCTGATGAAAAATAATTGTTTTGATGTGCTCACACAGAATTCTAGTAGTAAGATTCACGACATTGTGCTTTTTTAACCGTTTTCGAAATAATGTGGAGTTCATAAACTCTTAATGGAGCTGATCTCAACAGAAAGCTTCTACGAGCACTAATTGTTAATCAATTTCTCAACCTTCCATTTTTCAAAATAGTAGGGATAGACACGATAGAACTTGTGGTCAGTTAATATCTCTCGTTAAGTTTTTGGGATAGATTGGGTGTCGTAGGGAATTTCAAAGCAACACATCAATGCTTCGATTCAATAGCCCCCTTAAGATGACAATTTTAAGCCGTCACTCTACTTCAACGAGAAAGATAGATCTTATTTAAAAATAAATATGACACCATAAATATTAGTAGTTATATTAATTTTAAATGAATATTATTGCTAATAAATCTGTTTTTTTGAGTCTCACTGTGTATAATAAATTAATAAATCAATGATGTTTATTCCAAGCATATTGAAACCTTTCAAATATACCTTAATTGTTTAAATATCAACAAATACATATATTTTAGGGAACACCACTGTTCTATGACGGCTGATCTAAACATAAATACTAAAACTAATAGTTATTCATGCCAAGAATTTACAGTGAAGAAATAATACATATAGAATGATGATTTATTTCAATTTTAAGCTGAATCATGCTGATTGAAGTTGGAAAATAAAACAAAAGAAGACATATTGTTCCAAGAACAGGATCGTTAGATAAATATAATTAATTGAATCTTCAGAAGCCAAATATTTCATGATGTTATAAAAAAACAAACGAAATATTTTAATGGTTGTTATGGGCCTAAGTATTTATTATATGGTTAGATTTAAATAAAGATATTTACAAAATAAAACGTTGCTTAATTTTTGTGACATGATAACAGCTCTATTTTATTATTAGCGAAATCTATTTTGCAGCAAATCATCATTGCCTTCATAGCAAAATATTACAAACCGCCATGGTGTTATGGTTACGGATATGTTTATTATTTATATAAGAGAGTATTTAATTATTTTTTTACGTTTACCATAAGCTTGAATTTTAATATACTTAGATGTACACATTTTAAAACAATGTTTTAAATTTACGTTGATATTACTAATATTTATTTTTTGTTGTGAAGTGTCAAAAAGAAGTGCTGTTTAGATGGGATGGTGAGTTTTAAACAGTGATTGTGCTCAACATCCATCGGCAATTTATATGACAGGCAAAATGAGCGATAGGCAGGCTCATAAACAGACGAGGGTGAATGATATTGTACTTTTATGAATTAGCGGCAATTTTAGATTTTTGTTTAGTAAAAAAACTGAGTAGATATTGTACGGTTCAAAAATAAAGCACGCTTAATATTTCATCTTGCGATGCGGAAAAATTGTCTTTGTCATCATAGATTGTTTATTTTTCAAATGATGCTCTATCTTAGGTTATCAAGGAGGATTCACGAAAACTGATTTTTATCACTTTAGGTAAACTAACAAATAGTAAAAAGAAGTTAATTGATTAAAATTTTGAAAGTAATTTAGAATTTACTAAACCTTAAATACAAACCAATAATTGAAAAATAAAAGCTTAGTAAAGTTGACTAAATTCAAACAATACAAATTAGAAAAAGTTAAATCATCTCTATATGTTATAAAAGTCCTAAATTAATTTAAATATATATGAAACTTACGACAGAATCATATGTCTTAAAATGATTACGATGAGTGAAATCGATCTTTTATTTATTAAATTTAACAGTTTATTAAATTTAAATCAGCAAGAAAAAAATCACATTGCACTAATTCTATAATAAATTAAAAAGAGTTAGTGCTGAGTATACTAGGCTAAGGATATCTAAATAATTACTATTTGCTTGATATATTTCAGTACCATAATAATTGTTTTTCAATTTGAATGATAAGCAATTCTGTCAACGACGAATAAATAAAACATGAACCATTACCCCAAGAATGAATTTCATAATACAAATGGTTTTTGTTTTAGTGAAATGTATTCTCATAGCAAAGAACAACTCTCACGCACTCTGTAATTTTTATCTGAAAATCTAGTACTGAAAATTCTTTGACATAATGTACATCATACAAGTAAGTACCTTTTAAAAATAGTTGTCTTAAAGGAATTGAATAAAACCTAGGACCCACAAACTGTCTAGAAAATATAATATATAATTTGAGGCAATTACAGATGTCAAAGTTGTGTTTGAAACATTTCAAACCGATGTGATGTACAGGGTTGTTGGGTATAATTTCGAAAAGGTACCTAATTGAGTAAAATGCGACTCACCGTTGGAGGGCGGGACCTTCAACTGTGGAGACTTGTGGTCAGTAAAGATCCTGAGTAGCGCTTTGTAATTATTTGTTATGAGGATATGGGTTTGAATGACAGATACAATTTAAATTAAATGCGGTTTTCTGGTGTATTAAATAGGTTAATTTAGATATTTTTGTACGTATTATATATTTTCCTTGAAAATTTCCAATGAAGTAGGTATATATTGCAAATAATATGAATTACTAAAAAAACTTGTTGCTACCAATAGTTGATATAAAGAAAAAAGAATGAAGAGTTTTAAGGAAATGATTTCTATGAACTTGATTCTAGATTAATAGTATAGAGTTTTAAGCAACTTATCTTTATGTATGAAAGAATCAAACATTTTTTTCATGCGTAGATAAATATTTTAAAGAAAGGCGACAACATGTATGTATCTAAAACCACATTCTACTAGTAAACTGTTCGTTTTTGACCTAATAGAAAATCGACAATTCTTTACGTTTTGATACTGACAAAAGTTTGTTATCATGAAAAAATCTTTATTACTACGCCATTGGTCTAAGTTTGCTTGCATGACAAGTTGAAGATCTTAAAATATTAGTTTCAAAAAAATTTTAACCATTGCAACTCATTACACCAACTTAATCATAACCTCTTAAGTAAGCTGAGATTTACTCGAGGAGAAAATACACCAAAAACATTCAGGCATAAGATCTTGAATATTAGATGTTGAGCTTGCCGGGACTTGAACACAAACCCATCTGATCGCGAGCAGTTACCGCTACACTATAGACGCCATAATTTATCTTTTGTTTACACATCCAATGTGTTGCAGAACCTCTTTAAGAGAGTGTGACGGTAGAAAGGGTTGAGGCGTAAACATACTAGATCTGATTAAAAATTATTTTAAGTTTTGCAAGTCTGGGTAGGAATGTGAGCACCATTGACACTCGTGTCATAAAACACTAATTGATAAGTCGAATTTAAAACCAATGCATGAAATTTTCCGAATTGAAGACGTGATACCGTGCTTGAATAGGACAAATACCAAAAACAATGAAACACTGGTACAGAAAAATAGATAGTTATAATCAGTGGCGGCCGGTGACCAGAATATTAGGGAGTGCAATAAAACAACCTATTTATGCAAAAAATCCATCCTCCGATTCTTGGATTTTGAAAATACATCTATAACACGGATATTAAAGTCCGACATTGACGATACCAACTGCTTCTCTATACTTAGCATGGCAAGGGAGAAAACAAAAAACTCTATTAAGGCTAGTACAGCCACAGAGCCATGGAGTTTTTTTATAAATTGCTACATTAAAATACCGATTGACTACTTTAGTTTTGGCCGTACACTTCTGAACTATATTTAAAACTGGCAAAGGCCGTCCTCCTGCTTTTATTTCTAGCCTTTTAGAAAAATCTCGACGATTTTCTTTGATATAGGACACTGAGTTTGCAGGAAACATTATTGATTATTATTTAGTATTATTAATAAATAATAAATATATATAATAATATTCAATGCTATAATACATATATTAATAATACTTGTTATATTAATTTATTATATATGTTAATATTTATTTATACTATATGTTAATATTATATAGTAGATATATAATAATAAAGTTAAATTATATTGTAGAATATTATATAGTAGGATATTGTATTTAAAGTTATTAAACAGTTTTATATAGACAAAGCCTTTCCATATAACAAAAACTTACAAAGATTCATATTATATACGCTAATAGGGTTTGTATTAAGATGTCTATGAAATGAAAACAAGTATGAAAAATAATAATAAAAATGTTATAGTTGCGTGTTGCGTGAATCAAGTCGAAACTACAGATGAGGTTAGAATGCACTGTCACAAACGCACTTCACAAATCACCCGCAAATATCTTTATTTTTCCGTTCTTCAAATGACCTTATCTGCCAAAATTTGGGCCAATACTGAATGACAGAATACAAATCTATATGTTTTCGCTCAATTTCTTTACACAAGTCATTTTGGTGCAAAGGGTCTTAGTGCACCGGGTTAGTCGAAATTTCAAAAGATTTTTTTTGCATACGCCTTCGCCGTGTGAAATAAAGTCATGTTTTCTACCTACTTTTTTTATGCCAAATGGGACATTTCGAGAATTTCCAAGAAATGCACCATCGAGTAACATCTGGAATCAGCTTATTTCGGGGAATCTACTTATATAATATTTGTGTGTTTAGGTCGCATGCGTGAAAGATCGTTTTATGAAACCATACATCGTTGGAATTTTGAATGAACAAATTGGTATATATATTTTGAAATTCATGAGCTCGATTCTTGGGGGACTAATGCACGTTTGCTCCTTCACACGAGCCGTCCCTGGTTATAATGTAATATTCCCCAGTACTCAATACGCATCCTTTTCGGGAATTTAAATGAAGAAAATATATTAAAACGTGAGTAAAGATCGATGGAAGCTCTTCGATTAACTGTAACGTATCATGACGGTAATGATTTTGACGAGATTGATGTGTTAATTAATGCTTTTTCAAATGAAGGTCAGAGAGATACTTCAAAATATTAATATATGCAAGTAAAACACCTAGCTCCACGGCCGATCTAAAATTATTTTTCACTGGCAGTCTACAATTTATTTTGTATAATATGAGAAAATAAATTTATAAGTAGAACCATTTGTTTTTAGCACTGTAATGCATTTGTTTTTAAATCGAATTTAATCAAACGATTTTTTTGAAATTCTATTCTTATTTGACTGCAATTAATATAATTACTATTTTACTGTAATTATTTATTTCACCGACCAGAAATAGGCTTTCTCACACAAGAATATATGTATATGATATGGAACACTTAACTAAAACAGTATGTAAATTATTTTGTTAACACAACGAAAAAAAAAAGCGTTCAGTCAAAAGATCGCAGGTTCCTCAATATTATGTTTTTCAAATAAAATGACGAATAGTAAAGATTGGAAAAAAATGTTGGGACTAGTGCATGATTTCTATTATGATGCAAAATGAAGTTTTTTCTATATAGAAGAGCATAAATAAAACAAATTTTATAGTATTACCACCACATATATTTTGATTAAGATCAGGACCGTTTTTAAAATAATACTTTTTCAACAAGAAGTGAGAGCTAACACCTTAAATATGATTATAAGAGGATACTTTAGGGGGGGGGGGACGTGCAAAATATTGTAACACAACGGTTCTAAATTTATGTAATATAGGGATCTATTTTCAATGAATACAATTACGTTTTTGTAAAAGATTGCTGCCGTCCTTAAAAAGTTAAGTCATTAAAAGCTTTCAGATGTGGTGTAGGAGATAGCGGCAGTTGAAAATTTGGCGCAAAAGCTCCAGCAAGAGAACAAAGCCTAAGCAGAAGGCAGTTTCTATTTACGGCACAACAACTGAACTGTCAGTCACTATAACACCACTTACCGCTGCGTCAATCAATTTATTGTGGGCGGACTCTATCTATCAAACGGTGATATGTCGAAAGTTTGAAGAATATTTTTGACCAAACTTGCCCAAAATCATATCTTGCTTACTGCCATGAACATAAACCGAAGTGGTCTTATAAGGATTTCGCTAGCTAAATATTAGTTATCTTGATTTCATTTTGCGATTTTCTGGGAAATTAAAAACACCCAATTGACTGACAACGTTGCACAAAAAATATTTTAACTTTAAGTTACAATGCATTTCACCATACGGCTAATAATTTTTTATAGATCCATTAAATGCATGCAATTATTTCGTCAGTTACAAATAAAACTAAATCTACACACATTTGCACTTAAGCTTCAAAACGTGCCGAGTAAACATTGATGCTTACACGCTAATCAAAAATAGTATAAAAGATCTAACAAAATATTGTTCGAATCTTCTTTCTCACACACGTAAGTCAAGCAAATATAGCATGGAAGCAGTGTTATTTTATCAATTTTAAGTCATGATTTGACCACTGCATTGAAAATCATCAATAAAATATTGTGTTATATTAATTGCGAAAATATACTTTCAATACATACACCTTATCCATTATCACTACATTTTCGAATTGAATATTTTTCAAGTATAAAAGTACTTTTAATGCACATCTTTCGGAATTACTTTGTATTTTTCTAGTCGCATATAAAACAAGATGAACACTGAAAAATATGTCAATAGAATCGTGACGTTAATTGTTTTACAGAACACCTATGACCGTAGAATTCCTGTCTACAAAAAATGTATTTAATCTTTGACATCCAAGACCATATATTGATTGAATTACTATTATTGGCAATTGATATTGAAATTGGCGTAAGATATAGAATATTTAAATACGGAAAATATTGTGTAATTAAAACTATTGAATATACCGTCATTTAGAAGCGCCCTTTAACAATAATTCAAAGGTCATCTTCATGCATGAAAATATGATAATTGATTGACTTCCCACGGATCTCTTCTGTTGCGTCATATACTCTTAAACTACTTTTTAAAAATTTGACACGTTTATAAAATATTATCATATTGTGGCACGTTAAAATTTCACTGCTGCACTCTTGTTCATTAACAGTTAAAAATTAGTTCAAACATACCTTCGTGAATAACTAGCTCCGGGACCGCATACTATCTTTATATTTCTCCAATCTTAAGTCTATTGATTTATGATGGCAAGATTAAAACTAAATTGTGTTTTTGCTGTAATGGTCGTCATATATTTTTTTTAAATTAATGAAAAGTTTTCCATATCTTAAAAAATACCTTCTCACCTACCTACTAAAATAAAAATTAGTACATAGAAAAATTAATACTATATTACTATTATTTTTCTTCTTATTTTGGTATCTCCTTGTTTCGGGTAGATGCCATTGCTAAAGAAAATAGTATTGTCATACAATTTAATATAATGTTAACCATATAACTTTCCAATTGCTAATCTTATATATAAAACCGAAACGGCGTATGTATGTCTGTAATTCCCTTTTGCATTGTTGTTGCAAGTTGCAATATAATAATGTTTATTATTTACGTGAAGGTATTATTTGACATTTCTTTGACAGAAAATTAGATTTTTTCCTTGAATTTGGACATTTTAATGGGCGAGAATGGGGCTGTCATCAAATAAAATAAAGTTTGTGATTTTATTTTAACTCTATTTTGAATGTTAGATTTTGTGATATAATTATTTCGAATGATATAACATTAAATAATTAATGGTTTCTTAGTCCGAGCGACGCCGGTTAGCAATACTAGTATTCTATATTATAGATTTTGATGAATATAAATTCTAACAAGAAAGTAGCAAACGTAAATCGAAAAAATGAATAGCACTTAATGATAACCTTAATTGGAGTTTCGGATTCCCAACATGTCTTATCGAGGTTTCATAACGAGCTATTATTTAATCCTGAATATAAATGCTAGGCAAGGTCATAAATTGCTCAACATGTTCAACGTATCTGGTGTTCTTGTTTATGTAAATAAATTATTTTAGTTTGCATGTATTTGTCGCGTTTTGCCACATTATTTTAATCCCGGCTAATGAATGAGTTAGATTTTATCCATTGAGTGAAAATGTGTGAAGCAAGGGTATTTTAATAGTAGCACGATAACATATATTGCTATAAATTATTATATAAAAAATACATTTCGAGTGATGTTATTATTATAAGAAATTGACGTGGAAGTAAAATAAGAAGTCAGCTACTTTTTCTCCGAAAACTACGATACCTTTATGAATTGACCCGAAAAATAAACCACAATCCTAATTTTTGCGGTAAGGGTCATCATTCGTAGACACATCAAAAGCAGTAATAATTAAATTGCTATATCCTGTGTTTTATTGCCACAAATAACCACAATCCGTCATAGGTATCGCTTAAAACAATAAAACTTGTTGGAAATATTCGGGAAAAAACCTGCCGATGCCAAATAAAATGATCAGTTCGGTAAACCGCACGGAAAAAATATTAACTACGTACACCTACTGTGTCAGGTGTATGCAAACTGCAGACGCTTTGTTCTGACATTAAATATTTTTGCGTGCAATTTATATTGACTTATTTTATGTGGTTCGGAACATGTAAGTTCTAGTAAAATTCTACGCTTGTATTTATATATCGGGGTTGTTTGGGCTGTAATACCGAATAACTGATACATTAGGAAATAATTATATTTTTTATATTTGAACAGAAAAAAATTATTATTACGATAATAAGTGGAATAATCGAAATTCTGATAATAATTTATTTGTTCTCAGTTTTTTTTTCATAGTATTTTATTTTGTTTGAATGAGATCACTATTATTGATGTGTTTACTGAAAATATAAATGATACATTGATTGAATTGGTAAAGCTCCATAATAATAAAATACAAATTAAAAAAGTTATTTTTAGATTAGCTGCAAAAAAATGAATATTTGTATGTTTGGATATCTTTATATAAGAATAAAAAAATCATTCAAATTAATTTATAAGTATTTGCATTGAATGAAAATAAATTCATCCATCAACATTACATTCTTGTTCATTATCATACGAAAAACAATGAAATTCATTAAATGTAAGAAAATATATTTCATATAAGAGATTAATGTATTTGTGTTTAAGAACAAGTGGAATCAATCTGAGTTAATGAATTGAATTAGCACATCGTTTAAATGAATTTGCGAATGAAGTATGTAATCGATTAGCCTCATAGTATTTATAATGTACTAGCTGTACCCTGCGCGCGTTGCTACGCCAGCAATTGTAGGTGTGATTGTGGGGGTGGGGGTGTACGCCAGAAAGTTTCGCGGAATTGTACTCGAGAAATTTGTAAAAATTCGATATCATTTTTTGGGGGAGAGGGGCTGTTTGGCGGGTGGGGTTTAAGGGGCGTATGGGGGGGGGGGGGTATGCCTGAAACCTTCAAAGGTGTGAACTCGAAAACTTCGTAAAGCTTAAAAAAAAAATTGGCGGTGGAGGTTGGGGGGTGATTAAGGGGAGGAGTTGGTAGGCCAGCAACCATTGCGGGAGTGTACTCAATAAATTTGTAAAGTTTCACATCGATCGGTCGAGCGGTTTAGTAGTCCATAGCGGACATACACACAGACATTCATTTATATATATATATAGATAAATATAGGGTCTAGTAAGATCCGGTCTGATGATATTTAAAATATGGTAGAATCAAACAAGTATTTTTTTTTTTTAGATAATCGCCATTTATTTAGATGCATTTGTACGAATGGAATTTATACTTTTATATACCACTAAAAGAATAATTTAAACTGTTAAAATTGACTTTCAATAAAATACAATTTATTGAAAACATTGAAACCACACTTGAAAAGCACTGCAAATCAGTTTCCGACAAAAAAATCTTATATTGTATTTGAGATGATGTTCCTAATACGTGGTGTTTGTTCACTATGGCTCAATTTTAACAGATCAAATTCGAAGAAAAATGTAGGTAGCTTAAATTGCATTCGGATATATGTAGTTATATTAATATTTAACAATGCTACATTTATACTTCGCCACTAATATTATATTGAAATTGATCTATGGGTTATATTTTATTACATTTATTGTCCTGTATCAATTATTTTAGGGTATATTGCAATCAAACATTATCAGGATAGCCCAGAATGGGTACTGGGTACTGGGTTCTGGTTCCTTTTCTCCCTATCCAAAGTTGACGCGTCGTTACTATAGTTATTTAGCTCCACAACTAAGGTTTCCAAGCGAATGCCCAATATTTTGATCCCGGGATTTCGGGATTGCAATATTGTCGATTGGTTTTTTGAATATTTTTTTTAATTTTCGATAGTTTTCGTATTCATCAAATATTAGCCATGTTAATGTATAATTAAAAATAGTTGATTGATGTCACTATCATTTTATGAATATTATATTTCGGTAGGCTATCCATTACTGAAGAGTGAACATATTCTATTGAAATATAATGAACGAGAGTATCGGTCTCGTTCGAATGCGATCTAATAACTAATTGAAATAAAACATGTTTGGTTTTGTTATTTAAAAAAAAAATCACATTGTTAAAATTATATAGACACCGTAATGGAAATAAATAATTCTTTTATTGATGACAAATGACTTTTATTGATGAAACTTATCCCGGGATTCATCAGGTATTGAAAATTCTCGGGATCTCAAGATTGGAAAACCTATCCACAATAAACGATCAGTCATTTATAACACAGCCCAGAGAGCGAATCCAGAGAGTCTTTGCTTCTATTAGATTACTACTATTACTGGTAATATTTTTGCAATCTCATACAAACAAGACCATTTGTTGCATTCAAGTTTCGTACATGCCGTAGAGCTCAGCGTTATCACATATTATCTAAGTATTGCTGCTATTCCTGACTGGTTCATACATATATGTGGCTGAATATTAAGTTGTTCGCGAATCAATGAAATACTGCTGCTTGATATACAAAATATATTGAAGTACTCCCAAATCTATAAATTGATCAAGATTTAACCATCGTAATTATATCTTCATGCATTTTAAAGCATATCGTTCTTTAATATGCAAAAAACAAATATTTAATTTCAAAGCAATTACTTTAAAATAAATACGCCTTTTTTTAGATGCACAATCTCTAAAACCTTTTTTTAATTGTTGTGTTTTAAAAAGTATAAACAGTTTTGGCCAAGATTTTATGGCATGCAAGTCCAACCTTCACTCGATGAAGGCAAGTAATTCATTCTTACAATTTACCTGAGCATTGGCGTATCGCTTATATTATAATAATTAATTAATTAATTAATTAATAATTGGTTTTGAGACATATATTTAAGTTAAAATTTTTTGTTATAAAGAAAAATTAAGACCAAAATTTTC
Source organism: Himalopsyche kuldschensis (assembly GCA_028554975.1). Classification (NCBI taxonomy): domain Eukaryota; kingdom Metazoa; phylum Arthropoda; class Insecta; order Trichoptera; family Rhyacophilidae; genus Himalopsyche; species Himalopsyche kuldschensis. The sequence continues at coordinate 24,227,712 of JAHFWI010000003.1, forward strand.
CGTCAAAAAATGTCTGAATTCAATTAAGTACTTCATGTGGAAAAACAATAATTTAACATTTTTTTATATACCAATATAGATACACTCATCCATACAGCAAATGGATTTATGAATATCATATCTATATTTTTATATTGGTGACGGAGCGCAATCTCTTTATCAGTGCAGGCGCACAATGAGTGTGTATGTTGAAACATAAGTGCTGGGTGACTTTTTAATGCACAACACACTCACACACGCTCTCTATCTGCCTGTTACAATCATTATAATGTGACTTTAACGAAAGATTCATCACAGTTATAATATTAATACTCTTCATATCCATAGAACTTATTACGTCAATGTATTGAAAAAACGAGTAAATAGAATTTTAGTTTGGTTATTTGAGATCCGCTAGTGGTTTCAGACTTTGAAGGGTTAGAACATTAAAAGCTCGAAAAGGTTGTTGGGTGCCAATTAGTTGGGCGTAACTGCAGGAGCCAAACAAATGTCGGTCATATCCCGACGCCAAAGCTCGCTCGTTACCAAGAATAACCTACTTTACACTTTGGTTTCTTCCCACAAATAAATTAGTTTTTATACACCGATACAATGATACCAAGATGGTATAAAAGCTGTTAAATACAATACACTCAACTGCATCTTACTTTTAGTATTTTTTTCGATAACAATTTCAGAACAATCACAACGAAAATAAATCTTTAATTAAAACTTTTTAGTTTATTTTTTTAGACCTGTACGCCTTTATTTTAAAATTAAAATGAATTCTTAAAACGTGACATCAGCGCCTTCTCAATCGAGGTGATTGGGTGATGAGCAAAACCGGTCCTGATCTTCATACAATTATAATGTGGAACAACAATGTGATATATTGATTCATAATAATAGTATCAGATTGCTTCGTTTCTTCTGAATTTGATGCACATTACGGATGACGTTTATATCACCTCTGAATGTGTATGGATGGATAGAAGAAAATTCGGATTTTTTTAAATATTATGGTATATTTTTGTTCGCGTTAAAAGTCTGGCCCAATTTTCTTTGTCGAAAAGAGTTTGATATACAATTGTAATGAACGGATTCATAAGATGATATTTAATACATTGTATAGATACCTATAACATATCAACGTTTAGCGGTATAAAAAAATATTACAATTAGTATTATTGAAGATTTTAAACTATTTATTTTTTGCAAGAATAAAAACATCTTACTATAAAAAAAGTAGTTTTGATTTAGTTCATTTACTATCTTATTTTTCTTTAATGTTAATCTGATAATATCTTCAAGCTATCAATTAGTAGGGAAGGGAGTTTAGTGTAATAGTAAATTAGTTTGGCAACATTTTAGTTTTACGGTCGCCACAGTGGCGCTGAGCAAATTGTTTGATTTGGGTCAAAAGCGCGTAATAACAGGTTCTAAATAAATATCCCGCCAAATTTGATGTGTTTTTAATTAGTTTTTGGTTCGACGGTGATAGTATACTTTAAATGGTCTAATTTGCTAAGACTTTGTTACTAACCGACTATTGTGGTAAATGTTTCTCAGGTTGCGAGAAGCAAAGGTGTATTTTTTGTTTATTTTTATGGCGCTTCGAAATCAACCGTTTAATGAGTGAGTTATATTTAAGGCTCTTTCGGAGTGGTATATGAGTAATTTAGACAGCAAAATTTATCGATGCAACAAAGTTTGTTAAATATTGGTATTGTTTGAAATGTTATTGCTTTGTTATATTGCACCAACGAAAAAATTGCAGTTAAATGATCCCTATTTTATTTAAGTAGTCATTTTACGAATGTAAACTAAGGAACTCATTAGTGTTGTTAAATTATTCTTCCAACAATGAGACTACAAACATTGTAAAATATACTTTTAAATAAATAAATAAATAATTAATTTTCATCTCTTAAATGTAAACTGGTGTAAAGAAGTGTAATATCAAAATGAAACACAAGTGTAAAAGAGTGAGTTGATTATTTTAAGCCAGCTCTATAGCTGATTGGATAAACTTTCCGAGTATTTGTTTTATTCGGTTGCGGGGTCGGGGTTTAATTCCCGAGCGAACAGATTCATACATTCATTTTTTTAATCGATATATAGATGTGTAACCACCTACATCCTATCTGATGTACACAGATTGTAGATATAATTATAAGCTTTATATCATTTCTAGCCCCATCGTCCAGTCACGTTACAAAAAGATAGGTCGAGTGGAAGAAAATCAATGAATTCTAGTAAAACGTTTCATTACATTGGAGTACCTATATATACTTTAACAACAAAAGAATCAATAAACAAATGTGTAAGCTATAGGTTTTTGCAAATTTGTTTATTTTTCTATGCCGAAGATCTGAGATGGGTATGTTCATACAAATGTATATTAAGGCGAGTGTTATGAACTTTAAATCAGTGTTTAAAAACTAATTAATGACGTATCAAGACAATGTTGTAGTCTACCACGAACCAAAGAAAGCATTCACGATTACCTAATTAATGTTTATTTATGAACACTTGACTTTATCATATTAAATGTAATGTGCGAATATAAAACTTGTTGAGTGACGTATACTTGATTTTCATAAAACTATTTAAATACAAAGCATGAGTAAAATGGAATGAATCTTACAAATTGCGACAAAGAAGACTAAAAAGCTAACATTAGAAATATGAGAAGCTGAAATCGCTACCCTGAATTGGGTCGTGATGCCGACTGTCTTTTTATTCATGGCAGGATGAAATCCTGATAACCCAGTGGACGGTAGTCGACCTTTGTATAAAGAGTCCTCGTCTCCGCGGGATCTGTCATTTAGATATGATATCTAGCGACGCGTAACTCATAACTGACTTTGTGAACGCGCCGTGTGTGTGGTACCGAAGCCGACACGTGACTTGATAGCCAGATTGTGAAATAGGGAGAGTTTTATAGAAAAGAAATATGAATTGATTGCAATTTAATTAAAAGAAACACAATGAAAAGATCCACATATTACCTGCCAATTCTTAGGTTTAAATACAATATATTTGTTAAGATAAAACGTTGTAAATTAAAATTTTGGAATGAGAAAATGTGAACGGATCTTCAGCAAATTCTGCGTCCAGAAAACCAAATCAATGAATTCGGGGATTTTCGGAAGATGAAGAAATTTTATTTATTCGATATTTAAATAATGTAGATAGCCTGCAAAGTTTTGCTAGCTTTTGTTTTTTATACCAGACCCATAATAAATACTTAATATTTAGTGGTAATACACAACTTCTTGGCGTCTAATACATCAATCAAATAACTTATTGCATGAGCGAATTTTAAAATGTAGACGATAGACAGACAACCCTTGAAACAATTGTCACATAGTAAGTAGTATAGATAGCAATGTTTCGGGGAAGAATGCCAGTTTCATGTCTCAAAGGGCGCGCTGAAATTTGATACTTTTCTTCGAAGCCTCCCGCGAAGGCTGCTCAGCAGCGGCGCCCCGGATTTTTTTAAAGGAGGAATACAAATCTATATTTTACAGCGGGAATTATATAGTAAAGAAACACAGAAAGTAATCACATTTATTGCCAATAATTGGCAATGCGTCAGATAATTAAAATAATCGAATTCAAATAATCAGATATAAATTGCAGGACCCGAGGAGTAAAGACATCACGAAAACCCAAGCCTCACTAATATCATAATGAAAATTTTTTAATTAGATATTGACCATCCTAGGATCTGAAATCTAAAACACTTACCGCTGGGGGGAAACACTCATAGGACAAAATGTTGTAGCTTTATTAAAATCATGTCATAGCTTCTGATAGCTTGATGCTAAACGCTATTATGATACATAATTGATTGATTGAATTTATGGATAGTCTTCGCTGTAAATAATATGTTTGTATTCAATCCTACGTGAATCATAAAATTTGTAATACTTCATAGTTAATTTAATATAAAATGAAAAAACGTATTTTTTACTGAAAATAAATAATTTTGGTTAATCCGATCGGGCAAAAATTTCAAAATAATTTACGTATTTGCGTATATGTATAATGTTCACCCTTTATGCTTTGATGTATGGACGTCTTTGTTGATATATTATTCGCGGACGCCAAAGTATGAACGTGAATTGTTTTATCTTAATATCGGAATGTGTAAGTTTGTTGGAAAAAGCTCAAATTCGGTTTACGAAAACAAAGAAGGCACAAAAAGGTTTTTATGGTGTAATTGTTGATATATGGTCACTGCAGTTGACAGGGGGTATAAAAGGTATCCAAATACAAACATGATTTTTAAATGAAATTATTCACTCTACAAATGTATTCATTTCTTCCATATACTTCTTTAATTCACATATTATAGTAAACAGAATACTAATATAATTTAAAAGATTACAGTTATTTGTTATCATATAATAACTTACTGTTATTAGTAGTACAAAGTAGCGCGCCAATACACTATATCAATAGTGAATCGACAGGAATATTATACAAAGAATTGTAATTTCACATAAAAATAAGAATTTGTTTAGTAAATTGTAATTGGCTCAGTAAAAGTCTTTTCGAAACGAGTACAAAATGGCAATGCATTGTCAGAATCGAGATTTAAAACAGATCTTAAAGATAAATATACTGTGTTATTCAAATTTAAATATGAGATATGTATTAATATTTGTTTAGATAACTGTTCGATTTTTTCACGTTTTTTTATATGAATTTTCTATCCATTCTAAGGTTGTAAATCTAATCGATGTGATGTTAAGGCACAGTGTTGATGATGGTAAGGCGCCAAAATATGTGTAGAAAATATTTGAAAACGGTCGAGCTATAGTTAAACTAAACATTACACTTCTTTCAATAACTTTATATGTTTGCGCAAGTATATATGGATATGCAAAATTTACATCGTGTGCAGTCTTTAGAGTGCGTTATTGTCACTAAGCTGTCGGGTGCGCAATTGTATTCGACGGTTTTATTTAAAGTTGAATGACATTGCGTACATATTTAATTTACTTTATTATACGCGTGGGTCTATTCAAAAAAATTTAATTACCTAAACAAATTGATTTCATTTGTATAAAGAGAAGTATCATGTTAGGATTAATCTCATAAAGATCATGTAAAATAAAAATTCATTCCCATAACAATAACTTTTGTAACACAAGTCGATTTATATCCGAAGATCCATAATAATTTATATTTTGGTTTTCGGAGATAAAAAAACATGTTTGAATTTCTGAAATGTCAGGAACTTAATTACAAAACCATGTACATGGTAATACATTAACATTATTAGATTTTATTAAAAAAAAAAATACAGCGCCATATTTAGATATCGCTTCCTTAATTGCGAAGCAAACTAATTTATTAACTGTCAAATAGAAAATGAAAATCAAATTTGAATATTCTACTTGTACGGAATTGAGTCTTGGTACTTTAAGGTCTGTATTTAGGTAAAATTATGCCGAAAGACTTTATGCGTTTTGTATAATTAAATAATATAAATATTTTGATAGCTCACACAAATAATTTAAGCTTTTTAAGTCATGCTCACTCCCGCCCTATATAATATTTGAAATCTTAATTGAGTAATTCAACCGTTTTTGTTTAATTAAAGCTAGTTTTAATTTCACCCAATATTCTTTATTCAAAAGGTGTAATGGTATTGGTTGTATATATCGTTGTTAATTATTGACATATTGGTTCGAGTTATGAGAAGAAATGAAGAAATTGAAATAGTTACATTTCGATTAATTGATTTAAAGAATTGCAGATAAAGTGTTTTATCAAACCATTCAATATCATTGATGGCAGACCGGAGTAGAAAAATCTGCGTATATCAATCTACTCGGCTGGTCAGTTAGTCGTTGCTTGGATTTGTTATTTCAAATATTCTGTTGAGATTTGCACTCGAGCAAAATGTATAAAATTACCAGGTTATGAATTCATTCAGTAGAAAAAAACAGCGTCAATAGGAAATTGATCAGACCCGAGAAGTCCAACACATGATAATCGCAAAAAAACAATATTTAAGATGATACAAATCATTATTACTGACATCACATTTAGGGACTGCAGTATCGCTTGAATATACCATTACCGATACTTCCAATTTTGAGTATTTTTGAACTCTTCACGAAGGTTATTTCAACAAAAGTTCTTCTACGAGAACTGCCTGTTAGTCAGTTTTTTGATAGAGCAAGGATAGAATGAAGTATATGGCTAAAAGAAGATAAATTTGTAGTTAATTGCTCTTGATACATTCCCTTTTTAGGATGGGCTGAACATCCTTGCCTTCGAACAAATTGATCAAAAGATCGAGTGCGCAACCGAATCTAAAAATCTTGGTGCTCGAACTCGTACCCGTTAAAAGCTTATTTTATTTATTTAAAGTATGTCACTAAAAGTCACTAATGCTTGAATATTAAGACAATATCAACATTAATATTTTAAAATTTATAAAGAAATATTCGATGAAAACAATTAAATAAGATGTGGTTATTTAGAAAGTTTTATTTTTTTTCCGGTATTTTGGTTAAGAAAGAAAAACACAAAAATTTGTGATACCGGTTTCGGCAATACCGGTATTGCAATCCCTTACCACATACATTGTGGTTGGGCATATTTAATTATGTATCCGTCACTGGTGTAAAAGAATACCGAGAGACAGAGAGGAACAAAAACCGGCGGACAAATTGGTCTTCTCAAACTGAACATAAATATCTTACCTGGGATGTGTTTTTTATACGACAACCTGTAAATCTGTCGCAATTAATTTCCGTGTGTGGGATTTCTACGTGTTGTTTTTTTTTTGCTGCCCATTGACAAAGATGTCGCTGCAAGTTAACAACCAAGAAGATCGCGCCAAAGATTTTCAAAGTTTTTTAATCAAGTAGCTAAAAAAAATACTTAAAAAAAATCATTTTTATTAAACTAATATTCCTTTTTAAAGGTGTTCGCCGTCAATACTTGGAAGAATAGCATTATATTAAAGAATAATAAGACACTTTTTACTTACTCCAAATTTATTTGGATCAGGACCGGTTTCGTACTTCGCGAGCATTTTGTACATATACGAAATACAATACAGCATTATTTATACAAAAAGTAAGCAAGACTAATAAAGGCTTGGCAAACAATTGATAATTGAAAAATGCAAATTATTTAAAGAAAATAAAGCATAATATGCATAATTCATTGTCTATTTAATATCGCAAAAGATCGAAAATAAGCAAACCCTCAATAACGGTGACTACTTGGCTACAAGACGAGCATGAATGAGAGACTGACTAGTAAATATAATTGTTAATCTCACTTTAAAATAATATATTCCAATGATTGTATCAAAAAATTTAAACATCTGAATAGTAGTTTGTAAAAATAATACATAAATTTGATAAAAAAATATTATATTGTATATTTATTTTTCGCCAGCAAATTTCAATGGTAGATTTGTTGTATTTTTTTTCGCGTTACGACGAAAACTTTGAAAACTTTTGGTTCTAGGTCTAAGACACTGCTAATTGCTTTTCAATTTTACCCACAAGATCTTGTCGAAGATTTGATCTATAGAGACCTAACACAAAGAGGGTAGATCAGATCGCATAGCTCCAAGTGCGATTCAAACAGGATTAAAGTGATTCCGGTCAATAAATCTAGGTTTGTCTCTATATAAAGTCACAGAAAGATTCTCAATGGAATGACAAACGCATTTTTAGGGTCTAGGCTCTTATTTATAGCGAAGAAGGTGTTTGAGGGTATTTTAATTACCTTAGTTTTATTGAGCAGTCAGTGATTTAAATTCCTGTCTCGGATTGAATGTTACATTTCGTAAGGAAGTTTTGTATAAAAATCTTAAATGATGATTATAGTTCGATGAATTGAGGACAAAGGTATTAATTAATTCTGCATCTTCACGCTTTTCGGCACATTCTGAAACATACGGTATATTGATGTTATTTATCATCTAAGTTATCTATCATATTTTAATATTGACTTGATTTATTTTTATAAATCAATTTATTTTTGCTTCCACTCAAATACTTTTTTTTTCACCGTGTTTTAATGGAGTTATACGTAGTAAGTGGCAATTCAATCAATAAAAAATTCATCTTAAAAATAATTTAATAATAACTAAGCTTTTTCTAGCAAATCAACATATAATACATACAAGTAATTATTCTATCTGCGAATAGGAATAAATTAGCAATGTAATATACAGGTTTACTCTATTTTCCCACTTATTTGATAACGTTTTGTCCCAGTATTGATATAATTATTCGATTCGACGGCAATAAAAATTTCCATTTCACCAAAAGTATTATAGTGTATCGAACCGCGATATGATAACAATATTAGCACAGGAACGTTTCGAATATTTCCACTGTATGATAAAAACCGAGGAAGTAAGCCATAAAATAAACTACAAAAAATAATGTTATAACTATTTATTATAATAAACCCAAATATATCCTTATTGCAGTGAATAATTTTGCGCGATAAAAAAAGATTTTTTGCCGTCGTTGAGTGTAACATAAAACACGAAAAGTGTTACTTTATTATTCTTTAAGATGTAGAATTTTTATCTCAGGTATATTATGAGTAACCATAAATTGAAGTAATCTTGGGTAAAGTAGCAAAGCCACACACCCTAAGGCCGTGGGATATTAAACCAGAGATTTTATCTTACTAAAGTGTCGATCCTTCTGCTAGTAAAATTAAAAAACACCTTAATTCAAGAAAACACTTTGCCCCAACGCAAGCCTTTTTATCATTGACAATTTGGTTGTGAAATAAATCTTATTTTTGGGAAGAGTACCAATTAACAAGAATTAAAAGAAACGATTAAATGTAAACATTTATCCTTCACTAAACATTTGAAATCATATAACTTAGCAGTCTTATTATTCACCTCGTTTCGTAATATATATTAGCATTGCAATTTTTTTAACTATGTACCCTCCCAATATTGGAGCAGATGGACTCATAATAGAATTTATCTCGTCATTATATAGTATCTCAATAACTTTGAGAGCTGCTTGTTACTAAGTTGTTCAAATCGGGCTTAGAATCTAATCTCTTTCTGCACGGAATATATGTAGGATCGGAATGGTGAGAAGTGAGATGGAATTTTAGACTTACACGAATTTGGGCAGAAATCTATAAATTAATTAACAATTCAATTTCACTAATAATCCGTACTGAGATTAAAGCCATATGCTATTTTGGAAAAAAAGTAATAAGGAAATGAGATATAATTTAAATTATATTGAATATTATGTCCACGTCACTGCTGCAGAGTAATATTCCATTTACGTTGATGATTCTTAAGATTACAAGGGTATATTTTATATTGGAAGAAAGCAAAATATTTATTACCCAATTGTGAAGATTAGTGGTGTAGAATGGCCACCCGGGTAATGAACAAACTGCTTCCCTTATCTTGACCCTTCGTCCCAAATCCAACGATCGCTGTCACCATGTAAGGGAAACCCAATCTCAGCAACTTGTAGAGTGTAGATCATGTGGCCAGACGCGTATCAAGTTATTATTTAGCCCCTAATAAAAATAAAACTTCCTTATTTGAAAAGTGTTTATGAATATTTGTGTTTATATTACTGGTTTATTGCTATTTAAAAAAAAAAGAAGATAAGTTAATCGTTTAGTTTTATAAGTTATCGGATTACGGCAAACGATATTTTTTACAATGTCTGTACTACGGTATTGCATTGTGTAAAAATTTCAATGCATTACTTTATGGATTTATAATTTAATGTATGTAATTAGATTATCATTATATAACTAAAAATGTCAAGTAATGGTGGGCTTGCTAAAACTGATTTATGCCTATATTTGCAAAAAAAAACGGAACGGTTATGTGATTGATATAAAACTTATCTACTATTTTATGAAATCATATATATATGTATTTAAGCGACGAACAATTAACAGATTTTACTATGTTAGGTATACAATAATTGACTATAAGTGAATATATATTTTAATGGACAGGAAATTTTTATCTTCGAATGATCGGAATATTTTCAAGCTTTTTTCTTAGTACGCGTCTGATTGATTAGCTCGTTCCCATCATTCATCCCTTGGCCCACGTCGAGATTGGTTTCCTGGCGTGGTCACAGGGCCGTGAAAATACAAGCGCCGCATCAATGTCTCAGACATAATGGTGTTTTGGCAATGAGCCGTGATTTATCATTTAAAAAATTAAAGTGTGGTCAATGTCATGGGAACTAATTAGATTGAAATGCTTAAAATCAAAATTGTCATATTGATAAAAAAATATCATCGAATTATCAAAAAAATGTATATACATATATCACGTTTTATGTGTCTCAATAGTTATTTTTAATATGTATTTACTTGCCAATTGTCAATTGTTGAATGTCGTTACTCCTATTATTCTAAAAACAGTCGCTCCGAAAAAGAAAGGTTGAGTAGCAGCGTTCGTGGAATCGTCTGTTAAGATATGCTCTACATTGGGACCGGACATGGCTACTAAGTATATTGTATTTGAATTAAAAAAACGAAAACCATTTGAATAATGCAATATAAAATTCAGGCTATTCAGGTTCTTTCAATAGAGACGCTTGAAATTTGTTATACATATATATTGCTGTTAGGATATTGCTATAACCGTCAATGGCGAGCGCTACAGATCGATGATAAGCAACTTCTTGTGGCCTAAAATGAATGATATGAATACCGATAACATGTGGTTTCAACGAGATGGCGCTACGTACCACACAGCATATGAAACGATGGGCATTCTACGCGAGCGAGCGTCTTAGGAAAGACTTTTTACACATAATTGTATAAGTAATATAGAAAAACGCTTAGCAAAATTAGTTTAACTTTATTAATCATACATATAGAACGTAGAAATCAAAGGGTATTAAGTTTAGGACCATATAATTGACACTTAATTAGCTACCATCCGGAAAACACAAATATCTGCATAGGTCTTTTAAAAACAAACACAAACAATTTAAAAATAAATAAACCTAACAACATATGAACAATATGAGTCCATTCATAGGCACCCTTCTTGATAATCGTTTCCCAGTAGTCTCATTTAGCCGCTTGACTTCAATCAAAATTCAGTTGTTAGGTATCTAAATTGGTAAGCAAGGATGTGGTTGAAATAATTAAATATACAGTTTAATACTAAAAAACGTGATACATACGATACTTCATGATATCATTGATTATTTTTATCAAATGGACATTGGATATAAGTATTCAGTAATAAATTATTGAAAAGAGCTTCTTTTTGCATCAAAGATTACCAAATACTTAATTGAAAAAAAAAATGCTCCATATGACTATTGAATAAAATAACACAATTATTTTCCTTGGTTTTGCTGCGTTTTCTTAATCTTGATATCAATTATCGTTATTTGAGGATCGTATTATGATGAAATTGTTTTGTGTCTTTCTGTGAAACTAAAAATAACGAGAGGATTTAATTTCTACACTTAAAAGAACCCGACAATTAGAGTGATCATGAGACATTTATGGATGGTGAATCTTAAAAATCCTTAAAGTGTATTTTTTTGAAGAAATTATACCGCGATAATATACCATGATAAGTATAAAGATTTTGTTGTCTTTGTATGTCTTAACTATTTATGAAGTGAAAGTTGAAAATAATTTTCCTGTTTTTGAATGAGCTGTTTGTAAACATGAAAATCATATTAATTACACACATAAAATAAAATGCAGAGAAGGTTACTCCATGTATTATATATACTTCAGGATAAAAATATATCGATTGCATAATTGACTAGCTTCATTAACCGGTTAAGAACATGTTGTTGTTATTCTATTGGTTAACATTATTTTCTGCAATCAATTCAAAAATAAAGCAGTTAAATATCCTTTAAAAAAATCGTTTTCAAAGCTTACCTTCATCGAACAAATCCTGCCGTTTATCTTCGAGATGTTGGCTTCCACAGAAAGATTGCCATTTCCGCTCCCCAGCGGGAGTTGAACCCGTTCTAGGAAGCGAATAGTAAACCTATCCTACCTTATAACGATGTATTTTATTAGTAAGGCAATAATTGTATTATTGCCGTGAAACCACATCTTCAAAAATTGAATTAATAGCATGGGAGCTAAAATTATCCTTGTGGCGGCATCTTGTAGCATTTAGTAGAAATGCATGACGCACACACTAATAAATCATTCATACAAATGACATGCCTAACTTTATGTCACATTTTTATAACATTTCTAAGTTTTTTAAAAGACACCACCATCTATAAACATTTACATATACAGTTTTATATCCAAGATTCACTGATGGATGACAGCTTCTGTAAGCGTGATCGACAAAGGAAGACTTTTCTACATCGTCGGCTTTTATAAAGCCTACTAATGCAATTTTCAGCCTAAAGTCTTTGTTGATTTTTTTATAACAATAGTTCTGGATATAAGAACAAATAATGGTTAGTTTAAATTATTAACACAAGTGCTACTTTCTTTGCGATGAAATTGGTTGTGTAAAATATAAACTATTTACTTTACATAAGAAAAACAATGAGATTAATCTTATAATTTAACTTAAATTGTGGTGGAACTTCAATAGAGTGATTCCATAGCGCCACAAAAAGGTCGTTATTTTGTCGTAAAATCGAAAACCACTATTACCACTTCCATGAGCTGTAGTGAAAAAGAGAGAAAATAAGTTTTTATGTCTCTTTTGTACCAATAAAGTGTTGGAAACGTGTGTGGCATTTGATTTTATTTGCATTCAAGTTGTTTCAACCGAGATAAGAAAAAATTCACAAGAAGTGACATATAACTTTTTATTAGAAACTCTTCTTAAGTTGAAATAAAAATAACAATTTGAAATAAATGGAATAAATAATCTATAGAACTTATTTAAAAAATTAAAAACTTTCGGTCTACTTGTAAATGTCAACTGCATTTTGATATTGATCATTTTCCTCATCGCTCACAGTTTTTGAATCAGATATATTCACTTTATTGCACTTTCTTTACTGCACATAAACTCACCGCATGTTCTGGGGTAAATATGTGCATCTACGAGGCAGTAAAAACGGATTTTATATAATACTGCACTCATCATAGACAGGATAGATTGCTATTGGTGTATTTATAAATAGAATTTTAGGAAAATAGGCATCTTATAAATATACGAATCCTAATAGCCAATCCGAATATTTTTCATATACAAATTACGAAATAAAATATCATTCTCAGCATTTAAAGGAAATTAAATTTTATTTCGGTGGAATATTAACCTACTTAGAATAGATAAAATGTCAGTTTATTTAAAGAAAGTGGAAATTAACGTCTGAGAAAACTAAGAATAGATACATTTAAAACAATCATCGATTTTATTTGGGATAAGTTGGTTGTCCCACCACCCATCCGTTATGTGTGTGCAACCGTTTTCACAGCCGCCTTCCATAACGCTATACGATCAAGAAAAGAAACGAATTTACTCCTCACTTACTTGGCCCGAGACAGAGCTGCACGGGACTGATCTTTTAACCATCCATTAAGGTGCTTAAAGAGAAGAAAAATAGAAAGAGAATCGATTAATAGACGAATAGAAAATTTTGAGGTGTGAAATTCGTTTTGCTTAGGTAATATAAATCGAAGCAACTGAAGATGCCGAAAGGCGAAAACCCGCGTCGTTATTCAAATTATGTTCACTGAAAGACCAATAATAATAGATTTTGATTTCTTATTTTATATTTTTAAAACATATTTTATATTTCGACGCACAATATATATTATATATTTACAATAAGGGAACAGAAATATATTCTATAATTCATTTTAGTTTAACTTTGTAATCTAAGAATAAAATTTTACTTTGTGAAGAAACTCATATTTAAAGACACTGGATTTGGTAAAAACTTTTAAAAAAAGCTAGCTTTTATCAGAAAGTATATTCAAGTAAGCGGAAAGTGGAACGGACTAAAATCCTTTCATATTGATAAATCGTAATAATTAAATGAATATTTATTTTTAAAATCAGATGCATTGAAATCGGCTGGATTTTGTGTGTAGTTTTGATATTTACATCATTCAATTAAAACCGTTCAAGAATATGAAATTTATTTTTGCATTACAAATTTATATTAAGTGCAGTTTTGTCAACCGCATCCCATTCGCCCACGCCGGCAACCAATCGCAGTTCGTGGCGAGGCTGCGATCAATGAACGCGACCGCGGATTGGTGTTTTATGGTCTGAGTTTTCCGCGGTGAGACATTTGGGCAATAAAGTAATTAAGTGCTGATTGCTCAATAAATTAAAATAAAAACCGTGACAGATTGTCCGCCGTGACTTGAAGATACAATTTTACAATCTTGTAATTATGATATGCCTACGTTGGTATGCAGTTCTAGTTATAAAAGATTGTAATTAAGAAATGAAGATATCAATTACACCAAGAAATAAATACGATATTACGTAGTAATAATATACAACACATAATTGAACAAGAAACTTGATATTATTACAACCGTAAATCTTTCGAAGGTTATTATACAAGAATTTAAATTGCTTACATATTACCATGTACAATAATATTGTCTTACTCCTTTTTAATACACACGCGAAGTACTGGGGTGATTTTATGCTTTTTCTTTTGACCATTTCGGCTCCCATCGTAGAAAAAGGACGATTACTGGAGCTTAATTCAGCAGAGATTTTTGTATGACAGCCGCTTGTTATTAAATTCTTCTTTCTTCGTAAATCACATTTGCTCCCGTATGTGTAGTATATAGCCACCAGATGGTGTTTCCATGATTCCCTGTCACTAGCTGGCTGCTGTTTTGTGTGCCATGCCAGCATCCCTTCTGTTTTGCACAGTACATCAGATGAATAGTACCCAATCGGCCAGGACACCGATTAGAAGAAAAGGCATGCAGGGTTGAATCTCCCAGGAGGCATCTGCAGCACGTGACCCAAGCAGTTTCAATGGCTGTCCATAACCGCTGACGTAACATGGCACTACTGGGTACGTTACTTAACCACCGAGTTCCAATCATCATTCGATTGTCATTAAATCATTCAACCCTGTTTCTGAAGATAATAATGATATAAGAATACTTCTAGATAAGACAGAGCCACTGTTAAGCTAATCTCTGTGTCTAATTCATCCATAAATCGATTGAAAAAATTATTTATGAAATATATTAAAGGACCGGCTTCGCTCATCGTGAAAATTTTCAGCTGATTAGTTCCAAATCACAAAAATGTGTTTCTTTCGATTTACGTGTCGAGCGAAAGCTTTGTATGATTTTTATCTACGAACGCTACGAATCCATTGAGCTCAGTCGGAATACAATTGCTCCTAAAAAATACTGTCATCTCTGAAAAGCAAAGCTTAAAGGTAGATAGATTTACAGCTTTTCGTTGTCAAATACAACATTTTAAATCATCCATATCTTCAACATTACAAATAAACAATATGCATAGAAGAAAGGCTTTTATTAATACTTGATGATAGTAATATATTAGAATGAAAGAATATCGCGACATACATCCCCAACGTTATTAATTGGTCGCTTCACACATCCTCCTAACTGAGATGTCTCTCTCAATGGTGTTAAGAAATAAAAAAGACAAATACCTACATTGCCTTGTTCTCAGTTGATGTAACTTTTTTATATTCCTTTTATATATTCTTTAAGCGATAATGTCATTCGGTGTGGTTCATTCATTAAAATGTCAGAGCCAGAGGTACAGGGCAACATAAGTGTGCACACTGTTGTTTGATGACAGTGCTGTGCATGGTATTAAGTTTTGAAGGGGTGAATTTTATTCGGTATATCTCACTTGCAGGGCTTTGCATTAACAACCAAAGCCTTCTATAAAATGAAAATCTTTTTCTAATAAAGGTGCAGAGTGTGTTTCTATTTGCTGACAATATTTTCAGCAGTATTATTCATTAGAATTAAAATCGATTAGATTATAAGAATAATGCATTCATTTACTGTCATCTCTTGATAATTATTACATATATACCCGTTCTATGTTCATAATATTCGCCTACGGTGATGTTAAAATCAGTTTAACGATACATTCTCGTACCAATTTTTCAGCAAATTTATGGATGGCCAAAAGCATAGACGGCTATAAAACTTAAAAATATGACCTCCGAAAAATTCATTTCTAAAGTTAGATATCTCTATTCTCTCTCTAGCTTGTCAGCTTACTTTTACCTTCTTATCTTGAAAATCTCAAAAAAGATCTCGAGTGAAACATAAGTTGAAATGATTATTAGAAAAAAATAGCCTGCAAGTTTTTAGGGTAATTCAACTCAGTTTATTCAATATATTGAAAATGATGCATACTATTCATTTACGAAAAATTGTAGCACACATTAATACGAACAGCTGTTTTCATATTAATTACATTTCATATTTTCAACTAATTTCACTAGCTGAACTTACGTTGCAGGTCTAGGATAATATGTACAATTAATAGAATTTTAATGTTTTTTGGTTGAAGTATAATAGCTCAATTATTGCACGACATGCTTTTATTTTATTAAAGCGTAGCTTAAAATATTCATACTCTAAATGACAATTAATTATTTAGTTTAAAAGTATTGAAAAATGCTTTGAATGCATGCCACTGTTCCTCGAATTTATGTCGATCTGAGGAAAGAAATTTCTTCTATCGAGAAAAAGCATCAGGGAAATAAACTCGCGGTATTCTGATAGCAGCGGACTCCACACGAAGATGTGATTGAGGCGAGAAAACCAGACTGAATTACGACTCTTATAAAGTACATATCAGTCTAGCATTAAGTGACTTATTAGCCTCGTTAGAGCAACAGGGTATTGCCATTTATGAAGATGTGCAATTTAGTTTTATTTTTTTGTATTGAAATCAACGGAACGGACGGGTTTTATTAAAAATAAAAACGGTTTGTATTCTGGCAACTGGACAAAGAAAAATAATTATTAAAACATATGCAGCTTAAATGTGGCAGCCGATAAATTATTCACGATCGAAAATAAGATAAAAAAAAACAATAATCATTTGTGTATTTAATTGAATTTTTATTGATATTGTGTCTTTTTATAATCAAAATCGATATTTTCGTTTCTATTCCCAATGAAAAATAAGCAATAAAATACATTATTTCTCAAGCTTTTTCCTTGCTCTTGACTCTCAAATAACAATATTTACGGATTTATTTATACACTATATTATTTTTAATAATATATATTTTGCGATTTTGTATGACATATTGATAAATTTCAGAGATATATAGAAGACGTATGGTTGTTAATCGATTTTCGGTATAAATTTTATTTTGATGCGGATCATTTCCTTTTTTCGCACGAGAATTGAAAAAAAATGATAAAAAATATGCCGTTACTATTTTTTTGAATTGAGTGCTCTCAACTTAATATAAAATGGTCATAATAGGTGTTTGTGCCATTTTTAGAAAATCAAAATATAAACAAAAATACCCCTATAATCTTTTAAGCACTAAACAATAGAATATTATCAAGCTTGCTAAAGGATTATACTTTTTTTAAAAAATCAGAAAATTTCTTTGATCGCATTGTTATTTACTGCAGAAAAAATGCACATTTTCACTGATTGTTCTTGGGGAAATAAATAAATATTCAATATCAGATGAGGCATTGATTTTAAATAATAAGTTTATATAGGAGTTTTGGATAAATAAACTTTGTTGAACACCCGATGGAAATTTTCAATTTCGGTTCCTCACTAATCTATGCAAGCCTACTGATTTCAGGGCCTGGCTCATCATCCCACGCGCAGTCGCCGTGGTGTTTCAACCGAGTGATAAAACAAGCGCCGACGACTAATTGCATCAATAAAATTTACTGTGACTCTTGTACAGCCCTGGCCTTGTTAAATACAGATGACGTATTATAAAATAGCGTTATTTTTGTTTAAAGAAGTAGCAATATTTGACCACAGCAAAATACCCCTTGCTTATGATGATTTTCTTTAATGAGTGATGATTTTAACAAAAATATTTAATTTTACATTACTTAGTTATGGCTTTTTCAATTTGCAAGTTGATACAAAAGGTTTGTGCACTTTTCGTTTTGATTTCGGAAAAACTTTTCGAATCGTTTTAATTTACAAAAACACAGTACAGAAAATATCAAGTAATATTACCGTTTTATTAATCTTTAGTACTGTATAGGTATGAAAATCTGTTTGTATCGCAATAACTAAATAAGACTTGATTGAAAAAATGTTGACAGTGAAAAGAGCGATTTATTACAAACGGTTCGTCTGTATGCAGTAAGAGCGCGGTTATTTTCTATAAAATATGTTGACTGTATGAAACAATTTAAGTGCTGTTAATGAAATTGTCTTCGTTAAGGGTGGTCCACATTTGATTCTATCTGTGCTATAAAATTGTCCTAGATCAACATGTGTAGGTTCACGTAATGACCCGTTTTTCTATCAATCTGATGGCCCTATACGGAATTTTGTAACCGAGAGAGGAAACGTTCGAGTGATTCTGTTTGGCCATAAAGTCACAACAGGAAATAGGAAGACTATTTGGGATTTATGATAGCCGTGTAGATTGAGATTAAACTGAAATAGATACATCAAGTTTGTTTAATTGATCAGATGTGCTAGAAATAAACACTTTTTTATCTTCCCGAGTTGAGATAATTTGTGAAATTATATAAATAAAACGGTGTCTTTCTAATATTACACTGAATCACTTCTAACCTAGACTCCTAGAGCATAATTGTGTATTATAAACGGAATAATTTTTAACAGAAGTTGCTCTTCGTGAATTGCTCGTTAAACAGTTCCTCAAAATCTTTTTTCAGAAAATGTAAGAATTTAAGGTTAGGATAATTAAGTATTTCGACTGAGGGTGCTTGATGGAATTTCAATATCAAATTAAATTTTTGTCGCTAACGACCCGGGTTTCGCCTTTCGGCATTCCAAGTGCACGACCTTCAGTGTGAACTGACCAGTCAGTTCAAGTACATCCGTGCACTTGAATGCCTGAAGATGCCGAAAGGCGAAATAAGGAGCGACAAAACTCATGGAAAGTACAAAATTCAAAAATTCTAATTTGAGTTAGATAATTGCTTTGTCTTCGAACATTAACGCAAAAATCGATTGAAAAAAAAATGAACGGTTTTATAACAGAAGTGTGTTCAAATGTAAATTTCACTTGATTTTTTGTTTTATAAGGAAATATGAGAATTTATATGAGTTAATAAACTTGCAGATTTCCTCAAATGCGGTCAGATTTTTTCCAATAAATAAATATGCAATTTGCTATAAAACGAGAATTTCGAATAACAGCTATGTGATTAATTAGTTTTCATATACATGAATCATGATAAATTATCTTTTATTATGATTAGGAAAGTGTAACAACATTATACTATTGTTTGAAACTTACTTTACTATGAAAATTTTATTTTGAAAATTAACAAACCTTCAAAGTTGAATTTTCTTTAGCGTCTACGTTCGTGTTAAATTGGACTTGCATCCAAAGAAGTCAGAGAATGCTGAGTATTTACTTTAAGATTCATGTGTTATCATCCTGCAAACTTTTTGTAACTGTTGATGACAATCGGGTAATTTGTAATAAGATTTTGTATTCGTAGAGAACCAGGAAAGTAAGAATGTTTTAGTTAGAAAAGCTCTTGTCGTCCTCTTCATTATACATTTTTAAGTTCGGGTAGACGGTGGATGTGTGGGAATAAAAACATTATAAATATCCGAAAATCCAATGCATGGTAGTTTTTATTTCAATATTCAACTCCAATAACTACTTTTAACAGATATGTCACATGACACTTTTTATGCATTTTTTTCATTGTTTGCAAGCATGGCAGCGTTTCTTTAAATAAAACAAGTAATCACGTTTATATTATTGTATTTTGCTTCGGAATTCATCCGTTAAGCTATGTCTAATCCTCTTGAAATTCCTTTTTAAATCTCTGAATATTATGGCATTATAATGTCCAAATATTGGAGTATTTGTTTGTGGGATTAAGGCGGTTAGATGGTAATCATTTGTGTTAACACAAAATAGCCACGCGTCGCATCGACCAAAGATGACAAATGATCTTTGGTCGCATGAAAAATGACAATTCTACGCGAGATAGTGTCAGGACACCTTCCAATGACAATGTCAAATGATGGGATAAATACCTCGCATCCAGGGCCCAGCAACCATCTTCATAACATATTTTGGTACCGTATATTTTTTATCGATATAAAATATATGTAAACGTGCGTTTTCTTCAAATCCCATAAACGGAAGTCGACCCTGTATCCGAGTAATCGAGGTGGCTTTCGGCCTATTTTGTTTCGGGCTACCGAATTGGAAACATTCATTCGCTAATTATTCCACGGATATGTTATCAAAGAATTATGTGCTATTTTTGCTCATGAAAAATCATATATATTACACATTATGTAAACATATTTGCCATAATCCATCCTTCTCAAAATGAGAGAGAGCGATTGATCGACTGACATCTTCTGTGGAGATTTTCCTATAAGATTTCTCATACTTCATAACGGGAGTGGATATTATTAAAAAAATATGGTATTTATTAAAATAATTTCATTGAACCTATAGTTTGAATACTTCACGACATACACATACACATGTTCATTTTTTTATATATATGTTACAGTGAAACTGTATTCTCAGTGAAAATGTATCAAGTAATAGATTTGTATGACAACATGATTTCACTGGTCATGATCATTGAAATTATTAGCCCAAGTCGATGATTTGCCGGCCTAAAATTTTGGTTTGCTTCAATGAAACAAAATCAGCTAGTAGTCCCTTTCATAAAAAGAGAACCAAAGAAAACCACAGACAAACATTGGGCTGGAGATAGGGCTGGAGATAGGGCGGTCAAATTTAATTTCAATGACAGCTAGGAGAAAAATACATTTTCACTGAGAATACAGTTTCACTGTAACATATATATGTATGTTAAAGCAAAAAACATTGAACGAATATATAAAAATATATTTTGATATTTGCATATCTAAAATTAAATTGCAAAGTAGATATTGGTATCAGAATTGTATGTATACAAAAAAGATCGCTTATACTCTTCATATAAAATATAATAATTGTTATAATATCCCAGAATATATTTGACTTGAATTACGCACATTGTTCTTCAGACTGTGACAATAATTTACAATCGATCGAGAATCCGGTTAGTATCAATAATCTTCCATATACATATAATACATGGTTTTTTGGTAATATTTATTTATAGTGTTACCATAATATTAATATGTTTTGTAGGAAAGGTTTATAGCATCTGCAGACTCGTTGCTGTTGAATATACAAGTATTAGGATATCAGAAGTCATCTTAGGATTACACCCGTAATCTTCTTATTCACAAATTCTACAATCAGATGGGACTGCGTCAACAACTTAACTTCCCTCAATCTCTATCTGCCGATGAATGTTCCTGGTTTTGAAAAATGATCCACTGACACGATGTCCCATTTAAGTATTTGTTGTCTCTGGAATGTCTTTGACACTAATCATAAGTCGATCTTTATAGATTAAGTGATATTTTTCTTTTTAAGTGTGAGACTACCGACGTTATTATTTCGTATATAAAATCTTGATTAATATGCGTGCAGTGAACGGTTTGTTTCAGATGCATAAAAGTCTATGAAAATTTTCAAGTCAGTTAACCTTCCACCGCTACCAATATTATCATCATGCAGTTTTGAGAATTTTTCTTAACCGATGTGGTATGGCAAACTATTTCACAGTTAAATAAATATGGGAGGATTTACCAAATATATTAACGTTCAATTATTCTTTATTTTTTAGCAAATAAAACAAATGAAACATATTTCGATTTAAAGAGACCCGAATCAGTTTGAAATATCGATTCAATAAAATGAATATTCAGTGTTAAAATATAAAATAAAATAATTGAAATTGCGTTGCAATAAAAATCATATGAAACAATCAAGATAAGGAAATTTTGTGTGGTATGATTATTTTAAATATATATTCCATACAAAATTTGTTTTCTTAATTGATTTCCTTGAAAACAAATAAGTATTAGTAGGCTTACCATAATCATTAACCTTAAAACCGGGGCAAAAGCGGGCGCTAGGGAAAAAGAGACAAACTACCAAAAATTGTTTATTTAAATTTCCTATAAATCTCTCAGTTACAGCAGAAGCTAAACTTATGTTATTAATTCATTGTAACAGTTGTAATTCACGCTGGAGATAACGTTTTTCAATCATTTTTAATATATTTTTTTAAAATTTTCCTAAACATGGTAGCTTGGTATGCCAGAATTAATTTTTCTGTCCAGTGACTCCCGTACGATAAACTCCAGCATGCAGCTTCGGTCATCCGACTAAATGTGTTTCAAATCCACAGCATGTGTATTGTGCAACACATTCAATACCGACAACAATAATTCCATGTTCTGGCATGAGCCGATTGCAATCAATATTTTGTTCTCTTCCATGTATCCTCTCAATGTTTTTGTGACAGTTATTTTCACGAAAGAATGAAGCTTTTTGTCAGTCTCACGAGAACGTCATGTTTAAATTACAAGCAAGACAAAATACCAAACCAGTCGGGACCGATTTCTAAAACCGGGACCGTATGGTAAGCCTAATGATACTATTATATATACACTAAGAAATTCCTCTTCCAGCTTTATGTTTATATTTATTTGTATAGAATGGATAAAAAATAAAAAATTGCTGCATCAAGATGAAGCTTTATTTTAATTGCCTAATAAAAGTCGCTTTTTTATGTTTTGAAAATTTCAATATCTATGATTCTATAATAGATTTTAAAGTCAGTTGAACGTTTATGATATCCTTGTCAATGATACCGCACCAATACAATAATCAATACTATCATCGTTTTAATATGATGACAGCTGACTGCGTCTTTTTTTCAAAGAGCAATACATTATTTCACACTTCGACATTTATGAAGCTTAATCAATTCGTTGAAATGCGTTGAATAATTAACTATCTATTCTGAATCAATCCATGTCATGATCTCATGATAATCATAGGTAACTTTTCAGTGGAGTGACAGAAAGAATGTCATAACTGTCTATGTAACTTGAAAATGGTTTTGATCATGCATTTTAGCGATATGCTGTTTTGATCAGTATTGAAGTTTGCAACAAAAAATGTATTATAGATTAATCTTTTTGTGAATTTTATTTGATGGATAAGAATATCATAATAAGAAAATCATATACAACTTCTTTATTCATTAACCAAGGCATAAACTCGTTATTAAATAGGTGATATCATGTAGAATATTTGAAAATCTACGAAAAAAAACAATTGAATGTCGCAGTTCATACTAAATTGAACGCTCCTTTTAACATTCATTTTGATAAAATTAAAAAGCGAATAATTAAAAAGGTTGGTAATTGGGTTTACTTTTACGCTCTAAAATTTACGTATAATTAATCTGTTTTAACTGGAAAATATTTAAAAATGTCTGATACTGACCCAAAATTAATGATTTAAATATCGTTTTTCGAATCCTCAAATCGAAATGGATATCATTCATATCACGATAAAAATAAAGCAATGTACTTTCGTAGTAAAAATTATGTAATATACAATTGATAGCTATTTCGGCTTGTATATTATAATAACTAAATTACATTGCTATTTTTTCACTGTGCTATAATAGAGTTCTATTAAGTGTACGACGATTCGATCAATAATATCATTTATCTTCTTTGCAGTGGAATAATTATACAATTTTAGTTCAATAATAATCCTCTTTAAAATGTTATAAACGATACTGTATTGGTTATAAGACAAAAAAAAATGCTATAGTTTCTGCGTAGGTTTTTTTTCATTAGATCGATGACCGAAACCGTTCGTGACCATATTATACAGTTGAAAATACACTACACGGTAATTTGCCGTTATTGTAGGCATCATTTAGAAATATTTTAGGTAAAACTGTAAATTTTCTATATACAGAGGTACGCCACTGAAATAAACTATTCAACCGGCAATTCGGTGATATGGTACAGTGATTCGGAAATCCATAAATTTATTAAGTTAACCCTACGACCCGAGGTCGATTTATATTCATATCCATCGCTGCTACGAACATCCATCCTCATAACATGAGATCAATATCTAAATTTCAATTTGACATAATCGTCAGGCCATAACATGGCAAGTGAGTATATTGTTAAACTTTTTTAAAGTTTTATAATACACATTTCGTTTAAAATCATTGATTTTTAGGTAAAGCTTTTTTCTATAGATTGTTAACCTCAGGATATGGAAAGTTTTTTTATCTTGCGGTTGATCAAAAATAGTGTGTTTTTAATCAGAAAAACTTCACAAATGGTTGAAGATTCAACTTTTAATAACGTAAATAACTGTTCAAAATTGTTTACAAGAAATAAAAACAAAAAAATATGTCACTTTTAAGGTGTTCACTTTAAATACTCGGTGGAATGACATTATAATAAAAATATTTAATCAACATATCATCGTCAGAGCTGAATATAGTTCTAATATTATTCCAAATTGATTAACTTTACAGTTAAACGCGAAAGTAAATAACAATTATTCGTTGAATAGGCATTTACGTAGCACAAATTTATTACAAATCGATGATAAAATAGCAATGTATTTTATTTCTATATTTTTTTACGGAACTAAAATACATTGCTATATCTTTTATCGTGTGAAATATTATTTTTTTGAACATGATTTTCATTAGATTCTTCCATATCGATTCCAATCAACATATAATGCCGTTTTTATGTGCCATAATTAAAAATAATATTTTTAGTTCAATATTATAGACATGTTTGATATCAGTAAAATGTTTGAAAATATTTTGGGCGCAGGAGTGTTGGCGTGAAATATATTCAAATTTATTCTACTGAAGATTTGTTCTCAAATTAAAGCTTCATCTTGATAAGATGGAAACGCGTTATTCAGAGTACAGGTGTTCACGCAGCTCACTCTAGCCACGATCCACCAATGCTTAGCAAATAATTAATAAATAACAATAAACTTAAAAAATGGGAAAGATTTAAATGCGCGCGTGACATTAACTCTGAATTATTTATAAATATGAAATCTTTACAACTATATTAAAAAAAATTAATGGAGTCTTAGATTATTATGGCCGCAGTAAAGATTAACATTTTTCAACATTAATTTGGTCGATAACTCTATTATTTTAATTAAAAACCAAAATCTATAAAATACATTCATATTATTTTTTTACCGCACCTACTGCGAAACACATAAAAATCTAATTGAACCTTTAAACAGCACTTGCGTGCGATAACTTATATTTTAAAAAAATGGAAAAGTAATAAGGATAATGAAGAAAATTACTGTTAAAGAGATAGTAGCCATCTTTTGTAAAGAGTGCGGGTAGAAAAGTATGAAAATATCATAGCTCTTGAACCTGTGATAGCCCAATTGAGAAGACGAACACTCACCGGCTACAGGATGGCTTAAATATACTAATGTTATGATGATGTTCGGTACCATTAGTAGGCTTTAAATTGCGTAAAGAGGGTGTTATAACTTTTATTTGAAATTTGGGATTGACTTCTAAGTTGAAGTGATCATGCATTCTAGTCAGATAAACACAGACAAAATTAGATATGAGATTTACTCTATGTAAAAATATTCTCAAATATTGAATTTAAATAGATTATAAATATATATATTTGGCTCGAGTCTATTACCGCTGGGGTACACGAAACCGGTCTTGAGCTTCAAATAAGATTTAGTTAAAACGTCAAACGCTTTTTAGTATTCCTTATTAAAATCACTCCGTCGAGGATACGTAGCAATTGCTTAAAAAATAAATGAAGTTATAAAGAAAAGAAAACATAAATGACATCTACAAAAAAAAAACTATACTGTTTATAAGCCATGACATGCAAATAAGTTGAATATTATTGATGAAATATTTAATTTGATATAATAACCTATGTGCCGAGATTTTTTGGGTGGTATTTAATCAACCGGTGGCTAAGTTTTATTTTTATTGTAACTAAGAGGTGCTCAAACTACACAGAAAAATTACATTTAAATCTGGAATATATCATTCTTCTGGAATATATCAATTCATCGGTCTTTAACGAATAATTTTTTTAGATGTTAGATTTTGAATTGTGATAATTCACACAAAACTTAAAATTTAAATTAATTTAGTAGAAGTTCTAAATGATATTTTTAATTGCATCTTTTAATTGTATTTTTCAGGGTTCTGTTTATAAAGCAAATGATGTACATATGTTTATATGAAAAAAAAAACTTTTAACGTTTTCATTTCTGGTGGAGTTATATTAGATCCAAATTGTAATGTTTGGGACGGGACGTAGAGACTCTTCGACATCTCAACTACTAGAGTAGTAAAATTTTAAAATACTCGAGTAGTTTCAGATGTACCAAAATATATATTTTAATTAAAAATTGTTTATATTAATATATGATCAATACATAAATATGCTTATTTAATTTCATTCACCCATTTATTTCAATTTATAAAGCAAATATTTAAAAAAATGCTAGAGAATTAAACGTCTCAAATTTGAAATTGTTTCGAAATTTTGTTTTTATAATTCCCGCAGAAGAAATAAAAACTTCATTTATAAACTAGAAGTTTTATTAAAAATACACGAGTATAAATGTTGCTGGTCATTTAATTATTTTAAAAAAAGAAGATCCCAAAATTTGTTTGTCTAAATAAAAATGAAAAGTTTTGGTCAAGTTTTGACTGCCCTGTATTGGTCACCAAAAGTTTTATTTTATTGACAGATAAAGAATGACTCAGAAATAATATGATGACAAAAAAAGACGCTTGAAATTAATAATATCTGATACATAGTCATTAATTGATACGCAACGGATAATTATCATATTTGCATCAATTGCGTAAAATAAAACAGGTTTTAAAAAATATTTTATTAGATCTGATAAAGCGCGGTAAAAATATTCATTTTTACTTTAAATTTATTTATTATTCAGATATTTACAAATGCATTTTGGTTTATGTTAAATACAAGCCGTCCTGTACGATGTTACTGTAATACCAACTGCAATTTAATAATAAAAAATTGTAGGTTCATTTTTGACGACTCCTTGAAAACAAAGTATTACAAGACTTAGTTGTTTCCTTTTCGAATACTAAGTAGAAATGGAAGGAAACGGATAAAATTTCGTTAAAGGTTTACCGAAATTATTGAATTTTAAATTCTTAAAAAAATTATTACAAAAAATTGTAATAATTTTACGAGCATGAATTATTTTCTTAAAATCATGCAACATTTTTTTAATAATTTACTTAAGTATCCACATTTGTTTTCTTAAAATGCCGTAATCGTCATAATTATCGTATGCATCCTATATTAAAACATCTAAAAAATACCTGTTTCAATTGTAGATTGAAATTTATATGACATGACCGATTTTGATTAGCAAGTGAATATTTCCGACTGAAATCCAATGAAAATGTTCATTATCTAAGCAAAACCGGTGCTGATGCATGATTATTGTGATTTTTTTTACAATGAATACATACTTTGAGACAAAATAACATCAATAAATTTATATTATTTCAGTATGTAGATGATATTGAATTGATTCTATCGTTGCATTCTGTGGTAAATTTGTGTTCAAAAAAGTTCATTTTAATGTAAAATTTAAAATAACTTTGTTTATTCCAAGTATTGTGTGACTAAAAGTGACACTGCTTCATCTCTTTCAGAAGCATCATCAGACATCATTATTTGTTTTGTTATGATGTGGAAATGCATTGCCTGTAGTTTTTACACACAAATTTTTTCACCAATAAAATTTTAAGAAAACCAACAATATTTTTGCCTTTTCATTGACTGTTCATCGAAGAAATCGATTTTTTCTAGTATTTATGAAGTGATGCAGAAAATTCGGATACATTATTGACAAAGCGATAAGTTGATTGGTTCAGACAGCGAGAATACAAAAAATACTTGTATCTCCAACATAATCTCTAAATCAGTGTTGACATATTGAATATTCCAAGTGTCGTCGAAATTTGTTCTTGGAAATAATTTAATTTAAAGCGAAAATAGTTTTGTGCCACAATGTATACTATATATAATATTTGAATTTGTGTGGAATAGGCTATTTATTTATGTAAAAAATCAAAATATTTACTCAATATTACTGGATATATTTCAAATGGAAAGGGCATTTAATATAATTTTTAAATTCTAAAATTACAGTCACATGAACGTGCACATTTAATTTTTTTGAATTTTATACTTTTCAACAAATTTTGTCGCTTAGTTCACTCGTGCACTTGAAATGCCTCAAGATGCTCCAAGACGAAACTCGGGTCGTTAGTGACAAGGCTCATGGAAAAATACAATTGAAATTCCATCAAGCACCTTTGGTCAAAATTCTCAATTTTCTAAAAATTATGTTTTAATGACTTAAGCAGGGCTTCCCAACCTTTTTACACCTGCGGACCGGTAAAAAAAGGGAAAAAAATCGCGGGCAACTAATACTGAAATAATTTTTTTTTTTTATGAAATATTTCTTTAATCGTATATCGTGACAGATGGACATATGGAACTTTATCATGTCGCATCATCCTACCAATTATTATTATTATTTAAACAATACTAAAAATACAAGTAAACGATCGCTCAGACGAAAAAATCTTTTATCTAATATTTTTGCCTTGCGAATTTTTTGAAATTTGGCATACTGTTTGTGGCCCAGTGGAAAGTCTCTGTGGCCAAGAACTTGGCCGCGGCCCATCGGTTGCAGAGCACTGGACTAAAGTACAAAATAAAAATTTCATCAAAAACTTTACTATTTTCTTTCATGCGGTATTCACACAATCATAATGTATCATCCCTTGATCAGAGAGTAATTTGACGGCACACTAAAAATAGTGTATAAACAATTTTAAAACAGTGTTTGCGCTAACTAAACAAACACGATTGTTTTTTAATTAAACATAAGTCATATTTTGGAATTTGAAAATTTTGATTTTATTTCACATCATTAAAATGGTTGCCGTAAGGAATTTAAGCGTTTGTATTTATTTTGAAAGATCTTTTTACATTTAAATATCATTCCTAAAAATGCATATATTATTATTGATTGAGTCGATATTTACGTCGCAGAACTCCACTATAATAACGTAAAAAACTATTTAGTATTTAGTTCAGCATGAATTATAAAACACAGTTTATGGTAATATGGCGTCATGCTGTCGCCTAGTTCTGTCGATGGTTCGGTGCCAAAAATAGTGTTGAAAATCTCCATTTGGAAATTCGTTTATTTATGCGCATTTTATTATTGATAAAATATATGCTATCCTCAGAAACGTCCGATAATCTTTAATATTTCGTGAAACAAAGAAAATTATTATTTAATGCCTATTCTCATTATAAAATCTACATATTTAGTTTGTCTTATTTTATATTAAAAATATTTCTAATCGTTGAAGTATACATATTTACGAGCATGTTGAAAAAAAAAACATTGTGTGGCCGGTATCTTAATAGGTTTCGGATAGGTACGTGTATTAAATTACGAATATTTAAATTGCCGTGAATGATAACCGTTGAACAAGAAATAACTAGCAGAGTGCTGAGATTTGTGACCTCTGACATAGGTTGAACATTCGGCAGGGCCGCATTAGAATGTGCTCATAGAAATGTGCCCGGGCACCATAAACCAAGCAAATAAAAATAGTATTTTATCATCATTCAGCGCATTAAATAATCGAGGTGAAGAATCTTTAAATTTTGAACTTCTTAATTACGGTTTGAAAATTAACAATGAAAAGTTCCGAGCCCCTGTATATACTTATTACTTTAAAACTAATATCCCGATATGGCGTGTATTTGTTGAGCAATTGCTGACCTACCGTGGTATTATAAAAAGGTTGTCGATATCCCCATCGAATGTCTAATTTATTTTGTCAATATTAAAGTATGAGAATAAATGTGCTATAAATACACTTTATATATATTTTAATTCAAAAATTTAATCATAATTAAAATAATCGGCGATTCTAATAATACTTAAATATAGAATTACAATTTTTGATTAGGTATGTGATACAAGTGTTATTAATATATTATGGCATTTCTTGAATGAAGAACCTATAAATAAAATACCATAAGGTGTACTATTTAATTATTTCCATGGGGCACTATTCTGAATCTCTCGTTGTTTACGCCCACGGCTTTATATTAAGATATTGAAACTCTTTAGGAATATAAATAACTATTTTGTCAACAAAGCTTCAAGCCTTTATACTTACGGAATGGTAAAACTCTGACCATGTAAGATAAAATATTATGAAAAATACGATTAAGTGCAATTTCATCAAATACCTTTTAATTAAAAGTATTAAAAAACCTAGAGATAAAAAAATACGGATCTTAAAAAATTGTATCATTTAATATTTAAAAAATATTTTAATCAAAGTCTCTAGTTATCTTTTCGACGTAGTTCCTATCTGTATTTATTTTGCTATCCAGCTGAGAGCGCTGACATGTGACGTCACCACAGACAGTCAAAATGACTGCAGAATGCCCGTATTAAAATAATGTTCGTCGATATTTTAATTGTATTCATAATTTATTTTTTCTACTCAAGTGTTATGTTGAATATAAAAAAAAACATCATAGAAACAAATATATTTAAAATGTTTTAATCGATTTCAAATCACATATTTTTCATTAATTTGTTGGTCGCTATGAATTAGTGATTTGAATTGAGTAAAGTAAATAAATATGACAGTCATTGCCTATTTCGATGCAAATATTCTTTTATTAAAATTTTAAAAATCCAATTTATAGTAACTATTTAACGTAAAATGGCTTCTAGATAACTAAGATTTTTATAATTTATTGCAGAATTTTGACAATGTATGCAAATTTTCTTCACTAGATTTTTTTACTAAGCCCTTGGCCGCGAAACAACGTTAAAATTAATATTCGGCTACGGTGATTGAGAAAATTTATTACAGCAGGAATATTATTACATAAGAAGCTGTTCTTATACCCGGTGACACGGTATTTCAGCATACGATATTACCACAGTCATGGATGGCCAAACTATCAATTTCAATATAAAGATGACTATCTATTGAATAATATGTAATAATAATTAATTTTAATTCGTGAAGATATTCGTACACATTTTATTCTCTGTCATTTCAGTACAGTGTGACCTGTAAATTGTGACATATTGATGGTGTCGTTTGTAGTTATTATTATCCAAGGCGAAGGGTTTGGTTACTTGGATCATCGACTGTTCAGCCTGTATTTATTCCCCGCAATTTTCATCCGCTTATGCAAGAAATTTGTTTAAATGATTTTCACATTGAAAAACAGTGTCATATATTCGTTTGATGCAACCATGAAATATTTTTTTTGATTATTAGTATATTATTGTTGATATTTTATCTTTGTTTTTCCCCAATTCTTTTATAACAATGAAAAAAAAATGAATGGTTTGAATTTTTTTCCTGTTCATGAGTTATGTCGTAAACAATTCGGGCTCAAACTTTCAGCATCTTCGTGCATTTCAAGTACAAGAATAATCTTGAAATGACTGGAAAAGTAAAAAACTCAAACGATTTAAATTTGATATCGAAATTCCATCAAGCATCTGCAGTAAAAATCTTCAATTATGAAAAAAACAAACTGGAAACAAAAATCTTATGTTTGCTTTAAGTTATCCCTTATATTATTACACAACATATGTTCTGTCTTTAATAAATTCGTGTATAAACAGGTCCGTAAAAACATCAGGATTTTCTGAACAAATTTCAAAAGTTCACAATTTTTTTTGAAAACCTGGTGAAAAATATTTTTTACTAGCTCGTGCTATTTTGAAATTATAATAAAAAAAATTTGCTAATGATTAAGCGCTTATTATAAACAATAAAAAAATCATCTAATTTGATAGAATATTGATGTCCACAAATTGTTCGGATCCCAGTCACGATAGCTCTCGCTGACGCCAAAAGCCATGGCAGAACTGCCTCATCATCTATTCAATGTATGTCTGCTCGTCAATCTTGGAGACATCAGTCAAATCACGTGACTCCGCGTCACACAGCCTCCGCCTCTGGCGCACGCTTCGATATGCTGATGGCGCAGCTGATGATGATAGTGGTGACATCATCTTCGATACGAACTTTACTGAATGGTGATCTGCGGTCGGGTGAAACGATGTTTTGACAACAGGTAAATCGATGTTTGGACACACCTTTCAGAGCATTGGCGTGCGTGCAGGATACCTAATTAAGAGAACAATCCTCTCACACTCACTATCAAACTATCAGAGTTTCGGAATGGCATGTTAACTTATCAATAATCTCTATCATATATGTTTTTAATAGATTTGGCTGATTTATATATCAGTTAATATTTAAAGAATTTTGGGTGTGATTACAATTTGATAAAAAATACAAATGGATTTAAAACAAAAAAACTAAAATCATGTTTTTTTCTACATTCAAATATATATTCTTATCTGAATTTAATTTATAGTTTAGTATTTGAGTTGCACTATAATTAACTCTGAACAGTGAGTTTTAATGTTCATGTAAATGTATGATTATGAACAATAATGATTTTTTTATTTGATTGTGTCATGCATAAGTCGTATTATGTGTGTTAAACAGCATTGTATAGCTCGACTCAGATTGATAATGTGCATTTTTCAATTCTTTTAGTGCCATTGGGTTCTGTGATGTTTGCAATGTTTCGAATAATTTTAAATTATATCTGAAAATTTTGGGTGTGAGATACTATCAATATGTGTATGAACACATTATTAGTAAGTATTATGAGTAAGCTAGAAAATGTTTTCTAATCCAAAACTAAAGGCCGCACTACACTGGTTATAATGTCAAAGTTCACGGAATTGATGTTCGTCGGATATGAAGGCGAGACGAGTTTGAGTTTGGACGGGACTCGAGCTTAAACCAGAAGAGTGAAAGAAAGGCATCGCGGGCGCGGCAGGTCACTGCTGTCCATATCTGTCTAACTTCGATTTTCCATCAAGTCGTACATACACAAATGGATGTTGCACGTGTACATATTAGCTATGAAAAGTTTGCGGGATTGTTTATATTTAGTATGTTTAAATACATTGGGTTCATATTATTTACTGTTAGTTGTAAATCATTATGTACCGTGTTATGAAAATTTCATTCTTAGCGCAAATGCTGTAATGAATAATAAATTCATTATTTTAGTTTTATCGCTATTTTATCACAAGCTCTGGAGTGTTTCCATTCATATTTTCGTACCAACTGATATATGAATGACTTGATGAATCAGGACTCTTGCTATTATCCTCTCCTTTGGTAATAAAACATATATATTTTTCCCTTAAATATAATGTATTTGACAAGACAATATTTTTTGGTACCTTCTTGTACTTTTCGTTATTCCTTCGACGGGAAAACACATTTCCTTTGAAAACATAATTTTTTTAAATACTTGAAACTTAGTAGCCAAAGAGTTAGTTATGTACTGCATGCAACTTGACAATCTTATGTGACTATATTTATGTAAGGTTCGTATGGACATCTCTCAAAAGATGGGCCATTTCCGCCCGACACTGTAGTGACGTAGATATCATGAGTTTGTGGTGTGTCGTGCTGTGGTTGCAATCCAATGGAGGGAGTGGCTGGACGATTGTATGGAAGGATTTTTTTTGAATTTCTTGTTTCTTCTTCGTCGTTCGCTTGTTGGCGACTTGGTGACGCCCCTTAACCCTTCTGGTACTCAGTAATTAATCATAAATTTAGCTTACACATTTTTAAATCTACATTCATATTATATTCAATAAACCAAACTAATTCCATCATTGCAAGCTTAAAAAAACGCTTAAATCGTCAAATAGTGGATATTTCATAAGTTCTAAAGAATAGAGAAATTCAATGAAATGGCACGTTTCAGATTATATTCTAGTAATTCAACTTTTCCTCCTTCTCCCATCGTCATAAGTTTGGTGTTGGTATTCATTTAATTGAAATTCAAATTGACTATCGATATGCTGAATTATTTGCGAATTGGATTTCAACGATTCACAAATTAGTTTGAATACTTGTTATAAAAATGGTGAGATATCAATAACATATGAATATAATACTACCATGTTTGGTATTTCGACTTTATTTTTTTCAAAACCTATTATTGAAATTACACCTACATATTTTTTTGCGCGATTTTTTTACACAATATAAAGAAATAAAACAATAATATAGTTGTGCTGTTTTTTTTGCACGATAGTGCATAGAACGTATAATATGTATAAAAAAGGAATATGAAGTACATGTATAAACAATTTGACGGATAATGTATTTTATTGCAAATAGAATTGGCTTATCTAAATCTTGTTGCTTAGCGGGTAAACTGATTGTGTATTCTGTGGAGTGCAAGCGTTCGACAGGTCGCCGAAGAAAAAGACTAGCATTCACATCCCGGCGAAGATATTTTTCTTTCGATTTACATTCAAGGCAGACTCATTGTTTGACAGTAATTGATATAATGTCGGTACATTGTATGTATCGAAAGATTATCGTATGCATAAATTCATTCATTGTTTTATGATTGCCTTTCGATCTGACTGTTTATTTTTCCTATTTATTCATGCCTTGCTATAATAGACTATAATCGAAGATCTGACGTTCCCTATTCATAGTAAATCTTGTATTAGAATGAATTACGTGCGGTGTTACTATGGTACTCTGAATAAAAAAATATGGATTACTGTCCACCAGAAAGAAAAAAAAGCCATAACGCAGTGGTCGGCAACCTTTTCAATGACACGCTTTTGGTAAATGGCTTTTTATCTTAATTTTAATGCATGCGTTCATTGGTGGTTTTTGTTCAAATTAAATCTCTCATCCAGAACAATGAGTTATGGAGTGACAAATGTACTAATGAGTAGGATATACTCGAACGGGGCAGAGGTAACTTGGCTGGCAAAAAGGAGAACAATCCCATTATACAATTTTGGACATTAACTTTGGATTTACCAAAAAGCTGTTAAATTTGTATGATTCCAATATAAGTCGTAAGACTGAAAGATATTAAAAGGCTTGCCTATACGTCGAGCATTTTAAATGTTCCTTAGCCGCTTGAATGCTCGTGAGCCCCGAGTTTCTGACTACTGCTTTTAATTATCATTATTATTCATGACTAATTTAGGCAAATAGTTTACAGAAATATTTCAATACTAACCCATATAAGACTAACAAAGAAAATAATTGAAATCTATTACGTTGATAAAACTTCTATTGGTTAAGAAAGACATATTTTCTTTATAAGAAAATGAACTCATTTTTTTTCGTAAAATAGTTGATAGGATAAATCGTTCAAACGTTTGAATAAATACTCCGACTCAGACCCGTGACTAAATAAAATAAAATTTTGTCAGTTTTTTTCCCTTGCTTTCCTATGTACATATGTGTATTAAATCAAAGATGAACCAACTAATCCGGCCAATAGCAAAAATTTTCATATTATGCATGTTTATGCATAAATAAAAAGGTCAAACTTTTTAAAAGTTTTTCACGACTCCGGCTCGACTTCACGAAAACGCCGCGACTCCACGACTCCGATTCCACATCCCTGGCTTAAACAATTAAAACATTTCATTGTCATAAACTAATCAAAATTATTTATTGGCAATGCTCTCATGAAGCATTCGTTACATTATTAAACGATGAATGCAAATTTGAAAAAAACTATTTGTTCCGCTTTAAACTAATATCTCGTAAAGACGTAAAACTGAAACAAAGATAGCACAGCTTGGGTAAGTACAGCACATACATAAAAACAAAAGGTCAGCCAAGTAAGAAAGAAACAAGCCGACTTTAGACTGTAATAATACTTTGACTATTTATACAAAAACCGGAAACAAATATTTAAAATTTCACACGTTTTAAAATAAAATTGTTATTGCTTTCTTCCACTTCTACAAGTCTAGTGTGAATTGCTTTGTCGTCTTCTCTGTCCAATGCACATATTGTAAAGTTAGTTAAACCAACAAAATTTTACAGATTTTCAAAAGATAACACCGTGACCAAATCAGTTTCCTGTCATTTATCTCAGATATTGCATACATATTATTATAGGGTATTTCAATAGGGACGCTCAAAATATGTTACTTTGTCCTGCTGAGTAAATTATTCATTGTTTAGTGGCCAAATTTGAGTCAACCAGTTTGGTAAATAATCGCCCAACACCTACCTGTACGTCATCAAAATACAATATCTGGTGAAAACATTGCTGCTGTGTGTGAAAGTGTACAGGAAAACCCAAGGCAGCTTATTTCTCGTTGTTCACAAGAACTTGGCTTTTCTGCGACTTCAACTTGGCGAATTTTGAATCGGGCCTTATGTCTGCACCCGTATAAAATCCAACTAATCAAGGAACTTCAGGTAAACGACGACCACAGACAACGCCTGATTGGGTTCTGGAGCAGTTGAAGTTTACCCAAATTTGTCAAAAAAGTCAACTTTAGCGACATGGCCCATTTTATAATGAATGGATATTGGCAGACATTTGATGCTATATTCCATATTTAATGCCGTAAAATATACTTACAAATGAAATTAAAATTTAGTCGAAATCTCACAAACAACTTGTTTTATTTACATTTCAAAACTAAGCGTCCTTATAAAAAGACCCTATATTTATCGTTAAATCTGTATTTGAAATATTCGTTTACAATTTTAAAAAACCATGTCCGCTCCCAACTTATCTAGCATAAGGACTCCTCACGGTTTATATCAACATTTGTTTTTTCTAAGAGACCTGCATGTTATTCAGTTGCTCGACCTCTCCTTCTTGAAGAGAATAGGGATTGAAAGGATAATAGGAATAGAACAGGACTAGTGGTTAGCTGATCGCTGTCACTGTGCGTCGCTCATTGGGATCGGAAAGGTGGGACGGGATTTTTAACAACACAGACACAAATTGCCTTCGAACAGATCGATTTATCACTGAAAAAATCTGCTCGTACCGGGAATCGAACCCGGGTGGTCCGACACGGTAGCCAATGACGTTGCCCACCGACCATTTTTAAAGCAATACTCCGATATAAATATAATGTTGATTATAAAATAAGTATTCATGAATGTGAAAAATATTCAAATATCACTTTTAAGGTGTTCACTGTCAATACATGGTGGAATGGCATTATAATAAAAATAATAAAACAATTTTAGTACTTTTTCTACATAAAATTTATTAGATCAGAGCCGGTTTCGCTCATGGCGAGCATTGTCAACTGAAGTCATTGTCAGTTGACAATGCTCGCCGTGAGCGAAACCGGTCCTGATCTAATAAATTTTATGTGGGAAAAGTACTAAAAATGTTTTATTATTTTTATTTAATATTCAAATAGTCGATTTGAAGCTGTAAAAGAAGCTTTTTTTCTGTGAGCTAAAATAGCAACAGAGCGTAATTACCAACTATAATTTACTTTTTAATTCAAATTGTTTCAGCACCAAAGCGGTAACACTATTTTTATATGATGCGCACAAGACATATTTAAAAATATATTAAAGCGAATCATGTATACAATATACATGTAAAAAGTGTTCTTTCAAAATAGAAAAAGATGAACGAAATGGACAGGGCAAATAAATTGATCTCGGAACCGATAGATGAGAAATATAGAACGGAATCTCCTTCAGTTCGCATGATGGAATAATTCCACATAATATTGTTTTTTTTATCACAGTGAGGAAAATTCGTGTGTGGCTTTCGTGACATATATGTATGTATGTAACTTACACACCGTCTCACAAAATTTTAATGATATTGAAAGAACCAGGCTGTATTCTAACTAAACAGAATATCAGGGAGTGGGGATACTAAAATAACCAACTATTTTCTGGCAGACATTGACCTTTTCGTTTGCCAAACTGTGAAATAGTAAGTGAGTAATGTTTTTTTCACTTTTGCTTTCAAACTTTCTTGGGAATAGAACCGGCAAGATTTGTTGCTTGGCAAAACAGGTTATGATTGTTTGTAAATAATAGTCTTTGCTAGATACATTCTTTAAGTGTTTATTTAATTCATGAAAAAGTCACATTATCGCTAGCTACTTTTCATTCATCATCGAAATCATTCTTTTTTCAAACATAATAAGTTATGGGAAAAAAAATCTGATGATTCTTAAATTGAATAAGTAAAACCAAGTTTGTATGGCAGTAAGATGGCAAATATACACGAAGTTCCTGGGATATTGAGGAATGTTGATCAAGGATATTGTAACCACCGTTTTTCGAGGTGGCCAGTAATTATGTGACCAATTGTCGATACTAGTCGTTAAGTACGGAGTGAAGGAACTTTGAGACCGCTTTTCGAAATATTATGCCTGAATGAAACACGTACGTTCGCTAGAAGTATGTAATTTAAAATAGTATGAATGAAATGATGCGTTTTATTGAAATGCATCTCTGTAGTAAACACTTTTGAATGATAAGACGGGAATCTTCGATTGAATAAGGACTACAGCGATCTTATAATGTTGATATAATATATTGTGACCATCCAGTTTTTATATATGAAGATATTTATTATTTTTATTACTTCTAAGTTATGTTCTAAGAAAAACAGCCATGTTGAATTGTTTTATGTAATTCTTTCTTCTTTACAAATTATAATCTATTTTCTTTATAATATAAAAAAGATATACATATATTTATATTTATTTAATTGTGTTTATCTTGTTATTTAAAGTTATGTTATATCAATAGCAAGAAAAAAGTATCTGGTTTAACTAGTAATAATTATTATGCAATCTTCAGTGATAATAAGATTCCTGTATTTCCTGAAATTATGTATTTTTGAAACCACTTAACTTGGCAATTCTACATTTTCAACATTGATACAACAAAACGTAAAAACGTAATTATTTCTGTATTTTAACTCAAAATGACTATAACCAACTTCTATGCATCCAGTTTTAATTTACAATTATTAAAACATTGGAAATTATTACTGATAACCTACTGCATATCAGCTTATTTGAGATAAACATTTAATTCTTATGTAGTTAATTACGAACTAAAATAAATTTTGTATTGTGAAGGTTGAATTTTAGCGGAAATTGTATTCTAGCGGGAAAATACTAACGGCGAAAACGGTAAAAACATAGATACGTTTCATTTACATACGTGTGAACCATAATACATACAAGGAATAAACAAATATTTTAATTTAAATTATTTTAAATCATATCATCATAAATACCTTCACACTTGTCATAAAATTATATCAAATGTATTTTAATCCTAAAAGTTCATTTGATACATACAGTCTTTGCGAATTTTATTCAGGTACGGCAATTGAATATGTATGGTATCTTATATAATCGTCTAAAGACGTATTTTTGTTTTCGTAATAAGGGCTATAATACTCATGTAACCAAAATAGCAGGAGTGTTTTTTTTTTGTTGAGAAGCAAGAGAAATAATGAAAGCGGTTGCACGCCACTGAAGGTCTCACCATGAATAAATTTAAGCTTGTGGTTTGTAAAATAAGAGTGTGTTAATATTTTTATTATTATTATCGAGACAGATTCTTTCAAAGGGTCAAAATTTGACCTTTTATTGCGGATACAATAATGACTTGCAGTTATTTATAGTAGGTACTCTTAAAAAAACGAATAAAATTATGCTGATTTCAATGAATAATAATGATATTTCATCATTGGTTCGATTCAGAAAAAAATGTTAGGATTTTTTTGTATTGTACGAAGATTTTAATTTTCCTTGGATTTTATAAGCAAAGAGAAGAGACTTGACTATCTGTGAGTAATTTTAAAAGTTATATTTCTCATAGGAAATATTCGATCATATCCGTTTAAAATCGACGAACTATTTTTGTCGGCATGCTTTTATCACAGCGGATCGTTACACATTTTTCAAATTCAGAACGCATTGTCGTTTCCCGCCTTTTGGAATTTAATATGGCGTCGAACCATAGAGCACTGCCGGTGTAAAGAATGACATTTATTATTTAAACATAATGGGGGTCCATTGTTTTGAGTAATGTCTCGTGATTGCGAAGCGTGGGTTTTTTGAATTCCTCTATGGCGCTGACGCAGTGGCGCTCACAGGATGACCAAGTACTTATAGGTAGGTATTAAGGACGTGACAAACTATAAGACGGTCTAAATACCGGCAAGAATAGGACCCACAGATTAATATCGCAAAAACTTTTTTGTGTATTAGAATAATAATAATATTATATTATAGTGATTGCTTATGTTTTTTAGCGTAATAAAGATGATGTTACTATGTACTAGGTATTCAGTTTTGATTATTTTTTCATTGAATCATTTATGTTTCCTCTGAATAAAAGTAAATGTAGT
Organism: Himalopsyche kuldschensis; assembly: GCA_028554975.1. Taxonomy (NCBI): domain Eukaryota; kingdom Metazoa; phylum Arthropoda; class Insecta; order Trichoptera; family Rhyacophilidae; genus Himalopsyche; species Himalopsyche kuldschensis. The sequence goes on from JAHFWI010000003.1 coordinate 24,268,132, forward strand.
GTATCCCAACTGCTTTTAAACTGATTGTATTTTTATTGTTAAAAGATCTAAACAAATCTTTTTCTGTTATTTTTTTAACTCACGATAATTAGACACATTTTGAACGAATCAATGATTTTTCAACCATATCCACTTAAATGTAAATCAAAATGGATTGCTTGCGAGTTATTGAGTATTTTTCGGAGGCGGCCAGGAAAGAAGAATAGATCTTGAAAATGATGGAGGGTAAAAAGAATATATCAACATCACATATACAACAACCATGACGCTAAAATCAAAACCAATTTATGAAATTATCACCACTCGACTTTATGAGCATAATGACTTGTATTTGAAAGTAATTGTGGCTTTTTTAATTGTGGTAAGCCACTGGAAATATGTTTCAATCATAATCGATATTTCATAGCATCAAAAACGGGGAAACGGTGGGCTTGATAGTCAATTAATTTTGATATCCACGTGTTATTTTTAAGACAGTGTAGCTTAAAGTCTCTGCTTGCTGTTTCTTTTGAGGTGTACGCTCGTACTCTGCCACACTACGCTTTCATTCATCAAAATTGACCAAATAAGCATTTAGGGTTTTTTTATTTTTTCATTCATATAATTATATCATTCAGTCATAGACTATGGAAGTAATCAATATTTTTTTAATGCCATGTCGACATTCAATGTTAAGCACGTATATTTTAAGCAGAGTGTCATATCAGAAATGTTTTTATATGATACTAGTATTGCTACCTGGCGTCGCTCGGACTAAGCGACCAATAAATATTTAATGTTTTATCATTCGACATAATTATATCACAAAATCTAACATCCAAAATAGAGTTAAAATAAAATCACAAACTTTATTTAATTTGATGACAGCCCCATTCTCGCCCATTAAAATGTCCAAATTCAAGGAAAAAATCTAATTTTCTGTCAAATAAATGTCAAATAATACCTTCACGTAAATAATAAACATTATTATATTAATAAAAGCCGGGAAAAAGTTGGTAGAAGACTAATTTATTACATTTTGACTAAATGTCTCGCCGATAAAAATTCAAACATATTTACTTTCATATTCGTTTTTATGGCAACTTGCAAAAGAGAATTACAGACATTCATACGCCGTTTCGGTTTTATATATAAGATTTGGTCACATTACCTCATTTTTTCGACTGGTGTACGTATATAAAGATAGAAACAATAAAAGTGTCATGGTTATTTTAATACAAAACGAGTTTCGAACTTGTGCCGTACACCCAACTCCAACCACTAGGTATAACATACTTAATTAATATAATTTTAGTTTATACAATTGCATCCTACAACATTATCTATGAATAAAGAAAAAAATATCTAAATTTTGTCTATAAAAAAACTTTATTTATTACAATAAATGTGTTTTTTAATAGTATGATAACAAATGTTTTGTCCGAACGAGATGACAATAACAGATTCGACTTTAAATTAAGGAATCAGCTTATTTTCACCACAGAAGTTATTGACTAAAAAAAGGACACAGTGACACAATAAACAGATATGAAATGCTTTAGCAGTTATGGAATTTAGGTGCATGTTAGTTCCACAGGGGGCGGAGAATTTCCTCACCCCCCTCTTTTCAATATTGTTCCACCGAATTCCATCCAGCGGTGATCGAATTCCTCCGACAGTACAAAGTAATACTTTGTTTATGATGAATTATGAAAATTATCGACTCGAATAGTTTTGTTATTGTTGTTCTACGGGTAAAATATGTGTGTGTGTGTAGAATTCTAAATTCTCTTCACAAAACTAATATTAATACAAACATTTAAAACACTGAAGAAATATTTTCCAGCTGTATTGCAAAGCTTGGATGAATTGGACATTCAAGTTTTAATATAGATGATGGGCAATTATTCTGCTACATAATCTTTATGCAGAAATTTCTGTCCTAAACAAATACAAACGAGACCAATTCCATATGGCAATTTCTGGTGTATTTTACTAATATTTCTAAGAGTTTTATTTTTCTACATTTTCTGTTAAAATACATGCCATGGGCTTAAAAACCCAGTCCCATATTCTTAAGCCACGTTCAGTAGCGGTATATAATATAAGATGGGTTGAAAAGGATTTCAAAATTATACAATATATAATATGAAAGTGATACCCTTATCTTATGTGCGTTCTGTATTAATTTATTGGGTTGACCCCAGAGTAAAGAAGAAAGGGTCAATATTACAAGTGATAGCTATTGGAATTTGAAAACTAGATCCCCTCACTGTTGGAATGTTACATCGGTATGCTGTTGGAGCAACATCTCAATTCATATTGGTTTTGACATGACATCTCTTAAAGAATGCATAACTTAATACACAACAAATTTAAATACAACATTTCTATTGATTATTCAGAAGTTTGATAAAGTGGCAGCGATTTATTTATGTGAAGACAATTTAATCGTATTTGAATTGAGCTTCCCGCAGTTTATTTTTAAACAAACATTTTCTATATCATGGGAATCAAAAATAATTCCTAGTATTTTTGTTTTCTACATTCCTTTCATTGTGTTCAATTTATTGAAGCAACGATGTTAGGCACCTACTATGGTTCTGATATCTATGGGATTTGATATGTAAAAAATAAAACATTTTGACAGAGCATAAGATATAAGTCAGAACTTTTTTGTAATATTTTATAAAAATAATTTTGAATGATAATATAGGTTTATTGCGAATATCCCTAGTAATTAATTATTGGCGACTATTTAATCACGTTATATGTTGAATCTATCCAAAAGAGCATTGTATATAATGATTAAAAAGAACCAATCAATATTTATTAATGTACTAGACATACAAACATATCTTCTAAGTATTGTATAATCTCATTAAACCTTGACCTAACCACAACCCTTTTAATACGAATTTCTTATCAAAAAATAAACATTATATTGATTTTTCTATACGAAAACCTCAACTTTAGCTGTCATAAAATCAAATTTCAACTAAACTAAATTGATGATGAAAAGTTTTTTCCTTTTTATCGTTTTTTTCAAATTATCTTAATTTATTCTTATATCGTTTATACAAATAAGTTTTAATATAAACAGGTCTGAGATTGGCGTAGTGCCGATAAAATTCTATCTTTTTTGTGAACCAAAAATTCGTTCAATTCAAGTTCAAGCAGCTTATGCCAACGCGCCAAATAATTTGCAGAAAACTGTCATACGAAATTTTGCTATGAATCAATCGAGAACAACTCTCATATTATTCAATCACGTACACCCATATCCAAGATCTCATATATACTATATGCACATCTATTGTTCTATATTATATATTTATAAAGATATAGCAATACACAAACCAGCGTAATATGTATTCCAGAACAATAAAAAGTTATTCTTGGTAGTAAGCAGTATGTAGCTATAATATTTTCTAGATTGTCAGAAGACATGTCAACATAAATAATATATAAGTACCTACTCTGAATACATATTTGTTAAGTGAACAAAATATATCATATCAGGACAGCTAGCACGCGTCCCTTTATAATTTATTGTAAGAATTAAACAAAACGTGTGAATTTTCTTAGAAAATATGGGTGCTTAAAAAATGTTTTTATTTTACCATAGACGTACGATTGTTTTTGAATAATCATATTTTTAGACATAGAAGAAACGCAAAAATAAATATAGTATTTTTAAGTGACTGATATTAAAATAGCCGTTTGACTTTTTGAGTAATTACATATATTATAGGACAAATATAGTTAGCAAAATCTTTGAACCGTTCTTACATTCGATTGCATTACACAAAATATTATAATAAAACAAAGCTTTAAAGTTTTTAAGTAAAATAAATCATCAATATAAAAATATATTTTCACGAATTTTAATAAAAATAATTAAACACTTTTAGTACTTATTCCACATTAAATTTATTAGATCAGAACCGGTTTTGCTCATAGCTAGCATCATCAACTGAACACGTGTTCAGTTGCAGTTCCAGGGTGTACTTGGGTGTTTTATTATAATGCCATTCTACGAAGAACTGACACCTTAAAAGTGACAAATTTTAATTGCTTTACATATATGTCTCGCCAATTCTAGAACACGTGTTATATTTTTACATTACAAGTATATTTAAAGTAAGATAAACGATTTCGTTAACCTGAAAAAGAATTTCTCGATCCAACTAAATAACAACACGCAAGTTTTAATTGAATTTATTTTGCTTTTTATTAACAACAGCAAAAAAGTACACCCTATGAAATATGTCGTGCCCTTTGGCATATCGCGCGTAAAGGACAAAGCCTTATCGTCGGATGCAGGACAAATAAGAACAATCCTGCGGTCGCATATAAGATCCTGAATGTTTGCAATAATCCCAGGGGCGTTTGATTAATACTGTATGCAAATAAGATATATGTTTTAGATTAATATTCTTTCTATTTGGCACTTCTTTTTCGAAATAATAGTAAATTCAGTGACATAGTTTCAAAGGTGTGTGTTTGTATGTGTTTCTATGATCTTTTATACATTTTCAAATAATTTACCAACATGTAATTTATCTGCCTATAGCAGTGGTTCTCGTGTAAATTTGGCTGTGGCAGCATTAAGAATATCAGTGGTCCTACGAAAATGTCTGGTGGCCGCACCAAATTTTTGTGGAGTCTTTTTTTTTTCAAAAATACCTAAACATGAATGTGCTTGAGTTATTTGGAACTAACAATTCTTGATGCACAATACAATGCATACAAAATATAAAATTTTCAGTGTCTTTGTTGACAAATTAACTTGTGAAAACACATTTTTATTAAATATCAATATTGACTATCAAGCTGTTGGTGGCCGCAACAAAATCCTCTGGTGGCCGCATGCGGCCACCGTAGCCACACATGAGAACCACTGGTCTATAGCATTAAACGAAAAACGAAAAAATATTGAAAACAGTTGTATAGATGCAGTTGAAAAAATAATTAAAAATAATTGTTACCAATATAAAAGAGCAATAATTATCGTTGAATATGTTCATCTCCATAGATAATGCTTTGATCTAGCTTGGCCATATATTTTTTAACGATTGACAGAGAAATGGCCCAAAACTTTTATTTTCTGACATATGAAATATAGCAGTAGAACTTTTTGTATCGTAGAAGAGTTAAATATGTAATATACTAACTTTATTTGCATCATAAAATTCAATGAAGATGGAGAAGAGAAGTGTGGATTATTTTTAGTGGTCACCTATACATACTTACTTAGTAAATGAATTTTAATTGTTTATATTATGCCTGATAATTAATTCCCTGCAAGTGGTTGATACATAGTGTGGCTATTGCATATACAATGTTGGGTAGAGGGCGGCATTTTGTATTTCGTTTTGCGAGAGAAGAAAGACTTAACAGCGACATTATAAGGCAACAAAAATCGTGGTATACTCCGCCTCTGGACCGGAGCCCGGGACGGCCCTAAAATCGATAATATCCATACTTTTGAAAATCGTTATTAATTATTATAATTATTTTCGAGAATATACTTTATTCCTTAGATCTTATGAGTCAACACCTGGGCTTTTGATATAAACACTATTATTATGAAGAATTTAAGCAGTTCATTCATGATATAATTTTAGAAACTAATTTTTATTCCTTAAATGTGTATCAATATAACGAGAAAACAATTTTATGAAAAAAAACTTATAGATAATACTATGTACTGAAGTAGTAAGTCCAAAATAGTAACTTAGAGTCAATCACTCAGCATCCCATTTCAAGTAGGTTAAAATATGAATTCAGTAAAGCTGTGTGTGTATATCTTCACTATGTATTGTTTCATTTAAAAAAATAGAGCCGAAAACAAAAGCTGGACCACGAAAAGTAATAAACGACTAAATATGTTCAAGTTTCCTTACAAAAAGTAGACAATCATTCTGGCTGTTTTCTGAAATATAAGCAAACTAAAATTATAAATTTTAGACTCTTTGTCGATTCGAATTTGCCATTTTTAGCGGCTGATTTAAAAAACTAAAGAAATATTATACATTTTTGAATAATCAAGGTTTTTTGCGGTGTTTCTTATATTCACATATTGTACTAGTTCAGATAGGTGTTATCGTTCAATACTTGGTGGAGAGGCATTACATTTAAATAGACAAAAACACATCACTTTTTATTGCATCTAAATAATTATATTTTATGCTAGCGGCATTTTCAACTGATTATCCGTTGAAAAACCTCGTGATGAGCGAAACCAGTCAAGATATTTGTGGAGGTAGCACAAAATAAGTGTGTGCTATTTATTTGTATGTGAGCTCTTAGTTATTCATAACACACTCAAAAATTCCTATTTTATCCATCACATATACTATCATTAATATCATCTGTGATATTACACTACAATAATAGATTTCAATGTAAAAGTGTGCTCACCCCTGACTTAGATACACTCCATAGTTATTGTATCTATAAATAATGAACATCATTGAAACTTGACGATATTTCAAACAATAAAGAGGTTTGGTATAACTTTTGGGCTTATCTGTGTTTTACACCTTTTTATTACCGGTGTAAACGTTGTGTCACTAAGTTGGCGTTTGTAAAAATATTATATGACTCACATATCTGTAAGGTCGTCCAGACTTTTTTTGAGTTGTGTTATCGGATTCCTTTTGATATTATCCTATATATTTCCTTTTTAATCTACTGTTCAAATATTTGCATGGTAAATATTTTAAAATTTCGGATTAGGAAATTCTAAATAAAAAAAAAAACATTATCTCGAAAGAAATACCTTTTTTGTTTCACAATATTAGCAGGTAGAAAAAAATATGTTCCTGATTGGTATGATATTTTCATTTTCAATGAAAACATTACAAATAAATTTAATAACAATTTTCAATGTGATTTCTTCGTGGATATTTTTCCAAATCTAATTCCACTTCTCTTTGATAACCGTATTTATTATTTATCTTTGGAGTGAACTTAGTATTAATTTTGTGAAAAAAAGATGACATGTGTATGTCGATCATGCAATTCATTTTCCTGCTTATAAAGAAGTACGAATATAGTAAAGAAAAACATTTATGTTGAGGACCGGTTTCGTTCGGCGAGTGATCGTTACCTAAATGCTTAGGTACTCTGAATGAAACAGTATATACAATATTGAAAAAATTCTGTATACATATTTTTGCGTGTGGTGTGGTAAGCACTGTCGTGATGTCACACAAACTTTTTATGACGAATGCTTCAACTCTTGTTTATTTGAATAACATGCGAACGTATTATTATTATTATTTTGACGCTGTCCGCTAAACATGTGTAAATTATCGCTTCTTTTAACAGGCTATTGTAAGACGCAGGGAGTTTTCAATTAGTATATTTGTTAATTTATTTTGATATAACGGTAATACTCAATCAATAAATATTTTGATATTGTTTCAATAATATGGGGGATCAGTGCACTATTGCACCATTACAAGAGCCGCCACATATAAATGTATATTGAGTAAATTTTAAGAATTCTCCAAGAGATGCGTCTTTCTTACTAATTAAAATTTAACAAAATATTTCAATTAATAACGCATAAAAATATATAAGAAATATATAACTTTCTACATAAAACTTTTTTAGTAAGAATATTCTTAGCCTCGGGAGCAAAATTAAATAATATTTACCTTCAGTGTTTATAATATATAAGCTTTTTTGACATGTGGCGTAGACTCAAAACATTTTTTTTTAAAAACTACATAAACATATTTAATATAGAGTTGGAATAAATCTAGTTGATACTGGATATCATATTTAAGACGCTGACAATATACTTGAAGCTGAATACGTCTAAATAAGGGGTTGGAATACTTGATGAATCAATACAAATTATTTGATACCGGTAGTAAAAAATAAACAGATATCACTAAAATCGGGATCCCAATATCGGGCGAATGAATCAATATCGGTACTTTGGTATTTTATAATAAATATCAGCAATAAAAAAACCGTATTTATTATACGTATAAAATTATGATTTTCATGAATAATTAATATTTATCTATTCTTCGAATTCAAATATTCTATTAAAAAGTCTGATTCAGCAGTTAGCAACCTTTGGGCTCAATAGAGATAATTGGAGTGAAACCATAATTCAGATATTTTATGTTTGAATATACATACATATGTACACGTAATATTTTGATAAAATACACGCCAATTCATCAAATGGGACATTGATTTTGTATTTCTTTTGAAGTTTATGTAAACTTGATACGTTGTTTTTAGTTAACAGGTGTGTGCCGCGGGTTGGTAACGCCTGGAATAGTTAATCAATGATAGAATTAGTCATATTGATCAGATATTTTTGCAAATAAGTACGAATGCGGAAAAAGAATATTCAGGTTCGACGCATTTTAGGCTTTAAAAAACTGTACTAATTTAGCGGTATAGTTTATTTTTAAATTGGTATTTCGGAATCGGCTAAATACCGGGAACTGGTATTGAAATCCCCAATCAAAAATTGGCCGAGTTTCAGTTAATCACAAAATAATTTACAGCTCGTATTCAAAATGCATTAAAGAATTTACATATTGAATCGCCCCCAAAATTCATATAAGTTTCATGGATATTTTAAAGGAATGTAATGTTTACATTTTTTCCAGATTGCATTTTCTGTGTGGCGCATCTTTATATGGATTTATTCGACAAGTATTTTTTTATTTTATTTTAAGTTAACATGTCACTCGGCTTTTTACACCGCGTGGTTTAAAGTTACCTCAAATGGATTATTCGTGTCCGCAGGAACGACAAATTACAATACTGCTTTAAGACTTCATTTTGATTTTACGATACTCAGGTATGAAATGAGGATGGTTTTTTTTACTATTTTCGTACGATATATTTCGTCAATTGATATGAATTGCTTAAAAATGTATAGTCAGAAAAAAAAATATTAGAAAGAATTTTGACTGAAGGTGCCTGCTGGAATTTCAATATCAAATTTGAATCGTTTGAATTTTGTACTTATCCATGAGTTTTGTCGCTAACGACCCGGGTTTCGTCTTTCGGCGTCTTCAGGAATGTCAAGTGCGCAAATGTACTTGAAGTGTACGGTTAAGTATTGCCTAAATAAATCTGTAATTAAGTTTTTGCATTATTTCATTATCAGCCATTATGGAATAAATATTTTGATTTTATTAGCAAAAGAAGATAATATTAAAAGTATACTTTAAGTATAAACAATTTTTTAACTGAAAATATGCACTAAATGGCAAGGAACACTTTTTTTTAAAGTCATAGAAAGTGTAGAAGTTTCACAGAATATTTTTATTTTTAGTAGAATAAAAGCTTTAAAAAATATTTGATAATTCAAGCGATAGATAAAGTTTACTTAGAATGTGCTTTCATACTACTATTATAATATATGAAAACATTTAATTCGCTAAAAAGTGCAGTACAGATGTGCCTCCATGTAAGCTACGCATCTTAAAATATTTAAATTGTGTTTATCTTTCGTATAATTTTAATAACCTAATGAATTCTTGATTATCAGTATAGTAAAACACTCGACAAATATTATAGTTCATTTGCCATTTTTATTAATCAAATGACTCTTAATGTTAATAATTTAATGATATACAAGATTAAATATTGCATAATTAATTATGTATTAGATATAAAAATGAATAAAAAAAATCTTAACATTTATGATGGTTATTATGGATAGAAATCTTAAGTGATTACTATAAAAATGAAAAAAAATATTCCATGCTTATGATGGTACGCCATGACTATGGAAACATTTAAGATGCAAGCCTTATATTATATAAACTATTAGTGACGAGGAAATATAAAGGCTGGCTTCTAAAAATTATTCCAATTAAATATTCAAGCAACAAATTATTTTGACATTATAGCCATCATAAACTAACGTATAAATTGTGAAGGGTTAATTCATATCTGAGCCTTTTCATTTGAGGGTAAACTACAATAAACTATTAAAACATTTATAAAGCTTTTAAATTTATAAACATTAGATACAATGCCGTTGGACGACAGGCTTGTTTACGAGCGAAGTTTTTTTAATCCAATGATTATAGCTTACATTTTAAAGCATTATAGTAGGAAAGAAAAGTCCATTTCATGCGCCATGGGTAGCCAAATGGTGGACATAAAAGACTCTGATACGCTAATTATGGGGTTGTCCCTGCGCCGTAAGGGCGGCGTTTTAGCCTAATCAAAGCATAGTCAGAACTATCAAAAAATTAAAAAATAACGGATTTTTAAATATTATCAAATGAACTATCATAATTTGACATTAAAGCTTTACTGCTGGGAGTTAAACAAGGGGGGAAATATTACAAAAAAATGTGCAAAAACGTATTATTGGAAAATAATTTTAGTACAAATAACAGTGTGTATCACGTAAAATAACGGTATGTGATTTTACAATATGTAAAGGTAGTTACAATATATAAAAAAGACTAATTTATCGTTTTGAACATCGGATAATATAAAATAATTCAAAACTTGAAGTTGATTGAACATTATCGGATAATGCCAGAAATGCAATTTAAAAATCGTCCGTCAACCGGTTCAAAATTATAAATATGGGCTTGATTGAACAATCAATAAATCAGTATGAATTCTTCCAAAACTTAATTTTATTTTTCATTAATGTTCATTACAAAAATGTGACAGTAGATGTAAGAATCTTATTTACAAAATTTTACTCTCCACGAAATCTTTTAATTGTTCAAGTTACCAGACTGTTATTATAGTATTTGGTAAGTTTCTCAGCAATCAATAAATCAGTATGAATTCTTCCAAAGTTCTTTCCTATTTTTCATTAATGTTTTAAAAATGTGACAGTAGATGTTCAATCTTATTTACAAAATTTTACTCTTCCGTATTACGGAAAAATAGTTAATTGTTCAAGTTACCAGACTGTTATTACCAGCCGTCACTGGTTACTTGGTTTGGATATTGTGGTAATTCGTAATTTAGTATTTATTCCACCACCAGTTTATCTGTTACGTGAAAAAAAATGATGTCGGATTTGTTTTTCTAATAAAATAAAACTATTTCGTGATATGATATATTTGAGCGCAATTTCATAAAATCAAAAGTAGCGAGCTACTTAAGTAATTTATTGAGAGTCATTGGTCTCTTTCTCATTCACATACCAATTTAAATCATAATAATGAAAAACACAAATTTTATCTCAACATGCTTTATATTCTGAATACAAATGATTTACACCGTATTCAAGCCATAAAAACATAAAATATTTATAAAAATTTACAAAAATGCTCATAAAAAACAATAAACGATATCGCTGACTTGTAAAAACTATTGGAATTCATAAATCAACCCCTTTTGTGAAGGAGTATATTTTATAGAAATAAAAGAACTCGATATTTTCGGTCGTTCTTTTTTTGAATCACAACAATTCTATTTCAATTCAGCGGGTTTTTGTTAATAATCACTTCGCGATCTTTTGCGGGATCGATGCAATATTTCAAACAGTGTCTTTTTTCATCGAGGGCCAAACGCGATGACAAAGACGTGGTCGGGTAGCAACTGCGGGACGACCATGTTAACCGAGTACCATAAATAATCAATTAAAGCAACATTTATTACGAATCTCTTAATGTTTTTGCATTTGTATTTTTTTCCGCTGACGTGGATGGAACTCTGTTTATCCTAGTTAATATTTTACGAATGTCATGCGGTCGTAAGACGGCGAAAAATTTGAGTCCTGCAATAGTCGATACCTATTTATGCACTTTTATTTTTGTTTGTTTTTTTTATATGAGATTAAAAAACCGATAAATTATTAACGGAACAATTTTTTTTAGTCAATTCATCGCATTAATTATTATAACACTATTATAAGAGCAAAAATTTCATCATTCATACTAAAATTTACACTCGATAAAAACAGGGAAAACTCTAAAATTCCACCATACTGGCAGCATTATTCGATTTATAATTTGTAAATAGAATTAATATGCAAAACAAATTTGGTACTCGTAATTTGAATAACATATTAGAAAGCAGATGTATTATTAGTAACAGTCATAGATTAGTTTATTAACTGAATCTCAATCTCAACCTTTTAAGAAAGTTATAAAGATTGCATTGGTCATAAAATATCTTAAATATTAATTATTTTTGGTCTCCAAGAGGTGGACTTATAGTTTTATTTGGTAGGTGTGCTGTCAGCAACATTTCATAAAGAAAAATGCTTTTGAAAGATGCAGTCACAATATGAAGCTTAAATGTTTCACGGTGCTCTCAACAGTTTCACATATCAGAAGAAGCATTTCCGTGAATTTATTTTTGAAATCAACGATAACAATAAAAAATAAAAAATACTTTCAATAACCCTTTAAAATGTTTGGATAATTAATAATAATACATTTTTTTCTACATAATTCACGTTTGATAAATTAAGATCAGGATCGGTTTCACTCATCGCGATCATTATCAACTGATCATTTTAATTCCATTCCACCAATTATTGACAGCAAACACCTTTAAAAGTGAATAATCAATATTGGTTAAGACTTTCGGATAATGTTAGTTAAAAATTTTCATAATCAGATCTCTGATAAATCATGAGATTTAAAAATAAAAAATAATTTCAAACATAATCGGTAATAAGTTGCAATTGACTATTATTTTAGTAAGACTAAATCGACTGTTTTTGCAAATAACGGTTTTCGCAAACAAAAAAAAAAAATATGCGACATGTGAAAATTTTTAAAATGCATGTCTGCTCGCAATTTTGTAGCATATGGTCTTGCGATGAAGGTATCTCAACATTGTTTTACGACAACAGCAGCCCAACCTCTCTTTAGGTCGTTGAGAGTAGGTATAGAAAACAAAAAGGCTAGGACAGGACTAGTGAAGAGCTTGTCCCACCCGTATTTTTAGAAAACACTAACATATATATCTTCGAACAGAAGCTAAAGGCGTTGACCACTGCACCACGCACCCGACAAATATTCGATATATGATACTTGAAAAAAAATAAAGATATATACACCTTGTAATGAAACATATATTTTAAAGTCAGTATTTGGTTGATAGTGCTAACGCAGTTTTCAAAGTTAGAACCTGAATTATTTATTACGAAAACAACTGAAAGTAAAAAAAAATTGAAAAATATTGAATAATTAGTATTATTATGTGAATCTATTAAAAATACCAACATGTTAATTATAAAAAATCAATGATTTGGTTTTGAACCATGGAAGGAGTATTTTGCGAAGTTTAGTCATATAATTCATAGGGTGAACATGGTGATGATGAAGCAATATAAAAGCAGGTGAGTTGCCGCGGTGGCTTACGGCTTTGGGTGCCCCCTGGAGCTGTGTCGCCGCCTTCCCCCCCGCTGAGTCCACTGGAGTCCCACTTTAATCAACTCTTTCAAATATTATACACATTTTTTGTGCTTGTTTTTTAAAAGGTATCCTGCCACATGCCGGAGATGTGACAGGTACGCACATACGACTACTTTGAATTATCAGTGATTCTCATTTTTCATGAAATATAATTTTATTATTTTTAAAAAAGTACATACATATAATACAATTTCAAATCAAAATTAAAGTCAGATCTAGTTTCATAACTATACATAAAATACCCGTTTTCACTATTTTATTCCCCGCAATTCATATCTGAAATATTCAAAATTAAACATAAATTACCTACACGAATTTTAAAGAAAATTGAAGATGGTATAGTTGATGATGCACGTAAACCAAATCTTTAAAATTTAACATTGAAAAAACAGCCCAGAAAAATATGAATCAAACCATTTTTGTATTCTATCCCCCCAGTGGACGCTGTTCCTCCAATAAAGCAATAGGGGGAGATTTCACTGTCAAATGACATACAAATATTTTTCCTTTCATCTTGTTTGATTTTCATGAACATATTTGACTTAAAATATCTGATAATTTCAATGAAAATAATCGTTACAGGAAATAGTGCAATGGTGAAGTATGTTTATTTATTATGCCTATAATTATTTTAATGAGATTGAAACCAAAATCTGTGCAATAATAATTTATAATTTTGTGAATAGATACATGCCGGCAATTATAATAAGCGTCAAATGTATTTAGATGTAATGTGCACAAAAAAAAGAAGATACTTACTTATATCTGAATATAAAGTACATGAGAGAATAATTCACTAAAATAGTCATTATTATTTTTAGCAATGACTTCTTATACACTGTGGATATAAGATATTGAAGAAATTCCACACAACACATGCTTACATATTAATAAAAATGTCATCGTTCCAATGTTAATCGACCAGGTATTTAATATTTTCTATGTACGTTGTGGAGGTCCTATGTTCCGTATAGGGTGCAATTGTGACTAAAGAAAGGTTAGGTTGTATTATAACGCTGTCTACAAAATACATGTTGAAACTGAATAACAACCAGTTCTTGTAAAAAAGCTTCTCTCAAGATGCTCCATTGCAAGTTATTATCAAGGGATTCAAGCCACAAAATTTAGGGAAAATGAGTTATGGCCACAAAAGTATATGACAACCATCAATGATGCTGGGTTAACGGATTTAAGCCACAAAGTGCTCAATAATGGCTATTTTGTAAATTGCCAATAGAACCAGCATACATTTATTAAATAAGTTAATTAAGACAAGCCGCATGTCTTTTGGCATTTTCTTTTCCGAATAATATCATATGATATGTGACGTAAAGATTTTGAGCACTGAAACTTCAAAACATCACAAAGTATCTATGTTCATATTTTACACAAAATCTATGCGTGCCAATTGCTCAGCTTTATGATTTTGTAAACTAGGTCCCTAGCTTCCTTGACATCTACGACGACGATAATAATTTAGTATTTCATACGTATATTATAATTACAAGTGGTATAAAAAAATGGAGAATCCGAGTGTTTTAGCGAAATTACACATTGATCTTAAATGCTAATTGATTTCCGATACAACGCTCTTTAAAAAACTTGCTCCTTAAATCCTTCAAATGTTTTTGCTTACTTAAACTACCGTGAGACTCAAAATTGGACGTGACGCAAATGCGAAGAACAATTGAACTTTGTGGATTGAATTGGCATTGACTTGATAGAACTCCACTATAACACGATAAAAAAATACCACAGTATTTAAATTCTCCAAGCAATATTTTATGTCGTTGGAAGCTATATTTGTATATCTAAATACTTTTCTATTTTTTGACCGCGGAATCGAACATTGGTTTATTTTGTATTATGATTAATATCGTTCATTATAATATGCATATATATTTGGGTGAACAAGTTGGTTGTCCCACTACCTCTCGTTATGCGTATACACCCGTTATTCACAGCCGCCTTTCATAACGCTATGCGATCAAGAAAAGAAACAAATTTACTCCTCGCTTACTTGGCCCGAAACAGAGCTATACGGGACTGATCTTTTAAACATGCTCTATGATGCTTTGGATAAGTAAATCGATGTTTCATACAATTAATTCTTCATATTTTGTGTGAAACTTTCAGTAGAAACACTACTTAGTTGATTAAGATACACTGGATAGCCAGTTAGGGACTGGGTTGGACATTTTTGTTTAATGCACACCTACAATCAGTTTTCGTAATAGTTTTAAAAAAGTCTTCATTCAACGCCGTTGGTAACAAGAAATTCTGATAACATATATTTTAGCTAGAATATATGATTAAAAAACTCAGTAGCGACACTAGAAATAATATATATATTAGACTGAGAGCTCGCTTTGCAGGCTTCACATCGCTTTACTTGGTAATGTAGGTTAAAAAATAATATGTACGAAGCCAGTGAAATTTATTTTCAGTCTTTAATATATGTAGCTAAATTAAAAGAAAAAATATCACATTTGGTTTGGTATGCTTTAGATCTATAGAAGAAACTTTCAAAAAGAAACCGCAACGAAAGTTTGTCCACGGGTAATAAGACAGAATCTATGCATTTAGATTGAGTTTATAAAGGGTACCCTTTGTGTCCGTTGTAAGGGATAACTGTTAATAATATTTTATAACTTTTTTTTATTCTTTCGATGTGGCTTTTATTTGGGACCCTTTCGGGGCCATTATTTTTATGTTTTCCTCGCTCAGAAGCTCGTATGATTTACCGAATATGGATTCTTAATATGAGGGTCAGTCACAAAGTTTTAGCACTATTTATAAAGTGGTGACTTTTTCATTTCTGAATAAAATATTTATTGTATTGAAATAATTTAAGATTAACTGATAAAATTTCAATACCAAATTTGAATCGATTGAATTTCATACTTTTCCATGAGTTTTGCCGCTAGTGACCTAGGCTAACTAGGCGTCAGTTCAAATTTATTTCAAGCACTTGAAATGCCTGAAAATGCCGAAAGAAGAAACCCGGGTTGCTAGCGACAAAACTTATAAATAAAAGCCGGTTTTTCCATCACCACCTGTTAATTGCAGTCAGCCACTTTTCACGGCCGCTTTCCATAACGCTATACGATCAAGAAAATAAACTATTTCAATCCTTAAAGGAAATATATTATGACCATACAAATATTGCACAGGAAGGAGTTATAACAGTTTGTAAATTTTATATTGTATCGTTATCCCTATTTGATAATCATTTCAAAAACTTAAGCAACATATTTAACATATTGTCTTGATTTTTACAAATTATTGTATAATATTTATATATCGAACTGTATTGATGAGATAAATAATTTTTGAAAAATGGTAAGACTAGAAAAACACGAGAATGCGTCCTTGCAATAGTGTATCGATTTGATTATCTTTTTTTAATGGTGTTTAAAAATCATGTTGACACTTATGTAAATAACAAAAACAAAATTTTTAAAATGCTCCTCTTAAAAAAAACACAGGAGGACAAAGTTATGGACGAAACATTTTAATGTCCATCTTTATATGGTCACGGAATCTAGGATCATTATATTAATTCTAGGCATTTTAATAACAAACGACTATTTGAATATAAATAACTGACAACGGCTTTACTATGCAAAGAAATGAAATGAGGTAGTGAAGACAGGACAAAAGTGTTGACAAATATTTTGAATACATTTTTCGGTGCGCGACAAAAGACAATTTTACATATTTTTTGTGGCCATAGTATCTGGTGTCATATTTCTCATTATCTATGGTGTCTTTTTAATGGTTATGTATTTATATTCATATTATTATGCGTGTCAAAGGAAAAGCGCGATCATTTATGAACCCATAAAACGAATTGTGAGAAGGCGCCTAGAATATAATAAAAACGCATTTGTTTCGTCCTGGAATTCTAATCAATAAACTATAAGAATCACATTAATATGATTGCCGTGTATAGTGCATAATCAAAAATTATACAGTGAAACCCCGATTCTACGTTTTTCAAGGGACCGTATAAAACAAACGATTAATGCGGGAAACGATGAATGCGGGAAAGTTTTATATATGAACTAAATGCCGGGACTGTATAAAATGAACACACCACGCGGGAAAACGTATAATGCGAGAACGTAAGATCGGGGTTCCACTGTACATTATTTTTTTTATCAAGTATGTATCTCTCCATTTTCCTATCATTATACATTGCCGGTACGTAGAGCTTGAAAAGTTCTGGAGAAAGAAATCAGTCCATAATAATTGACAACATCAGTTTTATTTATATATTTGAATATTAAAAAAAATAAACGATTTACGGCACCAAAATTATACATAAGTTCCTTAGTTCTTTAGTTCTTTACTAAAAATAAACGTGCTGATTTGTTTTGTTAAAACGGATTATTTTTGTATAGAAGTATCTGTAAACAAAATCCGTCTTTTCATCTTTCCAGATATCTGTACAAGATTTGTCCTACTGATGGAATAACTCCAGCATAAATTACTTAATTTTAAGTTATATGGTCGCAAACATTTTTTAATCGAAGATAGAATCCAAAACTGAGCGCGAGGATTTGTTTTTCGAAAATTAGCTGTTTTTTGTTCTGTTACACTTATAATAATTGCAAAGTGTCAAAAGAATACCCTTGAACAACAATTAAAATTAATAAGACAAACCATGTTTTCAGAAATATGAAAAAAAGTATATTAAACAAAAAAAACTCTACGGCAATTGTCGAATGTGTTTTTTTATTTCATTGTTATTTAAAATATTTTAATAATTTTCTTAGAATATTGTGTACTTCATTTCGCTTTCTCGAATATTACCTTGCTGTCTTTCGGCTTTCCACATTCGGTTTAATATTATTTGTACATCAAAAGCTGACTCGATCAGCACTATTTGTTGCTTTGGGGGGAATTGTTGCAAATTACTCTATTTTTGATTTTTTTTCGAAACCACCTGGCTATTTCATCGTTTTAAAATAGTGCAGAAATAAGTAGCGTAATCGTACGAAATTGCACGATTGAACATTCAATGCACATTAATGTGTGTTCTTAATTTATGATCAAGAGATGTTTCGTATCTATAAGAATAACATCAATATATTTCATTCAATATCAAACCTAACATTACCATAATCACTTGAAAACTATTCAAATTAACGAATATTAAAGACTATGCATAAAGCATTAATATATTAAATATTGTACCAAAGTATGTTTTGATTATCAAAATAGGCATTTAAAGTTTATTACTAAAATTTCCATAATGCGCGAAACTTTGTAATTTTATTGTGATTTTATGTATTATTTATGTTTTAATTATCAATATGTTTGTCTGGGCAATGTAATAATGTCGTTTTTTCCATTAATATGTTTATGGAAAAGTAAATGTTTTTTTTTCATTGGCGTAGAATTGTTATCATTTTTAGTCTCTAAATTAGTCACTTAATACATTATTATTACTGGATACTAAGAAAATGGTGTGAAAAGATTGAATTGAAGTAAGATGATATGAACTCTTACTGATTTAAATATCACTCACTAATTAAGATAACATTGTAGTATTATTAAAATATCAAAGTATTTCGTCGTACAAGAATTATATTTATAATTCAGTAGCTATTTTAAATACTCTTCATCTTGCATACCATTTAGACACTATTTTTAAGTATTAATTCCACTGTGATTCAATGAAACAAGAGTGGAAGAAGTATCATCGTCAGCAAACTTGGATAACTATGTTTCTCTTTTAGTTTTTTTTTAATCTGAAATCGACTGATGGCAAATGATTGTAACCGTCAGTTTTTCAATACAACATTTTTTCTGTAATCATATGTACAAAAATAAATAACGTTTTATCAAAAAGATGCTTACTGCAAACACCGAATTGGTGTCTAGTTCAGCGTAACAGTTTGAAAAAAAGAGGGTCCGTGCTATTAGCGGCGAGGAAAAAGGACTTACAGTACATCAATAAAATAGCTTGGTCGGTGTGTGTTGCGTATTTTTACCTTTCTACACTCAATATGATAACCGTGACATAGCATTACTATTATTTTTTAATCTATTCATATTGAAAACTGTATATAAAAAACATGAAAAGGTGACGATTCACATACACCACTGCCTCTAATGACAATTCTGAGAGACGCATGGGAGCCATTTGGAGACCTCATGCAGGCATCACATTTGCGTCGCAACCTTTCGTCTGGTTGCCATAAAAACTTTATGCAGCCGCTACTAAAACAATTCGCGATATCGCCGGCAAATCGCAATCATAAATGCACATTCCCAGATACGGGGACTCAGACGCGTCTCGTAAATTTTAAAATTAGTGCAGAAAGACATATAATATGCTGTGCATTTGATTTACATTAATTGTTTTTACGTCTGAGATCCATTACGAAAACATTAACAGCTGCTCAAGCCGGTAATGAGATCGTAAGTTATATTGATGTTAATGACTCGGAATCCACAGTGGGCAAGATAAACTGAACTATATTATATATGATATTATTTTTTACTGCGAAATCCAACATTCCCACTGTAAATATGCCACTGGTAAGTAGTAAGTTCTTAATTTAAATTAAGTATTTGATCTTTTGTGTTGATTTAAATAACCATCAAATTCCTAATTCAAGAACATTTTTTAAATACAACGTGATGGTTGGATTCGACTTAACTAATAACACGACTTTCACATTTAGATATTTTTATAAAATAATAAATATATAAGACAGCGTCTGTGATCATTCAATTGATAAAATGTTGAGTGGAATTTTAATATACATAACTCAAATTTCAGGTGTACGACAATATTCGATATATTGTGTCTATCTAATTGTATATAAATAATCTTAAAAGTATATAAATGGAATTGTGTTATATACGAAGAAAGAAATATTGTATAGAGTGTATAGTACCCTTGTATAGAAGAGCGTACTATAGGGATGACGGCTGTAAATTTCAAATAAATATATAAATAGGCGAACTATTGTTTTGGTATTATTCCTCTTATGATGATTTTAAATACTTTCACGCTTTTCTTCTTACTTCATTAAAGAGTTGAAACGAAAACCCTGCGTGAACTGTGAACTTTTCTTTTGATAGTCGATATGAATTTTATTTGCACACAAATTTAAAAGACGTATGAATATTAAATGAGTTTTTCTATCGATGTGATTTTATATGAGTGTTAAGATAATTATAGAAATGAATTACATAAGACATTTCCATGTGACATGATGAGATGACGCATGCAGAATTGGTATCGTTTTATCGGGTAAAGATTTACAACGCTGTTTTTCTTTCAAAACGAGCGTCTCATAAGAATTGCCACCTTTTCAGCGCTAAGATCCAAAAATCGGGGTTCATTAGCAGAGGCTCCCCCTGGACACGCAACGGGATACTACCCACCCTACTGAGGCGTATTCGACACAGTCAAATTAAGAGTGTTAGTCGGTGATTATTGCATACAAGAGGGTTTTATTAAATCAACTACTATAAAGTTTTTAATTTATTCGAAGAAGCGTTGATTGCAACACGCGTGAAACTAATATCCTAATTAAAACTTTTTGTAAACATATTCGTTTTAATCACTAAGAGGTAAAATGGAGTCTCAAAATTATATGTTTCAGTGCTAATTTCCATACAACCTATACACATTATAAACTATTATGCATTCAAAACTTTTTACTCACTCAATACCACTTAATAAAATATCTTTAATGTTTTATCGTTTTTGACAGTTGCATAGTGAAGAAGCCCATTTAACATTATAGCCAATAAAATTGCTAATGCATCACACAGTTTCAAATTTAAAATCACTCACAAATCGAGGTAAACTCAGTGTGACATTACATATAAATATATCCAAGATCTAAAATGTAAGTCGAAAAATTCTTAAATGTGATACTGTCCCTAACGAGATTTGATCTCAGGCCGATAAAGCTCTTGACCACAGAGGCTGATAATGATGTTTTAGCTTATGATTGACAAAAGAAAACGTATTCTCTGTCTTTAAATACTGGAAAAAATATCAATATTAAATAATATTTTGTTACAATGAAACTAAAAACACTTCCCAAGTCTGTGGTTGTGTAGCATTTTTATAGCACATAAGGGATATAATTGTTGTTGATTAGAGCTACTATACCGACAATATAGTATGGAAAAATAATACATTGAATATAAAATATATTTTTGTACTTATTCCACAATTCATTTAATAACATCTGGACGGCTTCGCATTCATTCATCAAGACCAGTTGAGAATGTTCGCGACAAGCGTAACCGGTACTGATTTTAATTAATTAACTGTGAAATAACTACAAATAAAATGCTTTATTATATTTTAGTACAAATAATGAAGTACAAATCATTATATTTATTAAAACGTTTCAGACGTGCTTTTATTGCACTCCACAAGCGGAAGTACAATACTAGATATTAACGCACTTATAAATTTGATTTATGTCCTTGATTTAGTGAGTGGTGTGCGGCAATCTTTCCAGTTGTTGAACTTGATATCATCGGCAGGATCAAACGTCTTGCGGTTCCAACGATATTTTCCGAGAGAAAGATCTTCCAAAAGTGAACTGTGACCTGTGTCATTTCTGAAGAATCGAAGATTTAATACCGGATCGTGGCTTTTTTATAAATATTTCTGTGCACTCATGCTTAGTCACTTCAACAGTGTCTTAAGCATAAGGTCTTCTTTGATTCATTTCGGCCAATGAGACGTGAAGTCACGGGGATCCATCATATCATAGACTTTAAATTGTACTGAGCATAACAATTAAACCATAACTAATGATATTAAATACGTCAGTAATATCATATTTTTTTTTGACATCAACGAAAAATATAATCGAGGCATGATTGTACATAAATATTATAACCATATGATGCACAGTCATACCAGTATAATAAAATATAAATTGATAAATCGAATTACCAAAGTAACCAATCATAGTTTAATATAGATAAAAAAATATATGTGAATTATTAGCAACAAATAGCAGTGATCAGAATCGTAAGTTTTTACATATTCGTAGCATAATAATATGCAAATCATTTATTCATCAACCTTTTACTAGAAAATGCGGG
Organism: Himalopsyche kuldschensis; assembly: GCA_028554975.1. Classification (NCBI taxonomy): domain Eukaryota; kingdom Metazoa; phylum Arthropoda; class Insecta; order Trichoptera; family Rhyacophilidae; genus Himalopsyche; species Himalopsyche kuldschensis. Next base: position 24,290,607 of record JAHFWI010000003.1, read on the forward strand.
ATAAAGAAAAAAGAAAATACTGTCGTGAAAATTATCTCATTTATTACTAATTTTAGCGATAGGGATATGGCTCGAAACAAATACTATATATTTAGTGGCGTGATGGAAAGAGCGGTGTGCTAACAGTCGGACGTTGAATGATTTTTTTTTAAATCAGCTGAGCAGTCGATGCATGAAATTAAATGTATGGGCTTCAAAGTATTAGAACTGCTCAGAATAATATTGTATAAAGATTATGGTCGCCCACTGTATGCTATTGGCGAAAGCTTCGTCCTAGCAATCAGATAGTTCCGGGCCCGAGTTCCTTTTAACAATAAGTAAATATCTCTTTTAAGGCGTTCACTGTCAATACTTGGTGGCATGGCATTCTAATAAATTAATTATAGTTTATTTTGCTTTAATTTAATTGCTTAGTTGTAATACCTATTGTTTGTCATACCTTGTAATTCTTGCTTGACTTTTGTATAAATATCACTGTGTCGTTGTATTTCTTATCAGTTGATAATGATCGCCATGAGCGAAACCGGTCCTGATCCAATAAATTTTATGAGAAATAAGTACTAAAAATGCCTTATTATTTTTATTATAAATAAGTAAAAAAATTAAAATTAAATGTCACGTTTGTTCGTGATGCCGTTTATTCAATGCCAAATATTTTGTTGATATAAAATCTAAAAATAATATCTAAATAATGATTTTTGTTTGAGTGTATTTCTGTTTACTAGATTATTAAAATAATACAATCTACTGCTTGCACATATTTCATATTTAAATAACTAGAGACTGGCATTACTTTCTTAAATTAAAATTGTTCGTGTCGACATGAGAAAATTTTTCGCCGTCTTTGGCGTCAGCCCAAATTGAGTTGCGTGAACACCTCACTAACAAACAAATAGACTTTTTAATATATTTTGGATGTGTAGTCACTCTCTCTCGGCCACTAATCGTTAATCGATATGCAGATCCGGTGAACTCAAAAACGGTCTAACCCACGTTCCCATGTCGTCGCCTCTGGCACAATAGACTATCTTAATACGCATCAGTGTCGTATCCCATATTTTTAACCATCACTGAAAAACGTTTACCGAAAACATGAAAAAAAATAAAAGGCTCCTCAAAGCTCTTGTCTTACAGTGGTTAAATATATATCGACATCAAGCCATCGTCAGAGCTCTGCTGAAAATATAATTTCTTAACATAGTAATCATGGATCGTATAAAAACTAAATGATGTTACTTATTCTAATGTCTTAAGTTATTTTTTATATTCTTCATTCAATATGATATTTTCGGTTCATGTTGTTTAAGGGAAATAAACAAAAACTCAATCTTAAGGTGTTAACTGTCACGTTTTGGTGGAAAACTGTTTTTGTCAAATAAATAAAACACATACATATGTACATATAATTTAATCAGGACCGATCTCGCTCATTGCGAGCATTTTCAGCTGAAACTTTATTTTGAAATTGGTTTGTCAGATTATCACGAGATTATTCGTTGATTTTTAAATCAATTAATAACTGTATGTGTTGTGTGATTATTATTAAAAACTTCATCTTGTCAGTACATACAAAAAAATGCGCATTATTCACTATGTATACTCATTATATCTTGAATTTTTTTTTTCATTTTAAAACCTCTTTTAAATATTAATTAATTTTAAAAGTCTATCAAAAAAAAAACATTTCTTAGTACGCCACTGATCGACATCGCGAAATTTTCCCATGGTCTCTTTCTTATCCGGCGCACAATCTAACTGTCAATCCGATCTGAATTGGTTGTCTGTAAATGGGCGGCAGACCATTGGCTATCAGGCTATGCCTTGGATTTTGTTCTGACGGTGATTTGATCTAGCTGATGCAGAGTCCTTTCAACTTAAACGTAAAAGTTTTTGTGCCACGAAGCCGTTTCCATATCGGTCAAGACTAAGGAAGTTTACTTAAACGTCTGCACGACTTTTTCATGCAGACACTGCAAGGTAAGATCTGATTAGTAAGACAAACAAAACTTAATAATCTTCAACCGAAAGATACGAAGAGAAAACAATTTAATAAATTCGTATTCACTAACTTACAGACATAATCACAAACGATGGTTAAAAAATGTTGAGCCAAACATGTGAGGTCAAGCATGTTTCACAAAAAAAACTCAAATATTCTTTTCAGTGGTATGATGATTATTGAATTAATTAAGTATTGTCTGTCAAATTTAAATTCAAGTCTGATCTCTCAAGTCTCTGGTCTCAGTCAAGTCTGAAGATGCTTTTGAAAGAGGCGAAACACATGTCACAGCTAGTAGCACAATACGTGGAATAATCAAAGTTATTTTAAATTTGATATTAAAATGAACTTTCACAAAGTAACCGCCGAAACCATCGAAAGTAAGTATTGTCTGCTTTAATTACTTTAAATATTCTCAGGCCAAACATTTTAAACATTAATAGTTCAACTTTTAATGTTTAAAATTTTCAACTTTTTTTTTTTCAACTGAAAACTTGAATGAGTCCATTTTCATCGGTCCCGAAACCATCTATACATATTTTTTTTCAGAAACTAGTGTTATCAGTAAACAATATAAAATTAAATGTTTAATTTCATAATTACCACCAGCCACTTCTGAAAATCAATCATCTTCCATGATATTTTATTTTCTTGTCATTCGAACCTATCCGATACTAAATGGCCATTAATGTATCACACAATAACACTCACTATCAATTTATCCTAACCATTGCTGAAATAAGAAGTTGAGTGACTTACTTTTCCTTCATTTTCAAAAAATATCACATTCAAATATTGTATTTTTCTTTTTCTGTTTGTATGCAAAATATTTTTTTTTCAATTAGGCTGAGGCTGATTCCTTAAATAAAACTTAAAAAATAATTGTTATTATTTTTGAGCACATTTTTATGCAAGAATCGTATATAAATATTCATCAAGGAAAAACAAATGAAAATCGATTATGAGATAAAAAGGTTTTTTTTAATATCGACGCGTGCCCTACAGTAAAAAAAAATATAAATTAACGTAATTAAATAAATCAATGGGAAGTAATAAATATGCATTCAATCTAATAGTGGATGGTTTATTGTGCCAAACATAATTCCAATGTTGTATTGGTGCTTCACCAATCACCACCCTTAAATCAATTGACTTCGGCTGTAATGTGTATAATTTTTTAATAGCATTTTATATCGTAACTAGCTGTATCCTGCGCGCGTTGCTACGCCAGCAATTGTAGGGATGATTGGGGGAGTGGGGTGGGGGGGGGGGTGTTCGCAAGTGTACTCGAGAAATTTGTAAAAAATCGATATCAATTTTTTGGGGAAGGGGGTTGTTTGGCGGGTGAGGTTTGGGGGGCGTATGGGAGGGGTATGCCAGAAACCTTCGAAGGAGTGAACTCGAAAAATTCATAAATTTAAAAATTAAAATTCGGGGGTGGAGGTTGGGGGAGGGTTTGGTAGGCCAGAAACCATTGCGGGAGTGCACTCAATAAATTTATAAAATTTCACATCGATCGGTCGAGCGGTTTAGTAGTCCATAACGGACATACATACAGACATTCATTTTTATATATATAGATATCCTAAACTAACATAGAGTAGCTTTTCAATTTTTTAAATCATCCATAGTTTCCTATATCCTAAATTATATTTTATAAAATAAAAAAGTAACGAATTTAATTTTGGATTTATCTTATGTAGTGAATATAGCCGGAAGAATAAATAATAATCTGGTATGCTTTAAATTTGCAGATAGATCTATTGTATTTAATGCACTGTCGAAAGCTTTTTTTAATTCATCTTTAACACGAATATTCAATAAAAATATGTTATCGGCCTCAACTATCTATATTGTGTTATCCGTTAAATTTTAAAACAATATTTTAAATAAAAAAATATGGAGTTCATTATAATATGCATTCATAGATATGGACAGATATCGACGTAGGTACGTAGAAATAAAATATATGAAGATGCACACTACCTAGATTATTCAACATAATTATTATAAGATTTTTTTATATCACCGAAAAAATAATCAAAATGTATAAAACGATAAAAAAATTCATTATATATTTGACAATATTGATCATATTCATTCTATCATTTATCTCTTTGAAAAAGATAGGATGAGCATCCGGGAAACAGAAAATTATCGAAGAAAACTTCTACTGGAATAAACTCTATTAGAAGACCATATGCTCCACATTGGGTGTAGACATAGTAAAATGTGCAAAATTAAAACTTCGGAGAGTAAATAGTTACATTTTTTTTTTTTTGAATGCATGGATACATTGAACCTAATAGTGAATTAAATGGGAATCTGCACAATAGCAGACTGCAATCTTGACAGTTTAAGTGTAATTAAAGTTTTAAGAAATGTTTTTTTCACAAATTAATGTAAGCTGATGTTTCTATTTGTTAAATTATATTAATTGACTTTATAGCGATCATTAAAAGGGATCAACAACCTTGTGTAGTCTGATCACAAAATCTTCATGGCTTAAAAGACAATGAAATTTCTTCAACCCACATTAATTCTTAGAAAAGTCGAGCGATTAGACGGAGACGAATTTTCTCACGGGATGGCGTTACTTACTCACGCATTCTAGCCGTCATGAGTCAGACGTAGACCGATAATGGACGCCATATGGTGGGTATCTGATTGAATTCAAAATTATAATTACACTGTAATATAATATTGACCAATAAAAATCGGAGCACTTTTGTAAGTGCATGCTAGAAAAAAAACAATGAGCTTTTATGCATTATTACGAATTCAAGTGTTTTTATTAAATACATATATCAAAAATAGTATTATTGATTGAGTAGGCATTTACTTGGTAGAACTCCATTATAATACATTGTTATTTTTCTTACCGTATAAAAAATAGTCATATGTATTTTAGAAATTGATTATTTGTAGATATAATATAAAAATATTCGACGGGCTTAAATAAATGGGTCAGCATTTTAAATTGTTCTCAAATAACAAATATTGAAGGTTTTTTGATAACAAACAAAAATAGACCTCAAAAAATGCATCGCTGAATTCAATTGTGATTTAAATTTGATATCTGTAAAATATCCTATAAAACTTTTATCTAAAGTTTTTTTTTTTTTCACAACGCGTATTTCGTTATGATATGCCATACTTTTACCATTTTAAAAAAAGGAACAAAAATGTTTCTAACTTAATGGATTTTTACCGTACATTTTTTTTTGAATTAACTATCTAAATCCATAAAACATAGTCTTCGATAGTTAATTCTTCCACTTAATCAAATCGAGGACTATTGATAGAAAAAGCCACGTTTTTAATTGAAATAAAAAATCTATTTAATTTGCAAACAGTGGAATCTTGTTGAAGAGTTAAAATACGCGACAATATATTCAAATTCGTTTTTAATCATAAAATATAGGTGCGTGATGATTACTGGGGTTATATTTATGTTTGTTTATATATCGGCTCCCAATAAACCATTTCAAAACACATTTTTAACTGATTGTTAGTAAATCACTTAACGCCTCTCATAGATCGGCATAAGAAAGTACTCCATACGGAAATATAATAAGTTTCAGAGTCAGCTGAAAGGTGGATAAAATAACATATAGCAATGTGTTTAGATGCAAATATAGACATTATTTGAAAATATTTGAACAGAGTTCACCATCTGGCAACAGGACCGGCGAAAAATAATTGAGTTAACCAGTACTGTTTTTTTTAGATGACCATATTTTTCTCTAATATTTCTTACATATAATAACTTATATTGGATAAGAAATACTAATGCAAAATAGTAAAGCTGTGTTGAATAAGTATAGCGAATGGTCAATTTTTATCAAATATGAAGTTTCAAGGTTTTATTAAAAATAATCGAAGATCAGCCGAAGTTCTTTTTCAGAATGTATACTGACTTTAATATTTAGTCTGCATGTTTCCAGCAATAAAACACGAAGATGGACTTGTTCTGAAGTCAAATCGTGTCTAAACTATAAAAAACAGGACACGTTTATTTCATCACTACGCTAACAGTTCATCAACAAATAAACATAAATATACTCAAATGTTAGCCATGTAATAAATCATTGGGTCCGAAAATAAAAGATGATTTATGGAATTTTATTAAGAAAAAATCTGTTATTTTATCGTGAGTCTTATGAGAAAATATAATTGCTGTTATAATAAGTCGAGCCCGTAGCTTAGTTGCTGACACCATTGGCTTATGTTTCATAGTTCACGGATCCAAATCACAGTATGGATAGCTGCATAAATTAATTTTTCAACCAATGAATATTTGTTGATATTTTATTTTATGTTCTATTTTTCTTTTTTAAGCACTTTAGTGCATAGCCAAAAGATCAGACCCATACAGCTCTGTCTCAGGCCAAGTAAGTGAGGAGATAATTCGTTTCTTTTCTTGATCGTTAGCGTTATGGAAGGCGGCTGTGAAAAACGGCTGCACACATAACGGAAGGGTGGAGGGACAACCATCTTGTTTACCCAAATATATTTGTTGATAGTCATTTTAATCTTAAAATAGGGCATCGCGAGCCGATAAGTTCAACAATAATCGTCTCCTAGCCCTATTATATATTTTTTACTCCCTGCGAAAAATATAAGTTGGAGCAAATAAGTTACAAGCAATACTTGTATGTGTACATATGCTCTAAGTAGGGAGTGGACACGAAAAAAGGAAGATATTAAATGATATTTGCAAGTAGAGTCTGTGTAAATATTTTATATTTCTAGTTAACTATTTTCATGCAAGAAGACATCTTACACTATGGGCTAAGGTTTGATTATTATTTATTTTTGAAGAAAGCTTGTAATGATGGAACATTATCGTTGTTTTATAGAATGTTCTATTGAGGACAGTGTTTATAACAACTGATAATCGTAGAAGTTGAATATTATTTAATGAGTTCGGATTACGAATATTCATTAATATAATATGAACTATGGATTTAGAAATAGCCACACATAAAAACGAATAAAAAATAATAAATTTACTACTTTTTAAATGTGTTCATTTGGCATCCGATTATTGTGGTAAAACATATTTTTTTTCAATATAGCACATTTTTCCGACTTGTTCCACAAGAGAATTTCAAAGTGAAGTGTTGATAATAATAAACTTTTCTACCTTAAATGCTATTCTTTTGATTAAGAGAAATTTATTTTAAATCTAACATAATATTATATAATCGCTTTTAAGGTGTTCACTGTCAATACTTGGTCGAATGGCATTATAATAATAATAATAAAACATTTTTAGTACTTTTCCACATATAATTTATTAGATCAGGACCGGTTTCGCACATGGCGAGCATTGTCAACTGACAAAACTGACAAAACAGTGATATTTATACAATGATACTAAAGTCTTACATTTTGCTTCAATTTATTTGCTTAGTTATAATACCAATTGTTTGTCATAACTTGTTATTATTACTTAAACTTTGTATAAATATTACTGTTTTGTTGTATTTCTTTTCGGTCGACAATGCTCGCCATGAGTGAAACCGGTCCTGATCTAATAAATTTTATGTGGAAAAAGTAATAAAAATGTTTTATTATTTTTATTATAATATATAATGTTCAGGGTCGAATTGTTTGCGATTGTATGCTGAATTATTGATAGTTTCGTACATAAAAGCAAAATCTTATGGGCACTATATGAAATAATAATAATTGTTATGTAATGCATTACTTAAATACGAATCTCGTTACAAGGCTTATTTAATACAAGTTCTTGTAAAAGTGTTTGAATAAATCATCGAAGTAATGCGTTTTAATAACATAATGTAGGTACCTGCGTTTGATATTGGCCGCAATAATTTATTATTTTTCTAGTTATAGTGTATTGGCTGTCGAATAGATTTACACAAAGATTTTTTTATATTTTTTTATAGTGCGACTGTGCATACATATAGTATATATTATCCTTTGCAATTATGCAAATTCTGATTGGGGTGTGATACGAATACGTATAACCCGTTGTGTTACAAATGATTTTAGAAAAATGTTTATAAAAATATTCTTCATTTAAAAATAGTGGGTAGGTGTTTCGTTGAATACTTGATTTTAAATAATTCTGTTTTTTTCATTGAATATGTGGATTAGATGATAAATGGGTGGTTATATAGCGCAAAAATCACCATAAATTGTCTCTTTGTCTTTTAGTCGATTGCCCCCTTTCGATTCGTTCTTATTGAGTCATATCATTACATATGACTCGAGTTTTTATTTGACTCTCCGTAAGTCATTTATTTTCTCATGTTTGCTGTCATTGACAAATCAGTGGAAAATCTTGTAAAGTGACTCTGGTCAATTAAAAATATTGGGTCGTTTGGATTCATTTGTTCGAGAACACGACGTGTCTTATTGTTTTAACAATATTTTAAGAGGAATTTAAAAAAAATGAAACTTGAGTTCGCTTTTTAATGCATGTATGTATGTGAGTAGGTGCGGCCGTGCGTGTGTAATGTCGATGCGTCTGTATTTATGCAGACGTGTGTATGTACCAATGTATGAGCGTGCTGCATTCATTCACGTATTTGCAGCCTTCGAACAAGACAGAAATTATCAACAAAGAGTGTTTCAGAATTGCGTATACTAAGAAAGTCATACTTTCCACATCAGTGATTCTAAAAATTTTACGATACAGACACCTCGTAAGATGCTGATTCGAGCAAAATTGGTTGTAGGTAGATATGCCAAAATAAGTAAACGAGCTTTGTATGAAATTATTGAAAAATAGTCAAGCGGGCAGCACGTGCTGGTTATATCAAGAATATTCCAATAACTCCACATTTTCAAGACAAAGCAAAGTTCTTAATTTCTCATTTTAACCGCTGGTGAGATATTATACAACTTTCGATGGATTCAGCGATAAATTTGTAGAAGCTCATTTTAATATAAAATTTTAAAATATCTTCTCGCCTTTTTCAGAAGCATCATGATACCTAATATCGCTTAGTATGTCGCTTGTATTTAGTAAATTTATAGTTATTATAATGATGGTTCAAGAAGAGATGAAAGACGTGTCGATATTAGTCACACAATACGTGGAATAAACTAATTTATTTGAAAATTGAAGACTATAAATTAATAGCAGATACGATATTATCAGATATTGAGTTGTCCAATTAACAGCTAATATCTGTCTAGTTGCTCCATGTGTTTTCTTTTCCTTGATTTCATTTGTCAAATTTAGAAAATGCAACTTATTATTTTTTTGGCTTATTAGGCCCAACATATCTTATATATAAAACCGAAACGGCGTATGTATGTCTGTGGGTCTGTAATTCCCTTTTGCATTTTGGTCATTAAGTTGCCATAAAAACGAATATGAAAGAAAATATGTTTGAATTTTTATCGGCGAAGACATTTAGTTAAAATGTAATAAATTAGTCTTCTACTGAACTTTTCCCGGCTTTTATTAATATAATAATGTTTATTATTTACGTGAAGGTATTATTTGACATTTATTTGACACCAAATTAGATTTTTTCCTTGAATTTGGACATTTTAATGGGCGAGAATGGGGCGGGGCTTTCATCAAATTAAATAAAGTTTGTGATTTTATTTTAACTCTATTTTGGATGTTAGATTTTGTGATATAATTATGTCGAATGATATAACATTAAATAATTATTGGTCGCTTAGTCCGAGTGATGCCGGGTAGCAATACTAGTATTTTTATATTACACTAGCCAGTACACGGCAAGCGTTGCAATGCCACTCAAAGAAAGAAAGTGTTTGTGTTTATTTCAGATAAATAGTTTAGATTTTACTTCACTAAAATTGATCGGTATCTATGACATTTGCCGTTTGACGTTTGCTGTTTGTCTTTTGCCGATTGTCTATGTTACAACATTGATTTTTATACATTAGATATAAAAAAATTGTATACTACGAAGAAAAACGTCTGTGGAACAAATGGCAGATATTAGGAACCACACTTTTACAAAAGCTGTTATTCGGGCATCATTTGCATACAATAATGGATAGGTTGTTTTTTTTTTATACCCTTTCGAAACTTTAACATCGGCAATAATGTTCGTTGTCGAAGTGACGAATGAAAGAAATCAATGGGCCTTTCAAAATAATAATTTTGCTTTATTGTATTTCATTGGAGGTACATACATGAAATAAAAATTTAACACACATACATTGATATTTGCCTACGTGTAAACTGGCATACATCTGCCAAGGCCTACTTTTTGCGTATGGTAATTTAAATCAAGGATGTTCCCATATTATATACATGCCCATCAATAAATTATGATAATTCGTTTCATATGCAATACATGTTTTTTGTAGAAATGCCAACTCTCCGTGTCTCATCTCACCAGGAGTTATTCAACGATTCGTTGAACTTCCTTTTTTCGGAGAGAGAAAGAATATAAATATGGAGATCAGTATTTAGTCATTCCGTTTATTTTTTAGGATCGGATGGATGTGAAGGAATCTATTGTAAAATGAATTAACGTAAGTGTCACCGTGGACTTCGCAACTAAAAAGGTTGACGTTGGCCACTCAGCTACATGACCGAAATTTGTACGCATCAAATTATATCGACGACTGGGTAAAATCTTTGTGTAAAGTCATCAATCAAAAGTAGATAAATAAATAAGCGACCTTTATTGGACCTCGTCCGCTGCCAACGTAGAACATATGGACTTCTAATGGGGTTAAACTCAACAGATACAGAGGACGAGAATAGTTTATTGATTGAGTTGGCATTTACTTGGTAGAACTCCATTATAATACGATGAGAAAAATAACATGGTATTTTAATTATAAAAAATAACAGAAATTATTTTATATATTTGTTGATAGCTATTTCGGCTTACGCCCTCTTCAGAACTTTGTTTTAAACGTGCATTAGATCATATACATTGACACCGCCTTATGTGGTAGGTCATCAGAACTCTCTCGAACGATATATTTTTCACCTCAGTCTATGAGTTTAAGTCGATATCAGGAAATAAATTCATTCTTATAATAATCTGTATTGAAATCTATAGCGATTCAATACAGAAGTATTTCAATTTCTCTTATCTCTTGACGCCCGACAATGCATGTGCTTCATAAAAAGTTCGTTAGGCGATAAATAATCCCTTATCGGCGGGCGCACGTGTAAACGATTTTTGAAACGGCCATTGTTTTTTCTTTCTAAAGTAACCGTTTGTTTTCATACAGCAGTGAGAGATTGGACGGCATTGAGAATGCACGCGCCTAATCCTCTCCCTAAGAATTAAATTCGAGTCAAATTCCTGATATCTTCTTCGCTATCGTAATATTTGTGTGTTGTATAACGTCTGTGTAAATCCTTAACGATTAAATAATGGGTGCTAACCGCACCCACATAACGCTTTGAGATCGTGTTTTGTTTTAAAAAGTTCCATGTTTCTCCTACTCCGTTCACAAAATCCCTCTTCCTAAGTGTCGGATAGGAGGCTCCTTCTCAATTTACAAAGGGAGCCGGAATAAAGGTCTTCTCAACATATACCGTTGTAGACAGGGTACACAATATTAGTTTTAAGGTAGTTTTTAGCTCGAGTTAAAAATAAAAACTTCCTGTACTAGGATCCGAACCCGTGCACTTCTCGACGACGTTAACACTCGACCATATTCATTGTTTTTGGTTACCTACCTAAGTCAATTTACGATGTGTAATGTTGGGATTGTGAAATTGTGCCTATAATTATTTTTAAAAACGTTTATGCGTTTTCTATTGTATAAGGATATTTATGGTGTATCAAACTGAATGAGTCACACGAGAAAATATCCATTTATCCTTCGGGTATAATTTATAAAGATACACTGAGAAACAAAATAAAACTATTGGGTATAGGCAGGCACTTATGTATAAGTATAAATATCTTGGGATTTGGAATGGTATTCGACCGAACAGTTTATAATCAAAGAGTTCGATGAACTATGTTTTTGTTTTCGACAATTTTACTTCAAACATATCGGCGAGACCTTTTGACTCCTAAATAAAAAATATCTGCTGATAGGTGTGGACTGTTCCAAACGTTATTATTTATATTTAATTAGTTGTCAATTTAATAACGTTTTTATTTACTGATTAAATAAGACACAAAAAAACGGAGCGCTGATTTCTTTCAATATGATTACAAATACATAGGTAAGTTTACATTTAAAAACAATATTAAATGGATCTTCTATGCAACTAAAGTTTTAGTTTCAGAAAAAGTGTTTTTACTGAATTCTATTTTGAAATGCTCCTCAGTTATAAGGTTGAAAAAATATCTAATTCAACCAGGACTATAAGATAGTGTTGATGTCTATTTCGGCCTCACACCAGAATAATATCTTTAGAAAAATATTAATTAATATGGCTTCTGCAGTAGTACGTATTCTAAATACTCGTTGAAAACAAATATTTAAACATCGAATATGCGGGATGCGAATATGTTTGAATGCCTACTTTAATATTTGAATTGCATTATATTCATTCATTGTTTTGAAAATATATCTGCCAAGAGTTACACATATAATGTAGTTGTTAACATATGTCTTGAGCAGTGACGGCTGGTGACGGGGTGCTGGGGGTGCAAAAGGAAGATTCAACTATTTTTCCGTACTACGGAAGAGAAACAGTTGGTATTGCGAACATCTGAATTGAAAGTCCATGCAATAGAAGTGTTTTAAAATCCAATGAATAGGAAAGAACTCTTGCAAAAATGGTTGAATCTTCTATTGCACCCCCCAACACCCCGTCACCAGCTGTCACTGGTCTTGAGTAGGTATTTTAGTGTTAAAATAATCTTACAAGCTAATTTAATAGATAGGATATACTGCATGGTTGAATAAATATCAGTATTATGAAAGATTTATATAGGAATAATTGATAAAATATTCGAAGATCCGAATACCGAGAAGCAATCGACTGTATTCGAATATTCGATTGAAGTTTCTAGACTCGCTGTAGAACTGTTTTTAATGTATACTTTAAGCTTTACCTAAACTAATGTTATTATGTATTTACTTTTAAAAAATATCACGACGAAATCTTATATATAAAACCGAAACGGCGTATGTATGTATGTGGGTCTGTAATTCCCTTTTGCATTGTTGGTCATTAAGTAGCCATAAAAACGAATATGAAAGAAAATATGTTTGAATTTTTATTGGCGAAGACATTTAGTCAAAATGTAATAAATTAGTCTTCTACTGAACTTTTCCCGGCTTTTATTAATATAATAATGTTTTTTATTTACGTGAAGGTATTATTTGACATTTCTTTGACAGCAAATTAGATTTTTTCCTTGAATTTGGACATTTTAATGGGCGAGAATGGAGCTGTCATCAAATTAAATAAAGTTTGTGATTTTATTTTAACCCTATTTTGGATGTTAGATTTTGTGATATAATTATGTCGAATGATATAACATTAAATAATTATTGGTCGCTTAGTCCGAGCGACGCCGGGTAGCAATACTAGTTTTGTATAATTAAACAATGAAACATGTATTAGTTCCTTCGATGGATTCGACGGTAACTTTTTGGAAGTTGATTTTAACATAATATTTATATAACTTGTGCGAGTATTACTCAAGAAAATTAGAAACACAACACGTGGAATAATCAAAGTTATTTTAAATTGAATATTATATGTATTAGTTCGTTTATCGGAATATGTAGGTTTCTGTTTCGGGTGGATGACATGCTCGATAGAAATAAACATTATTTTTTTGTGATTCTGTAGCCCTTTATGGCAGAATATAGTCTTTATTTTTTGTGTGTGCTGAAATTCAAATGAGATCACTATTTTAGAGTAAAAAATAAATGTTTAAATAATTATAAGTTTATATCTATGTATTTCGGTATCACAACCAGGTATAATCTTTCCATGATAATTCTAATTCTATTTTAATGTTTGCTTTCTGATTTATAAATGGAAAATTGTTTATTTGGATTACAAATAGACTCTTATCACATGATAACAAATAATTATTTTTCATATATGTATATTTAAACGAAAATGATGTGATGTTATCATTATTAGGAATCCGAAAATACCTACATACTTTCCAAAACATTAAACGTTCTATATGTAGGCGCCACTCTTCACAGCGTGATCAAACCATATTATTAGGTTATATTTAGTATATGTAATGAATCTAACTATAAATGATAGCTATAATGTTATATTATACCGAGATGCTCATTAGTTTTCTTGTGAGGAAAAGCTTTCTTTATACAAATCAGTTACAGAAAAACGTTCAGTGTTTTTTATCATTCATTGTGTGATCAGAAGTAATTCATTATAACAACATTGATCCAAAGTATGTATAAAAATAAAGATCATTAATTTGATTCCATTGAATTAAGATAAGCAACTAAGTTATCGCGTACATTTTTTCATGTCTCATCTTAGCTATGAACAGATTCTAAATGAATTCAAATAAAAAAAGAAATATAATCTAAACAGTGTTCAATGGGGAGTTGGTTTATACGACGAGTAGGTGGTTCGTTCGTTTTATATTTGACCAATCATAGCGCGAGGCGTTTACCAATGGGAGGAGTGACGGTCGGAGTGCCAGCGAGCTCGGACGGTGACAAAACACTCTCAATACTTGATTTAGTATGCAATCGAATTCCGATTAGTAATGTACGGAGTTAGAGCCATGTTGCAGGAAAATGCGCTCTATTATAATATTTGTTTTTAGATTAGGCATAGGTAAAATAATAAACATACCTTCTTTAATATTTTATTAAATTATGAACTATAATTATACAAAACACACTGGCTTTTATTATTGTTTGGGGTATATATTATAATAAACTATTTAAGGAGCATTTTTTGGCAACACACGTCGGATGTTTCTGCAATGTACATATGTACTAGTGTTAGTGCTAGCTTTTTTTCAGTTGAGAACCAATAAATCGCAATCCCGATTACAATCAACAACAACCCAAAATTCGAATAAACACAAAAAAATAACTTTAAAGTTGCCCTTCAGATTTTGTAACGTGTTTACGAAATATGTTTAGATGTGAAAATAATTTTACAGTATAATTGCGGCTCTTACCACGGATAACAGTATTATGATCAAGTATCTATTTTTATGGTGGCATTTTAAAGTAATTATTATTGATATTACATGTAACTTTAAAAACTGTTTATCTTGCCGTTTTGTATAGTAACTAGGAGATATGGCAGTTTAGCTACATAAAGTATGAATGATAGATGCTGTGTAAAACGTGGTACATACTTTACTCAAAGCACGTAATTGTGGCCTCGTGGCGATTTAGTTGGTGCAAAATCATGATTATTTTTAGACCAACACTTGATAGTAAAACCTGTAACAGTTGTTTCGAATCTTCGTGTAATTACCACAATTTACAGGTGAGTATTTTTTTTGTTTCAGAGTATTTTATTTTTCGGTTTATTTTCCTGCTAAGGAAATAGATTTCTGTTTAATTTAATTTAAAATATTTTTTGTTTCAAAAATAAAGGATCGTTTGAGTATGTTTTTTTCTATAAAAATAAACGAGTTGAAATAATAATGTAGGTATGTTTTTTTGCAAGAGCATATCAGTGACGTTACTAAAGTATTTAGAATTATAAAGCAAAGTGGATGATTGTTTTGGCCATATGCCAGAATAATTTCTAAGATAACCAAATACATATTAAGTTATTGTTTAGTAAGTAGCAGGAATAATGCATTTCAAATACTCAATTTCTAAATTGAAAACCGAATATTAAAACCTATAATATATTTGAATAGGTACTAAAAAATATGAATTATATCAACTAAATTCATTGTTTTTAAAAAAAATAGACGAGCGGTATCATTTATTGACACATACAAGATCGAAGCAGTATCTTAAATATCATATGTTTAAACTCTATTTATAATGATAAATAATTGATTAAATTTCATGTAAGCATAAAAATAGACTATCCAAAATAGCAAATCTTAATATGATATTTAATTGAAATAAATAAAAAAATATTTTTGAGAACTAATTTTAAAAAGATCAGGACCAGTTTTGGCGCTCATCGCGAGCATTATCAACCGATGAATGGAGGCAATGGCTACGAAATCGCTGAATACTAAATGATGGCAGATGACGCTTCGTTCACTTATTCGGGCGTGTAGCGAGCAAAAACAGGTTTTAATTTTATAAGATCACAATATTATAAAGCAATTTAGCTATCATCATTTTACAGCATGGATTTTATTTGTTTCTTGTCGGACAAGTTTTTGTAAAAATTAAAATAGGTAGATGGAAAAATAAAATTTACTGCTCGCTTTCGTTTTTTTATTGACGCATTCAATTTGTCCGAAGTCAATTTCGATACCTATTCCTTAAAAAATATAATTATAGTAATATTTAATATAAAATGTTTTGTACCTACTTGTTTTATATGAGATGGTGTATACAGCTATATTTATATAAATATATATGTTAATGTTTGGTATCTCTTTCTTGACCACTGTGACACTGTAAGCCAATAAATAGCTTGCAGCATATTTACATCGCTTGACATAATCTCAATCAAAACTGTTACACAACTTTCGACCAAAATCAGGTCAAATAATCAGAATCTGATGTTGAACTTGCCATTTGAGCATGGATAAATATTTATTAAACTACATATTACGGAGTAGGTAGAAGGTGGAACTCTTACTGCTATGCTATTGATTTCCGTACTCCCAAATATAATACATAATTAATGCGATCAATATTGACATTCTGATCGTCAAACGAAGCATTTAGCGCTGTGATAAAGAGGTTGAAAAATAAATAGTTGATAAAAGATCACAGTAAATATAAATGTCTAAATAGAATACATATATATGTACACGTAAAAAGCGTCCACTTTTATATATTGAATAAGTCTAAATATATTGAATCGGGCACTCAGAGTCTATTGCTTGTTCTAGTCGTTGTTACTGATTCATTTTTTCGCTCATTGTGCCAGCTATTCACTGGCAGTTTCTCAGTGGGAAAAAAGAGATATTAGACGTTAATATTTCCATAGAGGAAAACGAGTGACTCTTGCTTCAAAAAAACATTCAATTGTTTATATTCGCTCATTCCAGAGTGGTACCGTTTGAAAATAAACATATTGTGTATACAAAAACAGTCAAATATGAGCCTATGTAGTCTAACGGTAAGACCTTTACCTTAACAATCAGATAGTTCCGGATACGAGTCCCGGTAAACTCAATATCTTTAATTTTTGTGACACGATTTCAAAATATCTGAGGCATTAGTAATTGTTAGTAGTTGTAACGCCATTTTTTTCAATTTACAAAACTATATGTACACTTAACCTTAGCGATTTTGTCGGTTGTTTGATATTTGTAACAGCACGGGTCTGAACTTTAAGCAATTTTATTTTTGTCATTGAAATACTTAGCCCAAGTATTGAGCTGTCTTGCTACTGAGATTGAAAAATATTGCAGTTCACACGACCAGACCGCGTTATCTGGTCTCGAGTCCGTTACTAAAATACTCTCCCATTGTATTTAAACCTCCATGAGTGTTTGATGAATGAGTTGAGAGACTAATAACATGTAAAGCGTACATGTGCCTTACTTTAGTTCACATTCAGAAATAAGCAAGCAAGGTTAAAAAATTGCCTTTGAATGTCTCAAGTTCACAGGCAGAATCACTAACATGCGGTCACATTTAAAATTTAAAAACATTAAAATATGCAACAAGACAGAATAGTTGACATTAAGTGCACCATCCAAACACCAATCAAAATAAATGAAAAACCTGTATTGAATAATTTTAACATTTTCATCTATTTTTCCTCTTTTTCATCTCCTGTTTTCGCTTTAAGTTAGTTTGTTTCGCCGATTTTTGTTATGATAATTAATACTTTGTTATTATTTTGTTCTGTTTATTGGAGTAATTACCAATATTATTACCAACTTGGACTACACATTTATCTGAAATAGAACTTTAATATAGATTATAGACGATGTTAACAGTATAAGTATAATGTGGACTGATTTTAGGTCAGACATTTCACCTTAATTACAGAGACTATTTCCAAGCTTTTTTCTCGTCTCACTGTCGTTTCTCCAAAAAGTGTTTGAATGAACATATAATAATTGCCAAAAAGTTTAAATAATTTAGTTGAATTACAATCAAATTTAAAAAAAAATGTTAGTTTGGGAATTTACTTGCAGTCATGATCAATACTTTTTTTGAAAGAGAAAAACATCGCTTAATTATTGTTATCATGATGTGGTTCTAAGACGGTAAAAAAGTAACAGTGATGGTAATTACTCATGCAGTGAATAAAATGAACCAAAAGACACAAAAGAATGTATGATCCGTGTATCAGCACGACTCTTGGCAGAGTTACTTGGCAGTCGTGATGTAAGCTGCCCTTGAATATTACGGAAGGTAGTGGGTGGAATAATGTTATATCTCTTTGATGGAATGCTAATATAATATGCAGACCAGAGTATATTCATTTCAATACTTTTAGCTCAAAATTATTCAAATGAGATGTAAAATATTCTCGGCGGAAGACTAAAAAACATACGAATCAAAATGTTATTAATAGAAATCAAAATTGTGGGCGATATTTTTTGATAATTGTACATCTAAAAATATTTACGTTTAGTTGTACTTTAGACGTGGCCTAGATTATATGCCTGTCTTCTCTTCAAATAGAAAGACTGATGCATATACTCGGCGATTCTGAATGACGCTGGTATGAAATGGAAGTTGGAAGGAATAAAAAAGATCGCCGGTAGAAAAAGAAACCTGGAGGCCTGGTGATACACTGAATCGACAGAATAAGGAGAAGGTATGATCAAAAAAGAAATTTTACAAAATTTGTATTCAAAATTACGAAAATTAGCAATTCCATCATGTTTAATAGCACTCGAGAAAAGTAAAAAGAATCAATGTTTGTGTAAATTTTTCTTTTGCCTATTTTTCTATTAATATTTTTGTTGAATATTGTTTATTATCATTCAATTCCGCCTAACCAAACCTAAGCACGTAGACTTATTGATGCAATTCGATAATTATGATTTATTTTTAAACTTATTTCATCACATATTAATCTCAATTAGATGAAATATTGTGATTTAAAGTTTTTTTTCTCTTGGAACGTCGATAATTAATTGCTGTTACTACATATTTATAACAGCAATTAATAATTAGTATTATTAGTTAATTGTATGTATTTCATTTAACTGAATGATTACTAAGAGCAAAAGAATGTGTTCTGCTTATTTGCCACCAAAGGAAAAATAACATGCTAATTCTCAAAGTAATTAAAAGTTTCTGTTAGCAATTTGTTGTCTAGTTAAAGCAGTATATTCGTTTGTTATTTGACTACCATATTATCCATAGCTGCAATATTTTTTGCCACAGTTGAATTCAAGTTCAGTTATATGTATGTATATAATATGGCAGATGTATCTTTCATCGGTTCAAAGTGATAATTTATTATTGTATAAAGTGCGAATCATTCGCACGTGAGTGTTAGAATTGACAGACTTCGTTTTATTATGTGGGCAGGATTAGCGTCTGGCTCCAGGTGGGATAACTCCCCTGTCATGTCGAGATTCCGAATTCAAGGCTCGAGAGGTCTAAAAGCCTTAAGTAAGTCAAGTGCAAACAACCATAAATCCAACTCAACTCAGTTAAAACCTGGGAAACCTTAAATTATTACACCTTTCACTGCGGATATACATGTATTTTAAATTATATAATAAATGTATATTTTTTATTATTGAAATTTGATGAATGTTAAATGAGTTTTATTGATTTCGACTTTTCGATCAAAAAGTTTAAAGTCCGAGGGTATTAAATTGTTTGTTGAATTTAAAATCAATTCAAAATTGTCATTCAATTATTTGAATGACAATTGTTCTGTATTTTTTAAACTTATATTCCAAAACTTGTCTTTTCTGACACGTTTGCGCTTGAAACATGTGGATCCAAAGAAATCAACATAGTATCATAGATTTCAAGCTTTTTAATACTAGAATTCCAAAATAAATTCGTTGTGGTTTTGTATGAAAGTGATAATATATATATACATACATATGTATAGTTTCAGATATCAACTATATGTTTGAATTTTAATAGTTTTCAGATGTGATGTTAAATGAACATAAATATTTTAAAAAAAATGTTGAATGTTTATTTGAACTGTTTTTACTGTAATACATCTAAATATTAAAATAAAGCTCAACGGGTGAAAATTTCCGATTGATTACATACGTATAAGTGGTTAAATATGAATACTATTTTTTTAATATG
The DNA here is from genome assembly GCA_028554975.1 of Himalopsyche kuldschensis. Taxonomy (NCBI): domain Eukaryota; kingdom Metazoa; phylum Arthropoda; class Insecta; order Trichoptera; family Rhyacophilidae; genus Himalopsyche; species Himalopsyche kuldschensis. Next base: position 24,310,903 of record JAHFWI010000003.1, read on the forward strand.
AAAATATTTACTAAAATGATTTTGCGAAATTGAATTCCGCAATGCAAGGGTCGAAGAAAAGTAGGTGTGGACCACACGCGAGAGACAGCGTGGCGTCTAAACACTTAAAACGTTTTCGGGTATTCCACTACTTTGATTTTTTCTCCGTAAATTTTCTTAATATTTGAAGAGCTGCATTATCGTTCAACACCTATTGTATAAATTCTGTCACAGTATTATGTCCACTTATTGAAAAAACGTCAACATAATTAGGTATCTTTCCCAGGATTGAATAGGGTTAACAGTCATTTATTTGTTTTTCCTAATCTATGACTTTAACTGAAAGCGCTTGTGAAAATTCCAATAGAAATTTTGAATTGTTTAAATATTGTTCATTTCCATGAATTTTGTTTTTATACTTGTTTATCTCGATGTTATCTGCTATTATCCATAACTAAAAACTACTTTCAGACTAACATTACTTCTTTTCGCTATGTCCGCTCCGAATTTGGAGCATATGGATTATTGAGTAAATCTCATGCGAACTTTTCCACGAAAACTGCTTATTACTCATTCGTCAAACTTCTATTTTTCGAAGAGAAATATAGGATATTAGTAGGACGTTACGGTGATAAGTTAATAGCTACGTCTCGTTTTTACGATAAAATGGGTACGGGAGCGAGATTAAGACAACACAGACATCCAAGATTTTGAACAGAAATCAATTATTTGACTGGATAATGATGCCGCCTAAACTGAGACCGCGGCCCAGTTACTTTTATCAATTATAAATACTATCTATTGATAGTATAATACTTGCGATTAAGGTATTGACAGTGCCATACAGTAATTATGTGGTCAATTAACTAGACATTTTCTGATACCCATTTTTTATATTGTATTAAATCTTCCTTCAGTGCAATCTATTTTATGGCAACACATATAGTGTTATTCTATCAAATCAATTACTTGTATGAAAAGTCAATACGTTATTTTGTTAAAGTTACAAAAATAAACTAGACCCTACTATCATTTTAACGTTGAAATAAAACAATCTTGCTGGCAAGTGATTGAGTATCTTGATAGTTTATTATATTCGGTTGCCGAGTCGCGAATTGAGACACTTTTTGCATACACGATTTGTCCATCGAATTGTTCAAAGAAATTGATATATCGGACGCTTTAATTTTTTATTCCCACTATTATTGTTGTCCTTAACATGATTTTGCGAAATTTTAATTAATACACTTTATGATATCCATTTTTATAAAGGCACTCAATTGTATGTTTAAAAACGGTTAGACTGTCAAATTCAACAAATCCCTTTTGCCTTTGTATTTAAAATAATAATACGTATTTGTTAGTTTATGAACACCTCAAAAAGCACATCGATATTGCCACAAGTTACACGGTTGTTATTCTTCTATTAAATGTATCCATGCGTTATATATTTACTCGCAAGTAAACTATCCTTTTTAATCCTAATCCCCTTCACTTTGAATTCAGGTAGTTGCTAAATGAACCGGTGGTTATATTAAGTTTACAAAAATATCGCTGAACAAAATGCGGCATTATGTGACCAAGTATTGTGGTGTCAGATTATGGAGAATTCAACACTCGTTCTTTCGGGATATTATCTTCACGGGAATGTCAAGTATTTTGCAAAACAAAAAAAAACGGTTTAACAGTTTCGCAACGAGAGCTTAAAGTGAACTTTTAATGCCATTGAGAAAAATCAGCAAATATTCCATCACTCAAAAAAGACCACCCATATGTTTACAGTAGGTAATTTTATGGCTTATACAAATAAAATAGTTTCTAATAGTATTATAGAAAATATATTATAAACAATTTATCTGGCAAATAAAGCACAATGCTATTTCAAAATTCGGTAAATTTTGCGTAAAAAGTTGACAATATATTATGCTTGACCACTCAGGGTGGACACAATTTTGAATGGGATTAAAAAATATTTCATCACTTGTAGAATATTTCGTTGGATTAAACTATTTTTTTTATAGTCAATAATGAACGTTTATAGCAGGGCTAAAGCTTAAAGTTGACCTTAAGAGAGGTTGAGTGACTGAGTAACAAGCAGCTCTCATAGAAAACAATATTTTCAGATATCTCCATTGGAAGGCCATATGCACTACATTGGGAGTGAACACGTAAATATATTAGCTGGTCTTGTAGCCAAGTGATCAACGCTCTTGTGCGCTTGTTTTAATCGGTTGTTGGGTACACGGCTTTTTATCTCAGTGTGGAAAATTTCATATAGGTTTTGATTTTAAATTAGATTTATGGATGTGTTCAAAGGCATTGATGCTATTAAATATTATTTCACTCACTCAATATAAAAAATGGCGCGTAGCGGTAACCTTTTTCTTTTGGCCATGTCCGCTCACAACTGGGAGCGTATGGACTCCTCACGGAGTTTATCTCAACATATGTTTTTCTACGAGAACTGCTTGTTACTCAGTTGCCCAACCTCTCTTTTTCGAAGAGAGTATGGATAGAAAGAATACGAGGACTATGACAGGACTAGTGATTAACTAATCGCTGTCACTATGCGTCGCTCTTTTGGATCGGGAAAGGTGGGAAGGGATTTTCAACAAAACACAAACACCCATGCCTTTGAACAGATTTATCGACTGAAAAAATCCGCTCGTACCGGGAATCGAACCCGGGCGGTCTGGCACGCAAGTCAACACCGTTGACACTGCGCCACTGACCGGTAACCTTATTATATCCTTATTACTAGCCCCATTATTATATATGTACTTATCATATCAAAGAGTGAATGATTGAATAACAACGAGTTCTCTATTCTCCACATTGGGGTGCATGGTAAAAAAAACAGCACCGCTCTTAAGGAAAACATATTCTATCACCTTTAAAATTATACGTTTTACCCCTTTTACCAATATTGAAAATATGATATTAATGACTTTGGGTACATGAAGAAGTGTACGTTACCCAACAAATTATACTGAAAAAGTAACACGGCCTACGAACGTAACAAATGCTATGTACTGATAAGCTTTTAACCAGTCTTAATATATTATTCATGACTTAAGGAGTGGGCATATATGTAAAGTTTTTTAGTATATAAATACGTACGTGACCACCATAGAAGTATTATTATATTGAAGTATATTATGTATTATTATAGGCCATTAAAGAAAGATTTGTTCACCTTCATGACCTGCTCATTATGATGACAAGTTTGTGAAAAAAAATATACCATAAGTGTCAATAAAGATATAAAATTGGATAAAAAAAACTCGATAGTTATAAAATAATAAGTTCGCAGAAATGAGGAAAATTTACAGTCATCCAGGAGACTGTTAACGTTAAAATCTCACAAAATACACTTTTTTAAAAAATAATCTTATACAGAATTCCTGTTAAGTTTCAATGCATTTAAAACAAATCAACAAAACATTTATTATTGATAGCTTAATTCTAGTTATGTATAAGTATCTTGTATTCTTGTAAGGTATATTTCATAAACCATTTGTTTGTTATACCATATCTTATGTTTATTTTTTTGACAAAAATTACCTTGTTTCTCTGTTTATTTCATCAGTTGACAATGCCACGATGAGTGAAACCGGTCCTGGTCTTTATCAGAATAACTGTGGGATTAGAATTATAATATATACATAGTTAATTTATATGATCTATTATGGTCATCTGGTTTATTTATAAAATTAAAATTTTGTATTGCATTTGAAAAGTCCAGGTGACTATTTAAATACCTTCCATTGTCTTTTCTATTCTCAAATTACGTGTTAACTAGCTAGACTATGCGTATTTTAAATTCCTGATGAAGTTGGAAAGTGAAGTTGGTTATTAATAAAAATAAGTAAAACGGCATTATAAAATTCGTGTATCTTAAGTATAAAATAAATAACCATTATTAGGTAAAAAGTAATCAATATCCGTATAAGTACCATTTTCAGTGTCATCGTTGTCACACCGTTATGAATGAATAAAAATATCACCACGATATTTAAATAAATTTGAATAAACTAAACATATTTATTTAAATTATGACTTTGATTCATTTCTCAGTGTTTATATTGTGACTGAAATTGTCTGCGAAGTCTCTTCGAACAAGCGGAATGATGAAATTTGATATAAAATAATATGAATATTTTTTGTCTGTGGTATCACTGGTAACATGCTTAAATGCGACAGATGTCGTCATAAATTTTGCTACATTCTCAAAATACTAGAAGACATTTCATATAAATATATGTATACTAATGTTTATCACGGATTCTCAGCTGCTTTGGTACGGCAGTAAAAATCAAACTTACTCTATACATGTTTTCATGTTTTTAATATTATAGTGAAACTAATGTTAGCTGCATTTTGAGTGAAGAATGTGATTGAAAAATTGCAAAGCTTATTCTCTATGTATTAATTGCTGAAAATGAGATTTTAAAGTAGCAAGCTTAACTCATTTTATTCAACACAGATTTATGTATTATGTTACAAAATCGAAAATTCGACCAATCTCTATGGCTTTAGAAAAGCTGACATTCCGATCTCTGCTGTTAAATATTAGTTTATGGAAATTTTCACGTAGTGTTCCCAAATTTTAATTGCAATATAAGTTTTAACTTCAACTGTTTTCGTGGAAAAGGAAAAACTTATCATTAGAGACTGGAACAGTATTAATTAAAACGCAAACATTACCTTTTCAACCAAATTTATTTTTATTCTTAACTACCTTTCGATATGTTTTAATTTGGATGTATAGAAAACATGGAATTGATTATAATATTTACATAATATTACATATTGAATGATACACAAGATTATTAGAACTTTTTCACTTCTGTGTCAAGATCACAGATCAGGGGGGGGGCTTTGAGAGTATTTAACGAATAAAAGACTTAGAATTAAGTAAAAAAATCTTTATTAAAACGGACGGATTTTCAATATGAATCAATAAAAATATACTTTTATACAACACTAAACATACATGATTTCATAAAGGCACAATGAACAAAATATATAAATCTACATAATTACGAGACAAAAGTATTTTATTTACAATTTAATAATTATCGTTTAATAATATATGAAAAAAAACAGTCTATTTATTTACAGTAAATAAAAACCAAACTAATAATTAATTAAAAAATAGTTTGTTTCCATATAGTTTTTTTAAATAACCATAATAATATCAAAAACTTTACACTTTTATATGTTCCTTCGTAGTCCTTTTTAAGTAATACATAAAGCAAGTGTTCAATGAAGATGGATTCATTATTCAACTGTGTCAATATAATAATTATACAATTAAGGCACATATTAAGTCGAATAGTTGGGTACATATTATATTATATTCAAGTTCTATTAATTCCTATAAAAATCATAAATTATAAAATTGCGATAAAATTGAATTCATATGTGATATATTGAAACGTTTATTATTCTGGCAATAGTACTTTTGACAAAATCATAAAATTCTCGTCAAATTCAATAGCAACAAAAAAGAATATCGTTAACACTGAAAAAAATAGCAAAGTATGTATTTTAGTTCATCAAAAATTATAGGACTGGTTGATAGCCATTTTGGCTTACGCCATCTTCAGAACTATAGTTCTAAACTACAATACATTTTTTTTCACCGTGTTATAATGGAGTTCTACCAAGTGAATACCAATTCATTCAATGGGTATATGTTTGCTTAATCACCCATAATTTTCTTGTTTGTAACTAACTTATTCGATTTGACGCCAATTTTACTTATACCCCATTTATCAAACGTGTCTTTAATTATAAATTATTTTGGAAAACTAAACATTTTGAATAATTAATACTACAGAAAATTTCACAAACACTATATTTAATTACGTTTTTTTGTGACATATTCAATTACTTACATCGTGGAAAGCAAATAAATGATAATATATTATAATTTTATGGTCAAAATAAGATGGGCTTAAGAATATGATTGAAATATAGGCGTATATTAAAAGAACATAAATTATTACCAACACAAAAAACCTTGTTTTACGACTTTTTGAATTATTCGTACTGGCATATGACGTCTTTATGGACAATAAATCACGTGTGAAAATCATAGTATAAAGAGTGTCACCGAACACATCTTTTTAGAGTGATACTACTGTCAGACTTGATTGAGAATCTTTCTATAGTAAGAAGTATTTTTATTTTTTGTTTCAGTTTCAATGGAATAAAATTTATTACAAACGTTAATCCACATAAATTGATTTTTTTAAAAATGTTATAATGATACGATCCCAGTGATAAATATTTAATTATTCAAAAAAATATACGGTACAATTTTCAGTATTTGTAAATTTCTTGTAAAATAATTGCAATCTATAGATTCACACAAATTAATAAAGACAATCAATTTAAAAGATAGAGAGTTTAAGCTATGCTGACATCAATGGGAGGGAGGGAGATAATTTTTTTTTTTAATTAAAGTACATGTTCGATAAAACATATTTTTATATGTACTTAAATATAACCAATTGACACAATTATCTATTACTAAGTAATCCTTAAATTTCATAATGAGTATCATATTTAATGCAGTAAAAAAATGAATATTCATTCAAACAAAACAATAATACTGGCTGTATGTAAGAGAGTTAAAGTACATAAAATAAATTCGTATTAAATGATTCCTTCTTCTGTATAAATTTCATGGCTGGTATTCATAATTTATAATGAATTGTGTGATTCATAATAACTAAATAATAATCACAATTTTAAACACTTCTATTATCCAAAACAAAAAGAATTACAATTATCATAGTCGCAATAAAACTTTTTTCATTTTACCTTAATATTTGAAATAGTATTTTATTAACGAAAGAAATATTAAAATACGATGATTCAGAACGTAGGCACTTTCACTGTTTTTTGAGTATATCATTTGTCTATGACACTGCCGTTGAGTAGGCTGTCTATTGGATAATTGGGATTAATAATATCATTTAAGGAATTGACACCACTGATCGAACTTGATCCAGCCGATAGACTTCCTCCGAGGTTGTGCGTGAGGCTGTGTCTTCGGAGGTCACAATTTCTTCGGAAAACCTTGCCGCAAGATGAGCAGTTGTAAGGCTTGATGTCAGTGTGCGTGAGAAGGTGGGTCTTGAGGTTCGAGCGCTGGTTAAAGCTGCGGCTGCAGACCGGGCATTTGTGAGGAGACTCCTCCATATGTAAGATCTTGTGAACGGCTAAGGTGCGGGACTGGCAGAATCCTTTACCGCATTCGGTGCATTTAAAAGGTTTTTCTTTCGAATGAATGTATCTGAAAAATGAAAAAAAACTCTCATAAACAACATGACAAAATACACTGAAAATCAATAATGGATTTTGCGGTAATATTTTGAACCTATATTGTTAGTTTACATTATTAAATGCCAGCACCTTCTAAGTTAATATAAAATAACTTTGATTATTCCACGTATTGTGTTACTATTTGTGAAATTGATGAAATAATTTATATACATCACTTTAAGGGTGTTAACTGTCACTTCTTGGTGAAATGGCATTATTAAAACAAACCCATTATGTGTACTTATTAAATATAAACCATTAAAAAGATCAGGACTGGTTTCGCTCATCACGAGCATTCTCAGCTGATGATCAGTTGAAAATGATCGCGTTGAGCGAAACTGGTTCTGATATTTATATTATCACACTCAGAATCAGTCAGTTTTATTTATTTAAAATTTTCAAATATATTCTAACTAAGGTACATTTTATAAAAAGGTTATTTATTTAGTCATAATGTGTATTTCAGATGAAAATATAAATAAAACTGGTCATCAAAAAGCTTTCGGTTAAATCCACATATTCTTCAAGAGAGGTTTTTTAGCATGCTTAAACGAAGGTTATATATTTCAGATATCACTAACATTTTCAACGGCTTAGCGAAATATTATAGAACATTTATAGACTAAATAAAATAGTCATAGGAGTGTAGAACTCAGAAGAAAATAAGTCGGCATAAATTTAACAGCTTATTGTACTTGGAAGTCTCACATGAGTATCTTTTTCACGGTTTAGTTAAGTGGCAGAGAATGTGTACAGTATTTCTCGTACGTGCTCTTGCACTGACATTTTTAATCTTTTATATGAATCTTTCGCGTAATTTTATCGCGGCGTTCTGTATCAAATAATCCTTTACCGAAACCGCAAGAAAACACGACGATGCGTGTAACAAGATTGTCCTTAGCGTAAAGTAACACGGAGGGTGCAAGTTAACGACGCGTTTAACCGTATAATTTTAGGCCCCGGCTCGGTCCTCCGGGCCACATCAAATTGAAACGTACAACCAATGTTTATTTCGGAACTTAACGCGGCCGCTTTAAGTATATGAAGATGAGAAAGAATTTAACACGCGATCTCACGGGATGATATATCATTTGTGTTTGGGGAAAAGTCTTCACCGATAGCAAACCATTTTATAAACAGTCAAAAGAGCCTTAATTATTTTTAAGAGCTGATTATGTACTACATATTTACTTAAACTATTAACTTAATTTGATAAGCATAGTTTAAATTTAATTTGATGGAAAAAAATTAAAAACAACTTGAAAGGTGTTCACCGTCAGTACTTGGTGGAATGGTAAAATAATGACACATTTTCAGTAAAATAATAACACATTCTACATCAGATTATTTAAGATCAGGACTGGTTTCACTTATGCAAGCGTTATCAAATGATTTCAGTCCTGATCTTAATAAATCTAATGTGGAATAAGTACTAATACTAAAAAAATAACCATTTGCAAGGTGTTTTCTTCTTAATGTTACTGTTTGGATTTGAATTTAATTGGAAGAACTTCTTGAGTAAATGACATAGAACAAACGTCTAAGAAAATCTAGAACCAAAATTATCCCATTAAATGATTCATTTTCAAATCAAATTTAGGACTTAAAAGTAAGTAAGATGACATAGTGTCTATGTTTTCTAGCCAGTGTATAGATAAACTAAAATCAATTATAGTGTTGTGAAGTCACAATAGCTATCACATAAATTGAATTATATACTTTCATATTTATACCATATTCTTGAAGCTGCGGGACAAAAATTATGTATGTGGTATTTAAATTCAATTCCATCATCATTTTATGATAGTAAGCAACTTGGGAACAATTATACTCTCACCATACAAACATAAGGAAATGCATACTGATTTTCTTAGTAGGAATATTGATTGCCATGTAATCAAAAATTGAATATTTTTAACCAATGATATATAAATATTTCAAGGTTGACATTTATGTATTAACGGTTAATAATTAACCCTTGTACGAAGCAATATGTTTAACGTTGAAAAAACATGGAAACGGGAAATGGTCTAGAAGATTATTATTAGTTTTTAGAAAGCTTTGTTCTGTTGGCATGTTTTTTTCAATTTTTTAGATTATATCAATAAATAAACACAAGAAATAAATAAATTTCTATGTTTGGTATACCAATAGAAACTGATGGGTATGTAGGTTACGGTTTGAAATTTAGTGCTTTATTCCGCCTTTTTAATTGCTGAGTGATAGTATTAATTGAACCAGAAGGAAGTAGGCATACCAATTAATAAATCATCAATATCGAAATGGAGTCTAAAAAACAGTCGTTTATCATTTAATTAAAATGTAGCTCTTAGGTCATCGGTTTTGTTCAACTGTATCATGAGATGCTTTAAATGCCTCAGGCTAAATTACGAACGCAGTCACGTTAGATTTCCATTTAATTAATGGTTTCAACAAACAGATGTCATTCATACAATGCATATGGTTTTAACATAATTTATGATCAAATATAACAGTATTTATAACGTTTAAAAACGTTTACAACATTTTTATTGCGAATATTACCAGTAATTTATTATGTTTTATAAAAATAAACTATACATATAGCATAATATTGAAAAAATCTTTCTTCACAAATCGTCTATTATTCTTACTTTCTAGTGAACGCTCCTATACAACATAGAAGTTTTAACCATGATGATATCAATGTTTATATTTATCCTAATATGGGTAACTGTAAATTAGTAGTCCATATTTTTTCTACGAAATGCTGTTACTTTATTTAATTTCAAATAGTTGTAGGTTAATTCAAATTTCCATTTCAGATAAAGAAGAAGTGTGAGTACGATAAATATAATAATATATTTTCTCAAATAACATATTCTTACATATGCATATCAATCAAAAAATGAAATTTGTTGAACGAACGCGGCAGATGTTCTAATTAATTCAATGTATCGATCCATTTTTATCACTTACTAGCCGGTACCCGGCAAGCGTTACAATGCCACTCAAAGAAAGAAAATGTTTGTGTTTATTGAAGTGCTTTCGGATGCACAATATTTTAAATAAATAATTTCGATTTGATTTCACTAACATTGATCGGTATCGATAACATTGCCGTTTGACGTGTGCTGTTTGTCGATTGCCTATGGTACAACACACGTGCCACCTACTGGAAAGTTAATTGTACTATGTCTATAACTTTTGCGCAAGTGCAACAATAAGTTGTCAAAATTAACGGTATGGCAGCACATAAATTATGAAAAAATCTATTAATTTTTATATAAAGTCCTACTGAAAGCTCTGCCAAAAACCTCCGCGCAAGTGCAAGCAAAAAGTTTGTTAAAGTTTCATTGCGATCGGATGAATGGTATGGCAGGGTCATAGGGTGCGAACAAACAAACAAATATTGATTTTTATATATTTTAAAGTTTACTATTTATTTCAATTTTATTATAAATAATAAATACGAATATGTTCAAATCGTGCCGCACTTATGACATTTATCAACTAACAAACTAGAAAAAATAACTACTCCTAAATTATCAATTTAAACTTCTGCATCGAGCCTTCTTTGTATTGAAGATATTCGAAGCCCCAAGGCATTGAAATGATACACAATCACACATTGATTTTACCCTCATAAAGAGATAAAAAAATATTATACTTATTAAAGAAAATAGCCAACAATTATAACTAAATTGGATGTTAACCCTTTTCTTGCGAGGCGGTGTGGTATTTATTCAAAGATAATAACGGAGGAGTATTAAACATACAAAGAGTTAATAATCAGCTATTAATATTAAACACATCGTAAAGCGGAAAAGGCAGAGCTGATAGTTATAATTTCAGCCCGGCAATAACTGATTGGTCAGCAAATGATTTTTTTATATTTTTAAGGTACAATTAAAATAATGGATTGATGTCAGTAATTAAAATTTAATGACACAACTTTCATGGTTGAATGTAAATTTTTAAATATGTATTATTTTATCAAATAAGAAATCCTCGACGAACATGGCATATTTATCAATACGAATAATTACATTTTAAGATTCCGGCGATAATTACAAATTTTACGCCATTTTTACACTTCGATCAGCTTTTAAAGGATTCTTGTGTTGGTAATTGTTTGTCTTAAAATGCTCATAAAATTTTTGTATCTTTATTCATTTTATGAATTTAAATAAATAATTATTAAAAATAAAATCAAACACTTAATTATTAAAACACCTACCTACTTTCATTCAAATTGTATATATTATATGAATTGGCGAATAATAAATAATGAAAAAAACATGTTTTTTTAGATATTCCAGTTATAAATATTTTTTACAAAATGATATTCCAGTTTCTTTCGTTTAATAAGCATTTTCGACAGACTAAATATTTTGTCATCAGTTGAAAATTTTCACCGAAGGTGTGCAAGCCTTGTAATCTTATTTGTTTATTAAAAAACCATACATAGTGACGTAATTAATTTTAAATAATATTCTTTGATCTTATACAATTAGCTATGTTTTATAAAACGATATTGCAGTGATTATTAATTTTAAAATCTATCTTTTTAATTATTCCTTACAATGAATAAACCGCTCGCAATGTAGAGCATATGGGCACCTAATGTAATTTATCACAACTAAAGTTTTCTACAATATCAATTGTTCGATTTCTTTTTCTCAAAGAGGGTATGGATAAAAAAAAGATTTGACTAAGATATCCATAGTGGTTAGCTAATCGCTCACAGTACACCCGTTTTCGAACAGAAATCAATTATTCATTCAAAAAAATAAGCTGTTCGGGCTGGGATTCGAGCCCATGAGTTCGGCAACTGAAGTCAATGGCGTTAAAACTCGTCAACGGACCCAACTTATATTTAACAGATGTTAAATATAGTTTTTTGTTCAAAAACCAATCCGGCGTGAGCAATTAAAATAAGTAATTGCATAAGATAATTAACGAACCGTAACATAACAAATTAAATTGCGTGGAAATAATTAAGATTCGATTGCTTATCAATATTATCTCAAGTTTGATTTTAATTTCGCACTTAACCTGATAGCCATTAAATTTGTATGACGGTAAAACACCCCACGGGTCAACTCTCGAGTCTGTAGGCCTAAAAAGCCATGTCGAAATTACACTCACGATGCTCGCTGAACATTCATATATTTTCGTCTCTGTCGCTCGCACCGGTTGGTCTTATTTTTCATTTCATTTTATACGACTGCGCTAGAGGATCTTGGAATTATTTACGATTACAATAATATCATATTGAGGCAATACACTCATGAGTTCTTAAGAGTGATCGTACTGTATATTTCTCGTTAATTATATTATGCTATTGATGCTATCATGATTATAAGATGATCAATATAATCCAGTCTATGTATAAGTATATGGATTATGACACCATTTGCAAAAAATAGCGTGTTGTGTTGATACCGCTACATATTAGATATTACTATATTGAATAATTTGATTTTTCTTCGCGTTTTTTCAGAAATCTGAGGAATAACGTTAAAATTTTGGATTTAAAGATATTCCAATGTATTAATACGGACCACTTAGTCTATTAATGACACATTACAATTAATAAGCAATTAATCTATTAATTACACCATTAAAATGATGAAATTAATTGGTATATACTATTGAGTTTTTAAATGGACTATTGAAGATTGTTTTTTTTATCTTTTTTAATGTATTCCTAAATGAACCTAAGTATGCAGCATACCATTGAATACAAATTCATACTTGGGTTTATTATAGAGAAACCAATATTCTACCCCGGCTTTGAATAGTTCATAACTAAAGACTTAGCTGGCCACCGCAATGGACACATAATAGTTATAATTATTTCATGGTTTATAAAAAATGTAAGCGGTTATTAATTAATATGTTCTCGAGCACATACATACATATATGCAAATTATCAATTACGACTCGACAAAATTAATTGAGATAATTCATTTATGTCTGTGATATTAATATTCTCCTTCAACGAAGTTAATATATTCCGAACAATTAGTATCATATATATTGAACTAAAAGTGAGCATTCAGCAAAATGAATAATTTTCATGGTGGTTGGTTTATTATAATTAGACGGCAGTTTAATTATCGCGTAATGGCGTGTGTCATAATTGAGTACAAGAAATTGATTGCAAAATATCTTTAAAGATACACAAATCTTTATTTTGTTATATCTTTGTAATTTTAAGACAATTTGACGTTGCTTTTAAGCCTGTATTTATTATTGTTTTACCATTGATAAAAATACATATATAATATCTGTAACCTAATATTTTTCTTTACGCATATATTATTAAATTTGAATCATTTGAATTTTTTACTTTCGGCTGACAACCCGGGATTCGACTTTCAGTATCTTCAGATATTTCAAGTGCAATAATGAACTTGAACTGATAAATATTATTAATAAAAGGTCTTCTCATTACATTTAAAGTATAGTATATGAAAGTATTATAGACCTTAACAATGAAATATTGTCTTGTATAGTATGAACTATTAATTCATACAAACCTACATATTTTATCAGCTTCTAAACGGAAAATTGTTACTCACTTTGAACTACCTTATATCACTTTAAAGGTGTTCACTGTCAATAAGTGGTGGAAAGGCATTATAATAAAAATAATATTGCATTTTTTAGTACTTTTCCACATCTGATTTATTTCATCAGGACCGGTTTCGCTCATGGCGTGCATTATCAACTGATCAGTTGATAATGCTCGCCATGAGCGAAAAATTTAATAGATATAATCAGATGAAAAAAGTACTAAAAAATGTGTTATTATTTTTATTACCTTATATGATTAAAAATTTACAATTTATATTGAATTTAAGCCCTTGGTAATCAAATATTTCATACAATATTGAAAATTTTAAAGAGTGTAAATTTAATAGATATAATCATGCGAAAAATAGTCTCGCGATTAATTTTCTTGATATGGCTTCCAATACAACAAATAAATCGTGCAATAATTGTTATGGATATTTGTATTTGTAGGTATACATGATTAGAAATTTGTTCGTTTGTTACCTAGCCAGTTTAAATAAACTAATATTATTTTGATTGAACCCTTAACTTTACTTTTTAAGCTTCGGACAAAAAAAAAACTCTCGCCTCGTGTGAATTGTTAGGCATTTTTATACCTACCAAAAAACTCGATTATTTTAACCTTTCGTGTGCATATCAATTTTCAGCAGAATTCTTTCGGCTTGAAACATTATCACCTCGCTCAACGTGGGATTTAATTTATTTGCAATGATTTGTTTTTCAAAAAATAAACAATTTTACCAAACACCTTTTTACCAATTCGAGGAAAACTATTGATGTTCTGTGCAGGGAGGTATCTTATTGGTGGGCATTATTGCTTAACCCGAAATATTCATTTGCAATTAGCAATTTTGCTTTTATCTATAGTATGTACCTGCATCATAATATATGCGTAGATATAGATATTATTTTAATAGATTGCACATAAGATAGGTCCCTTAAAATTGTTATCCAGTTTATTTATAAAAAAAATCCTTATTCTTATCGACGAAATAATTTTGAAGGGTCATAGCAATAAAATTATCTGTCATTCAAAAGGCTCTATCTAGAATCACCCTGCTTGGAAAACTAGATAATATTGAAGCGGTTGGGCGATAATCAGTAGTAATGATATAAATTTAAGTCAACGATAGGACAAGCACGAAACCTAAATAAACGAATAACATGTAAAGCAAATTAGAGTACGATACACAAATGAATGATAGTTGGGAAAAGGTTTTATTTTTAATTCAAAGTGTAGCGTAAACCTATTTTTATATTGTTATTAAATATATTTTCAATTTTTATAAACAAAATGTAAATTCCTCTGTAAGAAAGAGACTCAACAATTAAAATATTTATTTAAAATATTTACGTACACACTAACTCCCTGAACTTGGTTTTTGTTTGAGTAGCTGATATAAATTCTTTTTTTTTTACTTTTATAAATTGGTATACTATGCGGTATGAATATGTAGAAAACAGAACATAAAAATTATTGACCTAAGAAAAAAGCGCGTTTACTAGTTGTATCAAATATTTATTGTTGCCAGATGTGTGAGGGAAACTAGACACGAATTAAGCATGTTCATTCGGGTCCTATCTTTTTGGATAAGTTGGTTTTTAAGCCACTTCCGCTTGTCCAGCAGATGAAGAATGTCAAAAGTAAGCTTTTAAATTAACGTATAAAGTTTACTCTAAAAAAAAACCAATGAAACTGTTGTTAGTATATTCTTTCTTTGCGTGCATAATATTTTTTAGAAGCCTTAGATTATTTAAAAGCTTTAATGAAATAAACTTGTCAACATTGGTTCGTTTCATTCTTCAACACTGAAAGAATGTTAGTACCTATGCTGTTGCTGCATAGCAACCTTATATCTTTATAACGTGCATTTTTTATGTGACACCACAGTATCGAGACCGTTGAATGATTGATAAGTTATTTGGGCTTGAATATAATATTGAAATAGAGTTTGACAAGCTGTTAAGTGGATAAGTTAAGAGGTGTAGAGTGCAAACTGTTCAAATGTTTACTAATTAATTATATGCATAAAAAAAACTTGCACACAAAGAAACAGTCTGGTGTGAAGATAGAGCATTCGATTTTTGCATACTTCGTACCAACAGATATTACTCAAAGATTATTGTGGATAATATTTAAAAAATAAAGATATTTTATATTTGGCATCTTTATTTGAATTAACACGTAAAATAAACACCGCGCCCGCGTGGTCAAGTGTTATAGCCAGGGCTGTGGAGTCGGAGCTTTTTGGCCGGAGTCGGAGTCGGCGCGGCGTTTTGGCCGGAGTCGTACTCGGAGTCGGAAATTTTAAAAAGTTTGAACTTTTTATTTTTGCATTTAATATGTAAAATTTGGCTTTTGGCCGCATTGATAGGGTTGATATTTAATTGAATACACCTAAATAGGAAAATTAGGGGAAAAGGTGACGATATTAACCTTTTTTAGTCGGAGTCGTGGTTATGGTAAATGCTGGAGTCGGAGTCGGACTTTTTTTTACCGACTCCACAGCCCTGGTTGTAGCTAAGACACTACCCGTTTCGCTTAAACAGTTCCGATTCCCCAGGTGGACATTTCCATACATATTTTTTGCGTTGAGCTGCTCTTACGTTACAGTAAAAACCACATGTTTCGTACAAACTAAAAGTAATAATTATACACGCCAAAACGCTATGAGACGGAATTAACAACTGGTGATTTGCGTAATCTTGACTGCTTTCATACTGAGACTTTTTTGTGATAACAAGGTAAGTGCATAACACTAGCAGGCCTAAATTATTTTACATGGCTAGTTACATTAATAACTAGCGACAACTTTCCATAATATCGACTACTACTACTTTACCGTTTATTTGTGAAGCTATAATTTTATTCTTAATATTACAATATCGCTTTATCAACAATATCAAATACGATCCATAATAAAAATATTATGTTTTAAATTTGGCTAGTAATTTACTCAAAATTCGAATTTATTTTTACCTGCGGTAATCTTAAAATATAAAAATCTACTAATTATCACCCTAACATATTGATAGATATATTTTCCTTGTTGATAATGTTGTGCGGCCATTATTGTATAGCTCTAAGAATAGGTTAATTAGAATAGATTGATGGACTAAACATGTATAAAAACAATATATTTATTTGTGTATAAAACGATAACTGATAAAGTTTGTTTGGTTTTTACTATTCGTTTAAATTATAGAAAAAACGCTTCCAGCTTGATTACCTTATCAATAAATTCAAAAAAAAAAACGTAGCCAATGGCGTGAATATTATGATATAATTAATAAAGCCTCAATTTAGTCATAAGGCATAATACTAATGAGTCCCCCGTGGCTTAATGTTTTTATTAAGTACGATGATGATTTATATAAATACCTAATTACCGTTTTAAGTATATTTATATTACGTCTCTGTATTTTTTAAGAGTGACGGTATTAGACAAATATAATTTATGTTGTATGATTAATTGTAAAAATATTACCAGGCGTCTGATTCACCTAATAAAAAATGATATTCTGCGAAAGTGTTTTAAGTTATACGGAAAATAACGAATCGAAATACGACTCATTTTGAAATGATATTCGATACAGCGATATCAAATTTCGTAGATTATTCTTGACAAATTATGGTTCTGTTGAGTTGTATCATTTCCTCGGTAGAGTCAATAAAAACATTAGCCATGCGTTAGGCCGGACAGGTGATACGCCGGGTAGAGCCGTAACAGATAAATTTTTCCACTATCGTACGCTTGGATTTGAATTTTTAAGGTTAAATAATGGATGCTATGCGTAAAAAAAACAACAAATTGATAAAATAGAGAGTTGAAGCACCTGACGGTCGTCATCGTAAGTTATTGGCTGTGGAAAACACAAATAAAAGCAATTCATTTAATGGGTTAACAAGCTAGAATAAATTTTGAAACCGTACCTTATTTCTCAGTTGGAATATCATAATTTATTGAATAATTAATTTATTCATTATACCACTTTTATATACCATAGCATTTACATATAATAGATTATTGTTTTTCATTTGAAGTAATTTTATATACCATCTATTTCTCTTTGGTGGAATGATATTGTAAGATAATTAAACAAGTGTTAACCATACCCTATAAATAATGTAAATAACTACTTATTTAATCTAAAAAATTCATTTATATGTTATGATACAATGCTTAAATTTTATAAATAATTTACTTAAAGTACTTAACACAATGAATGATTATTATAAAGAGGCAATTTAGTGTAGCAGTTTCATGCATGAATCAAGATGTCGATTATATATTATAACGATATAAATTATAGCATACCTATGGTCTCTTAGGTGATCTTGTCTTCGAAAGGCTTTGCCGCATATGTCACAGGAATATGGCCGCTCATCAGTATGTGTCCTCTCGTGTATAAGTAAATTATAAGACTTGGTAAATTGACGGTTGCAAAACTTGCAAATAAATTGTTTTTTAGGTCTCGGTGTTCCAGATGGTGTTCTTTGTTTTACGGCAGTGCCGGCAGTTGAGGCCGGAGGACTTGGAGCAGATGCAGTGTCTCCAGAAGCTACTCTCGGAGGCGGAGAAGGAACGGAACTAGATGTAAGCTGACGATGGTACATGGCGTTCATCAGAAGACTCGGATAGCCGGTGTCAATCGGAGACGTCGATAAACCGTAACACGGCGGTGATTTAGAACGGTCGTGTCGGTCGTCAAGAGAGAAATCGTCATCGTCATCTAATAGAGCAAGGTCTTCTTCAACTTCTTCAGATAAGTCTACATCTTCAGCGGTAAGAGCGACCGATTCAGGCGTCGATACGTGGTCCGTGATTCTAGGCGAAAAAGATCGTTGCGAGAGATCCGTTGAATCCGATTCCGATATTTTTGCACCGGATGCTGCTAGTTTTAAAATATCCATTTTACCAATCGGAGACGCCGGTGCGGGAGCGGCCAATCTTTGTAAAGTCAGATAAGACTCGAGCGCTTGCAAATTGAGAGCGGCGGCGGCTGCTGAAGACGGCGGCAAGAGAGCCGCCCTCTGAAGCGAGCTCACCATAGCGCTCTGTAAAGATAACACTACTCCTTGAAGGAGACTTTCCTGTAGTCGGGTGGCCGCATCCAAGTTACTGCTTCCGACCATACTTCCTCCGTCACTTCTTCCCTCGCCAACGTCCAGGGTCAATACCGAATTCATATCGGTATTGTTCTTCGGGTCCTGTATTTGAAGATTATTCTTAAGCTTGATAATTGCACTCTCGAGTGGATTGGTCGACGATTTGCTTCTTGTGATCTCTTGTTCTTGCATCATGCTCAGTTCGTCGACGTCAAAACCGTAATAGTGTACGGCGTCGATCCCGCTGGGATCCAGAAAATTCCCATGGAAAGGTGTAAAAGTGTCAGCGCACTTTACGCTGTCCGCAAGCACCGAGCGAGGCATAAATCGCAATATATTCCGTAGAAAACTACTCTTGCTCTTATCGATAATATGCCTTGAAAATTAGGCAAACTATTTTCAGTTCTATCCGAGAGGTACGTACGTGAAAATGCGAGGCCGTATATTTACAGTCGACAGAGGTTTCGCCGTAAATTATCGCCGGTCGTTTCTCAAAAGGGACGTTTGAATCATCACGTCGATTGACTGGTGGAATGGCGGTATATCAATTCTTTGGCATTTCGACGAAATCGGTTTCGAAATATTAATCACCACTCATCAAAAGTCGAAGCACTCGTTCAATGTTTATAGGCACAGTAAATAAAAACGTTTTAAAGTTCTCGGAATAACAAAAACAATAGCACCTACTTAATCATTTTTTTGTTGTTAATTTGATGAATATTTCACGCACGATATTTAAAATGTCAATAATTATTATATATAGACACAGAACACAGTCTTTTGCGAGCAAATACAATATATTTGACAGCAATGAATCCCGTGAACAAATAAGGCGATACTGTTTATATAGTGGGTTAATGCCGGAACACTTTTCGTCGAGAGATCTTTTCGATGACTCGGTTTCGTAGTTCGCTAGGCCGTCGGTAGAGGTGGCGGCGATAATGAGAACACGTGCAACACTGATGCCAAGCGCCGGCTGACTGAGGCGCGTCTCGCGAGCCGCGCACGCGCGCCCCCTAACCCGCCATTTCACATTTTTTGAATCGTTACATTCGGTTGGAAATTCAAAATGAGAAGACGAGCGTTTTGCTGCAATTATTTTACCGATGATTCAATTAGGGAGACAATAACTTGTTTCGATTTACAACTAGATAGAAAATATTAATAATACGTAAGATACTCGTGAATTAAAAATATGCGAGGAATGTAAGGTCTACGACCTACGACAATCTTGGCATACATAAATTGGTAAAATATCATACATTTAAAAAATACATATAAATAAGATGTACCTAGTTTAGGAATACCTAACATTCATAAAATTGGTAATATAGACAATTAAAATTTAAAGCTTTTTCACGTGTCGAATATGTTATTGCCAGGAAGATAAAAACATAAATGTAAATATTCTTTTGATTACTTGTCGATTCAGTTTTTTTGTATGTCATTTTTTAGATCATTTATCTCTGTTTTCAATGTGGGGTTATATGTACTTCCAATGAAGTTTATCTCAGCATTGGTGTTTCTACAAGGATCGCTTGTTAACCTCTCTTTCTTTGAAGAGTGTATGGATATAAAAATAAGACAAGGACAGGGTGATGGTTGACAAATCGCTCTCACTACACCCAATTTAAGGATCAGATGAGTGGAGGAGGGGGCATAGATTTAATCATTCAATATAAAATTCAAAGTCTGAAGACGTGTCACAATTAGTTACACAATACTTGGAAAAATCAAAGTTATTTTAAATATCATTAATGACTAACACAAAGTTGACGAAGAATCCATCGAAAGTATCAATCATTCAGTCCCGTATTGGGACTCCACCCCGTGATCTCCGTAATCGAAGCTGACGGCGTTGAAACTCGACTATGGATCCAGGAATGTTCCAGAGAAAATCATAAATACACAGTTAGTTGTTTATTTATGTAAATTTGTCATTTTGCATCAAGAATTATTTTATCCACCAACCATCTGTATTTTAAAATCAATGAAGATTCTGTCACAGCATTTACCTAATATGTATATCTTCTGGTAAATTATGGATATATGGGACAGAATTTTTGTAAAGATTTATGAAAAATAAGCACATTAAATGAAATGAATGTAAGGCTTACGATTTTTTTTTGAAATGTTTCGTCTTTATTTTTTAATTTATTATAATAGAAGATCCTAAAGAATACTTCGCAATAACTACATATGATATCGAGTTATTTTAAATTATAGGAGCAAAAATGCAACCACAAACTACACAAATAATAATATTATACGGATAGAGACAGTCACATAAGTTTATTATTTGTTTAAAATAAAAAGAATAATTTCATTATACGCTAATATTAAAAAACAAATTCTTCTTTCAGAACGCATACAATTATCAGTAATATTCTTCAGATTTAATCATTTTGATTCCACATTTTATAATAATCCACAAGAACTCAAAGAGTAAAGTCAAAACGTATGTATAAATTTTTTGAGCTTAGCTCGAGAGGATTGGGATTCTGTTGCGTGACCATATATCCATAATTGATACATCTTCTTCCTTATTGGTAATAGACGCTTCCCAGTTCCGAAAAAAACCACATTTTCAAGACTTCTGGTGACGATATTTAAGCAAAAAATATTTTTAATGAAAACCCGTCACTTAAACAATATTTGTTTGTTTATTTTTGAAAACTAGAAGGTAGAAAAACGCTATATACATAAGTTTAAGTTTTAAGCGTAAGTTACGTCACTCTGATGATTTTTCCGTGTTTTACAAACAAAATTACATAAAATAAGCCATTACACGTAATTTTTGAACCGCTCAAATATTCTGCATTTCCATGCGTTTTTTCACTAATGACCCGGGCATCGTCTTTTGGTGTCGTCAGACATGCAAGAGAACGGAAAAAAAACTCAAAATTTGACTCAATAAAAGTATTTGTCGTCTATAAGTAATGTTATAAACAAATATACGTTAATTCATGCACTAGGATGCCTGAAGATGCTAAAAGGTAAAAACCTGATCGTTAGTGAAAAAAGCATGGAAATGTATACAATTTTAATGACACAAATTCCATCATGCAACACAAGTCAAAATCCTATTCGAAATCTTAAGAAAATTGTATTCTTTTTGTACCTACAGGTATTTTATAGCAACAAAGTGCAATCATAGTTTGTTTTACTCAGATATGCCATCAAGTGTTTGTCTTATTAAATACTACTAGCAAGCGTTGCAATGCCACTATAAGAAAGAAAGTGTTTGTGTTTATTGAAGTGCTTTCGTATGCACAATATTTTAGATAAATAATTTCGATTTAATTTCACTAACTTTGATCGGTATCGATGACATTTGCCATTTGACGTTTGCTGTTTTTCTTTTGCCGATTGTTTATGGTACGACACACGCGCTAACTACTGAAAGTTCGTTGTATTATGTATATAACCTTTGCGCAAGTGCAACAATAAGTTGTCAAAATGAACGGTATGGCAGCGCATAAAATATTAAAAATTGATAATTTTACTATGCAAAAAGTTTGGTAAAGTTTCATTGCGATTGGATGAACGGTATGGCAGGGCATAAGGTGTGAACAAACAAACAAATATTGATTTTTATATAATATTGATATTATTGTATGTCATCTACCGATATTTTATCGCTCATCTGTAATTGTCACTGATTTTCTCACGCTGATGATCCGCTTGTTATATGGTGTCTGAAGCGTTCCAGGGTATATCATACAGTGATACCGGGTCACTTTCGATCAGTAAATAATTTGTAGAATGTATGGTTAAATGAAATAGTACTTCAGTTGAATAACACACACTCGAACATGGGTGCGTGGGCGATGCACTGAAGGCTCGAATGCACATGAGCGAGCAACAAACACATGCAGACATCTTGCAATTTGTCATTTTGTAAAAGGTAACGCGACTGACAACAAAATGTTCTTGCTCGAATTTGTAACGCGGTTTTCTTCGCGCGCTTGTAAATCAGCAGATGACCATTAGGTACCAGCAGTACGCGAAGTGCTTAAGTGCAGTACTGGCGTAGGGATCTATCAATCCATTGAAAGCATGATTTTTCTTCCACCGTCATAACCTTCTCAGTGAATATGCTTTCAAAGATGTAAAAAAAACACGTGTCACAGCTCATTATATGTAATACCAATGGAATAAAAAAGATACCAATTTTATTTTGATATAATTATTATTAATTACTATTATTTAATGTCTCATCTATAAACCAGATGGATTAGATGGACTTAGCGGAGCTACGGGACGCTGGGATGTTTTGGGAGAAAGCAAGGAAGTTTGCATTTGTCAAGTAATCTTGGAGAACCCGCGTGTCAGCCATGTGCTCGAAATAAGGAGTAGATATGAAAACAATGTCAGTAAATTATTAATTACAAAGTTACACTGAGGCATCTTCAAGCAACCGCCAAAAGCATAATTACCGAAAGAAAAATAACTACGATGATGTATACAATGCAGCACAATCAATCAACAATCCCTTTGCTTATTTCCCCTGACTTGAGCAGCGTTATTTGACTAAACGAAAATGACCGAAAATCTTGAATGAGTTACCATGGCACGGAAGATGCTGTCAATTTCTTAGGTCAACTTATGCAGGTTGTATCGATTATTCATTGCAATGCATACGCGGTGTTTTTACTAGCTGTATCCTGGAATTTAATTTTTTCTGAACGTTTTCACGTGTATGTGGTTTAAGGGGTTTTATCGCTACAACCGACGCGCTAGGAATTTGTTTTTGTTGTATTAAGTATTGAATAATTATACTTAGAAATATACTAAATATTATAAGAAAATCATATCTATCATATACTCGAGTAATTTGAAAAATACTCGAGTAATACTCGTTATATTTATAAATGAAGATTTAATTCCATATTTTATTTTGTTTTTTAAGCGCGGACAGAAAAACTAGATAGCACAATTTAATTGATTGTTAAGTTTTAAGCCGAAGTCCACAGCAACAGAGAGAGTTTTATCTACTGCTGGAATAAAAAAACAAAACTTCGAACCAAATTAAAATTTGATATTAATTCTCTATTATTTTTGAATTATATGTTTCATAAATTTAAATAAATATAAGAATGAACTAATATAAGCTTATTTATTTGTTTATCATCTATTGATAGACACAAATTTTAACAAATAATATATAGTTTTGTGCATCTGAAACTACTCGAGTATTTCAGAATTTTACTACTCGATACTCGAGTAGTTGAGATGTCAAGTAATTGGAGTCCCTACTTGCCAGCATAATTGAGTAAGTGCCACATCTGATACGTCTGTCATTGGTTCACCATACCTGATCAATAAAAGTCATATTTATAATATTTTTAGCCATACTAAATTAAATAAATGTCATCTGATCTGAAATATTTTGCTTATATGAGACTATTCTACAATACCGATTCATTTAAATGCTTTTTAATTTACAATTTTATACTGCGTATTTTCACAAATAAGTTTTGAAGAAAAATCGTGTAGCAAATAAAACTATGGTTTATTGAAACAATTTTTAAAACGGTATAATTTTTCAATATTATATAGCCAATAATACGTTATACTTCATGCTAATTTCGGACATTTAAGTACAGTCAAGCAATTTACTTAATTCAATAAGCATGTATTTTTAGTAATAAACATTTATTTAGACGTAATCTTACAAGATCAAATCGATTTTGTGTTGCAATAAAAACCATCACACATATTGCATTAAGATAAAATAATATATGCATGAGATTATAATACCCGTATAATATGGCAATTTAGCACGTGCTCACATGGGCATACAATCTCATTGATATTAAGTTACAATAATCATAATCAGCTGGTGGAAATTATGCGCTGATATGCGATACCGAGAACTCTCGCTGTGATAATGACAGAACACCACAACCAAAAGCTACACACGGTCAAAAAATATGTAGGTTTCATTCGCAAGAACGCCGGTACATGTCGACGACGAACTTTTAAGGTCTTCCGTTATTATTTATTAAGCGAAAATATTTATATTACTCTTTGAAGTAAATATCCGAGTACTGTAAAACGGGGTGAATAGAGACAGCGGTGTGAATAGAGACAAATACAAAGATTGAACTTTAGTAAAACTTTACTAAGTATCCATGTATGTTTTACTATATATATAAATATAATTCTTTACAATGACTATAATACTATCTCTCGAATGACAAAACCAAACCAACTAAATGTCTGGCCAAAATTGAAACAAACCGCATCCGTACTTTTTGACCCCTTATAAACATAACGTAAATTAAACCAGTTTTTTTTAGTTAAAAGATCTTGAATATTTGAAAAAGATTGTCATAAAATGAGGTTCATATATTCCAATTATTACAATTTGATGTTGTGTCTCTATTCACCTGGAAAGTCTTTATTCACTCTCTCTCGTCTCTATTCACCCCGATTCACTTTGAATAGAGACATCAAACAAAATTGACTGTGTCTTAATAAAGATAGTGAATATTTGAAAAATATTGTCATGAATGTGTAGTAGGACCATAAAAACAAGTTTCAAGTTTTATAATCAAATATACAGTATTTTTAAAAGTATTTTTCAGCAAAATATGATCGGGAGCTAAACGTGTTTTCGTTTAGTCAATAATTTTAAGTACTCAATCGTCATAGGCGGTTATAATCAAATAAATCGATTTATAAGTTTCAGTCAAAATCGTCGGGAGCTAAACCGAGGCGTAGATAGTGAAACAGGCTATTATGCTTTTCAAGTTCCATCCCAGTGAATGGATAAATACCAGCTGTAGCAAAAATTACTTCTGCCAATATAGTCCATTGGAAGTAGAGACTCCAATTCGAGTTTCGAATACTCGATACTCAAGTATACTGGTCCATTTTTCAAGTACTCGATACTCGAGTGATTTGAAAAATACTCGAGTAATACGCGTTATTTAAAAATGAAGATTAATTTCCAAATTTTGTTTTTTTTAAACAGCGGATAGAAAACTTGATAGCACTATTGAATTCATTGTTGACTTTTAAGCCAACGTCCACAGCAACAGATAGAGTTTTTTTCTACTGCGGGAATAAAAAAACAAGGCTTCGAACCAAATCAAACCTTGAGACGATTGATTCTCTATTATGATCGATAAATATGTTTCATAAATTGAAATAAATGTATAAATGCTATAAAGTAATTTATTTATTTATCATCTATTTATATACACAAAATTGAATTAATAATGTATATTTTGGGACACCTGAAACTACTCGAGTACAGTCGAGTACTCTAATATCTTGAAATTTTACTACTCGATACTCGAGTAGTCGAGATGTCGAGTAATTGGAGTCTCTAATTGGAAGCCCATGTGGGTTGGACGCGAGCAAGATCGAAAAAAATTATAACGGGTCTTTGGTGAATATATTGTTTACCATGTCCGCTCCCAGTGTGGAGCATGTGGACTCCTAACTGAGTGTATTTCATTATGGGTATTTTTACTCAAATGCTCAACCCCTCATTATCAGCGAGAGAAGGGATAGAAAGGATAGAACTGGGACATGACTAGTGCTTGGTTAATCTTTCTTGTGACCCTCCGTTTTTAGGATCGGAAGGGTGTGGGAGTGAATTTTGGACAACATTTACATCCATGCCAATGGCGATTACACTCGACCACGGACCCGACAAGGTTACACCCGAATATTTTAACTAGTGTACGTTGTAAAATACCTTTATATGAGAACCGATAATTTTATTTATAATTATCGGTAATAACAGAAAATTTACTAAAAAAATATTCATAAATGCAACTAAATATATGAATCGTTTTTTTCTTACCAAAAACTTTAATATTTTACTTGACATACAGTACATATGTGATTTTATTTTATGATAAATAGTCATTATCTGCAAATCAATTAATACTATTGATACGGTGAGAAAAATAACAATGTATTTTAGTTCTACATAAATTATTTTATAAATTTGTTGATAGCTATTTCGGCTTACGCCTTAGTCAGAACTAGGCGTAAACCGAAATGACTATCAACAAATATATAAAATAATTTATGTATAACTAAAATACATTGTCATTTTTCTTACGGTATTATAATGGAGTTCTACCAAGTAAATGCCTACTCAATCAATAATATTGATTGTTATATCAATGCATAATGGATGTAAGCGCTTATATTTTAAATCAGATATTAATTTTAATAATTATTAGGTCAATACAGTAATAAGTAGAACAAGAACAGTCTACACTTTTTGATACATAATTAAAGGTAATCGGTATTGGCAAATACTTTGACAATTTACCGGCAATGCCATTTGTCGGTTATTTTGCATGCCCTTATTTAAACATTGCACTTACATATTTAAGTGTTAATAAAAGACAGAAGGCAAGTAGGGAAAAGTTTTTAAAATGCCAAGAAAGTGAAGGATGGATTGATGGCAGGATTTCCTTTACGATTTGCTATATAAATAAATTACATCGCTTGACTGCACTGGTGCGCACAGTAATGGAAACGATTGTAAAAATTAGTCTCATGACTATGCAGTGTACGAAATGTAGGTAAACACATTCAAGAATTTGCAATGCTAAATATATTTTTTGATATCCATTAGAATATCAATTTGCATATGCCCTTGAAATACGTAATAAAAGCGGTATGTAAATAGGAGAGTGTAAAAAAATATTAAATAAGCGAGTAAGGTGTTAGGTTAATGTACGAACAAAATATGTTTAAGTAGGCTGAGAAAAAATGTTAAATACACGT
Source organism: Himalopsyche kuldschensis (assembly GCA_028554975.1). Taxonomy (NCBI): domain Eukaryota; kingdom Metazoa; phylum Arthropoda; class Insecta; order Trichoptera; family Rhyacophilidae; genus Himalopsyche; species Himalopsyche kuldschensis. Next base: position 24,338,657 of record JAHFWI010000003.1, read on the forward strand.
TCTGGCAAAAACTTCGATTCAGAAAATTCGTGTTTTTAGTAATTGTATAAAAAATATAAATGTGCATAAATCTTTAGATGGTGAGAATTAAAAAATTAGATGAATGTGTGGAACAGGTTTTTTATGCAAGCGCTTCAATAATTTTCATAATCATCAATTATTTTCGTTTAAAAATTTAATGAAAGTACAGGCAGACCTTTACTTTCGCACATAATTGGTTCCTGAAATTGAATGTTCAAAAGTGAAGGGATGTTAAAAATCAATATACATATCAGTATAAATCAAATGCTGTTCATATTAAAAATTCTATTCACAAAAATAAAATTGCAACCAAACCGTAGCCTAGTCCTTAACACTTTTTAACGTTAGTTATATTCAGCAACAGAGTAACATGTTTGAATCCCCAAACATAGATGGGTTTTCTGATCTAAAAAAATAGTCGTAGAAAGAGACTTAATTTCTTTCTCTAATTAAACGTAAACTCAACTAAAAAAAAATTAAACGAGTCTATAAACTCAACACTGGGCATTGTTAGTATACACATATAAAAAAGCTCATGTTATATAAATGGTTAGGATATTTCATTCAGTTCCATATAAACTTGATTTAAATGGAGAAATATAAAATAAAACTGTTCTGATTGTAAGGCTTTGGATGGTCTATTAATCAACATTTGTGGTCTTTTGAAATAAACTGTTACAGTGAAATATTTGAAAGCAGTAAATCAATAACGCACATCCTATATCAATCAATTTACGGATATCATATCAATGGACTGTTGTAGTTGAATCTCTATACATCGTTATTTATAAGATAATATACTAAAATAAGTTACATGATTTAATTATACAATGTAAAGAGTAAATGACAATGTTTTGATCGGATTTAACTTTAAACGTCATATTTTTGTTGTAGATCTGAAATATTTTATTTTTTTTCAAATTACTAAAACTTTTTTTTAACTATTATAGAATTACTAATATCTTAATCTTATATTCGTAGGAACTATCACAAACAGTGGCGGCCGGTGACCAGAATATTAGGGAGTGCAATAAAACAACCTATTTATGCAAAAAATCCATCCTCCGATTCTTGGATTTTGAAAATACATCTATAACACGGATATTAAAGTCCGACATTGACGATACCAACTGCTTCTCTATACTTAGCATGGCGGGGAGAAAACAAAAACTCTATTAAGGCTAGTACAGCCACAGAGCCATGGAGTTTTTTTATAAATTGCAACATTAAAATACCGATTGACTACTTTAGTTTTGGCCGTACACTTCTGAACTATATTTAAAACTAGCAAAAGACGTCCTGCTGCTTTGATTTCTAGCCTTTTAGAAAAATCTCGACGATTTTCTTTGATATAGGACACTGAGTTTGCAGGAAACATTATTGATTATTATTTAGTATTATTAATAAATAATAAATATATAATAATATTCAATGCTTTAATACATATATTAATAATACTTATTATATTTATTTATTATATACATATGTTAATATTTATTTATAATATATGTTAATATTATATAGTAGATATATAGTAATAAAGTTAAATTATATTGTAGAATATTATATAGTAGGATATTGTATTTAAGGTTATTAAACAGTTTTATATAGACAAAGCCTTTCCATATAACAAAAACTTACAAAGATTCATATTATATACGCTAATAGGGTTTGTATTAAGATGTCTATGAAATGAAAACAAGTATGAAAAAATAATAATAAAAATGTTATAGTTGCGTGTTGCGTGAATCAAGTCGAAACTGCAGATGAGGTTAGAATGCACTGTCACAAACGCGCAAATATCTTTCAGCCAAAATTTTACTGAATGACAGAATACAAATATATATGTTTTTCAATTTCTTTAAGTCATTTTGGTGCATTGGGTCTTAATGCACCGGGTTATGTTCAAAAGATTTTTTTGCATACGCCTTCGCCGTGTGAAATAAAGTCATGTTTTCTACCTACTTTTTTATGCCAAATTTATTTCAAGAAACCATATAGAGGAACATCTGGAATCAGCTTATTTCGGGGAATCTACTTATATAATATTTGTGTGTTTAGGTCGCATGCGTGAAAGATCGTTTTATGAAACCATACATCGTTGGAATTTTGAATGAACAAATTGGTATATATATTTTGAAATTGATGAGCTCGATTCTTGGGGGACTAATGCACGTTTGCTCCTTCACACGAGCCGTCCCTGATCACAAACATGATATATGTAGCTTCATTAATATAAAGTTTAAAATTTATAGTTGAAGTGTTGAGTTGGCTGATGGTTTTTGATCAAAGAAAATATTATACATATTCAATGTTGTTACTAGTGGGATAACACACTTTTTTGTGTAAGTATCCTACATTTCCTACAATTTGATGTACTGTTATATAGAATTCTAAATTACGTCATGAATTTTCAGGATCTAAAATATTGTTTCAATGTTACTGATTTAATTATTTTAAAAGCCATAAGTAATGTAAAATTTTGAGACCAGTCATAAATACATCACGTGAACACTATACATATTCCGAAATATTAAATACGCTTTCATATTTCTTACGAAGCTGTTAGTTTTGACGGAAAGAATGACAAGACTAACTTGTTGTTATGTGTATCATAAACTTCTCTATGACCAATCATATGTGCTGCATACCTCTATTATCATGTGGGTATGACCTGACCATATTGTACGCTTAAGATATTGAGCAATATATCGCATTGAAGCATAAGGCGATTCGTGAAATCACGCATTAATAAAACGGATTGGCCTTTTTAATTATACTAATTAAATAGTATGTTAAAGCGAATATAATCTGTAACAATACTCAATTTTAAAGTGCAATGTGTAGGGTGATACATATTTACAAATTAAATATGCCTAGTATAGAATTCATATATCAAATTCCGTTTCTGGATGACCTAACGTGATCAAATAGCTTGTACTCAAAATACACTCATTAAATATCAAACATGTACAAGAAACAAAAAAATAATAGCGCTGTAGAAAAAAATACTTTTTCCGGAAAGTGTTTCAATCTAATGTTGGGTCTCATTTTATCGGCAATTATCTCGAATTACCTGTTATTTTATATACATTACAAAATGTGATATCGTTCTTAAAATTCATTTAAATATATTTTTTAGAATTACACAATCCGGTTCATAATAATAATGCTCTATTAATAAACTTGTGTAATGCGTAGAGCTCAAATATTTAAAAAAGTTTTAATGTTCATATTATGTTTTGAATGCATATGTGATACTTGATTGAAGGCAATAGGTGTACGTGATTTACATAAAAAAATCCCTGTCAACAAAACAGATTAAGAAATGATTCTTAGGATTGTATGGGAAAGAGTGACAAAACTTTTCTTAACATGGCTTACATTGCGTTGAGATTTTCTCGCTGGCCGATAGTAATGTATTCTCACATTAGAATGAATGACTGGCTCAACAGTAGTTTAGGTAAACTTGTCTAAGGTTTCTTTATCATCAATGAACAAGTAAGTATGTTTACATGTAACTTATTTAGAGCATGGTTTTTCATGACTCAAACCATTCTATTTGGAAAAATGATCTTAATGATGGAAAAAGTGATGATAATGTGAGAGCTTCATCAAATAAATTTATGAAAAAGGTGTGCAGATAAATCTTTGGCAATATTCAACAACAGATGACTCTGAAGTTAACACACAATACGATGAATACAGCAATTTTTGACCAAAAGGTCATGTTTGTTCTAAACTTCAGTTATAACCTTTACAAAGTAAGGTAATGAATTGGCACATATAAATATAATATCGAATTTAAGAAAGATGATAGAAAATATGTGCTCATATTGTTATTTCATATAATCAGCTGAAAATGCTCTCGGTGAGTAAAACCACTCCTGATTCTTAAATAAAATTGAAAATATTTCAGTCAAATATGGTTAAAACTGGACCATGATCATAATAAATTATCAGATTTTCATGAAATACATGTAGGGTTATGCAATATTCCCCTATGATATTCGTTAATTTATTTCCAAACGAAATATCGCTGGCATAGCAATCGATCGATTTGACAGTTGCGTCACTAATCCATGTACGAAATTTATTTATAGAGTAAAAAAATAATTATGGAGACGGTATGGTGATCGCTCCGGCCGTGCGCCAGTGAATCAACTTTTTTTAAATTCTCATTATTTCCGCTACGGCGAGGCAATGTTTCTCAGTATATTAGTCGTCGTATCGCTCTGGGCGCTTCATACAGCACGCGCTGAGCGGGACGTGAGAAAGAACATCCGCCGCCTCCTCCTCCCACTCCTGCCCTGGTCGCCCGTGGGCCGCCGCCAGGGATGAATCGGCAATTTAACAATCTTCTTTTCCCTGCCTATACTCACCTACTGAAACCAAAGAGAGCCTGCATAGCAGACTCTTATTTCTATTGGGTGGTACACAGTAAGTCATTATATTACTTTCAAGTATATATTCTAGCTAAGTACTGGAATATCAAAGATTATATAAGATACACCCCTTACGAATACTGATTGCGTATGTTTTATCAACATTATTTTTAAAATATTATGAGGAATTGTTCGTATGTCATGCAATATTGAGCTTTATTAGTTTACTTTAACTTGCCTAGTTCTAAACTGACCTTCAAAAGTTGAGAGCGCAGCATTTCTTACCCTGGGTAATAAATATTAAATAAACATCTTACATAAAGACAAGGTCAGTAGTGTCAGTACGAAATTGAAATGATGTCAATCTAATATTGGAGATCGTAGGCCTGAGTGTCTGTTATGTTTTTTCTTCTCGAGTTGATGGTGAACAATTTTTAAAATCGGTGACGAATATAGCCGTTGATTTTTAAATAGTTGCTTGCTTTGGATTTCGAAAAGAAAGTTAAATTAAATAGTTGGGCCTTAAGCAGCGATGAGAAAATCGGCCCTGATTGATTTGATCGTTTTGTGAACGAGAACGTTTGTCTGTTTTGTTCTGTTCTGTGTCTGTCTTCCAATGGCCTTTATTGTGTACTGTCTATAAAGAAATTGCAAGTGCAAATTCGAACTGCTTTTATTCTGCTAAAACACGCACTATCTCACTAAACTTATAGTCTCAATATAGCCATTGTAAGAATGAAGATGATATTATATTCACTATGGTTGCCAAAGTGAAATTATTATTATAAAGTATTATTTTTTAAATATGTTAAAACTTGAATTGATTACCTCGTCCAGCGTAGCGAGTCTTTGATTACGTCGAATTTGACGACATAATCAGGAGGTAGTTTTTAAATTTGGTCAAATCCATTTGTTGGCAACTGAGAAATTGAGATATTTTCATTACTTTTTCCTCATAAGTTGGTGTTAAGTAGCATTTTTTTTTAAAATATGTTTTAAATTAAAGAATTACAGATAATATGTAAAAATGCAAACATTTCCATGTGAATAAAAAAGGTCTTAAATGTTGAATCTAAAATTGGCTGTTAAGAAAATTAATTTTAGAATTGACCAGTTTTGAAAATAACCCCCTTGTTTATGGGCTTAGAAAATTACTAATCAATTTTAAAGTGTTCACTGTCAATACATGGTGGAAAGGCAGTATAATTAAAATATCCGTACCGGTTTTGGTCATCGCGAAAATTATCAACTGATAGTTGATAATGCTTGCGATGAATGAAACCGGTCCTCATCTTCATAAATCTAATAAGGTAAGTATAAGTAACTAAAAATGTGTTATTACTTTTATTTTGTAATTGAAATTAAAAGTACTTTACATATATACTTCAATTGACATCTATATTGGCACTATGACGTCATTGGAATTGTATTGATACAAGCCTTGCTTCAATTAAATTTTACTTAGTAAATGCCAATAGTATCTGCACATGTAATGCTGCCTGCTTATAAATTTTAGCAACTAGCACAAACTCTTTTTTATTTTTGATTATTCAAGCTAAAAATTCAATTTTGACCGATCTGCGAAACCAAAGTGTTGTTTTATTTAAATTAATTATCAGCCATTTATATTAAACCAAAATAACGAAATGTATGTTATAAATAGAAATATGCCCATATTAACATGTCATTGAAAAACTTATAGCTAAGAATATGGATGTAACAAAAATAGTATTAAGATTAATTCATTTTTTTTTTATTTCCACTGAGGGTTAATAAATATTTTTATAACAATATATCATTCAGCCTATTTTAAATATAAATTCAATCCAAATAAACTGGTTTTATTGGTTGTCGTTTGTTAGGTCGTCGTAAATTCTTTCTTGTTTAGTAATAATTGTGATCATGTGACAAGCCATGCGATTAAAGACATCTTTTATACACCTGCCATATCATAGGCAGATCCATGAAACATGCTCGGTGTTAGATAGAAAATAATTTAATAAAAGATCTCGGAAGCACTCAGATGAAAATAGCGATAGAGCTTATTTTATACATCTTCCTGTAAATATTTATTGATGTGCAGAGCAGAACAAGAGCTTTGCCAAGAGTAAAGCATTTGATTACATTTTTTAGAATTATGACTTTTAACATTTGATTTTCTTCTTGTGAATAAGATTGCCAACTTTTTCTCACATAATTACGGTACATATAGGCAAAGACGATTATTTTGGCTTTGGTGAAATTGGTCGATATCTTTCTCTGAAATATCGGTACAGACGGTACATTTAACATTCAACCGATATTACTTCCGTGACAATTTCGGCCAATAGGGAAATGTTAGCAACCCTTCTTTTAGTGTTTTGCAAAATAATATTTATATTATTAATTATTAAAATTTTTCGAAAAAAAAAGATTTTTTTGAGTTATATGGTGTTTTTAAAAAAATGCTATTTGATCTGCAGCTACAAAAACGGGTTTGGTAAAGTGCATATATATATTTTTATACCCCTGTCCGCTGCTGTGTGGAGCATTTGTCCTCCTTATGGAGATTACTCAGACGCTGAACCTCTCTTTAGTTCTTATAGGTATAGTAAGGATAAGGCTAGGACAAGTTTAGTGGGTAACTAGTCACTCTATACAATAGAAATGCCGAAAAAAAATCAAACAGAATCGACAGAAAAAGTGCTACAAGGACTCCAAGCTAAAGAAGTTGACCACTGCACCACAGACCCGGCATTTAAGATAAAACATATTAAATTTATATAATCAGTAAATTTCGTTTGGAAGAGCAAGAGGTGGAAGTTATACTGGAACCTAAAATGAAGTGGAAGTTAGTTTTGCAGAAAAGGGTTTATTGATGAATTTACGTTGTATTACCAACCTGAAACAGGCTTTAGTGCAGTTAAAATTGCATATAAAGGTAGTCAAATTAGATAGGTTTACTCAGAATTGAGATTTTATTACAAACCTCCTTGGTGGCTAATGATATAACAACAAATTTAGAAAAAATACACTGATACAAAAACTTTGATTATAAAAACATAAATGATAAAATCAGCAGTCAACTTTCAATAATTTAGCATTTTCCATCCATGGCTGAGGGTCATCTTCATTGGGTTCCGTTTCGGAAAATATGAATAACATTGTTGTCCAAAAAACTCTCCACCCAAACCTACCCGATACTAAAATTGTGTCGCAGCGAGAATGATAAGCTAACCACTAGTCCTATTCTAATCCTATCTTTTCTACCACCACTCTCTTCACAAATGAGAAGAGTGACGGAGTAGCTGAGTAATAAGTAGTGTTAGAAAACTTATGTCGAGATAGAATTCATGAGGATTCCATACGTTACACATTGGTTATAGACATGGTTTTCGAAAATACTAAATGAATTACGAATTTATTATTCTTAAATAATAAATTCACAACATACATAATGTTTTATTTTACATTCCTTAATCCTTGAGAGATTTATTTTATATGATACCTATGCCTTTTATTTCCTGCCTGGACGCACGAGCATTTTTTTGCGAATTATCCCCGCGAACCGTGGGTCTTATAAAAATAATTATATCTCTAAAGCAAGTCAGCCTATGTGGGTAAAATAAAAATCATTAGCAAAATATAAGATTGCTAATAATTTACAATAAAGACCAGCACCGCAACTTGTACACTTAATATGTCTCTAGTTAAACAAATAAACGAATCCATTTTAGCTTTAACTATCTTGAAAAAAGAATCGGTCACCCCAAAGGAAAAATTTTTAGGTATCGAAAAAAAATCTGTGTACGCATTGAAATATAATGTATGGTGTGAATAAAGCTGATTTATTACGGTCCACCGGATATAATACAACGCATATCCCAAGAGTTGGCGTTGCAACGCAGATGTGTATATTCCTCATTATGATAAAAATATTTAACGATACCGAAAATAAAATTATGGATCGGTATCTCAAAGACATTATTTATGAAACCTAATATTCATATGTTGAAAACTATTATCATAAATCACTGTAATCCGATAGCGAAGTGTATCATAATCACTTGTTCCATACGGGACCGTAGGGCTTTAAAAGGTTAAACCTCATAATTATTCTTTCAACGACTAGAATTACTCCATCTTGCACCTAAGTGTTTAATGGTAAATAATAGTTGAAGTCGTGGTAAATTTAATAAATCTTTTAAAAAAGACAAACACGAGAATGGAGACAATAACGCACTTAAAGATAAGAAAAAGTTCAGGTAATTAAATCAACATTGTCACAGTGAATGCCTGGTTCGATGACCCGGTAAAATCATCGGGCTCAGCTGTAAAATCCGAACGCTGCCATATAAAATAAAAATAAATACATTATAAGGAAAGTTGAAGTCTTTTGAAAAGCAGACGGCCATATTTATGGATCTACTTTTGATGATGGACAGGACCTTTGACCGATTTACAGCGCATCATTCTTCGTAAAAAGCTCTCACAATTCAACCACTGAGGGAAGCTGACCAGAGAAGAGAACAGGCAATTATTGATGCTCAAAATTGTCTTCAGATTCCCTGAGATTATAATTTATAAAGTATGCATAAAATATTGCAATATATTTATTATCTTAGTCACTTTCAATTTTAAAAAAAAATATTGTTTTGTAATGATTTAGAATTTCAACTGAAGGTGCTCAATTAATTAGTATTTACAATCCTACATTGAAAATACCAGATAGTTATAATTTACCCACATAATTTATTGAATCTCATTAACGCCAAAATTTTCGCTAATTCATATCGATTACGTTAAACAGTTAAAATTAGTGATTTGATTTTATTTTTAAATATAAATGATACAAACTGCTTACTACGCATCACTTTAAGTTCATCCGTTCACTTGAAATGTCTAAAGATGCATATAAACACACTACGATACAAACACAACAATATTTTTCTCTATATCATATATTATTATATAATTTATTGCTTCAATAAGAATTACTTTAATAAATTGTTTATAATAAATACTGCATGACAAAATTGTTTTGGTGCGTTCATTTCAACAGCCTGGCTTATATTTATTGAGGTGATACCTGGGGTCCTAAGAGGATATAAACAACACTTGTAGGTTTATTAATATAACTGATTCTTAATTAAGAATCTAGTGCCCTTCTTTGGTCAGCTTTTCTAGTACAAAGCATATTGTTGGGTCTGAGAAGTAGAAGGTATTTGTGCGAATATTCGCCTGTAATTTACAGCTTCCGTATCTCATGGATTGCACTTGATATGGCTCCCATCAAAGGTAAAGCGCGTAAATTATATACTTTGTAAGTATGAAGAGTGCCTTTTAAATAGAGACTCAGTGTTATCATATTTCTACTCTATCTACTACGAAGCTATAACGTTTCTTCATAAATAAGTTGAACCACAGCGAGTCAGTGTGAGATAAATAATGACAATACCACCCACAGAAATTTATTTTTTATTATTGTACTAGTATTGCTACCCGGCTTCGCTCGGACCAGTTTGGGGTTATGTTCACCTCGGCGCGTAAATTCAGACGGGCCAAGTTGAAACAACTTTTTTCAAAATTCAAAAGTCTAGGTCAATTAAAATGGAATTAAAATGAACATTTCAGACTGGCATTGACATTTCACAGCCCCTTTCATATATTGACAGCCCCATTCTCGCCAGTTAAAATGTCCAAATTTAAGGAAAAAATCTAATTTGCTGTCAAAGAAATGTCAAATAATTAATACCTTCACGTAAATAATAAACATTATTATTAATAATAAAAGCCGGGAAAAGTTCAGTAGAAGACTAATTTATTACATTTTGTTTAAATGTCTTCGCCGATAAAAATTCACACATATTTTCTTTCATATTCGTTTTTATGGCAACTTAATGACCAACAATGCAAAAGGGAATTACAGACCCACAGAGATACATACGCCGTTTCGGTTTTATATATAAGATATAATATAAGTTTTATCAGAAAACATATTTTTCACACCACCACCCGTTGTGTATATTCAGCCAATGTTTCATGGCCGCGTATTATAACACTACCGACATAGAAAAAGAGTTTATCCCTCACATTCATGGCCCGAGCAGATTTGCACGGGTCTGATTTTTAACCATGCACTAGTGTGCAAGAAAATAGAAAGTGAAATCACAAAATCAATCATATTTTTTTCAGTAATAAGCTTTTCTGAATTTTTTTTCCTATCTAGATCCTATTTGAAAAGAATATTGAGCCACTGACTTTAGTTTTGATATTTAGTAGACATATTATATCTTCTCTTCTACAATTATTCACAACAACAAGTGAATATGGTTGAATAATTAATTTTAATAGTACATAGTCGTACAAAATACATTCCAACTCACGTATTTTATTGTGGTAAAAAATATCGAAGTAAATTATACAGTTCCTATACAAACAGCTTTCATTACGGTTCTCGTTGTACGAAAAAATATTCTATATAAAAATACACATCTGCCTTCAAATGTCATTGGGTCAATCGCACATACAAATCAAACAATCAAAGCCAAATTCAGCTCGAATAACCATCTACACGTAACTCTTTATACTACACTTACTCTTTTAAGATATTGATTCAATTTTTACTCGTTTTTTGTTGTGTATATGAAAGAGATGAATGTATTCTTCAGTACACCTTGAAGGGTATTAAGTGTTTCAGTATACACAATTGAATAATCGCACGTTATTGGCATTCAATAAATCAATGGAATATTCAATTTCAGTGTGGCACATTAATAATTTTGAAGTCCACGAATTAATCATACATTAGATGCAGTGGCAAAGTATCATAACCTTTGAAGATGAATCACTGTAACACGATATAACTCTAATAAATTACCTGCCACGAAATGATGTTTTTTTTACGAAATATTCATTTGAGTCCCTGATATTAAGATCCCTCATTCATGTTTTGATATTTTACTAAATACACACAGATAAGAGAATAACGAGTCACGTGACGAAAATCCATAAACTTACACTGTTCCCAATTCAAAAAATCCATCATGGCTGGTAGTCAATTCAACCAACCGATATTCCATCCATTGGCAATATTGGCATGGATATGACCAAAATGCGAAATTCAAAGAATTTTCATTTTAACTTTAATTTAATCAATCGCGAATCTTAAACAGTTTTGTTCCTCGTCAATAAATGTGATAATTAGTTGATTGAGTGGGGATTTACTTGGTAGAACTCCATTATAACACGATAAAACAAATAACAATGGGCCATCGTTATTATAATAGTTCTGACGATATATATCAACAAATATATAAAATAATTTCTGTTGAATTAAAATACATTGTTATTTTTTTTCACCGTGTGATAAATTGGTATCACAGCAAAATTATTATCCTTCAAATTTTGGCGATCAATAAATATCCAATTTCCAATTAGAGGGTTTATTAATGAAGAATCAGTTAATGTTATATTCTCACTGTTGATGGAGTACCACGGGTTTAATCGAGCGTTCCTTTCTATTTTGCCACTCACTCATCCATATATGTACGTTCTTGCACATGGTTGCATACATATATAATAACATTGTGAGACTGGATTTAACTAAACTTAATTTAGGAACATTCTTGTTAAAAACAATTAATATTTAGTCAAAGCTTAAAGTTTGTCAAAAGTAAATGTTTTTATGTTTCTACAATTCCATCAGTTCTTACAGCTTTACCTGCCACCACCAATTTTAGCTTCATGGTACATAGCTTATTCCACAGCGATGCAAATTTATTTTGGATATGAAATTTTTAGAGAAGATTCATCAATTGTATGTTCTATGTTCATTCATAAAAAATAGAATGTGCTATATAAATTTAGTATGATGTTATAGACCGGCGTAAGTCAGCTCTCGCAAAGGGGAAAAAAACCAAAAAATTAAGAGGGTGACATATACTGCAATACATATATGTATTAGTTTTTTGTTGTCTCATTAATTTTTTCACATTAACTTATGATGATCATACAAAAATGACGTCTAATTTTGATTGAACCAACACATTGTATATCGTTTATTGAACTACCCGTTTAAATTAAGAATGGCTTATCCTATTTTCGATGGTTTCGGCGGTAACTTTGTGGAAGTTCATTTTAATATAAAATTTAAAATAACTTTGATTATTCCACGTATTGTGTAACTAATTGTGACACGAATTTTATTGAACAGTAAAGATCGCGTAGATTCATCGTCACAGAGTGGTATCTATCGACTCTCTTGTGGAGACTGTCCAGCGTCTTATGTTGGTCAGACAGGTAGAAACTTTAATATTAGAATTAAAGAACATATAAGATGTCTAAAGAGTAATAATTTTTCTGAGTTTGCCAATCATTTAATAGAAAATGACCATAATTTTAATCAGACTAGTAATGTAGAAATACTCCACCGAGTAAATAAAAAAGGTTTAAAGATGAATAGTCTAGAATTTTTAGAAATAAATAAAACTCTTAATAAAAAAGATATATTATTAAATAATATTCTTAACAGGACAGGTTGCTCACCTCTGCTAACATTATTCCCAATTCAAAAGAGTGATCACCCAACCTAACTGATTGATTGCAGCTCATTAGTTTATAGTTTATTAGTTTGTAATGTTTAACGTCATTAGAAATATATTTGTTTGCTTTGTTTCGATTCTATAACCCTCTCTTGCGTCCCTTAAAAAGGAAAAATCCCAATCTAATTGATTGAGTGATTGCACCTTATTAGTATCATTATGTTAATGCATTTTTTTGATTCTATCACCCCCTTCCTTGTTTCCTTTAGAAGGAAAAAAACCCGTAATCCATTTTGTAATTTCATAATTTAAAATGTTAAAATGTTAGAATTTATCTTGCTTCATTACTTAAGCAAACTTTGCGATAGTAAGTCTGAAGATGCCTCTGAAAGAGGCGAAACACGTGTCACAATTAGTTACACAATACGTGGAATAATCAAAGTTATTTTAAATTTTATAGCTTATCCTACTTATTATATAACTCCCTTATCTGCAAATAAGAGATGAGATATAAATAATCATAAAATACGTTAAGAAGAATCCAAAAAACCATTTCGATAATTATTGCTGGAGCATTCTTTCGTACCAGTAGAAATAAAATTAGGAGCAAATATATATACTGTGCCAGGTTCTTATGGTCAGTTGTTAGTTAGTGCATATTTCATATTAATGTCCCTTTTCATGAGTACTTTAATTTTACTTCATTTCTGATTTAACGACTGTGCTGGTCTCATTTATCTGAGCATTATAATGCCCATCTCACATCAATGCGATATGGCTGGACAGCAAAACGCAGGCTTTATGATCAGCTTTGACTGCTAAACTTTACAAACTGCTGATGCCGCACACTAGGCTTTAAAAAGCTGCAGGTTTTTATTCATATTATATTATACTTAAAACGAACAATTAAACGTGAGTTTTTGTATTACCAAGCATCTATAATTCCTTCTTAATGGTGTTCTAGTATAAAATATGAGATATTTGAATTCAAATAAGTATTGTCAATAATTTAATCACTACTCGAGTGGTAGAAAACTCACATATATATTTCTGTACTTCCAAACGGAGGCTTCTATTCAATGATTAAAGATATTTATTAAACTTGAATTTCACATTTAGTGACTAGGCTACTTAAGGTAAACGAAGCGTGGAGCAAACTACTAACAATATCTTTTTACTAACCATGTCCGAGCCCAACTTGTAGCATATGGAATCCTCACAGATTTTATCTCAACATATATTTTTCTACGAGAACTGCTTGCTACTCAGTTGCTCAACCTCTCCTTATCGAAGAAAGTAGGGGATGGAAAGGATACGAGGAAAATACGAGTGGTTAGCTTATCGCTCTCGCTATGCGTCGTTTTAGGATAGGAAAGGTGGGAGGGATTTTCAACAACACAAATACCCGTGCCTTTGAACAGATTTGTCAACTGAAAAAATCTGCTCGTATCGGGAATCGAACCAGGGCATCCTTTTCTAATGGACAATTTATACTGTTAGAATACGCATACTCATTTGTTAAGTTCGAATGGGAAGCAAGAAAGGTTGGATAAAAAGATTGTATTTGTTTTATATAATTTAATTTTACCTTTACAAACCCTAAATGCGAAATTGCCTCTTCGTACCATTCTGATATAATTTTTAATTCAGGAGAACTGTATATTTATAAGTCATCAAGGCTGCTAACTAATTGCTTTTTTATGCTTTTTTCTTTAAAATCAGATAATGGTGGAAATATCACCAACATATAATATGTATTTATATATATTATTTTGATCAACGTAATTTTAATATTTAACACTTTTACTTATTTTATTTATTTATTTAAATTTCTTTGTATTATTACGATACACTATAAAGGCTACTCTCTTTTCGACGGAAATTTTTAGTATTGTTCTTCGAAACGGTTTGTGAATTAGTTCTTATGCATCGAACCGTATCGTGAGCCTTTTCTGCTTGTTACTGAACGTAAAAGATGGGTCGCTCCGCTGATATAAAACCCAAATTTATTAATTTGACGATGTTGAATGTCCAGCCGTTAAAGTCTAATCGTTTTATTGGTCAGACATTACGATGGGTGCCTTGCTTTTTGAAAGTGGCGCGCATGTTTGGAAAATACGATTCTATTTTTTAAAATATTGCTAATTTATTCGATAGTTTGTTGATTCTATACGCGCCTTCTTTATAAGTCAAATATTTCAAGGTAAACCAAATAGTTTTTTTTTTAAATTTCATTACTGACTATTTACAGAAACAATAATCTGTTTAGATACACGATCCACTTAAAGACTTCGAGCCATTCATTGGTCAGATGAAAAGGTGCATTAGGTGCATTTATAATCAAATGAAGAATTACAGTTATAATTTCACTGTTTATATTTAAGTTGACACTTTATTGAATTTTATTTGTGACACTTATTTTATACTGAACAATTTTCTATATTGTATATATGGCCGGTATTGCAATCGAATTGGCAGTTTTAATTATTGTGAGCAGGGCTTTTTTCCATTTAAAGCGGTGAAACAGCGTTCCGGCACCTTTTTCACTGTATCTTTTTTTCAAAATTACAAAATCAATAAGACGAAACAATTACTTATGTAATTACAATCTATATTTTAATAATTACGTCAAAATGATAAAATATGGTTTTGTAATGAACCCGATGAGATGTGTTATTTTATTTAGTAAAATGCTTGACATGAAGTGAGTTCCGGCACCTATTTTTCAAAAAAAAAAAAAGCCCCGATTGTGAGTATATTATTATAATATATATTAAAATTTGTAATACTGGAATTCAATAAGCCATTGAAATCCCTGGGTCGACCACTCCACGCCACTCGGTAAAGCTATCAAATGTGGCCGGCCTCGTTCAATTTGGATAAGCAACCGATCGCGATTAAATGCTGGTTATATCGGCTTATATCGTTATATTTTTAACAACTCGAAGATTTGGACTAAATCCAAGGACAATATAATTGATCAGTAACCAGATTCGTTCAAGGTACTCGAGTGAACAATTCAGTGAACTCTCCAAAATCCATAAACCGTTTAGTATTATGGTGAATCTATTGTGTAACAACAATTGCCAGACCCAAGTGCCCATATATTATATAATTGATCAAACCAATACTTGTACAAACATGGATATGTAGCGTATAAAATAATTGATATTATGATAGGCCACGTTTTGCTTGATTTTATATCGCAATTGGTTTATGGATTCAACTGATAGAACAGTTAGCGCAATGCTCAATTGAATTGATATCGTAGCATTTATGTAGTAAACTTCCCCGAAACGTGAAAATTTTCAGCTAGTTCCACAAAAAAAAAGGTAAAAACATGATTGAACTTAAAAGTCACATGGAAAAGTTTTACCATTTTAAGACTTCATCTCTCAAGGGCTCGTTTATAAATTTACTTGTTTTGAAAGAAACATTTATATTATACTAATATTGCTACCCGGAGTCGCTCGGACTAAGCGACCAATAATTATTTAATGTTATATCATTCGACATAAATATATCACAAAATCTACCATCCAAAATAGAGTTAAAATAAAATCACAAACTTTATTTAATTTGATGACAGCCCCATTCTCGCCCATTAAAATGTCCAAATTCAAGGAAAAAATCTAATTTGCTGTCAAAGAAATGTCAAATAATACCTTCACGTAAATAATAAACATTATTATATTAATAAAAGCCGGGAAAAAGTTGGTAGAAGACAAATTTATTACATTTTGACTAAATGTCTTCGCCGATAAAAATTCAAACATATTTTCTTTCATATTCGTTTTTATGGCAACTTAATGAATGACCAACAATGCAAAAGGGAATTACAGACCCACAGACATACGCCGTTTCGGTTTTATATATAAGATAACAGGAGTTCCGGATTGATGATTGTCATTTTTTAAATCAAATTATGAGAAAAGATATTGTTTGATTAAAATAACTATTTTAATAATTTTAACTCTTGATAATAAAACATACAACGGACTTCGAAACGACGGGTGAAACGAAAGGTGTCTCCCCGACATTTTCTCAAACCCTCCTTTTCGGTGAAGCTAATAATAGAATAATAAATTTACCAACATAATCAAAAAACGTTGCTTGACGAAAACTGCTTGTTGAGTATTCTATCTAGATAAAACGATATGAAAGGGAAGGCATTCAGTTTATGATTTCCCCGCTTTCTTTTTTAAAATCAGAGGCAGAAAATGAATGACAAAATTACAGATATTTATACTATTGCACACAAATCCATCGATCGTTTCGATGTTTCGTTTTTCGGGATTTGAACCAGACACCGCAGGTAATTATGATGAACGTTCAAGAGCATTAACCGCTCGGCCACGGACTGACATTGGCCGTATTCGCCTAGGATTTCCTTTTTTGAAGTAATGTTGTGCAATTACTAGTGATAGTCCTTCTACTAATTTATTTTACAGTACTGAAATAATATCGAGGTTTTATTATCCAATCAATACTAAAGGTATGGAATACGGTATCTCGTAATTAGACACGGGATCAGTTTAATAATAATAACGGCTGATTGAGAGTTACCTAGTATCTCAATTAAGAAATTACCATCTCCTCGGTGGTAATGAAATAAATTTCCAATCATCAAAAACACGCTGCAAAATATCATTACAAGTGTTAAACGATTGCTAATATCCAATTAAGAAGCGTACTAAAGTCGGTCTGCGATTACATCCTCAATAAAATATAAATCCGATACATTTTGCCAGCGCTCCTAAACATTTTTGTACAGTGAATACTAAAATTTAAATAAAACCTCAGTTTATTCTTTGTACGAAAAGAGTTGTTTAGTTGTACCTATAGTTACTAATCCTACATGTTTTCCATTCCGTCTTAACTTTCAAAAAAGACTTAACTTCACTGGCTAGTGCAATGAATATAAATATAATTCGTTTTTCATATATTGTATTGACGGATGAGGGTGAAATACAAATTAATTTTAAAATAAATCGAAGTCAAACACTAACGACTTAACACGTTCTTAAAAATAAATGAACAGTCTAGTTTTCTTCTGTCACCGAGGAACGACTTAAAAATCAAACGTTTTGCTCTCCTGTTAAACATTTTTAATATTTATAAGAATGTGAAATCGATGTGAATTTGTATTAATGAGCTTGGTGTGTTAAAGATGTTCACAATTCTTCTTTCAGAGCTATTTCTTAAAACGGGGTATAATATAGACGCAAATTCAATAACTTTTTTAACTCCATATAACCATTTTTTAGAATAGCACGAAGCTTAGTTTAAAGGTTTTTAGGCAATCCATTTTTCGGACGATATTTTATTTACAACGCGATATTTTTAGTTATGTTGATAACCAAAACACCCATAAAACGTTTTTAAAATTTCGATAAGCAGATTCATTCGGATTGAAGCTGAATAGTTTTTCATCTTGTTCCACAATTTTTTTTAAAAACTGCTGTTTATAAAGCAATATGTACCCATTTCTAATGAACCTATGCAATTAATTGCACAATTCAAAAGCATTTTTGACACTAAGTGCTGTACAGTAAAATGATGATGGATCCCGAGATCTTCCATGTGTGCAACTCTGGAATATGTATACATGTCTTGCGATGTCTTTTTAAGACCCGATTGAAATATATTCTTGAAAACAACATATCGATTGCTAGTATGGATAACACAAATTTGCTTTCTTATTATGTACATAATATATTTTCAGCATAGTTTGAGCAACAGCGGCACACGCGTTGAAATGATATCCGCTACACAGCTATATCGATAAATCAATATTCGTTCTATATCAAAACATGACACTAACATATTAAGCGAAGTTGTATAAATCTCATCGCACAGTTGCTTTTGTTGCACTGACCACTGGGAAAAACATTGTTTAATAGAGTAATTAGTTTGAGTACGCGAACACTTTATTGTAAAGTTCACGTCCAGGAAAATAATATCGGAAGGAGTACACCGATTAAAATCATTTGAAATATTGAAATGGTATCCTCGTATGGCGTTTCAATTAATTCAATTACTTTATATAAACTTTAAAAAAATTGAAATGATTTATTTACGTATTTACAGACTTTTGACAAATAAAGGCTATTCGATTGTTTGCTTTCTGAAAATTAATTACTAGTTGTTAATTTATTTGTGTTTAATTTATATCTTACTCTTACTGATGGTGGCCTTACTATCTCTTTCATTCTTTGTTAGCACTATTTCGCAGTAAAATACTGTAATCTAATATATAAAAATATTTATTTGTTTGTTTGTTTGTTCGCACCCTATTCCCTGCCACACCGTTCATCCGATTACAATAGACAATTTGCAAAAGACAAACAGCTAATGTCAAACGGCATATCGTCGATACCGATCAATGTTAGTGAAATTAAATCGAAATTATATATCTTAAATATTGTGCATCCGAAAGCACTTCAATAATCAGCACAAACACTTTCTTTCTTTGAGTGGCATTACAACGCGTGTCGGGTACCGGCTAGTAATCCATAAAATGTAATCTTGCAGGAGCGATACTTGAAGTTTTAAAATTTGCTTCGTGTCTGATGTTTTTCTTGAACGATTAATAACATACATATACATGTCAGAAATACAGTCAGTTCAAGTACATCCGTGCACTTGTTATGCCTGAAGATGCCGAAAGGCGAAACACGGGTCGTTAGCGACAAAACATATGGAAAAGTACAAAGTTCAAACAATTCAAATTTGATATTGAAATTCCATCAAGCACCCTCAGTCGAAATACTTAATTATTCATATATCAATATTTATATTCAGGGTAAAAACGATTCTTAAAATCAACCCTCGATTTTAATCAATGAATACAAAATAAGTTTTTAAAACAAGATTTAAAAACAATTAAAAAAAAAGAGTTCCATAACTGAAGTCAACAACGCTGACACTTACTTACAGACCCAAAAAAAATATTTGTTGATTTCTTATTTTTGATTGACCAGTAGAGCATATGTTGTATTTGAAATTTAGTATTTGAAAATTTTTAAATTTTAAAAATGAAAGAAATATTTGGCATTACAGCTTACGCCAATGCGCCAAATATTCTTAATTGTGAAAGTCATACGAGATTAACTCGATGATAAATAATAAATCAGTTGTGCACAAAATCAACGATAAATAACATACACCCAGCCCAAGATCTCTTTTTTCAAATTGAAAAAATCCAACCTTGCCGAGAATTGAACTCGGGTCCCCAGATCGCTAGGACAAAGCTCTTGCCACTAGACCACAGGGACCGACGTTGTATAAAATCGACCATAACTTTAGTAACACAGCGTTTTAATTACAATTAATTTGATTAATTATGAAGTATCTCTCGACTAAAGGCTGTGTTTTTGATAAGTGGAGGCTTCCAAAAGCGTCTGCGGACCAACGGGAGATCATCTAATTTATCGACTCACTGTTCAATCCTTTACACGGCTTAAACTTTGTAATTTATAATAGATTCTTTCCCACACCAGTAGAGTAGGTACTTTTGTCTAAACTGATTGATTTTTTTTCTCTCACATGTTACAATATGTGAAATCAGATATTATGATCTTAAAGGTTAATTGTATCTTCTTCCTCAGTATCTAAAAGTGACATGACTAAAAGAAAAGGTCAAATGAATGAAATATAGAAATTAATTTGTGCTTAATAGGTATTAATGTAATTATGATTTATTGTTCATATCTATTTTTGATACTATCTAAGTAATAGGTAATTTATTTCATCATTGTATTTATAGAAAGCAATATTGTATTACAGAATTATCCATTTATTACTTCTTCTAAACTGTATTTCATTAATACGGTAACATATCGTAACGGAAAGTTTTATTTCAGCTATCTAAAAACTTTTCTGGTCAGGCCAAACATTATAAATGTCAGGTGTCGGAAATTATGCGGCACTAATAGTAGAATAACTGCTAAGAGAGTCATTGAATACATAATAAAACCTATTTATAATATTTTACATCGTTATATTATTATAAAAGGACCCTCACGTGGAAATCAAACCTTCGTTGAAAATAAAAATATACTTTTTGCTTAGTAGTTTTTTGGTAAAAGTGGTCGCTAGCGTTTTAAGTTTACACAATTTAATTGATCTTATTTGTATTTATAAATTATGAATATCTGTATTTTTTTGTTTTATTTCCGGTATCAATAGTCATTCTCAATTTTATATAGGTAGTCATGTTTGGATTTATTTTTCATTTAGCATAATGACTTTTAATTTAAGGATATATAGTTTCTATATTTGCGATAAACTATGTGAGAAAATTGTTTATTTTTGGTCCTAATAATTAATCTATTAAATGTATATGAAGGATTCTTACATATGGGCCTATTCTCAAAGCCAATTTTTGATTCAAAATTATGATCCAATCAGGTGTATCCAAAGTTGAAGTGAATGTCGATGATCTTCCTTCGAGACTGCGGGGACATTTCAATTAAAAAATATTTGGAATAGGGGCAAGCATTCTGTAATTTATAATAAATCAAGTTACTGAAGAAACTGTATAATTTTATGCTGCCATAACCGTTTTATTCGATAATTATTGTTTGGTGAAAAATATGGAAAATAAAATCATACCAAAATGGCTTTCGCAGTCTCAATAAGAAATAATTAAAATGTAAAAGAATCTAGGAGCTATATATTATATTATGCCTTGTATTTAAAACGAAAATAATCTTTAACATAAATGGGATAATCGTATTCATAAAATATGTACCTACAAGCTTATTTTGAATTAAAAACTTGAATATCTTTAACCATCACCTATTAGTATTATAATTCGCCCACGCATGTTTCAACATCTCGACCGCAGAAATATTATTAATAATTTTTACTGTCATTTTTTATTACTAATATAATGTTTTGCATAAACCACCAATTTTTAAATTGCTGTACAACAACGATTTATAGAAATAGTATGTCATTATTAATAATATTATGACTTTTAATAAATAAATTCATATAAATATTGCATGTTACTTGTATTGTGCAAAAAAATCATTAGAATGACAAGCTCGTTTATTTATACAATCACCAGATGGTATATTTTATTTAAGTTTATTAATATTCTTCTCATTAAAATATTAAAATAATGCATTATAAATTGTTGAATTTTGCTTGATAAGGAAAATGGACATTTTTTTTATCAATCCATAAAATTAAAGTCTTTGAAGGTATAGTATAGGCAACATAATTTAAAATCAAAACGTGTGCGATTTTATATAACCGCAAAAAGCCATAATAATGAAGTATGATATTTCTGTGCTTAATATAAATTTTAAAAAGCGCAACGTATTTGCTAACCACTTCTTTATTTTCGACAAAGGGTAATAATTTTTCACCAAGACCAACTGTAATACTCGTTGGTAATTTACTGTAAATTTAGCTTGGTCCATTACTCTTGCTAAAAATGAGCAATTCTCCGTTCCATGCGGTGTTTATTAATTCTGTTTGCACAGAGACTTAATAGATTCTACATGTCCATGCATTCAATTCCATACTATCTCTGAAAAGGAAAGGTTAAGTGACAGTTTTCATAAAACAAATTTCGTTAAACCCTACATGACTGTCAATGTCATTTTGCAGGTAACCCTGCAAGGTTTTAATGCAGGGTCAGTTTTAAGCACACAGGTTTCTCACAGAAAATAATAAAAAGGCCAAAGTAGAAGAGTTTAAATTTTAAAGAAGAAATAAACATTTTGAATATTATCAAAGCTATTTGTTTGCCTGGAAAATCTATGAAATAAAAGCTTAATTGACAGTCATTTTTTCAATCATGAGATATCCGAGAATTTTATTGACCGTATTAAGAGTTGCAGATTTAATATTTTTTTAAGCTTTTGAAGAAACTTCATGTTTTTTCCTCTCAAATATAGTTTTTTAGATGCATATACATATGTGTCTTTGTTGGGGTAAACTATTTGCTATAAATATGTCCTTCGTAAGGTTGGTGGCTTGTATGACCTGTATGCACAGCCAGCTCGAGCCGTGTACAAAGTGTGCGGCGCACAAAGGCGCTGGCACTAGAGCGCTTTTTTCAAATGCGGCGCTTTACGTGCGATTTTTTTTACTATATCTTATTCAGTATTTGAGTGCCTGCTTTTGGCGCTATGCACGCAGGCGCCAAAACCAGCGAGCCGCCCCTGGTTGTATTCATCAAAATATTGGAAAAATGTCTTTACCGTAATACTTATTCCAAACCAAATAAAACGTTTTCAGAAATTTAAAAAGCTTTTAATAAATTGCAAATAAATCTACAGTCGCGTCAATTTAATCTCAAAGCTGTTTGAATTCAATGTTATCAACGTCATAAAGAAACTTTCACAATTTCTAAAAACACTTAATAATAAATATTCACGTAAATATGGTATTTTGTTCAATATATTATTCCGTACCTGTACATACGGTTTCATGGCTAAGACTTAACTTCAGTTAATAGCCGGGCAACTTGCGAAAGCACGAAAGCACAATAATTTAGGCCAACGCATCTCAACGACTTAAAAAAGCAGAAAGAGTTAAAAACAATCGTTTTATATAACTGGTATGCCGCAGTTGTTTCGTCGGATTTCATAACATAAAGGTATTGTAGGCTTATCTCGACAGAAGTTAGATTTAACTTTAGCTATTCATCTTTGCTACACTCCAGTATTAAGATTTGGTAGGTGGGAGATAATTTAGATATCCCACCTATCCATGCCTTATATTCTTATAACATACTTTGTAAAAAAATCATCAATTTATGAAATGGGCCACACTAAGATTTGAACCATTGATCATCTTGTGCTGTCAAATGATCTTAGAACTGTGAGTTGTACATATTTTTGAATGGAAAGATTATGGACGACAAAGAAAAATAAAAGTCATACAGCTATGCGACGGGCTTTTGATAACTATTTTTTTATCTATCCAGTGGTACTAAACATGGTTCATTATCACCGGTGATTTTTAAGTTTATGGCGGGAAAGGAATTATAAAAATATTTTTTGACGACCCAGTTCACTTAAAACAATGAAACGTGGAGTTAATACGAATATATCAATTCAATCAAGAGTAAGCACATAAAGTCATTCACAATGAACAAAAATATTAAATAAATGTGATAAAAAGGTCACCTTACAGGTGTTCAGTCACGACGTCACACGTCCCTCCAGCCATCATCATCATCCCGTCACTTAAGGTACCTTTAAGTATTTTGGAATATTGTGACCTCATATAAAAATAAACGGTCCTTTGGAACATCAAAAAATATCTTGAATTCTTAGGAACGGTTTAACCATTTAGTAATTTCCGTAAAAATACCTTGAAGGAATTCGGCAACGAAACTTATATAAATTGTTCATCTGCATACTAATATAATTATTTAAATATCGAACAATCAGTAAAAGGGAAGACCATTAGGCGATTAGACAATTTGACACGGATTCGATACAAGTACAAAAGAAAGCACACACTCCCAAACAAAAGCAGCAATCGAGTTGAGTTTTTTGTCGGGAATGCGTTATTAATGATTTTCCTTAAATTCTGTTATTAGATTACCAGTGGGAGTCCGTTTTGGAAGGCAAAAAAATAAACGCGGTAAAAAATGATCGTATTATTCGAACTCATGAGAAAGGCAGTAAGATTGATCTTCCAACGGTTGTAATTTGATTTTCGAAAGCTTCTTTACTTTACTAAATATTTTTGATAGATTATGCAACTCACAATGAAAAATCGTAAAAATTAAAAACGTTTCCATAGATTAAATATTGCCTTCCAGAATTTCGTTTGGATTTAATTATCAACATTTAAGCATCAATGAAGTTATTTAACATTGCTGCCAACAAATGAATTAATGCGATTTAAAATTTGATAACAGTGATTTTAATAAACATAATATAGAATAATTAACGAATTAACCCGTGGCGGACGAACGTCACAGATGTTGTGTCGGGAAAAGACAAGGCCCGTACGCGACTGTCACGACTTGTGTGACGGGAACTTTCAACTGATGATTAAACGATAAATCTCTTGCACACAGGGGTGATTATTGTTTTAAAATATTGCCTTATCTATCTTGCTACCACAAACTCCTTGAGATTGTCAGAAATAATAGATTTAAATATAAAAACATCGATTTCTCGAACAGCTACAATTTTTCGATTTTACCCGTCAGTGTGCTTATTCGTTTGAAAGTTCGCGCGAACTCTCGCGCCTGCGCAGTTCTCATATAATTTCATTCGCGGCTGCGCATATGACGGAACTATTTTACTTGACAGGCACTGCGCGGTATTATATTTATTTTTCGTGCGATCTTTATTTAATGTTTTTATACTTCGTATTGTATTGAGGGACACATTTAAATAAAAAAACTATCGTGTATTTATTCTAATTGTGTCGACTATTGTGTTTACTAAAAAAATTATTGGGTGTATTCAATATTTAAAAACATTTAGTTCTGATTTGTGATTTGCACAATGCTCAAATGTAATTCAAAGAAAAAATAAAAAAAACTTTAACAAGTTTCATGTGCAAAGATTGTGATGTATTTGTCGTTATCTTTTCTACAAAATTTATAACTCTTAAAAAGATTTAAAAAAAATCATAAATTATTATCTCTCCCTAGGTGTATGTGTGTTGAACATTTGGTGATAAATGTCTCGATATTAAATTATTTATGTGTTTCCCCGTAATTAAGCGAGTAATATATGTATGTTTCGAAGTGACAACGACCATCGAATGAGTTCGTCGCAGGGCTCTTAATTTGACACGTTCGTAATTAAAGATAACAAATACGTCATGTCGACAAGCATTGCTTTTTTGTTAGAGATTTGTTTGTTTAATGAATTGTGGCTTCATGTGGTATTTCTTTCGGGTTTTTAGTGTTCCCACATATTCTTAATGTGTTTGTCCGCAATCAATATCAATCCAATTATTTTTAATCCCTCTATTTATTACGATATAACGAAAAATAACATCCTTTCATAATTCGAAGAAAGGTGACGCGCACGGTTTTGAATTGAGTGAATATTTAAACGCGTGTGCCGGGTTAAAATATTTTTTAGCAACCAGTTGTTCAAAGAATTAAATATTTCCCCACCACCAATGAGTTCAGTACTGACGTAGATTGTGTAAAGTTCAATTGATTCTACATATTAAAAGAATTGAGCTGATCAGGGTAGCAAACATTAATAAGGACAACTTAGTAAATGTCGTCGTCCCTTAGCTCAAATATACACAGAAAAATAAGCATACTCTTATTTACATGTCAACTGATATTTAGTAAAACCTATTGTATAAGTTGTCGTATATATGGTCAAGTGTCAATGTGGTGGGCTCTAGCTGCGGAGCGTTTCATTTTTCAACCGAAATACCGATTTCAGATCGGAGACATGGATGTCTGTGTTGTTTAAAAATCCCTCTTACCCCCTATCCTAGTCTCATCTTTTCTACTCATACTCTTTCCGAAAACAGAGATTGAGCAACTGAGTCAAAAGCAGTTCTCTTAGAAAGCTGCTGTCGAGATAAACTTTATTATGAGTAAATGGTTAAAATAACTCTTATAAAATAAGTTTTTTTTGAGTGGTCAAATACTAAAAACTGATTGAAAGTGTTGCTACCTAAGTAAAAAGCTTTGTCTCGAATCGCCGTACTTATTTACAGCATAAACACCTGCGCTCGAATTTTAAAGCATGCTAAAATAATAAATGTTGTGTAAAGAAGGCAATTGCAATTACCCAAAATTAAGTTTAAACAGTGCAACCTCAGTTTAAGTCTACCATGTGCTAGTCAACAGTCAATACAAGAATCATGTTATATCTGAAGAAAAATTAAATTTTACTTTATTTTTCACATACATATTTAACGTGAAAGTGGACATGTGAAAACCTTTAGTGATTAATATGTAATTGGAATTCATCTGCAGCTTTCCTACATAAAATTTGATGATTTAAAAAAAAACAGGTGTGGTTCATCATTTTTAGTATGAGCGTGTAACCGAATTTGGTGGTTTTTGCTTAATATCATATTCACCGTGTGATTCTCATGTAACATTCTTATTAACATTTTATACACATATTTTGGTTTTCTTATCTCAACAAATCATGTTAATATAAAAATATATCATACGCATGGAAAGTATTTAAGACTAAACATGGTTGTTTGAAAAAGACCAAAGGTACATTATCCATAGCTGAAGGGTACTGCTAGAAGTATTTTTTTTTAATTGTTTCGAATAATCAATCGATATATTGCCTCTTGGCTATTTTAAAATAAATTCTCATTGATCAAGTGATGATTTCTTCCGTAATGCTTTTTTTTAAACGAGTGACTGAAAACAAATATGAATGAAGGATGCATTGAGAGTCCACGGCAGTGCAAAAAATGGTATACAACTTGCGCTTTATTACTGTAGTCATATGAAATCCGAACAAGTGAGGATTTGCTTAGCTGAAGTCTCTCGTAGCCGGCGTGGACCTGGAGGGTTGCGCGCACTCAGTGTGACGTCGAAGCGTCGCGGGGCGCCCCGTCAGACGCCATACTTCACTTTGCCTCATTTCACTTGACTCCAGTTCGCTTTGCCCGATTCCCGCATCGCACGTGCATACCGCCAAAAGCTCAGGGTGTTCGAAAATAGTTTTCCGACAACCTAAAGTAATATATTTTTGAACGTTAATATTTGTCAGTTAATAAACCTAATTTTATGATCGTCAAATGATGATCAGGTAATTGCTAAATCCAATGAAATTCTTAACGACCAGATTACTTGTATTGCTTCACCTCTTCTAAACCCTTTATTATGCAATAAACTAAAAACAATTTAAAAATTAAAATATATGCACTTAAGACTTTACAGATTTTAAGTGGTTTCACACGATAAAAATAACCCAAAAATACCCAGATTATATTTCGCACCATTACTTTAGACCAATAAATTAAACTTATTTAAATTCTTCCATGGTTGGTATGGTTTGAAAAGAAAGAGAGGATGTACGGGCACACTGTCTAGCAAAGGTATATAAGCTATCTCTAATACACGTTTTAAAACATAGTTCTGACGAAGGCGTAAGCCGAAATATGTAGTTATCAACAAATATATAAAATTTATGTAGAACTAAAATACATTGTTATTTTTCTTACCGTATTATAATGGAGTTCTACCAAGTAAATGCCTACTCAATCAATCAACCAATTAGCTCACTTCTCAATTGAATTAAGATATGATAATTTTTTAGTGTAGAGTATTTCGTTGTCATTTTTTTACAAATATAAAGTTATCATTGATCAATGAAAAAATAGTGTACAGAATAGAAACAATAACTTTTGAGGAACATACATATTTTATGAGCTAGCAAATTACATTCAATCATCTCAATTTTATCCTGTTACAATTATCAAAATTCACATTTCCTTGATTTGCAGTCAACGAGAAGAAAATTATCACATACAGTTAGTTCATGATGGTAATATTTTAGGAAAATTCTTAATCATATAGAAAAAAGCTTGTATACAGATACTTCTTAGACTTGTTGACAACCCTCTCTGCGTAAGAGTACCAATAAGGGTACAGGCATCCAATCGCCGCGCATCGGCGATCGATTTGAAACGCAAGCGACCTGCTATTAAGTATGCGCATATCGAATGAAAGTTCATTTGAAGACGTCACTTCTGTACATTACGTTATTAAGTACGGCTGTGGATATCCACAGGAGGCAGCCTTAAAACACCTAATCTAATAAGGCTTCAGATAAACGCGGATCGGAGGCTTCGAAGGATATAAGTTTATAAGTTGCTCGGCTAATAGCGCTCGATAAATTGTGCCCATTTTTTATTTCAAGGAATTTATTTATGTAATTCCGTACACCTTCAAAGATTCCTCATGCAATGATAGTGGTCAGAATAATAAATAATATATTGGAGATTAATATGGTGACACATTATAAGTAGGTTTCATAATAAAGGTATAGTATTTTATTCAAAAAAAAAATGCTTATTCTGCTTAAAATTTATTTTCATTATATTTTGTATTATGAAATTTTGCTGGAGACAATTTTAGAAAAAAAATCATAATTATCAAAAATAAAAGCACATCAGTAGTATTAGAAAACACCAAATTTTAATAGAAAGAGCAAAGATTTTTTCTACGACTGAAATGAACTGACCTATTGAATTTTATTATGTAAAGATTCATTTGCTCTACCCAGAATTGTATTAGTTTTTAAATTTTATCATTTGTATTATTTTGTTTTGTATGAACAAACGAATGCAATGTTCAAGCAGAAGTTTTATTGATAGAAAGAGATGTTCTTGACTATGCATCTTCAGTAATTGGCTTCATCGCCAAAGCGTAAGTGATATAGAGTGATTACTCACTTATGGTAGAAAAATGAAGATCCAAGACAGTGCCAACGTAGGAAGAAGAATTTATTGTAGTTTTCATGTAATAAACGTGGATAAAAAGTAACAAGGTCGAGTCAGAGAAAAGATATTAAGTTTTATTCAAGAATCATTAAATTTTTCCAAAAATTTAAAGTTTTCACTTTTACTTTTGGATTGGATTATAGATTGATTGATTATAGTTCACAGAAATCAAAATTCGATTACATTCTCACGATTTCCAATTCGACCTAATAACTTCTGTTTAAAAAATATATTTGCTACCAATCTTTTGCCCGTACCGAAGACTAAAAGGTAAATCATCCATTAAAAAATTCAATTAACGTTTGATTGATGATTACTTCGAAAATAAACTTCTTACATAAATATCCAAGTTGGGGTAGCATCCGCATATCACTTTGAAACAATAGGGGGCCTCGTGTTGAATTACTTTTTTCGAAAAGTATGGTTTTGAAATGAGCCACACATAATTCTGGAAAAACTGTTTGCTAAAGGATCATTAAAAATGTAAGATTTTTTATCCTTAAAATTGTAATAAATTGAGGGATTCAGCGATATTTTTAGGTTCAATATTAATAGCCAA
Organism: Himalopsyche kuldschensis; assembly: GCA_028554975.1. Taxonomy (NCBI): domain Eukaryota; kingdom Metazoa; phylum Arthropoda; class Insecta; order Trichoptera; family Rhyacophilidae; genus Himalopsyche; species Himalopsyche kuldschensis. The sequence continues at coordinate 24,368,578 of JAHFWI010000003.1, forward strand.
GAAGTATGTGTGAATTGGCTTTGTTAAAAAAAAAAGTTACGTAATGTTTTGAGAAATATGAATATATACGATTTCAGCTTTAATATACAAATCAAAATTTTTCAATTACCTCTTAATTATAAATTTGATGACCTCCCGTCAAATTCAAAATTATCATCTTTTATGTATTATTGATGGCCGTTATAAATTTATCAAGATGTGAATTAAAAAAGGAGTGCAATTCAATTCTTTAAGCGGTAGCTTTTTCTGATTTAAATTTATTTTGCTATAACGTTTTAACTGAGGAAGGGAATTTTAATTATAATATAATTAACCAACGAGTTCATCACTTACACTTTTGTAATATATTGAATAAAAAAATCGTCGACGACAACACTGGTACTTTATTAAAAAGTCAAGAAACATTTTTGTAATACCACTATTGAAAGTTAAATATATTTTTTAATCTGTTTGTAAATTTGTGTTCATTGGCAAGTCGGTCTATGATGTATCAATTCTTTTCGATTCATATCATATTAAAAAACTATGCATAGCGAGAGCTTTTAGCCAACCACTAGTTTGAGCCAAAACATATCCATGCATCCAATTCCATACTATCTCTGAAAAGGAAAGGTTAAGTGACAGTTTTCATAAAACAAATTTCGTTGCGAGTATATATTTAAGCCAATGCAAATTTATTATTTTTATCAAATAAACTGTTCATAATATCTTATTTAACAAATATTAAAACACCATTTTAATGAATGAAATAATTATGATAATAATACTTCTTAATTCAAAAATACCCGTATTCTTTCTAGCAACAAAGTCTGAGCATGTATTAATTTTTTTAATTTTCTTTTGTTACAATGTATTAATTTATATGTATTTATATCATGCTATTTTTGTAACCATAACTCATAGAGAATATATTTTTAATACACCGTTAAATCGTATATTTATTGAAATTAAAATAACTTAAAAAAACAAACAATGACTGTCGAATATTATAAAATCGAAATATACTGGTATGTAATAATTCAGTTTGCGTTCGACTCCCAACGGCGCGCGGTGCGATACTCAAAGTGGACTTATTCTCCTGTGGATGTCCTGCAGGGAAACTGTTTGACGACTTCAGGACGACGAGGGGCGTTGTTGAAAAACCCCGTCCTTCCACGCGGTGTCTTTTTTTCTCCATAGCTTCTCGAGGAGCATTTAAACCATTACAAATGTGCATTGTAAAAATGACTTAGTCATTAACGTGACTTGTGAATATGAATGTGGAAAGTTTACATACATTTTAAATATTAATACCAACGATAGATTTGTATAAAAAAAAAACTTTATTTATATTTTTTTTTTTTTTTTTATCTAGAGCATATGGCCACACGGTGCCTCCAAGATTCTCTGTCTCCCGCCAACCTCCTCGCATCTTCCCAGGTCATCCCGGCGTCCCTTAGCTCCCCTGAGTATCCTATGGATGGTCATCAGAGGCCTTCCGCAGCACATGTCCAAGCCAGGTCCATCGTCGCCTTTTAATTTTGGACGTAATAAGGGGCTGGTTTGTCCGCTCTCTTACCTCCGTATTCCTGACGTGTTAGTTATATATTAACAACTTATATTTAGTACCTTCTATTTTTTAAAATCTTGGTGAAAATATATCTGTTCAATTAATCGTTATCTCCATTTATTATGTGTTGACAACAATATTTTTCACTAATTTCGACTGAGGGTGCTTGATAGAATTACAACATGAAATTTGAATCGTTCGAATTTCCTTCTTTTTCATGAGTTTTGTCGAAAACGACCCGGACTTCGCCTTTCGGTTTCGCTAATTCATATAGACTACGTCAATAGCAATTGAGCTTAGTAATCTACTTTTATTTTTGTATATAAATTATGCAAACTGTTAAACTACGCACCAGTTTAAGTAAATCCGTGCAATTGAAATGCTTGAAGATGCCGAAAGGCGAAACCTGGACCATTTTTCACTGTTTTTCTTAGTGAGATATAATTATTATTGAATTTAAATTTTCATTTAGTTGGAAGAACTTCATTGAATAATGGAGAAAAATAGCAGATAGTTTTGATCCACGAATCTGACAATCATTTCTGACGCCATCCACTTCAGACGAAGGCATTTTGCTGTAATGTCAATAAAGATTGTTAAATATATTTATTTATTATATAATACTAGTATTGCTACCCGGCGTCGCTCGAACTAAGCGACCAATAATTATTTAATGTTATATCATTCGACATAATTATATCACAAAATCTAACATCCAAAATAGATAAAGATAAAATCACAAACTTTATTTAATTTGATGACAGACCCATTCTCGCCCATTAAAATGTCCAAATTCAAGCCTAAAAAAATAAGTTGCATTTTCTAAATTTGACAAATGAAATCAAGGAAAAGAAAACACCTGGAGCAAGTAGACAGATATTGTTAATTGACAACTCAATATCTGATAATATCGTATCTGCTATTAATTTATAGTCTTCAATTTTCAAATAACTTAGTTTATTCCATATATTTCATCTCTTCTAGAACCATCATTAGAAAAAATAAATATTTTCATTAAGCGATAGTAGGTCTCATGATTTTATGGCAACATTTTTAAATGGATAAAAAAAAATAGTATGATGGCAAAAAATAGTATAAATGATGCAAATATTTGAACTATTTAAATACTAGATAAAATTATCGTATTAATTCAAAATATAATGATAAATGCAGGAATTTCTGACGAATTCGTATTGGAAATTCTTTATGGAACCTTTTTAAGATTTGATATCAGATATATGTATGTATGCCAATCAATAAATTCCACATCTGAATTTTGAATATTCTGCTACTAAGGATTTTATGTTAAATGTATCCTAAAATTTATACGGATACATTAATCTCTTCATCTTATAAGATAAATTCAACACTGGTTTAATACATATTCATAATTTAAATAATTGTATTTAAATTTAACTCGGGATCTTTGCCAGATGATTGTTTTTTTTTTTGTACATTTTGACATTTTAATAAATGAATGGTATTATTCACAAATGTATTACCATACTGGCGACAGAAGTAATGAGTGGATATTTATTATTTCTTTATTCAAAGAGATTCTAAATCATTTTTATTTAGTATGCTTTTATAACATTTAAAAAATCTCTTATTTTTTAAGTAAATCCACTAGGTAAAGCGTAATTGAAACTGTTTATTTTTAATTTGGTATAATTAATAGTAAAAATTTTATCAATTCCACAATGAAGTAAAAAATACGATAATTCTACGAGAGTTTTTTAATAATCTATATAATTTATTGTACAATGTATCGACATATTCAATTTTAATGTTAAGAATCATAAACACTTAAGACAGAATCTTTTAAACATCTTTGGACAATAGTATTTGGAATAAAACCATCTTCACTTTTATATTTTATTATTTTTTTGAGTGCATAATTTGTCTTTTAAGCAAAATTTTAAATATCTTTGATTATTCCAAGTATTATGTAACTAATTTTGACACGTGTTTCAACTCTTTCGTAGGCATCTTCGTACTTACTATCGCAAAGGTTGCGTATGTATGTGTCTTTAAGAAGTTGGTCAATTTTCTTTTTCAATTTTGTCCTTGTGTACACTTTTACAAAAGATTTCACAAGCGAAATAATATCAATAACATAAAATAAAATACAATAGAAGGAAAAGGTTAAAATAATATTTTTTTCCGTTACTAACAAAACTATCCATATAATTTTTAGAGCCACTATTATTTGCTATCCGAATGATGACAGTGCTCAATGCTAGTTGTCATACTATTTGTTATTTTATTTTCTTAGACTGTCTTCTAAATCGTCAGGAGATTAATTTGCGTATCTGGTAAACATTAAATGAATCTTATAGTGGTAAGACTGACAAATTATTACAAAAATAAATGACAGTTAGACTGTAAGTTAGAAGAATTCGTTCAAATGCGGTTTGACAAAGCTAAAATTACAACCAACAAATGATGGAGCTGATGGAAAAGTTTGTCTCCTGAAAATGAACTATCCCCATAGAAAGGATATAGTGGAAAATACATATTAAAATTAGATTTCAATGTGAAAAAAATTTTAAACATCTGAAGGAAGATTTCAGATGAAAACAGAAGCGTTGTCATAGTGACAAATAGTATAGGCTCGGAGTCCTACTGCGCACGCGCGGTCCAACATGGTCACCATAAATATCGCAAGTCAAGAGTTACAATATCGTAAGTCACGCATGTCGAGAGGTAAAACAGTTGATGTAGATATTAGTGGAATATTCGGACTATGTCGTCATGTCCGAAATATATCCCCTTATTAAATCTTTTTTGGGCTGTATCTATCATAAACAATCAAAATTCCAATGAATGATCGATTCATTATAAAAGAATAAGTAACATTGCTGATTTCTTACGCCAGATCTTTCAACTGTCTACCTACATATGTATGTATATACTCAGGGCTTTTTTTCAATTTAAACGCGGTGGAACGGCGTTCCGGCACCTTTTTACCGATTTTTTTTTCATGTTTCGTGACATAGGAAAAACTGCTATAAATTTCATTTAATTAATATTTGAATTTAAATTTATTTGGTAAAAAGCTTGCCATGAAGTGAGTTCCGGCGCCTTTTTTTCAAAAAAAAAAAGCCCTGTATACTTATGTTATTGTGTTTTTCAGTGGTTGCTTTTGCATGGTGCTAGTCTAAAATCGACAGTCCTCAAAATAAAATATCGTATATTACGGCTTATATGTGGGCTTATAATTTTGAAATTGATGATTTCAAAATGTTTGCACTAGAATAATAATTCATTGCCTAATTTAAATTGCATCCTTGTCGATTTCGCTTGCGGTGGTCACGGGCTTGAGCCCCGATGCCCCAAGCATGGATAGTTTCATAAACCTCTGTGTTTTTCGATCGATTTGCGAGTTTCTATTTAAAGACATGGATGTCTTTGATATCTGAAACTCACCACCCATCAGATCCTTAAAAAACAATCCTTTATTTTTGAAAGCTAATGCATTATTAATGATAAAAATGTGGATTTAGTAAAATAAGATTTATTTTATTGTACTAAATAAACCTATTAATTCTTCAGACTTTATTTATATATTTTTCAACGTGAATGCTATGAAACAAACTTATACATATAACTTTGGTAAAATAAAAAAAATACACTACACAATTATCAGGACCGGTTTCGCTTATTGCGAGCATTATCAAATGTGTTTTATTTATTTGAAATAATGCATTTCCAGCAAGCAGTGGCCGTTAGCACATTAAAAGTGTCATACAACTATGATAAATGTACCTTCACATAATTGTACAGTGTCAATGTTGTCTAGAAATTTTATGCCAAACAGCATGTGCATCTGACATGCGCCGGTGCGTTCATTGCAACCGCTAAATTTAATGCATGTGTTTGCATAACAATGTAACAAAATCTCGGCCGCGCTGGTGCAATCCAAACAAGGACTCGAAGATGTGGGCTGATGCAAGACGAGGGATTAGTGAACCAACAGGTGTGAGATTAATCACGGCCTTGCTTCAGCGTTTAAACAGCTTAATCGTTTCTCGGTTCGACATTTTTTATAACGTGTTTGAGATGTTTGAAATATTAATCTGGTTCAGGTGCTTATTGATTTAAATAATTCCATACTTAGTCAAACTCGTGATATTAATTTTATGTGGTTTTTTTTTCTTCTCCAAATTAAAAATATATTATTATTTGAAGAATATAACTTAGGATAGGAGTATAAAAGTATGGTAAATAGTTTCATAGCTTAAATAAATGCTATTATGCTACTTAAATTATGTCTTTTTTATGATATCGTTCATGGACTAATTCTACACTTTGTTTTGTTTTTTTACTTTCCTAAATTCACTCTTAGTTGTACCCAACACCATCTAAGCCCCTGTTTCACATTTTAAACACTTACTTGGCAGAGTGTTATTCTTTATATTGTTTAGCAATCAATATTTTTATATAATTGAAAACACAACTATGTACTCTTCACGGAGCAACATGTACTTTTCTACGATAAATGCTTATTACTTATTAAACCATACGATTAACATGACAAGACTAGTGGTTGGCTAATTGCTACACCCATACATTTTAACAGGATTGATGAATCGACTGAACAAATCTGTTTGTATAAGAATTCGAACCTGTGAGGTCCATCACGTAAGCCAGAGACATTGACCACTGCACCACGGACCTGAAATATCATACCATTTATACACAAGTTACTCCTTGTATTTGCCCACACGTATGGACAAAAAATAATAAATATGCGAAATGCTCAAAATTTAGAACACCAACTGTACTTTATTTTTACACTGATGCTTAAAATGGAAAGAAAACATATTTTTTTAGACCTTCCTTAAAATATTATTATTAAAAACAGTTTATAAATACTTCATCATCAGCACCAAATGTGTATATATTATAAAGTAGTTAAATCATGAAATACCATAAAAATCTATCGTTAAAAAAGTCCAGGTGTGGACAGGGAACATAAATTTAAAAAGCATTTAAAATAGCCGAGGCATGGTAATAAAACAAATTTGCCGTAGCCTCTTAACAATAGTCGACCTTTTCGTCGCAAATTTAGTTGTTTTGTTTTGGCAGCTCAACTCTTCAAAGTTTTGAGAGCTTTTCATATTAGTTTGTTTCGTCGCTTGCCTATTTTTCAACCATACATAATCAAGAATATGAATACCTAAAGACGCTAGTAAAATTAATTAATCTTATATAGACTGTATTTTAATTATAACCAGAATTGAGTTTATTCAAAAAAATCTAGAAGTGAAACCTCAGATGGGAATTTAATCTTTTTTATGAATATTCATTCGTCAGTTGATAATATATTGGACGAGTTAGAAATGTCCTAATCATTATAAAATAAGTGGAACGATTTATTTATATCAAAATAATGTCTATCCACCAAGAATTGAACAAAATTATAAATATATTTTGGATAGTTAATTCTATACTTCACGTAATGATACTTACATTTTAGTTGTAATAATTGTTTATGTAATACATATATACATACAGCAGGGATCGAATTCCAAAGTTCGTTAAAAAAGACAAGTTATCGAAAATCTTGCATAGATAATATATGATTAAGTATTTTCCCTTCGCGTTTTCATTTGTATCTCTTTAAGGATAACCTTGGTTCTGATTCTTCCAATAAAATAATTGAAAATATAAGAAAAACCTGTATTGAATAATGTTTTCATTATGAAATTTCACACGAAAAATATTCGTTTTATTCCATTTACTATGTAGTTTTTTTTTATACTATACTATAGAGAAGGAAGGTTGGGCTTGGGTAAATATAATAAAAAAAGAAATTTCAAAATAGCGGGTGCCGTATCCGATATGGTTTACCAATATTTTTTTCAATATTATTGGGATTACAAGATAAATATAATATATATTGTAATGTATGAATGTCATTATGTATCGATATAACAATGATTCTATATGATGCTGTTAGCTCTCTTCACATAATCAAAACACGTGCTGAGAATATTGGAGACACAAAAGGCATCATCAATAAAAGGAGTCGACCGTTCGCCTTATTAATAGCCTTCTCATGTTAATAATGGCAAAGGCCCGGGGCCATGTGAGTGGAAAACCATACGAGAAATTCGTTGTGATTTACTCCCTGCGCGGAATGACTTTATGCGTATGAAACCTTCTGCGACTGATAATATTTAAAACGAAAAAAAATACGGCTCAGATTAAAATAATATCCATCATATTTTCAAAGTCGAAATATATCTTGATTTTAACCAATATTAATTTAAAACAATTTGATATTTCTGATCGGCTTCCTCGTCTTTCTAACATGTTTAATTAAATACGAACTTTTTTATGTTAAAACCAGAGCTGTAGAGTCCGAGTCGGAGTCGGAGCCTTTTGGCGGGAGTCGGAGTCGTACTCGGAAAATTTTGAAATCTTTGAACTTTTTATTTTTGGATATAATACCTATGTCAAATTTGGAAATTGGCCGGACAGGTTGGTTGATATATAATTGAATACACATACATGGGAAAGGTAGGAAAAAATCGTAAGGAAAATAAACTTTTTTTATTCGGAGTCGTGTTTTTGGTCAATGTTGGAGCCGGAGTCGTCTTTTTGGTAATTGCTGGAGTCGGTGTCGGAGTCGTTAATTTCTTTTAACGACTCCATAGCTCAAATTCAAATTTATTTTAGAAATATACTGAAATGACTGGCAGAAGTTAAATCTTCTTATATATGTTGAATAAAAGATTTTTCTAAATCGTATTTCACTAATCAATTCAATGCTATCTTGGACTTGTTTTCTTGAATTATGTTACTTATTTATTGTGTGGTTTTTGTATACAGAAAATTATGATAACGGGCTGCATAGCTGATTCGTCTTCTTTGAATATTAAAAATCTTTACGTAGTGGTTTCAGAGCTGGTGGAAAGGAATTATAAGCAATTCTGTATGGTATTTATTTCAAGTATTTTTAATGTCAAATAGGTAAGATTGATAGTAACTATAATAACCTGTCCGAAACACTGAAAAGCCGCAAAGAGATTTTAAAAAAGGCACCAAGAAAGCGTGCCATCTGAGAGTCTGAGTAAGGCATTATTTTATTCAAACATTGCCGAATCGTTACTTGCAAGCTTACTCCATAAACAATTCCGCCATTTAAATTGTTTATGGTCATAGTTACGTTTTGGAATCGTAATTTCTCTCATTGTCGGCAGGGCGAGGTGGAGTCGCAAGCCGCCAATAATAACTGCAGCTTTAAAATGAAAAATCACCACTTCGCAACCTTCTATGAATTACAAGACGAGGGATATAACATAAAATCTGTATGGGTGAATATGTATATAAATATGTTCATCATTCGCTCCCAACATGGAGCATATAGGGAAATGGTGGTCGATACAAATAGCAATATATTTTTTAATAGAACACACAGAAATCTGAAATGTATTTGTACACAAAATCATTATACCAAAGCGTTCGCAAAGAACCGCAATCGAACGGGACAGATCCCCAAGAGCACTGATCACTTACTGGCTAAAATTATCAACAAAGACGTATAGGTTTTTGGTTGATTATGGTTTAACTGAAAGTATTTGACAAGTGTTAGTCAGTAAAAACTTTTTTAGCATAAAAGGAAACGGTAGGAGGATAAAGTATTTGAAAGAGTTCACGATTTATTATTTTTAATTGAAAATTTTAATATATATAATAAGTTTAATCAAAACAAGGGTTGTTAAAATTATTTTATAAACTTTTTAATTTTTCGATACTTATATTTTTTTAGCCCGTATTTTGTAAAAGATAAAACGGATTAAAGATTCACAGAAGTTTTAGTAGACAAGTCTTATATACAGATAGCTGTACTGTAGATAATGTTTTATCTTTTTTTATGACTAATAGAGAAAAAACTCAGCAATTGTTCTATTTTACTCTGTTATTTAACTACAATAATCTATAATTTCACGAACGTTTTGCTTGCACTGTGGTGAGATAATACAAATGATTTTTAATTATAATTTTCGTTTAAATCTTCTACGCCTCTGAGAGCTATGCATAACATTATTGTCCTTGTTTGTTTGTTTGTTTGGTGCAAGGCGCTTTTTATTCGTTAACGCGTCATGAAAGCTCGAGCGCCGTGACTGTCAAATTGTAAACAAAAACAAAAAAAAACTATTTTTATATCGAGGTTCTTTCTGTTGATATAATTCTACAACAATATAATCTGTTATTTTAAAATAAAACACAAAAAATTGTCTGATTTTATCCAATATTTATTTTTAGGTACAATGGAATCAAAAAAGAATCAAATCATTTTCTAGGTATAAAATGATTATATTGAGCATAGGCTTTGAAAGAATGGTGAAAATATTTTGTGCCATTATTTTGTTGAAATACATGTGTATCAATTTACTTATTTAAACAATGTTTATTTGCAATTACCATTCCATAGATTCGCAAGACAATTGAACAATCATTGGTCGCCTTAAATGATTTTTCAACTACATATATTGAATTTACAAATTATTTCTTACAAAGTTTTACAGTTGAAAATACTCGCTCGATGAGCGAAATTATTGTTTTAAATGCAATATTTATTCCAAAATATTTGACACCATTAAATAATAAATATTCTTTTTTAAGAATTACGTGATATAACAATACAAAATAAAGCTGCGATATCAATAGAGATGGAATGCGAAGAATTGTATTCCAATGGTTAAAAAAAAACAATAAATTCATTAAAAAGATCTGATGGAAGCACATGGCGTTCAACAAAAGAATCATCCCCTCTCTATTTTAAACCATTCTAAATCTTTTATTTCAGAGGTTTGAAATAATAAATTTTAATCTTAATGTAACATTCAATTAATAATATTTATCAGCATTAAGGTTTTGTTTTGACTGATATCTTAAAGTCAGGACTAGATGAACAATTTCGAACATTATTCTCCTGTTATAATTTCGCGATAGCGTAAATTCCTGTTTTTGGTAATTTAGTAAATACACAGCTATCAAAAATGCGATACTGCACCATAGCCAATTCATTTTTTTATTTTTTGCCGTGTGAGTACCGAAAAAAAAATGCACCGTCTGAATCCATGTATGTATACCAATTATATGAGCTACAGAACAGAGAACTCTTTCACTGTCAGAAAAACTCGAAAATGTTACGAAATTGTGAAAATTTTAAAATATTTTCAAAATCAAACTGGTTTGAAAAAAAACTATTGTATGAAATAAACATTACATTTACCATCTTAGAAAAGAACGAGTATTCATTCAAGAAATACTCGATATGACAGTTATAAGTTATATCGAGTTGTATCGATCAAAAATAGTTACCGGAATTTAAATAATATAATCTTTTGCAAATCGTTCATTTAATATACATGCTTTCATAGGATCGCAATTATCCACAGTTTTAGTATTAATACAATTCTGTCCATATCCCTGCCCATTATTGACGATGAATAATAATTATTATACAAACGTCATTCAGTTTATTAAAGATAATGAAATTGAGCATGTCTTCAAACACGTGTCAAAATACATTGAAATTTAATGCATATTAAAGTAAACGTTTTGTTTCCAATGCATAGTCAAAATATCTTAATAATTAAGCGTGTTTAATATGTATTCGGCAGTAACTTTATGGTTATTGGTTTTAATTTTAATTGACCACTTTGTTATTCTAGTGGGTGTGTTCCCAGTTGTAGCATGTTTTCCGCTTCTTTTAACCTTCTCTTCTCTTAAAACCAATTATAATGTTCGCGATAAGCGAAACCAATCGTAATCATTTGAAGGAATCGATTTTTTTTAAGTTGTTCTCACTGACTGATTCGAACAATGTAAAACAGTTTTTATACGTATCATTTATAAAATATATTTACCAGCACAGGCTAAGGAAAATTTTGGAAGTTAATTTAAAATGTATATTCCCTGAACCGATCATCAAATATTTTTTTGTCGTTATTTCATTTATCTTCGAAAAATTCATTTTTCAAATATATTCTCGACGTCACTGGATATATAATATTATCGACATTTAATTTTTGTCGCGGGCAAGTCCCTCAGGTAAACTGAATGTAAAAAATGGTCTGAATCATTCCAACATTTTTATTTTAACACCTGGTACAGGAAAAAGCGTCTGCTATCGACCAACATCACTTCTGGCAAGGTGGGTATGATAATTCCAATTCGTTTGTTCTTATACCATACAACTCGTTATACTTGTGCGTTGTGAGGTGCGGCTGAAAAATACTGTGAACTACATATAAGCACTTTTTCGAGAAATTAATAATGATCTTTATTAAATATTTTATGATACAGTATAAAAGTGAGCATCCACTTGGAAGAGGTTCATTTTACAAATATAAAAAAGTATATCAGAATAATTGAAAAATAAAAATATCAAAGTTTCCAAAATATTTATCAACCTTTAAAATATACATTTACCTTGCTTCGTGCAACTAAAATATATTGCTATTTTTACACCGTGCTATAGTGGAGTTCTACCAAGTTAATACAAATTCAATCAATGGATATTTAATTTAAGTGTTTACCTCTTTTAAGAAACGGCGTCAAACTAACAAAATCGATATGATATAATTATACTGTGTATTGAATTATGAAGATCCCTACAACTAAGATTGCATGATTTGTTCCTTATTGATATGCAAGTCTTATGTTGATATTGGTATCTCGTAGTCGCGAACGTAGTAGCAGTATGTCTATGGGTTCTATATAATATTAAGACAATAATTATGACGTACATAGTTAGGACATTAATGGTAAGGAGCATTCTGAGAGTTTATTCTACTCTCTGATGGAACAACTTTCTACATTTTATTTTCGTATTTACCACCGTCTCAGTGTACAACAACGGTATTAGGATATTGTAGATTCTCTCTGTATATTGCATTCGGATTTTACCGTGGGAATAAATATCCTGGATTTGAACCCAGACCCATCTGATTGCTAAAGTAGTTTTCTTACCACAGTTCAAATCAGGGCTAAACCGGGTAGGTAAATAAGAAAGAAAACATAAAAAAAGTACAACTTTTAACCAGTTCAATAGAGCAGTCAATCGCTTTAGTACCGTAAGGCCACTGGTGGCCGCTGCGCACGGAATTCACGAATACCGTCACAAATATAGCAAAATATATTTAAAAAATCTCCCTGTTAGAATTCTAGTGATATTTACACTGTCGATATATATATATAAATGGTCTCTTTTCATCAGTCAATCTTGTTGTAAAAATGATTTTTTAGAAGTCAGGCGGTAGACGTGATAAATGCGACCACTTTGCTCGGTACTGAAGTGGTTAAACAATATAAATAATTCAGCATTGCCTGATTTGGATCTAAAATGATTTTATTGAGTTTATTATTTTTATTCAAAAATAAAATGATTCTCATTAGTTTTTTATCCACATCAAACGTCTGTCTTCAGGTTATCATCACGCCTAGTCTTATCTATGACATGCCGCTGGTTATATTCCGTAGAACGGTTCCAAGATTATTATTTATGGCGCAAAAATGTGCCTCGTCATTCGAAGGGAAATATTTTGTGTAACTTTTCCTCACCCACTGTTTTGGCCTATTGTGATGTTTCGTTTTGATATGAGGTGCCTTAATTTTTATTTTTATTTTGTGCGCTATGTCTTTTGGTTCGTGCTGAAGAACGAAAGTAAAAGTTCATAATACAAAGTTTAAATGAAGCTTACATATATTTTTAATAATAAAATACATTTAAGCCTGCATTGGATTAAAAAAAACTAGGTATTTCATATTTATTTTAAAACAATATTTACCTTTTTGAAAAATAAAATATTTTAAAAACTTGTCATTTTTATCACACATTTATCTCATACTATCTCCGTAGAATATTAATTTATTCAAAATTATTTAGCTCTCTACAACGGGAAAAGACTCTCACAGCGCAAACAGCGCAGTCAAGTAAAATTATCAGAATCAAAATGAAACGATGAAAATTAAAAAAAAAAACTAAATGAAATGAAATTAAATGCCATCTCAAATTAATAATAAAATTTATCTTAATAAAGTGATACATTTTCTTCGAGATCCGATGTCCGAAAATATTGTCAACCATAACACTGCTCTAATAGTTCTTTGCTGACTTAGATTTTTATTCTCTTATTAAGAAACCAAAATAACCAAGCAACAGGTTTTTAATTCATTGTAATCTGTATTTTAAAAAAAGTAAACACAACACGAGCACAAAGGCGTCTAAATAGTTGATGTACTTAAACACGCGATTAAAGAAGTACATAATGTATATTATATAGTATAAAAAGCCGACTAAGCAGCCAGTATGTAAATTAAAATAATCTCCAATGACAGAGGAGTAAGAGGATTTCAAATTTAACCGCTGCTTGAGACGTGTGACGAAAGAAATAGGTTTTGTTTTACTTTTAATTGAAGAGGGCGTTTTTGATACCTCCAAAATAAGCATAATGGATTAAAAGGCATGTTTTTATATCAGTGTGCATTTATGTTTTGTGTAATTATATGTTATTGTATAAAGTTACATGCGATATCTCTACAAACTTTTATGTGAAACAGGGTGACTGTCGTTAGTGATATTTTCTTTTTAGAAAACATTAAATATGTGTAAGTATATACTATATAGTATATAAATTCGTGGGTGTAGGAACATACGGGCGAAACTACAAAAACATCGATCTGAGATAAATGGCAAAACAGTTTCCAATTTTGAACTGTGTGCTTGCGGATTTGCAGAAAAACCGAGCAATATCTGGTAAACCGCTCATCGTACAAGTTTCATATTTTTATATCTTATAGAACTGCATTTGTGCATGACAATGCCAAATTTAACTCAAAACAGCAATTTTTGTAGTTACGCCCGTATGTTTCTACACCCACGAATTACTATATAATATTATTGTCTTGATTTATCTGTATATTGTTACAGTGAAAATATATTCTTCTCCAAGCTGTCATTGAAATTAAATTTGACCACCCTATCTTCAGCCATATGTTTGTCTGTGTTTTCTTTTGGTTCTCTTTTTATGAAAGGGACTACTTCCTGATTTTGTTTCATTGAAGCAAACCAAAATTTTACGCCGGCAAATCATCGACAGTAATTTCAATGATCGTGACCAGTGAAATCATGTTGTTATACTTGTTATACAAATCTATTACTTGATGCATTTTCACTGTAACATATATATGTATAACGCAATAAGCACACACACACTTTCTGCGTTTATTTCGCATGTGGCACTGTCACCTTCAGTTATTATATAAGTTATTTGAGGAATCAACGCTTGGATATTAAAAAGTCTCTCAATGAATGCTGTTGGCGAAATCAAATCATACTATTTCAGTTGTACATAAAAATTAAGGATAATAATGATTTTAACAATAAAGAATCTAAAATATCTATCTTTAAAATTCCTCGAAAATATCACAAAAACCCGTGACTAAAAGCTTGATCTTAAATTCATATATCTAAATTTCTTATCTTCACGGCCAGGAATTGAACATCGACCTATCTGATCGCAAGGTTAAAACTTTTACTCCAGGCGCCGACATATTGTGTTGTCAAGACAATTTGAGCGATAGTAGTTTCCCATCACAATATGATAACCTTTCAAACAACTCAACCCCACCTACGTCAATCTCTCGACAATTATCTTGGACTAACCGCATCTTCGTTCTTAAGCCATAGCTGATGGTACGACTAGTAATCATCGTCTTCATAAGTGTCTTCATACAATAACACTTTCAGAAAGTCTCTATAAATTTTATTTCCTCAAAAACACGCCGGGCTAACAGGGTTTCGGTTGGGATGTAAAAGGTTAATGTAGTCCAGTCAGTCATCATAAAGTAACTGCTGCACTCCAGCCAAACTTAGTGCGTTTTTCTTGTCTTCTTAAATACAAATTTAAATTAAATATCGTTATACCGAAGATCATATGCGGTAGTCATTAGTATTGGAGATCGCAAAATTAAAATAGTAATTACGTTTCAAGAAATATTGAAGTAGCCGACCCTAATGAACGGAAAATTGCACATAAATTATAAGCTTAAAGATCGGACGTCAATGTTTTATTTTTATTCTCGTTAAATTCTTCGCTTAGGTTACTGAAAATAATCGAATGTAAACAAATGTATGTACTATGGATAATTATTTTTTCTTTTCTGAAAAAATCCCTAAGTTCTTACCAGTGGTTCTAATGTGCGGCCACCAGAGCAATTGGCTGCGGCTACCAACAGCTTCGTAGAAAATATTTATTTCACAAAAAAAGTGGTTTTACACGTTATTTTGTCAACAAAGACTCTGAAAATTAAATATTGCAGACGCAATTAATACCAATAGTAAATTGACAAACATTTTTAGGTATATTTGACATACCTCAGCACAAAAGATTTAAAATATAAAATTTGGTGCGGCCACCAGACATTTCCTTAGGCCCGTTTATGTTAACGATGCGGCCACAGTGCAATTTTCCGTGAGAACCGCTGTTCTATACTGTTCCTTTCAGGGCTGTGGAGTCGGTAAAAAAAAGTCGGACCCCGACTCCGACTCCAGCATTTACCAAAACCACGACTACGACTCCGACATTGACCAAAAACACGACTCCGACTAAAAAAAGGTCAATATCGTCACTTTTTTCCCCTAAATTTCCTATTTATGTG
The DNA here is from genome assembly GCA_028554975.1 of Himalopsyche kuldschensis. Classification (NCBI taxonomy): domain Eukaryota; kingdom Metazoa; phylum Arthropoda; class Insecta; order Trichoptera; family Rhyacophilidae; genus Himalopsyche; species Himalopsyche kuldschensis. The sequence goes on from JAHFWI010000003.1 coordinate 24,384,809, forward strand.
TATTCAATGAAATATCAACCCTATCAATGCGGCCAAAAGGCAAATTTGACTATTAAATGCAAAAATAAAAAGTTCAAACATTTTAAAATTTCCGACTCCGAGTACGACTCCGGCCAAAGCGCCGCGACGACTCCAACTCCGACCAAAAAGCTCCGACTACACAGCCCTGGTTCCTTTACATGACATTGTAATATATTTGTTAACTTTGATATAAACAATGCATATCATAACTATTTTCTACTATTACATTAATAATTTTACGTAATTCAGCATAATATTTTTGTATTTATTGTATTCTATTCAAAAATTTTATACCGGTTAGGCTCGCATTTTTAGCATTAAAATTTTGTTTCATTTTTCTTAATTAACATGTTAAAATTTTAATATTTTTTCACATTTACCGCCGATATGGTGATTTTCAATAACGATCAATGCTGAACAATATTTAAAGTCATATATAAACGAAATAAATAAAGACTTTTTCCAGTTCTATAAATATAAAACGATGTCACACAAATGTAACTCTATTTAATTATAAATAAAATTAGAATCGTTTTGGAACATTTACAACCTTAACCGAGAAAATTAATTGAAATTCAAAGAAACGAAAGATTTTTTAATAAACCAAAAACCGCATACTTCATCACTTTACTAAGGTACATATTATACATACCTTCATTATAATATATTATAATATAAAACATACCCGTGTATAAAGCCTTTCACCGTCCCTATAATGTGGTGCATCAGATGTTAAGCGTTAAGGATTTTGTCCTGGGGGTGTTTTGTTAATTCAGGAGCACAGCAGGAGTTCCTAGTTTCTTGTGGGTCCAGACGTGATATATGAATATACTATGCCGACTGAAAATCTCTTAAAATTTTTGTCAAAAGCTCACGGTATGGAAACATATTATAAATTAATATACTTAGGTTTATTGGAAATAATTTACTTACTTAATAGTTGAATTTCAAAAAACTCTTATTCTAAAACAGTGATTCACAACCTGCGGCCCTCAATTACATTTTTTGCGACCCGCAATGACAAATTTAAACCACCTTTTTTCTTCAGAACTTTTTACGGATGATAGAAAATTAATATAAAACAATAAAATTTTCAATTTCACATACACTAAAAATATTGATAATTTAATCAGCTTTAACCATGCGGCTCTTGAACTATCTGAGAATTGATTATTTGGCCCTTCTCCCAAAAAGGTGGTGCATCACTGGTCTAACATCTATGGTGTATACTTTATAGCAGGGGGGGGCAAACTTTTCGGATGGAGGGCCAATTCCAAGAATTCAAAATGAGCAGCGGGCCGCTAGTAAAATACCATTTTTAGATATACACCCGATCGTTTTTTACGTGATACATTGGTTTCAAAAAGCAGCACACCTAAAAAATCGCGGAAAAAAGTATCCAAAATACAAGAAAAAACAAAAATTGTTTTTCAAATTCGACCTAAAAAATTTTTTTTGCATAAAAATATACCTCTTTCATTCTTATTTTCATTTAAAAATAATATTTCTATATTCAGTTCGTATTAATTATTGTGCATTTATTTGACATAGTAACTCTCTGTGATAAAATTTACGTCCGGGATACGTGCTATTCAACGAATTATATAAAAACATGGTGTTTAAATAAGTTTCAGAGCAGAGTCACCAATGATATCGCATGAGTTTGCGCACCATTTTGTCTGTAAAAAGAAAAATCGCGTTCCTTAGAATTAATCACAGTGCCGTCCAAGAAACCACGTAAAATCGAAATCAGTGAAAAAAAAAGTTTAAAAAGAGGACCGGGTGTACTCTATTTATTATCACGAAAAAACATTTTTCAAAAAAAATATGAGAAGAATGATGCTGTTTCAAAGATTGAATTTTTTTTAAAATTCAGGTGCTCATTTTATAGTTGATATTTTTTAAACTGCTTGTGAATGGTCATAGAAGAAAATGGAATCAGAATTAAGCTGAGGTTCATGATCGAAAATGTCACATTTTTCGTGCAAAATCTTTAAGTTGGTCGAATTTGTCTGAATTAAGATCATTCATAACATAAAAATAAAAAATTTACTCTTACTTAGAATTAGGATTTATGATGGCGGGCCGCAGAAAAACACTCGGCTGGCCGCAGTTTGCCCGTGCCTGCTTTATAGGATGTTTGATGAATGAAAGTCAAGCAAAATTTCAATAATCTAAAATGAATATTTCACGCTAAGATTTTGATTTGAAATTCAATTAAAGCCTTATCTTCTGCTTTACATTAACGTAAATCGAAAAAAATGTTCGAATAAATAATGCATTGTCTTTGTGAAGTCTATGTATATTGAATAATTCTTTAAAGGCGGCATAACACAATTTTAATAGAACCATTTATAAATTTCGTTGAATATTTGTTAAATAGTTCATAAATGATATTCATTGATTTTTTATACACTTTTGTAAAAAAAATATTATTAATAAACACATTTATAAAACTATTCTTTATGGTTCAGCGAGCATCTTAATTGTTCTTCGCCAATGCTCGAAACGAGATGTTCGAAAATGAGAAATTAAAATAATTAAAAATGCCCAAAAATAAATAACGTGTGGCGAAAAAAAATATTTGAATAGTTTTATGGAAAACAGATCAGTAGCAAAAAAGGGCGGGGTAATAGCTTCGAACCGAATTGAGCATTCAACAATCTTTTAACGAGCAAAATTGTATAACTAATAGTGCTAAACGTCTAACGTTAAGCTAAGATTAAAAAGTTTTATTATAGTCGTTTTTTAGCAATACAAATATACATATTTATTTTTATTTTGTTTATTTATTCTTTATAAGACTACGAAAACAGGTAATAATTTTTACTATTCTCGAATATTTGAAATTTCACCTTAAGATTACTATTTTTAAGCAATTACTAATATGTATATTTTCGATATTATAATAATGCATTATGATAATTAATTTGATATGTATTTGAGTATTTGAACAATATTTCTTTCAATTAAAACAGACGTTTAACCAATCACAAAACTCGATGTAAAGTTTTTCGAATATCTACCACAAATTATCAAATGAAAATACAGTGCTTTTTCTTAGTACTGCATTAAATAAACCAACAGTATTTAGTAAAAGGATTTTTTTATGGCATGTATTTAATGGGTCAGTAACTAATTCAAGTTTTGGTCAGTTAAATAAATAAATGGTCAGTTAAAAATCAAAATGGTCAGTTGTCAATGTATCAGTGTGAATGTGGTCAGTTATTAAATAAAACGGCCAGTAATATATTTTAATGGTTATTTATTTATTAAAAACGGTTAGTATTTAATTTTAATGGTCAGTTATTTATCATCAAGTTTTAGTTTGACAGCTTGTGAATTTTATCAAATATGGTCGTATGAGACAAATTTATGATATGTTCTATGAAAAATTAGCGCATGAAATGACATTTACTATTTTTAACTGACCATTTATTATTTTTAGCTGACCGTTTTTAGTATTTATAAATGACCAATTATTGAATTAGAAACTGACCAAATAATTAGTAGTCTTTTTTTATTGCATATCCCGTCCAGGTGAGATAATATTTTCACTCTTTATGGCAACATTGTATAGCTAATGTGCGTATGTAGAGAAAATTGGAGATAAAAAAGTATTTTTTTTAGTATATCAATCACAAATGCAAAACGCTTAAAGGGCCAGGTCATTTTAAATATGACTTCACGAGAAGCTGTTCCATAGGCTCATTTGTAACATCATCTCATATAAAAAACAATCCCCGCACAAATTGTAAAAAAAAAAATATAGAACAAGGCGCAATAATTTTAACATGAATTCATCAATTTTTAAAATATCGAAGCGGGGTTAATAAGTCAGAGAGGGGACATCACTCAATGGTCGTCTGCATGGCAGCTGATGGTTTGTATTTTTCAAAAGGAACCTGACAAATAAGCAATTATCTGACGTGGAACAGGTAGTAATGTTTGATAGAATCTTGTATGCTTATGAGAAGCTACCTTAGTTTGGAACTTGTAAACGAGATAAATCTCTTTGTTATTTCGCCTATTTGAAACGAATGCTACGAGAGAAATTGTTTTTCCGGATTTGGATAATTAATGATCCTGAATTATAATTCTATGTTTGACCGTTCCAAAATTTATGAATACTTTTTGTGGCCGTGATATTTTACTTAACTTCCTTATTCGTTATCAAAGTTATTGCAATAGTGATATAAATTCGTATATTATACATTGATTGCTTTAATTCATTTTACTAAGACTTCAAATAAAAAAAATATTTAACCTAGAAGAACAATCTAGTGTATTTTAAAAACTCTCAATTATAAAGCATAATTTTAAATGAGCCTTTTTGTATTAAGATTGATAAATAGAGACATTTTAAGAATTGAAATTTAATATATAATAAGTGGAAAGGTCGTCTGTTATTATTATATAAATGTTGTAAAACAGCACGTGCTTTAATGATACATCTAATATTTTTAAATGAGCAGTGGGTAAATTCTTTGGATCTATAAAATTAACAGAAAAATGTTAAATGTTCTTCTTTGTATATGTGATATGAATTTATAGTCATAAATAAAGAGACTTTATGCACATTTCACACTTTATAAAGTGCTTATTAAAGACAATATAAAATTAAAAATAATTTTGATTATTCCACGTATTGTGTAACTAACTGTGACACGTGTTTCGCCTCTTGCCTCACGTGTCACAGTAGTACGTGGAATAATCAAAGTTATTTTAAATTTTATATTAAAATGTACCTCCATAAAGTTACCGCCGAAACCATCGAAAAAACTTATTAAAGACATTTATAATTTGGTTGTATTAAATTTTATTTAGAAGACAACTTATTTTGCTTTTGAAAAATGACGTACCAATAAATAATAAAGAAGATGTGTATACCTATCTGTAATAGTAGGTATGTATAAAAAATACAGGATCACTTTTATTGGTCAGTCACCACAGTAATAACCGTATAAAATTTCTTGAAAAGAAGATCTGATTTATCAAAACCATTATGTAAATAAATTCCTTTCACAAAACCAAAAGAACGAACCGAATTTCGTTTGTAGCATAACTAAAGGACATATAATATTTTCAATGTCTGTTCGGCTAAACAATAATGTGGTACCATTTATCTTTGGACGTTATATTATAATATTCAATGGCGGACCGCGGTGTCAAAAGAACTTGAATCCTTTATTATATTACAAATAATAATAATTTGAGGCGCCAGCGTACCAAAACGCACTATTTATAATATCAACTGATGGTCAATAATTTACATTTATTATTTGAATATTGTCCGGGCGCCGAGAAAGGGAAGATTTTTAATGGTCGCGTAGGAATTTTTTGGAAGTTTCATTAGTTTTTTAGAAGTTAAAAGTAGCGCGCTGGTATTATAATGAGTCGAGAGTATTTTGAACGGTGATCGTGAACTTAATTTATAGGCTAATTTTGTAGCATTATAGAAATCAGGGCGAATCAACTAATCCTCATTTAAATATCGGGAAAAGTTATCAAATAGATGAGAATAAAAAAGTTATGATTGATGTATTTTTTAGAATATGTAACAAGATATAATTTATTATTTCAACGATACTACATTTCATATATTTATCAGGTTGTGAAACTCCGTAATCACTACAAGACATCCTCATTTCCTTTCGTTCGTCGGTTGAAAATGTTGGCTTCAAATATTCAAAATCTTTTTCAAAAAAATTGTTTAGTTCATATAAGTATTGCGTAATTGCACTCCACCAATAATTAATAGAAAACACCTTAAAAGCGCTCCAAATACTTGTTAAATATTTTAGATTCTATGAATAGTCAGCCTATACCTTGCTTTTCCTTTCTGGAAATTTGTAACATTCTGTCATCACTATCAAAATTATAATCATCACAAAAAACTTTTCGGGGTACATTTTAGCATTAACAAATTCAAATAGTAAATATTAGTGAAAAGAATTAGAATCTAGGGCGTAGATATTTTGATTTTTGTCTGATGATGTGAAAATAGTTATTCAAAATCTAATCGAAGAAAAATTTCAAACACATGATCTTTGAGATATGATAAGATAAAATAGGAACGCTTTGGTGTTGACTTGAAAGTCTTAATATAAATGGTAAGAAGTTGTCTAACACTTTGTTTGCCCCTTTTAGTTACTTAGGTAATTAATTATGCACACACTTTTGCACTCCGTAAACAATGGGTTAACTAACTGTTAATTTTTTCAATCATTTAAATATATATTTCTGCTATTTTTTAAGTGTCTTCCAATGCATTAAGATATTTTTTACAACGAAGTTATTCGGAATATTAAAAACCACTAAAACATACATAATATTTAACATGTAAACTTCCTGGGAGTGATCACGATTGTATGCGATTTTTTTTTGTTTCTTTGATAAAGTTTATAGATTTTTTGTCTATTGAAAAAGTTATTAATTGCAATAATATCTTCCGGGCGCACCTTTCATACAATATGGCGAAATAATCAATAAAATCTTCTTAATATAATGCAATAACACGAACTACAAATTCAGTTAATTACCGAGCAGTGCTCATAAATCAAAAGGAGTTAACCTTTGAATAATAAAGCACTCAATTCGAAATATCCATTATGTAATGGAAATCGTTTTTAATGACTATTGTATTCAAAAGCTTGACCTCACCTGTACCATTATAATGAAATTATGCTTCCATATTTGTAAAGCGTGTCCCATAGATGGCATTGAAATAAACAGAACTGTCCCACATTTTTTATAAAAATGCATTCACATTATTTTATACATATTATCGGTATCAACATAAACTTTAATATTCAAGTTAAATTATATTAATCTCAGGGTATATTTAAATTGTTGTTAGATTAATATGTTAAAATTAGAATACATATAACGTGTTTTATGTGAATATGTTGGTCACGTAGCCCAGCGGTAATTTATTTATTTATTCATAAAAAAAATACAAATCATGGCATTACAGCTTACGCCAATACGCCATGCATTTAACAAATGTATTTACATATACATACATACTTGTATACACATAATAAAAATTTGAAATTATAAGAACAGAGAGAAAAAATTTATAAAATCTCATTAGAAATTTTAAAGATGTCAACCGGGTGAGTTCCGGAAAAATCAAATTTTATTCATAAAATATTGTATTCGTCTGAACTCACTCACGTCAATATGAAGTATGTCGACATCCAAAATACCGTTTAAAATTTTAAATTCTTAAAATATATTATTGTCAGACTGGTTCTACCCCTTGGAAGAACAAACAACTCATGTTCACGATATGTCAAAAAACATCGGAACATTCAATTTAATATTTTCAATAATGGTGGAATTCTCATTTTGGCCTGGGATAAGTCGAAAGAAATATAATGCCAAGTACATTTTTCTTCGAGCATTCAAACTATTGAAAGTGAGCATCCCTAAGAGAAAGTCGGTTGGATAAAGCCATGGGTATTAGCCCATATGTCCTCAAATGTCGGTTTGTCTTTACATAATTACGCAGTTGAAGATAAAAGTTCTTTTTTGCAAATATACATACATTGATCTATGCATACACATTGAAGTATAAATACATTGTGACCCAATTCACTGGGCTCTGAAAAGAGGACATAGAGAAAGTGACATTGTCAAAGGAGTGGATATGGAAAAAAAAGATAAAGAAAAAGATTGAAGGAATAGTATCTAGCTAATCGCTGTCACTGCATTCTGCTGTGGATGGCAAGAAATAAGAACGTCCATCGATCTCTTCAAATTCATAAATCGGAGACACCGTCTGGTGACCATATGCTCCAAATAGGGAGCGGATATGGATTTTTTAAAAATAATTTTCATCGGTTAAAATTCTTCACCATGACTATTTTAATTTTCATACACGATTTGTGGCGAAAATTAATAATTTCAGAAAAATCTTAGTTATTCGAGTCATATTGAAGTATTATTAATAACTAGTATTTCTACCCGGCGTCGTTCGGACTAAGCGACCAATAATTATTTAATGTTATATCATTCGACATAATTATATCACAAAATCTAACATCCAAAATAGAGTTAAAATAAAATCATAAACTTTATTTAAGGAAAAATCTAATTTGCTGTCAAAGAAATGTCAATTACTTCACGTAAATAATAAATATTATTATTAATAATAAAAGCCGGGAAAAGTTCAGTAGGGTAATTCACATATTTTCTTTCATATTCGTTTTTATGGCAACTTAATGACCAACAATGCAAAAGGGAATTACAGACCCACAGACATACCATACGCCGTTTCGGTTTTATATATAAGATTCTGTATTATAATCTCTAAAATTTCGTGTAAATGTTCCTCTATCCAGGCGTCACACATTCCATTTTTTTATCGGCGTAATAAAATGTTGTAGTAATATTCGACTGGGAGTCATTTAACAGTCATTTTGGGCGTAATATTCGTGTTTGTTGTTGAAAAGGGAACCGAAAATTACAGAAAAACCGCCGACCGGTTTTCATGATGGCCATTAAAATCATACGCCTAGTGTGGTTTGTTTATGTAGAGGGGTACCTACTACTATTATAATTTTATATCTCTTCCACCATTGTGTCACACAATATTTACCGAGTTTTACCTTCATTAGATTTTACTATGTTTTCTACTAGTAAGATACCCAATGACTTGAAACATCGAAAGAACGCTTTCAAATAAATATATTGATTATTTCAGGGTTACCCAAACTTCTTCTGCAATGGAACGCTAACTTAAAAATTTTAAAGGAGCCCGAAGCTTATTTTTTCAGATTTGGTAATTCCAAACACATTTCTTAATATTTTCAAGCTGTTTTTATATCGGATTTTCTATTATAAGCGTTCTGTTAAGCTTGGCAACTGTCATTAAAATGACAAGACTTATCAACTAGTCAGGTAAAAACAATATACCCCATCTCTTTGATGCGCGCGGTGTGAGAAAAGATGGTCCACGCCTGTACCTAGATTCTTGGACATCATAAACATAAATGTAGATTGATTATCAATCGCCTTTCAATTTTAATAAGAAAATCTTTAAATGTGTTTCAATGTTTGCCAAATTGTCACGGAGGACATATTCAGGATCACGGAACCCTGGTGTACCGCGAAACATAGTTTGGAAAACCCTGGATTATTCAATCGTTTGTATGTTCAAATACATGGATATAATGTGATATTATTTTCTTTTCCATCCGAACCAGAAAACAAAACATAGGAATAGTAATGGGCTAAGTAGTTGAAGATACTTTCCATTTTCATCATTAAATCCTCATCCATACCAAAAAAATGAGGTTGAGTGAAAAAAAAACTTCAGTTTTGCTGCTAATAAAAAAATATATTTCAGGTGAGCCACTTTTAGATAAAAAAATCTTCTTAAACTACTTTCATACTTATACGTTCTATCGTTTTACTTCTAAACTAAGTAATTAATTCAATCTAGTTATACTGTAAAGCAGTGATGCACAACCTGCGGCCCAATATGACAAAAATCTAACATCCTTTTTCTTTAGATTTTCTTACGGACTATGGAACAACAATATAAAATATTGGCAAATTATCAATTTTATATACACTAAAAATATCGATAGTTTTATCACTTTTACCCATGCGGTCCTCGAATTATCTGAGGATTGATTATCCTTCTCCCAAAAAGGTTGTGCATCATTGCTGTAAAGCATGAACAATTGAATAAAGTGTATTGCTTAAATAATATACTTCTTGGAATATTTTATATTCATATATAAATATCAGTTGAAAATGCTCGCAATCAGTGAAACCGGTCTTATCAATATATATTACGGTGATACTAGTAACATGATTGAGATTTAGATACTGTGGTTGTATACGAAGAGAAAAGAAAGTTATTCAAATACATTATTTTTTCATGATTGTTTTTTCCAAAAAGATGTATCTACATATTATAATTTTCTATTAAATTTTAAAAAAAAATAATCGAAACGGTAATTCTTGGAGCTTTCCAATTTAATCGACAAAAGTCGTAAATAATAGGAAATACATACATATGTCTGAAACAGTGTTATTTTTTATTTTCTGCAATCTAAAATTTCGAGTTATTGATTTAATTACAATAGGAGTCGACAAAAATGCCATTGTTGCCTATTGTTGGTATAGTGTCCATTGCTTGAGTCTCATTTAAAATAGTTTTATGATACATGCTTGATTTTGTTCAGTTAACAAATTATAATCTCTGTCAATGAAATAAACTTTAATTAAGTATTTTAAGTAATGCTTCTATTGGAAGGAATGTATTCATCGTAGCAATTATTATTAGCGCAGCCATCATAATAATGTAACTAATTGCAGTGTAAGTCAATTGGTCAAGGCTAACATTATTCATTAAACGTGTGTCAATCATTTATTTAAAACATGCATACATTAAAAAGTGATAACTCCTTAGTTTATTGCAACAATTTCGTACTTACAACATGACTTTCATAGAAAGTTTCACTGTTTCATGGGGTGCTTGCTATTCATGAACATATGTTATCCTATTTTTAATTGAACATTGGATGAATTCAAACGTTATTTATTATTGTATTAGCAATGATCTTAGAACGGCGAAAAGGTTTTTTTTACATACTGTAGTTGATATTCTCAGAATTATGCCGATTTGAAAAAATAGCACAATATATTTCGAAAAGGGTAAACGGCTAACCAATGGTGTACGAAGTATAAAGGGATATACTTACTCTTACTCCCTCTATATATACATTTACTCTTAAAATAATTAATTCATTTACTAGAATCTATATTATGAGGGTATGTTAACTTAATAGGCATATTTGAACACTGTACATGTCGGTTGAGACAACATTTCCAATTCGTTATTTCAAACTTATGTATAGTATATAATTCACTGGATATTGAAAAACACTGTCAAAATCCTAATTATAATAATATATATATTGATTAATAATTTGAGATGATTTCAATTCGAGTAAGGCTCGAACGTTGAAGTAATTGTATTCGATTTGGTATAAAATACTCTATAACATAGTTTACTTTTGAAAATAAGCTGATTTACATATAAATTCTGAACAGTATCGCAACGTCACCTAATGGTGCGGGGATGGGTGGCGCAGAGGCCTCCTCTTGAGCCTCGCGACGGGGGTTCGACTCCTAATTGTGTTCCCCATATATTACCGGCGTGGCCAAAGGCGTCCACGGCCTGATGATGGATCTCCTTGCCCGCAGTAATTGGAAAGAGTGCAGACGGTCGCGGGTGCGAATCTGACCCCGCTGCCATATGTATTTTTTGAATTGATAATTAGAGTTGTTCACAAACCATTCATTGGAGGTAATTAGTTGGTATTATTTTATTTATATACAGGTTACTTTGAATGAGAATTATTTTGATAAAAGAATATTTCTTTTATTTCATTAAATCTGATCTTATTCTACTAGAAGCTGTTTTGATCAACAAGTAGGTGATAAGTATTTGATAACAATTATGTTACCTGTTATAATATGTTCATGGTTTTAGTATAATTTAAATCTATAATCAAACAACTGGCATTATTATCTTTAAAATGTTTTTAGTTTTTCAATTATAATATCACTGTTTTATAAATATTGGAAGTACTGTAGCTATAACTAGAAAAATAGTTGGATAATTGATAAGCTATAATTTATTACTAAATAAGATTACACATTATTTGATTATTTATTTTCATATTATAATGCCTTTTCATCAAGAATTGACAGTTAACACTTAAAAAGTGATTTATTTAATTGTTTTAAATTATAAACTTGATTTATAAATTAATGTACTAAGCTATTTTTATACTAATTAAGAAAAGCATACAAATGAAAAAAAAATCCCACTTAAACAATTTCTTTCTGTTTATTACAATATTTGTATGTTTGTCTTCATTCGATTATATGTAATGCTGTCTTTATGTAGCATACGTGTGAAAGTGAATTATAAGCACTGCTAACTTGTGTATTTTACTATTGGTATACTGCAGCCTTACTACTCCCGCAATCGTCCAATATTACAAAAGGATGTTTATGAAAAGTTGTTCATTGGAAGAGATATATTGTACATGACGATGCTAAATGTAATTTCAGTTTTACAAAACTGTATGAAAAGGGTTACCGAGACAAATCGCGAGACCAGTTTGTAATTTCCAGAATAATTGAACACATTGCCGGTTAGACGGTTTTGAAACTGTGTTTATCCATATGGTTCCACGTGATATATGATTCTGGGAACATATCTGTTGATAATCCGACAGCGAGAGAGTAAATAAAGGATTCGGAGTCTACAGCTGCAAGGGCAGCGAGTGTCCATAATAAATACTTTATTACCCATTATATGCAACTGGTCGATGTCACTTGGCAGAAAGGATTACTCACGTCGGCCGTCATACTGCAAGTGAAGCAAATATTAAATTTAATATCCTTCCCAACAGCGCAATAGTATTTTGATCAACAATACATTTTCCGTTTGACTTAAAGGTTACATACGATCAATTTAATTTTCAATACTTGCCTGTGAACAGCAGTTATTTATATAAGCCCCTGTAAAATTAAATTTTCCTCAATCAAACCTCAGCGTTTTGAGTATTGGTCACGTTGTCTGGTTTCGTCATAAAACAAAATTATCCACTGCCTCCCTCGTTCTCTTTTTGAAATCTTAGCACTAAAAATTAACTTATTCTGTCCCCTTTGTTATAGATTATAAGACTGTTTTTTATCCCCATCTTCTTAATGTGTTATATTATAAAATATATGAAACGCCCCTCACCTGAGACTAAAACGGTTTCATTTCTCCTCGTCATATTCAAGATTTAATAATTAATTTCAATACTTTCGATGGATTTGGCGGTAACTTTGTGGAAGTTCATTTTATTATAAAATTTAAAATAACTTTGATTATTTCACGTATTGATACATGTTGATACGTGATGTCCACGTATTGATACGTGATTCACACAATCCGCGGAATAATCAAAGTTATTTAAAAAAAAAAAAAACTGTATTTCAGCCAGAAAAATATATAATTATTTGATAGAATACCTAGTTTTTCGTGGAAAGTTCCCTTTTGGCTTTAACAAATTAAGGCTTGTATACATATACAATAATTATAGTAAATTATTAATATTCAATAATAAAATTAAGTCACTTGGAATTGCAATCAAGTGATAACTTGCAAGATAAAAAAACCCCAAATAATAAAACTCGATAAATTTCGTTATCATAATCAATTTTCTAGTCTACGTGATTATCATTATAGAATAAAATAAAAAAAAAAAAAATAACGACTTTGACACTGTCTAAAATAGGTGTAGGTATTATGATGAATTAAAGCAATGTTGTAACTATGACATGTAATTAAATAAATCCTGACATTTATTTATGACAGTCGAAATCAAAGATGATCAGCCATCAGTATGATTTGTGCAAAGTTCCTGGAAGACAGGTTATTGACATTTACTAAGACATCGCAGTAAAGCAGCAAATGATGTTGTATTAAATTTATGCGATTCTGTCAGAAGTTTTATTTGAGTATATTTAATATTTTTCCCTATCGAAATATATACACAAACGGAGCCTGGACTCGTCTTGAGCATAAATCTCTCGACACATGTCTCGAATTGTGCGTTGATGTTAAATGCAGGTAACTCCTGATTTTCAAGTAGTAATAAATCATTAAATAAAAGAAAATGAGTGTTCGAGACGGCTGTAATTATTTGATTGATCTGAAATCTAAATTGTTAATAAATGTACCATTAGTATAAACTAGCATTTTTTTTCTAAGGGGCAATAAAGGATAATCTTAACAATGCATGGGTACTTGTGATTGAAACCTTGATTATGATCCGAAACTAATTGGTGTGTTCCTAATTAAAAAAACAATGAGTTCATGCTGTTATGACCAAATAAATAAATCTGTTAGCAAAACCAGTGATAGTATGTACTAGGGACTCCAGTTACTCGACATCTCAAATACTCGAGTATCGAGTAGTACAATTTAAAAATACTCGAGTAGTTTCAGATGTATCAAATTATATATTGTCAATTCATATGTGTGTATATAAACCAGGGCTGTGGAGTCGTACTCTGAGTCGGAAATTTTGAAATGTTTGAACTTTTTATTTTGGCATTTAATATATTAAAATTTGATAATGATATTTAATTGAATACATAAATAGGAAACTTAGGAAAAAGTGAAGATATTAACCTTTTTAAGTCCTCACGTATTTTTTGGTCATTAATCGGAGTTGAGCCGGAGTCGTAGTTTTGGTAAATGCTGGAGTCATTGACTTTTTAGACATAAGCCCTGATATCCAATATGATACTCTGAATGCCTATTCTAGTATGTATATATTAGAAGACCTTTATTCCTGCTCCCTCAAATAAAGCCTCCATCCTTTTTAGAATTTTGGGGACGGATAGGAGAAACATGGCACTCTTATAAAGAAAAGACGATCTCAAAGCGTTATGTGGTTGCGGTTAGCATCCATTATTTAATTGTTTAGGATTTACACAGACGTTATACAACACACAAATATTACGATAGCGAAGAAGATATCAGGAATTTGACGCGAATTTAATTCTGAGGGAGAGGATTAATTCTCAATGCAAACATTTACACTGCTGTATGAAAACAAACGGTTACTTTTTTTAAATTAATTTGTGATAAGGGATGATTTATCGCCTTATGAACTTTTTTGCATTGTCGGGCGTCAAGAGATAAATGGAAATAAACATTGCATGCTATAGATTGCAATATAGATTACTTATAAGAATGAATTTTTTTCCTATATTGTTTGTCTGAAGGAACAATAGATCGTTCGAGAGAGTTCTGATGACCTACCACATAAGGCGGTGTCAATATATTATCTAAAATAAAATGCCATCCAGAAAGATCAATAACAATAGATATCAAATCTTCAGATTGATACCAGTATTCATAATCAACATTTAATTTAACAGTGGTTTTTAATACATACATGAAGTTAAATAATTTTGACTTAAATTAAATGATAATGTCTAATAGCAGTGATTATACGTCACAATTTTTGCCTTTAATTACATTAATAGGTACTAAAACTATCAACTAAAAATACTGCACAAATAACATAATCAGTGTGTTGCATGGTCCCTAAATGCCTATTTAAAAGCTCGTACGACGCCCACCTGCTCTCAAATAAATCACGCGACATCTTTTTAGAACAGGAAATAGGCTTCGACCTGACTTCAACCCGTAAACGTGAAAACACGTGTTTACCTCACGATACCCATTCAAATCTGTCACCAAACATTTACATACTTTTTTCAACCCTTTATTATATTAATTTGTCATCGCAGTGGCTCTTAAAGGCATATTTTTTTACATAACATGGGTGAATAAATATGAATGCTATGATGCTTGTATATAGACCTTTTTCATTACGATTTTTTTTATACTTGTTTGTCTGAAGGAAAGATATAAATAAACGAAAACTGCATATTTAACTAAGTGTATGAATTATCATTATGTATAATCAAGTTTTTTAAATACCAGCGTTTGAATTTATTAACTATTGATTCCTGAAACTAACGGCTTTTCAATTTTCTCTTGTTGACAGTAATTAATAATATTTTGTAATATTTGCCGATAATTTTTTATATATTCATATAATAATGAATAAAATTTCGTTTCTAAACACATTTTGGAAATGACAAATTATTAACATACGAGCCGTGAATTAAAGCACGCATACGTGAAGTTTTGTTTAATACAAAGTAGGTACTGAAACTATCAACTCAAATACGACAAATATTTTTGTATTGTTCTTGCATAATAATAAACTGTATTAAAAATGTCGATACTATCTAATTAAATTCGTTTGTGTGTGAATTAAAACATAATGGACTAGCTTGACAATCGCTAAAGTGACGTATAATGGTATCGCAAGGTGTAGGCACACCTTTGTCACGCCACTCGCCATTAGAATAGAGTATGACTTACCTTTTCTCTTGGTTGTGTTTCTCACAATAAATACGTGTGAGAATATAAATGACGCAAGAAAATGCGCTACAATAGAGTCAGCCGGGCGCTATAACTATTTATTTTCATGCATCGGACCAGAGCTTTTAAAAAGCTCTCTCATCTAAAAATTATTTGATACTTTTATTTTCTTTCAAACATGTCCAATCCCCAATTCAATGTGAAGAATTTCAATTCACATTGGAAGTTTATAGATGAGATTGTCTATTTATAAATTCTTGTCATATTTCATGTTCCAATTGCTTGAAATACTTTGATATAAGTCTTACTTAATTTTAGCAAAATGACCCTGTTTCTATTTATATTATATTTGTTGATAATGATCGCGATGAGTGAAGCCAGCCATAATCTTTATAAAACATGTGAAATGAGTAATTAAAAAATGTGTTTTGTTACATATTACCGACACATTTCTACAAACTCTAATAATTCTTCCGTGTGACTGACTGTTTTTACTTTTGTTTTATATTTAAATGATGGCTCTTTTTCATTTATGTCATCCGAGTTTTCATTTTTAGTTTTACGAAATTATAACGAGAAATAGTTTTTCAGATTTGAAAAAGTTCATTATTATACATATATATAATATATATATACATATATATATACAATATTTTGGATACCGTGTGCCAAACCGCTACGCTTATTATCACAAATAAGCTCTTGTAAAGCCCTCCCTTCGAGAACTCTGTTTTCTACAGAACGACAAAAATTCCAGGTCAATTATGGATTTCTATATATATACACATATATGTATATCATATATGTGTATATGTTTTGATTTTTGATTCGTTCCCATTTTTCTTGCTATCCCATTTAATAACATTCTAAGAGTTGAGAATCAGTGGGCCAGACGATGTATCAGAGGGCAGGTCATAGGACTTTTGAGTTCCATATTGTTCTGTAATGGGATGCTTTCGATGATTCTTCTTAGATAGGCGTTAAAACTGCGCAGTCGCGGTTTCGTCCTGAATCACATTTTTTTACTTTACAATTTATTATTCAGCTTAAATTGGAAGTGTTGCATTTAGTATTTTTTTTGAAACATCATTCTTTCTCCAGAATTAATGGCAGTGTAAAAGGGAAATGTTTATTTGATAAGAGACTGGTGACAATTTTTCTTGCTGATTTTTTCTCGGGTTTGGGAAATGAATCACTTGGCTGTTCATTGTTCTATTCGCTTCATTACGCTTTGACACATTGATATTCGTACTTCATTGAAGCCATCATTTTAATGTAAATTGTACCGCGTTTTCATTGTTTACCTTCAAGTCAAACTATTCTGGAATGGTACACTTTCGGTCAAAACATTTAAAGAATACAGAGCAACTTAGCCAATGATTCATGTTCAGACTTAGAAAAGAAATGCAATAACCTTTTATATGTTTTGTTTTATGAATTAAAATAACGCAGCATAATTTTATCTCAACCGATTTTTTCCCCACTAGAACTGTTTGTTACGCAGTTGTTAAGAACTTAGTTTTTCGATGAGAGTAAGGATATAAATAATACGGCTAGTACAAAGACTGGTGGAATGCGTATCGCTCTTGTTTAAGTCCAGTTAATAGGATTGGATGGGTGTGGGACGGATTTTTAGATACATAACTCAGACATCCAGGTTTCCGAACAGAAATCAATAATTAAACAGTTTTGACTAGGATTAGGCCCGTGTGCTACGCAAACGGAGCCAACAACGTTCAAACTCAAAAAAATGGAATCGTCTATATTATTTAGAATAAAGTAGACCTATTGCTCTCTTTGTAAGACTGCAAAAATTAATTCACAATTTTCTTAGTATATGAGATATAATTTTTTTACCAAACGCAATAAAAACATTTTTAATATGGCATTTTATAGTCACTAAAATACTACAATAGTTCGATTGGAACCATGCCATCGTAGTGCCAGTCGCAATATCAAAAATAATCTTATAAAGTCAACGCATTATGGCAACACAAAAGGACGAATGAGCCCTTTGTCGGTGTTTTGTTGGGCGGACTCGATTCACAGGTGAATGAATGGTAATGAATGACAGTATCACAGTTGTTGGTTGGTGCACGTAGGTACCTATTTTTCTGTTGTGTGTGGCCAAGAAGTGGATTGACATAAGCAAGGAGACGTTACTAGCACTGCGTCTTGTAGCCATAATGGATTATTTATTGTCTTTTTATCAGTTTTATCCAAACAATTGGAGCAAATGTATTTCGTTAATTTTGATGGATTCGGCGCAAAATTTTAATTTTCATATCAATGTTTCTCCGTGTATTATGTTACCAGTAAAACACGCATTTCGCCAATTTTGAGAAGCATCTAAATACGTCACTTATCACTTATTGTTACACAATACGTGGGAAAAAAATAAAAATACGATGATTTGATCCAAAAGTATGGATGCTAACATTTTCTCTTATCTACCCGATCCTACAAGAAGTAGAAATATGACACACACACCCGCGTTCGGACTTTTTTTAAAATGTTAAATTAAATATTTGGCATAACGAGATAACAACTGTACGAAATATGACACACTCACTTAAGTCTAAGATCTACTTTTTAATTGAATAAATCCGACCTTGCTAGGATTTGAATCCATACTCACCTAATCGCTTGGCAAAGCTTTTGCAGAACCACAGAGACCAGTGATTCTATTCAAGCGCCTGCATCATTTTTATTATATCAGGAAGTAATTTTAAAATATGGTCAAATCCATTAGTTGAAAAACTGAGAATGTGAGATATTTTCATTACTTTTTCCTCATAAATTAGTATTATACAATCAATATTTTTAGAATTTCGGATGAAGTGTAACAATTCAAACATTTCCATGTGAATAAAAAAGATTTCAATAGTTTAATCTATAAACTAGCAGTTGAAAAAAATTATTTTGGAATTGACCACATTATAAAATTACCTCCTGATATATGAAAAAGGGAGACAGAATCTTTGAAAAACAACTATGTATCGTTAATATTCCTTTTGTAACGATGCTAAATTATGTGTTCAAATGCAATGAGAAAAAATATTAGAAATTAAAGGAATACTCACAAAATTAAGACAGCTTTATACTTATAAAGTAAAAAATCTTAGTCAAAAGAATCAATAAATAACATATCATTTGTAATTTATGTTTAGTTTGAATTTGACTATCCAGACTTGAATCGTATCCTGGCATTTTTACTACATTAAACTCTACAGGACATTTACTTAAATTATCCTTAGTAGAATGGCAATTTCAACAATCCTTTTGTAGTTCAGAGAGATGAGAGACGTGTCAGTTGAACGTTGTACGAGCGTATATCCGACGTATCATTTCGATACGAATTTACATAATTGACAGTCTCGACAGTAATAACGCATTTACACACGTATAATTATTATCATAGACTGCGAGTGATTTATGAAACCATACTTTGAAAAACAACATTAATGTTATATTTATAGTTATACAGATTTTAATCGGTGATTGATTTGCCTGTCATAACACTTGATGTTAATGAATATCGAACATATCGACATGTCAATAATATATTTAAAAAAGTAATTCAATACATTAGAACTTATAATCATGACTGCGGAATGAAATCCTAAAAAATACACGCTCAATAGTATTTAAATCATGAACTACTAATTTTATCAGGAAATTACTATTCGGTTTTCAATATTGTAATTATAAATACATAAATCAATCACTTATTACGATAATTCTTAAATTTCAATCAGCTCTTTCTAAGAATACTATCGTTTCACTATTGAATATATAAGAATTTAGTGTTGCAACATTGTGCATATAAGATGCCAGTTGCAAGAACTGTCTGACAAATCAAATTATCAACATATGACTTAAGCGTAAACCATCTATAAAAATGTTCTTACCCGTGAATTGCTAATTAACCTTTTCCCTTCTGAGCATAATTGACAGGAAAAGACAAGTATATTCAGTATAAATAATTTTTATTTCTTTAGATTAATACATAGCTTTAATGATAAATTATTTTTTATGGAAAAAATTAACTATCGATTTCTGCTTAAGGCTAGCTTTTCTTTTCGATGCTGCCAAATCACGAATACTTTTAAGACACATAAGTTGTCTTGAATAGCACTCTTCTTGACTCTCAAGGTCTCAAGCCACTTCATGGCGACATCTAGACACTGAAAAGCTTCAGAATGTGTAGGACCAATATCTCCCCCTCACAAATCTCTTCTGCGTCTTCTTGATCTTGTTCCTCTGAGGTTGATATTTCTTTAATTATTTCGTCATCATTCAAAATTTGGAATCCAGGATCGTTTTCATCGCAATTTAACCACTCGGTTATATCTTTTTCGTCACATTCAGCACATATTGAAAGTTGTGTCATTGCTACCGCAATGTCTGGTCTATCATTTTCTACTTCGTTACTGGAACTTACTCATGGTCTTTTCAAAATTTTGTTCCATGATTTTTTCAAAGTTGACACATCTAAAGAATTCCAACTTTCTGCTGGCATGTAGCAACAATCTTTTAAATTTATCTTCTTGTGGAAGCTGATAACTGTTTCTTCATTATTTTCATCTGCTAGCAATAATCGTCGAAGCATCTCTTTTCTATATAGGTGTTTGAATGTTTCTATTACACCCTGATACATATGTAGGTTGTATTATCGATGTCTCTGAGCTTCCATCTTCTGACATTAAACAATTGGTAAACTTCAAGATTTTTTCACTTTGTTTTTTTTTATCCGAGATCGTTGACGTTCCAACACCATATTTATTAGACAAAAAACGTCCCGATTCACCCCGTTTCAAAGCATCGATTATATCCAATTTGTCGTTTAATGAAACTGCGATACGTTTTCTTTTCGTTGACATATCAGTATTATTAAAAATGATTATTTAAATCGTGATCAATTTTTCAAGAAACAAACGTTCAATGCGTATCGACTTAGGACGATGACTGACCCATATTTTACACAGGACTTATTTTTAGAAAAAATGCAACGGTCAAAATATTAAGACTGCATTCCATCACGTACGTGCGTAAACAGTGACGCAATTCGCCACGTGCATATAGCAAATTTGTAATATTTTTGTTTATTTTGACCAATCCGGATAATCGAAAATCTGGATAATCTAGGTCAGAATAATCGAGGTTCTACTGTAGTTAAAAATAAAACCAACGGAAATAAGTCAGATTACGACTTTAAATTCAATTCAGTAGTTTTAAACAATATTAAAACCAATATCCTCAAAGAGTGGATGGAAGATACAAATTTATACCATCGCCGAATTCAGTTTGATGGTCAATAGATATTGGAATATATTTTTTTAAATATCGTTTGTATGCAAAAAATTACATGTTTTTTGTATATTTGCAAGTTCATCGAAGGGATCTCACTTATTATGTATGATTTATCATTGACAAAGCATGTTAAGGTTTGGGAATGATTTAAAAGTCGTTTATCACATTTTTCGGTGGCACTTGGAACAAATCTAACAATGGTTTTTTTTTCATGTTATAAAATACATTAATCTTAAGGTTTCTGTTGACTCTTGCCGACTTTGAGTTTTGAGTGTTTTCGTTATTTTTGTATAGTACTAAGTTACGGTATCAAATTATTCTTTGAAACTTTCGTTGTTATTATTATATGATATGTTTTGTTCAATCTTCAATCGTAGATTTACGGATAATGAAACAAGATTAATATTTATCTTATAATGATAATGAGACAATAAAATAGTTGAATCATTTTTTTCTTTAATGTTCCAACATTTTCTTGAGACTTTGTCTAACTTTTTTTAGGAACTTGACTGAAGGTGATTGATGGAATTTCAATGTTTTTAATTTTGTACATTTCCACAAGTTTTGTTTCGTCTTTCAGCATCTTCAGACATTTCAATGCACCGGTGAACTTAAACTGACGCGAAATAAATAGTTTGAATCGTTTATATATTATATTATAGAAATACAAATAATATCATTGTGTAAAAGTTATAGATTGCAACCCGGAAAAGTTCGAAATTCAAGCGATTAAATTTCAACGTCAAATAATATAAACCTTGATAAAATGTATTAATACTTGCTTTGATTACTCGCCTAAATAGAATTGCGTGTATAATTAACTATACATTATTAAAAAAAAAAAGTCCATAAATATAATTATTAAATGCTGTTTTAGTTTCGGCAGCGGGATAATATAAAGGAAACGCTTTACAAGTATAATATCATGCTATTTATGAAAAATGAAGTCCATTTTATCGATGACCCCCGGTGTTACGTTTGAAAAAATCACAAAGTCTTCCCGAAAAACATAAATTCTTTAAATATATTTTTTATGACATTAGTGGCATGGTATTAATAGTGAAATTTCGGGTAGCCTTTGGGACCTTTAGGTAAAAAATGTCGAGTCAAGTGTTTGCAATAAATTTGGTCGACGTTGTCCACCTGTCGTAAGATTCATTTGTCTTTATGGATCTTTTTATAAAAATATTCTTTTTAATAACAAAAAAAAGTTGAAACCTTTTTTATTTATTGTGAAGTCATCACTATTATTGACGACATTACACAGGAAAGGTTGCACTTCTGTTCTGTACAAGAATATAATAGTATTATCATTTTATTCTTATAAATAATATACCTGCTTCCAATAATATAATTTTTCGTGATTTATATTTTGTTAATGAGCTTTTCCTTCCTTTCTGGCGAAAATCGTTCAGTTGAAATAGTCGTCTTGTTTATCTACTATAAATATTGAAATTTCAAGCCATGCAACATCGTCATATTTGCTTTCCTATCAATCGCTTTCTATACCATTACATGTTGAAATGCACAATTAATAATGTAAAACGTGGCAAGATGAAAGTCAAGACGGTTTTGTGCAAAGTGACAGAAAAAATATCATAAATTATAACTTTGTTTATTTCACGTATTGTGTAACAAATAGTGACGCGTGTTTCGCCTGTTTAAGAAGCGTCGTCAGACTGACTATCGCAAAGCTACTTTAGTAATGTATTACGATAGTAAGTCTGAAAATGCTTCTTAAATAGTCGAACCACGTTTTACTTACTATTTGTATAAGAATAGTTAAGACTTTGATAATTGACAATTACTATTATAACAAAATTCATGATTTAAAATAAAGTAAAGGAGTTCAATTATATATAGATAAATAATTATCCGATAAACCAGTTCATATAATCAATGATAGTTAAAAAATATAAACTACCTGAATACATTTATTTTTAATTAATACAGACCTATTGTGTATTGGAACTCAAAAGTCATTAGTTTTCATTAGCGTAACACATTTCTCATATTGTTTAGAGTATTGGATAAATCAAACCAGTTTTTGTGCTCCTACCGAGTCAGGAATAAAGTCATTTAGTTCGTTAGTAGTACCTTTCATACAGGTATCATTATAAATCAAGTATATTTGATAACATACAGAAGGTTTAAATTGCTACTAATACCGGATAAAAAGGCATTAAAAAAGTCGCTACGTTAAATACCACTGTAATTTGTAAATAATGACGGGTTGGATATCTACTTGTATAATTTCATATAGATTTTATATGAAAAAATATTCCTTATTATCGAGTGAAGTTGCGATAAATTCATATTTCAGACATAAAAATACATTTATTTATTCTTTAAGTATTGTATAAACTGATGGAAAGAACAAATTAAAACTGCAAACAAATTTTTATTGATTTAAGGTGATTCAGGATTGATTCAATCCTGTCGAATAGTATTCAAAAGTGCCTGTCATTTCGTCGATTCATAATCAAAACTCTATTTATTAAATTCCCAATTATATTCGTGACATAAGTTTTTCGAATATCCTTTCCTTCACTTTATAATCAAAAGATTCCAATTTGTATAAGCTTGGTAGTGGTAGAGAGTTTCTTGTTTGCCTCTATCAAATTACTATAATATTTACGAATCACTCGCCTGCCGATTTGTACACTACTTCGTCAATAACGTGCAGAAAAGGGGAAACAAATGACTCGATTAGTATCCAATTAGGTTCGGTAAGCATGCTATGGATATTTGAGCCATGATACACAATTTCATTCATACATAAATATTATTCTACGCAAAGATACCAGTACAAAAAAGTCTTTTCTATCGCGCATCTACTTAAAAAAGTAATTACATAATTAAATTGAATGACTCAAAAATAACCTGTTTTGATCATGTTATATGATGGTTTATTGCTCAAATTCATAAAATTTATGTTCCTTTAAATTAACAAGCAATAACTATTTCAAATTTTTGAGAAATATGATGGTAATCTACTGATAATTTCCAGGTGTAGTATGACCTCATAAGTCATCAAATACAATAAATTTACGAAAGTAAAAGTAACTCTATTAGGTTCAAATTAATTTCACCTGTTGGGAAAACGTGAAAGAATGTTATGCTATATGTGAACTCTGACTCGTCAGGGTTCAAATTCTTAATAGCTGTACGTTACATGAAGTTCAAATAGTAATAACGATCAAAATATTGCTTTTTGAATCGCGGTTTAGGTATTGATGAACACATTATATATTGTACACGATTATTCTTCAGTTATATCGGCAGCGTGCACCCGACGAGCGAGATTAGTAATCATCTAACTAACTTCAGCTTTGCCAAGAAATTAAGAACATATTTCGACGGTTCCTATCAACAAATCAGCTGTTGTCGATCCAATATGTTCTAGTCTTCATATCGAATTTTATTATTTTGTAACGTTATGCTATTCATAACGAATTTTCAATCTGCTTAGGGATAGATAGAATCTTGATAATTTTAAATGACTATACGAATATTCTTCACCGATAAGTATTTTTTACCTTTATGTTGTCAACCAAAGTATTGGTCTTCAAAAATAAGACATAAATTAAATTCTCTTCACTTTTTCATAAATAAGTCACCATATTTTATAAATTATTATTGCTTGGAATTTTTGAATGAATATTTTTTTTTGTGGAGTTTTAGGGTAATTTAATGACAAATTATTTACTTTTAATTAAAAACTATAAATTTGGTTGAGCATACAAATTATTGTAAAATCGATGGATTCGGCGGTAACTTTGCGTACATTTATTTTAATATGTAATTAAACGTAACAATATTGAATCCACATATAATGGCAGTACGTGAAATAAACGAAGGTATTTTTGAATATATATTATGTGTGAACTCATTTAGTTTCTCTGAGAAGCATCATTTGATTCAAAAAAATCGTAAAATTTACTTATATCGTTGGTATTGATTAAAATCCATGGACTATTGAAATCACTAAATATATAATCCGTTGATTATTTTAACTCTGAAAATAGTGTGAAAAAATATTATGAGTTTAATCAATGATAACTTTCCAAATGGGTCTCCAATTTCTTTCAATGTTTTCATCTTTTCTCACATTGCAAAAGCCATAAACTTTTGATTTGTAATTTTGGAAATGTACATTTATAGATAAATAAAAAAAATATTTTAACTGTATCACTTGCATATAAAGAGCGGCTTAAACGTGGCCAAACAACTATAACTCATAAATAAATATACCAATGATGTAAAATATCTTTTATGGAATTGACAGGTTAAAAAAATATTTTACCCCTATATTATTATATATTTAACTCTGCTAACGTTCTTTAGTGGCAACAAGAGTGATTACGTGGAAAATAATTTTTCATTTGGCACGCACTTGACCAGACAGGCTCGCTTTGCTTTGGTGTATTTTTTTTTCGTTAAATGGTCGGTTCTCGAATCTTCGACCTGTGACCTCGGCAGTAGCCTGAGCGCGGCGAACTTTTGCAACAGCAAAACATAAAAAAAAAAAACAACTCGGACGATTTTAATTGCAGTCATTTTGCATTCCTTTGTTATTTTGTGAGGATCGTTTCTAGGACAATAGGTCGATTAATATCGATTTTATATCCATACCCTATATAGATAAATTGATAGCATTAAGCATTTCATGATTAGACAGGTGGTTAATAATTATATATCTTACACTCTCTTGTGCCTTGTATTTGTTATGTATTTTTTTAGTTAACTGTTTATGACGTGAGTGGGTGGGTAGGAACGTTTGAAAGCATCTAAAACATTCATACCTTCGTTTACAAAACCCTAAATCACCTGAACACCCAGGATCCAATGCAAATAAATAGTAATCACCGAATCAACAAAAAACCAATACCGGTATATTCAGTAATCACTTTAAATTGGCATAAATGTTTTTTTTTTTTTAATTGTTTCTTGAATTATCATTTAATATTTCTAATCAGTTTCCGCCGGTGTATATGAACTTTCACTCTTATATACCACAATTGACTCAGAAAAGAACATGACAATTAAAAGATGAATCAAAAATAAATAATTTATATGGTAATATTATACCAGTGGCTTTTATAAATTTGAACAACATTTCTGTATATATAAGTAGATAATTATGTGAGTTCTTAAATGCCTAAAAGCAACAAATTTGTATTCACTGCTAATCTAATTTTATATGGTAAGAAGATTCATCAAATGAATATTGATTGATTACTAAAACACTTTTGAATATTAATATATATTTTATATAGTTTGTTGAATGAACGTTCTCATGTTTAAAATTAAGAACACTCAATTAAAAAGATAAAAATAATCAATTACATCCATTTGTTCTAGGACGAAAACTAGCTATATAAAGGGCCATTTTATTTCTATCTCCACGTTTATTCGATAAAATTAATATTATTTCCAACTCAATCCAAATTATACTCCCCGAAAGATGATATCTATATCCACACGAGGTTGAGCCATGGTCGTTATTGTGTAGACTTTAGTGGGTGAAAGGTGATTGACGATTTAGTGGAGTGACGGATAAGCGGGCGAATTTTTTATCGCTCAAAAAAAGTGAATAAACGCAGGTTTGCAGTTTTAACGGTCATCTGTCTGTCTCATTTGACAGCATGGAGTTACGAGATTTTATTTACGACACTCGCCGTCTTCCTAACCATTAAAATAGGATGACGTTCAATTCTGACTGATGTTGTGATGATGTATTATATCAACGTGTTTCCGTTGACACTAAGGTTTTATTTTAAAAAGTCTTGGATTATTAAAGCACCACCTGGTTTCCAAAATACGTACACGTTGCTATCCTGATAAATAGTGTATTGCAACGAAATACGCCCAATTTGCATAACCTAATGCAATTTATAGTCATTATGACTATAAATCGCAATAATTCCACATTAGTGATTAAGACCAGGACCGGTTTTGGTCATCGCGAGCATTATCAACTGACATTGTTCAGTTTATAATGCTCACGATGAGCCGAAACCGAATGAACTTTACAAAAAATGAAGAAGAATCAGTACAAAAAAAACATTTTATTAAATTATTTCGTTGTTATAGTAAAAATTTCAAACAATCAATCGTTGTTGACATAATATAATATATATGTATTAACCGTTTTTCCTTTGAACTTCTTCATTTAAGCTTGATATCCTGCAGAATGGTTAGACAATATGTGTGTTATATACTTGGACGTTATTTTCCTATGAAATAAATGGGAAGAAATATAATAGGATATATTATTTTACTAGCTGCTGGCTTAAAATAATGATTGTTGAATTGAAATGATTATTGCAGTTTTGTTATTTTCAAAATTTTTATTTGTCTTATATTGTAAAGAAAAAGTTCAGTTTCATTCAATTTAGTTAATATTAGTGAGCTATACTGTATTTCATAATTATTGAATATTGGATGATGCGTTGAAAATCTGTCTCGATAAATATACCCATTTATTTAAATATTTAAAGGGAAATCTTAATCGAGTAAAAAGCTTTTATGCTTATGGTTGATGGTCACCCGAAAGTAATCTTATTAACTCGTTTGTTATTTAAAGACAATAAAACCGGTTGTCCAAATGACTAATTTTTGACTTTAAGATAATTTATAGACAAATGAGATATTTGAAAAACCTAAATTTTGTTATTTTTGAATACAGCAAAACAATAAATTAAAGCGTGATTTGGAAATATTAGTTTACTTTAATCACTTTGAACTTTATGACTTTTTAAACGTTATTTTTTAATGAGAACACCTACGTCGTATACTTATTTGTTTTTTATTTTAAGAAAAAAGGAAATTTTAAAATGTTTTTTTAATAATAATAATAATAATGTTGCATAGTGCATTTTTCGATTCACACATGAAGTGTTGGACAGAGACAAATATGTGGTCGTAATACATGAAACATTATAACGTTTTTTTCCCGTAAGCCAACTTACGCTGATCAATAGTTAATTATTAGTTTTTAAAAATGATATTTATTATTGATAATTCAAAAAATTAGCAGAAAAAGAAACTAACGAATTCCTTGACATAGAATACTGTTGATTTAATACAAAAGTTTTCTTGGTTTTCAAATTAACAATCTGGTGTAAAATATTTTATACTATATTTGATAAACAATTTCAAATGATTCCAATATCAAAAAAACATGTATTTCCATAACAGTATCTTGAATATTGATGGCATGTTTAAATGATTCAACCAATTCGCGGAGTAAATTGAGTTGAAATTAGTTTATACGGTTTCATATTACTTACCTTGAATTGATGATTTGGCTGTTTCTGATGAATACATTCCTTTGGTTTTTGAGGAGCCCATAAAACAGTGATGAGAGTTGGTATGTGATATCGAAAAGGCCAAAGCTGAATTGGAAAACGTTGAAGTGGATGAGAGAAAAAAAAATGTTATCGGCATACGTATATCACACGCAGGGTGTCGGCCATTACTCGCCCAGGCTCCGACCCGGAGATCTTTGCGCCTGCACCCATTAACGACCACTGCCCACAGACCATCTTGATATTAGGCATGTCTGCAAAACTTTAATTATAAGATTTCTATATTTTTCAACATTGACTTATGTACGTGTATATTAAGTGAACGAATATTTTCGGAATATTTATTTTTGTATCCATGTCCACGCCCAACATGGAGCATATTGACTCCTCACAGAGTTTATCTCATCATATGTTTTTCTACGTGAACTGCTTGTTACTCAGTTGATCAACCTCTCTTTTTCAAAGAGAGTAGAGATGGAAAGGACACAAGGACTAGGACAGGACTAGTGGTTAGCTAATCGTTCTCACGATGCGTCGCTGTTTGGGATCGGAAAGGGGGAAGGGATTTTTTACAACACAAACACCCATTGCCTCTGAGCAGAATCGATTTACTGTCTGAAAAAATCTGCTCGTACCGGCAAACGAACCCGGATGGTCCGACACGCTAGCCAACGACGTCGACCACTGCACCACGGACCGGACTTATATATTCAGTGAAAAAATATAGTCGGAATAATGATTTTTTTAAACACGTACGTTCTCAATGCGGAGAAATTTGAATACTAATGGAATTTATTTATTTGAAAATATTTTTTCTAAGAGAACTGATTGTTAGTCAGTCGTTCAACTAATATTTTTTAAGAACACATGAATATAAATCATAGGACTACAAACGCTTTCGTTCTCGCTGCGTCCCGTTTTTAGGATCGGATGTATGAGCGTGGGAGGTAATAGGGCTGTGGAGTCGGAGTCGGAGTTGGAGTCGTCACGGTGATTAGGCTGGAGTCGTACTCGGAGTCGGAAATTTTGAAAAGTTTGAACTTTTTTTTTTCGCATATAATATGTCAAATTTGGCTATTGGCCGGATTGTTAGGGTTGATATATTTAATTGAATACACATAAATAGGAAAATTAGGCAAAAAGAAGTCCTGAATTTAAGACAGCCAAATACAAACCCATGAATACCACAACCGAGGCCAACGACGTTGACACTCGATCTCTCACCCGATTTTTACTTTCCATATTTTTTTTTTTATTTTTAACGCCATTTTTATCTTCAAATAATTGGGTCAAACATTTTTTTATGCTCGAGATTTCCGGTGTAACTTTATTAAACTATTAATTATTTGAAATAAAATATTATTTAAATAAAATTTAATAGCTTATTTTATTCATTTTACAATATTTGCTTAATAAATCCTGCAACGGTATTATAAATTGCTTAGAATTGATCCTTAACTCGTATTAACTTACTTAGTATGCTTTACCCTTAATCGTTCCATTTACATAATAATTTTATTGAAACTTGGAATGTATGAAAGTGTATGCAATGAATATATTTTTGCCATTATGGCATATTACTTTTTAATCCTTTATAAAATCCATATATGTAAAGTTCTAAAACTTTTTTGAACACACTTTTTATTTGACCTCCGAAACCCTTTTAACTTCACCTCAAGTTGTTCGGATTTATTTTCCGATTCCAAAATGTATAGATAACTATGTGCACACATTATTAGTATCTCACTTTGTTATCACTAAACCAACAGGTGCAAACATTTTTACCTTTTCAAATATGCTCTTACTTGCTTTGGCGTGTGAAAAACAATGCCTGCCAGAGAGGGATGAAGATATCTTTTATTTGAGAGAGTTAAAAGAAAAGAAACGCAAGAAAACACATTTACGGAACATGTAATGTAGCACCTAACAAATTTTGTCTCTGATATTTTAGTGTTTTTTATTTATTTTTTAAAACTTTTATTGGTTTTGTTATGAGGATAAACATTTCAAAGTTTAAACACGGAGTTGTTTTCACACTACAGCTGTGAATTAAAAGTTTTTGATTATGGTCATATTTTATTTAAGAGTATTTATTTAATTGTCATTCTTTATTGAAATATTTCGGTATATTTTATTTTCATAAAGTTTATTGTTTTTTCTTTAATCCCTTTTTCATATAACACAGATATTCAAATGTCCGAACAGAAATCAATAATTCGACTGAAAAATGAAACTGACCAGATAGGGATTTGAATCAGTGAGTTCCGCAACTGAATCCAACGATGATGACATTCGACCATGGACCTGACATATCTTATAATATATGTACACAAATAAGGTTGCTATTTTTTATATGTATATAGTTCAGATAGCACTTAACATTAGGTATAGTAATTTCAACCAAGTTTTTCTCGGACACGAATAACGTTTCTGATATAACCTATAAGAAGAGTGTGAATTCTTAATGGCTTGGGTTGAATACAACGATGAGTGGCATTTGAATGTTTCACCTATATTAATGATTGTAAAAAAAACGCAAAATAATCTATTTGCTCTTTTTAGAATGAATGAATTTACGACAACATTTACTTAAAGGCGATATAAGTATATTCATACTTAATAAAAATAATAGCACATTTTCAGTAGGTACTAATTTCACATAATTTTTTATTCAGGATCAGGACCGGTTTCGCTCATGGAGAGCATTATCAACTGATAAGAAATACAATGAAACAGTGATATTAATACAAAAAGTTAAGCAAGAATTACAAGGTATGACAAACAATTGGTATTACAACTAAGCAAATAAATTTAAGCAGAATATACTATTATTAAAATTTTAAAGACTTCTTAGCAATGCAAGCTATTACATCCAATAAATTGTATGTGGAATAAGTACTAAAAATGTGTTATTATTTTTACTACAATGCCATTCCACCAAGTTTTGACAGTGAAAACCTTAAAAGTGATATTGATACTTAAAAAAGATTATGAATTTGCTTCCAGTTAATATTTGATATTTGTAAACATGGGTTATGAAAAATGGCTGCTATAGCAGAAAAGTTTACACGAAAACTACAGCTCGCAACATTATAATATATTTTGTAACATAGACCACTATTGACATCAGCGTCATATATATTTTATACTAAAGAAGTGAGAGACGTTTTTTATTTTTATTGGTAATTTTATCGATCAATCCGAAAGGTGGTGTTTTATTGCATCACCAATTTTTTTTAAGTCGACTGACTAGTGACTGACCACCCATTAAGTTCATGGGACACTCTTCGACCTGGAAGAATCAGACACTTAACATAACATTTTCATATACAAGTGTGGATTCTTTCAACACTTATTTACCACGTTTTTAAACGATTTGGTAAGTAATGCTATTTTGTAATATCAACTTACAATCTACTTTCGATTAAAATAGATATTTAAAATTCGTGAAAGTTTAAGATAAATAACCTAATTTCGTGTCTCGTGACCAATGCCCCCTCTAAGCTGCGCACGTGCACGGCCGCGCAGCAGCTTTAAAGCCCCCGCGCACTCATTATGGGCTGACGCGCACTCTATTTTATGAATTGTACTGCCCGATAAATAAATAATGCTTAAAATGTCTAAAAGATTCACAAAAACAACCGTGAATTTATAATGCATATTAATAACATTCTTTTAAATCCATTTCCGTTCCCAATGTGGAGCATATGACCTTCTAATGGAGGTATCACAACATATTTTCAGTATTTCAGTCATTCAACCTCTCTAAAGTTTGATGAAATTAAGGATAGAAAGGAGAAAACTTGGATAGGACTTATGGTTAGCCAGTTACTTTCACTGCGTCCCACTTATCGACTGATCAATCGGTTCATTGCGGTTATTTTTCTTAGTTACAGCAATTTTTAAATCAAACATGACACATTGATGTTTGCAAAAAGATGTAAATTATGCCACGCACTTGTTGGATTGGTTTGACATTTAAATTTTTCGCGTAGATAGCCTCTCGGCTTATAGACAATATTGGCCGTGACCACTATTATCCAGTTCGGATAATAGCACTGGAATCAAATATAGAAGATAAAAAGGCATTTTAAGATTTCTAATAATACATTTATTCGACAAATAGTCGGTCCAGTAAAATAAATGTACCCGAACAACCGCAGATCTCTTCACCTTTTTTATACCCCCAATACTAGCGTGATGAGGGCACAAAGGCCAATGTCACGTGGCTAGATGCGACACATTCTGATCGCTACATGGGGTCTGTTATGGTTATTCGGCAAGCACTTGACCTCTGGGCCCCCCCTGCGACAGATGGATACACTACTTTGAATACGAAACTAGATATAGGTTCAAAATATCTGGAGATGATTAACTCGGGATCGAGGAGAGCGCTTGTGTAGCTGGCCATAGAATTGGATGGCCTTTAGCTCTAAGACAAGAGTTTTTCATGTTTCCTTTTCTTCTAGAGTTTATTTGAGAATAAAAAATTAAACGAACAACTTAATCTTCAAAACTCGCCATTGTTATACCCCTTTAAATAATTATTAAATATTAATACCAAACACTTACTATCATTAATTATTAATTCAAACACTTGAAATCAATCAACTCAGTAATAATAGGTCGGATATAACCCTACATTTATTTTAAATATTCCTATGTGGTATTTGCTATACTACATTCAAAAATCCCAAATAATTATAACAAACCCACTTAATTTAAAGAAACTCGTTTTTTCGCTAATTGACATTTTAATAGCAATTTAACTTACTAATCTACTTTTATTTTGTATATAAACGATACAAACTGCTTACTGCGCGTCAGTTCAAGTACATCCGTTCACTTGAAATGCCTGAAGATGCCGAAAGGCGAAACCCGGGTCGTAAGCGACAAAACTCATGAAAAAGTAAAAAAGTAAATAAAACAAACAATTCAAATTCTATCAAATTGATATTGACTTACTTGAAAGTGTAACATTGCAAGTTTTTGATTAAATGAGTTTTTACTATCACGGGGCGAGTCTTACCGGTCCATGGCGGTTGAGAGATATTTATGTGTATGGAGATCTTTTTTTAATCGCTGTCAGACGTGCAACATGGAACAGCTAACATCCGATTAGAATAAAACAAGTAATGTAACAAGCTAATAGAATAACAAGTTACAATGAATATAAAAAGATTTATCTTTCTTCTATGTAATAATGGACGCCATCGATGAGTGCATTCGTAAGTCGAACAAGTAATTATAAATACTTATATGTCACACTGCCTACAGATTTTGAGAAAAGTATCTATGTACTACAATTTTTTTTCATTTTAGCTTTTATGCCTTTTCATTATTTGTTATTTTAGTCCAAACTGACGATAGGTTGTCTATTAGAAATTGTTTGCCATGATTACTATTTTCATCCTACTTATTGCGGATTAGAAGTATTATTTTTTGATTGCTTCATAGTAATAGTGATTTATAATATTAGGAACGTTAATGAGTAAGTTGATTTATATAGATACTTTATAGCCAGTTCAAGTCATATGCTCGATTTAAATAAATTTGATGTACAAAAAAAACGATTCATTGCATAGGTAATTTAAATATGCTCTTATTAATTACTCTTGGAATATTACCAAACGTAAGAACATGATAGTGTAATATAATACATACGGAACGTTAGTGGGGAAATAGAGGTGGCAATGAAGTTTAAATTAAATAAATATACTTTTTATTTATTTATCTCTCAAATGAATAGTGAATGTTTATTCAATTCTTATTTAAAAATTAATCATATAGGTACATCTATACATCTTCGGGTGTTGTTATAAATATTTCAACGCAATATCAATTTTGTATTTTTATCGAATCAATCGACACAGATCGAAAAAACGATTGAACAAAAAAAATCACATCGATCCGTTACAGCGCGAGCCATTGAAGTGAAAGATATTAATCAGGTATCTGATCGATTTGACGCCGGGCATAATTGACCAAACAAATGGAAAAAAATGATTCTGGCCGGCCACCGTTATCGATCCACCGATCTCAATTAATCTCAGCCACACAAAAATCTTTCTCACATTCACACTGGTGAGAACTTCAAATACTGATAACAATAATTTCTCATTTGTAGTATCATCATCAGTAATAGAAAACACCGCCAGTTGTGTTTCCAAAAATCATTAAAATATATTTATACATTTTTTTCTTTATCGAGCTATTTGAAGTACGAATATTTGAATATATGCTCCTGAATGCTAGGAATTAGGATGAGAATAAATCAGCAAACCCTACAAATACTTGCTTATAATGTGCTTTTTGTGACTTGAATAGTTTTCTCATTTTTTTTCATTAATAATGATGGCTTAGCTATATTCTCCATTTAAAACCATACAAGTATGTGTTAAACAGCCACCCAGAGATACATATTTTGTGATATGAAGAATTGTCAGTCAGTCATTCTCAAGCCCCAAATATGTACGTTCACACTAGAGACTCCAATTCGAGTATCGAGTACTCGATACTCGAGTATACTCGTCCATTTTTCAAGTACTCGATACTCGAGTATTTTGAAAAATACTCGAGTAATACTCGTTTTAGTAATAATCGTCGAAGTTTTTTCTACTGCGAGAATTATAAAGAAAAACATCAAACCAATTTAAAATTTGGGTCGCTTAATTCTCTATTATTGTTGAAATATATGTTGCATAAATGGAAATAAATGTATTAGTAATATTCAATAAGTTTCTTTAATTATTTGTCATTTATAAATATACACAAATTCGAATTAAAAATATATATTTTCGTACATTTGAAACTACTCGAGTATACTCGAGTACTCGAGTATTTTGAAATTTTACTTCTCGATACTCGAGTAGTTGAAAAGTCGAGTAATTGGAGTCTCTAGTTCACACTATAACTTTAAATTGTGTATGTATTTATTTCACTTTTAATGTCTTCTCTGTCAATTCTTGGTAGAAAGGCATATTATATTAAAAGATAATTTAAATATGTTTCGTATTTATTGCACAATAAATATATTTAGATCAGAGTCAGCTTTGTTCATCGCGAGCATCAGTTGAAAATGGTCCTGATCTAAATAAATTTATTTAATATTATAAATTTTTCCAGGCTGTTCTAATTTAAAGCGTTATAGTTCTCATCGAAATCTTAGGTGTGTAAAACGATTTTTTTTTTAAATATTTACAATATATATTCTCATGACTGAAAAGCTGAAAAGATTTACTCTGCATCTCGGTGATTTCGTTGTGAGTTTGTTTTATAATAACGTGTATCATTGTATTAGTCCCTTGTACTTGTTTGTGCATAAATAATATGAATACTGTTTCTGACTGATTCAATTTCCGCCTTTACTTACCAGTTACCACCGTGAACTTCACAATTAGAGGAAAATAAAACCTCTGTCTTAATTAGTCTCATTTTGAGTGTTTTTCATTTGTTCGAATCCGGGTATCGATTCCTTTATATTCAATAAAACTAAAAAAACAATATTTGTTCGTTTGTTTGTTCGTACTTCATGCGCTGCCATACAGTTTATCCGATTGCAATGAAACATTGGTAATTTGTTTAGTAGATCTCCCGGGAAGGTTTTTGCGTTCACAAATCATTCATCCGATTGCGAAAAAGCTTTGGTGATTTGTTGTGAGGACGCCCACAAAAAAAAAAAATTTTATATTGAAATGTTTATTTTTTTCCCGTATGCGATCCTATACCGTTCATTATCTGTCTATCTATACCAGTGGTTCTCATGTGCGCCCACCAGAACGTTTGGCTGCGGCCACCATGAGCTTCATAAAAATGGTTGATATTTTTCAAAATGTGGTTTTACTAGTCAATTTGTCAACAAAGAATATTTCGTATGCAATCAATACCAATAGTAAATCGTCAAACTTCTTTAGGTTATTTGACATACCTCAAACACAACAAACTCAAAACAAAAATTTGGTGTGGCAACCAGACATTTTTATAGGACCGCAATGTTTCCGATGCGGCCACAGTGCAATTTGTCGTGAGAACCACTGATCTATACATATAAAAATGAAAAAATATTGTGTATGCAAAAGCACTTCAATAAACTCAAAAACCTTCTTTATTTGAATGGCATTGCAACGCTTGCCGGGTACCAGCTAGTTATTATATAAATATGTGTGCTTTTTATAAATACTTGAATGTTAAATTTAATATTGCGGTTTCGTGGTCACATTAATCTAACGTATGCATGCATCACTTACATGCCTGAATTTACGGAATGTGAAATGAATGTTTTAGCCATAACAGTTAAGATACTAAAACTCTAGCTTCATTGATACATTTTCTGACATTAAAACATTAGACTTTTTTTATCATCGTAATTAGTAGAAGCAGCCGTAATTGCCTACCGAGATGATACTAATTCTCAACAATTAAACGAGACGACTTAGTAAATATGCTTTAATTATGGGTACGCGAGTCATTAGCTATAATAATTTCCCAGTAAACATTAATCTAAGTTATTAAATTATTTTCAACTATTTGGAATTATATTTTAGCATCCGTGGTTAGAATTTATGGTCAACACTACCTATGTATGATTTTAAACAAGTTTTTTTTATATGTTTGAACAGAAAGCTAATACCTACATTTATAATTAAGAAATGATCTTAGGGATGAAAAAAATTGCTGGCTGACGTTAAAGATCAAAGAAAACTATAGCCGATATTTTTTTTATGGTTAACGTCTTAATTAATTGCAATGCATCCAGTAACTTAACATTTGATGCTGATATGCATGAAAAAAATAATGTTGTCGATATAATTGAAAATGCCTCACAATGGTTTATGTGGGCATACAAATTAAGATTTTTACAATGAAAACTGTGTTATAAATAAAATTACCTTTAAGCAAGTAACTAGAAAATCAATTGACATTGAAAATCAATTGTCTAAATAAACGCAAGCGTTTAAGACTTAAGGTTTACTTGCTTTTTCAAATTGGTATGGTGAATCGGTCCAATGATCTTGGACAGTTGCTACTGGTACACTCCCGACATTAAATTAAAAAAGATAAACTTGAAATTTTTTACACCATTGGATCCTGCCAAATAAAATATACTGATGGAAACATACTTGCAATTTGCGTATTTACGCATCTGCATAGATGTTACCCAAAAGATGGTATTTAACCTTTTTCACTCCTCAATATATCGTTTTTTCCCTTCAAGCACCTCCTCAATAGATTTAAGAAATTAATTGATCTCACAGGGTTCGCGTATTTATTAGCATGGTTAAACAAATATTACAAAAATTAACTAAGGGACACAATCCAATAAATACGGTTTTTGAACTAATGATAATTTAAAATGAATATAAAACATTTTACCTATCTAGTTTTACAACGTCGAGCAAGACTCGTCTTAGGAGTTCTAGCAGTTAATTTAACGAAATATAATTTTGGTTTTGTTTGAAACTTTTACACTACTCAATTCAATGAAGTCCATTTCAGACCGTCAAATTTATTAATGTTTTTCTTTTCTTATTTTCATTAATCTATTTTATAAAATTATACACTTTCATATACTTGATTGACCACAATGGATAAAAATTACACGCGTACCATATAATCGTTTAGTCAAATTCACAATTATATTAATAAATATATAAATTTCTACAACGTACTCTTGATTTTGTGTATTATGTATATTATAATTATACGTAAGTATCTAGTAAGAGTTTTTGCGGTTTGATCCATTACTTATAATATAATTCAGGTGCTCCCAAGTTTCATTCAAAAAGTGAGGATGTCATTTGATTGCGGCCTATCAAAACAAACAGATTTTCGAAATGAAATTTCTTGAAGCAAAAAACTGATATGTCCATGTTGCAATTTTGCAATATTGTATTTCGAAAAAAGTATAGTATGTTTATTTGATAAGCTAGCTGGAATTATTAAAATAATTACAACAACAGATTAAAATTTGTCATTGTGGAATTGATTAATCGATTTTTGCTTGTGATTTCCGTGACATGCGGAAGAGTTTGAACATTATTTTTTCGTTTGCTCTTGACGGGTTATGAAAAGGTCATAAAATTTTATATTAGGGAAAGATGTACCACCGTTACTTAACCGCTACCGAATTTGGAAAAACTAAAATTGTGCGCATAGAGTAGATATCTTCAATAGCCATTAAAGTTGTATAAACTTTTTTTCATTATTTATATCTTGCATTTTAACATGTGCAAGTAAATAAACAATTTTGGTTGAGTATTGCAAACATCACTTACGCGATGGTGGCGCCCTCGCTTACGGATAAATTGTAACTTGTAGTAAATGTTCTTATTGTTGTTGAATTTTGTGAAAATGTGTAATTATCGGTTTTTGTTTTTAGACGCCTCTTCTATCGTTTGCATATTATCTTTCATGGACATATTAGGTTGACTTGTACAAAAGATAATTTTGTCAACTTTTATGACAACAAAAACCATATTCATTTTATTTTTGATGACACAAATTTCTTAATTTAACTTCCCTGGCTTTGGTCGGCAATCGTTGTTGGCCGGAGGCGGGCCTGGATGGGCCAGTTCCCGCGCGCGGCCCACGCCACGCCAAGGGTCAGGGGTCGCGACTAGCCCCGGGCCCAATACCCGATGGTTGCGCTTGCCTGCGAATGTACGAGCACTGGCGTCCTAAATAATAGTTTTTTTTCCAAAGTCATTTAGTAAAACCGAATCTTCCTATTATAATGATACAAATTTGAAACTTGTATCTATGTATTATATAATTTAAAAATTTCTTCGATCAACTAGTTTCAGATAGAAACTATTTTAAAACATAACATTTTTGATAATCTTTGTAATCAATCTTTGAATGACAGTGAATAAGGATAATTGTTCATAAATATAGTCAAACTTTGTATCGAAAGATTCAGATCTTTAAACAAAACATTTACACACAATTGAACATCAGAATTTGATCGTGAAGACTTAATCTCTTGAATAATTTATTTCATGAGCAATTTTTTGTTCAAACAACTCATAACAAGAAAGCATTTCATAACAATAATTGATCACTTTGCCTAACGTATTTGTTACTGTCATATGCTTTTCTGAAATATATATACGTACTATAATAACCTCTATGAAAATCAAAATTTCTTATGACGTTCACTACGGAATACTCAGAGTTTAAATTAATGTTGCTCCAAAGTACACATAGATACCGACCAAAATGGTAAATAATTTTGTGAAGAGGGCTTAAGACACGAGGAATCAATGCTCAACTATTAAATGAAACAGAAATTACAATGGATGAGATAACTGTGAATACTTTATTAGCGTACGCGCTATGCGCGTATACCGCACTGTAAGTTTTAAATATTGGTATGCTATGTACAATTTTGCAAAATATGATTTCGCTTTATATTCCCACAAAATGAAATGTCACCGCAGACACCGCAGAACAATTTAAAAAAATCTATAGTATTGTGTGTGGTAATGAGGTACTTTTGATTAACTATTTTCACTAAATATTATTCATCTGTGGCATAGATTATTTTGAATACTTAAATCGGACATACTTTATTCGCAATGTTTGTATGCGAGAGTGGTAGGTCGTTTGCTTTGTCAGGATATTGTTTTTTAGCCATTGTTAACGCTCAATCATAAAGTTATAAAATATGAGATGATTCTCATAGAAGTTGTAAGGAATCTCTTAACATTAAATATCTAAATTGCATTGCATTAATTCAGAATTAAATTAGATGAATTATCAAAATAATACTGTTCCCACGATTTTTTTTATTGATTTTTGAAGTTTGTTTTTTACACGCTTAGTGTCACGACAAAATTCGTAGAGAAATGTTCATTGAGACGCCCCTGGCACAAATTTCATTTACCTTTTACACTGGCGTCCAAATATGCAAGAATGACCGACCGGATGGTAACAAACTTTTTGCCAGGTGTTTGCATTTTTTATTTAAAAAAAAAGAAAAAAGAAAACCTTTTTAACATGCAAATATTGACGCAAAACAATGCGCTCGTGCGTGTTTGTTTTAGTTTTCATGTATTGGCTTATTATGAGAGTATGTGTGTTATCCGTTGACATTTTAGGTTTGCTCATTGGACATACTGACAACATGATCTGAGAGTAATATGTACCGATGCATATTTTCGTGTGTTAAAATACTTTGCAATCATATATTGGAATATTTTGAAATTATTATACATTCAGTACACTTAAAATTTTAGTATTATTTTAAAACTTTGACGGACCATTCTATACGTTTGGTTTGTTTCAATATCCATATTTGGATTGTTTGTCATCGAATATAGTAATTCGAATAACACTGCTGATAAAAGATACGATTCAGAGAGCATACTACAATAATTCATGTCATGTTTTTAAACCAAAAATTCTTTGATTTTTTTTTTCATCATAGAGATTAAATAAATTATCAAAGTAAATGCACATACACAATTCACATCTTAACGTCGCTTATTACAATATATCAATCAATCATTACATAAATTAGCTTACTTTGCAAAACCAGAATAATTATTCTAGTAAATGCAGATTAAACAGAATTGTATGTCATTATTTAAATTGTTACAGAAAAAAAGGATATATAATATTGTAGAAATGATACATATTATTTTTTAGCAATCTTACAATTATCATTGAAGTGCACACGTTTGATTAACCAACATTTGGGCGATTTATTTTTAAAAATTTTGGAAGGTTTTATGTACGTTTAATGACACTCCGAGGACGCCAATTAAATATAATAAGGCTATGATAATGATTGCTTTATAATGCATTCTAGCATGGTTGAAAATGTGTATAAAATATAAGTATATAAACCCTATACATTTCTAGCGTCTATGGTTTACCAATGGAGTTATCACAACAGTTTTTCTACGATTACTGATTGTGCTCAGTCGCTCAACTTCTCTTTTTTTTAAAGAGAGGTATGAGTTTATTTTACTGATCGCTACGCCAGAAGGATGACAGGGAATTTAGACATGTGAAACTGTGTGTACAGGATTTGAGCCCGCAAACACCGCAACCAACGATAACACTAGACTTCTCGGCTAAAGGTTTGGCAAATATTTTTAATAGTATGTCACTATTTTCACAACCGAAGTTGCCATTTGAAAATAAGTTTTATCACTTTCACTCATTTTTCATTCGATTGTTTTTTTGGTTTGTGAATTTATTCATGTACAATTTGCCGCGCTTAAAACCAGGGCTGTGGAGTCGGTAAAAAAATGTTCGACTCCAACTCCGACTCCAGCATTTACCAAAACCACGACTCCAACTCCAACATTGACCAAAAATAAGACTCCCGATTCCGTCTAAGAAAAGTTTAATATCTTTATTTTTTTTTCTAACTTTCCTATTTATGTGTGTTCAATTAAATATCAACCCTACCAACCCGGCGAATAGCCAAATTTGACATATTATATGCAAAAATAAAAAGTTCAAACTTTTAAAAATTACTGACACCGAGTACGACTCCGGCCAAAACACCGCGACGACTCCGACTCCACAGCTCTGCTTAAAACGTCCTCAAAAATTTGCGAATTTTGATTGATTACCCCCTGGTTTTAAGTATTATTGGTATCTTTGATACTTTGGTTAAGTATCGCGTGGTTGGATGCACGAGCACAATTAGAGCTTTTGAATGGTAACAAAATTATATACGTTCACGTGAAATATAGGTGGGCTTTAAACATATTAAGCTCTTTCAATGGCGCAATTACGCCGTTTTTTGCCAAACAGCTATGAACATATTCTTCTTCTTTATCACATGAGTGGCGCACGTGAGAAAAACACACAGCGCCAGTGATGCCTAATCGAGAACACACAAAATAATAAAGAGTCCGGGAATGAGCTTTCCACTGTGGTAAGAGGTTAGTATATCTTGTTTCCATCATAAAGTCAATATCACGCCTTTATAAAAAATATCATGCCAAACCATGGTCTTAGTCAACCACTTTTAATTGTCATTATTGAAAATTATATTATTTAAGAAGCGAAAAAACGACATTAAATATATATTTTTTTATTCTTAGGCATACACACTTGATATCATGACATCATTTTCACTAACTAACTATTTATACTGCATGGCTAGGCAAGTTAAAAAGTCTATAGATTTTATAATGTGTTATTTTAATATCCGATGATTTCTTTTGAGCCTTCAATCGGTTTTTAGCCCTTTATAAGACACTTCAATCAGTCAGTCAATATCTTCTCTTTTAAAAATAAAAAACATATTGCATTTACCATTTTTCTAAAAAATGTATACTTTTTGTAAAAAAAAAAAATATGTTGGTAGATGTAGTTACCACTGTGCGTTTGAGGCAATGAATGCATTTTCAGTAATACAAATATCTATCAAGAAGGTTTTTTGGAAAATAATGATTAATTATCGGTAAATATGAATAATATTCATTTGATTTATTGTTCTTATATTTTTTTTATTTTTTTTTATGTATGACTATATTTTTTTAAAGAAATTTAAATATAGGTAAAATAATTGACCTTTTCACCCACCAGATATTTGAAATGGGCCGAATTTTTTATACACATTATCGAATTTGTGTAGTTCTTTATGATGGTTTCTTGTGCAGCAATGACCACATTTACGGCTTATTGTTTTCTTTGGAAAATTATTGTCTCAAGAGTAAAGTTTTGTCAATTTTGGTCGCCCCGAAGAAGTTAGTTAGAAATAACTCGCCAGTGCAAATGTTCCAATTATAAAAAAATAGTGTTTAATATAAAGATAATTTAGGAAAAAAAAATTTGCAAAAAGATAAATTTTAAACTAGATATAGATGTTTGATTATGCACGCGTAACTTGAAGTGAAGAATTATTTTTGCGCCATCAATTAACTAAAATGTATTTTTTACTACTAGTTTATTGAGAATATTCTATTATTTTCACCAAATTGATAAAATAATAGTACAGAATAAAAAATCTAATTACTTTGCATTGTTGAAAACATCGCAACAATAATTGACGAACGTGCAAGTCGGCGCATGTGCACAACTGACGAAGTCAGTTTGCGTTAACACACGGTGGTATTGTAAACTATCAGCTTCGTATTTCATCAATAACAAAAGCACTGGTCATCTTTAGATTGAGTGGTTGACATATATTCTAAAGAATTTTATTACGAACCATATTATAAAAAAAAACATTTTCACGAAATCATAAGAAATATCGACCTTCAAGCAGGTGGTATTTTAATGTACCACTTTGTACTAGGTGTCCTATAAAGGGTTAAAGGCTTAATTAAAAACCAATGGTTATAAATCAACTGTTGAGAATGTGTCAATGTTAAATTGCAGTGCGGGTCGGATCTGAGGTCGATTGTCAACGTCACTGGCGTCGGTTGTGGAGCGTACGGGTTCAAGTCTCAGTCCAGGTAGTTTAATCAGCGATTACCTTGCACTAAGTCCAGCTTCAGCTCTATTTTTCTTCTAGTAAGTAATTTTTCCAATAAATAATGGTTTATTATATGTCATTGTGGTTTTATAATATTACTTTAGGGATATTGGCATTTTGCAAGATCAAAGTTGGACTCGATTGACTTACAACCAGTTATCTTTAACCACCCCTTTTTATAATAAGTGCGCATGGTTGAATATAAAAGTGATATTGGCTCTTTTTAGTCAACAACGCTGATATACAATGAGATCAAATGTACGTATATGTATGTGTTCAATAAATCTTAACAAATGTTTATGTATTCAATGATACTATTACCTCTAAGAAAATAAGCCTTTGGAAAGTTGTTGCCATATTATAATTTTTATCGTATTGCATACTGTTCAGAGAAATACCAGTGGATTAACTCGTAAAACTTGATATGGATATATGTTCTTAACTCCTGATAATAGGAGAAGGCTTCAACCATCAAAAATCACAACAATATTCATGCAAATATCTGATATGCGTAACCTTATACTACCTGCAATGCGGAATATGTGAATTTGTTAAATATTATATTATGATGTAACAATGAGCCGTTAATAGTACGGCTTTTTTACAATTGTAATTTACTGTAAAAAATAT
Source organism: Himalopsyche kuldschensis (assembly GCA_028554975.1). NCBI lineage: Eukaryota > Metazoa > Arthropoda > Insecta > Trichoptera > Rhyacophilidae > Himalopsyche > Himalopsyche kuldschensis. The sequence continues at coordinate 24,429,519 of JAHFWI010000003.1, forward strand.
GATATACTGCTTTTTATTCAGTTTCAGAGAGATGTGAAGTTAAAGTAATGTCACTGCTAATCAGCGGATATTTTTAATTGGCTTGATTTAAATTTAATTGATTAAACGTTAGCAAAGGTTTGAATCGTTTGAATTTTGTATTTTCTCCTTGAGTTTTGTCGTTGATGACCCGGCATATTCAGGTATTGCAAGTGCCCGAATAAACATTAATTAAACAGTACAAAATTCAAACGATTCAAATTTGATATTCAATTTCCATCAAACACTTTCAGCCGAAATCCTAAATTATAAGCAAAAGTATCTGTAATGTTTTCAGCCATGTCCATATTGTCCAATTATTGGGATGGCGAGTTATTTTAGGGTTGTGTATTCATAAAAAGCTATTGAAAAATATGAACTTTTTATTTAAACATTTAATATGTAAAATTTGTCTATTGGTCGGGTTACACATAAATAAGAAAGGCAGGAAATAACGTGACAACTTTTTTTTTTTTGGGAGTCGGAGTCGTGTTTTTGCTCAATGTTGGAGTCGGAGCAGGAGACGTGTTTTTGTTTAAATGGGTGTAAACAATCTTGGTTAGTTGAGATAGTTCCCTTTTTTTAATGAACGACATTTTGATTGAACCGTAAATATTTATTGTTTTTATCAGAACTCTCTCGAACGATCTATCTCACCTTAGTCTATGAGTTTAAATCGATATCAGGAAGTAAGTTCAGTCTAATCATACTCTATATTGAAATCTATAGCTATTCAAAATAGAGTAATTTTTAAAGTTTGTAAAAGCGACATCTCGGCGCGGCGTTACCTTGGATGTATACGCACAGCCGCCTCGCTCTAAATAAATCTTGCTCTTTTACGCCCTGACTGCGTGAGATACGTGGTATTTCACGCAGCCTCCTCTGGACCGGATGCAAACGGTACAGATTGCACATCTCAAGACAAAGATTCTGCGCTGTACAGATCACGCTCGGAGAAACCTAGGCCGCTAGCAACGGACGAGGAAGCAAATATGAGAGCCTGTTTTCTTTCCAAAAAGTCAGTATAAGTTACAGAGAGATTAGAGAGACGTGATTGTGGATCAGTCGTATAAATCTTGCAGAAGGTCGACGATACTCCCTTCCTTGTATGTCTCGAGGGTCGCCTTCACTCTACTAATACTCTCTCTAACCATATAAAAATCCTGATATGGCCTTTGTCAAGGCAAAGGTATCCAATCGTTATTTGTAAATTAAAACTAAATTCTGTGTATAACTTCTGTAATTGTTAAAATTTGTAAACTCCGTGTAATTTTTGTAATCGTCTAAATACCAAATTAAATTGTGCTAGTGCTAATCGCACTTGTGTTACCCTTTGAGATCGTTTAAATCAGAGCCTCCTACTTCTCCCCCCCTCCGCATCACAATTTCCTCTTCCCGAGGGACAGATCAAGGGCCCTCTCTCTTTTTACGAGAGAGCTGAGATCAAGGTCGTCTCAATAGTATTTTGCTAAGTGAGGTTTATATCTAAAAAAAAGTTAAACTATAATCTTTCAATGGATTAAAAGTTTCCGTTGTAATTGTGTTTCCAGCGATAGTCATAAAAACACGGATGTATGGTACTGAGATCATGTCGAAAATGAGCATTTTCGTAGATAGATAACCAATAACGACGAACTTTAATAGCTGGAAATTGTCAAAACTTAACTTAGATGCAATGTAGGTATGTAATTTATTGCAACCGCACTCGAAAGTTAGATAATAAAAGATAAACCCATATGAGTCCAATGTTATAAATGCTGCAATATTCGATTACTGGTACGTTTGTATGTAAAGTCATAAATAACTGGGAACGTATAAGCCAAGACCCATGCCGGCGGTCTTACTTAACCCCTCACCTCCATCAATTTTGCTTTAAGTCAAAATATTTATTAACATTAAGAGTTCAGATAATTTAAGTCCTTGCATTACGAGATTCGTTTTACTTCGCAGGTTAGTCTGATAATGGAGTTCATTGCAATTTAAAAGTAATGACACGTTTTAATTGAACGGATTTAATTATATTAAAGACTACCAGGAGGAATTATTCTCTGGGCGGCTCGAGTAATATACATATGTAACAAGTTTTACTTGGTGTAAATTAACCTGTGTGGACTGTAGAGAACTGTTTGTTTTAATCGCTAATTGTAATATGTATTTAATTAAAATACGGTTGAATATTTTCTTATTGTTTTCATATTAATTGAATTATATATAAGTTGACAATTTGAAATGTTCTAATTATTACTTACTCCTGTACTCCGGTGAAAAATCACCAATCATTTCCTATACAATTATTCATGTTTTTTGAAATCTATTATGTTGTAGTGCGAGAAGATGAATGTGTGATTTTGTTTAAAAATAATTTCGTTACTAATTATTTTGTATATGAGTATAAAGCTCCAGAACTTTTTGACAATTTACATTTTATTAATCAATTTGTTTTTTTTTTATTATTGTTCGAAGATATCGTGGTCTATCAAAGTAGCAATAATTGAAATAAATTGTTAAATGATAATGGTGTTTTTTGTGAATTTCAATACGACATACACATACATACGGGCACATGCCGTGCATTCTAATCTTTCCTAATTTTGCACTAATTTAACATAAAGCTTACGAAAATTCGTAAAAGTCGCAAAAGCTATACCCATTTGTGGGAGACTATGACCCTTAAAGGCACCAAATGATCAGAATATAATGCGGCCGTGACAAGGGAGATTGATAAAATATATAACATTGTTACGAAAAATAATCTTAATACTAACAAAAATCTCATATTTTGGAAGTTTGGTATTTTTCACTTGAAACTGAATAGCATTATTTACTTAAAAACATACTAAGCTATAGTTTATATTATAATATTAATCAATATTATATATGCCGAGAGTTCTGTATGGAACTACACTCCTAAAATAAAGCATTTTTAGTATAATTTCATTAAAAGTGTCTGTCGTTAAACTATTTAAATTAACTATTTTAAACAATATATATTATGTCCTCGCTTAAATTCTAATAAATATATTAAGCCTTGGCAATAAAACGAGGATCGTTTAAAACTAAAATCAATATAATATAGTGTTGAATATGCTCATAAAATATACATTAATGAATTAGTAAAAAAAATAGCTTAAAAATATACATGTGTGAATTTTCTGAACTCCTAATGGACATTATCTCATTAGAAGTTCTTTGACTGAGATCATTCGCTCACTTCGAGACTCAAGATATTAGGACTCGTGGTTAGGCAGTCGCTGTCACTCCATTCCATTTTAATGGTAATGCATGAATGGGAAGAAACATATCATCCATCAATCTTTACTTATTCATTAATCGATAAAAAAATCCGCTTATGAAACAAAATGCGTTCTGGGACTCGAACTAGTGAACAATGCAATCGAACCCAACTACGCTATCACTCGGGTTCAGGTCCGGAATTTATACTATATTAAGATAATTATCTTTGTCTTGGGTGAAAACCCAAGGAACGAAAGTGTTAAGAGCATACCTACAATGTTCTTTCACGGTACATGATCGAGGTAAGTTGCATTTAAACGTTCTGCATATCAAATATCGCATTTGCCAAAGTTTTACGAATGTATTTCACTGTTTTACATTGAGTCCTTTTCTCGTTTATATGTTTTATTGTTTGAGAAATTCGAGAAATGAAACTGACTCCAGTTCCAATCGTACAAATTGTGAATGGTTATTTTGTATTCACAATACATTAAACCGTGCAGTTTTAACGTATATAGACATAACATTTTAAAAATTGCCTCACTTTGATTTTGAAATGGTTCATTTCTCAAATTATATAAAACGATGTACTACAAAGCTCACGAATTTAAAAATAATATAGCTATGTTTTTTTGTTGAAAAAAATTACCCAACATAGAAATATTTTTTTACATGATTATTAATGTCGAAATATTGTGAAAGCTGTGACAGAAAAGATGTGCTAAAATATATGAAATTAGTAACCTGCAACTGTCTCTTTTTTCATACAAATAATTGACAGGTAATCTGTGAAAAAGAGTATCTATAGAACACGAATAGAAGTTCGTTTACCTAACAGCATTAAAAATATATTGATATCACACACACTCTCCTTCTGCGCATTGCCTGTTTACACGTATGTGTTGTGCGTAAAATACGGACTGATAAATTAAGAAGAAAATCTATTCTGTTTCTAATCAATCTTAGAATATTCCACTAGGCTCGTGTATTCTTTCGTTCAATAAGTAATTTACATCTGCGAAGTTTAATCCGGTTCTATAGATAATATTACGTTTATGTTTATTGTTTACTACATCGATAAAAAATGGAAACCACTAAATGATTATATCAAAAAATATTCCAAAATTAAATCGTTACCGCAAAAAGGCCTGGAGCCGGATATTAAAATACACATTATTGAAAAAAAATATATAACCGCAGTGATAAGGTCTGTCATTTTAATGACATGTGTAGGTAAACCTACACACAGGTGGGTACTTAATTCAGGGCCATGTTTTCAAAACTCGGCTTCTAATCCATATACAATTAAAGTATTTTCATCTCCGAAACGGTGCCAACATTTAAATTGTTTTATGAAAATCAATAACCAGTAGCCATGGAGTTTATCGTTTTGTAAATCGTTTCAAGCCTAATTAATTTTATTGATGTATAAAAATTGAGTTTAATGATTTTCTTTTAACTTATTTTTTTTAATTGAAATATAATATACATATATGTGCCAATACAAAATAATAATTAAGTGATTGTTTTAATCATTTGTTGCAGAAGCATACATATTGTGTAATGTATAAATGATTCAGTCTGAATTTATTCTCTTACTTAGACGGTAATACATTTGAAGCTATGCACGTTTCCAATGTGGAGCATATGGACTGTTAATGGAGATTATCTCCAGCAGAAGTACGGGAACAGCTTTTTACTAGGATCGTTGGCTCTTATTTTACGTAGAGAGTAGGGAAATATGTATGTATCAAAGAAAGAAAGAAACTCACATTTTAAAAGACTGCTCCTAACAAGGCACCAGCCCGTGAGCAACGCGACCGAAGCCAGCAATGTTGGCCACTTGGCCATGGACTCAACATTTTTTACTAATACATACAACTTATACATATTATAATTATAATGTAAATATTTATTTCTTAAAAAGACTGCTATCCCCGGGTCTTCTTAGTTCGCCGCGCTCTTCAGTCCTTGACTAGGATTTGTCCTTACTTAACGCTTTCAATGCTCAACCTGTTTTTTAGTATGAAAATGGCACGCTAGGCGTGCATCCAATGTGTTAAGTATTGGACTACATCAGTGGACTCCAAACTCAATAAGGATATGAGCTACTTTCATAAATTGAAATTGTCTGGTGAGCTACTTTTATATATGTCTTCTTAATTTTATTTTTCAGCATCGTCCTTTATTGTAATCATATACTGCTAAGTTTAATTATTTATTTACAAACAAAAATATCTTGAAATAAGTGTGACTAAGTATAAATAATTAGTGAAAAGAATGACATTCACAATGGAGTACACTGTTACACCCTTCCGAATGTAATTATCAAGATGTACATCTGTGAGTCTGTTTCTATGTTTACTTTTAACAACCTACATAGTGAAAAAATTTGTTTCACATAAGTAGGTAGAAGAAAACAATCCCTTCATTTTGAGAACAATTCAAACTTAAATTGGATACTTTTCTAATGGGATGAAAGTCCAAACAAATTTTAAAGTTGAGGCAACACACTAAAAACCTAATCCAGCAAGAAAATTTTTGAGGCAAAATTATAAATATGGTAAAATATCCAACGCGAGCTACCGAAAATGCGACCGTGAGCTGCGAGTAGCTCGCAAGCGACCATTTGGCGATCACTGGACTACATGGTATATTGTTTAAATAGTTGATGTAATTTTCTCATCCTATCTAATCTTCAGTTTGAAAACCATTCTTATTTAGATTCGGCACAACTATTATTTAAAACGTCATTAAAAGTACAGTTTCATTAAGTAAATACAAGTTTCGCAAAAATCCTGACTAATTTTCATTTATAAACAACAATATTAAACTTAGTACCAAAATCATTTGAAATGAAAATTTATAGCATTTTCGATATCATGATCTTTTACCGGAAAATATCATTCAATTCTAATCAATTTTAACAAAATATATATAAAATATTATGATATTTGCTAACTGCACATGTTGTTCATTGTTGATGTGGTTTTGCGGATAAAAATGAAAAATCGAACACAAAAATCACGCGATAAGAAATGAAAAAAAATGAGGTTTCTCACTCACTTTTCAAAACAAGGGCCCCGATCCGGTAACCACGAGATCAGCTTTTTTTATAATACGGTTGTAAAAGGATATAAAAAAGTTGGCGTGATTTATTTTGAATAAAATCGAAGAGTGATTGTGGCAATGAAAGTTGTGATATTTATTGCGGTCGACGTCGAGAGATGGCGCCACATTTGCCATCCGAAGAATATAATAACAATACTGTCCGTGGATATTGTAATGGACCAAACATTGAATAATGCACTTTTCATCGAACTGATATTTATCGACAATAGGTAAATATAAAAAAAATCACTGTTGTAGATTTTGATCAAGCACTGTCATTTCAAACAGTAATATCTTAGCTATAATAAACAAAATGGTTTTCCCTGTATGTTGCACAAAACCACTCGTGGAACATACACAATTTATTTTGATGGAAATTTCTCATTTCTTTTTCCAGTTTAGTTGACGAAGATTTATTCAAAGCTGAAGCCGAGGACGTTCGTAAATTCTATATAAAAAATGAAAAATTAACTTACTCGCAATATCGTACAAATATTCCAATACAATTCATGGAGAATTTCCAGTATTTGGTTTGCAAAACATTTTTATCACCATCATGACTTAAATGCAGGGCTGTGGAGTCGGAGCGGCGTTTTGGCCGGAGTCGTACTCGGAGTCGGAAATTTTGAACTTTTTATTTAATATGTCAAATTTGACTTTTGGCCGCATTGATAGGGTTGATATTTAATTGAATACACATAAATAGGAAAATAAAGAAAAAAAGTGACGATATTAACCCTTTTTTAGTCGGAGTCGGAGTCGGAGTCGTATTTTTGGTCAATGTCGGAGTCGGAGTCGTTCTTTTTTTACCGACAGCCCTACTGAAATAAAAAGGCTTTTTGCGATTTCTTTTTGAATTATTATTTGAATTTTGTTCAGAAAATCTTTACGGAATAAATATAATTTTCGAAAATTAATTTATTTAATGATCTTTATTATTTTGAAGTATTTGAATTTTAAGCCTTCCGTGAGTGAGCGGATCATGATTAATTTATAAAGACTTAGATATCGCTTCGATTATTATGAAATATACGATCAAAATGTCGTTGTTAATAAAGGGTATATTTGTTTAGTTTTACTTCAAAAGTTTCCCATACCTCCCTCCTGGAATAGGTTTAATCAATTCCACTGGAAAAAATTTCAGAAAGAATATTTTAGAATCATTATCAAATACATTATACTATTTGAACAGTTTTTTTTTTTTGTTTAATCAAAGAACTTCTAAACTAACGAAAAGAATCTTGATAAGAAATGTATTTTTCCGTGTGAAAATCCATGTTTACAAAAAATCGGGGTTTCGTTCTCTTTTGGCCGTTATTGAATAGGTAAAATACTCAGATACGGTGACAGAAATAAAAATACCAAAAAAACATTAACCATAACGATGTTAGCAGGAAAGTATTCAGATCACATTATACAATTTTTGATACTAATCTCATTACTCATTTTCCGCAGCAAATTGGGTCTAAGTTTTTTTTGTAATGTTATAATAAGTCGAAAAATTATTTTATGTAAATTATTGTGTGTTGTTTTTTTGCTCGTATTGTAATTTAATGGAAAGATTTTTTTATGATATGCATCTTGAATTCAATTTAATCTGAGCGAATAATGAACGATTTCTTTTGATGTAGTCATAAATAATGCGTTGTTAACTATTCTTATAAAATAGTACGGTAGTAATAAAAAGAAATCATATTTAAGGCAAACTTTAACCTTTTGCACTCTGACCAAATTTTCTCAGGACTAGTAAGCTACTCTGATTTTTAAAAATGTGTTGGTTTAGTGAGTGATAGTCTTTAACACGGTTGGATGAAGCACGTGATCAATTTTAAACTACAAAAGTATTTGTTAATTAGTGATAAATCCGTCATTAAACTTTTACCTGCGCTGGGCCAGGGAGTTTGGCCCACGGAGTCACCTAACAGAATCTTTCCGGCCAAACTCCGTGGCCCGCGGATTGGTAAGATTTAAAAAATGTGATGCTGTAACAATGCACAGGCAACAGAGCAATAAAACAAATGTGTTTAATCTATTGAACGACTTCCGCGAATATCACCCTTACAAAAGCGGCTACAAGAGTTATAGTGCCTCAAATATTACAGTGTATATATAAATTATAATCAATGCTCCATTTGAGCGTGGGAATGGAAGCGTGCCGGCCAAGTTAAACTTTTATCACAAATTTCTCGTTTTCCAAATGGAGGTAAGTGCCGCGATAATTATAGAAAGTGCACCTATCAAATTCTCAATGCGGCAATGTGCTTTTCAATTTATTCAGTGCGAAATTTATCGATTCACTTGGAAGGCGCTTACGACGTTTGAATTATGACATCGTGTTTAACCTCGGGCGACTGCTGAGATGGAAAAATTATATCAAGAACATGGCGTGACGCTATGGGAATTTTTTCGTTCGTGTATTATAATTATTTTTATTAATATGCGCAATTGATTTTCTTATTAAAAATATCCCACAAGGAAAGCATGTTACTATTTTTTAACTAGTGATATATCACATCCACCTTAACATGAAAATATTATGTAATTTAGAAAGCAAAGAAGTTAAATATTCGTGTAGTAATTAAATAAATTGATAAAACATTTCCTCATACAACTGACTTTCAAAATTGATCTTGTTGCGATCTAATATTCTCAAAAACATTAAGAAGACATGTATTAATGTTTCTTTTTTACTCTTATTTTTAAAAAATATATGTGACATGTGAGCCCTGGAGAAGTGAAGTGAGCCAAGTAAGAAAATTACGAATCTTTTGTACTTGCTCAGAGCTTACTTCTATAATATTTAAAAAAAACTATTTCAATGTGTCACTTCCCCGGCAAATTATTTTAACAAAAATGTTCCAAAAAAAATCTATTTTTATTTTCTTTTAATTTGAAACATATAAATATTATTTTTGCTAAAAAAAATTTTTTTTTTACCCTTCGAAGTCTATTTTTTTTACATTTTTTTTAATTATTATTTTTTTCTTAGAATATTATATGTACATATTATATACATAATACCATATCATGAAATAGTCTCTTACAATGTCATAAATCGTGAAATTACATGAAACACGTATTTGTGAACGCCGAAAATAGAACGACAATTTTAAAATGCTCATATGGGCGCACACGTATTTGAGTGAGTGCCGAAATTGGAACACTATTGTTTTACTCTCACTTCACTTGCAGGATGCCTTAGGACCTGAAGAATATGATACTGCACATAACTCATTTATTTCCAAAACTGCCAATTGGCTCACTTCACCTCTCAGGGGCTCATATTATGTATGACATAATAATACTTCGTTAATGAACCGTATTATAATTATTGATTAAAATTTTAATATCGTGTTTGAATTTTATTAGTGTGGTGAGATAATCTTCATTTGATGAAAAATACTGACAAATAATGTATGTCATATTAACAGCAGCTTTGGGATGCTTGAAAAGCGCACAATAAAACAGTGGAAATATTTATAAACATATCGCTAATGCACCGTTAAGTTGTTGCTGACATCAGATAACCACTAGAACATAAGATGTAAAGGGATCAGAGATCAAACAGAATTTTAACATTTTCTTACTTACTAAGAAGCTATTTTTTACATATGTCTAACGAAACAAATTGTAAAAAATCAGACTAAAGAATTTATATGGCGTGAGTTATTTTTGGGATGTGTGTTGTGCACCATTATAGCCCCGGGCTTTGGAAAGCTCTGGCTATTCTAAGTCGTAATAAACAACTTGCTTCAAATATAATATATTTGAATTAATATACATGATACAAATTATGACAGCATACATAATATAATATCTCTATATACTAATGAAGCGATTTTAAATGTGTAAATTTAATTGTCATATATCACCGCTCTCTGTTATATAACATAAGATTTCCACACTGGATAAGTCAACCATTTGATTTTTTTCATATAAGAGAATGTGGTAAAACTAATACTGATAGGTTACCATTCTCTTTTCTGGCATATTATATAAATTAAAAATCTAATAGACAACGACGTTTTAGTGAAAAAAGGACTGTTTTTGACAGCTAAATAAATAAATACCTACATTAATATGACAATATGTAGTATATTTTTTAAATATATTGATTAAATTAATCGGTCTCGTAGTCGCATGGTCTATTTACATATCTTGGGTGTCTCTCCTGTGCCGCTGCAGTGGTCTCGGCCATGTAGCCCCCAAGGAAAATTTTATGAATTGATTTGTCATTTTACTATAGTTGTTTATCGTCTGTAATTTTTACTCTGCCATATCGAAAATAGCTGAACTATTGAAAATATCAACTTTATCTTTTAAAATTACGCTAACATGCGAAATTTTACATCACTTTACAACGTTGAATACTTCGAATATATTTTAGTATCGATATTTCAGTATTTTGTTTTGTAATATAATATATAATAACATGAATATATTAAGTAGCAAATTTACAGATACAACAGTGATTTTTATGAAACTAAAACTCTTGCAATTGATCATAATAATTATTTGTATGTAAAAAATTCGAAAGTATAAAATAAGAAAATAGTAATCATAACTTAAACATAGACACTACGTCTGAGTATAATAAGTTTTAAAAATAGAGAAATTAAATAAGTAAGAGTATTCAGATTCTTAAGAACGACGCATAGTGACAGCGATTAGCTAACCACTAGTTCTTGTATCCTTTCCATCCCTACTCTCTTCGAAAAAGAGAGGTTGAGCAACTGAGTAACGATCAATTCTCGAAGAAATACATATATTGAGATAAGCTCCGTGAGGAGTTCATATGCTCCAAATTGAGAAAGGACATGATTAAAAAAAGAAAAGAGTATCACATGCTCTCATCGATAGTATGCACTATTATCCAAAGAATTGTGATTTATTAATCCGTTTACTCCTTGTGAATATGAAGACGTTAACTGTAATATAATTATATGTACAGTGGAACCCCGATCTTACGTTCTCGCATAACTCGCATTATACGTTTTCCCGCGTAATGTGTTCATTTTCTATAGTCCCGGCATTCAGTTCATATATAAAACTTTCCCGCATTCATCGTTTCCCGCATAAATCGTTTGTTTTATACGGTCCCTTGAAAAACGTAGAATCGAGGTTTCACTGTAAAATATATCAATCAAATGAAAAATACTAAGCTTTTTAAAAACGACGAATTGTATTCGTTCCCTGCATTGACAAGCTTTTCTTACTTTCGAACCTACGCTGTAATTTCGAAGACTACATATTTGCTACAATATGTAGAGTGAGAAATAAATATTATGGTATGGTAACATGGTAACGATAATTTATTTCGAAACTATGATTGGTTGGTGTAACAGTAACAATGTGCGGTATCTTTACCATCCGCACAGTCATAAAATTACAGAAAAGCACTTCGGTAAATTTTCCGACCGCAAAACATTTTTCCAACGCCTCTACAACTCTATAAAGAGATATGGAGAGAAGCAGTGCCGCACCAACTCTCTGCGCTATAATAGTTATTAAATATATTTCACACTATATAATATTTTGAAAGAAGCATTCTGAAATAAGTGCGATGTGAAAACTTAGGATATCAACAGAAGGTGTTTCAATATCAAATTTGAATTTTTGGTCATATTATGTAACAAATGTTCTGAAATCGAAAAATCATTCGACTTATATATAAAATGATATTACCATACAAAAAAAAAAGATTTTTGGCAGTAAATTGATATTTTATTTGGTTAGTACTAACCATATCTAGTACCTAATAAAAATTATTGTTCCATGCAAAATAATTTAACGATTTTTAATTAAAATAATGCATGGTTAAGTCTTCCTGACGAAATCTTAAAGAAAGAAAGTCTACAGCTACCTACAATATAAAATTTCTGGGGCATACACTTCTATTTCAACAGCTTAGTAAAAAAACTATTTTGTAATTAAAATTTGTCAAAAACATTTTTTCAATTTTAGTTTATTGAGACAGACAGAAACAGATACATCAAATGTGTAAATGCAATCATTTCATTTTTTTACTTTTGTTTTACTCTTTATTGTGCAATATTTGCTGCGCGGCAATGATCCAGCTTTTCCGCCATTTTTACGGCTCTTCATCATTTACCGCAATATGAAATACGGCTGACGTAGAATTCCTCCATTGACCAGCAATAGCGGTCAAATCGGCTCGTAACACGCAACTACTGTGCTACGCACGCGATTGGCTCCTCAATTACTCCCGCCCCCGCGAAAGCTTTCGCGGCGTCAGGAGGAAGCGGGACACCTTCATGCTCGGTAGCACTTTCCTCACCACGTGCGATAGAGACGCGATATGATTTCCCAATTTGATTACATTGATAATATGCCGAGGAGTTTCTGAATAGGCTGCACGCGAAATTGAACCGTAGTGTTGGAAATGATTGCAGTTGGGAATGACTACCGTTCGGTTCATATTAGATAGTAACAAATCCAAATTAGCATAAATGATTTATTACATTGCACAGTTATAATAAGAGTATTATATTTCTAAAGTTTCACCTTCATTATATAAGTTAACAATTTTGCCCCCACCTTTATTTAACCAATGTTAACCAATTATTTTCCACTACAATATGTTTCTTCCTACCCCGATTCTAATATATAATATTGTTATACAATGCATCCATATATACATAAAATAGTATATAGGAAGTATTCTTTAAAAAGAAGTAACTTAATAATATCAAATATGCAAACTACAACTTTCTTCAAATTTGCAAGAAGGAGATGTTGTTTCATGGGGAAAATAATCATATATTTCAAAATATGTATCTATTCAATTCAGTAAACATTTACTAAGAATTGGTTCAGTGGTGTTTTATATAATATTCAAAACCTTGATACTTTTATGAAGGCGTTCAAATGTAGCTTGCATTGTAAGCAACTTTTATCCGCGGAGCGACCCTGTTCATCAACGTATTCCAGGGAGATGTAATACAGTTCCTTGAATATATAATATATCTTAACTATAAAAAACTGTATTATATCTATAAAAAGGATAATATATGCAATGATAATCGATAGGGGAAAATCATTTGAATAGGTACGAATCCTAACTTAAATATTGTTTGGTTAGAAAAGAAACAAAAGAAAATCTGAAAATGTATGATTTGTTCCTTATGGAAATTGAACAACAGCTTGTATTCAAATTTTCCGTTTTACCTAGTTATGTTATTTTCTGTATTGAATGAGTTTACACGCCTCTATGTATCACGCGAGGTTTATTAATATGTTCAACTCTCGGATCTTCCGTTTTAGAGGGAGAGATTGCAATCTTAGTCAGGCAATGGTAAATTGTTGCCAAAAATTACTTTATCTTTATTGCAATGAAAATCTACATGATAACGAAATAGATCCATAATGTCTATGAGGGTTAGTTAGGTTCAAGATTTATTATATCATACTAAAATATACTATATATTTGTTATACAATAGATGAGTAACAAACATGTGACCTGAACTTGATTTAACGGTCTCAATATTTTTTTTAATACACACTGCTTCGTATAATATTCTATTAAAATACCTGAAAAACTAATGTGAAACTAAACTAATAACTAATGTGTTACAGTGAAAATTGTTTAAAAAATACTTTATAACAAAATTACAATGTACTTTTAAAATAATCAGTTTATCAGTTGATAATGCCCGGGATGAGCGAAACCGGTCCTGATCTTAATAAATATAAGATGCAATGCCTTTAAACTTTTTCAACTCCTTAAACTCAGGCAAAAAAAAAGTACAAAAGGTTTCCAACGGAATTAAAAATAACATAGACATTCCATGGAAAATTCTGAATAAAAAATTCCTTCAGGGCTAATAACGTTATATGTATTAATAAACCAAAATGACAATATAATACATATGTGTTTGTCACCCTTTCTACGTAAACTGAGACTTTTAATGTAGGGTTTAGGTTAATAAAGAAAAATGTGTAGTTACTACATCTAACCGCTACCAACAAGTGGAACACGTTAACAAAAAATATTCCAGTGTATCAAAAACAATGTAAAAAAAATCCCGACTAACGTGAGAATTTCCCTGCGAATCGCCGCCGGGTTGAACAGATGCTGAGAGTACGATTGAGGAATGCGCGCGTAAAAATTCTAAAACAAGCGTATTACGATTAAGTACGAGTCAGTAAGAAAAAGAGATAAGTCATTTCATCCCCCAGGCGGGGTCACACGACGTTCTCACAGAACTCTCGAGATCTGAAATGCCCATTACATTATACTGTCTACCTCTGAGGTTAGTAAGAAAAACAACACACTAATCGTTAAGCTCGGCACATACTGCACAATAATTTGGTATTTCTTAGTCCAATTTTCTTTTCAAAATTTTCATTTCAACATTCGAAGAAATTCAGACAAGATGGACTTAAAATTTTATTCTGATATATATTTAGAGATGGTAGGTAGGCTTTAGTAGGATATGATATTTTGTCAACTCATATTGGATCAAAATCAATAAATATATTCCAAATGAAGCTGTTGTTGAAATCATACCAGGAATATTCTTTGGCAATAGTTATTTCCTTGGTATAATGTTTTTATAATATCACAGAAAGGTTGTGAGACAATTTACATATTGTTATGCACTTGTTAAGTCATGTGCATACACATACACCTACGTTACGATAATTGGTTTCATAAATATCGTTTTTTCTTCCTAAATATTACGTAAAATCCTAAGCTATTTCAATAACATTGCAAGCATTACTAGCCATCTTCTTAAAAATCCTGTCTTATGGATTCAATATGTTCTATAGATAGCACTACTAGCACCACATAACTCATGAAAGGTTTTCATATTGTATATGTTACAGTGAAAATGTATTCTCAGTGAAAATGTATCAAGTAATAGATTTGTATGACAACATGATTTCACTGGTCACGATCATTGAAATTATTGACCCAAGTCGATGATTTGCCGGCCAAAAATTTTGCTTTGCTTCAATGAAATAAAATCAGCAAATAGTCTATTTCATAAAAAGAGAACCAAAGAAAAACACAGACAACCATTGGGCTGAAGATAGGGCGGTCAAATTTAATTTCAATGAAAGCTTGGAGAAGAATACATTTTCACTGAGAATACAGTTTCACTGTAACATATACATATATATATATGTAAATATAAACAAATAATTACATCAAACGTCAATGGACCAGCATGTTTAAAATGTCTGAATTTCGACGTTTTCTTATTCCAATCGGATGGAAGCTGATTAATGATTAATCGTTATTATTAAAGCTTTGTTGACTTAGGAAGAATCAAATTGATTAGCAAGATATGAGGATACTAAGCTAGATGCTGCTAAAAGGAAGTGGACATGGCTAATAAATAAAGAGTCATATCAATTAAAATAACACTTTAACAAATAATGTTTACATGCGATCATTAAACTTTTAGGTTAATGGTTTTGTGGAAATTATTTGAATAAAAAAAATATTTCAATTGATTTTACTTTCGCGTATGTGAGTCGCGCCTTAGCCTGACAGAAAAAATACCAGGTAGATAAACATCGCAATTACGCGGCAATGCCGGGATCGATTCCCTTCGCGCGTGCATTATCATTATGAAATACTTCCGTCTAATCATCATCAATGTGATTTTATTCTACGGTTGATAGTTTTTATTTCGAAATCTGAATCTATTTGCGCCTAATGACATTTCAATTTGTAACGTGCACAGTGTGGTTTTACCTATTATTTTTTTCTATGAAATTACCCTTTCGCACAGCGATTTCGAAATATTAAGAAATGCGTACTAAGCTCATGTTATATGAGGAAATATTAGGACACATGTTTCATCGTAACCATATCACATGACGATCATTAAGTGTCTCCACATAAGTTATTATTACTGTTTGCAATTGTAAGGTATAGAATATGTACGATTTAAATTCTTTCATAATTATACATTTTAATGTATTAACATAAAAATGAAAATTACAATACACGACTGATAACAATGCGCCATTCATTTGACAAATTTAATTTACATAGATCCATATGATATACTTGGTGAAGCAACGGGACACTGGAATAGCCTAGGAAGAATCAAGGAGACCAACGGGAGACAGAGTTAATTGGAGGTTCCTTGTGGCGGCAATATGCTACGAAGAATTATTAAATACAGAAACCACATTTGAAAAAGAAAAATAAATTAGTGCGGGCTTCTTTTAATTATCTTTCCAGTATCAAATGAAATGCACAGCTTTTATAGTACAAACATACGTATATTGCTGGTATTACCTACATTTGCGTGGGTAACTTTAATGTTTTGTGGGTGTGTTTCTAAATAATAATATGTGAGTGATTTGCAGAAGTAGATATTAATATTATTACAGGGGGACTATTAGAGGCGTTTCGGTCATAAAGGTTTTCCGATGCAGTCAGTAATGATATGATTTGTTAAACGTCGCGTCTACCTTTCTAATGGCAGCAGGAGTATCGACGCGAATTATCTGCGGCCAATGGCGTACCGTAAAATAATTGTGTGACAACCTTACATACAAATAAAATATCATTTGATTGAATGTAATAAAGACAAATTGGAAGATCCACGGAAGTGACGTAAAATGGTCACAAAATTACATAAGATAAATGAAATTTAAGCTCAAGATTCTTCATGATTTGTTTTTTATTCATTGAGTCGAGCTTACTTTACCAATAGATTCAATAAATATGACTGTAAGCATCTAAAACATCTGGACATAGTTCTGTTGTTTAACCACTGTATTGGGAGAAACAAAGTTAGACTAGTAAAAAAAGTACTGGAAGTAAGTACTCTTGACTGCCCGGTTTCAGGACTGGGTATGGAATGAGTGGAGACGTGGAGAGATATAAAAGTATCACAGATGTCTAAACTGATCGCACAGTTAGTTTCAACTTTCAACATTAGAGATGGTGAGGGAGTATGGTTATAGGACTTTTAAGAATTTTTGTCACGTTTATTTCGGTTGACAAAATTTGTGTAGTATGAAAAGATCCTGACTAGTGAACCTAGTAGTAAATAAAATAATATTAGATTACGATGAGAAAAATAACAATGTATTTTAGGAGAAGATGTTGTATTGTGCACCCTGTCTAAACGGTATATATGTTACAGTGAAACTGTATTCGTAGTGAAAATGTATTATTCTCCAAGCTGTCATTGAAATTAAATTTGACCACCCTATCTTCTGCTCTATGTTTGTCTGTGTTTTTCTTTGGTTCTCTTTTTATGAAAGGGACTACGTGCTGATTTTGTTTTATTGAAGCAAACCAAAATTTAAGGCCGGCAAATCATCGACTTGGGTCAATAATTTCAATGATTATGACCAGTGAAATCATGTTGTCATACAAATCTATTACTTGATATATTTTCACTGAGAATACAGTTTCACTGTAACATATATATACTTAATTTAATGGACGTTTAAAATATAGTTCTAACGAGGGCGTAAGCCGAAATACCTATCAACAAATATATATAATAATTTCTGTAGAATTAAAATACATTGCTATTTTACTCACCGTATTATAATGGAGTTCTACCAAACAAATGGCATCTCAATCAATAATATTGGATTGCTGAACTATGTGCCGCCTTTGGTTTACGGCTCAGTCAAACCGATTTAAGTTGAGGGAATGGATTATATATTATTATTTATACGCATTTATTTGTATTTATGTATGTATCTACACAAATTCAGAAACGGCGCCGTTTGGTTGGGATTTACCGTGAGAAGCGGATTGAGCTTGCTTTGAGCACATTAAGTACACATTAAAATATTAACTTCCATCTACAAAAGGAGAGCTTGAGACTATAAAATTTGATTCAGTATTTTGAAATAAAATTATTATTGAAATATTAAATTTACCTAACCTAACCTAACCTAACATCTTTGTTGAGACATTACAATGTCACTTCAAGAATATAGAAAGATATTATTAAAAATACAATAAATTTCTAAATTATTTCACAAACAATTTAACTAGATTCAATATTATAAAAGTATAAACATGAAATTTTCCTATAAAATAGCGACCAACGACTTTTTAATATAGCGAAAGAAGCTTGTGTATAATGTGGTATGGGTAATGTAAAGTAAGTAATGTAAAGGCATTTTATTGTTTTTGCTGTGCCATAAATACCTATTAACTGATATAATACTAAAATTATTTTTTTAGCCTCCAATGGTTAAATAATTATCATTTAATTTGCAGTACTCGATTGTAATAGTATTTAAAAATCAACTTATTTCGTAGCAAGTTTGAATTTTTTTCCTTCTGGCAGACTGACTTTCGGAACTGACAGTTCAAGCTAATTTCAGTCGTGCCCTTGAAGTGCCTGAAAATGCTGGATCGCGAAACCCGGTTTATTACAAAAAAAAATCATGAGAAAGTACAATATTTAAACGATACAATTTAGTAGCGCGGAAAATATACCTGTCATGATTGGAAACGTGAATTGTTAGGCGTAAATTTTCAAGGTCCGGTCCGTGGCGCAGTGGCAGCGGCTTTGACTTGCGTGCCGTTGTCGAAAATCCCAATCCCTTCCCACCTTTTCGATCCCTAAAAGCGACGCATAGTGACAGCGATTAGCTAACCCACTAGTCCTGTCCTAGTCCTCGTATGCTTTCCATCCCTACTCTCTTCGAAAAAGAGAGGTTGAGCAACTGAGTAACAAGCAGTTCTCGTATAAAAACATATGTTGAGATAAACTCCGTGAGGAGTCCATATGCTCCAAGTTGGGAGTGGATATGGTTAAAAAAAATAATTACAAAACATTTTGTTTTAACTTCCTTAAAGGTCATAAAACAGACAACTGTTTTATTTCCTAAATTTAGATAAAGCTCCATCTAGCAATCATTACGATTATATATTGCCAAATTCGTGATCGAATACAGTCAAACCTCCGAAAACACGCTGGCCGAAAATATTCGGCGCAAATACCCCGATGGCACGGTCGCATTCCATTGTCGTTGCTATGTAACGTTGCCGGCTGTTATTCCGGGGCAGATGCCGATGCACACACACAGCCAAACGGCTGACCGTCTCTACGGTGCATACTCTCGCATACACTGAAACAACACGTGCCAGACAATACATGTCTGCGTGTTGACTTCCTGTTTGCTATATTTTGCGAGCGCTATGCATTGTATCACCAAGCAACCAAATATATTTACGTACATATTTCGTTCAAATATTTTTTTTGCAAAACTCATATATAATCTTAGTTTGCATTTTTCGCGGAAAAAGACGAAGTCCCTAATTTTGTATAAGATTCACGCCCCCTTTTACACTACTTCTTATACCACGGTCCCGACTATAGTGTTAGCGGGGGTTTAACTGTACTTTGCCATTTACTCAATTTTTTATAAAAAAAATGTTAAATCTGTAGCTCTACTTTTGAGAATACACTAATCAGTGACTTGCCGAACATTTTGTGCCCACTGGCGTTCACTTACTCGTGAGCTTTTGTTTTGAGAGTAAAAGCTCTACTTAGCGTTTGTTCAGTGATTGTGATTAGGAATAATATAACAGGGTGTTAAGACATACAATAATAGATTTATTGGCTGCTGGAAACGATGCATATGTTTTATATTTATTTGCATAGAAAGATTCAAGTGGCAAATATAATATTATTTATTTCCAATTTGTTAAGAAATAATGGGCTAGTCATAAAACTATTATGGAAAAATTAAATAATTGTAGAGGCGAATATCGACTCGACAAATTGATATAATTTCCAATTAGTCTATTACTTTCCTTCTGTTCCTATCTATGGTCTGTCTATTTCATCAAACGAAAAATTAAATTGATTTCGCACCGACTCAATATTTTGTATACAAGCGGAATTGATTTTTTCCGATGGCATTTACAAATAAAATTAAATATACCTTTTTTAACAAAGAATATTTATCTGTACATATAACATCATTATTTAATATGGTAAGAAACAGAAAAGGGGAATTAATAATTCTTTCATTTGCCATTAATCATATTTGGTCTCGTTGTTTCATAAAGACACGAGAGGTTAAATGATGAATATAATTAAAACATATTATATAATACTACTTCCACATATATTGTGGTTAAGTACAGGATTGAAACTCAGTCAATCAGTTGACAATGCTTGAGGTAAGCGAAACTGGTACCTATTTTCATAAGGGTAAATATTGAAGTACTACTATATAGTGTTTTATTTATTTAAATAATGCCTTCCACCAGGAAGTACCAGTTAGCACCCAAAGAGTTTAATGAATATAACAGTTGAAAGTGATAATTCACTGTAAGAAAAACAGTTCAAGTTTTCTTGTAAAAATTTTCTAATGTGCCCTTTCGACTTCTTTGTTTTATTGACGCTGCAAAAATCGCCCTTAAGCCTGTATTACATACACCATCACATCGAACGATAGTATGGTAAACGTAAATCATGTATCAATTACGTATTTATTTTTGTTTTACTATGATAAACGTATTTTCTAAAAAGTGTTTTTATGCTTCCATTTGAATTTTAGATCACTTTTAACTCTGTCAATACTTGGTGGAAAGGCATATTAATACATTTTTAGTACTTTTTCCACATAAAATGTATATGATCAGGACCGGTTTCGCTCATGGCGAGCATTATCAACTGTCAGTTGACAATGCTCGCCATGAGTGAAACCGGTCCTGATCAAATAATTTGTATGTGGAAAAAATACTAAAAATGTATTATTATTTTTATTTTTATGAATTTTAGATGTTGCAGATGTGCGATTTTCTAATGAAAACGACTTTAATACGGTAAGAAAAAAAACAATGTATAATATTTACAATGTAAGCAGAAATAGCTGCCAACAAATATATAAAAATAATTTCTGTAGAATAATACATTGTTATTTTTCTTACCGTATTATAATGGAGTCCTACCAAGTAAATGCCTACTCAATCAATAAAACGGCTACATGTGATTTGCGTCGTTTTTCTCTACTTGCATGGAAGATAATAATTGTAATCTATTTTTTTGATCCTAATATCACACGATTTGTTATAACGTCACAATGTTACGTAATAAATACTAATTATATATTTCAAAATACAGATATAAAATATCGTTTCTGTGTTGGTGATTTCATGTTTCGTCGTCCACAGCAATCAATAAGTTCGTTGGAAAATGATTAACATAATTGGTCCATTTGTAATTGGATACCAACAATTCTGATTTTTATAATGACGCCCTACTAGTATTGTTAACATCCTATATCATACGAAATAGTTTGTGTGGCAACATTTTTGCTCGACTCACGTGGGACCAACACCGGCGGCATAATGTTGTTTTGATTAATGGCCCCCGGAATGTTTCACTGACGGACCTGTGAACTGGCAAGCTTATGCCTGCCTCACATTATTATTAAAATAGTTCAGTTTCAAAAGTGGCCATCAAAAATTTTACATATTATATAATATCAACCTTTCGACAGCCCTAAATGATAACGTTTTGTCAAATCTACGTGTTTCGTTAGTTCAAAATCCAAAGTTCAAAGTCAAGTCATATAAAAATGAAAAATAATAAATAATATAAAAAAATCATTTTGATAATTATGTTGAAGCATCTCGATGTAATTGCATTCTCGTTGTAGTCTCAATACCCTGAAATCTAATGACTTTAGTATGAAGATGCTCCCGAAAGAGGTAAAACCGGTGTTACTTCTTGTTGTCATATTGTAGTGCAAAATCAGAGTGATTAAAATTTATTTCATATTCAAATTAAACTTCCACCACGTTTCCAGCGAATTCTTATAAAATAATAAATAAATCTAGGATTCAATTGCCTAGCTTAGATATGTTTATGAAGATCGAGAGGTAAAAATACAAAGCGATATGAACTGTTTTTCTTCACACTGGAAAACCTTTTAATCTACGTTTGATGACGTATCAATAGTAGTAGTAATTGTCCAAAATGCCCATTACCAGTCCTCGCAAGTTATGCTTAAATGTAAAAATACCTTGTACACACTTGCATGAAAATAATGGAGTAAAATTCAGGAGGAAGAAAACTTTGAGCGGCTTATATAAGGGTTGGTTATGTCGTAATCAATATATGTACATTCATTCAACCCTAAACAGCTAAAACTACAGTCAATGGTTGAAAAATTTGATGACTGATGATAATTTCACTAAAGGGACATGGAATAAAAACAAACAATTCGCATCTCATAAAAATACACGCGTGTATCTGAATTTGTCATTTTGTAGAAGTCATTTCATTTTTTTTTCAATCGCTGTAACCTGAAACAAATTCTGGCTGACATAAATAAAGCACTGTATATTTTTGATAGCGGAGATTTTTTTTCATTTTTTTTTTTACTGGTTTTGTGATACACAGAATTGTTATAAAAAAGACTTTTGCACGTATTACTCTGCGCTTGATTGGTTTCGCAATCACCTTAATAAGTTTAACCACGATACATTAATTAAATCATCGAATAAATTAAATACTTTTAATTATGTAAATAAATATTTTTCATTAACTCATCTGCGATACTATGAAGTTTAGGAGTGTTTTGAAACTAGCCCGTTATTTATGTGTTTACTGTGTTGTTATATCATTGAATCCGGATCAATCTCGTCAATCAGTTGGAGCAGATCCGCATCGATATACCAATAATTTCTGGGTATCATTAGTCAGCTGGGAAGGAGTACTTAAATACTTGGACTCTTACTTCTTAGTCACCGGAGCTGGTCGTGAGATAAACGCAAGAGGCGTTATTAATCGGAACGGTGAATGATAATTTATTTATTCCACCGGAGGCTATGAAAATCATAAGGTAGAAGATTACGATACTTTTCGCTGCATGCAATCTTTAACGTAGTGTGAATTGCTGGCTTTTATTTGCAATAACCATCATGATCACACGCTTTGATCGACCGCTATAAACTATCTATTTATATGATTAATAAAAAAATACTAAATAATTAATTTGGCATTTACACGATATAATTAGTTTATAATTTTGCCAGCAGAATTGTAAATACAGATAAGATATAAAATGAATAGCAAAGAAACCAGTAATATTGTTTTTAATTTATAACTTTGAAACACTAACTTTATCTTCTATCCAAGGACGTCTGCAATTTTTAAGGATGGCTATTTATGATTTATTTAATCGGCCTCATATCTCTGTTTACAGTAGTTTTTTTCCCGTATAAAATAAATTCGCCATGAATGAATGTCTTCTTAGGAATCACATTATTTTTTAAAATTTTCACGAGGAGTAATTATTGATTTCTACTAATATTTATAAGGTATCTTGAATGTGAAGTGACTTCTTGTTTTATATCATTGGCTAACAAGTAGAAAGGCGAACTTTTAAAGACAAGGTTTAATTCGTTTAATGTTTTCAACCCATTATTTGGTGAATTTTTCATATACATAATTATTAGTTACATAAAAAGAATCAATTTTAATATTTACTTGAAATCAAATTCACAAATTACTATACATAACATGTTGGTTTTTAATATTATGATATAACATAATAAAATTTCCATAATTCGAATAATTAGAACCAATCTCAATTGCTTAATATATTTTTGAATTCGAATTGAATGGAAAAACTCTTTTACACTAATTCCACTGTGGTTTGCCATAAATTTGATGTTATTAAAAACATTTGTACCGATAAAACCATCCCACAACTAAGCTCTGCGCGTGTTCAACTAAATAAATAAGTAAAATATTAACTCTCTATCTTCCAGCGATAAATAAATATGTATTTAAAAAAAGAAAATGTGCTACAAAAATTTGTACCTACATATGTATGTATATCAGTTTACTTTGTAAACTGTATCATAGTTTTCGATCCATAGATACGTGATAATTCTAGGCTGAGGTTTGTGGAAACGAAAGTCTTCTAAACATTAACCAAACATATGTATAAAAAGATCACTTGCTTTTCGACAAGTTGTTTTTATTTTTATTCTCCATTTTATTTGATTTAGTAAGAAAAAAAAGGACTTTGTGTTGCTAAATTTAAAAACGAATATGTAAATTTTTATGGGAGACACATTAAATATTTCGTCGTTTTTGAATTGTAATAAAAGGAAAAGATATTTAAATATTTAGGTAACAATATTTTACTATTAGGAGTAAACACGTTTTGGTATGAAATTAAGAGATACAGAAAACAATGCTTTACATATATACATAAGGATGTTTTTTTTAAATTATACTTTTATTATATTATACATATATTTGAATCATTATTTTCATATATTGTGTCACCTATTATTGTGACTTTTGCTAAGAATAATAATATCGTAATTAGTCGGGGCTGTGATCGAATGTCGGCTTCGTTTCCGGACCCCACGTGCTCGAATTCCAGTTACGGGTAGTTACATTTTTCATGTTAAAGTTCTAGCAACTGTGTACCAAGCAGATCTCGTCGGCAAAAATTCTAAAGATAAATTTCAATCTTTAAAAAAGGAACGATAAGATACCCCGAGTATTGCTCTTCTATCCCTACTCTATTCGGATAAACTTCAAGGAATCAATATGGCCCACATTGGGAGCGGATATGATTTTTATATAGATTTTTTAATCCACCCTTCTGTAATAGAGTTTTTATTTGCGCGATGGTTCCTGGAACGAATCCCTCGTGCAAAAAGAGATCCGAGTATTTTGATGGTAAATATATTATGCGTCAATTTGAAATTTTCGCGGAACCGGGCTCTGATGTGTAAGAGGCGATCCCATGAACTCGCCGCAGGCAATGACATCATTCTCAAATATCTCCTATCAACCAGGCTCACGACTCGACTTTGATTTTTTACAACTCGCCTGGTCACCTTTTTTTCTTACTCGCCATCCACCTTCCAGGTCTTCTTTTAGCCTTTGTTCGAGACGCGGCTTTTTTTTCTTTCTTATATTTTTAATTTGTTTTGTTTTATTTGGCTTGTTTTTCAGGTTTTGTAAGCAAAACGCCGACTAGCATCTGCACAAAATATGAAAAAAAATACTTTATGCTTAGTACGGATGATGCAATGGTAATGTACCAAAAAAACGTTTTACTGCCTTTTGATGCATTTTTTTCAGCACGAATTTATAATTATTTTTTATTAATTTTCATAATTTATTAAAATATGCAAGACTTTAATATTTTATTTTGAAATTCTATTTTTATACAACGCTAGCACGATATTTTTTACTATGATTTTTTTTAAATTTAAATTCATAAATTAATCAAGTTCATAAATTTTAGAAAATGTTTAAGAGTAAGAATAATTTGAATTGTTTGAGTATTAAAATTGAGGTATTTAAATGCTCCTACAATTCAACTCTTCATAACAGATGAATGTGTTCATCATATTTATTATATAAGAGTTTTGATGATTACTTTAAGCTTATGTGGTATCTTTTATCTAAAATATCACATTACATGTCAGAGCGTAACTTATTTTATTTTTTACATAAACTTAGGCCAAAGAATGGCGTCAATTATTGAAAAAAAAAAATATTTAGCACTGCTGTAGATTTTTTGGATAATTTAATGTGAAAAAATGTTTATGGACAATTGTGTGTTATTAAAATGTTCATACTAAGTTAAATAGAAAATAACTTCTATTATAAATATTGAGATGTGTTTTGCCTCTTTAAGAAGCATCTATGTAATAATGTGAGAATATTAGAACCCATCTCTTTTCTAAAAAATGTTGTTATTCTGATGATGGTTCTTAAATAGGCGAAAAGCGTGTCACTATTAAATTTGTGACACTATACGTGTAATAAAGTTGAAGTGACCGTTAAATACCTACATCGAAGTTAGAACAATATCATTCATATACATCTAGGATGGAAGACGGTGGGTGAATAGTAAAGGAGTTCAGGACCTGCACAAGGTGGTGAAATAGTGATGATTAAATTTAACAGTCACGATTGCATTGCCGTAATAAATTAGTGATGTTATCTCTTTTCGTCACTGGCTGACACGCGTCTCAATAGCATCGGTCGTTTTTCAGTGACAGGTGTATCTTTGAAAAGTAAATTGGTTTCCTAGTTAATAATAATATGGCACATTCTCTCAGTAACTTCTTCAGTTTCCACCACTTAAAAATATACCGTATCCTTTCTGCCCCAAGGAGATATTCTTGAAGAGTCCATTTGTTTTACGTCCTGACCCATATATTTGTCAAAGGCGTACAAGTCTTTTCTTCCATTAAAGCACCAAGCACGACATGCAAATAATAATATACTGCAACACATTTTAAATACAAGATTTAAATGATGTGGATTCACCTTAAAGACACTTGGGCGGGTATTTTAAATATAATTTAAAAGCAAAATGAACCGTTTGACCTCTTAAAATTACTTGAATTAGTGTTTTTTATTCAATGGTGAGCAAAAGAAAAACAGTAAAAAATAGGCTTTTCAATCTTTACAAATTACCAACGTGTCAAGTGTCACCTTCTTCCTAGTCTAGATAGGTATGATGGTGAAAATAATATGATTAATGTTTTTCAAATGAATTTTTAAAAAAAATATCTTATATTATTTGTAAAGTTTTGCTTGTACAAATTATAGTAAAATATGACAGTAATATTAAAATATCACTATGTATAATTTATGACGGAACTATCAATCGAGGCCCATTGTAAAATTGCCATTCTGTACAGCTTTAATTTTCTATTTTTTCTCTATGTTTGCACAACTTTTATGAGATATATTTTAAAACCTATCAATCTCAGTAAATAATTCTAAATTGTAGACCACCATCATAAGTTTATAAAAACATATTCGAAGATAAAAGATATCAATTTGTGTACGAATCCTTCGAATAAAAATACAGACTAATTTAATGTTTCGGACACCACTGGAACTGTCAAAGAATTTAAAATATTCATAGCCATAGGCCATATGGTCTAAAAATAATTTTAACTGGTGCTCACATTTAAATAATTGTTATTTTGCTGAATGTGGATGAAACGAAAATAAAAGCTATGTTTACATCTTCCCGTTTGTAAAATGAATTCAAGGAGAATACAACACCGAGCCAGTAATGTAAAATGTATGTAGAAAGGGAAAGTCCAAGAGTACTTTGTGTTGTATAAATGAGTAATTGTTCGTTTTAATTGTTGTCCCGAAATATTCTAAATTGTTTAACAATTAACTTTCAACTCTAATTGTCTTTTTAACGAATAATTGTTCCGTCTTTTGTATGTTTATATTTATTTTTTGCCTGGCCAACTGAAAATATAGTGTGGCTTACTGAATGTGTATATCCAATTATAATAATCGATCGATTTGATTGATATTCCATAAAAATCATATTTTAGTACATTTAGTGGAGCGTGCAGCTTGGCAATAAATCACTACCACCTTTCTCAATTAGCATATTTTACCACAAAGCGGGCCAAATTTTAATACTATCAAAATAGTCGGTAATATATTTTTTTCTTAAAAAAATGCTGTATGTTTTACATTGGAGTCATCAACGTTTTTGTATGTAATTAAACGGTTAAAAAAGGGTGCAAATCGTCCTCGGGCTGTCTTCGAATGTATAAAGGTGCAATTAATGATAGTAGAGGGCAAGGTGCAAGCTTTTGTAGTTCCAAATCGTTTTATAGCCACCGGAACTATTGGAACTACTTCTTCGAACCTTCTTCGAAATTTACTAACCATC
The DNA here is from genome assembly GCA_028554975.1 of Himalopsyche kuldschensis. Classification (NCBI taxonomy): domain Eukaryota; kingdom Metazoa; phylum Arthropoda; class Insecta; order Trichoptera; family Rhyacophilidae; genus Himalopsyche; species Himalopsyche kuldschensis. The sequence goes on from JAHFWI010000003.1 coordinate 24,457,558, forward strand.
TATGTTATATATGCGGCCCGCAAACTCGTCTGGATTATGAAATTATTATGACATCAAAAAATATTCCTCATCAAATAACACTTTTTAATTAACAAAAAATATTACTGGATCTAGTTTATATCTATGCCCTTCCCTTACATCATCTTATATTATATAAATAAATATATAATTTTTATGCAGTCAGCAATCTAAAGCTTTCACGTTTCCCCGCTATGCTTTGAAGGTCCAAACACACTTTCCTCCATTGATTTTCAATTTTTTAAGCGGCAAGGATATTGTATTTTTTTTTACTTTAGTCCTTAGCGATTATCCACTCCAAATAATGCTTTGGTAATTAACTTACTACGAGTTCTCGCTATTACTTTTGATGAAATTATATATTAAAATCCCACATGCTCTACACTGGGTCGAGGAGAATGGTCTTAAAATAGATATTATCGATAAATAATTATCAAAAAAAAAGAAGTTGAGCTACAAATAAATGTTACACAGTTTGAATCTATGCATACAGCTGGTCTCTTAGAAATCTATGATCGCTTTCAAATTCTACTGTCACAAAAATTATTCTTAAACATAGTCACATTTATTATTCGATAAACATTTTTTTCATACCTTCATATTTAAAATGAATTCAAATATTAACAAATTGACTTTTTTATGTGTGATATAAACTTTACTTGCTTGGTAGATTTTATATTTGTGCTTTCATACTTCCAATGATTTAATCTTTTTTTCACATTGCCAAAGCATAATAATTTGTGATTTTTGTAATGTACGTATATTTATCGCTTTGAAGGTTTTCACTGTCAATACTTCGTGTTTCAATGAGCGAAATCGGTCCTGACCTAAATAAATTTAATGTGGAATAAGTACTAAAAATGTGTCTTTATTATAATTACATACATTTATATAAAGAAATGGTTAATTAGAAATTAGTTATGGCTTTTTCCGCTGCTTTGAATTATTATTTTTAGATCCAATAATTATAACTTTTGTATATGGATAATAAACATTTCCAAACATATTTTAAATTTTAATGAATCCTTATTATATAACATAACATGTTATGTACATACATACCTATTGATATACATGCTTTTGGTACATGATCTATAATATACGTCAGTAAAACATTAACCACAATCGGTAATACCATAATAGGCATATATCCCACAATTTAATTATTGAAGGAGTAATTCTCGGTATTGAATCTTTTCTGCAATAGTTGGTAGATAGGTAGGACTGACGGAGATCGTGAAACAATTATTTTTATGGTATACCATAAGGCTTTTTAAATAATGCTTTATATTAGGCAGATTCTCACGGTAAGAAGCAACGATTGTTAAAAACAAATTATCACATCAAGGCATTCGCTTCGACTACTATTAGACTTGGCTCATTTTTGTGAAACCGCATGCCTATAAAATGATATCGCCATTTAACGAATTAGTTACAGTTATTTAAGAAGTATTTAATGCTGTTATTAAATAACAAGCAAATCATTTCATGATATTGAATAGTTATGCTGTTATTCAATTCAAGATGTTATGTTACTATATATAAGAGCGATATAAATTTATAATATATATAACATTTTTTTTGTAATATAAATCGAAATATTGTTGTATATCTTCATACAGTAAAAGCCGTGCGCCGAAGATTGAAAGTGAAAACATCAGAATTAAAAAGATGCAGGGTCGGCAGATTTCTATTGTGACTATACTGTTTTTTATTATTTTATGTTAAATGTATTGTGATCTATTCTTTAATCTTCAATGGGTTTTCTTTACTTAATTGGTACCTTATTTCTACTAAAGAAGTAAAAATGAAAACCTTTAATTCTCGTTTAACTTCTTTTATTATGTTTCCATAACCAGATAGGCTAGTCAAATGAATATTATATTATCCTTATTACTTTCGGATAAAGGGAAGTTCTTTCACTTAATATTTGAGCTAACACAATTTTTTTTAAATTTTGTATATATATTATATACTACGAGTGATTCGTACTTTAACGATTAAAAAACTGCTAGAAGCCGAAAATATAAAAGAAATAGTCAAGATTACTTTTCTTTAGAAATATTTAGTTATAAGTAGTGCCGAATACTGGCAGAAACTATTAAAACTATCATTATTTTCTTTTGGATTTGTGAGGCTTTATTCAAAAATATCTCGATCTTTACACGGTATACCTACTTCCTAACATCTGCAGTAAACAATACACTTCCAAGTGTATTTTTAAAACTTGATAGCGAATCACGTGCTATCACATTCTAAAGCTGCTTACCAACAGACTTTAGCCTCTTCACCGCGGCTAAGAATTTAGAGAACAACGTCCATACGCGGCACCTTTTTGGCGAATTTGTTAACACGATTTACGACCATAAATATGGGTTTTAATATTTTTATAGGTATCCAGATATGTTAATTTACATCTATAGTATTTTATTAAATCATGAAAAACATAATATTTCTCATAGTTTCTGTATAATGTTCAAATAATCATTCTTCATACAATTGGATGAAATTGCCTCCATTAATCCGCCATTGCTTAAACGGAAAACGGAACACTGCGCCATCACCGCGCGTAAAATAATATTTCTCGAAATGCAATATACATATAAATATTGTGTGTTGCAGCGGCGCACGAACAAAACTACGTCGACAAGCGCCGCCATTTTGTTGACGTAATCGGTAATTTCGTAGGTGTTCACGGAAATAATATTTTATCTGTTTTGGTTATTTTTTCTTGTACTCCAACAGATGTCATTGATAGTATACAATATTTAGTAGCATATTCAAGTGATTTGAGCTCTAAAACACTTATAATAGCTGAGATACAAAGCTCAAAACTCGGTGCAGGCTCACGGCTGCTGTATGAGCCATGACAGCTAGGGCTGCTATAACAGCCATCCGCGGTGAAGCGGTTAAATCGTTAAAATAACAACAATGACGCGATGAGAATAAGAATTAGTGTTAAATCAGCGTATTATTTTCGATACATAGTGATAAGAGTTTATAAAAAATCTTATCATAGTGGTTGTTTCACGACTAGGCGAATCATTTACCATGTCAAATAATTACATAAAAAAACATCGGGCTTATAGCTTATGTATAAGACTTCACATAAATGGCCAAATTTTTTGTGAATATGTGTTTCTAAATTAAATAGTAATAGATATAAATCATACTGTTTTCATTGAACAATACAATCTTATCTTGATATTGAATCTTCGTTGCCTACAAAGACTCAGCAGTAACAAGCAAGCGTGGGCATCAAGAAGTGGTACTGTTCCATTATAACAATGTTATTGAAAAATAATTATTACTGGCCATTTTTATAAACAGGCGTAAGCATTATTGTGAAAGCGATATTGATGAATGAGAGTGTCGACCTGGAGCCGCTCTAACGCCCACGCCGGACAATATCCGTAACATCCGACTTGGTGTTTTTTCCCGCAACATTTTGATAAATTAACTTTTAATAAATGTTACTTTGAATTGAACTAATAGAAACGTTTAGCCGAATCGATTAATTCTATGCAGTCCGCGATTGATTATTGATTTTAACAAATGGGCTCTAAACAGAAGATATCCATAGTTTTCTATTCGAGTATTCCCAGTTGAGATCTTTTTACCAAATTAATCTATTGTACTTTTTTTAAGTCTGTACCTACATACTATGAGATATATACTAGTTATATCAAATATGCACTTCTTAATCCCATCACTTCATAATATTTTAATATGATAAATAATGTACTGATCTGATATGAAGAAATAATCCAAGATATTTACATAAATTATATCTATAGGTATCATTGAATTTACGTAATGAAGAAATTTATATAATTTACTTTGAGTTATATATTCTTTTCTAGCCAGGATGTAAGTTTGTAATTTAGATATTGATACTATAATTCATTAAAAAAACGAAGTAACAAAATCAGAAGGGCGGAAGTAACATTTTGATTCAAATAAGTAATTTTCCTGTTAGGCTGACTAGAATTTAAAACATGCGTTACAAAGAAGATAATTTTCAAGTCATGATTTTTTTGTTAAATAAAATAGGTGCTGTAATTTGTAATCAGCGAACTTTATTTTATCTTTTTTTATGTAAAACTTAAGCACGTGCGCACGTAAGATTATAATGAAAATGCAAAGTATTTATTACTCAAATCACTACCAAAAATATTATCTTTTATATTATTGATCACAGTATATTTAAGGCCGCAATGTTAAAAGGAAATTTAATAAAAAAATCTTCAGTTAAATATGGCAAAAATAATATTTGTTTTATTGATTTGTGAATTGTATTTTAAGCCATTTTGACTTTCCATGATAGATATATTCTAAAGCAGGTGAGTTGAAAATCGCACGATAATTGACACACAATTTGCAAATGAATACTTTTAATAATAAATCAGAAAACTAGAATACGAGCAGTAAAAAACAAATAGCTGGAGGCAATTTGAGTAGGCACTACCTACGTTTTTTTTATTATTTATTGAGATCATTTTTTCTAGGTGTCATTTTGAAATTGTTATTTTATACAAATTGGATATCGTTTGTTTGCTTTTCTAAATTGAAAGGTATATTTGGTCTCGATATTATAGTACATACATGATAAGACATTATTGTTATTAATTAATTGGATACTAATATTTTATTATTAATCAGTTAAGCCAGTCGCCATAGCCGTGTTTAATTATTATGAAGTTTTTGTTTTATCCGTTTGTGCTTTCAAGGTTTCGTATATCCAATGAATACTTTCATATAGAGATTTTCAATGAATTTATAGATTTCTGTCCAAATGCAAATTGTTTCAGATGCTTTCAACCTTTTGAGTCAGATGGTGTCATTGTGATTTCGAGAAAGCTTACTACTAAACTTTCATAACAAGATCTGACTTTAATGTACTTTTTCTGAGAAAGCCACTTATGGCAAGATGCTCCAGTAGAAAAGAGTTGCATCGACCTACATATATTTACTGTAATTTAACTATGGTAAACTTATCAAATTAGTTCGATGCATGCAATAAATAAGCCAATACATACAATTAAACTCTGATCAACTTTTCTCGCTTTCATCGTTTTTCAGATTTATTATTATTTTTTACAGTTCTGGTGAAACATTTTCGGCGGATCGGGGTTTTACTGTAGTAAGAAAAGATAGTCTGACATCCTTACATGTTAAGATATACCACTTCATATGTGAATATTAACAAATATACATAGCAATATAAATAATGTATTTTGCAATGTGAGCATGTATAGCATATATGGTAAAAATTACCCTCAATTAATATTGCATTAACTTAGAACGTGAGCCAATAAAAGAAGTACTTAATGATGGTTGCTATGTTTTCATCCATATTGTTTTGATTGTAAAAAATCTAATAACGGTTGGACCATTGTTAAATTAAACACGAATAAAAAATATTGCACCTAATAAGTAGGACGCGACACGAAAATTAACCCTTGCTGTACGAAGCCAAATAATAATTGTTCGGGTGGTGTGGGTATTTTGCGCTTTGAAAGTCTTAATTATTGTAAACAGGGTGACTTTCAACGATCCATATGTTCCAAAATTTAATTTAACAATTACAAGTATTTTTTTTTCAAGACAGTTATTGGTTTTCTATCAAACGGTGATTGGAAGCGAAAGATTAGCAAAGAGATAATTTTAAAACCGGATTCAAAAAATATATTTTTAGACAAACAACCTCTTTAGGGTAAATTCGATTACGGGTATCTGGATCTAATGATTATTGTTTTGCGTGAGTGATTGAAGATATTTAGGAAAAGAAATCGATTAAACCTATGTATGTATCAATCTTAAAAATAATCTAATAAAATTACGTTGAAGCGTCGGATACAATTCATTGTTTTCTATGCAACAAATGGCCCATTTATTCTCAATCATGGCTTTCTTCAGAAATGTTCTGTCCATTCTTCGACAAAAAAATCATCTTTTTTATTCGATTATTCGTTGATTACGATTTATCTAATTCTTGTGGAAAAACAGTTTTCAATACATTTACATTATGCATGCCATATTTACATATTTTTAATGGCACAACAAGGTGGCTAAAATTATTTTACAGTTTTAAAGCATTTGGTCGTATTTTTTCAGTCACAACTGATGATGAAATCTCAATTAATTTAATTGAGATTGTCCAACTTTTAGTACATGAAAATATTTTTTTCATCATAGCTGTGGCTTATTTTACATCGACAAGTAAGTAAAAAATATAATATGATTAAGTAAATAGGTCACTAATACCACTGATTGTATGCTTGCGTACATGAAAGCAATGACACAGTCTGAAGGGAAAGAGAAAAGAATAAATCTTTAAAATATGATCTTTCCTCGGTACTGAATTGGTTAAGCTAAACGTGCATAATAATAACATATAGAATCGGGGATGCACAATTTCGCCACAATCTGCAAAGAATTTCGGTTCGCTAATTATCTCTATCGAACGAGTATTGTTCTAGGAACAATCTCCAGACCTTTGACCGGTCACGTACGAGTGATTGCCGGTCTGGGACGATTCCAAAAAGTTTACGAAAAAGGTTTCGGCGGCCGCGACCTCTGCCAGACAACCTCCGTAACCACCTCCATCCGAACAGGTGATGGTGCGTCATCGATTGAGTGCGAACATTTATATTTTAATCGTTTCTTTTCAAATTATATGAATTTTACTTACTTACTCCTTGACTTGAAAACTCCTTGAAATTCTATCAATGATTTCACTTGTGGACACCTTGTACCCAATAGAAATGTTAACAGTTATTTATTTGGGGTTTTTTTGAATGATAATATTCGCTGCTGTTTTGTTCATCAGACGAAATATTAACACAATGTTCTGTATTTCAATTAGACTAAGAAACAAATAATTCCTAACACGTTTTTACTTTTTTGCAACATACACTGCCATAAAATACAACTTTTATTATTACATCAATAATAAGGAATATCTGTCTAGTAAATTTTAATTTAAATGGCATTATAATAAAAATAATAAAACATTTTTAGTACTTATTCCAAATAAAAATATGTAATAATTGAAGTTTATTAACAAGGAAAAATCTTAATTCGTCAGTGCAGGATTTTGCTAACCGTGCACGTTTACGGTGTGCACAAGTTTAAGCGTAATTATCATTGTAATTATAAAGGTAAACACCGTAAACACTTTTGGTAATTTTCTTACCACTGGACCACAGAGGAACATGATAAAAATTTGTGTCCAGTTTTAAAAACATTTAGAGTTGAGTTGAGTTTAACTTGGTACATACATATGTAAATTTGATAGTTTTCATAATGATCATGCGATAGCAGATTGTATGTATGTTAAGATTTATGAATTTTCAAATATTACTTCAATTATTTCAATTCCACAAAATATATAATTATTTACATTTCAATTCAATTAAATTATTTAAAAATGTATTTTGAGAAGTAAAATAATATACGACATATAAAACACAAAATTAAAATCAGATTTAAATTTCTAGGAATATTTTCTCCGAGTAAGTTAGAGATTGGCCGTTTGTTCGACAAGAACTAGCAATTACGAGATCCAAATTTAGCACGAACGAAGCACGCAAACGTGAGAATTAATCTTCACATTTCTATGACCGTGCTGGAATTAAATCACTCGCATCGTGTGGACTGTGGACTAAATTTATTATCTGTGTGGGCACAGCTTAACTTGCTAGTTTCTGTTATAAATCGATACTGAATATATAATATATATTAGTTGGCACAGATTTCAACGATTAAATAAAAAGTTTGCAAAAATGATGCACCCAAATGTAAGAAAAGTGGTAATGTGTCAAATATTACATAACAATCACGTTATGGTTAAATCCTTTATCTTTAAAATATTTAGCTATAACAAGTAAGTATATATAATATTGGTGATTTTACGAAATAAATTTTAGTTCACACTATTTGTTGATTGAGTAGGCATTTACTTGGTAGAACTCCATTATAATACGGTAAAAAAAATACCAATGCATTTTAATTCTACAGAAATTATTTAATATATTTGTTGATAGCTATTTCAGCTTACAACTATAGTTCTGACGATCGCTTTCACTTCGATAAATATATCAAAATCAATGGGTCACATTTAATAACTTATTTTTATCATATAAAACTGGGATGGTGGAACAGAGAAGAAGATATATTGTGTACCCTGTCTACGCGAGGTATATATGCTTGTTATAATGTACGTTTAAAACATAGTTCCGATGAGGGCGTAAGCCTAAATAGCTATCAACAAATATATAAAATAGTTTCTATAGAATTAAAAACATTGTTATTTTTCTTAATGTATTACTATATTTGGTTATGTAATCTACTTATGTAAGCTAATTTTAAATGAGTAAAATTATCATATCTACATTTGCAGCAAGTAAGAATCAACCAAATGATATTGACATCTGTATTTTAACGGTAAACGCTCGGCATGGCGGCTAATAATTTTAAATATTTGTAGGAAAACGTTAATTCCGGACATCTCAAATCAGAGTTGAACTGTATTGAAATAATTATTGTTGACATTGTTAAATAAACATTTTTTTGTACCACTTCGCTTATTTATTAAAAGGATCAGGACAAGATTCCTCCTTCGCAAGAATTATCATCAGTTTATAACGCTCGCGTAAATTATTGTACAATAAAACACGTTGCAATTTTTTATTTTTAAAATTGTTGATCCTCGTACTTAATGTTAGAAAACATTTCATTCAAGCGTCCCGTACGTGTTTTTTGTATAATTTCCTTTTAATTGATTCACAGTAACATTCCATTTCTAAGAAGGTTGCATGTGGTTTACCTACTACAGCTAATAGCAGACTCTCGAACAATAATATATATTTTAGAAATGAATGAAGGTGAACGGACAGATATTCGTTGGTGTGAACAATACTTGAATCGTGCTTAAAATTGACTCTATTTCATAGTATTGCCACATTCAAAACATTGATTTCTGTTTAAACATACGCAAACTTTTACTTTTGAACTTAATTTATGTATCATTTTATTGCATAATAAACCTTATGTGTCTACGGCGGAAGTACTTTTGTGGCTACGCACGCGTAGAGTCACGTGTTATCCAGCTCTTAGATATCCATAATTTAAAAAGCTCACGGCATTGCTGAGAACACTTTCCCACGCATCAACATTATCCGTATCTCCAGATGCGCCGCAAGACACCGTAGGCTAAGATTTTTAGATCGTTGCCTATACCACTAGGCCAAAGAAGCCAAGTATGGCATTGATTAAAAATATACCCACAAACTAATTACATACGTTTCAAAAAATCTTTTATATTTTCATTCTTTGTCAGGACAGCGCGTTCTTTTTATAAATAATAATTAATACATCTTCATTTTAATATGTATGCACAAATCCTCAAGCAATAAAAAGTAAGGTATTGTCCATAGTTTAAAATTTGGAATTTCCTATTAATGTCGGTTTAGCTATGAGTAATTTACTTTTCGATCAGACCGTTATAGATTTAAGTATAATTCAGGTCACATATTGATTGAATTATCATTAAATTCTATTTCGGCTTACGCCTTCGACAAAACTCTGGTCGAAAGAACTATGTATATATTATATATTTCTTGTAGAACTAAATACATTGCAATTTTTTTCCCGTGTAAGTTCATATATTTTGAGGTTATTTTCATGGGTGCTTTCGCTGACTGAGATGATCCAGAGCGGCGCTTCTGAACATTTTTTGGCATTTAGCCCCCTGTAGAGTTTAATATTTTTTGTGCCTCCCCCAAAAATATTTTCTCGAGGAAAAAACCGAAAAAGTACATATTTATGAGCATTATTATATATGTATACAACTTTACAAAATCATGTTTATTGACCGTTGGGTTCAAAACCACTGCTTTAAATATAATGATTTTAATTTGAAAACTGACTGTTTTTAACACATCTCGATAAGGATATTCGATGAACACCCAGCTGGCAATATACTGGCACATAATATACCGCAAATTGATGAAATGGTCGTGAAAGGTGTGGTAGATCGGGAGATGCGGTTTCTAACTGAACGATGCCGACTGAGAACCAGGATTGAAGATATTGAGAAGTCTATTCTTTGAATTATAGACCTGCCATCTGACAGGTATTATCTTATTGCACGCATTATTTTTTTTATTATCATTTGAAAGTATTTATGATATTGTTTGAGAATATGTTGATTTTCCATTAAAATAGCACGTTATTTAAATTGTACGATATATTTTCGCCGTATGAAATACTCATATATTATCCGTTAAAACACACATAATACGAGATAATGTACATAAATAAATATTTACGATCTTTTATAAAAATGCCTGAAATGTTGTCAAGAATGTAAGGTGCGTGAAGCTGTACCGTCTATATGGCATTTAACGTCGAATAATGCAATATGTTGCTGAAAATTCCGAAACAATATAAAAATACTATATATGAACTCTTGGTGCATCTGCAAATCTAAGGTGTTTTGTTTTTATAGTTTGATATATATGATGGTCTATGTTATTAATGTCGAATTTGAATCGTTTGAAAATTGTACTTTTCCATGAGTTCTATCGCTAACGACCCGGGATTCGCCTTTCGGCATCTTCAAGTATTCCAAGTACCCGGGTCGTTAGCGACAAAACTCATGGAAAAGTACAAAATTTAAACGATTCAAATTTGATATTGAAATTCTATCAACCGCCTTCAGTCGGAATCCTTAACTATGTAAATGTATTTCATTGTTTGTTATAAAGTGTATAATTAAACATAGAGGAACTATGCTCTTTTATATTTCAATAATTTGATATTGCTACTTTCAAATTCAAAGAAAGAAATAAAAAATGACAATCTTTTTTTCAATGATTTCATGCAATTTTTAAGAAATAAAACATGTAAATAATATGAAAAGCTTAATATAAAATGGTTATACCTGTATTTTCCATATTATTTTCTAAATATCATTAGGTACAAATACATTTTTGTGAATTATTAAACTTGTTGATTACTATCATTTTCGTGTCACAATCATTAATATATTCAAAAATATATATTTTGTCACCATGTTTTTGTAATCAAATAATATAACTATAAAGCATTAGAAATGTGAGGCAAAAAATCGGCATCCTTGATATATTTAGACATACCTGAATTAGTGACATAGTCTGTTACATTCATGTTTTATTTAAACGGCGTGTGTTCCGAATGCCTCCCACAGAAAAATAAGAAGAAAAATAAAACAACATTGCATTGTGCACCTTTTTGAGACCAATATTCGTTATGGTTTATTTTATAAAACATTTTCTATGGTTTTCTCCACATCGAAATTATTTTCTTAAAAATCGGTAGGTATAAGCTATATTATGTTGTTTCACAACCAAATTTAATATAATCAATACATTTGGAAATTTAAAAATTTCATATTGATTAATCGGATACGAGTTTCTCAGTGAAGATTTCTCAGATGAAACTATAACACTCCTATGAAAGATTTTGTTTTAGATAAACGATATTATACATATTCCAAAACGTTTATATTTTGTAATCGATTTATGAATCTTATATATAAAACCGAAACGGCGTATGTATGTATGTGGGTCTGTTATTCCCTTTTCCATTGTTGTTGCAAGTTGCCATAAAAACGAATATGAAAGAAAATATGTTTGAATTTTTATCGGCGAAGACATTTAGTCAAAATGTAATAAATTAGTCTTCTACTGAACTTTTCCCGGCTTTTATTAATATAATAATGTTTATTATTTACGTGAAGGTATTATTTGACATTTCTTTAACACAAATTAGATTTTTTCCTTTGAATTTGGACATTTTAATGGGCGAGAATGGGGCGGGCTGTCATCAAATTAAATAAAGTTTGTGATTTTATTTTACTCTATTTTGGATGTTAGATTTTGTGATATAATTATGTCGAATGATATAACATTAAATAATTATTGGTCGCTTAGTCCGAGCGACGCCGGGTAGCAATACTAGTATAATATAAAAGCATGATTTTCTGTGATGTTTTCGTGGGGTTCTCGAGAGAGTTGGCCAATAACTTGTCCTCTCATTGAATGTCAAAAAACGTTGATAATTACATCCATTGCAACCTACTTAATTATTATTTTGTTATTAATTATGTGTAGCTGGAAGAGTAATATTTTTTTCCCGCATACAAAAAGTACAACACAGAAAATTGCGATAAATATATATTATTTGATATTTTTAATTAATGTTAAATAATTCAAAGTATTATTATAATTGAAAAAAACTGTCACATATCTCATATGAAAGATGTTCTAGCCAACTTTGAGCCATTTTTATAGGTACTGAACTCCTGATCCCGAAGCATCTCGCTCGTGCTTTGGGTCAATAGTGCAATCATGGACATAAGTAATTGTTCATTTCACCCCGAACTTATTAAAATGGTCATAGAAAAGTAAGACGGAGATACAGATGTGAGATTATTTGGAATGAAAAAAATTTACCACGTGTGCCGGGTCATGTTTTTAAGGTGTCGAAAACCCTTATCAAATACACAATGATCATTCATTATTTCATCATTTGTATCGCATTTAAAAACATATTTTTATATGACAAAAAAAAAAATTTGGATGTCAAAATGAATTGATTTTTTCACATAATAAACATAATAAGTTAAATAGTGTCAAACTTGTGAATAAAAAAAAATTCTAAATGATTCTACGGTATTTTACTTTCCTTTCATTGTGGTATGAAACAACTTATGATTAAAATATTTCCATAGAGTCAAACAAGTGTCTATCGTTCATAAAGATTAGACGGTTTGGATTCAACGTCGTTTACTTGATTAAAATACTTATGATATTTAATGAATGTCCCAGTCAATGGTTTTTGCTTTAATGTGTTGAATATAATAAAGATCGTAATTCACTTGAACACCCGAACGTCTAGGAATATTTATTTTTAAAGCCACTAGCTAATATTAAAAACTAACTGAGATCGATATATTGGAAATGCCTTATTCCTTTATTACTTCTATAAAGTCTCAATGAAAACATTTGAATTACAAAATTGCGTCACGTTAATATATCTATCTTTTTACAGAATTGCTAGAATGTGTTAGGTAACCATTCTAGCAATAGCTCTTAAAGAAATATCTATAATACAATAAAAAAACCTACATTTAATAAAAAGCATAATTGATCCTATGAAAAACAAATTGAATAATTGTTTGTATAATATTTCCTTTTTGTCAAATTAATGAAATATATTCAAGAGCGCACGTTATTATGTACATTGGTTTCGTTTGTTCTACTTTATTCTGCTAAAGGTATATACTATATATGAATCTTTAGGATAATTGAGTCACTGATATCAATAGTGAAACATGAAACAAATTTTGAATAACTAAATCATTGAAATTTTACTAAGCATATTTCATTTTTAATTTACCACCTTTTATATCATCGACTTGAGAAACGTTTTAAGAATCGAATTATCTATATTTAAAAGTTGAAACACATGAGGAGAAGATTGAAATAAAAACACATCAATTATTACTTATATTTAAACGTATGCAGCGAAGTGCTTCATAAAATGTATCGGTTCTATTTACCGACGTGTTAACGACGAGGAAAATATGCCTAACTTATTACGCGTCTCACGATTTTCTAGGAAAAAAATATTAATCGGGACTATGAGGATCTTTGCCTCGAGGGATAACCTATAATAAAAAGTCCCGAGGGCGGCGGCCTGGAGGCTTTGGCGCGCGCCTTCGGGCCTTTGGCGCGTGGGCGGGGCGGGTTAATTTTCAAAAGCTCGCCGCAAGCGCCACGAAGCCGACTCAATCGACCCCAGCTAAGGGGTTAAAGCTCAAAAGACCCTTTGTTTCAAATCAGTAAGGGAGATTAGAGAAACATTAACCTAATTTCAAATTTATTATTTTATCAAGAACATTTAAAATATGTCTTCATTAAAGTTATAATCATTCCAGTAATCGGTTTCCATTGAAGTTTTCTGTTCCAGCAAAATAATTCACATTATTAAATCTTTATTACTTTATGAGTCTTTAATGGATTAAGTTGAGAGCTTTCCATATTGATACGCTAAAAAACGTATTAAAAGGAAAAATCAATGATCTATTTTCTATTGTATAAAAAATAATTCCATGAAGAGGAATACCGGGTAGACAGACTGTAGGGCTGTATGAAATTTCTATTTTGATAAATGAAGGTGACTGTCTTGACTAATTGAATCTTAAGAAAATAAAAATAATTCTAATATTGAAAAAAATACACTCGATACTCGAAAAAATTAAAGATATGAGAACAGTGTATTACTATATGTTTAAATAAGTTTGATTTTACAAATGCCAGCCAGGTGATTTATGACCTTATACTATTCTAACGCCTCAATATAATCACGGTAAGGATCATTTATACTTTAGACGTTTAGTCCGAAATTTTAGTAACATGACGTAAATAGCGCGGGAATCTGTGTTTTGTACAGTTCCACGTGAATTTTTTATAGCGCGACGCACACGTTAAATACGAGGGTGGGAAAAATCAATCTTGTAATTTGAGATAAACTTGTCTATGTTTAGCAGCGATTGGAAGTCTATGGGAATAGAGCACAATTTGTATATAATTTAATATTAAAAATCACTGACATGTAACATATTGATTCCTAATATACGTTTTCTGCCGATAAATCTGAGCTAGTGGAATATTAATATAATTCTTGTGCGTAGTGGTATGTAGCTTCCTTCCTCTTTGATTTGAGTCTTTTAACATCGGGTATATTGCCAAAAAGTTTTTATTGTTACTTTAATTTTAAAGACCTCTTAGCAATGCAAACTAATACATCAAAAATCAATTAAGTATGAATTATCAACATTTTATTTATAGTCTATTTTTTATGTAATTTGCTTCCATTTATTTGCTTAGTTGTTTAACCAATTTTTTGTCATACCTTGTTTTTCTTACTTAACTTACGTATAAATATCACTGTTGTATTGTATTCCTTATCAGTTGACAGTGCTCGCCATGAGCGAAACCGGTCCTGATCAAATAAATTTTATGTGGAAAAAGTACTAAAAATGTATTATTATTTTTATTAAGTACATATATTATAATTATAAAAGTGATTCCATAACAAAATCTTCCTACACTTACCCTCGCTGAAAATAATTGTAGATTAATACTTTGTTACATAAGATAAGGTATCCATATACTCCAGCATGGAAGCACCTACCTTCAAGTAGAAATCGAAGTACATATTTGCATATACGATATACGGTCTTCTAGAATTAAATTCATATTAAATTCTTTACACTTGTTACGTCAAAAGATTCTTCACCAATGATCCGCAGTCCGCACCCTTTGACGATAAAATAATAAGAATGCGCGCCCTTCACGACTTCTTCGCAAAAGGTTTTTTTGGATTCACGGGCAGGCCGCCGAGCGAGGTGTGCGGCTATGGGAAAGAAATTTGGGATTCCTGAAATCGTGTGCGAGATTATTGTTGTTTTGATAATGGCGTCTAAGTAAATAATGATGGTGATCACGTGCGCCATGATTATTACTAAATACTTTATGGCCGTTGTTAGTTTTGAGCCATTAGCTTGTTGCCATGTAGATATTCACTTTAATTGATTTTGAAATGAAAAGCTTTAATAATAATCTTGAATAAATATATTTATTTACCAGTACATCTAGATGCCAGCAAAGGTAAGACGCATCAAGGATCACATGGACATTTTTGTAATAAATGAATGTATAATACTGTAATGTTTCAATTAAGCCAAAGCTTGCTACAATCACTCCCCATACGGGCCAAAAGGTCGCGTTGACTTTGCATCAACCAAGTCTAGCTAGACATACGAAGATTAACAGTATTTATTATATATAATCCGATTTAGTGGTTGAGTAAGGCTTATAATCGTCAATATAATATTTTTATTCAGTATTTTAAATGCACTAGGAAAACACAAACGTCGATTAAAATTATATAATAATACCGATCTTCGATTGATACCTACATTAAAAGAACATACAAAACAACTTAGTACTGACACTATGCTTAATGATTTGATTATAACAACCTCTTATACTAGATATCAAGTAATTAATATTTCATAACATAATCAAAGGCGTTACGAAATCATATCATTGTATTCTAACCTTTTTCCACTGTACCTCGGACAAGATCTACATCCTATTCAGAGCAGGTAATTGCTATTAACACGTTTACAATCTAGGCGCATGCGTCAATTGGCTTTGCCGACACGACTTTTCGACACTAATCAGATCCTACAGTAAGGTTAAATGGAACTGACCACAAGGGTTTAGTTCCCACACCAACCCGCTTGCGCTGCCTCGTCCGAGGGTCGCTTGATCGTGACCATCAGCGCGTGGATACGATATCTCAACCGCGATTCCAATTGATAGCACAAGCCTGGGATTATGTTTTTTTCATCTTTTTATATATGTTCTTGCGTGTTTTTAATAGTGAACATATTTACAACAGATTATTGAAATAATAAGTGAATATTGGACTGCCATTTAGTCCAATAATTCTCACATTGATTTTATATATGTAAATATAAAATAAATTAAAAAGCTGACAACATCAAAATGATTTGATGTGGAATATATTTAGAAAAAATCAACTACGTCGTAATCCAATGAAGAACAAAAGGCTACATAATATAAATTCCTTCAAAACGAGGGTATATGGGGCTGAGTCCTTAATTGTGATATGTGAAAAATTAAGTACATACAATATTGATTATTATGTATTGTAAAGTATTTTTTTGTAATAATACTAACATTATTAAATATTGTTTCAACCTGTCCACTCCCAATGTAGGGCATATGAACTTCTAATGGATGTCGCCATAAAATATTTGTACAAGAATAGTTTGCTAATCAGTTGAGTGTTTTTTCGTAGAACGTAAAGATAAGACAGAATTATGAGGGCTCTATAAGAAATAATATTTAAGTATGTACCTGACATCTCCCAGGAACATGAAAAAGGGGATGGTTAGCTAACAACCAGATTTTTTAATTTTATTAAGTCGCATAACTATTGCATTCTAAAAAAGATGAAGCTAAAGATGACTAAAAAAATACTGGTGATGTTAATTATAATTGCTCAATGAATTCCAAATTATAGCTGGACAGGATTTAAAGTTGATCTAGTTATATTAAATTAAATAAGTCAAATGACACTTTGAAATCGGTTGAAATAATTTTATAAATCGTTCGAAGCTTAAGGAAATGATGAGGTTCCTAAATAAAATAAATCATTTTTTACGTAAGAAACTCCCAAAAAACTTTATGAAACAGGAGGTTTATACGCAGTTTGTATCCTATTATTATAATAATATTTCAGTGAACCAAAATTAGAGACAACCTTTTACGGGTGAACTATTCTCTCAGGCTTTGCAGTGCTTACTAAATGACAGTTTAACCGGTCGCCGTCGAGAAAAAAACACGAATTAAATTAAACGAAATCAAATTGGCCCATCGCATCGTTGGTCCGTGGACTGCGTCTGAAGCCAAGACCTGTGGTTAAGGCGTGCCGCGCGGTTAAGGCGGGTTCGGGGCTCCATTCCCGTCGAAGGTGATCGGGCTCTCCCGCGAAATGTACACTCACAAAAAACAACAAACACACCGCATGTATTGTGTGGCTAGACGACAAGAATACTGTTTTTTTCGGCAATTTTTTTGTAACGCAAGTGGATTCATTGTTAAAATATTAATAGATTTTTTTTCTTTCCATGTGCCGTATATTATAATATTAAAAGCGTCACCATCTTTTAAGCTGACAGTTTGGAATATGTGAAAATATGTTACTTGTGAGTATAGCAGAAAGAAATTTCGCTAGACTTATTAAATAAATTGAACATTATTAACCCACTAAACGCCATGCCATGGATTTTTACCACAGGTCACTATTTGAAACCAGTGACGGCTGGTGACGGGGTGCTGGGGGGTGCAAAAGGAAGATTCAACTATTTTTCCGTACTACGGAAGAGAAACAGTTGGTATGGCGAACATCTGAATTGAAAGTCCATGCTATAGAAGTGTTTTAAAATCCAATGAATAGGAAAGAACTCTTGCAAAAATGGTTGAATCTTCCTTTGCACCCCCCAACACCCCGTCACCAGCCGTCACTGTTTGAAACCATCGATTTTTCCATGAAAATCCCACGTTAAATACCAGGAAAATCAGTTTATACCCGACCTACTTTTGGCTATCAAAGAAAAGTGAAAAAAAATGTTTCCAGGGATATTAACGATAAAAAGGTGCAAGCCCTAGTGACATATGTTAGATTAACCTCAAATAAAACAAAAACGGCTAAACATATCGATATTTTAACAAACACACTGTCTTGAAAATATGTGTCTGCATTAGGTTTCATTTAAGAATACGATATTTATACATAAATAAACTCTTAGCGGCGTTTACGTGCCCGCACGCCGTGGACGGTTAATAAAGCCGCGTTCCTAGAGTTCACGATCGTTTCAATACTCATTAAACGATATATACTCTACCACTTTTAATTTATCAAATAAATCTATTGGGAATCACATATTATGGTTAATACTACGATTATTGATTTCTTAGGTTTGTAATAAAGAACCACAAAAATACTGACACCATTGCTTACTTCTTGACAAATGAATCTTTGTAAAATATTAATGCTGGACCAAAAATTACCACGAAAACACTTCATCAATATCAGAAACTCAGATGTATTTTTTTAACAGAATTCACAATAAGTTAATCCAAATTGTTTCGATACATATAGATTCCTGATTTTGACATTATTGCAATGCTATCGTCACTTCAAGAAATGTTGCCTAAAATAAATATATATTTTTTACCATTGTTCTACCGCGCTATGAGTATAAGGTCTAATGGGAGAAGACAAACCTTCAAACATGTAACACATAATTATTATGATATTCACATTTTTCTTTCTACACAATGATCCGTTGAAGCCACGTGACTCGGATGAAAACTATTGATGTCTCTTTTTTATTCATGGATAACCCACTCGCATCAGAGCGAGATGATGGAACACAATAATAAAATCGGCGACTTTTATTTGTTGGCTGATATAATTCTTGCAAAAACAGTTCCAATACAAAATAATATATTTATTTAATGGTGGAATTGTATTCATTTAACTTTTCATTGTCTCTACAACGTACCAATATATAAAATAAGAAAGCAATGGTAATATAGAATCGTTAATGAAAGCACTCTCTTTAATGAATGGAACTATTGCTATGTGACCTGCTTTTTCAGAAATCACGGGATCGTGTTCCCTAATATTAACTGTTATACGTAGATTTTCCAATCTGATTTGGTTCAGCAATTTACTAACAATAAGCTCTCGTTAAAATCTTTTGACATGGTCCAAGAAATCTAGACATACGCTTTGAATTGTGAGAGATCATTAGTTTTAAACAATTTTTGCTTCCATACTTCCAGGATAATACTTATTCGAAACAAATTATAGGTATTCCAAAATATCAAAATTAAGAAAATTCACATGGACATTTCTTCGAAATTTTGTGTTTTTTTTTCACCCGTTATTCGGTGTCTCAAAAGTGCCCCAATTTGTAATTGCTGGTTTATCATAAACAGGGGCTTAGGCTCCAGGGTTCTCAGACCCTGAAGATTCAGGGGGAGGAAAATCCCGCTGGCGCCTTTGCACGCCCCTGTCTGCGGCTAGCTCAGACTCGCTCAGATCTGACTTCTTTGGCAAGCAATTGTGGTTTTATCAGTGGCGTGTTCGCTGCAATAGCAGGGGCTCGCTACTCAATTTCAGCAACGAAAATATCATTATGTGTCGCTAAACATAATTTGTATAATAAATACGTTTTGAAATTATGACAGATATAGGTAAATATTTTTTTTAAATCACACAAATAGTTTAAGGTTGATTTGATAGACATATTTAAAAGCTTTGCTTTTTGATCAAAATTTATATACTCATAAATCATATTTTTTGAAAATACACATTTTACAAAAAAAAAAAAAAAAAATTAACCTTTTTATGATACATATATGGAAAGCTTGGGGAACATAAAATCATTTTTTTTTTTGTTAGCATGGCAACTTTGAATTTAGATCATATTGACCATTAATGAAGTTGCTTGTTAAACAGTCTCTCAACCTCATTTACTCGGAGATGAGAAATTAAAAGAGGGCTTGTGTTGGATCAGTGATAAACTAATCGGATTTTTCTAGCATGTTTTTATATATCGGTGGTGTGAGAGGAAATTTTAGACACAAGAAGAATCCGTACCTTTGAGCAAGGATGCAAAAATCAATTTATGAGACTGTCTGTACTGGGATTCGAACTGCAGCCATAGCCAATGACGATTTACACTTGGCCACAGTACTGAGCGAAGAATAAATATATAATTATTATTTCAAACAACGATTGACGCATTATATGGAACCAATTTTAGAACGCACTTATCAATGACAAAAAAGTTTATACGGCACTCTTTTCATCTAATAAACATGTTTCATCTAATAATATAAGACTTTGATTATCTTTTATTCTACAGTGCTCAAATTTTCAAGACGAATATAGGCCAGTAAAATATTAGGGACGTCTTTTGGGCTTAATGCGTATTACAAAATCATAGCTACCTGCTTATTAGCGATCAATAGAACTAACGAAATTCGGCAATGTTTACCAAAAAAAATCTAAATGTTCTACGGTGACTACAATGATGATAGTCAAAGATAAACGTAGGTATTAACACACAATGTTTCCAGACGTCATTCATTTTCGACATTTAAATTAATTTATGTCATTATATAAATGATGTTTATTTCGTTGATATTTTCCACAACACCGCAGTTGGAGATGACTTAATTATTAGTATTTATTCTGTTTTTGTTTTCCTATAATTTGGTAATATTAAAGAACATGAGTATCACTCGCTTACATCTACGGAATGACAACAAGTGTTTATTCATATCCAACATCTGTTTGGGTTTATACTTAGTTTATATTATATTTTGAGGTTAAACATACAAATCGACGTAGAGATACATGATGTCGTAATAATACATGGTATGCTTCATTTTGTCGTTATGGTATGTAACGTCGTTGGCTACCATGTCGGACCGCCAGGGTTCGATCATGGTTCGATCCCCGGTACGAGTAGATTTTTTCAGTCGATAAATCGATTCTGCTCATATGCAATGGGTGTTCGTATTGCTAAAAATCCCTTCCCACCTTTTTGATCCCAAGGACCGACGCATAGTGACAGCGATTAGCTAGCCACAAGTCATGTCCTAATCCTCGTATCCTTTCAATCCCTACTATTTTCATAAAAAGAGAGGTTGAGCAACTGAGCAACAAGCAGTTCTCGTATAAAAACACATTTTCCATATGCTCCAATTATGGAGCGGGCATGGTAAAAAAATGCTTAATTTTTAATGAAAGATTGTCTATTTATCTTTTTCGTTATGTAGGCATTTTTCCTAAATGTTTTCAAACATGACTAAAATTACAGCTGAAATTTATGTGTCACATACAGTGACGGCTGGTGACGGAGTGTTGGGGGGTGCAATAGAAGATTCAACCATTTTTGCAAGAGTTCTTTCCTATTCATTGGATTTTAAAACACTTCTTTAGCATGGACTTTCAATTCAGATGTTCGCAATACCAACTGTTTCTCTTCCGTAGTACGGAAAAATAGTTGAATCTTCCTTATGCACCCCCCAGCACCCCGTCACCAGCCGTCACTGGTCACATATATTTATATATAAGTTTCACCTTGATGATCCATATACTTTTGAAGTTGAAATTAAAAATAGTTAACATCTCACTATCCAATTGACGAATTGACCAATAACAACAGCAGGTTAGTAAAATGTCCTTCGGTTACCAAAATTATTCCGGAAAGATTGACCCATGGTTTAGACATATGTTTGAAAATAATGGGCATTAGGTAAAATGATTTAATCTTATAACTACATTATAATTATAATGAACAAAAAATCAAGCGAGTCGCTCACGACATGTTACAGTTTAAAAATGACTGCCAGGACAAAGGAGCATTTTAAAAGACATCGCTCTAATCTATTTTACTATAAACAGGCGATGGGACACAATAATTATCATAATGTCCTTTACGTACTATATAATTAAATTGACATTATCCTTATACCGTGGCTTCCCAAAAGACATCAGGCTTTACTAAAAATTATAGGCCATCTTCTTGGAATTGGTGATCTGTAGGTATAATAAGATGTGGGAAGCTTTATTAAACGAATTTTATAATAAAAACGAAAAAAAACAATCTAATGTGATAAGTTTTTTACAATTTTAGGCACCAAACTTAAGCGCTAGTTTGATATTATATATCAGGCTATTTAATGCTATTTAAGTTAAGCATTTCTTGCTTTTATGACTTTAAACAATAAAAACATACAAACGGAGAAACATTTTGTTTCCAAAGTTATCAGATTAATCTATCTATATTAAAAGGTTTTTTTTGCGAAAATATTGTTTAACATTTAATACGTGTCTTCTCTAAATATATATGACTTCTCGTGGAGCATTTCAACTTGTGTTCAATGATGTCTGTTTGTGAGTCAGACAGGAATATTTAAAAAAGGCCTTATTAAAAAGCGAAATATTTTTGCAAAATTTATTGATATTACAACTTTTCGTGTGAGGGGTTGTTTTAAGACATATTTAATAAAACGTGTCCAAGAAAAATTACTTTCATCGTCTTTCATTAACCAGAAAAGAAAAATTTACAAGCCTCAAAGTTCAATTATCTTCAAAACAGTATTTTTAGTTTATCTCACTGATGGTGTCGGGTAAATAGGGTAGATAGATTACTATGAAAATTAAAATGTAAAATATGAATTTTATTTTCAAATAATGTCAAAATTAGAGTAGAATTTCTGTTCTCATTGATAAACATATTCTAATAATAATCAGTGGATGTTTCATAAAGCTATTCCCCTATCTAACATATAAAAATCAATGTTTGTTTGTTTTTTTGTTCGTATTATATGCGTTGCCATACTGTTCATCCGATTGCGAGAACACTTTGTCAACTTATTGCTTGCACTAGCGCGTAGGTTTTAGGCATAGAAAATCAACTTACAGTAGGTCTTTATATAAACATCAATGTTTTTTTATATTTTATGCACTGCCATACCATTTATTTTGACAAATCATTGTTGCAAATGTCATCGATCAATGTTAGTGAAATTAAATCTAAAATATTGTGCATCTGACAGCACTTCAATAAACACAAACACTTTCTTTCTTTGAGTGGCATTGCAACGCTTGCTTTTATGCTATAAAATCGACTTTACATAAATAGACTTGACACGTGCGATAAAATAAATTATGTTATTAGACCTCTTAAACAAGTCAGAGCTTCTTTTTGCTTTATCGCGTGATCAGCACATTATGCAGCAATCAATATATATTCAAACATTTTGCTACCGGGCACGTGCTATGTGTATATTTAACAACACGCCATAGTCGATCCGAGTATCTTAATCATATGCTATTTCCACCTGAGATATCTCAACCATTCATTTGAGGTGAGTATTCTAGATATCATGAATATCTGTATCGTGACTGGAACGAGACCAATCATCACTCACAATGCTAGATATTAGCCTCATCGTTCGGGATGTTAAAGAATATTATGATATACATTTACGATTAAGCACAGCTTTCGAATTTGATAACATATTTAGAGAAATCATTTTTAACTCGATTTATGATGATATCTTATGGCCTAATGACAGTGTTTAATAAATTGTCTGATTTTATTAGCAACAAGATAGTTTGTAAAGTTTTTTCCGTGTAGTTTTAACAATGTTTCAAAAAATAAAATACCATATTATCTATAGTTATAAATTTATGAAAAATAATAAGATTAAATAAGTAATTATCTTTTTACTCGTATCTAAAGAGGATTCCAGTCCCAAAACCCAGTTTTAAAGATCTTTTTGACATATACATTGGCCTATAACTTGAAATATAAGAATTGTGGGCCACTCGCCATGGATACAAATATTTCATATTTTGAATCTTATATCATTGTAATTCATTGAAATAGGAGTTAAGTTAACAGTTAAGTTTGTGAGTTAAAAGAACGCATCGGATTTAGCAATATTAAAATACCATAATTGCCGTAACATTTCAAACTAACAAAATCTTTATTTTTTTATAAAAATTACATTCTTGGAATAGATGATGATTTATATATAACTATGATTCATTGGTAAATTGAGAAGAGAAACAATATAATTTATTCAGCTGAGCATCCAAACAGTGTCAATTAAATTTCAAAAAGTGTCTTTTTCTCAGGGCTGTGGAGTCTGAGTCGGAGTCATGGAGTCGGGGTTTTTTCGCCGGAGTCAGAGTCGTCGCGGCATTGCCGGAATCGTAGTCAGAAATTTTAAAAAGTTTTAACTTTTAATTTTCGCATATAATATGTAAAATTTGGCTATTGGCCGGATTGGTTGGTTAATATATAAATAAAAACAATAAGAAAGGTATGAAAAAAACGTGACGAAATTAAAATATTGGTATTAAACGGAGTCGTGTTTTTGGTCAATGTTGGAGTCGGAGTCATGTTTTTGGTAAATGCTGGAGTCGAAATCGTTTCTTTTTAACGACTCCACAGCCCTGGTTTTTCTTTATGAGCTTTTAGTTAATTAATACATCTTTACCAGTGAGAAAGAGCAAGTAATACAAAGATTACAAGATGCTACATTTTTTGTGAGAGTATTGATATATGTACTCTTATAATTAAATCGATAAATAAGTTCCCATACTTAGCTGGAATCTTAATTATTCTCCATTCGTTATGCGAGTGAAGGCAATAAGATAACAGTACCTACCTGTCGTTGGTATGTGCTCACTTATTGTGTGCATTCTGGGATTCGCAAGTCTCCCATTGCGTGCTACCGAGTGATGAAGCCTTTCATCGTATACCCCATAAGCTCAGTAGCGTACTGATTGCATTTAAAAAATGTTACAAAGAAATCAAATTAATTTTCTTTAATACAAAATTAGTTTTACATACAGCTGAAACATATATTTCATTGTCTAAATAAATAAATAAGGGGGGTGGAAAAATGAAAAGTTTATAACTCAATATGTTAAGTTTTTCTTGTATGTTAACTTTTTTGTTTAATTACTCTTTAACTGCTTCCGGTCCCCCTTGACCCTTTTTAACGACTTTTGATATAGCAACACAATTTTCATATATGTTACATGATTCACCGAAATAGAAATGCGTCTAAAAAAGGATAAAAACATACCACAACACGATTAACAAGTAAATTAATTTTACGTTCAAAACAAATTTTAATTTTAATTGCGAAAACCACTGACTGGCAAAAAAATCACTGACGGCACTGATTTTGATTTATTTTGCGCAATCATGCATCAAGATGAAGATTCGCGCCTGAAGCAGCGTGAAGAAGATAACACGATTGTGATTGATGAAGTTCTCCACAAACTGATGATTTACAGCCTGGCCACACTGAGAAATGTCAAACAAAAAACCCTGAATTTTGTAAACCCTGAAATATATTTTATATTTGAGGATACTCGACATAAGTATGCTTTTGATATCGAAAACATACTTCTTTAAATACATAAATAAATACATGTAAAACTAATAATATCTCTTGAATCACCAGCTTTATCGAACAGTAGGTATATAATCTTTCAGTCACTAAACAATTTGTAATTAGTATTTTTCTATCCTACATAAGCAACATGCTTACATTCATCCTCAGCAAACACAAATTTGTTCAAAAACAAAAGGTAGATGCGTATTAATACAATAGAATATAATAAACCATTGTTCGTTATTTTATATTTGCTCTCCACTAAGATCGTTTGTTTAATTTCAAATTAGTATTTTAACAGTAACTATTAAATTAGTACTGGCAAGTCACTCAATCTGTAATTTTTAGATAGAAAGAGAAGAAATAAAATATAAATAATATTGATTCCAAGATTCACACCCCAGATCGCACAACATAGGTCTACAAACCGTATTACTTTATTAAATTAAAAATTAAGGAATATTGTTTTTTGTAATAACATATCAACATCGATAGGCAAGGCAAATTGCTTTAAATTTGTAAAAATCCTTAAGATAGTCCTACGTGTAAGTTCAGTAGCCTAAGCGAAAAATATTAGGCGTCACATAATATCGCCTAATATTTTTTCATATCATCTTGCCTGACCCAGTCATTTGTATCAAAGAGATATTGTTATTTTTTACAATTAAATAAAACAGCTTGTCTCCTCGAAAACTATAATAAAAACGATGTTTACGTGTGGCATTCACTTTTGCTTACATTCTACAATATGCACACAAAGAAATTTTCTAAACATCCTTCAATAATTGCATTGTGAAATATTTACAAGAATAGCTATGTCAAAAGTCAACATGAAACGAGTATTATGGATATTTGAATTGTAGATTTAACTGATGTGACAGGGGGGCGGAATTTAAAGAGCATTTTAAGTACATTTAAATGCATTTACGATAGCGCAATATACCCCGTTTGATGTTGACGCCTAAGGTTCTCCATATTTCGAATGCAATTCCTAATATAATTATGAAATTTAATTAATAATTTCAGTTTTCGATTTCAGTTATGAACATGAATATTGTTACTATTTTTTTGTTTGACGGACGAATTTAAAAAATATTTTTTTTAATCAAGGTATGTATGTATGTAAATATAATCATACACGTATGTAGGTATGCATAATGAACATTATGAGAAAAAATTACAAATCATTTTTTTAATTATTCCACATTACATTTATTGGAACCAAAATCGGTTTCGCTCATCGCGAGTATTTTCATCTGATGCGTAATCATTTTATCCCTACTCTCTTCGATAAAAAGAGTGCGATCAACTGAGTAACTGGCGATGCTTGTAGAAAAGATTCTTTTGAGAAAAGCTCCATTCTTTCCACATTTGGAGTGGACAAACTTTTGAAATAATAAAAAAGTAGTAGAAGTTTTTAAAAGAAATATTGCACATGTTGTTTACTAAATACACGGAGAACATATATTTTTTTGCTTTGATTAAATAATCGTACTTCCAAAAATGTTTCCAACGTATTTTGGTAATTGTATTATTTTGACACTCGTGCATAGGTATGCCAATAGATAGCAAACTAGAGGTTTCAGAACCGTGGAACAGAATTTGATGTGACAGTGACAAACACCATTAAATATTATGGGGCGTTTCGCTGTCAAATGATTTTACATGAATGCTTGGCGAAACCGACTCCCGTGGTCTCAACAAAGGTATGAAAGTAACAAAATGTTTTCACACAGCACAAACCTAAGATTATCGGTCATAATGATTTACATTATTATATTATGAATTGAATACAGATAATGCCATATTTTTGTCACGTATCACAATATATAGTCATAGTCTTCGCAGTGTAGAGCAGGGGTCGGCAAACTTTTTTGGGAAAGTGCCAAATCTGATAATTTTTTGACTTGGCGGGCCAGGTACCAAAAAGTAAGATATTCGTAGATACAAAAATTCGATAAAAAAAAAAGATAATTTTCTATTGGATATATTGGAAATATTTTTATTGAAGATTTATACAATACAATAAATTTTTCGCAGATAAAAAATCATCATGATTTATTTCAAAGTTTGTACTTCCTATCATTAAAATGGTTTCTAAATGATCATCTGTTAATGATGATCTGTATTGTGATTTTACATATTTCATTTTTGAAAATATTCTTTCACTATGCTATGTACTTCCAAATATGGAAAAAAAATCCTCGTGCAAATGACTTCAATTGACTGTATTCATTATTTGAAAGTTGTTTATAAAATTGAATGAAATCCATTTCTTTAAGGATCATTTTCAATTTATCATTATTTTGTAAATCAATATCTTCTAATTGAAGCTCTGATGGAAGCTCTTCAATTGCGCAGTTAAAAGGATTTTGAAATAGTGAAATATCCATATCACTCGCATCAAGATCAGAAAAACGTTGCTGTAATTGAAATTTAAGTTCAGAAAAAATGTTCATTGCAAATTTTTTTGTGACAAATATTAACTCGTGGGCCGGATTGACAACAGGCGGCGGGCCTGATTTGGCCCGCGGGCCGTAGTTTGTCGACCCCTGGTGTAGAGCATTGTTTTTTATTATTTAAAAAAATAATCTATCTTTTAAACGTTAAACTTCAAAATTGAATTTTGTAGCCATGTGATAATATCACTAATAGAAAGTTCAGTTGCTTGATTCAAAGTTAATTTTCCGTTGAAAATACTCACGATAAAGCGCATTAGTCCAGCTCATTGTAAAAAATACAAATATTTTAGAAAAAAGGTCAAGGGTAGACAGATGGTGATAGAAAATGGAAGAGTGTGAATTGGAAGGGGTGAAAACATATATTCTCAAATTCAAGCCGTTGACTAGCCAAGTTGAAAATAATTCTGTCCACGGTAAATGTTTATATTTGTTATTAAAACTAATCATTTCCTTTTCCAACAATTTATTTATTTGATTATTATTTTCTAACGCATCTTATAATATAAAGAGCATTGTAAAATAACATGTCGATATAAAGTTTTTTGGTCGATAGATTTGCGTCGTAGCTTAAAGCAATATAGAAATTAAATTATAATCTTAAATTGGAAAGCTAACAAAAAATAATCCCATTAAGAAGACGATATTATCGGTACTTGTTCGCACTGATATTTTAAATCTACATGAATGATTGGGCTTTTCGGTTTACCTTTTAAGCACACTACCAATATAAACAATAAATTATTAGAAATAACTGTAATTAATTCAAAAAAACAATGAAGAATGTATTTTTTGATATATTGTAGAAGGAATGTATTGTTTCAATCATATTTATTTTCTAAGAACTATATTAAAAATAAAATTAGTTTTTTTTCCTGTTACTTTATAAATAAGCTAGAGAAAAGTTGTATTTGAAAACGTATGCAATTAAATACACGTTATTTATGAACTCGTGAATAATATTCGATCAATATTATATTAATTTTAAAAAACTAAATATAAAGTGGAACCCCGATCTTACGTTCTCCGCATTATACGTTTTCCCGCGTGGTGCGTTAATTTTCTATAGTCCCGGCATTTAGTTCGTATATAAAACTTTCCCGCATTCATCGTTTCCCGCATTAATCGTTTATTTTATACGGTCCCTTGAATAACGTAGAATCGGGGTTTCACTGTAATAAGAATATGTTTTTGTTGTAATTATTCTCTTTTAACAGAATCCAATCTATTCTTAAAGAGAGAAGCATATTAAAAAAAGCAAATAAGCAGCACACGTCTAAAAGATAAATGTTCAACATTCAAATTAATATTATGTTAATCAGGTGAACCTTCTTATTTAAATGACTTGAAAATTGTGCACCTTGGACAGTCGGATGAAGTATTTAACAAACTTCAGTGGCGATGGTACCTCCTCCTTTTTAATTTAATGTTTTGTTTTTCCATATTTAATTATTTACAGCTTTTATTTTCATTACTCGATTTTTTTTTCATGTAAATCTGCAATATTTTCCCATATTATAAGCCTTGTATTAATTCCGTCTGCCAAAGTGATTATATTGGATTAAAATATACTTAATCCCCCTATTACTTTCGTCTTGTTTTATTTACCTAAAATTCGTGATCGGTAACTTTTTGCTGTAACTGGCATTGCGAATTTCCGGTTCATGACATATGGCTGAGAGAGTAAGATTTAGAAGGAAAAGATAATTAAAATTCATTTTTTTTCAACCAAGTCTGCTTCCAATGTGGAACATTTTGATTATTTGTGGAACAGTCCCAAATGGTGACCTTAATTTATTTAAAACAAAGTATGGTCACATTCAAGAAAATGATGGTACACTATTTTATAAATAATTTCCATTACTTTAGTAATTAGTTGTAACCTTGTGATAGTAAGTTTTACGATGTTTCTTTAGGTGGCGAAACACGAGTCACTTTTTTCTAAAAAAAGCTATTTATAATTGATATTTAAATGAACTTACTCAAAGTAACCGCCGAATCCATCGAAATTATAACATTTTAATAGTTATTTAACTATAAGCTACCAATATACAACTATTTACGGGCTTTAATTTGGCAGAATTGTTTATGGGCAAGAGTTTTTTTTTGCGAAATATTTATGTGAAATCCATCAATTTGGTTTGAAGAGTCGACAAACAATGGTAGTCAAATTGATTGGCAGCTGCCAATCACTTTGATAGGTGACATAATTGGCCAATCACCACCTGATGTATACCGCAAAAGCCTCCGGTCGATCGCGTGATGGAGCCTTCCGACCGGAAAAGGGCTAGGCTCAAAATAGCTTTTTGTTTTGCTAAATAGCCTTAAGGAAGAACACCACTCGCAAGCTTAAAGCACAATGTGGAACGATGATTTTGTGTTATTTGATAGAGTGAATACCGAACATTTATATTATACCACGGTATATGCGGCATTTTATGTATATCCAGGTGTTTTATCATGTATGTACTACTAAATCATGAAAGATATTAGTAATTCAAATATCTATTGAAAGTTATGTATTTAAAAAAAAAGATTTATAGCATGTGCAGTACAAACGAAAATTTTAATTGCGATTTTTTTCTCGGTTTACTAAACCGGTTTCCAGCTTCCCACTGAGCTAATTAGCTAGAACATTTTCCGACAGTGTACTAATAAATAAACGCAACCATTTAAGTTGGAAATGATACATATTGAAATTTTCAATGAGCACAAATAAAAGTAGATATTTTCATTTTAAAATTAGCTAAATTAATTTCATTTTTTAAATGAATTCGTAATATAGTAAATGTACCCATTGTTTATTTAGACAGTGTGTCAAAAAGTCTTGTACGATTAAGCAGTGGCAGCCGGTGACACGAATATCAAAGAGTGCAGGAAAAAAACCTATTGATTCAATAAATCTATCTTCCGTATGTTTAAGAACTGAATTTGGAAGGATTAAGCTCTTATTAAGCTCTTATTAAATAAAGATATGCGACAAACTAGGGACAGTTGATTGACATTCGGGATCGCGTTATAATTCTGCAATCTTTTCTAGGGATATCTCTGAATCGTTCAAACGAAAACTTATCAATACAATTTTTTCATGCGACGTGGTTCAAGAATATTTTTCTGCTACCTATGATTTCAACTCTATTTGGAAGAAACAGAATTCTCACATATAGCGTTAGCGGTTGTCTTTGACAAACGTATTAATACTTTTATAATTTTGGCGCTGTTCGCGAGAATCATCGGCTTATTCCATATGTGCATGAGAACAAGCAAGGAATTTTCATTGAGTAAATTTATCTTGATATTGTTTATTGATAAATGGTGGGCTAGTACACCATTACAAGGTTTTTAAGAATAATTACGATAAATACAATTATTACAACAAAAATTATTTACGAGCATTCTTCTTCTGATCAAAAATTCTCACAAACATCAAAGTACCACGCCAAAGAATGTGAACATGGATTCGCGGGAAATTATCAGGAGTGTATAAGGCAGCCGTAATTGCGGTGCGAGAATTCAAAAATTGGAGTGTTTATGATTTATTATCGAACGGGAAGAGTTATTTACGATCGAGAAGAAGAGAAACTGACGGCTAAGAATTTCAGCGCCAACACTTGTTACTTACAAATCATCATCGTGAATCCATATTCACTCCTTATGATCTCCTGATTCTTTTATTTGAGATTTCAATAAACTAACTGTTGTAAATAGCTGAAGTATATTTTAAAAAGGTCAGTATATACTAAAAAAGAAAATAAAATGAATCTTAATCTTTTCATTATTTATTTTCTGTTCTTGTTTGCCATCATAAACATCCTTTTTCATTTATGTTTCTTTTAAAATATTACAATTATGTAAAATCAGAATTTATCAATAAAGGAAACTTATGACAATAATGAAATATGCTTCTTAATAATGACTAGCTTTTCTCTGAAAGCGAGAATTTTTATTGAATAGTATGTTATACATACCTAAGTTTAGTACGTGAGTGTACTTTAATTTCCAGACCATTTAAAATTCTATGAAACGAAAAAGAGAGGATTAGATAAAGATAATCATGATCATTATAGAAAGTCATACTGGTCATATTGACGAAATAAAAAAAAACATTTATTATGAGGCATCTGAAATAAAAAAATAAAAACATTGGAAATTTCGTTTTCATGTGTAGAATATATACTTTTTCGAAATAATTTATATCATGAATATTGTAAATTTAACCTATAAATTATTATTTTATTCCAAAGAACGTTGAAGGACATTGATTTTTTAAAATGAATAAAAATAAATCTTCCGATGTTTTCTACTGTTTAAGATGTAGTAAGTGCATTTTTTTATCCACTGTGCTAAAAGACTCCGAGTTCTCCATTTAACCCACTTCGAGTTTATTCTCTCGAATCCTCAATCACAAATCCATACATCAAAATTAATTTTGACTCGAAAATGAGTCTAGATCTCTTTGAAGGAATCGCGTGCGGTTAACAGTAAGAAATCATTCGAGGGTTTTTGTCTAATCGTTTTGGGATTTACTTAATTCAGATGAAAATTGCATTTAATTGTGATCGCCTCGCACTGCCAACTGAACAAATCATCCCTCATATATCACGATAAAATTCAACGATGAGATAATACAATATACCTATATATATATGTATTTTAAATACTTTTGTAATGATGTTTAGGTATGATTTCCTGTAACATAAGTAATTATGTTTAATCTAGCTTAGCTTTAAAGCTTTATCGAGCTTTGTTATTGAGATAATATTTAAAAAAATCTTTTTCTGTTATCAACATGTAAGGGTATAACTACAGTACCTACTGGACTCGAATTTTTCACACCTAACAATTCTTAACTATGTATTCGGGCTTTCGTTCAAGTAATGTACCAGATGATTGAAAATATGTGTATCCTTAGGTAACATATTAAGACAGGATATCGACAATAATAGGCGGAATTACCATAGTCAGTTCGACTCTCGGTCGGCTGGTTGGCTATGTCGACTTGATATCTTAAAAGACGAAGTACCCTTTAACAATTCTTAACTGGGAATAATGGCTTTGCTGCTGAACTTTCCCATCTTTTTCTTTCAAGTAATATACCAAATGATTGTAAATGTTTGTGTATTTTCTAGAAATATTTGAATATGGACAATAAATCCGCAGAATTACCAGTTAGTATTAGTCAGTTCGACTCGCAGCCGGTCTGGTTGGTACACCGACTTTCTATCTAAAAGGCACAGTACACTTTATTTGATAATTCATTGTGTCGAAGATTGAGACAATCTCAGCCTAAATGAGCTTCCAATTACAAATCGTCTTTTTTTATCGCATTATTGCACATAGTTCTCAATTTTTTCGCTGCTATCTCTTAATTTGAATGATTTTAATATCTACATCGTTACAGAGACTAAATTGTTAACAAGTTACAAATGATAAACATAAATACATATTAACTTAACAATAATTTATGAAATGAATCGATATTTTACGTCAGTATTACAGACAATAATTTAATACATTATATAATAATTTCAAAAGCTTTTGCATTTTATTCTTCTTCGTATAAACTTAAACGGAATTTTTTTTTTTGACTTTGTCAACTTATTAAATCAATGATCATCTAATACAATATATACCTCATAAAACAATATAATATTCTCACAAACAGTAAAATGAATTTCTCTCTTTTTTTTATTTTCTACAAAAAAACACCAATGATTGATGCTTGATGTATCATGCATTTACAAAAGAGTTATCCGTAGCATTGGATCAAATTTCGTAATTAAGACCGCCGTAAAAAAAGGGGGTTAATTTGACTGAATCGATGCAAGCGGCCGATTCGGGCATTTTATAGGCATTTTGATAATTTGACCAAATTGGCGCGGAGTAATTTAATAAATTAAATATACAACCATTTCAATCAATCAAATAAATCGTGGCTGAGAAATAATTGATGGTTTCATTTCCGAGTATTCTTGTAAAACGTTGGTAAATCATTTTTTTACATATTTATAAGAATCTTTTTTTAAATTTTAAAAGTGAGGTTTGATTTGCACATTAATTTCGTTCTCGAGTTTTCATATATTCTTCTTCAGATAAAACTCAATCAATTTCTAAGGAACTATAAGATATATTTTTTCAATCGCAATTTAAAATAAACACGTCATCATTTAAAATGTCACATCTTTAATTAACACTAAACACAGCAGAATAATAATTGCAGAGCATCTGTAGATGTAACAACACCTAAATGAATAATAATAACGAAAAAATTATATTTATTTACATACAGCGACATCCTGTGACGGTGACAACTTATTTCAGTTTGTCACCAATAGATGACACCTCCATACGTGACGTACTGAAATTTTCTATCAGCGCATAGCGTAATTATAAATAATCAATACAATACTTATTAATATGAGACTCATATAACAGTATGTTCTGCATTGTGTAATATTTGAAAAAGTATTTTCAATGTTTAACACGGTCAAATAAATATGTATAAATATATAGCTTATCTCCTGCATTTTCTACCTAGCCAGACAATATAGTATTTATAAACAACATCCAAAATTAAGAAAATCCTACAATAATGAAACTAAAATCCGCCCCCTCCTGCTAACTGCATAATGGTCCTGTTTCTTCGCATGTACAGTAAATAAATAAAGCACTTACTTTCTGAGTAAACAGATTAGTTACGCCATTGAAAGTTAATAATTTAACTCAATAGCGAATATTGAATGCAATAATATTATAAATTAGGACTGTGAAACAAAACATCCTTGGGCTGGACTTGCTGAATAAAAATATAATTGTTTTAAATGTCATGTAAAATTAAATTTGATAACTGTATTATTATTCCACTTTCTGTAACTCACGCAGTAGTTATAACAAACTTTTAAAAACAATTTTATACTTTCAATGAACATCCACAATTTTACCGCCGAATCCATTTGAGTATTTTGGTAGCCCGTAGTCGAGTGATTCAAGGGTTCGGTTCCCCGTTCGAAGACATGTGATTATGTAATATATTTATGGATTTTTATCCATATACATGGATACTCATCATACAGGGAGAGCGTAGAAGAGCGCCTTCTCGAGCGACTTAAAACTAGTTCTAAGCGAACATTTTTTGTTATTAAAGTTTCATTAAGATTCAATATATGAATTTGTCGTGAAAGTCGTATAAATAATTACCCATGATCGATTGATTAAGTTCAGATTTAAAAATTGCTCGCAAGAAGCGATGTAGTGAAATGTCGAGAAAGTAATATATTGACTGTTTATAATTTAACCCTCGAATGAAAATTAAGAGGGTAGAAACTGGGAGACAATAATGGGGAACTATCGTAGGGTAGGTTGAATACCACATTAAATCTCCTTCTTCTTTATTGGATCGATGATTAATAAATTTCATCAGTCGGGATCGGTGGTTCTCACGTAAAATTGTACTGTGGCCCCATCGTCAACATAAGCGGTCCTACGGAAATGTCTGGTGGCCGCACCAAATGTTTTTTCGAGTCTTTTATGTTTTAGTTTTGTCAAATGGATCTGAAAATGTTTAAAATTTACGATTCCTGTTAATTACATACGAAATATTTCATTTTCAGAACCTTTGTTGACAAATTATGTTGAAAAAACCAAATTTTTTTAATACCAATATTTACTATGAAGCTCTTGGTAGCCGCACATGAAACCAGCTGGAGAATAAATCACCTAATATGATAATGCGTATGGCGTCGAAGAAAGTATGTTTTGTGAGTATTTTCAATAATAATCATTTAACATCCCTCAAAGCTTGGGCTTTATCCCAAATGCGTTATATGTATGTTACATACATATTTCCGGCAAAAAATACTTCAATTAGTATTAAAAAAATTTACAACAGACGATTGATTGATTTAAAATAAATATGAACATCATCGACATAACAGGAAACTATTATAATGTTTCCGTTTTGCATATGGGTAAATATCTATCATTGAAGGATATTTCAATGTTTTTTATTACTTTTAATGTGTTCCCTGTCAATTCTCGGTGGAATGGCATTATAATAAAAATAATAACACATTAGAATTTATTCCACATTGAATTTATTGAGATTAGGGTCGGTTTTGCTCATCGCGAGCATTTTCCAGTATTTTTCGTTGAATTGATTTTCGCCACAGATATTTCGGCTTCCTTCGTGACGGACCGAAAAAGTGTGGATATTAATTTTTGTTTTTGTTATTTAACTCATAGGCTACGGGGAAAATCAAAAATGCATACAAAAATAGAGTATTCCATATTCCGAATAGCCATTGTTTTAATTGGTTTATATTATTATTTATATTATACTTCTTCCAACTTTCATGAGATCCAAATATGTCAAGGATGTTCAAATAAAGCATGTAACTGTTCGAGTGGACCACTTTAAGAATAAAGTACTTAATTGATAAGATCATAATTGTTGTATTTTTTAAGAAAATATGTACAATATGGTACTCACCTCACAAGCCACGTGCGCTTATAAATACATGTGCTGTATGTCAAATACAAAGACATTATAAAGCGAAATAAATAATATTCTGGAAGGATTTCAAGAAAGAAAAAGAACGTTTATTCATATTTATAGTTTAATATACTCATATATTTCTTCATTTGGTTTGTGCATATACATTACAATACTTATCAGTTAAAATTAAAATAGGTAGGTACAGGAATCAAATTTATTTACAATAGTCATATATGTAGCACGATTTTTATTTACATTGTAAAACTATGATATGGGTAATAATA
Source organism: Himalopsyche kuldschensis (assembly GCA_028554975.1). NCBI lineage: Eukaryota > Metazoa > Arthropoda > Insecta > Trichoptera > Rhyacophilidae > Himalopsyche > Himalopsyche kuldschensis. Next base: position 24,494,465 of record JAHFWI010000003.1, read on the forward strand.
TTTTAATAATAAATAATTAATACTGAAAATCAATTGTACTAAGTTAAAAGTAAACGTATCTTAAATTAAAATATTGTTTATATTTAAGAGGAATTGGGAAACACTGTTGAAACATTGGAGAAAAATCATTAACTGTTCTATGATTTTATACATTTATCTGCAATTAATTACTCATTACATATTTTAGAGATAACTATACATCTAGGGTGGGTTAAGTTATTATATGTATAACATCTTTTATGAATACTTTTAACTACATACATTATCACAATAAAATTTATGTTTTGTTGAAAATGAAGAGGTAATGGTAACTAGGAATGAATACGAATATTTGAACAAATGATTTTTTTAAATTATATAAAATAAAACTTAATTCGAATAATATCAGTCTTCTTAAACAACAAAAATATCGAATACTTCAAGAATTATATCAAAACCAATTAATTCTGCGCGCTCTTGTTATGAAATGAAATCGTATAATAATTAAATTTTAAATTGAAATAAAGCAGCACGAAAGGGTTTTTAAGGACTTAATGTTAAAGACTGGTACCCAGAATGCCATTTCAGTAATAGTTCACGTCTTACAAAAGAACTGTTTGGCAATACATCTTTGGCGGGGCGGTTTATTAACATAGCATCTGTATGACTGAGGAACTAAAAAAATATATTTTGGCTTTTTATTTGCGAGTTTTACTTATGAAACTAAAATATTTATTCTGCATTTAAAATAACTTTCTATTAAAAGGAAATACTTACAAGGAAAAGTTGATAGTTTTTTTTCTTTTAAGAATAATAAACGATGAATAATTTCACACTGATGGAGGTCAACAACATGTTTTCCGTTAATTAAACATCAGAATAAAATATTTATCGCGACTTAGCAAATGGAAAAATATTTACTTTAAATTACTGGAAATATTCTTAAGACTCGATGCGATGTTTCAAATAAGACAATGAGCAAGACTAAGTAATATTCATTTTTTTATCTACGAGTCTACGTTAATAAATTATTATATTATTTAGCAAAGTGGGCGAACAATTCGATGAAGGCAATGCTATTTAACTGGAGGCTGTTGCACTTAAAAGGCAGGTGCGTGGGACGGGTCACTTATTTATGCTCTGACCCCTCAAAATAAGCAATAGGATACACCTCAAATGAAGATAAAATAGCACTTCAGGCCTCAGGAGAGATTACAATGTGCACTGATCTCGTTTTAACCACGTAGGTACGAAAAAGGTTTTGCCTTTATCAAAATCGGAACACAACATTTTTTTGATATATTGATATTTACAAAAAAAAAACAATAATTTATGCAAATAGTACATTAAAATGAATCAGAGTTTAAAAATCATGGTTTTTTTTTTATAGAAAACAAAAGTGCATATTTTATAATTAGTTTCATAATTGTTTAATTTTTGAATAAAAATTTAAAAATTTTGAAGGAATCTTTTATATTTGTATAATTTCCTTCAGTTTTACAATAAAAAAGATATTTACCGTTATATTTCAATTCTTAATGTCAGTTACTTCAATCAATTTATCTATCAACATTTATATAACGATCATGTTCTACAATAATCTATAAGCTAGAAGTACAAATTTGGCAAAAACATATATGTTGAAACCGCTTAAACTAAATAATGAACATGTACATAATACAATAGTCATTGCTAACTTGCATGTCCATCTACCTTTTCATAATATCTTCAATGGAGAATCCGAGAGACTTTTTCACAGTTGATGGCTGAACTGGCCTAAACGACGTTGTCGTCGGTGGACTTAGACCAAGTTCTGATATCGCCGGTGGTGATGAAGCATTCTTTTGTGACAAGTCTAAAAGAGCAGGGGTTTCTGCTCCTTGGCTCGTGGAAGTAACTTCTGGACATCCGTCCATATGACCTTTCATTTCCGTGTGGGTGAGAAGGTGCGTCTTAAGGTTTGAGCGTTGATTGAAGCTTCGGCTGCAGACGGGGCACTTATGAGGTGACTCTTCCATGTGCAGGATCTTGTGAACTGCTAAGGTGCGAGATTGGCAGAATCCTTTACCGCATTCGGTGCATTTGAAAGGCTTTTCCTTTGAATGAATGTATCTGGAATAAAAAAACTGAATAAGAAAATATGTTTGCCTGTTATACGAGTAAGCATGATTCTAAAACTAAAAAAATCGCCCAGCATTCATTGCGTAGTAAGAATAAATGTTGAAAAGTTTAAGCAAATCGTTGATTTGATTGAGAAGATTTTATTTCAAATCCACGATCATATAAATGAAGAAAAAAAATCCGTGGGAGGTTTATTTTAATACTTGACAGTGAATTTTACGGATTGAATAATAATATTTAATAATCTACACGTCAATGACATTAAGTGTCACATTCCTAATATCAAGTTTTGGTAATGAGAATTGTAGGTCAATAATACTGAATCAAATATTTTTTTTCATATTCCGGTTTAAAATTTGATTGGACTGACTAGAATATAATTGATTGAATTTAATTGCGGTGTTTTACAATACCAACATTGCGAATGTAGTGATTATTTTACTAGGAGATAAGTGCGTTAGGAAATCATTAGTGAAGTTATTTATTAAATATTTTAAAATACCAACCTATGATCTCTCAGATGATCTTGTCTCCGGAATGCCTTTCCACAGATGTCACACGAGTATGGCCGTTCATCAGTATGTGTCCTTTCGTGAATCAGCAAATTGTAGGACTTGGTGAATTGTCTGTTGCAATACTTGCAAATGAACTGTTTCTTCGGTCGGACGCTCGGTGCTCCGGGCTGTTTTACCGGGCCGGGGTTTCGCGCTGATGGGTGAAGCTTTTGAAGATCGACTGGAGGATATCCTCTCGAAGCTTGGTGGTACAGAGCGGCGTTGCGAATCCATTGGTTCATCAAAATTGCAGGGAGTCCGTTGGAATATGAAGCCGTTGGTGGGATACCGATCTGGGATTGCATATACGCGGAAAAGGCAGGTGTGTGATGGTGCGGTGCTGAGGTATAACTTGCTGGATGATTGATAGGTAATGATGGTAGCTTTGGAGATTCGTATGTTGGAAATACTGGTAAGGAATGATGGTTCTTTGGGTACATGGTAGAGTGTGAGGGTTGGAGAGTGTGTGGCTGTTGGGATAGCCACATCTGGTGCTGCTGTGCTAAACAATGATGCTGAGCCATCATATCAAGGTGATGCTGGTGATGTTGGTTTGGAGTTCTTCGCTGCTGCTGCTGCTGTTGTTGTTGGTGCAGGTGAGGAGTGATGGTATCGAGTGGTGATCGTCGGTGGATGTTTGAATGAGGATTGTATGATTCTTGCGGGGGTGTACGAGGTGGGGTTGGTAAGGGTGGACTTGAAGGCTCACGCTTAACAAGTGCTTCAGCAGGGTAGTCAGGAGGGTATTCTGTTAGAAAAAAAATAAGATATTAATTTAGGAAAAATATTGAAATAGTTTAAAGTAGAATAAAAGATTTTAAATGAATTTAGAATTATTTAAAACTGATGGTTTCGATAAATCTTAAAAGAACTGTATTAAAAAGATAAAATAATTTCTGACAATAGAAAGAATATTCGTTAAAAAATTCTAAATTATGGATTGCGATGCCTATATATATAAATATCAAACAAATTAATACAAGATAAATATTATAAAAATAAACAGAAAACAAAACACACCTCTTGCTTTTTCAATTTGGTCTTCAATGTGCAATATATCATCAGACATATTATCTGACGCCATTTGAATATCACAAATAATGACAAAATGTTCAAAAAATCACAATATATAGTCACTTTGATATTCACTTATAATATCTAAAACGTTAGATATTAAAAAACACAAAAGCAGAATAGTCACAGTTTATTGTTTGTTAAATCACTTAATAAATGGTCGAAAGCACAGATAAATTATTATCGAAGAATATTGTTAAGTGTAATATAACTGACACGATCGATGATCCATTTGTTTTATGACGTAGACCAAAAAAATCTATGTCCGTCGCTTTGGTAATAGTAGCATATCGCTCACTACAGAGGCTAGGATAGTTGTACCGTTACATCGGCCGTGTGCGACCTTTGTTAAGTTCTGAAGATAACTGGTTCGTGGGCAGGCAAACCTGGCCGAGCTACTTGCGTAGGGCCCGAACGGTGGTCGGTAGCGCGACGCGGCGGTGGTGGGGGAATGCCCCGCAGTGGGGATCAAAGGCACCGGCGCTTCTTCGGAAGTTTGGCTCCTCCTCGAGGACGGACCCGGGCAGGCCCCGCCCAGCGGGATTCCGCGGAAATTATGCGCGAGTTGTGCATATTTAAAATCCGCCATCCTGATTTTTAGATCTGCATAAATTTCTGGATTCTATTAGTTGCCCCTCTTGCAAGCGTATTGGACTTGATTATATACTCGATGCGCTGTGGATTCATCGATTTTTAATTCGTTATGCTCAACATCGACTGGAATTTATCATTTAATTTAAGTAAAGTAAGTAAGCATTATAAGTGATGAATTTTAAATTGACATTGAATCAAATAAAAATACAAAATTATCAAACGTTTTAATACTTGTGGACATAACACCTAATTGATTATTTTTTAACCCTAGCCATAGGGCACGCGCCGCCTATTATGGGGTGGGGGGAGTTCGAATACTTGAAAAGACTAAGATTAATAGTTCGCACTATTCTTCATTATTAGGTAGGCACTTCATTATTTGCGAGATTTTTTTTGTGTTTTCTATACAGTAATGACTAAATGGTGAGAAGTGGTAAAATATTAAGAATATATATGAAAGCAAAATCCGATAGCGGACATAATTTGTCTAACAAACAGACTTAATCCAATCGTAAAGTATCAATTATAAAGCAGTGTATAAGAATTTGAAAGCCAAACTCGTCAATATATTTATATTATTAGTAAAAAATATATATTCTCAAAATAATACAGTTCAAGTAAAAATTTCATTCGTGAGACGAAAAATTAAAAAAGCGATATTATATTCCCATACTGTTTTGCCAATCATGTACTTAACTTTGACTAAAGAAAAGTCTTGCTTTTTAGTTTTAAAAAATGATGACTTCGTATTGCCAAATATAACATCGTTTCATTTTATTCTACCAACCACTATCAAACTGAATTATGATTTCGAAGTCAATGAACGCTAAGTTCATTTTTAAAGTGAGGGGTAGCCATTTTTAAGGAAGTATGGATTAATTTTAATAAAGGTACTATAATTTTTGAATACTTCATCTTTTCGTGCTTAAAGATAGCGTTCAAGTTACTTAGATAGAGACGCGTATTACGCGTTCTCCGAAGTCAATATACCATAACATATTATTTTTCAAATGATTGAAAGCAATTAATTATATTTAATTATTTGAAATCATTAATTCGTGACCTAGAAAGCCGCAGGTTATCATTTCAAAAACATTTGCACATATAAATGTAAATACCTAATAACAGGTATATATTTAAAAGTAAAATATATGTATGTTACAATCAATATGTATTTTATATAAGGAATACTTTTTGTCAATTAGGCGGTGTCATGGACTAAATTGGATGTCTTAGTAGCATGCTATTTTATGACTCTACAATACGTTTTATGACATTCAATAGTACAACAAAAGCTTAGCTGAAAACTTACAATCGTTTTAATATTATTATTTCTGCTACTACCTTCCCATTTTAGATGCACACGTTTGCCTTTGAGTAATATCTGCGTGCCGACAATTTCATTTGTAACTCGCAATAAACATCTTCCGTCGAACAACAAAAAATCTCATATTATGGTAGGTAGGTACTTTTACATAAAATTGTGTCGAATAGTGTGTTCAACTTTGCTTGTGGGTATTTTTTTGTAAAAGAAAATTTTTTAATTATAAATTTGGTACTTAATTAATCAATGATGCATTTCAATTGGTAACTTTGAGTGGTCATATTTTATGTTATATTATACAAAAAATAGTCGTATAATTTTCTGTTTGAATTTTATTTTGGTTTTTCAAGCCACTTAGGCTTTCATTTTTATAAAAAACGAATGGTAAGCCATGTAATTAAGAATTTTGACTGAGGGTGCTCGATGAAATATCAATATCAAATTTGAATCGTTTGAATTTTGTGCTGTTCCATGAGTTTTGTCGCTAACGACCCCGGTTTCGTTTTTCGGCATCTTCAGACATTTTAAGTGCATCGATGTATTTGAACAGACCAAGTACATCCTGTACACTTGAAATGCCTGAAGATGCCGAAAGGCGAAACCCGGGTCGTTAGCGACAAAACTCATGGAAAAGTACAAAATTAAAACGACTCAAATGTGTTTAAATATAAACTAATGCAATAAGCAATAATACCTATTCATAAACATATAAAATATTTTTCCCTTATCCAATCCCTATTCGGAGAATATGGCCGGACATTCGGTGTTTCCAAGATTATCTGTCTCCCGCCAACTGCCTTGCTTCATCCGAGGTCATCCCGGCGTCCCGGAGCTCCACCGAGTACCTACATCCGATGTAATAAGGGGCTGGCTCGTTCGTTCTCTTACATACGAATTCTTGTCAAAGTCAAACCATCGTACTAATTCCTAATATTCGTCGCAAGCATCTGTTTCAGCAGTATACGGTAAACCTGTGCTTTTGCAAGCTTCCACGACTAGCAACCGTACAGCAACACTGTCAGTATGACTTTTCACCTATAAAATAAAATTAATCAATTTACCACTCCACTTTTGCGACTCCACTTCGGCCATTTCACTTCGCAAGTATATTGGCCTCTAAGTTGCGGTTGCGATGTAAGTAATTTATTCATGAGCAGTATTTTAGAATTTGCTTAGGTTACATTCATACATGTTTGTTAATTCAGACATCATCATAATATGTATTTTAAAATTGGCATGGAATTGTTTTGTTACTATTTGTCTATATGTTGTCTGAAACAATTAAACCAGACTTACATACTTCAAGACAGATAGATTTATAAATTTACTGAGAAATCGAAGGCTGGGTATTAAAATAATAGGATTAACTCAATCTTTTCAATATTGACGAAAACTCGGTGGGAATTAGAGTTTTTGCAATTATAATCCTCAACATTTTAAAGCAGGTAGATTGGTAGGTACCTACCTACCGGGCCTGATGGACTAGAAAATAAAGCACTTCATTTAATTCGTACAATCACGGAACACAGGTATAATAAGTCTATTTTTGTTTATTTTTATTTGTTTATCTGGGTTAATCTTGTTACTTGGTACCTGGCGTAATGTAAGTAAGCTATTTTCAATAATGCTTTAAAATAAAATAATTGTTGTTGGAAAGCATAATTTATTCACAAAAAATGCATGTGTTTATTCGATGAATGTGAGGGGTAAAATCCTTTTTCTAAGTCGATAGCGTTGTGAAAGGCGGCCATGAAACATTGGCTGCATATACACAACGGGTGGTGGTGGGAAAACCCAACTTGATTATTCGATAGCTATTTTGTTTTTCTAAAACCATTTTTGATTTTAATTTATCTTTGCAGATTTTAGCAGTAAATAATAAAGTAAGGTAAAAGCAGTGACGGCTGGTGACGGGGTGTTGGGGGGTGCAATGGAAGATTCAACCATTTTTGCAAGAGGTCTTTCCTATTCATTGGATTTTAAAACACTTCTATAGCATGGACTTTCAATTCAGATGTTCGCAATACCAACTGTTTCTCTTCCGTAGTACGGAAAAATAGTTGAATCTTCCTTTTGCACCCCCCAGCACCCCGTCACCAGCCGTCACTGGGTAAAAGCATGAAATCAAGAACAAATAGAACTGGTGATAATGTAGAAAACTGCCACTCACCGTTTTACATCTATGTAGATGATTGCATTTAATATATCCGAGAATTTGATTGGAATATTTCATGTTTTCCTCAGGCGTAAATTTTCATGAATAGGGTTTTTGCTATGACGCAGTTTTTTACATGAATTAAAACAGATATTTACTAGGTATTTTATATCAATCTTAATAAGTCTTTGGCAATGTAAAAAGATCAAAAAATAGACAAAAAACCTTCTATATATTTATTTATCTATTTTATAATGATTTTTGCCAAGATTAATGTGAGAGGTATGGTGTTATTTTTAAACTCATTGTAAAAACATGTTCGATCGGTTCGGCTAATGAAGGGTTAAGTTAGGTGGAAAGTACCGTCTAAGAGAAAATCGGATGACTATTCGTCCTCATTCACCATCTTTAGTGCAACCATGCACAGAAAATAATTTACTTGATAAATGTATGCTTGGAAATAAGAAACCACTAAGACAGTTTATACTCTGTTATATACTCGCTAATATATTTTGTGCACATTTTACTCCAAGTCTACTGGAATATTATAAAATATGAAACGGATAGGCGGTACTTTTCAAATGAGCAGAATTCGCGAATGAATGTCGATATCAATTGCTCGCTAAGTGTACATTATTATTTATGCAAGACTTTTATGACAAATAAAGTTTCGGTTGATATTAAAGCGTGTAATACAAAAAAAAAATACTGAGAACTGTCAATACTTCAATAAATACTTCAAAAGATATGCAACGTTGGAATTGTACTTAAATTTTCGGCAATGATCAAAGTGTGGGCTATAAATGGCTTAATCAATGTGACATGTACAGTAGTCATCAGGTGGCAGTCTCGATATTTATTCGTACATATCGCTGTTCGATTTCAAAGTAAAAAGCCGAAGCTTGTATTGATAAAACATATTAGATAAGATACAAAATCAATTATCTCATTCCCCAAACACTACTATAAGTTGGTATATTTACTTAGTTTCTTCTAAAGACATTTCTGGTTCTAATAAGAGATCGTTGGATGTGTTTATATTGTTATCCTTTATATCCAGTCATGTTATCTTCAAATACTAAAATCCATCATTGGAGATTGGAAACATTAAAAAGTGAGCTTAGTTTCGTTTACGTTTCCAATTTAAATATACATATACATTAGAGGTCTGCACGGGCCGAAATTTAAAAATTTTACCCGGCCCGAACCCGAAGACCTCCGACCCGGCCCGTCCCGGGCCTGAGGCTCACTTTCAAAAACCTTACCCGAACCCGACCCGAGCCCGACATTTTTCAACCTTGCCCGAAACAAGTCCGATTTTTTTTCGAAAAGATAACTAATACGTGTACGTGAAGTTTATTATAGAATTAAATTTAGATTTACGATAATGGAAATTCGGAAATAGCCCGATTTTTGTTATATTTTGTTGTATACTTGCGTCCGAGCCCGGCCCGGGCCCGAATCCAAACCTTCGTTACCCGGTCCGACCTAGTCCGCGGGCCAAACCCGAGCCCGTGCAGACCTCTAATATACATCATAGGTTCCGCACCTTTTTCGGGTGGCGACACTTTAATAAAAGCCATTTCACCTGCGACCCCCAAAGCAATTGAAGAATAAAAAAACATTGAAAATGCATTAAAGTGAATATTTTTTGAGTTGACCGTATAAGTTGGCGATCCCACAGAAACCCCGTCGCGACCTACAAGTTGGGAGCCCGTGACCTATTGGTGACAAGTGATTTGATTGTTTCAAAAGCAATATTTGAACCATTATATTGTTCAAATAATGCACACAAGCACTGCAGTCAATTTGCATTATTAATACTGATAATTATGAACTAACCGTACAATAGTTGTTATCAAAACAAGTTACTCGAGAATAGGAACTACATATAAACATTTTCGATTAATTTAAACATTTCTTAATTAAATAAAAACAAAACATAAACTAATTAAATTTTACGGTACTACGTTGTTATATACCAGGCATAGATACACGAAAAAATATGACTTCACGTAAAGGTTGGCTGTCGCTACACCCTCAAAGCGCATGGGCGGGAAGCGTCACTTGACTATTTTGAAATAAAAACAAAGAATTCATTCCTTGACGTCAGTTGCAAAAGATCACCCAAAACATGTAAAACTTTAAAAAAATATTCGGGGAAGTGCATGACGAGAAGAGTGCAATGACATTTCTACAATCACGTAATATTATTCCGCGGGACATTATGTGTAGTAACGGACATTTAATGACGCTTTCATTTGAGGTCAGGACACGCTGGGTTTGCCAAGTGTTTTTTGCTGATGGTTGCTGAGTAGGTAGCGGTTCCTGGAGTGCATACTTGGAGATCAGTGCTCATTTATACACTTACTATAATTTTATAAACCCCGATACATTTGCAAACACCCAGCAAGTAGAGAGAATGTGGGGATCATCCAGAAGAGATTTTTGTGGTAATTTATTGTTATCAGAAGGTATTGCTGATTTTTGGCAGTTTATCGAGATGATTGAGAAGCGCTGGCCCTAGGGGCAAGGCATACGATTCAATAATCTGGAATACATTAAAAAATACACGTATACACACATACAAGTATTCGGCCATTAGTTTTATGATTTATGTGTCGTTTCATACGGATAGCGAAGGTTTTGCCAACCTTTTGGTGAAGTGATATTTTTTCGTGTATCGATGCCTGGCATATAACAACGTAGTACCAATTTTACTAATTTATGCATCTCGGTGACTCAGCAAAACCATCTTTAAAATTAATTTCAATTACGATTGTAATATTTGAAAATACAAGACTATTCGGCTGTCTCCCGCCATCTGATGTGATTTTGAGATGTTCTATTTGCCTCATAATTTACATTCTTGGTGATGCCGCTCCATTTCAAAGGCACACGACCTCTTGACATACAACTTTCAACACTTCCGGTAATCTCCACACTCGTGCACCTATATAACCAAAGCATCATCGAAGAGTTTTAAAGGTAGATCTAACCACTCGACTACATAGGTCTTCTTAGTTGTATTTAGTTAGTAACAAAATTAAAATATATGTAGAAATCGTACTAAAATAATTTATGCTTATGTTAAGTAGGTACATTGTCTAGTTATAAAAAAATCTATACTGAAATTGAATCTATATTGTGACTACCCATTTTTGCGTTCTGAACTAATTGGGTTTCTTTCAATTTCTAGCTTATTTTTACCGAATATTAGTTTAAATAAAATAATTTCATACAAATAACAAAATCTCGAACTCGCTATTTGTTTACATTTTTATTATATGAACAAAATGCTCGAACAGAACCTGTAACTCATAATACGTAGTGGTGCTTATTTTACAATTTACATTGCAAACACAATTATGATTGATTCGGGGTACTAAGATTTAGAAGCCGCATTGAGAAGTGTTATATCTTGGAATGGTAATTAATATTGGCCTATTTTTCAATCCTGCGATATCGGATTTTTTTTTTTTTACATAATATATGTTTTTAGCCATTTCCGCCCCCCAATCTGGGGCATATGGAATCCTTATAGATCTTATTTCCACGTAGGTTTTTTACTCCGTTGCTCATCATTTTTTCCCGAGGATAGAAAGAATAGGACAGAGCTAGTGGTTAAGGTAATCAACTCGCGCTACGTTTCTTTTTTAGGATCGGAAGAGTATGGGAATAATTTCTGTACAACACAGACACACATACGTGTCCCCGAACAGAAATCAATTCAATCGCCCGGACTGGGACTCGAGCCTGTGCCAACCGCGACCGAAGGCAACGATTTTGACACATGACCACGGACTCGTCTGATTTAATATTCGCATTGTACATTTCAAGCGTGTTCGAAATGTCGAAAATAAAAAAATGCCGCGTGTCATTTGTTTATTTTTATTTGAAATTTTTTGAATATTGAATGATAATTGAAGATCATCCCATTTTATTCAATGACATAATTTATCAAAGTTTTGTTTTAATTTTGTCTTCTTTGTGTTAATATTCTACTTCGAAAACAAAATCGAAGTGACAACATTTTAAATTATTGAATTGAATTTCAAAAATGTATTTTTATCTGTATGAATATAACAAGAGGGTTTGCTGATAACACTGATAACACAGAGATCATTTTACACATTACACGCCTCTGAAAAAGTATCGCAATGTTTGCACATGACGCACTTTAATATGTGTGAAGGTGTGTATATATTTATAAACTGGGTGGTGGGAGTAATATGCCTGTATCAATACAGAGTACAATAAATAAGCCCCCAGGCAGGAATAAACAAACCAAATGTTCAACACCTCTATTTGCTCGGCGGCGCTTTGATGTTTATAGCATAACTCAGTATGTGTAAACCTTTTCAAATATTTATTACAATTATTCAGCTTACATAAATGAGTATGGATTGATGGTATTGGAATTCCATCATAAGGAAGTAATTTTATCCGCCATAGAAGTTGTTATATGTTATATTACGTTTCTGCGACTGACACCCGATTATCTTTTTGTAGTGTGGGGTACGTTTAATTAAGTTTAGCCAACTTTTGTAATGTCACAATAATCTCCATTGAGAAACCACATAGCCTGGATTCTAGATTCTGTACTGCAACTACAATTTCTGGACAAAACATGCTAATCATAGACCGTTGGCAACCCATAGGTACGTTACCAATACAATAACAGTAAAAAATAGGATAAAATGATTATGAAATAAATGCGATTACATATTACAACTGAAATATAATTTTCTAAGAATTGAAGTAGACACTAAATAACGTGTTCCATTAAAATTAGATAACTGCAATTTGATTTATTTTAATTCAATTATAATTAGAATCGAAGCATATTTAAAAAGAGTCACTTTAAATAAAACAATTAATAATTTTATCAAGTGCTAAAAGCAGGGCTGTGGAATCGTTAAAAAATAGAACTCCGACTTCGACTCCAGCATTTACCAAAACCACGACTCCGACATTGACCAAAAACATGACTCCGACTGCGTCTAAACAAAGATAAACTTTGTCACGCTTTTTTCCCTCCTTTCCTATTTATGTGTATTCAATTATATATCAACCAACCAATCCCGCCAATAGCCAAATTTTACATATTATATTAAAAAATAAAAAGTTCAAACTTTAAAAAATTTCCGACTCCGAGTAGGACTCCAGCCAAAGCCCCGCGACGACTCCGACTCCACAGCCCTGGTTAAAAGTGAAAAACGTTCCGTTCATATATTTTTCTCGGACCGTGTTATTTCAAAATCAATATGGTAAAATGATCCGCGCTAAAACAGAATGTAGCGTTTTTTATCATCAAATATTATCTACGTAACACTTGGAGGCCGTGAGTCGTTGGTAACGTAACCCTGATTGTTAGCACTGTGCGTTTTCTCGTTAAAGTGTGTCATGTGTCACCTTGCAGTTTGTCACCTCCTCCCCACCCGTACCGCTACATGACGACGATTAGCTTATGATTGACTTATCCCGTTTTACTTTTCACTTTCCACTAGCGTTGTTAATTAATTCTATTATCGTCTATAATTTACTGATTATTATGACGATATTAAGTGGTATCATTGGCTTGATAATTTTCATGTAGTTTTTACATTGCTAGCATTTAGATTTTCATCCTTTTAATATTTAATATCACCATATTAATATCAATGCAGGAATGCAATAGTAAATATATTTAAAAAAAAAACGAACTATAGTTTCTATAATTAAAACCTGTCTTTCGTTGTGAATTTAAGTTATTTAAATTATCTAAAGAGATGTTGTTAATAATTATACACATCTTAAAGCAATAAATTATTGACATGTGTCAATTATATTTTTAAAAAGCCTTCCAAGTTTCTACAGCTTATATCTTTACACAAAATAAACCACCTCTGACCCAACCCTAAGGCAACGGTGGCTGTGATGTTTTATACTCATTGGGGCGCAGTATGAGTGTCCCCTTCAACCAATTACAATTATTCTTGCCTTTCGCCTTGATAGGTAAGCTTAACTGATTCAATTATTAATACTTTCTGTTAAACATAGCATGTATTCATGAATGAAATGATTTTATTTCTTATTTTCAATCAACAATATTAAAAATGTATCCCAATCCATAAGTTGTAAAATAAATAATGGTATATTGAATTTCAGGCGCCAGATTAGCCGAATATATGTTTGCTTTCTTTTCGTCTATTACCCTAATATTTGCTGAACGTGCTCTGGGCATTCACACGAAATATCACGTTCATCCCAAAATTTCTAATATCGATTGGCAACGGATACTAGTTGCCTATCTATTTAATAGCGTACTAAAATCGTAATGTAGCTCTTTAGCTGGGCGCAAAGCGGCAAAGCGGCAAATTTGCCTTTGATTTTTTATTTCAGACAAAGATCTATAAAGATAACACGAAAGGAAGCCGCCTTCTCATGACGGCTGTAAAAAATATTTAAATTTTTCACGAAGCTTTCTCTAAAGGGTGAGTTGAACGGTAGCAATCAATTTTTTACGACGTAGTGTCAAAAAAACTTGCATTTGTCGCCACACAGAAACTACCAGCAGAAAAATATTTATATTTCTTGTCGAATAAGGCTTATTCTTATCATTCTTTTCCGTACCTAATCACACTCGTCTGCCTTTCTTATGTACACTTGTGAGAGTTCTGTGTATGGTCATGGGTTGGCCGTGGGAGATTATAATATTTTTGGTGCTGATATTATATGAGTTTAATTGTCAAACAAAAATCATTTGTCAGCACGATTTTTGTTTAAAAAATGCATTCAATGAAATTTAAAATTCTTCAATAATCATTCAATAAAATATCCGTAACTTTTTCTATTTTCAGACCTATTAATAATTGTAATCAAAACTTTTTTTTCTCAGAAAACCAACGATTTACAATAGAAAATGCTGTGTCATATTCATATCTATATATACGATCAACAATCTACATTTCGATTCTTTAATTGATTGAATGTTTATTTACATTTTAAATAAAGGGTTTGATCAATTTAATTATTAAAATAAGAATAAACCAAAATTGTAGAAAAAGCTCTCAATTGTATTTTTATAATTTCAAATACCGGTTCATTTAAAAATATAACAAATACCGCTTTTTTATCATTGTAGAAACCATTATATTGATTTTAATTTTTAGTAAGTATTAAGATATCTGACAATCTACCCCCATAGGGCTACATCTAATAGGGCTAACGTGAACGGGTGAAATTTTTATGACTTAACTTAACTTAACTTTAAATTTAACGCCTTAATTTATTGTTTAGATTTTGTGTTTTTTTATTATCCGGTAAGTAGTCGGTACTCTTTGTAAATTAAGGGAAATATATTTTTCTTATTAATTATGTATATATTTGTCATCGACTTGATGCCGATGTTTGATATCTTCTCCAGTAAATTCATCCATGTTTTATATTAAGTAGGTGATAATTAACAAAATGTAGGCCTTTATTTTACCGCCAATGGTGACTTATTTCCACATACTTACTTAACACATTAAACCTTTGCTTGCCTGATCATTCATCAATGGGCAAGTGCTTACAAGTGGTATTCAAAGTGTATATATACATGAACACATATATGTCACTTGGTAAATAAAATGAATGATTATGGAGATCAAAGAATCGATTGTAAAACATCCAATTTTCAATGCTAAGCTAAATTTAGAATTTTCGAAATCACAAATATTTTTTTTTAATTCAGGGAATTTATGTAACGCGAGTTACGGAGCACATTATTCTAAAATGTTATACGTTTTTTAATGAATTCAAAAAATATTACCTTGTATTTTATGAAATACATAATAGATAAAAAATAAATAGAGTATAAAATTTATGGTGTCAAAAAAATTCTCATTCTGACAATGGGTTCGGAAATAAAATTAATGAAGATATTAATTCAAAGACTTTGTAGTATGTTTCCAAATGGTATGTATCAAATAGTTGAGCGTACTCATAATAAAAAAATCTTTAGACCTAGCGTGTTTGTATAAAATGTTAGTGCCGAGTGTAAATTAAAAATGACATTTATGCACATTTCTTGACGCAAAAAATGCGAAACTTCTTGTAAAAATAAACATTTTTGCCACGGCAGCTGGTTGGAAATCGGACCAGCTTTATTTACATTTTGTGATTATATGTGTCTTGTGACAACCATTGGTTACCGAACTATGCCTTAGTAAAAAATACTTAATTTTCTAAGTTTTAGAACCATTATTATTGTCCATAAATTCGGCAGTAATTTTGTATAAATTTGATAACATTTTTTTGCCTCTGATAAGGTTTTGTCATCATCATCGGTTATCTTCGATCCTCTGCTAGTTGATGTCCTCATCGTGATCTTTCCAGATTTATTAGTTTATAGTTTTTCTGCAACGTACTTCAAGACAGCGACTTCAAAGTCACCCCACCCCTGTGATCGCTTTGAGACTATGCCTATCTTCACTTTTTAGGTGTTCACTGTCAATATTTGGTGAAATGGCTTAATATGTTACTATTTTTATTAACAATAATAAAAATAGTATCAAAGTTTTAGAAATAAATCCACATTGAATTTAGTAAGATCTGCGGTATCGCTCATCGAGATCAGTTGATAATGCGATGAGCGAACCCGGTCCTGATCTTTATAAGCACTAAAAATCTGCATTAATAATCTCAACGATTCCCACATTCATTATAAAACTTTTAAAACCCGACGGTGAGATTATTCGTTGGAAATCGAATAAATTTGAAATGTCTATTTTTGCAATAGGTCAATTACCTAGTCTTAACTTACCGGTATAATATGTTGCCCTTACTAAAATAACAATCTTCCACAATATGTAGTTTCTGTTACTTTATTGATTACTGCTTCGTAGGTTTTATGTGTTCGACCTCTGGCACATGATGTAAGAATGCATAATAGTCCTTGTGCAAGATTCGCCCAAATGCAGAATATGTTATGTATATTGTTTGGTTTGCAAGAGACACTGAAGAGTTCGTTTATTGCCCCAAGTGTTTCTCGAGTGCGGTTTGCACTATAAACTCTTGTTGCGTATTGCTGTTATCTAACTTAAATTAATATGCTCAAGTTTATATGTCATCACACAAATTAGAACACAAATTTCGGGCCTTTGGGTAATTTATGTAGTATTAATTGATTCTGTATAATTGGAAGGTCCCAGATGACCATTCATAGTATGTATACGGTGATGCTAAGGGACGCTGGGATGACATGGGAGGAAGCAAGGAGACTATTGGGAGAGGATCCTGGAGGTATCGTGGGGTGGTTATTATATACTGTGAAAAAGAAGCGGATTTGGATTTTTTTAAATCTATTTTTTTTTAACAAAACTGTGTATACATAATTTTGTTGATGTTTTGAAATTAATTTTTGTACTTTATGAAACTGGTAGGAATGTCACAAATTTAAGGTGACATATGTGGATCTTCCATATCAAATTTGACTAAAAATTTTCATAAATATTGTCAATTACGACCCGGGTTTCACTTTTCGACAGCATCGAGCATCCGAGTGCACAGATTATTTAAACCAAGGTTCAGATATGTGTACATTTTACTTTCTACTTTATGTGTGTAGAATAAATTTTACCACAGTGGTAATGTACTGAAGGAATGAAAATATAATAATAATATCTCATCATAACTGTTATTATTTATTAAATATATTTTTGTTCCACCATATCAGTTATTAATCATTTTTACTATTGAATTGCAAACGATACTCCAGGAAGTTGCCGTAATTTTTTTTGAAATTTACTAGATTTTTTATTTTACCGTTATTATTCTACCGACGTTCAAGTTAATTCTCTTGTAACTGAGCATTTTACAAAACTATAGCCATTTATACGAGGTCAATGTAGAGAACGTAATTAGTAAACATGGAGATTTTGCCCATGACCAGCCTCGGGAATTAGTTCGTGGGTGGTCCGCAGAAAAAAATTGTATCATGTAAAGTGGGTACACGCAATAATTTTATAATCCTTACACTCCACTGTCTTTGAAGAGATATTTGACGAAATGCCAGCCAAACTATCAAATATTCTTCTTGCTGAGGATGACTAGGCACGAATCAAAAGGGGTTACTATGACTTTTTATGTTTCCTTGAACTCACTGATGATTGTGTTGGTGTATTAAAAATAAAATATAATATTCTTGCCGCTTCACATAATGCAAGAAATCTCAATTGATAATAAATTGTTTTTTCGATATACATATGACATGAATTGAGATTTTTTATGATTGGTGATTATTATGATAATATTATGTTAAATCATTTTAAGATTTATGTATACATAGAATGCATCATCATTTTTTAAAATATTTTTTGATAAATTTATTGCTTAGTTTTAATCATGTTTTATTTGTCTCTTGTATAATCTATTATTAATGATGTTTTTGCTCTCGTTTATTTATAGTGAAGATTAAAAATGCTCGCGATGAGCGAAACTGGTCCTGATCTTTATAAAATAAACGTGGAAGTAGTAGAAATATTAATAATGAAAAAAGAAACAATGAAGGTGTTTACATTTATGCCTTTTTTCTAATATATATTTTTTTCATTTTTTATATTGTTTGTTTCGTGATCGGTGAAATGATTTTATTATCAGAATACGATTATTACATAAAACTTCTCATTAGTACTAAAACTAGGCCTGTGCCACTTATTACAGTATTCATAAAGAACTATCTGGTCTTGGTAATATATGTATCTACTATTAAGCGTGTTTTATTTTGTATAAATATAATGCGACTCCACCAAGAATCGACCGTAAACACCAGTCAAATGTATAATGGCAATCATCGATATCTAATTATGAACAATGAGATCAGAGTAAATTTTACTAAAGGACTGGCAAATGACAAAACAAAGTAAAATTAGCTGCAAAAATTCAAGGAAATACTGATACAAAAGATTATTTAATGTTTACCTATGTCTTACCATGCTTACATTAAACACTCTGCTATTGTCATAACTAATACATCTTTTGTGGAGACTCTTTCAAACAAAATGCGGCCATAAAATGAGTTTGCAAGGCGTGCTGCATAATAGAGAAACAACAATAATGGAAATTCAGGACAAGTGTTTCAAAACAAACGAAACCATTAAAACACTGTTCCTAAATAATTGAGAATTAGACAAGGTGCATAAATCTTTGCACGGGCATCCCGAGAACATTTCATAAGTTAACAGTTATAATAATTTGCCATGGATGTACGGATATTGGTATCACGTAGGAAGTAAATTGTTGCCATTAATTAGGTACTACAAGTTTAGTATCATAGATGTAAATCCTTGCGAAATAAATTCAGGATTCTGATGGCTACAAACCTGATAATTTTAACAATGGTAAACATCAGGGATCTGGAGCGGGAGCACGGAGCAGTGGAGCAACAGGTTTTTGACAGGAGTACGGAATTTTTTTGTGTTCTACTGCTCCGATATACATATATATATTTTAGTTTTATTCAAAAATTAATTTATGATAAATTCAATATTTGAACATTTTTTTAACCTCATAAATTGCTATAAATAAAGTATTTTTCCATACCTATATAAATAAAACTAATAAATAATATGCCTTCTATTAACACTATTCAGAGTACGGAGCGGAGCTGGAGCTAATGGTTGCTCCAGATCCCTAGGAAACATGACAATATTATTTTTTAGACTTCGATATATTGTATAACGTGTACGCAGTGACGGTGGTGACGGGGTGCTGGGGGGTGCAAAAGGAAGATTCAACTATTTTTCCGTACTACGGTAGAGGAACAGTTGGTATTGCGAACATTTTAATTGAAAGTCCATGCTATAGAAGTGTTTTAAAATCCAATGAATAGGAAAGAACTCTTGCAAAAATGGTTGAATCTTCCTTTGCACCCCCCAACACCCCGTCACCACCGTCACTGCGTGTACGTATACCAGGTCACAATATCTACACAACATTGAAACGTTCTAGTAAACATAATTAACATGAAATGTATTTTATATTTAAATATAATTTTATCTGTACTTAATAAATAAGTTTTTTTCTACAAATTGTGTCTTAAATATTCATCGTTGTCGCCTGTCGGTTGATATAAATGGAAGATCAACATGATTATCTTTCGTAACTTGTAATAGATTGAGATTTGAGATATTATAAAAAAACATTTTACTAATTTCCCTGTCTTTTCTTAGTTAGGTTAGGATATGTAAATTGTGATGTTATGTTATAAAATCTTATCATTACTGTCGATTTTATAATGTTATGTTTTGGTCAGCGACAGCAAATATGTATAAATAAAAATATTTCCTAAATATATTTCACCCACTTTAAATAAATATTATTCAGACAATATCATCGTAATTAATTTTCTTGAATAATGTATAGTACTTCCAAATGCTCACTTAACTGCTCGCAACATTCAGAGATATGATTTATTTAAAATGCTTACGTTTTCTTAAAACTTGGAATGAAGGAATTCATGTAGAAAAAAATACATTGAATAGCCATAGATTTCAAAGCTTCTTTGAAATATATATTTTATAGAAGGACGTTCTCACGATGCGGTTTCACTAGATGCATTGGCAATAACATGGGTGAAATCTACAAGGTGACAAAAATAAAGCCTTCATTGATTAGTAGTTCCTTTAACGAGTGGTTTGTAAAGGTAAGCAAATGTTAAAAATGGTATCCATTATACATCTCTGACTGCGTTCTTCGAAAAAGTTACCATGTGGTATTGAATAAATTCTACGAATTAATTATTTGTTTTAAAAAAGACCGAGCATTTAGTTATCTTTCTTATGAATTTTTGAAGCACCAAAAAGCTAGTTAATAAAAACTGTCATTACATTCGTTAAACTTTATCATATAAAGTAAATTAGCAATAATAGCAAATGTTCAGTTCAACTGGAAACATGTATGATTATATTACGATATCTTAGCCAGGTTAGGTTTAGCTGTATGATATGTTTTCGTAAAATAACTTTATATTACAAGACATAATTACTATTATAACATTAATGTACTTACAACGTTATCATAAGTTATTTACAGCAGTTCATTTGTCTTTGTATTTATTATATAACCTTACCAGCTCACACCAAAGCCAAAAATTATCTGATTAGAAATTCATTTGAACAAAATAAATTTGCACTAAGCAGTTATATTTAAATGAAGATTATCAACGTTTTAATTTTTTAATAGTTTCTTTTCCATAATCTTTCCCATTATTTAAAAACAAACCTATGTAATTATATTTTATTTCAAAATGGCCCATGACGTACCAAAAGCAACAAGCAATAATATGAAATAGGTAATAGCCAAAGTTTTTACTTGAAGCCTTGTATTTAGGTATTTCAGGCACACGCCTGTGTCTCCCAATTCTCCTGAAGAAGGAGCAATAAAATAATAAAGAAAAAATGACAGATCGCTGCCTTATCGACTTCTAGAAACTGAGAGCAATTACAGCTATTTTTTCATATTGAGCTTCACATAATTTACTAGGGGTAGTAATTTAAGTTGTTACTGTTATGATTGTATCACCATCGTTAAAATGAAACAATGAAGCATTCGTGGCCTTCATGTGTTATACGCCAAGAAATACAACAAAAGTCATTTAGTAGAATTCTCAAATAAATTATTTTAAAACATCATCTAAGCGTGACACGTAAGGACGAACAGTTAAGTTTTTCTGAGATCTTTTGATTTTTTGTGGTGTAGACATGTTATTGCCAAAAGAATATAACTTTTGTTGCTGAACTAAATCTAAGAATCTATATTCAAAATCCGTTATCCCTGTAGATTGATAGATTCAACAAATAATACTTTATTTTAGAGAACAGCTTTGTCAATATTCGTCAATTTCAATCCACTGAATTTTTTTTTTATTTACTGGAATGATAACCAGACAGATTTCGATCTTTTAATTGAAGAGAAGAGAAGGAATGTGGGATGCCTTGTGCAGCGTTTTGGATAACATCTAAATTATATATTTCGTTATCTTTTCACAATAATATTTTATACATTCACTTTTAGATGCGTATAATATATGTACTATTTATTTGTATTATATACATATATTGAATATACCCATTTATCTTTTGCAGTAAAAATGTTACCTTGGGTTATATCAATAAAAGTCAAATATTGAAAATATCCTCAATCCACCTTTTCATACCTGCAAATATCATTTTGCTTGAATTATTTACCGAACAATTTTAACTCAAATCTAATAATGAGGAAACTGGTTTTAATAATATTACATCTCTGTCATGGAAAATCACTATTCTAATATTTTTAATTAATTGTGGTGTAAATAAAATAATTCTATTTATTATTGTTTTCAAATCTATCAATATATTGATTGAAAGACCAATGGCATTATGAAATCCGTAGGTACTTTAATTCGTAAATATTATTGGTCATTATGCCGAAAGCACATTATATTATATTATCCTGTATAACACATAATATTTTTGCTTCATTGTATATTTCATCAATGACAATGCTCGCGATGAGCGAAATCAGGTCCTGATCTTTATCAGAATATATATGGAAGTAGTACTATATAATGTCTTTTATTTATTTAAATAATGATTTTGCACCAACAAGTGAACAGTTAAAATTGATTGTCTATTTTCAACCAGATTAAATCATGTCAGATTTGGTATCAACTATCAAAATAAAAATAATTCTCATTCATATGGCGAAATGCTGTCACATTGTAATGAAGAACGAATAGCAATAATTAGATATATGTATGTCATGGAAGTACCCACCTAGGTACAAAAGTTTTAAATTATTTATTGTTTTGAGTAATACGAAATAAGCCGTCCTGCTTTTTGTGACTGTCCGACATCCTCAATGTCGGCGTTTCTTAGCGAAATCCTAAACAAAAGCTTTGTTGTCAAACAATGACAGAGAATCGTGTCTAGAGCTATAAAACAATTTAAGCTCAGTGTTGTGCTTTATTGAGGCTGCCGTGCAGAAAGGCCTGACGAAAGAAGCAATTATTGAAGAACTGGGTGCATAAACATTTGTTACAAGCGTGTCATATAAAATAGAAAACATGTAAATTGACAGAGAGAAGCCGACATAGGCGAAAAAGTAAAAATGCAAGAGTGAATGTTTATTTATTACTTTATTTTAGAAAGATTTTATTGCCGGGTAAATAAATGTACCTACCTAAAATTTTGTAAATTTTTATATATCGTAATAAAATATAAACACATTTACTTTGCTTTTAACAATAAATAGAAAACGGTAGGAAAGCTGCTGCATTTTGACAAAAATATTTATACCAGTCTTAATAAAATATACATAACATATTATAGAACCAGCTAAGTATTTCCAGTATAGAATACCAAAATTTTAAGACTTGCATAATTTTTTTTAAGCCTACATGAATTTTTTAAAAATTCAAAAGTATACATCGGCAATTAAAATAACAATTGAAATTAACTCACTGCACTTTAGTCTCGTCTTATAAGCACATACAATTGGTTAATAGTTAAACCAGCGTTCACTGAAAGAAAATATATTATTAGAATCGATGACTCTGCTGTTCCACATGCTGCTGTTCCCCATCTCTCTGAGAATCATCTTCAGTTTCATCTAGATTTCTTGTTGTGATATTATAAATAAACATACCTAGTAGGTTTACTTTTCTTCTTGTATTTAGTGTAAGATGCTAATTTGCGATTATCGCTCAGTCTATGAAATAGGACTATAACTGTTTATTTAATGCCGCTGATATTTTTCTGGGATAAACGACTTTATCATATGACATGTGGTTACCTATGTTGCCACAAAACATTCATTTGAACTTTGAACAAACAACATTTTAGAGAAATAAGTGTTTTTGAAGAAGGCATCGTTCAAATTGTTGCAGAACAGTTCATCATATTTTGAAAATTAAAAAAAATAATTAATCTTCAATATAAGGTCACTTATTCATTTAGTATCGAGGTTCTGGCGGTTTCATAAAAAAACCCTATTGATTTAAAGAATTCGGTTTGAATGCGTGAGGTCTGTGATTTCTAAAACTGCCTCTCACATTTACTTAAAAACAGGAAGCAGCCAGAGCGATTAGCTAGCTATTAGTCCTTCCCTAGCCGTTCCTTCTACACCAAATCTTTCCGAATGATACAGATTGTGCAACTAAGTAACAAACAGTTCTCGTTCTGCTGAGATTAAGATGCATTATGAATCTTAATTATATGACACCGTTAAAAACTCTGCAGGCAAACGGAAACTTAAAAATTACCGCTAAGCAAATATAAAGAAATACTATTTTAGAGTTATAAAATTTAATTTATAACTCGTCGCTCATTTCCACAAAATTACTGTATATTTTTAGTAAAATATATATATTTTTATGTTCCGTATTATTTTATGTTTGAAAAGTATTATATTGCTTTTAGAAAACGGGTTGGTTGTTTTATTACTGTCCGTCAGCTCAGTTGCAACCCCTTTCTTTAACGGGGTAAATTAAGCAGTAAACATTTTAGGACAGTTATTTGAACGGCGTTTTCTTTTCTGACTGGCGACACAAAGCTGCGCTCATAAATCTAATAAATTACTGTATTCTCCTCTTCTCAAATATTTTGCTTAGAACTAATGTCACAAATGACTTTTGTAAATTACCGTAGAAAGTGATTGCAATAAGCACAATATTGAAAATGAAATCTTTTTGGTTTTTTACTGAAAACAATGCTGCAATTGAAATTGAATGTCAATTTAAGTTAATACTGCGATATAAAATAATATCTCCGTCATACAAAAAATCCCATCTAATGTAAAATAACATGTAGGGCTGTGAAGTCGTTAAAAATCCAGCATTTACTAAAAACACGACTCCGACTTCAAAATTGACCAAAAACACAAATCCGACTCCGACTAAAAAAAGTTTAACTTCGTCATTTTTTATTCTAATTTTCCTATTAATGTGTATTCAATTAAATATCGACCAACCAATCCGGCTACTAGCCAAATTTTATATACATATTACATGCAAAAATAAAAAGTTCAAAATTTCCGACTCCGGCCAAAATGCCGCGGCGACTTGGACTCCGACTCCACATGCCTGGTAAAATGTCTTCATTCGCTTCGTCCTTTAGTCAATGATTAAATTGGTCGTGTATCAATCACCATTCTTCTGGTTTTTCAAGATAAATATTGAATACGAGTCGGAGTTAAATAATTATCCAAACGGTTTTATTAAAATTGTATTTGAATGTTATACTTAAAATGAGTTTTGTTTTTTTTCCAATAATGCATGATAATAATTTTTTTAGTAATTGTTGCTTAGGTCTTATCATGTCATAACATTACAGTGGAAACCCCGATCTTACGTTCTCGCATTATACGTTTACCCGCGTGGTGCGTTCATTTTCTATAGTCCTGGCATTTAGTTCATATATAAAACTTTCCCGCATTCATCGTTTCCCGCATTAATCGTTTGTTTTATACGGTCCCTTGAAAAACGTAGAATCAGGGTTTCACTGTATGTATATAGTTTGAAAATATTTTGATTCATTTCTCTATTAATACTTATTATACGGATTTTTATATGTATATATACGGACGAAGAAATATTCATTTAATCAAATGACATTCAAAGCCATTTGCCATGGATACTTAATTTAGTTGGACATAATATTTATTTATTTATATAGGTAAAAGAAACACAGTGCACTTTACCATTAAAAATGTGTACGGAGTTGTACGCGTAGTGCCAGCATGTGATAGTTTCGAAGATGATATGAATCGAGACTTGTCACCAAAAACAAATATGCTATAATTTTAATCGAACATATTATTTTTGTAAGGGTAATCTACAAATGTATATGTTTAATTGTGATACTGAAATATGTACTTACATTCTCCCTTTTCAATCGTAGTCAATTATAATGTATAATATACATATGTATATGCTAAAATCCTCTAAAATAAAAAATGAATATATTATTCAACAGTGTTTCCATTTTTCTATATTTCCTTGTTGAAAAGCTAGTATGAAATATTACAATGAATATATATTTATTTTTTATTTCACGTAAAATCAATTTGACATTGATAAAATGGGTTTAACCGATATCCCGGGACTAGAAGTTTGAAACAGAACAATCATTGCCCATTGCAGTATGAAATAAATTTTGCTATTATTTAGCATTATCGACAATTTTTAGCTTGTAGTTTTTCTATCAAACATAGATGTCATTTTTAGTTTTTTTTATCAATTGAATGAATGTTGACTAGCTGGGTGAAACTGGCACGATTGAAAAAATATTTACTTTTGAACACGAACACGTACTACATAATGTAATATTTTCCTCACTACATCTTATTAGTCAATATATATTATCAGTACGTACATATTATTATATGAAAGTTAAAGATACTATGTATGACATATTCGTGGTATTCAAATACATCTATTAATAGAGAAAATATAGCTTTAACTCTTTCGCTGTGCCCTTGAAACGACAGTCGACTTCTAGGGAAGTAAATATCAATAAAACAATTGTAATACTATACGGTACGTAAATTATCAAGATGCATTGTGTCGTCAGAAATGTATACGTCCTTGGTATTTAAGCCAAATTTATTGTTATACATATTTAAAATGCAAGTGAAACAAATTACTTTCGCCGTTATTTCGACCTTCAGAGATTCCTGGCACAGTTATTTACACCGCAATGTTTTTGAATAATAGGTGCCCAACTAAGTAAATATATCTTTTGAGAATAACTTGTGTTCATCTTATTTGTCGTCTGAGCTTTTGTATGTTAGATAGTAATGTTAGTTAGCTTTGTCTATATTCAAGTCTAGATTAGTCACATTTCAACATTATGGAAATACCGTAATTATCATCACGGTACATTTCCATCAGAGGTACCAATTTCTGTATGTCATGTTTATTGTTGTACTAATACGCATTTTCATCTCAATTATCGTATCGTAAGAAACATATTTTATATCTTCATTTAGTCAAGTAGTATAATATATCAAAAGCAAAAATAAATTTAAGATCTTGGCGTATTTTCTTTGTCTTTTCTCCATTTCCCTTTCAAAGTATTTGCCCACCACACACTGCATGCAAAATTCTCTATGCTATTATGCTAACCAATTCTCAAGAAGTGTTTTTATATGTTCTTTCTTCAAAAATGTTTACAGAATCTTCAAATATAAATCGATTATATTTTAAAAGTTAAAATTCTATTATTTTCACGTAATTATTTAAGTGTTACTGTCAAAGACAGAAACTGCGATATTTTGTAAGCTGGACATTTCACTTACGATCTTTCTTCTATAAGCTGATAATTTATTATTAATACCGCCTTTAGGTCCTTGGAATCCCTATAAATTAATAAAAAGCGATAAAAAGCTAAGTGGATAGAGATTTTTCGTTGAAACAAAAAAACACATGTATGCGTAATATTAAAACCACTTACAAATAACAGGAAAATATACATTATTGCATATTTTAATGAATATTTCTATAAAATCTTCTGACGCCAACTCTTTGCAATGTGAATGGTTCCTCATCCTCTCCCTCGAAAATTGCAATATTACATAAATTTACGCCTTTTAACAGGAATTCATAAATGTATATAAAAATTCCGCCGTGTGAATTGAATCTGTTGAACCCCGACTAAAGAAGACGACGCTGTCAACTAATAATATGAACAATATCTTTTTTTAATTATATTTAACAGATTTTTATAAAATATTATTTTATTCACATTCACTGTGACATTATATATCGGTCCCTTGAGAGGGTATGCAAATAATTATGAAACGTTATACCTGTATTTAATGAGATCATCTTCTAAGGGACTTTTACTTTCACAGTTAGATTTTTTCTTTTACAGTAAGTTGCTCTCATAAAATAATGTTTTACACATTCATAAATCAATGCTATTCAGGAAATAAAACCGTCTGCTACTTAGATTTATTAGGAATGACAAAAAATCATTTTATTTAAACATTTGAATAGTAATAGTGATTCCGATGGCTTCGTTAGTGTGTAACTTTGTGGGCATTCATTGTAAATACAAATTAAATCAGACGTTTTTGTTATCCGTAGTACATATTATGTACTACGGATCGAATGATAAAAACATATATTTAATCAGAGCGAAAATATTATTGAACGTTCCTAACAAATGTCCTAGTTACTACCTTAAACTGTAATTTCTTTTTACTACTACATACCGATTTAATTTTATAAAGATAAGTTAATTAGTACTGTTATAGTTTGTATCCAATGTCCGTCTTGCGTTCATTAGAAAGGGGGGGAAATACAAACCACCCTTTAGTAATTTAAAAGTAAATAATCGGAATAAATATTAAATTTATTTATAAATTCACTTTACGATGGTAAGTCAGTAGTTGTTTTACAAAAAAAGTAAAACACGTGTCATTTTTTGTAACACAATCAGTAAAATCACAAGGTGATCAAATATAATTGTTTATTAGATATAGAGTTTATTATTTCAAAACGATGATAATTTTTTTCTGTTTAATAAATTATTTTTGTTATAAAATTTTGCGAGAAATAAATTGATAGTATTGTAATGAGATAAAATAAACTATTCTTTGATTATTGAAGTGTGAAAACTGAAGGGTAAGAAAAATATTGAAACCACTTAACTCCATCATTCAGCAACGTTGAATGATATTAATATGTATGTGTTTAAGCCAAAGGACCTGAAGGACTTATAATGATGAGTGAAATCATTTTGTTTATAGTACGGCGATATACATACGGCTTGTAAGAAAGGATCTAATAATATTGAAGTGTTCATAATATAATACACAGCGCTTTCTAAAGATCACTTAATGCAAATACAAATACGGCAAAGTCAATTTAAAAATCAATTAAGCTGGTTTGTAAATTATTCGTTTTTTAGACGCTTTTCGGACCATTTGCTCCATGGTGACCATGACACGTGTTTTGCTACTTCATAAGTGCCCGTACTTTTTTCAGCGAAATAATAATACATAGACGAATGGCATTAGAAAATGGATAGTATTTTGCTATCCACTCTTGATCGTTTTCAGTTACCAAACGTACCTTTGAATAAAAATCCATTAATTGATCGACACTTCGAATTAGTAATTATTGACCTATTTCTAATCGGCAGTGCGCAGTATCGATTGAAAAACCAAATTAAAATTAGTTCGATTAACTTATTTGTTCCAAAATAATAAATTAAATTAAATTAAATTGAGAATCTTTGTGCTTGCTTAAATATTATTACATGAAGATTTAACGAAATGCCAGTGTTAACATTTCCTTGAAAGGACAACTTCTGTAAACAGTCTATCATCGCTGATGTTCGACCCCAACTTGCAAAAGCTGTCACAAATAATTTCCTTATACATTTTGTTACGATAAAATTTGACGCATGGGTGTATGACATTTGACGCAGTGGCACGTGGAAGGGTGGTTTTATAAATTTAAATAATTTTATATTGTTTTATAAAACATATGTCAATCGTAAAGAATTTTTAATTTTGACAATAATTCTTCGCTGTAATAAATATGTTCAGTCTCAATTAAACGTATTTACATATGTTTTAATAAAAAAATAAGGCGAATGCATAGTTTGTTAATTTGTTAAATTATTATTTTTACTGCCGAACCAGAAAATAGGAAACATTTAATTACAGATGATGGATTTACATACGAGAACCTTTTACCAGTGAAAACATATTCACGAGAATTTTATCATTCGTCAAAGAATTGAATAGGGATGGAAAGGATACGGTAAAAAATTTTTAGAACAGGACTTTTAGTACTTTTATATTATTTATGAGTTTTTTTGATTCTACATAGCTCATTTACAGTTTTCAGTATGTGATTTTGTATAAATACAATTTAATTTATTATTTTTACTGGCCGAACCAGAAAATAGGAAAAAAATAACAATGTATTTTATACTACATAAATTATTTTACCAGTGAAAACATATTCACGAGAAATTTTATCATTAGAACAAGCATATGAATATTTAATGCCAAGAAGGTAGGTTCCACCATCCCAGTTTTATATCATAAAAACTGTTAAACACTTTCATATTATTCATGAGTTTTTGTGCTTTTACATGGCTCATTTACAGTTTTCAGTATGTGATTTTATATAAATACAATTTAATTTATTGATTGAGTAGGCAGAACTAGAACTAGTTCTGACGAAGGCGTAAGCCGAAATAGCTATCAACAAATGTATAAAAACAATTATGTAGAACTAAAATACATTGTTATTTTTCTTACCGTATTACAATTTAATTTGTTTTAATATGTATGAATATTGTTTAATAAGTCCGTGTTAAGTCTCCCCTGCCACTGTATCACAGTTATTTAACATATTTTTCTGCCAATCTGTTTCGAATTTTTCGGCATACTGACAGGTAATAAGTCTTCAAAAGTTTTCGACTATTTAGCTAATTATTTTGAAATTAATAAGAAGTAGAGAAATATGATATTTTAACATGCCACCAGAAATTTTAAAGAGCTTAGATACGGTGCCACAGATTAACACTAGAAAAAAATGCTTGAAACTGACATCCTGAATTGTTCTTACCGAAATAGTCACAGTTTATAAATATTATGATCCTTCTTCGCGGATCAGTCCCTCAAGGAAAAATTAGGGGTTCAACTCGTTTTATTAACAGTTATTTCCAACTCAAAATTATATACTTGGGATAATGAGTCGAAATCTGTGAATGTTTCATACCTTTAAAGTACTACATATTTACCATTGAAGATAATCAATCGCAAAAACTCATGGATTGAATTGGATCTATTCATTTTAATCTGTCGTATTTAAATAGATTGATTGATAATCAATTGTATTTAAAGAATATTTTCCATCACAAACTATATTAATACATTGTATATATGATTCAGTTGAGGTCGAGTTTCAGCCAACCGGTTAATTAATTAAGAAGTATAGAAATGTATTTGAAATGTGAAATAAATTTACGCAAAGAAGCCACAAAATCTAAAAAAACATTCATTCCTCCATCATTAATACACATAAGCGATGGTTTAATGGCAATTTTGTTATAAATAAAAAACATTTTTTGTATTAAATCCACACAGTATTAAATTAAACAGATTAAGAATGATCACTTTTAATGTGTTCACTGTCAATACTTGGTGGAATGGCATTATAATAAAAATAAAAAAACATTTTTAGTATGTACTTTTTCCACATACAATTTAATGGATCAGGACCGGTTTCTCTCATGGCGAGCTGAATCAGTTGACAATGCTCGCCATGAGCGAAAAACAGTCATAATCACCACAGACTTTTAATAGTAAATTCTTAGTAAATAAACAGACGATATTTTAAAGACTAGGACCAGTCCAAATATCAGTGAATTGATCGAACATTTACATTGTAATGAAAGTAAACATTTACTGGCTGATAAGCTTTGTAGCGATTATGGATATTTCTTACCAGAATTGTATTCTCTTCAATAATTATATAAAAAGATGTTAACACATTATTTTGTATTACACCGTGTACTAATGAGATGATAAAGAACAGCATCCGAGCTATCGTTTCTATTTTATTGCCACTGCAACGCCTATTTTAGACATATGGCCAGACGTGCCTGATAACGACGGATACAACTGCTATTATTATTGCAAAAATGTGTTATCAATAAACTAAGAATTATCATTCGATCAGTGTTTTTCCAAATATTTTTCATTGAAAATAATCATACAAAAATATATTTTATTATATGCCTAAATACCTGTACCTCAAAACAATAAAAAAATCTAGCAAGCTAATGCCAGTTTAGTTAAAAGAGTCATTTGCGTTTGTACATATTTGACTAAACGAAAAGGTGTTCAAAATGAGTATACAGTTAGTTCTGAAATTAAATATTCTTTGTAATAGAGTTTCACAGTATAAACAACCATTCAATTAAATATATGTCTGCATTACAAGTTAAGCTTCATTTGATGAACAATTACCGTGTTTTAGCTATAACATACATACATACATTTAAAATATTCTGTGTATGTGATATATTTTTAAAAATATTTTCAATATAGTCATTTTAAAATAACCTAGTTTATTCTACGTTTTGTGTGATTAATAGTGACACGCGCATGCCTCTTTCAGAAGAATTATCAAACCTACTGATACGCGTACTACAATACGTTTAAATAACTAAGCAATTTTATATTAAAAATCGACTCCTAAAAAGATTTATTTAAATTTAACTGATAACTTCGTAAGTTCGTAATTCCATTTGGTTGTGTAACTCGGTGTGACACGTATTTTGCCTCTTTGAGAATCATCTCTAGACAAACTTATTGAAAAAATCCACCGAGAAAAATATTAATTACTCGTGTATGATTAAAATCCACTCAATTTGCAATCCAAATAAAGTCGACGAGTGGTATATTTTTTTAGATTGCCGCTATTATGAGTGTCACGTGTTATTTCATGTGGGTGGCGAAACCTCTCCAATTTCATACTTCTGTTTCTGTAAAACCACATAAATATAAAATCTCCGCGATTGGCACACACTGCGCGCAGCGTGCATTAAAAAAATGTCCTCTAGGAATTCAAAACACATGTCCACTGCACGTGAATTCTATAAAATATTTTAAGTGGAAGCTCCTTGCGACCAACGCCCTTATTTTGACGACTGTATAACAGTAATCATTGAAATATTATCAATTAAAAATAAATTGTCTGATATGTTTTAAGTGGGTCAGATCATTATGAAGTTAATTGACGGATGATTTATCAACAACTTAATCAATTAAAAAATTCAAATCATGAATTCTAATTATATAACGTTGTTTACTCAATTTAGAAAGAAACGTGTCATATTATACAGTGTGTGTAAAAAAGGATATTAAAAAATACCTCAAAAATATTTGGCGTTCAGTATGAATATCACTCAGTTCAACGCAAGCAGTAAACACCTGAATTAAGCATTTCGTAGATCTAAAATGCTAACTTTTTCATGTTAGCAATCCTGTTAGGAATTGGACCGCCTATCGGAGCTCATACCTAAATTTGTAGAGATTTTGAATGGAAGATAATAAATCTAATATTTACAGCATGGGAATAGTAGCTGTTCGCTAACCATACTGTATTTTTATAAATTTTATTGAATTCATGTAAATGATGAATTAAACACTGATTTTATATTTATACCTCCAACTAAGCTTTAATTTATATTATTACTAGTATTGCTACCCGGCTTCGCTCGGACTAAGCGACCAATAATTATTTAATGTTATATCATTCCCAAAGAATTACAGACCCACAGACATACATACATACATACGCCGTTTCGGTTTTATATATAAGATTTTATCAGTTTCGTCTTTATATATGTAATCAGTGACGGCTGGTGACGCGGTGCTGGGGGGTTAAAAAGGAAGTATCAACTATTTTCCGTACTACGGAAGAGAAACAGTTGGTATTGCGAACATCTGAATTTAAAGTCCATGCTATAGAAGTGTTTTAAAATCCAATGAATAGGAAAGAACTCTTGCAAAAATGGTAGAATCTTCCTTCGCACCCCCCAACACCCCGTCACCAGCCGTCACTGTATGTAATTAATACCTACTATACGTAATAACGTAATTAATTGCTTATTTCTTAACGCAAAAGAGCCTAACTTTTTGACTTTAATTTATATTTATGATTCTTTATATTTAGCAATACTATTCAAGACATTTATTTGTTTTGTTTTTAATATATGATTATTCACTCATCACTATCAATTCACTTGGGGGGCGTGTGTCCAGATTATATTTCAAGCGATCAATGTCAATTATACATAGGTATAAACTATTTAAAGATAACATGAAGTCTTTATGACTACATACTATTTTTAATTCCTTCCTAGCTGAGCTTAAAATTACATTACAAACAAGATTAAAAATAAATCTTCGTCTACGCCTACGGCCTACGTTCCACCGAATTGTTCAATTCATGTTATCACTGCGAGCAATACAAATCACATGACCAAGATGACAAAGTCTTCCAATATTGATTCAAACGTGCCGTAGACCTCGCGTTGTATGTGTGGCCTTTTAAACAGCCTGCCAAAGAGAAGACTAGCTTATTTTTCTTAACGTCATTGTGGTTGACGAAAGCGCTTCAAATATTGAAAAACTCTAATATTAAATACTTTAACACAGAGAAATACAAATTATTCATTCGTGAACATATCGCAAACAAATGAATCTTAACGTTTAATCTTTGAAGTGAAGCAAATATCAGAATCGTTGCAAATGTCATACTTTCCCATTCTAACGCTGATTTGTATATACATAGTGGGTAGAGAGAGCAAACGAATGACTCGCAGAAAATCCTTTCAGATTTTGATATCTACATACATTGTTTACACCACTTGAATGAACGAATCAGAGAAGTCGGAGTATTTGACTTCCACCTACATAAGTAACAAAGTATTTTTACTCCTAAAACTTCTATGTCGAGGCTAGCTCGACATCGAATAGGTAACGCGCATCTCCTATATCGAGCCCTGCCCAAAATTGTAAAACATGATTAGAAAATTATTTTAAAATGATCCTCATTTCAAAATCCGTATTTATTGGATCGTGAAATGCATAATGTGGTATCAATTTCGTTCTACCATGCTACTAATTACGCAAACCTTGTGATATCAAACATTTTCTCAAATCTATTGGGGAGTTACTGGAAGGAAATAAATAAAATATTGAAGAGTGCAAAGGGGCACAAATAAAGGTATATAAATTATAGTATTGTTTGTACTTCCGGAATAATAAATTTGTATACTGATTAATTATTTAGTGATAACCACTGCTTGATATGCATACTAATAATGCGCAAGAAAATACTAATGACTAATGCCAGCTTGATAGTTATTATTTCATAATGATGTATAATTTATTTACGCTACTGCCCCGCTATCTACAAGACTGTTATATTATATAATAGATTCATATTACAGGAGTTATTAATGATACCCTTGAAACTATACACCTTTTCCGACTCGACACCGACAACAATCATTAATTAGCATTATGCTTCCATTGTTTTGTTAAATTTTTGAAACCATTTGAAACCATTATTCAGTAATATTACTTCTGTCCATTTGAGGAGGTTTCAGGTTACACAAGATTCTTATACAACGTCATTTTATTGAAATGTATAGAAATTCTCTCAGCAATATCATCTACTAGCCCGTAGACAGCGACAAAATAGTAGTAGATTTCCAATTTATTTTAAAATTTGAGTTCAGAATAACCAATATACATTTGGGGGTGTTCACTCTTGGTGCAAAGCAGTGTTGCACAACCTGCGGCTCTCAATAACATTTCATGCGGCTCGCAATGACAAATATCAACCACCTTCTTTTTTCAGAACGTTTTAGAGACGATGTAAGGACAATATAAAACAATAAAATTGATAATTTCAGCTTTACCCATGCGGCCCTCAAACTATCTGAGAATTGACTATCCGGCCCTTCTACCAATAAGGTTGTGCATCACTGTCGCACATATAAATTTTTGGAGGTTTGCTTCATTCATGCTTCCTTTTCATCCAAGTGCGTAAGTTAAAATTATACAATCACTTCATTGAATTAAAAACATTTAACTGCAAATATGTGCATCACAGTTATGATGTAAAACATTTCCACTAGACACCCTTCTGAAAAGGTGCAGATACCGCTCTGAACTATTGCAAGAGCCACTTAGCAGGTGACACTTTGTATTTAAATTTATCTTTTACGTCTTGGAGGTATTTTTTTCATTTCAAGAAATAATCTGCCATATAAGTCGAGTGTTCATAGAAAAAAGCGACAACCGCGATTGCGGACAAATTGGCCACACAGGGTTGCTGTAGCAGTAAGAAAGTATTAAATTTTGCTTTTAACACAAAGATTAATATTGAAAGAACATCAATTTTAATTCTAATTTAAATTGAATGCAATTTGTGACGCAAGAAAACGATTACTTCACTTATCAAATTTGAATCGCTTGAATCTTGTACTTTTCCACGAGTTTTGTCGCTAGCGACCTGGGTTTCGCATTCAGGCATCTTCAAGAATTTCAAATGCACGAGTGAACTTGAACCAACTCTCATAGAAAATTACAAAATTCAAACGATTTAAATTTGATATTGAAATTCCATTAGGCACTTCAGTCGAAATTCTAAATTATACTACGCTTATATTCCACTATTTAAACGAAAGATTAGTAAATACAATATCTAACACTTTGAAACATTATTTTTTTGAAGTACTTCAACACAATTTGGACTCCCCTAGTACAGAAATTACGCCAGACTTGGACAGTCAGTTATAAGAAGATCGATTTTGTATTAAAAAAAAAACTGTAATAAAAATATGTTTTACGATGTAATGTTGATTTATATTCATATAAAAGTGTAGCAGTATCATCTGTGGTAACGTAAAGATGAAGATGAAGGAAGTAGGGTAAGTTGGATATACAAAAATGCTCTGGTAAACTAATTATGAAAGTAATAAAACATTTTTAGTACTTTTTCCACATGAGAGTGTTAGTTTTGCATTGCTAAGAGGTCTTGAACATTTTATTTTTCTTGTAATTTGCTTTAATTTATTTGCTTAGTAGATTTACCAATTGTTTGTCATACCTTGTTTTCATACTTAACTTTTGCATAAATACCACTGTTTTATTGTAATTCCTTATCAGTTGATAATGCTCGCCATGAGCGAGACCGGTCCTGATGAAATAAATCTCATGTGGAAAAAGTACTAAAAATGTTTTATTATTTTTATTATAATGCCTTTCCACCAAGTATTGACAGTGAACACCTTAAAAGTGATAATTATGAAAGGTAAAACCTCCGTCATAAGCATTAAATTGCAAAATGAATTCGCAGCGCACTCGGATTACTCGTTTAGGTGAGTCCCAAAATAAGGCGCTAAAAAGCGATAACCTTTAGAAAATAATAAATTTCATTATCCTTTGTTCTGTTGAAAAATGTGTTTAGTCAAAATGAGTTTGGCATAATATATAATAAACGTAATATTACTTATGTGTGTACATATGAATCATGTACATCCCTGGTACAGCTCGTTTCTTGTGAAACTAAAAAACACGTTAAGTATAATATTCCAAAGTGTTACTGTTCGCTGTAGGCAAACGTCATGTTGTCGAACAATTTAAAATTTATTTGAATTAAGGATTCAGATTAGCTCCTTCTTGGAAGAAACAGATAGATAGTATACTCTTGGATAGATAAATATACTGTGCACTGTTGATACAAATATGAGAACTCTATTTTTTATCTCACTGATAACTCAACATTAATTATAAATACAGATAGAAAAACTAGTTCTAGATTTATTGTAGGATAAAAGATTTTTTTACTTATTAGAAAATTGGTAAGATAGACAAATTTACGAAGAAGGTTATTATTATTTGAGTATAGATTTAAAAGATACCTTTCGATTCGTATCTTAAAATCATAGATCTTGAAACGACCAGCTAGCAATGGCTCTCAAACTTTTTTTTGTATCACAGATATATGATTGCGAATCTGTTCTGCGAGAAAGGTTTAATTAGAATGCGAATTCCACGTTAAAGCTTTTGTGCTCCCTCCCGCCTTACCAGAGATACGCTATCAGAGATAATGTTCCAAAACACTTTCGTATGCCAATTTTTCAACCGATGTACATGTAATGTAAATGTGTGTCAGCATAAAATGATTTTTCCTTTTTTATCTTTGCAAAAATATGCTACTACGAACGTAAATAATAAATAATGTATGTTTCATAATTACTTTCATTAGGTAACTAACTAATAATAATACGGAAAGAAAAATAACAATGTATTTTAATTCTACATAAATTATTTTTAAATATTTGTTGTTAGTTATTTCGGCTTACGCCTTCGTCAGAACTATGTTTAAAACGTGTATTAGGGATAGCTTATATACCCTTTGCTAGACAGGGTGCCTCCTACATAATCTCTTTCTGTTGAAACCATACCGACGTCACATGAAAGAATTTAAATAGGTTTGATTTATTGGTCTTAAGTAATGGTGGGAAACAATAATTTGAGTATTTTTTGGGGTCGTGTGAAAGCACTTAAAATCTGCAATTTCTAAGTGCATCTATTTTAAATTGTTTTAGGTTTATTGTTTGTTAATGGTTTTAACAGAGGTGAGCTATTAATTGTGATTTGATCGTTAAGAATTTCATTGGACTGATTATACCTATTAATTTCAAGCTGTTCCAATGCATTCAGTTTGAGGCCCTTATTGCAGGAATGTAAACGAATCGGGACCGAATTCGGATTATGTGCTAATTCTATAAGGTGATTTGCATATTGTGAATCAGTTTTTCCATTGTTAAAGGATCTAACATGCTCGTTAGCTCGAATTGAAATTTTTCTACCGGTCTGTCCCATATACTAAATCACATGTACCGCAAGTCATCTTATATATACCGCTTCTATCAAGTTTATTAATCCTGTCTTTACTATTTTTAAGATGTTAAGTTATTATTAACTTTAAATGCTACATTTACTGAATTTTTAATCTCGTGGTGAATTTTTTCACCTTTAATAAGTAGTTAATTGATTTAAAGAAGGGTTTTGTATTAAGTTAGGTAAATAAGTTTTCTAGCTAGTTTTAAACGTTTTTTATATAGTAAGTTTGTTATCACCTTTTTCTCATAGCCATTATTACGCGCAATTTGTTCTATAGTACAATTCGTTATAATAATCTATCTGATTCATCGGTACAGCCAGTAATCTGTGTAATTGCATTGTATGCAGATAGTTTAATTTGCCAAGGGTGAAGTGATTTGGAATGAATAGTAGTATCACAGAAGGTTGGTTTTCTAAAGATTTTAAATTTATGTTGATTTTCTATTCTAGTGATGGTTAAATCTAGAAAGTTAATGCAGTGGTCTACCTCTATCTCTAGTGTAAATTTAATTTTTTCGTGTATCAAGTTAGCCTTGTTTAGAAATATATCTAACTGCCTATCCGTGCCTTGCCAACAAATTATAATATCATCTACATAGCGGTAGTAATACACGATATTTTTAATTATATAAGATAAGGGTATATAAGCTATCCCTAATACACGTTTTAAACATAGTTCTGACGAAGGCGTAAGCCGAAATAGCTATCAACAAATATTTAAAAATAATTTATGTAGAATTAAAATACATTGTTATTTTTCTTTCCGTATTATAATGGAGTTCTACCAAGTAAATGCCTACTCAATCAATCAATAACTAATAATAGTTTTTCAAGACTCTTTTCACTACTATTACTGCAGCTCCAACATTACTAATTCTTACGAGCCGTCACTGATGTTAATCCAAATTCAAAGATGCTGTGATGTTTTCATCATTCTCAACTTCACTATCCGATCGTGACAACAGAGCTAAGCAAAAATATATATGTATGTACAAGTCTTCTACTTACCTAATTCTTGTTTATGAAATGACTCACAATATTGACTGACTATTCATTAAATGCGAAAATTACATTAAAATAGAGTTATAAATTGAAGACTCTATACATATGTACATGGTTTCAAAGATATACAATTTGACATTGAGTAAGTAATCGCGTAATACCATTTACAAGCCACGTAAGTAATTTGAATACTTATAAAAAACTTTTTAAACTAACTGTGACACGTTCGATAGTAATCACGTAGAATAATCAAAGTTATTTTAAATTTTATATTAAAATGAACTTCCACGAAGTTACCGCCGAAACCATCGAAAATTTGAATACTGTTACGTACACTCAACATAATATTTTACC
This sequence comes from Himalopsyche kuldschensis, assembly GCA_028554975.1. Taxonomy (NCBI): domain Eukaryota; kingdom Metazoa; phylum Arthropoda; class Insecta; order Trichoptera; family Rhyacophilidae; genus Himalopsyche; species Himalopsyche kuldschensis. The sequence goes on from JAHFWI010000003.1 coordinate 24,534,084, forward strand.
TCTTTTGGATGATGTCTTTCACGCTTCTTATGATGCCTAATTACTTTTCAAGCAAACCATGCTGGCCACTTGAAAGCTTTCCGTAAGTTGCCACATTTAACACATGAGTAAAAAAAGCTAGCACAATCAAGATTATCGTTAAGTAAGTGTGAAAGCTCTCGAAACATTTATCTTCAATTGTTTTTAAGCGCCATGCTTATAACCTTTTTAGTAAGCTTCGATAGGATCATTAGAAGAAATGTTAAAGAGAACTAAAGGATTCAAACCGCAATATTCGTCATGCATTAACAATAATGATACAATGCATTCCCTTTTATTTTGATAACTAATGAGAAAGTAGATTTGAAATAAATTTGTATAACTGTGTTCGTGGGTTGAATAGGATCACGGAAGATATTAAAAAATATATAAATCTCATTATTCGAAACAGTTTCCATTTTAAGTTCATTCGATGTTTTTTGACAGATTAATAAAAATCAATAATTCATAATGCTCATTGAATTCTATTTAGTTTTGACAACTCTAAAGTAATTTTATAAAGATCGGTGAGAATTTTCAATTCATCAGTTGATAGTGTTCGCTATGAGCAATACTGGTCCTGATCTGTATACAATTATATGTGAAAGCAGTATAAAACAAAGATGTTTTATTCATTTCCAATAATGCCTTTCCACCAAGAAGCGACAGCTGCTAAAATCTTAAAAGCGGTGAACCATCACGAGCTTTAGATACGTATATGTACTACTTCAAAAATCATGTTTTATGAAATGGATGTAAAATACTAAAAATGCTCTTGATTTTGGTCAAATCATCTGTCTGGAATCCACAAGCCCCGTTTTCATGACTAATAACTAATAAACGCGAATAGATTTTTATACATATTTCAGGTGAACAGTGAGTATAACAAATATAGACTATTTTTTATTACACGCGTGTTTCCAGAGAAATATATTTGGGTAGAGTTTTATCTAGAATATAACGCATATTTCTATTATAATGTGTTCCCAATCATAATAATTTCTTGGAATCTAATAATTTATGTTAAATTGGTGCAGTGCTCGGAAATTAATCATGACATTACGAGTTCAAACATTATTTTTCAACATCTACCGATGCTTTTATATGACTATTGTTATCAAATGCTATAATCGCGGCAATTGCCATTGTTAATTCAGAAAAAGCGGCAACTTCAAAGGGATTCTCTTATCACTAGTCGTTCTGCAAAGGCTGCAATAAAGATATAAGCCGATCAACCGCCGCGCGCGTTGAAATCAAAACATTAAAAAGTAATGTCGAAATTAATGACAAGCTTACTCATTTTCATATAACACCCACACCTTGTTAAATTATGCGCAATATGAAATTAAATACAGTGAAACCCCGATTCTACGTTTTTCAAGGGACCGTATAAAACAAACGATTAATGCGGGAAAGTTTTAAAAATGAACTATTTGCCAGGACTATAGAAAATAAACGCACCATGCGGGAAAATGTATAATGCGAGAACGTAAGATTGGGGTTCCACTGTACTCTTTGTTACTACAAAAGGACAGGGTAACTGTTGTGTCAGTGGAGCTACGGGATGATCTCGATCTGGGAGAACGGAACGAGTTAGAATGGTGACAGAAATCTTGGAGGCACCGCGTATCGGCCATATGCTCTGAATAGGGTATGAATAAGGACCCGTATTAATCTAAAACAAGTGTTTTGTTTTGAGCACATTATTTTTGTGCAAAATATTAGAAGTTCGTTGGTTTGACTTTATTAGGAACGCGGAGGGAAGAGAGCCTACAAACCGGCCCCTTATTACATCCAAAATGAAAAGGCGACGATGAACTTGGCTCTTTCACTTGGCTTGAACAATATACAAATAACAATTATGAAAAAACACAATTTATCTCCACGTATTGTCAGGAATATGAAATTTTACGTTTAGCAATGGCAGAAATAAAATACTTTTTTGCAATAATAAAACAGTATTATTTGAGCATTCTACAATGTTATTACATATACTCATCAGTCACTATATGCTTGTTAGTTACATGCAATGTATTATGAATCTGAGGTTTAAAAAAATGGTGCATAATTATGAAAGGAAGCACAATCAAAAAAGGTATATATATAATACTAATTATGTATGAAAACTTCAATTCTACACATAAATTGCCTTCGACATTTATATTTATACATGTCTAAAAATATTCCGACCATAAAATTTACAACACTAGGTACATAAGTAAATATTGCAATCTTCAATTTATGATGTCAGTTAATTATTCACTGTTTTTATTGTCATTTTTCTCATACTTCAGTACTTATACAAAACTCAAGTGTCGTATTTTATAATAATATAGATATGTATCTCTCTCATGTCTTTCAGCTCAATGCCAAACTACATTCCGAAGTAATCACAATAAATATCTTATAATTGAATAAAACTCAGTCGAATAAAAATATGTTCAGGAAAGTTTGTTAATTAGGTACATATATATATGTGTCTTAATGTAGGATTTTTAACACTTCTAACTTCCAACAGTTCCTATTTCCCAGTCATAATAATTGATACCTCATTGGATCACATTGACTACTTACTAATGGAGCAGATCTACAGAATTTATTTAGTCACTCAATATGTGGAGAGGGTAAGAAAATACAAATTGCATTATGAAATGATTTTTTTTTTTTTAATTTTAAAAAAATATATTTGGCATTACAGCTTACGCCAATGCGCCAAATATTTTTAATTGCGGAAGTCATACGAGATTAACTCGATGATAAGTAATGAATCAGTTGTGCACAAAATCAACGATAAATAACATACACCCAGCCCAAGATCTCTTTTTTCAATTGAAAAAATCTGACCTTGCCGGGAATTGAACCCGGGTCTCCAGATCACTAGGACAAAGCTCATGCCACTAAAATAAATAAATATCTTAGGTACTTATTCCACATTAAATTTATTGGATCATTACCGGTTTCGCTCATAGCGAACATTATTAACTGATCAACTTTAGTTGATAATGCTCACTATGAGCTATTTAATAAATTTGATGTGGAATAAGTACTAAAAATGTTTTATTATTTTTATAAAAAAAGAACTGCTGTTGGATAATAAAATATAAATAAATAAAAAATCAATTTATGAATCTTTTCATTTCAGAATTAGAAACTGTGGTCCCGCAAAAGCTCAACTGAGTTGACCACTGGACTGTTTGATGTATTTTATATTATGTGATTACTTTCTTCTGTTTCATAATTTGGTATTGCAACCTTACAGAAATTACTTGTCAGCCACTTAACAAGTTACTATCGCACTTTTCAATGTCTATGCACGTTAAATTAATTAAACAATTATGTTCTTACCATAAACCAATAAACTTTAATACATTGAGTAAAAATAGATTAAAACTCTTAAACAAACAACTTTTATTTAGATTTGATTACTACATAAATAAGTGGCATTAAAAAAGATTCGGCTCGCTCCACGTAAATTTTCCGCATTCAGGAATTCTGCTGCAGCCAATGGTAGCAACAGCACATAAAACTGCCGTTTTTTGTCAAAAATTTACGTTTGTTAGAAGGGTTTGTCATTTTTTTTATTATTTTTATATCATTGTGCACCGGAGTTTTTGCTGAACCCCTTTTCAAATTATATTACTCCGTTTAATAGTTCCTTTGAAAAGTAGGAGTCGGTAGTCCTATATGTCAAAACAGCAGTGGCGTTCACCCATTTTTATATGGGTTAACTACATCATACTTAATTTTTTGAGTGTCAGTAACAGAATTTTAAATTACCACATATTTGCAATGATATGGACCTATTTTGGTCATCGTCAGAATTTTCAATGCAAATTGTGTTTTATTTATATTAATTTAAGGCAAGAATTGACAGTTAACAACATAAAAGTGAATTCCTACTAACTTAAGTGTGCTAAATGCTAAATGAATTATTTTAATCACGACATACAGTGGAACCCCGATCTTACGTTCTCGCATGATATGTTTTCCCGCGTAGTGCGTTCATTTTCTATAGTCCCGACCCGATTTAGTTCATGTTTAAAACTTTCCGCATTCATCGTTTCCCGCGTTTGTTTTATACGGTCCCTTGAAAAACGTAGAATCGGGGTTTCACTGTTTTTCTATTATTATAGCATGTGGATTGGAATATATATTTAGTTGCATGGATTTGAAATATTGAATAAAATATTTAGATTGTTCAATTGATGCTTAAATAAATTAATTCGCAAAATAATTTCACCAGAAGATCGAGGAGTTTCTTTGATATCATACAACTATTTTAAGTTTGAATCATCTGTGGCATCTCTGACAATGATAACAACGATGAGAGGGTACCAAATGGATTTAAATATAAGGTAGGATCTTCTTAGTTTTATTAATAACTAGCTGTACCCTGCGCGCGTTGCTACGCCAGCAATTGTAGGGGGGATTGGGGGAGGGGGGGTGGAGGAGGGGGTGTACGCCAGAAAGTTTAACGGAAGTGTACTCGAGAAATTTGTAAAACCTCGATATCAATTTTTGGGGGGGGAGGGGGTTGTTTGGCGGGGTGGGGTTTGGGGGGCGTATGGGGGGGGGGTATGCCAAAAACCTTAGAAGGAGTGAACTTGAAAAATTCATAAAGTTTAAAAAAAAAAAATGGGGGTGGAGGTTGGGAGGTGGTTGGGGGGAAGGGTTGGTAGGCCAGAAACCATTGCGGGAGTGTACTCAATAAATTTGTAAAGTTTCACATTGATCGGTAGAGCGGTTTAGTAGGCCATAGCGGACATACACACAGACATTCATTTTTATATATATAGAAGTGTAAATATAATAAATTATATTAGTATTTACTTAAACCGAGGCGAGGTATTATTGATGCATTGTAATTTACACATTGATGCTGCCATAAAAGTAATTAAAAAATTGTAGTGAATGGTACGGAAGTATTCAAGTTTTCAGCTAGAGTTAAAAACCTTTTTAAGGATAGTGTGATTTACACTTTCAATACTTTTAATTAATTAATACTTTTAGCACGTTATTGATTCCTATATTATAATTTCTGAAAATGGTTTTGTACTCAGTAAAAGACAATTCAATCGCTTTCACTTCGAGAAATATATCAAAATCAATGTGTCACATTTAATAACTTATTTTTATGATATAAAACTGGGATGGTGGAACAGAGAAGAAGATATATTGTGTACCCTGTCTACGCAAAGTATATATGCTTGTTCTAATGTACGTTTAAAACATAGTTCCGACGAGGGCGTAAGCCGAAATAGCTATCGACATATTTATATAAAATAATTTCTGTAGAATTAAAAATACATTGTTTTTTTTTTCACCGTATCATAATGGAGTTCTACCAAGTAAATGCCAACTCAATCAATAACACATGTTTATCGTCGAGTGTAGAGTTTGCAAAAGTATTTTTTGTATTTTTACAAATAACATAGCATGGATGACGTTTTTTTGGATTTCTTTAACCCTACAGAAGAACGCCTTTCGTTCGGCATTTATTCAATGTGCGACTGATTTTTATGTATTTTGTTCTTTATTTTATTAATGTTCTTTGTTATTAATACTCCTGAGAATTTCAAAATAGTTTTATAGCACAGTTCGTTCTGTACGACCAGAACGCATTTTATTGACGCAAAAGCATTAAAACGTAACAAAAAGAACTGCAATAAGACTAGATTTTATTATTGTGTTGGAAGCCTAGAACAACTGAAAGTGTGGGCGACAATTTTACGATTATCCGGATGCAGTTTTGGCTCGATGTTTTTGTAAGCGATCTCTTGATATACAGCCCTATTCACACAATAGGTAATCGAGCATCGAAACCAAATGGATTTATACTTGAATTCAAAACGAAAATGTTCACATCAATAGTCACAATATTGAGAATGATGAGACTGTGTTTTTTCTTTTGCCTTGTTAACAATAACCACTTCCATATAAAATAAATAGTCACATATATACATACATGCATTTTTATTAGTATAAGTAATTGTAGACCAGTGGTTCTCACGTAAAATTGTCCTGTGGCCGCACCGTACACATACATAAGTGGTCCTAAGGAAATGTCTGGTGGCCGCAGAAAAAAATTGTTTTAAATCTGTTGTGTTTGAGCTTGATAAAATGGGCCTAACCATGCTTGAAAATTTACTATTGGTATTAATTGCATACAACATTTTCGATTTTCAGAGTATTTGTTGATAAATTAACTTGTAAAATCTCATTTTTTAAAAATATCAATATTTAAAATGAAGCTGATGGTGGCCGCACATGAGAACCACTGTTGTAGACCATTATTATAACACCAGGAAAAAGCCCGGATAGATACTTGAATTTTTATCAAATCGCTCACTTTATAAACCATATCTGTTAGTGTAACCATTATTTGGAGCCCTTTAGTAAACCTTTTCCCAAATCCCCTTTTCTCAATATGTTACAATATAATACAATTCAACGAATCAATAATATGTCAATCATATAAATAGTAGAATATGTATGATACAATAATAATTTATGTATCTTATATATAAAACCGAAACGGGGGATGTATGTCTGTAATTCCCTTTTGCATTGTTGTTGCAAGTTCAAACAAACGAATTGATTTCGCTCGCGAAAGTTTCGACGGTAAATTAGTTTCGTTATCAATGTGTGTGTAGAGACTCCAATTACTCGAGTATCGAGTAGTACATATATAAAACCGAAACGGCGTATGTATGTCTGTGGGTCTGTAATTCCCTTTTGCATTGTTGGTCATTAAGTTGCCATAAAAACGAATATGAAAGAAAATATGTTTGATTTTTTTATCGGCGAAGACATTTAGTCAAAATGGAATAAATTAGTCTTCTACTGAACTTTTCCCGGCTTTTATTAATATAATAATGTTTTTATTTACGTGAAGGTATTATTTGACATTCCTTTGACAGCAAATTAGATTTTTTCCTTGAATTTGGACATTTTAATGGGCGAGAATGGGACTGTCAATATATGAAAGGGGCTGTGAAATGTCAATGGCAGTCTGAAATGTTCATTTTAATTCCATTTTAATTGACCTAGACTTTTGAATTTTGAAAAAATTGTTTCAACTTGGCCCGTCTAAATTTACGCGCCGAGCTGAACATAACCCCAAACTGGTCCGAGCGAAGCCGGGTTCCAATACTAGTATTTTATAATGCGAACGACATACGGTATGGTCAAATGGTGGCATGATTGAACAAAACTATACTCTCCTGAGTTGACTAAGCTTAGATGGGATTATAATAAATTCAAAAAATTCCGATGAAATTTCCACGATAGTTCGATATGTTGAATAAAAAAGATCTTTATATTTTTTCCTTACTCATAACTGTTTTTAGTCGACTTCTTATCGATCTCAGATGAAAAATGATTCCACAGTATAATAGATAATCTAAATATACCCAACATTAATTAATTTCAACTTGCTAATAAATATGTTAGGTATTAACTATTTTGTTTTCAAACCCACGCCTTTTACCGCCATCTGTTTATCGGTTGCCTAATGAAAATCAATATTTCGATAGATAAATGTAAAAATGCAATAGGTAGATTAATGCCATTTTAGATCATAGATTCATTCATTGTGAATTTATCTTTCGGAAATTAACAATATGTAGCTTCATAATAATAGGGATTGAGTGCGTTTTGTATTATTTAAAAGAACGAGACTGTTGTTAAATTTTAAAGTGACTATGCAATGTATGTTCATTTGCTAAATTTTATATTAACTGAAAGCAGTCTTTGATAATATTCATAAACCCCTTAGAAATACAAGATTCGTTTCATTGATGAGATTCCTCATTTTTAAGTACCACAACAAACAACCACAAAGTCATCAATATTTATTTGATACTATAACATGCATTAAATTAGATTATATATTTACTTCTTTAAATAAAAAAATGCCTTTATCGAACATGTGCCTTAAATTTACACTTTCTCACTGCACATGCGCTGAGAGAGAGTGTGTGTGCGTGTATTATTATTATTAAAATAATACATCTAATACATAACGCCAAACGATTTAAAATGTGAAAACAAAAAGGTAATTATCGTTGGATTATCTTTATTTAATAAATTTTATCTTATATTGTAATATAATGCTAGCATATATATAAAACGTATATAAAAGGTATGGATCGGATTATTTTTAAAACTTAACGAGTATTTTGTATAGTCTATTCACGTTTGATTCTTCGTACAAAAATCAAGATTACAAGGATAAACTGATGAGAGATGTTTCTTCAGGAAAGTCCACGTACACAATCCTCGGTGACATCCTTTGATATCCATTGGTCTTTCATTGAGGAAGAACTGTACTTGATAATCTTCTGTTTTGTCGGAACATCTGTAAAAAAGAAATTAAAAATAATATAAGCCACTGTTTTTATTTTACTTCCGTGTTTAAATAAGAAGTATCTCATGTATGTAGATGTAGAGTATTACTATTAAGAAAGTTATTTTATGCTGCATGTTTGAAATTAGTTTATTGAATCTTGGCTCGAATAACGATACTGAAATACCTATGCGAACCGTTAAAATTTGTGCCGAGAACCACCGGTTGACGACTGCTACTCTTAAGTTTTAATCTAGTTATTACAAGCGGACCTTTACTTTCGCACATAATTGGTTCCTGAAAATGTGTGCGAAAGTTGAATTTTTTAAAGTAGAGGTATGTAAGCAAACGCAAAAATTTTGTTTTCTGAAAAACTTGTCCAGACTTGGTTGAGTTTGAACGTATCGCGTTCTTTTCTATCCATCATTGTTTCAATCGCATGAATTTTATGAGTTCTCGAAACAAACATTTTTGCATAATCGACAAAAATTGGGAATTTACGATTTTTTAAAAATTGTGCGAAATAGCGAATTGTGCGAAATAGCGAATTGTGCGAAAGTAGAGTTCCGCTTGTATTTGATAACCTGATAATGTTACATGTAGCTATAGTATTATAAAGTGTCTTACTGATGCAAAACCGCAACCAAATTTCCGGCGAAGGGTAAATCAATAGAACCTCTAAACAATCGATTGACCAGATGATCTTCATAATCAGTTCCCATGAGAGGTGTCATATCTTTTGCAAATTCCAGTGCAGCAAGTGTCATGCCAATCATAGTGTGGTGACTGAATAAATGCAACGCTTTAGGCTTGGCTTCGTTGCCTTGGATAGTTTTATCAAAAGTGTCCAACAGATGTTGGAGAGGCTTACACCCAAGCTTAACGTTATATTCGTGACCATAGCTTAGCTTGTAGTAAGCCTTTAGGTCATCATGGTATTCCAATAGCATTAGCTCAACTTTGCTGAAGACTGAACACCACGGAGAGGATTTTTCTGGAAACCAGCTCTTTTCGTATCGGCAGTTATCGTACATTATATCAATATCGGAGTGCTTCAGCGTTTTTTTGAATCCCAATCTTGAACTGATATCTTCGAGTAACTGGAAATAAAAATATAATATGAGTCATAAACAATCAAATACCACCAGGTTTAAATCATATAGATGCGTAAGTATGTAATTGTTTTAGGTGTGACATATTTATTATAATCGATTATAAATTAAATATAGATTTAGTTCCGCAAAGAATATTTAATCGATAGCTATTTCGGCTTACGTCCTCTTCAGCTTAGTAGGAATAAAATACATTGCTATTTTTTCACAGTGTCATAATGGATTTCTGCCGAAGTAAATTCCAATTTAACCAATAAATATGAATTTTATAGTCACATATGGTATATGGAAATACGAATGGTTATGGATACTTGATAGATGGAGCATAATAAACTAAACTTTAAACAGCATTTTGCCTCTGCCACAAATTACGGTAAGTACATATGTATGTATATGGTTTCGGCTCAATACTTTTTATTAAAATTGTTAATATGTATAGTAACTTTCAATCTGATATCTATAAACAACTCGTGGTGTTTAATAGCTACAAAAAAATACCCTTTACACTGCGATACTTTAATGAGTACAAGATAAACATGAATCGAAAAAATTAGTAATCCTGAATGATGTAACACTTTCTTATTGTTCATTCATACAAAAAAAAACAAAAGATTTGCTGTTAAAAACTAATTGGTCTGAAAGTCATTGATTTTCTTTCATTGCCTGGTATTTAGAGCGGAAAAGTAAGTAATCGCTACAGCACCGATTGATTTGTTCGTATTTGTTCTTTCGTTAACGTTGCAAGTATTTTTGAATCCAATTAAGTTTTTATAATGTTTTTATTACCTTCAAATAATCAGCGGATTTTCTAAATAACCTTGCTTGTTCTTTCCTGTCTGGGCTTAGGTCGACTTCATCTTTCCACGTATCGCACGTTTCGTACGGCTACAAATTAACAATTCAAAATAAAACATAATGTCATAGTGGAACAAAATTCTACAAAAGCAACATGTGGTTGTGTAAAATATACGTAAAACGAAGTGGTATTTAATAAGCAATAAAGTAGATATTAATGTTCTCAAATTTCTAACAAAGTCTTCTATAGTTTTTTCAACTAAGGCCAAATATTGAGCTGTATTTATATCCTATCAGCATTGAATGAAAGAGTGTCAAATGTAAATTATTTATATTTACATTTCATATTGAAAGAACAACGTGAAATAAAGAATGTTAAAAAAAAATTACTCTAATAACATCATCACGTTCGTCGGGAGTTTCAATAATGACATTATTGAAATTTTCTTTGCCAAACAATCCTTCGATATAAGATTTGCAGCTGTCTTCAGTTCTTTTCTCAATTGTATGTCTAAAGTAAAAATCATTAGAAGAATAATCCCCTCCCAGCAATGACGGGTACCGGGCTTTGTATCGTTTTGCCAAAAGAATAAGTTCTCTCGAGCCTTCATCTGTCAACATTTCATTTAAACTCTCCGAAGTTGTATTCCATCTCCATGCTTTAAGGGCTGCAATATCCTCAGCGCAAAGGGAATCTGCAGGTAAGTGTTGGCCGTCATAAAAATTCAAGATTTTTGTTTGTAAATCGACTGCCGTCTTGAGCTCTTCAATTTCGTCGACTTTAGCATATCTGGTTCCATGCCGATTTAAGGACCAGAATTGAACTGGATTACAATCTAGAATGAAAAACATATTTGTTAGATTTCTTGTAGACTCTTTTCCTTGGTATACAATATATTTTACTCAACTATCTTTCTAAATAATCACAATGTTGGACAATTAAAGGAATTTTGTTTTATTCACGAGAAAAAATCAATGTCAAGTTATTCATATAAGATTACTTGGTCAGTATGTCGGTGATTTGTAAATCTTATATATAAAACCGAAACGGCGTATGTATGTATGTATGTCTGTGGGTCTGTAATTCTTTGGGAATGATATAACATTAAATAATTATTGGTCGCTTAGTCCGAGCGAAGCCGGGTAGCAATACTAGAAATACCGAAACGGCGTATGTATGTATGTATGTATGTATGTCTGTGGGTCTGTAATTCTTTGGGAATGATATAACGTTAAATAATTATTGGTCGCTTAGTCCGAGCAAAGCCGGGTAGCAATACTAGTAATACATAATAATGGCACCCCGATATTCGCGCACCGACATTACCGTGCCGACATTTGCGCGGATTATAAGATTATCATGTATTGTTGACTGCTCATTTAATGAAATTTACTTGCCTAAGATAACTTTTATTCTCAAACTTCCTATTTCATTTCAAATTAATTGATACTTTGAATGATTTGGAAAAATATGGTATCTTTGAATGTTTTAAATATTTTAAATATATAACATCCAGAGTGCAGTAAGAAGCAAATTTATCACTAGGTCTATGAAAAATAAACACAGAAAATGAAATGGTTTTGTAAGTTTAGAAGTTAAGGTATATGAAAACAGATTCAAATGAATCTAAGATTTGCAATTTGTTTTAAATTTCACTTATATTTTTTCAGGGTAATTTTCTAGCTGTGTATTTAAGTTTTTGAAAATAAATGGAAGTATCGCGCACAAACGTCGGCGCGGTAATGTCGCTGCAATAATATACAACGCAATAATTTATATCTCAAATGAATTGATTGAAAAGGCATTTAATTGGAAGAACTCCATTATAATACGGTATGAAAAATAACACTGTATTTTAATTCTACATAAATTATTTTATATATTTGTTGATAGCTATTTCGGCTTACGCCCTCGTTAGAACTATGTTTTAAACGTGCATTAGAACAAGCTTATATACCTAGGCTAGACAGGGTACACAGGGTATGTCTATTCTCTAATCTAGTGATGGTTAATTCCATAAAATTAATGTGGTGGTCTACCTCTATCTCTAGTGTAAATTTAAATATTAATATACACAAGAAAATTAAATTTACATGCCATAACACGGTTGTTGAGAAATCCTGCAGTAAGTATTTAAGACTTTCTCTGTACGAATGTTCACTAATCTATTTAATAATAAAAAAAGTAATGAGATCAATCGAATAAGACTTACTCGTTTCGGGTCCTGCAGATCCTCGCACAAGTTCGTAAATAGTTTTACTGCCAAATAGTAGGTATGGATTATCGTCATTTGCTGAACAGTATTTTTTTGGATAGCCGAAAAACTTTTGACTCCTAGATGCCGTCACAAAAATAGCCAAAATCAATATTAATTTAATGTAAGCCATTGTGTAGTCAAATACTTCAGATTAACTTTAACTCCGATCAATAATGTAACATTAAAATATATTATGATTATTTTTAGTTTGTGGATATTATATAGTAAATTTAATCTTACACAGATAAGCGATAATTGTTTTAATCTGTTTTTTTTATTGAACTCGTTTGTACTTTACTTTACATTTCATTGTCACACGGTTTTGGGTTAGTTAAACACGTGTCTCATTGAAAAAAAAAATTGATAATCAACATTAAATCACGCATGTACATTATGTTTTGTATAAAAAAGAATTATCATGTTTCAAGACCGGCTATCAATATTTTTTTGTAATGAAATACAAAACATTGTAGTTTGTTAAATAAATGATTCAAAACATTCAAAATCGGGAGAGTAATAAAATGTTTTTATCGTTGACAGTTTTTAAATTTAAAATTGTACAGGCAGTTGCTTTCAATCATGAAAATGGTAAGTAATGGAAGTAAAACAAGAATAATATAAATACTGTAAAGAGATTGTGTTTCATGCATACAAATTAATTTTATTCTAAAGCATCTTATTGTCTAAGTTACGATTAACGATTTTGCAATCATAGAAATAATAAAAAAAACTCTGTTAATTGTCTCATATGAAGTTAAAATTTGCGTTTTAGTATGTACCTAAATAATGTATAAAAAAAACTATCGTATTCAATTCACAAACTTAATTTGCTACGAATAAACTTGAGAAAAATAATAAGCTAAAATATCGAAGTATCTAGGGTTATATATGGTTTGGTTAGTTGTTATAAACGGCATCACACCATTTTCAGAGCTATTAATGTTTTTTTTTGTATCTGTATTATTGTAATACATATATACCAAGAAAGATATTGACACAATGACACAAATGAACAAAACACTTTTTCACTTTCTTTATTTTTAGCTTACGAAGTTTTAATAAATAAATGACAATTGAATCAATAAATTTGAATTTCGAATAAAATCGAACGTTCCGGCTTGTGAAATGATTCATTACTGGCCATCTATAATTTTTGAATAAATATAATTGCCTTATAAAGGATAGTGTTCTTTTTTTAAAAGTGGTCACATACAAAAATAAAGTTGTTTTTTTTTTAAAGTAAATAACTTATTTCAAAACTAGCCTATTCGGATTATGAGTGTTTTATATCAGACAAGTACTTACCTAGATAAGATATTTTTTATAAATTGGAGGTCGGTTACCGTTGGTGATATTTCCGTGTTGGTCACGGAAACCGTAAATGGATGTCACGACTTCATCATGAAATTTTTAGATAGTACCACAATTATCATTTTTGCAGTTTCATATAGAAACATTCAGTTTTATATATTATCAGAGTGACTAGTGCGTGCTGAGTGCAAATGCGTCACATAGGCCAATTTTAATCCAGGGTAAGTTCATTATTATTTATTCAGGATGCAATGAGTAAGACATCTGACAATTGAAAATAAAATGACAACGACGATGCCGCAAAATAACCGGATAAAGATTACAGGCACCAGGTGTGAAAGATTGCATGGAAGAAGATTAGCCTTAAGAGGGAAGAAATTAGAAAATAGTAGCTCAAGGGAAACAGGTTGCGGAAGAGGCTAAGAGATTGTAAAACATTGATGTTATATTTGGTTAGAACTATGTTCCACAGCGCCACACTAGTAATTAGTAAATTATATAGATAGGATACTTCAATGGTATTCATATGAGATAGTATAAAATTAAAAATAGCTGGTCTAATGATGCTTCGTAATGAGGTGACACTTGTGACACTATTTGTCGAACAATACGTGGCATAAACTAAGACATTATCAATTTCTTATTTATATGAACATATACAGATTTTGGTTCCAGGTTATTCGGAAAATCAAGGGCAATATGTTAATGAAGGGACATGCTTTCTCATTATTTACACACATATACAAATTAATCAAAAGGATGAGCGAGCAAAACCATCGTATATTTTATTTTTAGATTACATATCCAATCATATCTTGTAGCCCGTTATGTGTGGGAGGTTGTTTTGGCATTTACCCAGATAGACCAGAATTTTTTTTTTGTCATTTTAATATTATTTTACAAATTCTTAAGCTATGTACATATATATGAATAAAAATATGGGGGGGAAATGCGTGTATATGTTCTAATAAAAAATAGATTCACTGAGATCAGGACCGGTTTCGCTCATAGCGAGCATTATCAACTGAGTTGCAACTGCATGATCAACTGTTGACTGTTCCTTTAAAATAGCGGTAGTTCTATCTGAGTTAATAAATGTAAAAACGACAATACTGAAATTGGGCATAACTCAAAACATCCACTTTTTAATGAGCCTCGTGTGATCCTAAAAAGCCAAAATAGTGTGGTTATCAACAGTCTGATCGGTGCTTAAGCCAGTCCAGTAAGCGATTACACTAAGCGAATTATAAAGATTAAAAATAATATAATGCAATGGTTCTATCTGTATTTTTAGTAAGATAATAGTTATTCTAAAAGTACTTTTGTCAAAAGAGCATCGCTGAAAAGTAGATGACTTCCTGTTTCACATCGGTGAAAAAGCTAAACTTATACAACTGCTAAATTTATAAAAATGTATGAGCATATGTATTGTAATTAAATAAAATAAATAAACAAAAATTCAGCATCTCCATTCTAATATCGTTCATAAAAATAAAAGCTTGTCAATTATTTTTATCCATCTCGACGCTGGATATATTTTTTTCTCTTTCCATGGAAATATTTCCAGGAAGTTACTTTTATTTTATTATATTATGAATGATCTAATTATGTAACATATGTTGATTTTACAACTTACAACGCATGCCAGCATTGAGAGTTTATTATACAATTTCTTAACCGTAGTCGAGAAATAGAATTTCATATTCAGTTTTCTCCGTTTGGTTAATACAAAATTTCACGAAGTTCAGAGCCAATCGAAAGATTTTATTATTAGAAGTCTGATTTTATAATGGTATAGACCAGTGGTTCTCATGTGCGGCCACCAACTGCTTCATAGCTAATATTGATATTTAATATAAATGTGTTTTAACAAGTTAATTTGTCAACAATGACACTGAAATTTGAATATTTCGTATGCATTGTATTGTGGGTAAATTATGGATATATGGTCACGGGACAGAATTTTTGTAAAGATTTATGAAAAATAAGCACATTAAATGATATGAATGTAAGGCTTACGATTTATTTTGAAATATTTCGCTTTTAATTTTTAAATTTATTATAATAGAAGATCCTAAAGCAGCCATACTCAACCTGCGACCCAATCACCTCTTATGTGCGGCCCAAAATAATTATAGTCACCGAATACTTTTTTGGTGTTGTTTTCAATATTGGGTTGCAATCGGTTGGTAAAAAAACTGTACAAAAATGTGCCCAGCTTCTGCTCACATTATTCTCATTTACGTATCTCTGAGACTTGTCATATTCTAAAATTAAATATGCGAAGATCTTATCAAAAATCGACTTGATTTAAAAGTTGATGTATTAATTAAGAGTAACCTGTAGTAATCAGGAACCTGATTTGACGAAGATAGTTAAAAGTTTGACTCAATATCAAAATTCACATTCATTTTTAAGTAAACCTTCTAAACAAAGGTTAACCTTCACCTTAACTAAAAAAAGGTTAAGATTTAAAATTTTGGATACATTAGTATTTTTGTGTACTTTTTCCGTATTTTTTATTTGTTGTTCATTGTTATTTTTTATTTTGAAAAATACATGAATACAAATTTGTATACACTTGGGTCTCGTATAACACTTTAAACCGTGTTATATAAAGCCTGCTGTATAAAAATATGACACATTTTATACATCCGTGTTGTATAAAACCGTGTTATACGAGGCCTAAGTGTATTTACAGTTTACTATTAATATGTTGCGGCCCACGTAGCGAAGCAAAAATCGGAATGCGGCCCGGAAGAAAAAAAGGTTGAGTATGCCTGTCCTAAAGAATACTTCGCAATAAGTATGAAATCGAGTTGTTTTAATTTACAGGAGCAAAATTGCAACCACAAACTACACAAATAATAATATTGTACAGATAGAGACAGTCACATAAGTTTATTATTTGCTTAAAAACAAAAGAATAATTTTATTATAGGCTAATATTTAAAAACAAATTTTTCTTTCAGAACTCATACAATAATCAGTAATATTCTTCAGATTTAATCATTTTGATTCCACATTTTATAATAATCCACAAGAACTCAAAGAGTAAAGTCAAAACATAAAATTATAAGCCAGTAAATATAATTTTTTTGAGCTTAGCTCGAGACGATTGGGATTCTGTCCCGTGACCATATATCCATAATTTACCGTATTGTGTATAAAGAATTTTTAGTTCGTAAAAACTCAATCACACACATGCCACCAGATATTTCCGTTCGACAGCTGATGTTCCTAATACGGCCACAGCCAAATTTTAAGTGAAAACCACTAGTAAAGAATTATTCAAAAAAAAAAAAAAACAATCCGTAACCAGGGTTCAGGTCAGAAGAACTCACTATAAGTGAAACATATTTTTTCTTGTTTAACCTACATGTCTCATCAAATTTCATCATCGGTCAAATTATCAGGCGGTTAGGTTAGGTCATATTTTCATTTTCATTCATATTTTTTCAAGAGTTGTACAAATAATTAATAGTTAAGATATTATGTTGATTTGGAGAGTTACACTTTAGTAAAAAGTTTGTATTATTTATAAAAAGGAGACTTGTGCATCACATTTGATTGTATTTATTTTATTTTATAGATAACTAACAGTTCATAATCAGTGTTAACTACATTTTCGATGTTGTATTGACTGTTATTTTAATTATATAAGTTCTTCTCAATGTCATTTAAAAAGATTCCCATTTGCAAATTTGCGTAATGAATAATGAGAAATTCTTTTTAATCTCAAAATGTTTTTCTTGCGAAATTTATTTCTTTATGTTTAATTTGTAAAATGTTTTATTTTTCAATTTTCTGGTTGCATGAAAAATGAAGACCTATATTACATAATTGCTATCTACATAATAATTATTGATCATTTTGACATCACCCAAATGCTACACAATTAATTGTATATTAAAATATTTTTCTTAATCAGCGTTACAGAAATGAAGACTGCAAGGTAACATAGATTCAAAACGGCTTTTGACATAATTCCAGGAGCATAGTCCTTGTTTGCATCCCTTTATTTCCATCGGTCTTTCATTTATGAAGAATTGCACTTCGTATGGATCAACGTCCCTCGAACATCTGGAGAGAAAAATGTGTTTGAATAATTTTACCATTTTTTGAACATCATGTACAGATACTACATACAAGCTCATTGGTTTTTGAATAGTAAAATTATCTGATTTTGTTGAAAAACTTACTTTATTTGACTTATTAAACTTACTGTTGTCAACACGCCATGAAGTCGAATAATTAGTTATTTAGAGTTTCCGACAATTGCATGATAATAAGCATATTTGATCGATTCTTGGATCGGGGTCTACCATGATTTTTAGCCATTTATACGTACAATAATCCCTCAAAGTTCTACTATTTTAATGGAGAATTATAATAATAGCACGATTGATTTAAGTCACAATGAATTTTAGTTGTAAAAAATTGCTATTGTAAACGGTTTTCTATTGCCAATTCTTCGTGAATCAGGTCATTATCGTGATCGTTTCCTTCTTTAGGAATCGAAAATATGGCCGAACTAATGAATTTTTCGAACAATCTTCATATGCTTCCTTTTAATGTTCAAGATTTCAATATTAACTGTTGTATTGGCTTATAAAATAATACTAAAATTAGAGTTGAAAATTGTAAGTAGGAAAAAAAACTTACTCGTGTAAAACTGCTACGATATTTGAAGCAAATGGAATGTTAAAACTATTCCTGTACAATCTATTGATAATGAAGTCTTCATAGTTTTCCCCTGATAGTATTCCCTGATCTTTATAAATCTCCATCGTGGTTAAAAGCATGTTTAACATGGAATCGTGACTGAAAAAGTGGATTGCTTTGGGTTTTGCTTCTTTGTTATGTATTGTTTTTTCAAATGCTTGCATGAAACTTTCCAGAGGTTTGCAACCGAGTTGCTTATTATAAAAGTGTCCATATCCAGATTTGTAATACACGATAAGATCATCTAGATATTCCAAATACTCCAGTTCTTGCTTGTGAAAGACGGAACACCAAGCGGAAACCTCGTTGGGAAACCAAGTCTTTTCAAATCGACAATTGTTATAGATTGTTTCCAACTCATCGGGGGTTAGGGCGGCGTTGAAGCCCAATCGTTTACTGACGTTATTGATCATCTGAAAATTAAATAGAAATATTGAAAAAATATGGTTACAATAAAAGGTTTTACTGATTTCTTTATTTTTCTAAAACTCACATTGACGTAGACCTTCGATTTTCGAAATTTGTTTGCTTCGTTCAATCTAGCGGGGCTGCTATTTACTCTGAAGTTCCAAGATTCGCAATTCTTATATGGCTAAAATAATAAATTCATTTTAAGTATTATAGCATAGAAAATAAGCAAATAATCTGTCAAAGATAATCTGTTAATTTACATCGTAACTTAATTACACGGAGTGACCCTTTGATGGCGTATCCCATATTTATTCGGCGTTGCATGTTTGAAAGCACAGTGCTTATGATAATTACTTTTCAGGTTTGAATTAAAATTTATTTGGGATCCCGGATGTATTGACAATGTTTTGTTAATAGACACGGGAAAAAAGATATTTTACATTTGTTCAATAAGATAAGGTTTACAAATTCATACTCACTCTTATGATTTCATCAGAGGACTGTGGTGGTTCAATGTGTACTTCACCAGCAGTTTCATTACCAAATAATCCTTCAATGAATGCATGGCAACTGTTTTCGGTCCTATTCTCAGCGGTATGCATGAAAGTATAATCTTCAGGTGAATATTTTCCGTCAAAAATTGACGGATATCTTGATTTATATCTTTGGGCAATTTCTTTCAGCTCGACCCAACCTTGGTCTGTTAAAGTGTAAGGAGTGTCGTTTATTAACGAGTTCCATTTCCAAGTTTTCAATTTAGCTATATCATTTTCGCAAAGAGCATCTGAAGGAAGATTTTGTCCTGATGAATAAAATTCTATGACTTTATCTCTTGTTTGTCCTGCGTCTTTCATCAATGTGATTTCTTCATATGTTGGATAACGAGTTCCGTGTCGATTAAGTGACCAAATCTGAACAGGCTTGCAAGCTGGAAACATTAACATGTAAATATAAAAGTATTGAATTAACATATATTTACTAGGAACGACGCTCGACTCGTTAAAATTAATTACGTTGTATGCCAGAAACGTATGTATATGTACGCATGTACGGACAACAATTCCGTGAGCCATAGAAAATGAGCGTATATATACGGCCCACTTTACACTCACTTATACTGGACATTTAGACGATTTTATAATTCAAACATTGTATACACGACATGTCTTAAAGTTTCAGTCCTATACTTACAGTTGACACATTTTGAATTATAATCAATGGAATATCGATTTTAATGAGGGCTTCCTTGTATTACCGAAATCCGTCGCTATTTTTTCAAATAAACCGCGGCTCTTGGTACACGACTGTTTTTATACCTACCGGCATTTAACGGGTTAATGAGTTGGAAACTCACCAACCTATTTGGCATAATTCAAAATTAAAATAAAAATCATTTTGGGATAATGTTGAAATATAATATAAACTTTTACATAAAATTATTAACCTCCCGTGTCTTTAAAATATATCATTTAAATTCAACTATTCATTTATTATATTAATGTAACGTGATAAAGGTTGATGTTTACAGTGCTCAGTACGCAAATGTTAAATAATCACTAGCCCTTATCAATAAATATGAGCTCAATAAAATTTTATCAGATGATGATTTGTGGAATAATAACTGAAAAAAAATATAAATTGGAATATTTTAGTTTGTTTGATTAAAAAAAAGAATACTCACTTGATTCTGATCCGGCAGTACTTCGAATATGGTCATAAGAAGAAATTGTTCCAAAATATTTATACGGGTTGGTATCATTTGACAAGCAATATGGTCTCTGGTCAGCATATGAACATTCAAATAAAAATATGAGAATAGCCGAAACAAAAAACTGACAATAAATCATTTTGCAACATTTACTAATAACACTGTTTTGTAGCGAATTAAAAATTTCACTGCTATTATTTAATCTAAGATGCACACTGAATGACAAACTAATATTTTTAAATCAGTTCGGCGATAATTTTCCTATAAATAAACAAATGGTAGAGTTCTCGCAACGAAAGTTGGCATTGTAAACCTGATAAAAAAAAGACTAACCACACTCAAATTGAAAGAGAAATATTTCGTTCCTATCAATCAATAAAAAATGAAAATTTTCTGTGAAACATTGTTTTTGTTAATGTTGATTGACGTATATTGTGACTGAGACCTAATATGAATATACGTACAAAAGAAACTGTTCCACGAGAAAAAAATATTCCGTTATCAATAAAATTATTTGCCATTGTGAAACAAAACGCTTGCCATGAAAAATTGCTAGATAGGAAACAAAAAAATACACAGATGTGGCATGGTAACCAAATCTTTTAAATTTTAATTATAATAAAACTTAATCTCAATTGACAGTACAAAATAGACATAAGCCGCTCGAGACATTTTTTTTTGAAAATTAGATTTATAAAAACAAATAAAATAAAATATTTGTTGCACAGTGTTGTATAGTTTATGACATGTTAATTCATTTAACCTTTCTATCAGACACACTTAGTGGTTATTATCTATCAAATGCGTATTTAATGTTCAATTAATTCATTCATTTATCGGAATACAATGGGTAGCGAGATACAGCTTAGGCCAGAGGTTTTTAACCTTATTGGGTCTCCGGGCTCATTTGAGATTTAGGATAATAGTGACGGGCGCAGGTCGGATTAAAAAATAAAAACAAATCCTAAGTAGTACATATTTAATATTGTTTCCTGGGAAGCTTTAGGGATTGTCTTACATGCATGTACCATTTTTTAATTGACTTTACAAAATATATTTAAAAAAAAAACCACACAGTTACATTAAAATAAAAACTTCTTCGAAAAATAATTTCTATTGACTTTGAATATAAACTTTTAAAAGAGGTTCTTAAGTGTTTCGTATTCTAAATCATATATGTAAACCAGTTTAGTTCATAAAACATTTCGATTAAGCTCTAATTAATTATCTTCACATTATATAGTGCAGTGTTTTGCAGATCCTCTTTCTATATTGTTATTTTTTTTACATGTGGTATTTTTATGTTTCCGCGTTTATTTATTTATACTGTATCTGCAAATTCGTATATGAAATACCAATTTTATTTGCACGTATTTTTTAACCACTGAATTGATAGCGGTAGTAATCATTACAAGGTAAACATCTTTTATAATTGAAATGTAGATTTCTTTAAGTAATTATTGTTTTGTTTACCAAGATCAAGTTAATGATCGATGTAATCTTATGCACATGGAGATTCAATATATTATTATTATGTTTAATCGAATGGTGACTTGATTATAATAATAATGCATATCTTATCTGTAATCACAATGTGCATTTATGTATATTGTATCACCAAAAATTAATATAAATTGCAATATAATAATAAAGATAAGTATATGGTACATCTTATTTTAATGACTTTTTCCCTATTATATTTTCTCAAAATAGAGGAAGATTGAAACACCACCTGCCTATTTTTGCTGTCTTCACAAAAAAATATAACTTCGTAGAAAATATACAATTAAAAATAATAATGTGCATTAAAGAAGTATGCATAAGAAACATAATAATATCATAAACTATAGCTTTTAAAACGTTCTAAAGCAGTAGTTCTCATTTGTGGTCACGATGGCATGCGGCTACCAAAGGATTTGTTTACGGCCAACAGCTTTATAGAAAATATTGATGTTTTAAAAAATTGTGGTTTTACAAGTTAATTTGTCAACAAAGACTCTGAAATTTAAATATTTAGTATGAAAATAATGCCAATAGTAAATTGATAAACATGTGTAGGCCCATTTGACATATCTCAAGAACAACAGGCTTAGGAACTGCTGATTAATTAAAGTAATAACACACTAACGAACAATTGGTAACAAAAAAAAATATGTAATAACAATAGAAATTTTTCATTAAGAGGCCGATTTATTTTAATTTTATCAATGGTTTTTTAACAGTTAATGTCAACCTTTTAGACCAGTCGACTCAACCTTTTTCCCCCGGGCCGCATTCCGATTCTTGCTTCCCTATGTGGGCCGCAACATATTTCTATTTTATTTTTTATTAACCATGTCCGCTCCCAACTTGGAGCATATGGACTCCTCACGGAGTTTATCTCAACATATGTTTTCTACGAGAACTGATTGTTACTGAGTTGCTCAACCTCTCTTTTTCGAAGAGAGTAGGGATGGAAAGGATACGAGGACTAGGACAGGGCTAGTGATTAGCTAAGCGCTATCACTAAGCGTCGCTCTTTGGGATCGGAAAGGTGGGAAGGGATTATCAACAACACAGACACCCATGCCTTTAAACTCATACCGGGAATCGAACCCGAGCGGTCCGGCACGCTAGTTAAAGCTGTTGCCACTGCGCCACTAATGCACGTGAGCTTTGTATAACATGGTGTTCAGTGGCGGCTGGTGACAGAGTATTAGAGAGTACAAAAAAAGATTCAACTATTCTTCCGTACTACGGACAGCCAAAAATTCATAAGACTGGCACTCCGTTGTTATTGCGAACATCTGAATTGAATGTACATGTTATAGAAGTGTTTTAAAATCCAATGAATAGGAAAGAAATCTTGCAAAAATAGTTGAATCTTTTTTTGTACCCCCTAATACTCTGTCACCACCGCCACTGATGGTTTTATACAACACGGATGTAACATTGTGACCTTTTTTTATACAACACGCTTTATATAACACGGTTTAAGGTGTTATATGAGGCCCAAGTGTATACATATGTATAAATTTATGATTTCATGTATTTTTCAAAGTAAAAAATAACAATGAACAACAAATAAAAATACGTAAAAAGTACACAAGAATACTGTATCCAAAATCTCAAATAGTTTACTTAAAAATGAATGTGAATTTTGATATTGAGTCAAAATTTTAACTATCTTCATCAAATCAGGTTCCTGATTACTACATGCTACTCTTAATTAATACATCATTAAGGTGAGAATCAGTAACCCGATTTCTATATACGCTCTTCGCATATTTCATTTTAGAATATGACGATTCACAGAGATACTTAGATGAGAATAATGTGAGCAGATGCTGGGCACATTTTTTGTATTTTTCGGGTATAAGTTTCCAAAATTCTTCATACTCCCCTTCCTGCCTCTTTTCTTTAAAAATAAATTCCAGGCTTGTAAAAAATATACTATAATTATTTTGGGCCGCACATAAGAGCTGATTGGGCCGCATGCTGCCCGCGAGCCGCTGGTTTAGTATGGCTGTGTTAGACAATGTAAAGGTGAAGTAAAGAAATATAAACCCATTCATGGAAATGATTTTTGCAATGTTTTGAATTTGAAAAAAAATATTCGATTATCACGATACATACTAGATACAAGATCGAACATCACTTGGTCACAAGGCTTAATTTCTTTTTTGAAGTTCATTATATTCAATAGTGTCCGTGAAAGGGTTTGGTGAATGAATTGTACCTACTTTTCGATCACTAGATACAGATATCACTTTCACAAAAGTACTGGAATTATATCACAAATCTCATAAAAATGACAACATCAAGTATATTATAATACAAGGATAAACATATGAAAAGTTGATTACAGTAAAATTTATTGTATCAAATAAAAAAATAATAATTATTATATCAATTTATATATTTGCGGCCATGATTTTTTTGTGGGCCAGATTTACACTCGAAAACCTCTGTGGTCCGTTATACGAAAACAATATTTCAATCCCCATTGGCAGACTGGTTCTACTCCTTGGAAGAAATAACAACTCATGTTCACGATTTCTCAAAAAAATATCAGGGACATTCAATTTAACATTCTCAAGAATGGTGGAATTCTCATTTTGGCCTCGGATAAGTCGAAAGAAATATGTATATGCATAATTTATATAATGGATAAATGCTTAGGTACTATAAATATCACAGACATAGTTTACATATTTTGTTTACAAACTTGCTTCTTTCCTTGCATAAAACTTTTTAAAATCAAAAGTATGTAAATGATTTTACATTGTATTCTGAATAAGAAATATTCGCGTGCTATAGCAATACATATTTGTATAATATTTTTATAATTAAATGCCAGCTCCAGTGTTCGTTACGACAACTCTAATTCCCTTGCTAAAACAACAGTAAATATTAGAATAGCATTGAGTTTTTTGCTGTAGCTTATTTTAAATTTGAAAAACGGTTGACAGTGGCAAAGCATCGTTTTTACAAAAATCAAGGCTGCACGAAAATGATGGAGCGAATAAATTCTTCAGGTATGACCAACTACACAATCCGAAATCGCAGCCTTCAATTTCCATCGGTCTTTCGTTGACGAAAAATTGCACATGATAGTCGTCGGACTCATTGGAGCATCTGCAAATAATAAACGCATTATTTTATATACAGTCAACCCTGCTATAGCGGACACTTCTAAAGAACTTTTTGCTATAGCGTATGCGGTGGTTTTTTGCACGTGTCGTTTGCTTACAAACACTTATAATTGTATTTAAAATATAAAAATTGGAAAAATGTTTGATTTGTTTCAAATCACAAAATACAATTGAAAAAACCAAATCCCAAATTTTGTTTGGGTGCCAAGTTTATAAAGCGTTTATTTGTTATAGCGTACTCCCTATCCTCCCGCTATAGCAGGGCTGACTGTATTTTCATTTATTAAATTTGATATTTTATGTGTTGTTTTTTTTCTGCATTTTTTTAAGATTATTTATGGAAGAAAATCAGACTCACTTGTGAAGGATCGCGGCAACGTTGGCAGTGAAGGGGGTATTCCAACTACTTCTGAAGAGTCTATTAATCAAAAAATCTTCAAAGTTTTTCCCTTTCAGTCTCTTTTGATCTCGAGCATATCCCATGGCCGTGTGCATCATATTAATCATGGTGTCATGGCTGAACATGTGTATAGCTTTAGGCTTTGCCTCTTTTTCGTTTACAGTTTTATAAAATGTTTCCATCATGTGCTGTAAAGGCATGCAACCGAGCTTAGGATTGTACGGATGGCCATATCCCGATTTGTAGTATGCTGATAAGTCTTCGAGATAGTCCAAAAACAAGAGCTCGATCTTGTTGAATACTGCGCACCAGGGCGATGGCTCGTCAGGGTACCAGCTCTTACCGAAGCGGCAATTGTTGTACATTGCGTCAATATCTTGACTGTTGAGGGTTTTGTTGTATCCTAGCCGAGCGCTTACATCCTTTAATAACTGGAAAAAAATATGTGAGTTTCATACCATTTTCATATATTTACAAATATAATTGAAAAAAAAACTATCATGTCACTATCGTCTCATAATCTCTTAATCAACTACTATTCAAATTATTTTTATTTTTTAATAACGTATGGAACATCGAGCATTCTGTGTTATTCTTTAAATAATTTTATTGAATCTAAAAACCTTTTTTTGAATGACCTAGTAATTATGGAATGATTTTCTTCGAAAAATATTGTTAGTATCTGCATCTAAATTCAAATGACATTTTTTTAACCCAGTTTTCCGCTGCAAATCATATTTTTTCAACTTTATTCACTCAAATAACGAACATATCGTCCGGCGAGCAAAAATGGTTACTGCTTTTTTCCATGCACACACCGCGGAGAAATCTTTATTAATCTAAACATGGTGACAGGTATCTTGATATTGGATGTTTGATAGAAAATTCTAGAAGTAATCGTGAAGCACACGAAAATATATTTAATATTAAAGAGTGGTGAACATATGAAATTTTTTGACCGCAAGCCGAAACAATACAAAAGAATATTGACTGAGCCATTGATGTGCCACACGTTTTTGAAGATGGAAAAAAATATTGCAGTATTTCATTAAGACCTGTGCCAGTAAATCAGTAGAGGATTAACTGATAAGCTGACCTTAACTAAACTGAAGTTCAAAAATTTAAATTTTTATAAATATAAACACAACTAATATGCTATATAAATTATTAAAATCAAGTAAAATTCTGAACGTGCCATGCCTGAAATAGGGTATAAGGCAGGGGTGCCCAAAGTTTTACCACTTCGGGCGACTTTTTTTTAAATGTTTGGCGGCGAGCCAAGAAAAGAAGAATCAGAGATGTGTACATCGACTTGGAATAGCTACGCGATGGACCAGTCGATCACGATCGACGCTTTGCCCACCCCTGGTATAAGGCATAGTAAATAGTGTGCTGCCACTGTAAAAGTATTATATTTAAACGGTTTGGTTTTCCTCAATACGGCATAAACATACAGCTTGTATCATAAAAATGATTATAATTTTTTTCTAAATCACCAACCTTTGCGAAATCATCTGATTTCTTAAAAGATTTAGCTTCTCGATGCCTCTCAGGGTTTTCTTTAACTTGCTGCTGCCATGCATCACACATCGCATATGCCTGAAATATAATTTTAATAAACATAGTTAAACAACATAGTTAAAAAACTATTGTACAGAAATTTTCCCCTAACCATTATTAAGTATAGTTTTTGCGATTTAAATTCGTTTTTTATCGAAGTGATAATATGCTATCAAATTTGATAAAGGTGACATTGTCAGTGAGCCCACATGCATTTTTTGACCGCGATTGCCAATTACGTGGATCAAGTACTTAGTACACAGTCGATAATAATAAAACGAAAAATTACCAAAACGTTTTCGCATAATAGAGCAGAATTTTACCGGAAACGGAATGGTGTTAATAGGGAATACCCAAACTGATGATGGAGATGTTTCTATACAATAATTGTGTTATTATGACTGGACTCTTACATATCCAGAGTTCCTGAGAATAAAATATTATGCGTAAAGAATTTAACTACACCTATGAATATGAAGTATCACCTACCCTAATTACTTCATCTTTTTCTAGAGGAACTTGAATCTGAACAACGCCAGCAGTTTCATTTCCAAATAATCCTTCAATAAACGCCAAACAGCTAGCTGTAGTTCTTTGTTCAACAGTATGCCTGAAGTAGTAATCATCCGGTGAATACTTCCCATCAAATATAGTCGGATACCGTCTTTTGTAACGTTCAGCAAGTGATCTCAGTTCTTTCCATCCTTGTTTAGTCAGATTATTTGCTTGGCGCTGTATGTTAGGATCCCATTTCCACGTTTTTAGATCGGCCAGGTCACTGTCACAAAGTGGGTCGATCGGGAGAGGATTCCCGGAAGCATAGAACGTGAGGATATCATCACGAGTGTCTTCTCCGTATTTCATGCCTTCTATGTCACTTGGGCTTGGATATCTTGTGCCGTGACGATGTAAAGACCAAATTTGGATCGGGCGGCATACTGAAAATTTATATTTTTTTACTATCATACAATAAGGTCCGTGGCGCAGTGGCAACGGCTTTGACTTGCGTGTCGGACCGCCCGGGTTAGTTTCCCGGTACGAGCGGATTTTTCAGTCGATAAATCTGTTCAAAGGCATGGGTGTTTGTGTTGTTGAAAATCCGTTCCCACCTTTACGATCCCAAAGAGCGACTCATAGTGACAGCGATTAGCTAATCTCTAGTCCTGTCCTAGTCCTCGTATCCTTTCCATCCCTACTCTCTTCCAAAAAGAGAGGTTGAGCAACTGAGTATCAAGCAGTTCTCGTAGAAAAACATATGTTGAGATAAACTCCGTGAGGAGTCCATATGCTTCAAGTTTGGAGCGGACATGGTTAAAAAAATACAATAAGAGGGGCTAGGATAAGAATTATTGCAAAATCGCTGCCTTTAAGGACATTGTCAAGATAAGAGATAATGAGTAACCGATCAAGTAATAAGATTTAATGAATTAAGAGAAAAAATGGGGCGTTGACTGATTAGAATTTTTAATCGTTTTCGCGCAAAATTTTTAGTATCGTTGAATGTTTTGAAAAAAATAATAATTCAATAAATGCATTTACAGTGATAAAGGAAGATTATATTGATGTTGTTTTATGAATAAAGTTCATTATACATAATATTAGCGATAAACTGCAGTAGCGTAGTCACATTTATTGTTCATTTATATAATATGGTCTGAAGTCTGGACAATAATATATAATGTTTAGATTATTCGCTATGCGAATGTGGATGATTAGAGAGTATTGACATATGATACTCGCTAGCAGAAAATCAATTAAAAGTAATAAAAAAAGCATCTTATCTCAATAATAAAAAATTATCTACGAAATAAGACAAACAACAGCATTGCAAATAGTTTAGTCATGTATGAAAAAAATAATAGAAGTCTGCACGAATGAATAAAAACCCGTTTGTAATTCACATATTTCACAAGAAAAGTTTTCACGTGAAAAGGAGTTTAATTTTCCAGTGAAAATGAATTCTCTATACTTTTTATGCATAAATCTATTGAATTTTTAATAATCAGTTAGCTTTAGAAGCAATTATTAAAGCTGTTAATCAAATTTGATACTAATATAATACAAAAATTTTAGTAAATTTCATTTTGTATTTGATCAATTATATACTGTTTTTAATATGGGTCAAATATGTTTTCGATAACGACTTGCTAACATTAGCTAAATAAAATCAAGAACAAAAATAAAACATTATATAATCGAGTAAAAACTAAGACTTGTATATCATAAAGAAAGTGTATTTTAAATAATATATCTTTTGTACTACTTCAAAATATTAATAATAGAACAGGACCGCTTTCATTTATGGTGATCATAGACAACTGATAATCAGTTGAAAATATTGAAAATAATATGTGGACATAGTAAATATAAAATGTGTATTTAAAGTGAATACAAAATACCAAATATGTTCCTATTACTTTTAAAACATATCTGCTCCCAATGTGGAGTATAAATGCACCTAGTGAAGGATTCACAAGATAGTGTTTTAAGATATCTGATTTTTTGACAGGGATCGATAGTGGAAGGATAGGTGGATTTGGTTGAAATGATTAGTTATTTCACTCCGTCTTCGTTCGCGTTTTGGATCAGATAGTAGGTGGCGGTGATGATTGAAAACATCGCGAAATCGATGGCTTCGTATACCTATCTATTCGAGAATTATTAGCCTTTGATGATCAGCCAAGGTAAGGAATATTATTGTTTTTATGCGATATTTATCATAAAGAAAGTAGAAAATAAAAAGGACTCCGATGTAACGTAAGAAACATTGGAAAAAAAATACCTGATTCCGAACCAGCTGTACTCCTCACATTTTCATATGCCGTTTTACTTCCGAAAAAATTATACGGATTGCTATCGACTGCTAAGCAATATTTCTTTGGATAAATGTTACTTTTATAACCACTGCAAAATTGAAACACCAAATTCAAAAATAAAAACGCAAAGCACATTTCCCGATACATGTCGAAATTCGTTACACTCACCAGTCTAACAAGGTAAAAAAGATCTAAATCGCTATCAATTATGTATTTACACTTGTAATGTTTGCATCCGACTGAACGGATGCAGTACTTGTGGACATTCAATGTTAGAGCAAAATATTACAATATAATAGTGAAGCAATCAACTTGAATCGTTTTTTATTTCTAGGTACCTACGTACCTAATATATATTATATTAAATCGCTTACAACGCTTGGTCAACAAGATTTTTTATGGACTCGTTAAGATACACATCCCGACCTACAGTTTCTACTACTTTTATACTAATATAATTTCAAGTGTCTATGATATCTACAATATTGTTCTTAGTGACATGTTTGTTATCTTTTTAGCTGTTGTATGTCACAATCTCCTTTGCACGACCGGCTTTGTATTGAACGTAATAATAATGTTATTTTTTATATTAATACAAGAAGAAGAACCTTAGAAGTTTTTTACCTGAAGACTTTTACCTGTTAATTTTATCCACCTACCGATTGTAAATCTTACTAGGGCACTCAGCGTACGACCTACAACCTTTACTAGGAGAGTAGCATATACCAACAGCGTAAGGCTCAAGTATCTAAGGATCTAAGTAACAAGAGTTGTTTGATTTACATGTCATAAG
Organism: Himalopsyche kuldschensis; assembly: GCA_028554975.1. Classification (NCBI taxonomy): domain Eukaryota; kingdom Metazoa; phylum Arthropoda; class Insecta; order Trichoptera; family Rhyacophilidae; genus Himalopsyche; species Himalopsyche kuldschensis. Next base: position 24,564,972 of record JAHFWI010000003.1, read on the forward strand.
ATTGATTGAGAGACTTTTTATATATCTCGCTCTTTGTATGATTTTACAAAGCTATGAACCTTAGAACGCCATTCTAAAAAAATGCATGTTAAGCCGTGGGGTTATCCTTAGTAAGTGAGACTTAGTTAAACACATCGAAATCATTGTCAATCTCCGAATATGACGATTTGTCTTGTGGTATTCATTTTAAAATATCAGAAAAATAAAACACACATTTTGGGCTTTAGACAAAACCTTATCAAATGATCAAAACCGGTATCTTTTTGGATTTATTTAGAATCAAACATCGCGGCCAAATATACCGAAGCCGTGGATGTGGCTTCGAAAAAATAATCATAAATTTCTTGGAAAATAATTTATAAAACTGTTCATATTGTGATATGATCTGGTGGGCATCGTGACCAAAAACAACGATCTCAATCATTTGACTACATTATCAGCCTTACATGTGTATAAATCATTATCAGTAATACTTTAATATTTTCTGAATGCAAAGAAGATTAGATGCCAAGTTATTATTAAGTCTTTTGTGAGAAAAACACAACATCCTGGAGAATAAATCTTGAGAAATCATAAATAGCTTTAAAGTTTTTATGTCAATTACGTTTTATGTTTAAGTTATTTTTCTCTCAAAACTGTCACACACCTTAATAAAATCCAAGTTGACTCGGCGAGCTATGATTAAATGAATATGCATCTCCAAGTGGTAAATTAATAGCAATTGAACTTTGTATAACATTGTTATAGCTGTGATAGGTCAGGCATGACAAATTAATGTCACTTGTGATTTGTGATGCATAAACTTGGGCCCGAAATGACAATTGTTGCGGAAAATTAGATACTAAAAATTATATGTTTGTATGTCAACAGATTATGTACTGCAAACCAGTATAATCTGGTTTGTTAAAGGCTGATTGGAATGGAATTGAGAAAATATTTCTAATATAATTTTATGTACCACTATTTTTAGGTATGTCAATACTTATGTATATCACTAGTCAGTGAATATTAGAAAATAGATCATTTAACCAATTTATCAAATCAATTAATATATGTTTATGATATTAGGATATATATCGAATACATTTTAATAAAATCTGATTTTTTTTTAATGAACATTTTACTGCCTACTGGTATAAATATTTTCCAGTTTAACACCACTGGCTTAGTGTCTGCCTAGTAAATATAATCAAGACTTAAGAGTAACTCGGCCCACATGGAGTAAACGGACTATTTATGAAGAATTCATACCAAAACAACTTTTTATTTTCTACTTAAATACTATCTTTCCGATTGAGAAAGTTAGGTAATCATTTATAAAATATATACCAAAACGTATTCCGAATCGTTTGAAACTGGTATTATTTCTATCACATTTTTTTTCATTCGATACAATCTCGCGAAATAAAATTTTCGGACTATATAAAAATGCCGTTAACTGATAATTAACTGTTAATTCTTTATAAGTCATCCAACCGTACAATTTCGCTCGAGTAAGTTTTTGTATACAGCCGCATTATTAAATTCAATAAAAACTGTAGAAAATCGAAAGAAACTATTCAAATATCTTTCAAGAATTAAAAAAAAAACACGTATATTTTTCAAACCGTGTGCATTCTAAAGTGTGGTACGGGAGTTATTTGTATTTTTATAAGGACGCTTAGTTTTGAAATGTAAATAAAACAAGTTGTTTGTGAGATTTCGACTAAATTTTAATTTCATTTGTAAGTATATTTTACGGCATTAAATATGGAATATAGCATCAAATGTCTGCCAATATCCATTCATTATAAAATGGGCCATGTCGCTAAAGTTGACTTTTTTGACAAATTTGGGTAAACTTCCAACTGCTCCAGAACCCAATCAGGCGTTGTCTGTGGTCGTTTACCTGAAGTTCCTTGGTTAGTTGGATTTTATGCGGGTGCAGACATAAGGCCCGATTCAAAATTCGCCAAGTTGAAGTCGCAGAAAAGCCAAGTTCTTGTGAACAACGATAAATAAGCTGCCTTGGGTTTTCCTGTACACTTTCACACACAGTAGCAATGTTTTCACCAGATATTGTATTTTGATGACGTACAGGTAGGTGTTGGCCGATTATTTACCAAACTGGTTGACTCAAATTTGGCCACTAAACAAATGAATAATCTACTCAGCAGGACAAAGTAACATATTTTGAGCGTCCCTATTGAAATACCCTTTATTTATATCGCTAATCTTATCATCAGAGAAGGAGGAGAAGTATTAGAGTATGGAGTTACGCAAGAAATAGTAGTTACTAGCCTTAATGGTCGGATAAGGAGTGGGTGAGAACTCTCAAAACACCACAGCCATCCAAGTATTTTGATACAAAACATATTATGGAAGTGCCCGATCCGAGGTCCAAGCCCGTGACAACACGGTCGAGTAGACACAGAAAGCCCAACAGCGTTGATCACTCGAATCATGTTCGCTCTGATATGAACTCCGAACAGAGCTATCTACAAGAACTGCTTGTGACTGATAATGTGAGTGTGTGAGATAATGGAAATGACAATAGGGCTAGTGGTGGGCTAGTCGCAAACATTTTGATATCAAACGGAAGGGAGATAGGGCGATAAGGGAGAATTAAGATAGTTTGAAAAACAAATTTATGAAACTTTTCGTTCTGGGACTCGAGCCCGTGAGCAACAATGTTGACCCGTTATATAATCATTTTTTTTTGTTGTCGAAAAATGAAATAAGAAATAACGCTTTATATCAGGGCTATTAAGTTCGAGTCGGAGTCGTGGAGTCGGAGTTTTTTGGCCGTAGTCGGAGTCGTCACGGAGCTTTGGCAGGAGTCGGAAATTTTGAAAAGTTTGAACTTGTCAAACTTGGCTATTGGCCAGATTTGTTGGTTGAAATATAATAAAAATTTAGGAAAAAAACGTGACGTAATAAAAAAAAAAAACATTGGAGTCGTGTTTTTGGTCAATCTTGGAGTCGAAGTCGGAGTCGTGCTTTTGGTTAATGCTGGAGTCGGAGTCGTAATTTTTGTTAACGACTCCACAGCCCTGCTTTATATACAATTTTGATACGCAAATATTTTATTTTTATAGCTAGTATTATTTATGAATGTCTATATAAGGTAACTACAAAACTGTGCAAAAAAAAGCTGCTCTTTTGCAATAAACTAATAAAATAGCGTCTACTGCCTCTTATTTTATTACTTTTGCTTTCAGCTTAGTGCGTGCAAATGGCTTCTTTTCATAAAAGGACTTGCAAAAAAAGTTTTCCGTCGCATACTTACTCGGGGTATTTTAAGATGTACCTAGAAATCCATAAAATTATATTGTTATTACCAAAAAAGCGGCTCCCAGGCGCACTTACATAGTAAAAAAATATTCCATACCATATCTAGCAATATTGAGCAAGAGAACGATTGCCAGAAAAAATGTCGCAATAAACAAGTTGTAATGAGTGTGCAACAGTACCTGGTTTGTATTCAACCTTGAATGTATTTGGAAACTGACCACTTTGCATATCAATGCTTAGAATATCTGTTATACATAATATTACAAAAGATACCTATTCGTTTTTTTACGAAACGTGTGTACTTCATTTTCACTTTCATACGTATTACGTTCAGAATGAATCTATTCAAAGCAGTCGTGCAAGTAAAAATAATCGAAAAAATCATAAATTGTTATTAGACTTCCAAAATATTCTAGAACAAAAAAGCAAATCTGGATACATAGCTTTGTGGAAGTTAATATTCATGTAAAATAAAATTGATAACTTTGTTATTCCACGTTGTGTGTAGTGTTTACCAATTGGTGACACATGTTCAGATTTAACATAATTTTAAAACAGTGGAATAAGATATAATTTTTTTACCGTATTTACTCCCAATTTTAAACAAATGGTTTCCTAATAGCACTTTTATTTCGAGAAAAATTCATCTATGAGAACGGCTTGTCACTCAGCTACTCAATCTCCCTTTTTTAGAACAGACACGGGCAGTGACGGCTGGTGAAGGGGTGCTGGGGGGTGCAAAAGGAAGATTCAACTATTTTTCCGTACTACGGAAGAGAAACAGTTGGTATTGCGAACATCTGAATTGAAAGTCCATGCTATAGAAGTGTTTTAAAATCCAATGAATAGGAAAGAACTCTTGCAAAAATTGTTGAATCTTCCTTTGCACCCCCTAACACCCCGTCACCAGCCGTCACTGGACACGGGATACAGTGGTGGGGTTCTGGGAAGGAATATACTTAGAACATGCATGCACACATGTAACTCGAACCTGTGAGTACTTAAACCCAAGACAAGGACGTTTCGTTATCACTCGACCACGGATTTTCTATAATATATTTCTATAGTATTTTCTTAAGTTTGACTATTATGTTTAAAATACACAATAAATAATACGAAACAAAAAATATTTAATTGTTATGTGTAGGCACTTGGCATTCTAACTTAATTAAAAATAATCCATAATTCACCGTAAAAGATTTTTCCAAAATAAAGACAGCCAAATTAAGCTCACACAAGCAATTCACGTAGAAGTCAAGGATTCGAGTTTACTTCAAATTAAGTTTTTCCCGCTTTTTCCATTTAATATATTACATAAAAATAACAATGACAATATAACTGAATATCATAGCTATTGGCCTAATAAAATGATTGTAGAACGACGCAATGGTTGCGGCATCTAAAACGGTCAGACATTTTTAATGAATCTAATTATTTTAGATAATTATTGTCGTTACAATCTTGAAACATAATTATGTAAACAAAAGTAAACATTTAATTATGTAAGATTTTAACGTATACATGGTATAGTTATTATACTTTTGGCCATTCGATTTTATAAAATTTGATCCATTTCTCATTTCTGAATATCCTGACAAAGATGAGTTTACTGATTCCAGGACTAGGGTAAATATTTATGGTTTTAGTGGAAACCAATAAAAGACGCCCTTGTGCAATATCTCAACAAAGGCACGGGACACGCGCCCTCAAGGTCCGACAAATGTACATAACGGATTTCATTTGTACGGCAAAAATTCTCATTTCAGCTTAATTACCCTTACTAATTTGACGGCAGTTTTTGTCAAAACATGATAATATATCTTTCTTGATGCCTTGAAATCTTCTTTAATCTTAAATAATCAGTATTTTGACTACGAGATCGGTTTTAGGTGTGCGAAATGGAGAAATGGTTTGTACCGTAATCCGTAATGTATAGAAATAAGAAAACTATTCGATCATTTTACTTAGCTATTGGAGTACATTTTTACAAAACTCCCGCATGTATTCTATTTTATTAAGATCAGGACCGATTTTCATCAGATCGAGACTCTGACTCATCAAGAACATTTTCAGCTGATTAATATTGTGTTTTATTTATATTTATAATATAATGTATTTCCATAAAGGATTGACAGATAAACATTAAAAGTGATAAATAAATTTAAAAATTTTGTTTTTCAATTGTTTTATTAATAGGGAAGATTCAGCTATTGAGGATTCGGAAGGTATCGCACTTTTTAAAATATACTTTGAAGAAAATAAGGAATAAGTTGAAATGATAAAATTCATATTTGTCAAACTATTCTAATTGAGATTTAAAATGCTTGAGACACATTAGATGTTGATTTCTGCAAAGGTCACCAAGGAGAATTAACATAATAAATATTCAGTATCGGGGTAGTCATAAACTAAAATACTCTAAATGATGGTCAAAATATATTCTATAAAGTTTCTTCTAAATATACATATTATTGAGCATGCCAGAGAGCTTACAATAATACGTCCAGATGCAGTTAATAATGAATTTCCAATAACTTACTGATTCTCCGTACTCAAAGCAAAAATTAGGAAATCCCTTAAAAGAAAAAATAAAAAACACAATATTTCATTTAATTTATTTGATAACTTATAAAGTAAAAAGGATCGGATAAAATCACGACGTTCAACGCATAATATTTTCATATATTTCGAATATATGACGTCAGTATACGTCACGTATTCGTGATCACAATTGAAAAATCAAAAAACTCCGGAAATAGTTTAACATTAAATATAACTAAACATTTTTCTCATGAAATAATTAAACATGTCATGAATTAAAAATATCTGGTAGTCATATTGAGTATATTAGCATATGTATACGTAAATAAGTTTCTTAGAACTATCATTTTTACACAATGGTTATATGTACAATATTAAATCCTAAAACGTCGTAAAATAAAACATTTTTCTCAAACCCATTGTGCTTAGATATTTTTAACTGATTGTGATTTTTTTAAATTTGTACATACGCAAATTGGTTTCTAAGAAACAAGAACTATATTAATTAAACAGTAATTATCATGTACCTAGGTAAATCTAAATCTAATATCTACGAATGAAAACCTATTTCACAAAATGAATTATTTGCTGGGCACGGATGAACTTGACAAGTTTATCTACATGCACTTGAGCGCATGAAGATGCTGAAAAGCGAAACCTGGGCTAGTTACAAAATGTAAAAAAATCAGTTGATCAATATTTTATTTGAAAAATCTATCAAGCACCCTCAGTCTAAATCCTAAAATATCTGCTGACTTTCATTTCATTGTAAATTTAATTGAATTATTTTTTTATTACTTAAAAAAAGTCCGCTCAATTGAAAATAATGTGGAACGGAAAAATAATACGACTTTAATAAATAATATAAATAACTGTTCCAATGTTTCAATTTTATACATTAATCGTTCATTCAATCATGGATTTCGGTTACGTTTTCATTCCTCCTCCAATCAACTTTTATGTTAATGGGTGCGAACCCAAGGCGTGCGTCCCAGCAATGGCACGTTAAACAGTTTTACGTACATTTTTTTTTGTACACCTAATATATATAAATTATGCTGGGAATTGACATTTGTGAACATTTTTTTTTCTACAACGCTCAGCTGACGTTGCAGACGTAAGCCGATGAAAGTTTCAATGCATACAAATCCGTGCATCTCTTACATCTAGTTGATAGAAAATTCCAATTTGAACTTAGATGATAACACAATTATAACATAATTTTTAACTGTAGTTATTTATTTTTAGCACGCACATCTAAAAATGTGTGTCTCCACTTCGAGTCATTGTATATTGCACAACCTTCCTTCATTCCTATTTTCACATAAGCAATACACAACGCGTATATTCATCCAATCCTTGACCTTCTAAGTGCAACATTCAACATCTTAATATGTTCATTTATTTATAGTACATCATTGACACATAATATGTTGTAAATATTGTAAGTAATTATAACTGTCAGTAAGTAAGCTAAAATCTGCAATTGTGCACCTAAATAAAAATTACGAAGTTTGCAAAACATTATTACGCCACGGCAGTTTGCGTGCAGCACGATAAAAAAAAATAATATTCTTTGCTTCTTCCGAAATATCGAGTGCAATAATTTTAATCGCAGTTTGTTTTGGTTGGGACGTCATAGGGCATTGCTTCAATGAAAGGCGATATCGTATAAATAAAAATTGCCTTATTGAAATCTTTTATGAGAGTCGACGCGTATCCACATGCGAATTTTATTCGCCGGGTGAGTTAGACGCGGTACTCACGCAACGAAAATAATCATTTTTGTCGGTAAAACGTGGATTGCATTTATATCGTTGAAATAAACTAAGACAGTTTTAAGTTCAGTAATAGGATCGTTTATACCTGACAATTTTTACCTTTTTTGTGAGTGGACTTTTATTATATCGGTCGGGGGGTTTTACGCTGTAGTGCGTCAAAGGTTCTTATCAGGTCTGTGGAGTCGGGTTTTTTGGCCGGAGTCGGAGTCGTCGTGGTGCTTTGGCCGGAGTGATACTTGAACTTTTTATTTTTGTATATAATATGTATGTCAAATTTGGCTATTGGCCGGATTAGTTGGTTGATGTATTATATAATTGAATAGGAAAGACACATTAATAGGAAAGGTAGGAAGAAAACGCGACGAAATTAAACATTTTTCAGTCGGAGTCGGAGTCTGAGTCGTGTTTTTGGTAAATGCTAGAGTCGTATTTTTTAACGACTCCATAGCCCTGATTCTTATCTTCAAATGGACAATTCTAACATTTATAATTGACGGATTTCAGTTGAACGTATGAATAAATATTTCTCCCTTTTCGACCACGCCAGGGCGTAGAGTTCGACCACCTAACTCCACATCTTTAACTAACCCAACTTTAGCCTCTTTCATACAACTCCTTTTTAGTTGGAATTACATCTAATCGCTCAAAATCCGCATATCACACTGGACACCGGAAAAATACAAAATCCTTCATAGCGTAACTCAAGGAAACATCGTTAGTAACGAGTTAATGGGAGAAAAACTTCCTGATTAAATCTTTCAATCGATTCAGCAGCAAAAACACACTAACGATAAAAAAAGAATAACAATGTTTTCATTAGCATTTCTTATTAAATTTAACGGCATGTTTTCTGTAATTTATATCATTTACAAAAATATCTATTGTTTGTGTTATTTATTTATATTAAGTGACGCAAATTCAGTAAGCTTCTAATATAACAGCAAACTAATGTAAAAAAATATGCTAAAAATAATCCTCGACCATTAGGTGGAAAAAAAAAATCATATTCAAAAGTGGTCAAAGAACCATACATCCGAAGATAATACTCAACAAATGACGTATCATATAGCTGAATGACTTCCAAACTGAATACCCGCGAAGGTAGACATCGCTTTAAAATTGTACTCTCTTCTATTTTTTTTACACAGCGGGATCGGAAGAATGATTGGTGTCAAATAAAAATTAGCCGTCGATTCTTGTTCTCTGAGCACGCAATTCAAATGAAATCGCCCCATATACAGTATCTGTGGAAGTTCAGCATTCAATTAATTGAAGACAGTTATATTTTTTAATGTTGCCGGTTAGCAAAATAAACTTTCATAACGCCTAATTAACTTAATCACACATTTTACAGATCATTTTCCTGATTCAAAGATATCTTATGCACGCAATAGAGCTTAATTATATGATTGGAAAAGTTCACAAGAATCATAAATGTAATATAAGAAAAATATTGTATGTATTTAGAAACGCGAGAAGAGTATCTTTAATTCATTTCGTTCACACTAGTTTTTGTATAGATATTTATTTACATGATTGGAATTTTCGTTTTTATTTATCCAACACGACTTTTGTGTATTTCTCTAGACGCAATGTTTGAATCAACACGTCGTGTTTTATTGTAATTTAATGTGCACTTAAATCAAATCTGAATCTACCACTGTGCAACTGTTGCATCGAATTCAAACGAATTATTCGTTTTGAATTGATAATTACCGACATTATTTGATTTGTGTATTAAAATACCCATGCATTAAATATTTAGATTTTTAACCTTATCAAAAAAAGCTATGAGGAATTTATGGTAATGAAATTTAGATCTACACAACTATGTAACCGAGGAATGCATTTGAAACTAAAAATATCAGTTTTGATAATACAACTTTGATATTGTATATTTTTACGAAGAGCCTACAATGTTTTATGTAAATTTATTCAACTAAAATTCTAAAAGAATTTGTTAGTCTTGATAATTAAGAACAAAAGTTTGCATCCGTAATATTATCTTTCTCGTTGATAATCTCAATAGCCGACTAATGAACTTTGCACATAATATTGCGGACAAAGTTTATACAGCTGAATAGCTCAGATAGAGTATAGTCAATTAAGTAGTTTGAAACCACTTGATAATGCAATACGACATCGTTGACAAAGTTATTTTATTTCTAATATTTATCGTATTTTTGATTGGGCAGGAAAAGCTTTATACCGCAAACATTTTGCTTTAATTTGTACAGTATGCAATAAATGTTTCAGATGAGATTCAAATCTAGTAAAATTAGTTAATTGTGAAACTGAAAATACCTTTCGGACATGCGGTTTTTGACAAAAAAAGAAATGTATTGAACCATAGACAAATGTTAGGCTACATGGAAGATGGAAATATGTATAAGACTAGTTGCTAGACAGATTGACAAAAGAAATTGTTTGTGGATTATCCAATTAAAATTGAACTAAGAATGAGATGTTAACGTGACACAAGTCCATCTGTGTTACTGATTACAATCGATAATTTTTCCAAGTAGGAATAAAAAAATGTTGTAATTTTGATCGATACATTTTTGTGTTCTTACTTATAAGCATTTATATTACAACCAAATACAAACATTAAATCTTCAAAGCACGCGAGGAGAGTGTTTTATAGTCTGTACTCTGGATAATTTACATGCAATAAGAATGCTGATCTGCAAAGCAGATACCATGTCTTGGTGAAGTATCAAGTCGATATGATTCTTGTTAAAATCGTGTCCAAACTGAAAACGCGAGAATAAGCTTCTGAAGGATTATAAATCACCAAACGGAGTATCAGAAGAGGCACGCGTGATATTGATTGTAAAAAGACATGCAATGAGAAGCGCACACTTTACTTTGAGATCATATACAAACCTTCATAGATGCAAGATAAGGGGTGCCCTTAATATACAAACTACATAAACCCCTGCGAAATAAGCCTATTACTCGGTATAACATATTGATAGACGACAACAACTTCAAAACACAGATATTGAAAAAAAATATGGTGACGTTTTTTTACCATGTCCGAGCCCAACTTGGAGCATGTGGACTACTCACGGAGTTTATCTCATCATGTTTTTTTTTATGAAACTGCTTATTACTCAGTAGCTGAACCTTTCTTTTTCGAAGAGCGTAGGGATTGAAAGGATACGAGGACTAGATTAGGACTAGTTGTAAGCTAATCGTTCTCGCTAAGCGCCGCTTTTTGGAATCGAAAGGGTGAGAAGGGTCAACGTTTGGCCCCTCTAAATCTTTAACATATGGCGTTGAAATTATCTCTACATATTTTATTATATATTTTTATGATAAATAGAGTAAGACATTTATAATGCCGTACAATAATATAAATATGTCCGGTTGAATTGGACAACCAACGATGGTATATTTCAAGTGTGCAACGATTGTATATTTCAATAATTAAAAAAAACATTGTAGGTATCATAAATAACTAAAACCAGAGTAAATATGCTTCTCCGAAATTGCCTAATGTAAAAATTCGTTAGCTCGTTAGGTGAAGACAGAATGAAATAATCAAAACTGATTGTCAAAGATTTTTTTTAATGACATCCAAGGTTTGCTTTCAGTCAGAAATTATCATTATCGTATGTGTGTAAACTTTTTGGTTGCTTCCTTTAAATTTAAAAGTAGATATTACATTTTTGTAACCCAGGTTAGAATTCGTTTATCACCAAAATTAAATCCTTCTTTGCAAACCTATTGTCGACAATAAGAAGCTGAAATATATAATATCGATTTTTTTGTGTAGGGCCATCTGTTGACTTTATCTGTAAACTAATACTGCTAGATCTCAAAAATTTTGGTTACAGCATTAACTTTGTCGATAAAGCTTTCTGACGCCACTAATAAACTAAAAATAGTAATATAAAGTAAAAATCTGACTTGTATTTTCAATATTTCTTTTTGCGAAAGGATCAAGATGTCAGCCGATTTTTAACACCACCAAAAAAATATTGTACAAAATTTATAAGAAGTTTTGGAATATTAATTTAAATTATGGACGTACACAACGTTATATTATAATTTTTTTTATTTTTCTTGACATCGGTTGCCAGACTTTGTTATTTGATAATTGATAGATGTTTCCTTAGTTAATAGATCGATATGATAAGTTTCTTCATTATTTTTAAAATGACTTTCATGTATAATATTATAAATTTCCAAATATAAATTAATCTCAATCTGGGCGTATTTTTCCGCTCCATTAATGAGATTTATATTGTTCTATAGAACTTTCAGTTCAAAAGTCACCTACCCTACTTACCTATTCCCTAACAGCATTTGGTTAAATCTGAATTTTGCCTCCCAAACTTTATGGCATACGAACCTCTTTAGCCTCAATACCGTGTAGCGTAAAAATTGTTTTGAGTGCCATGCGTAAAATTGGAACTTTATCCGGCAATTTTTGAACGAGATAGGTATACGTTCGAAATACCATCGTGCTAAAAAAGCTTGTAAAAATATTATAATGAACTAAACACAAGAAATATGTTGAGTTTGTTCCACGAGAGATGCGAAAAATTACCTTATGGTAGAGAGGATTTAGAAGACGTTTTTGAGAATACTCTATTTGAGTACATATGGATACTAGAGACTGACCACGCTACTTACGCACTCGAAAGAGCGACGCTGTGAGAATGTCCTAATTGACGCCGACAAAAAAAAGACAGCCAGAGTTCGAAAATTTTAAATTTCCTAATTTGATATATGTAGACTGAATGCGTGGGCTAAGTGCGGTAGGTGGATTCTTCTCGAGAACATTTATTTAGTTTCAACGGCTGCCGCAAACTCGTATGAACTGTTAAAGAAGTCAGAGTGTACACGTGGCTTTATCCAACTGATTTGCTTGCTCACGTGCACAAGTTTGAATGCTTCAAGAGAAATGCACCTGACCTTATAATTCTTTTGGCTTATCCGATGCCAAAATGAGAATTTCACCATTATTTAGAATGTAAAATTGTAGGGATCGTACACATGAATTGTTTATTTTTCCAAAGGATAGGACCAGTCTGTCAATAGGTAGGACTAGGGGGAGCGTAGGCTATTTTAAACGGTATTGCTTCGAATGTCGACATATTTCACGTGAACGTGAGTGGGCTCAGACAAATTCTATTTGTATGAATTAAAGTAAATTTTATCGGAAGTTGACTCGGTTGACTTCTTTGACGATTAACAATTTATTTTTTTCTATCTTCTTAAAAAGTTTTAATCTTTTTCACGCTGCAAATGAAACACATTTGTGATTTTTGCAATGTGAATATATATAAATAAATACATTACTACAACCTACAACGTCCACAATTTTGTGAACTGTAGGACAGCCGGTTCTCTTTTTGCACGGTCCAATAAAACAACAGCAAAGTTATCAGGGCTCAATAAATTATTATTTATGGCTAACTTATTTTTTTATGGTCACATGGACTTAAAATTTATCTTATAGTATCTAGCTACATCGCATGAGCCATGAGACGTTTGAGAATCATTTGAAATAATACGCAAGCGAAACTGCTTCAGGGGTATAAAACTCATCCACCGGTTCCAAATCGAATTACTGAACTCCATTACCCCCTCACCAGCCAGTAGATCGTTGGAGGACTTCAAAGTTGTCTGCGACCCGCACCAAGTTGAATCTGTTTTCAAACTCAAAACCAAAACGTTATAAGTCACCACAGGAATAAACCCAAAGAAAGCTTTGCGATTTACGTTTTATAAGGGTTGTTTTGACTTGAAGCTTCAAGTTATCGTGAAACATATTGAATGCAAAGTTGACAATAAACTTTAACCTTTGATCCATCGCTTCTGCATGCAAATTTTCGTGGTAGTTTAACTTTGGTTTGGATGATGGAGGAAAGCGAAATATTTTCTGTGACACTAAAGTCTAAATAGGGGAAAAAATAGGAGAAAAATGCTAGAATTATAAAAAACTTGTCAAAAATTTACGTGATGATATGTCGGTGTTATTATTTTAAAAAATCAGTCAAGAAATGTTTGTCTGATTTCTTTCACGTAGAGGATATTGATTCATGTAAAACATACAATATTTTGTGCATTTTAATTTTAAGTAATTTCGCTTTCTTGAGTATTTTCTTTCACAATTATTGATCGCCATCGCCAGTCACATAAATTGAACCCACTGAGCTTAAATTTGAATCTTTTGCTAGTTTTGTTGTACTTCTTTTACAAGTTTTAAATAATTTCATTATTTTTTTGGTAATTCTTGTTATATTGCTTGTGTCATAAAATATATAAGAAGTAATTTTTTTAATCAGTCTATGCAATATTATAGAAAATGACTAATTATACAGAAGGATCTATCAAGATACAGTTATTTACATATATTCGAATATTCGAATAGGAATTGTTATCATCTTATTTGTGATAAAAACTGTTTCCAGCCATAATAAATATGGATTTCAAATATTTTCTTTCTTGCACATAATTATATATAATATTAATAATATATTATATTGTGACTATGCTCCGCTCGCTCAGTCGAAATGGCGGCTGCTCTCTTTGTTGCTTATAAACAGATTTCCCGAGAAGATGGAAAATTTGATGTAAAACAATCCCCTTGTTTTTCATATAATGTTGCCAGGCTTCGCTTATTTATTTGGATAAAGTTTTCAAATTTGACTAACCTTTGTATTTACTTAAAACGATTTGAGAAATATTTAAATTACATTGAAAATAAGATGCTGAAAGATAAAATCAATAGCCTTATTATTCTATGCATGTAATTTTGACAGGTTTAGTTATAAGTCTATTAAAAACTTTATATCTAAGTACTAAATAGGTACCTGAATAGCATTTTATTATAATATATTAGCGCCAAATGAATTTGAGCGAATTTTTCAAACACTAAAATTACGCATAGTAGTTACGGATCTATTTCACAGATGTCATAAAACGACATGATATTTTCAATAAAGAAACATATGTATCTATATATATATATTTTGTATTTGAGTAAACACCGGTGATATAATTAATAATTTCAGATTTCTGGTTCGATGAAAAATCGATAACAGAACCATCTTCACAAAAGATCTGAACAATTTATGATTTTTTCTTCACTTAAAGCTTTACATATAATTTAAGAGATGGTACTTTAATGGAAATCAATAATAATTATGCTGTTACTGCCATCATCATCATTGAAATCATTCAACCGAGGATTATTTATATTTCTGTAAATTTAATATCAACATGAATGGTGACTTTTCGCATTATTAAATTTTAAGCTTAGCGAGACGATTCATAAAAAAGTATATGGACACCCCAAATTATACCAAAATCAGCATATTCCTGATGTCAAACTGGTAAAATACAACAATAGATCTGATTATTTTAAGGTTTTACCAAAAGAATTTTTAAAGCTGTAAGGTTTTTTTCTCATTAGAGATTGTATAAATAAGTAATGCAATTCTTCAGAAAATTTTCTAAATAAGAAAGAGCCTATTTGTTCTGTCAATAATGATATCATCGATAAGTCAAGGTGCATTTAAATTTCATAAATAAGTTGCGAGTATGAAAATAATTTTTATGGCGGATTTGGCAAATATTTGTAATTTAATTTGATGTATGAAATTATAATCAGCAGTAGAACCGTATTACGAATAAAGTAAAATATAGCTGATCTAAATAGTTAAAATTATATGGATCTTATATATGTATAAAACCGAAAGGGCGTATGTATGTCTGTGGGTCTGTAATTCCTTTTTGCATTGTTGGTCATTCAGTTGCAATAAAAACGAATATGAAAGAAAATATTTTTGAATTTTTATCGGCGAAGACATTTAGTCAAAATGTAATTCCCCGGCTTTTCTTAATATAATAATGTTTATTATTTACGTGAAGGTATTATTTGACATTTCATTGACAGCA
The DNA here is from genome assembly GCA_028554975.1 of Himalopsyche kuldschensis. NCBI lineage: Eukaryota > Metazoa > Arthropoda > Insecta > Trichoptera > Rhyacophilidae > Himalopsyche > Himalopsyche kuldschensis. Next base: position 24,580,484 of record JAHFWI010000003.1, read on the forward strand.
AATTAGATTTTTTCCTTGAATTTGGACATTTTAATGGGCGAGAATGGGGCTGTCATCAAATAAATAAAGTTTGTGATTTTATTTTAACTCTATTTTGGATGTTAGATTTTGTGATATAATTATGTCGAATGATATAACATTAAATAATTATTGGTTGCTTAGTCCGAGCGACGCCGGGTAGCAATACTAGTATTATATAAAATAATCACTTTGTGTCAATGAAGCTATGGTGTTTCTATTACTTTTATTTATTAAAAGTAATGTTGTAATTAATCCGCATACCGGCCGCTTAAAACAAATATTTACGAACATTAATTCCTAAATAAATATTAAGCAAGTGATCAATATTTTTGTATGTTTTGAGGAAACCTTACAGATTACAAAGCACCATCGTCATTCTATATCTACATATAAGAATAACTCGTTAAGAGTTTGGTTGTCAGTTAACGATGTCGTCACCAGATACCCTCGGATATTGTCCACCCAGAAAAGTTTACTGCACAAAGCTTCTTAATCAGTTTCATTATTGAACGAATTATGTAAACATTGAGGGGCGGCTATTTTGACAAAGTAAACTACATGAAACTCTTGTGATTTTTCCTAGAACGGCTTCAAGCAAAGGGATGATAATTTGTGTTTTGATTAAAAAGAAACTGGAGATATTTAACAGCAGTTTAGAAATGATTGTTAGATTAAGACACGGAGAAACAGAAAATTTCTCTATCTGTTTTGTTGCAGCTTTAAGTGATTGCTTTTCCAAACTTTAAATGAATCATTAATCAAATGAAACGCGGTGATTCAACCCCACATACTCATCACCAAAGAATAAATGAAATCTATTGCTACCGATACTAATAATTATAAGAAAGGCATACGTTAAAAAAACAACACAAGTTGGATGTAGGTATATTGTGTACCAACCAAAATATGAATCCTTCAGTTATTGAGATTACTAAAATCAATTTTTGTAAAACAAAATTCAAAACAGAATTTATTTTTAATACTTTTACTATTTAATAAAGATCATGACCGAAACCGGTCTTGATATTTAAAAAATATATCGTCGTTTCCATTGCAAAATTGTACAAATATCTGTAATAAATACGTTTTCGACATCTTTCTAACCTGCAAAAATAAACGCACACAAAAAAAACAAGAGTCATGATGAAAGTATTAAAGTTTGAGTAGCGTGTTTTTTTGTTTTATTTCGATAACGTTATTGTTTTAACTGTTTTTATGTACCCGTGATTTTTTCTTGATTTTGTAGATATGCAATGTTCCAATAGTAACGACAATACAGTGCTTTATTTATCACTTTTAAGGTGTTCACTGTCAATACTTGGTAGAATGGCACTATAATAAAAAGTAATAAATCATTTTTATTACTTTTTCACCATAGAGTTTATTAGATCAGGGCCGGTTTCGCTCATAGCGAGCATTGTCAACTAATAAGGAATACAATGAAATAGTGATATTTACACAAAAGTTAAGTAAGATATACAAGGTATGACAAACAATTGGTATTACAACTAAGCAAAGTGAACTAAACTAAGTGCTTTATTTGTTGAAAATAACGCTTTTCACCAAGAAGTGACAGTTATACGTGATTAAATAACATAATAAGAAGTATCGTATTAATCTTAATTATAATTTATTTATTTGTGAGGGTGCATTGGATTTGGTTATGCATTATTGCATTTTTAAATTGCTTACGCATCACATGGCACATTGTAATAATCGATATTTTTGTCACGTAAGTTATTTATTTCCTCATAACAGTCATCCGCATAATTTTTTTGTATGTAGTTAGTGATCCCATACGAAATTTTGGTTTTTCCCTGTGAGCTTTTCGTTGGCAAGACAAAGTTTGTTGGGCAATTGGATTAAAACGAAGTGGTTCTATCAAACAGAACAATCTTAATATCAGGTATAGGTTATTCGTCTGATTGCAGTTTTCAAATAAAAGCAATATTGATTATAGATGATATAGAAACATTAGATTAAATTTATTGATTGAGTAGGCATTTACTTGGTAGAACTCCATTATAATACGGAAAGAAAAATAACAATGTATTTTAATTCTACATAAATTATTTTTAAATATTTGTTAATAAATTTGGCTTACGCCTTCCTCAGAACTATAGTTCTGACGAAGGCGTAAGCCGAAATACATCAAATATTTAAAAATAATTTATGTAGAATTAAAATACATTGTTATTTTTCTTTCCGTATTAGATTAAATAAAACTTAGCGTAATAAAAACTATCAAATATATCATACAGATAAATCAAATGTAAATAAATCAAATCTTATTGAATATGTTTACATACTTTTCCAGTCACTTGTAAGTGTATATTAAAAAAAATATTCAATATTAGTGATAATCAAAAGAAACACTAGGTGAATTTTGGAGATTTAATAATTGTACTGATTCATATCAATAATAGTCATGAATATAACAATGAATATAATATTTTAAGTCAAATTTTTAGTTGAATGATTACACTACGTAAATTAGTGTAATATTTTTGAAGATGACGATTATTTTAACATCTTAAAAATATTATGGATTTTTAGTCTGAAAATATTCAAGCTGATGAAAGTATCAGACGTAGAACCTTTTCAAACTAAATGATAATCATTCAAGTGTTATAACAAGGTACGTAATGTATTACAATTTGCAATTCAAGACACAAGCCATGTCAAGTGACTTACTCATGTATTGAATTTATATTATTGTTTGTAAAACATGATTCAAAAAGGAAACCACAATTTTGTCGTAAAATTTTATGAATGAATTCGTAACGACACGAAAGACAAAACTTGAAGTTTCCAAATCATGACACACAACTGCTTCATTGATATTATCGTTGAATAATTTTAAAGCAGCAACAAAAAACAGTTCCTTTTTAAATAGCCGACATGTAAACGGAACATAAATTCAAAGATGTATGAAATATTGACAATTGTATTTATTCACTTGAGTAGTATTCTTGTGTAATGAAAAAAAGGACTCGGACGGCTTGATTCCTATTAAATTCTCCGCAATCCAATTTTATTCTCAACCATTCTGCTATTGAAAAACACTCCTTTAGTGGGAAACCAACTGATTCGCGGTTATAATATATCCTGGCGAGCAGTGACGGCTGGTGACGGGGTGCTGGGGGATACAAAGGGAAGATTCAACTATTTTTCCGTACTACGGAAGAGAAACAGTTGGTATTGCGAACATCTGAATTGAAAGTCCATGCTATAGAAGTGTTTTAAAATCCAATGAATAGGAAAGACACCAGCCGTCACTGCTGGCGAGTGAGTTACTCCTATTAACTATTGTAATTATACTGAATATAAATATGTTATATTTATATATTATTTATAAATAAGTTTTGGCTAAAAAAAATATAAATAAAATCTTCAGCTTGGTGTGCCAAGAAATAGAAAACTGATAATTTGTATGTACAACGATGGATGCCCATTCTCGCTTTATTTTCAAAACTTTTAACATTAACACTGATATACCAATACACATCAGTATAAATCAGGTGGATAAATTGTCAACCTATAATTTTAATCATTCCAATATTTATCGACTAAGGGTGTTTGGTGGAATTAAAAAGAATCGTTTGGATGATAAATGTGTGCCCGCTTTATCACAGTCCCATAAATATGTTTACAATCAACGAAATATGTGGTTTTAAATGTTGAATAACATGTTCGTTTGTAAACGAATGAATATACAGTTACAGGAACGTATTTATTCAGATTAAATAACAAAATAAATAGAAAAAATATTTCGGTATTGTGAAAAATAGTTTTACCTGGACTGATAGTAAATGGATAATTTTATTGATTAATTAAATAAAAATAATTAAATACGACAACTCGAATATATTAAATATCTAAAGGGTAAAAGAATATAACGTGTTTCCGCGAGCACACAAATTAATGAATTGTTTTCTGAATTATTACTGTCTATAATTTTGATGAACTTTTTTGATAATACATATATATATGTATGTAAGACTCTCTTGCTTCTTTTGTCTTTGTGGAGTGCTATATCGAAGGGAACTAAACAGCAGTACGCTTGTCAATTGAACTGTTTATTGCTTTTGAAAATGGTTTTTGCACCCAGTTTTAATTGTATAAGAAATAGATCAGTCAAAATAAAAAAATAAAGTACTTTGTTTACTGAATGAGAATGAGAAACGAATGATTTTAAAACAATTGAAATTGAAAAAAATATTTTATCATTCTGAGCTTCAAAACAACTGTGTTAATTATCAAATTTTCTAGAATGGTATCAATAATATTTTTTTTTAAATAATGCACGTACTAATGAAGAACCTTCTATGAACACATAATAAACCTTGTCAGTGAAAAGTTTTTTACGAAAACTGGTAGTTAATCAGTCGGCCAACGTGTCTTTTCATTGTGGGTACTGATAAAAGACCTTCATTCAATGCTATGTTATAAATGTTTTGTTTTATGCGCCAGAGATGAAAAATGGCATATCATATTGTAGATACAATTTGTTTTCATTTAATGATTAAAATACTAAAAGATGTGCGGTACTGTGGTAAAATTGATGTTAAACATATCGAACACATTGAGAAAATGTTACATCTAAGTTAGTGAGTGATATGTTTTCAATATTGATTTAATTTCAATCAACCTCTTAATTAAAAAAGAAATGCATTTTACCTTTGAACAGCTATCAAACAATTTAAGAATAGCATAATATTGTTGAAAAAGAAAATAATATATAAATTAAGTTATTTTGGAATTTCATAGCGTATTCCGTCAATTTATGAAAAACTTCAAATCATATACGGTAGTACCTACAATTCGGAATCAATGATTTATTTATTAATATGAAAAAAATATAATCTTAATTACTATATTTTCTCTCTGTATCATCTTAATTAGCCGATCGTAAAAGCTAGTAACGGACGCCGGCGACGCCGCACGCCGTTATCGCCGACGCCAAATAACGGCGGGCAGCGTTTACGATGTTTGCCGAGCCCGACCTGCCAAATTGACAGAATTGTAGTGTCAATATTGTATATGACCAACTGGGCGGTAGATTGCCAGTTTAGCGCTGGTCTTATGTGAAGATACTAAATACCAATATTTTATAGTTCCGAGTCCCCAATATTGGGCCATAATTATTTGAAGCTAGCAGTCGGAAGTATCTTTTCTGATTATATGATTTGTACACACCCGTGAAAGTAAGGGTATCTTTTGTATCAAAATAATAATGGCTAAGCTCTATTTTGCTCATTGTTAAAGTCATCTTCAAACGTACTTGTACGTATGGGTATTGTATGCCCTCCGAATAGCGGGGTTGACCGATCGATGACGACTCAATATCGACTGTAGCAAAAGGCAAAGGGACTTATGCAAATTATACTATTTATGTGGTGTTAGTTTGTTTTTCCTTGTTGGAAATTTCACGGGCTCTCCTTTTTTCAAACATAAAAGTTAAATTAGATACTAATTCGGCGTTTACAGCTTACATCCTTCTGATCTGAGAGCTTGTATTAAGTTGTGTACATAGTTATTATTGAAAAGGCAAGGGATACGTCCGTTAGACTTTCTACAGTTGATATGCACAAATTTTCAGTGGGATTGAGCATAGTGTTATACGAAATATTCTAACCATAGATAAAAATTCTGAATTCTTCATTCTAGAAAGGTATGAAAAAAACTGATTTTACCAAAAATCATGTTTTTCTTTTAAATTCAAGTCTAAGATTGAAAAAGGCGTTATCAATGAAAATTAATTTTAATTCAACACATAATATCAATCATTTTTAAGTTATTAACTATCCTGAAGTTTTTATGAACATTAAAAATCTACTGAAATATTTGGATATTTGTCTATTCTACAAAATAATAATCAAAGTCAAGTCTTTGGTTTGATATTATATAATACATTTACAAAATAAAACAATTTTGTTGATATGACTGAAATAAAATCAACATAGCCTATTTATTATGGATAGGTATGTTTTAAATAATCTCACGGTAGTTTTTATGTTAAAAAATTTCAATACTAAAATGTTAACAATACCACTCGCTAATGGACCAGACTTTCAATTAGGCTGCAATGAGCGAGAGGCTTCATTGAATGTATTATATCAAAGCCATGAAGCAAATGGGGTAAAACGAGATAGAGATGGTTTATTATGATGCTTGTTCATTTGAGATACAAATTTTCAGAATCAACTGGGGTGACCGAGATGATAAATATTTTTCAAATGTATTTATTTTAAATCTGCACAAATCGACGAATTAATATAAATGTATTATTTATATATATTATTTTGTATCGTTGACAGCTCATTTAAGGAAATTTTTCTTGAAAAATCTTATATAAAATTAATTGAACCTTTTATAAACCTTTCCAAGAAAATGTTCGTTTTGAAAATAAATAATACGATAAGATCATTCCAAAATTTATAATAAATATTATTTAACAGCGTTTTTTTTTTTTTATTGAAATGTTAAAATTATTGATTTTATTTAATGTCAAGCTATAGAGTAATCCTAAAATATATTGTTCTTATTGAAATTGGTATTGAAAAAATTGAATAATAAATACTCCCTAATTAACATTCTGTAACGAAGAAAATCTTTTTTTTATTTTTCTTTTTATGGTGATTATAGCATTATTTAATAATAACAATTTTTAAAATCCAGTCCATTGTGATACAAAGAATGAAGCTCAACATTTGAACTTATTTGTATCCGGTCGTTCGTATGGGATTGTTGAGCATTATTATACTTTCAAATCATATGGTAGGAGATTTCACGTATAAAATTCATGATCGTGTTAGATTGACAAAAGATTATTCTATAAATAAAATTATTTTGATTCAGTTAATATTTACAGATTCGGCATTAGTTGCTTTCCAACCACGGACTATTACAAATAGTTTATCTGTTAGGAATACAGTTGCAAATAATTATCCCATTGTGAATCCTTTCGCTATATTTTTTGCTATGGATAATAAAATCAACATGTTCTTATTGAGGCAAAAAATTAGAGCCCTCAAATTTTTACAATATCCAAATAACAGTTTTCGATGTAAACTATTGTAAATTGTCAATTCTTGGTGGAAGACCCGAAATATAAATAAATGAAAAATATGTTTTTGTACTATTTCCGTGCATATCAACACTTTACTCAGTATCACTGAGGTTCACTCAGTATCATAAAAAAATGATGTGCAAAGCCGTTTATGATCTTTACAAAATATAAGTGGACGTACATAGTTCTAAAAGTTTTTTATTTATTTAAATATCAAAATACAGTTAATGGTCACCCTACAGAAGCAACAGAAACAAAATTGTGTTTTAAATTTTATACGAAAGAAAGAGAGAAAACACGATAGTATAATCGAGGAAGTTTTATTGAAGCGATATAAAAATAAAAATTAATTAAAAAGTGGTTTATGGGCTGCATACGAAATTTCACAACTTTACCAATGGATCTATAAACTTTATGGTTTGTCATATAAGTTATAAGTTAGAAGTTTTTTTACACCTTCCTTGAATTATTTTATGTCTGGTGTGATTTAATATGAATTTTGTATTGACGTAAAATTTTTTCATATTAATAAATCAAAGAAAAGTGCTATATTTTTATGGTGGGAAAAAATTCGATATGTGTCATGTATGTAAACTGGAAGGTGTTAAAAACAAAAAAAACAAAAGATGAACGGAAATTCTTTTTGTCACTACACTGCAAATGTAATTTTAAAACAATTCAAACGAATCGGTGCTTTTTGTGTTCTTAACTGATATTTAATTTATTCTCAGCTGCCGTATTTTTTTTTATTTCTATTGACATATCTCATGTAATTTTTTTTTGGAAACCAAACCAGTCTATAACTTAACAAAACTACTTCAACCAAAAGTCTATAACTGTAATACGCTTTTGATAACTGATGTATTTCGGAGAATTGGAATTTGCCACAATGGAAAATTAGATATTCTTAACGCTTTTTTTCACCTGGTGAAAATATTTCAATCTATTATAACTCCAAGTAGTAAATTTGAAGAATTAAAAGTACTGTGTTGAAAGATAAATAACTTTTCGGAATAAAATTATTGCAAAAAAATGATATCATAACATTTGAAAAAGCCATCAAATATCTTAAAAAAGTCTTTGCTCTGTTTTAGTTGGTGTAAGGGTACATATATTTAATATATAATAAGTAAACAACAATGGATGAAAGCCGTGTCATAACACAAAATAATAATGTCTTATTTTAGACAAAACATTTAACAAAAAAAAATGATTGGTATTGTGTTGCACCTGTAGTTCAAAACCTAACCACACCTGACTTTGTCAGCCGTATTTACAATGTACCTTTTACGGACCATTCAATTTAGTGAGATTTCTGGGAAAGAAAACATTTGGTGTGGGAGCTTTGAAATTGTATACTTTGTAATTAATATATCAGCTCTGTATAAATAGAATTTCTAAAGTGCATTATTATTTCTCAATGCATCTTGAAAATGGGTTTTTCGAGTCCTTAAATCTCCTTTTTACTTGTCCGCATTCAATCTGGTAACTTTTAACGAAATTATAATTATGTATTTGAATTTATTAGCATTAATTTTCATGATTTATCTTTTGCTATACAATCCATATATGTATTCATACGAACAATGGCTTGAGATTTCGAAAAACCAAATTATCGGTATGCCGAAGTACCAAATTTGAGACCAAAAATAAAAAAAATGTCTTTTTGTTATGGCTTTGACTTCTGAAACATACATAAAACACTTTTATGAATTAAAACTAGTTTCCATCAATTTTTGAATCGTTTGAATTTTGTACTTTTCCCTGAGTTTTGTCACTAATTGCCAAGGTTTCGCCATTAGGCATCATCAGGCATTTCAAGTGCACGAATAAACTTTAACTGACAATTCAATTCAAACGATTCAAATTTGATTTTGATATTACATCAAGCACATTCAGTCGAAATCCTGAATTAAGTTTCAGTTATGTAAAGTAATGATTATAAAGTAACAATAATGCATTCAACAATGTATTTATCTGGTGGAAATCCATTGGCACAAGTTAAACAAAGCAAAGTAGTGGGCTTCATAAGAATTTTGTTAAATAAATGGTAGCTATTTCATTATCGTGTCATTTGCACTACTACTATTACTTCTAATACAAAAACTCGATTGAACACTTTGATAACCAAATTTATTGTTGCTTTTACATAATTTACTATAAAAAATATCTTTATCAAGACGAAAATAATATTTTCCACCACTGGCTTAAGCAAACGGATGCTGGGAGAAAAAACTTCTTTTTTTGGTAACATTTATTCAGGCAAGATCTTTATACCGCAATAGGACGAAAGTATTATTTAAATTATATGGAAGTAAAGAAGCCTTCTGGCCATTTATGTATATATCTTTAAGTGGTATTTCGTCGCATGTGTTGCGTGTATCTACGTTTGAAAAGTCACCAACATAACATAGTAGAGACCATACATAGAAGAGCCTGACAACAAAAACGGGTTTAAAATTCCATACTCGTACTAATTCTTTGGAAAGGTTTTTTCCTTGTCGACAAACATGAATAGAAAAAATGCATTTTTCCACGAGAGAATTTGTCTTTTTGGTTAGCGTTTTAGATTTGGGTATATTTATACACACTTATTGTGATTTTGAAAGATTTAAATAGAATAGTGTTTATTTTAGAAATGATGTTGTATGAATCGATTCTAAATTAATTATTAATGTTGTTCTTTTGGTTCGTTGCAGGCCACAATATTCTAGCTTTCCATTCTGTGATCTAGGGTTTAAATTACATGAATAATTAATAGTCAATTTATACAGGTCAAATCCTCTCGAAGCCAGTTTTGTTGGACCAATGCATTTTTTGTTGTAGTGATATTTCGTTATTATGAATGCAGGGAAAATTAAAACCATTCACGAAATTCTTTTATCTAAATTAAAAGTTATTAATGAAATGACCGATCACGCGGATATGTTCGCTCAAAAACGGGCTTGCGTGTTCAGTCTAGCGATTATTTCATCGCATCGAGTTGGTATCTCACAATTTTATTTATTAGTTTTTTAATTAATTTAGCATGAAAATTCGTTTGGATATTCATAATTCGAAAATATACTTTGGTTTTTTTATCAAAAAATTTGACCCGTTTGCTATGGATTCAGAGAAATATAGGTATACATAATTATAAACGCTATAAAAAATAGCAACGTATTTAAGGTCTACAAAAATTATATAATATATATATTACCATGTCCGCTCCAAACGTGAAGCCAATTGACTTCTTACAAAATTTATATCAAGATATGTTTTTTTCTACCTTCTGCTTGTTACTCAATCTCTCTTTTTCGAAGAGAGTAATTATTGAAAGAATACGGGGACTTGGCAGCACTTGTGGTTAGCTAATTGGGATCGTTGGATGGAAAGGCATTTTTTGACACAACACAAACGCCCATGACTTCGAAAAAGGTCGATAAATCTATAAAATAGATAAACTGAAAAAATCGTGCTCGTATCGGAACTCGAACCCGTGAGGTCCGTCACTGAAGCCAATGAAAGGTGACCACTGCAAATCGAATTTGGCATTGATAGCTTTTATATTATTTGCGTAGAACTAAAATACATTGCTATTTAAAACCGTTTTATAACGGAGTTCTACCAAGGAAATGCCAATTCAAACAATACATTTCATTATCAATTTTTCATACAATGTAACCACATTCGGTCAAGTAAATGTGGAGTATTATTTTACGAATATACATATATATGTACACTGTTTGAATTTATGCCTCGACGGGTGAAATATTATATAAAAAAATTGTAGAAATTGTCTCGTCGTGTTACCGTAAGAGAAACTTGTTATACTTTTATGGCAAGAGTGCGGTCTCCGTGCCGGGAATTGAACTTCAGCTCAAGGAACAAAAGGAGTGACGCACGACCCGAGCAGCCAGGCGCAGGCGGTACGACAGTATGGTGATACCATGGTACTAATACCAATCCGGGTACCAAGGCGACTCCCGCACAATGCTGTGGCTAAATGCACAGCTTCCAGCGGGGTGCAAGCAACATGCATTATAAAATCATAAAAAAAACTCAGCGATCCGAATGTAGAAGGTATATTTTATTTTATTTACTTTGAACATAACTGTGTATTACAAACAACATAACTTGTTTAAAACAATAACACGTTTTTGTACTTATTACACAATAAGTTCAAAAGAGCAGGACCGGTTTCGCTCGTTGCGAGCATTTTTGACTGAACTGATCATCCATTATTGAGAGTGAGCACCTTTAAAGTGAACCATAACTTGGTCGCTATGCCATTCACTGAACCACTTTTAAGACACAATTTTTATCACACGGTGAAAAAAATAGCAATGTATTTTAGTTCTACAAAAATTACAAGATAATATGTATGTATGGCTATGAGCTATTTCTTGGTTATTGGCTTGTTTTATGTGGCATTTATTACCTGTAAAGTCCAATGTTTTTTTCACTGATTATTATTAATGTAATTTGAAAAACTGTAATAAAATGTCACCAGACAATAGTCAATTATTACAAAGACAATATTTCTTTCATTACGCCCACTCACAACGTTGAGTAGATAGATATTAAAATAATTTTAAAAATATAAACAAAGTGGAGAAAAATATGCGATAAGCTGTGAGTGTATAAAAATTAAGCATAAGCGACTAATTTTTTGCGTTTATTAGTAGAAAAATAAACGCAAGGAATGAAGAATAATAATAAAAGATATCACAAAACTTTTATATTTATCAAAAAGCTTATGCGATACCAAGTGTACATATACATATAACGGTTGACATAACAGTTTTATTTTATCATTGAGCTCAATATTTATTGTATGTGAATGGCTTTGAATATAACATAATAAATCCGTAAATAAATCCCTGCACCTTACAGTTAACAGTCGTCATTCAGGTAAACGAACTCGAAGGCTTTAATAGTAAAGTTGACGTTAAGAGTGTGTGACAAAGCTGCACGAAAAGCTTTTCCCTCAGGAATTTATGTACAATAATGACAATATGAATTTAGTTTTTTCTTCTATTTAATAAAAAAAGCTTGTTACATATTTTTTCAAAGATATCTAACACATATCTTATAATTTAAAAGAATTTAAAATATTTCAGAAAAAAAATGTACATATAAATTATGTAGTATAAAATATTTTGAATTCAAATAATATTGTATCAAAAATAGCTACATTTAAAATAAATGATGATTCGGTCTACAAGTTCTGTAATTCAATTGTATTCGAAAATAAGAAAAGGACGGTAAAACGTCCAGCCAAAGAATCGAAAAGGCTTAAATAACTATACTTTTAAGAAAATAAATGCTTTGTTTCAGTGTACCGAGGCAACTGCTTTAGTGCCCTTTTCTACGCATTAGTGCGACACTGAAGAAGAATATATGCTTCGTAAAGCAATGGTACTAGTATATATGATTTTCATTCAAAGTATTCAATAAAAATAAAGTAGAAAGTAGCAATTTTAAGAGAAGATTAAAAGACACCTAGATTTGGTGTTGCAAGTGAAAAAAGGCCTCCAGGTCTCTCACGATGTTGTATGATGTAGGAAGAAAAGAAAATCTTCAATATAAACGAATTTAAAATGGTTTCATAGCAGCATATTTATGCTATCGGGGTTGCTTAATGTAATATTATTCAAGAAGTGTTATGATAACCTGTCTAATAATTCAAACCTAATTAAAAAGTATATTAAATTATAACAAACAAACAATAGGTAAAATTAAATTATATAATATAGTACTTCGTTTAGTATGTTGTATAAATAATTCGTGTTAACAAGTAACAGCATTTTGTATCGAAACGCCGTAAGTATCAAAAGTTATTCCTCCCGAATATTTTTTTTTATTATTTATGTTTAAAGCCATCGCGTTTGGCAAACCTGATGAATAGTATTATAATAATGATGTTCTGTCGGTTAAGTTACCTTTGTCTACGTTAATGTAATGCAAATAGATTCGACACTTTTAGATTTCACCTTCGGGCGTGTAATTTGTTCAATTACGGTCGTCTGCAGTCAAATGCTGTGATGCCGAGCCAGTATCATCACCAGTGATGTACCAAAATAGGCCGATTTCATATACACCAAAAACTTTTTTTGAGCAGTAGATGCGTTCCGCGGAAAATCGCAAATAAATAGTATAAGTTAATATAGGAACATAACATGCCCGTGTCAAGGTCACTCTGTAATAAACAGGTGGAACACTGGATTTTGCACATACATTATATGTAAAACGCGCTGTTTATTACGATATTGCACGGGTTCCCAACCTATGGGTCGGTAACACAAAGGGGGCCGCCACGGGTTTTTTGTGGGTTCGCCAACTTATACAGTTGACTAAAATAAATAATCATTATATTACATTTCCGTTGTTTTTTTAATTACTTAATTAAAAATGCTCTTTTCAATTGCATCGGGGTCGCGGGTCACATGGCTTATACAAAAAGGGGTCACCACCCGAAAAAGGTTGGGGAATTGTGCGTTATTGCGTATGTACGTTTATATAGTCCAAAAAATATATTTAGGAAAATTAAAAATTGTATAAAATAAAATCGCACAACTTAAAAGTCGCACAAAAAAAGTCGAACAAAAAGAGCTTCTTGAAATCGACAGTAAAAAAATGCTTAAACTTTTTAGCCTCTCAAATAGAATTTTAGGCAACCATACTAAGCAGCGGTCGACAAACGGTAGTCTGCGAGAAAATTTTGAAGATTGGCGAGTTTTTGCAATAGCGTCTTGTAAGCAAATAAAAAACTGTTTGGAAATTTTATAGAATTTAGTACGCCATTAATTAATTACAAGACGCATCATAATTTTTAAATACCAATAGTTAAATATCATTTTTATAAGACGGTCATATAGTTTTTTAAATAAACTATTTTTTCACTTTTCAAAATTATTTAATAATTAGTTTATAGCTACCTATGTCAGCTTACACTCTCGTCCGAACTAAATCTTAGGACCTAATTTTCGGAAAACTCTTTTCATCGTATTATAATAGAGTAAATTTCCATTTAACAAAAAAATATTACACAATTTTGTTTTTTCTTATCATCAGACTTAAGTTTCATTGGCTTTATTGTCCAAAAACGATTTCTTACGAATCTTTAAAGAAAATATATTATTTTGAACATTTTTATCAATTTTAAGGTTCACTCCGTATTCAGTGTTTCCAAAACATGCACCTTATAATCGTTGAAATACTTTAATTTGAAACGCTTAGTTACTCCTGAAAAGATGACCTTTATTGATTAAGTGCTATTGATATATCACCAGAATTATAATTATGGTAATAACAAAAAAAAGAAAAATAACAAAACATGGACTGCACTGTTTTCGGTTAACATGTTATTTGACTTTTTTTTTCATAATCGATTTGACACGTTGGACCTTTGTGTTGTATTGAAAAATGGTCAAAACAACCAAAATGAGAAATCGTACGCTTGGCCTAGCGCGTTTGACTAAATTTAAATTGACTGGATATTTCGCTTAGAGCAGAAATTATAATTATTTGCCGATACACAGTGAAGTTATTGAGTCGTGAATTTGCAAAGAGCAAATTTAATTGAAAATAAAATGCAAATAGACACACTTTCTATCAGAAATAATTACTGCACACCATTTTTAGTAATTAAATTTATCTGCATATGGTAGGTATAACGTAATATTATTATAATTAGTATGCAGCCCAAAATAAAAATCTTTTACGTGTATGTTGATTAAATAACTTGTAATTACAAACGAGTTTTCTGGTTGTGTATGTTTTAAAAATTACAAAACATATCTTATAATTTTTAACTATGTATATTATATAAGAAATATTGTGTTTGGAGAGAAATTTTAATCCACAGACTTCTTCAATAAAACTATGCGGCTCTAATGTAGTTTTTATATGTTGTCCGATGTCTACGTAAATAAGACGCAAAACTATTAGTGCTTTTTTGAAACACTATCATATTATGCTACCGTTTTTCAGTGGCTATTCTAGTTTTTCCAAACGTGAATATAGATGGAAATCCTCATTAAAAACAATACCGTGAACTTTTTGGGTAGTACCTATTGACAGAGCACATAATTTTCTACGATTTGTATTGCAAATATGGAAAAACGAACATCTCTAAAATATTAATAATATATTAAAAAGATACACCGTCAACAATTGTATTTTGTAGAATTTTCACAATTATTGAGTCACAATTATACAATATGATACATCAATTTATTCAGACACATGTAAGATACATATTATATCATGGATCATTTCAAGGGCTGAATAAAAAAAAAAGTTTCAGTTTTTTTTACCTCATGTTTCAACTTTACGAGGTTGTGTCATATAAAGAACGTTAAAATATTAATTAATGAATTTATGCTTCTATTATTTTAATTATATATATTTGCTGACATAATGATTGGTGATGTTTTTTTTTAAATATATTTATGGACCTACATTATAAAAAATATATATTTTGTAAGCGATTCATATTTTTATTCATGGTGGGTACTATTTATTGATCGACGATAATTTCGCTAAGTATTTCAGTGAATTGAAAACAAGTTATAATTATTTGACCAGGACATGAACATAAAATATGATGCATTAATACTATCTATATGTACAGTGACGTACATACAGATAGTAGATGTTGATGCTTTTAAAAATGATATGATTTTTTTTTGAGTATTTGATAGATTTGTATGAACGATTGTTCTTGTATTAAATCTTAGAAAGATTAAATTTAAGAACATTTTTGTAGATAGTATTGTACTGAGGATCTATAACGTATAAATTACTCTTCTGCCAATTTTTACTGAAACATTGTCAGACTTGGTTGTTTGAGTATGTAAGTTCAAAACAACTTGGAACAGACATTTTTTTGAGTAAGATTTTTTTAATATGGAAATTGTCAAAAAAGTTAGGGAGTTGTTTAATACAATACAACTTATAATGTCCTATTATGTAAATATCAATTTAGGAGTAAGTTTATTTTGTAATATCAAACGGATTGATATATTTTATTGTCTATGCACCTAAGTAATTATATATTTTAGTTTACTCTTTTGATTTTTGGGTATATACGAAAGCAAATAGAAATAACATATTTTTGTATCGATAGTTCAGTGATATTCCTAAATTGAATACTTTTTCTGGTTAGCCTTGACTGTATTGCTAAAGTTTAGTCGTTAGACAAAAAGTGTCTTTGCCGCTAAAAATATATCTCTTTAAAGTATGAAAATATGATGAAATCAGGTTGATAATGATTTACAAGCTATTTGATATTCAATTCAATTTATCGAGTTCATACGCACGTCTCTGTACAAACTGTACGTGGGCCATAGTTTTATCGAACCCACTGATTGGTCACCATACCGAATAACTTACAATTAAAAAGAGACATATCGATGATTTATTTGTGTGTGTGTGATGACGAGATGATCCACTCTACCAGGGTATCAAACAAATAACAATTAATCACTTTTAATTAAATAATTTTATTTTTGTTTGTCTTATTAGTAGTTTAACATCGGTTGAAGGATTGAAAAACCTAAGCTGTATTTTTGAAAGACTTGTTGTCTTAATTGTTTTAAAGCAAAGCGAAAAACAAAAGGTGCATTATTTCAGGTTAATTAACAAATACTGTGTATTCAAAAGAGATGTGGCGAATGGGAGGACACATGGAGTTTTTCACAAGGTTCTTAATAAAACATCCCGTCGAACGAATTATTCTTAAATTTATATGATGTTTGAACGGTATAAATGTTTACCAAAAATCGAGAAACTTTTACAGATATACAATATTTAAAGCTTAAAATGTGTCAAATACGATGTTTTTGAATGTTTTATGTTAGAAAGTTCAACATATTAAGTATGTTTAAATTAACTATTTGAACTCAGCGTTACGATAAGAATGTTAAAAAAATCATATTTATGGATATAATATTTAAAATGTATAACCATTTTGACAATAAACTCAAATATTTCTAAATTTACCAAATTATTCGAGCGAACAGTTAGAGGCCTTTTTTTTTAAAAAAAAAATAGCATGTAATCAGTCGTGCCTCTCAATATTTTTTTGTCAGTGTATCCGAGTTTTTCTGCATTCAAATTTATTTTCGATAAATTGGCTTTACTAAAATTAATAAATTTACTTAAAAAATAGACATGAAACCCGAATAATTTATTTTTAATTCGTGCGGGAAGTCGGTTCAATGAGAATAAAAAAACACTTCTCTATATATTATTCAAAAATAGTTAAACCCAATTAGAATATTATTTGTATTCATGGAATGGAAGATTTATAGATTATTCGTTAGCTGGGAACTTTACTTCAATCTGATGCTTAAAAATTTATGAGATTGTTTTATTAGTTGTAATAAATAAAATAATTAACTAATTGAGAATCCGCGCATCATTCATTTAATGATTAGTTGTACATAAAAACTGTTTATGTTAGTTATTAGGCTATAAAATGAATTGCTCATAATGATTTCAGAATAATTTTTGAAAAAGTTATTTGAAATTTTCGATGAAAAATTAAGGATCTTGGTGAATAGTGAATTATTATAATGACATTTAAATATATATATTTTTTGAAATAAGCAACAGTTTTAATATAGGTGCCATTAACAATATACGTTAATTGCTTATCTTTGTTGTATAATGCAAACAAACCTGATTGAAACGTTATCGCGCGTTGATATCTAAGTAAAATCTGCATAAAACACACGGGAAATCAATAATGTAAATAAAAGCTGTTATATTTGCACATTTTTCTGTTATATATTCCAAGTCCTGTTGCATCAACATTGAATAATCAATAACTTTAATAATTATTTTATTTCTTTTTAAGTAGAAGATATGAATCAGGCGCGATAAAAAAGTAGATATTTTATATAACTAGATAGTATCGATCTTTATTACTGACTTAAAATTTATGTTTTTATCTCGACATATACAGTATAATATATAAAATTTTTGCATTTTTTCGCTTATATCGTCATACTTTCACATATAATTTTAAACAGATCGGGATCTGTTTCGCTCAATTTAAACTATTATTTACTTTGAATAATGCCTTTATACCAAGAAGTGACACCCCAAAAAGTGATTAATGGTCGTAATGTTTCCACTGATGACTCGCATACTGAGTAACATTGTAAGACGGTTCAGTCGCCTTCCCGTTATCAATGTTCGCAGAACTATATATTACATAAAAAAATATTTTTATATTCTAAGGATATACGGTATATTAATCCATTGTGAAAAAAATAAGCAAATAAGAGGTCACTTTTAAGGTATTCACTGTCAATACTTGGTGAAATGGCAGTATAATAAAAATAATAAAAAAATAGTACTTATTTCACATAAAATTTATTGGATCAGGACCGGTTTCGCTCATGGCGAGCATCAGTTGACAATACAATAGTTGAATAAGTACTAAAAATGTTTTATAATTTTTATTCAAATTAGAGGTGTCAAATTATCTCATAGAGACATATCAGTTTCAATGGACTTAATGCGAAAAGAGAAATTGATTTTATTGATTTTTAAAATAAATGGGACTTACGCATTGACAACGAAAAATCTGGATTCTACTGTAAATTGATTTGAATCATAACGTCCAAACTTCCTTCTTCCGCCCATAATTTTAAATTAAATAACGATGTTTTATTTTCTTGTACAGCAAAGCAATTTGATATTTTCGCTTTAACCATTAGAGCATTGATAAAAAGTGGTTCATCTGATACGTGCGATAAAGTAAATTAAAAGTTTTCACTGAGGTACGAGTTGAAATGGCTGCATAATGATATCGTCCACTTAATCAAAAAAATCTCTTATTATCCCGAACTGCATTAAATTGCAGAGCTCACATGCATCTGGCATGTACTGCAATCTCAAAACCACCAGCAATTGACTTGATAACGAACGATAATTGGTTCTGTGGAACGCAAGTGTGCATGAATACTAATCGATTATAAGCTCTGGAGAAATTATGCCATATTTAATTATATTTATGTATCAAACCATACAACAAAATTACACTTGGATACGATGTTGCGCTTGAAATTTATATATGTTAAGTTCAGTGACCCTATCACAATGAGATAATGAAATCTTGATTAATTTCGTCTAGTTGTCGTTTAAGGGGGTCAACCCATGTGATATTTTGAAACAATCTTTTTTTTTTTTTTAAATAGTATGATTTTTAAACACGTGTAAAATATACTGGTAAAGTGATTTTACAATATTTGAAGTCGATGGAAAGTTATTGCAGTTAGACTACACTTATTTCGAGGCGAGACATCGGTCACATTTTGATGCTTCGGCTTGTTACATGAGAATTTCAATACACATGTAATTTCAATTCATGAAACAAACCAACATTTAAGCAAGAGCTAAGCAAGCAGCTTCAAAAGTATTAAAAGAAGAAGAAGATAGAATTATCTATGAACCAGGCATAGTAGATTGATGGGGGAGTAAAGATTTCATAGTTTAAATCGTATTTGAACTTTCAAACGCGTTTTTATCAAAAATGTGTTTTCTTAGTTGATCTCCACGATATCTCAAAAACGGGTAAACAGATTGTTTTGAAATTTTAATGGTAGATTAAAAACATGTTTTGTCATTGTTTAACCTAGGATAATGAAATAATTCTGAGCCGTTTTGTTTTTACGTAACCAAATAGTCGAAAAAAATCATGAAATTTGAACTTTTTTTTTTCAAAAACTTGTCAATTGTTCAATTTTCCACATTTTCAAAAGATCCTAGATCAAACGATTTTAACAATTTTATAAATTAAAACGCCGTTAGATTTTTTCATTTTTGATAAGCCAATCAGCCAGTCGGATGGAGACCGTTTACCACCTTTTTTTCGACATGGGTGCGTTTGGAGTGGTGTACCACACATTGTGATAAAGATTTTAGTCTGAAAATATTTTGAATTACTCTTAAAATATCAATAAATATACGGTAAAATTTTCAAACTTCTACATAATTAAGGTTCGTCAAAAAATATCCCAAAAAAAGCTAATAAAACCGGCCGTCACATGGGGGGACCCCTTAAGTCACATTCCTGGATCATATCAAATTGAAGTTGGCTTCGTTGATAAGTCCATTAGTCTAGTTTAAAAAATATGTTTAAATCACAAATTTGAGAGTTTGGTAAATGACTTAAAAATTTACCTTAGTAAAATACACAGTGATATTCATTTCAAAGTAGTTCTCGAAAGTACGTGAGTGGATTCGATCAATCTATTTATTTTATAATGCTAGTGTATTGAAACAGAAAACATAAAAAATAAGACATTAGTGTTTAGGTAGCATAATTATCTATGATTGAATAATTAAAACCATTGTAATATAACTGATTAAAATATAGCTGAGAAAATATCACCACAAATACAAAAAAAAAGATTTATCATGAGCCTATGTATCTATGAAATGTAATTAGAATATTTAAAAAATTCAGGATTTGTCAGGATTTTTATGAAGACTACATATGTTTTTGAAATAACTAGTATCAAGCGTTATCAAACAATTTCAAATTATTGATAATAAAATATCACATGATTCTATAACCCAATTTATTAAGCGTTAACGTAGAACAACCAAGCTTTCTAGTAGTCGTACATTATTACGTTCGAATGGCTAAGAATATGATAACAGGTGAATGAAATAAGTGATTTAGGTATATCGTCTTTTTGTCTTTGTTTAAATCTAGATATTTACTATGAAAATCCGTTGTAACTAGATCTTTCTCAAAATAACAAACGGATATTTACATGAATAAATATTTTGCTGCCAAAAAAGACATCTTTGGCGGTGAAATTAAATTTAAATTATGCTTATGAAACGTTCGTATAATGAAATGTGTAATCCATTTATATGCAGACAATGTTCATGGCTAGAAGAAGAAAAAAGCGTTTGTAAAAAACTGAGATAAAAATAGACATCAAGTAAAAAAGATGTTACGTTCGTCTTAATCGTAGATGTCACGCTTCGCGATAATCTACAAGAGTGAGAACAAATGTACATTCAATATATTCTTCCTTTCATTTAAATGATCATTAAAATACTTCTTCGGAACAAAAACGAAATGCATTTGTTTAATAGCCATCCAATTGAAAAATGTCTTAATGGTGATAGCTGCTTACAGGTGTCCAAAACCCACTAATAAAAACCAAATTCAACCATCTTCGCTGCTTATATTATACACACCTACCAGCTCAATTAATTAATTTTTAAATGTAGGATGTGTTATGGCTGATATTTATTTTATTATGAAATGCTTTAACTGATTAAATTTCATTGAATATTCCGTGGTAATTATTACAAAACTTGTTTTTATCTGTACGATTCCAAATACAAATTTAATTTTGCTAGCCATATAAAAAAACACGAATACGCTAAATAGCACATGAAGCTATTTTGTTTCCATGGCAACTAGGGTATCTTAGTTTTTGGTTTAGTTTTTACAGTGAACAACACGTTTTGCTTCATTAATTAACTGATGATTTTTTTTTACGTAAAGGTTTGTATAAATTATTTACTAAGAGCGAACCGTTGCTGTAACATAAAAAGAGAGTACAATTGATATTTTACATCCAACTCCGAGAAGAAAGTGAAATATCTAATTAGGTTAATTGAACACGTCTCTTCGTGATGCATTTATTGCATTAATTTATCAAGCACCTTTAATATGCTCGACACAGAAAGAATTCTCTATTAATTCTATTAAAACTAACAAACTTATCAGCGTTCGCAGTTTGGATGGTGAATATTTCTTAAATATCTATATTTCGTTTTGTTTTTAACAAGATTAATTTTAAAAACAAAAGACAAATTTTCTCTACTTTGACATGTTGTTAATAGTTCCAAGTTGATGACCAGTTTCCGAGACGGTTACTCTCCATTAATTCTGTCTTCAACGGATTTTAATACCATAAGCCATAAGGTAAATGTGTTTATTTAATCAGTTACTCATTTTATTCAAACTATCGCCATCCCTCCGATGATGGAAGAATTATTTCTTTTGTAAATTAAGGGCTGCATGTTTTAAGGTCACTTATAAGAAGGCGAAATCATAGTCCTAATGCGCTTATTGCAATGGGAGTTTTTTAATGCAAATCTTTCTAACTAAGTCATAAGCGAATAAAGCAGTAAATTTACAAAAGTTTTGAATAAATTGAGGTCAAAGATTTGTTATAAAACTTTTTCCCGTTGAGGAAAATTTCATGAGTGATATTGTGTTAATTTTAATAAGGCATTATAGATGAGAGTCTTTAAATCTCGACACACTTTTATTTAGCACTCAATAAAAAACACAATATAGACCATTCATCTTTTATCGCAGGGAAATTTAAAGATATCTGATACGTTCATACGGAAGATGGATACATAGCACTTTCATTCATGTAATAAACAGGCTTTCCATAAAATGTAACATATCACCTTCATTAACTCACGAAAAAACTTAAATTTATCAATCCGTTCACCATCTTTGCAATTAAATTAGAAAAAAGGTTTACGACACCTTAATGTCGATTCAAAGATGAGAGGAAGTGGACATATACTTCTCATTCTTTTATCGAGAACACCGCTATATATTTTAACCTGTTCGTGTCAGTATTAACTCAATTTGAGTCTAGCCTATAGGTAGGAAGGAGTTAAAACTAAGACGGATATGTTTTTGAACCGTCGCTTAGAATGTGGATAGTGGTGGGAGAATTTAAATTAACCAGTCATAGAAAATAATCGGTTTAATTATTGTAACATCGATAGTGGAATAAGAGCTTTACTAATGCATTGCATATATGTACGTACAAAACCAAATAATACAAAAGAGCAGCTGTAAGAGTAAAACTATTTGAAAAATGGTATTGAATATTGGTAATTATTGTAAAGATATATAACAATGTAATATTGTTGATGGGGTGATTTGTTTGTTTAGAAAACTCTTATGGGCATTAAAAAATATATTTAAAGTAAGGAAGCCATATTATTATTATATGTCTTAAAAACAAGACAGAAACAGTCTCAAATCAGCTGTAATATTGGCAAAGTAAGACATTGGATAGTAAAATTGATAAAAATAAAGTTTATATTCATTCACTTTTTCGAAGAGATTAGGGATGAAAAAGATACGAGTACTAGGATAGGGATAGTGGTAAGTTAATCGCTATCACTATGCGTCGCTCTTTGGAATAGGAAAGGTGGGAAGGGATTTTTAACAACACAAACTGCCACAGAGAAGAATCGATTTATCGACTGAAAAAATCTGCTCGAACCGGGAATCTAAGCCGGGCGGTCCAACGCGGTAGCCTACGACGTTGACCACTGAACCAAGGGACCGGGTACAAATTTATCGAAAATAAAAACTTTTTTTCACTTCCATTGAAATTGGTGGTTTTTCTAAATTCTACCTTTTAAGGAACCACTTATAACTCAAATGGTTCTCTTTCCTCTATTTGTTTTCATCAAAAAATCAGTGCGAACAGGATACTTAGAGGATAATCTTTACGAATCATTCAAGGGATTTCAAAAAGCATTTAATAGTATAACAACAAAATACTGAATTCAATTTGAAAACTTATAACTACCAGAATAATTGCTAGTATTTATTTATCGACTGAAAAAATTCGCAACAACGTTGACACTGCGCCACTGACCGGATTTTTTCAGTCGATAAATCTGTTCAAAGGCATGGGTGTTTGTGTTGTTGAAAATCCCTTTCCACCTTTCCGATCCCAAAGAGCGACGCATAGTGACAGCGATAAGCTAATCACTAGTCCTGTCCTAGTCCTCGTATCCTTTCCATCCGTACTCTCTTCGTAAAAAGAGAGGTTGAGCAACTGAGTAACAAGCAGTTCTCGTTGAAAAACATATGTTGAGATAAACTCCGTGAAGAGTCCATATGCTCCAAGTTGGGAGTGGACATGGTTAAAAAACAAAAAAAAATATTTAAGAAAAGTATCTAAAATTTATTTGTACATTCTAAGGTGAAACATTTTGCATAAACTTAAAAATATCTGTAAGCCACACAAAATCTCCCAACGGGACCTAGCGTCTAAAAATTGCACATTATTTCATGCTTAAAAAACTGGGTGAAAACTGGGTTATTATCAGATCGCTATGTCCCCCCTTCCCGAGCTTTTTGTTGAGAAAGATAACATCAGGATTCAAATTTCGAACGAAGCATGGTTTGCTTGGTAGCAAAGCTAGAAGATTTTAGCGGGTTTTTTTTTGCGTATTATATGTATGATCTAATCAGACATAAGATTATTTGTTTCTTTTGATAACTCGTGCTAAGAATTTTGTTTTCAAATACCTTCCAGAATCAGGACACACATACGATGTCAGATGAAAAACAAAACATAATATAGGTATGTATGGGTGGTTTTTGTTGCAGAATACCTCGCTTAGCGCAATCTACCTGTCAGACTATCCTGTTTTTTTTCGTACAAGTAAAAGAGATACGCTACGGTGTACATTGGTATTACGTTTAAATTTTTTATGTTGTCGAATAATAATTTATGTTTCTTAGCGATAAGGTCTAATTAAGGGGAGGCACTGTCATGAGAGCAGCAAAGGAATAAGAAAGCGAGATACTGCAACCCTACGTTATGAAATCAATTTAGGTATTTTAATTCAAAAAAAAAAATTGCTGTTAAATTGGCTTGCTGAAAAAAGCTATACTTTTTTATTGAAAGCTTTGAAATATTTACGACTCGTAATTGTTTCTCAATACCTTATAATTTGATTCCGCCAAAGGTTAGTATAATATAATTTGAATTGTTTGAATTTTGTACTTTTCCATGAGTTTCGCTTTTCAGCATCTTCAGGCATTTCAAGTGCACGGATGTACTTGAACTGACACGTAGTAAACAGTTTGAAATAGAAGTAGATCACAAGTTATATTGCTATTAAAATATAAATTAGCGAAAATTGAATTTAAACAAGTTTCAATGAATTAAGTGGGTTTGTTATAATTATCGGGATTTTTGAAAATACTAATGACCAGTTAATATTATAGTTAAACTATCAGATTCAACAATGTTTACGAGTATATCAGTATTTTTTAGCCCATTAGCCTATTTCTGTGTTGCATAGAAAATTTCAACGCGGAGTTTAATCCCCTTAGTATTGTGTTTAGTTGGTATGGAATACGAATATGACTTTCTACAATTTCTTCAGAAATGAAAATTTATCTGCTTTTAAAAAAATATAATAAAAACAGTACGACTGAGCTAAGGATTAACTAAAAATAACTATTCATATGTTTGTGGTACAAAAATAAATATTCAGAAGTACAATTCATTTATTAAGGTGATACGTATCTTTATTCTAACTATATCCATTTCTAAAGTGGATTATATTGACTCTGTAGAGTAATTTAGTGCCTCAAGATCTTTTTACGGAAATGGTTATTGGATGGTTAATGGGTTATAGAGCCTTTAAGCTTAGACACTCGGACTGCGTACACTTAAATATAGAATATATTTTTTTTCGTAATAACATATTTTGTTGTTTAATGGAGACCTGTTTAGCCATACTTGTGTTCATCGGAAAAAATGCAAGTTTGCTTAATGATACCGGTCCTGATCACTGTATATTAAGTAGTATGAATTGTGTTCATTTATTTACATGAAATATTGTCTTTTCAACAGTGGCTGTTTCCAAATAAACAAAATAAACCATGAATTTGCTTGAAGAAAAATAACATTCTATTCATTCGATACTTCCATTTCAACCATTCTTTAGATGATATAAAACTTAATATGCATACGCAGTGCCCCGAGTGATGGAATATTCTCGAAGAACCTACCTAATTTATAACCGGCCGCCTAAGGTATTACCGATTGATCGAAATCGAAGCCCCAACCCTTCTCTGGTATATAAAAAACTAATCGAATCATTGGGTCTATAAGAAGGATATGTCGACCGAGCGGACCTCTTGAATAATATGTACCCCTAACATGAATTCTATTACATTCTTGGGGTAACTACAATAATTTGTACACTATTATTTATTACTCCGCATTCTTCCAATATGAAATAAAATGATAGAGATATGTTTCATGTTTGTAATTGATAAAATTGGTGCACAAAATGATCTAGATTTTATTGATAATGAATGATATTTCATTTTTAGTATGCCGTAGTCTAACATGGCTGTAATATGAGGAACGGCTTTAATACCCTGAAAATTAAAGAACACAGCCGAATCTTAAATATGCTCGTAAATCCGTTCGCTGAGTTCAGGTAAGAAAAAAGTCGTCTCGGAAGCTACAAAAACTGCTAAAGCTAAACATGGTATTCGAGGCAATTGCTATAGTTGTAAAAATTGTAGTACAGATACAATGGAGGTGGGAATCAGCAAAAAGTTCTATACAGTTTTCATATAGGGACTATTTGTGTCCATTCATTACCAATTGGTAAAAAGTCTCTGCTGACTGTGTGGTGAAAAAAGGTTTTTCATTATCAACTAAATCGATTTAACCATTCTTATTTAATACTACGTAAAAGTTTCCTGATAAAATGCATTACTTTAATTGTTCGTACAGAGCTCATGCTCGCGATGATCGAAACCAGTCCTGATCATAAAAAATAAACTGTGGAATAATAAAAAAATATTTTACTATTTTTAATTCAGTAAAATGGAGTATGGACAATTCAAGTATTGAGTTTGATGTATTTTTTTATACAATGTCTTTCCACCACAAGTATTGACAAGTGAACACATTAAAAGTGACCGTTTTACTGTGCCTAAAATTTAAAACTCTTCTATAAAAAAATCTTATTTCACGTTTGCTTATAGTGAGGTACTTCTTACCAATGTATTTAACAAAATTTTTATTGGTAGAACTCTATTAAATTAAGATGAAAAAAAATTAAAGAAATTTAGTTCTTCAAATATTATTTTCTGTATTATTATTATAGCTTTTCGGCTTACGCCTTCGTTCTGTTCTGCATCGTTATACATAGGTAGCTCTGACGAAGGCGTAAGCCGAAATAGCTTTTAACTACTTATGTATGTATAAAATAATCTCTGAAGAACTTAAATACTTTGATATTTTTTCAGCTTATTATCAACCTAGATTAGTAATACATATTTTAATGTAAATTATTATCCATTCAATATCGAAATGGGTGGGTGAGGCGTACGGCAGATTTTTTTGGATGAACAAGTGACATTGATTTCTTTTCCAGAACCTAAATAGGGAGTGGCAAAAAAGTATAAAATAATGTCGATTATTATAAATATTGTATTAATTTTCAGCCGATCAGAAACTAGCTGTAGGACTTTTTGAAAGCTAGACCAGCGGTATTTTAACCTGTTACAGCTGCCGTGAAATGGTAATGATAAACATATTAAGTCGAAGTAATTAATTGAGCTTCAGTTGGGCGTGTGAAGATCCTGGTTCAATAAACAGTGAGTAATCAATATCTAGATCGGGAATTCCATGTGAACGTCGATGTATAGAATAGTAATTACATCATCAATACTCTGGCAGGTGCCTTAAAGCCACCCCATACACGTTCGCCGTATTCCGTATTATTTGAGCGTCGAATGTTGTATGTAAATTTTAACATTATTTTCCTTTTCACGCCGGAAACTCGAGTGACTAATTTTATTGTATGTGCTGCTATTTGGCGATGAAATTACAATACAAATGGTTTATTGGACACGGTGACATATCGGCGATTCTTTGATAAATATTTTTAAGGAAGCTCACAATCATATAAATGACAATTCATAATTTGCGATGAGTGCGCCGTCGAATAAAGCGTGGGAGGATAATGATTTATGTGTGGACGGTCTTGTCCATTACTGACGCAGCCTTGAAATACAAAATATAATATTTTTAATTCAAGAAGGTTTTCATTAAAATATAATATGCTCGGTTCATAATGATGATATGTGTGGGTTTTCATAAAAACCGATGGATTGGTAAATATTGTAAAAAATGTAATAAAAATATATTTCACAAACCATGCAGCCACCAGTTTTTAGGTGAAAAGGAGGGTTTCGCCTATCGGCGTCTTCAGGCATTTCAAGTACACAGTCGGACTTGAACTGACGTATAAAAGTACAATATTAAAGCGATTCAAATTTGATATTGAAAAATTCCATCAAGCACCTTCAGTTGTAATCCTTAATTATTAAATGAATTGTTTTCATTTTTATTTTTATTAATTGACACTTGAACTAATCGCCAATGGGAGACATATTTTGAATTTCATATTTATTTGAGATTAAAAATAAATTAAGTATTTCATTCGAATGAATTTACAATGCGAAAGCACATTATAAACATCGACATCGATAATAAAAGATTGATAAATTTAATAGGTCATACTGTCATTTAATAATGCCGTGCGTATGTAACGTGAGATGTGATGTTTTCATGTGATTTTGATTACTTAAAAAATAGTATCATCTTTAAGTACCGAGGTCAAATAATTGGAAGAACCCCGGGAAAAATCTGACATCAAGAGTTTTTTTTGCCTGTAAGATTCCTAGGAATAGTTATTCGTGAAGAGGACCAAACATTTTCAATACTCGTTAATGTTGAAGTTTTTTTAACCGATATAAACTTGGGCCTCGTATAACACGGTTATATGGTTCCACAAAAACGTCGTGTTATACAAATCCGTGTTAAAAAAGGTTTGCAGTTCATACAAAATTAGAGTTTGCGTTCCAAAAAGCCATATTTTACTTTATTTTTTTAAATAAACAAATATAAATTCACATATTTATTGAAAGAAACTTTAATAACATAATATATCAATCATTCATCATCGTTATCACTTATAATTCTATATGTTTTACTCTTTTTCGAGATAGGTTGTGAGTTTTCATCATCGAAAATTCAGTAATAAGCGATTGTTTGCTTTTAGCTTTTACATCTTTTCGTATTTCCTTATATGGTTCCAAAATCTTTTGTAATACCCTCTTGTATTTCAAACTTTTTTCCATTATAGGATCATTTTCAATAAAAAAAAACGAATTTAATAGCCAATTCCAAGTTGTCATTCATTGTTTTTAATGTGAACATGTAGCTACTTTGCTGCGACTGCTTTCTAAGTCTTTATTTGTGGAACATAGGTTCAACCAACATTTCGACTAATTCTTCTTCGTCCTCCAATAATCCCCCAATATTTCTTTGATGTCATGAAAATCCATGTCATAAAAACTTTCTCCACCAATAAGTATTTTTTTCCCACCTTAAACCGTGTTATATAAAGCGTGTTGTATAAAAATATGTCACAATTTATTTATCCGTGTTGTGTAAAACTGTGTTATACGAGGCCCAAGTGTATTTAGTAATGACTTGACTGGTATTATTTGCCTTCTTGTTTCACAAGAGTAATGGTTAATATGTGGCATGTGTGCCCAATGCATTGCGAAAAGCAAATATAGTTATTTCCCGGTAAAATGGTGAGCTATGATGACGTAACATAGGGGTATACTTGTTCACCGACATAACGTTACAGTAATTCTGAGTATGTTTTGTCACAGAAAAAATGAACTGTGATAATATTAGCATTGATACAATTAAGTAGCTCGGTCCGTGGTGCAGTGGGCAACGTCGTTGTTTACCGTTTCGGACCGCCCGGGCTCGGAATCCGGTACGAGCAGATTTTTTCAGTCGATAAATCAGCTCACAGGCAATGGGTGTTTGTGTTGTTAAAAATCTCTTCCCACCTTCCTATCCTAAAGAACGACGAATAATGACAGTGATTAGCTAACCACTAGTCCGGTCTATGTCCTCATATCCTTTCCATCCCTACTTTCTTAATTTCTTTCTTTCTAAAATAGAGGTATAGCAACTGAGTAACAAGCAGTTTTCGTATAAAAACATATGTTGAGTTTATATGCTCCAAGTTGGGAGCGGACATGGTGAAAAAAAAAAGTAGTATAGATGTAGTAAAAATGTTTATAGTGGGTACCGAGTGATTATGGTATTGATTAGAGCTGATACATATGTACATATAGCAGACTTAATAAAAAAAACTGTAAATCTTCTTTTTATGTAATCCTTGTATTTTTATTTATGTAACATTTACCGTATAACTTACTCATTTCCTTTCAAATTAAAAACTCTTTTCCAATAAAATATTGAGATGAATATAATAATTTAACAAAGCTTATTGCCGTTTGACACGTGGCGAATGACAAAAGATTTTGAAATTGAAAAGGCATCACCATTTTTGTCAGGTGCCTACCCATTTGAGCAATATGATGTTGTCTATATATTATATGTATGTATATAAAAATGAATGTTTGTCTGTCTGTATTTCCGCTATGGACTACTAAACTGCTCGACCGATCGATGTGAAACTTTACAAATTTATTGAGTACACTCCCGCAATGGTTTCTGGCTTACCAACCTCTACCCCAACCACCCCCCAACCTCCACCCCCAATAAACAAACCAGAACCAAATTCATCTATCATAAAATTAAGGAATGATTACTTTAAATTGCATATTATATTTAAATATATATTTGAGCAAGTGAGTCCATTTTTTTTTGTTAATGTATGAATGTATCATTCGTTTATTTCTTACTAGCTACTCCTGCTTTCACTTCATTATATTTCACAACATTATAAACGTTCTCATAGAATATGTAATTGGTTGTAAATTTGAATGTGGTATTTTTAAAATGATATTTTACTTTATTTTAAATTTATAGACAAATTATAATTTAGACGTGTCTTAAAATGAACTCATTATTATACTGTACACATATCTATAGTTTGTTTTTGTTTGGATAGTCGGAAATGATTTCTAGTTATAAAACTAGGTAACATAAATATGGGGTTAATCAGAAAAACCACGTGATAAATGTTGATTCGTAATTAAAATTGAATTGACCGTCAAATCCACTTAAAATAATACTCATTTTGTAATAAAATATTTTAATGGTGTGCAACTGTGTATTATAATCATAGTTGTATTTGTTTTTGTAAATTTAGAGCTATCGTGTTGTGATTTTTAATATTTTTGTTTTAGGAATCAAGGAAACATAAAAAGGAATGAGAATTCGTATGATGAACAAGGAAGATAAGAAGCACGTTCGGAAGGTATTCTCGAGGTTTCGTAACAAAAAAAGCAAACGCTATTACGACACATTTTTTATAGTCACATCTGATAATATAAAATACAAAAAAGGTCATAAATATACTGTCGTGCATCGAAGCGGGTTGAATTTTTTTCGTGATACTGAATGGGTCTTAAATTTCGTAGACGGTCTCCACGTTTTCATTTTATCTAAATTATAAATTATACAAAATGATTATATTATAATCGCTCGGGTACGTTTTGAATTTGAATCTTACATTGCGTTATTCCTCACACAAATTAGTCATACAATTGTCTATTTCATTTTTACCAAATACAAGGAACGATATATTTTTTTATTCGTTCTTAAACTTAATGAGAAACAATAGGCTAGTCAATGCCAGCTACCTCGGTTAATTTCAATGATCTGTGCCTCTTATGTTTATCGATAATCAGATTGCATGGTAGGGTAAGATGGTGACCACGATGTTCGGAAGTTTCCACAAAAACGAAAGCACTTTCAGCTATAACCTTTTGGTATGTTGGAAAAACTTTGTTTGTATGTTGATTCCAATGGTAATATAATACTTTGATGATGATCTAAAAAAAGTTCAAGCAATCTTTATTATTTTGTAGCGTTAAAAATTCTATTTTTACACACTCTGAATATTGATTATATTGGTATTTACTAAATATTGTTCACAAATGGCGAAGTAAAATATAAAAACACATTTTTAGCAATGGATCTTGGTAAAGTTTAGTGAATTGTGATGTTTTCTGGTTTATAAATGCTTGCGTCAAGCTTAATGTAACCAAATGCATTTTTGAGTATTGAATTGAATATACATACCTACAAACTTTTTATTTCTTTATAATGGGTCGCATATTGCACGCCTCTGCAAAGGTCAAATGGGTACTTATTTTCATATTGATCTCAAACTTTTAAATGGATGAGTAAAAAAAATCATAATAATTATCATGTGTTTAGCAAATAGTTTTGTGCGTTTATCAACATCTTTATAAAGAGCTATAGGAGAGATCTGTAGTATAAGCGAGAGTGTATTTATAGCATTACTTATTTAATGAAAGAACCACAGAGTTCTTAAAAAAGACATATTGAAATAATTACCATTTACCGGATGTCCTTATTTTTTTCATCTTATACAAACAATTTTGCGTCTCCAATGGTACCACAAATCAAAATTCAAAAAACTTTCTTTCCTCTTTTTTCACCATAATATTATGTATGAGAAACGATCAGAGAAACTACAATCAAAAGTTTGTTCATGCACCAAGGCGTAGCTGTATATATCGACCAGTGTCTTTCGTCATCAGTCCATCTACTTGGTATCATTTTTTAATATGCATTAAAAACACTATATTCTACCACTAAATATCTAGAAAATTTAAATACTCAAGCTGTCCGGAAAGGATAAGTTAAGAAGGATAGAATTAAGGATAAGTCGACCTGTCTACACCCCCATGATCAGTATCGGACAGAAGGTAAACGGTTAAGACTAAATTGAGACAGATGACCACTCATTTATGAAATAGCTGAATTTCCTTCAATGTTTTGTAGCCACCACGAATTTTACATTGAAAATACTTTTAGAATGAAACTAAAAAAGCAAAAATGACAAATCGAATAATATACATCGGTTCATGATATATTTTTCCTTATAATCAAACATTTGAATGAATATATTAAACCATAATAAACATATAACTTTTCGTAGATAATACATGCTATGTCTTAAATTAAAATAAGTTTTGTCTTCGCTCAACGTTAAGTCTTAATTGCGTATTATCTGAAACAGTTTTGAAACCGCTGTGTGGATTTATATCCCGTTTTGTACAAAACGATTTTAGCTTCTGTTATCCGAATTTATTTGACGTTATATTTGCAATTCTTTGTGCTGCTTCATATAGGTGCATTCACATTTCTATACATTTTTAATACCTTTGTTCTAAATTTATTCTCAATGTCTGCACATGTCCTTGTAGGTGGATTAAAATTCTTTAAATAATTTACCAACGAAAAATATATACGATTTAATTATGGATGAGTTGAATTTAAAAAACTGAATAAAGAATACACATATACGGTGCTATTCGAAACAATTTTATCGCGTTGAGTATTACATGATTTCGTTTATTGGTAAAGAAATTAGTGGAATGAGTTATGCGACCATTGATGACATTCTGCAAAATTATCAAAATTAAACATTTATACTACGCTAAATGCGATGCTCATTTTACGATCTAGAAATGCAGCTGCATCACAACTATAACGTTTGAAAAAACGATTATTTTATGGAGTATAGAAATATAATGACGGAGATTATGAATGATAGAGAATCCTACGTATTACATCTGGGAGACGCAGGTATACTACACTAAAACCATCGAAAATTAAATTTATTGAACGCTTGCACTACTGCTTTCCGACAGAAAATCAAGCCACGTGACGGACTGTTGAATTTGATAGTAGTCTCAGCTCTGCTTGCTTCTTCTTCCTATCGTTGATCACTAACCATATGCTGTGCAAAACCAAACTTATGGATATGGCATGTCAAGAGAAGAAGCTACGTGATTTGTATATGATAGTGAATGTGAATGTAAAATGCTCCACATACGAGGCGGATACGGTACAAGAAGAATACATCGTGATGAATAAAACACACAAAGTCATGGCGCTTCTATAATATTACGAAATCGAACAATGCATGAATGTCTTATCGTTGTCTAAAATCTAAAGTCACCGACATCCTCTACGTTGTATCGATGCGCCTACGATTTTAGGCGCCATTTACTAGACATTTTGGTCATGTCAATTATCTTGGAAAAGTGGATTATTACAAGATATGTTTTGGTAAAATCATAGTAATCTATTCATTAAAATTGATTCGGTTTTTATAGTATTAAAAATTCTAAAGAGTTATGTTGATAGTAGTCTCCAGTGGTCTATTTATATAATATACCAGCAAAATTATATGCATTAAAACAATAAATTATGACAAGTACATGTATTAAAAAAAAAACTCAATTCAATACAGACGTTAGGTATTTAAAAACAATTATTTAAAGAGTCACTTTTAAAAATATATTTATAGAAAAATTACCTCACCCATTCTTTGTGTTATGCTCAGAAAAACTGTTAAAGAAATACCCGAATTTTTCCTTGACTTCCTCGTAAAAATTGGACTTTATTCCGAATCGGAATTGAAAACTATGTGTTATATTCTCACGCAGTAGTTTGTATTGAAATTAATATTCATGGCATAGTATGATATTCGTAGAAATGTGCAGTTCGTGCATTATTTTTTTGTTTCGGCGGATAGCGATCAAAGGAACTATCGCAGTTGCTTCTACTTCTACTGAATTAACATTCGCTAAACGTCTGAACCCCAGATAAATAAGCACACAATGTATTTAATTATGCATGAAATTCCAGTGCCGCAGCAATACTTTGGTATTTATTCTTTATTTAAGTTGAATTAAATTACATTCGGTAAAAATATATATTTATCTTTTATAATTTCGATATTAAAAATATGTTTTGCCCTTTATGCCATTCTCTATTGAATAATTATTATGTTTTATTAAATTTATATGTAATGTCTTCTTATATCCGTCAAATGAATGGCGCATGGCCTCAGCTGAAATAAATGACGTTTTATAGTTTTATTTACAATACACAAAATAAACAAAGAACGAAGGCTCATGGTTGGTTCAAATTGAACGAACTTTCGTTTTGAATTCTTAAGATTCTGAGAAACGGCGATTTTTAAGCTCATGCTTCCGCATGGCATATTTATGATTAAGAAATTTTTTTTTTTCCCAAATAACTGGCTGTTAGACAAGGTTAAATAATGATGATTAGATTATCTGCTATCAACTTTTCTGTGTTTTAACTGAATGTATTCGTCTTAAAATGAAAGAGAATAAATTTTTAAGCTTGAAGTTGAATATGGTCCAAGAAAGGTTTATTTTAGTCAATCACCCTTCACCGTCACAAAAATCAGTATTGGAATCTTCTTTGAAAATCATTGAAATATTACAAAGTGTGCTTACCAAATTATCAAGTATACATACGCAATTATTGTTGTGATTTGCGCGATTAAATTTTATGTGCTTGTATCATGTTGATATATATATCATTTTAAGAACAAAGAGTAACATGGAATACGTAAAATAAAAAAGGGATCGAAATGAGTGTGATTTAAAAGTAAATTGTTTTTGAGTTAACATGAAGAATATTATGTTTTATTCAGAGAGGATTATAAAAACAACTGTTCTTTGTAATAAAGGAGAGATTTAAATAATGAAAATAATTCTTAGCCTTTGTGTGTATTTCTATTGTACTATTGTACCCCAAATCAAAATAATCGTTGCGCCCCTGTTCGAAAAAACATAGATATGACAAAATCACGCTATTTTTTTTTCATAATAATAATTAATGATCGACAAAATAACTTAAAGGTGTTTTTCATAATACAAAAATAAAATAAAAAACGCACTCCTAATTAACCGCCTATTCAACGGTTTGCAGCATGATTTGAATAAATAAAATTTGCAAATGTTTTTTTTAAATTAAAATTTTATGATTCGAAAAAAAACCATTTATACTTAATATACTTCAAACATACTTTTAATTTTAAAAAAGGAATAAAATTTGGCGGAACTATCTTTGATAATAAAATGGTAAGAATCTGAGAAAAAAATATGAAAATGAAAACGCTACATCTCTTAGCGTTAGGCCACAGTGACGGGTGTAAATTTTGGCGCAATGATTTTAACGATGGCGCCGTCTGACGCAAGTGACAATACGCCACGCAAGACGTTACGCCTGTCACTGTGGCCGTACCCTTAGAGCCTGTTATAGGTATCGTTAGATTTTAATACTGATAATAATATTAAAGTAAAGCCAAGTATTTTGTTTTTAAATTATGCAGCCAATTGGTCTACGCTCTTGAGCAAACTTCTTGTCAGTTACGGTGTCCACGGACTCGAATCCCCGATTCTTAATTAATTGACTGTTATATGGATTCACAGACTTGTGATAAGATGGGTTTATGTATGTTTTATTAGCATTCCCCGCTACCTAATCCTAAAAATGTAGGAAAGGCAGCGATTAGCAGAGGAAACATGAATAAAAAAAATGACCACTTGAATCCGACAGTCGTGATGTAAACGAGTAGTGAATAAGAACTGATACACTAATGATGGAGTTGTAGACTTCTGAAAAGTTGGCATAGCTTAATATTAAAAGAGGTTTTAAGCCTTTGTCATTGAAACTTTGAGGTGTGTCGTATTTGGGCCAATTTTACCTAGTCTACAATTCAAATCACATCTTGTTTGACCTGTCACGTCTACTGCCAAATCTATTTTCTGTTGCGTTTAAATTCAAAACCGCAAAATTATGTGTACGTGAACCGTATTTGTTAGGAAAAACCAGGTCGCAAGTTATTTATGTATTTGTTGAAGGCTTTTTCACCATTTCGTAGTAAATACTTACCTACTGAATTATATGTGCTTATTATAATTTTTGAAACTGCAACTTCAGGAAAATCTGTAAGCATTATAAATAAGCACCGGTGATGTAATAACTTATTCTTACTTTTACATGTCTATGTTAAATGTGAAGGGGTTATACCAATCTACTGAATTCAGTGAAAATACTGCTTACCATGAAATCATTAGAAAATTACACGTACAATATCAAGGAGCTTGTATTGGAAGAATATTACGTAAAAAAATAATTTAATGCAAATAATTATTTTGATCATTTCTATCATTTATCTCATAATAACCATACTTTTGATATTCCCAAAGAAATCGAATACTGGATAAACTAGAGATTTAAAATTTTTATAGATAAAGATAATAGCCCAAATCAAATTTATTCACCTCTTCTTTGTCCAGTCAAATCAATATTTTTTCACACATGGCAAATTGTTGATATATGTAAGTAGATGTTTTTTTGCTGATTTTGATTTGATTTTCAGTTAGCCATTACAGAACCCTGAAATTTCTTCAATTCCACTTATTGCAGTTTCCTGTAATTAATTAGTCTTGAGGTCTTAACGATAAAAAAATCCTATTACCTCATGTAATATTTTTAGAATTCATTTAAACACATATCGTTTTTGCTCACTCAATTTATTTATAATGTGGGCTTAATTTAAAATTTAGGATTCCTATTTAGTGTCATTTCATTTGTAAGAAATCACCTAGATTTATTTTATTTTAATATCGAAAATTTAATTTTACTTATGATTGATAATCTTTAAATTATAGTAACATTTCTTTAACCAAATCTTTACTAATCTTGTCTTATGTTTCTCATTTTGATGTAGGTAATCATGTTTCACTGTAAATATCAGTCAACATGATCCTCATCAGAATATATGTGGGAGAAAATTCGTTTGAATAATTCAAAATTCTTTATTTCATCGAAACTCCTAAATCACATATTTTTTAAATTAATATTGAATAAACTTCTCATGTGACATTGTTGTTTAGTAAGTAGTGGGTTTGACAGGATAATCAATGCTGGAGTGAAACAAATTATAATTTAAATCCGAAACATTTTCTTTATTTCCAACTTTAATTCGTAAATATTGTCATACACATTTAAATAAATTTACTTAATTAATACAAACATATTCAAAGTAACCAAAACAATTGCTGACCTATGTATAAGTAAATATAAAAATATAGTAGAAAAATCTGCAAATCCAAACCTTATGTGTAAAATGACACTCTATTTACAAATATAATATAAATATGAAGAAACTTTTAGTTATTTATCGATATTCTCGAAATGAAAGGTGGAGAAACGTCACTATTTTCATATAATCATGTATGGAAATTTTCATAATGAAAGTTCTACATACAATTTGAATGACAATGTTCCCCGCATCTATACGGACAAGATTGCTACTTTACAATCATACAGCTACTACTACTACTACTAAACTACTTTATTTTTACAGAAATTATGATTTTATATAGAAAATCTTTTCTTAAAAAAATATATTTTTTCTATGTAAGTAAACAAAAGTTTCATTGATTATTGTATATGTATGTACGTTTTAACAACGATGTTACTAATATAATACAAAATAAAGATTAAAATGGATTTTTACTTGTTACAACTGTTTTATAATATTTGATTCGTAAAGATCATTTTTGTAGATCTATTCTTTTCACAAAAATATAATAGTATGTAATGTATTTATTTTAAGCTTGAATTATTCATATGGATTTCAATGATTATACAAAGACATGATATTTTGTGTTTCATGCTTATACACGAACAAATATATTTAACTAAAAGTTGTTCAAGGGAATTAAAGCTACCCAAAAAATGAGTCATTTTTATTCATATAAAATATTTACATAGTATCTCATTAAATAATATTAACATAAAAATAAATACTGCTAGAAAAATAACCAATATTAAAAATATCTTGATTTTATATGGAATGTGTGTTGTCAAATTATATTTTTAATTGAATAATGATAAAAAAATTAAAGGAAGAGATCATTTAAATTAATGAATCAACTTTATAACAAATATCTTACAGTGTCTTGAATATATATACTAAGACGGAGGATAAAACAATATTCTTAAATCTTAAAACCTCTGTCTACATTAATTATTTAGTAAAATACATATTAATACAAATAAAATATCTTCTGTATGATATGAGAATTCATTTTTGTGGAGTACGGATACAGTGCAAAAAAATTACAGCTGATTAAAATGTATAATCTTAATGTTACCCTTGAGAATTGCTGAGAGCCATAGTAACAATATAACCGTGATATATAGAATGAGGAACACTTACTTAGTTACAAAAGTGATAACCGTAGATTTCCTAAATTAGCTTAATGGCTTCCAACAGGTAAGTATAATAATTCTCGAAAAGATCGAGAGGATAATAAATTATTTACAAAACAATAAGACAATTAACATCACTAACTTGATTGATCACGTCCACCTAAAACTACAATTGTAATAATAAAACACTGAGATCTTAGTAATTGCTGCGGCTTAAAAAGTTATAATAAATTCACTTTGTTCAAACAATGATAATATTAGAGGAAATTTTCGTCGATTAAGTACTCGTTCACTATTGCTTGAGTTATAATTAAGATCATTATAAACTACTAACGGATTACAATAAACTCATAACTATCAGTCTTTTTCACAGTCAATAATTACAATTCACTCACTGTAAAATAAATATCAGCGTCTCATTATATCTTCAATGCTAAATCCTTTCTTGGGTGTCGGATTGTTTCCATGCTGTCTCACTGGCGGGGGCGGCTGAATGCCTACCATATTCTGTATACCCAAACTTATGGAATGTGAAACTGCACTTGCACTCGTCGATGGACATTCTCTAGGGCTAGTTTCAGTTTTAGGTGGCCCTATCGTAGTCACTTTAGATGTAATACTTGAACTAGGTGGATCAAT
The DNA here is from genome assembly GCA_028554975.1 of Himalopsyche kuldschensis. Taxonomy (NCBI): domain Eukaryota; kingdom Metazoa; phylum Arthropoda; class Insecta; order Trichoptera; family Rhyacophilidae; genus Himalopsyche; species Himalopsyche kuldschensis. Next base: position 24,620,129 of record JAHFWI010000003.1, read on the forward strand.
GGGAGGAATTTCTTTTGGATGTAAATGTTTAATGATCAAGTCTTGGGCTGCCATAGGTGGGTGACTCAACGGCGGAGGTAGCCTAGAAGATGAATTCGAGAGATGCAAATGAGAGTCAGGTGGCTTCATAATACTTTGCGGTGGCGGTACAATAGGTCCCATTTTATGATGTAAATTTAGCAGCGGTGGTGGCAGTCCCATATTTGGTGGTGGTATAAGAACGTTGTTTCTGGGTATTGTCAAGTTGGTAGGACCTGGAGACGGAGGCCTCGCTCTGTACTCTGCAGACGTAGACGGTCTTCCAAGTTCAGCAATATCAGGTGGCAGAGGTCGTTTCCTGAACGAACCTAAATACATTCCTGGATTGCCTTGTATTATAGAGTTGGTTGAAGAGGTTGAACTTTTTATAGGTTGTTCAACTGGAGTGATATGATGTAAATCTCTGCGTATTTGTAGTTGTGGATGACGAATTGGACTATCATTGATATCGGAATGCGCTCGTATCACTTTCTCGTGAGGATTATCGGGACCAACAAATCTATGTTTTTCCATCAAGATTTCACTGGGTTGATAAAATCTACCCTTATCAGAAAAATGATGATCGTGGTGAGGTCTCATTGTATAAGGACTGGCTGTGTTTCTTGGTTCATTGTGATGGCAATGTGTGCGTTCTGGAGTCGGTGAGGCACGTCTGTTATGAATCTGTGGAATATATTCTTCTGTTCGTCCTCGTGAGACGCTTTCGTTGGAAGGAGATCTTGGTCTCCTCACAGGCGAGTGATCCGGTGTGTCAAGGTCGTCAGCTTCATCGTCATACATAGAATCGTTAAGGGCTGACTGTGGCTGATCTTCTTCTCCTACATCAAGAACTTCCGGAGGTACGTCTCCGACAGCATGCGTGAGAGCATGCCTGCGAAGGTCGCAGTTTCTACGGAATACCTTTCCACATGAGTTGCATTCGTAGGGCTTGTGGTCTGTATGGGTGAGAAGGTGTGTCTTGAGATTTGAGCGTTGGTTAAAGCTTCGACTGCAAACTGGACACTTGTGAGGGGACTCTTCCATATGCAGAATCTTGTGGACTGCCAAAGTACGCGACTGGCAGAATCCTTTGCCACATTCTGTACATTTGAATGGCTTTTCTTTTGAATGGATGTATCTGAAAAAAGAGGAAAATACTTGTTTTTATTTTTTTTTAAATAAAAAATCCAAAATCAAAAGTATAATGATATTATAAGATACAATGGAAACGGATGGCATATATTAAACTTATTATAATAAAATACATAATTTATTTCGTTTTATTCATTATTAGTTTCGGTTATTAGGTAATCGTTCACAATTAATGATAATCAACCTCACTTCCAATAAACAGAAGTAATTTAATGCAATATATTTGAAATGAATCGTGTTAAATATAAAATTTATAAAAGAATGAATTAAAGTGGAAGCTATAAATTTAATTTCACAAAAGTACTGAATAAAATGGTGAAACAATGTAGTTACAGTCAGATTTTAAAAAACGATAAATGTCTCGAAAGTGACATAATCTTTCTGTTGCAGTTTGTAAGAATTCGCTAAAAAATTTTTGATGTTATATTTAAAAAAAATGTTTTTTTCTAATATCAATTATTTTTTATTTTATTATCTTTTCCTGTTTCTATTTATGGCGAATTAAGCGATGCATTTTTTAATTAAGATTTCAGAAAGCCATATGTTCAAATAACTTTCTATATACATTCAATTTTTAAAAGGTTTTTATAGATTCAAACCAATTTAATAGTCGTTTAAAGATAATAATAACAAAACTAAGTATGAGGAAATAAAATCGATAAACTTGATTTCTTGAAATGATATTCGGATACGGAAATTTATACTAAATATATTGTTTATCTTTACCTTAGTTTTTATTTTGGAAAAAAACAATCAAATAAAACGGTGAAACTGATTTATATATTATCTCAGAAAAATAAATAACCTTTCTCTATTTCTGCCTTGAGAATTTATAGCAGTAATGAATCTCTTATTTTTTTAACAAAAATGTGTTTTGTGATATTTAATGTTCTTTTATTTATTTGTGTAAGTATTACATACATTAATCTGAATAAGTGAAACAAAATCGGTTTTCTAGAATACTAATATGACGCGTGTACTTAACAAATATAATAATACTCAGAAATACAAAGTAAAAAATGTACTACTCTTTTTATTTGTTGCTATAAATTAAATAGTAAAGACGTCACCATTCAGTAACATTATACTGAAATGCATCCTTATTATGGATTCAAATTAATATCCAGCAGTGTATTTTTTATGATGGTGGTGGTATACGTTTCAATTTTCAATTGATATACGAATAAATCAATTAGTTTCGAACTAAATAATCATTCATATTACTCCTTGAAAAAAGCAAACCTTGAATACCTTTTGCTCAGGATACACGCTACATTTTGTTGAGTCGTATTCAAATCATAAAACATGTATAAGTCTTAAGTACTTAAGCAAATTTTGCGATAGTAAGTTCGAGATGTCTCTGAAACACAATGCGTGGAATAATCAAAATTATTTGAAATTTTATATTATTCATGTATAAGTCATTTGAAAAAGCGAGGACAATAACTTGACTGTTATTTTTATATATGCGTTGCTTTGTTTAAAACTGATTTTTAAATTCTCTCATGCAACCACCTATTAAAATTTTAGCTTAAGTGGTAAGAATTGTACGCTAAGCATGAAGGTCTGCGCTTAGGTCCCCGCTCAGATCAATATTATGTTACGTTTTGTCTAAATTAATATTTTATCATGGGAATTGTTATTTATAATGTTGTTTTAAAGGTGTAGGGGAAATATTTATTTTAAATTTTCGTAGTAGCATAAATTCTCAGATGAGGGAAAATATCGTTGAAATACTGCGTTGTTTATCACTGTAAGATATGATATGTATTGATTAAAACATTTTTTTTCTCTTAATAGTGTTAAACCACGACATTGTGTAATAAGATCCTTTGTAGTATATTTAATTTCTGGGCATGAAGCATAAAACATAATCCACATTATGAGTAAATGTATAAGTCAGTTGTTAGTATTCAAGTACCTTTGCAATATCCTTGCGAAAAACAAAAGCATCGAGTTTCTTTCGAGCAAAATTATGTGCTGTAAAGGTAAAGTTATATTCAATTCGAGAAACATAAAGCTACTGCCAAGCGTTTGTTCCATTTTTAAAACTGCTCTGTTATAATGGATTGATTTACTTATTAGTTAATTATTTAATTTAAAAAATATTGAATAATGAATAGTTAGAGATGGCACCGTAATGTTTGTGGTATATAATTATTATTATTGGTTTTGAATCTATTTATAATTTGTTTCAAAATATTCTCGAGGAATGTAAAAAAAATGCTTTCTTTTGGAACTATTTTTAAGGGTCACTAAATTTTACGAATTGTTGACCGACGTTCGAATTTATTATTCAATGCTAGATCAAAACATTGATAAGCGACAATGTATAAATTAGTTTGAGAATCTCTCATACAAGGTTGCATGCCATTAAACAGATAAAAAAACAATTAAAATAAGAAAGAAATACTCCGGAGCTGAGGGACTGATTTACTCCCTGATTTGTTTAATTAGCGAATGTAGATTTATCATTCGGCAGCATATTTGTTGCATGCTAAAAAGACGTTAGCATTTAATAATATGGACATAATTCTCGGTGGAGCATTGTTTTCTACCTGATGTGCATTGAAGACTGAGAAATTGTGATATTTAATTACTCGTAGCCAAGTTCCGTGAAATTAGAATTGAATTACAGGAAACTATGTAGTTATGTACAATAATTTCTTCAGCGTGAACAGATCTACTTTAACATCATATTAATATTAAAGGTAATTTAGATTCTAATCCATCGCATGATTTAATTAAAAATTATTTCTGACTATTTAATTTGCTACTTATAAAGTGTATTTAATGTATAATGAAAGAAGTTAACAATCAGTGCTTCCGCAAAAATTCAGCTTCTTCAGGTTGTTAATGTTGTTATGGGAATAATTAATACATATATAATAATTAATTAACGTAGATATCTAACTACGAGATTTTCTTGAATTAATTAATTACGCGTTGAAGAAAACAGTTTTTAATTACTTTACCCATAATTCATTATTTTTTATACAGCCAAAATCAGTGCTGGTAATTTCGATAAACGTGTTCTTGTGCAATCATTTGTTGTATGTATTTTATTTATAATAAATCATGAGCCTATTGAATAATTTATTTTGAACATATATAACTTTTAAGCTTTATTAACAATTTTTTCTACACACTTTGTTAATAGAATGCCAAATTTATTTAGTATTGTGGTGGGGAAAAAAATTCACGAGATTGTGGTTGTATATAAGTTGACTGTGTTTTAATTCTTGCAGTATATGTTTTATTTTTAATTGAAGAACACATTCTATAATTTGAATATGTATAATTTGTACGCCTTTCAATATTTTATTTATGTTATAAAATCAGTCAATATCTCTGAAGTAAGGTAGTTCGACAGAGGCGTCGGCTTGTATGTAAGAAAAAACGGGTTCTCGAGTCGGTCCATTACGATTCACGTTCCGTCCTGGTCACAGCAAACAGGGACTGTGGGACAAGTTTTAAGTCCGGTATGTTCCGATCTCTGAAGAGATAAGCGCCTCTGTGCCACGGACCTAAAGCTGACTTAGTGGAGAAACGAACTACGCGGGTTGATATTTTATCATTGTCACCATTGTCAGCCATGAGAAACCTTTCGTAGCGTTAGCCACTATATTTTTTGTAGAAATAATATAAAACTGACCAACACACGCCGTATCAAGGTAAAATAAAAGAAAAAAACGTTCAGGTCGAAAAGTTATGATTGGAGATCAATTACCATGATGCATTGAAGTAGGCTAGCACTCGTGTTAAGATATACATATAACTGCTGTGATTTTAATACAGAATATGTTTAATATATATGAGGCGTCCATTATTATTATTAGGCCGATATTATTACTCCAATATATACATATATTAGGAGTTATAATATCAATGAAAACATAACTTCCATCGATAATTATATGAATAGGTGCATACTATTTTTTATTGTTGCATTTATTAATAATAATTAAAGTTATCAACAAGTTAACATCACTAACTTAAATACCTTTATGAATTCATTAATGTTTATTTTAGCTGTGAATAAATAGCATTATCATGTTAAATTAATATCGTTTTTTTTAATATTTATGTCGTTGAAGTTGCACTCTGTGTACTGTGTAAATTTAGAAATGTAAAATAATAAAAACTGCATATTACATTCGCTTTTGAAAAGACTTACCACCATTTTTAGATGCCGAGTCGTTTTAACTACAAACGATAAAACACGATTAAAAAATGTTGTTTACTCTCTGTGTAAACTAAACTCAAGTGAAATTTCGATAACAATCGTCAGACATTAATTATTGAAAATGTAAGGAATGAGAAACTAAAGGTACGTTGTGCATTTGATCTTTTTATATGAAATTATCACGCTTTTTTATATCTTAGTAGTAAGTAGTATATGTTAGTTATAAAAAAGCAATTATTTACAGGGACAGATATTACAACATGTAATAATATACCGTACATTAATTAAATCATAAGACAATTAATATAAGAAAAAACACTTCAAAATTCTACGGTTATTCTGTTATAAATTATAGCAAAGTTTCAATTACACAAAACCACGTTTAACAGTTGCTCTTTAGACAATATATTCTTTAGATATGAATGTATAATACAAGCATTAAAAAGAATATGAGGAGTTTAAGTTATTTTTTTTCTTCTTGTTGTATAATGCTTCAAATCAAATTTATAATATGTACTGGGTCATCGTTTAAAATCGCAATTGATACTCTATGTAGAACTATACAACATACGGCTGGTGCGCTGGTATTTTGAGAAAATTACCAGTCAACTGAGACGTTGTCAATATTTTGGCAAATTTAATTTTATCAATTTTTTCATTGATGCCACTGTATCACAACTTTTAACTCTAATATTGAAATGTTTTTTGTAAATATACAATAGTATGAATTAAAAAAAATAATAATTATTATTCGAAAAATAAACGCCTGCTTATAAATTTAAATAAAAAGTGCTAACTTCATTGATTTTTTAAACATCTTTTTCTGATGTCTGTCATATCAGCTGATACAAAATCCTGTCTTACATCATGTTTTATCAGATTAATATTTTTTACTTTCAGAGTGACGCTTACCAAAAGATAAAATCAAACTTGGCTGCCATTCAAATTTAAATGATACATCCAGAGCGAGATATATGTGTACCTATTTAAACTACCTGCAGTTTTTTACACCTTGGCAATTTAAATGCTTATAATAGGACATTAGAAAAGAAATAATGGCATGAAATAATATAGCCCATTTAAAAAATCTACGTATAATTGCGATCAAGATGTAAAGCAGGTCTTCTAAAATCTGGACAAGTTTGTGATTTAAAAAAATACTAGTATTAAATGAAGAAAAATCAAACCCTTGACTTCAAAATATAATCAAATAGAATAAATGTAAATAAGTTATTCTGATTTAATTTTATTGTTTAAATCCATTGTTTTAACAATTGTCAGAACTTTGTTTTGTTGATAAAATTATTGTTTAATCATAGCCAATAGTCTGTTTGATATGAATTTACGGAAAACCTTTTCACCAAGAATTGACAGTTACCACCATAAAAATACCAATGCTTAGAATTTACGAAGTATAAAGTATAAAAATGATTAAATAGTTGAAAATGATCCTCCATCTAATGAAAATTAGGTTAACGCGCTAACTATTAAATTTTGATAAATGTGTCTCATTTTTTTATCAATATAATTTATTTTGACCATTCGCAGTTAAAAATGTTTTGTGTTCTCTGAACTATCGTTATTTATTGTTTTTACTATGAATAATTTATTTCCTTATTAATTAGTTTTGTTTCAAATTGTTATAATTAACAAATGATTAATTGGATTTATTAGAATGTATTTCAACCACACATATCTATTAATATAACAAATACGTCAATGGAAATTTAGTGGAAATAATATATTATAGTCTCGTAGATTGTGATCGACCAAAGCGACTAGGCAAGGTTGCGTTTCTCGGTATTTGGTAAACGGGCTCTCGATTCTCAGAGAGTAAAGTTGACCAAGAAAAAAGTTGTCGGGCAAATAGAGCGATGTTTGTTGAGTTCTTCAAACAGCATGTCCTCAGACCGCTCCACCTAATACAACATCACCGCAAGACAAAATAATATTTCGAGAACACTCCAAAACTCTTAACAGAAAGTTTACGTTATTCACTCGAAAAAGAAATGCTTAAACAACGTCCACGTACTTAAGAATAGATGAAAGATAAATCAAGTGGTTTCATAATAATTGCACTCAAATTTGTCATTTGATTCAATGAAAGCCAAACGTGCGTATTTATATCCAAAGTGTTTGGAAATCATTACAATAGCTAATAAGAAATTACAAATAACAGTATTTTATGTATGAATGATATCGGTATTTATGGTTGATAGGACTTTTTTTGCCACACCGACTGTGACGCTAAGAAGCCGAGGCTTAAAAAAAATAATTTCCATAAAATGAATAATTTATTTTTGTTAAATTCAAGTCGATAAATACAATATTTTCAACCCATAGCGACAAAAATTTACGGAACTAAACACATTTCTTCTATAGTACATTAAATAAAAATAATAACACATTTTTTAGTACTTTTTCCACATCTGATTTATTACATCAGGACCGGTTTCGCTCATGGCGAGCATTATCAACTGATAAGAAATACAATAAGAAAGTGGTATTTATGCAAAAGTTAAGGATGAAAACAAGGTATGACAAACAATTGGTAATGCAACTAAGCAAATAAATTAAGTAAATTACAAGACAAATAGACTAAAAATAAAATGTTCAAGACCTCTTAGCAATGCAAAACTAAAACATCAAAAATCAATTAAGTATGAATTTAACATTAACTAACACATCAAAAATCAATTAAGTATGAATTTAGCATTAACAAAGTAAAAGCCCAAATATTAAGTGAATTTAATAAAATAAAGCTAATGTCTGTCATCCATAATTAGATGGAAGTCCCGGTAATGAGTTCAAATGAGTCAGTGCCTGTAACAGAATAAAAGCCATATCAATTCTTACAAATTAAAATCAAAGAAAGGAAAATAAAAAATAAAAATTAGAAATAAAAGTAGAAAAAAATACAATAAGAATTGGTTTAGTGAATTGGGTATAGTAATGGCGAGGAAACGAAGACTAATTGATCATTTAAAAGATTACAATTATTCATAAATTTATGTCGGTTTATTTCAAGGATTTCTAACTTATCTAGTTTTACAGATTTATTAATAATATGCAGGATTTTAAAGTTTTTAGTGATATCAAAAGTATGCTTATTTAGGAACAGATGGTTGCAAATGAAGATACTTCATTCCCTTTAATTGAACAAGCTAGATGTTCTTTAAATCTAGTATTGAAAGTTCTTCCCGTTTGACCAATATACTTGGCTCACAGGATTCGCAATCAAGTGGGTAGATCCACTTTGGTTGAGAATATTAATTTTATCTTTGGAATTTACTAAAACATTTCTGAGATTGAAAGGATTGTAAAACGTTACATTAAAAGATTTTTATCAATTTTCCTTGAAATCTTTTCTGAAACTCTACCTAAGTAACATAATTTCACCCACTGTTTATTAACAGCAGGATCATTAGTCACCAAACTAGAGCTTACATTTAACAGAGCTAATTTTTATTTTTAAATAAAAGTCGATCAATTAAATCGAATCATAACCATTATTCATTGCAATTTGTTTTATTGTATTTAATTCAAGATCGTAACTTGCTTTACTCATCGGAATCAAAAAGTGACGATGTATAAAGCAATGAAAGATAACTAATTTATGCGAGATGTGATGTCTGGAAGAGTTATTAATGATGTTATCACTATATGAATCTTTTCTAAAAATACTGAAAAAATGCCGATTATTAATAATCTCGATCGTTAGATCAAAAAGTTTATTTTATTCAACCCCAACTCCATTGTAAATTGGATATGCGGGTTAACACTATTAATATGTTTTAAAATTGATTAAGTTGTCTCTCCGTACCTCCCCAAAGTACTAGATGTCATCTACGTATCTATACCAATAAATGACATTTCTAAGAGATCAAAACTACTGATTTTAGATTCTAAAATTCATGAAAAAATCAGCTAAAATAGGAGACAAAGGGCTACCCATAGCCAACCCATTCAACTGTTGGTAAATTTTACCATCAAATTTAAAAGTTTGGTCAATACAACAATTGACAATAGATATAATATCTTTAACTAATAAGGGATTTAGATTTTTACTCTCAACAAAGTCTAAAAAGCTAATTTTAACTTTTATTTAATTTTATTCTATTTAATTTTAACTTTGAGACTTTGTTGAGAGTAAAATCTAAATCCCTTATTAGTTAAAGATATTATATCTATTGTCAATTTGTGAAAAGACTTTATTTTCTGTTAAACAATCCTTAGTTTGAATTTTTTAGAATCTAAAATCAGTAGTAATTCTTTAATAAAAGTGGGTGAAATTAAAATAGAAAAAACGAGAAAAATTGATAAAACATTTAATGTATGTTTCGTTGAATAGTAAATTTTAATATAATATGTTCGGCACCAAAGGTATTTTAGAAAAATTGCGAATCAACATCATTCATCTGTTGGTCTAAAGAATCTCGCATTTAAAGAAAAAAACTTTAAAATCGTGCATATTATAAATAAATTACGATCTTGACTTTAAATACAAAAAATAATGAATAATAGATTCGGATTTGAAATTGTTCATTTAAAATAAACCGAATTATCTAAATTTATGAATAAAAGAGTTTTTTAAATGGCAAAATTTGCCATTACTATTTACCCAATTCACTATACCCAATTCACTAAACCAATTTTATTGTATTTTTTTCTACTTTTATTTCTAATTTTTATTTTTATTTTCCTTTCTTTGATTTTAATTTGTAAGAATTGATATGGCTTTTATTCTGTTACAGGCACTGACTCATTTGAACTCATTACCGGGACTTCCATCTAATTATGGATGACAGACATTAGCTTTATTTTTATTAAATTCACTTAATATTTGGGCTTTTACTGCTAAATTCATACTTAATTGATTTTTGATGTGTTAGTTAATGTTAAATTCATACTTAATTGATTTTTGATGTTTTAGTTTTGCATTGCTAAGAGGTCTTGAACATTTTATTTTTAGTCTATTTGTCTTGTAATTTACTTAATTTATTTGCTTAGTTGCATTACCAATTGTTTGTCATACCTTGTTTTCATCCTTAACTTCTTGCATAAATATTTTCTTATTGTATTTTATCGCTGTGATAATGCCGCCATGAGCGAAACCGGTCCTGATGTAATAAATCAGATGTGGAAAAAGTACTAAAAAATGTGTTATTATTTTTATTATAATGCCTTTCCACCAAGTATTGACAGTGAACACCTTAAAAGTGAACTATAGTACATTGTCTCAAGTATAATTTTCTAAAGCAAAGTTTTGGTAAAACTTTTAATATACATATTTAAAAATATTTGGATGAATTTTTGCAACGAAAGACATTTAGAATAATTCATCGGTTGATATTATGGTCGAAACTATGTTCAATATGAAATGATTCGAAATCAATATATCATAGCTCATAAGAAAATGTATTCAACTCAATAAAGATTTATTAAAACTAATTTATGTCTTGATAGGAACTAAAATGAAAAATAAAATACCACAAAATAAAGGCTCTGAGAGCTATTGGATTCAGTAATAGTGCTTCTGCTTAAGAATATGAAATGTTTAGAAATGGGCAGACAGACTACATCTAGTGAAGAAGAGTGTTTCCAGTTTTCATTGTCGCTAAATACATATTTCTATTTTAGAATATCATCGCGAAAAATATCGTCACATATAATAAAAAAATGAATACTTTGTACCTAAATCGTATAATTTATGAAAATTATATCCCAACATTAAAAAGACAGAATGTAACATTTCGGTATATTAAAATTGGCTTAATCCAACTTTATTAGACCTTCTTAATTTGTTAATAAAGAATCCAAAAAAGGTTCGCGCCTTTTGGATCATAAATATAGAGTGGGAATAAAAATGGTCGATTTGGTTTGATTCTTTCTCGGCTGGAGACGCAGGCAAACTACCGGTGGATGTCTTTTTGTACTAATATATTTTCATCTTATCGTCATCGTTAATTCACAAAATATTCACAGTGATTCCAAACGACTGGTGACTTGATATGGCTGGTCCCATACTTCAGTCAAATATTACAATAAACAACTCATAAGCAATGCAAATTATTTTTAAATTTTATGTTACAATATACTAAAAGCTTTCCGGTGATAAGTTTCATATTAAAATTAGTTCTTTTTGTTCTTCAGAGAAACTTCTAGACTAAAAAACGATTTAAAGAATCAATTCAAGCACGTAAAAATATCTGAAACACGTGGACCTGTATTCATAATAAATTATTTGAACATACATAATAAAGCTGCAAGAATGTCATCTTTAATTTGTGGGTAAAATTTACATTGAGTAATGAGTCTCATTAAATTAATTAATATGGAAGCAATAATAAAGAAATTACAATAATGTTTTGAAATATAAAGAATAATTAATCGTATAAAAGTTTTTTCTTCCCTTTATACGAATTGAACTATATATGTATGTACATATGTATATTACGGTGGTGTTAAGATGAATTAATATTGATTTCTCGCACGATTTAAAGAAAAGTTATTTCGGTAGATTTTTAATTTTTATGTTAAACAACATTACAAAACAAAGTAACAAAATGAAATAAATTTCTATATAACGAGTGGTTTTTTACTGAAATTTTCACGCGATTATATGTAAATATAAAGGCTTAAATAATGGACTGAAAAATTGATTCATATTAAGATAGAGAGACAACGTTCATTATAATTAATTGAAAATGTATAAATTTATCTGAATATAATTGCATAACAATAATGATAACATCAATCAATCTACCATGAACGAGATTTTAAAACTAAACTGTAGCATGTATTTATCAAACGTTTTAAATAGTTATTCTATTTTATGGTGTATATATATTTTTTTTATTTGAATAAATCTCATTTAAATAATTAATTAACACTTTTTAATTTAAGCGGTTTTATTTTCAAATAAATCAGAGAAGAATGAGCCAATTTCTACAACATTTATATAAGTCTGAATAAATTCCTACTTTGTTATGTCATTTCTATGCTATTCATACGTAATTTATAATGACTCGATAAGTTTAATATACATATCGTAGAACGGATTTTATGAAATAAGTATAAAATTAGAATGTCCATACAATGATACCCAACGCTTTATATCGCTGTAGTTCAATTAATCTTTGAATTAGTAAAACTTTTACAATGTGTTTTGTTTTCACGAATAAATCTTTTTTAAATAATAGATTTTGAGTACGTACTAATAAAGCTGTTTTAACTAGTATTATACTGAAATGTCATCTGGTTTTATAACAAATCAAAGTTTTCCAGAGTACTGCCAAATGAGACATAAAAAGAATAAGATCATAAGTCTACAAATATGTGCACTATTTGATAAGACTGATATGAGAAGTAATTTAATTGATAAATAAAACTATTTGCGTTTTATTTTTACTGTAAAGCGAAAGAAAAACAATAAAAATCTTTACCTGTGAGAGAAGGTTAATGGGCTGAGTTAGCTCAAATAGGGCAGCGATAATTTTTAGGGATGAAAAAATGCAAAAGATGCTTTTCCCACCATATGATGTCTAGTGCTTCCAGAATTCCCCGAATACTGATTTTTAGATAAAGTACGGCAATCAAGCTTAAGCCCCAAAATATACATGAATATAATTATTACACATGAAGTTTGTTTTTTGTCAATGAATAACGAAGTGCTGACTATAAATTTCATGCTTTTTTACATACGAGAAATACAAATTATTTAAGGGTGAAACAAATAAATATAATAAGGAATGCCACAATCAGATAAAAAAATGTTTTTTCTGGATTCAATGATACCACGACGAGTTCACAAAAACATTATATAATCTTCAGTTATATTTGATAATATCTATTAATGAAGCGTTAAAAACATCAACGCAATATATTTGAGATGACCGATACGAGATAAAAAAAAGTCTTGTAACCAAACACGAAAAATCCGTTTGAGTCGTTTCAGAAAAGTATTTATTAACATTTAATCGCCGAAGATGCCTGAGAGTCAACTCAATAAATCATTATCCCCTATAAATTAAGAAAGTTAAATTTAATTGGGCAAGGTAAGAACCGACTTTAATCATCCAATCAACATTCAATCTATCTTTTTTTGGCGTTTTGTATCCGCTACACAGTGGAGTTTAGCGTCTGTATGTCGCGCATGGCCGATCTACATACATATATACTAACATGCTTGCACCTACGAAACGTACATACATATAAATTAAATATGTTTATTGAGAGACAGTTCATACTCATGTTGAGTGTAATATATCACGGAAGTCAAAATGAAAATATGGTTTTATGGCACATGCATAAAAGCATACATTATTTACACAAATGAGTAGATTGACAATTTCACACGTGGACGTCTTGAGGTAACATAACGTGGAAATGTTGTTGAAATTAAAAGTTAAAATAAGGATGTAATACCAAATAAAACGTGTAATTACATTATAATTCACATATTCACAGATGACAAATGTTGATTCATGTTAGCTTGACACACAAACTATTGTCACTATATATGTATATACATACATATATAAAGTCGATCATCAACATCTTTATAGCGGTTATGATGAATAGTTTAAATTGTGTACTGTTCCATGAGTTTTGTCAGTAACGACCCAGGTTTCAACTTTTAGCACCTTCAGGCATTTCAAGCTTACTGATGAACTTGAACTAACAAGTGAAAAAAACTAATAGAAAAGAACATTATTTAAATGATGAAATTCGATATTGAAATTCAATCGAGCACCTTAAATTAAAAATAAAACTGTCACGTGGTGGTCACTGTTGTCAATTTTCTATTAAAAACGTAGTGATAACACTGTTAAAATGGATAATACGTGCTACAGACAGTGGCAAAGTCTATACACGATTCAGTTAAATAATCATTCAGTTTCTACTAGGCGGGCAGTTCTTTTTTGATGTATTGTATACAAATATTAACGGCATGTACACGTGGCATCATAATTATTATATTATTTTTTACTGTGAAGTAATATTAATTATGTATTAATGGGTTGCGGTTCGGTGGTTGGCGGCCAATGTATTGGTACAGTCAAAGCCTCAGTCGGAGTAGTGTGGTGGAAGGAGTAGGGATGCTTGCCGGTCTGCGGCTAAGTGGTCTGACCGGTCCAATGGAAAACTCGCTCGGCCGAGAGTGCGCCGCGGTTGAGGTTTCGACTCAGATGCGGTTACCGATAAACACACTGGCGTAGCATTAAAATCTAAACGGTATTATTATTATCTGTTTAATTTATAAATAAAATAAAACGTGATCATTTTGAGAGCACTCCTTTTTTTTCACACATTCTACTTCATGTCTGCTTCCAATATAAAACAAATGTTTTACTAATAAAGCTTATCTCAATATACATACGTTGTTCTATGATGACAACTTGCTACTCAGCCGTCTTTATCTGTTTGTTGGAGATTTTGAAGATATGTACAATTACGGGGATAAGACGGATATAGAGGTAAGCTTACCACTCCGCATATGTCATGAATTGGACGAATCGAAGAGAGTTAAGATATCACATACATAAATCCATGTCTATAAAAACAAACGCATAAATCATTTTATGAAACTGTTCGTCTGTTGTTGTATGTGATTCGAGCCTTTGAACATAACGACGCTGATCAATTGGCTACAGTATCGGATGTTAAAGATAAGTACGAATATATTAAAATATTCAGTTATTTTTAAAAATAATTATAGGCTGAAATATAAAAACAGTTACCAAGCTCATCAAGATACGTCAATACAACTTCTTATTGAACTGATAAATCAACACTGTCCAGCAGTTTTGTGATAATTATTTGTCAGACTATAAAAATAAAATATATAATTCATACATAAGAATGTAAAAGAGCAGACATTCTAGTGTTTCAAAAAGCCAGTGATTAAAATTGTTCTTGATTATATGCAGTTAAAAAACATCACTCGTTCTATATAAATATATTGTAACTGCATTTGAAATAAAGCTTTAACGGTGTTTTTCCGCAAAATAATATCAGCTTATTATATCTGCAAGCTTATCTTATGTGACCACCAGAAAAATCAGGTAACGACATTCTGATTGAAATTAAAACACTTTTGACGAGAAAACTTCGTATTCTATAATTTTATAATGTAGTAAAAAATAATTCAAAGAGAATTTTACGGTTTATGAAAGTTTATGTCATTTCTCAAATAATGTTTTAATTTTGGTTAAGAAAAAATGACACGAAAATGATGAATGAAATATCACGCTGCCTTGAATGAATATTTTTCTTATGACCATGAATAAATCTGAAATAAACACACATAATTTTAATTTATATTTAATGAATTCCTACGCCACTGTGCAGGAGCGGTGAACCGAAATCACAGGTGGGGCGCGAGACGTGAAGCTATGGCGGTAAAAAAATCACCTAAAAAATAATGTAAATTTAAACGCTAGTGACATCGGCGGACGTAAATCGCTCGCACTACATTTTACTAAATTTACCAGTGAAGTGCGGCGCATGATTCACGCCGTAGTATCTACTAAGCGCCATTTAAATTATTCCAATCAAATTGACGAGTAGTTATGACAGCCAATTAATAACGAATATTATTTTTTATTAGATACTTATTTAATTTAGGAGCTTAAGCGTTCATTAACATTGGTAATTAAGTATGAAAAATTATTTCAGTTTCATGCAAAAAATATGTCCACAATTTTCTTGTCCGTAATCAAGTGGCAATAGATTCCAAATTATCCTTAAACTAAATTATAATACAGTTTTTGTCAGCAATAGACACACATAATCATGCCGCATACAATGTGTAATCATTACTTGAACACATAATGCAGTTTTTCAATTTTTTACACGAGTACTGAAGAACATAAATCCAGGAATCGACGTGAAATGCAATTATTAAATCTGTTCTTACTGGTATTCAAGTCCGTAGCCGAAACCTACGACGTTGAATTATAGCGTACTATATACCCTTAAAATATCGACAGAAAACAACTTATTTCGTATTTGGTATTTTCTTATATTTAAGCCACGTTCATTAAACTGTGCAAAAATAAAACAGTTAGCCGTATACGAGTTTTTTTCGGTGTATTTGTTTGGATGGGCATTAATTGCTTGAACATTCGTTTCCTGCTTTAAAAAGTAATAAGAAATCCACCCTGTATATAAAAAAAAACTGAATTCTTTGAATGTTAATTATTAATATTTCTGTTAATTGCTATATGTAAAATCAATATTTTATCAAAACAGGATATTTTTTTAGCATTTATAATTACGTATTTTTGAACTATTTAATTGCTATGCAGTAAGCGTTCGTGTAATGAACGAATGCAAAATGTGCAAGAGTTAGTACCTACATAAATACAATATATAGAATATCAATGACCTGCCTTATGAAACGCAGCCATCTAGACGTTTGGATTGTAATTAAAACAACTCTTAGATTGGTCAGATAGGACGAGTAATTTAAGACCATTTTTATTAAATGTAATTTGCTTGCAATGTAGCATAATTACATCCGCGTATGCTCACACAAAGTTATTAAAATAATCAAGTATTGAATAATATTAAAATAATGCAAATTTAATTATGTCATAGCGGATAAAATACTTTTACATTTTATCTACTTTTATAAAAAACACTTCTCGGATCCTATGTTATTTCCCCCCCCCTTATTACTGTGAATAGCAATCATTTGTTTATTTATTAAATAGCTAATATTAGTCAAATCATGAAATATATTTTTAAATGACATGAGAAGAACCCAATGCGCTTTTTTGAATGTCTTTTGTCATCAACTCATGAAAAAAAGACATCAAAATATTTAAGGAATAGTAGTACCTCAAATATTTGATTGAAAAAATGCACGCGATTGTGCGAAAGAAGACTTGAGACTTGATCATGTGTTTATATTAAAAGTAACAATATTATAGATGGCAGAATTGATTGAAAAATTGAGGAATATTATTTTAAATGACACAGTTTGCGGTATTGCGTTAATCTTATTTTTATTATATTTACGAAACAGATTTTGTAATCTTGAAAATTAAATTTAATATTATCCAATCAGTGTTAAAATAAAACTCTGAATTATGTTCTCGCAGCAAAAAGAGAAGTTTATTGGTATAGAAAGAGAAGCAGAATGAATTTAGTGTATCGGTATAAAGTTGTTGTATGGTATAGCTATATATGATATATAATTTATTATAGGTATGTTTATGTGGTTCGCCAAGAAAGCTTTAATTACAATACACGAATCGTCATGGAGCACAATGCCTTCGCCATGCCGTTCACTGTATACGTTTTTGCTCATGTAACATCACGATATATATTATATTAGGTATATTAGATTCATTCTTTATATTTTAGAGATATCGTATATTTTTTCAGCATATATAGAGCTAGCTTCTGATTATATTTTTACAAGGTCCAAGAAATCGGATCAATTATTTTTCTACACTGATTTTTTTGTCTGAAAACAGATATAACAAAAAATGATTATCATATTCTATCATCATTTAATAGTCATACAGCTTAATACTAAATAAATGACCTTTTGTATCTATTGGAATTGAATAGTGTTTAAATTTATAAAAAAAATGCAATATAATATTATGCAGTTAAAGCATCAATATTTTATTTGCTTATGATAACTATCATTTTATAAACGGCTCTTTTAGCACAGCGGTTCTTGGAAGTCTTGCAAAAAGAGAATCAGATGTTTGTGTCATTAATGGGAATAAAAATAAAAGAAGAAATCAGTCATTATATTATGAAAGAATTGTATCATGTTAATGCTTTAGAATCAATTGTGAGAAAAAATAATAAAATAAAACTTGTTAAGTATTGCGTGAAACTAAATCTAACTGATTGCTTTTATTCATTATAAAATGGATACATAAAAAATATCGTAAAGATATAAAAGTTTAAATAAAATTTAAATTAGTCTAGTGGACTCGGACTTTTTAATGTGTAGGAAGTTGCATATACCACAGAGTTATGGCGACCGGCTTCTCAAAAGTAAAAGTTGCACTCATACTAAATGAGATAAAATTATTAATTCATATATTCTATATTTATGATTTATACACTCATAAAAAGCTTAAAAGCAATAAAATAGATAGCCATGACTTCATTGTTGGCAAAAACTGCCTCTTTCCTTTGCAAAGGTATTATAATTCACATTCAAAAAAACAATGAAGGCGTGAGAAGTTGACTTAATGACAACAGTTCAAATTAATCATGCAAGGGAAGGGGCAAAGTTAAAAAAGGTGTAGTAATTTAAGCCTGGCGCCCGTATACGAAATCTTTTTTTTTAAAAGGATAATTGAATTTGAGTATCGCTTAGGATTACTGAAAATATATTATACATATATTCGGATTCTACGAAGAAGTATATATATAGAAAATATCTTTTATGAATATATACATACAGTAAACGATTAGCTGACCAAATAACAACATTTGAATACTAATTAAAAAAAAACGTTTTTTAATATTGAGAACATAGACTTAACCTTTAAGCATTTTCAGACGCTTCCAATCATATTTGAAATACAATACGATTTTTTTTACACGTCGTAATTTTTTAGAAATGGAAGACATATGACCACTGATGAAATTAATCATTTTAAGAAAATGACAATTTTTCCTTTTTATTAAGTTATCAGCTGTGCTTTTTAATAACCTTTTATAAGTACGGAATTTTTCAAAAAGTGTGGAATTATAAACTTATGAATATAATAACGTATTACCGTAGAGAAGCCACATCTATTTATAGTTTGATTTAAGACAAGAACAGTACGCGAGTAACGCTTTTAAAAGATTTTTTGTACAACTAAATATTTTTTATTATATTATTACATGATTGCCTCGTGATTTTATACTTAATGTGGAATTTATTGATCAAAACCACATCTGCTATACAGCAAGCCATCTGTAGAGTTCAACTCAGTCGATAAAGTTATAATACAATGGGTAAACTACCGTTAAAATCATAATTAACGCCACATTGTGAGTATGTGAAAAAAATGACATGGGTTTTGTTCGAATCACATTAAATGGATTCAAACATATTGTTAATATTTCGCTGATGTTATCCTGCAGATTCACCGTCCACATGTTGAATATTATAACACTTACAATTATAAAGCATCCATGTGCATGTAGATTTGTAATATTTTTGTTGAGTACTATAAAGGAATACTTATTTCGAAGTAAGATCTAAAAGTATTTATATAAATCCTCTACACAGAATATAAAATACCAAATATCTAATGCTTTGAAGGATAATTTTTTCAAACTTCATATTGTAAAAAATAATAATATCACATAAACATTTAACACGAATAAAATGTTTTAAAGAACACCAAAAATTTCTAATGATTTTTTTTTCAAATTTGCAGTTTTGACTGTATGCATCTTACTCAGTTATTTGACAAGGCTCTCTTTCTCAGTAAAATTTAAGCACAATTAAAAAATAAACGAGTAGTCAAAACATTTAACTTAAACGAATTGTGTATTTTTTTCATGAAAATCCATTTTTAAGTACTCCCATTAACCTATGGCAGTAGCAAAGGTAAATATGGGTCTAGCTAGGGTTATTATTATTCGAAATAGTTTTTTGGTAGCACAGCCTAATCTAGTGGCTTCCCAGTAGGTAATAATGGCCGCATCTGGGACTTTTTATGTTACGCATTAGTTATGTTATACATTTATTATAATAATAATGCAGCACAGAAGGTATGCTTAGACAAAAAAACGTTCTCGGTAAACGTTGATACAACAATGAGAATCGTATGAATGTATATACTCTTTTTTTATTACAATTTATTCAATGTTTATAAACGACCCAAAGGTGTATTTAAACAATAAAAAAATAAATGATCACTATGGAAATTAATTTTAAAGTAATAAATTCGTTGGACTCTACGGTAGCTTTATGTAAGCTTATTTTCATAATTTTGTTATATCCACGTATTGTCAAACGGGTAGTTACACGTGTTTCACAAGGAAAATTTACTATTCCAAAGGTGAAATATTCAAAGAGGCTATGTAGTATATTCGTTTACTTTAAAACCGATAATTATATTAACTTTAAAATATTAATTGTATCCAAAAAAAATCACTTCGTATGATTTTTTGAGAATAACTTATTGAATAGTGGAAAAAGAGGCATGAGTCCAAAGTCTTGAGAAATAATCTTTTTTAAATACTATTGATGGATGAAAAATGTGATATTGTATTTATGGTAAATACTTTAGTAGATTATTGTACGTAAAAAAATTTCAACCTGTCAAATATATTATTATTTATCTATATTTAGATCAGGCATGGGCAACCATTTCTAGGTCTGTGGCCAAATTATCATTTTGTCTCCGAGTCAAGGGCCGGACCAAATTAATATACATTATAAAGTAATATTTAATTCAATAAAACACGTTGCTACTTCATGTGTTTTTTAATTTATATAATGAATGACATAATATTAATATTATATACTGAATACAAAAGTCAATGTGAAGAATAGCCTTGTACTTGAATCACGAGACTATCAATATTGGCGAGACTATTGATACTGCTTAAGGATAATCGCACAGAATTTTTAAATTTTCCATCTGTTATCCTCGTTTAAATTAGTGTATTTCATCTCCGAACAAAAACTGTTCACACGTATATGTGCTGCCAAAAACACAAATGATTTTTCTTCCAAATGAGCGTAAATTAATATATTTTTCTTCCATCAAATATAATTTATAAAAATCCGTCAAAGCAATGTTGTTAAATTGTGATTTTAGCACTAAATCCCACTGAAGCTCAATAAACTTCTGGCACATTATTTACATCTGCATCCATCGGAGGAGCAAATATAGCTAATGTAGAGTCTATTTTTTGGAAGTCGGCTTACGTCGTATCAAATTTTTCTCTATTACTTCGCCGAGACTAATCAGGACCGGACAAAACAGCTCGGCGGGCCGTTTCCGGCCCGTGGACCGGTGGTTGCCCATGTATGATTTAGATTGTCATATTCTTAGTCAGTAAAAGACGTCCTATTTCATAAATGAGAATTTCATAAGATCAAAACGGCCTTATTGTGGTTTGTAGATACTAATGGCCCCATTCTTGTGGCTATTTGAAAAGGTTCGGGATTCTATTTGAGGCTTTTTTATCATAGGTATGTGGCACAGTGGACGCAGAGAGTATTTAAACGATTTTGAATAAGAATTTTTTAAATGATGTTTCACGTATTGGTATGGATTATCATACAGCAATATGCAATATAAGCGAATCTTAATGCAACTACAATCATTGCTACATATTAATTGGGAGTTTGTCGATAATTTAACAATAGTCTTTTATTAAAAATCAACGTATTTATCCTTTTATAAAAAAATTGTATAAGTCTCTTTTTTATTATATCCCAAGAGTAAAAGTATTTGTATTATCTAAAATTTAAGGAAAAAAATATTAGTTGAATTATCTTCTACAATGTGTAGTTTTATTTTTAAATAAAAGAAAAGCATCGTCACTAGTTTTAAAATATTTTTAATGTGTGAATTTAAATTTAAATCCGTATAATTATACTGCCGATTTGAAAGTACAGAAGAATAGAAAACATGTGTATGACGTACATATCCTTTTACAATCTGAATTAATAGTCGTATGCTTTTATGCATTATAATAACTGATTTAATATGCATAATTTATTTAATCGCTTCGGTAACTGTAAATTAATTATTTCTGATGATATTTGTGAATCACATCACATCATGATGTGTTTAAAGTGTCTGGAGTTTTTTCAGAGATAATATGCGTTGTGCTACGGTCGGCAGTGGAAGATGGCCACAGAGTATGAAATAATTATAGATTAAGGACACGTTTGCGCGGCGTCATTTTTCATCAACACTGACAGAATAGAAGGCACCGGTCGAAAGGCGGACACCAGTGATGGTCATTTTCTTCAAAACGGCCGAAATTTATACTGTTTATTAAAACCATACCAGCTGATAATGTGGTCAGTGCATTTGGTCTCCTAATAAAACTTAAAATAATGATTCCATTCAGATTGCATATCATTAACATAAGGAGCGAGCATAGATTTTCAAAAATCATAAATGTGCAGATAATCAATATTAAAATTAAAAGAGCTACTACAGTCAACCCTCCTAAAGCATCCTCTGCCGTAAATCGGTTTTTTTCATAGCGTGTGCTGCAGCCTTCGTGCAAATTGTATGTTTTGTAAATATGTAATATTATACATACATACATATGTGCATTCTAAGAATATTTATCAGTAGCTGAAAAAAATCATATCTCGGTGCTGTATGAGGGTTGACTGTATTTTTAATTATCTGTATACAGTTAACTTAACTTACACTCCTCGCTTCAAACAAAAAAAAAACAATATTTATGACATTATATACTTCATATAAAATAGGTTCTTATAATGATCTCTCGAAACAGAATCTTATCAATTTCTTAATGTTTTTACTTTATAAGGCTCAGATTGTCATTTCTATTGAGAAAATATAATTATATAAATTATGATATACATTTTAAAAACGAATATTTGATATAATATATATATACATGTAGGTATTATGGTATTAATTATTTTGATGTATATAAAAAATAAATCGTGCTATAATTGACATGAATACAAACGGAATCGTACACGATTCGATTTTATGTTCTTGTTTCTTCGGAGAAATAAATGCAACATTGAAAAGCACTGGCTCAGTATAGTAACACAACAAAAAAGCACAACTCAGAAACTTGAGAGGAGAGCAAAGAGACCAGAAAAAATACTGGCTGGTGGTATTAATCAAAGATGGATCTTTGTG
Source organism: Himalopsyche kuldschensis (assembly GCA_028554975.1). Classification (NCBI taxonomy): domain Eukaryota; kingdom Metazoa; phylum Arthropoda; class Insecta; order Trichoptera; family Rhyacophilidae; genus Himalopsyche; species Himalopsyche kuldschensis. The sequence goes on from JAHFWI010000003.1 coordinate 24,643,334, forward strand.
TGTGAACGAAGCCCTGTTTGTGTGACACTAAGGCTTGATTATGTGAAAATGACTTAACAAACATGGAATGCATATAACCTCTCACGATGTAAATAGTATTTTTTTTAAATTAACATATACTAAAATTAAAATGAAAAAAAGTTCTATGTAGTAGGTCTATACTATGTTAATATCATATAATCATTTTTTGTTTTTAAAACTTACAGAAAATTTAACTATTTGTATTACTATTATTTCGCTATCAAAAGATAAATAAATTTAGAACTGATAATATGATTAAATTAAGCAAATGTTTTTTAATTCGAAATTTCCATAAGAATAACATAATATGTTGAAGCCTACAATTTGTTCTTTGAACTACGAACATACTTCATTTCGACATTTGGTAATTAATTAAAATTATTAAACAAATCGCTTCCCACCCTTCCAATCCTAAAGAGTGGTTAGCTAACCGCCAGTCATGTCCTAGCCCTCGGATCCATTCAATCACTACTCTCTTTGAAAAATACAGGCTAAGCAACTGAGTAACAGGCAATTCTCGTAGAAAAAAAAACTTATCGAGATAAACTCCGTGGGGAATCCATATGTTCCAAATTGGGAGCGGACATGGTAGTAAAAAAAACAATTACATACAATGATACTATAGGTTTTATGATGATTGGTTTTAATGTAGACATATTCGATTTTGGAATAAAATTATCACGTGTATATATGAAAATACATGCATATATTATGGTACACGGTATTTCTTTAATTTAACATGCATAGTTAATGACAATTATTATGAGACAAGAACTACTATTTTATTAAAGTTTTTAGGCTGTCTAGACGTCAATAATATATTGAAAGCGGTTTCAAGTTTCAAAGGGTGGGCAGGTAAATTCCTATAATGAACATTGCCTCCAAGAAGCATTTTACAAACACGGGTTAATTTAAAAGAGCCTTGGATATTGCGATCTCTTTTATAACAAGAATACTAAAAAGAGATGTAAAATCAATGGAAACGTATACTTGAAGCGGTATTCAAATTCATCAACCATACAACCTAAGCGAAGAATATTTTTACGAATCGTGTTTTGTTAAAAAAAAATTTACCATTTTTTCACGTATTAGTGTGAACAGATTTGATTAATCAAAAAAGGTATTCGGCCTCCGAAACTATGAACAGGTTAGATAATGGCTATATAAAAAAAAGTAAGATCTATTCCGCCATTTTTAGTTCAATATAATATGTTTCGTTAGCGAGTAGATGTTTAAAGAATGGAAATATGAAACTTCATATCAAATGACATATCGAGTTACTAATTTGTATTAAATATTTATTTTTCAAATGTAAGAAATATTATTTGCAGTATTTTTTGGCTACTTTATCTTAAGCAGGAAGAAAGTAAAACACATTTCGTATTATAACAAAATAAACAGAACTATTTGATGCAACGAACCTAAGATAAAAATATTACATTAATGTATATTGTACACGTACATATATGTGTTTATTTATCGGATGATTTTTACTGTCAGTTATATAAATTGGAATATATATATTTATTAAGATGTGATACATTATTTTGATTAACGTATTTATTAAAAGCCTTGAAATATGCAAGCTGATAAATTGAAAAAAAAATTGTGTGCTTTTTGTGGCGTTACAGGTAAAACTTACTTAAACTTTTATTATTAAACGAAGAAACTGTGGTAGAAGTCACATAATCTTTGATATTGTTTTTTACAAATACGAGAATCAGTCCCATATTAATCTTGTCATGTTAGGTGAATTTCACTAATCATATATCATTCATTATAAGTAAATTTATGAATTATTCAGAAAAATACTTACAAACTGATGAACTGAATTTTACAACTTTTACTGAAGTATTTAATTCTACTGTTAACAGTTCATCAAATCGTCGAAATACATATACTATTGTTATTTGTAAAAATAAAGGTATGTTGTTTTTTAAGCTATAATATTTTTTTGAAATACGACTATATTGGTGAACATTTCGTCAGGTAAATATTAAAAGTCACTTGCAATAAAAGTTAAATTTTAATTTATTAACCTTATTTATAATGTTTAATGTCAGCTTAATATATCTAGATGCGGCTCCTTATCAAAGATTTGAGTCAAAGTGGTGGTAAATCATTTCACAAATGGCGATTCATTAGGAAGCGCGTTATTGCTTGATGTTTTGCAAATTTCTTTGCAATGAACATAAATCTGCATTAGAGAGAAGATGGACATTAAAACATATAATTTATGATGTAAGATTTATAATGGTAAACATATTAGAATTCATAATCAATTTATGATAGCCTAAGATAAAATTCAAAGATAAAAATAACAATTTGTAAAATTATGTTAAACACGTAAAACAGTATTTATTTAAGAAAATGTTTATCTTGGATAAAATATTCATTAATTACTCAATGAAGCATAATGCTTTGCATTTTAATGTGAATCGAAAATCATTTTATTGATAACTATCCGGTACCTGGCAAGCGTTGCAATGCCACTCACAGAAAGAAAGTGTTTGTGATTAAGAAACCTTCGTTGGCGATCACTGAACAAATCACCAGAGTTTTATAGCAATCGGATGAACGGTATAGGATCGCATACGGGACAAAAAAATCATTGTAATATATAGGTAATAAAAAAACCTTTTTGGACGCCCACACAACAAATCAACACAGCTTTATCGCAATCGGATGAACAGTATGGCAGCGCATAGCGTACCAACAAACAAACAAAAAAATATTGATTATTGTTCATATATAAGATTGTAAGTCATGCGATATGTACATACCAGGCAAGCAGAGGAGATTGCTAAACTGGAACTGATTGCAGATGGGGTATGTCGGCAGGTTCAGTTTCGTTATAATTATTTTTGCTAAGATCTTTCACTGTATTTTCTAGTGAAACAAATACTAAGAAACGTTCTATTTTCTCGCACATATTTTTTTAAATGTCTTTATTTAAAGTCCTGTTTGGTGCCTTCGGGTGAAGCTTATTTTTATCGCTACTTGGACAGCTGTTCTGTTTCTACACTTTCAGTAGGCAATTCAATCAATTCATATAAATAAAATACGTGCCATGGTATATTCGAAGTTGCGCTATTTATAGATGGGATAAAAACATTTATTTTATATGACAGTAAAAATAAGGTAAAATATTTTCCTTATGGAAATCCTGGATTGATTGTCTACTTTATTTTCATCTTGTATACCGAGCTTTTACTAGCTTGTTAGCTTTCCCGATAAGCTCTCTTTCATGTTTAGTTTGATTAAACTCTCTACTCTGTGAGAACGAAATATAGAAAGCATAATAAAAAAATGAATAAAATGACATCAGAATTAGGAAACACTTGAGTGCCAAAAACTCACAAGGCACTTATGATGTTTCAGCCCCATAGTGACACAATTAAAAATCATGGCTTGTATTATACTATCAATTGGGTAAAAGTGATTTTTTACAAAAAAGATAGCACGTCGTATATGAAACCATAACGAATTATTATGTAGCGCCTATTATTATAAACATTTTTCATATATATGCATATTATATTATTCATATAATGGTCGAATAAATTTAATGACTACTAATTATTTGGTCAGTTATAAATACTTCAAACGGTCAGTTAAAAATAATAAATGGTCAGTTAAAATAATAAATGGTTAGTTAAAATAAAAAGAACATGACATAAATTTACCTATTACGACCATATTTGATAAAATTTACAAGCTGTCAAAATAAAACTTATCATTTTTAAAAAAAAGCTGACTATTTAAATTAAATACTAACCATTTATAATAAATAACTAACCAATAAAATATTTTACTGACCGTTTTATTTCATAACTGACCACATTCACACTGATACAATGACAACTGACCGTTTATAATATTAACTGACCATTTGGATTTTTAACTGACCATTTAATTATTTAACTGACCAAAACTTGAATTAGTTACTGACCCATTAAATACATGCTAAATTTAATTATTGTTCTACATGATTTTGGCGTGTAGTTAATACTAAGGAATAGAAAGGTATTCTTATACCATTTTATTGAAATTATTTCATATCTGTTATATTGCTGATTTTTCATATGAAGTTTACTATATGCAAGGTATAAGATTCAGTAAAAGTGTATTATAGATAGGTTATTTAAATGAATACTAACTTAAAAGCTATTGTGATTTCTTATTAATGTAATATTTTGTTTTATCAGTTAATATTTTTCACACTTAAATGTCAAACCTGTTACTAATTAAACGTGGTTTACATTGATTTGTGAGTGGCTATGTCGTTAACTACGAAAAAAATAAGTAAAATTTATGAGTGTTACATCCAAAAACAAGTTTTCAAATATTATATGATAAAATAATTCTTTTAAGCTTATTTAGAATAATTTTAGTAATGGTACATAATTTTTGATTAAAATCCATAGGCGGTCATCGATTATTAATTAATGTATATTTTTTAATTTGAGAATGGCTTTTGTTGGTGTATTTTATATGGCCATTTTAAATAAAAACGAAATAAATTTTCAAAAGAATGTGAATTATTGCATTGAACGCATAAAATGGTGCCTTCCAAAAATTATTATATACCACGCAAATAAATTTCATCTGAAAAATTGTTAATAAAATGGGCAAAAACTTTATTAGTTTTTAAATATCAAAGGTTATATATTCAGTTTTTATTGCAAACTGAAGAGAAAAAATAGCAACCGATTTAAATAAAATCCTTTTTATTTCTTCTAATTGAAATACACATTTTTTAAAAAAAATATCTGCAATAATATTTGCTCATTAAAAACCATTAAACAATTTCAATCATTTAAAAAAATAGTCAAAGTAAAGATCTTAAATAAGATTATCAATATAAGTTTTAATGCCTTTCATACAGCTTATTATACCGATTGTATATTTATTTTAAAAAACTGAAAACTTTTTTTGTACCAGTTTTTTTACGTATGTATCAATTATTCTTCTCGATGACCCTCCCTATGTAGAGACGCAATAGTAAACTGACTTCTCAGCTGAAGCGATCGCGCCCTCCTGTCGGCAGCGATGGGAAGGTAATGTCAACAAATAAAATTCAAGAGTTTAAAACATATAGAGACGAAGGAGACTGGAAGAACTTTGGCGCTAATACGCTTTAGAACTTGATGCTCCGTCAAATTGATATTTTGATGAGAATTTTTCATTGTTTTTACAAATCTTTTCATAGACAATTACGCTTACCAAAAAGAGATTCTTCATAATTGGAACATAAAAAAAGTTAATAATGGATTTCGTTTCACAATTAAATTGAACTGTTTTAATGTGAACATTTTATGCCTCAAAAAACAATATATTGAACATTCTAGATGTGAATAAAGTATTTGAAAAATGTTTGCTTCGTTCTAATGAAAAGAACATAAATGAAAATATTAATTTTTAATCGATCCACTGTTTTATATTCATTTGAAAACTAAAGAATTTAAATACTGTTTTCCTGAATGTGAATATAACATACTGCTTTTTTTTTAATCGAACTATGCCGAATCAAAAATCGGTTTAATTAACAATATGCAAAACATATTGATAAGATCTATAGCGATAAGCGGTTATCACGGTATTTTAAATTGTATATCCAATGTATTAAATCTATAAATAAATAAGGTTTCTGCTTATTAAGAATTAATTTATATGAAATTTTTGCTATCACGGTATTAACAAGCGTTATTTTTTTAGTGTTTTATGACATAAAGAAATTTTAAGAACACAATACTAAACCTTAAGATAATTAATGAAGCCCTCATTAAGCTATCGATATAAAGCTTTTTATGATAATATACTTGGTATCAGAAAATAAAAATATAAAATAAGAGTCATTCTGTATTCTTGAAATACAATCCTACATACTGTACCTAGGTAAGAGTTTCATCGTAGATTTAGATTCAGCAACATATAGATACTACCAAACTATTAATATTTTTTTTTTATAAGCGACGCTGTTTTATTTAGTTAAAAGCCTTGTAACTGTTCTCCACCTTTACAAATAACAAAAATGGCGGTGTTTTGATTGAAACTGAATCGCACAGTGTGAGGTCTTTACAAGAACCGGTCACCGCGGTGGTAAATGTTTTTCCACTCATAAAAGCATCATAAAAAGAACAATATTATAAAACCATCGATCCATTAGTAATATTTCCATTTAATGAAAGAAAGCGAGAACCCAGTAATTTTAATTATCACTGCGTAGTAATATTTTGGGTTATTTTAGATACATTCATTCTAATAACATAATAAAAGTCATATTGCCAAATCAACTTAATGAATTAAAGAAAACTTTGACAAAATAAGTGATGATGTTTAGTCAATAAGATATGTTTTTTTGTTATGTGTGCACATTCCCACAAACCTAGAGAAAGGTCTTACGTTTTTTCATTCTGTATTGGTTATTATTGCAAAGTTTCAATATCGGCTGCTAAAAAACTCTATATTTGTATCAGCTGAGATAAAATTAATGAGATATATAAAAAGCGATTAATAAAAATTATGCGTTTCCACCAAGAATTGACAGTGAACACCTTAAAAGTTTTACAAATTATATCTTTAATTTTAATCAAAATGACAGGGCTGCTGATTCATCAGTCATCAGTCATCAGAAATCTGAAAATGTTGTGTGCTCTGTGAACAAATAATGATGTAGTTGTTTTATTTACTCGCATACACCGTGACAAATATGTATGTATGACTTTGAGAATATTAACCACGTTGTATTCATGAAAAGAAAAGCTTAAAAAGGACTGTATTACTACGGTTATATGATTCAAACGTTTTAAAATGGTTAAAAAAGAGTCGCAATAAGATCAAATCGAAAAAGAAAATTTTGTTCTAATTTGATCGATTGTGCTGAAATACGAATATGAATATAAGATTAGTTTTACTATTTTCATGAAACTGAAAAATAATTAAAGTAATGATCATTTTAAGGTGAAATTTGTCTTTTAATTGCAGGCATCCAAAACCTACTTTTTTTCCATCGTGTCATAGTATGATTGACGTGTTTATTTGATAATTAGTTTTTTGCAAGCAGTATATCAACTGCATTTTTTTTCATTTTATTGTGTTTGTCAGAGCGTGTATGCCCAGTGGCATAGATTTAGTTTAAGTAGTCTTTTGACCCACATCAATAAATCTGGCACATTTTCCTTATTAGGTTACTCAGAGCTTGAAGCGGGATCTGTGATACGTTTTTCCCACGGGTGGGCTTGGGCGAAGGCTAACGGACACGGCGAATGGTCGACAGAAAAAAACCAAACAATTATAGAGTGTCGAAAAAGCACCGGTTAATACAGTAATATAACTAAGCGAAGTATTAATTTCGCAATTTATCAAAACACAATAGGAGCAAAGGACACCCACGCGAGTTCACCAAACAAAATACGAACGAGTCGTGTCTTATCACTACTTGCCATCGCCTAACCTCTGGGAGTAATAAAATGAAAGGTAGATTTTTTTATAATTTTCGTCATGATTTTTTTTAGAAATATTTCCTATGTATGGCGTATTTTTATTCGCATGCCATAATTTAACATTGTAATGTAATATCATGCATATATCAAATTTAGACATAATGATCACTGTCGATTTTTACTTATTCATGAAGCTAATAATTTTGTGTCCATGACTAAAGGCGTGATTTAATAAAATAATATAAGGATATTCGCAAGTTTTTTTCTCCATATATTCGAAATTTTATGCCATCGGTGATATAAGTACTATTTCTATTTATAAAATAAATTCTATTTTACTGATCGATGGATCATAATAAAGAATGTAAATTCTTAGTTTATGATTAAGAGGTAAACTCCAGGGCTGTGGAGTCAGAGTCAGAGTCGTGGAGTCGGGGCTTTTTGGCCGGAGTCGGAGTCGGAGTCGTCGCGGCGTTTTGGCCGGAGTCATACTCGGAGTCGGAAATTTTGAAAAGTTAAAATTTTTTATTTTCTTATTTAATATATCAATTTTGGCTTTTGGCCGCATTGATAGGGTTGATATTTAATTGAATACACATAAATAGGAAAATTAAGGAAAAAAAGTGACGATATTAAACTTTTTTAGTCGGAGTCGGAGTCATTTTTTGACCGACTCCACAGCCCTGGTAAAATATGTATGTCTTCATATTCGCGCTGCTTTTTTCAATCTTTGTATCATCAAGAAAAATATGACTTCTGCATGGCTTCGTAATTTTTTAAGTGGCTGCTAGAATTCAGATTCAGGAGAATTTTAATTAATTTCATTAATACCGATGATAATTCCACCAACGTTCTCATAGGATTTCTCTAAACGTAGAGTGCCTCTCTTTGCATTGGCGCGACAGTTGCAATAAAAGCTGTAAATGAATTGATAAAATTAAAAACGTTTATTGAAAATGGCCGCCCGTGAAAAATCACTGGACCAGTCAAACACATGAAGTGCGCGACGTCGAATCGCGTTAATTCTCATATCCAGTGAATAAGCCGAGCAGAGAGGTAAGTCAAATTTGGTAGCGCCCATTTGAGGCACACTGTCTGACGAGGTAGGAGAGGATATGTCAAAGAAACTAATGTACCGATCGATCAACCGACAGCACAGCGGCTCGCGAGGCCCAGATCCACTTTAAATAAATGATAGAGATGTATTGTAGACTTTTAATAATTGACGTCTGTATGTTATATACATATACGTGTTTATTGTAAGGATTTTGACACGATTATTTTATTATATCTATTTTCATTCGATCAATTTGTCTTTAAGTAGTGTGGGTAGATTTAATACGCATTGCATACATTTAGGTGTATAGAATCTCATTTATTTCGATACAACGGAAGGGTAATTATTTTCAAACTACATATTAATTACATCTTAACGCACATACCTGCCTTAATGAAACTAACTGTATTTTATACTGTCACAGTTTGAAGTTTAGACAATAATTTATTCACAGTAAAGCTATATATTATGATATATAACATAATTTATTTTAATGCAAGTTATATGTTATGATATCTTTTGCTTTATGATTGTACTATGAAATAAATGCAATCAAATGTCAAAAATATTTAAAATGAAAACAATTGCTTGGAACGTGTAAATTAACATACATATCTGTGATGATTCTTTATTCTGATTTCAACACAAAATATTGGGTAATCTAGTGAAGCGCGATTTATATCCTGACATTTTCGTTGAAAAGGGTCGACAGTTAATCAAACTTCATAAAATGATGTAAAAAAAACAAAACTCAATACTTTCATCCAAGTCACCCATCAATAAACAATCTGTAACTCTATATTATAGATATATGGACATACTAACATGCATGCTCAACTGAGTGCGTCGTTTCTTCACTCAAAAACAACTGGCGAATCGCAAGCAGGTAACGACAGGTGTCAAAATAACTATCGCACCTATCAATCAACGGGGTTGCACTTGTGCGCTTCCAACAATACTGACTTCCGGTGCATTGGCTACCGATTCGAGGGGATAAATTTGTGCCTCGCTGACATCAACCTGGGTGTGAGCTTTTCGGTTTTTACCTGCGGTTTTTGCCAAAAAAATATAAAAAGGTTAAGTACCTACTGTATTTTACCTCTAATATTGAGAATGCGTAACAAAATTACAATAACAAAAGGTGAAAAAGGGTATAGCATAAATCTTGTACTGAAACCACTATAGTGTAAAACCCTTTTTTTTTTAAATATTTACATCATCCACTGACAATTATTCTGACTCATAATGCAACATATAAACGTATATTTTAACATTCAAAAAGTGTTTCTCTCTGGACTTTTTATTTTAGATTTACTCTCGCAATTTTTCAAATATATTTCATGTATCGATAATAAAAAGTAAGTGAGTGTTGTGAGAGATATGTCCATGGTGGTTAACAATGAGTTAATAATATAATTTGGTGATATTTTATCCATAACTTTGCTGCACACATATTTAAAAACATGTTTGAATAACAAATTTTAGCATATACAAATCAAATACTTAACGTCATAGAAACATATTGGTTTAATTTGACACTAATACAGGCATTAAATTTTTACGACGTTCACCAAATACAATTTTTTTGGACATATCACATCTGTGCTTTGAACTGTAAATATTTCTCAATATTTAAACAAATTAGAAGGTCGAATCGACTGTAAAATATTCAACCAATTTCTTAAAATTCACCAAAACTCCATAAAAAGAAGGTCAAATATAAATAAATTCGATCAGATTTTATTGAAATTGAAAATTTCATAGTCAAAAATCTCAAGTGTGCATTACGTTAAAATATTTTCAATATTTTCCAAAAGCATACATAAATTTATCACTCCTTTATTTAAAATAATAGGGATATTTTTCCTCTAATCGTTTCAATCCAAAAGGTTACTTGATGCATCAAATATTAAATATTTGCGTGTTAATTACTAAAATTTCTTAACGTCATTTTTGTCGCTCTTTGGGTTGCAAGTTGCAAGTATGCTGATTCAGAACTCTCGACGTCGGTAATCATTCTTAATTTTGCAATAGTTTTTCGCAATATTTATAATATAAGAATTTGATGAAATAAAACTTGGCACGAAAGCACGTATTATAATATCGTGTTCAGAATGGCAACACAATCAATCTACGTACGTAAAAGATACTTAATTGAAATCAATTTTTGTAATAGCACAAACCGAAACACGACCCAATGATTTGCGTAACTTTTTTGAATAAGATCAAGCGGCGATCCATAAAATGATTTTGTAAACATTTTACGTGCAGTGATTTAAATTTGAACTCTCATTTTTTTCCATTCCGACCTGCATAAACGTGACGTACTAAATTATTAAAAGCATGGCTAATTTAGAAGCAGCCATTATTTCCATTGGTTATTAATGCTTTACAATAGATAATGATTTTTAACCTAGTATTTTGATTAGTCCGATTTATGTAATAGCTATGTGTGAACTTTTATTTATCTGATTTTATATTAGTTTGTGTACACACCACTGTTCCTTCTTACAATACATGCATAAGAAAACGTTATGTATAGCATATGACACGATACATAATTTCAATAAAAAGCATTAAGATTTATTGAATTTGAATAATTAATCGAAAGCAATTTATAATGGTAAATAACTGAGTAGTGTGAGTCATTTATCCTGTAAAAGTTGTACAAATTAGTTAATTTGTTATAATACTACTTATCCTTTAAAACTTTGCCTGATTTTAATGAATAGAATTTCGGAGGAGCACTGCAACATACGTAGTTAAATGAGTTCTGGTTTTTAAGGTGTTGCCTCCAACTTTCTTTTCCGAATGGAAAATAACCAGATAGGGCTAGGACAAAATAATACAATTTCTGGAAGCAAATTAGTAAAGAGATTAATAAATTAAAACATGAATAAATCTAATCTGGGATTTAAACTATTGACTATGCAACTGATGTGAATGAAGCCCCATCAAGTACAACTCCGATACGGGGGCTGACAAATACTAAAAACAATATGCATATTTTATAGCAATCAAGGAAGGAAAAATTTATTTTTGAAGTATCATTGAAAATTTCTAACACAAAGGAATTCATAATTATGTTTTTCAATAGGTGTTTCATTTTTTTAATGTTTTATTAGATTCTCATACGTACACCATTGTTATTTTGTAAATGATTGTAGGCGGCTTAATAGGATTAGATTTCAATGCACGGTTAGGCCGGAAACGGTAGCTGTTTCATCAAAGGATTGTGCAGTATAACATTTCTTTTGGCGCCTGCAGTCGGCTTCCTGTTATATTATATATTATTATGAACAGCACCTGCACTTGGAATAACACTTTTAATGATGCGCTATTTATAAATTTAAGTATTGTATGAAAACAGAAATTGGTTGCCCTTAGGATAGAACAACCAACTTTGGCACCTGCTGAGTCTATGTTGAGCGACATTGAATTATTGATCAAAGTTTTAATTAGATGTATAAATAAATTTATTCACAGACATCTGTAGATTATATATTTTTTCAATGCTTATCAGCTTTCGATGGATATCATTTCGACATCACAATACAATAGAAAAGAACTTGTGAATCAATCTCACTTTAATATGTATTAATAGATTTGTTAAATTCGAAATTAAATCACCAAATGCGTAGATTCCTCTTAAAAATTCCTATTGAAATTGTATTATTTACATTAAAAATATATCTTGAATAGGTATTATGCAAATAAAAAGATATAAGGTAGATAGATAGATATCTCACAATATTATTATGCAGATATGATAATTTTATATAAAATTAAACAAATCGTTGCAATAAATAACAAAAGCTTCTGTTCTAGTAGAATATGGAAGATATTTAAATTATTCAAACCGCAATGAAATAGGTCGTTTATAAGGTAATGCAAAAATATGCATTCAAAAAAAAACAACACGGTACGGTATTGGCGGTTTGTAGAGCTAATTAATTCTAAATTATTTATTCAGTTGCATTTAAACAATAAAATTTAATAATACACATAATATCTAAATAAGGATTGTTTATTTATCTATTTTGAATAAATCCGATAGAAATACATTATTATCTTGAATCAAACAAAAGCATTGGATACACCAAAAAATACGTTTTTGCAATTGAAATTCGAGCGCGTGACTTATAACTTTTTTTGACAATATTTTGTAGTAAAATTATATATTTACATGTATATATGTATATTTATATACATTAATGCATGTATTTATATTTGTCAAATCCATGGCGCATTGGCGTCAGCTGTAATGCCATGATTTGCTTTTTTTTTTTCTTAAATAAATAAATAAATAAAATGATCTTAGTAGATACAAAACTATTTTTTTAAAGTTAAAGTCAACGCTGTAAAAATGGAGTTGTATAACATATGTATGCTTAACAATTAAAAACTATTTATTAGAAATACTCAAAAGACACTTAAGCAACACTGTTAAGGTAATCATATGGATAAAAAATCATTTCATGTCATAACTGATTATACTTAAAAGAAGAACATAAAAAACTTATTATACGTACCAGCTATCAAAAACCGCGTGTCATTTTCTTAATTCAAATAGACTATTCAAATTTATAAATATGTTTAATTAAAAAATAATCGTTGTTGAATATTCATGATTTGCACAGATAAAATGAATCTATTTATAAACTAAATCGGCAGTTATACGTATTTTTATTTTGACGAAATAATAAATAATAGTTTATTGAAATATTACTATAAAAAATTCGAAAAATCATATCATATCTTTGTTTTTTTTTGCCAATGCGTATATTTAAATGACGATTACGACCACAGTCGCAGATCGCGAGCATTCCTACTTATACTGACATTTTTTGATTTGTAGTAAGTAAAAATAAAAAAAAGTTTTTTTTAGTATACATAATTACTTTTTATCAAAAATGTATTGTAAGCACATTAAGAATGATAAACTTATATTTATTAATTATAAAATAACCAATTTAAAAAAAAATAGCACAAATATTATATTACATATACAATAATATGATAATATTAATTGAATAAATAATTATTCATACGTAGAGTAATGGGTTGTTTATTTTAAAATTTTGCAACATCGGTGAAAATGATCTTAGTAGAACGTATATTAAAAGTATGTTACATTAATAAAAACTTATTAATTCAGTAATAAAGCTATTAATATTTTGAATATTCTAAAGCATATTTGCTGTTTGTGTGTATTCAGATTTCAAAATAATCATGGTGACATTTTTCTCTGCTTGAATTCGCTCGCGGATCTTGTACTGTCACATCTTATAAAAATAACAATGATTATGTGAGTTTATTGCAGGTTTTGTCGGCTACTGAAACACGAGAATTACCGTCACGCCACAGTTGCCAACTCACCGACGATCATTAATTCATATAATTTTATTAAACAAGATAATTAAGTGAATGCATTATTATGCTGACATGCGGAGTTAAAATTTGCAGTTTTTTCATTTAATTTAAAACTTACCAAAACGATTTCGGTATGATATCATAATGTGTTGTTAAAAACAATTACGTTTAAAAAATCCTGCTATATTATTTCGTTTAATTAGATTGCATATAATTATGTATCATAAAAAGATTCCACTAAAGTGTTCGTTAATTAAATCAACATTCTTACCTGTAATATACGGTCATTTATTTTTCAAACACCATTTAGTTTGTCGTATCCATTTCTTTTATTAACATTTCGTTTTTTTTGATTTGAAAAAATATTCATGACATAGCTGCACGAGACTTAATGATAACTTAAGGATTAAGGCTGATAGAAGTTTCGAAATTTTAAAATTATTGAAGATCACGCACGGAAAGTTGATTGCAAATAAAAGCCTTGAAAAGATGTCTATAAGACACATTTTAATGTGTACACTGTTAATACTTAGTGAAGTGGTATTTAGTTAAAAAATAATTACAATTTTTTTTTATTTATTTCACATTAAACTTATTAGGATCGGGACCGGTTTCGCTCATCGTAAAGCGAAGCGTGAAGGGTCCTGAGCCTAATGATAAATACCTTTTAATTTATCCCCCCTTTCCCATGATACTAAAATATATAAATTTGTAGACAACAATATCCAATATGTATACATGCATATTCATTATTCAATCAACTCTTAGATTATCAAATAAAAATTATGTTCATTGATTAATGAGTTGATTTGATAAATACAATACATGTTTTAATAAGCATTGATCAAGTCAATGAAATCTGTTTGTGACAGTTAATAAGCAATGACTTTTACACGCTCAAATTTTTTTGGAAGGGAAATAAAATATTCAACCTTTTGCTACTCATTTTTGACGTTTTTTTTTATAGAATTCGATAGGCTGTCATACATACTGTGAATGAAAAAAAAAGATCAATCGTGACTTATACATATTATATCAAGTGATAATTCAACCGCTAATTGACACATCGGTTAGTAAAAAATCTGCGTACTTTAGTAGAAGATGTGTCAATGAGAATTATTAAGATACTTATCTCAGCCCAATTATATATTCATAAAGATATGCGTTTGAAAATAGCTCGACATATAAGTCTGAGGAAAGTGAGGTCTTTATTTACACAATTGCATGCAGAGAGATAAAATGAGCTGTAAACATACATTTGTCACTGAGAGGTGCTAACTACGAATAATTATCAATTTGCAGAATTTGTACAGAAACTCCGTTTCATATTGATGTATTGCAACACCTTTCAAACAATGTTACATAATATATATCGAAAGAATGTATTCAAACTAACTATAATGGAAGTCACAGTATTATATGCAGGATTTTTCACTACTCGAGTCTTTCTATACATTTATTAAGATTGAATTATGTTAATACATTCACATATTTCTTAATTAAATAGATTTGAACATGTGTAATATGGTTTAGGTTAGGTATTTATATAATACTAGTGTTCGAACCCGGCTTCGCTCGGACCAGTTTGGAGTTATGTTCACCTCGGCGCGTAAATTCAGACGGGCCAAGTTGAAACAACTTTTTTCAAAATTCAAAAGTCTAGGTCAATTAAAATGAACATTTCAGACTGGCATTGACATTTCACAGCCCCTTTCATATATTGACAGCCGCCCCATTCTCGCCCATTAAAATGTCCAAATTCAAGGAAAAAATCTAATTTGCTGTCAATGAAATGTCAAATAATACCTTCACGTAAATAATAAACATTATTATATTAATAAAAGACGGGAAAAGTTAATTTATTACATTTTGACTAAATGTCTTCGCCGATAAAAATTCAAACATATTTTCTTTCATATTCGTTTTTATGGCAACTTAATGACCAACAATGCAAAAGGGAATTACAGACCCACAGACATACATACGCCGTTTCGGTTTTATATATGTACTACTCGATACTCGAGTAATTGGAGTCTCTACACACACATTGATAACGAAACAAATTTACTGTCGAAACTTTCGCGAGCGAAATCAATTCGTTTGTTTGAACTTGCAACAACAATGCAAAAGGGAATTACAGACATACATCCCCCGTTTCGGTTTTATATATAAGATAATATACTAATGAAAACTTTTATTTTTAGATCGAATTTATCACTAGTATCAGTTGTATCCAAAAGGAATGCATTCCTGTGAAACTTGGGAAAATATAAAGAAAACTTATAAAACAACGGAACATAAAGGAAGTAGTCACTGATTATTTTACTCTCATCCACTTACCCTTATCTATCCAAAATAATAGATTGAATGACTAATTAGCGGCGATTGAAAAAAAATATTAATAATCAAAATAATTTTACGTGTTTGTACAATTCGAAATTGAGCATATTTATATTTAAAATGACTATTATCACCTACTTGCTTGATTAGTGTATTTTTAGCTGTATATTGATCGATACAGAGGAACTAGTGTGTGGTAATCTATTTTAAAACAAATAATACGGAAAGAATACAATTGTTAGAAGACTTCTATTAACTGTACAAAATTTTTAAGTACGGTAGCTTTCGTTAAAAACGTCTGATATTTTTTTCATAAAATTATTCCCTCGTTCGTATCATTATATCAACAAATGATAAGCGGATTGGTATAATGTAAGCGGCATGGCTTAATATCAGAAGTCATGTAAGGTTAATAATTTTGTTTCGTAACAAATTTTATATTTTGATGAAACAATGTTGAAGAACAGTTTATATTTTTTGCTCATAATAGTTTGTGTTAGGTGAATTAGGTCTTTTTACTGTCCGTCGCAGAATTTTAGTAAATCATGACTGTTTACAATATTGGAGCATCTAGTGAATAATCTTGATAAAAGTTTTTGACTAGAATAGTTGGTCACTCAGTCAGAAAATCTTCCATTTTCTGTAGAGGGTAAACATATAACGATGTGATTAGGAAAAGGCTACTAGCCAGAATTTTTTTTTTAAATGCTGGATGGGTTATAGAAAAATTTTAATTCTCTAGAAAGCCATGAATATTATCAAGGACTCTTACAAATATCCATCAATCGAATGAAAAATCAATTTATTAAATTGTACGCACATGGATTCGAGTCCGCGGATACCGCAACTGAATAAGAAGTACACGTCAAAGCATTTACCAGTTGACTACATGACAGCACATGAAAATGTAATATAAGTTAATTTAAAATATTAGTCAAGGCAAGCAAAGCAAAGTTGCTCAATAATGAGCACGTTATATAAAATGAAAAGTTCATTTGAAAGACTTTTCAGGCCTTCTGAGAATTGTGACCAAAGAAGACTTTCAAATATACCCATTATGGTGACCGAAGCAGAACTAATTTGAATTCTGCCTCATTTTCTCCAACAAGGCATGAAAATTGACCAAGATGTTGTAACACATGGTCCATATTCTTTATAATACAGAATACGTGCTTCGGTATCGATATTACATTTTATCATTTTATCATATCATTTTATCATACGTCACAGTAGTCGAAAAGTATGAAGTAAGTAGGTCTCGTGCCATACAACGTAACCAAGCAATTCATACAAAACGGACAGTCAGATCGAGTCTCGCTTTTATGGTTTTGAACAGGGTTTACCGACCCTGCGATTGCTGAGCTTTTTGCATGCGAATTCGAATAATAATTGTTATTTAAAATAGTATATTAAAATACATGGTTTTGTTAACTTATTATAACAGAGAAACGAAAAAAATATCACTTCAATCGAAATTACTATTCCAGTTATTAATATTTTCAGTATAGTAAAAGCTTGGTAAACAATAGCAAGAAAATATTTTTTGTATAATGATAATACATTTAATAACAATGCAGAGCGATCCTTAAATGTATCTCAGTAATAAATACAATTTTTTACCTAAATTTAACAAGCTGGCCTATCTGGCTGACTATTTGTTGGACTTTTTTTTATGGAAATACAAGTCAAAGACACACGCAATAATGAAATCAAATACTTTTCTTTTTCGGACCATTTCAGATGCTAAATTATTTAAATACAAAATCAGTATCGTCATGAAACACGCATGCAATTACGAACGTTTTGTCGCCTCAAGCCGTTTTGATTTCAAATCATGGGGTGATTTATTCGAGCAATTTACATTTATCATAAAATAAAAAGACATATACACATGTATACATATAATCCAGATTTCATGATGGCAAGCCATACAACGTTTAATTTTATGACAGTTGATTTTCATGCAAGTATCCTAAAATTCAAACAGTATTCATTTAACAATATGAGTTGAAGACAATTTAACTTTTCATAGAATAAAATCAAAATGAAAGGATAGTAATTCGTTAAGTAAATACTGATTATTCCGTATTTTATCACAATGCTAGCTTAATTAATAGTTTGCTTAATTTACATTGTAATTAATGTAAGGGGTTTGAAACCGAAAATCTTTGAAACTTTAAATGTTAAGCAATGAATATTACTTTTAAGGTGTTCACTGTCAATACTTGGTAGGGAAGGCATTAATATTATATTAAGTATTAACTTTTGTATAAATATCAATGTTTTATTGTATTCCTTATCAGTTGACAATGCTCGCCATGAGTAAAACCGGCCCTGATCAAATAAATTTTATGTGGAATAATACTAAAAATGTATTATTATTTTTATTATAATGAATATTATAATTTTATTGACAACGGAAATTTAATAAATGAAATGTTATTAATGAAACAGGAAGTAATATTCAGTATTGTACAAATATGTGGAATAGAAAGGTTAAGCAAGCCGTTTGAAAATGTGAGTTATATTAGCATTAATTTTAATTTGCTTCAATTTTATATTTATTTCTTTGCTAAACAGCTAGAATAAAATATGTCTGTCTTTTAAAAGACTTGTCTATACACTCGTATTGTTATAAATCTGTTTAGTGGAATAGTTATTATTGATAGTATATATGAGGCTTTTTAACATTTGCTATACTAACTAAATAACATATGGACTGACCCAAAAACGTTTTGCAATTTTGAAATTTAGTGTTTTATTTAAAAAAAAAAAATACCATCTTGTAGAATCTGATTTCTCCAGCAAATATTCAGAAGATTTTAGAGGCTCAAACATACTAGACGTAAGAACGAGATTTACTATGTTATGGAATTTTTAATTAGTGGAATGTACAAGAATAGATACCAAAAATAGTACAAATGTTTACTTTGACAGAAGATGACATAATCAATTAATCTGACTGAAATATCAAAAATAATTAGTTTATTTTGAAATATTTGTATCAAAGCTCTCGTTTATATAGTTGTAGCGTTTGAAGCCCGGTATAAAACGCATACTATTCTGAAGGAGGGGAGCGGAGGAAGGAGTCAAGGGCCCAAGGATAACCGGTCCTGGCGTATTTTATCACGCTGACTGCGCTGAGGTTATCATGACCGGACATCCTCGAGTACATACATAATACTGCTGAAGATGCTAAAAAGGATACTATGTATCGATACAATGCAGATTTTTATTTCAAAATGAACGATCGAATTGAAATTAAAAATGAGAGAACCAAATCATCACTCGGGTTTAATTGACTAAGAAAAACATTCGACTATTGATAATATTATTATTCCACCTGTTGTCTCACGTCATAACCAGTGGAATAAAAAGGTAATTTATTAATATAAAATTAAAAATAACTTTTTATATGCCACGTTTTGTATTACAAATAGTGACAAGTATTTCGCCTTGACAGAAATATAAACGAAAACAATATAATATATTTGAATCTACCATACAAATTGTATCATTGAACATTTGATCTAATTTGGATTAACAGAATAAGCATTTTGATAAAAATGTTATAAATCCATTGCGATAATAAAGATAAATGTCGCCTTCTTTAATCTATCATGGTATTTATTTTATGATAAGTTTTATTTCTTAGTTTTTAAATTCGGAATGATAAACAGTTTATTTTGTGAAAATAATGATGGTTTTGGCAACTTTTTATTAATTAACACCTTTTTTCACAAAAAATCTCCCCTCTTTATGTAAAAATTCCACATAACCGGTTACACTCATAATCAAGTATACATGGAAGTAGTACAAAAAAATCTTTCATTATTTTAATATAACGTACATATTTCCACCAATAATTTACAGTTTATACCTTAAAAGTAAGCTTTTTTTAAACTACAATTTTAATAAGATGGTTGTGGAGAAAGTAAGTCATATTTACCCATTGACGCATTTTTTTTATTATGTCATTGGTATTTTTTTGTTTTCATGCGAATTGAATCCCAATAAGAATTTAGCATAAACTAATTAATAAATGCTAACCTTCTGTTTCAAATCACATCAAAGTAATGATTAGAATATGAGTGATTTCCAATAAATTATTTATAAGATTTAATTGTTCTAACTTTTAGGCGGTACGCTTCTAATGCTCTTGAAACATTGCCAAGATAGCCGAAATTAATAATTCAAAAAAAATAACATATTATAAGTTATGGGATATTTTTTTCATCGGATTCTACTTTAGTCATTGGCAAGCATTCCTGATTGCTATCAGTGTTGTTTTTTCAATCTATCGAGCGAGCTTGATAACCGAATCTGGTCCATTAACTGAGCATCGATATCATGCAGCTACGTGAATACCTTTTACAATCTTTTGCAAAAGAAGAACTTATAAAAACTCGAGCAGACTGTTCGAACTTTTTATACGAACTTTGTTCGGATACACTTTTGTCTCTATATATATATATATATATATAAACTATAGCTATGAGATGAACGTGTTGGTTCAATGTGAACGAACTTTGTATAGTGAAAATTTAACACGTTATGGTCAATAGATTTTTATTATTACTATATAAATATTTGATGGGTAAGTTTTTGTATTTTCGTAAATTGATTGTTATTTTAATTGATCTTTTTGTTTGTACAATGTATAAAAATGCTATATTTCTAATGGATAGTGACTTAATATAAATAATATAATTTTCAGTTTAAAATAAAAACGAATAATTAGGTGTGATGAAGGTATTACAAAATCAATAATTAAAAGACAAGGAGACAACTTTTATATATAAAGTAATATATCTTATATATAAAACCGAAACGGCGTATGTATGTCTGTGGGTCTGTAATTCCCTTTTGCATTGTTGGTCATTAAGTTGCCATAAAAACGAATATGAAAGAAAATATGTTTGAATTTTTATCGGCGAAGACATTTAGTCAAAATGTAATAAATTAGTCTTCTACTGAACTTTTCCCGGCTTTCATTATTAATAATAATGTTTATTATTTACGTGAAGGTTTTATTTGACATTTCTTTGGCAGCAAATTAGATTTTTTCCTTGAATTTGGACATTTTAATGGGCGAGAATGGGGCGGTTGTCAATATATGAAAGGGGCTGTGAAATGTCAATGCCAGTCTGAAATGTTCATTTTAATTGACCTAGACTTTTGAATTTTGAAAAAAGTTATTTCAACTTGGCCCGTCTGAATTTACGCGCCGAGGTGAACATAACCCCAAATTGGTCCGAGCGAAGCCGGGTAGCAATACTAGTATAGAATAAACTGTAATTAAAGATATTATTAAATTAAAATAATTCTGAGCTTTTTTCTTAGTTCACTGCATAAACCATAAAGTTTTATTTATACATATTAGAGTAAGTTAATTAAAAAGTTTACTTTATGCCAAAGTTGTTTCAGAAATCTAAAATCATCTCAACATAACAATACAAATAGCATAAATAGTAAGTATAGTATGTATTTTGTTTGCACAATAAAACATTATTTTTACTCCTTGGAAAAGTCAAGATATTTTAAAATATCGCCTTACTGTGGTAAGTAGGGTAAAGCTATAGCGTTAAATAATACATGTTTTAATTTGATGTATTTTTAAAAACAAAAAATATTTTTAAAAATCTTGCGGTCATTTTATTTACTAAAATAAAAACAACTTGAAACGTTGCAGCAGGTTAAAAATACTATTAGATTAAATTATTTAGATGGAGGCTAACAAGCGTCATGCAACGGGTTTAAGAAAAATTTAAATATCTATGAATATTAATCGAGGAGGCAGCCAGATTTGATAGCAAGATCTTTGCCAAGGAACATCAAACCACTTCTGCATTGATTGCCAATCAAGAGAAATGGGATGTATAAAACTTTAAAAAAATCACTAATAGACAAAAACGATTTAGCTCGGCGCACTGTTTTAATACATACTATCAAGAATGCCATTTTTAAAAACGATTTCGAAAGATTTATTGCGCAAATAAACTTCAAAGTTAAATAAATATGTATTTTTTTGAGAGTGACGCTTTTATTTTTTATAGCATAGTTAAGATAAAACAACGAGTAACATATTATTTCAGTACCAACAATAAATATAAAACTGGTATTTCAAGGTATGCACACATAGTTTTAATACAGCCTATGTTTTGTGGAGTTATACAGAACACGTTAGAATATTTAAAAATTGCAAACCGAAAAAAATGGTTTGAAATAATTTGCCGGCCAAAGAATAATATGTGAACCTACTAGTGGTCAGTAAATTGCGGTTTGAATCTGGCGCAAGATAATTTTAATCGATTAAAAATTATACTCATGTTAGACTTGTTTTATATCACATGTAAAAAAAATGTAATATGTATATCGAAACGTTCGGCTGCCAGTTATCAAATTTTTATTCAAACTAACTGGAGTAAAACTAATGCAATAAAAACCATCAATAAAAGTTGATATATATAACTAAAAATACAATAATCAACAAGTAGAAACATCGTTCGTTACGAATAAACAACATAGAAATATAATTTTGACATTGAATCACAAAAATATTGTTCAACTTCGTATTCATCTTGATAATTATTAAAAATCAATAATAGGTAGTTAGCAATATGAATTTAAATAAAATACACTAAACTGTTTGATAACTAAATGAATGTTGATTGAAAATATTTCCCGTAATTACATTAAAAATAATCTTATCACAGAAATAAAATGAATAAAAGAGATGTAAAATAATACTTTTATCAGAAATGGAACACTCTTTTTGATGGCAGCTAAGTGGTATCGTGCGATTTCAATTTATTCAAAAGTCGCTGAGAAAGAAATCATTTTACACATACATAAATTATTCATTCAATTTAAGATAAAATTATAAATCTCCTTTTTGTTTACTAAGGAAATCAGCATAATTTTTATAATGTAATAAAATTATTTTTATATTTATTATAAAATACAATTAATATCCCAGGTTCATATTAAATTATCGTTAATTTATTTAACGTTCAAATGCAAATTAATATCACCGACCATAAAAAATAGGGTAAAAACAAAGGAGTGGATTTTTCTACCAAACGGCTTTTATTGTAACTAAAAATGATTTACTTCTTGAAAACTTGATGTATACTGGTTTATACTGTAATTCACCAGCAACAATACAAATTAGACATGTCCGCATAAAAATGTCATAAGTACAAGACATTATTATTGTATTAATGGCCCATTAAAATAAGACTTGACATTTTAAAAGAGTCTTTTGATTAAGATAATATATAATTTTTTGAAATTATTTCTAATTTAGAATCATTGTCGATGCAAGAATATAAACCAATCATTAAATTTAAGATAGATAATATTTTTCCGATAATTGCAGAGATTTTCATGAGACTTTGGGAACATCTTGCAGCTCAAACAGATGACTGCGGTTTTCCGCATACGTTTCTCATTATGAGGACATTTTATATCACGGAAAAAAATTGTGCCGTTTTTTGCCTTTTCAACACCTGTTTTAATCATTGTTTTTATAGCCTCAGTTGCGGTCAACCATAAATGGCTCCGCGGGCTACTGGAAGGCAGCTATCGAAATTCTTGATATAATTGCTGCTGTGTGATTTTATATTATACTGCTCCAAAAAGAATAATTCACACGAAATTATTATACATTTGGAATGAATACAAATTTATACAAAAATAATTGTATCTAACATTTAATTTATATAACGCCATTTGTATCATAAGAATTTAATGAACGTTGAATATACTACGAAAAATTATCTCGCACGAAGACGATTTTTTTATCAGCCGTCTGATGCTAAAAAAATTAATTACCTCACTCAAAAAACTTGAATGGCATTGTCGTTTGCCGCCTGATTGAATAATTTGATGCATTGTATTTGAACAACATCTTTTCACGGCACCCCACTCTCTAGGTACTATCAATCCACTCTACGTTGTACGGCATTAAAATAAGAAAAACTTACCACTAACTACTAATGTATTAAACTTAATACAAAGTATCTTTAGATAGCATGGCGGTATCGATTCTGAGGCCCACATATAAACTAATAAAGTGAACTATTTCTAACGGCGTGAGGCAAGAAGAGAGTTTGAAAGAAATCTGTTTAAAAATCGTGACTGTGCAGATTGTGGAGTAGGTGGCGTGGTAAACACCTGGAAGAGCGCAGATCCCGCATTGACCGACCGAATGTATATTATACTGCATATGCGATCGGATCTTTAAAAAGCCCTGGACCTCTAATATTTACTGAGGTGAACATATCTGAAGCTAGTATCTACATTCATAATTTGATACTTAATTAATATCCCGTTAATTTGTTTTCACCCGACTTCTTCCTTATATAAGTTTGAATTTTTCACTACATAGGTGCAATAATTTTACTAAATGTTCAGTAAGAAGTATACTGACGTTGATTCCAATGTAAATTCGGTATCATACTAAAATACGCAGTAAAAAAACGACTTGAAGAAAAAGAGCCTTCGAAATAAAAAAAATGATTTAAAAACTCGATTACATTAGAGTTTCATATTTTTTGGCATTTAAAGAATCAATAAAGACTTTTAAAACATGTATTGGTGTCAAATAATTATGATATGAGTAATATTTACCCTCCTTACTCTAAAATTTTTATCATTTGTATTTTGATCAGATATGTCTATCCAAAGTAGATATAAATTATGATAATCTCTTCGTATCGAAATATAATTATTTTTAACCGATAGTTGAGCGTGAAAATATTTGCGAAAAGTTAGTCTGATATAATTTTTACTACACATTTGTGAATTGAAGTTACGGCGCTTTTAATTCAATACAATTGACTTCCATTTCTTTCGTAAAGAATTTTTATGTTTACGCAACTGAGATAGTTATTATATTTAAGAAAATAATAATGGAAATAAGAACTGTTAATTCATTGTATGTACATAAATAATCAATTAGCAAACCAATTTAAGAGAAGAATTGGTTAAATATAAACATGAAATGCTTTGCATTACAGCTGCGGAGATAAAATTTGAAATACGTTCTGTTATAGGGACATAACATTTTGTGGTATGAGTCTTACATTAAATTGATTTATGTATGGTCGAAATTTTCGTTGTCTGTGGTAGGTGCTCGGTAGACGATCGGGCCGATGCACCAAATGTTCGGGGCAAGCATTTAAGATCAAGTTATTTAGAATCAATAATGAATAGTTATATGGTAAGGAAACTTGTATGATAGAATTAGTTTGGTCTATAGTATTCACGAGATGTACATACAAGATGACAGAAAAACTCATTTAATTAATTCTAAAAGCGTACTAATGCATTCGGTAATCAAAAGTTTTACGGACATTCATGTCGTTAAAAAAGCCTATAGTAAAACACACATCACTATTTTTCGATTGAACCTTGGATAAACAGCTATTTTAAATAAAACTTAAAATTAATTACTTTCTAAAAACCACTTTTTATGTCCCTCGTTTCGCTCATTTGAAAGGCATTGTCAAATTGGTGGAAATATACAAATTATCTATTATGTAACATAGATTGTAATGAGCATACTAATTATAGGTATTTTAAATTATACTTTAGTCCAATTGAACTTTTATTTAAAGATACATGTAGACTATTTAAGTCCGATCAATAACACTTTTTACACGTTAGAGCTGCTACAATAAGTTGAATTAGCATCATACGCCATGGCAGGTATTATAAATGATTGCCAGAGGGTTACTGCTGCGGAATTAGTTCGAGTCGGGGGACGAGTAGGGACCGGGATGAGTTGTTTTTATTTGTTTTTATTATTTGTGTATCAAATGAAATAAGGTATACTAATACGAATTTCAAAGTTGAAATGTAATTTAATACTATTAGAAATTATGTATATATGAAGTATTTAAAAAAATGTCTGTAAATTTTTGTACATCAATTATGTTAAATATTGTATTAATTATAATATATCTATGCTCTGTTGAACTGCTTTCTAGTCGAGTGGCCAACGTTTTCGGGTATTTCTTAAATATTTCAATCGATTTATGGTTTTGCATCGAAATACTTGGATGCCTGTGATGAGTACATTCACATTCATTGAAATATTCCGGGTAACAGATCAAATTCTCTTTCTCAAAATAAACAAGACAAATTATGAAAGGTTTTTAAAAGAGGGGACAAAAGGGGAGACAAAAATACCTAAGACAGAAACTAATAAAACAAAATCTAAATCAATTATAGAAATTGATTCAAAGCTATATCAGGTCCACTCCAGCGTCGTAACTATCCTACTTATGTTCTTGTTTTACTATATAAGATATATCACTTTGTCGTGGAGCCGAAATACCGATTCTTATAATTCATTAACTGCTTAATACACTTTTACCTTGTTATAACGGAGTTCTACCAAGTTAAAATCAATTGTATCAACCAAAAATCACGAGATGATATCATGCAAACTTTTATACAACGTGTTATATTCACAGAACTAAGAAATTCAAAGATTATACAAATAGACATGCGATAATGTGTACTCAAAGCCAATTATTTTTTTGATATTTTCGCTGATGATTTCACAAAACATTGTAATAATTTAAATATTATATAAAGTATGGTATCTTATTTTGAACGTTGAGAAGCGTTCGAATGATGGTATCGCGTGTGGCCAAAAATTAATACAATTTTTATAAACCCCGAAGCCAATATTTATACCGAATCCACACTCGTATTCTATATAACACTGACCGATATAGATTGTTTTTCTAACTAAAATAAAAGCAGCAAACATGCAGCTTTGAAAAATCGACCATTATAACCACCTTTGTAAGTTATGGATGTGTATTTTGATTATAAAAACATGTTTCCACTTGTACTCACGCGATCAATTTGATTGGATAAGGATTTGTAGATGCTATATCTAAACAGTCTACAAGATGAAGATGCTCCAAGAATACCATTTTTTCACTAGTAATTTTATAATTCAACAAAATGTTCCTGAGTTAACAGTCAATGCATATTTAGAAAGATCATTTGACCCTTAATTTTTGATTGGATTTCTTAAGTAAAAAGCGGTTGCCTTTTAGGGCCAAAGCAATTTCTCAGACGCATCGACGTTTTGTATGTACCTAAAGTAAAATACCTAATACTCAAAATCCAAAAAAAATGTCTTTAAGTGAGCGCTGATTACTTTTAATAAAAGGCTTAATTTACGGTTATTTTAGTCGTGAATAAAAATGATAGTACTCAGCTGTAAAATTCTTATAAAACGTTGTTTTTTTTAAACGCCAACACGCAATACGTTAGTTTTGTAGCTCACTTCCTTGGACCATCGGAATTAAAAGGATATTTAAATATATTTTCGTCGTTTTAAAAGGACCATGCAGTGTGGTTCGATTTTTTAGGAATCAGATGTCTGCAAACACATTTTATGCTCGGGTAAGGCGACTGAGCTACGAATTTAAACTGTCGATGTAAGAAGATAGCATACAAAATTCGTCGTTAAAATATTCAAAAGAGCGCCAGTGTATAATTAAAGCCGTAAAGGGTTTTTAGCTTCGATGCCTTTTTAAGTTAAAAACAAAAGAGGTTGGACTTTAATTTACATATCCGTCGACCAGCGACACTGTCGCAACTTGAGGCTCAGGACATAAAATTAATATATATTTCGAAATATCTTTTAGGGTAACCTAATATATATGTTATAAGCAAATAAATATTTTAATTTTTCAATGAAAAACAATATTATAAACAAAATGTATACAGTTATTGAACAATAATGTTTCTGTAAAACAGTAATTACTAAAGTACATTTTTTTAATTTAATAAATTAATTAATAAGCAATTCGGTACATATCACAAGTACATATGTATGGCGAGTTAACTGGATGATTTACAAGATAGTCTGTAGTAAAATTGTAGAATTATTTGCGTTGGTATTGATAAGTAACTATTCTATGCTAATTCTTTCAAAAACATT
Source organism: Himalopsyche kuldschensis (assembly GCA_028554975.1). NCBI lineage: Eukaryota > Metazoa > Arthropoda > Insecta > Trichoptera > Rhyacophilidae > Himalopsyche > Himalopsyche kuldschensis. Next base: position 24,671,544 of record JAHFWI010000003.1, read on the forward strand.
TGTATGCATTCATGAGAAAAATGTATAGTTCTTCTATTATCATTATAATGCTCTTCCACTGTTCTTTATGTCGCGTTGAAAACTTCTACCACCACGGGTATTAGTATAGGTAATAGTCTACAAAAAAATAAAAAGACGCGCTGGCTGTCTTATTTCATCGAAATTATTCGGAAGGAAGGGAAAGGGAGATTGGATTACTTCACAAGAATTTGTAGCATTTGTTTTAGAGTATTTTTTATTGTATTTGAATGATGATTCATTTCTACTTTTCCCTAAATTCAAATTACATAATAATGGAAACATTCATGCGTGATTTGAATGATATGTGAAATCTAATAACGGTGTCTTCTGCCAAAGTATTAAATTATAATACGTTACTAAACATTTGTATTGTCATATTCGGCAATATATCAAATTGTTATAACTGACATAAGTTTTTATGTCAAAATTGATTTTCGAATACGTTTTGTTAAGTTGTTATAACGTTATTCCATTAATAAAAAAACACTTAGATAGATTTCTTCAAATAAAAATGCTTTGCTCTTTTGAAATCCAAACGTATCAATTAGTTAAATAAATTTTAGGCCATTACCTTTTTATCAACTGGCAGTTTATACGTTCATTTTAAGATGTATAAAACCGGATAAAGTTAAATCATTTTTGAACGAAGAAAAAATTGATATAAAATATATATATATATGTATACATAGATAGCAGACAGGCGATAGTAAAATGGGTAAATATATATCTATACCGATCACTACTAGAGCGCCTGTCAGATTATTTACACCAGTGGCTCCCAAATGCAAATTAATTCAATTGCGATATTACGGCAATTAATCTCGTGATTTTTGAAATATTTTTTTCTGTGATAAAAAACAAAATATTTTAAGTAAAGTTTAAGCTAACTTTCTTAGTAAAATTAATTATAAATACTAAGATTATGAAAACGAATATTATTGCGAAATTATCAGTATACATTGAGACACGGATTATTAAAACCAAATCGAATGAGCGAGACAGATTTTTTAAATTTAAAATCTTTGAGTAAATTTTATACCTTAAAAATATAAAAGCGTGCAATATGTACCGTATTCGACAGGTATTGCGATCTTCATTTAATACCACACAAAGACTTGCTTTACTGTTGATATTAGAAAAAAGGTGTTCTAAATTTCTTATGTCGATATGATTTAATAAAATTAATGATAGTACGTCGCTTGATAGATGTAAAAACTAATTGTGAATAAAGTTGAAGAACAAATTGTGAAATAAAAAAGCTGCTCTCAGGCCACTAAGTTGCCATCGAGGTCTACAACATTAAACCACTTCCAAGAGTCATCAATCTTTTTTACCATTTAATGTCTCGTGTGAGAGAATCGATAGAAGCCTGGGTATTTTTTACTCCACTCGCTTGTAAGTTATAAGATAAGAGTTTCCTACTGCGATTAAAATTAAAATCTGATCCAGTATGCATATAACCTCACCAGGGTGGAGTAGGAATTTTAGTACCGAGCGATTATATTAAGACCGGTATTGTAAATATCAATAACAATATTCGAAAAATGTCGTTACATTCAGTCAAAAACAAAATTTTAAAAAATAGACAAAATTCTTCACATTAAAATAACGAATGAAATTACGAATTCAATAATACCATATGAAATTTTGCAATTATCAACGCGGGACTGAATATTAATTACCTAATTAGAATCAAACACGTACCTTTAAGGGAATTATTGATTCGCCACGAACGCTTCTGATAGAAAGTGGGGGGAAAGTTTGGGGAATTACATGCACTGCGTTCTGTAAGCTTTTTCAAAATCAAAAAACGTTATATAATTAATATATCGATATTTCAATACCGGTGTGGAGGTATTTTGCAATTTCAAAACGGGTATCCGGTATTGAAAAATAACCGAAATTTCGAGTTCTTGTTTTCAGTAATACACTAGTTTTGCATTCCCCAGTTGGATGCTCACTTAACTCAACGTACAAAGTTAAACGGCAATTGAAATTATTTAATATTACGACCAAAACGGTGACAAAAAGTAACAAATACTTCCAGCCACTCTTAATAGTAAACACCTTAATAAAGATTTATGGACAGGGTGAAAAAAAAAGAAAATTTTCTCAATCAATAGGCAGTAAATAATATGAATAAAAGTAAAAATAATATGCAAAATGTTTAGTTAGTAAAGGAATGGGATCTTTATAATGTTTGTGTATTGGTATCGTGAAGTCAACAACATAAAAATAGTTTTTTTTCACTTTTTACTCCACCCTGATATTGTGTTTCATTATGGTATTAATCAGGGTTGTGAAGTAGGAGGTAGAGTCGGAGTCAGAGTCGTGGAGTCGGAGCTTTTTGGCCGGAGTCGTACTCGGAGTCGGAAATTTTGAAAAGTTTGAACTTTTTATTTTTGCATTTAATATGTCAAATTTGGCTTTTGGCCGCATTAATATGGTTGATATTTAATTGACTACATATAAATAGGAAAATTAGGGGAACAAAGTGACGATATTAAACTTTTTTTGGTCGGAGTCGGAGTCGTGTTTTTGGTCAGTGTTGGAGTCGGAGTCGGAGTCGTGGTTTTGGTAAATGCCGGAGTCGGACTTTTTTTAACCGACTCCACAGCCCTGGTATTAATACATATACTTATTTATATAAATATCACAGCGAGGTTTGTCTATATTTAGTATATTTCTATAGATGAAAGTCGTTTTGAAAAATGACAAGACTAAAAAGAAGGCAATAAATTTAATGTCGTTTTGGTTTTATTTATTACACTGTGTTTTATTTATTGTCTCAGTGCGCTTTATATCTATTTTGAATTATATCCGTCATACGTTAAATTTACAAGCTTTATCATTTATTTTCAAAGTAAATACTAATTCTGAATGAGAATTTATTTTTGCTGCTAGATTTTTTTAGTATTGCAACATTTATTGCTTAATTAATATTTACTAACCTACGGTCAAATTTAATATTCATACCCAATATCCGTAAGCAAACAAACGGCTGTTGTAAATAAACACACTCAATCAAACTGTTTGTACGTAAATAATGATTGTTTTTATTTACGCAACATAACTGTTTTTTGTATGTCATTTAGACAATAATAAATTATTGTTTTCATAAATTATTACTAGACGCTAAAAACACTAATGAGCTAAATTTACGTACGTCATATATTATTTACATACGTTATTTAGTAATACACGGTCAACTGGCTTTAATTGGGTCAATAACGCGAATCTTTTATGAATGCATTCAAAATATAAATATGTCTGTCAAAGAGCTTTCTATTAATCACATGTATTCCGAAACTATAACTATTTTTAATCAAAGAATGGAATTATTTAGTCTTAAAATACTCATATTTAACGATAACGATAAAAAACGCTACCAATCAAAATTTTTGGATTCGAATTTAAGCTTAGTTCATAAGACATTTACAATAATTAAAAAAAACCTGTGCTTATTTACAGAAAGTTCACCGAAGCGCTTTTAAAATGGCAGCTTGACGTTCTTTTCATCGCTACCCGAGGCTTTTGCGGTTATTTATAATCAATAATTACCGATACTGTTGGTAAGGGGACGTTTTGAGGTCGTTAACTTTGTCATTTTTCTTTGATAATACCTCAGTGAAGCGAGACTGGGAGGTTCCAATAAGAAGCTCGGGAGATAGAAAGCGGTGTTGTAAAACGTTCAATTGGATATGATTACATTTCATTAAATAAAAGTTTAAATGCTATAAGATTGCACTATTTCCCGTGCAATAATAACATACGAATATAACTTAACAGCATTTAAGGTTGCCGAGTATTTTGAACACAGGATATGTACAAACAATTATTTCTTAAAGGAAAAGCCTGCTATCTAAAACTCAAAGCGGTGGATATTGGGTTGGGCGTTTTGAGTCAGAAGAATTATGTCGTCATCCTTCTCTTTACCACTAATAGTCTTTGCTCCGCATGTGAGTAAATATAATTGAGGATTTCGACGTAATCGATGGAATTTTAATTTAAATTATGAATTTGGTCGCTGATGACCTCGTTTTTGCCTTTTGGCATCTTCAGGCATTTCAAGCGCACCAATGAGCTTGAACTGACAATGATTCTCATGAGCTTAAAAATCAGTTCACGTTAATCCGTGCACTTAAATTACATGTGATAATAAAAGGCGATGTCGGAATATAAATGATCGTTAGAACATTTTAGTGTAAAATGAAACTATCTTCGATATCATTTTCTTTACAATGCAGATGTCAAAGTTAGTTGAGCGGTTGTAATTAATTTAATACAATTGAAAATGATACCACGCATATTTTCAAGCACTACCATTATTTGTCACTATTTTTCGTTTCTAAAATAGCCCTAAATAGTGACAACTTAAATTGGTCGAATAAGGTTACTCCACGGCTTTGCACGATATTTTTTACGATGGCGTGTTTCGGGTCAATAAACACTAGTTACCAGAGGTAGAATCACTTAATTATTTTAGAATTTCAGATGAAATAATTCTCAATTTATTAGTATTTGTATGAATCATAATCAAGTAGGATGCATCGTACAATCTATACCGGACACTGAACTAGAGTGTTTTGCTGTGGAGCACGAGGCGGCGCAAAGCAGAGTAGATTATTGGTCTCGATTCCACGCGCCCAAGAATGTTGCGGCCAAACGAAGCCTATCATGTGCCGATCGAGTCCCGGCTCAGCAGTCGGATCCGTCGAAATCATTCCGGTTTGGTTTGTGTGCGGTAACTTAGTACTGGTTTTTTTTCCTATAACGTTCGCATTTTTATCTTGTGTAATACACATTTTTTTGGCTGTTTTGAAATATTTGACTGATTTGCTTCGGCGAATTTATAAATGTTTTTGATAATTAATGTGTTGTTAGTTTTTGCAAAAAAATGGATTCTGATTTATTCTCAATTTATAAATTAATAGTATTTAAAACGTTACAAATGCTTTTTTCTTAAATTTTATATTTTTCTAAATACAACATGTTATTTGTTGATTGGATAAGCTACAAATAAAATAATATATTTTTTTCAACATTATGAATTTTACGTTTTTAGTTGATCTTAAGCAACAATATTTACAATGTTGTTTATTCAAATGACAATCTGATAATATAACATTTTAAATATCCTTGATTTTTACAAATGTGCTATTAATTGTGACATGTATTTCGCTTTTTCCAGAGGCATCTTCAGACTTACTATCGCTAAGGTTGCTTAAGTAATAAAGCAAGATTGATTCTTACATTCTAAAATGATAAATTACAAATATGGATTTTGGTATATTTTCTTTTTACAAAAAGAAAGGAGCGGAAAATAGAAATAAAACAAACAATACTTATACTACTAATGACGTTAAAATTAAAAAGATTTATTAACTGATGAGATTAAATCAATTGGGAAGGGTTAAACCAGTGGTCTCCAAACTCAATGAGGATACGAGCTACTTTCAGAAATTGAAATTGTCTGATGAGCCACTTTAAAATGTATGTTGTTTTATCGTCGTCATTTATTGTACCCATACATATTATTATTATATTACTTAAATAAAATCGGACTTCCAATAAAACATAAAATGCGTACTTTAATTACGTATTTATAAACAAAACTAGTGAAAAACCGACATGCGATGCAATTCCACTCAAATAAGGTGTATTTGTTCTGTCTGGTGCGTACACGAATAAATCAGAAGGTTTTCTAACGCGTGAATATTTCACGTGCAGCTTTCCATGTTAGCAGCATGAGTTTATCAAATTTATCCTTCCCGAGCTACCTAAAATGCCACCGCGAGCTACCGGTAGCTCGCGAGCGACTGTTTGGCGATCACTGGGTTAAACCCATCGAAAGACAATTTAATATCTTAAATTTTCAGCAAACGTGTGATGATACTGAAAGACATATAAAACAAAGCCAATTATTCTGTGCTAATTTAAAACATATTTTTAATATAGCATGCTTGTTGTATAAGTCATGTGAAGAAGGTAATAAAAATAGCCATAAATTTGAGAAAGCTTATCATATTGAAAATAATATATTGAAATTGCGACTGAACCAAAAAAAAATCTTACAATGGCTAGTGGAATGGACCAATAATATCTGAGTAACATTGTGAGTGAATCATCCACGGAAGTAAATTCACATTCATTTTACTGCAGTTCTTATTGAAAGACAACTTCACCTGTCTTCTTTGTTACATGCAATAAAACGAGATAACACCACTTTCAGAGAGTATTTTAAGTGGTATTTTGTTCTGTCTTTTACATACGATGATAACGCGGAATAAGACGGTACTGAGTCGACCAAGCGTAACGAAATTCAATACAAATTGCATGACGAGATCATTTTCTTCTCGCGTTCGGTAAAAATACTCTACGCTCAGAATGTATAAGAAAAAAAAAAAATACTTCGATCATTGCCCGGACGTGATTTGAACCTTTATTTAGAGCAGTTTGAGCACTGAGGTGAGCATACCAAAATGAAATGTGATGAAATTCGTGATTTCGACTGTCACAAATGTATATTAGAAATATACCTATTGCTGACTTCATATTATTGCACACAATATGTTTGTCTAACAAACCTTACTTTTGATAATATTGAAGATTTTATTATTACACCTATTTGTACAGATACACATGAGATGTACAGAAAAATTATTAATCAAGCATTTAAGAATATAAATAAATACATTATTGCAAATGAGATTATTCGCTTATCTGTATGGCGTTCATAGTTTCTGAATGAAATGCTTCTTATATCATTAATATACACTTAAGAAAAAGAATTGCATAGTTGGAATCAATATTGTATTATATTTCAACGTATTGCAGATTTAAGGTGGTCTAGAATTCTGAATAATTCGTTTTTTTATTTGTATATTTTCAAAGTTCAAATCTTTAAGAATATGTCCTTAAATGGTTTTTTCTAAATTTTAATTATTTTTAGAGATATAGCTACTTTAGTGACGTAGAATCTTACCAATATGAGTGGTTTTTAACGTTACCCGAAACTTTAAACACGTTAAAAAAAATCAGATTTTTAAAAAAATGGTTTCCATGATATATCAGAATATCTCCTTAAGGTTTAATTGCTCAGCGTAGCCTAGGTATTCAGTTGATATATTGTATCTAAGTGAAAAACAATATAAAATCCCAAGTAGATTGAATACGTAAATCCGTATACTTTGAGTATGTATATCGTAAGACAACATTTCTATAATGGTCGATAAATATAACTACGCCCCGAGCTTTCATTTATTGAATATTTATTTATTACGTTATATGAACATTTATGATATCAATTGATAAAAAAGTGCAATAAAATCAACCTAATGATTCATAAAATTTCTTTAGTAAGTGTAGAATTGTATGTTTGCAGTGTTGATAATATTAGCAATTATAGTCTGAATTTTCAAGTAAATATTGTTAATGTATTGTAAGAAACATTCGAGATTTAAAATCGAAAGAAATGATTTTGTCATTAAAAGGGTTGATGGTATCTTCCTAGAAATAAAAGGAGTCATTGAACAATCGCAGATCGTCGTATGCACCGAGAGATGCAGCGCGATCCGAGATGCATTTGTTGTTCGCCCGTAAGCCGCGTTTGCTCCACAGGAATGTTTTAATAAGGCCGGCCGGGTGGAAAAAAGGAGAAAAGAGATACGAATCTCGTACCCGCGGCAATAATTACGTCGACCGGGCGAACGCTTGCCAGCGAGTACTTCCATTATTTACGTTTGTACTGCATCCACATTAGATTACAAACATTATTACTGCATGTAAGATAACTAAACCCATTCCTAATACAAACTAACATTTTCAAGAAATTGAGCTTAAGCTCGATCGAAACGACTTGTTTCAGTAAGTTAGATTATTGACTTAACCAACGCTGTCGGTAAGATAAGATATTTTATATTTTTTCAATTATACAAGTATAATAAATCATTGAAAATTTCCATCTAGGTATCCAGCTCAAATTTGTGTGAATAATAATATTGAAATAAATCTGTAAATCCTATAGTTTTTCTGGTTGTCTATAATACAAATAGATCAATTGATTAAAAATGCCATTGATTCATAATTGTTATGCTTGCTGCTATGTTATATTATGTAACCGATGGCTTACTTAAAGCAATATATAGTATTAAAAAAGAAAATTACCTGTGATCTCTAAGATGATCTTGTCGACGGAAAGCTTTTCCACAAATGTCACAGGAATAAGGTCGCTCATCAGTATGTGTCCTTTCGTGAATTAACAGATTATATGATTTAGTAAATTGTCTGTTACAAAACTTGCAAATGAACTGTTTTTTAGGCCGGGACGCCCTTCCCGGGGCTCGTAGTAATCTCCGATCGAGATGTGCATGTAGCTGATGCGGTGGGATCATTGAACCAGGGTTAGGAAACGAGAATTGAGTACCAGGAGAGGGTCCAGCGGCCGATAGGTAAGCTGTAGGTGGTGGGTAAAGAGAGCCCGCTTCGCCAGGGATGAGCATTGCTGCGGCAGCTGCTTCTCGCAATGCTAACTCTTTACGTTTATCTGCCATCATAGCCATAAGCTCAAAGCTAGAATTTCTTTTTCCTAAATGCTGCCCTGGTCCACTTCGTTCGGTCCCTTCTTTCGCTGGACCGTCACGGTCTCTGTCTAAAATCCTTTCTCTTTCCATTATATCAGAAGACATTAGAGCTGGATGCATTTCACCAGGGTATAAAACTGGATGTAGGTTACGTGTTGGGACGACTGGTACAAAAGCTGAGGTTTCACGGTGGTTTGCAGATAATAGGTTTCCGCCTAACCCAGCTGCCGCTGCGAGATGCTGGCGATACGCCTGGGCGTCGAAGCCTCCCGATGGAGCTCGCGGTTCCGACGAGGAAGATGATCCATTAAGAAACTGCTCTTGTCGAGATCTCCCAGCTGTGGCGGGAGGAGTTCGCTCCTCGGCGATAGCACCCCCACCCTCCGAAGACATTTTCGTTAAACTCGATGCACTGCCTAGAAGAAAAAAAAATCAATAAATACTGGAGTAAGGGTAAAAAGTAAATACTAACAAGAAAGTTTTCAAAACATGGTATTGGTTATTTTAAAATACAAAATTCTTTACGCGACAGTATACTGTAAATTAAATATTCAATTTCGACAATATTAATTACACTGATTAAAAATATCTGTCGTAGATAATCGCCGTGAAGATATTATCCACGGCAAAATAAATGTTTAGTGATAATATTATAAGATAAAAAAGCTATGCTTCGAATCAAGATAAGGGATCAAACAACATTCCATTCTAAATATTTGAAGACGAATTCAGTATTAGATTGAGCTTACACTTGTATGAATTTTTCATTTTTAATGAGTAAGAATAAAGTGTGTTATTATATTACAGCATAAAAACAATAATTTAAAAATCGATAACATAATCATAATCTCAAATGTGATGGAATGATGACGCATCAAGTATCTTCAAAGCATTATATTTCCTAAAATAATGCAAATTCTTGAAATTAATATTCACTATAAATAAAATTTGAGATTCTAAGACCGACTGCTGTGTTTTATGGAATATTATTTATGCTTGTTTTTACTTATTATAACATTTATCAATTGGCCAAATTATTATAATATACCTATAATATTACTGAAAATGACTAAACCACACTCATATCGTATTATCTCTTAGTAATATTAATTTGATTTTAAAATAGTTTATCAGCGATAGCTGTATACGCTATTTTTTTATAATCCATTCATGTTTTTATGAAAAGTCTCGTTATATTTAACAAATGAATGAAGTAGATCGATTTGCTAAAAAAAAGTGTGTATAAGATTATTACCATCATTTCATTTCTATCGTATGGTGCCACCAAAACCAAGACTTTCATAATAGATTAGAAAAGTTTACATATCACGTATAATTTTACCTGTGATTCTACGTATTGAAAATATAATTTTAATAAAAAAAAATTAATCGTTTGAATTCTATGCTTTTCAAGTCATCCAAGAACATGAAATACCAGAAGACGCTGAAAGGCGAAATCCGGTTCGTTATTGACAAAACTTATGGAATACATAGTAAAATATTCAAACGATTCAAATTTTACGTTGAAAATACATATGTTCATAAGATTCACACTAAATTTTAAATTACAAAAGCTCAATGCTTTCAAATGTTATTTTTCAATTAGAAATAAAATTAATTAAAATGGATTTATTAATATTTAATAGCTCGCCATGAGCGAAACCGGTCCTGATGAAATAAATCTCATGTGGAAAAAGTACTAAAAATGTGTTATTATTTTTATTATAATGCCTTTCCACCAAGTATTGACAGTGAACACCTTAAAAGTGTTTAATATAAGCCCTGAAAGATTCATTAAATGAGAAGAAATGTTTACAAAAATGCCTGTGAATTAGAAATGTTGTATTGGGTGGATACTATCATAGCCACAAAATTAAAACTGAAAAGAATAAAACTGAAATTGTTCGTACTTTTCCATGTCATTAATTAAACATGATAATTTGTATGTTCCTCTTAATAAAACAAAGCAAAAATTAATATGAAATATTTTTTAAGTTCAACCAGGTGAATCTATGTAAATCATGTATATTGGTGGAATTTAGAAAAATATACTTATTTATGCAAAAATCTTGACAACGATGAAATAATGTGGGAAAAGAATGCTTTTTTGACAAATTGTTTTGAAAAATAATGTAGCGTATTTTTTTACCCAAAGAAAAAACGATAATCAATCTTGAGGCTTTTTTTTGTTGTAAGATCTTTTCACACACAAAGTTACGGGCAAACATTTCATCATTAAGAATCCATTACGGTCATTCTTTGGAGAGAAATCCCCGACCGAAATAACCATAGAGAATTCACATGCGAGCCCAGAGACGAAGATTAAACTTTTATTGGGCGTTAATGCATATAAAATTAATGAAAAAAACCAATGTTAAACTGCTGTCTTCAATCATTATTTCCCTACGAATTTGAACCCAGTGAGAACTCGCAAGGATATTATTACAAATGCAATAACAAAAAATAGCAGAATGTTTGTAGATTTAGATCTTAGATCGATTATATTTTTGAATAATTCACATATTTTCATTCACAAATCTTATATTCATACACAATATTTCATTTAAATTAAATATTTATACAGACTTTTATTTGTCATATTGATTATTATCTTAAACAAGTTTCTTTAATCCTTAAGTTTTATATAGTTTGTCAATGAGTCTTACCATTTCATAAAAAAATCCCCTCATTGATTTTTTTAAAATTTAAAATCAATTGAAAATGTATGCAAGCTTAGCGAAACCGTTGCTATGTTTTTGGAAAAAGAATTTCATAGAGATTTGTATTATTGTGTACTCCTTTTAATGTGTTGATTATCAATTGAAAATGCTCGCGATGCGCGAAACCGGTCTTGATCCAAATAAATTTAAGTAGTACTCACAGTTAACACATAACTGTTAAAAGTTATTTCTTATGACATTAGCAATATTTCAAAAAGATATATTGATAATTCATGTTTTTTATCAACATATACGTAAATAAAATATTCATGGAAGCCAATCTAAAGTATTGTATAAGATGCTAAAATATGCATAAGAAATATGTTTAAAATTTGTATTTATAACCTTCAGGTAGGTACATATTTCTTTAGGGATTGTACTTAAAACTTCACAGTCTGGTGTTAAAAGCCTCACAGATCCAAAACGAGATGTGGTGAGAACATACCCGATAAAAACATTCTCGGAATTCACTAATTGTCAGTTAGTTCGCTTTATATTTTTTTAACGTATGTAAAAAATACATGAACGTACGTGCAATGTAATAGCATTTTCGTGAGATTATTAATCATAAATTAATGATAGTATTTGCGATGAGGTACGATGACGAACCTGCAAGCTAATTTAAATTAAAATCAAGTCTGAAATAATTTGACGACTCGTGTTAGTTATAATGGGTGGGTTTGATATATCTTTATATTATTAAAAAACTAGTATGTGTAGTTGAATAATATTTTATAACAGAAGTTTAGTTGGGTATTCATACAATAAAAAAGAGTTGATGAACTTTGCATTGTCAGACTGAATTCTGAATGCAGTTCGCCGAAAAGTCTTACTGCATCACTCATCGCGGAGCCTGTCAGTAAAAAGTAAGCATCTAAAATGCCTTTAAGGCGAATTTTAAAAAAAGTCCTGAGAATGATTTACTATCCGTTTAGCGTGTACCAAAATGATCATTTAGACATGAAATATTTCATAATAATTGAACGATACTAGAACTGATGTATCAAAGGCTCAATAAATTCAAACAGAATGTAAAATCAATTACTAACATTCGAAAATAAAAAATGATTACCAACATCAAGTAAAATAAAACAATGAAAAAAGTTTGATGTGTGAACGTTATTTTTTACAATCATGAAAAACATGCGATTAAGTCATAGAAACAATATAAACAGTGTTAAAAAAAATTGCCACTTTTATTCTAAAGCTTATATGAAAAATCTATACAGTGAAACCTCGATTCTAAGTTTTTCAAGGGACCGTATAAAACAAACGATAATTGCGGGAAAGTTTTAAATATGAAATAAATGCCGGGACAATAGAAAATGAACGCACCACGCGGGAAAACGTATAATTCGAGAACGTAAGATCGGGGTTCCACTGTAGTCAAATTTCTTAAAAGAATAAACATAATTCCTGTATAGTCGGATGAATAACGGTTATTTTATTTTAATTTTTTTCTGAAATACATTTAAACCAATTTCGGTTTGTATTTTAAAACAAGTGTTTATGACAATATATATAGGTAACTAGTTGTACCCTGCGCGCGTTGCTACGCCAACAACTAAAATAAATTTGAAGGAAAGACATTACACAAATATTCAATTCAATTTGAGTCAATTTATTGATTTCGTTCATTTTAAAAACATTGTGACATTGCAGCTTTTCGTTTCAATTCGATATAATTTTTGGGGGGGGGGGTTTGGCGGAGTGAGGTTTGGGGGGCGTATGGGGGGGGTATGCCAGAAACCTTCGAAGGAGTGAACTCGAAAAATTCGTAAAGTTTAAAAAAAAAATTGGGGGTGGAGGTTGGGAGGTGGTTGGGGGGAGGGGTTGGTAGGCCAGAAACCATCGCGGGAGTGTACTCGATAAATTTGTAAAGTTTCACATCGATCGGTCGAGCGGTTTAGTAGTCCATAGCGGACATACACACAGACATTCATTTTTATATATATAGATTCAGAGTTATTTAAAATAAAAATTAGAATTACAATCGAATTGTGGTTACATTTATCAAATGGTGATACGAAACTCTAAATGGATCCATATAACTAATGATCTTTTTCTGCGAGTTAAAACTCCACATCTATGTGGCGTAGAAATAGTGTTTGTATGTACATATTATGAGAGAGCTAAATCTAAATCTCAGTGTTTCGACTGTGGCATAATTACAAATTAGTAACGTAGATTTGCCACGGCGGGAATCTCATTGTGCAGGTAAATTTGACTCACACAATGCGCTCAGACCGAAGTATTCTTTTCTAAAGTGAAAATACATTTTCATTTCGTCTGCCGTTTCGTTAAATACGATTTGTATTCAAAGAAATGGATATGTGTGACGTTTACATTTTATCCCAGATTCATATAGTGATTGATGAGATATTTTTCCTTTCGAAGCCAATCCTTTGCAAGAAATTTATTCAATTCAGCAAACAGTTCACAGTTGTGCAAAATAAGTAATTTGCTGTGCTACATTGTGAATCCATAATATGCTCAACACTTTGAGCGAACATGATATTTATATCAATATATTGTGGTTGTAACTGATGCTAACATCCTCAAAGAAACGGCATTAAAGTATTTATAATAGAGAAAATTGTATTTAATTATAAACACAAAATAAAAATGCAAAAAACCGATTTTGGTCGTTATGGATCGAATATGTGGAATTTTACAAAAAAATATTTAAATGTGTATAAAAATTTGAATAAATAATCTTCAAATGTGAATATTATCCATTAATAATAATATATACGAAAATCACTAGTTGGTATGAAAACTTTGACCAAAAATCTTAAGCCTCGAATTGATTGTATCTTTGGGGAAAATTGTGATTTTTTCAAAGATTTATCGACCGGTACATCTGTGTTTCTGCTTCTGATATGGATATTATAGTATATCTGGTAGCTATGTTTGTTGGGAGTTATGACTCCATTTACCAGTCATATACATATTATATTATGTAGTATGCTATGGCCTGTGTTTAGTGAATGTTTATATTTACATAGTGATAAGGCGTTTAGCGCGGGCGCAAGCTGCTATGCTAATGCATCTACCGGAGCCGGAGCTCTTGGAACTTGGAAGTAATACATATTGAAATACAAACTGACTTAAGGTTCAAGACGCGACGAATTTTACTTTGGTATGAGGTACGGATACATAAGATATGAGTTATAACGCTTTCTAACTCAATCATAAAAATATTTAACTAAGCGTATTATTCACTTTTAAGGTGTTCACTGACAATACTTGGTGGAAAGGCATTATAATAAAAATAATAATACATTTTTAGTACTTTTTCCACATAAAATGTATTTGATCAGGACCGGTTTTGCTCATGGCGAGCATTGTCAACTGATAAGAAATACAATACAACAGTGATATTTATACCAAAGTTAAGTATGAAAAACAAGGTATGACAAGCAATTGGTAGAACAACTAAGCAAATAAATGAAGCAAATTACAAGAAAAGGTGACTATAAATAATGTATTATTTTTACTATCTGTGGAAGTAACGTTACAACTTTACAACATATGTTTTTAAATAAAACAATAACTCATTTGCTTATAGCTAAAATCATTTTCAGCTGAAGCGTAAAATAAATAAGTGAAGAGTAGTTATTTATACAAATAATTCATGTACGAAAATATTTATTATTTAAGTGAATAATAATTATTCACAACAAAAAAACTAAGTGAAATCCAAAGCGGATTGTGAAATATCAACTGTCAGAATGTTTGTTTTCCATAAAACGTTAATAGAATATAAGAGAAATTTGTGAGTTTTTAAAAACGAGTAGCTTAGCACTCGCCTTTCGTAGATTTCCAGGCATACAGCCTGGCAAGTTGAACTACCTTCGTCTCCCATCAACAGAGATCCTAAACTTGAACTTCGAAGCTACGATCAAACCGAGCTTTTTGAAAGCTATTATTGTTTTCTAATATTTATTTACTCACTTTGTAAGGTGTAATTTTAAATGGTTTCAATCGTTATTAAAATTTGACGGTCAAAAAAATACTTAATTTTTTTTTTTCAAGTGTTTAATTATAAAATAAATTATTTTTTTATACCAATGAAACATATGTATGTACACGTATTTGAGCATGGAAAAGTTTCATAAAAATATAATAAGCGTATGTATATCGTCGTTTTTAACTTACAAGAAGCAATAATCGTTTAAAACTCGTTAAATATTTTCATCGTTTTCTGCTATAAAATAATGGAAAAAAGATAAATATATTTTAAAAATGGTGTGATGACTATACACATATAAAGTTCACACTAAGAATGTGAAAAAATCATGACCAACTAGTGTTGGCGGAATTTTATGTTTAGTGTCGTTAATAAATTTAATTTAATTTTATGCACGTGTTTGAGAAGCACTGGTGCAGACTACACCTACACGTCATCCACCCAGTTGACTGCTGCAAGTCGACAGGAATCAGGCTGACGACGCGTTACAGATAAAGTACCAGGGTCGGGAGTCCATCGTACAATTTATACCGCATTATATAATGCCTTATTTCAAAACTTAACAGACAAAATATAAAAGATTAATAATTAAATAACTTTTTGTGGCAGTTTTAAAACATCCTTAATTGGAATATGCATATTAAATAAATAGCCAATTATTTCATCAATCACCAAACTTATAATATTTAAATGGTCAGAAACAAACTTGATAATTTTTCGGTACCCATAAAAGCGGTCTGCAAAAAAATCATCAGCCGTCACCAAATATTTTTTGCTTGAGTTTCTTCTTTTTTGTAAAATTTTCGATCGAGATAACGTAATTTATTTCAGTTCTATAATTCGAAAGACAAATTGTCATTTATAGCAGTATAATTATTGTGTGAATCTGACGCTTGGCTTGTGATTTTCGCATAAGATAAACATTTATGCATCACCTGAGTATTTTTGATACAATTTACAGCTATCCGATGCAAAATAAATATACATTCCCGAAAATAGCCCACTTAATGATCTAACTATTTCCAATGAGTTATCTCGCATTTAAATATGAACATCTCAATACACGTTCAATATATCTGTTTTTCATATTGAGACAAAATGTTTTGATTTTTTAAATTAAAATATAATACGTAAGAGTAAAAAAGATGGCATTTTTACAGTCAATCTTTTCTTAGTGTAATTCAACATAAAAACACTTTATCTCTATCCTCGCAAGCATAAAGAGGGTGTATGTGTGGTTAAAGGATTTGATTTTGACGAAAATTTAACACGATATACGCATAGAGCGAATGTTGAGAGATGGCTTTACCAAAAAAAATATATTTTATAAATAACCTAACCAATACGTGGGTTGTCAAAAATGCTATCAAAAATATTTATCAATATTTCATTTCACGAAATTCAATTGATTGTAGTCTCTGGAATCCGAAATACTATTTTCTAATATTTTTCATGTGTGCGTACAAACAACTTTCAGTCAGATTAAAAGATTTTCAAGAAAGTTATAAGACGTCATGAAGAAGTAATACAAATCGAATGATGTATTTGGTTTGATAAATCGCATATAAAACTTTCTGTATCTAACTGAGAAACCAGCGCGAGTACGGCTTGGTCACTTTGATCAAACTTTTAAATAATAAATTCTTGGTTCGTTGTGTACGATAAATTCTAGGTAGGTATGCAGATAGATACTTACACATAAAATGTACCTAAGTAAAACTCGACAACGCCGCATTCGATCTGGCCCACAGCGGTGGCTGTATAAAGCTAACCACAAGAGATGCTATACAGCGCATAACAAATATACAATTTGTACTGATGTTTCCAAATATAGCGACGAAAAAACAAATTAGAATGAGAAAGTTTAGTGAAAGAATATAAAATTTAACTATTTTAATATTGTTTTTTTGCAAAACGAAGTTGGTTTATGGCTTACTAAAAATTTGTTAAAAACTTGATATAAAATAAGCTTTATTTTAATAACAATTATGTCTTTCCCACTATAATTGTCTGTTGATGATAGAATATAATAAATTGAGAATGGTGGTAGAGTTCAACTGTTGTGTGTTGAAGTATACTTTTGTATGAAAAGAAGCAATCCGAATTCAATTTAACATCCCACCACAAGAACATTCGGTCTCTTACACCTGCCATACTATATTGAGAGAGAAAAGAGCGCCTTAACTCACCTCAATGAGAAGAAAAGAGATACATCACAAAAAACTCCTGACAAGAAAGAGACTCAAAATTGTTCGGTGGATTCAATGTACAAAAAAGAGACGCAGGATAAGAGGAAAAGAGGCTGTTTTGTTTTGAGAGTAAACGAGATATCGATATCATTCAGGAGGAAAAGAGTGAAAATATAAAATGACAGAACGGTTTCTACACAAGAGATAGCGGTTAACGTGCTCTTTAAAACAATTTGAATAGTAAAGTTAAATTTATTCTAAAATAATTTTATAACTCTAGCCTAACTTTATTTGGTTATTTCTCCATTAAAAATATGTGTAAAAGTTTATTGATTAAACGAATAACTGTGGATAGTATTTAGTTTTAATTCTCTAATTAAAATTAAATTTCCATTTACACCACTTAAATGTATATAGTTTGAGTTTTTTCTTTACTAAAATTTGTATATTTTAAAAGAAATCATTATAGGTATAAGTGTGTGTATTTTATGTATGGCTGTACGGAGGGGAGGGATCGAATTTCTTGGGTCTTGTTCACTTAGCCGTGGGGCATAGAATAAGCTAATTCATACTTTGAATTTTTAGTATATTTATGGATTTACATCCAGATATGTATGTATATCTGTGATGTTTTCATTCGAGTCAACATAGAGATAGCTATAAGCTTAATACAACCTTTCTTATCGCATACTTATTTCATAACACTGACTGGACTACAATAAGTTACCGCGTAACAACTTCTGTTAAGATATATAGACTGTCTGCTCAATTTTTAGTTAATGGGACTAAAATATTTATCATAGAATCATGATATTTAGGTAGAATGCGTACTTAATTTGTGTACACATACATATAAACAATTCAATACAGTCGTAGCAATACGCTAAACACTGATAAAGAATTGACAATGCAGGTAATAGTGTGTTGATATTAATTCAACACGAGGGAATTAAAACATAGCGCTTATCAGCAGGTCTATCAAAGAAGTCGGCGTGTAAAGATTATTTTGTCACACCCACTGTATTTGTTCTCGTATACCAGAATTCATACACAGTCACACCTTGAATAGTCTTTGAATAATGTGTTACATTAATAATTAAAAGTAGCAGTATTTTTTCACGCCGATAGAAATGATAAGTTGACATGACTTGCACAGTGAGATACTGACATCTGAACTATACTAATACTTAATTCAGCAGGTGCAGAGAATTGCATTATTTATTGTTAGGTAATAAATCATCTTATTTTGTTAAGTATGAAAGCCTATATCATATGTGATCAAGTGTTATACTATATTAACTGAAAGGTATGTGGCGTTACCAACCCTCCTAATGCTCAATCTTTAATAATAATGGAAATACTATCTGACAGTGATAAAATTGATAAAATTAAGGTCGTTAGAATTCTTTAAATGTCTACAAATGTACACTGGAAAAGGTATTACTTATAAGAATACTCCACCAACTGGATACTGCAGCCTGTGTGTTTTATAATGCGACCCATTCGTCTCATAAAATTATTGGTTGTTTTTAAAAGATCACTTCGATAAAGTCTTTTATTTGATACTCAGTTGCTAAAACTCTATGTAATTCGATGGGAGTAGGGATAGAAATGATAGCACTAGGACAAAACTAGTGGTTAGTTAGTTGCCCTCGCTACGCCCTGCTTATAGGATCAAGTAAGTGGGAAGGATTTTTTAGACAACACAGATTCCCATGCCTTCAACCATAATCGATAAACCAACTGAAAAAAATGTTGTTCGCACTGTGACTCGTACTCGTATGGTCCACCACGAAAGCCAACGACGTTTTTCTCTGCACCACAGACCCGAAATAAGAATGATACGAGGGTGGCGAAAAATAAGTGTTTCCGATGTCATCTTTCCGTCATTTCAATGGTATTTGGTATTTACTGCCAACTCTTGATATATTGTTCCATTGTATTAAAAAATAAAGTTCCATCAAAGTGTTACTCATTGTTCTCTAATCCTTGTGAATAAAATATGCGATATTTTCAAAATATTCGGCGATGAACGATAATATGAGATCGTCTCTTCAAAAAACTCCCAAAAGTAAAATCATTTAAATTTACAGATTATTTTATAAAGTTACTTTGATAAAGTAAAGATTCTAATACAGAATATTGCTGCACAATACTTGGCAGAGTACTTACAGAGAAAATCTAACCAGCAAACTTTCAGTGAAAATAATAGACATTCGTGGGATACATAGTAGCAAAAACATAGACAATAAGTTTCGTGAGTAATTTTCTATAAGGCTGGCTTTTTAAATCAGATAACTTAATTGGCGTAATACCTGCCAGAACTAAGTTTGTACCAATTATCCTGAACAGAATAATCGGATTTCAAGTTCAAGAACCTATGCCGGTGAACAGTGAACTGAAATAAAAGCAGACAGGCAATGTTATTGACAGCATTTTTTACTGGGACCGGTTTCGATTGCAATGCATTATAAGCAGCTTATGAACGATTAATTTATATTATTATAAAAAGGTTTCATAATTAACAGCGAGATTTTTTTTCTTGTCTTTTTATTGAAGAATCATTTATGATATCAGCTTAGGGTGTTTGATAGGATTTAAACAAAAAAATGAATTATTCATATTTCGTACGCTTCCATGAACGTTTTAAGCTTTCGGCGTCTTTACGTTTTCAAATAGTTTGAGTGCAGTTCTATTCTAGAAACTGCCAAAAACTTGAATGTGTCTAATTTTATTATATTAAATAACGTACGCTAAAAATATGTATTTTCTCGTCTTAATTTTATGAAAAATTGTGTAAGCCTACTTGTCTACTAACAATAATCATCAATAATAAGAATTTGTATGATTATTATCAATAAATTACCAAACACGGTGTATTCACAAAATGATAAAGTTAGATTAAGAGTAATTTATTAATAGTGCTAACTATTGTTTTCAAGATTGAAATGGTTATACATTGTTCAAATTTACAATAGTATTTGAATGGCTGTACATATTAATATATATATTTGTACACGTGAAAGAAGTAAATGATCGTTCAATAATGGAATGCATAAACCCAATATTTTATGAAATATTTCTGATGTTTTAAATCGAGCAAGAAAAAAAGTCACTCGAGATTATCGTGAAGTAAATCCAACAAATTAATACACTCGTGCCCCAGTTCTCAAATAAAATATCAAATTGAACAAATCAACATTTGGTATTTTACCGTGCACGGAAACGAACTGGAACTTTTGATCGCAAAGATGTGTATTAAACGCTGGGCACAGATAATCGTGAAATAATAACGTATCTACTGTGTCTAGTTGATACATCTTAGATTTATGAAAAGATTATGCATACGCGGATATTTTATTTCGTGCACCTGTTAAGAATATTTCATTTCTATTTCTTAATCGTTTGTAATAATTTCATAAAAAAAAATACATGGCTTGATCTGGTTTAAATCAAATATATATTCAAAATAGAAGTGCGTAGGAAATTGCTACTTTGTGAGAACTCCAACCTCCAACTTACAAAATTAAATTGAGTAATAAAAAGTATTTGTATCACCTGCTGAGTGAAATCGAAATGTTCGTAGGTAGATTTGATTGATATTAGTATGAAAACGATCGCTGTATTTTTAATTAGCAACACCTTCTTAGTACTGTTATATTAATTTACTACCAAACCACCATATCTCGTATAAATTTCCATATATGAATAATAATAAATTTACTAATATTGTAAGCCATTGAAAAAATCTAATAATATCTGGTTTTGTGTATGAGTATGTACTTTCTGTAAATATTATATCATTTTCTTTTATTCCATCGGAATAAAACATCTTCGGATATTGTTCTGTTAAAAAAGATACCGAAGATTATTTTATTTTACGTTGTCGAAGTCGAGCCTACAATTATAATATTTTATTCTAAATACTGATTTAAATAGATTTCAGGTTTGTGAAACTTTTTAAGATTTTTCGCATTATGCTTTGTCAAAAAAAAATATTTATATTTGATTCCCTATCCAAGTAGTATCAAATACTCGACTAAATTTGCAACACTATTTGTGTGACCATTGCTCATAATCGTTTTTGTAAAATGTGTTCTTGAAACAAAATGTATTAAAAATAAAATGATTATAGATAGATACAAAAATTTCTTTCAATTACCAAATTAATCATTAATTTATGTATATTACTTCGCCATGACAATAAAAACTTTTCCAATTTTCCTTTTCCTCCAATTTGAAAGTATTTTCCATATTGATCATTTACACAACTTCTTACATATAAAAGCCATACATTATGTGTAATCGAGTATAATATGATGACTCAACCAAAATTTCAGAGTTATTCTAATGTTTTCCACTAAAAATTATTAATTAAAAACTATTCAATATTTATTTTTAACGATACTCATTTTATTTACGAGCATTGTGGCGGTGAAAAAAATGGAAGAAAAATGAAACGAATGGTTTATAACGCTATAAAATAAATTTTAAGCAATAAAAACGATCTTTATAGTCGATTTTGTACCCAAATGGCAAATAGATTTCCATAATGTGTGTAATATAAGTGTCGTAGAAACGACAATAAGAAGTTCCAATTATGCAAAGGTGATTTCGGCATGTCGTCGCTTAATAAGCACTTGTCGAGATTTTACCCAGCATCCGTTTGATTCATCTACCTAGCCGGTCGCTTTACCATATTGTATTGTCTTTCAAGCTGTGGGCCGCGCAGCCTCTGACATAAAAAGCCTCCGACTACCAGGTAATCCAATAATCCAATGACTTGACCCATATTTTAAGATTATGATTTTACGCAAAGTTATCAATGTTTTCTTAATGTTGTTGGCTTGCATGCCGGACCGCCCGGGTTCGATTCCCGGTACGAGTGGATTTTTTTAGTCGATAAATCTGTTCAAAGGCATGGGTGATTGTGTTGTTGATAATCCCTTTCCACCTTTCCGATACCAAAGAGTGAAGAATAGTGACAGCGAATAGCTAATCACTAGTGCTGTCCTAGTCCTCGTATTCTTTCAATCCCTACTCTCTTCGAAAAAGACAGGTTGAGCAACTGAGTAACAAGCAGTTCTCGTAGAAAAACATATGCTGAGAAAATTCCGTGAGGAGTCTATATGCTCCAAGTTGGGAGCGGACATGGTTAAAAAATAAATCCTAACAGTGGATATTTAACGTGGACCACCTGTTAATCAATCGCTTGAATTCTCATTATATTTTTATGCATCGTCGTTAGGGTAAGGTAGGATGGAAAAAGATTAAGCCTGACATGACCAGAGCTTGGTAAATATTTTAAGTCGCTTGTCAAAGCGTTTTTCTGATTTGTTTCACTAGAAAGTGATTAAGAAATTAAAAGAAGCGATTGATAGTTAATCAGCCAAAACTTAATTTTTGTTGAGGTGGAAGGGAAAAGAGCGCCCACGTTGTATATCATATTAAATTTCTTATAAAAATATTACAATTAAATTTATGAATGCAATGTCAAAAAGTTTGAGAACTATTGTCGCCAGTCTTATTTGCAAGTGGGCGGGAAAACGGCTCGCGTTGCGAGGGCGGCGATTGTTTTTGGCCTTCCGGTAGGCGGTAATGTTGTATGTAATGATCTAAATACGACTCGATTCAGTTGTTACAATGACCTTACCGCAATGGGTGTTCTCCATATCGTAAAATAAAAGCTATTAAATTTGGATTCGATACTTTATTGCCCATTTCTATAATGTTATTTTTATTGCAGCAGGAATGCAGCCAATGAAAGTGATTTTTGAGTAAGTAATGCATTTCGACTCATAAAACTCCACGTATGGGGTCGGTCTGAGCTTTAACGCTAGAGGTCAGAATATATTGAATTCATTTTACTGTTGGTTCTCTGATTCAACTGAATCAAATCGGAACGCATGCTGGCTGACTGTTGCTTTATGTACAGAAGCTAAAACAAGTTTATTTCCATCGTAATTTGAGTACATTTTATATTTGTATACACAGTACATTAACAATATGCATTTATTTAAAGCTGCATAGGATTCTGGAGAAATATTTACAAATAATATACGTAAAGTATTGCAATATCTTATATATAAAACCGAAACGGCGTATGTCTGTGGGTCTGTAATTCCCTTTTGAATTGTTGGTCATTAAGTTGCCATAAAAACGAATATGAAAGAAAATATGTTTGAATTTTTATCGGCGAAGACATTTAGTCAAAATATAATAAATTAGTCTTCTACTGAACTTTTCCCGGCTACTATTATTAATAAGACAGCAAATTAGATTTTTTCCTTGAATTTGGACATTTTAATTGGGAGAATGGGGCGGGCATCAAATTAAATAAAGTTTGTGATTTTATTTTAACTCTATTTTGGATGATAGATTTTGTGATATAATTATGTCGAATGATATAACATTAAATAATTATTGGTCGCTTAGTCCGAGCGACGCCGGGTAGCAATACTAGTAATTAAATTAAATCTAATTGGAACTGTAACAGTCAGAAATACCGATGGATCCGCGCAGCAATACCTACGGATGTTAACACTTTCGTGCCTGGTGATATAAATATTTATTTCAACATCTAAATTTGCTAAAACTTTCAGAAAATTGTCATGAATACACGGATGATAATTTCAATAACAGTTCATATATATAATCTCTCGTCAATACTTCAACTAAGAGTATATCCTAAAAGGTATGCCAATGCATTCAAAATTTATTTTTCTGGAAAGTTTACGATTTTTGATTCTTCAAATTCGTATCAAAAAATTTCTTATGAAACATCATGTAGAGAATTTGTGTTGAGTCTCTACAAATCAAAAAGAAGGACGATATATAAATAACATATATTTTTTTCGTATAGAAAACTGAGATCCCTTAAGGTAGAGACGAGGAAAAGTGATGAAATCTTTATTCTAATCGTGGAAATTATGAAATGCTTTTCGGGTGCCAATTTCTTTTTATTTTCAATTTTTACCATCTGTAAATTTACAAGCAGCTATAGCCATATCATAAAATAATTATCATTTGGACGCGCTCATTTTATATGAGCACACTAACGTGTATCAGTATTAAGGATTTTAAATATTCGTGAAATAAATTATTTGAATATCGAATAATACAACTATAAAGATTCCGAATATATTTGAATAATTTATGAAATATTAAATCATGAAGTTTGTAGAACAATGCATACAATATTCAAAAATTACAGATCATCGCAAAAATTTCCAATTTTCAATTGGTTTCTAGTTGATGTGTTTAGATAGTTCAGATTCTCAAAATTCTTGGACACATTCTATTAGATTGAAACCCCAAAGTCGTTTCCCTATTTCTATCAAGCTTGAGGTATTCTTGACAACTGGAGATTTTTTGTATAGAACATTCCTTCAATCATGAACTCTTAATCGGAATGTATTCATTGTTTTTTCGTACCCCCAACGAAACAGACTATTATGTTTGAATAATAAAATATAATGGATATTATGTACATCAATCCTACATATGCGTTTGATGACATAAACCTGGGATCACCAGACTTTTAGAGAAACCGGCCGGATTGAAATTTTCTAAAATTTGGCGGGCCGGATGACAAATAAATTCGCGTTGGAATCCAATAAGATTATTAATTTAATTGTTCTTATATAATTTAAACAAATATAATTTTTAATAGAAAATATTTATTATATTTTACGGGTTCATACGTTGTCGTATCTAATAGGTACCAATTGATGAATTGAAATAAAAAGTTACGAATTAACAACCAAATTATAAAATTTTAAAAATATAGTTTTTCTTATTTGGATATTTTATTTTCAAAAAAGAGAATTTTTGGAGAGCCGGATGAAAATCTTTGACTGGTCGGATACGGCCTGCGGGCCGTAGTTTGGTGACCTATGACATAAACGAATAATATTTGAATATTTTTTCATATCTGAAAATCGAGGAAGGTCCGAATATATTGACTATTTGACTACAATCCACAAGTATTAATAATATTGAAATTACAATTATTGGTTGTTATTATATGTCTCTTGGCTCATATCGTATTGAAAATAGTATTTCTGAGCTAGTCAATGTACTTTTACAAAATATGTTGTTAAAGATGTCTGATTAACCCTTTCTACGCTGCAAAATTTGTATTTATACTTACATAGAAGCGGATCGCTGCGAAAGGACTGTTTTGTATTAAATATTGTTCATTGGCATTATTGTATTTGTACATACGATTAATGAAGGTAATTTACAGTTTTTGAATAATTGCCAGCGATGCGAGCTCAATGCATTGTATTGAAGTAGTTTTGTTTAAGTAACTTGGAGCTTCTACTTAAAGAATAGACAATCTCTACTGAATGGAGTGAATTGATACTTTCTATATTGTCTATTGGTGATTAAAACAAAAAAATATATTTTTTTAAGATATTGGTTGATAATAAAAAATGCCAGGTATATATTACAAGCCTTTATGGTTGGCATTTAAGCTGTAATCTTTTTGACAATCGATGTGTTTCTTACCCTTTCAGATATCCAATTTTGCAGAAGTAAATCCAATTGTTGTGTTGACGTTCTTTACGCGGAAGATTTAGCAGTTGATTGACACGTGAGCCGAGGCACTAATCCCGGCATTGTGCATTCGCATCAGCAAGCCACTCGACAATGGCGGGAAGCTGTGCTCCTTGGCGGGCAAAAAAAAACAACAATAAAACTTTGCGACTTGGGAGTGCGAACGCGCTATGAGCACACAGGTAGGAAAAGGGCCGTAAAATATTTATGTTCAGGTGAATGCTATTGACAATTAAGGCATACACAATTGTACCGCGAAGTCGCTACCAATTTTTACACAACACAGGGGGTACACACAATTATTGTCTTGATGTTATGATTTCACTTTTGAAAAATTTGCATACTTGTACAACGTATGATAAAATAGTTTTCCACATTTATCTTGACTATCGCATGCCACTTTTTAACACTAATCACATTATTTATTTACTAATCAAACTGAAACATTATAGTTATTATTATAAGCCGATGTGTTTAAATGTATTTTGTAGCACCTATTTAAACTGTTCCCGCTATGAACTGCGCAATCTTAAATTTGAATAATCACATTTAACTTTGTTAAAAAATACAGAATTGTCTAATTAACGATTTGAATAAAGTTGTGTTCCATAAAGAAATTTTGAGTTTTCTTTATAAGTTTCACTGAACACTTACTTACGTACACACAAACACAGCCTCGAAAGTCATGCAAACAACTCCAAGTAGTAAGTAGCGGCAGCACTGTTGAATACAAAATAACATGGAAGAAATTCCGTATTAGAGTAACAATACGTTTAAAAAAATCACTGAATTATGTCAACTGGAATTGGTGTTGATGGTTTTTTTAAGTTGTTGTGTTTATCACTTGTTTTAGAGGGAGTTTTTTCTTGTTATTTTCCGATGGAGTGGCGTAGGTAGTCGTTCGCGCAGGCGTAAAAAGCACCGTCTGACACCGGGCTCGCTTCGGACTGGCTACGAATCGGAAGGCGGACTGTGTGCAGTGGTAGTTCGGCCGAGTGCCGCCGCACGGCAGCGTTGCGCTCCCGTCTCGGCTCACGCACTGTACCGGCAAACTGGTTTTTTAAATTTTCATTTTATTTTTTAGATTCGTCTAGGAATTTCGTATTTGGAGTAGGTAATTATTTTTAACTGTAGTAATTACCTGACATGTAACAATACATACCGACGTATCAAAACAATGCCGCCTATTCCTGAAAAAATACCGACCCGCCGATCAATGTCGTCGATCTGAAATATCGGAAGATGTCGAACTACCTACGAATGATTGTAATATTTTACAGCATACGTAAAACAAATACACGAGAATTTGGCGTGAACAAATCTTATTTTCGGCATTTCAGTGTGCAAACATTTGACTGGCGATATTCATATTGAAGGAATATTCCATTAGAATTAAAACAGGGCATTGGTGATAAAAATATTCCTGATCCTGACAGTGGCACGACAATCCATAGAGATGTAATTTACCCTTACGCTTCATTGAAACTCATTTACATCTAAATATTGACTGATTCTTCCAGATTGAGATAGTGACTTGTTTTTATTGTTATATATAAGCAATACAAACTTTTTACTACGCGTCAGTTGAAAGTTCATTCGTAAACATTAAATGCCCGTAGATGCCGAAAGGCGAAGTCCGGGTTGTAAGCTACAAAACTCATGGAAAAGTCAACAAATCAAATTATTCAAATTTGATTAAAATACTTGTTTGTTCCTTTGATATATATACATTATCGTAACCGAGAAAGACACTAAAAATTCATTATTTATAAAATACACTAATACAATATTTATAATAAAAAACGTGATGGAAAAAAAAGTACGACTCTTTGACTGTGACTCAGGATTTAAAGTCCCGTTAAAATATTTGAAAATATTGAGACGTCTTGTTAATTATTAAAAAAAATCATTTAGTCAACTTGATACACAGTAGGTAAACGTTTTACAACAAATTATACTTGAAAGAAAAAAAAAATATCGATAAGAACACTTCTTAACGCTATCTCAATGGTTTTTTTCTGTACTATGCTTCTGTAGGTGTATGCTGTTAGGTAATAGTTACTGCTTTGAAATACCTTTCTACGAAAAGCAAAATTCAGATGGAATGATTATAAGTTTATAATCTTAAGTGACTTCCAATCTATGAATACTATTTAAAGATGGAAGTGAAAAATATTGATTTAAGAACAGCAAAAGCTCTTTGGTGAAACTTTAAACTTGGGTTGGTGATAATACAGATTTTTCGCTACGTGACATTGATATATTAAGCAATTGTTTTGCAAACAAAACAAGATGATTTTACTTATCGACTGGTTCAAATGATGATTTAATATTGCATTTATGAGCATATAAAGAAATCAAAAAAATATATATATCAGAAAAACCATACGTAATTGTATGTTGAAAACGTGAGTAGTAAAAGAAATTTGAGCAAAATGTTGTTTGTTTTGGAGTGATAATAGCATCGATCTTAACAGAAGTGCAATTAATTACAACTAGTTTTTGTTGCATTCTTGCCATGATATCTGAACAAAAAACATATTACACATTTAATATTTCTGATTGATAAGTTTAAATTGATAATATTTCTTCATACTTGTTGGCAAAAATCCTTGTAATCCGATAATATGTTTAATGAAAGAAGAAATACCGGTTTTTATTAAACTTAATATATAACCGCGACCCGGAATTTAAATATCACGTTTATCGATAAACCTGCAAAAAATACCAAAATTACTATTCATCTTTTAGAAGATTCAATTAAAGGACGGTCATTTTTAGATTAGCATATGTTTTTTTATTTATATGACGGGTTAATAATAGCAATTAAAATATTTTTTTGGTAGATTACCTTGTATTGCAAGATGTTTGATGGATAAACAAATTAAGAATACTCCCCTTTGATCAAAATAATATTTTTGAAATTAATCGACCTGTCATAATTTCTACAAACAATATTGATGGTAGTTGGACGTCTTGCTAGTCCAATTTTTGAGCAAAATAGGATTAACATAAAATAAAAACAAGCTTTTTTATCTCCGTTATTTCAGAGTATAAAATATATAAGTTGAATACTGTGGCTTGTTGGTGAAGCTCTACGGCTACATGCTACAACAGTTTTGTTTCGTAAAAACAGTTTTAAATCCATGAACGGCTGTTTGAATACATTTCGTTAGAAAAATATATCAAGTGTAATGGATGCAGAGGGTAATTCAATGAAAAGCAATCCTTTATCCAAACCAAATTCTTGTCAAGAAAATGATGTTTGTTGATTGACTTGTTACCAGTATTTTGTTAAATATCTTCTTATAAAATGCTTTATATGCTTCCATATAAACCATACTTCAATATAATACATACAGATTAAGTGAGACTGTAATATCAACGAATATGCGGTTAGAAAATTACTAAAAGTTGACTATAAATTGCCTTTAAACCTACCAATATCTTTTTTTTTCCAATTCAACGTTTTCGGTACAATAACTGGCTTAATTTGGAAGAAATAAATGCAATCACCTGATAAATAATACCCATTATATGTATAATATAATACCTACAAATTACCACAATACGTATGATTTAAATGGTGCGCAGAGAAAAGTTGTGTGTGTGTTTGTTTTCTGCATTGGAGTTTAATCAAAAATTACGCCTTCACATACATTCCCTTTGAAGAAGAGTTTGATAGAAAGAAAAGTGAAATTAATTTATTAATAAAAAAAAAATGGTGCATGAAAAAACAGTGGCCACCAAATTAAAAAAAAGGAAAATTACAACTGTACATTTTTTTGAATGTTTTTATTTCATTTATGTTTCTACGTATACAGTAAACAGGCATAGTATTACAAGGAATGCCTCAATCAAATAAGTTTTTTTTATTCTAACAAGCTAGATGATATTACAAATACACGAATCTTTATAAAAAAATCTTTTAAAAATTTTATGTATCGAATTCTGTATTTTTTTCTCGCTATCCTCAGGGATACGACCTTAAGATAACAAATGAAACGATAAAGATTTTAGATTAGTAACAAAAATATCAAGGTGTAAAAAAGACAAGCTTACTGATAATAACTTTGATTAAGTCTTGTAGTTTCTTTTTCGTCAATGGTTACTGATAATATAAATGTATATATTTATTGTAAATAAGAAAAGAAAATCTTTAAAACTGTGATACAAATCACTTATATATACAGTGATACCTCAAGATACGAGTGCCCTAACAAACGAGATATTTGAGATACGCGCCGCCGAGCAAGCGAAGTTTTGCTTTGAAATAAGAGCAACATTTAAGAACGGCCGGGTATCTGTGTACGCTTTGCAATGCGTGGAAGGAGTGCATATGAATGTATAGGTGGCAAATTTGTATATGTATATCTGTTTTGGTATTGCATTCTACTGACTGTCAAATGCTATTGACCTACTATAAAAAACATACTTCGCTCCATCTTTTTCGCACAACCGACAAATCTCTTACGTAAGACATAGATAGCGCTCTACAACTGCTCCACAACGCCACATTTTAAGGGGCTGGAACGGATTAATGGTATTTTAATAAATTTCAATAGGAAAAATTGCTTTGAGATACGAGCAAGGTTACGGAACGAATTAAGCTCGTATCTCGAAGTACCACTGTACTCATTTTGCTATACCATACACGAATGGTGTTTTTTTTTTATATAAACATATATATTTACGGCATGGGTAAAAGGGATTATACTATCGATATTTTTAGTGGATATAAAATTGTTTTTTTTTATTTTTCATTGTTCGTAAAGAGTTCTGAAGAAAAATAGGTGATATATATTCGTTAAATTAGGCCACATGAAACTTCATTGCAGGCCGCGGGTTGTGGTAACACTGTTAATAATTATAATATTCAATTCATGTTGAAATGTTGAACAAAAGCAACTTTATTGTAATAAATATTTCTAAATTTTATTTCCATTTTTTATGCCAATGATGTTTTCTGCTTTTATCTCGGTATTAGTGCTATTATACTTACCTAATACGATAACAAAATCAAGTGTTCTTAACGAGCATTAACTATAAATCGAGGGCTTAAAGTCTAGTAGGTAGAACATAGGAATCTGTAATAATCAATCATTACCGTTATCGATAGAAACAGGGAAAAACATTTAAGCCAATTAGCGCCTATCGCGATTCATAGTAAGTCTATGCAGAGCTTTTGTAAATATTACTGGCAATCGCAGTCGGTTTCAATTTCGACTCGAATCAAGCAGGAATAATTAAAACAGGAACTGAGGTTTGAATATTATAGATCACACAAAATTAGATATCTTTTTTTCATTAAATTACATTAAATATTCGTCACAATATTTTAAATTGTCTATTAAGTAGTATACGGTACAAGTAGATTTTTTCAGTCTATAAATCTGTTCAAAGGCATCGGTGTTTGTGTTGTTGAAAATCCCTTACCACCTTTCCTATCCCAAAAGGCTATTAGCTAACCACTAGTCCTGTCCGAGTCCTCATATCCTTTCTATCAAGGGTTGAGCCAGGTTGAGCAACTGAGTAACAAGCAGTTCTCGTAGAAAAATATATATGTTGAGAAGAACTCCGTTAGAAGTCCATATACTCTAAGTTGGGAGCGGACATGGTAAAAAAATAGAAATAAGTAGAAGTTTAAAATAAAAATTTGAGATGTCTCACGCTTTCTTAAAATAATATGAGAATAGAATTTTTTTTTACTTTTCTGATTACAGTGATTTTTTAAAACTTATTTGTCCAAATCGTTCGAAATATACAAATTAAATATTCGTATATGACACTGAATTTCAATAAACTAGTATCAGACCGTAGGATAAGCATCAAAATAATAGAACTGACCTTGTGATATAAAAATAACTAATACAAAATACAATGTATTTAGTGGATAATGCTAGCAGGATTTCCTGTTTTCGTGTGAATTGATTTACATGAATTAAGAATTCGACTTGTGCAAATTAATAAACTATTTCAATAAAAGCGACCCATACATTTGTCTTACACCGTTATTTGTAATCGGTTACACAAAATAACTGGTGTTTCGATCAATTAGAGTTATGGGGCAATAATCACTCGTTTTGTTTTATCACAATTGGTTTTACCTATTTTATGCGAAGTGTAAATATAATACGTTCGCGTTTGTGACTACCTGGCAGATGGCAGTGAATTAGTAAAATGAAAGTGGAGGCTGATTGACGATTATTTGTGCCAATCAGCAAATAATGTCAGCATTGTTTGATATCACAAGGATTTGAAATAAAACAAATCAACGATAATATGCATTATCTGAGTCCAGATACGACGTAAATACACAGTAAGCATATGCTACTATTTCCGAGTGAGTTGTCAAAATAAAAAATAATTTATAATAGCCAAATATTACGCAAAATTACGTGAAAATTTAAATACGAATGAATCTTGGAAAACAACAATTTTGACACGTGATGGAATATTAAAAGCTCATTAGCTTAACTTTTTGCGAAAGGATTGTGGAGGCAAACGTTAGAGAGCTTTATTTCTTCAACGGGCTTTTATTGGAGTTTTATGGGAAAATAACTTTATTTTTCGAATGCTAGATATCTTTAAATTGCATATAAAATAATAAAATGAAATGGAAAATATATCAAACTAGCCGGCACCCGGCAAGCGTTGCAGTGCCACTCAAAGAAAGAAAAAGTGGGTGCTTGATGGAATTTCAATATCAAATTTGAATTGTTTGAATTTTGTACTTTCCATGAGTTTTGTCGCTAACGACCCGGGTTTCGCCTTTCGGCATCTTCAGGCATTTTAAGTGCACGGATGAACTTGAACTGACGCGTAGTAAACAGTTTGTATCGTTTATATACAAAAATAGAATCACTAAGTTAAATTGCTATTAAAATGCAAATTAGCGAAAATTTTATGCAAACAAGATTCAATGAATTGTGTAAGTGGGTTTGCTATAACTATAAGGATTTTTGAAAATACTAATGACCAGATTATAGCATAGGAATATTTAAAATAAATGTAGGGTTTTATCCGACCTATTATTAATGAGTTGATTGATTTCAAGTCTTTGAATTAATATTTAATGATAATAAGTGCCTAAACTATTAATAAATGACAATTATTAAAAAAATTACAACAATGGTGAAGATGGTTAGTGAAGTTGCTCGTTTAAAAATGGTAAACCGTTAAGTTGAGCTCGATTAATTTCCAGAATTTATTGGTAAAATAATTTATATTCGCCCCTGTTTGTATGTAATAAACCAATGCCTGAGTCAAAATTAAAGTGTGATTTTAAATGTTTCAAGATTTTCAATCAAAAAGTATAGAGATTCTTAATATCATAGGCTTAAGAATCTTCCAGGTGGAAATGAAGCAAAAACGATAAAAACCAAAATAAAAGTTGAATGTATTTAAATATGTTAATAACTTCCATGATGGATGGGCTAGGCCTAGTTTTTATAAAAATATGATTATAGCTAAATAATTTTACATTGCAATGCCTCTTGCTTCCATGCAATACAATTTTATTTTGTTAAGTCTCGACCATTATTTGATAGTCTTTCCTGTGAGAGCTTATGATGAATTTCCCACGGAAAATTAACGAAAAAATTTAACATGTTTTGATTTGAATACTGTGCAAAGTTTTAATGGAGAGTTTTTCAAATCTTTTGGACTAGACATGAACGAATAAGATAGAAATGTTTGGTTCTAGTTCATTTTCAAATAAACAACTTATATTCAGTTTGATAACCCATTTAAAATGCATTTTTTCTAATCTGCATTTGCTCAAATCTACATTAATTCAAACTAATATTTTTTCATCATGATGCGATTAACTGCGTGCGATAAATTGAAGTATTTAATTATTCCGCCAAATGAGACATTTTATTTGATGGATTGTTTTTACGAATATAGTAACGACAAATGCCGCACGATTATCATATAAAATACATCCATTTATTGTGGGCACTTTGATAAGCACTTGTGTCGATCGAATAATCCTTGAACTAATTGCTGTCTGGCAGTTTAATCCTGCCGCTAAATTGATCGTGATAGTCGTGATAGATACTCAACAAGTAGAAAATGGAAAGTGTGATTTTTCTAAGTGGTGATCATTTGGAAAGCTTTTCAAGTACTCGATAATAATTTCTTCATATTGGCTACGAAATTTCTATGATAATCAAAATAAGCTTTCCATGTTACCAATCCTGCGATTATGTTCTACAAAAATCGTGTTAGTCATGTAAAAATTGAGCGATATTTTGATAGAAGAGAAAACGATATATTATTTTAATAAAACATTAATCTACGATGTAATACGATACAACGTATTAGTAGAATTCATGAATTATGTTATCCTTCAGGTTAATTCTGATTCTGTATTTCTAATTTATTTCTTATAAAGCTTTCATTTGTAATAGAAAAACACAATTATCCAAAGCATAATCAATGTGAGGATTGTACATTCATTTGCTAATATGTAATTTAAGCATTTCGAATGATGGTGCTTGATTGGATTTCAATATCAAATTAGAATCGTTTGAGTAATGTTCTTTTTCACAAGTTTTGACTTGCAACAGATATTAGTTTAGGTTAATTCGTGCACTTGAAATTCCTGAAAATGATGAGAAGTGAAACCCGGTTTGCTATCGACAAAACTCAAATGATTAAAATTTTGTCAGATTTTCATTAAATCTTTCAATTTATTCGTATCAATCACAAAGAGTTGACAATACACTCGAATAGAAATTTAAAAGAAAATACAAAAAGGAATAACAGGATCTCCATATGCAACTAAAATGAACAGTTAATAGCAGTAGACTAATTTAATAGAGGATTTTATAAGGTGAAACAAAACCGCTCCCAATATAGACTTCTAATGAACGAGAATGAAATACGTTTTTATGAGAATGAGTTGTTAGTCAGAGTTCAACTTCGCTCTGATGGATACACAAAAATTAAATTACACCGAAAAGCTGAAATAGTGTCGTTGATATAATTAAATCCATAAAGCTTCAACGAATAATTATGAAATGTTATCAAATTTTGTTGTCTAATCAAGGCTTTATGCACCGAAAACTAATAAAGGTATCACATTTGGTCAATCACTTGCGTATGCTAAGTCAAACCCTAAAACAGTATTTAGCCCCGATTTGATAACACTGATTACAGAGTCACGTGTTATTAGGCATATAATAGTACAACCACATCAGAGAATTTATTTTACTATTGATTCAGCTGCCAGTATTTGTAATTTTGATACGTACGCAAATCTTTGTTCTACATGTCAATTTAATTGAAAGCTACGCAAATGGAACAAACGTACTTATTTGTATAATGTTACAATGTATATTTGACGAAGCGGTAAATTAGGCACACATAATTGATATTGGGTAATATCCAAGATACCATCGTGTATAAAATATACTTCCACCTAAAAGATATTTTGTTGAAGTTATGGAAGTTAACTATTTTTTATGTTAATTGTAATGGGAAATAACTCAATTATTAGATATCTCGTTCGAGATTTTATGCTTACATTTCTAGAATGCTCCCCCTGGAATAAACATCACATCATTGGCTACAAATGTGAACGGCGAGAGAAATTTGTATTGTTTCAATTATGCAGGCGAAAAGAAATAAAAAATGAGAAAATTTTTACTATTTTTATTTATTGGCAGTGCAATGAGCAACTTCTTCATTGAATCATTCCACTTATATTTTTTTTTCTTGCCAATATACACAAACACATTCATATAATTCATAACATTAGTTAAAATAAAATGAACAGCGTACTCCACTAAATGTTTATCACCTTTTATTATAAAAACACAGACTTTTTACTAGGATATTGCAAAAACATTTGCATCAAAATTTAAGTGCGTTTTTTTATATTATATTCGTAATATTTATAACTTTATGTATCTTTAAAGTCTTCATTTATTATTTTGAGCTTTTTAATTCTTTCATCTAAATATAACTGCATTAGATGCAGATTTTAAGTCACCTACAATGGCCCTTTTATTATATTTCTAATTTTAATGGTGTTATTTTAAGTATAAATATTAAAAGAATCCAACAATTTCATTAAATAATAGTTTACATTTGATGATAAATTTTGCAGACAATAAAGTTATTTAATAAAAGAAATATAATACATATAATAATTATCAAATCTCGTGGATAAAAGAGATAATATTTTTTTTTTCATAAACGATTTTATAGAATATCTTGAAATTTAATAACAATAATTTAACGAGCATAATATAATATGGTTTTTGTTTTTTTTAATTCTGTTTATTGATACTATCAGAATATATATTGTAAGAAGGGCAAAATAAGCTAAAAAATCTAAATTGATGACGATTACACTAATAATTACAGTTATTTATGGAACATGCAATATTTAAATGACATTTGAAGAAAACTGTGCTTAAGAAACACTTTTATTTACAAATTTATTCCAACTTTCAAATCAAATCGACTCGAAGGATATCAGAATTTTAAGTAAAATATATATTTGTATTAACAAATAAACATATTATCCTTTAATATAAAATTTAAAATAACTTTGATTATTCCACGTATTGATACGTGGAATAATCAAAGTTACACAATACGTGGAATAATCAAAGTTATTTTAAATTTTATATTAAAATGAACTTCCACAAAGTTACCGCCGAAACCATCGAAAATATTATCCTTTATTTGAATAAGATTTTTTAAAGTGAGGAAAATTGTTAAAATTAGTACCATAGTTTTATGAATTCATTTGTATTATTTTCATGAATGTGAACGAGAGTTTGCAATTCAAAGTGTTCGCCTTGCATGTTTCCTTTTAAAAATAATCATTTTCAAAAAATGTCATGTATGTCATAAAAGTGTTAGAATTATTAAATGTCTACGATTGAATAGAATATAATGACTTGCAAGTTATTTTATCATATACTTGGTATAATTCGTTAGCCTTCTAATATATTCGTCAATCTTAGAGCACGTATTTTATATCAGTTGGTACAGTATAAACTAGAATATGATTTGCCGAATTGTCGACGTTAATTTGATATTATCTATCAGCTATCGAATCCGTCTTAAATAACATGTTCATAAGTTAGTTAGTAGACTTTTTACTATGACAACATTCAATAATTTTAAAACACAACATCGTCTGGTTGATACCAGTATTTAAAGTTTACATACCCTACCTATCTAGAAAGCTTCATTTTACGATTTTTTTATAAACATTTTACCGATCCAATATTCTACAAAGTGAATTTAACATTATTGTTAGAGCTGTGATTTGGTTCCATGTTTTCAATAACAATAAATATTCTTTATATGAAACATAAAATTTAAATCTACTATTAATAATGATTACAATCGTAGCTCCGATATCGTTGCTTACTAATTACAATAATATCTATATCATTTAACATCCAGGATTACACGTACTTTAAATATTTTAATAATAATTGTAAAGCATGTGGTTATTCATAAGTGACGATTCTTCGTACGATTAAAATAAAAATCATTTTATATTTCACGTAAATTTATTTACCTATACATCCTTCATAAGGACGAATGATAAGTATTTTTCTTATTAAATGACGGCAACATCATGATGTATAAGAAATGGTTTCGTTATAATTATAATCATATGTATCATATTACTATTCTGTTAAATTTTCATTTGTGATTCTCAATCTTTGTGAGTTGAAATAAACGGAAAATAATTATAATTTAATATAATTCATTTTCCTTTTTCTTTGTTTGTATGTAGGATCAGTTTTATCCATATAAAATGGTGCTCATTTGATATCGTAGGATAAAAATATCGATTAAATCATAAAAATGTATAATTTCATACGCCAAATTTTGTGTGGATTGTGTGTAAAGGCTTTACTTTTTTTATCAATCGTCAAAAGAAATATAATATCTAATAGATTGTGTCTATTTTTCTCCCATATATTCATTATGAAATCTAGAATGATCTTTGACAGTATCGTCAGCAATTATTGAATGTTAGTTATATTAAAAAATAAATAGACATACAACAATTTATCTGACTTCTTACTGTACATATACATATGAGTTATCTTTCTGATTATATATTGAGTTATGATTTTTTGCGTTTTCAGGTTATTTTTCTCATCTATATTTCGTTCATTTTTGTTTTATTTTTAAACCACCCAGGAGCATTTAAAGAATATTGAAAAATGCAAATCTTTCAACTCTGGTGGTCGATTTAATATTTTTTATTGAGTTTTTTTAATGCTTATCTTTTTTTCAGGATAGTTTATAAAACTGGTTTAGATAAGGGATTTTAGCAAAGGTCATCTCATCATCGGTGTACACCAATGACGATTTAGAATTCATTTTTGTGGGCTTGCATTTTATTAACGAAAAATTTCCAATAAAATTAGAAATATTGAAATAAAATATATCAGGGAAATTGATTCGTTTTCGGAAATACTTTATATCGTTGAATTAGAATAACAATGAAATAAGTATAATGACATGCACAACATCATTTTATTTTATTATAAAAAAAATGGTTTAACAAAAAATAAAAATTTACCTAGTTTTCATGCCTAGCGTAAGTCAGTTTTACATGATACTAAAACGTAAACAAAAATTATACGTTGAGTTTTGATACCGATGGTCATTATTTTCTTAACCATTCAAGGGTTTAGAAATGTAGCTGTTTGATATTTTTAGTTCCAAGTTCTGTATTATAAATTATTTTTTGCGATAGGGTTGCCAAAACTTTTTGTCAAATGTTTGAAAATTATTTACAGTAAGTTAATAACCGCAAAAAGTGAAACAAAGTATAAAAATCTTTCATTAGGTCATGGATGAGTGAACAATGTTTTTAGATCCATCTCTGGTGCTGGTTGAGGTAATCTGACTCTTGTGATTGAAGTACGGTGATCGGAGTGGTTGATAACGTCACGGCCGGGGAAGACGATGATGGTGGAACGGAGGGGGCTGTTCGTCATCCAGCCTTCATCCAACGATCAATTGAATACTCTAAGGCTGCTACCCATCTGAAATAGTAAAAAAGGCTGTATCTTTCAATCTCAAAAATGAATCATATTATTTAATTACGATATGTTGTAAGAAGCTCGTTAACTTGTATTTAAAAGTCAGATTTCCTTTTATTCTTGAAACAAATTCATTTTTATTTTAAATGTACATTTCGATTTCAGAACCTGATACGGAAAGCTAGAAAACAAATATTTTTTAACCGTCTTCCATTATGGTAAAATATTTATTTAAGTATTTTTCAAAAGTTGTGTTTATCAACCTTTTCTTATCCATTTCCGATTCTGCGTGGAAGTAGAAATGTCTTTGTTTTGGTTCCGGCGGCATTATTTCGAATGCATATTTTTTCCCTCCTGTATTTGATTGCTGCACTCGATATCCATGTAAACACGCCATTCCTAAAACAATATAATAATAAAATAAATAACCCAAACAAATTAATACTATATGCTATTTTTTAACTAGTGACATCTGCTAAGATTTTGTAATAGTTATTTATAAAATCAGATGACAGTCATTTAGGAATTCGTAATTAGTATGCGTTCATAGAAGGATTGTAACCTTGATGTATCAAAAGTGTTTTTAACAGCAAACCTACTTATTATTATAGTTTTAGTCAACTCGTTTTAAAATCATGTTGCTTATTTTTATTCAGAAACAAACGTGAAAACTATTTATATTAAAAAAAAACCGACAAGTGCTCGGTGGATCTATTGAAAATTCCAACAATGTATTCATACGTCTTACGTAATAGTTCAATAAAGTTTTTATAGATGTCAGTGTTTGAAAGTTCTATAAATATATATTATTGTTGATATACACATAAATATATGTTGTTGATTAAAAAAACGCATCTACCACGCAAGTAAATATTGATTTTAATGCATTTGTGATTAAACACATTAAATTAATACACTCACCGAATGCACTTTTACTATTTCCGTCCTGGTAAAAGTAAAGGCAAGCATCTTTTAAGACGCAGTATCGTTTCGTCCAAGATTTCCATTTATTTCCTAGTTTCATAAGATAGCCAAAACAGTCAGGGCGTTGAACTTGGCTAGGGGTAACTTTCATATTTCTAATGGTGGCGTCTAACCATCCGTCGCGCTGCAAAAAAAAATATAAAAATAATAAATATATTTTGAATATTTATTGTGAGTAATGAACAAAATTATTTTCGAAAATTTCATGTTCTTGAGAAAATAATATCAAATTATAAGAAGAATTTAAAAAAATAATTCAGAAAACAAAAAATAACGGTGATGTCGCGATTAGATAAGATAAACAACTGGACTTGTTGAAAAGTCCTTAGATACTAGAAGTATTAACAATATGAAAAATTCATCAACTCGACATCAAACAATTTTATTTTAATTAGAGTCTCTCCGATGAACATTGTCATCGCTTCTATATATTCTTCTATCCACCACATTAAAAATATATCTGAATGAGGATTTCCGCTTTACACTGCGGAAAAAAAACTATATGATGAGCTAATTTTCAAAAGTGGACAAATCCGTTTGTTGTTAAACTGAAAATGTGAGATATTTTTATTACTTTTTCCTCATAAATTTGTGTTTATCTATATTTACTGTATACTATCAATATTTTTAACATATATTTTAAATTAAAGAATTACGGATAATGTGTAACAATTCAAACTTTTCAATGTGAATAAAAAAGGTCTCAAAAGTTTAATCTAAAACTGGCAGTTGAAAAAAAGTATTTTGGAAATGTCCACTTTTGAAAATTAGCTTCTCATATGTGAAGAGTACCCTACGAGTTATTGCACGAATATTATCTATTTTTTAAGGTTTTTAAGAACAAAGGCAACTTTTATACAGTAGTAAAACTGGAATAATTTTAATCATTGTAAACATGGTTGTATAAGAAGAGAAGCGATGGACATAAATGATTTTGAACAATGGCGATTGTGAAAAAATATTTATTTTTAAATTGCATAAGCAATCGATACTATCCAACTTTCCACAGGATTGTTAGTAATAGATGGAGATGCTAATTTTAGATATTTACCTGTGTGCATTTTTCGACGGCGTGTCCAATAACCGCCATCCACCTGGTAGCTGCTTCATCACTGTCAGCAGCAAGATGAAGTCCTGGAACTCTTTCTCTTTGAAGCTTAAAACTGTGTTGTTTACTACTGTCGCTTATATTTGTTCTATTTACTTGGTAATTAATTAGCATTAGGGCACCAACTGGCTGTGGGTCCTGAAAACAAAACATATCTGTCATATAAAAGATATTAATACTATGATAAATAGGTAAATACTTTGAAAATAAGAATTAAGTAAGCCTAATAAGTTAAGCGTATTTAATTCTTGATACAATAATATATAAAAAGCATAACATATAAATAAAACAGTTCCATAAGTATGTTTGTACAAAAATACATAATTGAAAT
The DNA here is from genome assembly GCA_028554975.1 of Himalopsyche kuldschensis. NCBI lineage: Eukaryota > Metazoa > Arthropoda > Insecta > Trichoptera > Rhyacophilidae > Himalopsyche > Himalopsyche kuldschensis. Next base: position 24,713,051 of record JAHFWI010000003.1, read on the forward strand.
ATTAAGAAATATCGACAAAAAAATCTTTTGAAAACGATAGTTTTGGACATATTTTTAACACGTTTTCCCTCCATTACAAATTAAAAACACAAATATATATGTTCAGCGTCTTTTCAATGATGATGTTTGTAAAAAATATTATTGAATCGATCGATAACTATACTTATTTGAAATGGTGGAAGAGAAAGGTAAAAAAAACGCTGAATGACGCTATAGCAAGTAGCTGCAATTGATAATGTATTCAAGTCGTGAATGTAAATTTTGCTTACGGTATCATTTTTATAATAATAAAGGCAGTTATCTCTCTTTAGACAGAACCATCGTCTCGACCACCGCGAAGCATTATTTCCACTCGCGTGTCCACCCTGCTTCCAAAGGTAGCCCGAGTAGAGCGCTGGGGCGCCAACATCCCCCGCCAATGACGCAACAACGTCACACGTCCGTGCTACCTGAAAAATGTAAATAAACCGCAGGTAGTTATTTTTCAGTTGTACTTTATGGGCGTACCAAATCATGAACTGGTTATTTTCGGACAACATATCGTTTCCTTAATTTGAAAAGGTTTTAATTGTCATTTTTGCCTAAAATGATTTTTTGATCGGAAAAGCTTGTATTTACCGCATTCTATCATATACATGTATTTCAGAATTATTTATGGTTGAATAACGAAATAAGCAGAGTTCCAGAGTTGCACTGCATCTGAAAACTTTTTTAACTAAATTCATTTGACAAAGTTCTAAGATTGTCATCATTATTTCCATCATTAGATCTTTCAAATCATTATTTCTCAGCAAGAGTTGTCAAAATGTTTTTTAAAATAAGTAATTTGAAACATTGTTACTTGCTCATTGTTACAAGTGAATTTTAATATATCGAAACTTCAAACGCTCATATCTCGAAACAGTGTCAAGAGCAGTTAGAACCTTTTCAAAGTAAGGTCTCGATATGATATCTAGATAGTAAATATATTTTTCATATAGCTGCGTAAACGATTTTTATTTTATGATTCCAGACGTATTTATTTCAGGTTATATAGTATACAGAAAAGCAAACAGTTAATTACAGTTGGATGAGGCATAATTATATTCTATTTCAAAATGAAACGATATTATTTATTTGTAGCATCACAATCATTTGTTTGAGTCATTAATGTACAAAACATAATAATGGAAGTCACCGTTAAATGTTTTTTTGCAGAACACATTTTTAATTCAGACTGTCAAAGAAATGTTTGACATGATTTAAGTGGAGTGACATAAAAAAAAACTCGTTATCCGAACTATTCCGGCGACACTTTATCAACTAAGCGTAAATAAAACAGAAAAAATACGAAAAATAAACATGTTCGCTGAAACTCACTTCTAATTCCAAAATATCGGATCCGGCGTGTGCGATCTTCACGACCTCTGAATGAGACTTGTCAAGGACGTTGATGCCTGAAAAATAAATAAATATTTAAATGACATATTCAAGCATTTATAAAGACTGCGATGACTCATCAACGAGTTCTAATTTAAAGAAGACCGGAAGGTATTTCAAAACTTCGGAATGTATATTATACGAGACATTTTGACAGGGGATAGAGCAGCTTGAGACACCAGTTATTTTACATGACAAAGTGCAATATTAAAGGATGTGTTATTATATTAAATTTTGTGTGATTATTTGTTAATAATCAGAAAGTTTTACATTTATATATAAATGTATTATAATATTTTTTCGCGCATCGTTACAAAAACGATTCAGTATTTTCATTGTTTATTACTCAAAAAGCTATTTTCACCATAGTAAGCAGTTTTTGACAGACATCAACGTGACTTCATATACAGTTTATATTATGAAATTAACAAACGTTATTTTAACTGTGATTGACGTACAATAGAAGATTTCCTGTCGCTTGTTTAACGTCAGTTAAGTATAATAGAACAATTTATATAATTATAATTTGGTTAACATTTATATTTCTAATACGGTAAAAAATAACAATGTATTTTAGTTCTACATAAATTTACATATTTGTTGATAGCTATTTCGGCTTACGCCTTCGTCAGAACTGGTAGTTATGACAAAGGCGTAAGCCGAAATAGCTATCAACAAATATGTACAATTTATGTAGAACTAAAATTCATTGTTATTTTTTACCGTATTATAATGGAGTTCTACTCAATCAATTTATATTTCTCTTGAATTTCGATTGTGTAGAATCGGACACAACAAATTGTAAACTGTTTGCATTCATTCACTTAATTAATTAATGATATATTTAGTCCATATAAATTAAATAAATGGTTTAATTAGCTCTTGTTTTCTTTACAAAGGGTATAATCTTAAGAATCGTAAGCGTATATATATATGTATTTCGTCTTAGTTGGTCGATCGTTACGGCTGGCTCTTTGCCTCAAACTTTTATGTACAAACACATACATAAGCTGTTACTGTAAAAGATTTTATACCAACAAATTATCATATATATGTTTTATGTTTCAAATTTTACGTAGAGTAATATAAACGCAAATTGCTATTACTAACATAGTGACAGCAAATACTTTAAAGAAAAATGTACTTTAAATTATGCTCTGTATGTTTGATTAAAAAAACAACACTTCTCTCAATTTTGGTGTTGCTGTAATTAAAAATATCTACTTTATTGTGTTGTTTTTCAAAATACTTTTATAATGAATGCTTCATAATTTATAATATGAAATTAATTGAAAGAGTTGTAAAAATATTTTCTCTTACATAGATAAATATAATGAATTCGAATCGTTTGAATTCTGTACTTTTCCATGAGTTTTATCGCCAACGACCAGGTTTCGCCTTTCGGCATCGTCAGGTATTTCAAGTTCATTCGTGCGTTGAAATATCGATAAAACTATTAAATTCAAACGATTCAAATTTGATATTAAAATTAGCAGTCGAAATTCTAAATTAAATATAATTAATTCATTCTTGCCGCTATATTCAACATTCCTCCCGCTGTCCGATGAGCAATTGATTAGAACACCGTGATATTTACGAAGCGAAATATGGGCTTATCTTTAATTATTTTATACAGTCTGGCATACAAGTTTGGTTCATCAATTGTTCATAATGTATACGCAGGCCTGCCTGTGTTCAGAAAGAGCGGACAGTCCAGCTAAAAAGTCGAACAAAGGCAGCCGTGCTTTTTGTTCGCGGTTTTTATATCTTTATATTATATTACAATCAGAGACTAACCAAATGATCGATACTTATGAAATGATCGGTAGCAAATTATTTATATCTATTCAAAATTCTGCCGTTAGCATACTTGTCATTGTTCCATTATTTTTTTTCTAAATATCATTTTGCTCGCGTGAAGGCTGGCCCCCTTGAAACCGTTGGGCTAGACACCTTGCGAAAATCGTTGTTTTAACTCACCATTGACAGCGATAACAATGTCTCCAACTTCAAGTCCTGAAGTTTCTGCAGGAGTGTCGGGCTCAATAGCTGATACGACAACTGGTTTGCTTCCATGTATCCGGAATCCAAACTCTCCACTTTCTCTCCTTACTATCACAGTTTTGTCACTCTCTGGAAATAAAGCAATATTATATTTGAAAGATGCATTTATGTTTATATGATACTGTTTACTTTTAAGACATTTTTTCATTCTTGGAAATTTACTTTGTCTAAATCAATATTTTTCATCATCAAGCGTAATGTGCATAAATTGATTAAATTAATCACTTTTAAGGTGTTCACTGTCAATACTTGGTGGAAAGGCATTATAATAAAAATAATAACACATTTGTAGTACTTTTTCCACATGAGATTTATTTCATCAGGATAGGTTTCTGCTCATGGCGAGCATTATCAACTGATCTGAACTGTGTTATTATTTTTATTTTATGATTAAATTAAGCAAATATGCATTATTATAATGTTAGTATTTATTTTATAATTTAACTTAAACAAGCATAAATCTTTACTAAACATTAATCAAAAAGTAATTTTAAATATTTGTATATCCGTGACTATTTAAAAAATGGTATTAATTATATCATATAATGATTGTAAAACAAAAAGGTTACATCAATATCCTATTGTTAGTCATATACATATGTATAATGTATTTAGTCGGGAAAATATTAAACATCATAAACAACATGAACGAGGTATAAACATTACAAATACTGAACTAATATAAACGGCAGTTTTTGACAAGTGGCGTAGAGACAATAAAAAGGTAATATTTGGAGGTCAATAAATGAATACTTCATGGTGTAGTTTTCTAGTCCAAGTACGCAAAAAATAAGCAGAGTTTTTTTAATTGCATAACGAGAGTTTACAGCAAGAGAAATAAACGTCATACTTAACGTGATAATGAAGAATTGTTACGCAAATATCTATTATTTTCAGAGATTTGTATTGATAAGTTCAAAGTCATTGACGGAAGGGAAGCGCGCTGTCAGTCAGTCAGCATGTAGGTGGATGTATCGACGTAATATCAACCGAGCTCAATTCTGTGGCATGCTGTTAGCGCTGGCAATTTCCCAAGTGGTGCAGAGGTACACAACCTTTTGGCACGGTCATAATTGTCATCACGAGCCAAGTCATACTTTCTTTTTATTGCTTCGCGGAAAAGATTTTGTTTTCATATTTATATTTAACGAGTTTCTCAATCCAAGAACAGTATAACCAAATATATACTAACAATAATACCCCCCCTTCCATTAAAATATATATTAAAACTAATATGTGCCAATATTTTCAAATAATTTTCTTTTATAAAATATGTATTACAACCAATTTAAAGACAAAATTCTTAACTCATTGTCACAGATTTCCGACAGTCATACATATTACAACAATGAATATGTTGTAAAATAAAAAAAACACTTTATATACTATTATTGTATTCAAATGCAATTTAAGCCGAGACTTTTTGACTCTTAAATATTTCGTATTTCTGGTAAATACTTTTCGTACTCTGGCTTTATTGTAGGCCTTGTATCAAACAATACAACTTAATTTCAGTAAGCGTTGGTTAATATTAGCAAAATTGCGGTGGTCATGTCCGTGTCCCTTGAGGCAATTAACTTTTAATGGTTGATAATAATCTGTAGGTTCATAATATTGGGGTACTTTAAAATCAGAATATTATTAGCTTCTGTAAAAATAATTCCATTATACACACAGTACTAATATTTGGTGAAGCTTTACACTTTGTTCAAAGAATAATAGTGCGTTCAGCGTCATAAGATTGTTTTTTTGGATTAAAATAAATTGGAAGAATGTTCTTGTGTATTTTTTTAAATGATATTTTGCGTTTCCTTAAAAGGATGAGATTGTCCATCTCTGATATGTAATCTCTGGTATGTAATAAATTACAACAAAATTACAAATGATATTTGTGAAACACGAAGTAGCCGGATTAAGAAAATGAAAAATGTTGACAGGGTAAACAATTAAATTACTACCCTTTTAAGTATATACAGTTAAATCAGTATTTACCAGACAAATTTAATTGCTTCATTTCGGGTCAATAAATAATGACCTTGGTATGTAATTGTCATCGAAATTAAACTGAACAATATTGTATAAGTCATTAAATAATCGCGATGAACATTTATCGATATATGCGACATGAAAATTATATTTAAATTTGACATTTTCACGGAAGCTTTTGGAAGTTTGAAACATTTATTGATTTCAAATCTACAAAATAGTCTGTAACAAAATGAATACATGTTCGTAAATAAATAAAAAATATCTTTAAACTTTTCGGATTAATAATAAAAACGGCGAAAGATTCCACCCATTTTTAAGCTGTCACCTGTTTTTCATTTTTCTAAAACTATTAGAACATCATTACGTTAGTAAAAAACAGAAATTTTACGCTTGCTTTGGCTCTGATCCATAAAATAGTTGAAGATATATCTGAGCATTTTTTCATGATGTTATGAACTATTTTGAAACTAGATTTCTCAAGCAAGCGTGCTTTTGTTTAGTCGTAAAAGAGTTTTGTAGTAAAACTTTAAGTTTAATTGTTTTTAACGAGATAAATATATTTAATCAAATGCAGAGCTAACTTATAAGTCAATGGTTAAGATCTTGTAGATTGAAAAAATATGTTGGTTAAGGTATTTGAAAACGGGATTGTTAGTGATGTTAATCCTCAAGTCTCTTATCCATGGATCCTCTTATCAGTCACCAGTGACGTTCCATGTTGACGGAGTAAGATTTAAGTTAGATATATGTGTTGTTTTGATACTTTTATCCGAATCCATGTAGTTAATAAAATAAATTACATCCGTTTGTAAGTATACTTTCCTTTAAAAGATTTTCGCGGTTAAATAACCTTATATAAATATATTGGAAACATTTTTTGTATAGTGAAATTTAATAATTTTATGATGCCTATCACTTGTTCTTACCTCATTCAAAAAGATTATCAGTCTCTCATAAATAAATCTGCACACATGTAATATTTAACACGATTAGACCTGTTGTTAACTGACCTAGTCAATATGTCGATCATTGCAATCCAGTCTTTAAAAACGACTCATCTGTTAATGCGACGTGAAAAAAAACTAGCGATATTTTTAAATAATTCCATACTTAATATAATAATAATTCCATTATTTTTTTTCCAAATGTTAACTTTTCACAATCTAGCAAGCAATCTAGCAAGAATTAAACATAATAAGCCTGTAATCTTTTATTTATTTGTAGTCTTCCTATGTTTTAGGAACCCTTCGTTAAAGTTGAATTTGTTAATAGACAAAGATTTTTATACTTAGGTTTCGAAAATATAAACGCCACTATATAGGATTTTACGAAAGTGTGTGAGAACCTTAAGATGAAAATAAGAACGAAATATGACGATAAAAAATCTGAAATGATATTGGTGTGCGTTTATATTTGGTTAATGACGTAGCCATTGGGTGCAAGCATTGTATTAATAGTGGTTTGGCGGTGTTAGTGAAAACAGAAGCAGATTGATGACGTGTCGTCAATTTACCGCTCGGTTCAGTGGATACAATCTTGATGGCCTCGTTTTCCCTGCACCATACCATCAGCATGAGCTTTACGATTTCCTCCAAGCTCCTCTTCAGCGACGCGTGAGGGTACGGATTATACTCTTGTGCTGTTGAAAACGGGATTCTGGGGTTATATTTCGTGGTAATAATACGATACCTATTACTGTGCGAATTGGGCAATATGAGAAGAGCAGTCAGATTCTAAGAATGTTTATGAATTCACTATCATTATCATGTTTTAGTAAACCCACTATTAATTAATCACGAATTTGATATTCATGGACACCAAACAATAAGATAAAGTACCATGAAGTCAGTAGCGATGCTTTATTTAATAACAACGGAAATAGTACGCAGACGTAGAAAAAATATTATTCCATATAATGAACGTATTCAAATTTTTTCAATTGAAGAACTCTATACGATTTCAAAATTGACTATTTCGTGAATCGTTTCGTTAAAACCGTACGATTTATGTATGGCAATTTATCAAAACTGCTTTTAGTCTTTGAGTTTAGTTTACAGAATACTTGAGGTATTAATTTTCTAAGATAGGGTAAAATTAGTTTGATATTTTGTATGCCTACATTATGGTATCGAATATGTTAAAATAAATAATCTTTTATTCAAAAAATTTACAATAAGTAATGAATACTGTTGATATGTATATTATTTTTATTGGATATTTAATAATACAACAGTTTAAAAATAAATGTTTTTATATAAATCGACAGATGGTATTTTATGTCTTAAAGCGTGACCATAATAATTAATGGTGTTAAGTTGTGTATTACTTTTACTGTGTAATAAAAAATAAAAGAGTTAAAATATAAATGACTTTAACCTTGTGGCGTATAAATTAATAGTGTCACTGAAAACAAATTAAAAATTATAGTATCAAGATTTGTGGCGAAAATTCCAGTATTATTCTTTCAAACGCTTCAGACGACCTATCTATAAACCCATTTAATAATAGATTGAAACACATGGCTTTCGGCAGAAAAGTTTCAAGACGATTCATTCAGTAAAATGTCTGTAATTAAATACGATTATGTACACATCCTAGAATGAAGAAGATTTTTTTGCTGCGGCAAAATTACTTGTAAACTAACAATGCAAGTAACTATGATGTAATCCAATGTAAACTACATAACCAAAACACTGAACTTCGAAGTCAATAGTAATTGTTTAATTAAATTAAATGCTTATTTTAAAATATGTGAATTAAGTTTGAAAGTAAACACTGATCGGTAGATTGATTACAACTTTGATTATCACAGTTCACTGACAATTATATTGAAAACTAGGTCACTCGTAAAAATAATGTTGAGACACACTTAACACAGAAAGTATCCGGCAATTTAAGAAATCGGTATAAAAAAAACATTTTTAGATTTCCAATAAGAAATATCATTTTATTTACCTGTCACCATCTTGGCGATTAAACACTCATTGAAACTTATTGAAATAAAAAAAATATATCGGATTTATATTCGGTAAACGTCGTCGGCGTACTAGCGCCGGTGCGCAACTCTTTCGCCGTCAATGCGGAGAAAGACTGAAGAACGAAGAGCTTGTAGCTTTTCCTCGACTGGCAAGCTTTCGTTACGTTCGGCTTGGCGTGGCAAAAAGCTGGCGTTTTGCGTTCAGAAAATAAATATTTCCGAGTCTTGCGTGCTCACCTCCCGCCGGCACGATATGCGGTAAAAATAAACACCGCCGTAAGAATGCGTAACTCTATTGAGGTTGGAACGCCGTGTTACTCAATTATTATTGTCAAAAATATTTTTTTTATAAGAAATTCTAAAGCACTCTTTTTTTTAAATTCGAATACAAGCGGGATAGGATGTATTGTTATACTCAGCTTAAATGTGAGCTTTGTCAAAACAACGCTTAGTGGGTAAGGATAGTTAGGATAAGGTATAAAAGGTGCACAATGAAGTTTTAAGTGATATTGGTGACTCGTAAGCCAATGAATTAAATCAATAAAAATCAATGTTTGTTTTCGCACCGTTTCAAATATTAAGAACTTTTCTTAAAATAATCATAATATTCAGTTAGAAGTCTCAATTATAAAATTTGTAATCTGTAAAATCTGAAACTTGCATTTAAATTTGTATCAGAAAACATATAGTAAAAGAATTGTTCAAATAGAACAAGTAGATAAATAAATAAAGTAAAGTAAGACAGTAGTAGTAAAGACAAGTAAATAAAGATGCAACATCTTATGCCAAAAATCTATAAAACTTTTACAAAATCACTGAAATTTTTACAATAAGTTCTTTCTTTCTCTTGATCATGCTATTGCAAATGAATATTTGGCCATTTGAAATTATCGATCAACGTTGCAACCAGTTCACTACTTTTTAAAACATACTTTAAATCTTTATGCGTGAAAATACTTCCGTTTTACGCTGAGAAATTATTTGAATTTGTATGAGTTCTGATGTTGTGTAAGTTGAACTCTCGCATTCTTCAGTTGAGAAAAATATTTCTGGAATGTAGTTATACATATTTATGTATATATATAGATCGTTTTGTCCAGTGGTCAACGTAGCTGGCTTTCCTTACGGGTTCGGGTAGACACAGATTTAAAATTAAATGAAAATACATATATATATTTACATATATGGATAGATAGGTAATTATTTCTTTCAATAATGTATTGGAACTATTAACGGTCCACTGGATACGTAACTTAGCTATTTGGTGATATATATGTTATGCGAATGAGTGTCATTTTCTATATTTTTTAAGCAGCATATTAATTATATAAATTATAGTTGGTGGTGAGTGTGCTCACTTTATTGAAAAACATATAATTAAAATATGAAAACAGAACTTAAAAAAAGAAAGACGAGTGATTTCACAATAATAGTAATAGAGATAAATAAATCCCGATAGTCAAATTCATCCATTGACGATAAGTAACTGAAATACTGCAATCCTACAGTTTATAATTAAAAAATATTCTTGCTAGGTTGAAACGAGAGACTTAAATTATTGATATAAAAAACAAAAAAACGTTTTCCGTATTTGTCAAATACGTTTTCGATAAATAGTCTTTATATACGATTTAAAATAACTTTAATTATTAGTAGTATGCTACAAATTGTGACACGTGTTTCGCCTCTTTTAGAGGCATCTTCGGACTAAGAAACTTCTGAAAGAGGCGAAACACGTGTCAAAATTTGTAACACAATATGTGAAATAATCAAAGTTATTTTATATTAAAATGAACTTCCACAAAGTTACCGCCGAATCCATTGAAAGTATGGAAATAATCTTCATTCAACGTGTAAAACAATTTTTCCAGCGAAGTTTTAATGAAAATAATATGAATAGACATTCCTTTCTTCTAAAAAAATATTGATGATTTCATAACTGGACGGTTGCCAACATTTTCGACAATAACCTTTATGAATGTAGGCCCTTAATTATTATCACAATTTTATATACCGTAAGAATAAAACTTATCTTAGCCGCTTCTTCTAAATATAGACAACAGCGTCAGCCGAATGCCGTTTGTTTGAGCGGACTCTGGTAAAAATAGGCGAGGGGAAGAACTTGAAAGCTCCGCGGGGAAAGCGTTGGGGCGTCGCGACGTCATCAGCGAAAGCAAAGCTATTTCGACGCCGCTTTTATGTTTCTATGATTAGTAATATTTTAATGACCTTGCAAAGTTAATCGATTTTTATACACCTTTATTTACAAGAATTTACAAACGGTGATATTTAACATACGATAAAGAAGTTGTAGGATTTTGTAAAAACCTTTGTCTTTCCAATATGGCAAAAATGATTTTTTTAATTTTTAGCGTGGTATTTTTAACGCAGAGTTTTGTAAGCTCACCAGCGTGAGAAAACTGTCAATGAGTAGGCGATGTTACAAATGTACAATTCCGGACTAAATACAAGTTTGTAACTTTGGACTTATTTTTCTGTCTATAAAACCATTCAAGTTGTTTTAAAGCATTTATCCGTTTTCACGCAGAATGGATGTTAAGAATTTTAATTTACTAAGATTATTTTTAGATTTGCTAGAAATTGTTTACCTCTTTTCTCTTCATGCACATTGAGCACGTTATGTGTTCATGATAGAATTCCAAACAAATGACTTCATCGCATTCACTTAATTCGTCCTCGGGCTTATTTGAGAAACTTGCGATTATTTCACCGTGATATGTATGCGTGTTGAATGACTCACCGAAAGTGTTTGAAGACTGTCTCCTGTACATCTCTATGCAGGACTTCCTATGCACCATCCTGTGAGTAATTGCTTGGTATTTTTTTCGAAACTCGTGCTCTGATTCTGTCGAGTCCCTGCGATTCTCTTCATCTTCTCCTTCTTGGCTCCTATCATCTGCTGAAAAATTGTGAAAAAATAATATTCAGCCAAAGTTTCCAGGTAACTGTTATTAGCTTATGATTAGTAAAATTTAAACTTCATTGGTCGCTTGTCTAACATTCATGTTAGACAAGCGATCGTATGGGATTAATCTACGTGTAGTCCGGATTGAATTACGTATCAGTTTCATCGATTGCCTTACATGATTTATTTTTATAAATTTTCAATTTCTGATACTTAATTTAATACCCAGCTTTTGTAAACAACGTTATAACTATAATCATTTGGATAACATATAAAATTTACAGTGTGTTAGAAAAAAGCACCGACGTTATAAAAAAAATATATCTTTTTGAATAAGTTAAATACATTCTGTAAATAAGACACACATTGACAAGGTAACTGACCATATTTCTATATTATTTATTGTTTTTCACTGTTTTCAATGGTAACATACAAACATTACCAACGTTATCAAATTTATTTAAAAAACAATTCTCACTGAGAAGACATTGAATCCTTTGAAAAATATTCTTCATATTGAATGTTATAATACAAATTAAGTCTAGTAGGTCTACCCGACTAGATCTATGAACTATGCGGCGGTTAAAAAAATTAAGACCATATATAATGAAGATTGGAATGTTCTTGATTTGTCAAAAAGTCAAATCAAAGTAATTTTAACAAAGAATATTTGATTGATATTTACCAGTTAGTCTCTAAGCTACAATAGTGAATGGTTACAAGATAAGCTGTGTTAGCGAAGTAAGCGACTGCATTCAACCGGAAATACCGATTGATGACGGGAAAACTGACCTCTATCGACTGACATTTGTTTTGCACGTGAAAAACTCAATTTACTCACACAATAAAAATAGATTGTAAAGCATATTAATTTCATGCGATATTCTGATAAATTGGGACGAATGGCCATGGACCAGCTTGAAATCTTATTAAATTTATGTTTTTAATGCGTCTAAATTCCAGACATTTTTCACTTATGCAACCTCGTTATACATTATAAATCGGTATTACGAAAAAAAAAGTTGACATAAACATCTGTTTATACAACAAGAAGAATATTGTTTTGCAAATAATTGAGTGCCAATTTTAGTTTTTCGATATATTTGAGAAAAGCTTAATATTTATCTCATAGATTTTTTTATTAAATAAATTTAAACATCTTAATAAAAATGGAATCTTATTTTGTTGTTTGAAATGAGTTAAATTATACTAAAGATGAATGATCTCAATGTGACGGCTAAATTTATTTAAAATATTAAATAAGTAAAAGTAAGAAATACTATTTTTCCCAATATGGAGGAGCTATTTTTTTGTAATAATCTAAATTGAATATAAAATATTTAAAATAAATTCATGTTTAGATTTGTTGTACTGTAAATAAATCGACCTCTTTTTATTTTTACTGAAACATTCTGATTATTATTAGCCAACGCTGAATTTATTTAAATAAATAAAACACATATTTTGTCCGACTTCCACATATATTTTCCGAAGCATTTTTAGCTGATGAAAAATGTTTGCAATGTCTAGTTATGATCGTTATAAATTATATGTGGGAGTAGTACAGCAAAATGTCATTCATTTGTTTCAAGCCATGGCTTTCCACCAGACTGTCAACACATTGAAAAGTTATATAAAAGTATCAATAATAATTAAACGAACTGCATATTTATTGTATAGATACGGTAAAGTATTATTGAAGTAATGCCAATAATGCTAAATTTAATTTAAAAGAAATTAAATATTTCCTTGTTATATTGAATTGAAAAAATCATCATGTGAATGTTGATTATAATAATAAAGGGCATATTATTATTTAACCCTAAGAAGTTATCAAAATGAAAAAAGTTAAATTTATTTTATATTCTTCGAAAGTGTAATAATTAACTTTTGACGGCTTGTCAAAAGTTTGCGCGGTAAAAAAAAATGGGTTGCTGAAACAGATGTTGTAGAGATTCCAAAGAAACACGCAACAACCCACGCTCACTGACATAATCACTGTCGCACAAAGTGATTTGCTTATTTTCACCACACTGAGTCACTGTGAAAACTTTCTTGTAGCTTTCTTTTGAATGCCCAGGCGTGAGCACATTAATTACATCAAGAATGAAACATTTCATTAGCTTTCGAAATGATGAACTCTGAAATCAATTTCTTTATTTCGTACATTATTGGCTTTGGAGTTTTTTGGAGATATTTTATCACCCACCTTCTTTATCAGGTCGCTGCCAAGCGTTCATTTCTTCATTGTCACCAATGTATATCCAGAAGCTAGTTTTATAAGACTCAGCATATATTCCACAGTCACTTTCTAAGTCATCGGCGTCTGAAAAAAAAACATTATAAATATAATTTATCAAATCACTTATCTAATATGTATGTTTATTCGACTATTTTTTTGAAATCAAATAATCAAAAATTGAACATCGCTTACGTATATTTGTATTGACGTCCTATCGCTTTTTGAAAGGTCTATACAAGTATTCTTAGTCAGTAATACTATATGGGCTTTTTGATAAATATTTATCTATTTTGTAGAAACCACGTCCGATTTAAATTTAACGAGAGCCTCTTGTTACTATCTACTAACTCCCTATTTTAAAGACAGTAGGGATATAAAGATAAAGCTATGAGGCGACTAGTTGTTAGCTGATCATTTTCGCTATATCCAGTTTTCAAAATCAGAATTATAATTACAATAAAATGTATAAATAATATTTGTATGGTTGTACGTATATATTCCCAATAATATGTAGTGTCCACAGATGGATTTGTAGGCCGACAATTTAACTGAATATATGTGGAAAACATTGTTCTTAAAATATTGCTTGTAAAACATCCAAAATTTTTGAGAACAGGAATGAAACTGCAGCACTCATATATTTGAATGAATTGTTTTATTTATTTATGGTTTTAAATAAATGTAAGGTCAACTCAATGAAAATTAATATAAACCACAATAAATTACCATCAGCTTCCATATTCGGGCTCGATTCCGCGGCCCTCAATCGATCGAGGCTTGTTCCGGTGGACCGGGTCATCGGTCGAACTTCGTGCTTGTCATGTTCTTCTTTACTTCTTTCCTCTGACTGTTAAAAAGAATGACGAATTACAATACAATGCACTCCAATTAAAACTGTAATTTTTTCCTATACCAGTAGACAATATGCTTTGTGAAAAAAAAAATACTCTTTCTAGCAATCAATACATACGAATTACTTATTTTTATTAAAGTAATACGGCACAAAACATCACGTTCTGGGTGCAAGTTCCAACTGGGTCTGGATGAAATTCAAATTTTTTCACACTAACTATTTAATATTATATATTGGCTCAAGATGGTTGTGTTTAACTCATCGCTCTAAATTGATCTTAAGTGACGATAAAAATCATCATCTTGCTATAGATCTCACGATCAAAAAATATCTGACGTCTTGGCTCTTATAAGATTTTAAGCTTAATATTTTGAATTATATTTCAAATTATCGTGAAGACAAATTTGAAGTTTTTATAACTGGTTTTCATTGTATATATTAATTTATATCAAACACTACATCAAAATATAGCTTATTTTATAAGTTTGAGGATGTCCGACCGAAAAGAATGAATGTGAATACGCATAAGAAATTATTATTTGTTATACTGCATTTCGTAGGTGTAGGGACATACAGGCGAAACTACAAAAATGGCTGTTTTGAGTTAAATATGGCATTGTCATGCTCAAATACGGATATATAAGATAACAAAATATGGAACTTGTACGATGAGAGGTTTACCAGATATTGCTAGGCTTTCCTGCAAATCCGTAATAACAAAGTTCAACATTGAAAACTGTTTTGCCATTTATCTCAGTTCGTTGTTTTTGTAGTTTCGCCCGTATGTCCCTACACCCACAATTTGATACCTAATATTAGACGAATTGATTTTTTTTACTTTGTAGAAAAACCAAAAGATCAGCATGATGCGATTCTAACTGGTTTATTCCAACTGAAAAAATCAATTTTGTCAATTGAAAACTTTTATATAAATTAAATCGCTTAAAAATCGGATACATATCAACCTCATAATGTTGAAACGATTTAAAAAAAAAAACAGGAAATCTGAATTAAATAATGAATCATTCGAAATAGTAAAAAAACAATCGCTATCGTTGTATCGAACATAAAAAAGGAAGATGTTCATAATAATACTGTCAGGTGTAATATTTTTATTTGTGAATAGTAGATCAGTGGAAATTGATTATTATAAAAACCTAAATGTTACTGATAAGTGGGTCAGTGAAGCAATAAAAGATATCGCATTCTTTTTACGCTCTCATAAATTTACTGAATGGGATCGCAGATATAGCAAGACCGACCACAACAAAACTAATTTTAAACATTTTCCAATACCTCCACTTGATAGCATACATTGGAAACTGCGTAAATATTGTGAAGATGGATTTCTCAAATGCATTTGGTATATTCACAACGTAGTAAAGATGGCACCGCTACAAAGAGAGAACGACATCAACTTTCTTTTGAGAACTGACGTAAAACTAGATGTGAATAAACATTACGTTGAAATTCTGAACAGAAACTGTAGAAAAAGCTTGGCAAAGGAAACCATCGGAAGGATTCCGTTCGATAGTCACATTGAAAGATATCAATGGAAGACTTCGGCGTCCTATTTCATGTGCTGGTATACCATGCGGGAAGAGAAACACTTGACACATTTTTATGAGCCGTGCGACAATTTTGCTTCATGCCTCAATAAAGAATATGGTATAAGAAACTACGATTCGCGAGCTGACGATAATGTTCCATTTTATTGCGCGCTTTATAGCTTCTGTCCCGACCCCTGCTGCTATAATAAACATGTGTATACAGCAGACGAGTGTAAAAATAATGAAGAAAACATTTGTACGAGGCTACAAAATATTGGCGGTGACCGTTCTTGCGTGCTAAAGAGAACGGATAATACAGACTTTGAAAGTATTCAGAACAACAGATGGAATGTATCGTGCCAATGTGGTGAAAAAGGATATACATGGAGCTCTAAAGACGGTTTGTGTATCGATAACGACGAATGTCAAGAAAATACAGATACTTGTGACAAAGTGAATGAGTCCTGTATGAATCTTCCAGGAAGCTTCAAATGTGTATGTAAATTCGGACATAAATTTGACGCTTATAATAATAGTTGCATCGAGATAATTAATTTCATAAAAAAAGAAGACACGACACCGGAGCCAACGGTGAAAAATATTTTTGAAAGAGTATGGGCCATTATTAAGGCATGGTTTATCAATATATTTTATTAAATGACATTAAAGATATTGAAGATGTGTTAAAATATTTTTGTAATTCAAAAAAATAGTTAAAGCAATTGTTAAAAAGGCATCATTGTCATCCTAGCGAGATGTTTATTTTGATATTGGTATTTACGCGCTAGATATTGATGATGTAACAAAATACTGGATTCGCTAATGACTTCATTCATATTATTATCGTGAGCAGTTTTTAGATGACCGACTTAAAAAATATAAGGTTAGAATAGGTTGCTTCTTTGTCGTTTAGATTATATTGATTTTTAAAGTTAATTATGTTGCGTTATTAATTCCAATTTACACGCATAAATTATTATGTTGAAATCTATTAACTTTAAGCACCGCCATAAAACGATTTTTCAAAAGGGAAATCAATATTTATTTCGTCTGTATAAATATTATCTCAATTAATTACCCGTATGTATATTCTAAAGAATCTCAAACCCAAGAGCTGAACCCACTTAAAACCAGGCTACCTTTTCTGAAGGGTAACTAGAGGTTAAGGTTTATAATAAATTGACATATCTTGGATCGTAGGTTTTTTTCATAATAAGCCTTCTTGACCCATTGTAGTTAAAATATAAGAGCATTTTTTATGAGAATTGCTATATATCCCGCCTTTATGTCGACTGAGTGCTGTACAATTATTCGCTTAATTTATTGCACCATTATCAGTGAAAACCAGCGGCATTTTTTAACATACTCTCTCTAGTCACATTATTTCGGTACCATACTAATTGACACTCAGAAGTTTTATGAGATTCCTGACAGACCTGATGCGGACCTGGCAGAGCGAGATTGCTGAATAAAATATTAAAGTTTGATGCTACATTGATAGTGTGGCAGATGTGATGGGCTACATTGGGTCCGGGAAGGCAAATCAATATTGTTTCAAAGAATTTATGGGGAAAAAGCCAGGTAATTACTGAGTTTCGGATATCACTCAAGTCTTTGTTAATCGCTCGTGAAGCAAATCTGCCAGTTATATGAAATCACCTAATGTTGTTGTTTTTTGGATTAACGATACGACTAGTTAGTAACCCACATGTGATGTAGTGGTTAACACGTAAATAAGCCGAGGATCTAAGTCTTAAGGTGTCTGATTCGGTAAGTATTTGTTTGTACAAATTAAAAGAAATATATATACTATATTCGAGTGCAAGATGTCTTAGATATTTGGTAAGTTTAAGTTTGAATAATAAATATTTGATATAGAACGTCTAATCCATAAAAAATGTGAATGACTTTTGATTGGTTTATTAGCGTGAATCAAACATTAAAAGAATTGTCCGGTTGTGTATACCTTCGCCCTGACGTCTTGCCTGTAGCGATGGTGGTGTCTCTTCTCTGCGTGTTGTCTCTCCTCGGAACGGAATCTCTTTTCGAGTTTCTTGTAGAGTCTTCCTCCCGAGTGTTTGGCAAGAGGGCGCACCCCGTTTGGGGAATCAGCAAATCCTGCTGGTGGCTGAACTATATCCGGTTGCTCTTCTTGAAAGGTTCCCTGATAAAACCATTTTCATTATGAATAATTCTATCAATACATCGATAGCGCGAAGAGATATTATTCGAATTAATTAATGATAACGAGTATTCATTATTATGGTTATTTGCATCAATTCAAAATCAAAATCAAAAAATTATGACAGTAATAGTCATAACAATTATAGTATAAGTTTTGTTTTCTATTGGTCATCTCCGTTCCCAATTCCCCGCCAAACGGTTGGTTTTCTCCAATCGCTTGTCAGCATCCTTTAGCTCAGTTGAGTGAACTCGATCAAAGAAAACGCAAGTAAGGTTAAGGGTATCTGAAGGCAGCCTTAACAGGTGACTGAGGTGTTTAAAGCGTATTTTCATGTCCACTAACGTAACGGTTACAGCTATTTCTAGTGACAATATATATTTCTAGTCGATCAAGCGCTTCTAAAATTGACCTCGAAGACTTGAGATAGCTTTGATTCATGTTTATTAACCTTCACGTTCTAATTCCTCTAAACCAAATTATTTACATGCTCCAGTGAACCGACATGCAAACATAAGTACATCAAATATAAGATACCTTGAAATGTGGACTGGAAGCATCTTCTGCAGTGATGATGTCAACTTGTTTACCACAGTGGTGGCAATGGACGCTGGTCGCGGGAACTCCTGAAATTGCAGCACCACTACCAGTTCCGCCAGCTAAGTCAGCCGTTTCGCTGTAGAATACGCTATCACTTCCTGGACTTACTGAACGAAGTGACTCAGCTGACATTGCTTTTGGCTTTGTATCAGGACTTCCACCTGGAAAATTTACTTAAGGATACTTTATTTATGGATACTTCATTATTATTGCGTATGAAAAAACCAAAACGAGGTCTGTAATATAACAGTTCTACATAATTATTATTACATACAAATTAAGGAAATTAAGTGTTACCTTTTTTATGAATTCGTTGTTTACCGGGACTTCCTCCAGAAGTTTGGACATATTTTAATGGGCTCAGTCTGTATCCCGCTGATGTGAGGGACGTTTCTGTCAACAATACAAAAGGCTTAGAAATATTGCTTTAGCTCTAAACTTAAAAATATGTTGAAAAATACATATCTTTTATACTACAAATAATATAATATACACTACAAATTTTTAACAAATTTGACAGAGTGTCTTTATATATGATTTAGAAAATATTGATGAAAATATACCAACTAATTTTAAATTAGAATATAGCAAAAACATTGTTGAACTTCTTAAAACTAGCCATAAAAACTATCCAAAAGAATATCTATTGCTTGATGTATTCCAGTTACCTTTTGAATAAACGTAAAAACTTATAAATGTATAAAAATTATACCTATGTCTTCGGCTTCTAAAGAACTTATAATTTTTGTTGGTTGAATTGATGATCTTCTTCTTGGCAAACTTCCTGGCAATGATACGCTTTCATTGGATCCGCTCTTTTTTCTAATTCTAAAAATAATAATAAGTATAACCGATTTGAAAATTATTTATGCATGAAAAATATGAAATATTATTTCAATCTTGATGATTAAAATATTTATAGAGAAAGGCGTAAAAAAATCACCTATGAGAAGCTTGGCTAGCATTAAAGGTAGAAGTTGGAGATTTAGCAATGAGTAAATTTGGACCAGTCTTTCTTCTAGGGCTTTCTCTTGGTCGCCTATGCCTTCTGGGTGATATGTTTCCGTTAGTTCCACTCGCTTGAATAAAGAATAACACCGAATAAATATTTGATTTGCACTTTTAACCATGACTGAAGTTCATAAACAGATCACTAAATGCAATAAACGAGCTGCAAGAAATTTAAAGTCTATTTGGTAGTTTCAATAAATAAGGGTTTTGCCCGGTGAAGTTGAGTCAGCTGAATGATATATAAATCTGTCGAGTCAGAGCAGTGAATAAATGCTTAAAATAAAAATATGTAAGCCAAAAGATGTATGATGTTCATAAATTCGAACCTTCTGCCCTATATTGCTCGCTTGAATCATCAGACGTTAATACGTTAAGTTGAACTTTGCCGTTCTTCCCCAATATTTCTTGTCTTCTTAGTGTTTCCATCAAGAGTCCTTGACTTCTTGAATGACTGGGTGCGATTTCTTTTCCCTTTCCCTGTACAGGACTACGACTTTTTGACTTTCGTTTCAGAAATCTTTCCCTATCTGCCAGTCTTTTAGCTTCGAAGTCTCTTTCTCTGACAGTTTTTTCTACTTCTATTTGACTTTTTGGGGAAGGGACCATTTTAGTTTTTTCAGGAAAACTCGGACTCTTTTTAATAAATGTGATCTGTTGAGGTTTTTCTTCAAGACTTCTGTCATGAGATATTGGGGTTCTTGATATGCCTATGTTTTCAGCTATCATTGAGGATCTTCTTCCCCAAGCGTCTTGGTACGGTGGTGACGTCTGGTCGTCTTGAGGTTTATTTACAAAATCTAACGTGAAAGTTTTTCTTTTGCGTCGTCTCTCATCTGCCGTCCACGGTCTATTGGAGTTTTTATATTTCTGCGAGTATTTGTAGGCTGTAAAAAAATAGCATAATTGAAGAAACACTGTAAAGATGCAGCTAGCTTTCATACGACTAAGCAACTCAAAAAATACGAATAACATAATTCGATGAGGTACATCCGAAAGAAAACCACAATCAGTGCCAAACATAAAAGATTCCACGTTTTCAATTGAAAAAGATATTTTAATTTGTATGTTATAAATATTATTGCTTTGCATTACAAAAGTCTGGGCTGTATCCTCTTATCTAGCTTATTTCCTGTATATTTTGAGGTGATGTATCGGATGATAAAAGATTTGAAATTGTTTATCAAAAAATATGAACAAAGTATAGGTCATTTGGAAAATTTTAGCTTTACTGTAAAATATCCAAGGCACGTTTAGAATATATTGTATTACAAAATATCATTAGAAGTATCCATCAAATACCAAACCGATTTTTTGATTGGAATCGTCTTTTATAAGTGAAGTCAGTGGATTCAATAATACATATATATCCGATGCACACAAAAACAAAAAATATTCCGACCGCTTAATTTTTTTTAATCATTCAAATTTATTTATAAATATACTAAAACACCTCTCCATTTAATAAATAATAATGACTCATTTTTTAACATTGTTAAGATTCTTTTTACCCGCATGATTTTGTACATAAAATAATATGATTTCAATGTATTCTACTTAAAGTGAAATAGTTTAGCAAATAGAATATTTCTACTATGAAGATAGTGAATTAGAAGTACTAGATTTATATTCTAATAGAACAGTGCACTCAAAAAATAGAGAAATGAGCGATGGGATGATTTTTTATATTTTCTATCTACTATTCTGAACAAAAAGTCATTTTTTTTATTGCACAAAATATGTTACTACGTTAAGCATGTTGTTTTTTTTTGTTAATATTTTTGAAATCTTTTTACAAGAAAAACTTACCGTTTGATTGTTTGTCTATTTGGAAAAAAAATAAAAACCTTTTTTATTTGAACGGTTTTTGAATTCATTCCATTGAAAATACTTTTAACTTGTTAGTAATATAACTTTTAATTCTATTAGTATCATTTAATTTACGACTAAACGTTTCATACTGATAAAAATTGATACATAATATAATTATTTAATATTAAAAAGTAGCTACCATTACCTATTTGTAGTATCTATTGAATTGGAACATAAATTTTTATTTTATCTCGACTAATAATCAAATAGTCTATTTTTTATGAAATTGCAAGAGAACATTTTGCTTACTTAAACCTCCATCATCTTCATCATCTTCTACTGGACTTTCATAATAGCCCGAAGAAGAATAATGTCCACTTCGTTCATCATCAGATATTGACTCTCCCTAAAAAAGATTACAATATATTAAATAATTCTAAAATAACATTTTTTAATATATCCCATAAAAATTGAAACTTATTAATATAATATCAATGCATTGCTTCATTTGCCCCACTTTCATTGAAGATGATTCTAATACAATATACACAAAAAAATCTGAGGCAATACATGCCATTTGAAATTATGTAGAAATATTAATATTAAGCCTGTTAAGTAAATAAGTACAAAAGATATCTTAATGTATTTTTTTTATTCCGAGTGAACTCAATGTAAGCAATGAAACATTTCAGCATTGGTATCCATTAAATATAATTGAAAAGTTCCTCTACTGATCATATACCGAAATTGATTCCCTAATAATTTATTATGTGCGTTTGTATAAAAATAAAAAAAGTGTTTCTTTTTTATACCTAACACATAATCTTTAGACATATGCCAATATTGACAGAGGTGTAATGTTCCAGATGAACTCTGAAGACTCGAGGACACAATACGGAACCAATACTACAGAAAATGATCTCCAATGTGTTTTTTTGTACTGCCTAGCGTCATATTTTGCAATACCATATTATAAACCGATGATGAAAGAGCATTTAACGATGATTTGTCTAAAATAAGCTAAGATACAATTATTGATCAGTCAAAGCAACAAGGAGAAAAATTTTTTTTTCCAACTAACTGTTATACATCTCAAATATAGCAAAGGAAGGAGTTAAATTTATTCACCGTATCTAAAATCCTAAAGTGTTTTGAAATTGTAATTTGTCTCTAAAACACAAAACATCGATAAGATGATTAGCAGGAGAAAATTCTGTTCAAATAGTAAGAATACAGTCAAACGTATATACCGTAATTACAAAGTTGAACTAGCATATAAAAAAGTTCACTTTTTTAACACTTCGTGTATTTACTTACTTATATAGTAGAATCAATGTCGATATACGTAATTAAGCATGCGCAATGTGAAAAGAAGTATTTTTTTTATGTGAATCGTGTTGTTTTTGGTATTGTAACTTGTAACTGTATATGAAAGGAGAAATAGAAATATAATATGAGAATAAATAGGAAAATAAAATGAAGGAAGGCATTTTGTTACATAATTTCTAGTTCTTGAAACCTTGATAACAGGAACTGTCTGTTCCAAAGTTGGACTGCTAATTGGTGGACGTTGAATTTGTTCAGCAGCTATTGATGCATCCGAGCTCCGTTTACTTTTGCCATTGGAGCTGGAGCTTTTCTTCTTGTGAGCAGCGTCTGGTGCGCTACCAGTCAAGCTATAGCTCCCGGAAGAACTGCTACTCCCAGATGGAGAGGCAGGGTCTTTTCCAGAAGCCTAAATAGGCAATAAAATGACCATTATGAAACCGAGTGTCTTATTTTAATGGAACTATGATTTAAAAATTTAAATTAAAAAATTGTAACAAAATGATAAAAGGTAACATTATAGTTTTCAACTCATTTTTAAAAAATGATTTACTATTAAAAAAAGTAGTTTTATTCAGTATTTATGCGCTTATCGGAAACATGAAAATCAATTGGCAAAGTAGCTTCAAAGAATAGTACAAGCTTGAGAAATTTGAATGAAAATGTTTTTAGTGTTTGTAATAAAAAAAAATGATAAATAAATCCAAGTCAAAATCAGTTGGTCTCCCATTGTCTCCTTCCAACTATTTTGTTATTTTAAAATGTCTTTGTGAAACATCAATAAGATCAAATGTATAATCAAGAAAATTTAAGCTTAGCTTGATTATTGGCCGAAATGAAAATCTAATAAAAAGTAAGTTTGGTCCAGAAAATCAATCAAAAAAAAAAGGAAATTTATAAACCTTTGAATGACTGGGACTAGAGCTGGCTGCTCTTTTACTTTTGTCCGTTCTCTTTTTAGGCTCGACATCTTCACTTGTGGCAGGGGCGGCTTCTTTGGCGAGGGACTGGCGTCGGGACGGCGGCACGAGGGGGAGGGGCGGAATGCGAAGGCTGCACGGGGTGAGCGGGATGACAATGATGAGTGGGCGGCGGGGGAGACGACGAAGGCACCACCATGTCCTCGCAGATTCCTTCAACTCGTGCCAATGAGTAAATACTCGATGCACTCTCGAAAGATGATCCGTCGTGATTTCGCGATTCCGGAGCTTAAAAAAAAAGATTTTTAATTTTATCAGGTGTATTTCTAGTGTTTTGTTTTGCATTAAAAAAAATGATTTCTAAAAATTTTACTAAATAAGCACAATATTGCTCCTTTAAAATTGGTTTTGTGATACTTGTCACATAAACTGCGTGTCTTAGATTTGAGAAAATGTTTAGAAGAGAATTTATTTTTGCTTAATGGCTATGATTGAGTTTAGGGGTTTTAAATTTTTATTTAAAAACAGCTAAACCATGTCGATTGCATTAAAATTAATTTAAGGCCGTCTAATTAGCATATATAAACAAATACTAAGTGCAAAAGATATATTTGCTATTGAATTTTTGAAATGGGCAATAAATATATAATAGAAAAAAATGGGCATTGAAAATGTATGAAATGAAATAGTATTGAAAAGTGATATTAAAATGTGTATCGTCAGTTTGTATTGTAAGATAGTTTGAGAACCAGTTCATGACACATTTCTATCCAAGATATGCTTCATAATAAATTTTTTGTTCACATACCATGATTAATATTTCTACAGCTGCCACTTTTCTTCGAGCTATCAGAATTAGCAGTAACATAATCGTCCGTTGTTGTGGTAGTGGTGCTCTCTGAAACATCTGTGGTATTGGTTTTTCCGGAATCGGATCTTGCGAGCAGTAAATCGGGAACTACTGCGTTTGGACCCTTGTATCCGTTTTCCGGTGACTCCAATGACCTATTATGAGATGATGAAATATATGATACACATAATATATCATTCCATGCTTTATCGATTGTATGGGTTTTAAGTTTATATGGAATTACATGTGTCTGTATTTAAAGCATGCAGTAACGACGTTTATGAGTCATGAACATTGTTTATAGTTCTTTTAAACAAATATTCGTGTTGCCGTTTAAATTGTTTTAACAATCATATAAGTACATACCAATACCAACGATTTTCTCGATATTATAAGGTATTTTTGCACTTAAAAAATTCAGTGTAAACCACTTTTAAGGTGTTCACCGCTGGAAAGGCACTTTATTAAACAATAATATATTTGTTTTGTTCTTATTCCAAAATTATTGTATTAATATCAGGACCGGTTGTTAGTCCTCGTTAGTTTTTTTGTTAAATAACTTTATATTTATGTTTATTATACAGTTGGAAATGCTCGCGGTGAGTGAAACCGGTTCCAATCTAAATAAATTGATTGTGAAATAAGAACAATTTTTTTACTATTGTTTTTTTTTTAAACCATTTCTGCTCCCAACTTGGAATATATGGACTCCTCGCGGAGTTAATCTCAACATATGTTTTTCGACGAGAACTGCTTGTTATTCAGTTACTCAACTTCTCTTTTTCCAAGAGAGTAGGGATGGAAAGGATACGAGGACTAGGACAGGACTAGTGATTAGCTATTCGCTGTCACTATGCGTCGCTCTTTAGGATCGGAAAGGTGGGGAGGGATTTTCAACAGCACAAACACCCATGCCTTTGAACAGATTTATCGACTGAAAAAATCCGCTCGTACCGGGAATCAAACTCGGGTGGTCCGGCACGCAAGCCAACAACGTTGACACTGCGCCACGGACCGGACACATTTTTAATTGTTGTTGTTTAATTCAGTGATAATATTTTAAAAAAAAAGTAAAGATAACAAAACGTACCTATGAGGCGTTTGACTTGGCGTGAGATCAGGAGTTCTCCCGCTCACACCCTGATTTTTTTTCTGAAGGTCTCTTCTCCGCGAAGGGCTTAAAGCTCTTTCTCTTCTTTTTGCAATATTTCCGCAAACATTTCTCTTTGGAGCACCATCAGGTAAATCAATGCTCTGATCATACCTCGTGATTGCTATCGTTGGAGCGTGAACCGTCCTGTTTGGGGAGGCCCCCAATTTAATCAAAGGGTTGGCTGACGTTGGTTGCTTTGTTATAGGGAGAGTGGAAACTTTCGCGGTGTTTGATGAGATTGATATCTGTTTAAGAGGTTGTGAGGTAGGCTCCAGTCTATTTCTGGGTGACGATGGTGATTGAGCCTATGAAATTATTTAACATATTTTAATTTAATATTCATTTTAATAAAAAAAAGCTTCAGATAACTTAACTTCATAATATTTCAAATTTACATTTAAAGAGAGAATTCTAATGATTAAAAACGTTGGAACAATATGTGATTTTTTCAAAATACTATTATTAGATTCGCCAAAGTGGAAAAAAATCTTTTTCTTTACCTGTGCATAGTCAAGTTCTTCGTCTAGTGCGTCGGTATCCATCGAGCTTCGCTGCTGATGTTGCAGAAGAAGAAGATGTTTTCTTCTTGAATTTGGAGTTAGTAGAGATAGGCTTCCAGGACTTGCTGCCAATGAACTCATGTCAGACGTGCTAAACGAATCGAATGTTTCAAGTCAAATCTTTAGTGTAATAAAGGCAAAGATAAAATAATGAAAAAATATATTGACTACTTTTTAATACGAGAGCGACAAAACGCAATGAATTACGTGTATTGGTTCTTAGAAATAGCAGGATGACAAAAAAAACAAGAATTCACATTATTTAAAATATTGCGTCAACATTAAATAAATAGTAATGAGAACTTAATACTTCGATTCTGCACACGCAATGCACACAAATAATTAATTTGTAATACGCCAATTATCAAAGTGATTAAACGGAACCATTGAAATGGAAAAACATGCTACATTACACTTCAATCCAACATTGGATACTCTTATGGCACGTTTGTATAGTGCAAATAAATCAAATTCGAAGCGTTCAAGAACGAAGTATTGGATCAAACAAATTCGACTTTAAGTAGAATACACAATGTTCCAATGAAATATTCTTACTTCAATGTTACTACTTTTTTTGAATAAAGTTATTAAATCATATATTTCAATGTCTAGACATATCTAGATATTGATGTCAATAATACAAGATTATTTTGATTAAATGTACTGTATTTTTTCGCTGGTATATTGATATATTGATGATTCTATACCACAAAAATTAGCAAAGTGAAATACTGTTAGTGAAGACAAAAAATGAATAAATAAATTTAAAAAAATGGCTGGAAAATATTCAAAGAAAAAACGAGATATAAATATGTTTCTAGAAATGAAATGATTGAAAGCTTTATTTATTTATAAAAAAAATATTTTTATTTAAGTGTTAAACTTAATTTTGGTGAAACCTACAGATTATTTTCATATACAATTAAAAATAATTTTGTTATTCCATGCATTGTATAACAAATAGTGTCACGAGTTTTGTCTCTTTAAGAAGTATCTTGAAACTTTTGAAGATGCTTTTTAAAGATTCAATACACGTGGCACTATGTGTTCCACAAAATGTGGAATAAATAAAGTTATTTTCAATGTTATATTTCTTATAAGAATATTGATTATATGAGACGAACGCGTGGTAGTTGTCACGTTAAGTGAATCGTGTTATTCTTACCTAATTACGGTTCCATTGTCGGTTCCCGAGTCAACCTGTAGAACGGTGGCCTGCGATTCATTCCATATTCCATCGGAGTGGTCTCTGGAACAATTAAAACGACCCTCGTTTGAACAACGGGGACTGAACACCAAACAATTAATCGATTTTGACATTTAACATTGAGTGGATTCAAGCCATGCAACAGGAAGCGGTGGAGATATAAGCATTTCTATCTAACTACTCTATGTAAAAAATAAAAATAAATTGTCATTGAAATGTGAATGGCTTATAAAATTGGATATTATTTGCAGTATGTGATTTTATGAAAATATTTTAAGGCTAAGATTTTGATAATCTATATTCATTTCATTGCCCGTGTTTTATTTATAATATCTGGCAAAATCTTTTCATAAATTATAATAATTTAAAAAAATAAATAACCTGAACTTATAATGGCGATGAAACCTTAAATATTGATTTGAAGTTACGTGTAAATACACTCAATCGTATGATGAATCAGTTTTGGAAATATGTTTCAGGTAAGCAAATAAAAGTAATGATCGCGTGATGTTATATTTAAAAATTTCAACCGAATTCTCCGTACAAATGTCAAAAGACACGTTGAAAATGTAAAAATGCACATTGAAAAAAGTGAAAAAAATATTTCAAACATTTTTCATCCGCATGTAAAAGTTATCGGTTTATAGTAATTATGCAATTGATTAAAAAAAAGTACAAAAAAATAAAAACACATTTTTATTTAATGTTATTATTATTGTAAAGTGTACGAATGAGCGATGAATTGATTGAGGTGCAAATTTATTATAGGTACACGATATGATGGGACAACTTTTTCTAAGACTTATAAAACAATCTAAATATATTAATGAGTATTGTAAGTCACCTATGTTCTGCATAAACATCTGGAACTGATACATTTACAAGACTAAAGTTCATTAATTGAATTTTATTACAATTCAAATATTATTAACTTTGTCGATATATGGAAATATAAAATACTTCACCTCTGGCTTCGTTAAAAAGGTTTTTCTTTTCTAAGACGTGTTCTATTGCCTCTGCGATTTGATAAATAAACATCTAAAGTTGTGAATCGTAACCAAAGTAAGAAATATACACTGTTAAAAATGAACACGTGGTAAAGCAATAGATTAAAATCATTGATTGAACAATGGCGTTTCCTTATTTCTGCGATCGATGTACTATCTAGGATTGAAAGCTTTTAAGCACTGTAGAAATTCATATTTGTACATGAATATTGCATGTGTAAGTTGTTTGTATTGCCAGTATCTGCAATGTTTTTGTGTATATAATATCTGATTTTCCTTTTATTTAGAAAAATTACCTTGTCAAATCGGTCGTAAGTGAATCACTCGATGGAAAAGGTGATGTTTTTTGTTCTGGGACCAAACATGATGCTGGCACAACACTATCGCCGTCGTCTGGACTGCTCAAGTCTTGCTTGCTCCTCTTCAATTGCTGAGGGCCCTTATCTGCATCAGATTGAGGAGACGTCGGGGTAGACTTGGCGATAACCCTGTAATTGTGCCACGTTATCAACATTAGATCTTTCTGTTTAATAAGGTTTTCAATGCGAGATTTTCTGCAAATGAAATGGTTGCTATGAATTATGAATTGATACGTGATACGAATTGCGCTTTATCGAGATAATATAATGCATAAAAACAAATAAATTACATAGCCCATACAGTCGAAAAGAAAAGACGGAAGATCAAAGTGCTTACAGATGAAACAGTATTAACAAAATGTGATAGGTTTAGTAAAATTCAAAATATTTTCAACTCTCAAGAATATGATACAAAAACAACCGTAAAAATATGATTTCTATGCTACGCACAGTGTTTGCAATGTTAATGATGTGGAAACATTAAAATGATTGCATAATTTTGAAATGAACCTTCATCTACAAATCATATTGTAAAAAACATAATGCTATAAGAAAAATGAAAGTTTAAATGATATGAATTTTGTTGATATATGTACATACTGTGTATTTAGTTTTGTAAAATTGTTCGCAAAAATAATATTTTAAGATTTATTCCGTTAAAATGAGCATATAAGATTACCAATTATTCTGAAACATTTTGTAAAATATTTTTATTGAAATGTATGAAAAACATAATAAAACTGTAAAATCCGAGCAAAAATATGTAAGTATGTATAGAATCATTACCGGAAGCATATTTTCTGTACTATTTTGCATCAACGCTTATAATGTATTGAGATTGTTTGATTTGCATAGTCTGTTCATACTTCATAGTCACATTTTCATTAGATCAGATATCTCGATATCTCTGAGAATACAACCATGCAGCATCTAGTACACGATCATCACCCCCTACCGTCCGTCAGCATTTGATGTCTCTTGGCCATCACTGCATGCCGTAGAACTACCTTCTTCAAGACTGATACTGCGTTTCCTGAACATTCCCTTCTTAGAACAAACATAATTCTCGTGAAACTCTTCATCGATCGACTCCTGGGCAGGCAGCGCCCCCGTTGAACTGTAAAGGTCCAAGTTAACTAATTAGTGTCCATTTTCGGGACACAATTAATTAGTCTCGGAGTCTAACAAAATCTTATCTTCCTATTTCGAATGCAATTCATTACCACAAATGAAGAATGATGGGCATACATAAACACGTGTAGAATATATCAATATATCAATTTATGTTTTTCGTCAACATGCATAACTATTTTAAAGTGAAAACAAATCAATCAATAAAAAAGTTAATTTTGAAATGAAAATGAAAATAATATTATTAAAATCAGAGTTAGACAACAGTCTGGTGGTTCTCATGTGCGGCAACCAGAGGCTCTAGCTGCGGCCACCAACAGCTTCATAATAGAATTGATAATTTTTTTTTTATGGTTTTACAAGTTGATTTCTCAACAAATACTCTGAAAATGAATATTTCTGATGCAATTAATACCAATAGTAAATTGACAAACATATTTAGATCCATTTGACATACTTGAAACAGAATAGACTCAAAACAAAAATTTGGTGCGGCCACCAGACATTTCCGTAGGGCCACTTACTATTACGATGCGACCACGGTGTATCTATACCCATTTTCCGTGAGAACCACTGTTCTACAGTAAACTTATTTTTGAGTCCGACATTGCTTTTAAGGTTCCAGAACGAATTGATTTTTAAAAATTGTACATTTAAATTTTATAAAAAGTATTGATACATTTTTTTCCTGTGAATAATCGTACTCTATTTTGGTTATTCCATAAATTATTGCAGTTTAATTAAATAGTTGTTTCTGTATTTAAATATATGTATAATGGTATGGATTACGGATCTTCGAGGAAAACCGGGGTTTCAAAAAATCGTTTTAGATAAACCTTCGACACAACTTTTGCAGAAAAATATATAAAATATCAGATTCGGATTTTCGAGGCACGACCGAAGACCCTGAAATAATTTACATACGTCTATATTGTATTTGGGCTATCTGCGAATATATTTGTTTTCAATATGAATACATTTTGAAAGTAACGGATAAACTCTCTTTGATGTGAGATACATCTTTTTAGTTTCGTAACCTTTCCCTCCGCCTAATATGAATTGAACTTTATCACACGAGTACACGATACAAGAAATTCAATTTATTTCAATTTAAACTGTTCACATCCAATTCAAAAGTCGTTTCTAAATAGAAAATATACAAGAAATGCAATAAAAAAAGTTCTGGCATATATATTATAAAATGTATAAGATTTATACATTCAAGATTTGGTGATAAACTAATATAAAAATAGATTCCTGGTTGAAATGGATTAAAAGTATATATTATGATAAAATAAGATAGTAAATCGCATTTGTATGTTTGATATACAACCTCAGCTAAGACAAACTTAGAGAACTTTATCGGTAAGAAATGGTTATATCGAACAACATATTATATATAATATCACTCTCAGTTTGCATTACATATTAAAATATTACACAAATTAGCGTGATATATAAGAAGGTGTATAATTTTACCTAAATATGCCGTTAACAGCAATTGACTGCTTAAAGATTCCTTCGTCTTTTATGGGCGTGTGTTGATAATAATCGTATTCGTTGCCAAAGTCAATATCACTTGAAATTTTCACATTTTCATGACTAGTCGACATCACTAAGGGCGCATCTTTCACAATGTCATTATCTTCGGAGCTTCGCAACAGTTCGTTTCTTCGCCTAAAATAAAACATTTTATTTACAAGTGCTAAGACAGACGCCCATGCAAAGTCGCACATGCATAATATGTTTCAATAAAAACACAATTTATATGTATATATACACTTGCCTGTCTAAAAGTATTTCTCCTTCGGATAAAGTTTTCTGCAGCATTCGTTTTTTCGCCCTTCTTAGCACCAATGGGGACTCAACGTTGACTTGAGGCTCGAAATCGATAAAAATTTCTTTTTCCATTTTTTCAGAATCAGTCGTTGTTGTTGTTGTTGTAACAGAGGTCTCCGTCGATGCTTCCGATTGTAAAGTTGAAGTCTTTGAAAGACGACCTGTTTCTTGAAGCTTCTGCTGTGGAGGCTGGACAATAGGGCTGACAACTGGTTCCACTTTAACAGGGTGCTCCACTTTTTGCAACTGCTGAGCGGCAATTTTTTGCTGTAAGTAATCTAAATTCTTTTGATTCAGCTCCATACTGTGCTGAATCATTTGCATGTCTTGAACTAACGAGTGCTCATCTATCGTGTCGTCTCTTTCATCAGTCGAATGAATGAATTGAAAATTTTGATGGAAATATTCCTGGCTCGCATCCCTTTCGATTTTGGCTTGTTCGATATTCGGGGTAGATTGTCTGCGAGGTAAAGTATTGCATGGCGTGGAATGGCGTGATCCTGGCGCTTGCGTAGGAAAATATTGGTCTAAAACAAGTGGTTCTGCTAGGGTGACTTGTTTCTTGGGTGTCGTTTCCGGTGGGGTGGCGGCTGCCCTGGGGGACCGGGGAGGCTCTTCCGACTGCGTTCTCTGGAGACGGTCGTGTTCCGTTTCGCTGCCACCGCTGGTAATTGAAAAAAATAAACGGATTTATATAAATAAAACTCCAAAGCTAACCTACTCAATAAGCTTATAAACTTCTGTTTATTTTAAAAAGTTCTATTTTCTCGCATATTAATACAATGAATGTCTGGAATGCATATTTATCAATAAAATTATTTTATAAAAATAGTGATTGTCTTTGGATTTAACGAATGTAAATCTTTGATTATAGGACGTTCTGTCAAACTAATTTGAAGAATCTTCGCATATTTTATAATTAACCCACTAGTGAGTAAACTTTAAAAACTTTGAACTGTAAATTAATATCGGTCGTAAAAGATCGTGACTATTCTAGCTTGATTTAAAAAATACCAGTTTTGATTAAGCAGGTGAGAGTGAATCCCAAACGTGTAGCGTGGTAAGCATATGCTTCACGTAGGTAGCGAATATTTCCCAAGAAAAAGAAGAATTTTCTAATCATAATGATTCAACAATGAATGATTATATTGTAGACAAGCTTAAAATAATTAGGTAATTCCTGTATATTATGTGAAGCATCTATTACTCAAAATATTTCATAGTTTCTGGAGTCAAATCAAAAAAGCAAATCTTTACAATGATGAGAATCATACGTGTACATATTATGATACAAAAACAATTAAAAATACACCAATCAACAGTTGTCTGAAATTTATAATAAAACAATATTATAAAAACTGAATTCATCACTTTTAAGGTGTTCACTGTCAATACTTAGTGGAAAGGCATTATAATAATAATAATACATTTTTAGTACTTCATACTCATACTCTCTACTTCACTCTATTCTCTCTACTTCATACTCATCACTTGACAATGCTCGCCATGAGCGAAACCGGTCCTGATCAAATAAATTTTATATGAAAAAAGTACTAAAAATGTATTATTTTTTTAAAAACTGAATTCGTCTACAAAATAGGTTACAGTTTTTTTTTTTTTAAATAATTTACATTTCATGTTTATTGCTATAAAAGGAGAGAAATATTTGCCATGAAATATTTTCAGTATGCTACCATTATAACAAAGTTTGTTATACGTCTTTGCCTATACGAAAACTATTTACACCATTTGATGATTATATATTTATAAAATAGGTAAATTTACCTTTCGATAAATGCTTAAGTTGACGAATATAAATAAATACCTTTCACTAAAACTAAGCTGTTGATGTTGTCTATTTGGTCCTGTCCCAGTTCCTATTGAAACGACAAATCTTGCATCTCCAGCTTCTGAGTAGCTTTTCAGAAGCTTTTTGCCATTATTCCCATTTAATCCACCATTTGTTTGAACTCCTTGGGCTACCATCTTTACCTTGAAAAAATTAAAATTAATACGTCAAAGAAGCTATAATTTATGTAAGTTGTATTACTATGTTGTATTATAATCTATTTTCTTTAATATTACGTAAAAAAATCCATGTGAAGCAGAGCTGAATTTAATTTTTGAAAAATTTTAATTTGGACAAACCATTAATTTTTTAATTTATTAAGAAATATACAGGATTCTCAACATGATAAAACCGTCAATATTTTATTGAAAATAGTACACATTTTACTAGTTATAATGGCATGGTACATTAAGTTTCAATAATTCGACATGTATTTATTTACATAATACGAAATAAAATTATCTCTGGAAATATTTAACACCAAAGATATTCAATATTGGCGTACTGGAATTTTTTTAAAATATAAAAAGTCTTCGATGAGAAAAAAAATAATACGCCGTCGAATAAATATTAGCATTTCAAAGATCCACCGAGAAAAATATCAATTTGGTATGGGTGAATAATAATTTGACTTACCCTTTTGACCGTTCTGGGACTCAAAGACAAATAATTTGGAGGCAAAGGCTTTCTTCCCAAGCATACTTCTGTTTGTGTTGCTTGAGTTTTCATTGGTCCACGTTTTATTTTCTCTGAAATAATGATAAGGGGCTTAAAAATACTATCGGGTAATTCAGAATTCAAATTAAATTTATGTAAAAATAATATATTTACATTATAATTCACTGAAAAAACTAGCACGTTCGGCTTTAATAGAAAGTAATAACTAAGAATATGATGTAAAATTCTATAGTGAATTTGACTTTAACGATAAATAACGGTTTCCCGATTTAAGTATTCTAGGGAAGGGCCTAACCACCGATATTATAGTAATGATTTTAATTTTTACGAAAGCCTCTTGCTGGCTATCAATTCAAAAGTATCAGAGTATATCTACATACAAACAGATTTAATGTTTAATTTAAAGATCTGCAGTGAATTTAAATACTTCGTATGGAAAATAAATACCTACGAGGACGAAGCACTGTTTTATTTGATATATGAGATTGATGTTTTTAACATCCTTAATTACAATTTGTATTCACCACGAGCCATTTCATTGTTTTTTGATTATGAAACCTATTTATAGTAGAAATGAATAAATAATATTTGACAAAAACAGTCAAACGATAAAGATAATGTTTTAACAGTCAACCAGATGCTATTAACATATTCAAGTAAATTGCCTTAAATTAAATAATGGTAACGAAATCAACTTCTTTGTTAGAATCAAACCGGTTAAAATCTCAACTGCCTTGCGCATTTTACTTAAAAGTTTGCTTTGAATTTATAAAAGATTAAATATTATGAAAGAAAGTCCTGTAATTTATGGTAATGAAGTCCGCGAGTGATTAAATAACTTTTATAAGCTTCCACCTCTCCTCTCAATTTTCATACATCTTAAAAGTTTTGTTAAAACTTTATATTAAAATAAAAATATCTTGCCAACGTTAAGGTACGCCCGAATTTAATATTTCCACTTTCTTCTCTTTTTTGTCCGAGGCTAAAAATGTTCTGGTGGTTTTGACTTTAACGTGATTTATTGGAAATTGTCATGTTTCACGTATTGGTAATTTTTTTATATTAGTGTAAGCTGAAATTTTGATTATGTCTTTGATAAAATATTGTAATTGAACACTAGCATTAATTGTAAGCAATGATTAAAAACCAGCAACATATATAAAAATGTCGGACTCTGTAGCCTGTTAGTGAGAACTTTACGCTTGCGATCAAATAAGCCTGGTATCAGATCCTGACAATTTCAATTTCAAAATCAAATATTTATGTCTTCATTTTTAACATCTTTGACATGTGTGTATGTGATATATTTTCTTATCAAAAAGTTGTCGTGTGATTTATCTACTTCTTATAATTGAAAAAAAATGCTCATTGGCATTAATTAACAGACATGTTTTATTTCAAAAACGTTCTTGAAAATTGTGAGACAGCTTACGACACCAGTAAACTATTTAAAAAAAAACAAACAGCCTTGACGTGTCGCTATATATGGAAAGATATAAAAAAAATAATAATAAATTCATGCATTACCATCCCATGTTACTGAGCTTAAGATATCGTAAAAAATGTGTATTGTTACTTACCTAAAACAACGACTTTAGTAGAATCCTCTTGTGGTATTGGAACAGGTACTGAATGTGGAACCGGCATGTGGTGCTGACTCTGCATGGAGACAAGATGACCAGCGGGAAAATGAGCGGCGACTATCGCCGGATGCAGCTGGCCATGGACTGGTACTGGTCCATTTATTGAAAACACCTGTGCTTGTATCGACTGTTGAAATAAGATAAAAGCATATCACTTAAGAAGGGATACAATTAAAAATACTTATTACATTATCGAATTTCACATTGTTAAAAACGTCATAAATATATTCATACAATAATTCCTTATAAGATCTGAATTCAGAAAATTCAAAAGTTTTGAATACAAGGTCGTGTTATTAATTAATCAAACATAAAGGTTACTTTTTAAATAAACAATATGCCATTAACGGAAAATGAAAAACAATCCAATATTCGCCGCCCTAAATGGTAGGTCACCAGAACTCTCTCGAACGATCTATTTTTCACCTCAGTCTATGAGTTTAAGTCGATATCAGGAAATAAATTCATTCTAATAATACTCTATATTGAAATCTATAGCGATTCAATATAGAGTAATTTCAAATTTGTAAAAGAGACATTTATGCACGATGTTCCAGAATGGTATTGCGGGCGTCTCGCTCAAAATTGTCTCTGACTCTTTCACACCCTGAGTGCATGAGATATGAGGTATTTCATGCAAAGTTCGATAGACCATAAATAATGGGTTATCGGGCGGAATTTTTAACGGTCCTTTTTGTAATGGTTTTTCTACCTAAAGGAACCGCTTTTTTTTCATACAATTAGTTAGAGATTGGAGAGATTTGAGTGTGCACGTGCTTGTCAGATAAGTTTTACAGTGGTGGTTAGGGGCTTCTCCCAACTGTAAGCCCTGGAAGTAGCCTGCAAGATAATCCTCGCCCTAAGGATAAAGTCTAGTAAATTCCTGATATCGCCTTCGCAATTATAATAGTCGTGTATTATGTATTGTAGAACGTAACGTGTATTGAAAATCTATCTGTGTTAAATCCGTGTGTAAAGTCTGTGAAAATTCGTAATAATTAAATAATTGGTGCTAACCGCACCCACATAACGCTTTGAGATCGTGTTAGTGTATAAGAGCACCATATTTCTCCTACTCACCAGGAGGCTCCTTCTCGATTTACGAGGGAGCCGAATCAAGGTCGTCTCAATACGAAATAGAATTCGTAACTTAATTCTCAGATATATAATTTAATTTATATTAATCTGATATAAAATTTATTTGAAATTAAAAAAAAAAACAGGCTTGACTTGTATCAAATTTCAATCGTCTTCTGTAGCTAATGATAACAATATTTATTAATATATAAAAAAATATTTCATTATTAGATTTCATTAAAAATGGTTTATTACACACTTGAAGCATACACATTATCGGAATATCTATTATCTATGAATAAATTCTAACTATTGATAACTTTTATTTGGATTTATTTGATTACTACGGCTTAAATTTGACATTATGCGTTCATACAGTATGTCAATGGGAACTTTAATTTCGAATTCCTTTCATAATAATAAGTAGGTACATAATGAAACGCAAAAATTCGTGCGTGTGAGCACGTCTTCTATGTGGCTATGACAAAGGCGTGAAAAAAGATGCAGCGTAATGGCAAACATAAACTCGTAAAAAAACTTTTTCTTTTGATATTAAAAGGAAACATAAATACTGAAATAAAATATTGTTCAGTCGGTAAATGTTTCGCTATAAATAGTGCGTTGATTTTGTTTTTTTTGATGTCCATTTTTTAAGTTGCAAGATTAATAAAGATACATTTTATTTTGGAAACATTAACTGTCATATGATGTTTAATTTTATAAAATAAATTCAACTGAAAGACAAAGGAAGAGTTTTGGTAAATGTTTTTTTGAGGTCATTTGTGCTTGTATATAAGATTTGACAATGTGATAAATATGAGAAAAATACGTTTGGCTACAGAACTACAAATAAACAATACATATATTATAGGTAGTTTATTAAAACGCTTTATTTTCAAGATTGTTCTTCATGATATTTATATTTGTTTTTTTTGCTTATTGAATGTTTACAAATGAAAATGTTTTTGAGAATTTTCATGTAGTTAGTAGTAAATTTCAAAACCAAATAAGTGAAGACGATTAAAAGCACACAATAACTTTTTCCTGGTAAAAATAGAAGAGAAGAATTTAAAAGAAGTGTACATTATTCACGAGACACAATATTACACTCAGCTTAACAATTCAATGCAAGCAGATTTTTTTTTATTACCTGAGGAAAATGTCCGATAGGAATCTGCGCTGTGAATTGTTGCCCTATTTGCGGCACCGCTTGCTGATAAGGCTGTTGCTGTTGATATGAAGCGTGGGAGGGAGTCATAGAGGTGGCGGAAGAGGGTTGCATAGGTGGAATTTGTGGTAATTGCTGCTGGAGTTGCTGGAGTTGCTGGAGCTGTTGTTGCTCAGGGCGCGTTCTACCATCAAGGAGCCGCTCAGTTCCATCTCTAGGACCGCGAGGACGTGCTCGACGGGCACCGGCGTCGTCGAACGACGTCAAAGTGTGCGAGCGAGCGAAGCTCACGTGCTTAGTTCTATTAAAATAATATTAGATAAAACAATATATTTGCATATCCTTGAAACATTATTATTTAATAGTGTAACAGTCATACAAATAAAATATTGGCAAGATATATAACGTTTTACCATAAAAACTAGACCCAAGCGACGATGCGTGAATACTTCAGTATTTTAATTGCTTCACATACCTATGTCTTGTGCATTTGTAGATTTGTAGTTCCTGTTTTTTTAACGCAAAAAAGCTTAGATAACGATTGTCTAATAATATTATTTCAACATAAATTTAAAATACACATTAGTGGTAAAAAAAATGTCATTGAAAAATAATGTGTGTTAAAAATAACATTATTTTGTTAAGTTACACTTAGTTGAAGTAACGGAAAGACATCTTCAAAAAGTAATATCATATACCTACGGTTTTATTGTATTTGTTATCTTTGCCGATTGCAACATAAAAGCCAATCTCACGTGACACGAGTATAAAACAGTATTATTCAAAGTGTCCCATAGAGTGAGTTGTCAAAGGTTTATGGAAGCTTAGATGAAATAAAAATAAAAACAGATAAATATGTATGAGTTCTGGCAAGTGTGAGTGGGAAATGTGTAGTTTTCCCAATATCCTATGGAATATATGTATATCTGGTCTCAAGAAAGAATATTCTATGTACTATTTTCAAACTGTCTAGTGAGAAGAAATTTTGAAATCAATTTTTATTTTAATGCTTTATATATTTGCTGTGAATTTTTACGCATTAGAGATATCACATTTCAAATATCATTTAAATAAAATTATTTATTGATGTAAATGAAATATCAAGAGTAAAATAAATATATGTGAATGAAATCACCAGAGGGTGAATTAGAATTCGACTAAAAATAGCCAAGGACACCAAACCAAACGCAGAGCAAAAATTGATCAACATTTTATACGAAGTGTATATAAAATTATACTCAATAATATATGTAATTTTTGCAGATTATTTTAATTTTCATTAAAATAAAGCGGATAAAAAATTGTGATTTTTTTCTTCTTTTAATTAATGGGCGATGGTTTATTTGGAATTTCATATATGTATCTAGGTCAAATTCTATAGAAATTCCGTACTAATGATTGGAAATTACGGATAGAAATCCGTATATATGTTAAATATAAGGAAGATAAATATTATAACTAGGGCATAGCACAGTATTAAAAGCCTCGGTGTATATATAACATGATAAATACGACAGAGAAAAAATAAATAGTCGAGGCAAACAGCTAAATGATCTGTTCGGCTAGAAAAACAGCGAATCTTGGATAATGACACTCCAACCCTACGATTACAACAAACTTATGAGAAACTAGCACAAAAATTGTTTTTGTCGGTTAACGCCTTAGATGATTATCTCTGACAAAGTAAACTGATATTGTTAATATACCATAAAAGTATGGTATACATATATATGTATATGTGTATTTAAGACATAACACAATCAGCAAATATTAATTCAAATATTTAAACTTAAAAAAATATGAAGTCATGTTCCTGAGAGTCTCACTGACTGTAGAGTGACAGTAAAAAATCATTGATGGATTTTTAAATCGATAAAAATATTCCTGCGTGGATGTCATATTTGTTTTCATATCTCTTTGCTCTGTTACAAACTGAAAAAGGACGTAGACAGACAGTTAATTACTAGCCCTTTGCCTACTCTCCCCAATGAAAAAGGTTGATCGACTGATCTACATCTTAAGTGTCAAAATGAATGTTTTTTTACACGTTATTCTAGGAATATTTATACTCCTTCAAAGGAGTGGACAAGCTTTTCAATAAACGCTCCCTCATAAAGTCTTTGGAAATTTACTTTGTGCAATTAACTCAAAGTCGAATTGTCTTGAATTTCGCTATTTCGATTAATATCAATATATTACGTAAAAAAAACTCAGATCTGATTAGCTTTAAAATGAAGTATAGAAGAGAGTATTTAATACACTTAAGATAGTTTAAGTTGATATTTTTTTCATTAGATTTTGGTACGGTCCAATTAAAGTTAGAGCGTTCACAAACAATTGCGAAAGTCATTGAAAGAGAAATGTTATAAATACCGAGCGGCTTATAATAATTTGACTTTAAAGCTTTCCTGGCATACATAAAAAATCGGTGAAAGCGAAAAGTAATGTTACTAATAAGAATAAAAACATAGCGGCGCGGCTGCCTTTCTCGAGGAGACGACGGAGAAAATAATCAAATTGGCAGCAACAAAAACAGCCGTTTGTTTGCACAAACAGCTGACTATCACGGCCTGAAAATACACACGCAAACTAATAAAGTGGTGGTAGGAACTAGGCAGTATAGACACAACGAGTAACCAAGGCGGTCTTTCCAATTACGTTGATAGCTTTTCGAACCAGTTTTCCCACAGGCGGTGGGCGGTGGCCTGAACCCCCTACACTCTAATCTGTATGTATGGGACGGTAAACCCGATTCGTCTTCTTTAAGATTTACATCATGTTTATATAATATAGAGTTTATGAATATTATTGGTAAATTATAGGTTTTTGATTATGAATGATATTTTTGGAAAAAGTTAGAAAGAATAAAATATTTTTATTGAATTAGTTTATTTTGTTAAAAAAATACACCTCTTGGAATCTCTCGTTTATAACGCTTAAAATTCAATGTACAGTTTACAAATTTAATGTCAAAACTATAATTTTCCAAAAGCTTTTTTATTTTTTCCCATTTAAATTATTATTACTATTAAAGACATTGAGTTCATATAAGCTTAAATTCTTGAGTAAATAATTTTGCTGTTTCTCTCGAAATTTTAATCACCTGATTGATCAATTCGATCCTCTGAGACAATTATTTAGTTTTTTCATTTTCACTAGCATTGGAAATTTTCATTGTGATTGGTAATTCAAAAATGTAATTATTATATTTGTCACACATTAAATACGCAAAGCCTTGATGTCTTAAAATTTCAGACGTATAAACGTATTGAAGCTAAGAGACACAAGTTATTTGTTTAATACTTCGTTAAATCTGCATTGTAAATAATTTGATTATATTAAACGAAGAAACATTTTTCTCATGTAAATGATCATCGCAATAAAGAGCTATAAATACTATAAAGGAAATCTGTTCCTAACGACGAACGTTTGAGGGTGTTTTTATTGTATTTCAGCATTTTAGATGTGCCAGATTAGGCACGCGTGTCATTATTTCCAGAAATCAGACCCAATATAGCGTAACATGGTTTGCGGGTCACAATTTACGCTGTGCTAATAAGCCCTCTTGTAAACTAC
This sequence comes from Himalopsyche kuldschensis, assembly GCA_028554975.1. Taxonomy (NCBI): domain Eukaryota; kingdom Metazoa; phylum Arthropoda; class Insecta; order Trichoptera; family Rhyacophilidae; genus Himalopsyche; species Himalopsyche kuldschensis. The sequence goes on from JAHFWI010000003.1 coordinate 24,755,016, forward strand.
GTGGCGTGTATGTGATATTTAGTTCATAATATCATCACCGTAGTATAAGACGATAAAGTAAACATACAAAAAAACACAATAAATGGCAACATTTAAGCATGCTTTGTAGTGAAATAATGTAAAACGTATCTTGAAAGCTTTCATGAATTATTTGATTTAAATTTTAAATATTTACGGTCTTAAATAACATTAAAGAAAAAAATGTGAAATTTAAGGGAATTGCCCAAGAAAAAATTAAGGACATAGAATCTTTGTTAAAAGCATTCATAGGTATTTTTTTAAAACAATTGAATATACGAGAAATAATATCAAAATTGAATGCGGAAATTCCAAAAAAAGATTTTGGATTTTGTATTAAAAGGAAAACTGATATAAAGCTAGCTGTTGAAATTTTGAAAAAATGTAATGAAAGTATTACTTTACAAATATTTTTTTTGATATATTTTTTAAGATTGTACTTAAATAACTTAACTTTACTAACCGATTTTGAACAACCTAATCGTTAAGTAGCAGAGTAGAGATTGTATAAAACAAATTTAATATAATTTATTAAGTCGATTTCCAATAATTATTTCAAATAAGCTAATCTTTCACAAATTTTTTTTTTTTTTAGAAATATTTGAATTTTAGGTTTATATTGAGTATAAAAATACTGCTCTTATAAAGGTATTAATACCTCTTATCATTATGGAGTGTTTGTATCATGTGTATACAGAATTTGGTATGAATTTTTTTTTAGCCATTAATACATTAAAATTTAAACATCGATTTTCACAGATTTTTAATATTGCAAATCACCGTCCTGGCGAAATAAAGTATTTATCGTATGAATGAATATTAATTTTAAATATGATTTCCTGCATAAATCTTTCACGCCAACTTTAAAAATCATCAACTTAAAACTTGAAAGTTAAAATAAAAAGATTATAATATGTATATTTTAATGAAATATTTATTCACTTATACAATAGTATTATAAATAATTTAAAGAAAACGGTATTTTTATTTTAAAAAGCAACAATATTAATTTGCAAAAAAAGAAGAACAACTTCAAAATACCATTTTTTTTCATAGAATAATAATTTTGAATTAGATTATGTAATAAAGGACGGAGTGCGAGCTTCAACAGCTTTTTAACGTAATAAAGTGGAGTGAACTGTCCAGTTGTTGTAAAAAAGTCATAAGCCACTATGAATAAAGTGTTTATCCATTACCGCAACCTTTGCAGTTCATAAGACGTCGGAGGCTCGTTGAGAGAGCTTTCGTTGGTGTTGAAGCTTAATGGACCGCCACTAAGTGACCACTTCCTTAAAGCTCTTACTAGGCCGTGAGATTCTTTAAAAACATAAATTTTACACTTTACTTTTTCACTAAATGGTGTGTTTTTCATATTATTTGAAGTACTAAATCGGAGCAATTTTGATACATATTTCACATTCAAATATTTTAAGCAAGTCATCTTCCATGAAATATAGTCGTTAACTTGGTCTTTAACAATCAGTTTTTTTTATTCATAATTTGTTTTCTCTATAAAATAAGTTTGCGGGCTAACTTGATACAGCTAATTGTAAACTATCTTGATAATCATAAAAATTTACATTGAGACAACCGTGCTTGAATAAAAATATTAAGAAAATTATAGCGTGTTCCTCCTAATTATTCGAAACCGCGTTCGCTAAAAATGTGAAGCACATGAACTCAACTGAAATTTGTGAGCTCTGAAAAAATATTGTAGTTCTCTCAGTATAGATTTTAAGGAAAGATCAGTGAGGTATTACAGAGACAAGCTCTGTCAGTTCTAAAACTGTTTTTCAAAGTGCATAGAATGTTAGCGGCAACGAATGAAGGCTTCATAGTCACTAATGCCTAAATTTAATGAAATTATGGAATCGTTGTAAAAACATTAACTACGCGATTTCCTTGACTATGTTCTACAAGTTTTTTTGATTATGATAAGTATAATGGGAATTCTTAGACGAGATTTTTATGACGTCATGAGCTATTTATACAGTTGCATTCATTATAACCAATATGAATTTGAAACAATCTATATATTCAATAGTATTGTTTTCCATATTTAAATAATTTCTTAAAAATAAAAAAAAAATTTGAGTACATCTTCCATGTCTAGCTAATAAAAATGGATTGATAATATTATGTAAGTTTGACTCGTAAAATCAATAACAATATTTGTGACGAGTAAAATAAGTAAAATGAAAATTTTCGCATCCTGAGAAATGAGTTTAAAGTCATTGCCATATTTTATAGCTTATAAAATATGATAATAATGCTAGATATGACTTTCCAAGGAAATTTTACTGACAGCAATAAACTTCACGAGAGAGCTGTGATATTTTCCAGCGGAAATAATTTGAGACGTTGTGGAGAGAATTTATGTCAACCATATAATATCGTTCTTAATCATAAAAAATCTGTGAGTTTATTATAAGGAGCTTAGATGGAAATAAATAATAATTATAGGTAAGTTAATTTTCTTTCAAATATTATTAATATGATATCATTTAAGGCTTTTAAAAATATGATTTCAACTACAAACTCCCCAAATGTAAAATATATCAACGTCTATAGAATTTAAAACTAAATAACTTATGACTGGAATTTAAGCCAAATTTTAGAAGCATTGGCATTTTTTCCGTCGTATTAATTAGTTTTACAAAAAACTATCTTTTATTTAATCAACTACAGTCGATATGGAAAATTAATTTTCGCATTTGTTACGGCATTAATTTATTTAAATAAGCTAAGCAAATAATTTAAAGATTAATACGCTTTACAATACAATTTGATTTATAAGTTGATTGTCGAATGTAATCAGTTCAATTTATTAAGTAAACAGCAGTCTGTGAAAGCTGTTTGAAACAGGATTAAAATGTATAAATGTGAAATATTAAATTCAGTAAATTTATTGGTCTAGAAAATTATAATTGCCCATAGTATTACGCTGATTTATCTTCAACAGATAAAGATGGCAAGTCAAGTCTATCGCAATAAAATTGAAAACAAACTATATTAAAATTGCCAGTCTCACTAATACAAAATTCAATCGATTTATGGATTTGTTTTCGAAGATATGAATCTCTGTTGAACATTCATTTTATTTCCTTGCGCCTATCTCATCCAAAAATCTAGCGAGAGTGATATGCCGAATACTTCCTAATCATTGACTGAAATTGTGAGCTGCAAAATGACAACCAGACTTTGTAAAACAACATATTATGTTGAGATGCTTTATTATTATTCTTATCCACTGAGCTGAGAGCAGACACGGTTCAAAAAATAATTGACACTAACAAACACCACACGTCATTGTATTGTTTAAATTATTAGTGTAAAGTCAATATATAACCATACAAAATAAATCGCTTTCATATTAAATATTGTAAAAATGAAAAAAAAAACATTTTCAGCGAAACTAATATAAATACTGATTTTCTAATATATTTTGAGATGATATATTTTCCTAATTGGGTAATTATAAAGCACTATGAATGATGTTGTTAAAAAAACAAAATATTGCACATAAATTTTAAATTAGCCACAAAATTCGTCGTTTGTTAATTATACGAGCAAGTGTGATAAGATAATAAACAAAATAAATAAAATTTTACTACCTATGGGGCGCTCCGTCTTGCGATAAGGCTGGTGGGGGTGGAGGCGGGGGCAGTTCAGGGTGGGCAGGACACTGGTACAGCCTGAAAGCACACTCTAAGCGTAAATAATAAACAGAAATTCACCGAAGAAAAACATAAGTAAAACCATGAAATGTATCGAGATATGGTAAAGTGGATCATGGTAATAATATATTGGCAACATAAAATTGAGTCAATATGTCTCACGTTCAGGCGTCAATGATGTTACAAAAACAAAGCATAACGAAATTTGGGTACTAATCTATAAGAACTTATGTTAACTATTCAATAAGACTAAAATATCATTTGAAGCTATTGTTGAAATATCAAATAAATTTACAATCAAAAGGTCAGCCGTTATACAATATTATTAAGAATGTTTTCCTTATACGTAGACTCCATAAAGTAATATGAAGTAGATTAGTATTTATTACATGCTAATTATCTGAGAAAATTTAGGTTAAACTAAATGATTAGAATCATGCAAACAATTATCAACTAAACCATCTACTGTCGAACGAACTGTTAATTATTCAAAGCCTATTTAAAATATTTTTTTAAAGGAAACTGAGCAGACTATATTTATAAAAAAAATGAACTAGATATTTTGCAAAACAGAACTATCAAACTTTTTTTTAAGAAAGATTAAAAAATTCTTCTTGTGTAAGTTCAAAATTTTATATGATCACGAAGCAATTTTTTTATTTTATCAGAATAAAAATGGTATAATGATTATTTTTTTGTAAAAATGTTATAATGCATGAACACTACGCAGTGCTTGAATTTTTTGTTTTTCTCATACTTTTGCTTTTGGCTCAAAAATACTTAAATGATAATTAAATAATCCGTAAATCGAATATAAATCATACCAATGACTAAAAATGGATTTACGGCCATTGATAGCCCAGGGACAAAATTTAAGGAAACCCTGTTAAACAATTCAAATTATAAGTACTATGATGAATGGGCGGCGGGATTTTAACCCTTTTCAAAGGGTCATTTATGGCAATGAAAGCGTCCGGCCTTCATAAAAAACGCGAAAAAGTAATTTTCCGACAAATAAAATAATTTATACGACTTTTTAATTAGAAAACCAACATTGGGGGTCAGTGGGAGAACCTGTTTTATCTCGACCTTTTTTATATTGCACATGTCACCAGCTATTCAATAAAAAAACAATAAATATTTTATTGCATAAAAAATATTTTGTCATTGTAGGGACCTAAGTCAGAAAACCATTATTTATTTTATAAAATTCAGTGAAAATGCGTAATAACTTGTATTGTACTAAAAGAAATTTTAATTAATATATTTTCTTTTCATATTTTATCAATTGCACCAGTGTGATTGCATCGTTATTTTTATTTAATTTCGGAAAAATCTATATCGTAAATATTTCAAATTTATATCAACTATTTATTTATTTTGATTCGATAAGAACGTTACTCGCCCAGTAATTGTGTACATATTTATGTATGTGTGATTTGCGCCAAGATCAATTACTTTTAAAATAGATGGCCTTGATAGAAATATTCTGTGGATGTATTAACTTAATAAAATAAGAGCTAGTTAAATTATTTATATAGAAAACTATCACAGGTATCATGTTTTTGTTAAGTTTCATAAAGCAGCTAGATCTTCTGCTTTGGTTGGAAAGTAGGGCCTAATTTAAGTAGAAGTAGCACAAATATATATTTTTAAATACGCTTATACCAATAAAAATATAATAATTTTAAGGAAAGTATACTCTATGATAGCTACAAATATAATATTAGAAATTGTAATCCTATTTAAACAAACGTATTTTTATTTTATAGTTAGCAAGTAAAAGCTTTACCTGTGCTGAGGTGTAGGAGTACTTAGGAATTCACTACTGTAGCTCATAAACTGCATTCCTGATCCTCCACTCATATTTGACTGTCTTGATGAAGGTCTTCGGCCATCAAAGTCATCTTCAGCTCGTATTGACCTAATTAGTAATATAGAATTGAAGTAAACAAATAAAATGATTAATACATGTTTGCTTTCAGTTGGTAGACATTTTTGTTTTCATTATGTTGTCGTTCTCGATATCACTCGGTTTTTATGGATAATAATTGTGTGTACAAAAAAGCTACTTATGACACTTAATGCGAAAATGTAAATAAACAATGTCCATATTTTAAGTTTAAGTCTTCATGGTATTTATTCGGCTACAAAAACATTTCCTGTTTTCATTCTACTTTATAATTATTTTCGTGACCTAGTGGTCAACACGTCATTGGCTTCAGTTGGGGGTGCTAACGGGCTTTTATCCCAGAACGAGCTGTTTCATATCTACCTAATTGATTATTCAATTTCAGCTCGGAGGCATAGATGTTTGTAAAGTCTTTAACTCAATCCCAGCCATTCTATCCTTAAAACGGCGTAGTGAATGAGATTAGTTAACCACCAGTCTTATCCTACTGCTTTGTTTCTATCTTTATTTTATTTGAAATAGTGAAGTTGATAAATTAATTAAGACCAGCTCTCGTTGAAAAACATCTGTTTAACTAAAATTCATCATGAGCCCATACACTACATTGAGAGTGGAAACGGCTTAAAAATATGTACACATGCTTTAAATTACCTTGGTCTTTCCATTCTTGTTGAATCTTCATCTTCTGGCATCCAGGTGTATCTTTTAGGATCCGGTTGGCTACATACAGATTTTGGCCTTCTTCTAAAGTATGAACATTCTAAATCTTCATCGTATTGATAAAGCTCATCAGGTGGAGGCGCGGGAGGTGGGTATCTAAAAGGACCAAGATTAACAATAACATTACAATAGCATTGAAGTATATTTTTTTTGTAGTGAAAGCTAAAATTATTCATATTAAAAAAAATGTATTTGCGTATGAAAAGTAAATTTTGCAGAGAATGAGATATTTTCAAAAAAGCAAATTACGTCCCACGCACGAGAAGCAAACTATTCTATATGATAAACGGATCTCATTATAAACCTAAAAGTTTTTATACTAAAGAGATATGATTTGAAATAGCAAGTGAATCAATTAAAATTATCATAATGTATGTACAATACATTTTTTTGTTTCGTAGTAAGTAATATTTCACTAATAATTCAGTGAATATAATAAGCAAAACGATAAATCTGTTTCACATAAAAATATACAAGATAAATATTTTTAAAAGCGTGCTATACGACGTAAAAAATTCATGAAGTCATTTTTTTTATCAGAAATAATATTAACTTTACATTAAAATAAAATACATAAACTTTTAGTATTTGAATATCGTAGTTTTGTATGAGTTATTTGTGTTAATTTTCAGCCGCTAAATACTGTTGCGATTTTTACAATTTTGTGACAACTTTTATATTTAGTTTAGAAACACATTGTGATAAATTATCTCGGTTTGACTCATCGTAGATTTGCGAGTTTGCTCGATTTTTATCTTAGAAATTGTTGATGGGATTCTCGCTCAAAGTTAGTTGCCTGTGGGGGCGAAACTTACTTACCGAAGCGCTTTTCGCATCCTCTATAAATCAATTTTGTCTTTCGGTACTCAGGCAAACAAGTGGAGTGTATAACAAACTGATGAAAATACTCGAAATACGTCATACCAAAGGTAAGCGGGCCTTCTAATATTCCAAATAAGAGATAAAAAAGGTAAAGTGTAACGTAACGATGTCGATTTGCATAGTTAAGGAGTAAAGTTTCGTCTTAAGAAAAGTTCTTCTTGGCAGGCCGCATTTAGTGTATTTTCATGTAAATCGATGCAATTAAGTGTTAAATTACGGTCGTTGTATCGGAAACATGCTGTTAGAAGAGGCAATTGTAAACATACTTATACATAAATCCGTAAACTACATAGTTTCGAAGCAATATTCGTATAAATTAAACATGAAATCATTTAAACAGCTATATTCCACAATCCGTGTAAGGCCTACATAAAGAAAAGGGTTCAAGCAATCCTTCACAAGACGGTTTCGGAAATCTTGGTTTTGAACCCCTCGAAATTAAACACAAAATAATTCAACACCTGATGCCATGAGACTTTTTTTTATATCATGTGGTATCGCCTGACGGATGAGTGAATGCGCTTCTTTCAAAACTTGCGGGCAGTATTTTTCATGACTCAAAATTATGACCGCTTTTTTGAAACTCCTCAACCATGGCGTGTCAAGAAAAAAGGCGCAGAAACAATTCATGTTACTATGAAAATATATTTTACCTAGGGTATCTTTGTATCGGAGCATAATCGTTGTTCAGGTTTTCGTCTGATGGTACTCTTCGGCGAACGCATACAGATAGGAGCGATGATCTAAAAATATCAATATCAAGTAATAAATAAATTTCCGATGAAAAATTAAGAATAAATAACAAATAAATGCATTAAAAATTTACTCAATACATAAATTTGTATAAATGTAATTAGAAAAATTGTGGCGAAAGACATTGATTTTTAAATGGGGAAAGATTTAATGTTAAACTATATATAATTATCATTAATCTGCAAACGATAAACATATTTTCAAATTGAGGACACTAATTTATCATAGTGAAAGAGCGTATTTTTAATTATTGTGGTGTATGTATGGATAAAAAACATATCAATTTGATAATAAAACAAGAATCAATAATAATTTAACTCTTTTCTTGTGGAACGAAATGTGGTTAAAGTTAACTGCAATAACATTGTTGGTTTATGTAATTTTCAAAACTGTTCGACAGCTAAAACTTTGTCAATCTATTACTATACAGTATACACAAACAAACTTTCCAGTGTAGAATGGTTCCAACTGCTTAAGAATATCCCGAGTACCTATGATTGAAATGAATTCTAGAAAATGGCCAATGTTGGTTGTTAATCTTAAAAAATAGGGTTTCAAATGATTGTATTATATTTAACGGTTGCATACAATCTTTAAATTAATCGGTTTTATAATTAAATGTAAAATCACATTTAATTGATTTTTATGGAACGTCATTACATTTTTTTACACCAAATTAAATATAATATAAATTTTTCCTCATATTAAATAATTTTATTACTATTATAAACGATTATATACTTAAACCATCAATGTTCTGCATCATCAAGCTGACTGAAATATAGATGAGACGAAATATATCGAGTTTTTAGTGACACTACGTCTAAAAGTAGTAATATGAAATCATATTCTATGTTGAAATAGCTTCTTATATGAATATTATTTACGAAGTACAATCTATCCAATCTTTATTTAATTCTGAACAATAAAAACAGTTGACATGAAAATAAATTAATGTAAATGTAGTGCCAAAGAAATAATCGATGTTCTTCAGAATTCAAAATGCATTTTGTTTTATTTTAAACTCTTATAAATTGATGGACGGTATTAGAAGCCAGCAGTGATAAAGTTGAAATTAACAAGCAAGCGCAAAAATATAAACTACAGTAGGTGAATAAAAAAATGTTTAAAAATATTTTTAAAGTGGTTAAACAGTAAATTTGACCTCATTTGTCTAGCGGAAATAATTTAAGCTTGCTATGGAAAGTGACGGAGATTTCGCTGTAGCGTGGATAACAAGAGAAATTCAATTTACCGACATGCTGTTGATCAAAACGGGACGAAAAACGAGTGGCATTCTGAAATATTTAAATTTAACAGCGGATTTTTTTATTTTTTAAATCGTCCACCCAAGAATATTAATTTCCATTAAATAAAACGAAAATAAATTTGTACATTACTAATGCGGACGAATGATACCACCAATTAAATATTTTAATAAAAAAAGTGGTTTATTTGTTTCACGGGAATAGTTCTTATTTGCATACATATTACAAATTGTCCAAATAAAATGAGGGTTCACTTTTGAACCGCAAAAAGTAATGAGATCGTTAAAATGAAATTTTGCTGCAATGGTTCTGATTCGTGCTAAGAATATTGGATGATATAAAAAGTTTTTCTTATAATTTTTACTTTTTAAGTGTTCAACTCTTTAGACAGCTTTGAAAGAGGGCATTAATTTTAGCCCAATGTCATACAATATATTATAAAAGTTTTCTTGTGCGTTTTAGAAGTCACATTACCAACTGAAATACCGCTGTGTGCCTTTCATTCAAAAAGGAAATTTATTTAAATGAAATATTACTTCAACACTGAGTTTTAAGTTTAAAGCTAAGAATATAACCTAATAATATGATTTTTTACTAAAAAAATCACATTATTTCAGGAAATACTGGAAAAAAAGATTGAAATGATGTAAAAAATTATATTTAAATAAATACAAAATCACGTACCGCAGTACCCCGTGCTTTGAAGAATACGCAATAATTATTATTAAATAAATTGTTTGGGATGAAAAAGATATTGAAAAAAATCGTTGAATTGTTTCTTTTTCAATTTATATTACAAATGATATCCGATCGCGATCTTGCGAAAAGAAAATATTGCCTTCGACAAAAATTATATAACTTTAAGCTGTGTCTTACACTAAATTGTAAGTATTCAAATGAGATATATCACTTTTTCTTTGATAAATCGTTATTAAAAAAAATTGTTACAGAAAATAAGATTATTGGCTTTGAAAATAAATAGCTTTCAAACTTAATTGAAGAACAAAATTCACATTTTTGACAAGGTAAACAAAGTTTGCGATCAGATTATTTAATGACTTCAAATAGGCTAACCTAACAAAAATAATTTAATTATAATTTTTTTCAAACATTATTTTCGTTTGTACTAATGCTATTCTTCTGAATACAATATTAATATATTGGTGATTTTTTAATATGCAAAAAATAATTACGATTGTGTATCATATTTTTGTGTGCAGAAAATATGTCACTACATAATTTAAAATTGACACAAAAAAGATTGAAACTAATAAATAAAATCATCGTTTTTAAAACGTATTAAATACCTCGTAGTAATTTGAACTAACTTTTAATATTATTGAACAAGAAAGCGATATAATAATTGTGTTCTGATATTCAAACTGATATTCCTTAAATATGTATTTTTGTTTATATAAAGTATTTATTAAAAAAATATTGTAACTAAAAAAAAACCTTGCGTCGAGAAGAGTCTTGTAAGATAGGTATTTTGAAATATCAAATGTAATGCAACGGTTAAAACAATCTACTATATATGAATGTCAAAGATGAAAGTTTGGATGTCAATATCGCATTTATTATGCACTCGCTTGTTAAAAATACCATGCAAATAGATAACTAATTAATCTGCTACTTCTAGTACTATGTTGAAAGAAAAAAGGTCAACTGTGGTCAGCAATACTTCAAGCAAAGTACCAAGAGGATCCCAAGCTGAAAACCAAAATACCTGCTTCCCGCTCTTGAGCAAGGGCTCTCTATATTGTAATGAGATAAGCACCCAAAGAATCGCTCCTTTCTCGATCGTTCTAACTCAAAAAGGTCCAGCTGCTTGCTAGTGATACAGTACTGCTCTCTGAATTCCTGCTTAGAATAGAGAGTCGTAGGCGCTCGAGATGACCGGGAGCCGGCTACTCCTGGTACGACGCCTTCTGGCGGGATGCCTGGACCTGCGATACCTACGCCTCCAGTTCTTGCTTGCTGACGACGACGACCCATGTTTTCGTCTTCCGAATCGTAGCTCGTAGCCAAGTGGACTATGTCCGCCTAAAAATTGAAGTTTGAAACGTATATTTCTTTGATAAAGCCTTTTTCACTTTTGAATAATAAACCGTAAAGGAATAGGTACTTGACTATTTAAATAGTTATCTTAATTCAAAAAGGTAAGGAATAGTTAAAATGCACACTATTAAGATTTTGTTTACTAATATAAAAGGTACTCTGTAATCTTATATATAAAACCGAAACGGCGTATGTATGTATGTGGGTCTGTAATTCCCTTTTGCATTATTGTTGCAAGTTGCAATATAATAATGTTTATTATTTACGTGAAGGTATTATTTGACATTTCTTTGACAGCAAATTAGATTTTTTCCTTGAATTTGGACATTTTAATGGGCGAGAATGGGGCTGTCATCAAATTAAATAAAGTTTGTGATTTTATGTTAACTCTATTTTGGATGTTAGATTTTGTGATATAATTATGTCGAATGATATAACATTAAATAATTATTGGTCGCTTAGTCCGAGCGACGCCGGGTAGCAATACTAGTAGGTTTATAAATTGTATGCTTGGATTTCTTTATTTCTTTCGCTTAGCATTTCGTCTTGGTTTTTTAGTATTCATTACCGATGAAAGAAATATTATCCTAAAAGACCAATATATTAAATATTAACGCAGCCACAGTATTCATTATATTTTATTTTTGAAAAGATCTCATAAAATAATTTTGCTTGAACACAATGAAAGTTTTTATATCATTATTCTTAGTAAGACTAATAGCATTTTGGAATGTCTGCTTTTGATTTATATGTACCAACTTAAATAAAGATACTCTAATTAGACACAATGATTATAATACAAGAATTTCACGAGTTCCTCTTTAATTTCCTGCGAAATGATAACGCTAAGTAAAATGAGAAGGAAGGCACTTATTTACCTGAGTCGACACATCTAGGTGACTCAACGAGGCTGCATGACCCAACGGGTTCACCCGCACGGAGCCGAGCGGTACTGGAACAAAAACAGGACAAAATTAATTATAGCATCATACATATGACAGTTGAAAGATATTCACAAAATTATTATTTTATTCTTGCTTAACCTTGGTTGGAATACATTTATCAATTCAATTTATAAAAGATACCCCGTATGTATATTTGATTGTAATGCTCACGAGCTGTGTAAATCGGCCAAGCTTTAAATCAATTTTCTTGAATACATATAATTCGTTGTTGTTTCCTTAAATGTATTCAAAAGAATAAGAGTTTATGTTATTGAAACAAAAAAATGTGTGTCGTCATTAATAAAACCACCAGGAAAACGATGCATTAATTGTTTTAAAATCCGGACGGGTACGTTTATTAGAGCATACAGCTTTCAGTTGCTTATGATAAAATTAAAAAAAAAGAGTACAAAACAATCAACTTAAGATAAAGTTGTTGACTAAAAACGCTGCAACCTTGTTGTTGGACATGGAATCCTTGTAATATTCATTTAAAAAATATTTTTCAATTTGAAATCTTAGATTAATGTAAAGAAATCTCATTTCTTAATATTAATTCAAAAGATGAAAACATAATGGGGAATTTCAAAATGAAAATGAAAAGCTTTATAATTGAAAAATGATTAAATAACAGTCTAAGTTATCTCATAAATTAAACGATGGGTTTGAGGAAAAATAGAGAAAAAAGCGGAATAAATAAACACGAAATTAAAAAAATGAAACTTAATAGCAGAAACTGCTTGCTAAGCAAAATTCAAGTAAAGGGTATTTTCTGTAATCCTATATTATCAAATACGGGGTTCGAAATTTTTACATAAATAACAGTACCCAGTATAAGGTTATTTTACGAAAGAATCTTTATTAACACTTTGTTGACGGGCCGTAAGTAAGAAAATCCATTTGTCCAAATTTTACAATCCGTAAACATTGGGTTACACACAAAATTTTAATTTTGACAGACACAATAGCTACCAAATATCCGATGACTGCATGTTTAGCTAGAGAATTAACTTGATTCAGTTTAATATATTAAAGTAACGTCGTGATCAATAGATTGTTTAAGCTATAAATAACTCAAAACTATACCAAATAAAAAGGATGAAATTTTTATCCATGTGCTGGTTTTTAATATTTTTTTAACAGTTTCTATAGCAGATTTTAGATTTTACACGGGTAGCAAAGATGTTCATATGTCACTGACATAAAAATTTCAGCTTTTACGTCAGACATATTGAATATGGATTACACATTATTTACAAACACGCTTTTTTTCAATTCTTCATCGTGAAGGGCCTTGCAATTTAAATACATTGTTATTTGATCCTTTTATGATGAACAATATAATAAGATTTTTTTATAGCTTGTTTCAAAAACATAATTTATTTTACTGTCATTTTATGGTGTACTATATTTTACGACGAAATAACCTCCCAACGATTCAAAACACAGACCTACTCTCATTGCACTATTATTTTAGTTGTATAAAATGTTATGAGCGATATTTTATTATACAAGTATCGATTCTGTAATCAAACCTTGTTATTCCCACCTTCGCGATAAATAATGCTTCCATGATCATCAATTCACTTGCTTTTGAGCAATTCATCACTAATGAATGACAGCATAACGATTCGTCTCCATCAACAGCTAATTATTATGGATTAAAATGAGTCGGAATAGATAAACCTTTTATTTGGATACCAATTATTTTTAGCAATCATTTTGTGTTCTTTAATTGTATGTAACCAAAGCAACAAAAACTCACTGAGAGTACCACTCAGTGCACAGAAATGAAAAATAGCAAATCATAACTATTCAATCAATATACGATGCGTATTAAAAACAATAAAACTGTTTTTGTGCTCATTCCAATGCTCGCAATGAGCGTTGTTATACACAGTATTGACAGTGAAAACAACTGAAGTACATAATTAGAAAAGCATAATATACTCTGCATATTGTGCAAACTATGCATCTTAGAAGGTAACTAGGAAACAACTACAAAGCTATTCCAGACGTCAACAAAATCCATGATCTTGTATTGTTTCATATTATTATTTGAAAATTTTCAGCTGATGATTCGAATTATGGATTACAGAAAAAAGAAAAGATTGTTGGATATTTCCATGATTTTCAGGAATTATAATAAAAAAACATTCGCGCTTTAAATAATTTTTTCAGAAAACAATTATTGTTGAACAAGTGTGTAATAATATAGTTATTTTTTCAGCAAATATTATATCGGTATTCCTTAAATTCATCATTTTGTAAAATATTACTACGTCACGTTTTAAGCTCGAGTATACGAGTGATTAATTTAGTTAGCAAGCATAAAAGAATGGTCTTCATGTAAAAATAGAAGGTGCTACAAAATTTGTCAAACAAATTTCATTATATAGTTAGTTTAAGATAATCTAATCAACCGTGATAGAGGTGGGGGCTATCTACCTCGATTATTAATCACTAGAAGATACGCAAGACATGTGTATGTATACATTTATGGCACATATATGTGGCGTAGAGTGTATGTTTCAGTATTTCAGCAATCTGGCGTAGGCTAGTGCCAGTATTGCGATGATAAGACACGTAGAGCTATCAAGGCGTAGACCGTATAGTCTTATCCCTAAACATATTATATTGCTTGGCATCAAATCGATTCTCTACAGAATATTAGAATCAGCAATTAAACGTGTCAAAATAAATACTAAGATATCCGGCAAAATATTTTATTTTGTAAATTATGCATTTATGGTCACGGAACAGAATCCCAATCCTCTCGAACTAAGCTCAAAAAAATTATACATACTGGCTTATAATTTTATGCTTTGACTTTAATATTTGAGTTCTTATGATTATTATAAAATGTGGAATCAAAATGATTAAATCTGAAGAATATTACTTATTATTGTATGAGTTCTGAAAGAAGAATTTGTTTTTTAATATTATGAAATCTTATATATAAAACCGAAACGGCGTATGTATGTCTGTGGGTCTGTAATTCCCTTTTGCATTGTTGGTCATTAAGTTGCCATAAAAACGAATATGAATGAAGATATGTTTGAATTTTTATCGGCAAAGACATTTAGTCAAAATTTAATAAATTAGTCTTCTACTGAACTTTTCCCGGCTTTTATTATTAATAATAATGTTTATTATTTACCTGAAGGTATTATTCGACATTTCTTTGACAGCAAATTAGATTTTTTCCTTGGACATTTTAATGGGCGAGAATGGGGCTGTCATCAAATTAAATAAAGTTTGTGATTTTATTTTAACTCTATTTTGGATGTTAGGTTTTGTGATATAATTATGTCGAATGATATAACATTAAATAATTATTGGTCGCTTAGTCCGAGCGACGCCGGGTAGCAATACTAGTACATATATAATAAAATTATTCTTTTTATTTTAAACAAATGATAAACTAACGTGATTACTCTATCTGTATAATATAATTATTTGTGTATTTTGTGGTTGCATTTTTGCTCCTGTAAATTAAAACTACTCGATTTCATACTTATTGCGAGGCATTCTTTGGGGTCCTTCTATTATAATAAATTTAAAAATTAAATAAGAAACATTTCAAAAAAAATCGTAAGCCTTACATTCATTTCAATTAATGTGCTTATTTTTCATAAATCTTTACAAAAATTCTGTCCCGTGACCATATATCCATAATTTACAAAAAATATTTTTTTTTAATTACCATTAGCTATTGGATATATGTAATAATATGGTTTTAAAGAATTATAAAAATTCAGTAAATTAATGTGTACTCATGATTTTTTACAGCGAAATAAACTTAATGTTCGTGTCATAACGAAGTATCGTACTAAAGTTATAACCTCTGCACAGTTCTTCTCTTTTATCTTTAAGCTCATATTATGAGCGGGTTTTATCATATATATTTTAAGCTCGGGCTATCCATATGAAAGGTATTTGTCATCTTTTCTGTCAGATACCTACAACCTTTTCCAGTAACGACTAACCTTTCAAAGATGACTGTCTTTTCTTGCAACGTGATCCAATTATGATAAAATGCCTTACACAGTGATTTGAAGAAGCGTTCATTTTATTTATAGTTCAAGAAAAAATGATACGTTTGTCAATCATGTCACTTTATATAAAATATCCTTCAAACATTCAAACACAGTGTACACCAGTGATGTTTAACTACTTCAAAGTCACGGTGTACTTTTGATAATAAGAAAAATTGGAGGTACACCAAAATCAAACGGCCAGAAAACAAATAAAAATATGCAGATATAACTTTTATTAAAAACTTAACAGATTAAATAACAGATAAAGAAAGAAGAGATATTGAAAACTATAGTTAAAAGTATCCCGTTATTGAATTTATTTGATGATAAAATATGTACGTTGTAATATGTTGTACTTTAGTATTTCAGATTTCAGAAATATCAGAAAGAATATTCAATTTTCCGAGCTCGCACAAATATGATGTTGAACCAGATTTTTAGCAACCTCGTAAAAAAGCTGGATATTCATTGACTTTCATAGTTTTGTGAAGGAATTTTTCGATTTTCACAATAACGACGATTTTTCTGCTTTCATCATTTTATTCGCGGTGCAGTTGCAGCAAGCTTGACTGGTGCACCAATGCACCGGCTAAGAGCCACTGGTCTATAAACTTCATCTCATCATTGATAATTGATAATTTATTATTAGATTAAAACACTCTACCCACAGCTTATTCTTTACACTAAGAATTAGAAATCCAAACATATCAATGGTTTTCATTTAAGTGGATTTGTAATTATAAAATCTTATTATACTGTTACAATGTTTGTAACTTATACGTATTTGTTTTTCCGGATAAGTAATTACGTCTCTCGTATTTGAGCTGTTTTTGAGGAGTGATTTATATGCGAGTAAGTAAGGAATTAATTAAAACCGGGCCTTATCATGAGTCAGATTGCTAAATGCGTGCTGATGAAATTGGGATGCTGGATAGCTGTTAACGCGACATCTCTGCGAAATGCGCAGAACTTATCCGGAAATGGAGTAATTTGGGAGTGTATAGCCATTGTGCAATACAAACATGGCGAAATTGGTGTCATAATTAAAATATAATGGCGCACCCTCAATAGCGCTGCACGGCTTGTAATATAATAGACTAATGTCTTTCGCATCGTGTAGATTATCTACTAGAGAGAGCAATTACTTATTGTGTACATCGTGCAAAAAAGCGCATTTTTATGTCATTAAAACACAGTGAAATAAATGAAAAAATGATTTACTGGTTTAAAAAATATATTCATTTCCAGAACCTAGTGACGCATGTAAAATTGTTTGACAGCGCTCAAAAAATTCATTCGTTGAATTTGGTAAATGTACGCTCTCTATCATTAACGTTTTCTTGTTATAAAAAAAAATATTAAAGTATTAATTTGATAAATAAATAAAGAAGTGAAGTCACATGCAACGCAAATTTTAGAAAAGTAAGTAAAGTCGTAGTGGTAGAAAGCTGAGAGCCTTTATGTGTGTAAAGAACTATTAAAAATAAAAAATGTTTCAATTAAAACTGCAAAATAAAAGATCTTTAGTATTTATTTATTCGTTCGCATGGAAATGCGAGATAACAAGATACCATAAAGGATTGTGAGAAAAAGATATCTTTGATAGAGGAAAATCAAGAAGCTTGTATAAACCGATCAAAGGTAGTACGTTTCTAATAATGTTTTATAATATCGTTACTCGGGACTTAAATTATTTTAGCATAATTAATTATAACTTTTGATGGATTTGGTGGTAACTTTGTAAGCGTTTATTTTAATATAAAATAACTTTAGCCTTAATAAATCTGGAAATGCCTCTGAAAAAGGCGAAACACGTGTCACAAATAATTTTACAATACGTGGAATAATCTAAGATATTTAAAAATATAAATTTCTTTATCGTTGGTCAAATATAATCTTAAATATCTTTATCCTGCCACACCATTAAATTTGAAGGTACATTACTGATCGATAACTCATTTGATATGCCTACTCACGACTACTTGGACTCTAATCTTTAAGGGCAGTAGATTCACCTATGGGATTTTGAGTAGGAAGTCGAACCCATTAACAACTACGCCTTGGCCATAAATAAATCAATACCATTGTAGGAAAGCTAAAATAAGCCAAGGGGTTTTACGATGGCATAAACGAAACTTTGTCTTTGAGATGAGCCTTTGTTTGAAATATACGTTTCATTGCTAATATATTGGCGTTACTTGAGTCAGGTTTTAGAGTTTTCAAATATATATTAGTAAAATGAATAGAAACAAAGTTGTAATTTCTTTTGCAGTATCCGTAAATACGCTTATTTACATACCAATTTAATATCATATAAACGTTTAATCGATAAACTGATAACAAGCCTCCATAGATTGTTCATTGTCATTCCCTTGGCTTGATATTAAATTGTTCCACTTAAATAATGATGAATAGCAAAGTATTTTTAATAATAAAAATGAAACTTACTTTAGTTAAAGTAATTAAAGATCTATTTTGATAAACAAAGTAGGTGGATATTAAATCTAGTTATAAAGTGAAAATTGTACTGATGTTAATCTACACGATGATTATAAAAACAACATTTAATGTATTCAAAATATTATTAGTGCAAGAAGTGTGTTTTTTAAATATCTATTTATCTTTTGAGGTTTCAATATTTCAGATGTTTTTTACAAATAAAATAAAATAATACTATCCGCGAAATTCATAAAAGTCTTTTACCAAATATTGCGAAAAAAATAACCGCCTTATGTAAGAACTCTCAACTAACCCAAACTTTTCTCCATAATCAAACATTACCTGAATTATAGACCGTTAACTTTATATTAGAGTCATAGTATTTCAAACGATCATTCTTAAAGTGAGCAATAATTTTCTGTAACTCGTAATCCATTACTTTATATTATTGCCCCAGGTATATTACGATAAACATACGAAACGTGTCACGCTACTGAGAAAATTGTGTATGGGTAGGTTTTTTTCTGACACAATTTTTGATTCAGAAATTAATAAATTCCTTACCATATTAAGTATGAGTATATATTTTTTTTGGGTTTTTAAGGAAACGACCCAAATGGCAGTCTATATTGAAGTTTATTTTATCAGTTGTTAGGAACTGGATATTCTTTTTCTCCACCGTTTAACCACCAAACCTAACGTCTTTCCCAATGAACATTCTCGAAATCATGATGACATTGTCTGTGCAAATTGATGGTAAGGTACATTGAAGCCAAGATTTTTAACCCGTATTTTAACGTAATTCGTACTCATGGCGATAATTTACATATCAAGCACATTAACAATGAATTCTGAATTCGTAATAATCATTGAACATTTGTAATAAAATTTCTGTCTAAATGTGGGACTAGTACGAAAAAAAATTGTTTGCCTTAAATATATTATAAACTATTTTGAGATAAATCACAGACGTTTATATGGGGAATTTCAGGTATTACTATTTTGTTCTGGTAAAGTGAAATCGGAATATATTCATTGAAAACTAAGGGTAAATTTAATTTATTTTCATTGAAAGCCATCAATAGTTAGAGATAAGGGAAAACGGTTCAAACGATTATTATTAAGGCAACGTGGGACGAGAGATCACGTTTGAAAATGCTTGCTGAGAAAATGATGGCAAGTACCTACAGCCAGAAAATACAATGCGCTTTTGTGCTAAAACTCGTGAATCATGTTTCATTGAAAATATACAATAACGGTGCACAAATTTTAACGATTTTTGAGAATGATATAAGAATTTTTGTTGAAATTTATACCAATACTTTTATCAAAGAGCTGGTTTGAAATTTACAAAATATCAGTTCAACTAGACAATTAAAGTGTTTCAATACAAGAAATTAATAGAATTTACAAAAGTATGAATTATTTGTATTGCTGTAAATTATTACTTATATACTATACTAGCTGTACCCTGCGCGCGTTCCTACGCCAGCAACTAAAATAAATTTGAAGGAAAGACATTACACAAATATTCAATTCAATTTGCATGTATTCAATACTCGAGAAATTTGTAAAAATTCGATATCATTTTTTGGGTTTGAGGAAGGGGGGTTGTTTGGCGGGGTGGGGTTTGAGAGGCGTATGAGGGGGGGGGTATGCCTGAAACCTTCAAAGGAGTGAAATTGAAAAATTCGTAAAGTTTAAAAAAAAAAAATTGGGGGTGGAGATTAGGGGGTGGTTGGGGAGAGGAATTGGTAGGCCAGAAACCATTGCGGGAGTGTACTCAATAAATTTGTAAAGTTTCACATCGATCGGTCGAGCGGTTTAGTAGTCCATAGCGGACATACACACAGACATTCATTTTTATATATAAAGATTTTTACATAATGTTTTTATACACGATAAAAATAAGACAAGCTATGAATAGTATAATCTACGACTACAACAATAAATAAATAAACAATAACGTATTTTAAAAACATCCTAAAATTATGTAAATCTAAAATAATTTCATACTCAAAACTGCGTTAAGACCGCAAAAGTAACATTATTCTTAAATGAAAAAAAAACCTCTTTCACTCTTATAGGTCACTCTGTAATATGGTTAAAAGATGTTTGTATAACAATATATTGAATTATTCTATCATAGCAATAGCATACATTTTACGTTGTTTTTCGTAATCGATTACCAAAGAAAAATAAGTAAGTAAACCATGAATTTTAATGGATATTCCTACAAATACTGTTTCAAGATTTAATCTATAGAAAACGAATTAATAATAATGAGGCTCGTCGGATACAGTCTGATAAATACTCAATTATTATGCCAACGAGGTTTTTTGCAAACACCTAAATAGGCATGTTTTTCTCTCTCTTTGGCTTATACATGAACAAAGCAAAGTATTGGACGTCTTGAGGGATTAGTAGCTAATCTTACGGGATTGTATTGAAGATGAATTTAAGTCCAAATTGATTAATGGCAGCGGAATTTTCCTAGACTTTTGCAAGAAACCTTGTAATAAATTAATTAAAAAATATCCCTGATGAACGACCGCCGACACTTAAAGTTCGTTCGCAAAAAATAAATATTTTTTTATCCAAATAGATTAGAAAATTGTATTCTATTGATATGAGATGAAAGTGAAATAGAAAAAATAATATTTACGATTTGAAAAACTAGATATGTATCATTACAGTATAATAGTACTCTTCAATTCACTGGATTTTCAGAAAAATGGTTGTCTGTAAAGTCGGTTTACGGACGATAGTTTAACGTGACAACGTCATAAGAAAACATTGATGAAATGATTGCATACTTTTATAAACAGTTGTAAACAGATCACGTGTAGGTACTGTAGGTGTATAAGTTGTGTGCTGCCGCTGTCTCTTTTCTACTCAGACGCATCGACCAATCGAGTGGAAGAGAGATAGATGCGGCACAATCCGAACGGTAGGCCGATCGTGCCTCTCTGTCGCTTATCCGCGCTCTCGCTCGCACGCTCGTAACGCGACAAACGGGACAATGAGTCATGTTTTTTCGTGCGTGCAGCGGGCGTTCATCGATTTATAAGACGTTGTCACGTCAAAAAAAGCAATGAACATTATTGCAAACGGATACTAATAATATTTACTAACAAAACAGCTAATAATCTTGTCGGCACGAATTTCAGTCTTATACTTTTTTCTTTTATATTTTTTTGTGTATTAATTTTTGATGAAGACAGCGATTTTTTTTGATTAGTTCGTACACATTTCGATTGTAGATACTTAATTGAATTATTGTAATTCTAGTCATGGTTTTTTTACCAACTATTTTACATAGCTCGTGATATAATATAAACTACCGTGTTAAAGTGCATTTTTCATTGAAAATGCTCGTGAGAAAACAGTCCAAGATCATCCACTAAATGCGTTTTATTTTTATACATAATTTGAATGAATATGATAGTTTACTGCATACAGTTGGCAATGAGGTTCACTATACTTGCATGAGCTTAGTTATTTGAAAGATAAATTTAGATGATTATAATATAATAAAGCAATTATTTACCTGAAAATTTACAAATTGGTAATACAGAATTAATTATTACTGAGGTGACTTTGATTGATCTCAAGTAAAGGAATATTTATTGTTCATATAATTAAGAGGGATAGATTTTAAGATGAGGGTAGAATTAAAACCACATATTGTAACATATACAAATAATGTTTTCCAGCATTAAAATAATATTAGTTATCTAAAATATCATGTCAAGAGACATACAATTGTTCAACAGTCACAAAAATATTGCCACACCCTGACATTATGTAAATGAATAGTTTTTGTAATGAAATTAAAAAAAATGTATTTCAGAGAGATTGTAGAATACACACAACTTCTCTACACTGATTATTGAAACATTTTTTGAATGGAATTTTTAACGGCTTGAATTCAAAGATTTACTGAACGCATCATATTAATTTTGAAATATGAAAACGAGTTGCCTTGTAAATTAATTACTGCGCAATGATTTATTGAAATAAAACAAAATTAATATATAACACTCACTCAACTCATTCAAAACCAATCAGCAAATGGAGTAAACAGTGTCTTTAACCGTTTGAGTTTCCTTTGTAGCTCGCAACGATAAAAATGATTCAAGCGTATGCCGAAAGGAAAACCAGGTGCCGAATGCTGATGCGATTGGCTGTTAACTGGAAATACTGGATGTCATAATGGCCATAAGATTGTTCCTAAATAACAAAGTCGCTTTCAAAACATCTCAGACACTAAATACAAGTTATACGCAAGTATTACTGGTCGTTGGTAAACAAATATACTGAAATTATACAATATGAGTTCAATCGATAAATTGATAGTCATAATGAAATATGTTAATTTAAGTGTTTTTTTTCTTCAACGTAGCATGTAAAGTAAATACTTGGTCGGAAAACGTTTTTCTGTGACAATTTTGTTGAGTGTTAGCCACAAACAAACATAGGTACACCGTCATGTTTACAGTGCGCCACATTACAAACGGCACTGTGAAAATGTATCCCCAGAGCCTTCGAAAACACGCCTCCGTGCTTGTAAGTCATTATGTGTAGATGATTTATCGCTACGTGTTAAATTTTACATGATAGGATATTCGGATAATGTAAGTTTACTATCTTTGGAATTACTCTAATTTCATTCCAAGTACTCTAACAGATAGCGTAAGTTTGAAATAATTTCATTTTCTTTTTTTGTTATAAGATATTGCAGTTTTACATGAAACAGATCATAGAGGTTATTTGAGCTCTGAACGATATTTACTTCCAATTGTTGAAAAATAGTTTTTTTAAGTAATTCATGTAAACCATTCTGAACAAATTAAGATTTATATTCTTCATGCCCAAGACAGAATATAAAACTAACATCTTGAAATGCTATACGAGTAATATAAAATGAAATTGGTAAGCATAATATATAATATATTTATTTTCACATAATTTTGCAGTAATATTGTTCGTTACATTCGATGAAAACGAAAAAAGATTACAGAATCGAAAATAATTAGGTTTGATGGACAAATTATATTATACCATCTCAGGAGAGTAAAGGCTCATAAATGCGGATACTAAAACAGTGCCATGAAATAAATGTAATGCGTAAAATTTTATATGATATAAAATACAGAACTACTAAAAATATTATCGATCTTATAACATATCTAATAAGAACATGAGCTTATAAGAGAAAATAAATAATAAGTGCACAGTCGCCTAGACTTAACTACAAACAAATTATTTAAAGTCATACATGAAGGTGGTAGGCAAATGTTTTTTTCTTCTGTTGGTGTGACATTTTTTCATAAAGTATTTTTTGTAATTAATTAAGATTTGTATATTAAGCGTTCATCTTATTATTATTTTACATGTCCATTCTAAAAGAAAAATATTACGTTTATAATAAGAAAAAGTGTATTTCAATTTAAAAACATAATACAAACATATAAATAAAATAATACTTAAATATCTATTTCTACATAAAACTACGTCCTATTGTGCCAGGCATTAAGTTTTTTATTTAAAATAAGTGGTCACTCATGACGCTCTGAATTTAAAATTATATATAGTTCAATATGTCGTCAATTTTCATCCACACTTCTGATCCTAAATACGAAGCCTAATGAGAGCGATTAGCTAACCACTAGTGTTTTCCTAACCCTTCTTTTTCTGAAAAAGCAGAGGCTACGCAAACGAGTGACAAACAAAAAAACACATGTTTAGATAATATCACAAATTTGTTCATATACTCTTCATTGCGACAAATCTTGTTTAAATAATGTTTTTGAAACAAAAAGATAGGAAAGAAAAGGATCGCTTTGAAAGGTGTTGCGTTCTTGGCCGCTTTAATGCTGCGTGAATTTATATTTAAATGGCACGTGTAGACATGCATTCCTATTATATTATAAGTTCGTTGTAAATTGTGTCGGTTATATTCACGTTTGCGCCCGTTTAGTCGTTCATAAAGTCACCAGGGGAATTAATAGCCAATCCATTTGAGAGCGACTGCTTAATTAGTTCCACTTTTAACGACACAAGCACAGTGCAGGCACGAGGGTTCTATGCCGCAAAACGTAGGTACGTAGCGAGATAAGAATATTAATTAATAAAAATAAAATACAATTTTATATAAATGAAAAACCATTTTCCCTTAAAAAAGCACCATCAATGTGTCACGGAAAAGTAATGTTTTCCAGATTAAATACTCCATTGTCAAATACAAACAGTATATTTGTCTCATACCAATACTATTATATATGTAGGTGAAGTTATTTTTGTTTTAAATATATGTACGTAATCCTTTAAAAAAATCATGCCACTTAAGATTGTACAATTATTTAAAACAGTTCGATGATTCTAATTTTTTTTTGTCCCTTTTAAAATATAATTAAAAAAGTATCAACAAATGAGACAAGAAATAAAAACGGTTTTAATAAAAAATCGCAATGAAATATTTACTACGACTTTCTCGTATAGTTTTTTCAATCATGACGAATTAAATAATTATGATTCGTTTATGAAAAATCCTCTTCCTGTTTCATTTGAAACATTTTCTTTTCGAACCTTAGCCTTAGCCTTGCTTATCTTTAAGAGTCCTTTGATATTATATTTGCAAAAGCAGAAACTTTGGTCCAATTATTATATTTGTGGCTTGATATAATATATACTTCGTACGTCGATAAAAAAAATAAATTTAAATCTTTGTTTGAAATAAAGAAGTACTGAATAAGTATCTCAAAAGAATAAAAATATAAAATTAAGTTTCATTCTTTATCAACCAATGGTTTTGGGGAAAAGGTTAACTCTTAGAATATTTAATTTTAAACTCATTAAAAACTCAACATTTAATAATTATGATAATAATAAACCATGTGAAGTGTAAATAAAACTAAACAAATGGTTACCGGTGGAAAAAAGCTAGTACCAGTAAACCCTGGTTACGTACGGGGTTGTTTATTTTGTTTATTAAATGTGGGCAAAAGCACTTCAGCGCAGGTTAGTTGGTTATGTTAATCGGAAAAGGTGTGGTTAAAGTTACGCGATAAATGATGATTTAGCGTTTCAGACGATTAATTAAATTTTTAAATTAGATGTGATGAAAATGAAATTTAGCTACTAACTAAAATAATACCAGCGCACCAAATGACTCATTTGGTTTATTGATTTGTCATATGGATTATATAAATTTTTGCTGATTTATTTTTCAGATACTTTTATTATAAAAGTTTGATATATTTCAAAACAAGACGTTCCATCTAAGCCAGAATTTGATAACAAATTAAAAAATCTTCGTAAATGCCAGGCGTATTCATTTGAAGCATCCTGTTGAAATATTGTGAGTCACCGATTCACTAAGAAATCGCTGGAAAACAGTTTGAAGATTGACCTTTGTATTGAATTGTATACTTTATTTTGATCTTGATACTACCTTTTAACCTAATGCCTTTATAAAAACAAAAGTGTATTCAAAAGCACACACAAAAACGGTTCTTAATTGTTAGGTACATAAAACAACTAGGTTTAAATATTTACAAAAGATACTTAGATATATACAAAATATATTTATTAAAAGTAAAAATATGTTTTAAAGATATCAAAATAAGAGTATTTAAATATTCGTATCCAGAAATATAATTTGAATTTTATGCAGCGTCTTTAAAATGAATTGCGCCATTAAGTACATTGATTGAAATTTATTACGGTTAATTAAATTTTGCAATGTTTGGAGATACTATGGTAAAAATTGGACATTTTAATATAGTACAGCCAAAACAAATATTAAATTTCAGTGTGTAGCTAAATTTGATGTATTATTTTCTCAAAAGATTAATTTTTACACAACATTAAGGGATGGAAACGCCAGTTTACTTGTTTTCCCAGAGAAAATACTAAAATATACTATCGTCGACATGGCAAGAAAAAGACAAGAATGATTGCAGAACGTATAAAACTACTTTGGCTATACTCAGTGGAGAAGTGAAAAACAGTGAAATAAAATTTGTATCAACTAAGTACAAAAAGCAAAGAAAGGTTTAAAAATTAAATTTGAGATTTTTTCCAAGCTTTGTTATGAAGCACCACGTTGAGATGATATTTCTGTATTTGATGTAATAAACCATATAAATCTTTTTTTATGTGCTCTTAAAACATGTTTTGCCATTTATTTTTCATACAAATAGGATCTTGGTGAAATTGGTGGATTGCAAGAAAACGGCTTTCGAATACAAAGAGTTTATTACAACATTTGGAACTGATAGATATTATATGCAATGGAGTTTTTTTTGATAATAATATTGCATAATTCTAGTTAACGTCGAAATCATATTACTTTTTATTTGCAAAAACGGATTTGATTATTAATCATATTTAAAGGAATACATATTATTTAACGATGTTTTCTGAATTCACAACATAATTTATTATAAAAATCCTTCGAACCATATTTTTTCTACAATGACAGATTTGAAAGTTGAAATACAAAATTTCAATTTAGTTTGGTAAATTATGGATATATGGTCACGGGACAGAATCCCAATCCTCTCGAACTAAGCTGAAAAAAATTATACATACTGGATTATAATTTTATGTTTTGGCTTTACTCTTTGAGTTCTTGTGGATTATTATTAAATGTGGAATCAAAATGATTAAATCTGAAGAAGACGAAATTTCATTTCATTTAATGTGATTATTTTTCATAAATATTTACAAAAATTCTGTCCCGTTATTTTATAGCCAATATAAAATATTTTGATAACAACGCTTATTCAAACAATAAATGATAAAAGATTTTCATTTTCAAAGATATAAGAATATGATTTATTTTATAAATTTTCATAAATAATTTAGTAAAATAAATATATGCTTCAATAGATTAATTATAATTTTTCGTACAAGCGCTTATTTTTCAATATGAAGAAGTAAACAAAGCTTTCATCTCAAATCCAAGTTTTGGAATAAATTTCCAGTTTATCAGCGTGAAATTTTGCCAGTGATATTAATTTGAGTGTCACAGCGGGATGTTATGAAACGTTATAAATTATACGCATGTATTGAAGATTAACAAATGCCTTGCAGGGATAGATAAAAAAGAGCCATTTTGGAATTGAAATACTCAAGAAACGTGAGATAGATACAAAGTATTAAATTTACTGGAAAAGTTGTTTTCTGTTTTATTAGAAGAAGGTACGATTTATTTTATTGTACATGTAACTGGAATAAAAAAAACTATATTACGATAGATTCAGCGATAATAAAATCTTAGCATAAAGAAATGGAAATAATTGTAAGGTATTTTTTTATAATATTATAATGTACTATAATGCCTTTTTATTTAATAGCAATGTATTTGTGAACATACATATTTGATAAATTTGTGAAGATTCATTTGTTATAAAACTGGGAAATTTATAACTTTGTACTTCTACTGGCAGTGAAAATAGATGTGACACGTGTTTCGCCTATTCGAGAAGTATTTTTAGCCTCAACTTAAATTTTTTTATAATAATTTATTTAAAAATTGAGCATTTATGAGAATTGGCAAACTTATTTTATCGAGTGCGGAGAGCGGGATGACACAAAAAAACACCCATACTAATGACAACATTTATAGCTTGAGTTTTGAAATTTCATAAACATATTTTTGAATTGTGTAGAACCACCTTGCTTTATATATTATTTACTAATCACATTCTAAATTAAATTCAATAAATTAAGTAATTTTATTATTAAATATCATCATATATGTAGATACATCCGATGAATTTTGCGGTACTTCGTGGAAGTTAATTTTAATATAAAATCACAACCCGGAGAATTTTTAAGCAATATTGAGATCTTTAAAAAATTTCATAGTGGAATTAAATAACATAGTTGAATCCACATACCGTGTGATACAAAGTGACGCGTGTTTCGTCTCTAAAAGGTAGAATCATTAGCCCTACTATTGCAAAGGTTGCTTAAGCAATGCATTATTACACAATACGTATAATCAACCATGCTATTTGAAATTATATATTGACATAAAATTGATTAAAGATACAAATATTACGCCGTTAAGAAAAAACAATGTATCTAAGAGATTAGTTCTGACAAAGGCGTAAGCCGAACCAGCTATCAACCATACATTTAAAAAAAAATGTAGAAATAAAATACATTGCTATTTTTTATTGTGTTATAATGGAGTTCTTATATGTTAATGTCAATTCAATCAATACAAATAAAAATTGCCTTAAAACATCTTTGAGTAGTTTTTAAGTGAATGGAAATATATTATATAATGTTTTGGTACAGTTACATGTATGAAAACTTTTTAAATAGATGAAGAAGCTCTGAAAGAATTGAGGTATATCCAGGTCTTCGTAGTAGGTAAAACTTGAAATATAAGTTTTATTTTTAAAGTAAAAAAAATAAAACAAATATTTCTAAATGTAGCCGAAAGTTGCGAGCGACAAATAATAAGCTTTAAAGAATTCCTATCGCGTGTCTGTATTGTTGCAATAGTCTTTACAGCACTTGTTTTGTTTTTCTGTATTTACGCCTAGCACCACCTGAATAAAGCATAATAGAAAGGGTATTTGACGTCAGAATGACGTCAGTGCGGGAGAAAAATCGTGCCTCTTATAATCAAGGTCGTGTAATTGAAGCAAAAGCATTTTTCTACAGCAATAGGCTAGAGGCCTATCGACATGCATTCTAGAATGCTGAAATTTTGAGACAATGAAAAGGGGAACTTTTCTTGTGAAAGAGTGTGATATAAAAGGCGAATTTTTTGATTAACAGTTTATCCAACCTATTTCATTATATTAAATGTACTCAATTTAGTACAATTTTTTTAAAACTATGTGGAGCTCAAAAATTACTCTCTTTGACTGAAAAATAATTATCCGATTTCGAGAAGATAGTCGTCTGACACAATTTGTTTTAGTCAATCAATTTTAATTATTTTATTTATCCAAAATATTATCTGATTTTTATTAAGCTTACATAATGAAGCGTTTCATCACATTTTAGAGATTTATCTGTACGTTTTTTCTCGTAATCAACCTCACTTTCCATTAAAGAGTATGTTAAAAGAGTGGAAGTTAATAAGGTAGAAACCATAATTGCACCTTAATCACCGTATAAATAAATACTAAGCACCCTTTTGAAATTCACATATTAATTAAAGCATCAATAGAGAAATTAACTACTCTTGCTGTAATTCAGTTTCGATACAGCTAAATATTGATGAACAACGTAGTGCAATTGCAATTAATATTAACGAGAAGATAAACAGTCTTTGATGAAATACACTTGAATATTCCAAAAAAAAGCTTCAGAATATTTATACAGTATCTAAAATGTGTGTTAAGCTTATTATTAAAATATTTCACCTTTTTTATAAAGAAAAATATAAAGATAAACATATTTACATTACCTCATATTACAACAATATTTTATTATAACTGTCATATTTAAAAACATTTTTAATGAAACATGTTTTTGGCCTACTACGGTAAATGTTAAAATTATTCTCTGTTTTATAACCCAAAAAACAATTTTGTGAATTTATTTATTATTAAATTAATGATCGAGCTCGGCCATGCAAAAGTTTATTCAATTTAGCATCCACCAGTACGAGAAGTGAACTAAATTAATTTCACAGCTATATACGATGAAATTTTGTCATGCGCACCTTTTAATAGATCGATTCAATCCATTTGAAATTTCCTGTCTGAGTCAAACTTCTATTTATGCCGAAGACTAGATTTCTAAGGGATGCAATGCATTTATGCAATCATTGATTAGTGTAGGTAATATTTACATCTTGTGGTAAAAAAATATATAATGAATTTTCATTAAAAATATATAGAATGAATTAAAATAATATGTTACATAATTGATTCTCTCCTCTTATTTTGTCAGTATTTTGTTAACTGTAAGACAAATATATGAATAACTCAGTGTTGAGAATATCCAGATTAACATCGTTATGGACATGAAATGTTTTTTATAGATCGAAAAAATGCTTTGATTTTATTATTTAGTTTCTTAAAGACGCCAATTCATGACATACATAGCTTGAACTGGAGGTAAAAATAACAAACAGCCTTTAAAGCTATATATATTATTATGTTGTGTTGGTTTAAAATTATGGATTATATGTATTTATCTTCAATATTTTTTTAGGATAATTCTGTATGTCAAATCTGATGAAAAACAAAGGCAAACAATAATTATTTGAATAAGTAAGTACTCAAGTCCGTCTCAAAACTGAGAAAATGATTGATATTTCAAATAATTTATCACTTGACATATTAATTAAAGGCCATGTAAAAACTTTATCAATATCTCACCAAATATCAACTAAGTTTTAAACGACTACAAAGAACGGATTTGTTCATTCGAGAACAATGAATCGATTCAATTTTTATGTAAACCATATCTGGTCGTATAATAAAATGTGCTTTTCAGTGAAAAGTTTTCATATCTTAAAATAACGAAACGTTTACATAATGTTCAAACGATGTAATATGGCAATGCACACATAATTATTCGAATTGATGAATTTTGTAAAACTTCTTTATATCCATCCATATATGTATATCACAGACAAAATTCTAAAACATGTCAGTAAACATTAAAAATATAAGTTTTCAAAAAAAAGTTAACTGTACTAAAATCTTTGTTCGGGTTCAAGTCTTGATCGCAGGCAACTGTTGGGTAGAATAAGCCCGGGCATTTGTAAATCGCACATTTTCAAAACCATAAGCCATGTAAAATCTGTTGATGGAATCAATCTTACATTTAGATTAGGAGCACAAAAAATAATATGCGTAAAAGTGTAAATTACCAAAAATGGCGTTTAATAAGCTAAAACCTGGATGTTAGGAATGAAACGCTGGGCTTGACGATGAAAAATCATGATAAAAAAACTTTCAGATACATTCGAGCTGATCGACGATATTTATACCAAACACACATTTTTCTATAAAAACGCGTACACAAATAATCACACCAATTATATTACAAGTAAGATTCATTTTTGAGAGTCAGTTTTTAAACATTATATATGTTTTATAGTTGGCCGATTGATTCTCTTTAAAAATAATTCAAGAGCAAAACAATCGATGTATAAAGTTTAAGTGAATCGTTCTATTGTTACTTATTAAACCAAACAAATAAAAGCTTTTTCATTCCACTCGTTGCTTATTCTGGCGCTCCTAATATTTTAAAAGTGTACTGGTATTACGATAAGCTTCTTCTCGATAAGAATTCAATTGAAATCTACAGAGGGGATTTTACGTTGGCTTAGAAAACAGTAGCTTTTTCGTTGGCCGATCTGGTACTTAGTTTTATATGACGAAGAACTTCCATGAACGTTTTAAAATACTGATTTATTTGTTTCAAACGTGTTGACGGATTAAAAAATGCAAGCTTTGTGAGTGTCAAACAGAAGAATCAATGAAATGTCAATAAAAGACAGAAAGAGTGTTCTGTGGTGCTCGGCATGTACTCCACACAATGAATGCACCAGACACTGCAACTCATATTTCAAAAAACAAGTGTCTCATCTAAGAGCCAGAGTCTCTCCCGTTTCAACTTTATCGGTAAAGTCGAATTCCAAATCGTTTGAAGAGTGTACTCGAGAAAATTTTAAGAGAAAACTCTTGTTTTTAAAATCGGTTGAATTTTTATACTAGATACCAAATACCATGAAATTTACATTCTTTTGAAGCATTTGTTTTGTAATTAAGACAGAAAATAATTGTGTATCACGTTATAATTTACGAAATTTTAAGTCTATATTAATAATCAACGTATTAATCATTTCTATGAAAGTTCACAATAAAATGTTCTCAATTATATTATCTGCATTTATTTGGTAAAAATACGAAGAGAGTAATGTGCAGGAAACTTGATGTAAGTCACGGGAAAAGCACTTACAAAACAATAAATTGAGTTCACTTACAACCGTTACACGTGATTTTCATGAGCTGGATATTATGGATTGTACCAGTTTCATATAAAAAGATTATCGGGTATTCATTCCTTACAGTAAATTACATATTGAAGTTCAACATAAATAATCTTGGATTTATATAGCTTCAAGAATTAATACAATTGCTGAAATATTTCACATGTCACTCACTTGTGTTATTTATTTAAGAATAAATGTTTTTCAAAGAGAATCAAGAATGTTTTTCATACAGTTTTTGAATTGAGTATTTTATTTCAAATAATATAAAATATTTATTTTGTAAAATACCTTGTTATCTTCTGTTTTATATACGATTGTATTTTTTTTATTTTTTGCTCTTCAGTTTAATTATTCTGTAGGGATGATGGGTATGCTGAAATTTTTTACCTTGATATGATATTTTTTATTCGTATAGATTAACTTGCCATACTTCGAAAAGCAGCTGTAATTTTTTTTATGGATTAAGAAAACATACAAATTTGTTATCAGATTCAATTATAAACTTTTTCGTGGAGCGGTAAATTTTTCTGTTGAAATGGTCTTAATTATCGTGCTTTGGGCTTTTAAAAATAAAATAAATTAAAAGTTGACAACTCTTATACGTTCTTCAATTCGTAAAGCATTTTTGGTAAAGTTTTGAGATATTAGCAGAAACTACAATGAAATTTCAGGCGTTGAAAAAAGTTCTATGACTTTAATCAAACTAAAAAACGTAACGACCTTTTTTATAATTTTTTTTTTTTTACCATTTCCACCATTGTTGTGGATTATTTGGACTCATTATGAAGTTAATCTCACCATAAGTTTTCTAAGACACCTGCTAATCACTGCAAGGTTTTTCTTAGCCATATTCTAACAAATTAATCGTGTGACGTCATTAGATTCCGTATTATTTTAGCATCCATTGATTCGATTTGCATTCTGCACGTGTAATCCTAAACTTCTGTGTGACGATAGGCAGAATTGGTTGCTTTCTAATATGACATTACTCATATTATGTGATATGAGAAGGTAACATAAGCCTTATTTCATGACATGACATGCAGTTCAATTAGATTGCGTTACTGAAACACATGACAAGGCCTGTGTATATTATATAACAATTTGGTAGCCTAGCATCTATCTACGGCTTATGTTAACAATCAAATATCACAATATTATAATACTAATGATATCTATTCAAACATTATCTTATAATACTTCATAGTAAAATTGACATTGTAATAAATAATGGATAACATATTGCAGCATAGAGTACGATTGTATTTTGATTTCAATAAATAATAATGCGACACATCATTTCTATTCTTTCTTTCTAGACTCTCGAAAGAAAGGCAAGGCATCCAAACAACAATCACTTCACGTACTGTTTTATGCGATGCGTTCGTTGAGATTCTGTATAATGATCAACTCAACATACATTTGAATATTTTTTAAATGTTTATTTTGTCAGTTACATTTTAAAAGTTTTAGTATTTTTTTTATCACAATTAGCACCGGTTCCACTCATCGCAAGTATTTTCAACTGATAAATACAAAAAGGGTCATGCACATAATATTTTTCCGGTCTCCTTTTTAATAGAGCTTCGGTCATAATTTTCATAGCCTGAATATGTATTAAATTGTCATTACTTATCGATCAGAATACAGAATGAAGAAAACATAAGGTATGTTCAATTTTTTCCCATATTTTTATAGTAATTTTCGTTGTATTTAGCTCACTTTATCATGACACATTACGCTGTACAACGTCAATCAGTTTCGTCATTTATTATAAATATTCTGTTTATAATATTTCACACGAGACATTAATACAATGATGGTATTAAACTATTTCATATTTGCTAAGAATCGACTACATTCACCACTTTGTTTGTTATACCACATGTATAAAACGGTACCGCGTACCATAAATACAAGGCAAATAAGAACAACATTAATGGGTGGAATATGATAAACATATGCTTAAGTAAGTAAATATGTAAGTAATTAAATTATTTAAACAACCTAAGCTGCCATTGATCATCTTCGTTATCGCTTTTCATTCATTCTTTAATACACAAACTGTTAGTAATATCTGAAATCAAATGAGCATGATGAATTTAAAAAAAATATGACACGTGTGTGGCTGTTGTAAAAACATTTTTTCAATATACATGTAATACATTCCCACCAAGAATTGACAGTTCACAGCTTAAGAAGTGTGTGAAGCCGCAGCGGATGGTTGAGTACTTGAAGTTAAACTTTTTATATTAGTTCAAGGTTGCACGAGAACCTCAACGATAATCAATACATACATTAATGAACCTCTCCATGAACCGGTAATTCGGATAATTTGTGTAAGGTTTGTTGAAATTATATGACGTAGTGCTTATTATAGTAATTTAAGAATTGCGAGGAAAATAAACACTTATAATGGTTTTCGAATTAGCTTAATTGCGACAGTTCTTCCTTTATAACAATTTAATTATTTCTAACCCTAATAAATAAAACTTTTCATTACGTGTCCACTCCTCTAGGAATGGATAGCCGCTCACGTTTGCATTGTCAGCATATAGGTTTTTTTATTGGTTTATATACGTATATGATTCTATATAACGGTAAGAGCGTGGGCGGATACTGTGTCTGCGAAACCCGCGTCCTTAACGAAAATAGAGGAAAAACGTTTTATCTCACGTAATCTCCGGTGTGGCCACGTTGTAAGAGTGTTATAATGCCAAAAAGCGGTAGTTTCAAAAATCAGTTTTATATATTTTATTATAAATAGGAAAGAAAATGAAAAGGGGTATTAATTCTGGCATACAGAAAGTATACGGCTTAGGTCCCACAATAAGAATCAATAGAGGAGGATTGGTTTGTGATTTTTCAGAATAGTAACCCAGTAAAATTGTTTTTTTAGTTAATAAAATAAAATATTATTGACTTAAGAAATTGGCAACATTAAAGAAAACCAATGAATTCTATACAGTGTATTCATGGACTAAAATAATTTGTTGATGTGTATTCAACCACTTTACCGACCAGAAATGTCAACCAGAAAATAAATTGAAAGAAGAAATAAACAATGAAGATTATGATAATTGTGTGTGTTAATTGTATAAAGATTGTTATATTGAAAGCAAAAAAATTATCCACATATTTTATGTTTCAAAGCTTGAATAATATTTCATTTTTTTTGCCATTGACAAAAAAAGTCTTTTTAAATAATGTTGTCTTTAAATTATAATAATATATGGAATGGTTCAATATGTTAAGTATCTTATTCAAAGTGAAGTAAAATCATCCATACTTGGATATAAATAATGTGTGAATAATGCAAAGGACAGAAAAGCTTTTCATAAAAAAATGAGACGAATATACCGATAAACATATGATAGCTAATATTGTGTAATATTGAAATTAATTTAAGACTCGTTATAAATTAAGAATATTTTTTTGGATTTCTATATGATACCCATTACCACTTTGACATATTCATTTGTTAAAACAGAAATGCCTTAAATTTTCAAATTATCTCACAATAATTAATGATAATAGATATTTTGAGTCATTTAATAATTCACTGCACACGCAACGCCCATAAGCTGTGTCCATTAATTATGCATTCAGAACGTGTCCTTTATTTACGCACCTCGTTTCCCAGCAAATTTCAAGAGAGAATAAACCCGGGAAGAATTCTCATGTTACGCAAAAAATATGTCTGCTTTTTCCTTACGCCACCATTTTATATGGCCATACTATGTAAATTATTTGCGCCTTGAAGTTTGCGAAGTCTTTTCATGCAGTAAAAAAACAACAAAAAATATCCATCGATTGTTTACCTGAAAATAAATAAATTACCTATCGCCGCGAATGAAATTCCTGTTCGTGATTTACTAGCTAGTCTCTTTATCTAGAATAAGAGTGTTTGAAAATGTGAAAAGCATTAATTTGGTAGTTTAAATTTAAACAGTTTAGTTATACGGAATTTATAGATTCGCTCACGTATTTTTTATGTCCAGTGAAGTGGACTTCAAGATTTTTTGAAACTTAAAAATGTATGTAACTCATTCAATATTGAGACATATTATAAACATATACATAACTAAGGTTGATGTTTAAGTCTACTAAGTAAAACTCCTAAGCGTTCGTGATTGTAAAAATGTTTAAGGCATCAGCATATACAAGAGAATACTTTTATAATCACACACATACCATCTTTTTAATGACAATTTAAGGTAAAATATAAATATGATTTTAAACAATATTTTCAAAGTTGTACCGCTTCACATCGAAAAAGATGTAAATTTAGATATTTTAACGACGTTATTTTATCAACGGAAAATAACGAGATGGTTTTTGTTTCATATGATTACAGAAAAGCAGACATGAATACGTCTGACAATAAACCAAAATGACAAGTAAATGATCGAATTTTGATGACAAACAATTTTTCGGGCTTATATACGTGTGGCAATATGATTGGTTGCCATATCGTTTTGACATAATGAAGATTTATGAAAGGGCGAGATTCCTACCACTCCCAACGCCCATAATCCAGATTAGTTTTAGATGCTCCCGAAATCAGACCAAAATTGACAATGGAGAGCAAAGACGCCACTGGCAACAATTTAAACGAACCCTTCCGGAGAAAAATGCAAGATAAACTTTGAGATATTGGGACGTTAATTTTGATTTAGAATGTTATTTTGCGGAATAGATTCAATTGTAATTATAATAAATCTACTCATAATTACATTAAGCGCCGTGGTCATTAAAGCAAGCTGAAAGTTAGTGTAACAAGACAGATGGATTATTTTATGAATATGTTATTATCTTATTAAAAATAAATTGTTTGTTATATTTCTCGAAAAATTCGTCTTATTAAATAAAGTTTATGAATACGTGCTTATTTTCTCCAATAAAAAATCATTAGGTACAACAATTGAGAAAAACAATTGGTTGTTTTAATGCATTTATATTCGCATTCGATTTTGAGGATATGGATTTTACTTTTCATAAGTCACCTCAAAATTTTGCAATCAAAAAAACAAAAAAGTCAATCAAGATCTCTATGCAAGTGAGAAAAGATTAATGTAACTTAAAAAGACTGAACAGTTAACTTAAAGCTGTTGAAATAAGTGAGAACAGTTGAAAAATCACAGTGAATCATGCTATCAATAGAAATATATTATTTGATAAGGAAATAAACAGCTTTTAGCCTTTATTCAAGGATTTGTGTCATAAGTCGTGCGAAAGAACAGAAAGAAAGCCCAAAAGCAAGTACATATCTATAATTCGACTTAAGTACCGGAAATACTACACGCACGCGCACTATAAGTATCATATCAAGTCAATAATATTATGAACTAAATAAAAAATAGTGTGACAAAACTTTACACCCATTGGAAGTTGTAAAAATCTATTGTGTCATTTGAATAACTTTTTTCACAGCGACAGTGATTCAATTACAAAGAACTATCAGGTAGTAGAAGGAAACTTTCAATGTGTATTTCACGTTGGAAACTTTTTCAATAATTCGATTCTATAAGATATCTTAGAAGAACTAAATTTTTCACTCTTTGTTCAATTTTGCGACACGATTTAATCTCAAGAGACGAAAGCATGAAAGGTGAAGCTTATATTCTATTGAAATTAATCGTTAATTTCTAATTAAAATATAACATGTAAACTTTGACCAAGATTTACGTAGCTGCCATTCATGACAGTTTGAAATCGAGAACCAAATATTTGAAAATCATTTTCACTTGTGAAATTACCACTTACTCCAAAGAAATAAAACAGTTAAAATATTTTTTCCGTATGTTGCTGTTTTCAGAATTGATAGCTTCTATAAACTCTAAATTCATACCATCTCCCGGTTTTTTTTCAAAAGTAAGTGAAATTGCCACAATACTAGTTTCGTTTGCGTTAAAAAAATCTTGCAAATGTCTGTGATCTTTCAAACGTGATTACAACCCTAGAAGATCTCATAGATTTTAAAAATCTTTTCTTCACAATTTTGCTTAATCTTTTCAGCGTAAAGATAATATGCAAAACGTTTATCGTTGAGCTCTTATTATTGCCATAACTTTGGATTTTAATGATTATTTTACGTAGCAAGATTTTAATACTAATATAATATTGCTGATGATGGCATATGTATACTATCAAAACAGTGAATAAGATTGATGCAATATTCGGAATGACCTAGATGTGCGACTTCTAAAACTGTGATATGATCGTTGTAAAGCAAGTACATGGTCCGTTTTGAATATAGCCCACAGTCTTAAGATGGTCTTCCGTAAACAGAAGGTTCAACAAAGAGCTTTGATCACGAATGGACCGCAGTAATATCGTTGGAAAACGATTTCAAAGCGGTTTAAATGTGAAATGTGAGCATGCACTGACATGCCACTATAATTCTCATCAACAACCTTCAAAGAAGTAAAAAGTCATTCATACTTGAGAAGTCATTTTAAAAATGTGGTGACCTAATTGTTACCATTCAGTTGAAACGACCACTTTTTAAATATGCAAGTTGTCCCCAGATTGGGATAAATTTTTATAAAGTGACTTTGTAGAAGCGTTATTGCATGTGAATTTTTATGATATTTTCAAAGTTGTACCACGATATAAGCGCGTGGAATACTAATGCGCAATATATGATTATTTTGTATTATAAAGTATTAAGAAATTAAGATAACTTTGGTAGGAAAAAATACACATTTTTTTCAAATTAATTGCTATTTTTACAAACCTACTCTAGAAAACTGTATCGATCGGAAAAAAAATCTTAAGATTAGAAAATTCCATAATAACCTATCATAAACCAAACTAATAAAAGTATAAGTAAATTGGAATTCTTTACAGAATCTCTAATAATATTGAAATTTTAATTTGGCTTTACATGTACTTATGTATGTGTGTGTTTTTATATTTATGTATGTTTGCTATATTATTTTTAAGATGGTTTGTTCAATCCGTGGTATTTTTTATGTGTTTGTTTAAAATTTTCAATACATAAAAAAAGTTGTATTGCGCGCTAACGTCACCGCAACCTTTTATAACGTCTATTGAACAACAGTTAATTTTTGTAAATTAAATTTCAAATAAATTCATAAGTTTCAATTTTTAATTGGAAATCGATATTCATGGACTGACATATTTTTTAATCGTTTGAAAACTAAAATAAAAAAAATCTTCCTACAATCACATACTACACAAAACAGCGAGCCTTCTGTTCTTGAGTTTAATAATTGATAAACTTTCAAACGTAACCTCAGGTAATATTGCTTGTTTATGCAATTTTGAAAGCGCATTAAATGTATCCTCGTCCCCCTTAAGTGATCTGTGAATAAGGACGCAATCACAACATTAACAGAAACACCATACATATATAACTTTAAACCAAATGTCATCCCTATACATAAGAAAGCACTTGAAAGTTTTTCTCTCCATTGGGTTATTTCAAATACGAATAAATTCTTGTTCAGTTCACCCAGTGTTTCTACCATAAGGCTTCCCCGGAGAGTATTCAAACCCCTAGAGAAATTTTCTTGTTTGTGACAAAGGACAGCAGATTTTTCTATGTTATCTTCATAGTGTTTGTCCTCTTACAAGGGAATGCCCTGATAGGTAAACATTTCTCTGCAAGGGATACCTTGTGTACATATGTAATTTTGACAAGTTCACCACTGCAAAGAAACATGGTAAATATAACATTTTGACAATACATTTTTTACCCTTTTTGAAAATCATTCATGCATACAAAAAACATGTTTTTATAAAATTGCGGCTTGTTGTATTTTTTTCGATTTAGAATATAAAAAATGACAAATTCATAGAGCGGAATAAAAAGAATGTGAAAAAATGAAAATTATTTTCATGACCAATTTTATATCAAGAATGAATCTGAATAAAGTGAAATAATGTAAGATTTATAAAAGCCATATCTAAAATAGATTGAATAAGATCTCTTTCAGATTTTGAAATGGCATATCACCTACGGCTGATTTTGACGTTTTAAGCCATACATTTGATTTCACTTTAGCACTAGAAGTGTGACGTATAACGCTAATTTTCTTCAAAATAAACCACTTGGGCCACATTGTTGATACTTTAATAATATTGTAATTTGGAATTATTATCCCGGTCTCAATTATTTTGAAATAGATCGAGTAATTAAATAATCTGTTAAGCATGGCTCATATTCGACAAAGCACACGATGAATTTTTATTCACTTAACACAGAAAAATGTACCAAAGTACATCGCAAACGGAAATATTTTTGATCTAAATACATATAATAAAAATAATAACACATTTTTTAGTACTTTTTCGACATCTGATTTATTTCATCAGTTTTGGGCTTTCACTTTGTTAATGTTAAATTCATACTTAATTGATTTTTGATGTGTTAGTTTTGCATTGCTAAGAGGTCTTGAACATTTTATTTTAGTCTATTTGTCTTGTAATTTACTTTAATTTATTTGCTTAGTTACTTTACCAATTGTTTGTCATACCTTGTTTTCATCCTTAACTTTTGCATAAATACCACTGTCTTATTGTATTACTTATCAGTTGATAATGTTCGCCATGAGCGAAACCGGTCTCTGATGAAATAAATCAGATGTGGAAAAAGTACTAAAAAATGTGTTATTATTTTTATTATAATGCCTTTCCACCAAGTATTGACAGTGAACACCTTAAAACTAAATACATATCTTAATTCTATCACATTTTCCTCATGGTAGGATTAGATCATAAGAAAAATGTATGACGCAATACATATTTTGGTGTGAAGCCTTTTTCATAACACTTCTTGTGTACCTAGCCTTAGCTTATATAAGCATATAATGTTGTTGATAACTTCCATTCAAAGTGGAACAACGTTGCAGCTTGAAAAATATATTTTCCTACTAAAGGCTTTGTTAGCAGCGACAGGTTTCGCGCGAAGATATATGAGATCCAGGGCATTAGTAAGAATTTGAACCGTTATTTCATAGAGATAATTTAATATTCAGCTTGACACAATGTGTTTTAAGTGTATGAAATATTTTAAAATACATACTCATGCTTCGTAAATTTACGTCTGAAAAGAATTTCTTTTCGATTTCTTTAATGATTGTGTGTCATTTAATTAACAAACTTTTGGGTGCAAGTTTTTTTAGAAATAAATATTTGTTTACGCTTTCTGTTGAAATGAAATTTTGGTAACGTTGATAATATAAGAAATGCAAATATTATACATGTAGTAAATAAGTGGCAAGTGGTAAATATTGTACTGGCAATAAATTATTAATTTAATAATACTGCACTCGCACAATTGCGCCAGCGAGGCCGTGATGGAATCCAATAACGCAATTAAAAGGATTTTTTCAATTTCAATACATTATTAAATCACGTTCATGGAATCGTTGACGACTTAAAAGAACAGGCAATTTAGTAGGAAAAAATAGATCCATAATTTAATCTTATATAGATAAAAATCAATATTTGTTTTTTTGTTTGTTCGGTCAATGTGCTGCCATACCCGTTCACGAAACATTGACATTCATGAAATATGTTTCCTTTCGATGGTTTCGGCGGTGACTTTGTGGAAGTTCATTTTAATATAAAATTGGTTTGCGCTTGCGCGGAGGTTTTTGGCTAAATAAAATATGCTGAGTAAGTATTTTATATAAAATAAATCAATGTTTCTTCATATTTTATGCGCTGCTATACCGATATTTTTGACAACTTTTTGTTGCACTTGCACAATGGCTATAGACATAGTTCAATACAATTTCAGTAGATGGCGCGTGTGTCCTACCATGGACAATCGGAAAAAGACAAACATCAACCGTCAAACGGCAAACGTCATCGATACCGATCAATGTAGGTGAAATTAAATCGAAATTATTTATCTAAAATATTGTGCATCCGAATGCACTTCAATAAACACAAACACTATCTTTCTTTGAGTGGCAATGCAACGCTTGCCGTGTACCAGCTAGTATAAAATAAAAAGCAATACATTTTACAGTGTGTTTTTATAACACGCTGTGGAAAAATGAACAAGAAAATGCAGCACTTACTTAAAACTTAGAATGCCCATAGAGAATGTAATTTATGTATATGTTTTGCGAGTTAATCCTTTCGGGAGATGGAAGCCTAACTCGCACCGCAGCAGTCCCAGAGTTCGCTTGTAGCGCGCTTCGCCTGTCCAAATGTTCAGCTGAAGCTTCAAGCGTGAATTTTTAATGAGGCCGTGCTTTCACGCCACCGTAGGCTATATCGTCAAAACATAGCTTGATTAGTGAAATGAAAATTCAAAATTTTCATGATTCACATTGCCACTGAAAACTTTTTTGATGAAAGCAACATGCCACTGTTGAAACTAATGTGTGTTTGAATATTCGATTGAAGTCGAAATGCCATATATGAGTGGGATTATAAAATTCAACAGTCCAACAAATAAGTCGTTGGGCCATTTTTAGCTTAACTCATTGAAACTGAAATTTTCGGTAATTCATATTTAAATAGCAATTTAACTTAATGATCTACTTTTAATTTTCTATATAAACGATACAAACTGTTAACTACGCCAGTTCAAGTACATCATGTCAAAGTAAAAAATCAAACTATTTAAATTTGATATTGAAATTCCATCAAGAACCCTCAGTCGAAATTCTTAATTAATAGAATTATTAGTAAAGATTCCGACCAATTTAAAACAACAAAATTGTTAAAAAAATACTATGGTAATTCTCGTTTTTTTTTCATACGGCGTGTAGTACGCCAATAGTATAAAAATATTTTTAAAACAAGATACCTAGTTAAGATAGTGTGAATTTGATAAAAGCAGGTCATAGAAAAAATCTGTTGGCATACGCTCCATTAACAGTCCATATGCTTCACATTGGAAGCGGATATGGCTAAATTTTTTACAACTTTATTACATTAAAGCCAAACTTTATTGGAAATAAAAATAAAGCTTTATGCGAAATCTTATTCCCAAACATAAACGGAATAAAAATCATCTCACAGAAACTATCTAAATTTTACGAGCGAGACGACGCAGCGAACACACGACTACAAATAAATTCTGTAAAACGTTGGAAAAACATAAGCCTTGTGATATTTTCATGTAAATAAGTCGATATATTAAAAAATAAGACTTGTAAATAAGAAATATGTGAAACAAATATCCCGATTTACAAGGATGCCACGTTTTATTATGAACTGAAATTTTATTATTTGTATCATCGTTCGCTTTATAATATTTCGGTAAATTTACAAACCAATTAATAGTATACACCTGATTCTCTTTTGACACGATCTTAAAAAAAAGCACGCTAAATTGAATTTAAATTGAAAAATATGTAAATTTACAATTTGTATAACTTTCAAAAATATTTTAATGTAATAATAATAATAATAAACAAAATCGATTTTGAGTAGATTTTAAGTTATGGAACCCATCTATCATTTTTTGTAGGCAGGCTTTTTTACACGTTTTTTCTTACACGGTAGCCTTTGGCATGTATCCTCCGTGGAAACAGTGGATCGGGTGTATAATAATATTTTGAAAAGCTAATGTCAGCTATAATGAAAAAATATTTATTATTTACATATTTTTACTTGCTTTCTATTAATTATTCGGTGAACTCAAAACGCTCAAGAAAAAACATTGGTCATCATATCACAATTAAAAAAATTACATTACATATATCACAATTAGTTTTTGTATAACTGATTATTTGCAGTAGAAATTATTGAATATGGATGGAGGCGTATCGCGAGGAGATTTGATACTAGGAAATAATGAACTTCTAATGCGATAACATACTTTCGATATGAGACTATACATCATATTTTAGTGGGCATAAGCCCTGTTA
Source organism: Himalopsyche kuldschensis (assembly GCA_028554975.1). NCBI lineage: Eukaryota > Metazoa > Arthropoda > Insecta > Trichoptera > Rhyacophilidae > Himalopsyche > Himalopsyche kuldschensis. The sequence goes on from JAHFWI010000003.1 coordinate 24,799,575, forward strand.
TAAAACAACATATTGCATATATATTGCAACTTTATTTCATGTACTGATATTTGTAAGAAAATGTGTAATTTGCTATAAATGTCCTTTAAATTGTAAATTATCTCTCTATAAGTCTTATTAACATCACTTAGATTTTAGAATTCAGAAACTTTTCATATTAGATTTTTGTGAAATTTAATGCAAATAAATGTCAGAAAATTGTAATAAAGTTACAATAATCGCCTAGATATTTTTCCCCGCCAACAAGTTTTTTTTTAGAGAAATCGTTTTAAATGATTGAAAAAGAATTTATAAGGCTTAGAGTAAGGTAGCTTTTTATCTGGAAATTTTATGCGAGCGTCAACTACTCTGCGCTCCGGAAAAAACCTAATACGCCAAACGTTTTTTGGCTCGTTAATATATATATATAAAGTAGGATGAAAAAAATGAGCACCCGGTAAAGAGAAAAAAAAATAAACGATTTGGTTGTCGGGGTCGAATGAGCAACTCAAAGACGTATGGCCCAAAATAATTTCCTGTCGAGAATCCATTTTCTTCTACCATGAATACTTTATTTCCCCCCGATCGTGGGTTGTTTTCAGCTTAAAGAATTTTCAAAAACCTATTTGGGTAATAAAGGATTCATGATATGGTGTATTCTTATAGAAATTCCGATAAGAATAATTTTGAATGGCTTTGATAAGGATATGAAGATAATCTTTCATTTTTTTTCCTTTGGTCTTATTGTTGTTTCAGTTATAGCAACATACTGCTATGTATATTCAGACTTTTACTTAGATGACTTAATATTTTTAAGGAAAATTTTTATTCAATATATTTTCGAAGTGTAAAATGACAATTTGAGTAATTTTTAAAGGCCACAAAATAAATGGTCAAAATTCAAATGATGTTTCGGTCAGAATAAAAATGGTTTCCTTGGTCAAAATACAATTCAATATAAGGTCAGAAAAGAAATAGTAACGGTCGGAATAAAATTATTCAGCGGTCTGAATAAAATTATAAAATGATCAGAATTTGTAAAAATTCTTAGTCTTAATGGTAAATAAAAACAAAACGTCAGAATAAAATTCGGTAAAGGTTTGGGTTCATATATTTATAATCTCATAATTGCGGGTGTTCTCACCAGAGCACACAGTCATTCCCCTTGGATAGAACTGTCTATCCATATCCGTGGTTCCAAGAACAATAACGGGCATCCCTTCCCATACTAATTTATATGTTGCGCAATATGAACATTATTTCTGATTTTCGCATTTTTGAGAAGCCGATTTGTTGAAATTAAAATTCTGAATTCTCGGTGACTTTCATTATCAAAATTCTCCTCATTTTGATATTTAATTTCATATGAAGCAACATATGAATCGTTTCCATCGTCTTCAAATGTTTTCGAAGGCCCGTCGGCAAGTGTCGAAGATTGAGAAAATATCTATGTTGAGAGCTGTCAAATTAACGTAAATACTAGTGATTTATTCAATGGCCGCGGCGCTAGTAGTATCTCTCGCCCATTAAACCATTTGTCGTATGACATCACTTTGCACCAATAGAAACGCTATACGATCTCCAAAAGAAATTCTGACAAATGTCAAAATAAATATGTCCAAATAATATTAAATATTACCAATTTCATTTAAATTCTGCCCAATGTTATTTAAATTCTGATCAATTTGTTTAAATTCTGACCATACATAATTTATTCTACCCTCTGTATTCTAACCAACACATTATGACCATTCAATATAAATTCAGACCACTGAAAATACAATTCTGACCATATTAATATAAATTCAGACCAGAACTGTATTACTATTCTGACCGTTAAAATACGAGCCATTTTTAAATATTTAATTAAAATTTTCTATTCAGTGAAAGTTAAACCAAAATGACAATTGATACAGGTACTTACAGCAGCTAAAAATATATGTTTTTTAAGACACTACAAATATTTAATCACCTACATTTTTCCTCGACATATCATCGATTAAAAATGTTTACTATCACGAATGATTAGTAATTTTATATATTAAAATTATCTATCACAAAGTTACCACCGAATCCATCGAAAGTATATTTATTTATATTTATGGAATAGAGTTAGAAGTATAGTTTTTATATTCTCAAAACGCTCCTTAAATAATCTGCAATAAGTTATACACAATATTTTATTTATCAAAGAAATCACAATGCATAACTAGCTTTAAAATTCGCATCACACCTTTAAAGGCATTGTTGTTTTCATTAAATATAATATGTGTGTATAATGAAAACCATTCTTTGATCATATCATCACATCAATGATTTTCAACATTATACGAAAATGTAAGCAGTATAACGATTTAAAGCTAACAAGAAATTTGGCTTTTGTTAGCTTACAAAAATACAATCTAAAAATGCCCTTTTTTATTGGTATTCTTCTTACAAGTAAAAATCCATAAAATAATATGAAGTTTATAAGGTAAAAAAGATTTTTCTTTACTACACTTAAATTGAGCAATGAGTACAGCTCATGGGTGCCCATACAAATAAAGTGCTTGCACTGTTAACTGTCCGGAAAAATCGATTGGTAAAATATTTAAATATATATAATATTGTTTGGTTTTAGTAGTTTTACGAATGAAAATACTCGTTTTCATTGATAGCCATAAACAAATGAATTTTTTAAGCAATGCGAGTATTTAATTAATCGGTCAAAACTATTGATAATTGTGAGAAAATAAAATACTCGGAGAAAGGATCGAAGAAGGGAAGAACTGAACGGATGGCATTGTAGTTTATTTGATACAGGATTTCTACTTATTTTGTAACAACGATTTCATTGACTTCAATTATATCTTTTGAAATGTTCAAACTAGTATGTAATAAACAAAATTCATTTATAGCCAGAAAAAAGTATTTAGATGTTTTGAATGTGGATATACATTCACTTCAGATACAGATTTCAGCGGCTAATTATTTATTGAATATTGTTGAAATTTATGTATTTATCTGGATATTTAAAAATAATTTCAATTAGAAGTTTCGCTTCGAATCGACCCGACCTATGGTTTGATTTTTTAAATATATTTTTTTAAACTATATGAAATAACATTGTTAACCTTTTGTATAAACGAAACGTGGTGAATCCGTGGCTTCATATAATTTCTCACATTTAATCTTACAGTTCATAAATATTATTCCAATACTTTGAATTGTATGCTATGAACTCCTTTAAATAGTTTGGTACCCCTGTATTTGTTTTTCGTCAATTTGTTAAGAAAATTACGAGCAACGAATAATTGAGCGTATTTGACTATAAACAATTAAGTCTTCTCTACACCTCAAATTCAATTGGTCGGATAAAGTATCTTATTTGAGAAATGTTAAATTTACCGCGTTTCTGACATTCAGATGTGTTGAGCAAAGCACACAATAATAGGGAAATACTACATTTGGTATCTCTACAGATTTGCGGCTTTCAATTTTGAGAAGCAGCGTATTAAACGCCTCATGAATATTCAAAAAAGGCTCATAACTTCGGTAAATAAGTACCCAATCAGAATGGGACATTATTATTTGATCAGATGTACTAAACATTCTATATGTGAACTTGACGAATATCATTTTTGATAATAAATCTACCACGCCAACTATTATAATACCCATTCTGAAATAAAATTAACACACGAAGGCCTAGAAAATGTTACACCAAGAAATTTTAAATAATGTTCTAATTACGAGTATAATCTAATATAAAAGGTGTGTATACAATATCAAATGAAAACGTTTAAAGATAATGATAAGAACACACTTGGAAAAAAACTTTAAAATCTAAATCTGCGTTTTGTTTCGGTATATAATATTATGTATTGAAGCCAGTTATATATTAATCTAAATTTTTAATTGAATGTTTTGTTAATAAAATTAAACACAGCTATGGAAAACTCAAGAATACAAGAGTTATTTATACTTGAAATTAGATGACGCTTTGAAAAAGTAATTGAAGATAAAACATAGGGATATTAGTTAATCTAACAAATACTTTACTTGATGATCCAAACAAAGAAAATCAGCAGAATTCAAAAGAAAATCAACAGATATATTTGAAATTTATTACACACTTGCCATTATTTATTCAAATTAACTGCCTTTATATATTCACGGTTAGCATTCGAACCCAAAACTTTTAATGAAGGGTTATGTTTGCTATTCAATACACGTATATTCTGACCTTTTCACGTGAACTACGGCGCCATAAAGACAAAGTTCAGCCTTGTCTTTCATACGATTACTATGAGAAGACTACACTTGTGTATCACTTATAAATATATAATTTAACCATTTTTTTAAATAAGTATTATAGATATACTTAATTTAAATATATCAATACCATCGAAGCTCTATTATTCACAATCAATTCAAAAAAATTCATGCTAACTTCTTGAGAGTTTATTACCCTGTATGAATCGAAAATCAGTTCCTTTTTAAGGTATTGCAATTTATTATTACATATACATATGTTCTTATACTGCTTGAAAAAAAGAGTACCTACATTAATAATTGAATACTTTTTACGTTCCCATCATAAAGCTGAGTGAAAAAAGCTTGCCGCATATAAAGAAGATAAGCTAGTATCAGAAGTATAATTTAAATGTAGACTAGAACACATTGGACGGTCGTGATTAATTGCATTACCGAAGCAAATTACATTTAGATCCTACGAAATAGATCGCAGTACAAAATAAGACTAACATAAAGTGATAAAAAAGTGACAATGAATAAAATACTAGTATTTAAAATATATATATATATATTTTTTTGTAAATATCATATATATTTTAAAATCATTACATTTCACATGGATATCGGTAAAATATAAAATCTTCGTAGCGTTATGACAACGTATAAAGAAGTCTATTCAAATGTTTGTTTCGGGATTTTATGTTATCTGTGTTGAAATAAAAACGCTTGACAAAGTAAAAAATAGATTTTAAACGCAATTCCCTTAAGCAGTATCTTCGCTTTCAATAAGATGGGTTGGGTGGTTTTAAGCTTAATATCAAGCGGTATTCCAATGTACAGGAAATATGACAAAGTATAACTTTGCCAACAATGAGATGGTTATGCTTTGAAGTCTTATGTTTAACGGATATTTTAAACTAATTTTATATAATTATGGTTTAAATGTAATTATTCATGCTCGCTGAAGTTTAAATTTCATTAATTTAATACATTAAAATATTTAACAATATTACTTTGCATCCTCGTATAAGCATTAATAAAAATAATTTCAAAGGATTTTTAATAAAAATTTGTTAAGACATTTCACAAATCATTTATATTCTAGAAAATAAATTAATATTTTATTTATTACCAGTCTAAGATATACAAGTGAATATATGAGACTTCAATTCGTATTGGCAGAATCCATTTAATATCAAAGCTTTTTATTAATTGATCATTTAGAAATACTGTCAATTATATAATTGATGTTGTGTCGTATAGTTTTAACAAAAGGCGGATCTAAAAATCGATAATTATACAAATTTTTCGTTTCAGTTTTCAGTTTTGGAATAAGAGCGTTTCGTTCCCTATCATTAAATGATATCGAGAATTTTCTTTTGGAAAAAATTTATTCTCTAATTTTTTTGCCAAAAATTTACATTATTTCCGTTACATTTTTCAGCTCTTTTTAGTTTTTTGAATATCTAGTCTTCCATAACTTTTTTGAAAAAAACAATAACGATTTAAAACGTAAAAATTACGAGAAATATTATGCGTCCACGTTTTCATAGAGTTTATTTTGTAGCAAAATTATGAAGTCTGATATTTTGCGCTAACCGCTTTTGTTCAGTATTCATTTTATTTGAATAATTTTCACAAGGGCACAAAGTTCCTCGTTATACCTATAACTTTGTCAATAAATCAACTCTTTGTGATAATAAGACAATACAATGCGTCTATATTAATTTATATTTACAATGGATATAATAATATTTGAAACTTTCTTGTTCACATGATAAAGTAGCAAAATACTTAATTTGTTCACGTGATATGTTTCTATCTATACCCTCTTGATATTGGTCTTGAGTAACTGGATACCGAAAAGTCAAAATAACTTAAGACATATAGCTACAAGCGCCTTCACGGAGAAGAATTGTTTGTTACACATGTGACTAAGTGCCCAATTTGTAACCGAGATAGAAGGCAAATTGATACTATTTGATAATTGTTTTAAAACTAGCAAGACAAGTAAAAAGTGCAAAATAAAGTAAAATTAAAGATAGATTAACTGATTTTTTAACATCATATATTAAAAAAATATGCCCATATTATATGCCTTACTATCAAATCCGACAAAAAGCAACCAATGGCATTTATAGAAATTCCAATAAGTGATTTTTTTACTTTAAACTTTTCACAAGATAAAGATGCATAAAAAGAGGTTGAAAAATAAGAATATTGCAGCATCAGGTAATGAAGAAAACTCTTCATGCCTAAAATCAAATATCGATATTATCATAGAGCTTTCCTATTTCCCCCCACACAAACTTATGAGATGGGAAAACATATAATAAAACCACGACTATAACACACGAGGGAAGCATTACTAAGAGCTATAAGTTTACTGGGCGGCACCCACTCGAAAACATAATATTTATCAGAAAAACTGAGAGCCTCCTTCGCAAGCTCAAACCAGATTGTGTATAAAAACTATGGTAGATTTTTTTTTTGATATATGTATGTATGACGACAATATTGAGTAAATTGAGTTGGTATGGATGGTAGAAACATTATACATTAGGTGTGGTTAGGTGGATATAATTATTACAGCCTGCTTAAATAGTCTGACAGACTTTTTTTACATTGATATACGCATCATTTATAACTAAGCAACAGCCCGAAGGTAAAATGTTTAAAACGAAATTTATAAATTATGTACCGGTATAATATTTAATGGTTGAAGTTTGTGGTTAAAGAAAACGAACCAACCAATGAAAAAGCTTTCTTATTACAACTTCATTTCATTTGTCATAAAGAAGTTACCTAAATTTATTTGTTTGAAATGTTTATCGGCAAAGTCAAATAAAAAGAGAAAAGTTTATGCCCCCCGAGATGAATCATAACAAATTGCCTTTTTGTTGGTAGAATTCATGTAGATATTATTTGAAAAAAACATGTTTATTTGCACAGTTGAGATATTTTTGACGTCAGAAATAGATGATGAATACTGCTGGATAAAATATATATTTTATAATGCCATTCGAGCAAACGAATTATATTTTGAAACAAAGGACATAGCAAAAGCATTATTATAAGCAATACTAAACTGGAAAATGTTGAATAAAATATCTCGGTGTTGAATAAAAGTGTAGGTAGCTTATGCAAGAAACATTTGGTATAGAGAAAAAAAATCACATCTTTTTTGCTTCCATTTTCTTGTCTATTGCTATTTTTGACAGTAGTAACACTAAATCAGTGTTTCTGAAACAATATTACATATTGCGTGGAGGCTCACGAACAAACGATTATGCGTTTTTTTGAATGTTTTTTTCTAAATCGTGATCTCACGGTTAATATGAAACAGTTTTGTACGGTGAGTACGGTGAGTACGGTATAAAAATTAAAAGTCACTAGATATAACACATTCATTTTCAATTAATTATATTAATATTTTATATTTACATATATTTATAAATTGTTTTAAAATCTTATCATCCACATGAAATTTAGTCGAGATGATTAGATATACAAAAAACCGACTTTAAACGGAGAGACTTTTTAAAAATTACACATAAAGAGGAAGTATGCATTGTGAAAACTTTTTAAGAAAATCTTTTTTTTTAAAGATTTCCACTGTAATCTATAGTATAAATTTCAGATACATCTACGCACACTTAACAATTTTCAACCATTGTGCTTTTTTAAAAACCTGAAATTAAAAGAAATACTTAAAAATCCTTTTTTAAATGGTACAAATAAACATTTTCATTTAAAAAAATGTACGTTCAGATAACGTCCCCTAGGGCAGAGAAATGCGCCAACTACGCAATATTGTTTTGAATACATAAGCATCATACACAAACATATGTTTTTGGCAGATACATGGAGCAAATATTATAAACAAATGAAATAAATATAGCGTAAAAACGTTTCAGTAGGAAAGGGATGTGCGTTTATTTACTATTGTTACAATTTTAAATAAAACATAAAGTTCATTTGTACGCTTGTAGAATAATAATATATGAAAGAGTATGCATTTTTTCCCCTAGTGTAAATATATTGTGATAAAATATTATGTGAAGCATTAGTTATTAAATAACATAAAAGACTAAAAGCCAAATGTTTTTAAGAATATCGCATTGTAAATCAACTAAAAAAAAAAATATTTCAAATATTTTTTCATAGCACTTGATTATTTCGTTTTTAAGAATGCTTGTCACAATTTATAATCGGATTGCAATTAAAACATTGAAGGCGATTGATAATTTAAATAAATGTTATTACCTGCATACAATGAAAGCAGTGATAGACATTAAATCTAGAGGCGATGGAAGAACACTACAAGCGTGTGGGCATTTCATTGAAAATAAGCTCTAGCAATGGCCTTATTGGCCGACCTAGCCACAGTAAATGTGTGCTAGTTTATATCAAAATAAATTGTTTATGTATAAAATATAATGTAGAATTTCTCCCTATTTTTCATATTTTTTTTGTTTGAAATATAACAAAATGAGTTTAACCAGTCCACGTGAAAACTCATTTCAGTAAGTATCGACGATAAAAAACGCTGAGCCTACATACAAAAAATTCGTTTTTCTTATTTGTATAGCTTTTTCGTCGCAAGGACAATTTCCCCCCGAATAAATCTACTTGCCAAAATCGCATTATTTACACGTTGTTAAATACCCAATAAAGAGTTTTGACACTATTTTTGACTTCTTTGTGTGTTTTTAAAGAAACAATGCTCTATGATCATTTTTATTGGAGCTCATTAATTAGCTTGTAATTTTCGTTCATGCGGTGGAGGGTAACAATTTCAATATAACTAATTTTTATTTAAGTGTCTCGTGTCTTGTACTGATATTTAACGGCCTTTAAGAAATGAAAAGTACTATTGATATATAGTGAAAAAGTCTCAAACAAAAGCCAGGACAAACGTCCATTTCTAAATGGAATGGTTGAAAGAGACTAAATTTCCGATCCCTTTCCGATCACCTTGTTCTCCACTTTATGATAATCAATCTTAAGATGCTATGTTTCACTTTTGTAAAACAATGCTGTCAGGAAACAAAGATCAAATGAGTATGATCGAGTGCAGTTGTAAATGCTAGAAACTTCGTTTTTCATTAAATGTTGCTTCAACTAAGGACATCCTGAAATCAAAGTGATATGCACTATCAAATATCTGTAGATTAAGTTTTATTTTACAATATGTGGGTAAAAAAGATATAAATAAATACATATTTCTTAATAGAGACTGATAAAAAGTTATAATCAATTTTATTACAATGCCGTAGCGTTGGTTTCAATTATATGTGTTTATTATTAAGCCAAATTCGTACATTTATTAACAAGTCGTATATCCGATTGTGCGTTATTTAAAATTGTACTGCAAGAAAATTCTACTTGACTGAATTGAACACGAGAAAATGAAGTGGATATTGTGTCTTCATTTAATTATATGTTTTTACGAGGCGTTAGCCCTATTCTCTCGTGTAATATGAGAATTGGAACAGATACAACGTATAATTTTATTTATTATTAGAATATATAAATTTTATGTGAATATCATTGTGTACTTATCTAACAGTATTTTATTTCATAAAGCATTGAATATTCAAAATATTCAAAGATTTAAATGCAAAATAATTTTCATTCTACTCTTTTGGATACCAGGCAAAAACATAATTTAATGATTAACTTTTAATTATAATATGCGAATATGCTGAAAATATGAACCAAGCAGTTTTAACGCCTGTACATTCTTTTGCAACCTCAAAATTTTTGTACTGTTTTATTTCAGACTGCAAATATATCCAGCTAATTAGATCGTTTAGTTCTTAAGATGTATCTTGGGGAATTAAAACTCACAATAAAATATGTCAGCCTCTTTAGATTCTTTAGTCTCAGAGATTTACTCAAGTGATCAGATGGGTCAGGATTCGAGCTTCAGCCAAGTAATAGTATATAATAGAAATTAGAAATAGAAATTAATCGGTGGTGTCTTTTTTCCCCGAAATAAATTAAATGAGTTGTGTATATTTTTTATAAACATGTGAGAGATTCAATATTTTTTATTGTGTGAGTGCTATAATATATATTCACAGACAGTTATACTTCAAATTTACGTAACGTAACCTTTAGTACGGTTGGCTTGTCAGAAGTTAATAAATAAGAAATACTTTTAGTGACACAATGTTTTTGTTCATGACATTTACCTCAAATATACTTACTTGCCTGTAAGTTACATAGAATATTTGTGTCACCGGTTAACTGTTTCAAAGGGAGGCAAAACTTTCCAACTGTTTCCCGACAGGGTAAGAGGGCCGTGATAATAGCATAATAAATTTGGCCCATGCATTATTTGTATTGTGTCCACTGTGGTGTGCGACCGGGGGGAGATGAAACGAGAAAAATATGCTAAAACAAAATTGATAACCCAAAAAATCTCTCCACTCCCCCGCGTACATAAATTAGCCGATATTTTATCAGAGAGGCAGCGCAATGCTTGGAGATACAAAAAGTAATAATCGCTACGTACTTAAAGAGTATATAAAATTATCTCTGTAGATTTGCTGAGATTTTCTTGTTGTTTTATGTTGTCTACGCCATTTATTTTGACGACACCCATGTCAGTATTTTTTTTAAACTTTGGCGTGTAATAATATCACTTTTTTTTTCATTTTCATTGCATTAAACTTAAATAAGTAAATAAAATTACATATTTTTAATATGATTCTATTTGGTGAAAAGAAAATATGTTTTTTGTGCAGCTAAAAAGTTTTTTCGGCTTAAAACTTTTCGGAAAGCAATTCGTTAAAAATATGTTCAATATTTTGACTAAAACATTTACAGTATCTATATAAAGAGATTTCTGTTTCGACATATAGCTGAAAGAATGTTTGTTTTTAAAAATTATCTTCATGTCAAAAAATAACGATTTTTCATCTTGTGAGTATAATGCTACGGAATTTTCACGTATAAAACGGAAAAGCGTATCGCAGCTTGCTTACCGTAAAACGTAGGATAGATAATCTGTTTATTCAAGAATATTTATATCATTTTATTGATTGAGTAAGCATTTACTTGGTAGAACTCCATTATAATACGGTAAGAAAAATACCAATGGATTTTAATTATTTTACATATTTGTACTGATAGCAATCTATGTATCATAGAATTGTATGCTGAAAGCTTATGGTTACTAAGTTTCGATTTGTTCACATTCTTGTAATAAAGGCCTTAAGCTAAATGCATTGGAACAGCTTGAAATTAATATGTATAATCAATCCAATGATATTCTTAATGAACATATCACAATTAACACATCACCACTTATTAGGCCATTAATAAACACTAATGCAATTTAAAATAAATTCACTTGATGCAGTACTAATTTTACGTTTATTCTCACTAAGTAAAAAAACCCAGATTAGCTTTCACTTCATGAATACACCAAATCAATAACTTATTTTTTTCATATACAATTAAGATGGTGGAACAGAGAAGAAGATGTATAGTGTACCCTGTCTAGCCTAGGTATATAAGCTTGTTCTAATGCACGTTTAAAACATAGTTCTGACGAGGGCGTAAGCCGAAATAGCTATCATTAAATATATAAAATAATTTATGTAGAATTAAATACATTGTTATTTTTCTTACCGTATTATACTTATATCATTTCTACATACAGAGTAGTTGCTTCTTATTTGTGTCAGTGAAACAAATCATTTTTTAAATGAGAAAAGTTGATTAATCAGGAAGAAGTAAATCAATAATAGCTTTACATCCAGAGAAATAATTTTATTAGATTTATAGCCAGGGCCTTACCTTAAAGTTATGATTGCGTAATGAAGTTTTAACTGCTACGCTCTGGCCATTTACGACTAATTAAATGTCCTTGCACACCGAATTATTTCTGGTTAAGTGAATAATGGTTTACTTGCACCGTAAATTATTGAGAAATGTTAAAATAATTATTTCATATACAATTATAATAACTTTGTGCAACGTAGCCTTTGAGGTGGGTGTTAGTAAACTTTACAGGCTTGAGAGATATTATCATATTTTGTAGGAAAATGTATATATCTACACCCATATTCCATGCACTTAATGCTTTTATCATACCTACTGATGATTATATACGCAAAAATAGCGACTGTTAATTTTTTTTTGAAGAGTAAGATTACATTGTTTTCTGATCAACAGTAAAATTTCTATTAAAAGAGTAAAACTAAGGAAAAAGAAAAGTTATATGAATCACACGTGGAGCGATAAAAATCAATTTAGCGAAAATTTCACATTTAATATCTTTTTGTCTAGCATCCCTGGTTGATTTTACTTACTTCATACGTACATTTTTTGATTTCTTTGCCCAAAAAAATTAAAATAGATTATTTTTCACAAATTTTCGTCAAATTTAGCACGATAACCGTAAATATTATCATTTTTTTATGTGAAAAGACTAACCTTTTTTTTAATATTTATAGCATTATCATGTGCCATTTACACACTCGTTTATTTCAACATACCTCCATGTGAGTTAAACGAAAACAGCTTAATCCAACGAAAAGTTTTTCAGATACTATTTTCTTATTTGATTTATGTTAGCTTTAAGTATGAATTATTATAGTAGGTGTTTTGTTGTAAAACAATTAATAATTATTAAATCATTGAATTGGAAATTAAAATAATATATCATTCTGAAATTCACGGAGATAAGGTATTTTTTGCATAAAGTATTCCAGTATTGAAATCCATAAAATTTAAGAGGTTTATAAATCGCAATATTATGATGGAAATTTTGAACGTTCCTGATAGAAAGAAAGGTTTTCCGAATACATAATAAATACCAATATTTCACCACTGGGTAACAAAACGTTAGCACCTCGGTTCATAAAATATTGAAGAGTGCTCTGCATTATAATTATTTTTGTTATGTATCTTTCCAGTGTGGTGTATACATAATTCGAAAAGTTTATAATATAACCACGTAGACATCATGTGAACAAGTTATGAATAACTTGGGAATAAAGACGATGCTTCACCAGAAATGCTGTTTCAGGAAAACATCCACTGTTATTTATACACTGAAACTTTTGTGCTTGACGACTCTTTCATACTTTTAATGCTGCTTTATATTATTTGTCGTTATTACTTGCTTAAAATGTTTCTGGCGTCACATATATATATGGACAACAAATATTCTAATAAGGTTGTCATCATATTCACAAGGAAGAGCAATTCAATCTCTCTAAATATTTATTTTTTTGCACTCCGAAGTATAAGATTTTTTTCAATCGTAAACACACACATATAATCTACTTATTACAAAATTTTGGTAATTTGACCGTAAAAAATATAAAGGGACGCACAGGTATGGAAATTATAATATTTCGTATTTACTTTTAAGGTGTTCACTATCAATACGTGGTGGAATGGCATTATAATAAAACATTTTTAGTACTTTAGGACCGGTTTCGCTCATGGCGAGTATTGCATTTTTTTTTATTGATTAATGGATTTTTAGTCGAACATTAACACTCACCTACCCGATTCCAAAAAGAGGACGTATGGTGAGCCATTAGACAACTGCTCGTACAAGTCTTACGCTGTTTCCATATACCATCAATGTTTTCGAAAAATGAAAGCTTGAGTAACTTAATAATAATCAGTTATCTTAGAAAAACTTATTTTGAGACTGACTTCATAAGAAGCCAATATACACCACGTTGCCAGCGGAGGTTATAAAATTATAAATAAATTACAGTAATGTATGAATAACAAAAGTTTAGAATTAAAATTATTTTTTTAAATGAATAAATTAAAATTGAAACAATCCTTCATTGAGGCATACTTCTGCACATAGTACTATGGCGGCAAAATGAAAGTTTTTTCGATTTTCAGTCTGTATGAGTCGTTAATACATATTTTATTATTACCGTGGGAGGACGTGTTGGAATTTTTAAGAATAATAATTTTCAGCGAAGTTTTAACACCTCACATTTATGAGTTTCATGAATACCATAAATAATAGAAGGGCTTTGCTTCGTTTTAGAATTCAAAATTAATTTATATAAATTAAAATAATTATTACTAAGCGTTATAAAATAAGTTAACCTCACTCAATATTACACTTTTCATGAATGCACTAAAATGACTGTTACCAAACGCTCTTCTCATTTAGTTTTATTTGATTACGTTGTACCCGGGCTCGAATTTTTATACGATTACCTTCATTAATAGATTTTTTATCGGTTTATAGCTTTGTGCTTAATGGCACCCAAACCTTGAAAAGGGGTATGTTGAGAGCAATTATCTTACTAACAGTCTTTTTTATATTCACATTAAACTATAATTCACATAGGAGAGAAGTTGAAAGAAAGAAAAGAAACTATTCTTGATATCTTAAGATATGATAGTGACTAAATTATGTTTTTTGTCTAACAATATTTTTTGAAAAAGCACTTAAATAGATTAAAAAGCTCCTCAAAATTTTCATTTTGAAATATTGCGTGTTGTCTATAAAAAAAATGAATCGGCAGAATATCGCTTTCCAGAAAATTCTGTGATGGTCAGCTATGACGTAACACGTGTCATCGTCAGATGTCAGATACATTATACAGCGTGAAAAATGTCAAGCGTGTAATCGCAAGTTTTTCACATGACATAAAACGACAAAGGTCGGGTTGGCCATTCTGAAACCTACCTACTTCAGTATTTTCATTTCCTGTAAGGAGCTTTGCATTACACTTTTTGTATATCTAAAAATAGTGCCTCTCTCAAGTTAAATGAGACTGCTGATTCTTATTATTTTCCTAGCGAATATAAGTCCCATCATTTTTGACTGATAATGAAGAGAGCATTTATACAGATGAAGTTTAAATTGCTTTATTTCTTGGTGAAGAGGTATTATAATTTGAAAATAAGACACAACTTTTTATGAACTATTTTTACATATATAATCAAAATCAGGACCGGTTATGTTCATCGAGAACATTTTTAACCGAAGAAATATAAATGCAATTTAGTAATTATTTGTATTAAGTCAAGTGAAATTCGTTTTTTTATTTATAAAAATTAAATATAAGGAATCCAAAGAAAGCTTTCTGTTTTTATATATTTTATCAACAATTATATTCTGTTCTTTTTTTAGAAGGTAGACAAATAACATTGTTTATAAGATTATAAAAGATTTATTGAATCGGCAACACCCGTCAATATCTAATGGTAACTAATAACACAATTCAAAATCTAATGGTAAAGTTTAAAATAACTTGATTCTATCATATAGAAGTGATTTTTACTAACAACGTCACAACAAAAAAACAGATTCTATAATAACTTAGTGACCTACTTATATTTTTGTATATAAACGATACAAACTGTTTACTACGCGTCAGTTCAAGTACATCCGTGAACTTGGAATGCCTGAAGATGCCGAAAGGCGAAACACGGGTCGTTAGCGACAAAACTCATGGAAAAGTACAAAATTCAAAAAATTCTAATTTGATATTGAGATTCCATCAAGCACCCTCAGTCGAAATACTTAATTAGATTCTATAATAATTCACCTGCTTCTTACATAAAAGATTATTAAGTGTTTATGATATTAATAAGTGTACTGAAAACTATTTTGCTAAGATGTATGGACTTTATTATTTATAAAAAAACCTCAATTTTTTTTAAAGATAAACTAGCATATCTTTAGCAAGAAGCTAAAATAAAGCGATCTTTATCTGAAGCTAAAAATCTGCTTTATTTGTCGTTTGAAACATTGAACATTTATCAGACTTGTGTGTAGCGAGAGATAAGGAATGCTTTATCGAACAATCGATACAAATCCATGAGTCTTCTAATATTTTACGAAAAAAACTACTCAATTAAAAGCACTTTTTTTACACTAAATACTATTCGAAATAAAATGAGATTTTATTTAATATTTGGAATAGAATTTAGAAATTTTTTAAAGAAGACAATTTACATAATAACTTTAATATGTATCAATAATGCTTATGATATTTATCCATGTTCAGTTCACTTATGTATTTACCGTCCACATAGTATATTAAACATACTTTAATGGTGTCTATTGGTATTCAGATAATCCGTAGGCTCAAGACTTTACATGTGAAGAAAAGCCATTTATTAAGATAAATCCTACGAAATTTTGCTCAAAAGTGTACATTCAAAGAACTATAGGAATCTAATAATATTGAAAACACTTTATTTAAAGTTGAGTAAATTTTAATTTTGCGATAGAAAGTTTTATAAAAATAATCTTCATTGTCAAAAATTTTCGTTAGATAGCCAACATGGCAAGAAAGGATCCATTGTTTTATATTAAATTTCAGCCTTTCTTTGACAGGGCGTATCCGTTAGGCTATTCCGTACACCTTTGACCACGTTATTTTAGCAGGCACCCTTCCCCAATAACATTTTCCGGCCAGCATCATAGAAGTCGGCGGTAATTTCACAAGCGACATAGTGGACGAGAATTTGTGCTTTAAATCCAGTGCAGAAAATAGCGGGAAAACCGCATTGCGCACTAATTAATAGCTATAACTGAGGTTGCCTTATACTATACGTTCATTTATGCCGTGGTCAACAGCAGAAATTAAAATTTTGCGCTTTCAATATGCATACACGCCAAGTAATTTGAGAAATTCTAGACCCCTGTGATATTAAATTCAAATTTTGTATGGTCCAATCTTTAAATGAGAAAATGCGAGCCTTATCTCTTCGAAACTACGTGTACCGCTGTAAATCATTTTTTCCGAAGGCCATTGGAGCACAGAATCAGAAATATTTATTACGTGACCTTTTAAATATTTACGAGCCGAATTTACTTAAGTGAAAAATTGTATATTTAAGACGATATATTAAGAAACAAAATTATGTAATAAAAGTAAAATAAATTATAATGTCATTCAAATTACTATACAAAGATAAATTATTAAATATAAAGCCAGTAACAGACAATTTCATCAATAAATTTAGGCAGTTTTTGTATTTTTAGTAATTTCTCCTAAATAATGGTTTGAATTTTTGGCTCACCATAGAAAGAGGCACATGTCATTAAATTATATTGATGAGAACTTTTAAATATTTAATTGATGTATCAGTGAAAAGGTTGAAATGGATATATATACAAATATTAAATTGTATCTAAGTTGCCCTGAGTTTCGTAACTCAGCATTTAAATTCCAGAAAATTTTCAATTACATACCGAGAGTCAAGTATATATGATTTGTATAAAAATTTTAAAATTATATTAAAAAAAAATAATGCAGTAGTTTTTCGATTGCTGTATTATATAAAATATTCATACTCATTTTTACATATATAATCGTCATTTATTAGGTTTTACAATCAACATCATCATAAGCGATAGTGCATGTTTATCCAGTATTAATTGTTGAAGAATATACCATGCCATACACCAGGATGTTCGTAGAAAAAATAATCTAACACTAGAAATATTATAAATGTATAAGTTAAATGAATTGGAAATATCAGTGCGCGGTTTTGTGTTCTGTTCCTATGTACAATAAGTATTATTGACACTGAATGTTATAAAGAAAGTTTATCAGTGTATGGCTTAGTGTTTTTAAAGTTAGGCATAAGCCTGAACAATGACAAATTCAAAAGCATGTGCTTAAAATGAGGCAACCCTAATATCAGCGCAACATTCAAAAGCTTGCCGTTCTTTTAAATGATATTAAATTCTATGTATGAAACTGCTGTAAGCCGCTAATCGATTATTTTCTCTTAGTTTGCGGTAAGAGATAAACTTTGGAATACGTTGGAAGTAACTTTTAAAGGATTATAGGTTTGAATGCTTAATATATAATACGTATACCACATATCAATGACTAAACCAAGGTGGATTTAATATAATAAAAAGATAGAAATAAATGTTCAAATACGTCTTATTTCTTGTACATTCGAAAACATCAAAATGAAATTCATTCAAAAAGCCGCGTTTTTCAAGATAGAAAACAAATCAAAATTGGCAGGATTCATTACAACCAATTAGAGAGCAAACACAATTTGCAAAATTACACCATTTTGTTTAAGCAGTTAGTGTTTGGTTAGATTTACATACAAAAGCATGTGTATTGCTGTAGGAACTATTTCGAATTTCAATTCGATTATTATTTGATCTACAGCAACGCAATTATGAAAAGTCATTATTCATTATTAATGTCGATATACATATAAGTTAATTTATGTAAGTTTTATTAGTATAAGTACATTAAAAAAACTCTGAAGGTTTTTATGATGAATATTAATTATACAAGTCAAGATTAATTTATTCAACACGGTAAAAAATAGCAACTCATTTTATTTCTGCAAAAATTATATGATACATTGCTGATATATTTCGGCGTACCATCAGACCTATCGAAGAGGGCGTAAGCCGAAAAAGCTCTCTTGTGTACGTTTTAAAATTTGTGTATAACTTAAGGCAGTATTCTGGTATATGATTCTGAAACAGCCGTTTTTTTTTATTGCATATGTTCAAAGTTTAAACATTTTAAAATATGTCCTTACACGATTTTAGTCAATTCTAATTATTGTTAGAGATATATGTAGCTACTTAAGTGACGTAGAATCTAACCAATCTGGGCGGTTTTTAACTTTGCTCGAAACTTTAAACACGTTTTTCTCGTATTTTTTTTCGGATTTTTCTAAAAATATTTGCCATGATATCTCAAGTTCTACATCAACGATTTCGATGAAATTCGATGTGAACGTTCTTTATACATGTTTTTATAATATATACTAGGTTTATATAAAAAAAAAAACAACCTTTACTACAGTAGAACCTCAATTATCCGGACCTCGATTATCCGGATTGGTCAAAATAAACGAAAATATTACAAATTTGCTGATATGCACGTGGCGAATTGTGTCCACTGTTTACATACGTGATCGAATGCAGTCTTGATATTTTGATCGTTGCATTTCTTCATACAATGAGTCCTGTGTAAAATATGGGTCAGTCATTGTCCAAATTCGATATGCATTGAACGTTTGTTTCTTGAAAAATTGATCACGATTTCGATATTTATTTTTTATGTAGTTTCATTAAAAGACGAATTGGATATAATCAATGCTTTGAAACGGGGTGAATCGGGACGTTTTTTGTCTAAAACATATGGTGTCGGAACGTTAACGATCTCGGATATAAATCTTGAAGTTTACCAATTGTTTAATGAGAGTCAAAAAGAGTGCTATTTAAGACAACTTATGTATGTGTCTTGAAAGTATTCGTTATTTAGCAGCATCGAAAAGAAAAGCTACCTGTAAGCAGAAATCGATAATTGATTTTTTAAGCTATGTATTAATCTAAAGAAATACAAATGATTTATACTGAATATACGTACTTGTCTTTTCCTGTCAATTATGATTTTTTCGATTATCCAGATTATCTTCATCCCCAATGAATCCGGATAATCGAGGTTCTACTGTATTTAATAAAAAAATTAAAACGGAGAAAAAAAGATTTTTTTTTTCAAACCTCCGCCATTTTGCGAAAAAATATTTTTTTGACATCATTCTAGTATATGCCAGAATTGCATCTTTATTAATTACGAATATATATTTATTTTTTATTTCATTTAGCTAGAAAAGTTGGGATCATGGCAATTATGGAGCATCATTTTTGAGACCCCCCACTTTCCCATCCCGTAATTTATCAGGTTTTTGTTTTTCGGTTTGAATATTTTTTGTATATTCTTAAAATATAAATTAATATCTGGTAAAAACTGTTATTCCTTTTTTTCTATAGCACTTGCAAAAACCCCTAATATTTCAGCCTCTAGACCAGAATACTCCCTTAAATCGTTTGCTATTATTTGCCGTGTTAAAAGAGTTCTACAAAGTAAATGCCCATTTAGTCAATACATTCAAATGAGCCAATATAGCTACTCAAATAATTATTTTCAATCGATTATTCAATATATCCCAGTATGCTTTTCCAACCTATGTTCCTTTTTTATAATTATCATACTATCAAATTGTTTCCGTAAGTTTGTAAAAACAACGATGAATTTTATTTTACATTTTTAGTTATATTGGTAAATGGACTATCTATAGAAGAGTTTATCGGCAGAAATTAATATCAAGACGTGTTGAAAGTCAGTACATCAAAAGCTTTGTGTGGATTTGAATACAAAAATGTGACATATTCACTTCAAATTAATGTGAAACAATCACAACGCAAAAAAAAATGTATTGTCACAATATTTTAAACGAACTTTCATCAACGATAAAATGGAAATATATCATAAATAATTTCAATTGACGTGTCCGGCGCGCAAAAAAAATTACATTAAATTTGTTAAAACAATGAAAAGAAAAATACATTGTTATGCTAAGGCTTGATGTTAATGAAGTTATACTCTGTGATAATATACATCTTGCTAAACCCTGAAACATAGTTAAAATTAATTAACAAGTGGAAAAGGGTGCGCGCATGAACGAATTGCCAGCTAATTTTTGTGAAAGCTTCCACAAATCGGTTACAACGCATAGTTGAGTAAGGCTTTTCAATGTTTTTTTATTTAATAAATGATGATCTAAAAATAAAATAACATTTCAGGCGTTAACTGTTGCGTACGTTCATTTGCACTATACACATGGCGTATGTAAATACTGTATTCATATATGATTTTAGAAGTATCCATAAAGAGTTTTTTACGGTGTTTTTTTTGTAAAATATTCATTAATTAAACATGAAAATTGCTGTAAAGTAATATTTACATTCTAATTAGGCATGCATTAATTTAAAAATAAATAAAACAGATTTTTTCGTAATACTTCTACATATTTTATAACGATAAAGATCTGATCTGAAGTAGTTCATATAATTGGGTTCTAATTATTTGAATAAAATGATATTTTAACAAGAATCGACAATTATAGAAGCCTTAAGTTGATGTATAAAGATGTTAAATACGCCCACTTAAGTGTTAAATGTGTGGGTTTGATGAAATTAGTTAAATTTGAAAGTAGTCGATCTGGTAAAATTGTTTATTTAGTTCATGTATGAAAACAATTTAATGAAGAAAAATAATGTAATAAAAGAAGGCCTAAGGCATTTTTTGGATGAACATTAAAAAGTATTAATTTACATCAGCTACAGCACTTAATAAATTTATTATCAAAAAAAAACTTGTTGCTTAGGCACACACTAATTATCCAGCCATCTGTAACGTATAGATTTAAAAAAAAATGAATTAAACTAGAATACATATATTTATCATATAGAATAAAAAGAGTAACTGAATAGAGAAAAACAGCAAATCAATTATTTATCCAAAAAATATTCGTCAAATATTAATTTGATAACAGAAAAATCTACAAGAGCACCATAGACAAGCATTCACATGCGTATAAATTCATATAATGTCAACAATAATAAGAAAAATATTTCGAATGCTATGACAATTCTTAGCACAGACTGTAACCAGCTGCAACAAGGTATGTCTTAACTTTGAAGGAATCGAATACGAATTCGAATTTTCATCGTAACGTACCTATTGAAATAAGATCGGTCGGTCCCTGTGGTCTAGTGGCAAGAGCTTTGTCCTAGCAATCGGGGGGCCCGGGTTCAATCCCCGGCAAGGTTAGATTTTTTCAATTGAAAAAAAAGATCTTGGGCTGGGTGTTATGTTATTTTTCGTTGATTTTGTGCACAACTGATACATTATTTACCATCGAGTTAATCTCGTGTGACTTTCACAACTCAGAATATTTGGCGCATTGGCGCAAGCTGTAATGCCAAATATTAAAAAAAAAAAAAAGAAAAAAAAAAAGAAGATTTTTTTTTTTTTTAAAAATTGATAATTCATCCCCTAAAAGTCATGTATCTTTTTAACTAAGATGTCAAACTTCAATTCGTTGTTAAATATTAATTAAAATATTGCATACAAAATATAATACCTTAATATAGTAAAAAAAAATGTATACAGTATCTTTACCAAGTTATTGTTTAAATAGTTACTGATATGAAGTAAAAATACAAGTTCTCAAATACAACAACAGCTTAGTATATCAGTAGTAGCGTATTTTGCTTTATTTCTCACTTATTTATCACATATGATGACCTTAATATTCGCAACAGCCGTAAAGTATGAAGCTTTGGAGAGCAGTTCATCCAAAGGACTCTTTTTAAAATTCCTCAACCCTGACATTAGCCAGTCACGACTCATGACCTCACGTATTCGTGCCCACCATTAACCCGATGTCGCTCGTCCTCTTGCAATTCAAAAGGAGTTTATCAACGCTAGACTTTTTTAAGGATTATGTGCCGTAATGTAAGTGAAGTTGCCATTGTTCAAAACTTGACTATATTTTTTTATCTTCAAAATATTAATTCAAATAATACAGCGTGCATGGTACGGTAAGCACGTGTAGTGATTTCAAGCAATCGAATTTATATACCTAATTAGTATCGACAATTTTATCCAATCTACTTACAATCTATCCAAAGAACCAGACCGTAGTAAAAAATTTGCTACTTTTTTCTTGAAATATGTATTACTAAAATAGAGCATATTAGTACCAATGAATTGCTAAAAGAGTTTTTATGTCTAAAATTTATTTAATCAATCAACTATCTATTAAGACATCATAATCATAAATTAACGAATGCTAATTATCTACCTTATAGTAGGCCATGTAAAATATTTATTTACATTGAAAATGAATAAAATTTAATATTTTACTTTTCAATAATAGTAAGGATCGTTTCTATTAAAGGTATAAAAATAAAATTAATGTTTTTGTTGGCAATCTGGATTTATCCTTATATTATATTTTAATGTTTTGATATTAATGTCGTTCAAATATTTTTACGAGTATTTGCATGGATAAAAAAAAGTTGATCTTTTAAATAAGACTTTGTCAAAAGCTAATTAGGAAGCTGATCAAATGAAAATGCTCATTAATTTAACACGGTGGATATTATCCGACGTCGTTATATTAACAGAATTGGATTATTTTGTTTCCTTAAAATTATTTTTACTCTGTGATATATAATATTATTTTTCACGATAAGAAAAGGGTGAATTAATAAGACTAAGTTGTTCGTTTAAATTTGGCAAACGTTTTAACTGCGCCCTACATATTCGTAAAGTTTTCTGGTAAAACAATTGATGATCACGGATCATCACTTTCATCCGCGTTGATCGAGTGTTTCTTAAATATTAAATGGCTGGCAAAATTTGAAAAGACTTTTTTAAATTCATAAGCAGCTAGTTGTCAGGCACTTTGAAATTTAATAATGTAAGGGTAGTTTTCCTCCATGTAAATGTGTTAGCAGTCACTACATTGCAATTAAGAAATACCGGAAATATTCTTAAAATTTATTATTTCTTCTTTGTTCTTAAGGAAACAATTTGTCTAAAACTATAAGAAAGCTGTTTTTTCAGTCGCACAACACTCCATTCGAGATTTTAGACTCTTAGACTATAGATTTATTTTTTAACAAGACATTTTTTTACAATACAATGTAACAATTCATACACCTTTCTTAAAATCGATACCATAACAATATTTTTCAACGCGAAAATAACAATATCCATTAATATAGGTTAGTGTTTTGAATAAATTCGATCGAGCTATGTAAAATTTCGAGCAATAATAATTCCCAACAGACCTTACACATAACGGTGAATTTGAATATTAAAGCAATTATTTTCATAAAAAATGAATCCATTTATTGGACGAATAAAAATTTGTTCGTTAATTGTCAATTTATGCAAATATGCGTATTTCCCTCAGGAGATGTAAAGTCTATTATTTATCTCAATAACAGTGAATTATTTCTGTATCCATGTCGTTGAATACGAATTAATGGGAATCCTGTTTTTAGTATACGTACTATGTAAATAGGTGTTTAATATGATCTTCCAAAAATACTAGGTAATCAAATATATAATTATACTATCAAATTTTGCAAAAATATTTTGAACAATATATTATATTTTTCAAAACAAAGTTCGCAAATTCTGTGGGTACCAGCTACATTTCAATGGAAAATAAACTTTTATTCTATTTTAGATTAGATTTTGTTCGATAGTTTTTGTCATGAATTAATGGGTTACTTCAGAACTAAATTTTATGCAAAGTTTTTCAGAAAAAATATATTTTTAAATCACTTATTAAAAAAATATATATTGCTTTTTTATATTTATGTATGTTATGAATTTTCCAAACTACAAAAGTAAGAGTCATTTCAAGTTAATTCGTGCATTTTAAATGCCTTAAGATGTCGAAAGGCAAAATTCGAGTCGTGAGAGAAAAACATTATAGATAAAGCACATAGCTTTAATGATTCAAAATAATTTGGTCACGGAAATATTACCTAACCGTTATTTATGGTAAAGACACTTGAAATGCTTACTGACATATACCAAGAGATAGAACTACTGGTCATAAAATATAAGCTATAAAGCAACAAGTTTTCATATTTTAGAAAAGTGTTTAAAAATAATATCTCATCACAATTTTAATAAAATTTTAGGATCTCGGGACGAGACCAATCCCAGCATTTTTTTTATCTGTATTAATAAAATTGACAACGTTTGTCACAAATGAATAGTAAAATTTGTTTTGAATTATGTAGCACTGTGCATACAATATAACGATGAGTTTTAATGGTGTACATGATATTGTGAAAATCTTATATATAAAACCGAAACGGCGTATGTATGTATGTATGCCTGTAATTCCCTTTTGCATTGTTGTTGCAAGTTGCAATATAATAATGTTTATTATTTACGTGAAGGTATTATTTGACATTTCTTTGACAGCAAATTAGATTTTTTCCTTGAATTTGGACATTTTAATGGGCGAGAATGGGGCCATCAAATTAAATAAAGTTTGTGATTTTATTTTAACTCTATTTTGGATGTTAGATTTTGTGATATAATTATGTCGAATGATATAACATTAAATAATTATTGGTCGCTTAGTCCGAGCGACGCCAGGTAGCAATACTAGTATTTTATAAAAAGAACAAATTTAAAGTTTCGTGAATAATTATGGCGTCGAAATAGAGCATCGAGTGTTCCGCCAGGCAGTTAGTTTTAATAAATGTCTATTATAAATATGTATCATAAATGTCTTTAAATATTTTATTGAAATAAAGTTACGTGAGCGTCTCATATAAATGTGATCTTAAAAGTTTTAATAAAGTTTATTTAAATTGTTATATTATATGTAATAAAAGTGATTTTTCGCAAATAATTCTTAAAAAAATAAAAGAGTTTGATATGGCTTAAAAACCAGAAAAAATCAATAAATTTGAATATGTTTTTACCTTCGAAAGATGCGCAAACTGACAGGTTTTTATATATTCTAGAATTTTATACATTTTGCAGCATGAACGAGCTCTTATTTTTATATTTGTCGTCTTATTAAAAAAAAATGATTTATAAAAATTTAACTTGTTCAATGATGCAAAACAAAACATCGTGATTATTTCATGTGCGAATCTGTCGATTAACAACGTTATATTTGCACCTGCACTGAGTATCTTTTTCATCAATAAATAAATCCCGAAAGATGCGGGATTGTGTTTTCTAATTCATGGATTCAAATGTCTACAAATTCGTCTGGTATTGGATTCCCTACTCGCGAACATAAATTAACACCGTCCGAAAAGACGACTGTAGAAAAGAAAAGCTCGCATCGACAGAAAATTCTTCAATAGTATAAATTAATACGTAACGAGTCGGTGAGCATCGGTGAGGAAACGTTTCGTTAGGTATGAATGCTCTCAAAGGCAATAAAAATGAATTCTATATTAGTTAGCACTGAACGAATCCTGATCTATTGCCGGATGTGCAATACAATAGTTCATAATGCTTGTACGGATGTATTGATTATCGAAACATTGATAGAATTATGAGCATAAGCTCCGTAATTATTTAACGCGGTATAAAAATACCGCCGATATTGTATTCGTAAAACTTCAAAACATGTCTTCTTATTTTTAAGCAATGTGAAGCATTACCAATTTTTTTATACTATAATCAAAACGCTTACAATGGACAATGAGCAAAAATTCCAACAACTAAGATTTGTAGCATTTATTCATCATTTTCTGTGTTAAATACACCCAAGAAGACTATCAGATCAAATAGTGCATACATATTTGAATAAAAAAATCATGTCTGTGATAGTTTTAACACTTTTAACTCAATTTATTTTTGAATACCAATTTGCAACACACCAAAATCAGGAGTCTCATATGAGACGGCATATGAGACGCTAGCAGTCAATAGGTTAAATTCAAAGTAACAATTATATAAGTCATAAATTTTGTATACGTACCTGAAAGATTAGAAAGACATTTCATGAAAGCTGTAACGTAAAAGCAATGTAACTCTTTTTTATAAAGAAGCTGTTTAACTTTGTAAGATGCTGGTAGAATTTACACTCGAGACTAACTCCTGAAAAACGTAAATACACATCACTTCATCCCGGCGGTGTAATAAAAAGTTTTTCACGATACCATTATTTGAAAAGCTGACACACGTATCCCACCCATTTTCATTCGCAAATGTTAGAATGCAATCCCCCGACAAAGTTGGGTTATCTAGCTTTGAAAATAAATGGTCCGCGTCTGAGGATATAATATTTCATGCATACGCAAAGCATTGTGGAGACTGCACATATGTATATTGTATTAGCATCCACCAAATACACATATAAATAAATAAACTTGACAAAGCAAAAGTAAATGTTGCTTTTCCAAAAGCACCAGTTTAGTTTATGCAGTTGGTGTTCCACAAAGCTAAGGATAATATAAGCCTTTCCTTTTCACATTCTGAGCCCGAAAAGACAAATAAAACGTAAGTTTATAAATAAAAGTAAGAAATTATATCTAGCTGAACTTTTAAAATCATGTTGGTGTAAAGTGTCACCAATTTTAGTTTAACCGCTAACTGATTATACCTTTAAAATATATACACATTTAAAATGGTCGTCAATAGAAGGATTCATTAAATTATTATGAATGTTTCTTTCAACGGTAAGTAAAATGTAAAATTTTGTGGAAAAGTAGCATTTCCTAAAATACCTCGATAAATGAAAGGGGCTGACGGTTTTGATACAGAAATAATTAATATTATTTTTCTGCCACGAGCAGATATAGTCTACCAATATCTCAAAATCCTCAAGAAGAGTCGCATTATTCAACATTGAATAAAAAACTACTCAAAGAGGCACTTTTGGAAGATTGAAAAAGTAATTAGATTTTGAACAAACTCTTGTATCTATTTTTTTTAGATTTTAAATAACGATTTCGATTTCCGAATTTCACTTTTTTACATTTTAAGGCATTAAAAGAACACGAATGAACTTGCACTGACGCTTAATAAATAGTTTTTGTCGTGTATGTGAGAGAACAATATTGTCACTTGGTCAAAAAATTATGATTGGCTATTTGGATTTTCACTAATGATTTGATATATGTAACTGTTTCAATCATATGGTTAAGTAATCCCACAGCAAAATTACAATTTCTTTAGGTTTTTTAAATGACATGTGAAGTCGTTAAAAGTAATTGAAAAATTCATAACACAGAAATGTTTTCTGATTGAAAAAGGAAAACTGATAAATAAATTCGATATATCACTTAAAAAACACGATGGTCTATACAAATTCAAATGGGCGTAAAAATTGTCTTTCACTAAAGTATTCTAATAATTTGCAATTATTATCAGTATAGTATTTTTTTAGGTGTATTTAATATGTCATTATTTTTTATATATTTATCTACGTGAATATAACGCTATTTATAAATGTCATCCGATATTAAATAAGCATGAATGAAGACACACATTCGTCATGTAACATCAAGCCGTAACAATTCCCTGTTTAATTAAAACAAGCCTGATTTACTCTATATCTTTCTACCGTCCCAGAGCAATTGACGTTTGGGCCCTTTATCTCAAAATACCACAAAACCTTGCCTCCAGAGCGAGGTCGTAAATTTTAGCGTAACTAAAATTGAAATTCCTCAATCTACAGAAAGTGTGTACGTATCCACAAGGTGTACATTATGAACTTATTACGTCAAGATATTTTTAACGGCATGGAATGTTTTGTTAAAAGATGAAGATTGCTTTGAAGGTTATATTTTTTCTTTAAGTCTACAACAGAAAATTTATTTGAATGTCAAATCATCAGGTGTAACGAAGCTGAAAAAACTTGACACCTGAGAAATGAAGAGAATACGTTTCCACGAAACACACAAAATGCATATTTTTCCTGTCATCCGCACACTTCCCAATGAATTCTCAGAGACGAGTTGTTACAAACAGTCTACAATGGTGGTATTCCATACATTTTCCTTTTAAAAAGAATTCAACCCTTCGATTGTCATTCAAATAAAAAAACTCTCTGAGGATTCTTATTTGAAAAATTAAACAAACTATAAAAAGAAACCTATTCAAGTATTCATTGATGTTGATTTTCAATATATGGTTAATTACTATCAAATAAAATTGGATTGACCTATTTTTATTAATACTCAGATATTTATGGATATTTATAAGAGAATATTTAAAATTTAAATGTTGTTACTTTAACACTGATTCTTACAAATATTCACAAACAAAGTTTTATAAAAGGTGCATTATAAAGTAAACAGATTCAACAAAATAATATCGTCAGTTAAAACAAATATGTATTTATCAAACTTATGGTTTCTCATAATAAGATATTTTATCGATGAAAATAGCAAAATAACAAAACTATTTTACCACTTTTAAGGTGTTCACTGTCAATACTTGGTGGAATGGTATTATAATAAAAATATAATACAATAAATCTATTTAAGACGAGTCTATAATAAGCACAAACACATGCGCTATGTACACACAATAGAATTGTGGCTCAAGAGACCGAATAAATAGGCTTGTAAAAATGAGTTTTTATTATTCTATCAAAAACATTATGCGCTTAATGGTTCTAAATAAGTAATTTATCTAATAAAAAAAAATGATAATTACTGGTAAATTCACTGTTTTTTAAACAATAATGAATGATTGGTCAACTCTAAACAATAGCTAACAGTCACGAAAATGAGTAACTATGCTAAGCAACTCGATTTTAATCTATTAGTCGAAGCTCCAAGTGTAATTAAACATAGATCAAGTTTAAAATTTGCTACGGTAACATGCCATGGATACATATGTGTATACGTTGATTCAATAAATTGCCATTTTGTGGCTTGGATGTGATACATTATCCACAATCATGTCAAATTTGATCAGTCTCGCGTGTAAAATTTGAAATGCTAATAAAACACTGAAACCTTATGAACTTTATACCAGGTAAAGACACACATAATAATTTAAATTTTCGTATTTATTTACAGCTTTATTATTTATTTAAAATAAAACTGCGATAAATCATATAAATTATACATCACGTATAAATCGTTAATATCGAAAAGTTTCAGGTGACACCTTGATTATAATTAAAAGATAAATCAATACCGACGTCAAGTCGACGACAAACTCAAGACACACATTTAGTTGAGATCTTTTATATTAAATACAATTTAATAGAATTGGGCAAAACGATTCTTATTTTATTGAAAAATTCAAGACAATTTTAATTATTCATCCGCCTAAATGTCTCAGAATCAATTTGAAACAACTCCTATAAATTTTGAGATTAATCAAATCTCCATAGCCGTGGTTCGCGTTCAATCCGTTGAACTGTAAATTTAATTATTCTGATTGATAAATTTAACAGTTTCAGCAAAGTTGACTGTCATATATTAAGAATATTATTCGGTATATCAAGAATATTTATTGTGATAATTGTGAATAAAAAAGACAACCACGGTATTTTTTCATGTTATTTTAAATAATAATCTGTTATATTTTATTAGCGAATAATTATTGATTGCTACAGAATGCAGTACTCGTTAACTTTGCAGATTTAATATTTTTTAAGCCTTATAGCATACATATTCCACTATTGTAAATACCTGCAAAGACCGAGTCTCTTCTACTCAAAGGTGGGACTTAACTAGATATCTTGAAACGGTCACCAAATATCCGTATGGGAATAACTTCCGTGTGCGCTTCAAAGCAGGTCAGGTACTTATGTAGGTGTCATTCTGGATGACATACTTTCATTTCAGCAACACGCTTAAATAACTGTCAGCAAGGCTAATCTGGCCTTCCTCAGGATATCCAGGATGGCCGGCCAAAACTGGGGGCTCAAGCAACGTGCTCTTAAAATAGCATATGGAGCGATTTTCATTGGGATCGCTGGCTACGCCTCTAGCGTTTGGTATCATAGAACCAACATCAGTTTCGTTAGGAGAACATTACTAAGTGGACAACGGCTTGCATTAATATCACTAACCATAGCTTACAGGACGACATCGACGGACGCGCTCCCAGTCCTTGCTGGAGTGCTCCCACTAGATTTTCACATACAGTTACGTGGAGCAATTACCCTTTTAATGAAGGGTATTAACATATCTATAGAAGGCATCCGGATAGCGGTCCTTCCTCGCCAGGAGATACCTGAAGGCCACACCTACCGCTCATTCGCCGGCAAGTTAGTGCTCTCAATTGTCGTCACTGCATGGCAGACCAGATAGACTGCATCTTCCAGGGGGCGTCAAGTTTATTAATTTTTCCCGGATGTGCCCTGGAGGCTTGCAATTAAATCACTAACACCGTCCCATTGGACTAGCCAGTTTCTTACCGGCCATCGCAAGTTCAATGCAAAACTCTTCGCGCTGGGCAAGTTGGTTTTACGGCCGGACTGTACTTGTGGGCACGCCCACCAGGACGTTAATCGCATCCTATGGGACTGCCCCCAAATGAATTCCGAACGAGCAGAACTGTTTGCAGTGGTCCGTCCTCACACGGGTCTAATAGGCCACGCTGACTTGATTGAAACTAAGGCAAACTACATTGCATTTGAAAAATTTGCAAATTTATTCGGGGATCGACATAATTCCGATTCTTCACTAGAGTCAATATACTCGTCTAACACGACGGGCTCTCAGTATACGGATTATACACAGGATACTCTGTATCAAAATGATTTCAATTGGTGAGCTAGTCACTCCAATTTATTTTATTATTTTATTTTCTATTTGCATGGTTCAAAATCAGTCTCGTGCAGATCTGCTCGGGCCATGAATGTGAGGGGTAAATTCCTTTTTAAAGTCGATAGTGTTGTGAAAGGCGGCCATGAAACCTTGGCTGCATATACACAACGGGTGGTGGTGGGAAAAACCAACTTGTACATAGCTGCTTTATATCTTGTTTAAGCCTAGAGGTCTACGCTTTTCCTACGAATAAAGCCGATAGTATTAAGCGAATAAATCCTCTCCACTACAGCACTGTAGTTACGTGAGCTGGTTATAATTTAGGTCATCTTTCTTCTAGAGAGTATAAAATTGTTAATTATGTACCTTTACAAATACGCATAACAAATCTAATTAAACTAAAAAAAGTAACGTTCAATTGGAAATAGTCGTGAAGTATTATATATTCGTACTAAAGGTCTGATTAAACTGTACGGCGTATATGAATTTAATTCCCTTATCGGTTGGGTAAAAACTATTCTAAAATTTGAAGTTTATTTTCATCTGTGTATTGAAATTGAATAAAAGACATATAAAGAATGTCATAGAAAAAATGACCTCACTCACAAACGTATATTTCAAGAAAAAATATACTTTAAACTTAAAAGCAATAAGGTATTCTAAAAAATAAACGCAAACAGAGTGGCATGGAATGTTGAGTTTAGTAAAAAATGATAGCAGCATAAAAAGTAGCCCACTTTGAAATGGAAAAGTTTCAGTATGCTCAAAAAATTGGACACAGGGAGCAGAACTTTAAAACAATAGCTTGTTTCAGTGGTGAAGTCCATTACTTTAAACGAAAAAGGTTAAACGACTATAAAGAAGCCAAACTTATCAATTTCATATAATTGTATTCCTGTACATATGTTTATTATCAAATATCGATAGCAAGAAGCATCAGTAATACCAAATTAAATAACACCTTATTTCACAGCTCGTTTTAATTTTAAACTTAATTAGATGTTGGCGGACAATTTTTAAAGTTTTGGATCAGTTCATCAGTTGTGCATACTAATTGAATCAATTATCATAGTAAAAATACATTTTTTTATCTCGTCAAGGCTAAAATCATTTCTTGCTGGCACACGAATTCACAAGTAAGAAGTTAATGTAAATTTTAGTTTGTAATCTTATTCTCAAAATAAATTGAAACTGGAAGCACGTCATTCCAAGTATAACGTTTACGTGTTGATCGCAAATTTATCGTTTTAATGAATTCTTTGAATACAATCTGAATTCAATTAAAACTTTATTTTTCAATCGTAAAAATCCTCCATATCTAAAGACATAAATAAGATAAATGCTGAAACGTGTGCTGAAAACGAGTGTCATAAATATTGAATTAGAACGAGGAATGGCCATTTGAAAATATCCGAAAATTCACGAATAAAACACATGGTAGCGATAATAATTTTTGGCTATATTCCTTGTTATTATATCTTTCAATAAAAGTGCTTCATTCTTTGTGGGATCGTTATAAAATTGCCAGCAAAAACAAAGGTATTTTTATCGCATATGTGGCGAGTAAATAAAAGGTATCATTAACGGAATGACAATGATAATTACATTCTGTATTGATAATATGGAAAGATAAGAATGGTAGAAATTCTACTAATTACAGGCGCTTTTTCAAACCCTCGAGGATAAGGCCTAGGAGATAAATTAAAATACTATAAAAATATAAAACAATTTATTCTTTACGAAAAACAACATTGTATTAAACATATTTTTTTAACCTGAGACAAGCCACTTAAAATGTCTAACAATATTGTAGGTGCATTTGAAACACCGCAGTTTGTGTACTTTATTTTTAATGACGAGTATATTTGTAAAACACTCTTTATATAATTTTGTTGCGCAAGCACGTGTTCGAATTTCCAAATCAGAATTAATATAATGTACTAAGTATATGGGTCATATACTCTTGATATTTTTTTCCGTTAATAACAGAACCGAATGTTAAATTCTCACCAACGATTTTATTATAATATAAATTTTTAAATAACATTGATTATTCCACGTATTGTGCTATTAACTATGACACGTGTTTCGTCTCTTTCAGAGGCATCTTCGAACTGAATATCGCAAAGTTTGCTTGAGTAATTAGCGTAAGTAACGATTAAGTAGCGATTTTATGTACATAATTTCATTGGTATGATAGTTTTTACAATTTGTTGAAGCCTATATATTTTACGTTTTACCTAGAAAAATAGTCACTGATCGCTCAAAAACCAATGTTATTTCTAAGCAATATTTGTTTATTATTCAATACGTTAACGCAATACATAACAAAAACAAAAAAGCTTTTATTTAACATGTCCCTTCCAGAAAATGCGACTCTGTCACTATTTCTTACTTCAGGATAAATAAACGCCACTGTCTTGCTTTTACTATAATTCCCTGTTTATCAAAAAACCCGAAGGGAGACTTTAATAAACCTTAGGGCGGCATGATTTACTTTTTGAATTTTTTTTACACAAAAAATGTTTCAGGCTAATTTGCATGCCATTAAATATTTTCATATTGAAAATTTCGACCAGCATAGGATTTTTTCTAGCAGCTTAAAAAAATCCAAATGTAATGTATTTTATTTAAAAACATACAATTCAAATCTGATTTAGTATGCTAAAATGTAGACTTCCATACTTTCGAATGACAATCTATGCTAATGCAATACAAAATTACGGCTTTCAGAAATTTATATTTTCACAAATTTTTGGATGGATTTTTAGAACGTCCGGACGGGTTTTTTTTTAAAAAAAAAATAGTTACAGAATCTCAGTCGTGAACTTTACAAATAAATATACAGCCATCTCTTCAGACGGTGACAATGACAAATTTTTAATCTAAAATATAGTGAAACCATATTTCACACTAATATATAATTATTTTAATTGTTTTGACTAAAAAATAATCTTTTTAAATGAAATATAAATAATATTACCTTGTTTCCATAAAATCACTAATCACAATGTTTTTTTTTTATCACCTTATTTAAAACTTTTTTTTTCTGTTTATAAAATACTTAAATAGAATAATTTGAAAAAAAGATCACATTACATCATTCATATTATTAAATAATTCACAACACGTTACACTTTTTTATTAATTTTCTGATATAATTTGAATAATTACAATTTTTTTAAAATACTTCGGTAACAGCTTGCACTATTGAAACGAAAAAAAAATATTTAAGTAATTATCGCACGGAAATTTTTAATGAAAATTATATAAACAATATAAAATGAGTCAATCGATGTAAGGCTCAACGTAGTTTTCCTCGACCCGAATTTTTCACTACCACACAACAATAGTAAAAGAGATTCCTCAACAGTTGAAAAATAATCGAAAATAACACGTCACGTTTTCCCATCAGCGTACAGAACGAGACTGAGCATCACTAAGGTAGAGAGAAAACGGGGTTGCCTGTCCACGGCGAGAGGGGGATGGAAAATAAGGGTAGCAATAAGTGAAAAAGAGAAGGTTCTACACAGCATCCCCTCGTCTGAAACTGCTAGGGATGTCCCCCTTTCCTAGCCCGTTATTCCTCCTACTATTAGGGTGGAAAAGGAGTTTGATGCCGGCGCGTATGAACTGACTTCTCAGCTGATAACTTCTCTCTAAAATGATCTTTCAGGCGGCTCACGTAAAGAAGCGTTCGATTTCGGTTGTAAATTTTTTCTGAAAATGATCTGCTTTTTTATTTGGGCTGTACTTATCGCAACCAAATCTTTATTCCGTTTTATTGTGTCGCTTAAACATGTGGCATTCTCACCGTCTAATAAAATGGTAAAATAAACCCAAACAAACCTGATAAACGGCTTGAAAATGAATATTAAAGAGATGATAATTTTTTGGAAAATAGTTTCATTCAATAGAAGAAGGACCAAAGAAAATCATTCAAATTCAATACCCAAGGCCAATGATGTTTAAGCAGCATCCAATTTCGACATTTGAAAGTGTAGAAAGTAAAATATGTAGTAAGTATGCACGCTAGTTTAACGAACTATGATATTTATTTATTCTTGTCGCAAAATATACCTGAACATCATACTCTCACAACACACACGTACAACACGGTTCTAACAGCTTGGCAAACTAGGTGGTCTGCATCCACCAAAGGGCGTCAAACATATCTTTTCTTCCCAGACGTGACCTGAAGGCTCGAGGTGAAGAGTCTAGCGCCTGGACACTGGACTTGTCAGTTTATAACTGGACATGGCAAGTTCAACGGCAAACTATTTGGATTGGGCAAGTTGGTCGAAAGGCCGGATTGCACTTGTGGACACGACTACCAGGACGCTAATCACGTACTGTGTGTGGGACTGCCCCGAGATGAATGCCGAACGAGCTGAGCTGTTTGCTGCGGTCCGTCCTCATACGGGCCCAATATGCCAATTTGACTTGATCTCAACCAAGGCCAATTTTGAGGCATTCGATAAATTTGCAACATCATGGGGAACGGGATAAT
Organism: Himalopsyche kuldschensis; assembly: GCA_028554975.1. Taxonomy (NCBI): domain Eukaryota; kingdom Metazoa; phylum Arthropoda; class Insecta; order Trichoptera; family Rhyacophilidae; genus Himalopsyche; species Himalopsyche kuldschensis. The sequence continues at coordinate 24,835,388 of JAHFWI010000003.1, forward strand.
CTTGATTCCTCTTCAGATTCAACTCCACGGATTCTCAGTATACAGATACATAGGATACTTAATATCACTCTAACAAAGTGGCTGAGCAAGTCACATTTTCTTTTTTATTTTTTTTCTATTTTTCTTCTCTTTAAGCACCTTAGTGCATGGTTAAAAGATCAGTCCCATGCAGCTCTGTCTCGGGCCAAGTAAGTGAGGAGTAAATTCGTTTCTTTTCTTGATCGTATAGCGTTATGGAAGGCGGCTGTGAAAAACGGCTGCATACACATAACGGAAGGGTAGTGGGAGAACCAACTTGTTCACCCAAATATATATTTTTTTTACTCGAACTTATTAGTTTATTATTATAAAATAATCTGATCCACGAGTTATCTCAATATAAATACAAAGCGTTGCCAGTTCATTTAATCACTACAGATCAGTAATGCACAACTTGCGGCCCGCAATGACCAATATAAATCACCTTTTTTTATTCAGAACTTTTTCTGGACAATAGAAGAACAATAAAAAAAAAATATTCAATTTTGTATACACTAAAAATAGCGATAGTGTAATCAGTTCTACCTATGCGGCCCTTTAACTATCTGAGAATTGATTATCTAGCCCTTCTTCCAAAAAGGTTGTGCATCACTGTTCTAGGTCTATGATCAAATTTTTGACTGACTCTTTGCTAGATTTTTTGAAATTTAAAAAGGTAAATGGAAATGCTTTATGAGTTCCATTCTTTGCAATAAAATTTTGAATTATAAAGCACATAAACGAAAAAAAATGAAGCTTGTAATATCACGAAAACTTGGTCAACATCGCTTTTTGTATTCCTGGTAGGGTTAGGGCAGTGATCGCCAAACGGTCGCTCGCGAGCTACCGGTAGCTCGCGGTGGCATTTTCGGTAGCTCGCGAAGGATAAATTTGGAAAATCCATGCTTCTTACATAGACAGCTGCATGTGGCCTACTCACACGTTGGAAAACCTTCTGATTTATTGGTATGCGCGCACCAGACAGAAAAAAATATTTTGTATCCAAAAGCACTTCAATAAACAGAATTAAAACATAAACACTTTCTTTCTTTGGGTGGTATTGCCCCGCATGCCAGGTACTCGCTTGTTTTCTTTATAAATACGTAATTAAAGTACGCATTTTATGTTTTATTGGAAGTCCGATTTTACTTAAATAATGTAATAATCATATGTATGCCACAATAAAACACGACGATAAAGCAATATACAAAAATAGCTCACCAGACAATTGCAATTTCTGAAAGTAGCTCGCATCCTGATTGAGTTTGGAGACCACTGGGTTAGGGTATAGCAAATATTTTTTTTATTATTGTATTTGTTTTTTATATGCATGTATTTTGATTAAAAGAAAGTTGTGATTGAATCCTTAATATTGGGTATTTAATCCCCAAATTAAGTGAACAACAGAATTTGCGATGGTAATCACATTTTTTCATAATTAATTAAATGTTTCTAAGAAAAATATAAAAAGATGATATAGATAAATATAAAAATCTAAACAAGATACTAAGGTATTCAAATAAATTTGATTCCCTTTGGATTTAAAACAAAAAAATAGTGTGGTCGATCAAAATATGCAAGATGTTTAATAAATCCTGAAATATGACAATTGAAAGCAATTCCATTATATGTAATGCCAAAAATAACGATAAAAATCAACAGGTGGCTGAAGGAAATATAACAGCTCGAAAAAACTAATTAAGTAACATGCAATAATGTCTCTTTTTATCATTCAATCAACATCTTTGACCTTTTCAAGAATTTAAGATATACATATGTAACACAGAATGGAAAATTGAACTGAATTCGTGATTTTTATCTTCGTTTCAATAAGCAATTAAAAATAAAACTATATTATATTTTCACAACTTATTATTAAATTAATAATTTCAGTTTTTAAACGAAGAATCTGGGTGCATTCAAAGATGGAACACTAATGTTTTATATTTGTCTTATTATTTTGTGCAAAAAAACTGCTCTACCTACATTTTAATATTGAGTAAAAAAATAAAAGTATTCAATTAAAGCAACTGTTGCAGGTCGCTTATCAAATCATTTAATGAATTGGGTGCAAACAAGAATAAATAGTATCTCAGTAATATCACCGTAGGTAACTTTTTTAGTGAGTATTGCAAAATACCTCCAATTTTAATCAAATGGCTTGAGCATACCATTGAAATTGTAAAATAACATATACCAATAATGTTTTTAAAAAGTTTGCTTGCCATCCAAATTGTAATAGAATATTATGATTTCCATTTTATGGAGATCTTCAATGGTAGTCTTCATCTGATTCACGCCCATACGCCATGCGTCATAATTTTTTTCTCTCTATGCAAGAATAACCCGTAATAAGATTTTTTCCTTTCGGAACGTGCACCACGGGGACTGAAAGCTTCTTGAGGACCGTTTCGTGTTACAATATTGAATTTTACCATGTGTATATTTTAAATAGACAATTTAAAACCAAGAATGTGGTTGGAAAAGCGATTGACACCATTACACATTTCTGCACGGCTTACCTTCATTCCTATTAATGCTTTCGAACATTATGGTAAAAAACTTTTCATCTTCCTAACGACCATCAGCAGTATATTTTTGCAAGATTGTATTTTGGTAACACAAAGTTTTTTTTGTTCTTTTTAATGAAAAGTGTTGTATTCATAAATAAATATAACTCGCTTTGTAGATTGTATTGGCATATTATAATACTTAAATATATATCCATAAACAAACATTCTCAATTTAATGTTTTTTACTAAAAAAATATGATTGTCAGCTAAGATAAGGTTCTAAAAATGTCATCCATAATAATAATGTATAATTTCGAAGTTTGTTTTTTGGTATTTTGATAAACCAATACCCGATAAATCTTATGAATTGTGAGGATAAAAGTTATTTTATTGAGTAAGTGGTCACTTTCAATATTATCTAAGAATTTGATATTTTGGTAAATAAACTGATTTGTTGTGACACATCCACTGCTTTGCAATCTGTGTATTATAATTTGAAAACTTTTCTCTTAAGTGTATTGCGATATGCCAAGAAAACAAAATTTATCAAGCCTCTTAGTGTTAGTTTGATCTTAAATTATCAGATTTTAAAATGCTAGCAAAATATTTAGTTTGGCAAAATTAAGCACGGATTCAATAAGATAATAAGTTTTTTTAAACGAGTGGACGTTTTATGCCGAGCATCTCATTTTGTTAAGCGGGATGAAAAAAACTAACTAATCTTTACGCAGAACATTATTTCGATGTATGTGAAACGAAATGAATCAGACCTCAAAGAAGATTTCTATTGGATTTGTCAATGTAACCTAATTCTGTTTATTGGCTCTGAAAAAGTAGCAACATGTGGGAAGAAAGTAAGTGAAAACTTTGTAGAGTCCTTTGAAATTATGCTCCTTTTTGATCGAGAGAATAAGTTTGTTGGAATCAAACGATTAACGTATTTTTTACGTACTTTTACCCAAAAATTCCAAACGACTTCGATAATAAAAAAGCTTCATAAGTTCCATCGTGAAAATTCATACTTGTCACGTAAGCGTTGTCATTAGTGCCATAACGTAATTTTCCGCGAAGAGCGTAGAAGTCACTCCGGGCGTCATTTTTCACGCAAACTGTTTCGCACGCCGCCGACTCGAAAAGACGCCAAGGTAAGTGACGTCACAGAAATCCCATTCAGCAGAAATTTCCAAGCTTCAAGCCTAGGGACTCCGGCAGGTTTAAAAAACAAATTACAAAGTGATTTCGATGTCACGCAACGAATTTTCCTTCTGGAATAGTTCAAATCAGATTTAAATTAAAATTTCACCGTCTTTTAGTTAATGGTTTTGATCTAAATCGTTTTTCATATGAATATTTACAAAAATACGAGAATTTTATATCAATTTCAGTGGAGTTTTTTTGAAATAAGCAAAAGAAACAATAGTTCTGATTTTCCCATATTTGAATATTAAAATAAAGGTTAAAAAAATCTTCTTTTCAAGAAAGTAATCATTGATTATTTATAATATTAATTTATAAAATTTGGCAGATGGAGAGAATACAATTGAATGATTTAATTAAAAAAAATACTAACAACCGCAGGTCGGCTTGGTTATATTTTTGGGAAAAACCTTTTAAGCAATCAACAAATTTTAAAATTGTAGATATTTTTTAATACTACCAGGACTAATGTAAGTCTATTTTTAAGATAACATATAAAAATCTATTTTATGCACGACATATAAGTGAAATTATTGCACCTGCCTATTGACGGTTCCAATGGGAAAAGTAAAGGTACTAAAAATTCGAAACGCACGATAAATCATTGAGTTATAACAAACAGTTCGAAGTGGATTCTTTTTTTATCCGCATCGACATGTTTTTTGATGACAGGTTCAAAATAAATATGCCTTACATATAACGTATCGGCACTGTGTAAGAACAGATTATTTCATCTGAAAATTTCAATACATACAACAAGAGCTACCCGTTTATATTGAATGGACATATTTTAATTACATTAAAATACTTTTGAGATTCTATTTTTAAATCGGGGGTTCATTTTTTGATCGGTCCAGCCAACTAAAGGCTTCATAGCACTACTGAACTTATGAAAATTGATTATTGAAACAAGATTTTTCAGTACTGTTGTTCCTAGGTAGATTGAAGGTTAAATGTAATTTATATTTTTGACGGTCGGCTGTCTACAAAGCTTCAATGTCAGATTAATGTCAATTAACGTTTATTGATTTTTATATCATTCGACATAATTATATCACAAAATCTAACATCCAAAATAGAGTTAAAATACAATCACAAACTTTATTTAATTTGATGACAGCCCCATTCTCGCCCACTAAAATGTCCAAATTCAAGGGAAAAATCTAATTTGCTGTCATAGAAATGTCAAATAATACCTTCACGTAAATAATAAACATTATTATATTAATAAAAGCCGGGAAAAAGTTGGTAGAAGACTAATTTATTACATTTTGACTAAATGTCTTCGCCGATAAAAATTCAAACATATTTTCTTTCATATTCGTTTTTATGGCAACTTGCAACAACAATGCAAAAGGGAATTACAGACATATATACATACATACGCCTTTTCGGTTTTATATATAAGATTATAACGAAAATGAACTGTTCAAGGTGTAGTGCTTTTTGATTCGATTAGATGTACTCTACACAGTACATGGTTAATTTTGAAACGTACGGAATTTTCAAAAATTTTATGATTCCAGTAAGATAATTTAATAATAGATTGAAAATAAAGCATTTGTATTTGAAGCAATTGCCATAAAATCTTTAAAAAAAGATTTAGTTGACAGTATAATACCATGAATCGTATTATATAATATTTATATGTTTTAAATGGAATGCTTCATGCTGTGAATGCGAAATTATGCATCCGTTATATTATACAGGGCCAAATAATTATGATGCCAAATAATATAAGTTTATCACTTCTCAAGCAAAACACAGAAGAATAACTATATAACTCTTCATGTCTATCGAAATGATATCAATAAATTTAAAATGAACAGAATTTTCAATTGATAAGATTTAAAAAAAATACAGATTTTGTTCTCTGATTAAAATATATATTAATTAAAAATAATGTTCATTAATAATAACGATATTAATTTGGTCCTTTTAGCTACTTTACTCACATTTTATTTAATAATTACATACATCATGATCATTTAAGACAATTTAGGCATTTAAAATATAGCAAATAATATTAATTATTTCTTTAGATTGCTTCTAATTGATATGATACGACTGCTATGAACAGGCAAGAAATAGTTGCTTGAGAATATTTATTGTCAAACTCATTGAATAACTACATAAATATTACTTACAATAAATACCCGTGTCAAATAACTTTTACCCCAGCAGAGTATATATTGACAAGCATGAAGACTTTTTCTATCGTTTTCAGAAAATTCTTTTCTCTGCGATTTTTTACGACGGTCGGCCCGAAGGTACACTGGCAAGCAAAATCATGATTGCACGCCGCCAACAAGGTAAAAAAAACACAAACCTGCGATAAAGCAGAGACCTTTTTTGAGGAGCCCTTTGCAATATATACACGTATATTTGCCGAAACATTTCTATTGTAATTTTTTATTTCTTCCATCATCAAATTTTTCTGAATCATAAGTAAAGTCTGGATATAAGAATCAAACAAATTGAGAATAGTTATAGCCTCTCTGTAAATTAATCGGGTACACATACAGTTTTTTTTAAATAATACAATTTTTTAATTTCATAGAGCTTGTTACCAACCAAAGTTTTTTTTAATAGAGATATGGCAAACAAGGGTTTGTTCGAGGCCAATTGTTCTAAATTTATTTCACTTCTGATTTAAAAATTTAAAAATTGTATCTGAAAAAGGTTGGTATGTAATATAGATATTTTCATATTTTTCCGCATAATTTTCACGTGTGACTGTTATGAGAAAGAACCCTTATTAATGATTAAAAAAACATGTTGTGGAAGATTTCAACACATTTCTTTAGATGTGTGAGGTGCCCCGCCCCCACTTAGCGATGAAGACAATTTTTTACTGCCAATCATTTTTACTAGAAAATATAGATATGGTTGTATTAGGATGATATTTTATAGCCAATTTACTAACTCATATATGTTTTTTTTCTACTTAAATACTCCAACAGACTTGTAACAGCTGGTTCTTAAAGTTTATTACAGTGAGTTTATGTTACAATTTTTCTTTGTACTTTCAAAACTTGCCGTGACTGTTTGACTTTATTTTGCAGGTAAAACCTTATATTTAACTTTATATTATATATATAATGTGCTTAACTTTGTAGATAAAAAGCCCTTGAAAATTAAATGCCGATAAAATTTGGGCGGAGTTATGTCATTTAATGTGCACCATTCCAGTTAAGTTAAGTGTGAGATCTATATAATCAATTATATGAATCTCAATAATTGTTTGTAGAAAATTGGTTTTGAATTCCTTTCTATAATTAATTAGAAATTTCACAACTTTGGGAAGTATTATAAATGGTATACATAGAATTTTTTCGAATACACAGTTGATTGCAACTTATTCTATTCTTCGCATAAATTTGATCGAAAAAAATTTCAAGAATCTGAAATGATCTGCATGGAATTCAAAAACAATTATTTTGTACTGCGATAAAAAAATAATTTAATAATCTATATCGTGTATATCGTGTAACTTAATTTCGGTACACGTATAAAATTTTGAGACAAAAAAAAAATGTATGCTGGTTAAAGCGGAGATGGTTTCATTGATAAAAAAAATTCTCGCTTGAAGCACAACAGCTGGAAGAAAACCACTTTAAACATTCGCCAGAGGCTCATCACAATGGAATAAAATGAGAAAACGCGATCATTTGACAGTCAAGAAAAAATATTCAACTTTCACCCGTAAAAGCTTGCCGTTTATTGAATTTTCAAAGCATTTTCAGAAAGATTTCAGCCAGCAAAGCTTTGTATAAGAAACTTTCCCAACTATAGTATAGGAAAAATAATTTTAAAATAGATCAAAGAAGCCGTTTAAGTATTTTCCATGGAGCAAGATTTATAAATGCACAAACGATTAAAAAGGAAAGTTTTTATTGTATAATTTATTTTCTTTCGTATTACACGAAGCGTTTACTTTCCTTCAGTGAGTAATAACCATTTTATATTTGGTACTAATTCAAAAGAGATCGTTCTGTATAGAAATATTTTTTTGATTGTTAGCTTTTTGTTATCATTATTTTATCAATAATCACGTCGTCATATGAAAACTGTGCTGGGACATCTCAAAATACGTTTTTTTTGTTATCGCTAATATGTTAAGCCCATATAATGACAAACAACTTAAAAAATACATTACAATGCACTTTTTTGCAGCTAAAAAATTGTTTTGAAGAAGAATAAGTGCATGTATTAAAAAAATGTTTGAATTGTGCACATTAATAGAATATTTCTTATAAATGTTGAAAAAGATATCCTGAGAAATCGATACAATATTTAATACAGGCACAATATTTAACAATTGTGTGAATATTACACACTTTTACATGACGGGTTCTCTAAAGTGTATCCGGCGTAATTATTTTTTACATTTTTATAAATAATTTAAAAAACAATGAAATGTTAAATTTTAGTTGAAATTCATTTGTGTGAAACCATTAACACGGAGATTTCTGGCGTGGCCATTTCCTGAAATGAAATGAGAATTCTGCCAGAAAAGTGAGATTAAAATGCCTTCTTCGGTTTAAAATAATAATTTTTGCTCTCATACTAAAATAGTAGCTTTAGCCTTGTTTTACTCGGAAGACCAGTAACATTATTGTTATTTTTGAATTTTCAATCAATTTGAAGATTTTTTTTTGTGAAAAAAAATAAGTGTATCTTCAAAATATTAAAAAGAATATAATTTTGACACTAAGAATTTTCTTTAATTGTTTTGACATTGCCTCAATAGATGGGTTCATTCAATAACATAATATGTAGGCTTTTAAACCCGTAATTTTAAGTTTAAATATTATTCATTAATGCTATACATTAAAAAGTTATTTTCTATTTAAAAAAAACATCCGGGTAAGGTCTGTCAACCAAATTCGTAAACTTTAAGAAAACAGTTTCAGTCATTTTAACAAACTCTGCATTGAAATAGCTTTAATCGTATATTGAAAATCATATATAAAATAAAATCAAAAATAGTTCAAATAGCTTAAAACCCTCCAAGGACGAGCGACCATACGGTCACAGTGATCTCTATTGTCTATTTATCCCTATTTCCATCTTTTTTCTACCTGAAAATCGTATCTATCACTCAGTTTCGGTTAAAAAGGATTAAAAACGCTCGTCCTTGGAGGGTTTTAATAAGTTAAAAATTAAAAGTGACATATAGTGTAGCATCATCAGACCTTCTATCTCACGGTTGCTTTAGCAATACACGTGTGTTGATATTTTAAATTTTATATTAGAACGATCTTGAACAAGTCTAACGCCGCATCCCTTGAGATCATTTTATTTATTCGTAATTTTACATCATTTAAAAAAAAATATTTGTAATATATGAATCGCAAATGTATTCAGACTATGATAAATAATCACGTTGTAAAGAATAATAAGCTAGTGACTTTTGTAAGGAGCCAGAAAACATAACGAGCGATATAATTATTAAGATCTGCACAATTTCCTTTGATACCTACTATTAGGGTGGCAGATTTAGGCAAGATGCCAACAAGGTTTAAGCTCTATTTCTTTAATAACGCTTCAGTACTCATTGTGTTACAGTGTTACACTAATCAATGACTACGCAGATTATAAGCGAACCTTATATTTGATGTCATGTCTCACCGAAAACTTTATTAATGATAGACGGCTGAAAAAGTAAATTGAGAGATTCTTTTATTGATTATTAAGTCTATCACATTAACGATGGTCTCATACTACTGCAGAAACCCTGTCTTTGAGCGCGAATCTTCAAGTAACGATACAAATACCTTTCAACCAATTTGATTAACCGATTTTTTATTTTTCTCAATTCCTCCTCCATTTTGTATGGCCACATTAATCTATTCACAAATATTTGCACACATTTTACCATCGGTATCCACAGAATTTTGGAATTTTATCAAATTGCAAAACCGTTTATTCTGTTATCCGATATGATGTTATGGAATTACACTAAATCCTGCATATGATTTTATTTCCAACAAAATATACAAAGATTGATAAAAAAATGTCAGAACAAAAACATAAACAGTGACGTAACAATTGATAACGGCAATTATCGAGCTGCCTCAGCGATAACAAGGCTTAAAAGCTAAGCAATCAATCATAACAAATATCTCTTATGTCGCTAGAAGAAAATAAAATCATATTCTTCATTGCGAACACGTAAATAACACACACCATGTTATTAAATTTAAATAGGTCAGCAAATGTGCAGTGCGAGCTTTCGCAAACGTAGCCTGACATCTGGACACCGCGTCATGAATTACCAAAACGGCTCTTGCATTATTCATCCACTTCTCACCGCATAAGGGAAAACGCTTCAATTTATTGCAACAACAAATCATTCTTTGCGAAAATTGTTAAATTTTTTCCATATTTTTCGTGTATTTTTTCTTATTTCTTTTACGTGGTTGCAATACTTTACTTCAGATACGTCATACGTCACCCGGACAATTTGTCATATTTTATTCAGCTGCATGGAAATGAAGTGAATGTGTATCTTTCTTTTATAGAAAATATATGTGATTCAATATTGAATATTTTTTAAGCGTCCAGACAGTAAAAAATACTGCTCGCACTCAAGTTTTATTACGGCATTAAATTTGTAAACAATACACGATGTATTATACTTCATCTATTTTATTTGGCAACACTTTTAAAAAGATGGAAACTATTCTAGGAAACAAAAAAATCCCACTGCAACTATAGATATATAAACAAATAAAAATACTACTAAATATGTTTTAATTTTTTTTTAATGCCAGCCGTTTAGCTGAGCGGGTAAAATCGTTGGCTAACTAACTACTCTCGGACTTAAGAAGTTTGGGTAGTTTCATGATGAATTATTTTTTAAGTGTCCAAATTCATTAATGTCTTTGATCCGTCTTATCCTTAAAATGGGAGGCAGTAGGAATGAACCCACGAGTCTTGCGAAAACCCTAAGCTTATGTACTTATTCTGGTTTTTGAGCGATCAAGCAAGAAACAGTTATTGTATAAAAAACCTTTAATATGTTCCATTAGGAGTCTATATTGGTAGTAGAAATGGTCAATTGATTTCACGAGATATACTTGTTTAACATCTTAATGCACGAACGCAAAACAGCTGATTCTTTAAGTTCGGCCTCTGATACTTGAAAAAACAAATGAATTTGAAAAAATAATACTGTGATCAAACATTGAACTTATAAAAATTGTTATCGAATACGATTCAATAATGTTTAGTCGGTCGACTTTTTTTTACACTAGAAAAACATTGTATATTGATTATTTACTTAAATACATACGTTACTCGACGTGGTTTTTGAAAATTCCAATAAAACATCGACTCATTTTATTGCTTAAAGTGAATCACTTGCTAAGCGTTTTTTTACATCCAATAAAACACTTACTAAGCTTAAAAAATTTAACGCTTTATCGACGAGTGCTCAAAAAATTACGCACTCAACTGAATATTTAAAATTTATATTATCAAATATCCCCTCATTATTTGATTGCCCAAGCAGCCGATAAAACGAAACATACTTAATGTTTTAGTATCACAAGCATTTTTTTTCAAACTCAATTTAGAGCAAAGCCATCCCACGAGAACAACAAAATCGATTCCTTCGACCTTTGCTTCGGCAAAACGGGTCACTTGCGCACTTTGATCTTACTTTTCTAGGAAATGATATGGGAAAATTCTATTTTCGTGATAATTCCACAGACAATCCGGAAGGGTATTATCCTTTTCCATAAAATAATGAATTATTAAAATCATATATTTTTTTCATATAAATGACTTTTTTTTTAATACTTTATTTATTCTGTGTGTTCATTTTGTATAATACATTGTGACATGTTTTTGGCTTTTCTTGTATTTTTTTTCGAATTTTGATGATGTTTTACTTGTAGATAGAGCAACTTCTACAATACGTGAAAAAAGAACATTTTTTACTATTTCTGGCGACTTTAAAATTAAACAGCAATTCGTAATGAAATAATACTAGCCAACCAGCGATGATCTATACGTGGCAACAGATCATAACTTCAAGCAGCTATTCGTTTTGGAGCATCTGTACGTAATTGGTAATAGTTGTGTGGGTCTATTTATGTGCCTACCTAACTGTTATTGCTTATCAAAGTCAAACAGGGAACTGAGCTTGAAGATCACTGCCAGATGACTGAGGGCTAAGTTTTAAAAATACAACCTGATAAAACAAAGGATATCACATATTATATTATTCTTGGCTATTTTTGATAACACATGACCTTTTAAATGAGCTTAATTTTCATAAGCATCGTAATACCCGGGAATATTGTCACCATGGTTTTGGTTCAAATTTTAATCTAAACTTGCATAACTCTGACATCTTATAAGTGTCGAGCGATATTCCTGTCACAGTCATATTATTTATTCTACACATACATAAGAACTCGTTTTCCACATCAAAGCGGATTGTGACAAACTTGTCAAAGTTTCATTTTAAAGTAATAATTTAAGGTGACATCGATAAGCGATCCGCATAAGATTAACAAATTCAAAATACTTTTATCAACAGCTGATTGTGCTGATTTATTGATGAATAATTTCAGATGGTAGGCACAACGACAAAAAACTTGTAACGCCATGCCAACCAATTTAATTTGAACGTCACAAATAATCATACGGATTAATTGTATTGAATAAAAATGTTTTTACACGCCTTATGATTTTAGCAAATAAAAAGCATTCTGAAGCCTATGCATAATTTTCATGAGAGTTCATGCATTGATTGACAAGAAAAGCATTCGAATTGTGTATTTCCAGTGCCAAACCATCCGGGCAAACTTTGGACTCTCAGCAATGCAAAAAAGGTCTGTTAACTTAAAGTATCACAACATCAAATCGAGTGCTTTAGCCCGGTATTTCCCAAACACACTAAAGTAAACAGTAAAAATAAAACAAATTAATCGCTCACATTCTTGGCATTATTTTGGGCTTTGAAAGTAAGAATAATGATAAATTGATATGAAAATGCGACCAACTCTAGTGGAAATCGTTGAAAATAATAATTAAACGAATGTGAGAAAAAGTTTTCACTAATTAAACTGATTATGACCTGGAAGGAGAAGAAATGTCATTTTGCGTTTTCGAATAAGATTGATTCAAAATAAAGTCCTGCACTTTCAGTGTCTGATATGATGTACAAACAATAACTTATAGTTTGCTTTTGTTAAGGTGGTTTCACCGTAGTCAACGGACTTCTTTTGAAATTGGTGCACCGTAAACATAACTGCTTCTTGAATTTCAATTGATGGACAATCTCAACGTACATTCCGAACGTCTCGATGATCTTGCCCGCAAGCGTACAGAGGCAATAACTCGCCCAACCGATAACGTTTTCAAGTAATATTTGACTAGACACTTCCAAAAAGGAGCACCTTGAGACTCCAAGTGACATCTAATTACCTATTTTTAAGCATATTTCATTTAAAAAAACCACGGTGACATGACCTTAACATTGAGTGATATATGACACACAATGTTAAAAACACGCGTAAGAAAACAATTGAATTCAGAGCTGTTGCTTTTTGTGAAGTGTTTTTTTTTATCATACATATGTATGTTGTTTTCCTGCTAATTTTAAATCAGAGTGTAGCAATGAAAGACAATTAAAATAAAAATACTTAGTAGATACTGAACACTTCGATGTAGCTTAATTGTTTTATATTAATTCATGCCAAAATATTGTTTTAAAGGTATTTCACACTAATTTTGGATTAAGCTAAGCTAAGCTGCACATAAATTTTATATGGGGAGTTGAATATCTCGGCAAAGGTAAGCTTAGAAGTTATTGAAACCGGCTGAGATTTATCATTTTGTCTAGCCGATTTCCCAAAGAAGACTGGAATCCCAAAATAAGATAACGATAAAAATACTTTGTGATACAATCCGGACAGAAGCTTTTAAAAACTGTAAATCGCAATTTCGTTGATTCATATTCAATGGTTATAAAAATATATTTTCAAACTGTGTCTTAAAGTAATATTTTAACATAAGAATTCAACAAAAAAGGTTTGATTTGAAGATTTTTGAATTCAAAAAGTTATGTACAAAAACAAATAAAAAACACCAGAAAATTTAGTAAAATTTAATATGCAATTTTGTGTGTATATATCGGATAATTTTTAAAACCTTTCATATTTTCTCAAAAAATGTATTTATATCTATTGATTGAGTAGGCATTTACTTGGTAGAACTCCATTATAATACGGAAAGAAAAATAACATTGTTATTTTTCTTTCCGTATTAATATTTATATCTGCTTGACACATTTAAGTTAAAATTTACATTACAGGTAATAAATAGCTTTTGTTAAAAATACAAAAAAATTTTGTATCTATAGTTTAAAAATTGTGCTATGCATTTAAGTCAAATTGAAAACAAAAATTTCGGGATAGTTTTTCATATATCGTTTCCTACTTTATGAATACGGTTAGTGCAAATTATTTTAAGCTAATTCTTATGTTTGCATTTTTCTTCGTGAAAAGAAAGATTTATACGTGGGTACAAATATTGTATCCGTAGAAAAGATTTGGAATATTCTACGCGCTTGTTTAACCCTCCAAGTACGAGCGTGACCGTATAGTCACAGTGAACACTATCGTCTATTTATTTATATTTCCGCCCTTTTTCTACCTGAACATCGTATCCAATACTCCATATCGGTTAAAAAGGGTCTTCCCCACAGTTATTCTGCAGCCTCGGCAGCGAAAACAACTACCGAATACGCTCACGATTTATTTAATTTTCGGTATTTTTTTTTCTTCAAAATGGATATTTCAAAAGAGTAAGTACAATTTTACATATATTTTTAAATTACTTACGTAAATTCTACTAATTGATTTTTAATAAAAACATGTTGATCGAAACAGGTAAGATCGTATATATTTTTAAATATTTTCGGCGTGGATGTATTTCAAACCCAAAGGCTAGCGTGACCATATGGTCACGCTCGTCCTAGAAACCCACATCCTTTTTTGTATGAAACTTTACTTTCTAGTGTGTTTTTTTTATGAATTCTAACATTGGGATATAACTTATCTTTCAGATCTTCCAAAGATTTAACTATTGGAGAAATGATAAATATACTGGAGCAATCCATGTCGAGTGAAGACAATGATTTTCAAGATTTGGAGACGAATATTTTTATTTGTCCTCCCGAATCAAATGTTTTGACCGATGAAAACAGTGGTGATGAAGACGAAGGAGGAATGATCGAAAATTTGAGTAGGCGTCAACTTGCTGCTCCTGCAGAAATCCGACTCACAAAGGGACGAGAAGGCAAAGAGGAGTTTGAGAGCTACAAAGCGACCAGTAATCGGTCATGGATTGACGGAGATTTGGAACATGTTAGCAATAGCACTAAATTCACTGAAGACAAATATACTAAATATGCTAAGTTTACACCAGTGGAATTTTTCGAGTTCTTTTTTGACGTGAAGATGACATCTTCTGAAGGAAACCGAAAAATATGCAGCCTTAATAAACTGCCCAAATCCTTCAGTAAAGCTCGAAGAAATGAAATGTTTTTTGGGAATTTTAATACCCTTTGCTAAATGTGTATGCATGTAGATTGTAAACAATAAATTAAAAGTAAAAAAAAAATATTTAGAATATTGACGTCATGACAAATGAATATTCACAACGTGCATCTAAACAAAAAAACACGGGGCCTGTAAGGACGAGCGTGACCATATGTTCACATAGCTTTTTTACAAGAAAGCATCGTATAAGAATACATGTTGATAAAATTTAACTTAAAATTCTATTTTTTATCAAAAAAAAATTCTCGCCTCTAGAGGGTTGCTAATCGGAACAATGTCATACTGAAGATTTAGTTTTAAAAAAAGCTATTGTCTCAAAATAAATTACTCCTATTTTACAGCACAATTAAGTAAACAACATGTCTTCTGTAAATGGTATTGAAAGACTTTTGAAATCTATTTTCACTACCGTTAACGAGATATTTTTATAACAATACGTATTTTTATAGCAATACGAATTTTCTGTTATTTAATTTTCAAAACGCTTTATATAATATGGCGTACTATAAAGTAAAATTCAATTAACAATGTAGCTAAGAGAAAAAAAAAATAGGGTTAGATGACAGACAAGAGAAAAATAAATGAAGAATAGACGACTTCACGCTCCCTCGCTGAAAAATTCTGAACCTGAGTCGTGAAAACGTAAAAAAAAAGGTTTTCTTAGATTGGATGAGAAATCTGGCTCCATTAGCGCTAGCCGAACAGTTTCAACTTATTCTCTTTCTGATTTATTTTTGTCATATACTCGTATATAAAGCTTTTATATCACTAAGGCTTTTTGGCCCGGACATTATTTATGTTTTTTCAGAATTCTTCTATTATGCTCTAATGTCAATAAAAAAACCATGTGAATGATGTTGTTTTTCAATAACGTATTTTGATTTCAATTGATATCGATGACACAATCGAGTTTTTTACCGTTACCACATAAATACAAAACCCATTTTCGAGCAATGCAAAAACCATCTTATAACATATGTAAGAGGGTATATTGATTGGCTTAAATTTAATTAAGGATGTCAACAAAACGTGCTTGAATGAATATCAATTATAAATTTGTATCGTTTGAATTAAAGTCAACTCAAAATCATTTGTCCACTTGAATTGACTGAAGATGCCGAATGGTGAAACCCAAGTCGTGGAAAAGAACAAAATTACATAAGAATATTCATTTTTTTCCCTACCTTTACTTTTCTACTGAAACTATATGTGGAGTCCGCTAGGCGGGCTCCTAGTTTCCTGGCTATTGTTCGATTAGTGTCTTTCCAGTATAAACTAAGCCTAAAATCGCGATATTAGAAAAGTCAAGTATTTAGAATTTGTGCTTGGTACATTTCAGTAGTTAAACACAAATTGCGACATTCCATCAAAGAAAGTTTGATAGAAATATATTTTCAAAACATGTTTATAATGTCATAAAAACATTTGTTTATTATTTTACTAATTGAATGTTTCTTTGAGAGGTTCGTAGCTTACAATAAAACATTCATTTTAAAATTAATTTCAAAGATTGACTTTAATCATAGTTATTGTAATAATTATTAAAGATTTCATATAGCCAAAAGCTGTTGTTTTTCAGTAGAGTTTTCAACATTTATCCGTGCATCTAAGATTTATAAGTTCAAACTAAAGTTTCAAACGGATTTAAAGAAACTTCGTGCAATAAGTTACGAAATATTTATCTGTTCAACTTTAAATTACGGATACAGCATGTTTCATTGAACACGTGTAGTTTATATGTAAATTTTTGAATCCTTTAAAAAAGCTTGATAAATTTGTGGTTTTCTGAAAAATAGACACAGAGAATAATGAATTAATTTTGTTTCAAATATTACACACTTGATAAAAAAGTCAAGTTATCTTTATCCAATTTTTAACACTGCAATGTCATTACCTACTTATCTTATATTTTTATCAAAATATTGACGAAATGCTTATCAAAAATAACGAAGCCCTTTTCTCTGATATTATTAACAATACCAGGCACATTATAGACTATCCTGACTTTGATTATTTTAGCATTACTTAGTTGCGGAAATACTTATACATTTAAATATGTAAATACTTTGCAGTGTGTGAATTTGTTGCCATTTAAATAATAACAATAATAATCATTTCTTTTCACGCCTTATTGCAACTTACAAAGGTAAATTTATTTAAATGTTTTCTATCAGGCCTCTTATATATTGTTAATGTGTGCACTTTATATGGGGCAACGAAAATGACAAAGATAAATAATCCTTTATAATTTCTAATACTATTTTATAATGTAGTTGGAGAACAGAGTAAATCACACGGTCTACGAAGGGTAGACTATCATTTTTATTGTAGCAGCGATGCTACGAACGTAACGGAAGCGCCGTGGAAGCAAGCGTTCTTTACGAGCTTCATCCTGTGTATCGGCGTAGCGAAGAATTACCAACTGGTTCACCCAACGATTGCATATATATTCCACTTTTCTCACTGAGATAAATTGCATGCACTTAGCGGAAAAGTCATTAGCCCCAATAGAAAGGTTGAACGATTTCAAATAATTATTAGAGTGCTTAGAGTTTTGATTTATTCTTCTTGTTGAGTAAACTTCGAACCATACTAGTTTTTTAATCAGTCAAAATACAGAAACTTAGAGAGAGGTAAATTTTTCAAAAATCTCTTCATAGTGAAAAACTACTTGCAATATCTGTTAAATAGACACATATAGTACCAAAATGTATCATGATAAAAAAGTCGGATAAATAATTTCATTGTGCATGACCATTAAAAAAACCCTTTTATTTAATACGTGTGTACACTTAAACATGTGTGTACGAAATGAGACAGGGAAGTATCAGATTGTAATTTTTCGAAACTAATATTGTACGTGCAAGGGTTCTAAACAAATACAAACATCAGACTTCATTATCTCTGAATTTGTGCCTTTTGTCTCCTTTCTTTTGTAGGTCAAGCCGACGCAATTACACGATTTTTAAGTCACTTCAACGTTTTTTATTGTGTTTTTATTTTGATCGTTAAAATATTTGTTCTTCCGTTGAATCCATGTACGCCGTTAAAAAAAATACCACCTTAAATATTTGAAAACAATATTAGTTCATAAATAAATGTGTGATTTAATCAGTGAAATAATATCAAATTAAGTGAAAAATCAAAATACAAACGAATTTTCCGCATTAAATTCAATTACATTGTATCAGTTGAAACATATTGATACCTACTATAATAAGACTCACACACGCGTCATGAATGCAGATGCAATAAGTATAAACTACTAATGAAATACATCTAACAGATTATTTTCTTCTTGGGGATATTTTAGATTTATAAACAACAGCTAAGTTGCAATAAGAGATTGAAAGCTATAATTTACAATCAAAACCTCATTCTTTTAAGTGTCATCAAGTAAAATTTATGTATAGTATTAAAAACACATACCATACTTTCTACTGATTTGGCAGAAGGCTGTGAAAGTTCACATAACATTAAAATCGATAACTTTGTTATTCGACGTATTGCCTAGCAAGAAGTGACATGTGTTTCGTATCGTTGATACGTCATCTTCAATCTGATGCAAATAAAAAAAAGCATTTTTGCCGAAACGTAGAAAAAAATTACGAACGATAAATGGCCATTTGAGAATTCAAACCGAACAACAGCAAAACTCCAAATACCCAACCTTCGTTATGTCAAGTATATGGCAGAAATGAAAACCGAAAAATTAGGAAAAAAAAATATCTCCCGAAAACCAATAAAACAGCAGATGCTATGTAATCGGGAGTGGGTGATTTTTGTAAGGCAGTCGGCCGTTAAGCGGCATTCTCCTCCACCCCGTCGCTGTTCCAAATTCGCTTTTATTTCGGTGTCAACATCGCCCAATCCCAGTGCTTTAATAAAATTTACAATCTCGCTTAACTTCTTTATCGAGATTAAAATACAAATTGATTCGTTATATTATAATTTGTTTTGATTCCTGCAAAAACGTTCAGTCAACCAATGCTAAATACCTGTCTGGTATTGATGCTTGAGAAAGAGATGATTGTTTTTCTGCATTTGATAAATTTTAATCAAAATGTAAAAAAGCGTCTCGTTTTTATTAAACGGCAGAAGCATTAATCTTTATTAGAATATCTATTCTCCATCCCACCCGATTCACTGTAATCAATTTTCATCAAAGAAAAGATTACGTTAAGTTTCATTGGAAAATGTAAAATTATTTATTGATATAGGTCATGTCAAATATAAATATAAAGTAAGCTTATTTCTCTAAAATATTTTTTTTTGCTTCAAATATGATATATCCGTAGTCCTCTGAAACTGATAGTAGACTTTTGTCATAACATTTTAGTATCAAATAATGAAAATTCTGAATGGATATTTGCACTGACAGTCCAACATTGTATTGTGACTACAACATTGTGTCCAACGTTGAGTAATCGAGTAAATAGTTAAAACTGACTAGGTTGATCATTTAAAATTTCATTTAAATACAAACTGACGAATTATTCCCGTAATTATTAAAGGTTTTCAGGCAACGCAACGTTTACAATTATATCGCGATTATTACGAACAAAGATTTCATCCGCTCGAGAAAGCTTAAAGAATTATTGCCAATCCTTCCATTACACGCACATGTAGATACTGAAGAATTGAATTTGTTTTCATACATCTATAGGAGGGGAAGAACCTAATCTTCTGACTACGTAATTGAAAAAGGTAATCCAGATTTAACCGACGGGTATGAACCAAGTGGTAGACATGTAAAATTAACCAAAAACGAGTCCAGTGATTTGGTGACGCTTAAGCACTTTTACGCTTATTATATAATTAAATACAATATACAATAGACCAAAAAATTTATGAAAAAATATTTTTTCATTTAAAGAACGTTTATAACGCCCGCATAGGTACTAAATAAACTATTAAAATCTGGATGAAGATTGTTTTATCTCACCAGGTAGTAAGCTAAAATATTAGTCAAATAGTATTTTTTAAATTAAAAAGAAAATTCAATTATGTTAAGGTAAAGGGCGAAATTAAATACCTTTATTAAATGTCATAAGAATTTAACTATATTTACTCTGCCCGTATTGAAGTAAGTTATAATACATGATTTATCTAATGTCTTATCAATATTAAATTAACCTATCGATATTAAGTCTGAAAATGATTTACAAAGAAGCGAAACACATTTCACATTTTGTATCACACTGAGGAATAACAAGCTAGAAATTTCATATAAAAAATAAGTTTCCGTAAGGGTTACCGTTGAACCCGCCAAGAGAAGATTTTTTTATTTAAATTACAATTCATATAACTTTGGATATTTAAGCAATGAAGAGATTCACTTAAAATCATATTCATGCTTAAATTCAATATATTTTTATACAAAAAGGCAAAGCGTCCTTTATCGAATCTTATCAAGTAACACATATAGACGTGTGCACCAAACTGCCATTTAGGCGCCGACTATTGATAAACAAGACAAAAACATTTTTCATGTTTCAGCCTGAAAATACCCTTGAAACATCCCCTTTCAGATAGCCCAAATTGTCTGCTCATTCATGTCTTTGTATCTCTCTTGCCGTAAATGAAATATCCGGAAAAACGTATCCATTGATGCGAACATTCATCTATTTATTTAATGAAACGTACTGCCACTTATGGGAAGTTACCAGCCTCCTACACATTATGAAAAGTGACGTAAACTGAATTATACACTCGGTTGAGAAATACGTGGTAGCTGTCTAACAGCTTCAATAACAGACGTTAGTAGAAGTAGGTACCAATTAAATAGGCTAGGAGTAAAGAAAACACGTTGATATTTTTAAAATCGTGAGTAATATTATCACGTGTTCAAATATTTTTTGAAAAAAAACGACAAAAAACAAAATTGACATTTAAGAAAGTCCTCATTATTATTAGCCAAATAGAAAAAACGTAAGCTAGTAGACATTCTATTTAAATCACCTTTTCTTGAAAATACCAGAACTCTAAAGGGTAAAATGCAATTTTTGAAAATATTTTACTATATGTTTTGAAAATTTTTAATTTATTTTATGCTTTCACGGCTTGAAAAAGAGTGCAACATATTGATTGAGTAGGCATTTACTTGGTAGAACAGCATTATATTACGGTAAGAAAAATAACAATGAATTTTAATTCTACATAAATTATTTTATATACATATTTGTTGATAGCAATTTCGGCTTATGCCCTCGTCAGAACTAAGGAATAGTAACTCGTCAGAACTATTCCTTAGTTCTGAAATAGTTATCAACAAATATATTGAATAGTTTCTGTAGAATAAAAATACATTGATATTTTTCTTACCGTATTAAGAGTGCACATATCAATTTAAAATCTTTGTTTTCTTTATTCAGCATTTTATTGTACGGTCTCATATGAAAAAAATGATAAATACAGTAATATAATAAGAGATTTAAACGATTGGATGCAAATCACTGTCATTATTGAAATAATTCTAAATTTGTAAGTCGATACATTCATCGCATAGTTTTTACCTCTTAAGATGAGCACAGCTATTAGAATAAATTACTATCAACATGAATTTCTTACAAAGGTCCAAAATGATTTTTAGACGTATACACTTATACGAATCGACTACATTCATATTTAATGTCGTATAGTGTAATGGAAAAAAAACATATAAAATGCCAATTTGATTACTGCGTAGAGTTTGATAGTATAACAGCTGAATTGAAGTTCGTTTGGGTAGGCTATAAATGTAAATATAGGCGCCAACGAGAATTGATTAACATGTGAAAGTTATCTAACTTCCTTGTTATAAGAATCCATAAACAATTTATGTTTCTATTGACTTCACAGTAATGATCTGAAGAAACGGGAAGCTAAATATGTAATAATGTTTGAATATATGATTTTCCCGTGTGATAAAATCAAAACTTTTTCAATTAAACAAAGCGAACGACATAACTTTCGTATACATTATGTGTATTTAATTAGTTATACGCATTGCGAGTAAATACTTTGAAATGATTTTTAAACGTAGACACAAAATTAATAATTTAGTAAGTTTACTAAACTTCGACTCTAAACTAAGCTGGATGTTGAGCAACAATCTCGCGGAAATAATTTTGAATCTGTATCCTGCTACAGTGAGAGCTGTGAATAAATTATATTTGATAACATCAACATAATAATTATTCTAGAATCCTAGCTTATTTTTTTCTTTCATAAGCAATTGTTCCCTTTGTTTTTTTAATGTTTAAATGTACTGTGGCGGTATGCGAGAACATATGACACTGAAATTTCCCACTGAAAATGTGCACATTTCAGTATGCTAATTTATCATCTTCAGACAATCCGAGATACATTATATGTTGCATTATAATGTGATTGCGAATGACACAATAATATTATTACGTTATTCACGCAAATGGAATAGAAGACTACGCGTTTTTTTTTGGGAAAATGAAATTCATCTTTATAAAATGTAATATGAATCTCAATTACTTATTAATTAATAATAGACATTTCAAAATTATTTCAACAGTAAATTACTTAATATATATTGAATATATATTTTTGGGAAATGATTTAAATTTATCAAGATATTCAGATAAGTTCACTTTATGATAATGTGAGATATATAAATAGATCGTTTTTTAAAATAAATGACTAATCGATTGTATTTTATCGTTCACTACAGTTTTATCAAATAGATTTGAGAGGCTTTATAAAAGTTCGTTGACAGGGGTCAACTTATTGAAGTTCTAAAAGCAATTAGTCGATTCGGAATTATTCATCCGGAACTGAATGAATTTCAAATAGAATTTATAAGACGTTAAAAAAGAACGTCTTTTCTTTGTCTTCTTCAAATATTTGAATAAAAATTCTCGTTGGAAATAATATAAATACCAACAAATAGTACTCAATATTGAATATTTTAATTGTATAAATATAACAATATCTAATATAAATTTTATATTTTGTGACGGTATTTCATATTGAGCTATAAAAAAATACTTTATTATTGTAAATATCGTGTCGAGCGCTAGTAAGGGCCATACTTGAACAAAACTTTATTATAGTTTACCATTTTTGAAAAACTTCACTCTTAATTTAATGCTGTCACCTATTATCGTACTTTTTCTATCTGAGGGTAGAAAATGGAAACAAAAAACACAATATGAACACTACATAGAAAAATAATAATACATTTTTAGTACTTTTTCCACATAAAATTTATTTGATCAGGACCGGTTTCGCTCATGGCGAGCATTGTCAACTGACTACATAGAAACATAAAATAAACAGTTGTAGAGAATATTTTTCATTTATAAGCATAAAATATATGTATATTTATAAAATATTCATCTTAATAAAAAAGTATGTGATACTACTTCCAATCAAAATTTTTCAATACAATTAGTTGTTTAATGATAACCGTAAAAATAAAAATGTATTTAGTCACAGAAACGTTCTTCAGGAACGAAATACAATCCTTTTGTTTAACCTTAATATAAGTCAAATACCAACAAGAATTGCTTAATTTAAGTTGCGTAGGAAATATACAAAAAAAAATGTTTTGTATATTCAAAACTCGTGTTATAACTCTGGATACATAATCCATCGGTACCAATATCAAAGTCTCACGTTGACAGTAGAAGACTCGTAAGCACTACCAGAGAGGTTTCAAGAGATCAGTATGTTTTTACAAAGGGTTGGATGGTGCCTCAGGGAAAGTGGGAGCTTTTACTGGGAAAATTCTAGAATATTTTTTGTACTCTCCTTCAAATAATGTACGGGTTGTTCAAGGAGATGCTCGTTGCTACGCATAACTTTGCTACAATCATAATACCCTATTACGCCTTCAAACATTCCTATTTAGCGCTTGGAGTAATTTATAAATGTAACGTTGGAATTTGTTGGCTTTGTTTCGAAAGTTACAATGGATACATTCATACAGTCAAAATAAACATTATCGAATGCCTTTTCAATCGTATTATTATTATTTATTGAAGTGGCAAAAAAATATAATTGAACTTTTTCCGTACATTTTCATAGGCGTAAGGCAACGACGAACTTTTCCGCAATGCAAGAAACAAAAAACTTGAGAGGCTTTCAGAAATTTATTATAAAATAACGTAAAAACGAAAATATTTTACAACATTGCTCTGACATTCAAGGGGCCGTGAAATTATAGTTCTGACACTGCGACTTGTAAAATGATTCACTGCTGTTACCTTCTTAAATAAAAGTAAAATTCAGACAACCTTGCGATGCTTTTTGAGCCAGTACAAAGTACTAAACTCTTATTACAGCGGAAAAGTTCTTTAAAAGCTGTTAAATAATATTCTGTAGTAAGAGCTTTTGAGGAACCCCTATTTATGAATTCTAGATCGACAGGCCTTAATGGGCAAATATATTTCGTATATGTATGTGACACATCGCCATCGACGGTGAAAAAAACTCCACATCTGTCAAAAAATAAATTGAAGAAGATCTAACACAGGTCGGAAAAGTAAACAAAAATATATTTTGAAAAATGTATGAAGAGCACATTTAAATTTCTTTGATCTAATAATAACTTTTCGAAATTTATATATGTAAAGCTTAGATATTAATAAATTATTTTATGTTATTTAAGTACATTTGAACAATCTCCAGTAATCGTATTGAACGTATAAAGAGAAGTATGTAGATATTATATTACTCGTGATAGTCTTGATCCTTGATGTTAGGCCTACATTAGTAATCGTTAGGTATACTCTATCACTCGTCTCGAATTATATTTGATTGTCATCCGTAAAGAGAGAAATTAACATCGGAAAACAGAACAGTTGCTTATTTTTATTTTGAGGAATAAGCTGTCTTACAAATAATTTCACTGAAAATATATGATCTTTAATTTTTATACATTGCCAAAAAACGCTTGTTATTCTTGTTCCTGCTCAGCCACCAATAGCGATTTATTTTATCACAGCCAATATTTCGAGAATTTATTTTACATTTTAATATAATTTAATATTGTTATCAATGGATTCAATATATCCTATTGTCTTGCATTTGTTGGACGATACTTTATACTTATATACGGGGTGGGCTTGTGAGGTCTAACCTTTGATCCCATATTTATAGGTTGGGCAGCGAACAGGTTAATGAGTGCATCGCTCTAAATTCTAAATTCAACAAAATAACGATTCCATAATTTCATAAGCAGAGACATCTGTTAAAACTTTCTAGATACTTTATGAAATATCTTCGTACATACCAATTTTATTAATAAAAAGTATGTGTCCAATAATATTTTATTAAAATTTGAAAGCTTATCTTACTTATCAATTTAAACTTATTTATATAAATAATTATCTTAACAATGAAATCTTTTTACTATTTCTAGACATCTATTGTCATTTCATATTATTATTTCATGAAATACATTCGACATTCTTAGCAAAGCTTCAAACCACTGAGTCTCTTTATTTTTCAAACATCAATAATTTTTTTGTTTTTGTTAGCTACATTTTACATAGATGTCGTGAAACAAATAATATCCTTGAATGTAAACCAAAAGAATATGCTTTTAAAATATTTATATCCTTTATGATTTACAGATTACAGCAAGTATTAACAGTTGTAAGTGGAAAAGAATAATGGAGCTCTAAGAGTAAAATACAAATTGAATCGAAATGAGTTATATTTTTTGTATAATATTGAGTAATAATATTTGTTAAAAATAAGATACCTACCGTAAACATTTTTTTTAATGAACATAAATCAAGACGGGAATAGGCGCCGAATGTTTTTTCTTTGGCTTTTAATAATCTCACATAAAAAATATTATAACAAGTGGGGAAAATCCCCAATTATGTGATATGAATAAATTTTTATAAATAAGCCTATTTTAATTTAAATTCGTTTTTATAAACAGTAGGCAGATTGCTTTGTAACCCATTTTCGTCGAGAAGATAAAACAATGCAGGCTTGTCGAAACCGATTAAAATTATAATTAAATTTCTTGAACGTTTAATTTTTTCATTAAAATGCGGAAGCTTACTAAATGAAAAGCTTTGCAACTCACCGTAAGCATTCTTAATAAGAAGCTGAAGTAGTAAATATTTCAATGTGAAAGAGTACGAGATTATTGTATTGCTTTAATTTAATCACTTTTATTACTGCTTCATTATTAAATTAATTATATTTATGCTGTATAAGTACGCACCAATATTTTAGAAGCGAATGGATATACCTTATCATTTTTAAAGTTTTGTTTTGTAAAGGAATACTAGTTGAAAATATCACAGTCACCAACCCTTTGGACATAAATGGTTTCAAAGACAAAACATAAAAGGTTGTTGGTCTTTGATGGCGAAAGAGACCGGATCTCAACAATATGTATCTAATACGTAGATATAATTAATTTAGGTGTTATTATACAGTTATCGACAATGGTACCGATTCATTAAGCTTTTAATACTGTTGAAAAAATAGTCTTCCCAGTTTCGGTGAACAATGAGTCGTCGCAGCCCATTTTTAATACTAAATCAAAAACAGGCAAATAAAAAAGAATGCAACCCATAGACCCACAGTATGCCGACGTTGCAGTCTGGCTTTGGCAGGACCGGTGAGATTCCTTTTCCAACAATAGGACATTCACAAATTATATAAGCGTGCGGTTAGAGGATAGTCTAAAATACAAAAAGGAAATTGGACAATGATTTAGCATAATGCTCACACCTCACATCCCTTTGTTAATGTCCACAAATTGATAACAAGCGTAAAAGTGGAACTATAGGCCTCCGTCAATTGTGACGACATGGTTGCAGTCATGTCCATGTCTGCATATCTGAAGGAATTTTAATTGGATATTCATGGCAATCATTTCAAACATCCAGTAGGTTCAAATGGTTTGCCGAAAACATTTATTGCATAAGATATCAAATTCAAAATTGATATCTTAGTCGGCTTGGTCATGGGTGTTAATGATTTCCTCTCTCTTTTAGTAGATGCTAAGT
Source organism: Himalopsyche kuldschensis (assembly GCA_028554975.1). Taxonomy (NCBI): domain Eukaryota; kingdom Metazoa; phylum Arthropoda; class Insecta; order Trichoptera; family Rhyacophilidae; genus Himalopsyche; species Himalopsyche kuldschensis. Next base: position 24,862,691 of record JAHFWI010000003.1, read on the forward strand.
GACTTTAATATTTTGCGCATCCAATGTTTATATTGCGCAGTGAATATTTTTGCTGAAAAAAATATATGCTTGACATATTATGGCGGCTAGAAACATTTATGTACACTATTACTGCTCACACTGACTTGCATGCCCGTGCCTATGCGTCCTCGAGAATTATTATTATATAAACTTGTAAATCATTGCAGCAGTAAGGTGTACATATGTGAACACATTAATTATTTTGAACCCTTCGTAATGTCACCGTCGTAATATAACAATACAACATTAAAAAGAAGCGAAGCTGATGGCACACACTGTAATGGCCCAAATTCGTGAATTATTTTTCGCATCGTTTTTCCTGTTTTCTACATCAAAATTGCACCGTATTTTTCCCTGAATAGGTGTCGTGTAACCAGTGGCGTAATTATAAGCCTCTGTATGCTCCGGTTGTTATATTCGAAAGAAAATATCGTTATTACACTTTCCATTTAGTATTTAGTAAGTTTTTTTTGGAAATTTTATAACCATAATAGGTATCTTTATTTTCAGAAATCTAATTAAAAGCGTAGTAACAAAAGTACAAACGAAAAGTAAGTTTTCATTATTTGCTTTTCTTTAAACTTTATTTATAAATAATAATAGAAAACTGTTAGAGCACCATACAACTTCTATAAGAGTTATGCCGGACACTAGAGATCCAAGAACTCCTGGAAACCTCGAAGTGTTTGAACGTGAGAAGAGCTTAAGATATTCGGTCCTGTCTGCGAAGATATCATCTTACGGTGTCGGCATACCCATGAATTTAATACCGTCTATGGAATGCGAGACAATCTCAGATTTGTCAAAGCTCGCCATATATATCACGCATGTCCAACAATATCATATTTTGCACTAATGAAGGAAGACAGAAGGTAAGACGACCGCGATTTTGTTGGATGGATATAGTGTCAAAAATTTCTACAAATCTTCAAAGACTTTCGTTAAAATGTGGATGACCGGTCTGAGAGGATTGGATTGATTGGAGATGCCTGTATTCACCCTGTAATTCTGCACCATAGAGCTTATAACATATCAATGATGATTTTTATAGAAAAAATAATAATATTGTGAATGGCATATTCAAAATATATTTACTCAAATACCGTTATTAATAATTTTGTCAGTATAATGTTTTGACACGTTTTTTTCAAATGCAAGGTTCGAAAATTATATATTAGGATATCGACAAACATATTTACAAGCGAATACCCTCACTGGGAAATTACATATTTCCATCTCCATGTACATACGTTGACATTTAATTTTGTATAACGTCAGCCTAGAATTAAAATGGATTCAGGTTTTGGTTCAATTCTTTGATGGAATACGGTATGCTTATTTATTTCGACGTTTTGGATATTTATGTACCAAACAAGTGAGATTAAATATTGTGCTCTGTTCCTTAGAGATATAAACCTCCGTCATTCTAAGCCCTCGACATTTCTGTCCCCTCGAGTTGAAAAAGCCAATAATTCCAATTTCAAATGATCCATAACTGTGTTAGAGGGGATTCGAAGAGCTTGTGTGCGATATTGGCATGTTTGGCAATGTAATTCACGCATTGACAGTTCGCAACACAAGCTTCAAAAAATTCATGTAAGTTCATGTAAGTAATAAATGCGGGTATACTTGACCCCTTGACCGTAATAAAGAACATTTGAAACGAAATATAAACAACAATCTTATGACTAACACATTAATATAAACGTAAAAAATAGGTATGTAGAAGCTCAAACATCCTCATGTGTCGCCAACGAGAGATACAAACGCCTACTTACTGATATAAATCTTTTGATTGATAGTTACTCTGTGGAAGCTCATTTTAATATAAAATTACATTACTCAATTTGTTATTCCATGTACAGTGTAACAAATACACTGAAGATGCTTCTCAAAGGAGCGAAAATGTCTAACTTTTTTTTTACACATTATGTGATATAACAAACTTATATTTTTTTTTTGTAACCAGTCATTATAATATGCTTAGTAATAATATCCCAACAACTTAATTCACCTCCTTTCGTTCGAAGTGGCTGTTCTTAAGCTTGAATGTTTGTAACCTTCGTTACAAATATAGTAAAAAATAATATAATAGGTACACTTTTTGATTAGATTTGACAGTATCTTTCTGAAAAAAACGAATGTTGGTAAAAAAGTGTTATTCGTTTATGATTGGCTGTAGTAAAATATCCACGCAATTTTCACACGATTCGAAGAAATTTAATCAATAGTCAAACTAATGTAGTTTGCATACATCATGCACCACTACAGAATAATTTGGAATTCGCTGTTTTTGATTTTTTTTTCGTATAACTGTAATCTTATACATTTATTAATATATATATGTGATATTAATTACAAAAAAGTAGAATGACTAGTGTGATTACTAATGTCAAATATGTTTTTTTTGGTTTTGTTGCAGCTATGCATGTCTTTCGAACCGAATAGGATTCGTCAAGACCGATTGGAATGTGCGAATCGTCGAATCTGAAAGGGTCTTGACCCAGCACCAATGTCCACTTTGCGGTCTGTTTGATTCAACTGGGAGCATTTGATATTTGATCATGAATTATTCAAAAAGGCCAGAGAAAAGGCCCACTCCTTAAATTACACTTGCTCACCGCCGAATATCCTTGAGTCGGATCTGTATCAGGGTTGAAAAGATCAACTGTGTGCCATGAAAGGGTTTTGACCTAATTCCTACACTATTCTCAATAATTGTGTCAAGTTACAAAGGATTCGTGTCTTGAATTGATAAGCGTACTTGACATTTTGACCACAAATATTGTTTTGATGCCGATCCGAATAATTTACATAATGTTTAGAATATCCATACTTTATCCCAAAACTATGAAAATTGTAATCATAAATTCTATTAAAAATTGTATTCATTTATTTTAAATCAACGTGAAATTGAGAAAATCGATTGGTTGGGAATCGAATCTTGAAGATCTCATCAAACTCATTGGCTGGATTTCCAGTAATTGGAAAAAATTAAGACAATGTCAACAATAACCACATTTCAAGCATTTTTGTGCAGTTGGTTTTTCCCTGAAGTTATTTTGAATATGTCTGTATTGCAGATTATACTAATGTAATGTAAAGCGAAATGGAAATATCTTCAATTTTATCATCGTCTTAGATGCGAAGAAATGTTTTGATTAATAAGTGTATTTTACCTGAGAAATTTCTTATCTCAAAATAAAAGTGGCTTGGTGAAACGATGTAAGCATAAAATAATTCAATGGAAAAGTTCCAACCAATAAAACGGCATTGCATTTTTTGACTTCGAAAGATTTCTCTCCCAAGTTACCTTAGATACGTAAAGAAATCGCAGGCAGTGTAAAAATGAAAATGCTGACCCTAGCCGTTTCGAAATTTCCACTTATCGTGAAAACTCTAATCGATAAAACTCGGTGAGGCCTTACAAAAAGATGGCCGTGATAAAAATGGAATAAATTTATATAATTTATTGAAAGGTCCACGATTTTTTTATATTGACTCCATTTGATGGAAGATGTAAAAATATGTTTTATTTATTTATTAAATAACATATCGGCTTACATTGAATCAATACTGGTAATCAAACACGAAACCAAAGATTTACCTGTAACCTCATCGAAGTTTATAAATGAAATCAAAATAATACTTTCGATGGCTTCGGCGGTAACTTTGTGGAAGTTCATTTAAATATAAAAATTAAAATAACTTTGATTATTCCACGTATTGTGCTACTAGCTGTGACACGTGTTTCGCCTCTTTCAGAGGCATCTTCAGACTTACTATCGCAAAGTTTGCTTAAGTAAATGAAAATAGACAAAAGAAAACGGTTTTTTTTCCAAAGAATCCCTAAAAATAAGCGTTTCACGATGTTTGTAATCTAAAGATACTTTATAGAAAAGTGAAATGCAACAAACATTATTCATTCAAAAATTTCTAAAATCAATTGATAAGAATCATTGAAAAATAATAATGGATATTTTTTGATTTTTGAAATCATTCGATATAAAAAAAAATGAAAATTTAGGATATTATATGAGTATTTCGGCTTAGCCAGAGTAAAAGTTGTCCGTTTTCAACTCTATAAACTTACCGAGTGTATTACAATATTTTAAAAGATGTACAGCTATTTAAAATTTTTGAACAGTTGTATTCTTGAAGCATTGTTTATTGAAATCAAATATCCATTAAACGCACGTGCATAGATTCAAAAAAAAAATCATATTGCAGAAAACGCGGTGAAATGAAAAATATTTGGCAGTAAAAGTTCAAGAGTTATGTTTCAAAGCGAATATGAAGTCTTTCTACTCTCAGTTTATATAAAGCCTGAAAATAATGAATGACATAAAAATGAGACACGTCTATTATCGCCAAATTTCATATTTATGAAGATTATATGAATATCGTCTGTGATCTTTCTTTATACATGAAAAAAGTGCGACGTCATTTTCCTTTATGCGAAATAATAAATATGAAAACAAGAATTTTTTAAAGCGAAAATAGATTCTCTTGCCGCAAAGCATCCCGTAAATTCATATTTAGATAATATTGAAAGACTTTAAAATTTGAAATAACAGTTACTTGATTTTCTATTTAATCACATCTTCAACAAGTTACCTTTGATTATAATTCCGCAAAATATCTTTCTACTTTCTAGCATAAAACGCCATTTTTTGTATATCGCTTTTGTTCTTGTTAATAACTGAATAAATACAAAATGCAAATTAAGAAGAAATAGTAAAGTCGAAATCACTTCTATTCGGGAAAGTGTAAGTTCTTGTTTAAAATTTTGACACTAAAATAATTTTTCTTTTGTTGAATGAACAACAGTAAATATCTGATGAAGTGATGGGATTTGTTCATTGATATTCATACTTTATACATTTTTCGGTTTGAAGAATAAACTCTCATCCATATTACTGTTCTGGATATATAACACGGTTCTGAAAATTACTTATAAAGTTGTGCTTCGTTCTTTTATACGAAGAAAGAATATTGAACAGTGTCTGAGAAAAAAAGTAATATTATATCTCGAATATTTACTTATGCATGAAGGCGGCTTTATTTTGTGATACCATTAAATTGAAGCATTTTTAAACTCGTGGCAGCTGTTTAAATCTGAAAGTTTATATGAGGCCCAAATATTATATATAACTTTAATATTATGGCAGATACTACATTTCGTGTGAATGGAATTTGAAATCTGAATAATAAACATCATTATTTCATTCAGGGTATAAATGATGCCATATGAGAAGTTAAATACTAAACGATTTGGTACGCTTGTGAAATGTATAAAAATATATATATATTTGCATTAATATGATAATCATGATTTAAAGTATTTTAACATATATTTTACAGTTCACCGGTTATGCATGGTATTAACTATTCTAATTGACACGATATTTTTTAAAGCAATGATTGTTATTAGGTTAATAATATTTTATTTATTATGAACTGATGAATAGTTTCAAATTGAAGGCGACCAAATGTTAATTAGTTTTTGAATTTTATAGTGCTTTCATGATATAAATCAAAATATTTTCGTTATATACGGAAGTTACAAGTGATAAAATGTTGGTAAAACATACATAATTGAAAAAAATATTTTAGATGTTCTATTATTAGGTACCTACTTACAATGAAATTGAACCAGAATTTTGGATTGTTACAAAACCGTATATTTAAAAAAGGCATACTAGCTATTTTAATTGAATATCGTTGAGTAGAAATATGCTATGTGTCATAAATTAAAAGTGTGGGAAATTAAGAAAAACAATCTATTTACTAAAAACAGGTATTCATTTTTGTCAATCAAAATACAAAAAAAACTCCCATATTCCAAAATAAAAAAATCTAAACTTGTAAAGCCATATGCTCTTTGCTATTTAGCGCATAATAGTACTTGGCACCCATTCCACGTAATATATACATTTTTGAATTTTTGGCACTAAGTACCTTTCTACTCAACGGTATTCAATCATTAAGAGAAACTTTAATGTAAATATATAATATTATCTAGGAGCTGGTTCGAATATGTGTTGTCAAAAAAATGATGATGGTCTAATTACTGGTAAGAATGAAGAAATCATGCAAATAAATTCTTTAAAATACAATGTATCATATACACAATGAATTAAAAATTCAATTTATGAAAAAAGACACAAATATTCAGACAAGTACCTATCCTAGTGAATTTTCCTTAACTGAAATGAATTATGCATCGACAAAAGGGTCCTAATCAAAGATAGAGAATTGAAATTCTCGTAAGTAAACAAAACCGACTGAAACATTTGAAGTACCTCGTTGGAATGGATTTAATATAAGTTAGTCAATCTAAATATTTAATCTATACGGATGAATTGTATATTCATACTTTCTTTAAGTAGTATGGCTTAAATATGCAAAGTGTGTGCAATTTCAAAACGGGCTATGTAATCCACTCATTCAATCATTAAAACGATATCATTGTGATGTGAGAGTTTGCTTTTATTGTGTTAAATCTAACGCAATATGAATGCTACTCATAAACAAAGTTTAAGGACACGATTTATTGGTTGATGTGGTCATTCAAACATGTTATTTTTATTGGGTTATCACTTTTTAAAAATAGACATACAAATAATAAAATTAATTCTTCTTTGGTTTAATGTGCTCCATATTTAAATCTGATTGCTAATCCAGGTTGTCTCAGAAATTCTTTTAGTCGCTCATATCATTGATTTTTCCCAATTCATGTAAACGTTTCTTTGCTCCGAAGAGTACACCCATTTTTGACAAACATTTCAGCTATATTAAAGAGTTCGTTACGCTGGGCTCATCCAAATCTATCATCGTCGCTTGGTTCTGAACGCTATAACTTTGAGTATGTTTGCTTACCTCCGAATTTCTGACAAAATCTAATTTCCGAACCCCTTGCATTCACCCTAGCTTTTGAAGCTTTAAGTATTGTTTTGAATAACTGCTCCTACTTGAATAAATAGCAACACTTACATATTTTATGAACGTACTCGTAATAATAAAACATTGTGACATTTGATAAGAGAGCAATAATAAAGAAAACTCTATCCCCTATGTTAGAAAGTGAATGAATTTTATAACGAAATATATCTTCAATTAGGCTCGATATACAAAGCTGATCGTACTTCAAATAAAAGCCATGCAATTGACCTAAATCGTGTTTTGGTGAGCACAGAAGAAACATTCACAGTTACGACGTTTCATAAATAAACTGTAAATAAGGGATTTGAGGCTGAAATTTACATCTCCGGGGAGTATTTTAGTAACGCTACTGGAAACAGGTTTACAGTCGAGAGCTTTGAAATGAACCTATTTAATTTTATGTATTCAAATAGACTTCCGCTAGTTTTATGTAAACGTCCAACGACGAAATGTTTCGCTGTTTCGTTTAAACGGAATTGTGTTTTGAGTACAGGTTTCATTTTAAACGAATGCTGGAGGACATCACAATGGAGAACCTATATACCTACTTTCAAATATAAAACTGAACAGCTGAAAAATAAATTACAACTTTAATACGAGTGAAATATAGAATTATTCATTGTAAAGTTTCTCTTTTTAGTAAATGCATCCCATTTATTTGTCTTGATTGTTGCATTAAAAACAGTAAAAATAAAGAACGCTATGTATTTAACAATACATACCAGACATATTTACAAAATTTGGCATCTGCCGTGTCTCTATGATACAAAATAGGAATATTATTATTATTCAATTATTCAGCACATAGTTATACACCTTACAGTGCTTATATTTACAATAAAAAAGGGTGTATTTTGATATATTATTCAATTAAATCAATATCTAGCAGATCATTTCTTTGTTGTATTCGTAGAAAAAAATTATTCACTGTTTTGGAAATCTTATTTATGTTGAATAACTTTGATCAAAAAAAAAAAAGTGTTAAAAAATATTCACGGAAACAGTAAAAATTTCGTAAAAATGCCAAAAAATGAAGAAACTTATAAATTTCTCAACTATCGGAAAATGGAAATATATCTTGTGAAACGATAAATAATACGCTTTTAATTTCGTTTATTTTGTAGTGAAAAAATCCTGTGAGAATTGTTTTAAAAAAGTCAGGTAAAAAGTGTTTTTCCACAAAACCCTAATCATAATTAAATTGTAGTACTTACTTAATTGCTTCGAATACTAAAATTTTCTTGTTTAATTGTTGTTGAAAGGACTTTGTTTCAAACATTTTGAGATGAAACTTAAGTAGGTTTATTTGAAGCGTAAAATAATCACTCTACTCGGAGAAAATAGAATAATGGAATTTTGAATGAAAAAAACGAGCCTCTTTTATTGAACCATTGATTTTTCCATTTCTAGACTAAATATTTCCATTTCTAGACTTAATATTTCCATTGTAAGCACTGACCTTCAGACTAATTATTATTTTCTGATTATTTGAACCTGAAATGTTTTGCCATCCGAAAACTAAGAATCAGATCTTACGAAGTATAATCTATTGTATATCTAAGTATTATTGAAAAAGTATTAACAACAATCAGCAAAAGCTATGTGATTCTTGGACGTTCTGTTATGCTGTGAAATTTATAAGAGCGTATGGTATTTCAATAATTGACACTCATTAAAATGATCATTATAGAATATAGATGATCAATATTTTTGGTTGCCTACACAAATCGAAAAAAATAATAATGATAAAACGGTGTTTAGGAAACCTTTTTATGGTTGTGAAAACTTTATCGGTTGTATTTATGTATGTGTTATACCGGATATACGAAATACATTATTTTATGAAATTGGCAAAATTTTGCATAATTCTTGAAAATTGCAAGCCCAATACCTAATTCATGAATTAGAAAAATTATCTGCCGAGTGCATGAAATCGTAAGGATAAAGAATTCTTAAACTGTCAACATGACAGCAGAAAAAGTAATTTTAATACGGATGGTTTTATTAGGATGCGGGATGGCTTCGGGTTAAGGTTGTGTCATTAATTAGAAATGTAACAGTTCTACAAAATTTAATGTACCACGTATTTTTTAATTCTAGATAAATGCACATATCTTTTCAACCCTGACGTGTTTTGATGAAATTTTGAGGTTATGTCATAAATACTTACACTTGGTATTTGTATCGTAGGCTCTTAAATTTAAAAATATAAATACGCATATCTTTTCAACCCTGGCGTATTTTGATGAAATTTTCAGGTTATGTCCTACAACATTTGGTATTTGTAGGCTCTTACGATATTTAAAAATCTTATAAATTAATGAAATGAGAGTTTCTGTATTATTACCAACCTCATTATATAATTAAACATTTAGAGTTTGATAATAAAAAATAGTTTCATCGTCAGGTTATATGTCAATTATTTCGAACAGGTAAACATATAGTAAATTGAAAATAAACAGATAATATCAATATAAAGTTATTTTAAAAATAGCTAATCATATTTTGATTTATGTGTATGTACTTATAGCTATTCGTTAACATGCTGCTAAATGGTCATCTGTCAAACGGGAACGATTTTTTTTTTCCATTTCATTTATGTTAGACAATATTTTTTTTACAGTGGTAAAGAAAAGAAGCGAAAAGGGTAGTTAAATATGCTGCATATCTTTATAAACATGGAAACTTCATAACCAAATGAATTCTCATAACTATTTGAGACGAAACTCTTGATTTTACAAGGATTTCATTCTAAACTGGTATTTTTTTTAACCATGTCCGCTCCCAACTTGGATCAGTTAGACTCCTCACGGAGCTTATCTCAACATGTTTTCTACGAGAACTGCTTGTTACTTAGTTGCCCAACCTCTCTTTTTTGAAGAGAGTAGACATGGATTGAATACGTGGACTAGGACAGGACTATTGATCAGCTTGTCGCTGTCACTATGTATCGCTCTTTGGGATCGGAAAGGTGGGAAAGGATTTAACAACATAAACCAAGAGTCTATATGCTCCGAGTTGGAGCGGACATGGTTAAAAAAAAAACACAATGTTCATTTATTCAAACGCTATGAGGCATTAAAAATCGGAATAAAGCGATGCAAGAAATATTTTGACGTTTATAAGACATGAAGTTCGTGACAGTTCTGTCATTGCTGCCAAAGTACTAAATAAATAAATTACCTTAACTCTGAAATTGTTGATTCTTGTAAATATTTATTAAAAAAATATAAATCATACCCAAACGATGTAATTTGTCATGAACATCATTGTAGTTATTGACTGGTATATTTTCATGTAAGCATGGCATTTGACATTTGGTTTAGTTGCAAAAAACACCACCGGAGCGCCACTATCTATTTTGTCCAATGCATGATATAGGCAGAAAAAATACTGTCGAATTCATGCACTTGGCCGATAATTTGTTGTTTTCATGAATAAGGTATTGGGCTTGCAATTTTCACGAAAGATACAAAATTTTGCCAATTTCATGTAATTCTCTATTTCGTATATTCGGTGTAACATATATACCACTAAATTGATTTTTTGTTCATGAAATATATGGAAAATATTTCAATACCGAAAATAGCTCCATTTTAACACGATGAAAAAAAATATTATCAAAAAATAGTTCTTTTTTGTTGAGGTAACGTGATTCTTGTCAACAAAAATAAAAAAATGTTTTTTCCACTATGTTTAGTCTCATTATATTTGTCTCACTTTATTTTTTTTGATGTTGTATAATTTTTGATTACAGATTAGTTTTAAACGAACTAAAACACGTTTGTTTGTTCAACTTTCACCTAATATATTATATTTAATTATGATCATGGCCAGTTTCGCTCATCGCAAACTTTATTGAATGATGAACTGATCAACGGTATTAAATATAATATTTATAATTTATGGGGAAAATATACCTTTCCACTAAAAATTGATAGTTAACACCATAAAAATGTATTTTTTTGATAACAAATACAAATTCAGTTTGACTCAATCAAGCTATGGATATTATACAATTTTACTGCAACGTCAACAAATAGAAGCGGTCTGAGAGTGGCCGCAATTAAAATAAACATTTTATTATACACGATTAAGATAAAATTAATCAAACGACGAACAAAATCTGAGGACTTTTCTCGTCAGAGCAATTGTTTGTCTCGGCTGAAAAAAGTTCATTACTTATCTCAGGCCGACATAGCTAACGACCTTATTGACAATGAGTAAATTAATGTTCATCTATTCCGTAAAATATATTTTTACATAAATAAATTTATTATTGGAAGATATTAATGAACTTTTAAACAAAGCTTAATTTTAAATGATCTTACATGATTTATGAAGCTACGTTGTTGTTATTTAACAAACTATTGATGAAATGTGGCTATATAAAAAAAATGATAATTTTATTGAGACGAGTAAAAAATACTGTTCGATCGATCCTCGTTCTTTGTTATATCTTATATGGATTTTTTTAAGTCTGTCTTCTCCACGTTAAAGTCATAATCAAGCATATCGCATCCAATCAGAGTACACGCTACAGACAAATAAATAAAGTGGTTTTTGTTAACCACGTATCTCGAACCAACAATCAGAATGACTGAAACGAATGAGAAATTGCAATCGGAATGAGTCGAAATGAATTACTCAATGCACTTAAATATAAAAAAGAATACTTTATTGACAGCACTAAACTAAACATACGTAATTAATAAATAATTTTCTCTTTTCATGTTTTTTTTTCCAAGCGTAACTCGATTATATTATAATATAATATAATATAATCGAGTTAATATAATTATTATGTAGATAGTTACCTTATAAAACATATTTATGACACGTTTTATTTGGTCTCATAGTATCGAATAGCTACTGAGCATATTCAACTGCTGCAAATTCGAACTAGCTAAAAGCCATGTACTAAACACCATATTTATCATTATGTATATCTAATGTGACCATTTATTTTTGTCCTCAAAACGGGACATCTACCAATTTTTACGTAATAGTATGTATATTCATGAACACGTATTTTTTCATAGTTTGTATGTACTAATAAAAAGAAAAGGAATGTTGATAATGAAAATAACAGGAATAAATAATATAAATATGAAAAAAATTATATTGTTTTATATTTTTCTGATGAAAAAATTTTCTTAAGTATAACTGGGTTTGCTTTTCAATATGAATGACTGCAATAACACACGCCAATAAAAAAAAAAATCTTCAAGAAAGACGCGCCAGCTGTCAATGTGTAGTCGTGTACCCACAAACGAGCAAACTGCCGAATTGTAACCAACAAATATGAATTTGTGGGTGACGATTGCGCATGCACATGACTCACCAGCCACCCGCTGTAGACATATGCACCGAAATCAAGCTAGTATTTTTTCCGCAAAGTTATACTATGGTTATATTAACGGCTATACTACGCACCACCGTCGATTTTTTGTAGTTAAATTGTTACTTTGTGTTGCTCTCTTTTTGAAAACGGGACATTTTGACGTCCCGAAGCTGTACTTGGGGACAACGGGACAGGCTACCTAAAAACGGGACGTATGGTCACTTTATGTATACCGTAAACCAGGGGGGGCAAACTTTTCGGATGGCGGGCCAATTCCAAGAATCCAAAATGAGCCGCGGGCCGCAAGTAAAATACCATTTTTAGATATACACCCGGTCTTTTTTACGCGATACATTAGTTTCAAAAAGTGTCGCACATAAAAAAATCGCGGAAAAAAGTATGCAAAATAAAAGGAAAAACAAAATTTTATTTTTCAAATTCGACAAAATTTTTTATTCTTGCATAAAAATATAAATTTATATACCTAAAACATTCCCATTTTCATTCAAAAATAATATTTCTATCTGGAAACGTGCTATTCAACGAATTTTATAAATGCATTGTGCTTAAATAAGTTTCACAGCAAAGTCACCAATAACATCGCATGAGTTTGCGCACCATTTTTCCTATAAAAAGAGAAATCTCGTAACTAAGAGTAAAAAATCGCGTAAAATCAAAATCACTGAAAGAAGACGTGTAAAAACGCGCCCGTACTGCATTTTAATATTATACCGGCAACGAATCACGTCTAAATAAGAACATCAAAAATAAGTTAATTTTCTAATAAAAACCTATACACATTTTCAGCTAGTCTTCGAACGATGATTATAAATATAAATTAATTATTATATAATCATTCAGGAAGAATTTAAACTTGCGATAATGATTTAATCAACGGATTGTATTCTGGATAATATTTGAATGCCTTGCTGTATTCAATGGAATGAATGTAAATTAATTTCAATAGATGAAAGGAGGGGTATGAAAAGATTCATCACTTCGAATCATAATTATGTCATTCGTTAGTCGAAAGTCTGTCAATAACTTTTGTCTGATTGAAATTATTCACAGCAACAGCCACAGGGTGGGTTGCAAACATCTCGTTCCCTTCGCGGGTCAGATGCCATTGTCGAGCACATTAGCAAGTTTATTAATTAATTCTTCCCAACGAGACTCACGACGAACAAAACTTCTATCTCACAAGCTATGAGAACTTTGCGATTATTTATAAAGCAATGCGTAATATATGTATGAAGCGCGTTTGCGTTTTTGAAGTTTTAGTAGGAATTTTATCGTCGGGACGCGAGAACTTTGTTTGCGGCATTTTTGTCTTTGAAACGATATTTGAATTTTGTATGCCTTTTGAGAAAACTCTTTTAATATTTGAAAGCATTCATTGACTAGCTTGTTACATAACCATATGCGACATTTGAGATTCATACGGCTTATATCATCAATATTTCAACGGCAATAATTTGTTTCTTCATACATATATGAATACTTTATTGGATCTGTTTTATTAGTATATCAACATATTATATCGTCGTTTCTTAACCTATTTTGAGATCGACACGCCCTTGAAACTAAAAATACGTTTTCACACCTTATTTAGGAAAAAATATTATTTGCCAAATATTATTTAAATAACAAATACATTCACACATTTACTCGCACCCTATGCGCTCCCATACCGTTCATTTTGACAACTTATTGTTGCAATTGCGCAAAGATTATAGACATGGCAAAATTAACTTTCAGTAGGTAGGACGTGGGTAGCACCATAGACAATCGGCAAAAAACAAACAGAAAACTGAAAGTAAGTGAAATTAAATCGAAATTATTTATCTAAAATACTGTGCACCCGATAGCACTTCAATAATTTCAAACACTTTCTTTCTTTGGGTAGCATTGCAACGCTTGCTGGGTACCGACTAGTATTATATAAAAAACAGTATCTCAATTTTTAGTGGCCCGATTTTTATTGCTTATCCGTATGTACTTGAAACCAAGGAGGCTTCACTTGCATTTAATTGTGTTCTGGCTTAAGTTTTTATGTACAAAAGTTATGAAACCCCCATTTCACACAGGTATGTGGTGGCAAATAGTAGAAGTGTCTGCAATGCGGCTTTCGCCAGCTGTGTATAGGGTCTTAATATGTACACCAGAATTCAGAATGTCCAGTTTTTCGCACGTATTTTATTTAATCTCTGCCATCGAATTTTGGTACAAAAAAATGATCTAGACCTAATTTTTTTTAAATCTCCCGTGGAGAAATATCCATTAAATGATTCACTTAATTCTAATAAATCTATTCCGAATTTAGGTATAGGAGATTTTTTATTTAAAAAAACTGTTGAATCAAAAATAGGGAAAGTTTTCGATATTCCAATTTTCTACTAAAAAATAACTTCTACTATAAACTATCTAAAAAAAAATAGTTTTTCAATAAATGAAAATAGTAATTCACTAGTTGTTTTTATGATTTTACCAAATCCTTGCATAACTCTGCCGAGTTCAATTAACACGTGAATGCTTTATTTGCTAAGTACATATTTACTAGATATATTTTATTCATATCATAGTCATATATGTACATATATATAAATCTGCAAAATTCAATTACAATGTAACCAAAATATTCAGACGTTATAATATATTTATAGCTAAAAATTTTGATTGTAGTGGAGCTGAAGATAACGAAAAGAGATTTTAAGACAAATTTTCCTTTCAACATTTTGGTATTCATATGCACAATAATTAATAATACTTTTTTGTAATGGATATCGTTTGTTTCAAAGACATTAAAACTATTAGCTGATTTATGATCACGAAGAAAAAAAGGATAAAAAACCTAGTACAATGGCGCCATCCGTCTAAAAAAAAATTGTGGTAAGGACTCCACAATATTACAATATTAACAGATAGTATTACAGACGATTTACAAGATGGTGTGAGACGTAATATACAAAATTATGTAAAGTTTTCATTTTTCTTTGCTTCATATGAGTCAAATAGTATAAAAAGTATGGGTACGTTATAAAATAGGCTCTGTATTGTGTATATCAGCAATCAGATAAATATACAGGAAATGTTTGATCGAAGAAGATCTCCACCTCAACTACAGTGTTGTTAATGACAATGATAAACTGCACCGCCCTAAGAATAAAAAAACAAAAAAATACAATATCTATCAAGCTTTAGTACCTCAATCGAATATTGTAATATTCCAAATCACTAGAGATCGACTCAAAGTAGACTGTTTAGAAACACAATGGATGTCGTGCAGAGTCAATGTTTAATTCTAAATATTGCAATACCAAAGGAATAACTTGGAAGCATTTTAGAAGTTAGGGGTGATTTTCACCACTAATGTAAAGGCGTCTACATCCGTACAACGTACCATGAAATGTTTTATAATAGCACAAAACTATTGCATATTTAAACTATTGTTCCGTACTGTACAAATTTTGATACGACGTGTCAAAAGCTTGAAACCATTTCTAACTGTGCTCAGACAATCAGAGAGCATTTTGAATAAATTATTACTTTCATGTTTGAATAGGAAATGTATAATGCCAAATGAAATGGAAAATAGGGTTACATAAGTTAATTTGACGTACGGTTTAACCTTAAGATGCTGTAAGATGTTTGATTACGTATAACCAAAAACGTGGTTACTAAATAAACTCCTAAAATGTGTGTAGCTATAATGTTGGGCTGAAAATCTTTCCATTTCAAACATTTTATTATCCTAGTGAAGAGAAAATTCTGTGACGCATTTTTTATAAAACGATTTAAGGCATGAATATAAATATTCATCGCTTATCATTAAAACTGTGCTAAAGTGACCGTTTTATAAATATGCAACGCAAAATTGCGAAAAGGACATGATATTATATCAAATACATATTGTCATGGTAATATATTTCATATCAATTCAGCTCAACCCAGCGTATATTACAACACCAGCTGCATGTCATCGCATATATCTGACCATATCACCTTTTTTTCATTATAAATGAAATAATTTTTCATTCATATTTATTGAAGATTTTCATTGCACATTTTTTGGAAGTGAACAATGATGTTTTTTTTTCTTAAAAAATTGGTAATCATGAGCGTTTTCTACATATGTATTGTATTCTAAAACGCAAGAGAGAAATAGAGACTCAAAATGATTTAGTACGATAACAATCAATGCCATAGAGTTTTTGAATAAAAATAATGTTTCGCTAATATATTAATAAAAGAAATTAAAATTTATTCATATTTTTGTTATAGCCCTGGTTAAGCTTACTTTCGACCATAGTTTTGATTGTTTGAAAAGTGATTGATAATAATTTAAACATTGTTAATTAAGTATGAAAGTTGTTGGTATAGAATTGTTGGTTAATTTATTTTTAATATTAAAAATAGTGACTCTATTTAGTTGAGTGCGAGTTCTAAATGAACATTTTTTATGATTGTGATTCAAATACAAAATTCGCTGATAGATTTGTTGGTAATTCAGAGAAGCAAATACTAGGGTTAAACAAACATGGAATTTTTATAAGTAGTATAGAAGAAGTAGATGTTTAAATTTCGCCTCTCTTAAATAGAAATATATGAAATATACAGCACCGATTCGTTATGCGGGGCGAAGCCAAAAATTATTTATAATCAGCCTAGTAACCACTTTACTCATTGTGCGAATAGTAAAATATGTATGTATATTTTCAGTCTAACAAAACTTGGGTTAACTTAGATTAGGCAAAAACTTTTGGGTGGATTAAGTTACGTTTTATATTTAAAATTGGATAATCTCATTGTCTTCTAAAGTAGTTTGCTTACGTACCTAAATAAAGAACCATAATTTATTACTCACCTCATCTGTCACTCTTCATTATTTCACAATTTGCAAAGTAATGGTTTTATGAAATAAAGAATAATAGTGGGATAGCATCAAAAATTCATTTTAAATTTACACATTCTTTTTAAGATATTATTTTTCACTGAAAAAATTATGATATAAAGCATTTTTAGAGATATCGAAGGTGTGTTTTTATATGATGATAAAAATTTTCAACAACAATATGGCTCTTGCCATATTTAAATAAACATATAAACAAACATGTTCTATTTATTATTCATTTATTTTGAGTTATTTCAGTTAGTATTGCATTGTATAATTTTGTAGACTTCGCTGGGATTAAAGCTTTTTTCGGAATATAAAGCCGACTGATATCGGCAATTTTAATTTATGTGGACGTGTGATCCGGATATTTACGCCAAAGAAACGCTTTGATTCTAATATCAAATTTAGGCCGGGAGTGTGCGTGCAGTGGAATACTGATAATAATACATTTTTGAAGAGAGAGATTTTGAATTCTATGAACGAGTAAATATTTCTGTCTTTTGACAACAAAAACATTACCAAACTTTTTAATTTGTCAAAAATATTATGATCAAAATTGTTCAGAATTCAAATAATTTACCAAATAAAATTTATGTCTACTAAGTAAATAAAATATAACCTGATAATTCCAGCTCATTCGTACATATAAAATGCCTGAAGATGCCAAATGACGAAACCCGGGTCACTTACGACACAACTTAGGGGGAAGTAAAAGAAATCAAAAGATTCAAATTAAATAAAATAAATTTTGTTTTGCTTTCTCTCAATTTCAGAAATAAACTTTTTGTATCTATTCGAAGAGATATTCTAGGATTGAGATTCTGGATAGAAAACACATATCACCTGTGGGATGTCTCGAAAAAAACTCTTGAAAAACGTGGAATAATTTGGATAGCCATCACAAAGAAAGGTTTCAAGGACCTGGAGATTTTCTTCTATTGGTATATTATCGTAGAAGCGGAAAATTTAAAATAAACTGGGATTCAACTATTTTTGCAAGAGTTCTTTCCTATTCATTGGATTTTAAAACACTTCTATAACATGGACTTTCAATTCAGATGTTCGCAATACCAACGGAGTTGGTTTTTCCCACCACCACCCGTTGTCTATATGCAGCCAATGTTAATATACCAACGGAGTGCCAGTCTTATGAATTTTTGGCTGTCCGTAGTACGGAAAAATAGTTGAATCTTTTTTTGTACTCCCTAATACTCTGTCGCCAGCTGCCACTGACGCCCACTGTACAAGAAGAAACGAAATGGAATAGTCAATATAAATGTAATCTTACCTTTCATTCCGTCCATTTTGAAGCGGTTGTTGAAAAAATCCAGAAATTTCCAAAACAATTCGATTCACTTGTGTTGTCCACTTACTGAAATCACCACTAATTTTTCACATTCGATTTTGTTTCAATCAGTTAAATTATCATTATTTTTACACATAGTTTTAATAGCAAGAATCAATACAGATTTTCAAATAGTTAGCTACTTTAATTAAATACACAATGAACACATTGTTGGCAAGATGTAACTTTTAAACTATTACATAAATACCATTTTTCTAGTACAATATAAAGATATTTTTTTTCAATATACTTCTACAAATACACCTTCTTTCTAAAACGCACATACATAATTTAATATGTTTATATCTAAAAAACAAAAGCTACATTATCAGACATGGTTATTTTGGCAAAAAGACTACGTTTGATAATAAACTTTTAATGTTATTTTGAAATCACTCTCTTTAAGCGGCTAGAAAACATCTGCAAAAAAGAAAAAACATATTATAAGATGCATATATGACATTTATAAAATAATAAATAAAATGAATCCAGTTTGATGTTTTTATGTAAAAATTTCGTTATTTAATTTAAAGAATAAATTAAAGAAACTTGGCATTTAAAACTTTATGACATGAAACACACCAAAAAATACCACTTTCTGTTATTAGTTTTGAAAGTATACATAAAAAAGCAATTAATACACGTCAATAAATAACAGAAAAAATACGGGATATGAGTAGTCAAAGATTCCACGAGTCACAAAACAAGAAGGTAAAATGCAATATGACACGTTCTAGTGAAATGTGACGACAGTCAAGAAAAACAAGGGTACACGAGTATATTAGACATTTTTTTATTATCTAGTTGTTTTTATCAGCCATCTCTCCTCTGATGCTATTTTCGTTATATTTCGCGCAATATTACACCGAACATATTATATTCCTTCGTATTGATCGAACGTATAAAATTATTTATTCTACAATAACATCTAGGTTGACATACTATTAATTTATGAAATTTTCTACGTATGCTTATTATTTTCTATAATTTGGTAGAAGTAAAATATTTCTTACGAAGATAAATATTAAAGTCAAATATTATTAATCTAAATAAAAAAAATATTGTAAAATTTTGTATTGGTTGGTTTAGAAAAATAAGACATTCCAGAAGTCTATGCTTTCGAACAAAATTAAAAAGTATGAAAAGTTACTCTATCAAGCTGTCCGTACAAGGACTTTAGAGTCTGAGCCGTGAGAACCGCAACCATAACAGATAACTTTTACAACTCAGCTACATGCCTTACTATATCTATATAGACTTGGATATTAAGTATTGTTTGCATGCAGTCGAAAGCGGTGAACATGAAATTGAGGAGACCAAAATATTTTTAAACGAATTTTGCGTTAGAAAGAAAATCACCATTGTTTTCGATGTTTTAAAGATCATTTAACTCGATTTTATACAAAATTGAAGTCTATTATATTGTCAAACACATCATATTAGGTACAATATTTAATTTTCATTAAAATGAGCATTTTTTTTTGTGCTAAGCGAAATTTTGTTTGATATTCAAAAAAAATGTATGTAGAAATTCGTCGGAGCCACACTATTACTTCTTGTTAGCAAATATTTTTCGTTTAGCGCATTCGTGCTTAACTTTATAGATGTATGTTGTAAATAGTCGTGTTCAAATAAAGTATGCTTCAATAAAAGCGTCCACAATTTTTCTTCAAATGTTCAAACCACCGAGACTGAAAACTGACTTATCGGGGTATCCGCCCTAAATAGCATGTCATACCATGTCTCAACGATGCCAGAGGCAAATAATTTTGGAAAGGTTATCGATGCCAAACTTGCAGCCGTTAATTTTACCACCATTACAAGATTACAGCAATAATTCTCAATCATTCGAGTGAAAATTATAAGAATTTATTCAAAAAGTTTTACCCCCGTACCGAAAATACTGCTTATAACCGCGCATATCTTGATTGTCCTTATAAAATGTCATATTATATGAAACTCATTCGTCTGTAGTAAAAAAACTTCATATTATATTCTGAATTTTGATAATACAAGCAGATCTATTGACAATATGAATCGTGTAGTAACGACTACTTTTTTAAGTATTTTTTAGACTAAATTATTCTTAATCGATCTATGCTTAGTAAGCTAACTTCTTAAATGGATTTAAATATATTATATAAAAGTAAGTTCAGATAAAATATATGTATTTGAATAAGAAACTTATTTGAAATTAGGCAAGATTTTATATAATTATATTCAAAGACAAGAAATCTTAATAAGAATCCAAATTCAAAATCTCATTAACTGAAAGTGTATATTTTACTAGTTATCCAGTTATTTCCGCTACAATTATCATCTATTCTTTTCAGTTATAAATTATCGAAACTCATTTAAAAGCGAGAACTGTTTCATTAATTACATTAACACTTTTTCACTCTTACTGAATGTTTCTTTTGAGTTAAAATTTCTTAGAAAAGGACGGTATCTTCTGCGATAGAATAATTTATTCTCAATGTACGAAAAAGGTAGATAAAGTTAAAATACTTTTCCAGACACTTCGTTAAGTTTTCTTGGACAAGGAAATTTACTTATGCATCAGGAAGAAAATCAATCATACTCATGTATTTATATTTTTTGGACTAAGCAATATGGATAATACAATGTGTTCACCTATTTTGGTGCACAAATTAAGTAATTTTTCTATCATCACTTAAATTCATGTTTTAACAAACAATGATAAAAAAAATTCTATTGCAATGCAATAAAAAGAAAAATCTTCAGAAAAATCAGTACCGCTAAGTTATTAACGCCAGAATAAACTTTCTTATTATTCCGATAAATCAAACCTTCACAACTGTAAGGTACCGATCGATAATCATTCGGTGATTGTTTAATTAGGTATACTAATCATTTCATCTTCTACGTAAATCAACAAAAACTTTACCAATAGTATTAATTTTTAAAATGGTATAAATTTATAGTATGTAAAAGTTTATGAACATATCTGTTAACAAGCATATTTAAAAAAAAAAATAGTGCTTTCTTTGACAACCAATAATAAAGTCAATGCATTATGGCTAAGTGATGTATAAAAATATACTTTACAATTCTATCTCATCAGTTAAGAGTTTATCAATCAGAAACCAAGTAAATGGCTTTGATTGCCCATGTTTAATTGAACAAAACTTTTTGTTACATATTTTGTCTTCAACCTCTACCAAAGAAAAATAAGAGAAAACTAATAAGAACCGTGACAAATGGGGGTGAATCAACAGAAGTTGTAAAGCTTGAAAAACATTTTACCTTCCCAGTCATGATGTATATGAAACTATGAAGTCATGAAACTTTGTCTTTCTACTATTTTTTGAGAAGCTGAATATGAAAAGGATATCCCTCTCAAGCTTTAAAGTGTACCATTTCCCCTATAAAAATTATAAAAATCTACTCAGTCAATTGATTTATCTTCCATGTTTATATAGTGAACGAACAAAAATTAATGACCAAATTTTCATTTTAAATAAAAGGTTTGGTTGAAAAATGATCAATAATACTCAGTTAAAAAACATCAAATTGGCATCCAACTTATTAAAGTTGTTGATTCAAAGAATATCAAGCGTAAATGTCGGTGGCATAACTGATTTTTGAAGAAAAGTGTAGTGCAGATACGTTTTCTTTAAGATATAATTTTATTTTTAATCTTTGAACTCATAAGAACCGCTACTATTTCGATGATGAGTGGAATAATCCGAATTCTGAAAATAATTTATATGTTTGTCATATGTGTTTGAATATTCCTTCTGTAAATTCAATATTTTGCAGTAATCAGGTTATGTTCAAACAATACTTATATATACCGAGGAAAATATCGACGCTATTGATTTTCCATATTGGATATATTCAAAGTATTAGTATGTTAGAACTGTTTTTTTGACTATAAACATACAGGAATATTAATCATCGAATCTTTATTTTGTTTACATACGTAAGTGAAAATGTTGAAAACCTTCTGAATTAAGGGTTAACACTGATGTAAGGTGAATGCCAATAAAGGAGGATAGAAAGGACCGTATTCAAATTTATGTGACAGAGTTTCCACTGTGAATATGTAATTAAATTTGGCAGATTCCCGGAAAATTACACCAGTCATGTATTCAAAAATAAATACTGACGTATCTCTGCCTAATTCAACGCTAATAACTTCACACTTTGTGACTTATTGTCAAATGAATATTATGGAACGTGACTTGTGTGACGAAAGACACTTTCAAGTTTCCAAGACAATATTCATGCCACATACTCAATGGTATTCGTACGGCTATTTAAATAAAACGCATTTAAATATACCAAAGATGTGCATTACATATAAACTTAGTGGATGATAGAAATTGTCTAATGATAATAATTGCAGAGGTACTTAATACCATGAATTGACTCCATTATTTGTTGACTCAATAAAATTTGCGTTGGTAAATTGATCAATAATATTGCAATTTAAAATGATAAACATGTCTTAAATTTTTTTTAGATAATATTAAAACTGAGAAAACCCAACTTAGCTATTCAGTTATGATACATATTATTTCAAATTTTATACACTAATATCACAAATATTTTCGTTATTTATGAGAAATAAAATAATCATTTCTTTTCAATCTGGCTTATCCGAGCCACAACGGAGTGAATGTCATAAAAGCGATAGTATTAACAAGAAATGACCTTTTTGAGCATGCAACAATCATGTACATGTGAACCGTTTTGTTTAATGTAAATTTAAAGATTCAAAATATTGGAACATTCGTTGCAAAGAAATATTCTATTTTTGAAATATGAGTAAAATGATTATTTCCTTAGATTAGAAATTTTACAAAACTTAAAATAAATGTCCATTCGATACTGTCAGAAATGACATAAAATATATCATAGTTAATCCTCCAAAGAGGCCAAAATCTTTAATTTAATTAAAACTCAAAAACTAAAAAACTTTATTAATGGATTTATTTTTCTCGATTTTAATTCTACCATTGAAGCGAAAGTACTTAAAATCTGGCGTTTTATTTCCGTCAAAGGGAAGTTTCGTTCGAAAAATTCTAACCTTTATTAAAGGCTCAATGCCCCAAAGATGCGAAAAGTCGTTGCGAATTTTCATCACGTCTCTGCCGCCGGTGGTGATTTCAAACAACAGCTGGGGCTCGAGAATTTTCAAACACCGTACGTTACTTAAACGGAAACTACATCAAAAACGTTTATTGCGGCTGACGTATATGTGTACATACCGAATTATTGACGTTTTGGAAATCGATACCCGGCTGTAATGCAAATTGGCCATTAAATCCAACAGTATTTCGTCATAATTAGAATAATAAACAATTTTTTAGTACTTATTCCACATACAATTTATTGGATCAGGACTGGTTTTGCTCATGGTGAGCATGTTTTATTATTTTTATTATAATGCCATTCCACCAAGTATTGAAAGTGAACACATTAAAAGAATTTCATCATACTAATTTTACAAAGTACAGTGAATGCTGTTCTAAAATGAGTTAACATGCAAAGAGTATTTATTAAAAGGTAAAAAATTATAACAAAACATATGTTGACAGAGTAAAACGAAAACTATACTTAAATATGTACATATCATAACAATAGTTCTACATCTTAAAGTAAAGTATAACGATATTTCTTCAATCGGCTTTCCATTTTTTTAAATTGAGTATAGCCACTTTTTTCAATGAACAATTGATTCTTTAATTCAGAGCTGTGGAGTCATAGTCGTGGGGTCAGGGTTTTTTGGCTGTAGTCGGAGTGGTCGCGGCGATTTGGCCAGAGTCCTACTTGGAGTCGGAAATTTTGAAAAGTTCAAACTTTTAATTTTTGCATATAATATGTCAAAATTGGCTATTGGCCGGATTGGTACGATTGATATTTAATTGAATACACATACTTAGGAAAATTAGGCAAAAAAAGTTACTAAACTAACAAAACTAAACTTACACTTAATTTGAGGCGTTTAATTCTCTATTATTTTTGAAATAAATGTTTAAAAAATCTGAGACAACTCGAGTACACTCGAGTATTCGAGTATTTTAAATGTTACTACTCGATACTCGAGTAGTTGTGACGTCGATTAATTGGAATCTCTACTTGAAACGCAACCACTTAGCTGTGCAACCAGCATTTTAATACTTAAGCTACGTAATGTTTTTTTATTCACCTTGATATAAATGAAAATCTTAATATACAAATTTGAAATAGCTATCAATGATTATTACTGAAATAACATCTACAATATCCGTAGGGCAATTCCAAATTTTCAAAAAGAACAGTAATATTGATTTAATGCTTCGTTGGTTACAAAATCGTATTACGGATTTCAGCAAAATGTAGTAGAAACTAATTTGCAACAGCTAACAGTTTATATCTACAACGTTCAAACAAATTCCGCTAAGAGGATTGAATTGGATATTGTAGTGCAGTGGTCATGCACTAGATTCGTAATCACTTACATAGATCTAGGATTAAATAATATATCATTGATATTATTCTGAATAATATATCATTGATATATTATGTTTTTGTGGCAAATGAAGAAGACATATTTTATTTATTTTAATTAGCCGTTAAGTTTTTTGACGTTAATAGCTAATATAGCATTGATACCCAATTTTTGATGTAGTTAATTGGTTTATAGGGCCAAGATTAATTATTTAATAATTAAGAAGGCCGTTTTCTCCACAGTTTGTATGTTGAGTTTATTGACTTTATAATATTAAGATAAACTTATTTACCCTAGATTCAGACAAAAACCATGTTGTTTTACTTAAATTTAATAATGAGTCCATAAAATGAATTGAAAGATACGTTTATTGCAGGCAACATTTTATGATTTATGTATATTTTTAAAGAACCCTCTGAAATGGATGGGGTAAAATATTTGTAGGTAGTATTTTTAATGAGCAATGTCCACTTCTTATGTGGAGTATATAATTTCCTATTAGAGCCTATCTTGAAGTTTTTTTTCCAAAAAAGTATTTTATAGTGACTAGCAAACTGAAAAAAGTAGTAAAAATTAGAAAAATAGTTCGGATGTTTGCGTACAATTTTGTCCTTTTTTTATTTTATTTTCCTGCAATTTTTTAATCCATTTAAAATCATAGAGAAAAAAATTTACGATGAGTACAAAATAGCAACGATAAAGAAATGAATGTTTTGAAATCATTGGTTATGAGTTTATTTATATTTATATATATTTATTGTAAAGAAGGTACCGCTTTTGTTTTATCTATATTTGAATTTGTGCGAAATGCTTGTTGGTTATGAAAAATTCAAATTGTGCTCGTTTGTTTCGCATGTCGAAAATGAAATTTTTATCTGTCAAATTTGACAAACAAGAAAAACCATAAAAATTGTTATGCGATGAGGTAGCATATAAATTTTCCAATGTTATTTGGATAGACCCAAACCAAGAATCCAATTTATTCCACTTGCCATGATACACGCGTTTCTCTCTCATTTAATACTACCCTATAAATTTTATATCGCACATACACCAGTAATGAGTGTTTATAAGTTTATAAAGAAACCAATTCATTTACTTACCCCTTCGAGAATTGAAGCCGTTTCAAGCAAAAATAACTGCACTAAAATCGTACAGTAAAATCGTTCATAAAAAACTTCAACTTTTTAGTACATTTTTATAATATTAGGTAAATAAATAATGCATCACTTACGAAGTTCACAACTAAAAATACAGAAATCAAGGTAATGCAATTAAAGATTATGTCGCTTTTAATTATAAATGACTAACTGTCATAGAGATAACTTATTCGTATAGTAGACGAAAGTTTTCTTTTGTCTTTTGATATTCGATTGTTTTCTTTCAACCAAACGTAAGAAAGATCATTTTCCAAATTCAAATATATATAAATTCTTGCAATAGTTTAAGCAATCTTGTTTTGCTATCAATTATATGTTATATGTTGCTATCAATTACTATACCGTTTTATAGTAATTCAGATAAATAATATATGATTCTGCTGTACGCGTTGTTTCATAAAATATATCGTTAAACGTTCAACAAAAAAAGTAACGATTGGTTTTCCTGAACATGCGTGCTGTTTTCTTTTTCGTTTTGTTCACCTCTTTTCATATGTTAATATCAGTTTTATTTTGATCCTGTATACAAGTGGGGCCAAAAAAAAGTGAAAGATTTACAACCATCCCGTGACTATTTTGAAAGGATGTGTATAAATAATGAATATTTTACAGCACCATCTCGGATGTTGGTCTTAAACCTCTTTGGTTCGAAATGGTGGTTGAATAAAGTGACGCTTTATTTCCAAAGTAGGAAAAAAGTATTTCGATTAAATAATATAAAAGAAAAAAGCTTTGTAAAACGACTTTTCCATAAGTTTTAGACGTAGATACGTTTAAGCATTCCAGAAATATCAAATGTGTAGCATATGTGTTAAAAATAATAAAATAAACTGATTGAATTCATTCAACTTTTAAAAACCCAAAGTGAACTAATATTTTTTCATTTGTATTTTTTTACTTTAGTGAATTATTAATGTAACATCTTCCTTGACTCTTTGATCGGAAGTTGAAGTAAGAATGATGAGCTTACGCTGACGGCTGTGAGTCATTTTGCTAATAATAGATTGTATATATAATGTATAAACTTATAAGACAATATCAATATACTTCATTGTTTATGTTTCACATAATTTTATTACTTTCTTACTGTGATTATAATAAAATCTTATTGCCTAAAATTAGTTGTGACTGCAAATTATGCAAACACTAAATTAGCTTTGTTATTCCCTATGATTTAATTTTATCAGCTAATTGGTTGATTCCACTCAATTATCCAACTTTGTTATTTAAAATTTGTTAGAGTTATATATTTTTTTGAATTGCTCAAATTTTGTACTTATCCATGATTTTTGTCAGTCCAGTTCAGGTCCATTCGGTGCACTTTAAATGCTTGAAGATGCCGAAAGGTGAAAATCAGAACGATAGCAATAAGACTAACGGAATAGTTCAAAAGTAAAACGATTCATGTTTTGATATTGAAATTCCACCAAGAACCTTCATTCGAAAACACTGGTAAAAATATATTTTTTAAAACGATGCATAAAAAATGAATGTTGCTTTGTAGCGAAACATCAACCTGACCAACGAAAAGTCAAACTTGATTTTTTATTTATGGCAAAAATGTCAAATATATATCTAAAAATTCCATTTTGAGCTTTTTTGTGACTATTGTGTTAGGGGTGTTATCTAAATGTACAGAAACAACAAATCCTTGTTATATTGATTCTCATAAAATACAAAGCTCACAGACATAGCATGTATCGAATGGTATCATGGTTTGTGTGTTTGTTGAACTTGATGCTACGAAGCTTTGCCGCACACTAGCAAAGGCCAAGCCACACATGCCAATAGCTCATCCGAACTAATTGCGTTGCGGACTCAGCCACTAACCAACTTATAGGCGAGTACCTTGTTAATACAGGCGAGTGGTCAACTTGCCAGTTTGACTTTAATGAACGAGTGAGGGGTTTGAATAATTGCATCTTGATTGAAACAGTTAGGGTGTAATACTTTGATGGAAATTGAAATTTATAAACACATGAATACAATTTAACATGCTGTACACACATGATATTATAATGGAAGTATATATTTATATTGAATATTTGAATAATATGCAACTGTCGGAAGACTGATTTGAGTAAACATACAAAATCAAAAAAAAGGATCAGTAATACACTAAAAAAAGATCGTCGAATAAATATTTTTTTAACTGACTGTTTTGAAAAAAACTGTTATAAATTGCTAAATACATTGTGAAACTAAAGTCAGTTAAAGTACATCCGTGCACTTGAAATGCCTGAAGATGCTGAAAGGCGAAACCCGGGTCGTTAGTGACAAAACTCATGCATACTACAAAATTCAAACAATTCATATTTGATATTGAAATTCCATCAAGCACCCTCAGTCGAAATCCTTAACATTGTGAAACGTTATGCTACTGAAATAGAAAACTGTTTTCGTTGATAGCTGCAATGAACAAGGAATTTGTATTACACTATCACATACAATCTCTCACTGAGAAAGAAGGAGAGACTTGATGTGTGTGTGCTGCCTTACATATAAATAATGAAGAGATACAATAATACACAGGATCCACATTACTGAAATATCCATTATAATTTATAGTATGATATTTTTTAGATTTTTTTAGAAGCCTCATGGTATCCAGCGCAACTATTCATTATACAATTTTTATTTCATTTTGTTGTTCTAATGATTTTTGTAAAATTACATGTACGATTGCATAGCTTAATTCAATTTCAAATTTACGATTTATTTACAGAGCAACTCTCAATAATTCTTGTCTTCACGTAATATATATATGTATATACATACACATATATGAAATAATCATGATTCCGAAACAATTATACTTAGATATATAAATTGTGTTTTTAAAATAACTATCAATATTAAATTTGATAAGTTATAGTTGTACCAAACTGTAATTAAAATCTATTGACAATCCATATTATAAGATTAAACTGGAATTAAGCCACCTCGTGTAACAACTTAGCTCGCAGAAATTCAAGCCGCCTATTGCGATTAACAAATTCTGCTGTGTCAATATAACCGTCTATCGCTTTAAAATATTAATTTATCAAGACAGTTAGTTTTTAAGACCGTTTTGCGCGATACATTATTCAGTAAGGTGTAATCAAGTATGGATTTTGTTCAAAGTAAATAGTTTTTAAAGCAGAAAATGCTTTCACTCTATTCAAAATTATTAAATAAATATTGTTGTCGGTATTGTAGCAAGTGTACTGTATTTATCTTATTCCCACTGTTTTGCTTATTATCTTCACTGTTTAGAGACGGTCGGTTAAATTCCGTAGATGTGTCTCGAGAAAGTGATAGGGCTTAAAACAAACCATACTATGCATAATAGGTATGTACTGCGAAGTATGTGTAAATTTATATATGTATGTGCTTTTAAAATTTAGACGCAATAATATAAATCTTCTTTTTGTAGCACAATTAGATTTTATAAAAGAAACGTTCTGTCACTTACCGCTTAATATTAAGATATTCGGTCAAAACTAGAAGGTGCGGTTTGAATCCCTAACCAGCGTGAACCAATTTTAAACTATTTGTGGAATAGTAAAAAAAGGTCACAAGTATTAAGATGTAAAGTGCTCACTAAGTACATACATTTCTATAAAGTAAATTATCTAGTTTTCTGAATCTAACGAGTTCTATTAAAACAAATTTTGTACAGTTACTTTACTGAGAATTCATTTATCCCTTATTGGGAGCGTCCATGGTTAAATATATATCAATTTAATATCTAGAGATGTTCATAAAAGAAATTTGTTCAAGATTCGATAAAAACTCCGTTTTTCACTATGAATTATTTTTCAATATTACAATTATTTGAATAATATGTATTAAAAAAAGAAAGAAGCACTGAAGCCCTCCATTGTCTTCTGTTCTCCTTTTTGTGCCAGTATTTTCCGATGATTGTTAATTTATGATGGAAGCGTTTGAGTTCAAATGAAAACCGTAAAGTGTACTGACAATAACTTTCAAATGGGAAACAATAGCCAATTTCCGTCCCTCCCTTGACGCGTAGGGTATTGTGATAAACTTGGAGGAGACGCTTTCGGTCTATTTGTTTTCATCAGCGTTTGTTTTTACAGTGAAAAAATTGACATGCCACGTAAATTAGTTAAAACTGTTTATAGTAAACATGTTTTTAGAGAAAATTTGGTATAAGTCAATTTATTGGAATAATTTAATTTTTTTTCGTGAAATTAACATGTTTTCACATGCGTGTGTCATTTTGGAGTTGATATAAACTGATTGAAATGAATCTTAATGTATTGTGTATGATTATGACTTATACTGTAAGTTTCAATAGTTTCCGACCAAAATGTATAGAATAAAATCACGTAAAAGCATATAAATTTTGACTATATTTTTAATTCCACAAAATATTTAGGAAGCTGCTATAAAAATATAAAAAATCAAACGACAAAAATTCAAGTAATTTTATAATTTCATTAATCTTTTTATACCATTAGGTCAGAAACTTTTGAACTTCTTAAATTCTAGTAAGCGTCAAAAATACAGCTTGCTGTAAACATATTATTAATATGATGTCTTGTTACACATTTCTGGATACATTTTAGAAAAAATATTCATTCCCATTAAACTATAAAACTTAAAGTTGGACATTGTTACTCAAGTTAGACATTGAAAGATCGATAACTATGAAAAAAAAACATTTGTCTTTTTTTACCAAATTGCGATTTTTTTAAGCAAACACTTTTTTCATAATTATAATGCTTTTAAAAGGAAACTGCTGTGTTAATTATTCTTACTAGTCTAGCTTTAAGATAATTTTTCTGCTTTTAATTCTTTATAAAAATGTATATTCAACGATTAATATCAATTTCAAAATCCGTCATAACGGAAAGGCGAAGAGTGATAAGCTTCGCAAAATAATTTAAATTCTCTGAAAATATTTTTCGCTGAACATTGGCAAACCACTCAAGTATTAAGTGAACTTTCTCCATAATAAATCGACTAAATTAAAGATAACATTATTATTACTGGCTAATAACAACATCTGCCACAAAAACTTGGATTCAGAATAAAATTAACCAAGATTAATGACTGGGATTGAATAATTAAAATTAAACGTTTCGTGTTTGAAAATTATCTTTACATTAAATAATATATAAAAGCTTAATTACTAAATTGAGAAATAATGATTTTTCAGATGCTTTAGTGTTTTAGTCAGTGATCAACCATGCGCTTATAAATACGATACAAGGCTAAAGATTTAAAAAAAATCTTATTCAAACGGAGTAAATAATTATTATTTTCCTTTTGCTATTCTGGTTTCCGTATATACGACTAACACACAGAAGTATGGCATAATAACATATGGCATAATTAAAGTGTTATGTACAATTTTTTTATGAAGTGAAAAATAGCGACTTATAATGCGTTGCATCACATCTGTTCAAAGGTATTTTTATGTTAAGCATAAAGAATAAAAGAAAAGTATCTTTTTTTATAAATATTCAAGAAAAATAAAATTTAAAAATAAAAGTCTTAATGATGCATTGATGAATGCAATCGCGAGAATGATTCAAACAAATTGTGATTAGAAGACAACTGTAATCCGTCACTTTGCGTGAATGTGCTAGACAGGTTTTTACAAATTTATTCCATTAGGGGAAAAATAAAGTACATACATTTCTATAATCTCGAATATTACGTGTGCATTTTACAAAAAAAAATGAAGCATAATATTAGTGAATTATGCACTCATTATTATAACACTACGAACAACATCGGTTTTTCAAAAAGCTCAAAGATTTTAGTTTCAATTTTCCAGCTCAACGTCGCTTTGACCACAGTAGGTAGAATCGACCGTTTCTCGTAGATTGATGCTCCAGATGAAAGATGAAAATATTTCACCCAATCTATCTTTCTAGTAAGGATCCGAGAGACAGACGCGTAGCCCAGTGTTTTCCCAAGAGGAAAGTAAAATAAAGGTCGAAGGTTGAAAGCTCGTAATCCTTGCACTGTAAAGTGAAATTTCACTGTACACAAAGGAAGCAAAATATTTTTCACTATATTCTATGACTGTTTATGTACAACTGAAACTAATACGATACCTTAAAACAACGCATAAAAAATCCGTTGACAATAGCTTGAAAATAATACGTCCCTTATTAACAGTCAGCTTAAAGTAACTAGTGTTTAAAATATGACGTAAATCTTTACTAAATACATAGATTTTTTCGCTTTGGACTCTCACCATCTTAAAAGAAATCATTGATGCAAGTGGTGCCTCCTTAAAATATTTTTTCCCACTCGACAGATAACCTCAAACCCTTATCTCTTCTTGAACGTTCTAAGATATCTGCGATTTATATTTATTCAAAAATAAAGCCAAGAGATTTGTCTAGAGATGTTTCTCAGAGGAGCGAAGCACATGGATTCATGGTATGGGGCTTACATTTATAGACATGACATATAAATAAATATGACATATATTTATGATACAAAATATAAGTTACTTTTATCAGGATTAACATTGTATTATGACCACGAAAAACTCCATTTATATTGTAAATATTAATAAAGTCGTTGTTTCGGTTACGGATCTCACGGGGTGAAATCTCAGTCCGGGCAATCAATTTTTTCAATCGAATTATTCATTTCTATTTGAAGACATGATACATGAATGTGTATGGTGCCTGAAATTCTTTCACACGCCTTAAAAACGGAACGTAGTGAGAACGATTAACTAACCACTAATCCTGTTCTCTTCTTATCTTATCTATGCCTACATCCTTCGTAAAAGAGAGGTTGAGAAACTGAGTACCCAGGTCGTAGAAAAAACGTCTGCTTAGATAAACTCCACATTGGTTTTGGGCATAATACAAATAGAATTAAACGATTTTTGTTCAAATTGAAATCATTATTTTGGGCTTATTAAGAGTAAATTCAGATAATTCTACCTCAGATGACAACAGCTGACTACGCGTAACCTAATGAAATCGTTCGGAGTAAGTATGTATGAGTAAAACAATCTCATACATGAGATTAACAGAAAGTTTTAATTACACAACTTGTGTTTCATTCTCAAGGATTGTTTAAGTTAGAATACATCTTTTTAAAATTATACTTTATAATATACTTGTATTGCTACCCGGCGTCGCTCGGATTAAGCGACCAATAATTATTTAATGTTATATCATTCGACATAATTATATCACAAAATCTAACATCCAAAATAGAGTTAAAATAAAATCACAAACTTTATTTAATTTGATGACAGCCCCATTCTCGCCCATTAAAATGTCCAAATTCAAGGAAAAAATCTAATTTGCTGTCAAAGAAATGTCAATAATACCTTCACGTAAATAATAAACATTATTATTAATAATAAAAGCCGGGAAAAGTTCTGTAGAAGACTATTTTATTACATTTTGACTAAATGTCTTCGCCGATAAAAATTCAAACATATTTTCTTTATATTCGTTTTTATGGCAACTTGCAACAATAATGCAAAAGGGAATTACAGACCCACAAACATACATACGCCGTTTTAGTAAGATATTACATATAATAATATATTAAAGTGAACAATTACTGCACAGCAGTCCTTGCTGATTTTAATCGTCAATTTAATAAGATAACGAGACCCTTGCTCAACGATGCACAATAACGTCGAAGATTGAGAGGACAATTTTTTACATTAATTATTCACTTGAAATGATACATTACAAAGAACCACGAGGGTAAAAGGTAGAAAATAATACGAGTACACGTAAACACGATGTGCCATCTACAAAACGTATTGTCTAATAAAAATATGACACAAGAAAGAAAAATGATATGTGCTTCTGTCGAGGAAGATTGTTGGTATGTAGCAGTCTTCCTTTATTTTATTATTATAAACGTTGAACAGTGTAACAAAGTGAAATAAAAAAATTAACGACCTGAGAATTTTTATTGTTTTAATATTATTTCAAAACTCATATAATGTTATAACAAAAAAAATATACCTACACATTAAAATTTTGACGTATTTTTTGATTTACTAAAAAAAATGCAAAAGCATTATTTTCTGGCTACTGAGAGTTTAAGAAATAATGATTCGAAATAAAAATATTATTAGTACAAAATCATATAACCGTGTAAAATTATAAAATTTACAAATCAATACGTACCTTTTTTGTTGTTATAAGGTAGAGGTTTTCAACCTTGTTGAATTGCACAGTACACAAACGGTCAGAAACCAAAGAAAAATATGCGGTGATCTTTTGTTGTCTTTCATAATTTTACGGCCTTTTCAGTTATCATTACAACGATTTTTGAATAAATTATTGTTTTATAATATTGGCTTTTAATAATTCAAATATAATATTGCTGTTATAGAGACTATTTTTAAATAAATGTATTCATTTTATCATTTTTATGATTGATTACTCTTCCTACACATTTTACGTTTATTAGTAGAAGCTCTTTAAATGAAGAAAATTTCCGGTAAACTGACCGAAAACAGACAATAAATAGTCAGCTTGATTTAAGTGAATTAACAAGGGCTGTTGTTTTTTTTGGGCAATCGGACAAAACATAATATGACAAAACAGAACATGAAAAAACAGAACATTAGAGGTTAGGTTAGGTTTTTGTCATTCTGTTTTGTCACGTTCTGTTTTGTCATGTTCTGTTTTGTCATGGAACCTTATCTTTTGTATATTATTTATTTCAATCACATTATTCGATGGTTCTAAATAAATCCCATGAAACTTTTGTCTTTCTATTTTGTCACGTTCTGTTTTGTCATATTCTGTTTTGTCATGTTCTGTTTTGTCATGTTCTGTTTTTTTTTGGAACTTTATCTTTTGTATATTATTTTATTTCAATCACATTATTCGATGGTTCTAAATAAATCCCATGAAACTTTGTCTGAGCTGTGAATTGATTCTTGACTTGTGACGATGTCACTGTAGAATTTAATCAAGGTTGCATTAACTCAGCGATTGGTACTAGAAAACCAACTTGGACGTTTGCTAATATTTATGTCAGGTATTTGTAATTTTAAATAACTGAGCAATACAAGCTTTTACGTATGTTAATTTTTATTTGATTTTTAAACGACTTCCTGTAATAAGTTAAAAAGGCTTTTTACGATACAGGGCCTTTCCGCATAAATGAGCGTTTTTCCATCGATGCATATATCCTTTTTGTGCTGGCATCAATTCATCAGTGTCAGAATATTGAAAATAAATCTACATGTCTATCAAAATGAATTTAAGCGGCGTATTCGTAAATAATTGATATATAAATACTGAAGGCGTTAGGCACACAAAAACGTTAACATTTTATATCATAATATATAATCAGGCATAAAAATACGTTTTTTTATTGTATAAAGATTAGATTGTAAGCTAGATTTTCAAAATTATTTGTAACTAAGACAACAGTAGGAATCATCCTTACTAGGCCTTATGAAATTTTCAAAAAGAGTTTTTTTGAAGTGATGTTAGTGTTGGAATATAATTAAGAAAATTTTCATTTACTTCAATGTTTAGTTCTATAAAAAACTAATAATATTTCGTCATTAAAGTTATTCCATTTAATCTGTAAAGCTTAAATAAATTAATAACTTTATAATGAAATTAACTTTTATATTTTATTGAAAATTATTACAATACTCCTCATTTGTAATGATAAGTAAGTTTCATTGCACGTTGCTTTATAAATCTGCTGATACGCAAGATTTATCAACTATAACGGTTTCGTGGAAAATTCAAAGAAAGTTTGTCCTGAAATATTTTGTGCCTTCACGAAGACCAATAACTCACTACAAAGTTTATAAAGCCTTAATAGTGCTTTTCTTTTTGGTAGGCTTTTTCAGTTTATAATAGAAATGTTCACTGCTCACTACTAGAGACTCCAATTCGAGTATCGAGTACTCGATACTCGAGTATACTCGTCCATTTTTGAAATACTCGATACTCGAGTATTTTGAAAAATACTCGATTAATACTCGTTTTAGTAATAATCGTCGAAGTTTTTCTACTGCGAGAATTATAAAGAAATACATCAAACCAATTTAAAATTTGAGTCGTTTAATTCTATATTATTGTTGAAATATATCTTGTATAAATGGAAAAAAATGTATTAGTAATATTCAAGTTTCTTCAATTATTTGTCATTTATAAATATACACAAATTCGAATTAAAAATATATATTTTGGTACATCTGAAACTACTCGAGTATACTCGAGTACTCGAGTATTTTGAAATTTTACTACTCGATACTCGAGTAGTTGATAAGTCGAGTAATTGGAGTCTCTACTCACTACCCATCACGTTCCTAAAAACATCAAATAATCTTAATTCAAATGGTCCTATCTTATTGTCACTAATTGCCTATGCAAAAATACAATGACAGATTGTGGCTTTATCACCCACTTACAAGATACGTGATACAACCATCAGTCTACATGACATAAAACACATTTTTAATATGCATTACCACAAGATGAAAATCCAAAATTAAAATAAATTACATCGTACTTGTTTTGGTATATTCATAGGTGATGGTTGATCTTTAATATAAGAATCTGACACAGCCGTAGTTTGCGCATTTTTTTATTCTTAAATCATACCTGGGCTTAATTTTGTTGTTGTAAGTGATTGTTTTTAACCAAATATTGATAAGTTTTTTTTTTAAATTTATGAGTGAATTCTGGTAGGAAAAATTCTCCAAATTTGATGTTGTAAGAAATCCGACTCGATTTTATATTTTTTTTTACATTTTTTAAATTTAATCTATCATGTGAATAATTAAAAAAACAGCTTAGATTCAAGTTTGATTACATTTGAATCCAAAAAAAAGAATACTTTTC
This sequence comes from Himalopsyche kuldschensis, assembly GCA_028554975.1. Lineage (NCBI taxonomy): Eukaryota > Metazoa > Arthropoda > Insecta > Trichoptera > Rhyacophilidae > Himalopsyche > Himalopsyche kuldschensis. The sequence continues at coordinate 24,899,689 of JAHFWI010000003.1, forward strand.
CTTCCAGAATTAAGACAGCGTGAGCTCAAAACGTTATCCTTCAACCTATTTTTTGATCAAATTTATACTATCGCGTCCAACTGCACAGGTTATCTCGGCAACTGTCGATTAACTGTCAAAAATAAGTCAGACGTTGGCTGAAAACAATATAAGTCATCTCTTTCATGCCCATGGAATGCTTAAGTATAGTCATTCCCTCTGACTCTTCTGTCAATATGGAACTGTTTGAATTTTTTTTGGCCGACGCAGCATAAACAACCATTCCAGGTTTAATCACGTTACGTCACCCCTATTCAGTATTTACAAAGCCCAGTGATTGTAAATAAAATCAGTGATTTAGTATTGAATTTAAAGTTAAGTGAATAAATAGTTTTAGATTGCTTGTAGTAAAAAATAAATAACAAAATTCTTTTGACGTTATCATAAAGTAAAATTACATACTTTATAAATATTCTCTACCGTTTGGAATATTTTTGAAAACATATTGAATTTGATTCTTTCTTTTTGCTTAAGCCGTCAATACATTTCTAGGAATTGTATAAAATTTCAATATGCGCGAATAGAAAACGGAAACTGAAGTCAAGAGGAAAACAGAAACCGAAGAAAAAGTATTAATATATCGTGTACAGGGAAAGAAAAGTTTGTAGGTCAAAATGTATGAGTGAATACTTCTTAAAAAACTAAAATATATAAAAGAAAATATTTTATTTAGGTAGGTAACTGTATTGAAAAATGTAACGTCAAAAGAAGCGATTGTTTCAAATAAAAACACTCAAAGATTCAGAATAAAATTTGGTTATAAAAACGTATGTATATGAAAGTTTCCACTTAAAATTTTTATATATGTATTTACTAGGTATATCATACATACGATATAACGCCTCATCACCAAAAAACCCATACAAATGATTATGTTTAAATCAGGGCTGTGGAGTCGGAGCTTTTTAGCCGGAGTCGGAGTCGGCGCGGCGTTTTGGCCAGGGTCGTTTTTTTTTTTTTTTTTCAAACATTTTATTTTTGCATTTAAAATGTCAAATTTGGCTTTTGGCCGCATTGATAGGGTTGATATTTAATTGAATACACCTAAATAGGAAAATTAGGGGAAAAAAGTGACGATATTAACCTTTTTTTACTCGGAGTCGTGTTTTTGGTCAATGTCGGAGTCGGAGTCGTGGTTTTGGTAAATGCTGGAGTCGGAGTCGGATTTTTTTTTACCGACTCCACAGCCCTGGTTTAAATACATAAAGTAAATTCATATATTTTTAATTACAATATAATGTGAAGATCAGGATCGGTTTCACCAATCGCAAGCTTTTGAAAATTAGTTGAAAATGTATTATTTATCACTTTAAAGGTGTTCACTGTCAAAACTTGGTGGAATGGCATAATAATAAAATTGAAACATTGTTAGTTCTCATTCCACATAAAAATTTCCATCAGTTGATAATACTCGCCATGAGCAAAACCGGTCCTGATCCAATAAATTTTATCTGGAATAAGTACTAAAAAATGTTTATTTAATTTTAAATTTATTTATACGTAAACCATGCTTTCTTAGAAAATATTGACACAAAAGTATATTTTTTTCGATATGAAAACACAAATTATAACTGGAAATTGATATTTCTATTACGTTATCACAATAGCAACACAAAAAATACGACGCTGTGCAAACAGTAAAATGGACGATGCTCTTATTGATTTTCCGTTTAAATTCCTCCTCTTCGCAAATTAGTTTCCAGGAAAGAAAACAAGTCGTATATTTATTATTCTAATTAGAGTCGGAAACGAAAAGACCTTGTGTCCTATTTTTTGCGGCACGTACGCACAACTTGCAATTTCCCGATAATAAATCTAGGCGGCAGTAAAACGGACGCCAGTAAAACTAGCCAACACAATACAAAAATAACTACCTATGCTCGCTCAATCAGACAATAATCCAATAATAAATGGCACGACTCTGTATAAATGGGATTGTGATTTGATCTGTTGATTCGCTTCATTGTCTCAATAAGCATCATTCATATGGACAAATAAAGTTTACCGGCTTTCACTGTCATTTATTTGGATAGTTATTGTTGAGAATAGTATATTTTCTTGTACTATAACATACATGGCAGCTTACTATTCGGCCATTATCTAATTACTATTCGGCCATTAACTAATTGCATACGCGGTTAGTATTTGGTCATCAAAAACTCAGTAAGAGATATTGAAATCATTTTGATTAGTTAAGTTAATTGAAATAATGATGCCTTTGTGACTCAATACACTGACAGGTGAATTTAAATCATTTACTATGTTTACTGTCCAAAACATTAAATTGAGTAGAGGACGTTTTCAAATATTCTTGTAATTATACAAAATGGAAATGAGAATCAGAACAATCGGGCTATAGTATCACTTGTCTTAACTCTTTACCGCTGTAAAAGAGGAGGTCAGGTGATGACCTAAAAGATATTCATTTTTAAATTACGCTTAACAAAAACTCAAGTAGTTAAAATCGAGGTCCATCTTGACTACTAAATCGCATATTACTTTTTTTTTAAATACTTGATGTTTTTACTTTTAGAAAACGTCCATTCTGATATAAATTAATGTCATTGGTCATGTCACAACAAATTAGTAATAATTATATATTCTTGTTTTTTGGCGTGACTTTATGACAGAGGATTACGATAAAGATAAAATTCTTTGGACTTGTTTTTAGCGTGATTCGGATCTTAGTGTTTCAGAATTTTCTTATGTACAAGGCTGCTTCTAAGACAGAACTTGTAGTGGTTTTAACGTTAAAATGTCCTTTGCAAAATCTCAACCAATTATCTTCCTAATTTTACTGTTTCGTATTAAGAGTAATGCCATCAACTTTTTTTTTTATTGTTTTTTAATATGTATTTGTTTAATTATCAGTACAGTTAAAATAAGGAAATGTGTAATGAACGAATGCACAAAGAAGGGCATGGACACGATTACTGAAAACATGGTTTTTTCTTTTAATTGAAAAATAAAATTTACTCTTTGATACATAACGTTAAGGATACTATAAATAATCCATAAGTTAAGAATTGATCATTAATTATTGTAGAAGTTTTAAAATGAAGCAATCCGCATCGATGTTCACCGGTGGTCAAATACCATCTCATATAAATATCTGGTTTTAATATAATTAAACTAATTCTGTCGTCAACAAAATAAATAACAATGACGACTTCAGTAACGAATAAAAACAATATAAAAATATTTCAATATAATAAAAAGCTCCGGAGACATTCTCATTTAGTTGTTAACAATGTTCAGTCAATGAAGAAAAAACAAAAGTGGAGCATCCAAAAATTTTCAATCACGAGATTGGCAGCAATCCTATTTCCAAATGATTATAGATTTAGAAGATTTTGGCAGTCGTTATTCATTATACATCTCGAGAAAAAAAGTCTTGAGAGGCAAGATGTACTGATTTTTCAAATAGCTCATTGGCAGAGGACTTTTAAATTCCACGAAATAAATTATTTTTTTAAGCACTATTTAAAAAAGTAAAAAAGTAAAGCTAAAAATTTTATTTTAAATATAAATTGAAATGAGTCTATTTAATTCTGTAAATAAATCATCGAATAGCAGGCCATAAATCCCTTCACTTAATAACATATTTACTATAAATTTTACTTCTTTTCTGTATTAACATCAAATATTCACGGCTAACACTATTTCAGTGATCTTTTTACTTTGACAAAATATGTTTCAAAATGGTATTCTTACAGAGAAAAATAAAGTTCTGTGTAGCATAGAGATTTTTGCTACCTTCTTATGTTAAAAAACATATTTCAATGCAAATAGGTTTATTGACTAGTCAGTTTTATGTTCTGTGACGCCAAAATTTCTATGTGATACATAAAATTTGAAATGCTATTTCACACTTTTTTGCTGTTTCCTGTAAAATTTACGAAATGTGAGTTGCGATAGTGTATTCTTGAGCTACAAAGTTTATGATTTTGAAACTCAACAAAAGATTTTATTGCGATTCAAGTATTTCTACATTCTTTCATTATGTCCTTTCTGTAGATTTATCGCAAACACGAATACAAAAGAAACCTTCTTCAATTCGATTGTACAAAATATCACTTTTTTTAATAGCTTATATACACCAATTGCCTTATTTCAAAAGTATTGCCAAATATAATAAGTTCATCAAAGTATCACAATTATTGACGCAACGCTGTTCATAATTTAGTCATAAATTTTCATAATCGCTTAAATTTACAAAGGTAATTTATCAACGTTAAATTTCTCACGGAAAATGACTGGAACAAAATTTCATCAAGGTTTTTTAAAACCGACACAATAAATGATCAGATTAAATATTAATAAATGAAGGTTGTTTTACTATTTTTTGTAAAAATGAAAATAAAGTCATTTGAAATACGAATAAGCTGTTAAGATCTTTTTTATTCAAAGACATAATAGTATTAAAATCTGGCCTAAAAAGCCTCAGTAGTAACATTATATAACACCTTACGTACAAAGCACGAACAAAGTGATTTATTCTATTCTTGTAATTATACAAAATGGAAATAAGAATCAGAACAATTGGGCTATAGTATCACTTGTCTTAATTCTTTACCGCTGTAAAAGAGGAGGCCAGGTGATGACCTAAAAGATATTCATTTTTAAATTGCGTTTAACAAAAACTCAAGTAGTTAAAATCGAGGTCCATCTTGACTACTAAAGCGCATATTACTTTTTTTTTTAAATACTTGATGTTTTTACTTTTAGAAAACGTACATTCTGATATGAATTAATGTCATTGGTCATGTCACAACAAATTAGCAATAATTATATAAAAATATTTTTATAAAAATTATTACTTATTATTTAAAGTAGAAATAGTCATATAAGTTATAAGTATTAGTGAAGACACTAACATTGAACCAAAACAAAAGCTATCAGATAGCGTTTTATCACAACAATAGAATTTTCTAAGAACAGGTTGCGCAGCTTCTGTAATAATGGATATATTTTGCTAAGTGAAACCCTAATGGGTTGTGCGTGTTCTCGCTTTAAAGAAATGATATCCTTTTTATATGTATAAAAAGAGTATTATTAATAATTTGAAATATTAAACTACGCCTAAACCTATGCCAAAAGCCAATTTAGATCTTACAGAATCTGTAATCTTTTTTATGGTACATTTTATTTATATATATAAAAAAATAATTATATAACCAATTAAAATTAAGCTAAGCTTCTAGAGAGCGTACATATATGCCTGATAATGTGAAAAATCGTGATACCCATATTTATTTTTTTTTTGTTATATTAGTTTTTAACGCTTTAAACGTCGACTCTGGTAAACAATGAATGAAAGTGTTGATTATAGCTGAAAAATTAAATCAATTTACGATGGGTATTATCCGCATTTTAGTGATTTTATTTATTATTTTATGTTAAAGTTTTTAATCAAACGTCGACTCTTTCTTGCAAGCTAAAAATTCAATTTGATGGGTATTATCCCATTTTATTTTCTTAAATGTAAAAAGGTAACAAATGCCTTTTGTACGTGATGCACTAAAAACATCCAGTAAAATCTCGATTGCTAGAATGCCTCTGCAAAGAAAGTCTTTCCAAATTGAAAGATTTTATTTCATTAAATCCTGTATAAAATAATATTTCTACGACGCCATTAGAAATGAATGATGTCTTTCAAGATATTAATGTCACATTATTTGAACTAGTGCCGCAGCTTAATGACTGGTGGATATCTTAACTTATCGCTGTTTGTTTGTCTTTGGAAATTTATGATATATTACCCCTCTAATAGATTATTTGCCACGTTTTTATGGAAGCTTGTAACTTTTTCAAAACTTTTTATATTAAATAATGAGAAATAAATATCAAGTCATCAATAAAATGCATTTTCAGCTAGAACTCAAGTTCAATAAATTATAGTAAGTATCACTTCAAAATATATATCTAATAAATTAATAGCAAAAAAAATAAACGTTATTATACTATTTTTTATCGTGAATCTTCGTAATGTTATTATTTACTTGACAGCTGGTTCAGAACTAATTCAAGTAAGTTAAATCTGAAGCACAATTTTCTTGTTCTAAATTTGGTAAGTGTACTTAAATAATTCTAAAACTTTTTTTTCATATCTTTATTCTTCATCAATTCGGGAATTCTAGATATCACCCATATCCATGCATTTCAACACCAATTCATGACTCTATTAAAAATACGTTTATGAGAATGTCTCTCCTGGAAGTCGAGCATTTGGACACTCCAGGGAGCGTTCACTATTTACCGGGAAATGTATAATAATTTTAATATCTCCTTAGGTCGCATCAATAGAAAACAGTTTTTTTTATTAGAAATATCTAATAATATATATTATTTGTAAATATTTAGCAAAGCCAGTGTTGGCTTATCAAAAATTTATGGTCATACATCAACCGTAATTTTTTTATCAATATACCAATGTGTTAATTTTTTACATCGGTAATAATCCATAATAAGAAATGCCTATTCAAAATTTATCAATTCATAAAATCAAGTATCGTAAAGCGTTTAAATGAAAAAGAATAGGAATCTTTCAAGCTTTAAGAAAAATTGATCGTTCAGTTATTATAAAATCATTTTTTCATCATTATGTATATTTCCAGCCTTTAGCGATTGCAAACATTATTTATCTTCCGAGTTCTATTTTCATATATTTACTTGATCTTATAAATTTTGGCTCCACATGTTTAAATCGAAACGGTGCCGTTTATGATAAATCAAAAAAATATATGTTTTTAATATTTAATCTATTTTCATTACGTTTAAAAGTATCAACCAATTATCAATACAATATATACCAAAAACCGTATTATACCACCTGAAATTGAAGCAAAACAATTTGCCAAAAATACATCTTAGTATTATAACTGTAAGTAAGATATGTATACTATTCAAATAATTCAAATTTAAGTGTATATAATTTAACCGTAATACTGTATAAAATCCATTAAGATATTCATAACCAAAACCTTCCATAGGAAGGATTACTATAATGGCAAGGACGCCAAAATAATTTAACTGACTTATGTATATGCATTGTCATCCAAGTCAGGAGGCAAATCCGCTACACGCTTTCCAGTAGAATTCTCATTCACATGCGGCCTTAGGACTGATTTATTTACACCTTTATCAGAAATAAAGCCTCATGTGAGGGCTTCCAGGCCATAGTGTAGCAAATTCATAGACGCAAACATATATTTCGTTTCCTCACGGACCACTGTCACGAAGTTAATTCAAAATAATGAACTATATAATATCTTTTATGGATATTGTGGTGACAGTGGAATGGTAACTTACTCGAATTTACCGGCATTAATTAAAGGAATAATGAGATACACTACTACGGAAATCTTTCTCAAATTGCATGTTTGTAATGACGCACATATGAAGAAGGTTATTCATTTATTTATTTATTTATTTATTTATTTATTTATTTAAGAAAAAGCAAATCATGGCATTACAGCTAATGCCAATGCGCCATGTATTTGACAAATATAAATACGTGTATGTATTTATATATATACATACATGTAAATACATAATTTTAATCATTAATTAATTAAAAACAAGATGAAAACATTGTAATCATAAAAACAGAGAGAAAAAAATTTATAAAATCACATTAGAAATTTTCAAAGATGTCAACCGAGTGAGTTCTGACAAAATCAACTTTTATTCATAAAATATAGTATTCGCCTGAACTCACTCACGTCAATATGAAATATGTCGACATCCGAAGCAATGCCGTTTAAAATTGTTAAAGCTCTTCCCAGAGGCATTCCCATTGGCAGACTGGTTCTACCCCCTTGGAAGAACAAACAACTCATGCTCACGATTCCTCAAAAAATTATCAGGAACATTCAATTTAACATTTTCAAGAATGGTGGAATTCTCATTTTGGCCTCGGATAAGCCGAAAGAAATATAATGCCAAATACATTTCTCTTCGAGCATTCAAACTATTGAAAGTGAGCATCCCTAAGAGAAAGTCTGTTGGATAAAGCCATGGGTAGTACCCATATGTCCTCAAATAGAGAATTCTCAAAAATTTCTTCTGAACCCTCTCCACCATAAGAACACATTTCGCACTCCTCGGTGCCCAAACAATCGATCCACTCTCAAGTCGGCTTCGAACCAAAGAATTATACATTAGTATCAAAATTTTTACTCCTGGAAAGACCCTGGTAGTGCGGAGGATAAAGCCCAACATTTGCAAAGCTTTGTTGCAAGTAATCTTAATGTGATTGTTGAATGTTAGTTTGCTTTCAAATTGTACGCCAAGATCTTTTTACTGATGAAATTCGTGAGAGAATTCGACCATTCATTGAATATTGAAAGAATAATACTCGTGAGCTCCTCGTAAACGATAAAAGATTGCATTTATCAATATTAAATTCAAGTTTGTTACATCTTCCCCACTCTATTATATTATCTATATCGGACTGGAGACGGTGACAATCATCCAAGGTGACAACCCTCAAAAACAGTTTCAAATCATCAGCAAATAATAAGAACTTAGAATTTTTAATGACTTTTACAATATCATTTATAAATATAGTGAACAGCATTGGCCCCAAGTTCGAGCCCTGTGGTACACCAGAATACGTGTAGAACGGTAGCGATTCAAAAAGACCATACGTTACGTATTGTTTTCTGTTCCGAAAATAGCTCGCAAAAAGCCTAACGAAGCCGTCAGACAAACCGATTAGTTGTAGTTTTTCCAAAAGGATGTCATGATCGACCCTGTCAAATGCCTTCGCGAAATCATTGTAGGAACAGTCAACTTGCAGGCCTTTATCTAATGCCGTCGACACGTAATCTGTAAACACCATCAAGTTAGTATCGGTTGATCTGCCTGCCCTAAATCCATGCTGTTCACCGATTATAAATGGATCAATTCTTTTCATTATCATGTGATGCATGATCATCTTATTTATATTCAATCAAACAGTTTTTTTTTATTGTTATAAAACTATTCTACATAACATTGCAGTAAAAGCCAATGTACCATGCGTTTTACAGATATAATATATTTGTAACACAACATACAATTATGAAGTAGAGAATGGCAAACAGTACAACACTATAATACTTCTTATCATTTATGTAAGGTGTGATAAAGTTGCGAAGAAGCGACGAATAAATGATGGACTTTACGCAAATGGATAAAGAGCGTGAACGTGCATAGCTTAATATTGATTTTATGATATCGATTAATTGGTGCATACACTCGGAAAAATACTGTTTTTTTTTACCTAAATAAGACATAATAGTTTTAATTTGGTTTTTATAATTCATTAAAATATTTTCTTAGTTCTTTTAGGTAGTCGATGAACAAAACAAAGTATTATGGATGTTTTTGCTTTCGTTAGATACGGCGATAACTAAGTGGAGATACACAATTCTGTAGATACGCGCAATACGTGGAAAAACAAAGACATCAAATTTTATTTTATATAAATGTTTTTGTATCATAGGTATTTGAATATGATGTAGAAAATATAGTTGTTAATGAAATATTCTACAAAATAGTGTAATTCTCACAACATGAAATTTTAAAATTATTTAATAAGGAAATAATAATATGTATGTCAAGAATGTAATAAAAGTGGAAATAGCCTTCTCAAGAAAGGGTCTTCAGCAAAAAGCTACGGCAATTTACGAGGCTCTTTTTTACAGTGGCCATAAAAATATTTTTTTATAAGAAAAAGGTGTTTTTAAAGTTGTGGTAAGGGAAAAAGAAGTATTCCAGTCTCTCGCCAGAACGATCAAAAAGTTTGCAGCACTGTTACACGACTTAGCAGTGAATTTATGTTTCACTTAATTTGATTACTGTATGCTTACAGCATTTTTTTGTTAATTATGGTTTCCAAAATTGTTCTTTTCCCAACACTTCCATCTATACAATCTCTGTATACATGTTGCGATATTTCTCTGAGGTGCGCATTCGTTTTGTGTATTATTTTATTAAATAAAGCGCAACTCAACATGTAAAATATAGGGCTTATATAGAATTTTTATTTTTTAGGCGAGTAGTGAGAGATCTTGGGCTTTAGAACGCGCGATACCGTACTCAAAGTCTGGAGTGGAACATTCATAAATTAAGTTTCCAATTGATTAATTGACACTAAGCTATGGATGTTATAAACGTTTTCATAACTTTTTAGCTTCATATACTCACTGATTCTAAAAATAGGAGAGATATAGAGAATGATCATTACTATCTCTTAGGTAGACAAATAATTCTTTCATAACTCTTTCTTGATGATGAAAAAATGAGTGATAGACACTCTCGCTTGCAAAGATTTTATAAGGTTGTCTTTAAAAAGGTCAGTAGGCTTCATATTGTAACTAAATACGGATAAATAAGTTGTTTATTAAACATTTATTTGTTATTTACGTCAATAATCTTCAACCAATGAAGTTCATTATAAATTCTAACTGACTAAATAATAAATTTGTTCTGCAGCACCCTTAGTCCATATTACAAAAAAAGCATAATGCAACAATATTATGAAGTATAAATAATTTTAACTAATAACGTTGATTAGAAGGTAAACACATGCATTTTGTGCCACACTGTAGTAGCTGATAACACAACCAAAAAGCACGTCCCTCAACACATTAGCGGATAAAAAGAGGACAGTTACGTAACATTACGCAAGATATACTTACTGGAAAAGCGCCATCCCAAAGCCCATTCAAAACACACTTTTTTGTGGAAAGTGACACTCATTATAAAATATTTAAAACTTTTATTTATAAGTAGGTAATGCTCGCGATGAGCAAAACCGGTCTTGATCTCGATAAATATAATGTGGAATAAGTACAAAAAAGTCAAAAAAAACATTTTTTGGATGTTCATTCTCAACACTTCGAAAAGCATTATATTAAAAAATAATAATTTAGCTGTGGAATACTTTCAAAAAATGTTTTATTATTATTAATATTTATAATATACTACATATTTATGCTACCGGTGTAATTTACAGAACAAATGATGACCTCTTTGACGAATGAAACAAATTTACCATTTAAATATAGAGCTAATTTGTAATCAGATTGAATAAAAACAAATTTAGTCCCATATTTTAATAACTGTATTTAAGTGTCAGATATGCCGAATTCGAAGTCATTTAAAATACCAAAGTTCACTTGGGAGATTGATAAATTTGACTTACCGTATTCTTCAAACATCATTACGTAACATCGTAAAACAAAAGCTTAAAGTATTAACATCAAATTAAGAACTGTCTTTAGTGTAATAATATTCCGTTTCCAAAATGTAGTTTCAAACAAATATCAAAATAATTATCTGCAAACATGTTTGTGTGGGCACATGCTGTACCATTAAAACAAGAAACTGCCAAACTTTATTATGAAAATAGCGCACAGGGAATACTTAACACTCCAAGGCATTTGAGATTGGTGAATATTTATTATACTTGTGTTGTGCAAGCTAATCTTCAACATTATCACGATATCATAGATCAAACTAGGTATATGGTTGAATTTGAATAAATAATAGATGTAGACATTTAGATAAAGCAACCATAATTTATAAAATGAATGTTATTGTTCTATATTTAATTATGTGTATAAAGGGTTCTCGACCGTTTCCACAACTTAATTTAATATTTATAAATCCTTAGAACAATATACCAACTCTCAAATTCACAACAATCTAATGTTATTCAACTAACAGCATTATGAAACACGCATATAAGCTATGTAAAAATGTAAAATAACGTATTGTTGAAACTACAATAAATTAAAGGTAGTTTAATAAAAGTAAAATGAAGTATTTATTTTAAATGATTATAATAAGAAACAATTTTCATATTCTAAGGAAGTTGTTTTTCTAAATAGCTAAAAAAAGTCTAGGCAATAAAAAGGTGTCAAGCAATCACCATTGCTGATGTAACTCAATCCTAAATAGTCAATCTATAAGTGCGTTTTTTACTAAAATAATTTAATTCCCATATACAGAAAAACTTCGTCGATTGAGTTTTTACTAACTTGTAGTTATTTATAAACCTCTTGTATTAAAGAAATCAGTAATTTTTACCCGTATCGTCCTTACATCAAGTTCAAATCATGGGAAATTAGAGTTTGATATATAACTCCACAACTTAACACGTTTTGATTTAAAAAATATCAATGTCGTATTTCTATAAAAATCAGAACAGAACAGAAATACTAAAAACCGTCAAATTGTAATAAATTTCAGTATACGTGATTAAGCCCAGATATTGCACTATATTAAATACGATACCGTTGTTCGAGTGCCAGTGAAATAAAAATAATACCACTACATAATATAAATCAAGCTTTCAAAAATGATTCATTATAATCCCTTAGCCCATCGATACAGTTCGGAAATGTACAATATTCATCTCGAAATGCTAACATAAATCAAAAGGTTACCAATACGGTTTGTAGACCATATTTCAATGGTTGCTTTTATTAAAAGAAGTAAAGTTGGCAAGAGAAATTTAAGTACTTCAACGACTGGTATAATATGTAAACATTTTTAAATGATAACAAACAAAAATATTTCAGTAAAAAGAATGCGGTTCGATCAATTAATGTCGCTATAAAAATATTTGTCGACTCGATTTTTTAATAATGATGGTAAATTTGGTATTTTTTGAAAAATATATTTTATCACAAAAGTATCACATTCAATTTAACTCTTGATTAATTCAATGGTTATAAAAGGCTTTAAGTTTCATTTTTTATAGTGATCCCAATTATTTTTGACAACTTTCCATCTCAAACGATCAAACGAATCTACCTAGACTGGAAGTCAAATACATAAAATCAATATTTGACGGCAAAAATAATGAAAGCTATTTATAATTACAGATAAACTTGGTAAGAAGGCTGACGTCTTACAAAATATATAAAATTAATTTTTCCTTTCTTAGATAGAAAATTTTATAGAATCTGAATAAATCAAAATAAAAGTTTTTACAACATTTCAACCTAAGCTTGCCGATTTTGATAGAGTAAATAATTACCCATTGTTAAATAGCCTGGTAATTATTGAGAAACAATGGGTCTACGATAATTATTTATTTTTGAGATTATTAACGTCAAACCGAAGTTGTCGCTTTCAGACACATCAAAGGATCAGCGTGTATTGTTTCCTTTACAATGTTATTAGCTCTTCATCAAGTTAACATAGCTTTATGTGTATTGTTTGTATGGTATATGAACAAGGTGGTTAAACAATCTGACATGTGCCATAACTTGTAACGTCAACTTATTCTCAGAGCCATAATAACATTTTTTAAGCGTTACGTCAAACCGCACTAATCCGTAAATACATCAATCAGGCTCGAGTTATGTATATATATTTTTTTAACCATGTACGCTCACAACTTGGAGCATATGAACTCCTCACGGTGTTTATCTCAACATGCTTTTTTCTACAAGAACTGCTTGTTACTCAGTTGCTCAACCTCTCTTTTTCGAAGAGAGTAGGGATGAAAAAGATAAGTTGATTAAAATCGTCTGGACACGAATAAAAAAAAACAAAGATCACATTAAAAGGTTGGATGCTTAGTTTATTTATTTATTAAATCAGTGGAAGTAATTATATTTTTCAAATTACTAAAGAAATTTTCAAACGAAAAATATCATTTTGAAAGTGTGACAAAAAGAAGAAAAAGTTCTCAATCACGATTTCTTAGATAAAATTCATAATTATTTTGAATATCTTATTTATAGTCCCGGCGTCATACTTGATAATTGAAGAAAAGAAATATATGGCCTGGTTTATTTTACTTTCCCATTCATACCATCAAAAAATGTGAACATACCTTAGAAAAAACCATTATTTTTAAGATTTAAATTTCAAGTTAGATCAAAAATAATTCATTGTCGTCTTTTTCATTAAAATATGCGAATACGCTTTTTCAATTCCACATTTTTATATTTCTATTCATTTTTTGCGGAAGTATAGTCGATCTTTTGTTGAATCTGCTTCTTTCACCACTTTCATTTTCTTAATAGAGTATTTATATATATTATAATATCGTGGTTCCTAAAAGAACTCACTTCACCTGCTACCCAGAAAACAATAGAAACAAAACATTTCTGGAAATAATGAATAATTTTTAAATAAAAAAACACTATGAAGTTGACATTTACAATATTTTAGTTATACTACGGTCAATTCGGGTAACTTTGGACTTCAATATAACATTGGACATAACTTGAGCAAGTACCGTTTATTTATTTTTCTGCTGACTAGTAATCGTGATCATTCTTGCGATTGATGAATTTAACAAATCGATCTTTTGTCTTATACGTGGTCAGCAAAAAAAGCCACATTCACCTCTCAAATTATTTTTATCTTTTCATAATATTTTGTGAAATAAACCAAAAAAACTACGAAAATAAACGACTTTTTTATTTTTTCGAAACGGCTTCGCTTAAGCCAGATCTTACGGATAGGGAATGGGCAAAAAGTTTTAAATTTTTTAAATATTTTCCATTGACAGACTATCCTTCTTTATAAAAGTTCAATTCAATGTCACCAAGCTGGGTGATTCAGCTAAAATTCATCATCTCATTGAAAGTGGTGGTGCCCAATGTTACCCAATTATAAATTTAACATTGGACCACCCGTATAACCAGTTTTCAGTTATTTTTGCTTGTATTTTCATAATATTTGAATTTAAAATTATATAGAGGAAGTGTTAAGAACACAAAATAGTCTAAAAAATGCAACTTACTATATCTGAAAATAAAAATATCACAAAAAACACCTTGAAAAGTGTCCAAAGTTACCCGAATTGACTGTATTAACTATTTTGTAATTCCCTGTTGCATATAATTTCTTATATATTCTAATACTCTTACAAATGTTAGACTTATCTTTACATTAAATAAATCGTAGACACATAATATTTCTTTTTCAAGAGTGTACAGCTAGGCTGTAAGTGATGGTACCACTTGGAAGAAATTATTGAGAAACGTTCAACAATATATCTTGGAGTATCAACATACTTCACGTGGAAATAAGCTCAGGCACTTGACATCATTATATAATGATTTTCAATTCGTAGTGGAGAGGCATTATATTTATTTACTTAAGCAAAAGATCATTGTTTTAAAACACGATTTTATGCAATGATCGGTACCGGTTTCGCTTGTCACGATAATTTTTCTGCAGATTTTTTTTACAAAGTCAATTATTAAGTTGATTTTTGTCTAGTTACATACATTATGAATTGTAATTTATAGCTTTCTGCAGACTAAATATTTTTTGAGAATTCTTTTTCACAAATATGAATAGAAAACCATTTGAAGACCATGAAAATTTTTCACTGTGCGTTTTTTATATTAAGTCTAATCTCTAAATTTTAATTTCTTTGGATATGAAATGATTTTTTTTCTCAAAATTGTAGGTATGGTAAATTTTAAAAATCCATAAATTATAGTTTCAATAAGAATTCATATAAAATTTGTTCATTCTTGATACCATAAGAAGATTTAATATTATACAACAACTACAACATATTAAAAGCACCACAGCAGGTGTTTAAAAGCTTAGCACTTTGCTTGTAACACTCTGTCTTCTAAAAAAGGTAAAAATTATGCAGTGATGCGTAATACCGCGAAATATTTTTGAACTGTAGAATTAAGACACAATTAGCCTTATTATTTGTGCTTTTACCGAAAATGCTGAGATGCTAAGCTCTTCAAATAGGCACTTCAAAACAGCCATTATAAATTTGTTGTGAAGGAAAGATTGCAGACACAGAAATCGCTATTTTAAGAAAATTAAAATAATTGAATCATATTTTTTTTTAAATATTTTCCGTTTGATGTAATATTATGCTATCGAACGTTTTATACATATTTATTACCATTTTTACAATTTAAATATTCATTTTTTCGTTTTAAATAACGACATTTAAAAAATTATCAATTTTTAAGTTTAAAATGTACATTTGATAGTTTTTGTAATATTTTTAGCGTGTAGGCTAAAATCTGACATGAAATAAGCAAGATACTATAATATATAATGAACATTAACATTGTATTTACTGACTCATTAAATGAATTTCAGAAGTAAAATACTGATATTTTTACCGGGGTTTTTACACACAAAAATTTTAAAACTTTAAACATATAATTAATATTAATAATTTAAGGCTTTTTTAAATTTAAATTTTATGAAAATTCAAATTAAATGGAAATGTTTTTATTGATGATTAATTCTTTGATAATTAAAAAGTAATCGTTTTATCTATTCAATTTAAACAAGAGAAAAATCTTGCATGCATGATAAAGGAACATGAATATACTTTATTCATGAAAATATGTCGTGGGTAAATGGTCTGTTACCCCAGGTGTCGTCAGCATAATACACCCTCGCCTTACACTTGGAACGGTTCAGCGCGATACGAAACCAATTCCGTGGATTTATAGCCACTATACGAGCCTAACAGAGAAGAGGAAACCCCTTTATAGTCTTATTTAGATAAGTTGATGCTGTATAACCTTTATTCTTTTTAAAATAGAATGAAATCTTAAAGATAACATAAATAAATTAAATAACGATCAGCCGTCATTTGACAGCCGTACAGCTAATCAGTGCTTAAAATCAGGTTCTCAGCAAAGATTTATGCCAAGAATAATTTCAATCAAAGCTATACTTGGATGGAGTGTTTTCCATAAAGCTTTAACCGATATGGCACGTTCATAATGTGTGTTATTAGTTTCAAAAACCTCATTGTACCTCCAACACTTCTCGGAAAATTTTCGATTAGCTGTTTCCGTAAGTTTACGTGGAAATCTACACTTTGTTGATATTAAAGTTGTAGAGTAAATATTAGTTTTTATTCACAAACAACTTCAAAGTTTTTGAAATCAATAGTTTGCTGCTATCACAAGTTACTTGTCATTTATATTTTAAGAGATTAAAAACATCCCCAGTGAGATGATAATATAAAAAAATAGCGCCGGATTACGAACACTTTTTTCCATCTCCATGACTTTTTCTTGAATATTTGATATTACAGAATAAATATGATTATTTTTTCTTAGGAAAATTATCTCCACATGTTACATCCAAAGACTTACTGAAGGAATGTCAATTTTGATAAAACATACATTTAGTTGTTATAAATTAAGGTTAAAGATATTTATTTTAATAAAAATTGAGTATGTTTTTTGAGAACTCAGCCATGCTGCATTCAAATATCAGCGGTGGTCCAATAGCGACGCTGTGCTTTCCTGTAGTACCTTCCACTTGAAATGTACGGTTGTCACAAATGTAAGGGTATACACTCTCTTTGATGGCGTTTTCAATCATCACTTTCGAACCGAGTGAGCAGTTATTGCTCGAGAACGAGTTTTGTGCTCAGAAAAACCTCCGACGTTATATTTCCATTTGCAGTATGATGTAAAATGGTGGAAAAATGTGAATTTATATCTTTGCATAACCGTTACATTCTTTTTGGAACACATTTTTTTTAAATTCTAAAAATGTTTGTGATAAACAAAAAAACAAAGCTTCAGTGGTTTTTTATTACTAATAATAATGGCATTAAGAAATAAAGACAAAAAGGTTGTTTATTCTCAACAACAGCCTAAATCAATTGATAAAAAGTCACAAAAAAATATTTATACTTCCACATATTATATAAGAGAATAATTAAATAAAATAAAAAAATCAATATAAAATTGGTGTCGCAACTGTTTTAGCTTTAATAAGCATCAACAAACATTTTTCAATGTGAAAAGAATGGTCTTGACTGTATTATTTAGTAGCTATGAAAAGCATACATACAATAATTTATGTAGAATTAAAATACATTGTTATTTTTCTTACCGTATTATAATGGAGTTCTACCAAGTCAATGCCTACTCAATCAATAATATGTTAGTAAAAGCTCATAAAAGATTCCACTTTCATTATTATGATATACATAAAACCTGGTAGGATTTAATTTACAAGCTACACTTACTGGAAAGCATAAAAATAATGAGCTAACAAGGAAAATGCATTTCGCACGTCATGCTAGTTTTATTTTAATTCATTTTATATTACTTTGGCCATTCTAGACGGGACAACTAGTTTGAGAATAAGTTTTCCGCAACGTCATTAAAGCATATAAGAATAACACTGATATTACATTTCCGTTGTTTATAGCTTAAAAAACGACAGAGGAAAAGTTTTTATCATAAACAAACATAGACAAAATACTTTCATTTTATAATTTCGATTTACAAATAAGTTTCCCGTATCACTTTCTTCACAAAATATTATTGAAAACAAAACTGAGTAAAATTCAAAAATGTCAAAATATTTTCAACAAATTATTTTTAAATGCTGAAACTTAAGATGATATCATTATCATAAAATTATTGAGCAAATTCTAAATGCTAATTAAATTTAAAAAAATAAAAGAACTCCCGACAAATCATTATTGTAGTTAACGTGATAAAGTTTTAATATAAAAGTGATTTAAATAAACCTGGATTAATATATTCTTATAACTTACACCACTTTTATCGTAATTTTATTTGTACAATTATTAATCAATTATATTCAGAAAGAGTGCTGTCACTAAGTGGCACTTTTAATAAAGTCTATTAACCCATTTTGGCCCGATTTTTTTTTTTCAAAATTTATAATAATTTCAATAAACCATTATGCTATATGATACATTGCATTATGTGCGTTTTTTCTATTTTTTTTTTGATTCATATTGGTTTAATACGAGTATTTTTGAAATGTTCTAAATTTGGAACACTGGGCATACAATGAGGTAGACGTTATAAAACAAAATTTAGAAATTAAGTTTAAATTCAACACAAGTAACACACAAATAAGTCAAATTATTTAAATGTAATATATAAACATAAATGAACGAAAATGGAAGGTTTTTAAACATTTTTCATGAAAATTTACCCACTCGTTTGTGGCATTTTTTTACAGTTAAGTGTACATCGATTTTATTTATCAGCTGGAATCATCCAGCCGATCATATCGAATATTGACGAGCACCTTGCTGGATAGTTCTTTTGACGATTTTGGCTTTCCTGGGGGAGGAATGGGATTCATGGGATTAGCATTAATTTTTAAATACAGTTTTACTATATTTTTTCTTAAATTGCAAGTAATCAACTTTTTTTATTTTCTGTTTTTTTGGAAGGTACTATAAACACATCTACTCATTTTAAATTCTTCCAAAAAATTTCGATTTCAACATTTTTTTCTGAGATGAAAAAAAATTCAATGTTGGTATAATCCCAGTGTTCCAAAATAGGAACATGGATAATATTGTGAGTAAAAAAGCTACACATGGAAAAATTACAATAAGAGATTATAATATACATATACATATGGTAAATATGTTACAAATATATTTTAAAGATTTGTAAACTTATTTGCTATATGACGTTTTCTGTTGAACATAATTGGTGCAAATAAAAGGACACTGCTAACTCCGACCGGTTCAAACCTGAAAAAATACTACAAGAAACGATCCTCACACTTGCTAGCTATAGACTGACGCAGTCAAAACTTTTATTGCGTCATGTATAATGGAGTGGGGGTAAAAATACGAAATGTTCCAATATTGGAACACTGGGAAAAAAATGGGTTAAAAGAATGGATTTCAACTGGCTAGTGTACGCTCCCTCAAGGCTGTGATCTTATCTACTTAAAAAATCTCTTGGGGGCTTCGAGAAGAACATTTTCTAATTAAGGCTTGGCAATATTTTATCGCATCCCGGTAAGCACTCAAATAAACGCTCGTTGGTGCAATCGGGCAAAACTTTTTAAGAGAAGCCTGAATCTTTTTTGGGAAAATAAATCTTTTTGAATCCGAGAAAAATCATCGCAACCGAATACATTAAATATTTGAGAAAACTTTTAACGGATAAATTTCATACCATCATAAATTCTCTTTTTTTAAAAGCAAATATATCTTTATTGTAATTATGCATATTGCCTAACTATAAAACTTTACTTTTAACCTTTTGTAACCCAAATGAAAAATATATTATTATTAAGACAGCATCAAATATAAAGGTAAAAAATTTCCGGTGACATAAACTCTAAATAGTATGAGTCTATATTCTCCGCATTTGAAGAAGACACAAGAAGACAAAAAAATAAAAATTAAACATTTTAATTATTATTTTTCGTTATCTATTAACCTCTGTTAAATCTTTGACCTGATGTGAATATTATATAGATAGCTGAGTCAATCACAGTGATAAAAAAACGAACTCGTAATTTTTTTTTTAAATCAGCATTACAGATACATATACAATATCTAAGCTAAGTTAAAAACAGGCACTAAGGACTCGCTATTTCTGTATAATTGACATCAAAGGTTTCTGAACATGCACCAATTATGTTATGAACCGTGTTTCAATTAATTCATTGTATATATCATGAAGGCAATCTTTGATGAAATCAATGATGTCGTTAGAAGTAGCACAAAATCATATAATCACACGGCAGTCTTATCAGTGGTAAATATAACAAACAACTAGCAAAACATCAATTGATTTAAAAATAACTCTTTGATCAAAAATACAATCTGGCTACAGTTTAATACGAAGAATCAAATTTAATACGTGATGTTTGGCACGATTTATAATGCCAAAGTTTATATCAATTCAGTACAGCTATTTTGTAATATATACAAACAAAGATTGATTATTATAAAAACGATATTATATATAAAGATATGACCTCGTCTAGAACACATCGAAAACTTAAACTGATTATGACATTGACTGAATTTAAATTTGATTGATTTTCTTGTAACTGAATAATAATAAAATTTCTAAATAAAGTTATTAATAACTATTATGATTGAATCAGAATATTTGAAAGACACAGTATACCTAATATAATTGGATACGGGTTTAAATATATTTTTTTAAAAAGATGGATATGAAAAACTCGTGATGATACACCGTAGTAAATAAATTTCTCACAATATATTCATTTATTCAATGTTTTTCGATTTGTCTGTTTGGAAGGCTTGTTTTAAATCACAAAAACGTTTTGTAACGAGTGTAAGAATGATTGTGATACAAATTGACATTTTAAGTTAAACTGTAATCAATAAAATTTTGTAGACATTTTTCTTTAAAAGCACTGTTTGCTCAAAACTTTCATCCGTCTGCATTTTTTCTAGTGACCACCGATACTTCTTTCAAACAAGTCCTAAATCCTCGCTCCAAGTTGATAACTTTGACAATAAAAGAACTGCGGTATTCTCTCTTCAGCAAAAAAAATATTCTTTCAGTGGCTTACTATAAATAGCACCAATTTCCACCCAAAATTTGAAACTTGAAAATGATAAATTTTAGTCGATTTCCACAATTATCAATTAGAATACTTTTTTGTAGGTGGCTACATTAGTTATGCACCCCGAAACATTAATTGGGCTATAAAAAAATACTTAAAATATCAAAGCCAAGAGACAGAAACACAAAACAGTTTTATTTGAAAACATTTTTTTTTTAAAATAAATTCTTACAAGAACGTGTATTTGTTACAACTTACGTAAAAAATTCGTTCGAAACTCATATTCAAGTGTGTATTTCAGAAAACTTGCTTTCTACAACGTTTGTTGTGCAAAAAGTTTTATTGACAGTTTAAATACCCGTATATAAATTCGTGACATATTTAAGATATGCGAGGATCACACTGTTTTTGTGCGTGTCATTAAATAATCATTTATTTTACTTCCTATGAGAACGATGATAAAATGTACTCTATAATATGTGAATTCCTATTTCCAAAAATATCACAAACATGGTATATATATTTATGCTCGTAATGCAAGGGAATTTCACCTTCTATTTTATAAATTACCATGCTAGAATATTTTTACGAGAGTGCTTAGGTGTGTAAAAAATTGAATATTAGATTTTAATTACTACATTTGTGCTTGGATTTCCATGTAAGCGCTTATCTCAAGCGAGGTACCTACATATAAGTATAAGCAGCTATCAGCTCAACTTTCCGATGAACGATTTTTTATATGATTGTTCAGACGATCGATGTCTGTGATGTATTCACATTTAATTCTATTTAAGCTTGGCATATCACCATAAAGAGAGAGACAAGCAAACAACATTTTCTAGTCGTTACTTTTTCATGATTACTCTCTCAATTAAATTTATTTTAAACAATATATAAAATAGGAATCTTAGCTACTAGCTCATATGAAATACATTGGGCTCGCGGTTAAAATTAATACACAAGAAATACATCAACTGAGTTGATTGATTAAACATAATACAAACGTTTATAAGAAAAAAGTTAATTTATTTTCGTTTAAAAAACCAATATTTTCCGAATACTTTTTTTAGCTGGAATAATATTGATTTCATCCACTAAACATTAGACAAATCATTGTAATGCAATGACTCATTGACAAAAAAACCCGAGTGTTTTGATAGTGACGTATAAAAAATAATCATACTTTTGTGTAATAATACTGCTCGAAGAATAACTAAGTAGTTTTTAGACTTTTTCATAACTGGAAAAAAACCATTTCCTGCCTCTGCAGCCACCTACAAGACCAACAATAAACCACTCGTTACGCTCGAGTTTACTTCGCGAAACTCCATTTGATTCACACTCTGAACATAATTCTACGTGGCTAGCGGAATAGTAAAGGAAAACTTTAAATCTTGATGAATCTCCGGCGGCAAGTTTAAATTGTTATTAAATTATATTAATTAAAATTGGCTACACCGGATGTGTCACGCAATATTTTGTGACATTGTCAATGAAGCTTTCGTGTCATTATATCGTGCAAGAAGATAGATACAACAGCGATAATTAATCAACAACAAAGCCAAAGCACAAAGAAAGGTTGATGTATATTGTATTCGAAAAACATTTTTGAAGTTCTACAAGAATACAGCATCAATTAAAAATATGCGGTAGGTGATACCGGCCCAAACCGCTCCATAAAATTGTTCAATTAGTACAAACATGTGTGTTATTTGCTGCCGTAAATAAATTGCTTTGAAAGACTGCATTCAATATCTACCTAAAAATCGAAATATAATGTCGTTCATTTTTGTTGAACGTAAGAATAATTGAGCATGTTTTTGAAAAAGCTCGCTTTTACAATATTGATTCATATTTTATAACACTTATCACTTATACTGTGTTAACTTTCAATTATTTTTGGTGAAAAGGTATTATATGTATTTAAATATGTTGAGAAAACTATTTGTGAAAGTATTAGTCTTGTTAAGTCGTTAAAAGAAATACGACTCCGACCCCGACGCCAAAATTTACCAAAAACACGACTCCGACTCCAACATTGACCAAAAACAGGACGCAGATTAAAAAAAGTTTAATTTCGTCATTTCTTCCCCTAATTTTCCTATTGATGAGTATTCAACTAAATATCAACCAACTAATCCAGCCAATAGCCAAATTTGAAATATTATATAATTTATTTTTCAAATTTTCCCACTCCGAGTACGACTTTGGCCAAAACGCCACGACTCTACGACTCCGACTCCGACTATACAGCCCTGATTATTTATTCATGTAGTTTGCGACTATATTCGTTCATTGTACCGAACACACTATCACTGTGTATTATAATATCTCTGAGATTCCATGTTACAGGGTAGGTCCTTTGTAGGTCAAACTGACATCATATGAGGAAAATAAATCCCAAATATATTAGCGAATATTACTTTTCATTGGAGAACGTTCGGTTAACCACTGAGTTGAAATGATCGCCTTAGAGTGGATTTTCACCGTATTAGTGCCACTGTTAGATTTACATATTCATCTTTTTTTTATATAACATAGCAAAAGACTGTGTGGACAACACTCCAAATGAAATAAATCACTTAAAATGGAAAAACACAAGAAATATATTTTTTTTTTTATTAATAATCCGTTATCATTTGAGTTAAATCAAAAAATATGTAAACAGAAATCAATTTTACTATTCTTACTTAAGTAAGTTTTAAAACTGAAATTTCAAGATTCATTAACAAAAAACCTTAACTTGTAACAAAAAATACTATTTTAATGAAAAACAATTTTGATAATTTCTTATTAAGCGATAATACAAAAAAGATATAAATTGTTGCCCAAAATGTAAATCAAAAACAATCTAGTGTCATATTATTGATACACTATTATTTTTGTTGACGAATATATTTTTTCTTCAAAATTACATATTTTTTCATCCATAACCGATTTTTACGATAAACCAAATAAAAAGAAAGTTTCAATAAATTTATTTACTTTATAAAATATTCAAGAAATAATCAATCTCAAGTTTAGGGCGAAACTATTCAAATACTTTCGAAAAAAGTCTATTTGATGGGTAAACATTTCCTCGTGACAAAGTGTTGACTTTGTCAAAATTTCTATAAAAGAATATGAGGGACGTGATGAAAAGCCATTTTTTGGTTTACAAAGGATTCAATACGGTGACCAAGATTTCTAAAAAGTAATGTGAAAAGATTTCAAAGCAAAATCACATGCACTATAGTATAATATGTTATATACATATATGTATATGAGAATCAATAATGAAACAAAAGATTTATGAAAAAAAACTTTTCCACTCTTTTTTAAATTGCTTTTCCGTCATACTAAAACAGCACACATATATTTTTCAGGAAGGAAAATCTACAATACTTTTGTATAAGAGATTGTCTAATCAACAAATAAAACCTATCGTAATTAATTTGTAGGTCAACACCATTATTTTTAAAAAACAACCAACAACAACCTTTCTAAGTGTAATCTCAAATTTTGTATTCGTCTCTTATAATCAGTCGTGTATGATATTTAAATTACATTAGGCATTTTCTCATTTTAAATATAGTCATGAATGTGGTCACTATAAAACTTCGATACGAAAATAATTTTCTGTTGCTTTATGGTAATAACAAATAAATATTTGTTCGATGCTTGGTGGAAAGTTTCACTAAAAATTCTATTTACCCATTTCTCTTACAAAAGATTGGACGTTGTATAGGATGGTATATTATTAAATACATTATTTAATAAAAAGAGATCAAAAAACACTGATTTACGATTTTACCTTTAACTCCCACAGAAAGGCTTAATTTGCTTTAATTTATTTCGGCATTATTAATTGATTTTTGGATTTGATATTCTTTAAACAATAACCATTCGTAGTTTGGGGCATTTGGACTCTTTGCGCATTCCAAAAGAATTTGTGTTTAAATGACCTCATATAAAATCTAATTTTACTAGTCACTCAATCAAATTCTTATTCATCTTTGTAACGCGTAAAGAATGAAAAATGAGGCTTGTAAAATACTGTTGGTTACTAAGTTTATCTATTTTCTTTCTTAATACGAAATTTTCATCAGGATTAATAAAAGAGTAGACAGGAAATAGTACCAATATCTTTTCTCTAAAAATACATAAATCATCGGTATGAATGTTTTTAAATATGATTATTTCGTTGTTTTTATTATCAATTATAATTGATACGTGTTTGTCGATAAGAAAACAAATAATAATAACATACATTCCTATATTTTTAATACGAGTGTGAGGCATATGTACAAATAACCTTTTTTGTAGAAGGATAACAAAACCATATACGAGTGTTCACAATACCCTCAAAATATAACAAAAAACATCCAATTTGAAGTAATACACTTCAAACTCATTTGCGCAAAAGGGTTTTCGGACAGAATATTTGGTTATTGAGCTTGTAGAGAAACTTTCATTTTATTGAGCTCAGTATGCCATGCCGTCGCATTTTAGGGTAGTTTCAAAACAGTCAACCCATGCTTAATATTTATTCATGTAGTTTGTTTATTGTATCAGAATATGTAAGTCAGAATTATTTAAAACCGCAAGTTTGTGTCAACTTGACATAAGTTTATTGGATAATGTTCCATAACCAATTTATAAAATCCAAGTAGGTATGTAAATGGTTTTTCATGATTCTAATAAATTAATAACATGTTAAATAAAAAATAATTGCATTTTTCTAAGACAACTCAATATAACATAACTTTATTTTATAAGTATAAAAGAATGTCGTATTGAACATAATATGATGTTGTATTTAATCTATAAAATAAACTTAAACTGATTTGAGTGATAGGTAAAATCAACGTATTCAATATAGCTTGAATTGGTGAAATATTTTAGTTCATAAAAGGAAAAATAAATCAAAAAATATATCAAAAGTCGAAATACATATGTTTTAAAATGGACATACATGAAAGAACGTTCTACTTCATTGTTTCTTATATAAGCTAGTTTCGACATCAAATTTTAATGTCCAAAACACATTTTTATTTTAATCTAGCTTATTTAATATAATAAGTCAAATGATATAATTAAAAATCAATCAGCATTATACGACAAATAAATTGTAAACGTAAAAAAATCAGTGACCATTTATCTGTTAACGTGTTTAGACCGCTAAAAGCTTTGTAGGTTTATCTCAATTAAAATGTCAAGCTGTAATACCCCGATTTACTGTAATCCGATTGAATTTTTTCGCTGAAGAACTTTGTCTCTCTCGTTAATTATTCAACCATTTATTCACAAGTACAGATATTTCAAAAAAAAACTTCCAGAATACTCTACCGAATTTTTATTCTCCTGTAAAGAATTGAATTGATATAATGAACGCATTATATAATATTAATCCTACAATAGTTGTACGATTCTGGAGAAATAGCGCAGGACCATGTTTGCAGGTAACAGTAATAGTTAATTTATCCAAAGGTCTGTTAATATTTCAGACGAGCGCTTACTTGCATTTGGAATATAAGTTATGACAATATTATTGTTCTAAAGATCTGGTCTCAAAATTTTTGAAAATAGTACAAAATGTATTTTATACAAAAGTATTGAATTCCAATATTCACGTTCACACCGTGTACGATGCGCAGACAAAAAAGAGTGAGAGAGGGTGTCTGCATGTATGGTGTGAAATGAGTTTTTAAAACTAATCTAACCTATACTATCTAACTAACTAACCTTTTGTTATTATTTGTATATTTACAAGTTAAACTCTGTTATACTACAAAGTCGATCCTTTTTTATAACATAACAAATGATATTTCAGTTTTAAAGCAATTGAACACAAACATCAAATATATCAAAACACTCGAATCAAATAACCATATTCACAAATGGGTTATAAAAATCATGAAAAATACGTTTTTTTATGATTTTTATTATAAGTCAACTATTATTGCAAAGGTTATACAGGCGTTGTTGCAATCGGTCATTTGCAATTCAATGGACAAACTTTGAAAATGTATTTTACTTACGACAAGCTACATCAAGCGTTCATTATTGAGAATCTACAGGATGTGTATAAATAAAATTGATATATATATATATTTAATAAAAAGATAGTAATTCTGAAACACAACATTGTTCAAATAAAACTTGATAATATTTATAAGAGACATGACTCAGCGATGAATTTGATATTCAAATAGTTTTTTTCAAATAATTTCACTGTAATTTTCTACATTTTAGGCACCGATTTTATAGATGTAAAATACCTATGTACGTTTTTTATTTAGAATTTTTGGTTATAAAATTAACTGCGGAGCAAATTATTTTTTATGAATTAAATAATAATGGAATAAACGAGAACGGGCTTTTTTCAAAATAGTTTAATATGAAAAAATCTATTTCAGATTCACTAATGAAATTTTAACCGATTTGGAATACCTTAATGTGATATTTTTTATTGAATATTGTGGGCATTATTTTTTTAATGGTATTTGTTTAATTTTAATAATACAATATGGCTATTTGAATTTTGACTAAAAACTTATTGCTAAATGATTTTTGTCAAAATTTATGATAGATTCAATTGAAAAAATGTATAAAATGAAAGTTGTAATGATTTTAAAAGTAATGAAAGAAGACAGTAGACATAATTATGAGCTTCACATAGTTCATTCTTAAGTTTATCTCCCAACTACTATAGCTTATTCGACATATATTGTAAATTCAACTCACAATGATATGGAAAACAAATATTATATTGAATATAAGTTAATTGTGTTTCAATAAAGACTTTAATGCTAAAATCTTTTTATAAAAACCAAATCGATAACATTAAAAATAGTTGAAATATGTATCAATAATATACTTTTAGTGTTCGAAAAGAAACTCAATGCAGGTCAAAAAAGTCAAATCTAATTTCTATCGACTATATGTTTCAATGAAAAGAACAGATAGAACACCATGGAAATGTATTTAAAGTACAAAGCACGTCGTATTGTGTTTCCGTGAAGACCGGAAAACGCTGGAACTCTGGGGTCAACATGGAAGTTGCGCAACTGCAGTCAAATGCATCCATTGTCATCGGAACTGCAAGACTGCGCTTAAAAATAAATGTGTTTAGAAAACCTGTCTGAGAAAACCTTTTCATATGTAAACATTTGTAATTTTGAAACCTAAAATACCTAATAGGTAGTTTCAACGTTCTATTTTTTGATTTTAACAAAACATCAAAAAATGGAATTGATTAAATGAATATAATAGGAACAAAATGTTAAAGATTCGACGCTGGTAAAAAATATTCTGAATATTTAGGACTATCAGATAGCTGCTGCAGCTTTCACGTATGCGCCAGTTTATGATTTTACGTGCACTTAGCCATATATAGATCATTCACATCAAGCTTCCTCAAATACAGTTTTAGAATAACATTATATATAAAAATGTGTTATCTATGTATGGGACATTTACTAGCCCTGTGTATACAAGCAGATTATTTTTTCAATAAAATTCATTTGGGAAACCTTCTTTATTATATAACGGATTTTTGGCGTCTTCTTCCACTGCATATTTCATATGTAGTTTATTTATACTGTACCTAACAATAAAGTAATTTTTGAATTGTAAAATAAATATACTGACAGTTTAATTGAATGGCTATTGAAGAAAATACATTCAATCTTTATTTAAATACAGTATTTTTCGCTCGTTTCACTTCAAGTAGAGTTTAAGTTTCACAGTTGTCTATTCCTTTCTATACAAATTCATAAATTAATTAAAAAAAAGCTTTTGAAAACGACATAAATGAGAAAGATCAATAATGACTCGCCCAGGGCAAGAGCACACATCTTCAAAACTAGCTTTCGTCTTTAAAAAATAATTATTTCAATGAAGTAGACTATCAACCGAATTTCTAAAAATATTATTTTAATTTTAAAAACATAATCTTTTCTAGTTGGTTTTGAAATATGCTATGTATATAATAATTGCCGATATTAATACGTGAAAAAGTAATAGACGACAAGATAGTATTTTGAAAAGTTAGTAATCTTGAATTTGATAACATATTTCAAAAATGGTGAAGCTATAATGAAGACCCACATAGGTTGACATGTTTCTCGTTACACCATGTTTGTTACAAGCTCAATGTTTGATAATGACATCGTATGAAATACAATAAATCATAGATTATTCTAGTACCCCACTCACCTCACCAATCTTATGGCCTTATACAAAGCAAATGATAAGGCTTCCCTGACAACGGTCCAGGACTACTAAAGGCTTTCACCCGTTTGCAAAAGGCAACAATGGACCGGAAAGACTTTGTAAGTGATTAAAGATTCGAAGCAGATACCGGAAAGGGATTTCCTTCGAAGAAAGATTATATCACCGTCTTACTCTCTTAAAACCAATAAGTTGAAAACTCTTGCAAAATACCCGCATAAACTTTGTCATAACTTCAGTATATTTATTTGAATGAAAGTTTTGCGTTACGAACATTTTTGCGTGAGATGTTTCATTTATTTTTCGGCCACTTTTCAAAAATATTTGGACAAAATTTTGATAAAGTACGAATGAATCTTTGACACAAAGCAGAAAGTTTTGTCTGTTTGTAAATTGAATTTGTCTCTTGTCAATTTTTTCCGAACAATGAACTTTGGGTAACCCAACCTCGCACAATTAGGTTGGGTAGCGTGTATTAGGCTCTTATTAACTTAGGTTTTAATTAACGATCAAAAGATATCCTTTATTCAATAATTATAATTGTAACTATTTTTCAGTTAAATTAAAAAAAAAAATAGAATAGTACTAGTATATCAATGAAGGATTACTCAGTGAGTTCTTAACCACGGCAACGAAGTGTGAATTTTAGCGCATGGATAGTTAACGTGGATAGGTGTTCAAATGTAGGATATAAATATGTACATATACATATATAATAAAGCTATAACAGAAATATTTATATTTAAATTTATAAGACTAATACAGCAATGCTGTGATAGAATTAAAAGGAATTTATCTTTGTTTTCTTTTAACTTCTCTTAAGATGATGTTAAAAACTGGCAGAAAAATAACTATAAATGGGAACACGTTTGGGAAACGATTACGACGCAGCAACTCCTATAAATTTCTCTATTACCTTCTAAACTTTGAAATCTTTTGTCTCGGCTTTGTCCAAGTACTCGAATGTGTTGGAGAAACACAAACTGAGGTAGCGTTTATAAGGACATATAATTTCACTTAAGGAGAGACTTTTCAATTCCTTATGTATAATATAAAAACACACAAAACTTGGCTTCTAAGAAAATTAACACTATACTTGAAATTGAAAAATAAAAAGACTACATAGGAGTGTGTATGAAAATAAATATAACACAACAAAATCTATATTAAATTACAAAGACCAAAGCACTGGAGCGTCCATACAATCTGATGAAGGATTCAATTGGTTCGAATATCTGCTTGGAAAAAAATCATTTTTAGATTTATATTAAAACTATGAATGTTTTCTATTTATCAAATTTTAAAAGCGGGACGTTACAAAAAGAATAGTTTTTTCAACAACGTAAAATGAGAAAAGACGTGATCAAAAAACAATTAAAATATTTTATTTTTGAAAATCATTTTCATTAACTAGAAGTAATTAGGTAGTTTGACGTCCTATAATATATCTTAATAACAGAACTTGAATTAACTTCCAACATCTCCGGCAATCATCTCCGTTTTCAAAAATATATTATCAATTGATTAAAAGCAATTATGTAAGCTGTCGAAAGCTGTCGTTTGTATCAAATGTAATTATTATATTACTCGAAAAAGCTATGACAAATAGTTGAGGGAAATTTTCTCACTTTGAAAGAGACCAGTTATATTATTATGGCATCTAAAATAATGTCTTTTAAAATCGACAAGATCACATAGTTTTGGTCAAATTAAAGGTCAGAAAACAACTTAATTGAAATGTTGATTTTATATTTAACATGTTAGGTTATGGATGTCTTCAAAATTTTTGTAGTAGTTTATTTTCGTATTTTTTTAAACATTCAGTGCCTTGGTAATTTAATTATATATTTGTTATTTTATCAATAAAAACCTACTTTCTCATAACATTCAAAGCAACACTTTTGTTAAAAATTCACACATTACATAGACGAGTGAGTTATTTAGAATTTGTGATAATGTTCCTCGATAAACATGTCTGTAAAATTGTGAGGGCAATATAATCAGTCGGTTAATCAATAGATGAATACGGAAAAATATAACACAAAGAAATAAAATCATGCGATAAAATTTGGATACTAAAATGTTATTGGTAATTTTATTGTGTCATTTAACGTATCGGATCATTATTAGCGGACATTATTTTCCTCGTACGTAATATACCAAAGTTAAAAATAACCGCTTCACTGTAATAAACGTCGTGAATAATTCTCGTCGCCGGAGATAAAAAAAAAATATACCCATATATTCAAATAGCCCACGCACAATTCCGGTTATATTAAGTTATATCGGTATAATTTCATTTTAATGAAATCTAGCTCGATTTTCAAAGCATTTATCAAATTAACTAACAATTGAATCTTAATTTTCTTTTTGAATATTAAATAGGTTTTTATTTTCTATTGCATTGTAAAGAAATGCTATTTTAATAATGAAATGCTTGGAATCTATTTTTATCTAAATCTATCATATTTTAACTTATAAAAAGTAAATTTTAAGATGTTTGAATATGTAAGATAAATTATAAACTATATTAAGAATATTTAGATTGATTTTTCATATCTAGCGAGTAGCAAATTTACTGAAGATCTCATTTGTTGAAATAAATCCAAGCCTTGCTAAGATTTGTAGCCGAAACTATGTGATATCTAAGACAGGGCTTTTACCACTAAATCCCACTGGCTAATAAAAAGACAAACATAACTGAGTAAAAATTCAATACACTTTGGAACAGTAAATATAAATTGAATTAATTAAAAAAATACTTGATTCTTAAGTGTGAAATTTTCACATTTTAATTAAGTTGAAAAAATGGAAATGAGTCCAACCATTAAATAAATTAAATAAATCGACGAGAACTGATAACGACAACAGTGAAATAATAAAATAAAAATGAGCACATTCCTGCAGCAAACGTATATATTTGCAATAGTTTTCGAATGTTTTACCCCGAATGTATCGAAAAACCATTTTTCGCAGGTAAAAGCACCACATTCGGTGATAAATTTAGCTATAGCAACTGTCCTATCCATTCTCATAACACGTTAAGCTGGTCATAAAATATTTGATCAAATCGGCGAGAGGAGAGGCAATATTTTCCATACGCATAGCGTCATACTTTAAAACATTAAAAAAGATTCAAAATTTGTTTATGTTTCAAATCTGTCTTCCATAATACTTAAGTTTGTCTTATTTTGAATTTATTATGAGTGTAAGTGAATATTTTTTTATTACAATATGTAAAAATAAATTTAAAGAATCTCAGAGAACACGGAAATGTTACGCTGAAGTAGCCATATAATTTTCACAGGTTAAGTTTGAGCAAGTATTGTAGTTCAATGCTCAGAGCTCTTGCTCTAGTTTATTCTGTTTTGCTTTCAAAAATTGAAAGGAAAAATAGTTTCAATATTATTTATTCAATCCATTCATACAGATATATTCAAAACTTATGGTTCTATATGATGTATAATTTTCCCTCGGGCGCATATTACATGAACCATACAACGGGGCATCGAAAGAGCGATTCAATAACTAACTTTTAGCTTCTTCCTATCTTGATTAAAGCTACTGACACATTCCATTTTCGTGTGGCAAATTTGTAAGGAT
Organism: Himalopsyche kuldschensis; assembly: GCA_028554975.1. Taxonomy (NCBI): domain Eukaryota; kingdom Metazoa; phylum Arthropoda; class Insecta; order Trichoptera; family Rhyacophilidae; genus Himalopsyche; species Himalopsyche kuldschensis. Next base: position 24,932,854 of record JAHFWI010000003.1, read on the forward strand.
GCTCCACTGGGAGTGGAAATCGTAAAACAATCAATTATTACCCAAAGATTTGAATCAGAGTATTTCGTTCTCGTCGAATTAATTTAAGTTTCTTTCTTTCTCTTTTGCCTGTTTCTCTTTCTTCAAAACAAGCATGTGCGCAAAAGCCTTTCCAAAATAAATGTCAATCTGAAATGCAAAAACCTCGAACGTTAGTAAAAAAGCCTATAAAAACGTCCGTTAACGTATTAATAAATATGTGGTTACCTAAAAGTAGTTTTTTTGTCGAAAACACCGACTTTTAATATTTTACTGAAAGATTATACATTATATAGTATCATAAAATTAATCCATCTCATACCTACTTTAAAAGAATAAGTCAACATTTGTCAATCACTTACTATCGGAGAACCACTATTTCAACGGAGATAAATGGTACAAATAATAACACATTTTTAGTACTTTTTCCACATGAGGATTTATTTCATCAGGACCGGTTTCGCTCATGGCGAGCATTATCAATCGATGATGCTCGCCATGAGCGAAACCGGTCCTGATGATATAAATCTCATGTGGAAAAAGTACTAAAAATGTGTTATTATTTTTATTATAATGCCTTTCCACCAAGTATTGACAGTGAACACATTAAAAGGGAGATAAATGGGTTGAAATTTTGCATTGAAAAATATGGGTTCATAAATTATTTTACCAAGAAATTTTAGAAATATAATAAATCCGGCAAAGATAATTCATTAAAATTTCATACCATTTGCGTGATAGTCGTAAAATAAATATGTATTGAATTCTGAAAATTCTTATGATAATCAGACATGATCTTTACCAATAATATAATAATAATATTTTTATCACCATCTGTAAAAATTAATGTTTTTGAGAATATCTTTTTTTTTTTTTTTTTCACATATCCGCTCCCTATTCGGAGCATATGGCCGCCACACGGTGCCTCCAAGACTCTCTGTCTCCCGCCAACCTCCTCGCATCTTCCCAGGTCATCCCGGCGTCCCTTAGCTCCCCTGAGTACATCCTATGGATGGTCATCAGAGGCCTTCCGCGGCGTCGGGATCCATCAGGTTGATAGAAGAGGCAGGCAGGATTCAGGCTCCCTTGGGGCATCCGCAGCACATGTCCAAGCCAGGTCCATCGTCGCCTTTTAATTTTAGACGTAATAAGGGGCTGGTTTGTCCGCTCTCTTACCTCCGTATTCCTGACAAAGTCAAACCACTGTACTCCTAGTATTCGCCGAAGGCATCTGTTTTCAAAGCACAGTATACGGCTACCCTGTGCTTTTGTGATGTGCCATGACTCGCAACCGTAAAGCAGCACAGTCAGTATGCATGCGTTGAATAAGTGGCACTTGGTTCTGACCGAGTACAGCCGTGAGTCCCAGACTTTCCGCATTGAGAATATCTTCTCAGTTAAAATATGTTTCCATGTTGCATCTAATCAATATGACAATAAATTCAGATTAACATCAATGTAGGTCCTATACTGAGTGGTCAGTTTGAGTTCATGAAGAAGCCAAAAAGCAAGTCTTGTGTCGAAAATTAAACAGATAAAATTTTGACTTTTTTGATCAATTATCAAATACAAATTCTAATACAGTTGAAAATATATTCATAATATTTTCGATGGTTTCGGCGGTAACTTTGTGGAAGTTCATTTTAATATAAAATTCAAATTACACGTATTGTGTGTAAACGTGTTTTCTTTAATACAAAGTTTGAAAATAAAATATTCTGAATGAAAGAGGATTATTCTGCTAACAGATTATTCTGCTAACAGAATTAGCTTGTATTTCAATTTCAAGTAATCAATTATACTCTACAGATCCCCACAATAATATTAATTAACCGAAGAGCTTTATGCTGCGCAAACATACATCTCAATGAAGGAGATCTAGTTAGCTTTTACGAAATTGGATACACACATAAAGTATTCAGTGCAGTCAATGAGAAAACCTGTGCAAACACTATACTTAAATCTTATCAAATATTTAAAGACTCGAAAATTGTTTTCTATCATTTTTTTTGGTATAAAAAATACGAAATAATTTTTATTTACTTAGCATCTTATAAGGTTGTTAGTGCTGTGATAATGGTACGATTCAAATTGATCATTTATCAGTATTATCATTGCACTTGTCTAAATGACTTAAAATTTTAAAATATAATAATTTTATTAAATAATAATAGGTGTACCGGAAAAGAATGTCGTTTTTTTGATGAAACTATTTGATATGATTAAAATATTTATTTATCAAAACATGGTCCAAAATATAATTTCCATCATTTGATATGACTTTTTTCCACTAATCTGTAAATTTTTTTGTTCTTCTTTCGTAAAATAAAGCTGGTTGTTAGGCAAAATACTCGTATATGCCCAATTTCACCCCTCCATAACCTCAATATTATTTGTCATTCAAACGTGTGGCATCGACCAAAAAAAATGATAATCGGATGGAGCAATGTCCGATGAATATGGTGGGTGACATATAGTCTTCCTCCATCCCAGGTTCTTAATTTTTTTATTTGGTTAATTTTGTAGCGTTTGATGGTGCGCCATCTTGCTGCAAAAACACTTATCTACGATTAGCTAGTGCGGGTATTTTTTTTAATTCTGCATAAAAACGTGGAAATCGTTCAAATAAACTTGTGCGTTTATTGAATATTGGATGAATGGAAAAATGGAAAGGGACATTTTTTGACTAAATTCTGCACACGGTAAAATCCAACCATTGTAAATTTGGGTGTTATTTTTTTTTTTAAATTCACATTACACTCTACACTGGTATGTGTAATTATCGAATCAACCCAAAATATACTGTCAAAGATGGACTGACGAAGCAGAACTGACCATTCATGAACGATAACAAAAAAACGACATTCTTTTCCGGTACACCTATTAAAAGAGTAGCTGGTTAATCAGTACTCAATTACAACAAATTTTGCTTTCAACAAAAAGCTTTGGTGAATCAGTCGCCGAGTTACTAAAAGTAAAGTGTTTTTTAAAGTACCGGATTTTTATTGATATGTAGCAATTTTTGTGAAAAAAATGATTTTTTCGCAGTTTTTGGGCGCCACTGGCACCTTATCTGTTTTATACAGCAGACGGTTAAAAATACTACTACAGATACCTAAATTAACAGAAAAGATTTTTCATTCAAGTGAGTAAGATTTAATCAGTTACGCAAATAAGTTTATGAATTAGATTACGATTTTTAATAATATTTTTTTTAATTTAATGATTTCACTAGTATGGAAGCTTCAGTGTATTTCTTCCAGATTGATTTATTTTTCAGTTTTCACACACTAACAAAGACCGTTGTCAGTAACATACTTTATGTGTGACAAGGTCATTTTGCGTAAAAAAAAACACAAGTGGAATATAAAAATCCACTTGTTTGACCAAAGGATTTGGACAAGTACTTTCACGACTAGCAAAAATAGCCATATCCTTAAAAAAACAATATACATAATAACTATCCTTTGATTATGCACATAAATTAACATATTCAAATAAAATTTTCTTGTTAGTCAAAATATTATGTACAACTTATATAATGGAAAGTAGTCAAAACACTAAAATTATATTAAACCAACAGTTGATTTCAAATATTTAAATTTGATTAGTCTGTGTTTGACTTTTAGCAAACTATCCCAGGATATAGTTAAACAAGAAAAAATAAACAAACAAAACATCCCTGGAGGCATTGATAAAACTCCTGTGGGGTACATTTGTACGAACTTCAATGGAAGTGTTCTATTTAATCAGCGAAGTTCACCAAGCGTTAACAAAAAAAGCTTTGCCGTGTCGAGAAACAGAAATACGATACGATGGAATGGTTTTTTTATTACTTACGTTTTCTGTAAAAAAAACTTCGAATTTATTAATGTTATTTTTTCAAATTGTTTCTCATTGAACACAAACAAGTAGCAAATTTGGTCTAGTATTTTATGTGAAATAACATTTGAAAAATGCTGGATATAGTTTTGAATAAACGTCCTTACGATTCAGTCTTACACCTGAAAAAAATTCCTTGTGGCGTGTGTGCTTGTATTTTAATTAAAAGTTTAAGTTCACTTTTCACATTCACTTATTTAAGCTCTCTTTAATTTCAGGTTGATTTATTCAATAAATAATGTCCAAAAGGAATATTTTTTAAGCAAACCATACAGAAGCCGCACAAACGGTGTGTGTTCCATAACACTTGATTTTTGCATTCATTCATTAAACAAAGGAAGATAGAAATAATAATTTTGTGTCAAAACAAACACAAGAAAAATTATACCTTAACGATAAAAAAGTATTTTGTGCTAAAAAAAGATTTTGCTTTGTACTTTAATTTCACAATAAATTCTTCGGAGAATTCAAGGCAGATTAGTTTCACGCAGGCAGATAGTTGCTTTTTAAGTCGCAATGTCAACTAATAACGGCAAATTATTTCTTTTATAATTTTTGTGGAAGGAAGTGAGACTCCTTACTAATACCGGCTGCTAACGTTCGGCAAACAAAATTAAAATAATTCATCTTTTCTTATATGCTTGAATGCATTCTTTGGATAGTGGAGTGTCTAACCTTCCGAACAAGTTAAGATAGGTCGTTTAATGATCGTGTCCATTTTTAGATAGAGTAAAATAAAGCATTGCAATTTTTCTTAAGCAATTTTTTTCACGATGATATTTTCTTTAATATTCAAATCTTTGTCAAGGTGTCAGAGATTTTATTGAAATATATATACTAAAACACTTGAAGCCTTAATGATGGATTGCTAGTTGAATGTTTAAAATTAATGCAAAAAAATCATTGCAATGATCAACCAATATTAATTATTTTCAAACAGTTGAAATTAAAATAACGTTGCTGCTAAAATTGTTTCCGATTAATTTATTTGTACATTTAATAATCTTGTTTTTTATAATAATGTGAATGTGAAAAACTCGAATACTCGAATATTTTCATGTGTGGCCAAACAACAAAAAAACATCAGCGTCAATGACGAGGATAAAGAATAATTCAATTTCCGATAAATGATAAAGGAAAAACGGACGAAAAGCTCATCGAATTATGTTCGACTGCCAAAAGTCGATAAATTGTCAAGAGCTCTGCTTGTATCCGTTTTTAGAATTCGGAGATAATTTTTTTATCTACTGGTGCTATAAAAGGTGTCAAAATAAAATTGTTTTTACCAACAGTATAAAAACATTAAAAATATGATGAAATTATCCTCTCAATTTTAAGGTATTCACTGTCAATACTTGGAATGACATTAAAATAAAATTTTTTAGTACTTATTCCACATTAAATTCATTAGGTCAGGACCAGTTTCTCTCATGGCAAGCATTATTAACTCATTTAATTTTTTTAATGTGAAATATGTACTAAACATGTGTTATTATTTCAATTAAAAAAGTATGTATGTAAATTAGTATGTAAGTATGTTTTTCATTTATTAATATATATTATGAAATATAATTATGATTTTTGATCAAAGAACACTAGTGAATTCAAAATTTTTAGCATTATTCTATATTAATAATGGCGAATATCGAATGACTTAGTATGAATGCGTCCGATACACTTTTATTCGTACATCTATCTTCCTCTGATTAAGAGTAAATTACTAATTAAAATTATGAACGTATGAATTTCTACAGATAAAGTCTATGTTCTGTTTTGTAATAAACATTTTATCCAGATAAATTATAGCATGATGAGCCCGTTCATATAAACGGTACGGAAATGAAAGCATTATGGTAGGGAATTACAATTCATATCACGAAATCATACATTAAAAATAAATCTAGGCAGAGATCGTTAACATTAGCATAGTGATCAAGTCTACAATACAGAACACAATTTCAATAAAAAAGTGTATGATTTATCTGGAAATTATTCAAACTCATTTATTTATAATAATTGAGATCTGGCGAAATCATAAAACTTCAACATTCATAATAATATATGATAATGGTATTTAAACGCTTCCAAGGTGATCACGCAAATATGCGTGAAAAAAATGTGCAACTCTGGGCAGTTACGCAAATATACGTGAATAATATTTGAACCATTTTGGACTAGAAAATTGTTTTCAATATTTAAGGAATAATAACGGCTAAAATATGTACTAAAGCGACAATGGACCTAGTTTAGACATGTGCTGCAAAAGCCTCAGGGGAGCTTGAATCCTGCCTGTCTCTTCTATCAACCTGATGGAGCCCGTCATCCCGGAAGGCTACTGATAAAAATTGAGGAATTAAAAAAAAAGTGGCCTTAATAAGACTTTATAATTAATATAATGGACTATTTAGTCAAATGTTCACAGCATAAACATTTTTCACTCTCTTCTTTGTGGTGTAATATGTATGACAACTCAGAAATTTCAACAAACGTAAGTTACTAAAGCGTTTGATTTCCCTATATGAAAAAATATAGATGAATAGTTTCATATTTGTAAAATTAAAAAAAGTTTAAGCCATTGAAAGGTAAAACTAAACGAAATAAATAAAATACAAGTTATCTGAATCGTTCTCACATCACGTGGAATGAATTAAGCAGAGGAAAGCTTTGCACAGTTTTTATCCATTTTTTTTATCGTCGTTCATAAATTTTAAATGCAATAACAGCTGTACAGGGATTTTATTTTTCTCCCTTTCGCTATCTGCAGTCGCATCCCATATTGGAAAATTTATTTTTCCGTTTTGAAAATTTCTTACCCGCTTCGAAAAAAGGTTTTTCTTGCTGTTATATAATTTGCAACAAAACGATCCATTATAATGAGATGATAAGGAAGCAGGATATGCTTAATATCTTTATAAGGGAGGTTTTTTACCGTGCATTAAAACTTAATCTTTGAACCTCTTGGAAAATGATTTATTTTTGTATTTCACAAGTATAAAATGAATACTCTTCTGTATTTGTATACATGTTAGATTTGGATAAATAAAATATAATAAAGTTCACGGAGATATTTTTTCAATTCTTTATTTGTACTTTTTACGAGAAAATATTTGATTTAACCTACAAATATTATTTTTTTCTCCTGATTTATGTGAACAAAAATAATTTTCGGTAAGCTATTTTTAATTATGCTTTAAATTTATATGACTATGTGAGTAAAAACCGTTGATTTAAAATACGGCGTAAAAGAAACGGTGATTTTTTGAAATATGGGTATTGAATTTTATTTCATGAGGTATACTTATGCAGTTTCTATAAAACAATTTCTATAAAAAAAACCGTCAGGTGTGTGACGTGTTCCCAAAGGGATTGAGGCCTTTCATATAAAATGCTTTGAAACCTTATTTTCTTTTGAAAGGTTTTAACATATAAAATTTTATTCAAGAACACGTCTTCGAGCTCAATGTTGCGTAGAGTAAACTAAGATCGATTTAATAAAATCGGCAATCTAGGTATTTTAGCAGCCTTAGAAATTTTATTTTGCAATATTTTTTTTACTTATTACTCATCGCTGATTTTTATTTTTAAGCCATGAAAATTGTTAGGTGGATCATTTTATTATTTAATGAAACAAGCCTATGCCAGGTGAAGAATATTTTATTTTGAAAGCTAAAATCATCAAGAAATTTTGGTGTAGGTATTTATACTGCTAAAAAATGTATCGTTTACTATGTGGTATATGTTATATTTGTTGTGAAATATGTCTGACTCAACTTAACCATATCTTTTATATATCAGTTCAATATTATTCGAGCATTTAAAATGCCTGAATATGCCGTTGGATGAAACCCGGGTCGTTAGCGACAAAGCTAGTGAAAAATACAAAATTCAAACCATACAAATTTGAAATTATGTGTCACCGTTTCGTTTGCTTGGAAAACATAGTTTGATGTGCATTTGATAGATTTAATAATTCTCTATTTATCAATATACCATTATTATTCCAGAGCAATATATCCCCCCTTCAAAGCTGTCTAAATCTGACACCTCTATTTCCGTGAACGATAGATTCCCAGTTTTTCGTATTTTTAATATCCCGTATTACACTTGAAATGGACAAGGGTTATAGTGTATATTGCAAAAATCTTAGAATATTTATTTCTACATAGTATGCGTAACGTTGTAAATATTGAAAAAACTTGTTGGTAAAAAGATAATGTACCCGTCCCAAACCAACACAGTCCGATATAAATTGTAAACGCATGATATTTTGCTTTTAATTTTTTTTTTTTAACTATGTCCGCTCCCAACTTGGAGCATATGGACTACTCGCGGAGTTTGTCTCAACATATGTTTTTCTACGAGAACTGCTTGTCACTCAACCTCTCTTTTTCGAATGGAGTAGGGTTTGAAAGAATACGAGGACTAGAACAGGACTAGTGATTAGCTAATCGCTGTCACTATGCGTCGCTCTTTGGGATCGGAAAGGTGGGAAGGGATTTTCAACACAAACACCCATGCCTTTGAACAGATTTTAACGACTGAAAAAGAATTGAGCCCGGGTGGTCCGGCACGCAAGTCAAAGCCGTTGCCAGTGCGCCACGGGCCGGACAATTAAAGATATATTAGATAAATATTTTTTTTTTATTTAACAACTTTAAATATAGATAATTGAATATTTGACAACTGCTGCTTCTTAATGAATATTATAAGGTGTAAAAGTATCGATTAAAAATGTTTAATTGAAATATTGACTGCGAAAGAATATCATTTTTTGACATATTTTTTTAGCAAACAGAAGTAAATTCTTTGTATTTTCTATACATCTGACAAGTTGACTTCTCGTGTTGCCTCCTTCCATCGTTAGTTGGCAAGCAAACTGCAGTATGTCTCGATACCCAACCTATCGCATTACGTCTTGATATTTAGCCACTAAAAGAGGCTATGTAGCTGAGAAAATCTTTCAGAAAACAGTGCTGACCTATATTTTTCCTTGCGTTGAAGCAATGCGAAGATATAAATATATACATTTTTTTAATAAGGTAAATAAAACACAGCAACGTTTTGAGTTACAAAAGAATAGCTATTTTGCTATCACGCCATTTTCAGATTTATGTTGTGATGCCAAAAAAAATAACCCTCTTCAGAACACGATTCTTGGGGATCTAAATCAACAAAATTTGAAGAAAATTACAGTTTCAACAATATTTTTTTTCGATTTACTGTCAAATGTTTTTATATTAATTTCATTCTATATGCTTATCTTACTTTATTAATATGTTAAGTTTGTTTATTGCACAACTGGCATTATTTTAACGGCCATCTTTGTAATTCATTTGGTTTACCAAAGTACCAGTCTTGAAAATGAAAAATACATGACAGGTACAGTTATCAATTGTCTTTTTGCTGTTTATTCAGATATATAATAAACGTAATATTGTTGATGCCTGAAAGTGATTTTCAAATAAATGTATCTTGTTTCACTTCAACATATATTATAGTGCTGATATCGCTAATCTCGAGCACAGTAAACTGATATCTAGGTAATATGCAATATAGGGACCAGTTTTGCTCGTCACGAGAATAATAAAGTCTGTATGAAATATCGAAATGGTTTTATTTATTCACGCGTTCGCTATCCTTTCGATTGGCTTTAATTTGTTTTTGTTTTTTCTAATTTTCATATTAAATTTTTATTTTATATTCTCTGTTCAGCAATTAATATAATGTAATAAATACACACTATTGATACATTCAACTGGTAATGCAATCCCAAATTCTGTTATTTAGTCATTACTGTTTTTATTATAACCTTCTTCATTTTTATCACAGAGTAGTACTTCTTCGTAGTACTTCTTAGTAGTACTTCTTAGTAGTACGTCTTCTCATGTAGTAACGTAGAAATACTCGACCGAGTACATACAAATGAATTAATTAGATTTTTTAGAAATAAATAAAACTATTTACAAAAAAGCAGTATTATTAAATAATAATATCCTCAATAGGACAGGTTGCTCGCCACTGCTTACATTATTTCCAATTAAAAGGTTTAACCTATTCTATCTGATTGATTGAATCTCATTAGTTCATATTTTGTAATGCTAACGTCATTAGTAGTATAATTATTTGTTTGCTTTGTTTTGATTCTATAACCCCTTCCTTTCTTCCCGTAAAAAGGAAAAATCTCCAACTCCATTAAGTAATTATATGATTTTAAAATATTAACAAAAAAAGGCGAAAAACGTGTCACAGTGAGTAGCACAATACGTGGAATAATCAAATTTATTTAAAATTGTGTATTCTTCATTTTTATTGATGTTCTTTAAAAAATGTAACCTAGTTTATTTACTGTTTTTCATTTATTATTTATACAAGATATGCGGCACCAAGAGAATTTGAAACCTCTCGAAAGAGGTAATCGATACTGAAAGCATTTTCTAGAGTCCAGTTTCCAACACACTGCAAACAAAAATAATGAACCTCACCCACTCCCGTCTTGCCTTCAACGACTAGAATAGGGTAAGAAGCAACACTGCCCACGAAACATGATATGCCTGCTTTTACCAAAGATAATACCTACAAGATTTAACCTATATGTAATGTTCATTTTGTTAGTATATATTTTTCTTGTTAGCGTAGCACAGAAATCTCATAAAAAAACATAAATTTATTCGAAATTCACTCGTATCAATAATTAAAATATTATAAATAACGTCTTTTATTCGCTGTCCAGGTTCTTATTTCAATGAAAAATATTGCATAGAATAGAAAGTATTGACGATTTTATAACGATATATTTAACTAATTAAGAATTTCAACTGAAGGTGCTTAGTGGCATTTCAATATCAAATTTGAATCGTTTTAATTTTGTACTTTTCCATGAGTTTTGTCGTTATCGACCCGGGTTTCACCTCTGGACATCTTCATGCATTTCAAGTGCACGGATGGCGAAAACAGGGTCGTAAGTGACAAAACTCATGGAAAAGTACAAAATTCAAAAGATTCAATTTTGATATATTTAACTATTAAAAATAGTAAAACCTTTTTTTTTACCGGTTTCTCTCACCGAGAGCATTTTTGACTGATAAAACAATACTCGCGAAGAGCATAACCGACACTGATCTTAGTAAATAAATTGTGGGATTGGAAAAAAAAGGTTTTATTATTTTTTAATATGATGCCTTTCCACAGATATTGACAGTGAGCACCATAAATGTGAACGATTTTGTTAATTTATAAATGACAAATTTAGGCTTAATTAAAATAGTCATTTAGAAAATAATGTTGATTTCCTAAAATGAAAATATAGAGTATTTTTCTAGAGATAGCTCAGCTTTACAATGTTATCTTTGACTGGGTCGACCCATACAGAAATTGGAGGGACAAAAACGTTTGATGGTGAGATAATATTCCCATTATCATATTCCTTAACGCAATAATCAATAAAGTCCACAATGCTGTGCGCTAACCTCCGGAGGTTGGTCTTCCTTTATTCAGAAAAAATATTTGGCTTACGTTTTTGGTCAATATTTGGTTGGCAGTTAATTGAATCACCGATGTCGTTTTAGCTCTTCCTGATAACTTTGTGAGCTTTAGCGCTACGTTTTCATTTAATTTATTGAAACAATAAACTTCTACATGGACAATTAGTTTCTCAAGACAGCGTATTATCCTGATATCTTTTTAGGTGCATATAAATAATATTATTTTCCAGATCAAAGTCAATTATATCTAGATATTAGTAACTTGTTATATATAGTACAGTTTTTACTTATGTTAGATTGTATTTGATAAATTAACTAATTAAACATTAAACTAAAAGATTTTGGGTAACTTTTTTATAATTCATTTTGATTATTGAATTTGAAGTTAATTTTAAATCTAACTTCCACAAATTTACCACCGAATCCATCAAAGTGTTGAACATAAAATACATTATATTTTGCTGTTTTTTTAAAAAAAAATCGTATAATACGCTCCCTATTCGTATCATATGACCGCCATACGGTGCATCCAAGATCCTCTATCACCCGTCGACCTCCTTGCTTCCTCCCAGGTCATCCCAGCGTCCCGTATCTTCTCTGAACACATCCTTTGGATAGTCACCTGCAGGATTTCAGGGCGACCGATTTGATAAAAGAGACAGGCAGGATTAACGCTCCCCTGGGGTATCCGCAGCACATGTTTAAGCCAGGTCCTTTGTCGCCTCTTTCATATGTATTATACTCACGATGATTATAATTATAAAACGTCTAAAAGGTAAAAAACAAATGTATAAAGTCCATTCGTCAATGTTATCTTTATTGATATTTCTCTAAATATTTCAATTTATTATTAAGAAATTTGTGTGTTCAACCATTGTCACTTGATAATTGCGCGTGTTTGTATTGGCTTGGCATCTTATTTCAACATTAAGCTTAATAAGACTCTTCCTAAAAGCTTATCTTTATAAAGCTTAAGCAGCACCTTTAAATACTCCGTTATAGAAATGTACTTAAATGATTCTTCTCAAATAAAAATGTATTCTGATTATTTCTATATAATATTCACGCTGTCTATGTTAAAAAAGTTGAAAAAAATTATTTGGTGTGTGTTGAATTCTGTACAGATAAAAATATGATATATTGTTGGAGCAAAAAGCGCCGTACCAGCACATTATCAGCATAAAAATATAATCCTGTTTATTTTTGGTAGGAAGTGATGTTGTTCGCTCTATTGCGCCCCGAGCCATTTATACACAATTTATAAATTCAATACTGTCGCATATTATATACAGCCCATGCACACGATGCAAACATTTGAGGATTGAAATAACACACGTGACAATATTGTTTCGTCACACATTAGGTACATTCCGAGCTTTTTTTTGACATCATGTTGATAGTAAAAGATAATAAATTTATTGTATTATTGAGATAAAATATACTCAAAGTTAGATGCAGATGAGGTCTGCGCAAACTTCTGCTCAACGCTGCCGTTAAGTCTCATTTGAACTTTAGTTCCTTTGTGAATTTTCACTTATTATTGTAAACAATCTAAAGCTAAAATATTATTTAGCTTGCAGCCCTTTGGCCATTTTCATTTCCATATGTTTGCAGCTTGTCCATTTTCCCATGCCTGATAAAGATAGTGTGAATGAACTGTTACTTCATGGTAAAAATTTGATTATATATATTACTAGCCGGTACCTGGCAAGCGTTGCAATACCACTCAAAGAACGAAAGTGTTTACTGAAGTGCTTTCAAATGCACAATATTTTAGATATATAATTTCGATTTAATTTCACTAACATTGATCAGTATCGATGAAATTGTCGCTTGACGTTCGCTGTTTGTCTTTTGCCGATTGTCTGTGGTACGACACACGCGCCACCTACTGAAAGTAAATTTAACAACGTCTATAACCTTTGCGCAAGTGCAAGCAATAAGTTGACAAAGTTTTATCGCAATCGGATGATAGGTATGGCAACGCATACAATACGAAAAACCAAACATTGATTTTTATATGTTAGATATTACCTACACAAATTTTCCGAGATTGTATCTTTGTACTTTTCCATTAGTTTTGTCGCTGAATACCCTAGTTGTGCCATTTAAAATGAACGAATAATTTTGAACTGACGCAAAATGAATGATTTTTATCGTTAAAAGATTATAATTTAAACACCTTCAGTCAAAATCCTCAACTACTCAAGATTGTACTTCGAAAAGTTTTATAGCATGATCACGACCGGCTTTGGTCTGGGAATGATTATTTTCAACTAGTGGACAATTATTTTGATGGCTTAAAATCTACGCAATACAAATCGAAAACTTTGTTTTGTTATTTAATTAAATAAATCGTCAGCTTTGAGTTTTCATGAACTTCTCAACATTATTTATATTATAGTTTCACAATTGAAAAAAAACTAAATCAATATATTTTTTTAAACATTCTATTATTCTTGATGTGTTTTATGTAATAAAATCAATATGGGCTGTAAAGAATATGTTTTAAAAAACCTTATGCTGTAAAGGTTCTCAAAAAAATGGTTAATATTTAATAAAAGCCTCATAAACTGAAACATCTGGTGCAATTTGATACCTTTTTAATACTTAGCAATAATGAACTGCCATACCTTCGAGGAAACAGTTCGCTGTTTGGGCGTATTACAATAATATTTTAGAAAAATCCTTCCTTTTTCACCCTTTTATAAAAGGAGGCAGTATAAGAAGAAGATTGAATCAATTTCAAACGATTTTTACCATTTTTTTAACCATGTCCACTTCAAACGTGGAGAACATGACATCTTCACGGGGCTTATTTTAACATATGTTTGCTTGGAGAACTGATTGTTACTCAGTAGCTTTGTCCCCCTTTGTAGAGTTGGGATTGAAAGGATATGAAGATTAGGACAGGACAAGTGGTTAACTGAACGTTATCGTGACTCTACGCTTATAGGCTTGGATGCGTGGGAAGTAGGGACTCCAATTACTCGACATCTCAACTACTCGAGTATCGAGTAGCAAAATTTAAAAATACTCGAGTACTCGAGTATACTCGAGTAGCTACAGATGTACCATTTTTTTTAAATACCATGTTTTTTTACGAGAATTGATTGTTAATCCGTTGCTCAACCCCTCTTTTTCGAAGAAAGGGGGAATGGAAAGGATACGAAGACTAGGATAGGATTAGTGGTTAGCTAATCGCTGTCACTAAGGTGGGAAGGTATTTTAAACAACACATACACCCATTGCCTCAGCAAAAACGATTTATCTCGTACCGGCAATCGATCCCGGGCTAGATATATATTTATTATTCTATAGCTAAATATATATTAATAATTGAAATGTATGTATATAAAAAATAAAGAAGGTTATTAAATTGCATTAATACATTTATTTCAATTTATAAAACATATATTTCAAAAATAATAGAGGGTTAAACATCTCAAATTTTAAATTGGTTCGAAGTTTTGTTTTTATAATTCCCACGGAAGAAAAAACTCTCAGTTGAACGTCGGCTTTTTCAATGAATTAAAATAGGGCATCTGGTATTTTAGTCTGGTGTTTAAATGACTTTTTGAAACCTTTTTTTTTTATTTTGCCCACAATATTTTTTCAGGGATTAAGATTTTGGTTTATGACTGATACTTAATGACTTTAACAAAATAAAAGGCGAAACGAAAGATTTTTTTCAATATTTTATTTTGTGTCGTATTATAAATCTGTTGTTCTTAAGATAAGTTGGGTAAGGAATATATCAGGAGTTATAAAAGAAATTTTCGCATAGCATACATAGTCAACGGCAAAACCATTCAAAAATATATTTTACCTGACAGTAAAATTCATGCGTAAGACTCCAATATTTTTTTTCAAATAAGTTAATAAAATTTTGGAAATAAATCTTCATTTATAAATTACGAGTATTACTCGAGTATTTTTCTAAATACTCGAGTTTCGAGTACTAGAAAAATGGATGAGTATATTTGAGTATCGAGTACTCGATACTCGAATTGGAGTCTCTAGTGGGAAGGGATATGTAAGCAACATAAGTATTCATGCCTTCGAACAGAATCGGTATATCAACAAAAATAATCTGCTCGTACTGGTACTCGAATTCGTGAGGTCTGTCACGGAAGCCACGGACGTTGATCACGACACCACGGACTTACTCAATACAATATTTATATGTAAAAAAATATATACATATTTACTAATTTTACAAACGTTAAAATAAAACCTTTACTCAAGTATGATATATCCTTAATTTACATTATATGACTGTATGTACATATATACTTCTTTCTTCGGTTCGTAAAGATCTAGATATCTTAGAAAGTAAGATATATTTTTTAGCTATGCCTGTTCTCAATTTGGAAACATACTCTATACATCATTTTTTTAGGATTAGATAGACGGGATATGGGCTAGTAGATATTGAATAGCAAAATACATTGACACCTTTTGAATACAAATCGATAAACCACTTGAAGATGTTTCCAATCCAGGGTCCAGTAACTTAGTGAACCAAATTCTAGCTTCATTATAAGATAAAAATTAATAAACAAAGTAAATCGAATTAGGTCTTGTTATTTTCCAGTTCATACCAATTAAAATTCTTTATGGTGGGGAAGCTATTAAACACGATAAGCATAAAACGTGAGCAAGGCTTAAATACCTAAAGTGTAGTAAATGTACAAAAATAAAATGCACATATGAAAGCACCAGTAACAAAGAATGGAAAAATAAGCAGATTGAAGAACCAACAATAATGCTGGTGAATTATGATGACAATAAATCCTACATTTTATTCGTCTTTCTTGCGTA
The DNA here is from genome assembly GCA_028554975.1 of Himalopsyche kuldschensis. Taxonomy (NCBI): domain Eukaryota; kingdom Metazoa; phylum Arthropoda; class Insecta; order Trichoptera; family Rhyacophilidae; genus Himalopsyche; species Himalopsyche kuldschensis. The sequence goes on from JAHFWI010000003.1 coordinate 24,949,059, forward strand.
TATATTACAAATTCATAGATAAACTCATCACCACAATATTTTCATTCTTTAGAGTGCAAATCTTTACATTTTTTCCCCATTTTCCTCTCTTTTACATTTCTCTTTTAAAGATATTTGACTTTTTCTTGATATTTTCCACTCGATTAATCATATATTTCAGCAGATAAATAACTATACATACATGTCAGAATTACACAGACGATAATTTTGACTAATTTTTACATACAAGTTATAACCATGAACCGAGCATTAACCAATTAAACCAATTATTTCGCTCCCAACATAGAGCATATGGACTTTTCACGAAGTTTATCTCAACATATGTTTTTTTCTACGGGAACTGCTTGTTACTCAGTTGCTAAACATGTTTTTTTCGAAGAGAGTAGAAATGGAAAGGATACGAGGACTAGGACAGGGCTAGTGGTTAGCTAATCGCTGTCACTATGCGTCGCTCTTTGGGGTCGGGAAGGTCACCCATTGCCTCTGAGCAGAATCGACTTATCGACTGAAAAAATCTGCTCTTACCCCGGGGAGTCGAACCCGGGCTGTCCTACAGGGTAGTAAACGACGTTGACCACTGCACCCCGGACCGGGCATCCAATCATTTCTATAATTTTGTATATATCAGTTACATTTACTAAAAATCATTTACATGTACAACAAATTTCTTAGTATAATACCTGAAAACCAAATAAATATTTTGTATGTATTGAAAGTTTAGAGGGTTTACTGACAGTAATTTTTTTTACACTCGGTTGTTATATTGAGATAATAATGGTTTATATATGGATAATAATGTCTATATTTTTGATCTCTGAGGAAATAATAAAGGAAATGTATTTTTGCATCAGTTTTCATGGCAACGGATGGCGCTTCTGCGTATTAAATGGGTTGGATAAATGCTTTCTTCTTTCAAAGTCAAAATAATTGCATTCAGAGAAAGGATACTCAGAAAATATTTTCCTTATTCAATCGAAAAATAGCCTTGATATTTGCGAAATAGGGTGAAATTTTATTGCTGGAACTTTTTCATGAATATAAAGATAATACTGACAAAAACAGTTTTGATTAGTTTTTTTACTACTGTTTTATCGAACTGTTATTGAATTCCAGAATTGAAACCAAAATGGAAAAGGAGAAAAAACGATTTCTTATATTTCACCTTCCAGTATTTTCACACCTAATCATAATACCACAACGAAAGTGGTTTTGTTGAGGAGCTGAAACATTACTACGATGTTTTGGCATGTGTCGTACAGTGGTTTGATCTCAACCTTAGTTTTGATATCATCAGTTATAATTACTATTTTTTGTGATATATTTCAATATGAATAAGACACATGATAATAAAAATATGGATAGCATAAAAATGGCTATGCTATATGCAGTGAAAAATTCAATGAGTCATCCCAAAATATATCAAATCAAAAATAAATGCACTGTATTTATCGATTTTCGTTAAAAAATAAATATAATATATCCACTAAACCTTCGCTTAAATTAATAAGAGAAATATCAAGATACAGAAACTTAGAATTGAAAAAAACACATTCCATTAAAAATATTCCCTCTCGGAATTTCTTTCATATTGAGAATTCTCAAAGCTTGGTTGCATTCATTTAAGCGTGCAGGAGGTTAAAAGAGTTGGTGAAAGTACCTCTCCATATAATACCGCGATATTACTTCAGTTGAGTTTATAGCCATTATAAGTTTAAGTATTTTGAATTGAATGAAATTCCATTTAGTGAGTTTTTAGCAAAATCACAGTACTATTTTCTAAATTAATTGTATATTATTATATCATTTTTCGTTTCAGTGAAACAAAAAACCACAACATATTCAAAATGTTTTGATCTCTAAAATGAGTCATATTTAAAATATTTTGTTGAGAAGTTTATGATATGTTTTAGCACATTCAGGAAAATTAAATGCAAAGGGCTTGAATACAGGCGCTCGTCTATAAGTTAGAGCTCTGAAAACATACTGAAGCCGTTAAACATAAAACCTGATAAGGTGCTTAAGCTCGCAGGACAACTAACGAGCAAACAAGTAAGTGTATCAACTGGAAAACTTGTCTAATACGGAAAGGATATCGCTGGGGTAGTTGCAAAGGGTCGAACCTTGCCAGCATTTTGTATTCTGAAGGTAAGTAATTGGATTATGTGCCCAATCTCGACGGTGTCACCTAAGAACGATCACAAGCCAAGCTTTGTATGGCGATCCCATACGGAATAACTATAAGACCCTGCTGCCTCGCGAGGCTGTGCGTAAGCACTAATGCAGAAGCTAGCGATAATATTATTAATTTGCTCAACAAGGGACACAAATTATAAAATCAATTTTAAATAAGTGCACTAAACGAGCGTTATTCCAAAAGGAGCTGCCTATAACAACATAATAACATTTCCATGTTTTAATTAATGAGACATACCAATGAGATGGAGAGTGCATTTAAACCTCGAATGACACTTTAAATAAAAAAATCTCTGTACCATATATGTAACTGTAAAATGATAAACATGTAAGAGTTATTTTTTTATCATAGATATGTCCAATATTTTCGACTTGGTTAAATGAGAAAACTCATTTTCCGATTATCGAATGAAATCTGCTTTTATAGAATAAAAAAAACTGTAAGCATTATCTCACATGAAATTGAATTGTAATGGATACTTCTTTCATTTGATTTAATTCAGTACAGTGTTACTTTAAACATTAATATTTTAAATCTTCTACAAAAAAAAATCTTGTCAATCTGGAATACAGTAATATCTAAAAAAACAGTGCATACAAAACTTAAAGATATTGAATAACGATCAATTAAAATTAATTGAATATTTAAACATATTATAATAAAACTGAAGCCACCATCATCTTTCTAATATTAGATTAACTGATCATATCCATGATAAGATTAACGAGATGTTTGTTATAAAGAATTTCAAAATATACTACCCATATTATGACAAAACAAATTTAAATGAAAAATGTAGTACTCTTCGTAAAAAACTTTGACAAAAAGACTAAAATCATTTTCGGAATTAAATTTGGTGGCTAATTTTCAATGAAAATAAATTGAAACATCTATAGAAATGAAATGAACAGAATCAAGTATAAATTTAAGAGAATTTCGGAGCATAAAGCACGAAACAAAAAGTTTCAACTTTAATGTGAAAGAATATAATATTTCAAAAAGTATACTAAGCACACAAATTTTAAATTCAGGAAAGTTACCATTCTTTAAGAATGTCAGAATAAATAAATCAGCTTTCGTTTCAAAGATTCACATTTTAAAAAGTTTACTTTTAAATTATATATAATTATTATCACGCTTACCTTCTAATTTATAAAACACAATAAAATAAGTGGTGCTCAAAGAACGTCAACAAAATATTTATATTTAAGATGCAATGATTTTTTTTATTTAAGCATGTTGGAGATTCGATGGATCTTCAAACTATTAATGCATCTTGAAGTACTCTGTTGCTTTAATTAAAGAATTAACCGCTGAGTTGCGTTTTAATTATGAAATAGTCTTTTTGCTCGTGCTAAAATAATAAATGTTTATCAATTTTTATGCACCAGTATTTAAATCTGATTTAACAAGAAGACAAAAAAATATTATATTAATTAACTAAACACATCCAACCTTAACAAGAAATTGTACGCAGCTAAATAAACAAAAGGCTGGGTTCTATAAAAGAGGCGATTAATTTCAACAATTGTCATTGTCCCCTTTTCAAATATTATTCTGCATTGAATTGAAGTAGCGGGAGTATAATATTAATTATGCATATTCAAGAGAATATCCCGTTCTCATATAATTTACCAGATACGAAATCTAACATCAGTTTATTTATGCATATGTTATGTTTAGAGTTATTCCGTATTATTAATTCATTGGCATTTATATTTTTGTAATGTATTCGAAACTAACTGTGTGAATTTTCATATTTACATTAAATTGGAATCGAAATTTTTCAAAAATAAGCTAATGATATTTATATATATAGCCATATTTATATCTTACTATAGAGTGAGCCAAGAATGCTTCTCAAAAAGTGACACATCCAATACGGTAATGGAAATTTTGCTAATGAATAAATAAAAAGGTAAACACTTCCAATACCTCATAATATATGAAAATTTATCATTCTAGATTATAACGTATTCAAATATATATACAATTCAATTTTTTTTATAGATTGTGCTTTAATTTGAACGTTTATAAATAACATAGACGACTATTGAGTATATTTGTTTTTATGTCTAATGTCCTTTAATGCGCTTATCAATATGAATCAAATTTATATGTCCACTATAAAAAAAATGATGTGTTTTCAATAAAAGATGGGAGAGGAGTTTTACTAAAAAAATGTATACATTGAACACCGATTTAACCAATATAAAATATTAATCGAGAAGGATAGAGATAGATGCAGCTATTTGTTTCAAGGAAGATTACACAAAAGTCACCTTTTTGGTGAACCATCGTAATGAAAAACTGTGAGTAAATAAAAATACCCCCAAATGTATTAACATCCGATTGCAAGCAATGTCGCTTGTAGTCCAAACAGCTTCAAACAAAATTCCCTGTGATTGCGGATACTGTACCAAAAAGGTCCAATTCACTAAGAGCCGTCCTTCATCTGAAACTTACAAACATTTACTTGACGTATTTTCCCTTTTCCGTTGGTTTATCTGATTGGTTCGTTTAAGATGGAAACTTTTTTAGGACATTTTTATCTCTCACTCGGTAGTCCAATACGTACAATGTGAACTTTTTCTAATATGATACATATTCATTGTTTTATTTGAAATATTTTTACTAAACCCAGGTATAGAAACATAATTGAAAAATGGACATTCAGGAAATAGTACTGAAAATTTTATGTACATATTGATAAATTGTGTTAATACCACATTCATACCTTTCACTCTTATATCTGTAAACTAAGCATATCTTCTTTAAATGTTTTCATCTTTTTTCACATTGCAAAAGCAATAAACTGACAATTTGTAATTTTTGCAATCTACATTTATAAATAAATACCTACTATTTTTACCATACGATTTGTTTTATATAATTACTTTTATCACATCAAAATGTTTATATTTTTGCATGTTACATTATTGTATTTACATTTTTGTTTTAATTACCTTACCATAGTAATTTTTTACAGTCACTTTTTTATTCGAAAATGAACAAAGATGATATCAAATATGCCATTTCGAGCTATTGAATTAATATTTTACCGAAAACAACGTCGCATACAACTGATAAAGTAATTGCCCACGACCCACGTTTTGTTTATGCAATCAGTGTTCGATCCCACAACCATGATAGCAAATGCAAACTAAAGATCATTTGTACGCAAGCTTTCAAAGCACAAAGGCCAGCTCGTTGAGCGTGAATAGCTTAAAGCTCCTCGAGCAACGATGGCGAAATTATTCTGCCGATCCGACGCGTGAGAGAGGGATGAAAGCCTGTCCGATGCATTAAATGAGCGAGCACTGGATCCGCTTCCGGGAAAATACTTTTCATTTGACGTTTTGCCTGCACTTAAAGTAGAATACCTGTTTGAAAAGCCAAATACTTGTTTTAAAAATTCAATTAAAACCCTTTTACGCTACCAAAATGAATGGATTTGTGAGTGGGATAACACAGACCGTATTATGTTTTTATTGAAAACGGGCCATTATGATCATTTAATAACGTAAAGTTATCAAAATATCAACAGTTAACATAAAAATTATTATAAGTTAACTAAGAATTCCGACTGAAAGTGCTTGATGGAATTTGAATATTAAATTTGAATCGTTTGAAATCAATATTTTTTTTGTATTTATATTATGTATACACGAATCATTAAATATGTGGTAAATATTTGATGAAAAATCTTTTTCTTTGAAATTTATCTTCGTTTATGCTTTATGACGAGGTGAAGTAATTTTTATGATATTGAGCGATGTTTTTTATTAGACTTATACTGAGCACGTTTCCAAATATTACTCAAAATATCCGTAAAAACAAAGAGAAAGGACATTTCATAAAAATATGTTTAAGTACAGTGATACAACTTTTCAGATGAGTGTATTTTTTTATTATTTATGAAACGTCGTTATATGAAAAAGGTCTTTCACCAGGACTCTATTGAAAAAAAACGTATTTGATCTTTGATGAATCATGAATGGTTGAATTAACGAGGAGTGTTTTTGGACAAGGGTTGATGTAAACTGTACCTGAACATACAAAAGACTGGATTTTTGTTCAAAAAAGAATAATAATATCACAATTTGCCAACTCACAAGGTGCCAATTTATTAAAAGCTCCCACTCGACATACACGATTTCTGAATATATGCGAATATTTCATTTCATTTTATGAGAGCCTCCAGAATTGTGATTAAATTTGTAAAATAGGTCTACCTGTATTTGAGTTGCGTATATTTTATCTTATCGGCCATTGTTGCCGAGCGGTAATGCTCTAGAGCAGCCATACTCAATCTTTTTTTCATCTGGGCCAGATTCCGATTTTTGCTTTTCTACGTGGGCCGCAACATATTAATTAATTTATTTATTATTTATGATTATGTATGTATTATGATATCAAAATAAAACTATTTTATTTTTTGTTGATATTTATTTATTAAAGAAGACTTACAGCATAAATAACTAAATATAAAAAAAATTGGCAAAAAAGTAAAATTTACTACTAAAAGTAGTCTTCTAGATACAACTTTAAGTTTAAGATGAAAAGGAAAAAATAAAATATAAATTAATGTGAATTATGATATTGAGTCAAACTTTGAACTATCTTCGTCAAATCAGGTTCCTGATTACTACAGGCTACTTTTAATATATCATCAGGGTGAGAATCAGTAAGCCGATTTCTATACACGCACTTCGCATATTTCATTTTAGAATATGACGATTCACATCAGATGAGAATAATGTGAGCAGAAGCTGGGCACATTTTTCTGGTACTAGTTTCCAAAATTCTTCATATTCCCCTTCTTGCCTCTTTTCTTCAAAAATAATTTCCAGATTTGCATCTTTTTTGAGCTCAATAAATTCATCAAATAACTTTGCATAATCAAATCCCAATGCAGCTAGTTGTTCAATTATTTATGTTTCCATGTACCAAGGATTTTCTATAAGTAATAGACATTTTTTAATTTTTCTTCAAACCTGAAATCGGCTAGTAAATTCATTGGATAAAACATCTAAATAATTTGCGATGATAGTACAGTTTTTCAGAGTAATAAAAATACCATCTTGTTTAGCCTTTATTACAGTCGGGAAGTTGTGAAGTATTTCTTTTTGTACTTTCTCTTTATAAATTATTTTAGTATCAATTAGTTTTGCTGTGATATCGCACAGAAAGGCTTAAATACACCACCATCCATCATTTTCTATTTCTTTGTAAACTTTGTTGTTATTTTGTAGAAACAATATAATTTCTTGCCGCAAAGAAAAAAATTGTTCCAGACATTTACCCCTACTTAGCCATCGCACTGAAGTATGTAAAATAACGTCGCTATAATTACTGTCTATTTCTTCCAAAAAACTTTTAAATTTTCTGTGATTCAGTTCGTTTGCTCGGATATAATTTACTATATGTATGACGGTTTTCATCACAGCATTAACTTCGTCCATGGAGATACGTGCTGCCAAGTTTTCTTGATGTATAATGCAGTGAAAAGATAATAGGTTTGTTAATTTGTATTTATTCTTTAATAAAGTAATAAATCCCTTTTCAGATCCCGTCATAGAAGGACATCCATCAGTGCACACACAAACTAATTTTTATATCAATATTATTCTTCTCTAGAAAAATAATAACATTATCGAGATAGTCTGTGCCTCTGGTTTGTTTCTTCATTTGAAAGGAATTTCAAAAAATCTTCATGAATTGAGTTCTGTTCAGTACAATATCTAACGAAAGCTGAACCCTGTGGTGTTGCTGAAATGCCAGTGCTTGAATCCAAAGTCAAACTAAAATATTTACAATTTTGCAAATCTTCTATGATGTGGTCAGAAATATACTTTGCAATAACTTCAATGCGTCGTACGCAGGTAGAATCAGAAAGCTGCAGTTTTTTTATTTCCGATAATATTTGATTTTTATTGCTAAATTTATCAAATAATATCTTGGACGCGTTGATAAAACATTCCTTCACAACCTCAACGTCTGCAAATGGTTTCATATGTTTACCGATTATGTAATAAATTTCATATGATGCTCTGGTCACTGCTGCATCTTGTGATATTGCCACTGACATAAAACTTTGCTGTTGTTGTAAGGAATTCTTAAAGAAAGCTAACTTTTCCAATCTTAAAGGCCCACGAGGAAAAGCGTCATCAAATGATTTGTGTTTCGTGGCATAATGAGAAAAATATTATATTTTTTCAATATAACTTTATCACGACAAATTAAACAAGTTACTGAGTTCTGTTTATTCGGCACAACAAAATATTCTTCTTTCCATTTGTGTTGAAAAATTCTATTTTCTTCAGTTAATTTACGTTTGCATTTTGAAAAATATTTGGTGACTATAATTATTTTGGGCCGCACATAAGAGCTATTTGGGCCATGGTTTGAGTATCGCTGCTCTAGAGCCTTTCTCCCTTCATTATTTATTGAAAGTTCGCATCCTCCAATGGACAATCGGATTAATTAGTTTTATCAACGATTATTTACAAGGAATAATTAATTTTTCGGTGACAATACACTGTGCATTTTTAATAGAAAAAAACGATGTTCATGATTACAATAGATATTTTTTGCAGTGATTTTACAATTACATGCATTAGTTCGATGTGGTCTCGTTTTACTCATTGAGTGCATTTTCAAAGACCTAACAGAAAGAGAGTTAATGAGTTAATTATCAGTCATTTCATATCAAAAGTTTCTCGGTCGTATTATTCTCAAAAAAGAGGTTAATCAACTACATTACAACCTTTCTTCAATTAATCTTCCACAGAGATGATTCATAAAAAATCCATAGACCATACAGCATATTTTATATTGAAATTGATTTACGATCCGAGTCTAAAAACATGTTTTAATGTGATGTTCAAATAAATTGAATTTGATTAGTTTACTACAACTCCTGTCCTATAACCCTAATGTTCTATTATCCCCCTGTCTTATAACCTATACTCTCTCCTAAAAATACGTAAGCTACATAATAGCATGTAGCTCTCGTAGAATATTATATATCTATAAAAATATATAAATAATACTAATTATAAAATGAAAAACTTGTGGCATATCTCATATGCATAAATGCTACAAAATGTTCATCAAACTATTTTGAACTGTCTGATGTATCTTAGTGAAAAAGTTTTGTTTCTACTGAAGAACCCAATTCCATTTAATCATATCAATCAATTTGCACCGATGCGTTCTCACAAATACCCGTGATGTATCATTGAGGTATTTGATCAGATGTGAATGACTATTCCTGTGCATCGATTAGTTCTGTGTTTGCTTTAGTACACGGACTGTTTGCAGTACCTCTTCACATAGTTGATCAGCTATCGGTTGAGTGTCATAGTTAGATATTATGCTGCTATTTGGACTTTAACTAATATAACCTGCTCTTGACGAATGGTTTCTGAAACTTGTCCTATGTATGTCCCATTTCCTTAACTAAATTTAACTTTTTATGCTGTGAAACAAAAGCTTGACTAAAAACAGGAATTTAATTCCATCAGAGCGGCACGCTGCAATGGTGTGAGAAATCCACTGATAGTAGGACTCTGGTATCATAAAGAATCCCGTTTCAGATTGAAAAATTCTTTACCTAAAAAATCTTTCATTAATAAATAAAACATTTAATAATGATGAGTCTTTAATAATGATTGAATAAAAAAATGAATTTTGCAATTCAATTTAAATTTAGAATGAGTCTGTAAAAATCGATCTCTTGAAAAAGAAAACTATGCCATTTTTTTTCCTTTTTACATAAAGGGTTTATAAGTTGATAAGTTTATAGCATATCTTAGAACGTGACTTTTGAAGATCGTTTGTATATTCGACTGGTTAACTTAAAAATTCTTGTGATGAGAAAAATCGGTCTTGATCTTTAAACAGTAAATAAGTGGAAATATTACAAAATATATATATTTTTTTTATATAATTTTTATTAAAAATTTTTGGAAAAATACAAATATTGATTTAAATTCAGTAAATTTATACAAGCTTTCATTTTAATTCATATTTAAAGTTCACTCCGTTATTGTACGCATGACCAAATTTTCCAAGGATCCCAGACCCATTGTTAACTCCAAGTAACACGACAATAATAATTTTTCGACAAATTTGCGTGGAAAGCACACTGGACCGAAATAAAGAAACCACAAATTTACGACTCGGAATTGTTAGCCGAAAAATGAACAACTGTCCTTTAGTCCGCTAGCGGTTATATTAATATTTTCGTGTTTTATACGAGGACGTCCTCGGTAAAAAATTTATTTCACAACTGCGTCATACTTCAAAAGCTTTATGAGAGCGTGAAGGATGCTTTTGTTTAACACTGAATTAAAGCTATATAAAATGCTATTGTACCACCTTTTCGAAATATTTGTATCGACTTCATAATTAGCTTTTGCATTTCATCACGAAATATGAAAGAAAATTTTGATTACCATTCAAAGTTATATTATAAATACAATTTTCATCCGTTCAAAAGAAAAAAAATACAGCCAAATAAATTTAAATCACATTATATATATTCAAACATCATTTCTATAAGAAAATAATTCGGTAAATTATGGATATATGGTCACGGGACAGAATCCCAATCCTCTCGAGCTAAGCTCAAAAAATGTATACATACTGGCTTACAATTTTATGTTTTGACTTTATTTACCCTTTGAGTTCTTGTGGATTACTATAAAATGTGGAATCAAAATAATTAAATCTGAATAATTTTACTGATTATTGTATGAGTTCTGAAAGAAGAATTTGTTTTTTAATATTAACCTTTAATAAAATTATTCTTATTATTTTAAACAAATAATAAACTTATGTGACTGTCTCTATCTGTATAATATTATAATTTGTGTAGTTTGTGGTTGCATTTTTGCTAAGCCTTACATTCATTTCATTTAATGTGCTTATTTTTCATAAATATTTACAAAAATTCTGTCCCGTGACCATGTATCCATAATTTACCAATAATTCAAATGTTTTTTAATGAATTTGCCAACAACTGTTTCATAAAAAATTCAAAGTTTGCTTAAGTGAAAAGAAGGTGGAAAAATGATTCATTAGGATCTATTCGCTGCTTTTATTAATATACATATATAAAATATATCACTGAAGTATGTTAATTTTTTTCCAACTAATTAGAAAATAAATTGGTTTTATTCTTTAGTTTTGATTTTTTATACACTCTAGTCACTCTAGGTATCAGAACATTGATAAATATTGACAAATATTTTTTATTATGATATTAAATTGATAACTTCGTTAATCCATTATTGTGTAACATATAGTGACATCTCCGCCCTGAGTCTCGTAGGGTAATTTTATTATTTTAATTAATAATAATTAAAATGAACTCAAACGTTATATTCAATCATATGAATTTATTATAACACTCAAAATAAAATGAAATTTCCATGAAAAAATCATCTGTTCATCATATATTTCAAAATATATGTCTTATTCTGTATGACAAAAGAATTAGATTTTCTTTTCGTTCCAAAGTTATTTGATATTTGGCTTGATACCAAAACGTTATTTGCACATATTTGCTTATGCACTCGGCTTGTTATGGTGTTTGCAGAATATTTGAGCGTCCAACCCTCCAATCCAATATTCTAGATACAATTAACAAACATAAATGAAGGTTTATTTACATTGAGTTCAGTATGAATTATTATTCTAAAGGATAATAAACTAGCTGAATGAAGAGTGTCAATAACAAATTTTGATTACTATCACTATTAATAAAAATAATAACATATTTTATTGCACGTGATGAACAAAACCGGTCCTGATCCAATAAATTTTATGTGGAATAAGTACTAAAAATGTGTTATTATTTTTATTATAATGCCATTCCACCAAGTATTGATAGTGAACATCTTAAAAGTGACTAATACTATTGCTTGATATTTGATAATATCTGGAAGTGTCACAACGCTACTTTAATAAAACCGAATAGCTTAATAATATAATTAATGCGTTTATTTGTCAGGAATCGTCCATGAATAATATACCGAAAGATTATATGAAAAGCTTCCTTTAACTTTGATATTTATTTTATGTTATTAGGATGAAAAATAACAAATGAAAATATTAATATTTGCACTTTATTTATGTGTGCTATGAATACTATTAAATTATTTACCACAAACCCTTCAATATCGAGTAAATTCTGCAAAATTATTTTAAGAATCAAACAGAATCGTTTGTATATGAGAAATAAAATATCTTTGATTGAATTGACAAGTGACTTCAGAGCGTAAGAACTTATTTTAGCAAACCAGGGCGTAAGCCGAAATGGCTATCAAATATACATTATATAATTTTTGTAGATCATAAATACACTATGTAGTAAAATATTTACTACAACAATTATAAAAATTAGCGATAAGCTGGACATGTTAACATAAATTCGATAGCTGTACAAAAAATCTTCAAATTACAACCACCATAAATTGTACGCCGAAAAATAAATGCCAATTATTTTCGACAAATAAAAAAAATAATAAATATGTTTTGAAAGTTATATGGGCAAAAGACGTGACTTTTATGTGCCTGCGGGGATTAAGGCTGCTTCGCACACGACATCAAGCCCTGGCGCCAAATTATTGTGAATGAAAAGAGTATCTTCCAGGTTAGTATTGATTGTGGATATTTATTTAGCTGTTTCAATAAAGCAAATGAAAAGTCAGGTATTTAAAGGCAAAGATAAATAAGGGGCTAAGTTTCCCTTAAAGGCAATAGTATTGATTATATAATGATGTGTAAACTTCACTAAGATTTAAATATATATCTTATAATATATCCCTTTTATGGAAATTTACGATTATAACTGAGTATAATCAGCGCCATTTATAGATTAATGTTCGGAGGCATGGATGTTTTTAATATCAAAATTTTCTTTTACTTCATCCATCTATCAAATGAAGGGTCGCAAGAGTAATTAATAAACCACATTATTTCCTATCTCTCTCTAAAAAACGAATGTCAGTACGCTGCAGGCTAACATGAAGATCTCTTAGAATCAATTTTACTAACCAGATTTTTTAGTCATTGCGGCAAATATGTGATGCTAAATGGTTCGTGCGTGGATCGAGATTTCACTACACCCACTATTTGAGAGTTCGTTCGTGGAACATCTAAAACGTTTCTACAGGCAGTGGGCTATCACTGTAACCCAACAATATCTTGCCTACAGAACTATGACAAGAAGACATCAGAAAATCGTTATAGACCGCGAGCCATTCATCTCGGTGACCCTCCATAGGTAAAAAGACCTAAGTATCTGACCTCTTGAACTGTAGCGATCGCGCCCTCCTCCTGACAGCAGCGATGGGAAGGGAATGCAACTTAAATATAAGCACTAAACTTAGAGATGAAGAAGACGGAAAGAAATTTGACGCCAACGCGCCTTAGAACTTCAAGCTCCATAAAATAGATATCAAAAATCCCCCAAATGGGTTTGAAGCCCATTAGCTCAAATTAGGTATGAACATGGAAAAAAACATTACCATATGTTTTCTACAATCGGTTATTTAGAAAACATATATAATTTATCAAAATTAGGTATCAAATGTCAGATGTAAACAATTGTATCTTAGTCCAATTTCGAAACTTTCACAACACAACAGAAGATATTCAATAATAGTTACTCAATCATATATGTAACTGTTAATAATATAATTGAGAAATTTATTTTTTCAATATTTTCTATTAAAGTTAAATATCTATCCAAAAAATAAAAAGTGAATGCCCCGCAATCAGAGGATTTAAAACTCAACTTAAAGTTGGGAATCGTTAACTTTTCAGTCGATTTATGAATTTATCTACAAATACATAGAGTTCTATTATGTTTTGATTTATTTATACAATCTCAATAGTTCTGAAAACAGAGTTTTGAGAAAACGATTTTTTTAATGTAAAACACGATGAGCTAAGCAACAGACACGACTTTTTAATTTACTTTAGCAGGAGTTTAATAAAATTGCCAAACAAGCTGAACTAAATGACTATTTCGAATATCATCCAAGGTAAATAAGGTTTTTCAAATTAAAATCGTTTGAGCAACAATGCTGGACAATGAAACGAATTAATCCTTCCAGATAATCTTGATGCTTAGCCACATAAAAGGCAGTCAGACTCTCTAATACTCAACTTAAGCCTGTCTGCGTAAGTCTGATGGCGTCGAATGTATATATCAGTAGACCCCATATGCCTTAACTCCAACCTTTATTTGACTCTATAACCTTCGGAAAATAATTTAATAAGTCTCATAAATAATTCTCTTTCCAAATGGCTTCAACGTATTTTACATCCAATATTGAAAAAAGGCATATTGTAATAATTCATAGATTTTTTGTTCGCTTTTTGCCTAGCTTTAATATGTTTTTTTTTTCATTTATTATTTCAAACACATTATCACATATTCAATGATATATCTGTAAAAATAGATTTAATAGGTTTTTATGTACTTTTATTTTTTATCTTATTACATACAGTCTACAGCAGTGGTTCTCATGTGCGGCCACCAGAAGCTTCTTAGTTAATATTGATATTTAATAAAAATGGGTTTTTACAAGTTAATTTGTCAACAAAGACACTGAAAATTAAAAATTTTGTATGCATTGCATTGTGCATCAAGAATTGCTAGTTAGACATAACTCAACACATACATGTTTAAATCTTTTTGGCAAAAAAGACTCATCAAAAAAAGTTGATGCGGCCACCAGACATTTCCGTAGTACCGCTGATGTTCTTAATGCGGGCACAGCCAAATTTTATGTGAGAATCACTGGTCTACAGTGTAGAGTCACATTACACTATTCAAGCGTAGAAAGTTCGGCGTTCGCATCAATCTTAAAAGCTAATAAACGAAAATGATGTTACAATACGCAAACATTCAAAATATTTCTGAGAGAGTTTATTGCATCGATAGGGACAACCCTTTTTTCAGTTGACAAAAATTATACAGTTGTCTTGATGCCACGTTTTTAGTTGGGTAGGAAGTGAGAAGGATTTAAATTGAACATCAAATGCATCCATTTATCTTGAAGAAAACAGCTTTTCATTTTTTAGAAAACATCATAATCGATTGAAAAAATATGTTTTTATGTAGGATTTGAACGTATATTATTGCTACTTGTTATTTCGATTAGCTGACTGCAAGGTTTTTCCTTAATCTATATTTGTACTCTATGAAACCAATATTCAAGCGAGTGTATTTTAATCAGGTTTATCAAAAAGCCTTATGTATAAGTAGCGTATTTTGATCGCGTAAAGCTAGTGTCAAAAAATCTTTATTTGGTAAATGAAAAGAATCAATTACTGTTTACATTATAATTTTTTTAAAAATTAGCTATACGCTATTTTTTTAAGTATCATGTGTATTTAAATAATAAAAAAACAACATTAAAGATTTCATAGTTGAGCAGTTAAGGGACAAATAAATTTTCCCACCTCAATATGAATGTAGGAATGTCAAAGTCTTTTGAAACAAAACATTCACACTGATTTTATGCGCCGACAAGTATGTTGCATAAGCAAAGGAAATAACGTACAACAATCACAAAACTTAGTGTCAGATTTTGATGCAGCTCAAAACTTACAGTTGCAAAACTTCTTTATTCAAAATACATAAATTTACTCAAAACTCTGACGTGCTTCAAATTATGACTGCCTCAGAGGAATGCAAACTTTTTTAATGACAGCGACTCAATTAAGTAATTGAATTGCTACAAAGTTCAGTAAAAAAAGCTCGCTTACGATCGTTCCGTTGAAAACACGTCTCTATAAATCGTTATCGGAGTGTCCTTATCGTTGATGATAATTTATACGAATTTAAACAAAGTAGCAAAAAAAAAAATTCTTTTAAGGATTTCGACTGAGGGTGCTTGATAGAATTTAAATTGTTTGAATTCTGTACATTTTCCAAGAGTTTTGTCGCTAACGACCCGGTTTTTACCTTTCGTCATCTTCAGGAATTTAAAGTGCACGGATGTACTTTAGCTGACGCGTAGTAAACAGTTTGTATCGTTTATGTAGATCACTAAGTAAAATTGCTACACGTATTTACAAAATTCAAATAATTATTACATTGATAAAAAATAGAATCAGTTTATTTAATGTTATTCTCTACGTGAACGGTCAGAAGCTGAATTTGTAAATAACTGTCTGCGAATCAATCTTCTGACACAGAAATGCAGACGATTCCTAAAATTAAGGACGTTTTTGCAGGTGGTTATCAGATGGAATATTTTAAGACTAAATATAAAAATTTTGTTGAAATTTATTTGTTTACGGATATATCTATAATTATAAAATACGATATGAACAGACAGACATACAACAGATAATTTGTTAACAGTAAGATAACTTTCAAATTATATAAAACGACCTTCTTAGAACAACGGAGGCTTAATGCTTCATCTCATACCTATTCCAACGCCCTTCGTCCCCTGTTTTAATTGATTTTTTTTGCGTGAACGCGTCGATGCTGAGAATTGAGAAATAAATAAACGCTTTCCTTTTATAAAACGCCTCAATTATTTCGCGACCCCTCAGACAAGGGGGACTTTTCTATTTAATTAAATTACTCAATGGAACAAAGACCAAACGAGCGAAAATCTTGCCGGGGATGTTTGTTCGTAATGATGGAGGCATAAATTAAGTTTCGGCAAAAATAATACAATTAATGTAACAAAGCATTAAAGAATATTCATTGTTATAGAGGTCAAAAAGCTGAAAATTCTTATATATGAATAATACAGTAAATGTTATACTATAAGTGGAATAAATAACCACTTTATGTAATAATAAGGTTTTTTATGTTAGTCTTATAGAAAGTTTAATGAATATATTTTTTTTTAAAGAAAGAAATAGGCTATTTATTTTAAAAAGTGATAAAAAAATATAATTCAATTGAATGATATTTTAATTAATTCATACAAAAATTTGTTATGATGCTTTTTATGACGAAAAACCGTTTTAAGTAAGTTTAGCTAAGATAATCTATCATTAAATATTGTTTTTTTTGTTTTTTGATATCATTTTGACGGAGCATCAAGTTCTAAGGCGTTTTAGCGTCAACATTCTTCCAGTCTCCTTCGTCTCTAAATGTTTTAAACTCTTAAATTTTATTTGTTGGTTTTCCCTTCCCGTCTCTGCCGACAGGAGGACGCGATCGCTACAGTTGAGAAGTCAGTTTACTATTTCGTCTATACCTAGGGAAGATCATCGAGAAGAATAGCTCTCGGCCTCTATCGATTCTCTGATGCCTTCTCGTCATAATTCTGCAAGCAAGAGATTGTTGGGTTATCGTGAAGGCCCACATCCTTATAAAAACTTTTTAAAAGTTTCACGAACGAATTCGCGAATAGTGGGCTCACTTAAATCTCCGTGTAACAGCGATCGATAAATTTTGATAGCTTATTGAAATATTTGCTCGAAAAAGTCAAGTTCTGAGAGCTTGTATAATTTTGTACGTGTTTAACAAAAAGTAAACTTTCTTTATTAAAATCGTGATAGAACACAATAAATAAACTATCAAGAGCTTAATTGAATCTAGACCAGATGTTTTTTTTTGACATTTGGCTGACAATTCGATTTACATCTAGCAATAAAATCTAGCCACACAGAGTGGCCTCGAATTAAGATTGTATAAAAAAGGTCACGCAAATATAAAAGGATATGTTTACGCCACGGAAATTAAAATACGTAATTTCCTGAAGCGAAAATATTCAATCGATGCGACATAAATTTCACAATGAAATCCCTCCCTCCCGCCTTGACATGATAAATATAATTTTATGTTTCCGCGTACTTGGCACATTGAAAATTTTCATGGATTATATTTATTTATTTATGTTTGTTTCTTTTTGTGTCATAAATTCAATGAATTTTTTCATGAATAAAATTGAAAGAAGTCTCTTTTTAAATTGGAATCAAAGTCGTATATTTTTTTGTATTATTAAGTGATGAAAATGTTATTAATGTTAACAATACTATAATCTGTAAAATATTAAATTTAGTCAAAGATTACAAATAATAATGGAGTATTCGAGTATGAAATAATTAATTTATCAGATGTACATTATAGAATAGAATTCAAGAGTGTATACAGATTTAACGACATCTTTATGGTATATTCAGCAAAGAGCTTTCCTGAAGATTTTATGACCATGGTTTATATTAATGAAGCAAATAATTTATTTAAATTCGAAAAAATGTGTTATTGAAGAGCTTTTAGTTGATTGAACTCTGGCTTATATCAATTAAATATAATATTACGTATTAAAATAAATAACTTATTTCATTCATGATTAGTTGAAGGACTTTCAACCGTTCAAATAAATATTATTTTATGGTACATGCGTTTTCAGTACGCTTAAACTTTTTATTTTCATTTCAAATTATTTTTTAATTGAAATTATTTATCAAGAGTATGTTAAAAAGTTTGTCTTCAGCCAAAAGCTTTTAAATTCTAATATATGCTTATAATCAATTGGGAATCGAATGCGTGTTAAAAGTCACATATCGTCAGGATTTTTTTTGAATTACCCTTTAAAAAAGTTATTTTAATGTTCTAAATAATAGTATCAAATTGTATGTTATTGTTTACGCAGCGAATTTTTCTGAATTAATCCTACGTTCAAAATTAGGCTTTCTTTTCGGTAATTGGAAGCATTATTTGGATTAAAAGTTCACGTTTTCTAACCCTTCTATCTTTTCTTTTTATTGTACCCTCATTAAAAAGGAAACTAGGGCAACTGACTGGCAACATGTCCCGGTAATGCAATCATTCGGCTAGATGAAGGAAGAGACAATAGAAGAATAAAATGGATAATAAGTAGACGGACAGAGAGTTCATGATTACGATAGTGTAAAAATTTATCTTTAATTAGTGAAGAAATACGAAGTATGAGCACTTATCATTTTTAATTAAAAATTGGAAAAAATAACGTAAAGAAATACATGAATTTTGAACGAGCTGCCCTTTTTTCAGAATTAAAAGTAAAAAAGTAAAATGGGCAAGCCATAAATTACTAAGGCATTTAAATTTCTTACAGTAGGTACAATACTTTTGCAATAATGGAGCTACTTTTAAAAAATACCAATATAAGTTTACGTTCTTCCAGTGCTCTTGTAAAGAAAGCATTCTGAAAATGTTTTGAGGCAGACTTTTTCTTCAATTAACTGAGAAAAGTTCGTTGGGGGCATTAAAATAAGCTCCCAAGTTATACTTGACAACACGGTTTCCATAAAATCTCAAATGGCTTTTTATAATTTTAAAAGATTTTATGATGACTGTGGGAAAAATAATTATGGGTGTTGTGGACTTTTTTCAATTCACATTAATTCGTGACTTTTCATCGAATAATAATAAACTGTAAAGTTGGCAATTATTCAACTAAACTTTTTTTGCCCAATTTTTTTATCGCCCAATTTTAAGTCAATGATTAAATTATATCCAAATAGTAGGGATAGAATACAGTAGATGAGTAGATAAGATACATAGAAAAGAAAATGTGGGGAATATAATAATTCAATTAAATATAAGGATTCACAATATATTCAATAATATGAGCATTTTATTAATATGCAAAGATATCCTGAAATGATAAGAGAAATTATCGCGGTCAGTCAAAGCCTGATGTTTTCGGATATTTAATCAATAATTGTTATAATACTTGAATACGGTTGTAAAAGAAAATATTTATATTTAAATTATCGGTAAAAAGATCTTGTAAAGAAAACGCTTTTCGAAGCTGATTGAATCGTGATTTTTTTAACACAATTATTCCGTAAAATATTATAGAAATTCTAACTGGAAAGACTGGACTGGGTTTAAGTGACTATTTTTAATGTTACAATATTTTATTACATTTTGAATATACGCTGGTTTAGATTATCAGATAACATTAGGAAGTAATAATCATCTTATTATGTGTTTGTAAATTTTGTATGAGGGTCTTATTTCATAAAAAAACACATTTTATTTGGTATTTCAGAAAAAAAAACATAGATATATTTTTTATAAAAGGGAACTTTTATCGATCAAAATTATTCTAAGCTATCATTAAATTCCCATATAACTCATTACCTCCTCTTTTATATGAAATTCTGTATTCCCATAAAATTTGATAGACATATCATATAAATTGTTTATAGAATGATTTTTTTATGATCCTAAAGCAGTATAAATATTTGATCGATTTTAAAGTTTTATTGACAATAAATCAAGCTGATTCGTAAAAAAAGAGTTTTTTTTTTATCATGAATTCATAATACACTTTTGTGATTGATACTAAATGGTAGAATTTGTTGGATTTAAAATATTTTTACAAATAAAGTGGGTTTTATAAAGGATTTCGGTGTAATAAACGAAAAATGAGGGAGAGTACAGTATATTACCATGATGATTTTGGTACTTTTCATGTGCAAAGTGGCAAATAGTACTTTGGTAGAGCGCGCAATCTCCACCCCAAATATAACGACCACGTTTTATTGCATGACTGTAAAACCCTCTCACGGTTCGCAGACCTTTGAGAATACGTTATGAAATGAAATATAGGAATATGTACATAATGCTTTATCATCATATTAATTTTCACTATTCAATTCAAACCATTATTTTAACGACCGTATTATTTCAGCAATTATTATAATTTTCTTTGTCGCACAAAATGTCCTGTAATTTTGCGAATAAAACAAAGCTGCTATACATATTTTGAATTCAGCTTATTTGGAAAAAAAAACAATTCAAACTAATACATATTTAGTTATTAATGAATAAAATATACTGATCCAAAGGTTTTGTAGTTTGTAGTAAGTGCTTTATGTTTAATTAAAAATAGTTTCAATTTTTAGTTTTTAATCTAGAATCTTCTTTGCTCGTAGAGTTTTGTCATATAAAACGCATTCTGAAAAAAAAATGACTGTAAGAGGTGGAATCGCCGGCAACGATCTGTGTGTATTTTTTATTTAGAATTTTTGTGTTTCGTTTTACCTTTTTATATTAAAAAATGATCGTTTGTCACGTTATCTGTCCACATTATATTAATGGCGATGTCTGCTACATTCAACCGGAGATAACAACGTTGAAACTCGGACACGGCTTGGAGAACTCGTATGCTCGAAGGACAGTTTCGTTTTTACAATAGATTTATTGATCCTTGTACGACGGCATGGATGTCAGTGTTGCTAAAAAATTCTTGACACAGCTCTTCAACCTTAAAATCGGTTCATAGTGAGCGCGATTAGCTAACCAATTTTCATGTCCTATCTTTCTTATCCTTCTATCATACTATCTTTGCAAAAGAAAGGTTGAAAAACTGAGAAGTTCTGGTAAAAAAGCTTCCATTGACATCAGTTGTGGTGAACTGTGCTTATCTTTTTACAATAAATAAATACAATAGAGAATATAGCACCTATTTTAGCATAAAGATATTGCTGGGACTGGTGAAATGATAGACTGGCTATTAGTTATATTTTAAATCTCTTTTGGTCCTTAATATATTGTAGATACAATATTATCACTGTAGTTGTATTGTACTTAACAACTTTCAGGCACGGGCAAACTGCAGCCCGCCGAGTGTTTTCTGTGGCCCGCCATCATAATTCCTAATTCTAAGTAAGAATAAACTTTTTAAATATAAAAAAAAAAATATTGAAAATCAAATAAAAACTACAGATATTGAGTGAGTATACAGATATTCCTTTTCACAGTCAAATTGGATGGCTTTGCTTGGAAAAAGTGCTTCGAAGAGTTCGGGATATAAAAAATATTACAATTTTATTTTTGGAAATGAAGAATGTTCCCGATACTGATGATTAGGAATTTTTAATTTTGCATTTATTCTGGACATCGTGCTACACTTAAATACTATTAAATCTGTGTTATGAACGCTCTGAATGACGATTTTTCACAAAGATTTGGTGACTTCCAAAAAATTGAGACAAGTTTGGCGTTAGTAAGCGATCGATTTTCAATAGATTTTAAAACTGTATTGAAAGAGCTACAGCTTGAGATTATTGATCTGCAATGTACCACTGATTTAAGAAAATTACACCTTCGTGACAAAATCTGCAAATTTTACAATGATCTTAATTCAGACAAATTGGACCAATTTAAAAAATATGAACAGACATTTTTGATCATGGACCTCACCTCTGCTTAATTCTGATTCCATCTTCTTCTATTACCATTCACAAGCAGTTTTAAAAATATCAACTACAAAATGAGCACCTGAATTTTAAAAAAAATTCAATCTTTGAAACAGTTTCATACTTATATTTTTTTTGAAATAATTACATTTTCGTGATAATAAATAGAGTACACCCGGTCCTCTTTTTAAACGATTTTTTTCAGTGATTTCGATGTACGTGATTTTTTGGACGGCACCGTGATTTATTCGTAGGTAAACGATTTTTCTTTTCACAGACAAAATGGTGCGCAAACTCATGCAATATCATTGGTGACTCTGCTCTGTAACTTATTTCAGCACAATGCATTTATAAAATTCGTTGAATAGCACGTTTCCAGGTCGTAAATTTTATCACAGAGTTACTAGGTATGTCAAATAAATGCTCTTCAGACGTCAAAATATTTTAAATGCACCATAATTAATACGAACTAAATATACAAATTTTATTTTTGAATGAAAAAAGGAATGTGTTAGGTATATTTTATTCAAAAAAAAATTTTAGGTCGAATTTGAAAAACAATTTTTGTTTTTTCTTGTATTTTAGATACTTTTTTCCGCGATTGTTTTAGGTACACCACTTTGTGAAATCAATGTATCACGTAAAAAACGATCGCGTGTATATCTAAAAATGGTACTTGCGGCCCGCTGCTCATTTTGAATTCTTGGAATTGGCCCTCCATACGAAAAGTTTGCCCCCCCCTGAACTATACTAATACTTTGTCAGATGTTGTATGCCAAACAAATTAATATAGTATGAAACAAACCTGGAATTTATCGGACACTTTATACTCTTCGGGTCATTTTGAATGTCTAATGAAAGTAGTGTATTTGAAACATTTCTTTTTTTGAGAAAATGCGACACTGATTCTTTAAAAGTTTATACAAGTATAAAAGAACAAATATTTTAAAATGTCATTTCAGTTAATTGGCTTTTAATTTTAAGCTACAAAAAAAAAATTACCACGCTATCGATGAGTTCTTGAAATCATCCAATAAGAAATGTTGATAGTATGATATTTTATATTCGGTGTGCTACAATGCTGACGATATTAATTTCTTTGAAGTCAAAACATTTATTTTTAAAAACTACATATTGTAATATCGTTTATATATGATGTTTGTTAACCTTATTTCTAATTACTCACATTTGTTCCATTGTATGCAGATCACAAAGAGCGTTATTCAATTTACTTATATAATTAATTTGATCTTCTTAGCATAGTTGAGTAATATAATAGAATCATTAGTGTTGTTGTTCACGAATGTATTCAAAATCTAGATATTCACCTACAGTTATATTTTACGGTTAATTATAGAACGCATTATTAGTTTTGGTAGTTAAACGAAAATATAAATTTCATTGAGTACTCTTACTTACTACTCAGAGACAAGATATTTTTTGTTTTGATGCCGATATAAATATCGTTAGTAAATCATTCATTGCTTATATTACTTTTCGAATACCATTTTGCTGTTGACTTAAAGAAAAATCTGATTTAAATTATTAAATTCAATGAAAGTGAAAATCAGTTGACAATGCTCGCCATGAGCGAAACCGGTCCTGATCCCATAAATTTTATGTGAAAAAAGTACTAAAAATGTTTTATTATTTTTATTATAATGCCATTCCACCAAGTATTGACATTGAACACCTTAAAAGTGGTCAAAATATGTATAAAATAATAATGTATTCAATCTTACGTATAATGTAATACTTTTTTGCTTCAATATATGCTTCTTATATTGAGCTTAAAATACGTCAAAGTCACTTAACACCGAACGTTATTATTATAACGCATGTTCAGTATTTAAGGGATTGAATTAAATTTGTATGCATAAATTATTAATAATAGCAGTAATTGTTTTTTGAAGCCTGACATAAAAATAAATTTGTAAAAGGATAATATTGAGAACTTATTTAAATCTACTTTACTTTAGATATCTATAATATTTTGGTTTCTGATTATATATTTCTTGTTATAGTGTGTCTCCAAATACTTGTTATTTATTAAAAAGCGTTTCTAAGCGAATTTGTATACTGATTTATGGTGATATGTTATAAATTTTGAATTAATATTAAGCTGTACGAAAAGCATTCAAATTGTCAATACTAAGTGCTAAATTTCCATATCATATCAATGTTGCTTTGCTACTTAATATACGCATTTCCATTTACAAGTTCTGTAAATAATTTATCAGCTGAGATGTTACACGTGAATTTGACAAACACTTTCCTCATTGCCGGGTAACATTGATTATCTATGATTGATACAAAAATGTTTCACGAGAGTGTTATTTTCTGCGTCGCTAATCTTTGACATTTTTTCCGAGATTGCCCGTCACTCTACGAAGTACTCTCTCCACCCGCTCGTGTTTGACAAACTACTTGCCTCAGGTGGCCATAGGTTCACCATCTTTACACAAGAGCAAATTGGTAATAATCACTGTTTGCTTGTTGTTCTACGGCCGCATTTGCAATATTGGCACAAACTTTTGACCAAAAATTGGTAAACTTCTGGAAAGAGCGGAAAGAGGTTCAAATACAATTTTCCCAAAATAATACAAAATCGGTAGCAAAAACAAATCTCAAAATATGTTTTTAATAATCGATTCCACCACATTAAAACCAATTTATGTTAAAATTAATAATTAATCTTTGCTGAAATGGCTTTTACTGTGGTATTTTTACAGATTATCGCCAAATTAAATGCATATTAATAAAATGCCATTTGTATTTTGTTTGATACTAATTCGAAATTTTTACGATATGGTATAATTTTTTTAGATATAAAACACAGTTCCACAATACCACGAGTTTTCTTATTCCACATTATTATTTTATTATTCCACTTATTCCACAAGTTTTAAAAGATCAAAATTCTAGATGTACGCAAGGGTAAAGCTTTTGCCACTAGACCTCAGAAATCGACAATTTATTACTGTGGATATTTTAAGCAGGCGAAAATATCCACAGTAATAAATTGTCGGTTTCTGTGGTTTAGTGGCAAAAGCTTTACCCTAGTGATCAGGTAAGCCTGCGTACAAGTCTCAGCAAGGCCATTTTTTTTCAATTGAAAAAAAGGTTGGAGAAAAGGAAATAGGTGTTTGTCATTTTCCGTTGAATTGTTCTCGGCTGATCCATACAATTTCTTATCGACTTTATCTCTATGACTTTTATATTTAAACATATTTAGCGCATTGGCATTAGCTGTAATGTCAAATATATATTTTTACTTACAAATTGAAATAAAATTACATAATTTTATTAAATATTATTAATAGAAAAATATTATGCTGAATACAAAAACACACAATTTGAATTGATTCCATTCTAGCAACTGGATGAGTTCAGCGGATTACCTGAAGTCTAGCGATAAAAGCGACTATGTTCCGTGATTATCAAATCATTTCCAGATCCACAATGATCATTTATCTGCATTGACTTTGACAACTACATATGAAAGCTACAGCGGTCCCACATTTGATTGAAACTGTTTAACAATTGTTATATAAGAGTAGCTAATAGATATTAATTACTTTTGTTCTGGATTCGGTTTTTATAATATAAAAATCGTAATTAATTGTATCTTAAAATGTATCTTTTTAAACATTAAACGTATCAAATGCCTTTAAAAGGGTTAAACGGAAATACGACGAACAGAAAATCAATATAGCTTAAAGATTAAAATACCCAAAAGGATGATCCTTTTCATAATAAATTTTACAAATTTGATGGTATAATTCAAAATTATTTGAATATCTTAGTTTGTTAAATTGTAAAATTAGTAAAACTCAATAAATTATGAGAAGAAATGCGGATAGTTGTATTATAAATGTGTAAAGTAAGTTAATTTTTATATTGTCATAAACAACTCTAAATATTTCAATATAAATTCATGTGAACAAAGCATATACATGAAATCCATTGTTTTATTTATATTACAGAAATATGAAAAAGATATATATGTTACATAAAAGTATGCTGGATGATATATTATTTAAATGTTACATTTTGAGCTTTCTTGTACAGTTCTCGTTTTCGTCGCCAAACCTAAAGGAAACTCAAATTCCAATGATAAACGTTTTTGCGACCATAACTCACCGTGCTTTTGGTTAATCTCTTTCACAGTTGAGCTGTTTATTTTTCTTCAAGGCATACAAGGTATTCTAATGTTTGAAAATGCAGTAATAAATAATACATAATACTATATTGTAATCTTGCAATACATTATTCCTCTGAAACTTAAATTTGCTTTCCCTATCGTAAAATATATTCTACAAAACGAAGGAGACTCACAATTTATACGTTTTTGTGATACACGTTTAAGCTATACAACATCGCTTTTTAGTAGATTTATTCGGTTCTTTTGAAGGAATTATTTTTAATTACACAATTAAATTTGAAACTGTTTATTTCGCGTTGTGTGTTACCAAGCGTGGCATATAAGATACTCAGTTAGGTGATGCTTCTCAATGATTCAACACCAAGATATACGAAGAAATAAATGTAAAAGTCTTTGAATAACAAGAGTAACTTTAGGTTCATAAGCTGGTAGTTTTGTATATTTCAAAAGAATACTGAACAATAGAATACTGTCAAAAAATGAACGCATTTTTAATGAATAATAAATAGTGCTTCATGATTATTTAAAAAGGCTAAAGTTAACTTTACATACGATCAATATTATCCGTTATGTTTAAAAAGTGGACATTTTAAGCTCAATGACCTACCTATATCATGAAGAATATATTTTTTTGGGGTCGCAATTTAGAAATATTTCTACAAAAGTTTTATTTCATGACATGAATTAAAAAAAAGTCATTGGTCTGGTAAAAAAATATACATTTTCAATTCAATTTTTAAATTGTGGAAGTAATCTATAGTATGGAATTTAACAATTTCATAGATAAGAACCTTAGACATATTGTTTTTATTATTTAAAAAATAACAGTTCATAGTTTATAATACCCTTATAATTTTGAATTGACTTACATTTAAACATTTGAAGAAGAAGCCAAAGCCTTTTTCATATATTACAAATGTCATCTATTCATTTACTATATTATGTTATAATTTTTTAATGTACTCAAATGTGTAATGTTATATAATAAACGGAAACATCAACATTTTAAAATATTTAACGATAATAATATATGATAATTATGAAGCGTATGGAAATGACTTCGGGTTATACTAATTCCCAATGCCATTAAGTTGCTACTATTATAACGTTTGTTCTTACAGCTGTTCCCATCTACCTCAGCATAATAAATTCGAAAGAGCATATTATGCTTACGTATGTATGTACAACACGGCACTACGATGTAAATGCAATGTTATACCAGAAACTTGCACTTTAGTGCTCTTAGCGTGAGCTAGGAAATAAATAATTCTTTCAAAGAAAGATGATTTACGGAAAAGCAATTTCCTTGCTAGGAATCTATCAACACTAGAGGGGCTACCAATCTTATTTTGATCACGGACGTATTCAAGATTTAAAAACATGCCGGATGAGAGATAAAAGAAACATTACCTATGAAGTTATTTAACTTCATTTTATAATTATTAATTAATAGCTGAGTGTCGTTTATTAAACCGACCTGTTACATTTGTTTTTTGAAATCCATGCAAAGACACCTACCATACATATTTTTTCGTTAATGAATGCTTCATTATGGTAATATGTAAAAAGCTCTGTCGGTAGAGTTGAGAATCCCTGGTATTGCTTTTATTAATCGAAAACGCTTGGAAAATGCAACACTATTCAATTTATTTAAAGCGAACGAATAGCTCAAAATTAATTGAGTATTAGTACTATGAATAAAGTTTTAATAGATAAATAAATATATACAAAATAAACAGGGTAGATTTCTTGTCAAGCATTATAGTATAAACTGTGAAAATACATCTGATCGCTAGTCTTTAAATTGTATTATTAGCAAGTTATTTATTAAATTCGATGGTAAGGAAAAGTTTAAATTAAAATAAGACATAATTATCATTAGAAGTAAAACTTTTTAGTTTTATATAAATACCAAAATAAAGAAATAAACCAGGTTGCTCATCACTGGTTGCTTTATTTTTAAAGGGATTAACCCTTCCCAATTATTGAACCTCATTAGTTAATATTTTGTTAAGCTTACATCATTGATAGTATGATTATTTGCTTGCTTTGATTTTTAGCCTCCTCCTTGCTTCCCGTAAAAAGGAAAAATTAGAATCAATTTTTCTTTATTACTTAAGCAAAATTTGCGATTATAAGTCCGTTGATGCCCCGAAAGAGGCAAAACACGTGTTACAATTAGTAACACAATACGTGGAATAATCAAAGTTATTTTAAATTTTATATTAAAATGAATTTCCACAAGTTACCGCCTTATACATCGAAAGTATCTATACAAAGATGTTTAAAAAGAGTTCCGTATATTTATTTACATTTCTATCTAATAATCGTAATAAATTTAAATAGCCTAGAGATTATTCTTTCTCATTTAATCAGAATTGAATTATTTTTGGTGTTCGTTTTACATAGCCATGATAAGAAGAAATAATAGATTTTCTGAAGTGAAAAACACTCACTGTGAAGTTGAATATGCGTAAAGGGTGCTTTCTCCATTCCAATGGTCTGGAATTTACGATTATTATGCGTACTTCCTAACTATGTGGCAAGCTGTAAACTAAGTGTGCTTCGCAGTATTTTAGTCCTAAAAAACCGCACACACGACCGCTAATGGATTAAAGACTTTTCATATCGATATGTTGCAACAGAAAAACTTTATTTCACTGAAGAAAAATTCACAACTCAATTGATTTTTAAAACTGTTGTCTGTTGGTTGCATTTATTCCAATTTCGATATCTGTTGTATGAATTGTATGACTTTCATTTGCTTAATACAATTTTTTCTTAAAAAAATATTTTTAACTTGCCCGCTCCTAACTTAGAGCATAAGGGATCCTCACGGAATTAATCTCAACATATGTTTTTCTACGAGAACTGGTTGTTACTCAGTTGCTCAACTTTTCGTCTTCGACAAGAATAGGGATGGAAAGGATACAATCACTATGGACGGGACTAGTCATAAACTATTCGCTGTTACTTTCCGTCGCTTTTTGTGATCGGAACGGTAGGAAGAGAATTTTATTACAACATTATTACCCACTGCCTCTGAACAGAATCGATTTATCGACTTAAAAAATCTGCTCATACCGGTAATCGAGCCCGGGTGGTCTGACACGGTAGCCATTCGCTGTTACTTTCCGTCGCTTTTTGTGATCGGAACGGTAGAAGAGAATTTTATTACAACATTAGTAGCCAGCGACGTTGATCACTGCACCACGGACCGGGAAATATCATTCAAAACAATATCAAATAAAAATTAGTTTTGATGAACGACCAAAAGTTTTTTACAAAATTATAAATTTATATTAACATGTGTGAATTTTTAATAAGAAAACCTTTTTCGTATATACTTATTTAGAAAAAAAATATGATTATAATATGAGAATCGAAGCTTATTTATAGCAACTAATTGAAGATAGTGCCTTTATTATCAACAAAACAAATGTAATTAGACTCCTTTTACCGGTGGAATCAACCAGGTGAATGTCAAAAAGTATATCTGAAACTTCCGTCTCAATCAACGTCTGGAAATAATAACAAATCTTTTTTTTTCAAGGAACCGTTCCAATTATGCTTTGGGACAAAAGGTTTTACAGTGATTTTCTCCACGAATAGATTTAAAGTGTTAAAATAAAAGTACCTAAAAGGTCAAATTTTTAAAATTATTTGACAGAAATTTAACACGAGGAAAACCTAAGATATTTTGAAAATATTATTATATTTTACAAAGAATAATTGCGGAGATATAATGTATTCTTCGCCTTAGATAAGAATAAAATTGAGCTGAAATATACTTTTAAAACTGACGAAAATATTCGGTTACATATTTTATCGAATTCCTAAGAAAATCTCAATAAAGGACGAATCCATTTTCAGTAAAATATGATTCTTAAAAAAATCCTGTGTTCCTTGTAGTTGATAATTCATTCTAAAAAAAATACTTGTGGGATAAAAAGGTTGTTGGAAATTTTCGAGGCTTTTGATAATTTTATTAGCCTTTTGTTACTCTTACTCTTTCAATGTCGAGATAAATTTGGCTTAACTAATCTCTCCAAATGTCAGAGGCTTCTGAGTAAGGAGCTTACAACTTAAATGGTTTGCAGAATCCATTACCATC
Source organism: Himalopsyche kuldschensis (assembly GCA_028554975.1). NCBI lineage: Eukaryota > Metazoa > Arthropoda > Insecta > Trichoptera > Rhyacophilidae > Himalopsyche > Himalopsyche kuldschensis. The sequence goes on from JAHFWI010000003.1 coordinate 24,979,722, forward strand.
GATCAATAATGATATTTTTCAAACATAAAAATGTTTCTTCATGCAGAAAAATATGTATTTTTTTCAAACAAAATAATTATCACGATTAGTTGTGGTGAATTAAGTAAAATTTACTTATAAAGAAAAAATATATCTACTTTTTTTTTAAATACATCAAAAATTCTTTAATAATATTTCTTGACCGAAATGAAAATATTATCAAGTTTGTAAAATAATAGAAGGTTCTAATTGCGTGGAACGGCCTATAAAGAACGGGTTAAGTAAGCCATTTAATCGAAGGTAGCCTTAACGTCGTTGTTGAGAAAATTCCCCCATTGGGCTTTCATTTATGATTAAGTGTAAAAGTTGCCACCTACTCAAGTGTAGTATACGGTTGCAAGAAAATCCCCCTATTAATCACATTTCCGACAACGAGAGGAAACACGTTAAAAGATCGTTTGTTATGAAAAATGCCAAATATAGAATTTAATAACTCTTATATAATTATATATCTTATATTCTCAATTTTAACAATTTTTTTCCAACGACATATTCAACCATTATTTTAGATACAATTTAATTACTTAAAATTTCATAGGAGCTAAATGGTGAAAAGATTTGAAAGCTTTCGTCCATCTCGATAGCGACACTACCCGTCTGGATCTCTAAACGAAAAAAAACATTTATTTTGCGTGGATGTTCAATATATTTTCATACATTCTTTCATTCTATTTGAGATACTGAAAACGTATCTTAGACAAAGCGATAAGTTTAATGATATTCATTTCCGTGCTTCATACATCCTTTATCACCCATTCCAAAGAGATCAACAATTATCTCTAAAAAAAGTAAAAGCGTCCCAATGGTCGGAAAGTGGATACATAATATGTAAGTTAAAAATGTATAATATTATATTTACCACCATTTGCTGTATAACATTTCTTCAATCAATCGAATCAAATCAATAATAAAATAAAATAGTCTTTGGGGTCTTCAGCCGAATATTTTACCAAAAAATTGTGAAATAGTGTTAGGAATACGGAAAATTAAGAGGTCACAAAAATTTTAGCTGCGGGTGGAAATTCATATTTTAAATTTTTTTTCATTTGAAACTTATAACTTGACTGAGCTCTATATTTTACAGTGAAAAACATAATTCTTTATAAATTTTCGCTCGACGCTGTGCTATACATTTTCAAAGGGATTTTTTGACTCAATATAAACTTTTTATGATAGGCGATACCATTGTTTCAATCTTCAATATTTGGTTTAAGACTATAACATTTTCAGAAAAATGTTCGTGCAATTATCGAACATAAAAGTTTTTCATGTACGCACGCACGTCAACCCATCCATAAAATAAGTCGAAAGAAGATAGCCAAAATATGGAGGAAAGAGTTTGTTTGTATCCACTTTATTTGAAAAAAGATTTTGCGGGGCTCTTGGGAATTAACCTGTAATACATTTCTTTTTATGAGAACCAAGATTTATAAGGCATTAAAAGTAATATGAAGCTATTTTTCCGTGGAAAGGAAAAATCTTCGGTTAAATTATATTTCAACATTATAACATAAAGTGACTTGATAAAATATATATAAATACAACGTCTTATTTTCTTATGATTGCAAAAGTCATCTTACCAAGTTTAAAATAAAAATATATATTTTTTATTTGAAATTTTTTTACACGCAAATTTAGTTGACAATACTTGCGATGAATGAAACTGGTTCTGATCATTATAATAAAACATGTAGAAATTTTATTTATTTAAATAATGCTTTTCCATCAAGAAATGACCGTTAGGATCTTAATAATGATTGAAAAACGTTAATCATTGAATCTTTTTAACTATGAATAACGTCAAATACAATCAAGTTAGAAAAAAAAAACAATAAAAGTAATCTAACATAAATACCACAAAGTATGTGAAGTTTTTTAATAGATTAAATTCAAGTAAAAATTCTTCTTAATGTCACTCGATATAAACTGTTTCATTAACCAAAAAGCAGTGCTAAAAAAGAGCACTATCACAAATAACAAATACCATTAAAAAATGCAAAACTCTTAGAAGTAGTGAACTAAAAGAGACGGTGATAATGCGATTTTTCACTAAAAGCGAAATTTATGGCACAACTGCTTGTGACAAGCCGCGGCAAAAAAAATATTTTTCGCAAATACCAAACGAAAGTATTTATTTTATTATTTTGGTGTCAGACGATACTTCATATTTTAAATTATATTTGATTCAAGTTGTTTTAACATTCTTAAATAATGACTAAAAGCATTAAAAAAATAGCCTTTTTCGAAATAGAAAATGATTTACAAATAACAAATATTTTTTTAGGACGAGCAATCTGATCAATGACTAAGAAGCATTATAAAAAAAAAATTAAGACGGATTAATAATGTAATATTTTGAACATTATTTATTATCTTCAAAATAGTACACATAGTTAATTTTTGGAACCGGATAGTAACGGCAGAATACAAATTCAAACAGCGATATTTTATATGGGCTACCTGCTTGACATTTTTTATTCATCACAAAAAAACGGAAAGTTTTTAAGTGTGGACCACAATTTACGATAACAATAAAATAAAGCGTACTGTTGACAAATAAATTTCTTAGCTCTCGATCGATTAAAAAGATTTAACGGTTTGTGTTTTTATAAATACTATGTTTTTAAAATTAGTTTATACCAGTTTGTATTGATTAATGGTGAACTGGTCTCAATATGCCATCGAGGTAAGAGCGTTGTAAAAGTTTTGCCAAGAAGGCATGCATCATAGAATAAATAAAGACCCTATCTTTACTACAACGTCCCAAAAGTTTACGAGAATTTTGCTTTTCAAGAGGTTTCTGTTTATCTAGTCCCTTGTAAACAAATTTTCAGTTAGTTGCAAGGAAATTGTTAAAGCAAATTACCCTAAGCTTGTCGTTAATGCATAATTATAATGAGTAAAACATTATTATTATCTTCTCAAATACTTCTAAAATATTATAATTAAAAGACATATAAAAAAATACTCCAATATGTATTCATGGTAAAACTGCTTTACATCAAAAAATGGAATCGGTCTTAGTCTCATTTTTATAAATATATACACATAATTAATGATTAAAATATTCTACTTTTGAAATCTGTATAAAAAACTTTGCCATAAAATATATGAAATGTAAAATAATTATGGCTTAACATACAATAAATTGTTGATGTAAGGTAATATTAATTATAAAAATTACATGGAGGGTGAGAAGATAATTGTATTTATACGAAAAAAAACCTATATATACCAACATTCATATTTTATAAAAATCTTATTAATAAAACCCTTAGTAAAATAAAGTAGATAGAATTTAAATAAAAAACACAATAAATTCAAAGATCTTTGAAAATAAAACATTACGTACGCAATATTAAAGAAAAATAATGTTCATATGTGATATTGCTTTTATATCGATATTTGTGATACAACAAATAAATATTCTAATTCCCTTTATTCGTTTTTAAAAGCATAAGGCATTCGATGAAAAATAGTCTTAAAAGTCGTTTTCGATTTTATCTAAAAAATAACGGCAAACCGTCAAACGAGAATTTGAAATTATTGCTTGGGAATTCTTTTTTTATTTAAATAGATATTTTAAAATATAAATCCAAGATTAAACTTTACGAATTCCTTTTTTGTAAAGAATGTACGTACTTGATGTTCCAATAAAGATTCCGATGTTAAGAGTCTCTCTCTTGCTTTCTTTGTATATCTGAGAGCCTTAAATTTGTGTAATAAATACGTAACCGAAAGCAGAATTTTCTCTTCTCCGAGTAAGGTACGACGAGGGTCTTAAAGAGTTATTCATCGGATAAAGATTTTTCACAGCACTGCCTTTCACTAAATTTCCACTCTGAATATTTACTTCTGCATTAAAATCAGTCATTGGTGAGCTGCTTCTAAAAAGATTTACTGACACCTAATTAATTTTTATCGTTTTTTTCATCCTAAAAAGTATATATATTTTTTTGTTTGGACATTTACTGTATATGAACTAAGTATAGCTTGCAAATTACTTTATGAAAATAATATTTTTTTTTTCAAAATGTGATTTATAAATATATTTTTTTATTGCGCGATCGTTTTCAATTTTTGATAATTAATATTAGTTATATATAAGTTACACTACTTGTTTACACATTTTTATTTCGATTATCATGTGTAATTCAAACGATTTTGAATATTAGTGTGTTAAATCAAAAAGTAATAAGCAATCTATTGAATTTCATTTAAGAAAAGTATTCAATTTAGATTAGTAACCACGCAAATATTTTGTTTTAAATATATAACATTATGACTCTGAAGGGAAGACATATTTTTTAATTGAGTTTTTTTTAAATTTTGCTTGACTTTAAGTTCTTTGATAGTTTTGTAAGATTATTTAATATCATGTGATATCTATCTTAATATTTATTTATATCTATATAAATATTTATATGGCTTCAATCTTGGTTTAATACCTCCAAGGAGATTTTTAATATGAATGGTAGGTTATTAAACAATATATACATATATAATCGATAAAAAATTTAAATATAACTGTAAATTTAAATTTTTTTTAGAATTAAATAAATATTTCAAACCGTTAAATTTTGATATTAAAAAATGTACATACCTTCAAACATTTCCAAATAACTTCGATATTGAACTAAAAGCACATTTTTGTCTTAATTTTTCTGGTAAGAACAAGCAGAAATCTTTTATAAACACTTAAGAACATGACGATACCAACTAATCCGTAAACCACTCAGTATAATGTAGTTAATAAAATCGAGTAGTGTTTAAGTTACATTTTAAAACATCACTCACTATCGGTATTTAACAGAAACGTTTAACGTTGTCCTCTAAATTTTCACACTACATACTCCGGCTACATATACAAAAAAATATATATACACAGACAAACCCGTGAAGCGCTATCACTCAGACGTTCGTTAAAGCTACGCACAGTGGTACGAGATCGAGTAGGGCCGTCACCTAGGCAACCGTAGGGAGGCTGAGATAACCTCGGCCTGGGCCCGCTCTACGCCAGACTGAGGCGGCAGCTACGCCGTAGCAGCCCGCCGACCGCCAACACAGATGTGACTCCCAGCATCTCTAACACGCAGACTCCGTGGAATCTCAAATCATCAAACATTGGCTCGGAATTTGACATTCAAAAAACTTCTTCTTCAGAGTAGAGTAAGGTATATAAGGTAGAATAAGTCATTCTTCATGATGAATTTAGATCAAAAATCATAAGAGACTTAAAAAACCTGTTTGTTTTTTTGAATCATCAACGGTATATTATTATACAAAAATGACCTAACAAAGAAACATTTCAATAATATAAACCTACAAATTCATTTTTATTTACATCAATGAATGGTACTATTTAAAACAAAGTGCAGTCTTAAAAAACATATTTAAAAATTTACAACTTCTCTAATCAAAACTTATAAATATTTACAGTTTAAGAGTTAAAAATTGCATTAAAAAAATGAAAGGCATTATCCTAAAAATCGAATTAGTATATTTGTGTGATTGCTATTTATGATGTTTTAGAATCTCTTTGTGCTACGTATGTATGTAGGTATGTGTGTATACGGTGTTTTACGTAGACAACCAGTCGCAGCTGGTGTGGAATGGAACGAGTGAACTGGCACCTCTACGATAGACCAATCCAAAATCAAAACTAGCAAAAATGTAAATAAAACGATACAAGATTTTACATTTGTGTTTCTGTTTGTCCAAAAATTCTATTTGCGTATAGATCTTTGGCGGTATAGTTCGGTTAAAAGGCTGTCGCGTTGCGTGGAACATAGAGAAATGCGTTGTCATTGAATATTTAACGCCTTACACCACTGTTGAATGGTGCAACGGATAAGTGGTTCAAAGCGACTTGTAACTTTTTGACTCAATTCGACCGCACCGCACCGTAGGCTGCTTACGTAATGGGAATGTTTTACAAGAGAAGTAGCACGTTGTCTAGCACATTTCGTAGACCTTTATTCACATATTTATTGTTTTGCCACGTTTTAAAACCACACAAGGGTACATTTCATTACGTATTTGTTTTACTTTTTGTCTTTTGAATTACAGTCATGATGTGATAAATAGTTAACAGCCGATGATTAAGTATTATAAGAATTACTAGTTAATAACAATAATTGAAATTTATTCCACTCGTAGTAACCTATTAATTGATAAAAGCAAAGGATGAGCAAAAGTTGTAATTTGTACTTCATATTTCAAATGCACGAATAGGTATTTTTTATTGGTGTTTGATTATGAATTGAAATATTGGATTTATAATTGGATCGAGATTTTGATAAAAAAATGACCTTGTTTGGTTCAATATTTTATCAAAATAAAAAATATCCTCAGTGAGGGAATCTGGTCTGGTTGTTTATAAAACTATATGTGAACGAAAAAAAAGCCTGTGTTTTTAATTTGATTAAGCCTTTCCACCAAGAAGTAACAGTCGATACATTAAAAATATAGACATTTCAATTATTTTTATGAACAAAATTCTACATTTGTCTTTGAATCATTCAAATTACATAAAGTTAATTTTAAATGAAAAATCTAAGTTTTATTTAATCCAGATTATGCATTTGAGCATAAGTCTTGTTTTAATATGGAATAAAAAAGTTATTGAAAATTTATCGATTCCTCTTTTTTAGCTCAGACGAGAGAATCGCGTTTATTTTTCCTTCTCAATGTTTTCCATATTCTTTCCAACTTTTTTTCAGAACAGCATTAAGTGTGGATTCTATCACCTTTTCAGAGGGTTAGCCCACGTAGCTATGAAACCCTTTTTTGGGGCATATTTCTAGCGAAGTCCGGTTTTTTAGGGTGACTTATTTTCTTGTGGCGATTGGAAAGAAGTACTATATTATAATTTATTTTTAGAATCTGTTTAAGGTATATGTATATATGGAAGTAGTTCAAAAAAATGTGTTTCATTTGTTTAACTATAGTGCCTTTCTACCAAGAATTGCCAGTTAGTACATCAAATGCCATTTGCATACATGTTAATAATCATTCATGTAAGAAAAATATACTAACCCCCAAGGACTAGCGTGACCATACGTATATTCATATAGTTTTTTTACGTGTATGCAATGTATGTTGTCACCAAATGATATTCTAACAATAGTTTAAACGATTTCTCAAAAAATTATCAGGGACATTCAATTTAACATTCTCAAGAATGGTGGAATTCTCATTTTGGCCTCGGATAAGTCGAAAGAAATATGTGGTCAGGTACATTTCTCTTCGAGCGTTCAAACTGTTGAACGTGAGCATTTATGTAACCATACATCATAAAATCTAAGAATATAACATATAGGTATATTTATAATATAAAAGACCTTAAATAGTGACCTTTGTCTAAGTAAACGATCTGAATGCCATAGGTTGAAATCAAAGTTTAACACGATGACTAGGATAAAATCTTTATCAAATTTGGACTTTGCAAATAAGTTTATTATTGTCGACTGTTAACGGATACCACATGAAAAATTTGTGAAGAAACTGCATTTAATATGTGGAGTAATCATAATTAATATTTTTTTTATATACATACATCAAGACATATCACATATAACTTATACGGTGTTAACTGCCACTTCTTCATAGAAAAACATAACTTTAAATATTTTATCACATACTCAAGAACGTTTGTCGATACCAATATATTCAGTATGGTAATTTTTGTTCGCTGTTTCATATAACATGTTTTGAACAATACTTTTGACTGAATTTTTTCTGTGGAATTTTGAATTAAAGTGAAATAATGTTTTTTTGGAAAATCACCTTAAATTATTCATGATGAAACTTCTCAAAATAAATCAATGCTTTGACTATTTATTGGCAGCGTGTGATTTTTTTTAATCAGTTAACATTGCTCGGGCTTTTTTAATTTCGATCAAAATATTTTTAAAACACTCAATTATGTTACAAGCATCTAAATAACCAACGTGAAAATGTATGATCATTCAAACTACTCGCAGATTAATATTATGCATACAGCGCTTAATCAAACAATAGAAAAATATGTTTTATTAAAATTGATATTTTGCTTTATATTAGTATTTTTTATGTTGTTTGTTTTTTTAAATGTAATGAACACACATTGATTTGTACTATACTATGGATAGTTACGATATAATGTGTATACTCAGAGCCATACATATAATGGTTCTAAATAATTAAAAAGTTTTATATTTTTCAACAAACTCACTTTTACTATTGAGCAAATTTTGTATCAATTTCCCAAATGAAAATCCGCATTCCAATTTGATAAAAAAATACCACTCGGACGAATGTTACATTTTTTAATCGTGCGGCAATTTTCATTTATTTTTATAGCAGGAAGTTGGAAGGCATTATCAGTATATGCTTTTATTTTTAGTGTTTATAGTCACACAGAGTACATAACAAATTTATAAAATTGTAGCTTTTAGCCACAGAAATAACCTAGTCGGGAAAAATCTTTCGAGAGTCACTATTCAGCTAAGGTGGTTGACAATCATACAAACCTTTTTCATTATATGGTTATGATTATTTGATATCATTTTACTTCATTGAATTATGGACTTAAATGGCAACAATAAGGTTTCTTCTGAGGGAAAGAAAATTATGATGTTACTAAAATACCCCTCTTCCTAGTAATATATTTTGATTAACTCACCCTTGTTTCATTGGGCTGTGAGTGGTGTTTCTATAAATATCTTCAATAGGATAACGTATCATTATCAATCAATACATTTGATTCTTTGATAAGTTCCTGAACAAGTCTAATGAGAAATAAGAAAGACAACTTTAAACATTTGTAGATTTAGCAAACTTGATTTAACTTTCTTTACATCGTTTTGGAACTATTGTTAGCGAAATTATTATTATTTAAAGCGATTTCTAAGTTATATTTCATGGTTCAAATGTGTTATCGAACGGGATAAATATTCATATATTCAAAGATATTTATTTCCTTTCACACATCCGAACCTAACAGAGTAAAGTCAAAGTGATTATCTAAAAATAACTAATTATATTCTCTCCAATTTATTTCAATATGTTGCCCACCCACCTAGAATTATTGACAGTGAACAACTTAAAAGGGATTAATTTATTCACCTGAATAAAAGGATTGAATGGTAGGTATATTACGCATTTGACTGATTTTTTTTTAATTTTGTTTCTGTTTACAAATATACATTAGAACATACTGCAAACAGATGACTAAACGATTGTGATTAAAGTTCAACGATAAATCTTTTTTGACACATTCGTTTAATTAATATTCTTGACTATTTAAGCATAAATAATTACTTGCCACCTTGGTTTTTCAAGTGCTAAATTCTTAATATTGAAGTTAAATAATTTAAGACGATTTATAATTTATAATAAATAGGTCAATTATTCAACTTGCTTACAAATTTATCAATTTAAATTGTATATTAACACTACATATTATTTGGATCTAGCCTATAAAAAATAATTGAAAAAACCTTTAAGTTTAGTGGATTATAAACTAAAAGTATGCATTATTTTGTTTATTGAGATAGCTGAATAACAAAAGGATTTTCACAACCCATGTGATATCACGTTATTTCAGTAAGGATTATTAATGGAATCGTCGAACGCGAACAGATAAAACTTCACAAGTCCCGATAGAAAAGAAACATTAAGTCCAATATTATTCTGATAAGATCAACATATTTGAAACGGTTTTAAAACACCAAACTGATTAAATTGGATCAATAATGTTGCTGTTTTACAAAATTTATCATTATAATTTTAAATGCCTACAAAAAAAGTCACAAAAAGGTAAATTTTCCAAGTAAGATACAAATACTTTTATTTTTTGAGCTATTATGTCGTACTTATTTTAACTAAGCTATCGGTTCTAAAGAAAGTCTAAAATAGTCTCGGATTTAAGAACGGAAAAACGGAGATCTACCGCTTAGACACAGCGGTTGAGTCAGTAATTATAACCTACAGTTTTTCTTGAAGAGTCTTCTTTTATATAGAAAGGTAGTTTGGAATTATTTTTTTGGAACTCCACGGGAGCAAAAATGAAAAGGAACGAAAATCAAAGACACCTGCCCGAACAAAAAAGCCCCAAGGCTGGCCGAGAATTAGTTTCGAATCGATCCGTTGACACAAGTGACGCGTCTATTGATCCTGGCGCTTTTGTGCGCCAAGTGCCGTAGAAGGAGTTGCACTCCCCAAAACTTCGCCACTCTTTTGCATTTTTTTTTGTGAAGCTCAATTTTGCACGCACAAATTCCCGCAGTAAACATGTCTGGAAGGCTCCTCTCTGCATTATTTGGCATCGCAGTTCGCTCACGCCGCTGCCATTCTCAGTCTCGTTTTTTCTTAGAATAATAATAATATTGACATTTTATATTCTCTTGATTACAGCGATCTCTTTAAAAACTTTTATCACGTATAAAAAAAACGCCTTTTCGACACAATCATTTTGATTCAGAATTTTAAAACCTTTTAAGACTCGTTGGCTCTGTTTGTAAATATATTTATATTATTCAACACTGATTTTGAACGGCATCGATGTAGTTTTATCCAATATTTATTTACAACATAAAATTATACTCAATCCATACTACAGTCGTAACGATTCGTTAAATTGTCTTTTTCCCCTCTTTTTTAGAATCGTTCAAAATATAGTTTTTCGGCTTCATTTTTCGTGAATAAAGTATTTTTAAAGCATGAAACTTTATGATATATCGTTTATACGCGCATTTGGGTACACATACTACGGAGCTTCGTTTTTTCCCTAATTACCTCTGAAAACAACCGAAAGATTATGACTAATTGATCTTTAATACGGAAAATATGAAAAATTTGGTGTTACTCTTAATATAACCAAAAGAATTTATGTTTAATTTGGTACTTTTTTTCTTTCTCACCATTATACATACGTAGAAAAATATCGTTAGTTATAAATATTGTATACCGAGTAAATCATTTTAGTATAAAACTTAACCAGTCACCATCATAAAATGTACCATATCATCAGAATATTTGCAGTAATAACTAACATTACGCAAATATAGATTACTTTCGAATAATGAAAATACTTTTTTTAGACATTCTTAATTTAGACATTTTACATTTTTATCAATTCATCAAAAGAAAACTACCATTAGTGACAAATCAATAGTATTGTCCGGTATCAACGTATACACATATAGATTACGTTTTTCTTTTTCGACCATGCCAGCTACCAGTATGCAGCATATTGCATCCGAATGAAACTTATATTGACAGATTTGACAGACTAGAGCTATTTGTTACTCAGCTTTTAAATATTTTTTTTTATAATATGGGGATAGGAAGATAGAGTTAAAACAGGCTCCGTTGTTATTCAATCGATTTCTCTAAGCTCCGCTCAAAACATTGGCTTAACGTGTGAGAATTTAGACACCCGAGCCTTCAAACAGAAATCGATCTAGAAAAGTGAACTAATGAAACTGCATAAACTGGTCATAAAGCTTTCGAAGTTGGGTGTCAGTTTCTCTAGTTTACCAATCATCGTACTTTTTTTATTTATTCAATTGATTTATTTAGATATCCAAGCGCAATAATTTGTCACCATAAATTATGTATTTTGGCGTTGGCAAAGTTTTTCATATATTTTTCTCTTCAATATATTCAGGGTTTGCACACATTTGTAAGAATTAGAGCATGGGTGGCCAACCTTCTTTTCAGCAGCCGGGCCAGATTTTGGAATTGAGATTTCCTACCGGGCCGCACAACAAAAATTCGTTTTTTTATTCAAAGTAAACAAGAAATATATTGTTTTTTTAATAAGATATAACAAAAATGAGAATGAAAGATATTTATTAGATTAGAGTCACGCAATACAAAAAATAATAAAAAAAAATAAACAAAATATAATAAATTGTAGTGAGTCGTCTGATTTTATTTGTCAGAACTAAGTGCATCAATGTTGATAACGATTGATGTTGTTGCTAAACGCAAAAAGTTTTCCAAATGCTCATCAGTATTAGTGTTCTCATTTGAGATTTTATATGCTCCATTCGACTAAAAAACTGTGCACACGTGTAAGTGTTTCCAAAAAGCAAAATCATTGATAGAGCATGTTTGTAAAATGCAGGATATTTCTCCTTTAACTATGCATCACAGCACATTTCACAATGTTCCATTTGTAAAATTCCTGGCTATAAATTCACGTCTAAGCAGAATGGCGTTGAAAATGCAGCAAAAAGCACCCGATGCTTTTTAAAATCTTGAAATCGGTTTCTAATTCCAGGCTTAAGTCGGATATCAACGAAGCGTATTTATCTGCCACCATTTGTGTGGCGTCTGGCTGCAATAACGATGTAGGAAAATGAGTGAAGATTTTTGTCCATAACTGTTGTTCCCAAAGCCCAAGCTTCACTTGGAATGCGGAATTAAAATCATACATGTTATCAATTAGTTGATCTTTGCTTTGTAGACGAGTATTAACAACATTTACGTGGCTTACTATATCGACCAGAAATGCAAAGTCGCTAACCCACCTCTAGTCTTCAAATTCTGGGATACTACTTGACTTGCTTGCAAATAATGATTGAATTTCTTGCTTCAAATCAAACACTCGTTTCAACATTTTGGCACGCGTCGGCCATCTTACTGCTGCATAAAACGTAGCGTCATTATACTGTGAATCCAAAGACCTGAGAAACTCTTGGAAGTGACGGTGACTCAACCCCTTCGATTTAATAAAGTTTTGATGACCACCTTCATGACATGATCAATTTTAAGGGACTTGGAACATAAATTCTCTTGATGAAAAATTCATTGATTATTTAGCATCGAAGTATTATTAACTTTACAGGCCTAATTTTCAATCAATTTTACTAAACATTCGTGTTTCCCAGCCATTTCTGGAGCACCATCTGTTGTTAAATTTATAGGTTATTGAGTTATAACGAAAAGCAATTCAATTTCGATGTAACAGCTCCTAACAAATCTCGTGAACAAGTTGTGTCCTTAAGTAGATACAGTGCCGCTAATTCTTCTATTTTGTCCAGATAAACATCAACACCCCTGATAAAAATCGCCACTTGGGTGGTATCTGGTAGGTCGGTGCTTTCATCCAATTCTAGAGCATAAAATATGAACTTGAATATTCGATTTCTCCAATTATCTTCAATATGGTTTCAATGTCATCGACAAGCCTAGTAATAGTTTGACAATAAAGGCTTATTTTTGAGAAATCAACTTTTTTAGAAAATTGGTTTTAGGTACACTAAAAGAAAAAAAATGTGTGCATATGCTCCACGGGCCACAAGTAGACACCCAGTGGGCCACACGTGGCCCACGTTGGCCACCCTTGAATTAGAGGGTAAAATTTTTGTAGTAGTTAACACTTGATAATAACTGGATGATTCATTTGTAATACTATATAAAGACTTCAATAGAGTTATAGAAGTAAAAGGCGTTAATTTTTAAATGCAATAAAGCTTTATTAAATTTCATAAATCAAATCGTTTTTCACATTGAACATAATAGTCATCAGACCATCGAAAATGATTATTATATATAATTTAACCTAAATTATTTACCATATCACTTTATTTTGATCTTTCTAATTATTCAGTCAATCCCCCTTGACGATAAGAGACGGAACCTTGGAGCTATAATTAGAACATTCATTTTCACGCTTCAGATTGTCACAATCAGTGATTAAGTCTTAACTTCTTTGAATAAAATGATTCTTTATGGGGAGCAAAAATTCCAAAAAGGACTTCAATGTTTTTTTGACGAATGAAATGGATTTTATTTACTTTAAAAGATGTCATTCAGTTGGAATTGAAATATAGTGCGTAAATCTTTCACTTCAAATAAATGTTATTTATCCTGGTAGTAATATAACATATATATAATATTGTAAAGGTCAATAGTGTATCACAAGTGGATATAATACATTTACGGTCCTTGAAAATCGCATCATCTAACATGAGATAACGTAGCTATATTTCAGAATATTATCTTTTGAATTAAGAAGCAATGCAATGAGAAATTTCGATTTGTTAAACATACATAAAACACTAATTTATTTGCACACAATTATCAAACAATAAATCGTTATAAAGCTATAAAGTATTTTCACTTAGCTATAAAGTTATGTACCAATATTCGTGCAAATTAAACATTATCGAATATGCTCCAATAAAAAATGACTAGGCATAAGAAATTTCTATATGCCGGTTGATGTTAAGATTATGTGATAAAAATATCATTTTTATAAATATATATTATTGTTTTCATATTACCGATACATATTTACTTGCTTGTGGTGATAGTATAGTAGCTTGTGGTGCTAGGGTGCGTATCACAAATTTTTCCAACATATTCTGGAGTGCCACAGGGATCAAACCTTGGTCCTATTTTATTTCTCATTTTTATAAATGACATTGTGCTAAGTATGAGTGGAATAAAGTATCTGCTCTTTGCTGATGATTTAAAACTGTTTTCAACCATCAGGAATGAGTCGGATTGTACTATTCTACAGCATAATATAAACTCAATTGTAAATTGGTCCTTAATAAACAAACTTGACTTCAACATTTCGAAATGTTTCTGCATTTCATTCTCTCGTTCAAAATTTCCTATCAAATATAAATATGAGATATCGAATATGTCTTTACAGCGTTTGTCTGAAGTTGTTGATCTTGGTATAACATTTGACTCTTCTTTCACGTTTCATTCCCACATTTCTTCAATTACCCTGCAGGCTAGTAAACTTCTTGGATTCATAGTTCGGCAAAGTAAGCCATTTGAAAACCCTACTGTGTTTCGTACTCTTTATGTTTCTTTAGTTTTAAGCAAACTAGAATATGGATCTATTATTTGGGGTCCATATGAATTTAAATTTAAGTCGCAACTGGAGCGAGTTCATAAAAAAATTTCTGCGTTATTATTATTTCAAAAAATTCAACTATTTTCCGTATGACAATTCATTAATGGAATATTATCCAACCAAGTTTCTTTTAGGAATGCTGTCATTTCACTCACTTGAAGCTCGAAGACTAATTGCAATATTAAAACATTTTTCTCTTCTTCTTCGGGGCCAAGTTGATAACTCTGACATCCTTGAAAATTTAAATTTGCATGCTCCCAGCTTTTACCTACGTGGTCGTAACAAAGACAAATCAATTTTCTTTGTCAAAACTTGTTTGTCACGTAGGTCTTTTGAATCTCCAGTTGCAAGGGCTATTCGGCTGATAAATGCGCTGCCTGTTAATGTTGACATCTTCGGCAGTGAACTTGATGCTTTGTTTAAAAATTATGTTTTCTTATGTAAATAATATGTTTCTGTTCTGTTTCTTATTTTTGTGTAATATTTTATGTAATCTTTATTAATTTCTCAAATGCATGGCGCATTGGCGCTTGCTGTAATGCCATGTATTTTTAATAGTTTTTTGCCAATAAATAAATAAATAAATAAATAAGTATTTCTTTCTTTCCAAAGAATTTTTTACACATTAAATTTCTTCATTTTATGAAATACAGTGCAAGAGTATTTTTTAAAAAATTTTCGTAAAATTTTTGACCTGATTATGATTACTTTTCCCCCAAATATCGTTTTACCTGATGTTAAATTAAATGATTGGAATACGAAATGCGAAAAATTATATCACACTAAAATGCCGGTTCGCCGGGGCTTACTCAAGCAGATTGTCATATTTCATTTTCCATAGTACTGTCTGATCTATGCCCTCTAAATCATTCGCTTGGAACGTGAATAGTCATTACGCGTGTCATTTACTACGGATGTGACCTACATACATTTTAATAGCCATATTCTTCATAATCGTTGTACATTTTATTATATTTTTATTGCGTATATACATATCTGTTGTATGATATAAATAATCGTTATACATCTTAAATCAATACTTCATCAAAGAATCTCGATGAAAGAAGCCTAAAAGCCAATGTGTGTGGTAGTAAGAGAAGGTAGTAAGATTGGTTGTAGTAGTAAGCCAAACGTTTTAATATTATTCTTAATGATATATCAAAGTGAACAATTGAATCTAGTACAATGAAAGTTGATATTTCGACACCTTACTTTGAAATGGTTTTAACTGCTCTTGACACTGTTTTGATATATGAACGTATGAAGTTTCGATTGATTAAAATTCACTTGTAGCAATGAGCAAGTAAATATGTATCAAATTAATTATTTTAAGCATACTTTTTCACAACGCTTGCTGAGAAATAATGATCTTAAATAATGATGAAAATCTTAGAAATTTGTCAAATAAATTTAGTAAAAAAGTGTGCAGATGCAGTGAAACTCCGGAATTCTACGAACTCCGTTATTTAACCATAGATAATTCTGAAATTCATATATAGGTACATATGATAGATTGCGGTACATACAAGTTTTTCCGACCAAAAGGTCATTTTAGGCAAAAATGACAATTAGAACCTTTTCAAAGTAAGGAGACGATTTAGATTTGAGTAGTTTAAATCCTTTATAAATAACGTATCACGTTAAAATGAATAAACACTTTTACAAGATTTATTTTACTGTTTTCATCCAAGTTACGTTTGGTCAGTACCTACGACAGTTATCATACAAAAGATTACCTCAATCGAGTTTTTGGATTCTATAAATAGGCAAGCAAAATAACACAATGAAGACTCTGTCCGTTGCATAAACGTTGTATGCGCAATATTAAACATGAGCAATATCGATCGGCGTTTTTTTAAGACCAACAAATTATTCTAAAAGCCTTTGATCTTACATATTGACAACATAGCTGAGAAACTATTTTTATCAATTGTGTGTCTTTTTTGTTGACATGCATTTGATTGACATGATGTGTATTACAATAAACAATTTAAAGCTTTTTCCGTGAGACCATAATATAATATTGAGTAAAAACCACGCTATTAACAGACACAGGGATGTTACGCAATATTCCACAAAAACATTCGTCAACACATTGAATAATTGAATAAAAATAATACTCATACTGAGTAAATATAGTATTTCACTGGTATTATTTTCATTTTTTTTAAATTGAGCATTTGAATTGTCAACAAATCGCTGAAAATTATTCTCGTTCAATCGATCACGTTAACTACGCAAAAATATGACGAAGTTGCTGAGTCGCTTTTTCTGCGCCCCATTTTAAATAAAAGCATCGCAAGAAATTCGCGAAATTATTCATTCGGGAATCTGCAACCTTAAACGCGAATACAAGCTACATACATGGAAAAGATTACGATGGTGTCTAACGATCAGTTCTCGTAAAAACGTGTTTTTGTATGCATCATAGAAGAAAAGGAATGGATTTATTCAAATAATAAGTTAGAAAGTAGGTAAGATATACTTCCATTTAAAATGGATTGGATGAGCAAATTATTAATGAAAATCTTTTAAAATTACAATTTTTGTGCTGAAAAAATGGTGCTTTGAAATTATAATTATTATAAGAAATTATAAGCATTTTGAAAACTTTTAAAAATATCCCAGATAGGGTTCAAGCCGTGTATACATATTTTGTAATACGGTAGTATCCATTTGGTAACTATAATAAGGTTTCTTAATAAACCAGGGATTTTTTTATGGATAAACCAAACGTAAATAAATATCATAAGACAGTTGCCAGCCAAGTAAGAAATTGTATGTTAACATCGTAATAAAGTAAAAAATCAAGTTCGATCGACAAATTGCGCAATTTAAAAGCACCCATGAGGCTTTCAGCTACATAGGCACTCGTCAGCAGAAAATATTGATTATATTTTTTTAATTCAGTAGAAATACAAAAATATACGTTCACGCGACAAAAGTTTCGTTGATTGCTGTAGGGAAAATTCATTGTCATGTTTGATGAATGAGGATGCTTTGTAGAATCATTTTTGAATTTTCATAAAGAGAAAATGAGATAAATAATGTATGATAGATACAAAACAGGTGATTTAAAATACACAAAATTAAACCAACGTCATTGCCTTAGGTTGTGGTGTTCACGGGTATGATTCATCCATGTCACATACAGTTTCATAAATTAAGTAATTAATATATTTATTAATATGTGCTTGAGAGGATGGATTTCTGGAAACGACATGCAGAGTGATTTCCTTACACTAACATTATGTTCTTTCTCTCTCTAAAAAAGGGATTGAGCGAGTTGTGTATCACACAGTTCTCGTAGAGTTTTATTCATTTGTATAAGCTCCACTTAGATTCCGTATGTTCCACCTTGGAAGCGGATGTAGTATGGTAGCATACATATGAACGCTGCATTATTGCAATAACTACAAAGTATACCTACAAAAAAAAGTGAAGTACATACAATAGTAATTGACGCTATTTTATCGTTCTCTTTATCTGATTTAACATATCTCCCACATCTACTTAAGCTGTTCATATTAATGTATTGGTTGTTCTTCAAAATGAATCTTTTGCACAAACAATGATTACGGGTTAAAAAATAGCTTCTTTAAAAAACGCCATCTAAACCAATTAAAGTCGTAGATTCTCTCTTGCTACGTAATAAAACTCTTTTCTATAAACACAAATTATAATTCAAATAATATAACATTCAAAATTATAAGCAAAGTACTCTCCGCCAACTGAAATACAGATGCAAAACTTTATAAGATCTGTTCATAATATATTACTATTGTAAGAAACTGAAAACATCAGTTGAGATTATTTTAATTTTAAATGATGAATATAGTTTTAAAAACGTACAATCTTAAATGTTTTTATATTAAAGGCAACATCAAAAAAATAAATTTACTATGTAACATAATCAAGGCATATTGATTTGCAATTATCAGCAAAAATTTGTGAGGTCTTAGGCTACAGGAATAAATGTTTTATTTGTCGGAATGTGAATTTATCTGATAGCTGATTTGAATATTTTGAAAATAGTATTGATATTAGTGGAATATTTGATATTTAGCTTCCATAAATTTTACAAAACAAATTTGTTATAAATAAACATAATACTGGTAATTTTTTCTCATTATTCTTTGTTCACATGACTATCTTTAAATGAAAATTAAATCACCGGACAAGTCAGAAAGTATTCTTATTTAAAAAAAATATATATTCCATCAACTGTTCAAGAAAGACTACCTACGTTAATAGGAAATTCTCAAATACCAATCTTCTTTAGGGAATACCAATTATCTTTTCAGACCCTTTTCCAACAAGATGTACGCGTCTACTTAATGGGATATCTTTTCTATGGTGAAAGTTTTCCCTACTTAAGTAGATACATTTCGAATGTATTTAAAATATATTTTTTTCCTTTTTTTAAATTAATTATAAAATACGATCAACAAAATTGCCTCCTTGCATGTTTTGGAAAATGAGTACCTAAGATTTCAAAAATCGTACTACATTGAAACGATGATATATAATGAAACACCCGTAAATAATTAAGGTAGACTAGATACTAGATGATACAAATCAGAACATATGTGAAAGTAGTAATATAAATTATGTTTTCTTTATAAAAAGCTTTTCCACTTTAGTGTCAGCTAAAACATTAAAATTGGTCTTTGGAATGATTATCTATCATCGCTTCATTGTCTTTTTAAACATCTCTACTCTTTGTATTGACTAATGGTTTCTTATTGTGGATTTTTTTTAAAGAAAACTAAATGTCAGTCACCCAAATTCTATCTTTGTAGAAAGGTTGGTCAATTTTGGCCGTTAGCTCACAATAATTTCGATAGTTTCATCGTTTCCAGAATTGAACAGAGGTAAGATAGTAGAAATGATAGAAAGCATCACAGACTTCAATATCTTTGAATGCACATGGATTAGAAATTTGGAAAAGGTCACATACATGGATTTGAATACCTAACCCGTCGGACACCAACCGAACTTCCTGAAAATGACTATTGGACTTTTTTCAATGGATACAATGGATACCTGGATACCAATCATTTAACCCGTTTCTTATTGCCTTGGACTCGAACCATGTCGACAATAGTTGTGTTGATCAATTGATGAAAAAATTGATTGTATAAATCCACGGATAAAAAACTTCCATCATCGTATTATTCACTAAAATATAAAATATAAGTTTTCCGAAAAACATTGAGAATAAAATTTCTTTCATTTTTGGAATATTGGAAACAGCTTTTAGGAAAGATGAGACCAGAAAGCATTGAATAAGATCGCAAGCCAAACGGTGATATAAAATTACTTGAATAAAATTTACTATTTTCCTTCGATGAAATTGAATATGGGTAATATT